>OX419716.1:46587560-51477560 GCA_948474765.1 Patella depressa
ATCAGCTCAACGATTATTCAACAGAAGAAATACGGCACAGAGAAGATATTAATACGTTGAATTTATTAATCTTTTTATCATAAACAGCAAAATGAACCGACTAAAGTTTGGAGTACACAGCCCGGAGTCATACAGATGTTGTATTTGTTGTCATGTTCGAACAGGAACTCTGTTTCTTGGTCTCTTTTACTTGGTAGGCCTAGAGCAACGTGTTTGTTTAAGTATCACATCATTTGGGACGTATACCAAAGTCCCAAACGTCGTATACCCGAGTCACAAATGTCGCGGTCATATTTTTTTGAGTCCCAAATGACATGTATCTGACCTTCTATCGGTGCGTAACAATGCATGGGATGATGGGATTTCTTGAGGAAAAATTATACTCATCAATTGTAGGGTGCCCCACGTGCCAACTGAAAAGTTGTTCTTGACACGTTGATCCTGCACGTTTTAGTTCAATGACTTACTACTGATTTCTAACAGTCTCGCACACTCGTTGAGGCTATAAATAGCAACAGCATGCGGAAATGTTCAAAACACCAAACACTACTACAGCCGTAAAAAATCTATTGTTGACGATTCTGAATAGCAATAATTTTTAACTTTTTGGTTATTACGGCATCTTTAGAAATTACGCTTGTTTTATTTTTTAAATTGCCTTATAATTAGCTGTACCATTAGAAGCTGCATATTTTGGTTAAGTACAAATAAAATCTCTGACTCAACATCCGTAATGCAAGAATATGATCAAAGCAGTAGTTTCATTTTACTTTTACAAGGTTCTTAAAAATATTGTTGAGTTGCCTGATGTTGGTGCTTTTAAATTCAATTTCTTGTTCCATGTTTCGTAAAAAACAGTAGTCTTGATTATCCCGACCCGTCAATTAGATGTAGAATGATCGGTAGACTAGTTAAGCGAGACTAATTTCAAAACAAGGGCACGTAACCTATCTTTTACTAAAAAGTGTCTGGATGTTATGGACGCCACTCCAAACCATTTTTCAGTATTATTTATGTATGGTATAATGATCATAGCTTATGAAGTACAGCATGGTCGTTTATTTAGTGACTATAAATGTGTGAAACAGATTTAAGGCTTTCTAAATATATTAGTATTGTGGTGTAATTGTCGAGATATTTGGAGATATTCATTTAGGGTGGGGCACCCTATCAATTGTAGAAATTGAACATGGCGTGGATTACAGTTTATATTTAGTAAATCAGTTGAAACGATTCCTATTGTCTGTCCCATGGTAAATAATCAACGGATTTCTTCGATTATGAAGAAACTACTAGGGTAGGGTTAGGTTATTATAAACTTACCACCGAACACAAATTGGCGACCTATTCGGCTAGCGACCTATTCGACCGATCCAGCTGGCAACCTATTCGTTGGCAACCTATTCAGAATTAAGACAACAGCCGCCCAAACTCACCTATTTTTACCAACCAATAAAATCCAACGTTACGTCTATCAAATGAAAGTAGAATAATATATTATTTTTTATCAATTCCTTTAGCTCAGAATAGAGGTGTAATTTCGCATTATCTTAGAAAATTCTAGACATCCAACTAAATATATTCCGAAAGGTCAGTCTATGCGAAAGCTGCCGGACCGTCGGTCATTACCGATAAAATAGCTCTCAGTCCGGTATTTTCATCATGAATACCGGCCCAGTTGTCCGCAAAGATTCTGGACCCGGTTTGCTTGTTGTATTAAAAAATTTAAATCATCGCCGTATTGGCACTGACTGACGGCACTTCGTGCACAGACTGTTGAATTCTCATTTAATTTATTGTGTTAATTTCACTATTGTTTCAAATGTAAACAAAATCTTATCTCGAGTACGTAGTGCCGTATATTGAGCTAGTCTAGTAAGTAGTAGCAGGCCTCGAAATAGTATGCGATCCGTGATCGCTCGATCCCCCACCGATCGCCTGGACGAGATTTTAGGAGAACGATAATTTGATCTCCTCGGTTATGTTGGGTGATCGGTAAAACGTTTATGCGGAACACCAATTTGCATCCACGTTTAAGTTGGCTCAGTCGTATAGTTAAGTCATATACTTCAGTCGTTAATCGTATAAACAAGTCGCTTAATATGAAGCAGCGATGGCAATTCTTAAGTGATCATCTTGAGACTTTACATACTTATTCCTTATACCCTAAGGATGATCCTTATATTGTTTTTGGTGCATGCCCGACCCCCAGGGGCAGAGCCACGCTCATAATTCATCTAATATTAAAATCTAATCTATTTTTAGCAATAGCTAAGTTCTACGCCTTATTGACAGGTGATTTCACCCACGTCCGCGCTATGCAATTTGTAGTGACTGCGTGTTGGCAGGGCACACCACGCGTATAATAGATGTACAGTATTTTGATTACCCAAATGTTTTAGTACTACTTAGCCTACATGTAGATTTTTATAAGCCCACATTTTCAATGTGGACGTATTATGTCGTCGCCCCTGTCCGTCCGTCCACAATTTGTTTGTGGACTCTCTACATGTCACAATTCTTATCTGATTTTGACGAAACTTGAAATATAGGTTTATCCCCATAAGATTTCGGTTCCTTTCGATATTGGCATGTATCGGATTGGAACTTTATTGATTATGGCCCCTGATTGTACGAAATATCATGTTTTTAGCTTGTGGACCCTATAGAGGTCACAATTTTGGATCGATTGTGATGAAACTTGACATGCATGTTTATAACCCCAAAATCTTAGTTCCTTTCGATATTTGCGCCCATCGGATCGTAACTTCCTGAATTATGACCCCTGATTGTCCGAAAAATCGCCCTTTTTATACGCCCACATTTTCATGTGGACGTATTATGTCGTCGCCCCTGTCCGTCCGTCCGTCCACAGTTTGTTTGCGGACTCTCTACAGGTCACAATTCTTATCCGATTTTGACGAAACTTGAAATATAGGTTTATCCCCAAAAGATCTCGGCTGCTTTCGATATTGGCATGTATAGGATCAAAACTTCATGGATTATGGCCCCTGATTGTACGAAAAATCACGTTTTTATACGCTCACATTTTCATGTGGACGTATTATGTCGTCGCCCCTGTCCGTCCGTCCACAATTTGTTTGTGGACTCTCTACAGGTCACAATTCTTATCCGATTTTGACGAAACTTGAAATATAGGTTTATCCCCAAAAGATCTCGGCTGCTTTCGATATTGGCATGTATCGGATCAAAACTTCATGAATTATGGCCCCTGATTGTACGAAAAATCACGTTTTTAGCTTGTGGACCCTATAGAGGTCACAATTTTGAACCGATTTTGATGAAACTTGACATGCATGTTTGTAACCCAAAGATCTTGGTTCCTTTCGATATTTGCGGCTATCGGATTGTATTTTCCTGAATTATGGCCCCTGATTGTCCAAAAAATCACCCTTTTTAGCTTGTGGCCCCTCTGGAGGTCACAATTATTATTCGATTTAAAAAAACGTTTGATTATATCACCGTTACACCCTAAGGAAGGTTGAGTTCGAATTTCGGGAAAATCGGACGAAAATTGCCATACAAAATGGCCGCCGTTTGTACGCGAAGACAGTTAAAAAATGGTATATCAAGGTTGTGGACCCTGTGGAGGTCACAATTTTGATTCGATTTTGATGAAACTTGAAATTCATGGTTATAACCCAAAGATCTTGCTTCCTTTCGATATTTGCGCATATCGGATCGTAACTTCCTGAATTATGGCCCCTGATTATACGAAAAATCGCCTTTATTTTAGCTTGGAGGTCACAATTATTATTCGATTTAAAAAACCGTTTGATTATATCACCGTTACACCGTAAGGAAGGTTGAGTTCGAATTTCGGGAAAATCGGACGAAAATTGCCATACAAAATGGCCGCCGTTTGTACGCGAATACTGTTAAAAAATGGTATATCAAGGTTGTGGACCCTGTGGAGGTCACAATTTTGATTCGATTTTGATGAAACTTGAAATTCATGGTTATAACCCAAAGATCTTGCTTCCTTTCGATATTTGCGCATATCGGATTGTAACTTCCTGAATTATGGCCCCTGATTATACGCAAAATCGCCTTTTTTTTAGCTTGGAGGTCACAATTATTATCTGATTTAAAAAAACGTTTGATTATATTACCGTTACACCGTAAGGAAGGTTGAGTTCGAATTTCGGGAAAATCAGACCAAAATTGCCATACAAAATGGCCGCCGTTTGTACTCAAATACTGTTAAAAAATGGTATATCAAGGTTGTGGACCCTGTAAAGGTCACAATTTTAATTCGATTTTGATCAAACTTGAAATTCATGGTTATAACCCAAAGACCTTGGTTCTTTTCGATATTTGCACATATCGGATCGTAACTTCCTGAATTATGGCCCCTGGTTATACGCAAAATCCCCCTTTCTTTAGCTTGTGGTCCCTCTGGAGGTCACAATTATTATCCAATTTAAAAAAACGTTTGATTATATCACCCTTACACTGGGAAATCGGACCAAAATTGACAGACAAAATGGCCGCCGTTTGTACGCGAATACTGTTAAAAAAATGGTATATCATGGTTGTGGACCCTGTATAGGTCACAATTTTAATTCGATTTTGATTAGGAAGGTTGAGTTCTAATTTCGTGAAAATCATACAAAAATTGCCGGACGAAATGGTCGTTGTTTGTACGCGAATAGTATAAAAATATGGTATATCATGGTTGTGGACTCTCTACAGGTCACAATTCTTTTCTGATTTTGATGAAAAGTCACATTTCTAGGTTGTGTACCGTCACACCATAATCATTGTCGGTTTCGAATTTCATGAATATCAGACTGGAACTGACCAACTAAATGGCTGCTCCCAATACAATATGAAATACAGGACTTAAAGATGTAGGAAAAATCACTTTCGGTATTGCTTGTTCTCTATCCATCTCTCGAAAATGTGGGCGTATCCTGCCTGGCAGTGCCAGCCTATCTTTTTTTTAGCTTGGAGGTCACAATTATTATTCGATTTTAAAAACCGTTTGTTTATATCACCGTTACACCCTAAGGAAGGTTGAGTTCGAATTTCGGGAAAATCGGACGAAAATTGCCATACAAAATGGCCGCCGTTTGTACGCGAATACTGTTAATAAATGGTATATCAAGGTTGTGGACCCTGTAGAGGTCACAATTTTAATTCGATTTTGATGAAACTTGAAATTCATGTTATAACCCAAAGATCTTGGTTCTTTTCGATATTTGCGCATATCGGATCGTAACTTCCTGAATTATGGCCTTTTTTTTTAGCTTGGAGGTTACAATTATTATCCGATTTAAAAAAAACGCTTGATTATATTACCGTTACACAGTAAGGAGGGTTGAGTTCGAATTTCGGGAAAATCAGACCAAAATTGCCATACAAAATGGCTGGCGTTTGTACGCGAATACTGTTAAAAAAATGGTATATCAAGGTTGTGGACCCTGTAAAGGTCACAATTTTAATTCGATTTTGATGAAACTTGAAATTCATCGTTATAACCCAAAGATCTTGGTTCTTTTCGATATTTGCGCATATCGCATCGTAACTTCCTGAATTATGGCCCCTGGTTATACGCAAAATCCCCCTTTCTTTAGTTTGTGGTCCCTCTGGAGGTCACAATTATTATCCAATTTAAAAAAACGTTTGACTATATCATCGTTACACTGTAAGGAAGGTTGAGTTTGAATTTCGGGAAAATCGAGCCAAAATTGACAGACAAAATGGCCGCCGTTTGTACGCGAATACTGTTAAAAAATATTATATATCATGGTTGTGGACCCTGTATAGGTCACAATTTTAATTCGATTTTGATGAGGAAGGTTGAGTTCTAATTTCGTGAAAATCGTACCAAAATTGCCGGACGAAATGGTCGCCGTTTGTACGCGAAGAGTGTAAAAATATGGTATATCATGGTTGTGGACTCTCTACAGGTCACAATTCTTATCCGATTTTGATGAAAAGTCACATTTCTAGGTTGTGTACCGTCACACCATAATCATTGTCGGTTTCGAGTTTCATTAATATCAGACTGGAACTGACCAACTAAATGGCTGCTCCCAATACAGTATGAAATACAGGACTTAAAGATGTAGGAAAAATCATTTTCTGTATTGCTTGTTCTCTGTCCATCTCTCGAAAATGTGGGCGTATCCTACCTGGCAGTGCCAGCCTATCTTTCTAGCTTGGAGTTCACAATTATTATCCGATTTAAAAAAACTTTTTATTATATCATCGTCACACCCTAAGGATGGTTGAAATTCATGGTTATAACCCAAAGATCTTGCTTCCTTTCGATATTTGCGCATATCGGATTGTAACTTCCTGAATTATGGCCCCTGATTATACGCAAAATCGCCTTTTTTTTAGCTTGGAGGTCACAATTATTATCTGATTTAAAAAAACGTTTGATTATATTACCGTTACACCGTAAGGAAGGTTGAGTTCGAATTTCGGGAAAATCAGACCAAAATTGCCATACAAAATGGCCGCCGTTTGTACTCAAATACTGTTAAAAAATGGTATATCAAGGTTGTGGACCCTGTAAAGGTCACAATTTTAATTCGATTTTGATCAAACTTGAAATTCATGGTTATAACCCAAAGACCTTGGTTCTTTTCGATATTTGCACATATCGGATCGTAACTTCCTGAATTATGGCCCCTGGTTATACGCAAAATCCCCCTTTCTTTAGCTTGTGGTCCCTCTGGAGGTCACAATTATTATCCAATTTAAAAAAACGTTTGATTATATCACCCTTACACTGGGAAATCGGACCAAAATTGACAGACAAAATGGCCGCCGTTTGTACGCGAATACTGTTAAAAAAATGGTATATCATGGTTGTGGACCCTGTATAGGTCACAATTTTAATTCGATTTTGATTAGGAAGGTTGAGTTCTAATTTCGTGAAAATCGTACCAAAATTGCCGGACGAAATGGTCGCCGTTTGTACGCGAAGAGTGTAAAAATATGGTATATCATGGTTGTGGACTCTCTACAGGTCACAATTCTTATCCGATTTTGATGAAAAGTCACATTTCTAGGTTGTGTACCGTCACACCATAATCATTGTCGGTTTCGAGTTTCATTAATATCAGACTGGAACTGACCAACTAAATGGCTGCTCCCAATACAGTATGAAATACAGGACTTAAAGATGTAGGAAAAATCATTTTCTGTATTGCTTGTTCTCTGTCCATCTCTCGAAAATGTGGGCGTATCCTACCTGGCAGTGCCAGCCTATCTTTCTAGCTTGGAGTTCACAATTATTATCCGATTTAAAAAAACTTTTTATTATATCATCGTCACACCCTAAGGATGGTTGAAATTCATGGTTATAACCCAAAGATCTTGCTTCCTTTCGATATTTGCGCATATCGGATTGTAACTTCCTGAATTATGGCCCCTGATTATACGCAAAATCGCCTTTTTTTTAGCTTGGAGGTCACAATTATTATCTGATTTAAAAAATTATTATCCGATTTAAAAAAACTTTTTATTATATCATCGTCACACCCTAAGGATGGTTGAGTTCGAATTTCGGGAAAATCGGACCAAAATTGCCATACCAAATGGCCGCCGTTTGTACGCGAATACTGTTAAAAAATGGTATATCAAGGTTGTGGACCCTGTGGAGGTCACAATTTTAATTCAATTTTGATGAAACTTGAAATTCATGGTTATAACCCAAAGATCTTGGTTCCTTTCGATATTTGCGCATATCGGATCGTAACTTCCTGAATTATGGCCCCTGATTATACGCAAAATCGCCTTTTCTTAGCTTGTGGCCCCTCTGGAGGTCACAATTATTATGCGATTGAAAAAAACGGTTGATTATATTACCGTTACACCCTAAGGAAGGTTGAGTTCGAATTTCGGGAAAATCGGACCAAAATTGCCATACAAAATGGCCGCCGTTTGTACGCGAATACTGTTAAAAAATTGTATATCATGGTTGTGGATCCTGTGGAGGTCAAAATTTTAATTCGATTTTGATGAAACTTGAAATGCATGGTTATAACCCAAAGATCTTGGTTCCTTTCGTTATTTGTGCATATCGGATCGTAACTTCCTGAATTATGGCCCCTGATTGTCCGAAAAATCGCCTATGGTCCCTCTGGAGGTCACAATTATTATCCGATTTGAAAAAACGTTTGACTCTATCACCATTACACCCTACGGAAGGTTGAGTTCGAATTTCAAGAAAATCAGATCATAATTGCCAGAAAAAATGGCCGCCGTTTGTACGCAAACAGTGTAAAAATATGGTATATCAAAGTTGTGGACCCTGTAGAGGTCACAATTTTAATTCGATTTTGATGAAACCTGAAATGCTTGTTTATAACCTAAAGATCTTTATTCTTTTCGATATTTGCGCATATCAAATTGTAATTTAATGAATTATGGCCTTTGATTGTAGAAAAAATCACTTTCGGTATTGCTTGTTCTCTGTCTATCTCTCGAACAATTATTATCTGATTTTAAAAAAAACTCTGATTATATTACTGTTGCACCGTAAGGAAGGTTGAGTTCGAATTTTGTGAAAATCGTACCACATTTGCCGGACGAAATGGTCGCCGTTTGTACACGAATAGTGTAAAAATATGGTATATCATGGTTGTGGACTCTATACAGGTCACAATTCTTATCCGATTTTGACGAGAAGTAACATTTCTAGGTTGTGTACCGTCACACCATAATCATTGTCGGCTTCGAATTTCATGAATATCAGACTGGAACTGACCAACAAAATGTCTGCTCCCAATACAGTATGAAATACAGGACTTAATGATGTAGGAAAAATCACTTTCGGTATTACTTGTTCTCTATCCATCTCTCAAAAATGTGGGCGTATCCTGCCTGGCAGTGCCAGCCTATCTTTTAGCTTGTGGTCCCTCTGAAAGTCAAAATTATTATCCGATTTAAAAACCGTTTGATTATATCACCGTTACATGGTAATGAAGGTTGAGTTCAAATTTCGGGAAAATCAGACCAAAATTGACAAACAAAATGGCCGCCGTTTGTACACGAATAGTGTGAAAATATGTTGTATCAAGGTTGTGGACCCTATAGAGGTCACAATGTATGTTTATAACCCAAAGGTCTTGGTTCCTTTCGATATTTGCGCCCATCGGATCGTAACTTCCTGAATTATGGCTCCTGATTGTCCGAAAAATTGCCCTTTTTAGCTTGTGGTCCCTCTGGAGGTCAAAATTATTATCCGATTTAAAAAACCTGTTTGATTATATAACCGTTACATGGTAATGAAGGTTAAGGTCGAATTTCGTGAAAATCGAACCAAAATTGACGGACAATAGTGTGAAAATATGTTATATCAAGGTTGTGGACCCTATAGAGGTCACAGTTTTAAACCGATTTTGATGAAACTTGACATGCATGTTTATAACCTAAAGATCTTGGTTCCTTTTGATATTTGCGCCCATTGATTCGTAACTTCCTGAATTATGGCCCCTGATTGTCAGAAAAATTGCCCTTTTTAGCTTGTGGTTCCTCTGGAGGTCAAAATTATTATCCGATTTAAAAAAAATGTTTGATTATATCACCGTTACATGGTAATGAAGATTAAGGTAAAATTTCGTGAAAATCAGACCAAAATTGACAGACAAAATGGCCGCCGTTTGTACGCGATTAGTGTGAAAATATGTTATATCAAGGTTGTGGACCCTATAGAGGTCACAATTTTGAACCGATTTTGATGAAACTTGACATGCATGTTTATAACCCAAAGATCTTGGTTCTTTTCGATATTTGTGCATATCGGATTGTACCTTCCTGAATTATGGCCCCTGATTGTACGAAAAATGACCTTTTTTTTTTAGCTTGTGGTCCCTCTGGGGTCAGAATTATTATCCCATTTAAAAAACCGTTTGATTATATCCCCGTTACATCGTAATGAAGGTTGAGGTCGAATTTTGTGAAAATCGGACCAAAATTGACAGCTGTTCTTGTCAGGCCATCCATCCTTCATCACTAACAAGGGGAAACCACGCCAGAAAATCTAGATGAACTTTGTCACCCAATGCAGGGATCAAACACCCAACCTCAAGGCTACCGAGCCAGCATCTTACCACTTAGCAACATGATCCCCAGTCGAATTTGAAGCCTACTGAAATGAACCTTTATAACCCAAAGATCTTAATTCATTTCGATATTTGCACATATCAAATTCTAACTTAATGATGTAGGAAAAATCACTTTCGTTATTGCTTGTTCTCTATCCATCTCTCGAAAATGTGGGCGTATCCTGCCTGGCAGTGCCAGCCTATCTTTAAATGTAGAATTTAAAACAAGATGTTGCCAAAGTTATAAAGACAGATTGATGGAGAACAAATAGTGTGTCGTAAGTTCTTTTATTGTCCCCCGCCTTTCGAAGAAAGTTGGGGGACTATTAAAATGGGTTTGTCCGTCCGTCTGTCTGTCTGTCTGTCTGTCTGTCCGTCTGTCCGTCACAATTTTTGGGACACAATAACTCTCTTCCTAATTGAGCTAGAATTTTCAAACTTGGTGTATGTGTTTATTAGGTCGATGCCTTGATGGAGTTCGAAGATGAGCATTTTCCGCTTAGGGTAAGCAGAGATAAGCAATTTAATTGGTTGATGCTTTGGGACACGATAACTTTAGTTCTAATTAAGTGAGATTGATGAAACTTGGTATATAGTTTCATTACAGTAATACCTTGACTAAGTTCGATAATGAGCATTTTCTGCTCAGGGTAAGCTGAGCGATACGCAATTTGATTGGTTGAGACTTTGGAACACAATAACTTTCCTTCTAATTGAGTTGAAATGTTCAAACTTGGTGTATATGCTTATTAGGTCAATGCCTTGATAGAGTTCGAAGATGAGCATTTTTCGCTTAGGGTAAGCAGAGATAAGCAATTTGATTGGTTGATGCTTTGGGACACGATAACTTTAGTTCTAATTAAGTGAGAGTGATGAAACCTGTTGTATAGTTTCATTACAGTAATACCTTGACTAAGTTCGATAATGAGCATTTTCTGCTCAGGGTAAGCAGAGCGACATGCAATTTGATTGGTCGAGACTTTGGAACACCACAATAACTCTCCTTCTAATTGAGTTTAAATGTTCAAACTTGCATGGTGTATATGCTTATTAGGTCAATGCCTTGATGGAGTTCGAGGATGAGCATTTTCCGCTTAGGGTAAGCAGAGATAAGCAATTTGATTGGTTGATGCTTTGGGACATGATAACTTTAGCTCTGATTAAGTGAGAGTGATGAAACTTGGTGTATAGTTTCATTACAGTAATACCTTGACTAAGATCGATAATGAGCATTTTCTGCTCAGGGTAAGCAGAGCGATAAGCAATTTGATTGGTCGAGACTTTGGAACACAATAACTCTCCTTCTAATTGAGTTAAAATGTCCAAACTTGGTGTATATGCTTATTATGTCAATGCATTGATGGAATTCGAAGATGAGCATTTTCCTCTTAGGGTAAGCAGAGATAAGCAATTTGATTGGTTGATGCTTTGGGACACGATAACTTTAGTTCTAATTAAGTGAGAGTGATGAAACTTGGTCTATAGTTTCATTACAGTAATACCTTGACTAAGATCGATAATGAGCATTTTCTGCTAGGGGTAAGCAGAGCAATAAGCAATTTGATTTGCCGAGACTTTGGAACACATTATCTCTCCTTCGAATTGAGTTAAAATGTTCAATATTGGTGTGTATGCTTATTAGGTCAAAATGCCTTGATGGAGTTCGAAGATGAGCATTTTCTTCTTAGGGTAGGCAGAGATAAGCAATTTGATTGGTTGATACTTTGGAACAAGATAACTTAGGTTCATCTTGATTGATGATTTTTATGCCAATACAATGACTGCATTCTCATTCAGTAATGGATTCGACAGTAACAGTGTATAGAAACGATTGACTCGGACACAAGGGCCCTTTCCCTTGGCCAGAGGGGCCCTTTTGTCAAGTCTGGGGGCCCTTTTGTCTGCCTTTAGGGTCCCCCTAACTAGGGTACATTTTCATTTTTCTCGTCGGCTTTAGCATTTTTCTTTATAAAATACTTTTAGATGACACTTCGTGTACAGTTTGTTTGCTCGATACGTTTGAAAAAAATAAATGTGCGATTAATTAATATGTGTCATCTATTTATTTTGGGATTTCGGCGGGGGACATCAGCCTCACTGTTGGCTTGTATTAATAACATTGGCTTCTGGTAGACTCGATTGTCATCTAAGGGATTATATTTTCTTTGCGCGGTCTATTTATAGAACAGTAAAACGATTGGAAATATTGGCGCAATAAAAAAAAAATTATAAGTCCAAGCTATTGTTGATAGAAAATAATAATGATTTACGTGTATCATATTCATAGATAATATTAAGTAACAATAGAATGAAAATAACACAAAATGATAATTAAGGAAGTGTGCGAAAAAGTCTTTATACAATAGATAATCTTTGTAATAAAGTAAAGTATTTTCTCCCTTATATATACTGTTTGTTGTTTTTCTTTCAAGTTTTAGGCCATTATTACTTATTTTATGCATATTTTTGGTATGAACTTTTTTGGACCAGTAAAATCTCATTCGGTCCAGTAATAGTTGGAATAATACCTGCCCAAATGTCCAGTAAAAAAAAATTCCTTGTGGACGCTCTAGAGGCTACTGTTAATATCCGATTGACTTTAAATTAATGAACAGGGTTTAAGGTCATGAGACAAAGAAGCCTATTGTTTTTCAGCAATTCCCGATAATAACTACCAGAGTTGTGGCCCTTGATCACTTCAAAAAATCTTGTGGACGCTCTAGAGGCCAAAGTTAATATCCGATTGACTTTAAATTTATACACAGTGTTTAAGGTCATGAGACGAAGAAGCCTATCGATTTTCAGCGATTTCTAATAATTAGTACCAGAGTTGTGGCCCTTGATTACTTCAAAAATCTTGTGGATGCTCTAGAGGCCAAAGTTAATATCCGATTGACTTTAAATTTATACACATTGTTTAAGGTCATGAGACAAAAAAGCCTTTTGATTTTCAGCGATTTCTGATAATTACTGCCAGAGTTATGGCCCTTGATCACTTCAAAAAATCTTGTGGACGCTCTAGAGGCCAAAGTTAATACCCGATTGACTTTAAATACACACACACTGTTTAAGGTCATGAGACGAAGAAGTCTATTGATTTTGAGCAATTTCAAATAATTACTTCGAGAGTTGTCTCCCTTGATCACTTCAAAAAAACCTTGTGATGCTATAGAGGCCAAACTTATCATCCGATTGACTTCAGATTGATACACAGAGTTTAAGGTGTTGAAACGAACAAGTATTTTGATTTTCAATGAATTTTGATAACTGAACTGCTAAATCCATGATAATCAATGTTTCCTATACTAATTGTTAGCGTGGGGCAAAACTTTTATAAAAAGCAAACAAATTCTAATGATTTTCAGATAATTACATAATGAGTTGTTACTCTTAATCAGATTTTAGTGTATTACAAATGTTTCATTACCAAAAAAAGTAAAAATGTGCGACAACCCTTGTTTACTGCCCGGACGATTTAGCTGCTGTGGGCGTATGTTTCGTTGCCTGGCAACCTATCTTTGTATTTTAGAAGAGAGTCGAAAAAAGCTCCCCTTAAATGAAAAAATTGAAAAAATCGCTCTCCTAAAAAAGCTCTCCCAGTTTCGATAAGAAGGGTGATTTAGAAGTTAAGGAGAGTGATCTGATATTAAGAGGAGTGATTTGTTTTCTGTATATGGAAAATGGTTCTTAAGATCAATAACTTGGTGCAAGGGGTCATTCCTGTTTACATAATTGATAATATACATCGTCTGCTAAATAATATCATTCGTTCGTAGTCGTACGGTCAAGTAAAACTTCTACTATCGTCTATAACTACTTACGGTATTCCAATAGAAATACTTGTCGAAATTTCTAGATATATTTAGCTTGTATAATTATTTTTAGAAAACATAACCCCCATTCAAAATATAATCATAAACGCTTGAAAATTCCATCAAAATATAATCTATTTCTTCCGAAATTATTCGCATTGGAAATTTTTACGTGCCATCTCTCGTAATTTCTCACGTCTCACGAGAGTTCTACTTTTCATTTCAGTTAAATTAACCAATGGCGCATTGGAGCCATCTATTTTTAGCAACATATTAATCGGAATTTTATTACCATGTGCGATCACATACTAATCGAATACACCAAATAATTAAATTTCACAATGACAGTATGGCGGAGACCGAATACATTTCCATGATTTACAAATATGGAGAGCGATTTTCAATTTTAAGGCGAGGGAGAAAAACCTTCCCTCGGCCGACATTCAGGTGCGCGGCAGGTGCTCGCGAGCGATCGCGCGCCTCAAAATACAATGACTGCCGATTGACTTCAGATTGATACACAGAGTTTAAGGTGTTGAATCAAACAAGTATTTTGATTTTCAATGAATTTTGATAACTGAACAGCTAAATCCATGATATTAAATGTTTCATGTATATACTAATTGTTAGCGTGGTGTAAAAATTTATAAAAAGCAATCAAATTATTTTCTGATAATTACATAATCATTTTTTAGTGTATTACAAATGTTTCATTAGCGAAAAAAGTAAAAATATGCGACAACCCTTGTTGACTGCCCGGACGATTTAACTGCTGTGGGTGTAAGTTTTGTTGCCTGGCAACCTATCTTTTAAACATTTAAAGGGAAAAACTGTTAAAACATTTAAATGGAAAAACTGTTAATATCCGGTGTCAAAATTCGGACCATCTTACAAAATTCTGATGATCCATCTAAATATATTTTAAAAGGTAATTGAATAAGCTTTCTAAATATTATTAGTAAAAGTTGTCACAATCACATTAAAGGGGGCGTGCTCTCAACCTGAACATAGCCAATTTTTCAATATTTTAAAGTGAAAGAACGGTAATATTCCGAGTCGAAATTCGGACCATCGTACAAAATTCTGAGCAACCAGCTATATATATTCTGAAAGGTAATTGAATAAGCTTTCCAAATATTATTAGTAAAATATTCTGAAAAGTAATTTGTTTCACCTGTGTCACCTGTGTGTTTGAAATAAACTCCGGTTAGATAAAATCCATTGCACAATTAAATATCCAAACGAATAAAAAATTTGACGTGTTTACTTATATTTTCTACCAAGCGGAAAACAACATGGCTTTCGTCACGCATTGGACGAAACCAATAAAACCGTATGAGGGGGTTTAATTTTGACAGAGTTTGACAACCAGGTGTTAGTATGAAAACAAACCGTGATCGTTTCGATCGTTTGATTTTGGGCGACGAAAATTTTTAACCAAGTGCAATTACATAGAAAATTTATATTGATGGCCAGCCAGTCTACTAGAATGTAAAAAGATGGTAATAAAATAAAGAGAACACCCAAACTCATACCGAGTTGAGGCTAATACCATGAATTGTCGTAAATGTGTCGTGTGCCGTAACATGTTTCGATGTAGCATGCTGTCACCCCTTTATAAGAAATGATATCTCCTGGAGAATGACGCAATATAAGCCTCCAATTTGGTATTGCCCTATGTCAAAAGTTTGTGGGAGTCAATTTTTCAAGAGAGAACTGTTTTATTCGTTTGGATATTTAATTGTGCAATGGATTTTATTTAACCGGAGTTTATTTCAAACACACAGGTAAGTTTATAATAACCAAAGTTAAGTAGTTTCTTCATAATAGAAGAAATTCGTTTATTATTTACCATGAGACAGACAATAGACGATGTATTCTGTATTTGAAATGAACGATTTGGCAACATTGCAGATTTGCAACACATAATGAATGATTTAGACCTAAATATGAAATTCACAATTGAAACGAACGATCTGCAAATGGTATTCTTGGACGTTCTAGTGAAACGAAGGGGAGAACTCCTTATAATGGATATGTATTCTAAAGAAACAGATACCAAAAATTATCTTTCGTATAAATCATGTGAGAACTCCTTAATATAACGGATATGTATTCTAAAGAAACAGATACCAAAAATTATCTTTAGTATAAATCATGTCACCTAGGGTTGCAAAATTCCCGGGAATTTTCAAACGGGGTAAATTTCCCGGGAATTTGGGGAATTTTCCGGGAATTTGGAGAATTTTCAATTTGATGTCATAAATTGAAACCTGTGTCTCTATTAATGAGTTGCAAGAGGTAGTAATATTTTAATAACTAAACATATTATCTGATATGTCTTATATACTAAAATAACTAATAATGAGATAGTTCTGTTAAATTGTTCATACACAGGTTACACACTCTATTATTAATGCTCTGCCATTTCATCTTCTTCAAAATAATTATCTACAACATCATCGGTGGATAAAAGGGAGATTTCAGGTTCAAATGAATCCTCATGAATATCTGAAATTTCTGTGCTGAAAGGATCGTTGTCAGCTTCGAAGAGTTTCAATTTAGATCTTTCTTTTTTTTTGTATACCTTTGAGAGCAGAATTTACATAAATTTATCTCTTTAGTTTTACCATTTGGAACACAACTAACATGGTTAAATAAGTATTATGTCGTCGCCCCTGTCCGTCCGGACACAATTTGTTTGTGGACTCTCTACAGGTCACAATTCTTGAAATATAGGTTTATCCCCAAAAGATCTCGGCTGCTTTCGATATTGGCATGTATCGGATCAAAACTTCATGGATTATGGCCCCTGATTGTACGAAAAATCACGTTTTTAGCTTGTGGACCCTATAGAGGTCACAATTTTGAACCGATTTTGATGAAACTTGACATGCATGTTTGTAACCCAAAGATCTTGGTTCCTTTGGATATTTGCGGCTATCGGAATGTAATTTCCTGAATTATGGCCCCAGATTGTACGAAAAATCACGTTTTTAGCTTGTGGACACTATAGAGGTCACAATTTTGAACCGATTTTGATGAAACTTGACATGCATGTTTGTAACCCAAAGATCTTGGTTCCTTTGGATATTTGCGGCTATCGGAATGTAATTTCCTGAATTATGGCCCCTGATTGTCCGAAAAATCACCCTTTTTAGCTTGTGGTCCCTCTGGAGGTCACAATTATTATCCGATTTAAACAACCGTTTGATTATATCACCGTTACACCCTAAGGAAGGTTGAGTTCGAATTTCGGGAAAATCGGACCAAAATTGCCATACAAAATGGCCGCCGTTTGTATGCGAATACTGTTAAAAAATGGTATATCAAGGTTGTGGACCCTGTGGAGGTGACAATTTTAATTCGATTTTGATGAAACTTGAAATTCATGGTTATAACCCAAAGATCTTGGTTCTCTTCGATATTTGCGCATATCGGATCGTAACTTCCTGAATTATGGCCCCTGATTATACGCAAAATCGCCTTTTTTTTTAGCTTGTGGTTCCTCTAGAGGTCACAATTATTATCCGATTTAAAAAAACGTTTGATTATATCACCGTTACACCGCAAGGAAGGTTGAGTTTGAATTTCGGGAAATTCAGACCAAAATTGCCATACAAAATGGCCGCCGTTTGTACGCGAATACTGTTAAAAAAAATGGTATATCATGGTTGTGGACCCTGTATAGGTCACAATTTTAATTCGATTTTGATGAGGAAGGTTGAGTTCTAATTTCGTGAAAATCGTACCAAAATTGCCGGACGAAATGGTCGCCGTTTGTATGCGAATAGTGTAAAAATATGGTATAATCATGGTTGTGAACTCTCTACATGTCACAATTTTTATCCGATTTTGATGAAAAGTCACATTTCTAGGTTGTGTACCGTCACACCATAATCATTGTCGGCTTCGAATTTCATGAATATCAGACTGGAACTGACCAACTAAATGGCTGCTCCCAATACAGTATGAAATACAGGACTGAATGATGTAGGAAAAATCACTTTCGGTATTGCTTGTTCTCTATCCATCTCTCGAAAATGTGGGCGTATCCTGCCTGGCAGTGCCAGCCTATCTTAATAGTTTATGTACGGTAGATGAAAGTAAGAGAAAAGGGAAATTCCAATAAATAATTATAATTTTAGTATTTTTTAGTTCTAACTTTCCCGGAAATTTTCCCACCCTTTGCAACCCTAATGTCACCCCACGCCATACCAAAAATAAAATACCTTTCTCTTTAGCAAGAAAAATATGCACAATTGTGATAGATGAAGCCCTCCGGGTTGTCAGATTAGGTGAGCTAAGAAGAAATTTATTGAAACAGTATTACCCCCTCAAGGTAATAGAAGTTGGGATAAAAAAGGCTTTGGCAATTGATATCCAAACACTGAAGGCTACTAAAGTAAAAGACAATTCGGATAATATCATTACCTTTGTTGCTACCCATAACCCCCAACATCCCAACTTCTTTAAAACAATGTACGAGAGCAGGTCACTCCTGGCATCAAACGACAACCTCAGAGCGAAATTTGATAATGTTCAATTCATTAAATCACAAAGACAGCCACCTAATCTGAAACACCTCCTAACCAGAGCAAAATTCAATTCATCTATCACAAGGACCGGTTTTTATGTATCTAAATGCCTGGATCTTCAATGCAAATGTTGCGACCATATAACGCCAAATAACCAGTATAGTTTTCGTAACTTTACGTTTAGCGTCAACGACAATCTCATATAAGTCTTGACGTGTATGGTTGTGAATCGTTCTATATAGGCGAGACATATACTCATCTACGGGATAAAGTACACGACCATCGACGGGATTGTAATATTGAAAACTGGACCTTATTTGTAAATAGACATATCTTTAAATGTGTGCAACATCTACAAATAAAATTTCAAATTTTCCCTTTTTATAAAATGAAAGTCGATGACACCACGAAAAGGAAATGAATGGAAAATCATTTTATTAAAAAATACGTTCCTCGACTTAATAGTCAATAAGTAACAATTGGCAATTAGCCTCATTTATTTATTTATTAATTTTCTTAAATCTATCTCATGATAATCTTCCATTCATTGTTCCCAAATTGAACCCATATACTACAGATTAAGACACGAGAGAGAAATGGGGTATAACATCCACTCAACACAAACTAAGTCATTTCGGGACTAACACATGGTTTAATTTTATTTCAATAATTCGCTTGCGCGTACGGGTCTTTAGCAGTGGGAGGAAACTGGAGTGCACGGAGGATACCCACGAGGTTGAGAAGGCGCCTCTATCTCCATACCACATACGCTCGCACCAGGGCTGGAAACCACAGCCGCAAGCCAGAGGTGACCGGCCAGCTAGAGGTCGAAGCGCGGCACTCTAGACCACTAGCCCATCCCAACCCCCCGTTAATGATGTAACCATAGACAATAGTAACTATAGCCAATTAAAACCACAGTGTTACTATGTAAATATGTATAAGTATAATATAATGTCCATTTTTATACGCCCACATTTTTATGTGGACGTATATTGTCGTCGCCCCTGTCCGTCCGGACGTCCGTCCGTCCGTCCGTCCACAATTTGTTTGTGGACCCTCTACAGGTCACAATTCTTATCCGATTTTGTCGAAACTTGAAATATAGGTTTATCCCCAAAAGATCTCGACTGCTTTCGATATTGGCATGTATCGGATGAAAACGTCATGGATTATGGCCCCTGATTGTACGAAAAATCACGTTTTTAGCTTGTGGACCCTATAGAGGTCACAATTTTGAACCGATTTTGATGAAACTTGACATGCATGTTTATAACCCAAAGATCTTGGTTCCTTTCGATATTTGCGCCTATCGGAATGTAATTTCCTGAATTATGGCCCCTGATTGTCCGAAAAATCACCCTTTTCAGCTTGTGGTTCCTCTGGAGGTCACAATTATTAACCGATTTAAAAAACCGTTTGAGTATATCATCGTTACACCCTAAGGAAGGTTGAGTTCGAATTTCGGGAAAATCGGACGAAAATTGCCATACAAAATGGCCGCCGTTTGTACGCGAATACTGTTAAAAAATGGTATATCAAGGTTGTGGACCCTGTAAAAGTCACATTTTTTATTCGATTTTGATGAAACCAGAAATTCACGGTTATAACCCAAAGATCTTGGTTCCTTTCGATATTTGCGCATATCGGAACATAACTTCCTGAATTATGGCCCCTGATTATACGCAAAATAGCCTTATTTTAGCTTGTGGTCCCTCTGGTGGTCACAATTATTATCCGATTTACTAAAACGGTTGATTATATTACCGTTACACCGTAAGGAAGGTTGAGTTCGAATTTTGGGGAAATCGGACCAAAATTGCCATACAAAATGGCCGACGTTTGTACGCGAATACTGTTAAAAAATTGTATATCATGGTTGTGGACCCTGTAGAGGTCCCAATTTTAATTGGATTTTGATGAAACTTGAAATGCATGGTTATAACCCAAAGATCTTGGTTCCTTTCGTTATTTGCGCATATCGGATCGTAACTTCCTGAATTATGGCCCCTGATTGTCCGAAAAATCGCCTATGGTCCCTCTGAAGGTCACAATTATTATCTGATTTGAAAAAACGTTTGACTCTATCACCGTTACGCCCTACGGAAGGTTGAGTTCGAATTTCGAGAAAATTGGACTCTAATTGCCAGAAAAAATGGCCGCCGTTTGGACGCGAACAGTGTAAAAATATGGTATGTCAAAGTTGTGGACCCTGTAGAGGTGACAATTTTAATTTTTTCGATTTTGATGAAACCTGAAATGCTCGTTTATAACCTAAAGATCTTTATTCTTTTCGATATTTGCGCATATCAAATTGTAACTTAATGAATTATGGCCTTTGATTGTAGGAAAAATCACTTTCGGTATTGCTTGTTCTCTGTCTATCTCTCGAACAATTATTATCTGATTTAAAAAAAACCTCTGATTATATTACTGTTGCACCGTAAGGAAGGTTGAGTTCGAATTTCGTGAAAATCGTACCAAAATTGCCGGACGAAATGGTCACCGTTTGTACGCGAATAGTGTAAAAATATGGTATATCATGGTTGTGGACTCTCTACAGGTCACAATTTTTATCTGATTTTGACGAAAAGTAACATTTCTAGGTTGTGTACCGTCACACCATAATCATTGTCGGCTTCGAATTTCATGAATATCAGACTGGAACTGACCAACAAAATGGCTGCTCCCAATACAGTATGAAATACAGGACTTAATGATGTAGGAAAAATCACTTTCGGTATTGCTTGTTCTCTATCCATCTCTCAAAAATGTGGGCGTATCCTGCCTGGCAGTGCCAGCCTATCTTTATACAGTGACATTATTGTCCCCCGCCTTTCGAAGAAAGTTGAGGGACTATTAAAATGGGTTCGTCCGTCTGTCTGTCTGTCTGTCTGTCCGTCACACTTTTTGGGACACAATAACTCTCTTCCTAATTGAGCTAGAATGTTCAAACTTGGTGTATGTGTTTATTAGGTCAATGCCTTGATGGAGATCGAAGATGAGCATTTTCCGCTTAGGGTAAGCAGAGATAAGCAATTTGATTGGTTGATGCTTTGGGACACGATAACTTTAGTTCTAATTAAGTGAGAGTGACGAAACTTTTCTGCTCAGGGTAAGCAGAACGATACGCAATTTGATTGGTCGAGACTTTGGAACACAATAACTCTCCTTCTAATTGAGTTAAAAATGTTCAAACTTGGTGTATATGCTTATTAGGTCAATGCCTTGATGGAGTTTGAAGATGAGCATTTCCGCTTAGGGTAAGCAGAGATAAGCAATTTGATTGGTTGATGCTTTGGGACACGATCTAATTAAGTGAGAGTAATGAAACTCGATGTATAGTTTCATTACAGTAATACCTTGACTAAGTTTGATAATGAGCATTTTCTGCTCAGGGTAAGCAGAGCGATACGCAATTTGATTAGTCGAGACTTTGGAACACAATAACTCTCCTTCTAATTGAGTTAAAATGTTCAAACTTGGTGTATATTCTTATTAGGTCAATGCCTTGATGGAGTTCGAAGATGAGCATTTTCCTCTTAGGGTAAGCAGAGATAAGCAATTTGATTGGTTGAGTTCTAATTAAGTGAGAGTGATGGAACTTGGTGTATAGTTTCATTACAGTATAATGCCTTGACTAAGATCGATAATGAGCATTTTCTGCTCAGGGTAAGCAGAGCGATAAGCAATTTGATTTGCCGAGACTTTGGAACACAATAACTCTCCTTCTAATTGAGTTAAAATGTTCAAAATTGGTGTGTATGCTTATTAGGTCAATGCCTTGATGGAGTTCGAAGATGAACATTTTCTGCTTAGGATAGGCAGAGATAAGCAATTTGATTGGTTGATACTTTGGGACAAGATAATTTAGGTTAATCTTGATTGATGATTTTTATGCCAATACAATGACTGCATTCTCATTCAGTAATGGATTCGACAGTAACAGTGTATAGAAACGATTGATTCGGACACGAGGGCCCTTTCCTTTGGCCAGAGGGGCCCTTTTGTCAAGCGTGGGGGCCCTTTTGTCTGCCTTTAGGGTCCCCTAACTAGGGTACATTTTTATTTTTCTCGTCGGTTTTAGCATTTTTATACGCCCACATTTTCATGTGGACGTATATTGTCGTCGCCCCTGTTCGTCCGTCCGTCCGTCCACAATTGTTTGTGAACAGTCTACAGGTCACAATTTTTATCTGATTTCAATGAAACTTAAAACATAGGTTTATCACCCTAAGATCTCGGTTCCTTTCGATATTGGCATGTATCAGACTGTAACTTCATGGGTTATGGCCCCTGATTGTACGAAAAATCACGTTTTTTAGCTTGTGAACAGTGTAGAGGTCACAATTTTGAACCGATTTGGATGAAACTTGAAATGCATGTTTATAACCCAAAGATCTTGGTTCCTTTCGATATTTGCGCCAATCGGATCGTAACTTCCTGAATTATGGCCCCTGATTGTCCGAAAAATCGCCCTTTTTAGCTTGTGGTCCCTCTGGAGGTCAAAATTGTTATCCGATTTAAAAAAACGTTTCATTATATCACCGTTCCATGGTTATGAAGGTTGAGTTCGAATTTCGTGAAAATCGGACCAAAATTGACGGACAAAATGGCCGCCATTTGTACGCGAATAGTGTGAAAATATGTTATATCAAGGTTGTGAACAGTGTAGAGGACACAATTTTGAACCGATTTGGATGAAACTTGAAATGCATGTTTATAACCCAAAGATCTTGGTTCCTTTCGATATTGGCGCCAATCGGATTGTAACTTCCTGAATAATGGCCCCTGATTGTCCGAAAAATCGCCCTTTTTAGCTTGTGGTCCTTCTGGAGGTCAAAATTGTTATCCGATTTAAAAAAACGTTTGATTATATCACCGTTCCATGGTTATGAAGGTTGAGTTCAAATTTCGTGAAAATCGGACCAAAATTGACGGACAAAATGGCCGCCATTTGTACGCGAATGGTGTGAAAATATGTTATATCAAGGTTGTGAACAGTGTAGAGGACACAATTTTGAACCGATTTTGATGAAACTTGAAATGCATGTTTATAACCCAAATATCTTGGTTCCTGTCGATATTTGCGCCAATCGGATCGTAACTTCCTGAATTATGGCCCCTGATTGTCCGAAAAATCGCCCTTTTTAGCTTGTGGTTCCTCTGGAGGTCAAAATTGTTATCCGATTAAAAAAACAGTTTGATTATATCACCATTCCATGGTTATGAAGGTTGAGTATGAATTTTGTGAAAATCAGACCAAAATTGACGGACAAAATGGACGCCGTTTGTACGCGAATATTGTGAAAATATGTTATATAAAAGTTGTGGACCGTATAGAGGTCACAATTTTGAATCGATTTTGATGAAACTTGACATGTATGTTTATAACCCAAAGATCTTGGTTCCTTTCGATATTTGCGCCCATTGGATCATAACTTCCTGAATTATGTCCCTGGATTGTCCGAAAAATCGCTTTTGTTCGCTTTTGGTACCTCTTGAGGTCAAAATTATTATCCGATTTAAAAAAACGTTTGGCTATATCACCGTTACATGGTAATGAAGAGAGAGTTTGAATTTCGTGAAAATCGGCCTAGAATTGACGGACAAAATGGCCGCCGTTTGTACACGAATAGTGTGAAAATATGTTATATCAAGGTTGTGGACCCTATAGAGGTCACAATTTTGAATCGATTTTGATGAAACTTGACAGGTATGTTTATAACCCAAAGATCTTGGTTCCTTTCGATATTTGCGCCCATTGGGTCATTACTTCTTGAATTATGTCCCCTGATTGTACGAAAAATCACCCTTTTTAGCTTGTGGTGCCTCTGGAGGTCACAATTATTATCTGATTTAAAAAAAAAAACCGTTTGATTATAAAAACCAAACAAATTCTAATGATTTTCTGATAATTCCTTAATATGCGACAACTCTTGTTGACTGCCCGGACGATTTGGCTGCTGTGTGGGCGTATGTTTCGTTGCCTGGCAACCTATTTTTCTTTATATAACACTTTTGGATGACACTTCGTGTACAGTTTTGTAAAGTTTCCTTGAAGGGTTAACCAAGTTTGGGGTATGGAGAGCTTGATTTCTCTGCCACCAGTGATCAATTCCTGGCTGATCACGAGCCACCGGTAAAACGGAACTTCGGAAGGGTGTGTAAGGACCAGCTAAAAAGTGGTCATTAACGGTGTTTCGCTTAAATTAATGTTATAAGTTTCACCGTAGGAATAAGACAGAGTCGTTCAGTTTTCAAACCTTTATGTAACAAAAACTTTCAAAATATATAATAAGTATTTACAGCTTCAATATGATTATTTCTGTTATCTGTCCTTTTTCGGGTGAACAGCGTTCACCCTACTATGAAAAGAGTCTTTCCTTTTTCGGGTAAATAGCATTTGCCGTTCTGTCTTGAAATCTTTCCTTTTTCGGGCGAATAGCATTCACCATACTTTTCTTGATGCTTTCCTTTTTCGGATGAATAGCATTCACCGTACTTGTTCTTGAATCTGCAACTTGTCTTATTGCCGTTAGAGGAGGTTCTATGCCTTCGGAACATAGCTTACCATCATTAGCGAGATATTCGCTGAGAGTCGGCCACAGTCCCGTAGACTAGCCTACAGTGCATATTCAGGCCGTCTAAATGTATCTATAAGGGACATTTATTTCTACTGGCTGTTTACAAATTTTGCATTAGAAAGATCAAATCATAAGAATATAAACACGACTAATACACAGTATTATATCGATTATAACAGTACAAAGTATATATTGCAGGCATGATTTTTTTCCGTTATTTAACGGATTTCCGCTATTTTTATCGGCCGTGGGTCGTTTTCGTAAATCATCTAAATTTGCAATAAAAATTTTAGGGGGGGGGGAAGGGTAGGGTAGGGTATGGGAGAGTGTTTTGACTTTGTCTGATGATCATTATTTTTATATTATGTCCGTATCGTGATGATAAAAAAAAACCCCGTGTGTTGAAGTAAAGACAAGACTGGTAGTTTTGTTATCAAGTCTTTTCATCAACAACGGTGTAAACACGGTCTGTGGTCTGGCTAATGTAGTCTATTTACACAAGATTAACCAGTGTATGTTTCAATTGCCGTGTCAATTCAGAAAATTAAATGCATGGTAATCGAGACTTGAGAAAAACATTTGGCAGCCATCTTAATCGGTCGTTTTGCTTCACCTGTGATAAAACGTTGGTTGATTCACAACTTTTCCTACCTGCGCTCATTTCTTTCGGCTCAGTTTCTATTATTATTTATATATTGTCATTTTCTGTGGCTCTAATAATATTTTTTAGGCATCAATGATGCAAAAAAAATATTAATCTATTTTAGCTAATTGAAATAAAATTTTTTTTTAATTTAAACGATCATTATTAATACTGTGGTACAAACTATCCCGAGTAAAAAGTGAAAGGAGAACGCACATACCGGCATTCTGTACTGAAATAAAAATGGCGACCAGTAAAAGTATCTGTTTTTATTTTTGCGTTTGTGTTAAAATTTGCTGTACCAGGTTCATTTTTAATCAAAGCATTTACCATCCAAATGTCTTCAGAGTGCTCGATTTGAGGTTAAATTTTGAAAAAAATTTCGGGGGGGGGGGGGGGCATGCCCCCGAACCCCCCTAGAGGTTCGGCACGCCTGTGGCGTGCCTCAATCGTCGTCTCCGGCAGCAAATCAGTTATTTTTTGGGGTCCACAGAATCATGCCTGATATTGGTTACACAAAATATATGACAAAACATCAATCATTAGACAATAATAATTATTTACTAATTATATAAATCATTTTAAGAGGTAGGAGTTATCTATTACCCTAATCTAAAAATAATTACCCTGGTTAGAAAGGTATGGAATATTAAGGTATTTGATCACAGATCACTAATTATTTCCCCATTGACTTCAATGTTAATTCTCGTCTCTTAGACCGGCTGTAACTTTTTCCCAAATATTCGTTGGGTAGAACGCTTTCTGCCACAGATGGAGCAACATGTGGCAAACTCTTGCCCAAAAGCATGTATGAGGTTCTTCATGAAAAACTTGAGATACACAAGCTGAAAGTAGAGACAGCTAACCAGGCAATTTTCGGCCCCCCCCCCCTTTCAACGTAACCAACCTCGCAACTCTTGTATCCTTCCGCCTCAAAATCATGAATATTCACCAAAACCTGGCAGAAAATGTATTTTCAAACCCTTTTCTTCGATTCTACACCAAAAAGTAAACAAAAATCACCATGCAAAAGGGGGAAAAAGGGAAAGGGAGAGAAAGACTAAAAATAACTTGGCCCTACAATTTGTGGGTACCGGCGTAGAAATATTTAGTGATCTGTGTCCTATATAGGGGTGAAACTTCAGGTATCACCAAAATGCCCTTTTCATATGCTTCCCATATGTTCTGGCAACGCACCGGTGAAAGAAAATCAAAATCAAAGAATAACTGCAAAAATGATGGCCCTTTAAGTATACAAGCTGCTTTATGTACAGCAGTGCATCTCAGGTCCCTGGGCCTTTTGTGCTAAAATTTAAAAATCTTTCTTATTAAAGGCAGTATTTGAGTTTTGTGAAAAAATACGACAAGTAACAAACAAATTACACAGAAAACACTCATAATCAATCTTATCTTCGGTTGCAAAGCTAACATTACCAAAACAATCTGTCTAACAGATATGATTTACCATATATGAACATAAAAACTAAAATAGGTGCAATAAATGTGAATTATGGTTAAAATAGGCCTTGCTGAAAGAAAAAAATGCCATAATTGGCCTATGTCCACCCTTCTCTGACAAAAGGGTTACAGAATACACATTTTTTACAAATTTGGAAATAGTTCAATGTTATCAATATCTCAAAGCTCAGAGGCACCATACAAATCTTTATTGCAATTCTGGTGCTGAATCAAGATGTCTGGACCTTTACATCAATTGCCTAAAAAAATGAAGTCAAAATGGTAGTTATAACAGAGTTGACATCATAAAAGAGCCTGAAAAGGATCAAAATTAACATTTTACTGTTCTATAAGTAACATAAATGCAACAAACACCACAAATCCTAGATTTCGATAAGAAAATATTGACCATTAAGCTGACATTTACACATCTACACCAGTTTTGTATCAGGGTATGGTCTTATTGGCCTGACATGTCTCAGGGTTCTAAGTTTGCCTTTAAACAAAAAAGATTAGAAATCCTTGAAATGTACAAAATAACCATTTATTGGTGTAAAATAACATTCCTAACTGTAATTCAACAACAAATTCCAATTATTATCATTTAATTGTCAACACAGGTGCAATTAAAACTCTCAAAACACATTAATAAAAAGGGTGGGGTGGGGCATTTATCGCCTCTGTAAACAGAATGGTGAGTTGAAAAATGTCTATAAAGACTGGGATATTGCTTCCTTCACGAAGGAAATGCAAGAATTTAATGTTTCAACGAAGAAAAAAATGCTTTTTTTGTCTAAATTGGTGGCCAAATTGAGCCTACCCCTGTTTTGAACATTTTGTATAAACCCATCTGCTGTATATTATTAACTCAGTGTTGCCAATTTTCAATTTTCTGTAGGAAAACTGCAGCTATTTCTAAACCTGACAAACTTATAGATCCCATCTAACTTACAATAGCAATGAAAATAAGGGGCATTTTTAGAAATTTTGACCAATTTGAGTAGTCATGAAGGCATCAATTTCTACATCGAAATTGGTGAATTTGCAGATTTTTTGTGAATATTCCTGATTTTTAGACAAAATTAGGTGAAATTACAATGTTGTTCTCTTTACCTATGCTTTCTGAGGCTGAATACACCAAAATTGGACATAGAAATATTTTTATTACTGTTAGAAATTAAATAAAAACTGAAAATTGAGAAATTTACAGTGAAATCACAATTTTTCTCCAAACTTTGATTTTTTTTTTTTTAATTTAACCTTTTTTTATACGCCTACATTGAAATGTGGTCGTATATTGTCGTCAGCCCCGTCGGTCCTTCGGTCCGTCGGTCGGTCGTCGGTCCGGCGTCCACAATTGCTTGTAGACGGTCTACAGACTAAAGTTAATATCCGATTTACTTTAAATTTATACACAGTGTTTAAGGTCATGAGACGAAGAAGCCTATTGTTTTTCAGCGATTTCCGATAATAACTACCAGAGTTATGGCCCTTGATCACTTCAAAAAATCTTGTGGACGCTCTAGAGGCCAAAGTTAATATCCGATCGACTTTAAATTTATACACAGCGTTTAAGGTCATAAGACAATGACGCCTATTGATTTTCGGCGATTTCCGATAATTAGTGCCAGAGTTATGACCCTTGATCTCTTTAAAAAATCTTGTGGACGCTCTAAAGGTCAAAGTTAATATCCGATTGACTTTAAATTTATACACAGTGTTTAAGGTCATAAGACGAAGAAGCCTATTGATTTTCAGCGATTTCCCATAATTAGTGCCAGAGTTATGGCCCTTGATCACTTCAAAAAATCTTGTGGACGCTCTAGAGGCGAAAGTTAATATCCGATTGACTTTAGATTTATACACAGTGTTTAAGGTCATGAGACGAAGAAGCCTATTGTTTTTCAGCGATTTCCGATAATAACTACCAGAGTTATCTCCCTTGATAACTTCAAAAATTCTTGTGACGCTATAGAGGCCAAAGTTACCATCCGATTGACTTCAGATTGATACATAGAGTTTAAGGTGTTGAAACGAACAAGTATTTTGATTTTCAATGAATTTAGATAACTGAACAGCTAAATCCATGATATTAAATGTTTCATGTATATACTAATTGTTAGCGTGGGGTAAAACTTTATAAAAAGCAATCAAATTCTAATGATTTTCTGATAATTACATAATGAGTTGTTACTCTTAATCAGTTTTTAGTGTATTACAAATGTTTCATTACCGAAAAAAGTAAAAAAATGCGACAACCCTGTTGACTGCCCGGACGATTTAGCTGCTGGGGGCGTATGTTTCGTTGCCTGGCAACCTATCTTTTTAGTTTTTCTGAAGTCAAAATACTTTATACATATTTTCTGACAATTTAGACATCATATTTTCAAAACTAAGGCCTATCAGTCACAACATTGTCATACACAGACAGGCCACAGATCACTAATTATTTCCCCATTGACTTCAATGTTAATTCTCGTCTCTTAGACCAGCTGTAACTTTTTCCCAAATATTCGTTGGGTAGAACGCTTTCTGCCACAGATGGAGCAACATGTGGCAAACTCTTGCCCAAAAGCATGTATGAGGTTCTTCATGAAAAACTTGAGATACACAAGCTGGAAGTAGAGACAGCTAACCAGGCAATTTTCGGCCCCCCCCTTTCAACGTAACCAACCTCACAACTCTTGTATCCTTCCGCCTCAAAATCATGAATATTCACCAAAACCTGGCAGAAGATGTATTTTCAAACCCTTTTCTTCGATTCTACACCAAAAAGTAAACAAAAATCACCATGCAAAAGGGGGAAAAAGGGAAAGGGAGAGAAAGACTAAAAATAACTTGGCCCTACAATTTGTGGGTACCGGCGTAGAAATATTTAGTGATCTGTGTCCATTAAAAGAAATGATTAAAAGAGAATATGCTACTATAGACTTCTATAATAAGATATAAAATACATGTTTAATATATATATAAATGACGATGTCCTACTCTTAACAAAATAATGAAATATGATAGTATTAGTAAAAACAAACAAAGTAGTCGCGAATATCCTGGCACTTGACTGCTTCAGTTCGATTGCTTGATACGTTTGAAAAAAATAAATGTGCGATTAATTAATATGTGTCATCTATTTATTTGGGATTTCGTCGGGGGACATCAGCCTCACTGTTGGCTTGTTTATGAAAAGTCCCAAGATGGACGAAAAGTACCGGTACTTTAAAATGTTAAAATGTTATTAAACCAGTGATGAAATCAGTTTGTGTCGGCATACCTTTTATCTTCTTATCATTTACCGTATTATTATTCAGATTCCATTTTGAATAGATCTCAGCAACTACTTGTCGCATCGTTACGATTTCTTCGGTCTGACTGGGAAAGTGGGTGTGACTTAGAGGATAAAGCTATTTTGAACGTTCTGCGACAATGCGAAAATGTCCGAAATCACCGAAGTTATCGTTTTTAAAAATATTGCAGTAATTTTAACAATAATCATGGGATTTTAACTTTCGATACATTTCGGCATAGCCGGAGACAGGGCACATAGCTACGCTACTTTCGATTTTTGATTTTCGGCAAATCTTCGAAGATATTAGGCGCCAAATTTTGAAAATTTAAAATTTTACAAAAAACTTTTTTATTTATGAATATTTTTTAGTCGTGTTGTACACAGAATTAAAGAGTCATCTGACTTGCACAAAAATGTTAAAATTTTTGTCTCAGTAATTTTCCTTGGCCGCCATTGGCTAATTCAGTTTTTCAGTTCTAGATTATTTTTTTATTGTTTGATTTGTATAAAACAAAGTTCACATGCTTTGTTGTCTCAATTGTCATTTTTTTTGTTACCGATAGTGTTATCTGTCGGCACCGGAAATGGCATAATTTTACCAAAAACTACAATTTGACAGTTAGGTACCACTTTTCGAAAGCAAATATTATTTTTTTGAAAGATTATATGACTCAAAGAGTGTGTCCTTTAAAGGCGCAAAAAATGTCGGAAGCAGTTTTTTAAATTTCTATTTCATTTTCTAGCAAATTGGATTAAGAGGTGAAAAAAGGCGTAAAATTGACCCATTTACAACCCATTCAGGCTTTTCAGATTTTAAAATATTTTTACATAACTTTTATAAACTTGTAGCTATAATCCATACGAAGAGAATGTATGTGAAAATTAGTTTGTAATATAAGCAGTTGCCGAGAAAAAGGGCAGTTTTGCACAAGTCACTGTTTTCGTAATTTTGCCTGTAAAATAGTCAATTATTAATGGATATTCGCAAAAGTGACATCATTTGATTCAAAAAGCAAGTATCCGTCATATCAAGTTGATTATAATTTAAAATTGACACCGGAAGTGACACCATTTGGTCAAAAACTGCAATTTTAACTTTTAAAATCGATATTTATTCAATCAAGAATTATTTAATATGTAATAATAATTATTTAATATGTAATAATAATATTAACTAAATTGTTTCTAACTTGTTCGGTTGCCGAGATATAGGCGGTTTTCTAAAAGTCACTTTTGAAGGTTTTTGGCCCATAAAAGTGTCAATTATTATTCGATTTTCATAAAATTTTCACCCATAGGCGATGTTGTAAAACTAATTTAACGTTTTTAGTATCACCGGAAGTAATGTCATTTTGGCAAAAACTGTATTTCTAGCCTTCAAAAAAGATATTTTATTCAAATGAGTCTGATTTGTAATGTTTTTCAAAATTATGATATTTGATGCCAATCAACAAATAGAATGGACCAATACGATCATACAGATGCCACAAAATCGTTTCTAACTTGTACGGTTGCCGAGAAATAGCCGATTTTCTACAAGTCACTTTTCAAGGTTTTGGGTCTATAAAAGTGGCATATTCGATTTGCATAAAATTTTCACCATGTGATGCCTTTTGCCATTTCTGATTTCATAAAAGTAATTGAACATTTTCATTATCGCCGGAAGTACCCTACACTTACATGCAACAAATGTATAAAATGAATTGATATTGCTGGATTTGGTTGATTCTGCGTCCATTTTATTTGATGTGTGCAATGCTTATGTGGAAACCAGTGTATTGGTTTCTTTGGTACAGGAAGTGACACAAGGGTAATGTGGCACCGAAAGTGACACAAGTTCAAAGGTAACGTGGCACCAGTGAAACCCGTCATTCCTGCATGCAGGTCTAGTTAAAAATTGTGTTTATATAGTTAAAAATTGTGTTAAAAATTGTGTTTATGTAGTTAAAAATTGTGTTTATATATATATATATATAGATCCGAAATTATTAGGACAACCGCAAAGTTGCACTACTTTTTTTCACGGAAAATGATAAAAAGATAAAAGATATGCCGACACAAACTGATTTCAACACTGGTTTAATAACATTTTAACATTTTAAAGTACTTTTCGTCCGTCTTGGGACTATTCATAAATAATGTCATTGTATAAAGATGGACATTATAGTATATTTATACATATTTACATAGTAACACTGTGGTTTTAATTAGCTATAGTTACCATTGTCTATGGTTACATATCGTTAACTAATACAAAACATGTACACACGTGTGTTAATCTGTAGTATATGGATTTAATTTGGGAACTATGAATGGAAGATTATCATGAGATAGATTAAAGAAAATTAATAAATAAATGAGGCTAATAGCCAATTGTTACTTATTGACTATTAAGTCGAGGAATGTATTTTTTAATAAAATGATTTTCCATTAATTTCCTTTTCGTGGTGTCATCGACTTTCATTTTATAAAAAGGGAAAATTTGAAATTTTATTTGTAGATGTTGCGCACATTTAAAGATATGTCTATTTATAAATAAGGGCCCATTTTCAATATTGCAATCCCGTTGATGGTTGCGTACTCTATCCCGTAGATGAGTAAAAATCACAACCCAGACACGTCAAGACATATATGAGATTTTTTGTGTCACAATTCATATTGTCGTTGACGCTAAACGTAATGTTACGAAATTTATATTGGTTATTTGGTATATATTATATGGTCACAACATTTGCATCGAAGATCCAGGCATTTAGATACATAAAAACCGGTTCTTGTGATAGATGAATTGAATTTTGCTCTGGTTAGGAGGCGTTTCAGATTAGGTGGCTGTCTTTGTGATTTAATGAATTGAACATTATCAAATTTCGCTTTGAGGTTGTCGTTTGATGCCAGGAGTGACCTGCTTTTAAAGAAGTTGGGATGTTGGGGGTAATGAGTAGCGACAAAGGTAATTATAACCATAAAGCTGCACTACTTTGTTTCATGGTAAACGATGAAAAGATAAAAGGTATACGATTTATAAAAACTGATAAATTTATCACATTGAATATTATATACTGAGAGCAGCTTTATGTAGTTTTTATGCATACACCATACCGAACTACTGTCTGAGCCATGGTAAATGGTAAACGGATTTCTACGATTATGAACAAACTACTCTACTTTGGTTATTATAAACTTACCCGTGTGTTTGAAATGAACTCCTGTTAAAAAAATCCATTGTACAACTAAATATCCCAACGAATAAAATTGTTCTCTCTTGTAAAATTGAACTCGTCACAAACCTTGGCCTCGAGAAAAATGGAAGCTTAGGCCGCGTAAAATTGATACCTTGTTTCTTCTCCCCATGCTGTGGGTAAACCTAAGAGGGTCTGCGGTAAACACAACACAAACTTTAATTTTCAACACAAACTTTTGCAAGACCTTTATATACACTATAAATTTGGTATCCTTTTCATTCATATGATATACACTTGAATTTTTTTCATGCTAACAGCTACAATTTATAAAAGTCGTAATGATAATGTAAAACACATCTTAATTTATATCTTTTTGTTGACTTACATTTCCACAGACTACATTAATGTACATGTAGTTTTAAAAACTTAAAATGTCCTGAGAAAAAGGACCAATTTCAGGTCTGAAATCTGCTTTTAAAAAAAAACTGCCGGTGACCTGTCCAACATTTAAATTTGACGCAATTTGAGTGATGTTTTGATCTTCCTTCAATTTTCCTATGAAAAATTTATGGCAAAAATCGGCCGATGGCAAATATTTTTGAAACAGATTTTGGGGTACTATATCATCATTCACGCTCTACGCCAATTCCACAATGTCGTCAAAAGTAAAATTATATGGCACAGCAATGACTGCCCAGCCTAAAAATGTCGTTTTCCGACAGATTTTGAGCGAATGCCCTGTTGATTTTCCACAAGCCAGGACTCGCCTGTGAGTCGCTTTTTCATGGGTCAATATCGATGAGATTACACGTTTCTTGTCACTTTTATCCAATAAAAAGTATTCTAACTTTACGATTTAGACTTTCACTTTAGCATGCCGGCATTGACAGATCCATATTTTCATTTGATGGTATTATCAAAAACAGACGACTCTGGCTAATGATTATAAACAGTATACCGAATAATCGATGGCTATAGACCTGAACCGGCATATTATGAACTTGTAAACATTCGGAGATCGCTTTTTTGGTTTCGTGTCCGTATTCCTAAGGGCGCGGGCGAGAAGAAACAAGGTGTCAAAGCAATGATTGTCTGTGGTAATTGTGTTTGGCTCTTTTGTGTATGAATAAGCTATTTCTAGCGACCGGCAGCTATTTTCAAATATTATTTTTTTCTCTAGGAGCTTGATATTTTCTGAAAGCTGTACATTGTAACAACACCAAGTTTATCAAAATCGGTGCAGAATTGGCTGAGTTACTGTCCGTTTAGTAACGCGAATTGGCAGACCCCTTGTTTGCGAAATTGGCCATTTTGCTTCAATTTTCAACCCTACTCTGTATCTCAGAAACCATAATTATTTCACCAAAATTAAGCCGATTTACTCACCAACACAACCATGCAAACACTTCACATATAGCCCTAGAAGTTTATTTTATAATGTTTGTAATAACGGTACAGAAGATTAAAAAAGTACGTAAACTTTAACTTTAGGATATAAATTAGACACAATCATTTACAATATTATACAATGGAATCAACATATTTAAACAAGACTTTGTTTCTGATTATTCAAACACTAAAAATAACACAAAAGTACATGTTAACAAAATATTAAAAAAAGAAAGACATAAATAAATACATAATATAAAATTATTTATCCACATACCCATATTTCTATATCATAAAATTTATAATACTCTCCTCCCTGCCCCAACACCAGTACCACCCCATAAAATAAAAATAATTTAAATAAACCTAAACTAGTAAAACAAAACTACTTATCAAACATTTATGTAGCTAACTGACAGTGTCAGAATATTAAAAATAACATAATATAATAATATTAATAATGCCCCACTCCCCCCCCCCCAAAAAAAAATAAAAATAATAAAATCAAATAAATAAAATAACAAAAAAAAAAAAAAAAATTAGAAAAAATAATAAATAAATAAGGATTGAATGAAAATTATTTATCTATGATTTATATAGGTAATTGTAGTAAACAGATCAATTCAATGTAAATATAAACAGATATTTTCTCTCCAAAACGGCACTCCCCTGGGTACCCAAATACAGGTCTACCATACTAATAACTGAAAATATGTAAGATTTTAAAAAATTATATAATGTAATGGCTTATATAGTCAGCACAGCAATATTATTATCCATGCCAAAATGGTATTGTTCGTGTATGCATAATGCTGATAAATTAAAAATTATTAACTGGGTAGAGCAATAGACTATAACACACCCAGAAAGAAAAACAGCTACTTATTTATCTGATAACATTTAAAGAATAAAATTATGTATTATATATGAATTTGATAAATTATAAATAATAACTTTTGCAACAGGCACAAATATATTTTCTTCCCAAGATACACTCTCCTGGGCATAAAAATGTAAATATTTTAATCTCAGGACTCTTTGTCAATTTGTGCTCCTTAGCATTCATTATGGAACTGTAATGATGTCAATTATAATGGACCGTATTAATTAAACTTTCAAAAATAACATCTGCATTTCAAATTATACTTATAAGTCTAATTATACACACTAGTCACTCGATGACATTTCTTTTTGTCAAAATCAGTCAAGCTATTAACAGTGGTCTGTACCCATATTTGTGGTGGAGTTGCGTCCCTTTGGAAGCGAACACGGTGCGGATTTCCAGGAATTGTCAATTTCCACGGGTGTTTCCGCACCCAGCAATATTTTTTATCACTAATTTAATGTTTATATTCACGATTGTAAGCAACACTTTGAGCGAATATGCGCGTATGGGACAATTTAAAAATAAAAGAAAACTTCAACAATAAAATAAAAAGCAACACTTTGAGCGAATATGCGCGTATGGGACAATTTAAATATAAAAGAAAACTTCAACAATAAAATAAAAAAGCAACTTACCGCATGTCATCCACCATAAACCATATTTCCAGGCGCGCTTGGCCCTTGTCTGAAATAATCACACGTTTTCCGACTTTGATTCCGTTGCAAAAGTCTGTACCAGCTCCGCGAATATATGACCTCAAAACAGATACAGTGGGGTTGAAAATCGGCCATAGCTGTGTACAGCACTGTCTGAGCCCTCTAGCGGAGGCGCCGGTCGCTACTATTTCTCTCAGACCCAGAAATGAGTTTGGACATTACAAACATAAATACGCCCGTAGTCCGATATTTTGTTTCCACCTTGTATTAATTGTTTGGTAAGAGTTCGGTGGGAATATTTTGTTTTGAATTACATTTGTTTTACTGGCCTCGAATCTCACCCTTGAATATTTTTAATATTCCCTGATGATGAACTTAAGCAGTCCTGTCAATTAAACTCGGCAATCTGCTGTAGCCGAGGTAAAATCTGATGTATTGTAGCCGAGGCCATTGAATCATTGAATAGGTATATAACGTTTTTTCTATATAAATACCAATAATTATTATCAACAAATCACACTGTGCATCGGTTTTTATTATCGGTAGATAGTTCTTTGTCTTTCTATTTCTCTTTAAATACTATTTCTGGTGTGTTTATCCATATGATTGTACTCTCAGTACGTTACCTATTTTGAAATCCATGGAGAGTGGAATTTTCCGATGGCATTTCGTAGATCGCGATATCATGCCTCGGCTATTCAACGCTTTGAATTTGTATTACCGTAAAAGGCACAATGTCATATGAGTTATTGTATGCTACAGAGATGGTTAAATTTAGTGCCGCGAAACTTGCATGAGTTTTTTTTACACGGTCTGCATAATTAACACACAAAACTCAATAATACACGCAATCTGTGATGCTTCTCCTGACGTGTGATTTTTTTGTTTAAAATACATTTTTATAAAGACGGTAAATGATGTTTAGACATCCCAAACTGTTCTTATCAAGAATGTTTCGATTTCGATGAACAGAAAATCAATTTAATCAGGAATATTAATGATATGAACAGTCGGAATGTGACTTAAATATGGAAATTATTGAGAAGCGGTGGTCTTTTTTCATACGAAATAGACCAATTAAGATGATGAAATAAAGTGAGTTTATTTATAAATGTTAGCCAAAAAGATGTCTATAATTGACTGGGCTGTAATATGTTTTATAGAATTATATATACAGGGTTGAAATCATGGGGTGAAAAGCAATATTATGCATGTATTTACGAGTATTCGTATAATCGGTAAATGAAATTTAGTAGACTGACAATCAATCGGTTCAAAATTAATGTCATTGTCTTCAGTTGCTATTTTCTTGCCCAGACTCAAACGACCGAAAAGGCTGTGCGCTGTTTTGATTACAACACACGTGGTTGTCACAAATTGTCAACCTTTACCCCCTTCAACATATTACGATGGTTTAGCCCATATGTAATGTTGTGATGGACACAGACGAAAATACAAGCAAAAACATTGGCTTTTCAAGAGAGAACCCTTTTTTTTTTTCGTTGGGATATTTAATTGTGCAATGGATTTTATTTAATGGGAGGTGATTTTAAACACATAAGTAAGTTTATAATAACCAAAGTAGAGTAGTTTGTTCATAATCGTAAAAATCCATATATTATTTACCATGGCTCAGATAGTAGATAAAATATATAATAAAAAAAAGGAATGCAATGCCTGTTGAAATTTCGATTTTTACCTGCCCACGATTCGGCTCGTTTTTTTTCAACAATTAGTAATGTCAGGCAATCTAAGTTCTAACCTCCGCCAATTCGGGGGGTTGGGATGGCCTAGTGGTCTAGAGTGTCGCGTTTCGACCTCTAGCTGGCCGGTCACCTCTGGCTTGCGGCTGTGGTTTCGAGCCCAGGTGTGAGCGTATGTGGCATGGAGATAGGGGCGCCTTCTCAACCTCGTGGGTTTCCTCCGGGCACTCCGGTTTCCTCCCACTGCTAAAGACCCCTACGCGCAAGCGAATTAAAATTTAAACCATATGTTAGTCCCGAAATGACCTGGTTTGTGTTGAGTAGACGTTAAACCCCATTTCTCTCTCTCTCTCCGCCAATTCACTCAGATTGGTCAGATATGAGACTTTGGAACCCGAAACTTGGATTCTATTTGAGTGATACTGGTAAAACCTTGTGTATTGTTTTATTACATAAGTACGTTAGCAAGGTTCAATGCTGAGCATTTTCTGCTAGGGCAAAGTAGAGACTTCAATCTGATTGATCGAGACTTTGGGACACAATAACTCTCCTAATTGTGGTAGAATGTTCAAAATTGGTGTATGTGACTGTTACGTGAGTGTGTTCAAGCGCATTTTTCACAAAATCTTGTTTTATTTATACTTTTGAAATATCCACAGTCAAATGAAAATATTGTGTTTAACTATATAAAAAATCAAGTAAAACTTTGCCAATTGGCTTTAAAATCATAAATACACACGTCATGTTTAGTTCAGAGTTCAGAGAAAAGGGTTGATCATATTACAGCCAATTACTTCTACATAAATAAAACACCTTTTATTTTATAATCAACGCATAGATATGAACACAAAAGTTAATTAGATCTGCTAAGCAGATATTGAAGCTTTCATATTCATAGTCACTTCCTGTCACATGTCATGGGTCTTATAAATAATCCGAACAAGAAAAAAAATCTATTTTCACTCGTAAACAGCTTTGTCAGCATGAAAAAAGTCAGACGAAATTCGAATTTTTGAAAAATTCAAATACCAAAAATTAAAAATTAGCAAAGCTATCCTGAAATGTATTTATTTCAGAAATAGGAGACATATTGAACATACTATGGCATGTTGTGTTTGTTTACAAGCCTATAAATGTCGATTTTTCACTATTTCTGATATTCAATTCAAAATGGCTATCATCAGTTCAATCAAAATTCTGCTCTGAACACTTTTTAGGCATTCCTTCAAGGATTCAGAAAATATAACTCCCCTGTCTGTAAGTAAAATAGCAAAAAAGCCTTAGAGATTTTTCACGTGTTAAGATGTGGCACTTCCGGTTCGATCGACAGACTCCTTATTTTGTGTACGCATCCAGAATACCTCAGCTAGTAAACACAAAAAAATTCAAGGTGATCTGACCTATATTTCGTCGACTGTTTTCAAAACTTTGATCCCAAATTTCTCCAAAGGGAGATAATTCATGACACATCTAATGGTATCGTTGAAGTTGGGCACATGATAGCTACATACATTCCAAATTTCATGAAAATCGTACGAATATTAAGAAAGTTAACAAGCCTGTTTTACTTCCGGTACGAAATGTCAATGACATCATTTTCGAAATTCGAATAATCGGAAATAGCAGAGTTGAAGTAAATGTGTCAAGCTACTCTAAGAAGTTTTTTTTAGTAAAATAGGTCACATAGTAGGTATGTAGGTCAATTTCTTCATTCGTAAAATTCGGTGATTTCGGATTCGTAAAACGTTTTGAAAATATATTTAATCAAGGTTCGCACCCCATTTTTCGGGGAGGGGGGGGGGGTAGGTCAAAATTTCAGAAAGATCCTATGGTTAGATTCTGAGAAATCTGATTTGCAGAAACTACACCAAAAAAAAAAATAATAACTAGATCTGCTACTGTCCCATGCAGATATGAAAGCTTTCATATTCATCGTCACGTGTCATGGATTATATCAAGTATCTTAAAAGATTGAAGTACTTGAAAGCTTAATTATCAAAATCGGAAAGAAAATCGCGAAGTTATAAGTATAAATATAGAGAGAAACATTGCACCCGGGACAGGCGAACATGCTCCTTGTCACGTACAACCTAGAAATCGAAACAACACCAGTTGACTCAATGACAGACGTTACGATACAGCGCGCATATGCTAACCATTCAGCCATCCAACCTCCCTAAAATCGGCAAATTGCTGACCTACAGCGAGAAACATTTCAACCGGGCGAAATTTTCTATTTGAAAAGTTTAATTTGCACGGTACATTTAATTATCAACCGAATATTACAAAACTTTTAAAAATAAGCTCGCCCTGACCAGCTTAATTGTTCGCAATAAACGTTTGCCCCCTAAAATCGGCAAATTGCTGACTTTTAGCAAGAAACATTTCAACCAGGCGAAATTTTCTGTTTTAATAGTTTAATTTGCACGGTACTTACCAATTGATTATTACAAAACTTTTGAAAATAAGCTCTCACTGACCAGCTTAATCGTTTGCAATAAACGTTTGGCCTGAATTGAAAGTTCTGCGCCGAGAAAGCTCATCTCGATTTTCCGGGGTGGTTCCCCCTTGTCAGTGAGGCAGAACGTAGGGCCTGACAAGGACAGCTGTCTAGTCGTTCGAATGGGACGAAAAACCAATGTCCCGTGAACACTTTGGAGTGGACGTAAAAGAACCCTTAGCAGTTGGAATTCAATACTGTTAAATAAGCTCTATCCGGTGACTGAATGTGCAGATTGTAGTCACCCACACTGCATGTTTCGCTTAAAAAATGAAAGGGTGCCGTTTTCAATTATCGATCCTTTTGTTCTTCTATTCCTGATATTTTGGACTGTTGATCGATGGTTTCATATATAAGACTACCGATAAGACTATTTTTAGAAGAAGTTCCAAAAAATATTATGTTTACTTTACGAGAAAAAGACCACTAAAAATGCTCCAAATCGTAAAAATACGACTTTTTGGGTTTTCAATATCTTTTTTTCGGCTACATCGGACATTTAAAAAAAATGATACAAGGATTTCACGCAACAGGCTAGCTATTAGACTCTCGATTGGCAAGAGTTTCATCGCCCTCCCTTCATTATAACCAAAGTTATCGTGCCCTAAATAATCAACGAATCAGCTTGCTTATCTCTGCTTACCCTAGACAGAAAATGCTCATCTTTGAACTCAATCATGACATTGACCTAGCGAACGTCTATATAAAGAGTGAACATTCTAGTTCAATTAGAAGGAGAGTTATTGTGTTCCAAAGTCTCGGCCCTTCAAATTGCTATTACTTTTCATATTCACTTCAAAATGGCGACCATCTTTTGACCTAAATAAAAAGTCTGCTCTGAATGTTTTTTAGGCCTTCCTTCAACGATTCAGAAAATATAACTCCCATGTAAGTGCAATATCGCAAAAGCCTTAGGGACTTTTCACTTTTCAAGATGGTGGCACTCCATATTTTGTGTACGAATAAGTAATTGCTTGTCTAGTAGAAAAAAATTAGGTCATTCTGACCCATATTTCGTTGATTTTTTTGAAAACTTTGATCCTTAATTTCATCAAACGGAGATAATTTAGAAAATTTCTAAGGACATCTTTGAAGTCGCATTGGCAAGATCTACTTATATCAATTTCATGAAAATCGCACAACTATTAAAGAAGTTGTCAAGTTGGTCTCAATTTCATGAAAATCGCACAACTATTAAAGAAGTTGTCAAGTTGGTCTCAACTTCCAGATTAGAAATCACAGCGACGAAGTTTTGAAATTCGAAAATCCGAAATTGCAGATTTGAAGTAAATGTCTCAAGATACTCAAAGAAAAAAGAATTAGTAAAATAAATCAAATAGTCACAAAGTTACAACATTGTAGATCAAATGCATTCGTTCGTAAAATTCGGTGATTTCGGATTCGTAAAACGTTTTGAAAATATATTTAATCAAGGTTCGCACCCCATTTTTTTTGGGGGGGGGGGGGATTAGTCAAAATTTCAGAAAGATCCTATGGATTGATTCTGAGAAGACCGATTTGCAGAAAACACACACCTAAAAAAAAGATAACTAGTCGTTCGGATTGGACGAAAAACCAAGGTCCCGTGTACACTTTGGAGTGGATGTAAAAGAACCCTTAGCAGTTGGAATTCGATACTGTTAATTAAACTCTATACGGTGACTAAATGTGCAGATTGTAGTCACCCACGCTGCATGTTTCGCTTAAACAATGAAAGGGTGCCGTTTTTAATTTTCGATCCCTTTGTTCTTCTACTTCTGATGTTTTGGACTGTTGATCGACGGTTTCATATAAAAGACTACCGATAAGACTCTTTGTACAAGACGTTCCCCAAAAATATTATGTTTACTTTATGAGAAATAGACCTCTAAAAATGCTCCAAATCACAAAAATACGACTTTTTGGATTTTCGATCTCTTCTTTTCGGCTAGCCCGGACATTTGAAAAAAATAATACAATGATTTCACACAACAGGCTAGCTATTAGACTCTCGATTGACAAGAGTTTCATCGCTCTCCCTTCATTATAACCAACGTTATCGTGCCCTAAAGAATCAAAAATCAGCTTGCTTATCTCTGCTTATCCTAGGCAGAAAATGCTCGTCTTTGAACTTAATCAAGACATTGATCTAGTGAACGTCTACACCAAGTTTGAACATTCTAGCTCAATTAGAAGGAGAGTTATTGTGTTCCAAAGTCTCGGCCCTTTAAATTGCTTCTATTTTTCATATTCACTTCAAAATGGTTACTACCGGTTGACCAAAATCAAAATTCTACTCTTGGCGTTTTTTTGGGCCTTCCTCCAAGGATTCCGAAAATATAACTCCCGAGTCTGTAAGTAAAAAATAGCAAAAAAGCATTTGAGACTTTTCACATTTCAAGATGATGGCACTTCCGGTTCGATTGAAAAACTTCATAATTGGTGTACGAATCAGTAATTACTTATCTAGTATCGGAAAAAAAATCAGGTCATTCTGACCTATATTTCGTCAATTTTTTTGAAAAATTTGATCCTTAATTTCTCTAAGGGGAGAGAAGTTAGAAAATTTCTAAAGTCATTATACAAGTCGCATCATTAAGGTCTACTTACATATTAAATTTCACGAAAATCGTATAACTACTAAAGAAGTTGTCGGGTTTGTCTAAACTTCCGGTTCGAAATCACAGCGACGAATTTTCGAAATTTGAAAATCCGAAATTACAGATTTGAAGTAAATTTCTCAAGGTACTCATAGAAAGAATTAATTAAATAGTCACAAAGTTACAGCATTGTAGGTCAAATGCATTCGTTCGTAAAATTCGTTGATTTCGGATTCGTAAAACGTTTTGAAAATATATTTAATCAAGGTTCACACCCCATGTTTGGGAGAGGGGGGGGGGGGGTAGGTCAAAGTTTCAGAAAGATCCTATGGTTAGATTCTAAGAAATCCGATTTGCAGAAAATACACAAAAATAATAATAATGATAACTAGACTTGCTTGCAAGGCTGAAGGCTTTCACCTTAGCCAAGGCAACACAAAATGCCCACCACTCACCCCTTAAAACACACACACACACACACACTTAAACAACCCAGATATTGACATTTTCTGTGCATGCGCATTACGATAAAAGGAAAGTCAAAAATATAGTTGAACAATTTACAACATTATGAACTTGGATCGGTAGAATCCTATATACGCCTTAAATCTAAATACGCAATCAAAAACTCAAAAATTCCAAAAAATTACAATTTTAGTATATTTTCAAATTTTCAGGAAAAAAAGAGAACGGCGTGGTTTTGCAATTCGACCTTTATCGCATCCGCAATATCCCCGTCTCTACAAAAATATAACTTTTTCGAAAATCGGTTGGGAATTGACATTATCAGGACCTATTTTCATTTATGCACGTTAAAGATTTACTTCCCTTCCGGTCTGTTCAGAACTTTCGCAATAGTTCTAAGTACTTACTGTTTAAAACATAGGAAAAATCATTATTCAGAAACTCTATCTCTTTTAGTTTCAGAAATCTACACGAGAATAAAAAAAAAAACAGTTTTCCAAATTTGGCAAAAAAAAGAGATCGTGTCAGATAATAACCAAAACCAAGAATCATACCTTTCAACATCAACTTTTCGACATTAATAAAGAGTGGTGCGTTCCTTATAAATAGCTTCAGTAAATAGCGTCATTTTCGCTTGTATCAAATGATGACGTCGTGTAGACAAAAAACCTGGGGTAATAATTTCAGGAATGACTGTTATTTACTTCAATTCAGGTCTCTTCATAACTTTCGCAATGCTTCTTAGTACTTACTGCTTAAAACATTGGAAAAATCATTATTCAGAACTGTTATTGACTAAAATGAATTATTTTCACTCAAGAAGCAGCATTACCAGATATTGGTCACCAGTAAAACTCCTTTAGTTCAAATATTGCCTCTTTCAAACAAAATCTCTCTATATATGCTTTATACATAGGCAAAACGTTCCGATTATAACCAACTCGGACTTTAGTCGATGTCGCACCAATGTGTACACGGGACATCGGAATCGTGTTCATGTCAGCTACTCAAATGTGTAACTGGTTCAAAAATTGATTGAATATTCAATGTAATATCGACAATTTTCTGATTTCGTGCACGTTAACGATTTGACGTTACTAACATATATAAATTACTATGTATTACAGATAAAGTCTATGCTCAGACTACATCATGTCTTCTACCACAGGTGCAATATTCGTACTTCTGCACGATACTACTGCAAGATATAACTGCAACCTTTTAAAAATTGGACTTGCTTGTAAACAGAGCGAGTCCTCGATTACGGTTATGAGATAATTGTGGCAAAGAAGAAACAATATTCATTCAAAGAATAATTATTACACACAGCAAACAACTATTTCTGTTACAGGGCCATTAAACCCATATTTTGAATAGAAGTAAACACTCAAAGTTGAAATACTTTTAGCTCAAATATCGTCACTGTGAGAGAAAAGGGGACTTTTGAATATGCCCTATAGTCAGACGGCTTAGCATAATAATTGTGCAAATTGTGATAAAAGCACCAAACTTGGCACAAATGTTCACTAACATATGGTGATTATTTTAAGATCGGGAGGCATTGGAAAAAAATCAATCTTCTGCGCATGCGCAACATTCAAATCATACAAGGACAAATTCAACTTAAACTAGACCTGCATGCAGGAATGACGGGTTTCACTGGTGCCACGTTACCCTTAAACATGTCACTTCCGGTGCCAAGTTACCCTTGAACATATGTCACTTCTGGTACCAACGAAACCACTAAACAGGTTTCCAAATTAACATTGCACACAAATAAAATGGACGCAGAATCAACCAAATCCAGCAATATCAATTCATTTTATACATTTGTTACTTGTAAATGATCTTGACAAAATTAAATTACATCCGGTGTTAATGAAAATGTTCAATTAGTCTTATGAAATCAGAAATGGCATACGATATCATATAGTGAAAATTTTATGTAAATCGAATAATAATTGTCACTTTTAAAGACCAAAAAACTTGAAAAGTGACTTGCAGAAAATCGGCTATTTCTCGGCAACCGTACAAGTTAGAAACCATTTTGTGGTATCTGTATGATCGTATGGGTTCATTCTATTTGTTGATTGGCATCAAATACCATAATTTGAAAACGATTTCAAAACAGACTCATTTGAATAAAATATCTGTTTTGAAGGCTAAAAATACAGTTTTTGCCAAAATGACGTTACTTCCGGTGATAATGAAAATCTTACATTACTTGTATGAAATCCCAAATGGCATTAGGTATAACATGGTATAACGTTTATGAAAATCGAATAATAATTGACACTTTTATGGCCCCGAAACCTTCAAAAGTGACCTGTAGAAAACCGTCTATTTCTCGGCAACCGAACAAGTTAGAAAGAATTTTATGATATCAATATGACCATATGAGTTGTGTTTATATGTGAATTTAAACCAAAAGTTAAAATTATTAATACATATTAAGTAATTCTTGGTTGAATAAAACTTTGATTTAAAAAGTTTAAAATGCAGTTTTTGACAAAATGACGTCACTTCCGGTGTCAATTTTAAATAGTAATCAACTTGATATGACGCTACATGCTTTTTGAATCAAATGATGTCACTTTTATAAAAATCCAATAATAATTGACTATATTACAGGCAAAATAACGAAAACAGTGACTTATGCAGAACTGCCCATTTCTTGGCAACTGCTTATATTACAAACTAATTTTAACATACATTTTCTTCGTATGGATTATAGCTACAAGTTTATAAAAGTTATGTAAAAATATTTTAAAATCTGAAAAGCCTGAATGGGTTGTAAATAGGTCAATTTTACGCCTTTTTTCACCTCTTAATCCAATTTGCAAGAAAATGAAATAGAAATTAAAAAAACTGCTTCCGCCATTTTTTGCGCCTTGAAAGGACACACTCTTTGAGTCATATAATTTTTCAAAAAAATAATATTTGTTTTTGAAGATCGTAAATAACTGTCAAAATTGTAGTTTTTGGTAAAATTATGCCACTTCCGGTGTCGACAGATAACACTATCGGTAACAAAAAAAATGACAATTGAGACAACGAAGCATATGAACTTTGTTTTATACAAATCGAACAATAACAAAATAATCTAGGACTGAAAAACTGAATTAGCCAATGGCGGCCAAGGAAAATTACTGAGACAAAAAAATTTAACATTTTTGCGCTAGTCAGATGACTCTTTAATTCTGTGCACAATACGACTAAAAAATATTCATAAATAAAAAAGTTTTTTGTAAAATTTTAAATTTTCGAAATTTGGCGCCTAATATCTTCGAAGATTTGCCGAAAATCAAAAATCGAAAGTAGCGTAGCTATGTGCCCTGTCTCAGGCTATGCCAAAATGTATCGAAAGTTAAAATCCAATGATTATTGTTAAAATTACTGCAATATTTTCAAAAACGATAACTTCGGTAATTTCGGACATTTCGCATTGTCGCAGAACGTTCAAAATAGCTTTATCCTCTAAGTCACACCCACTTTCCCAGTAAAACCGAAGAAATCGTAACGATGCGACACGTAGTTGCTGAGATCTACTCAAATTGGAATCTGAATAATAATAATAATAATAATAAGAACTAGACCTGCATGCAGGAATGACGGGTTTCACTTTTGCCATGTTACCTTTGAACTTGAACTTGTGTCACTTTTGGTGCTACGTTACCCTTGAACATATGTCCTTTCCGGTACCAATGAAACCAATATACAGGTTTCCACATAAGCATTGCACACATCAAATAAAATGGAAACAGAATCAAACAAATCCAGCAATTTTATTTTATACATTTGTTACATGTAATTGATCCTGACAAAATAACAGTACTTCCGGTGATAATGTAAATGTTCCCTTAGTCTTATGAAATCAGAAATGGCATAAGGCATCATATGGTGAAAATTTTATGTAAATCGAATAATAATTTCCACTTTTATAGACCAAAAACCTTGAAAAGTGACGTGTAGAAAATCGTCTATTTCTCGGCAACCGTACAAGTTAGAAACCATTTTTTGGTATTTATATGACCGTATGGGTTTAATCTATTTGTTGATTGGAATCAAATATCATAATTGTATAAACATTACAAATCAGACTCATTTGAATAAAATATCGGTTTTGAAGGCTTAAAATACAGTTTTTGCCAAAATGACGCTACTTCCGGTGATAATGAAAACGTTGAATTAGTTTTATAACATCGTCTATGACATTAGGCTTCAAAGGGTGAAAATTTTATGAAAATCAAATAATAATTGACACTTTTATGGGCCAAAAACCTTCAAAAGTGACTTTCAGAAAATCGCCTATATCTCGACAACCGAACAAGTTAGAAACAATTTTATGATATCTATTTGACCGTATGAGTTTTGTTAATATGTGAATTTAAACCAAAAGTTAATTTTATTATTACATGTGACATACTTCTTGGTTGAAAAAAAGATCGATTTTAAAAGTTAAAAATTGAGTTTTTGACTAAATGACGTCACTTCCGGTGTCAATTTTAAATAGTAATCAACATGATATGACGCACACTTGCTTTTTGAATCAAATGATGTCACTTTTGTGAATATCCATTAATAATTGACTATTTTACAGGCAACATTACGAAAACAGTGACTTATGCAAAACTGCCCATTTCTCGGCAACTGCTTATATTAGAAACTAATTTTAACATACATTCTCTTCGTATGGATTATAGTGACAGGTTTATAAAAGTTAAGTAAAAAAATTTTAAAATCTGAAAAGCCTGAATGGGTTGTAAATAGGTCAATTTTACGCCTTTTTTCACCCCTTAATCCAATTTGCTAGATAACACTTTTGGTAATAAAAAAAATAACAATTGGGACAACGAAGCATATGAACTTTGTTTTATACAAATCGAACAATAAAAAATTAATCTAGGACTGAAAAACTGAATTAGCTAATGGCGGCCAAGGAAAATTACTGAGACAATTTTTTTTAACATTTTTGCGCTAGTCAGATGACTCTTTAATTCTGTGCACAACACGACTAAATAATATTTATAAATAAAAACGTTAAATCGAATAATAATTGCCACTTTTAAAGACCAAAAAACTTGAAAAGTGACTTGTAGAAAATCGGCTATTTCTCGGCAACCGTACAAGTTAGAAACCATTTTGTGGTATCTGTATGATCGTATGGGTTCATTCTATTTGTTGATTGGCATCAAATACCATAATTTGAAAAAGATTTCAAAACAGACTCATTTGAATAAAATATCTGTTTTGGAGGCTAAAAATACAGTTTTTGCCAAAATGACGTTACTTCCGGTGATAATGAAAATCTTAAATTACTTGTATGAAATCCCAAATGGCATTAGGTATAACATGGTGTGACGTTTATGAAAATCGAATAATAATTGACCCTTTTATGGCCCCGAAACCTTCAAAAGTGACCTGTAGAAAACCGTCTATTTCTCGGCAACCGAACAAGTTAGAAACCATTTTATGATATCTATATGACCATATGAGTTTTTTTTATATGTGAATTTAAACCAAAAGTTAAAATTATTAATACATATTAAGTTATTCTTGGTTGAATAAAACATTGATTTAAAAAAGTGTAAAATGCATTTTTTGACCAAATGATGTCACTTCCGGTGTCAATTTTAAATTGTAATCAACTTGATATGACGCTACGTGCTTTTTGAATCAAATGATGTCACTTTTATAAAAATCCAATTATAATTGACTATTTTACAGGCAAAATAACGAAAACAGTGACTTATGCAGAACTGCCCATTTCTTGGCAACTGCTTATATTACAAACGAATTTTAACATACATTTTCTTCGTATGGATTATAGCTACAAGTTTATAAAAGTTACGAAGAAATATTTTAAAATCTGAAAAGCCTGAATAGGTTGTAAATAGGCCAATTTTACACCATTTTTAGCCTCTTAATCGAATTTGCTCGAAAATGAAATCGAAATTAAAAAAACTGCTTCCTACATTTTTTGCGCCTTGAAAGAGCACACTCTTTGAGTCATATAATTTTTCAAAAAAATAATATTTGTGTATGAAGATCGTAAATAACTGTCAAAATTGTAGTTTTTGGTAAAATTATGCCACTTCCGGTGCCGACAGATAACACTTTCGGTAATAAAAAAAACGACAATTGATACAACGAAGCATATGAACTTTGTTTTATACAAATCGAACAATAAAAAATTAATCTAGGACTGAAAAACTGAATTAGCCAATGGCGGCCAAGGTAAATTACTGAGACAAAATTTTTTAACATTTTTGCACTAGTCAGATGACCCTTTCATTCTGTGCACAATACGACTAAAAAATATTCATAAATAAAAAAGTTTTTTGTAAAATTTTAAATTTTCGAAATTTGGCGCCTAATATCTTCGAAGATTTGCCGAAAATCAAAAATCGAAAGTAGCGTAGCTATGTGCCCTGTCTCAGGCTATGCCAAAATGTATCGAAAGTTAAAATCCAATGATTATTGTTAAAATTACTGCAATATTTTTAAAAACGATAATTTCGGTGATTTCGGACATTTCGCATTGTCGCAGAACGTTCAAAATAGCTTTATCCTCTAAGTCACACCCACTTTCCCAGTAAAACCGAAGAAATCGTAACGATGCGACACGTAGTTGCTGAGATCTATTCAAATTGGAATCTGGTGAATTTAAACCAAAAGTTAATTTTATTATTACATGTGACATACTTCTTGGTTGAAAAAAAGATCGATTTTAAAAGTTAAAAATTGAGTTTTTGACTAAATGACGTCACTTCCGGTGTCAATTTTAAATAGTAATCAACATGATATGACGCACACTTGCTTTTTGAATCAAATGATGTCACTTTTGTGAATATCCATTAATAATTGACTATTTTACAGGCAACATTACGAAAACAGTGACTTATGCAAAACTGCCCATTTCTCGGCAACTGCTTATATTAGAAACTAATTTTAACATACATTCTCTTCGTATGGATTATAGTGACAGGTTTATAAAAGTTAAGTAAAAAAATTTTAAAATCTGAAAAGCCTGAATGGGTTGTAAATAGGTCAATTTTACGCCTTTTTTCACCCCTTAATCCAATTTGCTAGATAACACTTTTGGTAATAAAAAAAATAACAATTGGGACAACGAAGCATATGAACTTTGTTTTATACAAATCGAACAATAAAAAATTAATCTAGGACTGAAAAACTGAATTAGCTAATGGCGGCCAAGGAAAATTACTGAGACAAATTTTTTTAACATTTTTGCGCTAGTCAGATGACTCTTTAATTCTGTGCACAACACGACTAAATAATATTTATAAATAAAAACGTTAAATCGAATAATAATTGCCACTTTTAAAGACCAAAAAACTTGAAAAGTGACTTGTAGAAAATCGGCTATTTCTCGGCAACCGTACAAGTTAGAAACCATTTTGTGGTATCTGTATGATCGTATGGGTTCATTCTATTTGTTGATTGGCATCAAATACCATAATTTGAAAAAGATTTCAAAACAGACTCATTTGAATAAAATATCTGTTTTGGAGGCTAAAAATACAGTTTTTGCCAAAATGACGTTACTTCCGGTGATAATGAAAATCTTAAATTACTTGTATGAAATCCCAAATGGCATTAGGTATAACATGGTGTGACGTTTATGAAAATCGAATAATAATTGACCCTTTTATGGCCCCGAAACCTTCAAAAGTGACCTGTAGAAAACCGTCTATTTCTCGGCAACCGAACAAGTTAGAAACCATTTTATGATATCTATATGACCATATGAGTTTTTTTTATATGTGAATTTAAACCAAAAGTTAAAATTATTAATACATATTAAGTTATTCTTGGTTGAATAAAACATTGATTTAAAAAAGTGTAAAATGCATTTTTTGACCAAATGATGTCACTTCCGGTGTCAATTTTAAATTGTAATCAACTTGATATGACGCTACGTGCTTTTTGAATCAAATGATGTCACTTTTATAAAAATCCAATAATAATTGACTATTTTACAGGCAAAATAACGAAAACAGTGACTTATGCAGAACTGCCCATTTCTTGGCAACTGCTTATATTACAAACGAATTTTAACATACATTTTCTTCGTATGGATTATAGCTACAAGTTTATAAAAGTTACGAAGAAATATTTTAAAATCTGAAAAGCCTGAATAGGTTGTAAATAGGCCAATTTTACACCATTTTTAGCCTCTTAATCGAATTTGCTCGAAAATGAAATCGAAATTAAAAAAACTGCTTCCTACATTTTTTGCGCCTTGAAAGAGCACACTCTTTGAGTCATATAATTTTTCAAAAAAATAATATTTGTGTATGAAGATCGTAAATAACTGTCAAAATTGTAGTTTTTGGTAAAATTATGCCACTTCCGGTGCCGACAGATAACACTTTCGGTAATAAAAAAAACGACAATTGATACAACGAAGCATATGAACTTTGTTTTATACAAATCGAACAATAAAAAATTAATCTAGGACTGAAAAACTGAATTAGCCAATGGCGGCCAAGGTAAATTACTGAGACAAAATTTTTTAACATTTTTGCACTAGTCAGATGACCCTTTCATTCTGTGCACAATACGACTAAAAAATATTCATAAATAAAAAAGTTTTTTGTAAAATTTTAAATTTTCGAAATTTGGCGCCTAATATCTTCGAAGATTTGCCGAAAATCAAAAATCGAAAGTAGCGTAGCTATGTGCCCTGTCTCAGGCTATGCCAAAATGTATCGAAAGTTAAAATCCAATGATTATTGTTAAAATTACTGCAATATTTTTAAAAACGATAATTTCGGTGATTTCGGACATTTCGCATTGTCGCAGAACGTTCAAAATAGCTTTATCCTCTAAGTCACACCCACTTTCCCAGTAAAACCGAAGAAATCGTAACGATGCGACACGTAGTTGCTGAGATCTATTCAAATTGGAATCTGAATAATAATAATAATAATAACTAGACCTGCAAGCAGCACTGAACCGGCTTTCAGGAATCATACAGGAAGTTTATTATACCATAGCCGATCCATAGAGCTACCGAACTATACTTTAGATGTTTTGCTACAGTGAAACCTTCTATCATATATAAAAGTAATATGTGCTGGCGAAAAGACGGGCCAAAATTGTAAATTATCGCAAAATTATGTCACTTCCGGTGCCGAAAGAAATTTTTATAGGGGAAAAATAAGTCAAAAATTCGTAACATACAAAATACAAACTTTGTTTTATACGTATCGGGCAATAAATAACTAACCTGTAACCCATCAACTGAAATTAAGAAGGTAAAAAAATTAAAAGTGACCCTGGGAAAATTGGCTATTATTCGACAAGGGAACATGCTAGAAGCCTTTTCTTGATATCGATATGATGGTATTGATTCAATCTTACTGCCCATTAGAGTCAGACGTTATAAAGTTAATTGAATAATAAATATAAATCCCTTCAAAAAAATGTTTTGTTTTGAAGGCTAAAAATACGTTTTATGCAAAAATTACATTACTTCCGGTGATATTGAAAATGTTAACTTAGTTCATCGAAGTCATAAATGGCATAAGGCATCAAATGGTAAAAATATTATAAAAATCGAATAATAATTGACACTTTTATAGACCAAAAACCTTGAAAAGTGACTTATAGAAGATCGCCTATTTCTCTGTAACCGTACACGTTAGAAACAATTTTGTGGCATCTGTATGGTCGTATGGCTTGATTCTATTCGTTGATGGGAATCAAATATCATAATTTTAAAAATATTATAAGGCAGACTCATTTGAATAAAATATTTGTTTTTTAGGTTAAAAATACAGTTTTTGCCCAAATGACGTCATTTCCGGTCATAATGAAAGTGTAAAATTGGCTTGACCTAGTCCAAAATGGCATTAAGCATCAAATGGGGAAAAAAAATTGCAAATCGAATAATAATTCATTCTTTTATAGGCAAAATAACGTGAAAAGTGATGCATGCAAAATTGCATATTTCTCGGCAACTGTTCACATTACAAACTAATTTTCGCATGCATTCTCTTCGTCTGGATTATTGCTACGAGTTTATGAAAATTACAAATAAATATTTCAAAATATGAAGAGCTGAATGAATTGCAAACAACTGAATTTTACACTTTATTTTACATTTTATTCGAAATTGCCCGAAAATGAAATTGAAATTATAAAATCTGAGCTAAGAATATTGTGCACCTTTGCAGGGTACATCCGTTTAGTTATATCAGTTTTGAAAAAAAATAATATTTGCTTTCAAAAAGTAGTACCGAACTGTCAAAATTATAGTTTTTGTTAATATTACGTCACTTCCGTTGCCGACAGAAAAATTTCACCATAACAAAAAAAATTACAATTGGGACCACGGAGCTTATGAACTTTGTTTTATATAAATTGAACAATAAATAATTTTTCTGGGTACGAAAAACGAAATTAGCCGATGGCGGCTAATGCAAATTACCGAGACAATTTTTTTCCCATTTCTGGTCAAGTAGGATGATATTTTAACCCTGTGTAAAATACCATCAAAAAATATTCATAATTAAAAAAGGTTTTCGTAAAAAAAATATTTTTTATCAAAATATCGGACATTTTTTCGACTACTTCCGGTTTTACGATCGTTGTCGTGATAGCTTTACGAAGTTCTTTGGATACTTAACTTTCTGTACCAGAAGTGTCAGAAACATCCATTGAGTACTTTTGGAAAAAAAGATAAAATAAAGAGCGTTTACAAAAATTTAACGATTTTTGAATTTTTTTCAAAGTTTGATGCTATTTTTGGACCACCTATATTATTTCAATGCTTTTCATTTTGGATTCACTATATAGACAATCGATAGGACTTTGAGTAAGAAAAGTTTGAGAAAAATCGTAGGCGTCGTTTTCGAGAAAAGGGCGTCTCAGAATGTTAAAAAATCGGAAAATACTGGATATTTGGCATACAATAATTTATTTCCTTGCCATCGAAATCGTATTATTTACATACCGTATGATGGTCCATTAATAGGCTATCCAACGACACTTTAGTTCTTTTGGTCCGCTATTACCTAAGAGAGAAATCAAGTTTTTCGCAAGTGCGACAATGTTTTTAAACTTTTTTTTTATTTTTTGAATACTTCCGGTATGGTTATTATTGTCGGAATAGTTTAAATAGCCGGTTTGGGTACTAAAATAGTCATAGGGCTCTGTAATGATATATTACATTTACTGATCAGATAAAATGCCACTGAGAAATCCTATGTCCAAAAGTGAGAAAAATGCAAAAAATTTAAAATATCGAAAATTAACTTTCAATAACTACATACATATTATACATCGTTAGAATCGTAATTAGGTCAGCTATCTGAAAATACAATCTTTTTTTGAAAATCTCTTAAAATAAAAAAATAGTAGAGCATTTTCCAAAATTTCACGATTTTTCGACTTTTTTCGATTTTCAGTCCGTTATTTCACCTATTCCAGATATTTCAAAGTCGTAATGGAATGTTTCGTACTTCAGACTACCACAAGGTCTCTCGATAGAGAAAGTTTCATAAAAATCGCTGGAGTAGTTTTCGAGATACAGGCGTCCAAAAATGCTAAAAATCAGAAAATACTTGATTTTCAGCGTACCATATTTTGCTGCCTGTTCATAGTATCCGTATGAATTTGGTATCATACGATAGTGCAATCCCAGTGCAGTCCAATGGTACCCTAATTTCTTTAATCCATTTATATCGGGCGGAGAAATCGCGTTTTTCCCCAAAATATCCATTTTTTGCATTTTTTTCAAAATATTGCCCATTATTTCGACCACTTCCGGTTTAAGGATTCTGGTCGAAATTGCTTTATAAGTTGGTATTGGACTATAACTTCATGTTCCAGAAGTTTCAGAAACGTCAATTCTGCCATAAACCGAAACCGTAGCTCACAAAATGGGAAGAAAATTCGAAAAAAATCGAAAAATAAAGGGCGATAACTCTGAATGAAACTTATATTACTGGAATCGGATGGACGTCAGGTATCCAAAAATGTAGGTCAAATTTGAAAATTTTGAAAAATAACAAAAATTGTCTCGTAAACAACATGTTTGCAATTTTCAAACGATAAAAGTCATAGACGAATGTTCGAAATTGAAAAATGTCTCAGAATAGATTGTCTCAGAAAAGATTCAGGGATTCCAAAAATGTAATTTGTTTGAAAATGGATAAAGAATTGACGAAACTATGGCCGATTTTCAATTTTTAGACAACGTGCAAAGTTCGGTCACTTCCGGTATGCGCAGAAATTTCAAAAATATTTTATCAAGTAGCCACCACATGGTTTCCCAATAGAAAATCTAATTCCAGATCGATATCTGTTTTCGATCATGGAGATCTAGGCCCCCGCGGTAAATAATAATAATAATAACTAGACCTGCATGCAGGAATGACGGGTTTCACTGGTGCCACGTTACCCTTAAACATGTCACTTCCGGTGCCAAGTTACCCTTGAACATATGTCACTTCCGGTACCAGCGAAACCACTAAACAGGTTTCCAAATTAACATTGCACACAAATAAAATGGACGCAGAATCAACCAAATCCAGCAATATCAATTCATTTTATACATTTGTTACTTGTAAATGATCTTGACAAAATTAAATTACTCCCGGTGTTAATGCAAATGTTCAATTAGTCTTATGAAATCAGAAATGGCATACGATATCATATAGTGAAAATTTTATGTAAATCGAATAATAATTGGCACTTTTAAAGACCAAAACACTTGAAAAGTGACTTGTAGGAAATCGGCTATTTCTCTGCAACCGTACAAGTTAGAAACCATTTTGTGGTATCTGTATGATCGTATGGGTTCATTCTATTTGTTGATTGGCATCAAATACCATACTTTGAAAAAGATTTCAAAACAGACTCATTTGAATAAAATATCTGTTTTAGAGGCGAAAAATACAGTTTTTGCCAAAATGACGTTACTTCCGGTGATAATGAAAATCTTAAATTACTTGTATGAAATCCCAAATGGCATTAGGTATAACATGGTGTGACGTTTATGAAAATCGAATAATAATTGACCCTTTTATGGCCCCGAAACCTTCAAAAGTGACCTGTAGAAAACCGTCTATTTCTCGGCAACCGAACAAGTTAGAAACCATTTTATGATATCTATATGACCATATGAGTTTTGTTTATATGTGAATTTAAACCAAAAGTTAAAATTATTAATACATATTAAGTTATTCTTGGTTGAATAAAACATTGATTTAAAAAGTTTAAAATGCAGTTTTTGACCAAATGAAGTCACTTCCGGTGTCAATTTTAAATTGTAATCAACTTGATATGACGCTACGTGCTTTTTGAATCAAATGATGTCACTTTTATAAAAATCCAATCATAATTGACTATTTTACAGGCAAAATAACGAAAACAGTGACTTGTACAGAACTGCCCATTTCTTGGTAACTGCTTATAGTACAAACGAATTTTAACATACATTTTCTTCGTATGGATTATAGCTACAAGTTTATAAAAGTTACGAAGAAATATTTTAAAATCTGAAAAGCCTGAATAGGTTGTAAATAGGCCAATTTTACACCATTTTTAGCCTCTTAATCGAATTTGCTCGAAAATGAAATCGAAATTAAAAAAACTGCTTCCTACATTTTTTGCGCCTTGAAAGGGCACACTCTTTGAGTCAAATAATTTTTCCAAAAAATAATATTTGTTTTCGAAGAAGGAAAATAACTGTCAAAATTGTAGTTTTTGGTGAAATTATGCCACTTCCGGTGCCGACAGATAAAACTTTTGGTAATAAAAAAAATGACAATTGATACAACGAAGCATATGAACTTTGTTTTATACAAATCGAACAATAAAAAATTAATCTAGGACTTAAAAACTGAATTAGCCAATGGCGGCCAAGGTAAATTACTGAGACAAAATTCTTTAACATTTTTGCACTAGTCAGATGACCCTTTAATTCTGTGCATAATACGACTAAAAAATATTCATAAATAAAAAAAATTTTTGTAAAATTTTAAATTTTCAAAATTTGGCGCCTAATATCTTTGAAGATTTACCGAAAATCAAATATCGAAAGTAGTGTAGCTATGTGCCCTGTCTCCGGCTATGCCAAAATGTATCGAAAGTTAAAATTCAATGATTATTGTTAAAATTACTGCAATATTTTAAAAAACGATAATTTGGTGATTTCGGACATTTCGCATTGTCGCAGAACGTTCAAAATAGCTTTATCCTCTAAGTCACACCCACTTTCCCAGTAAAACCGAAGAAATCGTAACGATGCGACAAGCAGTTGCTGAGATCTACTCAAAACAAAAGAAGAATAATAATAATAAGAACTAGACCTGCAAGCAGCACTGAACCGGCTTTCAGGAATCATACAGGAAGTTTATTATACCATAGCCGATCCATTGAGCTACCGAACTATACTTTAGATGTTTTGCTACAGTGAAACCTTCTATCATATATAAAAGTAATATGTGCTGGCGAAAAGACGGGCCAAAATTGTAAATTATCGCAAAATTACGTCACTTCCGGTGCCGAAAGAAATTTTTATAGGGGAAAAATAAGTCGAAAATTCGTAACATACAAAATACAAACTTTGTTTTATACGTATCGGGCAATAAATAACTAACCTGTAACCAATCAACTGAAATTAAGAAGGTAAAAAAATTAAAAGTGACCCTGGGAAAATTGTCTATTATTCGACAAGGGAACATGCTAGAAGCCTTTTCTTGATATCGATATGATGGTATTGATTCAATCTTACTGCCCATTAGAGTCAGACGTTATAAAGTTAATTGAATAATAAATATAAATCCCTTCAAAAAAATGTTTTGTTTTGAAGGCTAAAAATACGTTTTTTGCAAAAATTACATTACTTCCGGTGATATTTGAAAATGTTAACTTAGTTCATTGAAGTCATAAATGGCATAAGGCATCAAATGGTAAAAATATTATAAAAATCGAATAATAATTGACACTTTTATAGACCAAAAACCTTGAAAAGTGACTTATAGAAGATCGCCTATTTCTCTGTAACCGTACAAGTTAGAAACCATTTTGTGGCATCTGTATGGTCGTATGGCTTGATTCTATTCGTTGATGAGAATCAAATATCATAATTCTAAAAATATTATAAGGCAGACTCATTTGAATAAAATATTTGTTTTTTAGGTTAAAAATACAGTTTTTGCCCAAATGACGTCATTTCCGGTCACAATGAAAATGTAAAATTGGCTTGACCTTGTCCAAAATGGCATTAAGCATCAAATGGGGAAAAAAATTGCAAATCGAATAATAATTCATTCTTTTATAGGCAAAATAACGTGAAAAGTGATGCATGCAAAATTGCATATTTCTCGGCAACTGTTCACATTACAAACTAATTTTCGCATGCATTCTCTTCGTCTGGATTATTGCTACGAGTTTATGAAAATTACAAATAAATATTCAAAATATGAAGAGCTGAATGAATTGCAAACAACTGAATTTTACACTTTATTTTACATTTTATTCGAAATTGCCCGAAAATGAAATTGAAATTAAAAAGTCTGAGCTAAGGATATTGTGCACCTTTGCAGGGTGCATCATTTTAGTTATATCAGTTTTGAAAAAAAATAATATATGCTTTCAAAAAGTGGTACCGAACTGTCAAAATTGTAGTTTTTATTAATATTACGTCATTTCCGTTGCCGACAGAAAAAATTCACCGTAACAAAAAAAAATACAATTGGGACCACGGAGCTTATGGACTTTGTTTTATATAAATTGAACAATAAATAATTTTTCTGGGTACGAAAAACTAAATTAGCCGATGGCGGCTAATGCAAATTACCGAGACAATTTTTTTTCTCATTTCTGCTCAAGTAGGATGATATTTTAACCCAGTGTAAAATATCGTCAAAAAATATTCATAAATAAAAAAGGTTTTCGTAAAAAAAATATTTTTTTTCAAAATATCGGACATTTTTTCGACTACTTCCGGTTTTACGATTGTTGTCGAGATAGCTTTATGAAGTTCTTTGGTTACTTAACTTTCTGTACCAGAAGTGTCAGAAACATCTATTGAGTAGTTTTGGAAGAAAAGATAAAATAAAGAGCGTTTACAAAAATTTAACGATTTTTGAATTTTTTTCAAAGTTTGATGCTATTTTTGGACCACCTATATTATTTCAATGCTTTTCATTTTGGATTCACTATATAGACAATCGATAGGACTTTGAGTAAGAAAAGTTTGAGAAAAATCGTAGGCGTCGTTTTCGAGAAAAGGGCGTCTCAGAATGTTAAAAAATCGGAAAATACTGGATATTTGGCATACAATAATTTATTTCCTTTCCATCGAAATCGTATTATTTACATACCGTATGATGGTCCATTAATAGGCTATCCAACGACACTTTAGTTCTTTTGGTCCGCTATTACCTAAGGGAGAAATCAAGTTTTTCGCAAGTGCGACAATGTTTTTAACCTTTTTTTTTATTTTTTGAATACTTCCGGTATGGTTATTATTGTCGGAATAGTTTAAATAGCCGGTTTGGGTACTAAAATAGTCATAGGGCTCTGTAATGATATATTACATTTACTGATCAAATAAATGCCACTGAGAAATCCTATGTCCAAAAGTGAGAAAAATGCAAAAAATTTAAAATATCAAAAATTAACTTTCAATAACTACATACATATTATACATCGTTAGAATCGTAATTAGGTCAGCTATCTGAAAATACAACCTTTTTTCGAAAATCTCTTAAAATAAAAAAAATAGTAGAGCATTTTCCAAAATTTCACGATTTTTCGACTTTTTTCGATTTTCAGTCCGTTATTTCAGTCGTAATGGAATGTTTCGTACTTCAGACTACCACAAGGTCTCTCGATAGAGAAAGTTTCATAAAAATCGCTGGAGTAGTTTTCGAGATACAGGCGTCCAAAAATGCTAAAAATCAGAAAATACTTGATTTTCAGCGTGCCATATTTTGCTGCCTGTTCATAGTATCCGTATGAATTTGGTATCATACGATAGTGCAATCCCAGTACCCTAATTTCTTTAATCCATTTATATCGGGCGGACAAATCGCGTTTTTCACAAAAATATCCATTTTTTGCATTTTTTTCAAATTATTGCACATTATTTCGACCACTTCCAGTTTAAGGATTCTTGTCGAAATTGCTTTATTTGTTGGTATTGGACTATAACTTCATGTTCCAGAAGTTTCAGAAACGTCAATTCTGCCATAAAACGAAATCCGAGCTCACAAAATGGGAAGAAAATTCGAAAAAAATCGAAAAATAAAGGGCGATAACTCTGAATGAAACTTATATTACTGGAATTGCATGGACGTCAGGTATCCAAAAATATAGGTCAAATTTGAAAATTTTGAAAAATGACAAAAATTGTCTCGTAAGCAACATGTTTTCAATTTTCGAACGCTAAAAGTCATAGACGAATGTTCGAAATCGAAAAATGTGAGATAGCCATTGTCTAAGAAAAGATTCAGGGATTCCAAAAAGGTAATTTGTTTGAAAATGGATAAACAATTGACGAAACTATGGCCTATTTTCAATTTTTAGACAAAATACAAAGTTCGGTCACTTCCGGTATGCGCAGAAATTTCAAAAATATTTTATCAAGTAGCCACCACATGGTTTCCCAACAGAAAATCTAATTCCAGATCGATATCTGTTTTCGATCATGGTGATCTAGGCTCCCGCGGTAAATAATAATAATAACTAGACCTGCATAGCAGTGCTGAATCGGCTTTCAGGGTCCTTTAGATCATTGCCATGCTTTTAAATTTACCTTTATACCCTAAACGACCGATAGGACTCGGGGTAACAGAAGTTTAAGAAGTGAAATAGAAGTAGTTTTCGAGATAAACGAGTTTGAAAAGGCTTCAAAAAAAGAGGAAAATACTATATTTTCGGCATCACATAATCTATTGCCTAACCATCGAATTTGTATCATTCTGATATCATATATATGTCCAAAAAGGAAAATACTAGATCTTCAGCGTCCCGTAATATTTGTCATTGAACACGCCATCTTGAGTCGGATCGCGCAAAATCTAATTTTGGAGTAAAATTTTATTTTGAAGTCTAAAAATACGGTTTTTGCAAATATGACATTACTTCCGGTGATAATGGAAATGTTAAATCAGATCATTGCAATCATAAATGGCATAAGGCATCACATGGTGAAAATTGTATGAAAATTGAATAATAATTGACACTTTTATAGACCAAAAAGCTTGAAAAGTGACTTATAGAAAATCGTATATTTCTCGGCAACCGTACAAGTTAGAAACTTGTTTGTGGTATCTGTATGATGGTATGGGTTCATGCTATTCGGTGATGGGATTCAAATATCATAATTTGAAAAAATATTATAAACAAGATTCATTTGAATAAAATATTTGTTTTCTACGTTAAAAATACAGTTTTTGCCAAAATGACGTCATTTTCGGTCACAGTGAAACAGTAAATTTGGCTTAACCTAGTCCAAATTGGCATTAGGCATCGAATAAAAAAAATTTATTGAAAATCGGATAATAATTTACTATTTTACAGGCAAAAAAACGTGAAAAGTGATGCATGCAAAATTGCATATTTCTCGGCAACTGCTCATGTTACAAACTATTTTTCGCATACATTCTCTTCGTCTGGATTATGGCTACGAGTTTATGAAAGTTACGAATAAATAGTTCAAAATATAAAGACGTTCAATGGGTTGTAATAACTGAATTTTACCCTTTTTTTTACATTTTATTCGAAATTGCCCGAAAATGAAATTGAAATTTAAGAATCTCAGCCAAACATTTTATGCGCCTTTACAAGGCGCATACTTTTTGTTATATCAGTTTTCGAAAAAAAAAATATTTGCTGTCAAAAAGTGGTACTTAACTCTCAAAATTGTAGTTTTTGTTAATTTTACGCCACTTCCGTTGCGTGCAGAAAAATGTCACCGTAACAAAAAATATTACAATTGACATTACGAATCATATGCACTTTGTTTTATACAAATCGAACAATAAATAATTAATCTAGGTACGAAAAACTAAATTAGCCAATGGCGACTAAAGAAAATTACTGAGACAAAATTCTTTCTCACTTATGCTCAAGTAGGGTGATACTTTAACACTGTGTAAACTACCATCAAAAAATATTCATAAATAAAAAAGTTTTCTGTAAAAATGTAAAAAAAAATCAATATATCGGATATTTTTTCGACTACTTCCGGTTTTTCGATCATTGTCGGAATTGCTTTACCAAGTTGATTAGATACTTAACTTCCTGTAGCAGAAATATCAGAAACATTCATTAAGTAATTTTTGAAAAAAAGATAAATAAAAGAGCATTTTCAATAATTTAATGATTTTTCAACTTTTTTCAAAGATTGAGGTCATTTTTGGACCGCCTATAATATTGCAACGCTTTTATTATTAAATGCACACGCTAGGCCACCGATAGGACTCTGAGTAAAAAAAGTTTAAGAAAAATCGTAGGCGTCGTTTTCGAGAAAAAGGCGCCTCAGAATGCTCCAAAACGGAAAATACTTAGTTTTCGGCGTACCATAATTTATTTCGTAAGAATCAAATTCGTGTTATTTAGATGTTATACGATCGTCTATTAATGGAACTATCCAAAGACACTTTCATTGTTTTGGTCCGCTAATATGTGACGGAGAATTCGAACTTTTGGCAAGAGCTCCAATTTTTTTTCATCTTTTTTACATTTTTCTTTGTTTTTTGAACTACTTCCGGTATACGAATCATTGTCGAGTAGTTTTCACATCCAGTTTTGGAGTTTGCATGGGAACAGGGCTCTCTAATGATATACGACACTATACGATCAAATAAAATACTTCTGAGAAATCCCATGTTCAAAAGTGTTAAAAATGTCAAAATGTCAAAATATTGAAAATTAAATTTCAATAACTGCATACATAGTATACATCATTAGAATCGTAATTAGGTCAGCTTTTTAAATATATATCTTTTTTTTGAAAATCTCTTAAAATAAAAAAATAGTAGAGCATTTTCCCAAATTTCACGATTTTTCGACTTTTTTCGATTTTGAGTCCCTTTTTTGTCTTATTCCAATTATATAATAGTCTTAATGGATGGATCCATGCTAAAGACTACCGGAAGGACCATCGATAGATAAAGTTTAAGAAAAATCGCTGGAGCAGTTTTCGAAATACAGGCGTCCAAAAACGCTCCAAATCAGAAAATACTTGATTTTCAGCGTGCCATATTTTGCTTCCAGCTCATCGTATCCGTACGAATTGGGTATCATTCAGTGGTCCAATCACCGCTAGACCAAATGATACCTTAATTTGTTTAATCCGTTGATATCGGACGGAGAAATCGTGTTTTTACCCAAGACACCAATTTTTCACGATTTTTTCAAAATATCGCATATTATTTCGACTACTTCCGGTTTACGGATTGTTGTTGAAATTGCTTTAAACGGTGGTTTGACAATATTGCTTCATGTATCAGGAATTTGAGAAACGTTGATCCGGCCGTAAAACGAAACTTAAGCTCACAAAATGTGAAGAAAATTCGAAAAAAATCGAAAAATAAAGGGCGATAACTCGGAATGAAACTTATATTACTGGAACCAGATTGCCTTCAGGTATCCAAAAATGTAGGTCAAATTTGAAAATTTTGAAAAATAACAAAAATTGTCTCTCAAATAAAATTTTTCATTTTTCGATCGCAAGAAGTCAGCGATGAAGTTTCGAAATATCGAAATTTTCAACTGCTATCGTCCGAGAAAAGACTCAAGGTTTCCGAAAATGTCATTTGTATGAAAATAGGTACAGAATTGACGAATCTACGGCCGTTTTTTAATTTTTTGACAGAGCACGAAATTCGACCACTTCCGGTCTGCGCAGAAGTTTCAAAAATAGTTTATCAAGTAGCCAACACATGGTTTCCCTATAAAGAATTAGGTCCCAGATCGGTATCTGTTACAGGCGCTGAGAAATAGGCTCCCCCGAAAAATAAAATAATAATAATAAACTAGACCTGCATAGCAGTGCTGAATCGGCTTTCAGGGTCCTTTAGATCATTGCCATGCTTTTAAATTTACCTTTATACCCTAAACGACCGATAGGACTCGGGGTAACAGAAGTTTAAGAAGTGAAATAGAAGTAGTTTTCGAGATAAACGAGTTTGAAAAGGCTCCAAAAAAAGAGGAAAATACTATATTTTCGGCATCTCATAATCTATTGCCTAACCATCGAATTTGTATCATTCTGATATCATATAAAAGTCCAAAAAGGAAAATACTAGATCTTCAGCGTCCCGTAATATTTGTCATTGAACACGCCATCTTGAGTCGGATCGCGCAAAATCTAATTTTGGAGTAAAATTTTATTTTGAAGTCTAAAAATACGTTTTTTGCAAATATGACATTACTTCCGGTGATAATGGAAATGTTAAATCAGATCATTGCAATCATAAATGGCATACGGCATCACATGCTGAAAATTGTATGAAAATTGAATAATAATTGACACTTTTATAGACCAAAAAGATTGGAAAGTGACTTGTAGAAAATCGTCTATTTCTCGGCAACCGTACAAGTTAGAAACTTTTTTGTGGTATCTGTATGATGGTATGATTTCATGCTATTCGGTGATGGGATTCAAATATCATAATTTTAAAAATATTATAAACAAGACTCATTTGAATAAAATATTTGTTTTCTAGGTTAAAAATACAGTTTTTGGCAAAATGACGTCATTTTCGGTCACAGTGAAACTGTAAAATTGGCTTAACCTAGTCCAAATTGGCAATAGGCATCGAATGAAAAAAATTTATTGAAAATTGGATAATAATTTACTATTTTATAGGCAAAATAACGTGAAAAGTGATGCATGCAAAATTGCATATTTCACGGCAACTGCTCATATTACAAACTATTTTTCGCATACATTCTCTTCGTCTGGATTATGGCTACGAGTTTATGAAAGTTACGAATAAATAGTTCAAAATATAAAGACGTTGAATGGGTTGTAATAACTGAATTTTACCCTTTTTTTTACATTTTATTCGAAATTGCCCGAAAATGAAATTGAAATTTAAGAATCTCAGCCAAACATTTTATGCGCCTTTACAGGGCGCATACTTTTTGTTATATCAGTTTTCGAAAAACATAATATTTGCTGTCAAAAAGTGGTACTTAACTCTCAAAATTGTAGTTTTTGTTAATATTACGCCACTTCCGTTGCGTGCAGAAAAATGTCACCGTAACAAAAAATATTACAATTGACATCACGAATCATACGCACTTTGTTTTATACAAATCGAACAATAAATAATTAATCTAGGTACGAAAAACTAAATTAGCCAATGGCGACTAAAGAAAATTACTGAGACAAAATTCTTTCTCACTTATGCTCAAGTAGGGTGATACTTTAACTCTGTGTAAACTACCATCAAAAAATATTCATAAATAAAAAAGTTTTCTGTAAAAATGTAAAAAAAAATCAATATATCGGATATTTTTTCGACTACTTCCGGTTTTTCGATCATTGTCGGAATTGCTTTAACAAGTTGATTAGATACTTAACTTCCTGTACCAGAAATATCAGAAACATTCATTAAGTAATTTTTGAAAAAAAGATAAATAAAAGAGCATTTTCAATAATTTAATGATTTTTCAACTTTTTTCAAAGATTGAGGTCATTTTTGGACCGCCTATAATATTGCAACGCTTTTATTATTAAATGCACACGCTAGGCCACCGATAGGACTCTGAGTAAAAAATGTTTAAGAAAAATCGTAGGCGTCGTTTTCGAGAAAAAGGCGTCTCAGAATGCTCCAAAACGGAAAATACTTAATTTTCGGCGTACCATAATTCATTTCCTAAGAATCAAATTCGTGTTATTTAGATGTTATACGATCGTCTATTAATGGAACTATCCAAAGACATTTTAATTGTTTTGGTCCGCTAATATGTGACGGAGAATTCGAACTTTTGGCAAGAGCTCCAATTTTTTTTCATCTTTTTTACATTTTTCTTTGTTTTTTTAACTACTTCCGGTATACGAATCATTGTCGAGTAGTTTTCACATCCAGTTTTGGAGTTTGCATGGGACCAGGGCTCTCTAATGATATACGACACTATACGATCAAATAAAATACTTCTGAGAAATCCTATGTTCAAAAGTGTTAAAAATGTCAAAATGTCAAAATATTGAAAATTAAATTTCAATAACTGCATACATATTATACATCATTAGAATCGTAATTAGGTCAGCTTTTTAAATATATATCTTTTTTTTGAAAATCTCTTAAAATAAAAAAATAGTGGAGCATTTTCCCAAATTTCACGATTTTTCGACTTTTTTCGATTTTCAGTCCCTTTTTTGTCTTATTCCAATTATATAATAGCCTTAATGGATGGATCCATGCTAAAGACTACCGGAAGGACCATCGATAGATAAAGTTTAAGAAAAATCGCTGGAGCAGTTTTCGAAATACAGGCGTCCAAAAACGCTCCAAATCAGAAAATACTTGATTTTCAGCGTGCCATATTTTGCTTCCAGCTCATTGTATCCGTACGAATTGGGTATCATCCAGTGGTCCAATCACCGCTAGGCCAAATGATACCTTAATTTGTTTAATCCGTTGATATCGGACGGAGAAATCGTGTTTTTACCCAAGACACCAATTTTTCACGTTTTTTTCAATATATCGCATATTATTTCGACTACTTCCGGTTTACGGATTGTTGTTGAAATTGCTTTAAACGGTGGTTTGACAATATTGCTTCATGTATCAGGAATTTGAGAAACGTTGATCCGGCCGTAAAACGAAACTTAAGCTCACAAAATGTGAAGAAAATTCGAAAAAAATCGAAAAATAAAGGGCGATAACTCGGAATGAAACTTATATTACTGGAACCGGATTGCCTTCAGGTATCAAAAAATGTAGGTCAAATTTGAAAATTTTGCAAAATAACAAAAATTGTCTCTCAAATAAAATTTTTCATTTTTCGATCGCAAGAAGTCAGCGGTGAAGTTTCGAAATATCGAAATTTTCAACTGCTATCGTCCGAGAAAAGACTCAAGGTTTCCGAAAATGTCATTTGTGTGAAAATAGGTACAGAATTGACGAATCTACGGCCGTTTTTTAATTTTTTGACACAGCACGAAATTCGACCACTTCCGGTCTGCGCAGAAGTTTCAAAAATAGTTTATCAAGTAGCCAACACATGGTTTCCCTATAGAGAATTAGGTCCGAGATCGGTATCTGTTACAGGCGCTGAGAAATAGGCTCCCCCGAAAAATAAAATAATAATAATAAATAATAATAATTTTAGTAAAAACAATAGTCTTTCAGACGAAAGTCTGAAAGCCTAATAATAATAATTTTAGTAAAAACAATAGTCTTTCAGACGAAAGTCTGAAAGCCTAATAACTAGACCTGCAAGCAGCACTGAACCGGCTTTCAGGAATCATACGGGAAGTTTATTATACCATAGCCGATCCACTGAGCTACCAAACTATACATTAGTTGTTTTGCTTCAGTGACACCATCTATCATATGTAAAAGTAATATTTGCTGGCTAAAAGACCGGTCAAAATTGTAAATTATGGCAAAATTACGTCACTTCCGGTGCCGAAAGAAATTTTTATAGATGAAAAATAAGTCGAAAATTCGCAACATACAAAATACAAACTTTTTTTTATAGATATCGGGCAATAAATAATTAACCTATGACCCATAAACTGAAATTAAGAAGGTAAAAAACTTAAAAGTGACCCTGGGACAATTGGTTATTATTCGACAAGGGAACATGCTAGAAGCCTTTTCTTGATATCAATATGATGGTATTGATTCAATCTTACTGCCCATTAGAGTCAGACGTTATAAAGTTAAACGAATAATAAATATAAATCCCTTCCAAAAAATGTTTGTTTTGAAGGCTAAAAATACGTTTTTTGCAAAAATTACATTACTTCCGGTGATATTGAAAATGTTAACTTGGTTCATAGAAGTCATAAATGGCATAAGGCATCAAATGGTAAAAAAATGATAAAAATCGAATAATAATTGACACTTTTATAGACCAAAAACCTTGAAAAGTGACTTATAGAAGATCGCCTATTTCTCTGTAACCGTACAAGTTAGAAACCATTTTGTGGTATCTGTATGGTCGTATGGCTTCATTCTATTCATTGATGGGAATCAAATATCATAATTTTAAAAATATTATAAGGCGGACTCATTTGAATAAAATATTAGTTTTTTAGGTTAAAAATACAGTTTTTGCCCAAATGACGTCATTTCCGGTCACAGTGAAAATGTAAAATTGGCTTGACCTAGTCCAAATTGGCATTAGGCATCAAATGGAAAAAAGAAATATTGCAAATCGAATAATAATTCACTCTTTTATAGGCAAAATAACGTGAAAAGTGATGCATGCAAAATTGCATATTTCTCGGCAACTGCTCATATTACAAACTAATTTTCGCATACATTCTCTTCGTCTGGATTATTGCTACGAGTTTATGAAAATTACAAATAAATATTTCAAAATATGAAGACGTTGAATGAATTTTAAATAACTGAATTTTACACTTTATTTTACATTTTATTCGAAATTGCCCGAAAATGAAATTGAAATTTAAAAATATGAGCTAAGAATTTTGTGCACCTTTGCAGGGTGCATCCTTTTAGTTATATCAGTTTTGAAAAAAAATAATATTTGCTTTCAAAAAATGGTACAGAACTGTCAAAATTGTAGTTTTTGTTAATATTACGTCACTTCCGTTGCCGACAGAAAAATTTCACCGTAACAAAAAAAATTACAATTGGGACCACGGAGCATATGAACTTTGTTTTATACAAATCGAACAATAAATAATTTTTCTGGGTACGAAAAACTAAATTAGGCGATGGCGGCTAACGCAAATTACCGAAACAATTTTTTTTCTCATTTCTGCTCAAGTACGATGATATTTTAACCCTGTGTAAAATATCATCAAAGAATATTCATAAATAAAAAAGGTTTTCGTAAAAAAATTAATTTTTTTCAAAATATCGGACATTTTTTCGACTACTTCCGGTTTTACGATCGTTATTGTGATAGCTTTACGAAGTTCTTTGGATACTTAACTTTCTGTACCAGAAGTGTCAGAAACATCCATTGAGTGGTTTTGGAAAAAAAGATAAATTAAAGAGCGTTTCCAAAAATTTAACGATTTTTCATTTTTTTTCAAAGTTTGAGGCCATTTTTGGACCACCTATATTATTTCAATGCTTTTCATTTTGGATTCACTATATAGAAAACCGATAGGACTTTGAGTAAGAAAAGTTTAAGAAAAATCGTAGGCGTCGTTTTCGAGAAAAGGGCGTCTCAGAATGTTAAAAAATCGGAAAATACTAGATTTTTGACATACAATAATTTATTTCCTTACCATCGAAATCGTATTATTTACATACCATATGATGGTCCATTGAGAGGGCTAACCAGCGACACTTTAGTTCTTTTGGTCCGCTATTACCTAAGGGAGAAATCAATTTTTTCGCAAGTGCGACAATGTTTTTACTCTTTTTTTTTCATTTTTTGAATACTTCCGGTATGGTTATTATTCTCGGAATAGTTTTAATAGCCGGTTTGCGCACTAAAATAGCCACAGGGCTCTGTAATGATATATTACATTATCTGATCAGATAAAATTCCCCTGAGAAATCTTATGTTCAAAAGTGCCAAAAATGCAAAAAATTTAAAATATCGAAAATTAAATTTCAATAATTACATACATATTATACATCGTTAGAATCGTAATTAGGTCAGCTATCTGAATATACAACCTTTTTTTAAAAATCTCTTAAAATAAAAAAATAGTAGAGCATTTTCCAAAATTTCACGATTTTTCGACTTTTTTCGATTTTCAGTCCCTTTTTTATCCTATTCCAGACATTTCAAAGTCTTATTGGATGGCTTCATGCAAAATACCTTCAAAAGGACTCTCGGTAGAAAAAATTAAAAAAAAATTGTAGGTTAAGTTTTCGAGATACAGGCGTCCAAAAACGCTCCAAATCAGAAAATACTTGATTTTCAGCGTGCCATATTTTGCTGTCTGTTCATAGTATCCGTATGAATGGGGTATCATATGATAGTCCAACAATCGTGCCATCAAACGGTACCTTCATTCGTTTAATCCATTGATTTCGGGCGGAGAAATAGCGTTTTCCCCAAAAATATCCATTTTTTGCATTTTTTCCAAAATATTGCACATTATTTCGACCACTTCCGGTTTAAGGATTCTTGTCGAAATTGCTTTATAAGTTGGTATTGGACTATAACTTCATGTTCCAGAAGTTTCAGATACGTCAATTCTGCCATAAAACGAAACCCGAGCTCACAAAATGGGAAGAAAATTCGAAAAAAATCGAAAAATAAAGGGTGATAACTCTGAATGAAACTTATATTACTGGAATCAGATGGACTTCAGGTATCCAAAAATGTAGGTCAAATTTGAAAATTTTGAAAAATAACAAAAATTGTCTTGTAAACAACATGTTTTCAATTTTCGAACGATAAAAGTCATAGACGAATGTTCGAAATTGAAAAATGTGAGATGGCCATGGTCTCAGAAAAGATTCAGGGATTCCAAAAATGTAATTTGTTTGATTATGGATAAAGAATTGACGAAACTATGGCCGATTTTCAATTTTTTGACAACGTACAAAGTTCGGTCACTTCCGGTATGCGCAGAAATTTCAAAAATATTTTATGCAGTAGCCACCACATGGTTTCCCGATAGAAAATCTAATTCCAGATCGATATCTGTTTTCGATCATGGAGATCTAGGCCCCCGCGGTAAATAATAATAATAATAACTAGATCTGCAAAGCAGATATTAAAGCTTTCATATTAACAGTCACTACCTGTCACATGTCATGGGTCATGTAAATAATCTCATCAACAAAAAAAAAAATCATTAAAATCGGTCAAAATATAGCGAAGTTTTTATGATTTTTCAATCGTAAACAACTTTATCGGCACGAAAAACATCAGACAAAATTCGAAAATGTGACATTTTCAAATAACAATATTTCGACCCTGATCCCGGCTATCCAGAAATGTATTCATTTTGGAAATAGGAGACATATTCTCCAAACTACGGCCTATTGCTTTCATTCACGTGCTCGTTAATGTCGATTTTTCACCTTTTCTCATATTCAGTTCGAAATGGTGACCATCACGTGACCGAAATCAAAATTCTGATCTAATAGATTTTTAGGCATTCCTTCAAGGATTCCGAAAATGTAACTCCCATGTCTGTATGTAAAATATCGCAAAAGCCTTTGTGATTTTTCACGTTTCAAGATGGCGGCACTTCCGGTTCGATCCACAAACTCAATATTTTGTGTACGAATCAGTATTTACCTATCTAGTATCAAAAAAAAAATCAGGTCATTCTGACCTATATTTCTTCGATTTTTTTGAAAACTTTGATCCCTAATTTCACCAAGGGGAGATAATTTAGAAAATTTCTAAGGACATCTTTAAAGTTACATCGGTATGATCTACTTACATACTAAATTTCATGAAAATCGTACAACTATTAAAGAAGTTGTCAAGTTGGTCTCAACTTCCGGTTCAAAATCACAGCGACGAATTTTCGAAATTCGAAAATCTGAAACTGCAGTTGAAAATGATTTTTGTCAGGGTACCCAAAGAAAAAAGAATTAGTAAAATAGGTCAAATAGTCACAGAGTTACAGTAATGCAGGTCAAATTCACTCGTTCGTAAAATTCGGTGATTTCGAATGCTTTAAACTTTTTGAAAATGTATTTAATCAATACTCACCACCCATTTTTGGGTGTGTAGGTCAAAGTTTCAGAAACATGCTATGGTTAGATTCTGAGAAATCCGATTTGCAGGAAACACATGTTGACTTTACGAGAAAGACCTTTAAACATGCTCTAAATTGTAAAAATACGACTCTTTGGATTTTCAATCTCTTTTTTTCGGCTACCCCGGACATTTAAGAAAAATGATACAATGATTTCACACAACAGGTTAGATATTAGACTCTCGATTGACAAGAGTTTCATCGCCCTCCCTTCATTATAACCAAAGTTATCGTGCCCTAAAGAATCAACAAATCAGCTTGCTTATCTCTGCTTACCCTAAGCAGAAAATGCTCATCTTTGAACTCAATCAAGACAGTGACCTAGTGAACGTCTACACCAAGATTGAACATTCTAGCTCAATTAGAAGCATAGTTATTGTGTTCCAAATTCTCGGCCCTTCAAATTGCTTCTATTTTTCACTTTCACTTCAAAATGGCGACCATCAATTGACCTAAATCAAAATTCTACTCCGAACGTTTTTTAGGCCATCCTTGAAGGATTCAGAAAATATAACTCCCGTGTCTGTAAGTAAAATAGCAAAAAAGCCTTTGTGATTTTTCACGTTTCAAGATGGCGGCACTTCCGGTTCAATCCACAAACTCAACATTTTGTGTACGAATCAGTATTTACTTATCTAGTATCCAAAAAAAACATCAGGTCATTCTGACCTATATTTCTTCGATTTTTTTGAAAACTTTGATCCTTAATTTCACCAAGGGGAGATAATTTAGAAAATTTATATTTATATTTTTTAAGGCACGTGGGTAAGATCTACTTACATACTAAATTTCATGAAAATCGTACAACTATTAAAGAAGTTGTCAAGTTGGTCTCAACTTCCGGTTCGAAATCACAGCGACGAATTTTCGAAATTCGAAAATCTGAAACTGCAGTTGAAAATGATTTTTGTCAAGGTACTCAAAGAAAAAAGAATTAGTAAAATAGGTCAAATAGTCACAGAGTTACAGTAATGCAGGTCAAATTCACTCGTTCGTAAAATTCTGTGATTTCGAATTCGTAAAACGTTTTGAAAATATATTTAATCAAAAACTGCCACCCAGTTTTGGGGGGGTAGGTCAAAGTTTCAGAAAGATCCCATGGTTAGATTCTGAGAAATCCGATTTGCAGAAATGACACAAAAAAAAAAAATAATAATAATAATAATAATCTTAACAAAAACAATAAGCTTTCATATGTAATATGAAAGCTTAACTAGATCTGCTACTGTCCCATGCAGATATGAAAGCTTTCATATTCATCGTCACGTGTCATTGATTGTATCAAGTATCCTAAATAAAAGGATAAGAAGAAAAAATTATTAAAATTGGTCAAAAACTCGCGAAGTTACAAGTCTAAATATAGTATGAAACATTGCACCCAGGCATAACAATAATCTGAAAACTAAAGGGAAATAACTGAAACTTGTATTACTGTAATGAGACGGATGAGAAAATGAAATGAAAATGGCGGGAAAAAAAAATTAAAAATGGCAGGTTGGACAGGCGACCTTACTCCTTGTCACGTACAACCGGGCATTCGAAAACACGCTAGTTAACTCAATGACAGGCGCGCGTGCTAACCATTCAGGCACCCAACCCCCTTTGAAATCAGACACGTGCAATATGTCATATTGGAAGAATAAGAAGTCGCTCACAACAAAATGGTAAATTAATGAGTTTAGGTCAAAAGGTTGAGCTACTGTTTTAGAGTACTTAATAGTTTTAAAGAGACACGTTAAGGGTTGTTCATAGTTAAATGAAAGTTTAATTTTAAATAAGACCAATAAAATTAGGATTTAATAATGCCAGACTAATATTTCCAATATGTTTGGTTATAAGTAGGAAATCGTGACGACTTCTTAAGCATGTTTTAAACAAAGGATCATGTTTGTTTAAACAAGAATGGCACTCTGCAATAAAAAAAACTGGCAAAAGCAAGATTTCTATGCAGAAATTAAATAATTGCTAGAACCAGAAAAATATTTATCCACTATAATAAATAAGCAACATAGAGAAAATGGAATGAAATTGAATGGGGTTTAACGTCCGACTGTTCTGCTCCTAAAATGGGCTAATGAAGACGGGCATATGCCATAAAGTGTGCAATGAGGGAAATGTTACCCGGGCAGCGGCGGTTACGGCCTACGAGGTTGGACAGGCGACCATACTCCTTCACGTACAACCAAGAAATCGAAACAACGCCAGTTGACTCAATGACAGACGTTATGATACAGAGCGCACGTGCTAACCATTCAGCCACGCAACCTCCCTAAAATCGGCAAATTGCTGACCTACAGCGAGAAACATTTCAACCGGGCCAAATTTTCTATTGTAACAGTTTAATTTGCACGGTACCTTTAGTTATCAACCGAATATTACAAAACTTTTAAAAATAAGCTCCCCCTGACCAGCTTAAGCGTTCGCAATAAACGTTTGCCCCTTAAAATCGGTAAATTGCTGACTTTAAAGTGAGAAACATTACAACCGGGGGCAATTTTCTGTTTTATCACTTTTACAGTACCTTTGATTACCAACCGATTATTACAAAACTTTAAAAATAAAAGAGAAAGAGAGAAATGCGGCCTAATGTCCATTCGACACAAACTAGGTCATTTCGGGACTAACATATGTTTTTTAATTTTATTTAAAAACTCCCCTTGCGCTTACAAGTCTTTAGCCGTTGGGAGGAAACCGAAGGACACGGAGAAAACCCACGAGGTTGGACATCATACTTCATGTCACGTCCAACCTGGAGATCGAAACGACGCCCGTTGACTCAATGACAGACGTTACGATACAGTGCGCACATGCTAACCATTCAGCCATTCAGCCTCCCTGAATTCAGAAAATTGCTGACTTATAGCAAGAAACATTTCAACCGGGCGAAATTTTCTGTTTTAACAGTTTAATGTGCACGGTACTTTAATTACCAACCGATTATTACAAAACTTTTGAAAATAAGCTCCAACTGACCAGCTTAATCGTATGCAATAAACGTTTTCGCCTGAATTGAAAGTTCTGCGCGGAGAAAGTTCATCTCGATTTCCCGGCGTGGTTACCCTTGTCAGTGAGGCAGAACGGAGGGCCTGACAAGCACAGCTGTCTAGTCATTCGGATGGGACGAAAAACCAAGGTCCCGTGTACACATTGGAGTGCACGTAAAATATCCCTAAGCAGTTGGAATTCGATACTGTTGAATAAGCTCTATACGATGACTAAATGTGTAGATTGTAGTCACCCACACTGCATGTTTCGCTTAACAATGAAAGGGTGCCGTTTTCAATGTTCGATCCTTTTGTTCTTTTACTCCTGATATGTTGGACTGTTGATCGATGGTTTCATATAAAAGACTACCAATAGAAGAAGTTCCCAAAAAATATTATGTTGACTTAACGAGAAAGACCTCTAAACATGCTCCAAATTGTAAAAATACGACTTTTTGGATTTTCAATCTCTTTTTTTCGGCTATCCCTGATATTTAGAAAAAATAATACAATGATTTCACACAACAGGCTAGCTATTAGACTCTCTATTGACAAAAGTTTCACCGCCCTCCCTTCATTATAACCGAAGTTATCGTGCCCTAAAGAATCAACAAATTAGCATGCTTATCTCTGCTTACCCTAAGCAGAAAATGCTGATCTTTAAACTCAATCATAACATTGACCTAGTGAACGTCTACACCAAGTTTGAACATTCTAGCTTAATTAGAAGGAGAGTAATTGTGTTCCAAAGTCCCGACCCTTCTATTTTTCATTTTCAATTCAAAATGGTGACCATCACGTGACAGAAATCAAAATTCTATTCGCGACATTTTTTAGGCCTTCCTACAAGGATTCAGAAAATATAACTCCCGAGTCTGTAAGTAAAATAGCAAAAAAGCCTTATTGATTTTTCACTTTTAAATATGGCCGCACTTCCGGTTCGATCGACAAACTCCATATTTTGTTTACAAATCAGTAATTACTTATCTAGTATCCAAAAAAAAAATCAGGTCATTCTGACCTATATTTCGATGATTTTTTTGAAAATTTTGATCCTTAATTTCGTCAAGGGGAGATAATTTAGAAAATTTCTAATTATATTTTTGAAGTCACATCGGTAAGATCTACTTAGATACTAAATTTCATGAAAATCGTACAACTATTAAAGAAGTTGTCAAATTGGTCTAAACTTCCGGTTCGAAATCACAGCGACGAATTTTCGAAATTCGAAAATGTGAAACTGCAGATGAAAATGATTTTTTTAAAGGTATTCAAAGAAAAAAGAATTAGTAAAATCGGTCAAAAAATAACAAAGTTACGACTATGCATTCTCATTTTTTTCGTTCGTAAAATTCGGTGATTTCGGATTCGTAAAACGTTTCGAAAATATATTTAATCAAGGTTCGCACCCCATTTTTGGGGGGGTAGGTCAAAATTTCAGAAAGATCCTATGGATAGATTCTGAGAAATCCGATTTGCAGAAAACACACAAAAAAAAAAAATAATAATAATAACTTTAACAGAAACAATAAGCTTTCATATGTAATATGAAAGCTTAATAATTTTAGTAATCTCAATAGGCTTTCAGACGAAAGTCTGAAAGCCTAATAATAATTTTAACAAAAACAATAGTGTTTCACACAAGCTTCGCAGTGTGAAACCCTAATAATAATAATAATTTTAGTAATCTCAATAGGCTTTCAGACGAAAGTCTGAAAGCCTAATAATAAGAATAATAATTTTAACAAAAACAATAGTGTTTCACACAAGCTACGCAGTGTGAAACCCTAATAATAATTTTAACAAAAACAATAGTGTTTCACACAAGCTACGCAGTGTGAAACCCTAATTAACCAAAAAATTATTTCAAACATTTTGAATATGCTTTTTATAAATGTTCACATCAATTCCGACCTTTTCTAGCATTCTCCGTGGCATAGACACAATGGTGAACACTTCAGAGAGGCCTTTTTGCAGGTACATCTATTTTTGCAGCCTTTCTTGCATTTGCATGAAATCAATTCTGAGCATGATTTTGCTGCTTCCGGAAGTGTTGTCCACAAGGGTTTGTACAGTCCCTCATCGTTCCTGATCCATCCCCAGTCAGTTGGAGATGGAAGTTCTGCCTGTGCAATCAGAGTCTGCCCCCACACATGTCCTCCTTGGTAGGTGGCTCTCTTGATATGCTGCTCAAGGGCAGCGCGAGTAGGAGGGATGCCTGGCAAAGAATTGTTCTTCATGAACATAGTTTTCCTGGCACTGTTGATTTCTGTATCCATGCTTGCCTTGTCATACATCTTGATGACAAACCTTTCAATGGTAGTGAAGGTCTTGTCTGGTATGCAGGTTGGTGCGGTCGCAAGTGTCAAGAGGGCTCCAGTCAAATCTGGCACCAAATTCCAGGCTGTCCAAGCAGATTTCTTTCCATGCCTGGCAAAAGATGACACTGTGTCACACCCTGTCAGAGCATGAAACATTGGGAGTGCTCTAGACTTCTCTGGTCCAAGAGAGGAAGACATCTCATGTGCTGCCAAGTATCGAAAATGCTTTCCTGTCCCAAAGGCAATCCTGTGTTTGCTTGAAGGATAGCACTGGAGATCATAACTGCAAGCACAACAACATCAGTGTCTACAGTCCTGATCAGGATCTTTACATGACCATTTCTTGCTGCATGTGCGGCATGTAGCAGAATCCTAGTGTCTGCTTCCTCATGATTACAGGGACAAATACCTAACAGATCCTCTTTCTCTGGAATGCTTTGAACATGATCAATCTCAGTCACATACAATTCTTTTCCATTTTCTTGTACATATTCCTGCACGAGAACTTGTGACAGAAACCTGAATAGTTCTTCTTTGTTGGTGTTTACATGTAGGAATGACTGCCAATTGGTAGGAAGTGATGCTGTTCCCACGACTCTTCTTCTAACACCCTGTCCTCGTTTGGATCTTGCAGTGTCCTTGAGGCTGTTTGTCATGTACCTGTCCCATACAAGATCTAGACGAGAAGCGTTTTGAAATTTTGACATGACATGAGGAACAAATACCCTTTTGGCATATTCATCAAACGTCTTTGTTGTTCCTATCTAGAGCACCTGGACAATCACAGCACCGTCAAGTATCACACAGGTGGCAGCAGGGGCTTCAGATGTGACTTGAATACCATCAGAAAGACTTTTCAACAGGTCACACTTCTTACCAAGTCTCAGATTTCCTGATTCTGACAAAGAAGGGGGACAAGGCTGGTTCTCATGGCAAAAGAACTCCTCTAGATTTCCATCACGTGTTTGACATCCAATATATAATCGGGCAAACAAATCAATGTCTGATTTCATTGACAACAGCTGATTTTTGCTTGTGTTTGTAGGTTTTGGAGCTGAAGTTACAAACAGAGGGAGTTTGTTCCTGGAGATGACATTGTGAATAGGTGTTGTTCTGTCAATGAGACGCTCCTGTGTAAACCTGTTTAACTGGTTTTGGCCAATTGATTGTGCTGTATAAACAGATTTAGTGGCTGATGCTGTCACTATCTCTCTTGTGTCCAAAACAACCAGTTCCTTGCTGTCATCTTCGAAGGGGTTAACCAATTCACTTATAGTGGCAATGAGTGCAGAGACATTTTTGACAGAAGACTGTTGTATACTCATAGTCTGCTCGTGGTGTTGGGTCTTCATGTCTTTCTTCTCATGTAGTGCTTCAAGTTCAAATTGCTTGATCAACTGTGCAACTTCTGGACCTGCTACCATCCACCTCCTGAGTGCACCAGGGTTGTCAGTCAATCCAACGGCTCCTCCATCCCCCTTTATGCAAGCGTTATTCTGTTCGTGACCTTGATCTAATGGCATTGCAGAAAAAACCTGTTTAGTCTTTCGCACAGTAAAGTTGCCAGAATGAAATGCTTCGTCCACAGCGGGATGTTTTGTCACAAGTTCACACATGTCTCGTAAGTGCAGAGGTATCCATCGAGCATAGTTTGTGTGGTCCAAAGCAAAGAACCAAGGAGCAAGCTTTGTCAGAGATTTCTTGTACAAATCAAAGTTTCCTTCCCTCAGAGACCGCACAAAGGATAACATGCAGAGTTCCAGTTCCAATACTGTGTCCCAGTAGTGGAACATTGGATGGAGTGTTTTCTGGGCAGCACACCAAGTTTCAAATACTAGAGGAAGTTCACCATTGTCATGAGCCGTTTCAGTGTACTTTTCATAAGCTTGAAATTGCAGGTGGTACAAAGCAGCAGCAGTGACTTCATGTGCCCTTCTTGTCCGTGCAACATGAGATGCTTTCAAAAATGAATCTGCAGTACCGGACTTCGCAATCCCTGCCTGTACAAGAGCTTGTGTCCATCCACTTCCATTGAGCCAGTCCCCTATGGTCTTCAGAACTGCCATCTCAATGTGTAGACCACCAAACATCACAACCATCAAATCTTCACCATACATTTCAGGCCATTTCCACTGAATCTGTTTCGCCAATGCAAACAATGGTTGATCACCGGTGATGATTGGTATTTGACCTGCGTTCAAGTGATGAACTGCATCTTGTATGACATCCATTGAGTGTTTGATCATGGCAACCGAGTGAGCGCTTTCATGAAATAAAGGAAGAAGAGCGGAAGACGTCACCATGATATCCTTTGAACTCTGGTTTTGTGCATGATATGCAGCCCATGTAAAGTTCAATGTTTCAATTGGAGCAGAGTTGTCCAGAACCTGTTTGGTGTGCTTCAGCCACATATATTCCTTGTTTAAATTCACAACAAGGTTAGAATCCGTCAGATGTGAGGTGTGCATGATTGGAATACTTGCGTCTTTCACATTTGATGTTACAGGGGGCACTTCAGTGTAACATTGTGGGAGATGATTCAAGGTCTTTGACGATGCATCTGTCCTGTGTACTGTGGGCACATCACGTGTTATGCCATCACCTTCAGACTGGGGATGCTGAAAGAGGGAAATACCAGTTCCGTGGAAAGACTCTTTTGCTGTAGTAGAGCTGGGATTGTGATCAATGTTATCAACAGCAGCTGTAGTGAAAAGTTTGAAGCGCAAGTTCGAAGGACAGACAACGTTGTCCTTTTCAAATTGTTGACACACCCTATTTCCCAATTCTGTTGAAATTGTCAGTACTTTATCATATGAGATACAAAGGCCAGGGCTGTGTAGTTTGTCAACAAGTCCTTTTTTCCGTGTCTGGGCATGCACCATGAGACCAAGATAGGTGGGTACTGGAGTTTCAAGGTCTGATCGGTGTTTTATGAAGGAAGAATTTTCTCTAGAAACCCGCTTGTGCTTGACACTGTTGAATTTCAAAAGCTGGGCAATGGAAAGTGAAGCCTGAGTAGTGGGTTCCTCACTCTGATTCTTGATACTTGGCCCCTCCAGGATCATGTTTACAAGAGCAAGAAGAAGTTGTGGAACAGATTCCTCTTGACAACCCTCTTTGAACCTTCTTTGAGCTGCTGATTGATTCTCCTAGAACATGTGTTGACGAACAATATGGGCAGCCCTTGCAAGATGAATAGCATCAGAATCAGCATTTTCATCACATGCCCGAAATAATGCCTTACCGATATCATTATCAAATGCAAGAAGTACATCTCGTCCTTTTGTGTGAGCTTGCATATCTGGAAATTGAGTGAGTAAACGTTCTTTCAAACGAGTGCTGTGAATCCGTTTTTCAAGATTAATGCCGAACTGTTGAAGCCTTGAAGAATACATGGATGTCAAGTCTGCCAGTTTGAATATGGGTATGGTATTTTCATTATTTCGTGCCTCATCAATGTACATAACCAGTTCTGCAAACACAAGTCCTGAGACTCTCTGTTCTGAATCGTCCACAGGCTTTTCAGACATTGAAGTTCTTGCACGATTGTACAGAGCCACGAAGCACTTAGAATGATACTTGACTTCCAATGCAACCATATCACCTACACTCAACTTAGCTATCAGCTCTGTGTCCTCGAGAAGTGATGCACACTTTCTTACTCTTTCATCAATTTCAAATGTTGATGCTTGATGAAGTGCATTTGTGTTGTCTGTCATTCCGCAAAAAAACCACATGGGGTCTGCCTTTTCTTGGACAAATGATGAAACAGATCTTGTACATTTGTGCATAATTGTTTCATTGTTGTCACAGTCCAATTTTCTTTTTTCTGCCCTTTTCAAAACTTGGTTATTATACAGAAGTCTGCATGATTTGTGCCATTTTGCACTTTTAGAAAACATTGTTTTCACAACACTCTCACCATCTTCATCTAGTCTATGAAGGAGTCGCAAGTGATGGGGGTCATTTTCCAAATGTGATATTTGGCGAAGATTATCAGCAAAGGAATGATAACTTTCGAAACTGTCTGTCTTTTTGGAGTTTTTCGGATTTTGTAGTTGTTCACTTTTAACAGTTTGACAAATAACACATTGTTCCCAGACTGTTTTATCAGGTATATTGTCTTCTGATAGTGTTTTTGAGACATTTAATATTTTGAAGGTTGTCATAACTGTTGATCTTGCTTTGTCACCATCCAAACCTATCTCTTCTACAGATTCGTCTTCTGTGGCATTTTTTGCTGGTGTCTGAAATAGAAATTGAGACCGGAGTTATCGTTTTCAGTCGGAAGTCGGAATCATTCATTTTGCGTTATAGGCAAAATACGGCAGTCAGTGATGAAATTATTGATTTTCAGTTTTCATCACCAAACAATAGTTTGAAATGTTGTCTTTCGGAATTCTAAACCATTTTTAATTATTCGAACTCTAAATGCCTCAAAAATTGATTTTAATAAAACATGTAGAATGTTACGTAATCAAAATTCTCCCTAAAACAATCGAAATTAGTCGTCACTTAACATGTCAAATAAATTTTCAACCGGTAAAAATTTGGAGGCAATATCCCCATCCTAAGATACTGGTTGCTATAATGGTTTGAAAATTTTTAGTACCCAGACTTTAATCTGCGTTTTCTCAGAATGTACTTATGTTGACCTTGAAGCTTCAAAATTTCACAACTCAGTCAATTTTTGAGATATCAACATAATTTTTGTTGCATTTGAAAGCCCACGGTTGTGGCTTTCAGAAAATGTATAGAACTCAATTTTGGTAAAGTGATCCAAGTGACTGATTTTGCTGGCACCAGCCACAATTGTTTTGTATAATTTTATGATAATTATGTTATTCAGTCATTGCTCTAAATTAATGAGCTAGAAATATCCCCAATAAATAATACATGAAAGCTAGTAATACTCTCTTGAATACATCTTAAATAAAATAATGACTGGTCCCTGAGAGCAGACGACTTTTGATTATCTCCCTTGAATTCCTGTGGGAAAGCTGTTGATGTTTATTGGATAAGTTTAGTTATATTTCTTTTAGTATTTCGTTTAAAGTTGATACATACATGATGTATAGGATGTATTGTAAGTTTCCAACAACAATGTCATGATATTTTAACTCAAATAAAGCAGATACATACCTTTTTGTCACAAGCCCATTTCTCTGTCTTGTCGTCTGCTTGCGGCCATTTTGAAGGGAGCAGTCATTGTTTTTTATGGGAATATGTACATTTTTATTTTTAAAAAGTTGTTTATTTGTTCCAATACAAACAATTTAACAGACAAATAACATATATTGAGCTAGAAATATTTATTCTTCATTATAAAAAAGCTTAAAATATGAATTATAGGTATGCTATTTTCATTTGATGCGCATGCGCAAAAATAAAAAGTTATTGAATGCCTCCCGATCTTAAAATGCTTCCCACTTATTAGTGGTAAAATGAGCCAACTTTGGTGCTTTTATCATAAAATGCACAATTCATCTGATATGTCTAGCTAAGCAGCCTCACTACTAAACGTTGGTAATACGTACAGATTGTATCAACTCTTGCTGCATGTTTCGCTTAACAATGAAAGGTGACGTTTTCAATTTTTGATCCCTTTGTTCTCATAATCCTGATATTTTTAACTTTTGCGCAATGGTTTCATACCTAAGACTACCAATAAAACGACGTTTTGGTGTTTCAATCTCGTTTTTCGACTACTCGTGACATTTAGAGAAATTGTACAATGGTTTCACACAATACACCACCCATTAGACTCTCGACTGGGAAAGTTTTAAAAAAATCGTAGGCGGCGTTTCCGAGAAACATGCGTTTAAAATTGCACGAAATCGTAAAAAAACCTTACTTTTCAAAGTCCTATAACTTTTTCATTTTTTGATAGAAACTTGTCGCTGTAGTATCTTTGGGTAGATAATTCAATAGACTATTCAATGATATAAAACAATATTTAATTGGCAAAAACACAATGGATACATCGCATTTTCCACACAAGCACCAATTTTTCAGATATCTTTCTTGACCACTTCCGGTGATTAGAGGATTTTTATTTATAGTTCATGGACTGGTTTGGACCTTCGACTTCATATTCCGTAAGTTTCAGAAAAATCGTAGGCGCCGTTTTAAAAAAATAAGAACTCTACGATTTGACCAAAATTCTAAAAAAGGTGAAAAATCAAAGATAACATTTCAGAATAAAATTTACATTGTTGGGATCGGATTGATGTCAGCTATCCAAAAATAAAAGTCATAATTCAAAATTCCAAAAAATAAAAATTTTGGAAATTTTTGAAAATTTTCCAATTTCCACCAAAAAAATGAAAGCGACAAAGTTTCTAAATTTGACGTTTGTGAACTACTATCTTCTTAGAAATGTCTCAAGCTATCCAAAAATGTAAATATCAGAAAAATCGGTTGACAATTAACAGAATTACGGCCGATTTTCAATTTTTGTGCACGTTAAAGATTTCACGCATTTCTACTATGCGCACAAATTTCGAAATAGCTTTAAACACTAACCACCGCCCATTTTCCAGAGGGAAAATCAAACTTCAGACCTCTATCTCTTATAGTTGCTGAAATCTCGCTTCCCCCTATAAAAATATATATTAATAATAATATTAATTTTAGTAATAACAATAGTCTTTCATCATTGAAAAATGGTGAAAACCTAATAATAACTTTAACAGAAACAATAAGCTTTCATATGAATTATGAAAGCTTAATAATAATAATAATCTTAATAAAAACTATAAGCTTTCATATCAAATATGAAAGGTTAATAATGAAATTTTATTACAATAACATTTATCATTCATCAACATTACTTGTTTTCAGTTTTGTATCACCAAATCTTCGATTTTAAACTGGATTAACACAAGACATCAGTAATTATTAATTATTCAAAATATTAAAACCTGAGATATGAGCGTACAAATTACTTGTGTTTCCATTGTTGGGAGCCACATACGTTTCTTCTATACAGTCTACATACAATTTTATTTTGATCAGTATCGTTTACGTCAAATCCGAAGTAAAGCCAAATGCGGCAGTTTCTCTTCGGGACAGTATCCGAAGTTGTCCCTTCAACTTCAACTACGTCGTCTGCCATTTTGTAAATCTACCGATGGCTATAGACATCAACAACCAGCTGAAACTTTACAAATTAAAATCGAACACTGATAATCAAGACTAGATAAATGCCGAAAATCGACGGGTCACATTTACAACATAAATATGTATATTTCTCAATTATTCCACTATTAACGTTAGTTATTTGGGGGTTTCTAAAGAAAGTTCTGAATTAAATTTAGAGAATATTGCAGTGCATGCCGCGGTTTATGGCGTCAAACGATATATTGGAATATTGCGGTTTTTCTGAGGGTCTTAAAATTACCGTCAATATAATGTCCAAACGGCGATATATTGATTTATCAAAATTACCGTCCAGCCCAACTGTTGGCTTGTTTATACATGTCCGGCACCAAGTTGAAAATGTCAGGTACTATTTCATTAGATCTAGGGGTAGAATATGTGTTGTCGACCTCAGACATTTTGGACTCAATATTTTGAGCTCCCAGACTATTACCACAAAGAAAAAACTGTTCGGTTACATTTTTAGTGGCCAGTCTTCACTATTTGTGATAGAATTACTTATTTTAATACAGTGGGTAATCTTGACGCTAGCTCATCCTGGAGGTCGAGTGTTCGATCCCTGCATTGGCTAAAGGTTCATCCAGATTTTCCGGCATGATTTCTCCTTGTCAGTGATGAAGGACGAAGGATCTGACAAGGAAATTGTCTAGTCGTTCGTATGGGACAGAAAAAAACAAAGTCCTGAGTACACATTGGCGTGGACGTAAAAGATCCCTTGTCAGTTGGAATTCGATATAAGAGTAGGCTGTAGCGCCGCTGCCTGGGCAAGTTTTCCCTCATAGCACACTGTATGGGGTATGCCCGTCTTCATTAGCTCAGTTTAGGAGCAAAACAGTGGGAAGTTAAACCCCATTTCATTTCATTTCTATTTCAATACAAACAGTACTGATAATGGTTGATAATTGTGCATTTGAACCTATTTGTACTTGCGTAAGACCTCATAGACTGTATCAATTCGAGCGTTAAACAATAGGGCAACAATATTGTAGCTACACCGGCACTAGACCCTAAGTTCAGCTAGGACATAGACCCCTGTTTATGTGAGGCCCTTCCTTCCATTCCTATTACATGTAGCTGTAATGTGAAAACATTGCTCGGCTCCATCTCAACTTTAAGGCATCTTTGGAGTCATTACTTTCTATTTATCCAATAAATCTTTTTTGTTCACCAACATGGAACACTGCTCACCACATCTGACAAAAAATTATAAATTCTGGAATGGTTGTTCATAGCTCAGTTAACTTATAACGTCTCGTTAACATGGAATTATATGGGTCGGTTGCTCAAAACTATGTTATTTTAACGATCTGTTAAAGCCCTTCAAAAATCGGTAACTTGCTAACGTGTCATTTGTTAACAGTCCGTTAAATTTCTGTTGCTAGAAAGTCAATTTCATTAGCTGATAGACCGATTATAGTTAATTCAAGAGAAGACTGTTCATTGGCTGAATTTTGATTGTACATGTATAACAACTTCATAGAAGTTAGTATTTACAAGAAACTGAAGACAGTGGGACAACTGTGCTGCGTGTTCACCAAACTTCATTAAAGACAAAAAGATAACTGGAGAATTGAACCTTAAAAATCTATAGAATACTATAATATTTCCTTTAGAAATTTTAGCATAAATCTACAGGAAAAACTATGGGATTTTTTACGTCAGAAACTGTAGAATATTTGGGGCAGTTATTTCCTACAGGCCCCCAATATTATGTAGAATTTTAGCTTCTGTAGGAACAAATTGTAGGATTTGCACTTCAGAAATTGTAATATTTCATCCTCCACAGCCCCCCCCCCCCCCCACACACACACCTACCTCCCCTGTCACACATAGAATGTATTTGAACTTTTTAAAGGTCAGGGCCCTGTTTCACGAAATTTTAACTTCAGATAAAATCCAATTTTAGTAGATACTTCAATTTTGATTGGCTAAGCACTAAAATCAATCTAATATTATCCAATCAAATTACTAAAATTGGGATCTTATCTTAGTTAAAATTTCGTGAAATAGGCCCCAGGCTTCTAAGTTAGAATAGAAGACGGCGATCGCACTAATGTCTGTGAAACGAATTGTCTAAATGTTTCTAAGGCAGCCAATTGGACTGTATTTAGTTTGTCACAGAGATTATTGAGTTTTTAATGTTTGCACTATAACAACGATTATGTTGGACTGTACAACAGTGGTTCCTAATCTTTTTTGACTTGGTTACCTTTTACACATCTTTGAAGGTGCACTGTCAAGTCAGATTATTTATATCAACTACTAAAATTCATTGTCCGATTACCATCAATACTGTAATTTTATAAATGCCAATTCCTATTTTCAGCTGGTACAGTTATTCTGTGTCGGGTTACTGATCATATTTTCAATACGTCCAGATATCTTGGCACCTAAACCTGGAAGCTCTATGATGTCTGATGGGATATTTATGACCGAAAATGAAGATGGAACACATTATATTGATACATACACAGTGTTAGCCAGCAGAAAATTCAGCAAAGGTTTGTACTGAATGTTAATGCTTATCTATTTCAGATTTCATAGAATAATTCTTTTTATATGCCCACATTGAAATGTGGTCATATATTGTCGCCGCCCCCGTCCGTCCGTCGGTCCGTTCGTCCGTCGGCCCGTTCGTCCGTCGGTCCGTTCGTCCGTCCATCTAGAGGCTAAAGTTGATATCCGATTGACTTTATACACAGTGTTTAAGGTCATGAGACGAAGAAGAAGCGATTTCCGATAATAAATACCAGAGTTATGGCCCTTGATCACTTTGAAATTTCTTATGGACGCTCTAGAGGCTAAAGTTAATATTTGATTGACTTTAAATTGATACACAGTGTTTAAGGACATAAGACGAAGAAGCCTATTGAAAATCTTGTAGACGCTCTAGAGGCCAAAGTTAATATCCGATTGGCGTTAAATGTATACACAGTGTTTAAGGACATAAGACGAAGAAGCCTATTGATTTTCAGCAATTTCTGATAATTAGTGCCAGAATTGTGGCCCTTGATCACTTAAAAAATCTTGTGGATGCACTAGAGGCCAAATTTATTATCCGATTGACTTTATATTTATACACAGTGTTTACGGTCATGAGACCAAGAAGCCTATAATTACTAATAATTACCATCAGAGTTATGGCCCTTGATCACATCAAAAAATCCTGTGGACACCCTGGAGGCCAAAGTTAATATTCGATTGACTTTAAATTTACACACACTGTTTAAGGTCATGAGACGAAGAAGCCTATTGATTTTCAGCGATTTCAAATAATAACTTCTAGAGTTATCTCCCTTGATCAGTTCAAAAAAAACCTTGTGACGCTATAGAAACGAATAAGTATTTTCATTTTCAATGAATTTTGATAAATGAACAGCTAAATCCATGATATTAATTGTTTCCTATACTAATTGTTAGCGTGGGGCAAAATTTTATAAAAAGCAAACAAATTCTAATGATTTTCAGATAATTACATAATGAGTTGTTATTCCTAATCAGATTTTGGTGTATTACAAATGTTTCATTACCAAAAAAAGTTAAAATATGCGAAAACCCTTGTTGACTACCCGGACGATTTAGCTGCTGTGGGCGTATGTTATATTACACACCCACGTTGGAAATGTGGTCGTATATTACCGTTGCGCCCGTCTGTCGTCTACAATTTCTTGTGAGCACTCTACAGACTACATTTATCATCTGATTGATATATTTTACTTACATCAGTGAGAAGAAGAAGCTTATTGATTTTCAGCAATTTACGATAATTACTGATATGCAAAAGTGTAGTTATGGCCTTGATCACTTTGAAAAATCTTGTGGACGCTCTAGAGGCTAAAGTTAATATCCCATTGACTTTAAATTATACACAGTGTTTAAGGTCATGAGATAAGGAAGCCTATTGATTTTCAACAATATCCAATTATTACTGCCAGACTTATGACCCTTGATCAATTTGAAATGTCTTGAGGACGCTCTAGAGACTCAAGTTAATATCCGATTGACTTTAGATTTATACACAGTGTTTAAGGTCATGAGACAAAGAAGCCTATTTATTCAGCGATTTCCAATAATTACTACCAGAGTTATGGCCCTTGATCACTTTGAAATCTCTTATGGACGCTCTAGAGGCTAAAGTTAATATTTGATTGACTTGAAATTGATACACAGTGTTTAAGGTCACGAGATGAAGAAACCTATCGAAGCTAAAGTTAATATCTGATTGACTTGAAATTGATACACAGTGTTTAAGGTCACGAGATGAAGAATCCTATCGATTTTCAGTAATATCCGATGATTTTTGCCAGTGTTATGGCCCTTGATCACTTTGAAATATCTTGAAGACGCTCTAGTGGCTAAAGTTAATATCCGATTTGAGTATATTATAAATGTTTCATTATTGACAATAGAAAAAATAACTGACACCTCTTGCTGACTGCTTGGACGACCTAGCTTCTGTGGGCGTATGTTTCGTTGCATGGCAAACTTTCTTTGGTTGATGTGCTCAACTACTAATAAATGCCAATCAAAGAAGATATACCTTGATATACATAGTTTTCATTGGGTGATAATTAGGGGTGACTATTGTTGGTAATTTTCACTATTGCGATACTATTGCTATTGGGTAAACAGCTATTGCAATACTATTACTATTGGAGATTAAATATTGCGATACTATTGGACTATTGCGATAGTTTGATCTGTTTATTAGTTTAGGTTTTAAACACACTGTCATGTATACATTTATTATAACATTTAATCAAACTAAAAAATTTGAAACGCTAGAAAGTTCTAGGTAATGACTTCGAATGATATCACGGATGCGCATATAACGGACAATCATTTATACGGACACAACAGTTTGGTCCCGATTTTTGTAATAAAAATTTCTTGTTTTCAAAGTATTTTTATAATGGACACTCTATAATGGACAATCGTTTATAACAGACGATTTTCATTGGTCCCTAATCGACAAATCAATGTAAGAGTCCATTTTTATAACGGATTCTCGAATAAGCAGAACAAAATAATGATTTTACTGATTATATTATTGGTGACCGGAATACTTTCCCCAGAAAATAATCATAGGCCTACTCATTTTTAGTGTTGTCACAATTACAAAATTCTTGAATCGGGCAATCGCCTCGCCAAAAATCGTATCGGTTGAGCTGTGTAAGACATTCCCGCATTCTGACTTACCCCTACTGCTTTAACTGCTAATTAAAAATCCAGTACTGGCAATAGATTATAATTCACTTGTTCAACATCTCCCGCCCATAAATCATTACGTAATATTTTAACACGGATATCGGTAATCATATCGACAAAAAAAAAAACGACAGAAGTGACACAAGACGGTACAGATAAAAACAACATGTCTTCTAAAGGTGCTGCAAAAAAAGGGTGGGGCGAGAATAGAAGAGCCTCCTAGCGGGTATCTCAGCTACACGTTAACTTCGCATTCTAATTGTGAATTAAATAATAAAGTACATTGGGTTTTGGGTTTAAGAGGCACTTGTTGAAACGTAGTGTGAAATAAACTCAGTGATTGTTTTCCATATAAATTTGTGTTATTTATTATTTAAAAAATCCAGAGTAATTATTCGACAATTACGAGTGAATTTGAGCCATTTTACTTTCGCTATTACAAACTATCGAAACTATCGATAGTTTGCTTGATTATCGCAATTTTTATCGATAGTTTCTTTTTACTATCGATACATACCATTGACAGTCGAACTATTGCGATGCATCGATTGTTAGATGTATCGTTACATCCCTAGTGATAATTGATATTATCGATTTATGAGTTCTTATTTCTTAATGTGTTTTGTAAAGTGAGTACAGGTTGATGAACAGTACAGTTCCACCCTGTTGTTTCGGTCAGTATGAATTTTCGATGTTAGGAACTATTATTCTAGTCAGGTGTCATCGACACATTAAATGAGAACACATAGCTCAAGTGATGACGACTTTTTTAATGATGAAAATATGTTACATAGTGTGAGAGACAGTGATAGGTAAAAGATTATAATTATCCTATGACCGCATGTGTAATAAACTCTCCACTGTTCTCTAATTGACCACAGTATTGTTCATTTAATAAAGAACCAGATGTTGCCATATGCATAATGGTCAAGTTAGATAATCCGCTGATCACTAATGACGTTTACTAGCGTTAGCTGTCACACATCAATTGTTCTGTAGCCTGCCATATGCTTATAGTGAGATAATCTATCAATGACAAATGATTTAATTATGTAGTCTTTACATAAGTCCCTTTTTCCATATTGTTAGTTACCCGTGTTATCAAAGTGAATTTAGTATAAATTGGCTTTGGTTTTTCATGTAAATCAGACCAGCTTTGGTGGCTGACCAGATACGACTTTGTAGTATATCTAGTATGCTAGAATAAAATGTTGCATCCAGATCATGTTTTATTTCTGTTAACTCAAACTATGTTATAAATACTAAAACTGCCAGGGTTTGTACGCTTTCTGGAAACCTGGAAAGTCATGGAAATCCACCTATTCAAATTTCAGGCCAGGAAAACCTGGAATTTGTGTATTTGATCATAGAAAGTCATGGTACATGCATTTCCCCATCCATCCAGTTAGTCCTTTTCCCCAAAAGTTCATTTATTCAATTTATAAAACTTTTTAAAATGAAAAATGTCGATAAAAATAGGCCCAAGAGTAAACAAATCTTCAAAGTCTCTTTTTTCCCAGAAGCAAGTCATGACATTGTTGGAAATGTGTACCTATATTCCCGTCGCCCCCGTCCGTCCTTCCATCGTCCACAATTCTTGTGAACGCTCTAAGGCCAAAAGTTATCATTTGATTGTTTTAAAATTGATATGTGTTGTTTACATTAGTGAGATGAAGAAGCATATTTAATTGTCTATTAAGCATATTTAATTGTCTGACTATTAAAATAGGTTCGTCGGTTTGTCTGTCCGTCTGTCACACGTTTTGGGACACAACAGCTCTCTTTCATTACAGTAATACCTTGACTGAGTTCGATAATGAACATTTTCTGCCCAGGGTAAGCAGAGCGATAAGCACTTTGATTGGCCAAGACTTTGGAACACAATAACTCTCCATCTTAGTGACCAAAAAATTCAAACTTAGTGTAGCCTTTATTAGGACAATGCACTGATGGGGTTTGAAGATGAGCATTTTCTGCTTAGGATAAGCAAAGATAAGCAATTTGATTGGTTGATGATTTGGGACACTATTACTTTAGTTCTAATTTAGTCAGAGTGATAGAACTTGGTGTATAGTTTCATTACATCGGTACCTTGATATAGTTCGGCACTGAGCATTTTCTGATCAGGGTAAGCAAGAGTGATACTTAATTTGATTGGTGGAGGCTTTGAAACACAATAACTCTCCTTCTAATTGAGGTAGAATGTTCAAACTTGGTGTAGGCGTTCATTAGTTCAATGCCCTGATAAGCAATGGGCATTGTCTGCTGACGTTAAGCAGAGATAAGCAATCTGATTGGTCGATGCTTTGGGGCGCGATAACTTTGGTTATAATGAAGTGAGAGCGACAAAGCTCCAAATATAGATTCATTATGTCATTACCTTGACTAAGTGTGATGGTGAGAATTTTCTGCTTAGGCTTAGGTGCGATAAGCAATTTGACTGATCACTTTGGAACAAAACAACTCTGCTTTTAATTGAGGCAGAATGTTTGAACTCGATGTAGATGTTCATCAGATGAATATGTTGACTGAGTCAATGATTAACATTTCGAGCTAAATCTAAGTAATTTCATTGGTCGATGCTTTGGGACAAGATAACCTTGATTCTATCTGATAGAGAGTGGTGAAACTTACAGTATACAGTGGACTCTGTCAAATCCGACATCGTACGGGATAGTTACAATGTCGGAATACCCATATTGTAACTTCGAAAACCGAAGTATTATTATAATATAACTTCGAATCACCAGAGCATTATTCCCTTTAAAAATTATAAACTTTTTTGTACCTTCAAAATTTTCTTACATTAATTTGTTTAACATGCGTAGGCATTTTGAATAGGTCAAGTCTGTCGATAAATTATCTTCTTCGTCGTCTACAGTTGATCGCGCACTTATGTTTGCTATCGCGTGTCTATCATTGATTATCTGTTGTTCTATGTCAAGGTCGTCGTCACTTAGATTGTACCGGAATCTGCCGAGATTTGTCGAGTGTAAACTTACGTTATTTCGGGTTCAATCCAGGGATGGAATTTCGCCCGTATATTCCAGACTTGTCCAACGCCAATTCCCAAACGCCCATAATTGTCCCACCCGGAAATATGCCCAATCGGACATCAAGACATAGTGAATAATGTTGAAAATTCCAAAATTAATATAGTTTACTGAGTGTGTTACTACCACTCAGCCCAATTATCGTTGATAATAGGCTGGATTGATTAGGTAATTAAGTCATAAACGTATTTATCGTGTTATAACACCTAACACCTACCTTGATTAACTAGTTGATCTGCCTTAATTCTTTATCGGACAATTCATCAATCCAATCCTGAACAGAAGTCATTGCTTCTTTGTCGGGATATGTATCAATACAGTTACAATGAACATAAACTTAATCTACATGATTGACCCATGATTTCCCCATTACTATTAATCTCCTTGATGTCGGGCAACAGCAGGTAGTACATATCCCAATTGTACATAACACCCCAATCAATATGTATCTCATAACTCGTCTGCGATATCACTTTGGTGGAAGCGAGCGTTAAATAAGGCTATTTCACACACACACACACACATACACATATCTGAAAAAAAACCTAGACCTTGTTAACTCTGTTTCTAATCGCACGGTTTCAGTTTCTGATCGCACGTGGTTATAGCACTCGGCAAACCTCGGTGAATTCCGTTACTCTACATCTAGCCTGGGCTGTATGACGTAACCGGTAACTTATATGTAATGTACTAAGCCTATACAATTGCGATGCGGCACAGGTTTACATATTAGGTAAACTTGCCGATTTTAAAAGGAAACTATCAAAATTGCGTCGTTCGAAGCGTGTTCAGAATTTTCAGAGCAAAGTTGTCCTTGTTTTAAATCGAAGTAGAAATCTCACGAGACTCGTGAAACTATGAAATGAATACCAAGCGGTAAACCTCGACAGATTCCGGTACCTTACGTTAGATTGTATTTTAATCTGCCGATTTCACGCGTCTGATGTCGAAGAATAATTCTATTCAGATGGCATATTGTCGGATTTATGATTTCATTTTCAACGAGGTTTATGTTTTTAAACAAAGAAATAAGTACGGTAGGCAATGTTGACGAATATGTCTAATGGAATAATGTATAAACTTAATTGTTTTAGTCGTTAGAGCGTGCTTAAGTTGAATGCGATTATTTTGCAGATGGTGTAACTCGCTCGTCATATCACAACACGCGATGTTTACTGCCAAATTAATTTGGGGATAACATTTTTTACCCTCCGTATGTAAGTCGGAACAGATTATAAGAGAAATGCTGAACTTCTGCTGACAAATGTATCGATTTAAATGACCCGAAAATACAGTACTTTGCTAGGAATTTGAAACAGTACGGGCCGACAGTAGTCGGCAGTCGACACGCTTTCATTCTATTGCATTACGACATCACATGTTTTTTATTGGCATAAATTTGAATACCATACGGGAATTAAACATGAAAAATAACAAAGTGCGCCTATTGTTTTTATTACGTACGAATTTGAATATTTTTGATCTAAAAACTGCCGTCTTAAAAAAAACGATAAGAGTTACGTCCCTTTATTTTCAGTAAAAATGTCCAACAAGAAAAATTTTGAAACCCCATCACTGGTTCAATCGGAATGCGCAACGAGTATTTCTAACAGGTGCAAGGAATATATTATAACTGGGAATTTGTTGAGAAATTCGTGGATTTGCTTGAGTATTTGTCACAACTGTCTTACAAGACAGGTGATACCTGACAATTATAGAGGTATCACCTTATTAAGTTGCCTCGGTAAACTTTTTACGTCAATCTTAAATACAAGGATATTAACATTTGATAAATTTAACAACGTTATAACAAATTCACAATTTGGTTTTCGGAAAGGCCTATCCACTATAGATGCCATATTTGTTTTACAAACAATAATTAATTGTACATTAAAACGTAAAGAACGTCTCTATTGTTGTTTCATTGATTACTCAAAAGCATTTGACTTTGTTAATCGTTCAAGTCTTTGGTACAAATTAATCCATGAAGGAATTGATGGTAAAATCCTAAAACTAATTCGTTCACTATATGACAAAGTAAAATCTCGAGTTAAATACCAAGGGGACTTATCTGATATTTTTAACTATAATTCCGGACTTTTTCAAGTCGAAATTTTATCACCGCTGCTATTTTCATTTTATATAAATGATGTCGAAGCAAATTTTAAAAATGATGATTGTCCATCTATATCGTTAGCATCAATAAACCTCTTCCTGTTAATGTACGCCGATGATAAAACCCTTTTTTCAGAAACACCAGATGGTCTACAAAAACTATTAGATTCACTAAATGATTACACACTTAAATGGAATTTGACTGTAAATGTCTCTAAAACTAAAATTGTCGTTTTTAGAAACGGAGGTAAATTAACAGGAAAAGATAAATGGAATTACAATGGTCTGAATATTGATACTGTCGATGAATTTAATTATTTAGGCCTGATATTACATTTCAATGGTAAATTTCTAAAAAACACAAAAGCATAGGGCTGACCAAGGTCTAAAGCTTTGTATGCTATTTTAAAAACATGTAATGAGAATAATGAGAATTACTTTAACATTGAAACCAAAATCTCTATATTTGACACATACGTGAACAGTGTTTTGAGCTACGGATCTAAAATCTGGGGCTTCCACAAAGCGTCAGACGTAGAAAGAATTCACAGTTCATTTCGCAAAAGACTCATAAATGTTCGCCAATCCACAAACAATTGCATGATTTAATATGAACTTGGTCGTTATCCACTATATATTATTAGAAAAGTTAGAATATTCAAATATTTTATTAAGGTAGCTTCAACTACAAATGTATTGTTAAAATCATGTTTAAGTGAGTTAATAAGTAATAAATGTACATGGATCTTAAATATAAAAAACGAATTGTTTAATGTGGGCCTCGGTTATATCTGGGAAAACAATCTTTTCAATCGGCAGTCATTTATACTAATTAAGCGTAGAGTTTTTGATATTTTTAAGCAAAATTGTTTTGAAAAAAAATTGTTCATCTCCTCAAGGCTACTTGTATCAGCATTGTATTTCTAATTTTTCACTTCAGTATTACTTACGTAAACCCATACATTCTAAATATATTAAAAATATCGCAAAAATTAGACTATCTGCACATAGTCTAAATATAGAAATTGGTAGGTAAAAAAATATAGAACGACAAAAAAGATTCTGTGAATTATGTAGCCTAGCTGAGATTGAGGACGAAACACATCATATTCTAGTATGCCCCCCTTTTAATGATATTCGCAACGTTATATTAAACCCTATTATTTTACAAATCCAAGTGTATATAAACTGATCCAGCTGTTCCAGCTGTTGAAAGCCAACAATTTCAAAGAATTGTGTAACCTTGGTATATTTATCTTTTAAAAAAAGAGACAAACATTTAAAGAACTCGATAATCGACTTTATTTACCCTACATTGTTCAACTCTCTACATTGTACAACTTTCTATATTGTAAATACGTTTGTAAATGTTTGTATTTATTTCTCAGAAGAGTAACAATAAACACAAATAATAAATCATACATATTTATTCCTATAATAGGTAATGTCTCAAATAATTGATGTATATTGTTATTATTTCCACAATTACCGACTCCTACTTTTGGCATAGTTTGGCCACAGCTAATTATATATTTAAATTTCTTTAATTTAAATAAATCAACCATAATCATTTGGTTTACAAAACTTCAACTCAGATAACATTAAATTGGACTTGGGTTACCAAAGTCATATTTACTGTTAGTCTTAATTATTATTCATTAATAGCTTAAATACCATAGTTATCAACATAAATAGAATAAACATATTCATATTGTGCACGCAATCGCCAAATGGCCATGTATGTAACATGGTCACCGCCAACTGGGGGCAGGGCACAATATGCTGTGACCAACTAGCCGTACACAACAATGACAAGCATCATGGACAGTAGTCATAAACAATGCTTCACAAACCATTTAAAGCACCACAATTTCTATCAACAATAATACTATCATCATTATAATCAATATTTTAATCACCATTATCATCAATATTTCAATCACCAATATCCTCAATAATTCAGTCACCATTATCATTAATATTTCAATCACCATTATCATCAGTATTTCAATTACCATTATCATCAATATTTCAATCACCATTATCATCAATATTTCAATTACCATTATCATCAATATTTCAATCACCAATATCATCAATAATTCAGTCACCCATATCATCAATAATTCAGTCACCATTATCATTAATATTTCAATCACCATTATCATCAGTATTTCAATTACCATTATCATCAATATTTCAATTACCATCATCATCAATATTTCAGTCAACATTCAATCATTATTTCAACATTCCAATCAACATAACCAATATTTCAAACCTCATTATTGCAAGAATCATTAACAGGATTGCAGGAACAATCATCAACATTAAGCATTATTATTTAGATTAGGGGGATAAAAATATTCCCACTCATTTTGAACAAAATATTCCACTGCTCCCTGAATGGTATTCAAAAATATATAATAACTGTTCTTAGTTAAATGCACACCATCTGGCTGAAATAACTCAAGACTATGTTGTGTAATATCAGGATAAGTAATATACTTACCGCCATTCGATATTATTTGCTTTGAAGCAAAACTGTTGATTCTTTTCCTGGCTTTATCCATTGCTAAATTATTAGTAGAATATCTCCAGCAAGTCCTAGGGAGAATCTGAGACCACAACAATACCGAAAATGGAAATTCCTCCTTAATGTATCTAATAATGTCCAAAATAGCATATCTTACCTCATGTATGTGATTCAATCCCAAATTATTTCCTCCACAATGAAAGATAATAAAATCTGGACAAAATGTATACTTTCCTAAAATTGATCTTATAGATTGTAAACGAAGGCCTGAGTGACCTTCCCAGTATACCCAAAAACCCAACCTTTTTAAGTTAAGACTTGGTCCACCAGGTCTTCCCTTTGATATTTTATAAGCTCCGTTTACAATGGAAGAACCAATGATTAATACTGACCGTTTCCCTGAAAAAGAAGATTTTCTGCTTCATAATTCTGTGTTTATCTCTGGTAATCTTATATACGAGTGATAGCAGGAGGATTTCCAACGCCCAGCTAACTTAATGGTTTCCTCTGAACAATTAGCAGCGGACAAAGCAGACGCACCACCTATCCGAAATGAGTGAGTCTTATAGTGTCCCTCTTCAATACCCAATCTGGTAAGAGCCTTTTTGAGTACTGATGAAAACTGATACCTTGTCAAAACCGAATCATCAAAATGACAAAATAGAGGACCCTGCACACAAGAACAAACTTTTAGGAATTGGATCATGTTTGTTACTGCACATACAGCATCATTAACAGCTGGGATAATGATTGTTGTCCCCTTTCCCATTTGATCGGTTTTAGAATGCCTTAAATTAATTGTTATTGATCCACCTACAGAATCCACTGCAATATCATGCAATGCCAAAATGGTGTCAATATTATTACCTTTAGATACAGTCAATTCTCCTATTCTAAACAATCCAAAAAATGCAAGAGCATAAACTGCCCTAAACAACTTAACCTCATAGCTGTTTAAACAAATTGAAGGTAAAATCAATAAAATACTGCGTAATAAAATTATAGTGACAGGCATCCTTGTGTCCCTGTTATTACATCCCCTTCTCATTCCCTCAAGGGCTTTCAATACCAAAAAATTTCTAGTAACATCAAATAAATTCAACAATTTACATTTATAACCAATAGAAGATACATATGAACGAACTGTACTAGGCGCTAATCCTCTTAAGGAAAGAGATGCGATAAATTTCAAAACAATATCTAACAAAGTTGGCCATTTCTCCAAAATTCCACACCGATCACAAAAGTAAGTAAAGGCGGTTAACCCTGTAGAATATGCCAAATGGGTGTTTCTCGAAAATGCAGCAGTTACTAGTCTGTCAACTTCATGCTGTAAATCTTCTCTATTATATTGTTTGGAACATTCAATGGATTTTCGTCGGCCTCCGGTGCTAGCTGACGGAATCTTTCCCATTGCTGTCGAGAAATAGAATCACATATACCGTTATCCTGACTTCTAACATGAGTAGCACGAAAAACTATATTGTGTTTAAGAAAAACCATCAAAAGAGGCCGAATCAAGGACATGACTCGCTTAGATTTAGACGTACATGTATTCAAAATCCTTACCAAAGCCATATTATCCACATGTAAGAGCAACCTTTTATTTGAAAATCTAAAGCCCCAGAGCTCTAAGACAATAACAATTGGTACCAACTCCAAAAATGTTATGTCCGCCAAAATACTTTTGTTTTCCCACGCTTTAGGCCACCCAAAGTAAACCCACTGTCCAGCAAAATATGCACCACAACCTAATAAGCCATTCCCAGAACTGTCTGTAAACAAATTCAAGGTATCACTTGATAACCACTCTGACTCGGGGAAAAAAGGTTTCTCCATTAAAATTCTCCAAAAAATGCAACCAAGTTAACATATCTTCACGAAGACTCTTTGTAATTCTAATGTAATGATGTTTTTCCCTTATGCCACACATTGCGTCATACATCCGTCTTAAAAATGCCCGGCCAGGGCGGACTGCTCTGCATACAAAGTTCAGGGTACCTGTCAAAGACTGTAATTCATGCAAAGTAACCTTCCTTTTACTGACCAAGTTTTTAAGACAAACTACCATTTTCACTAACTTATCATCCGGAATGCGCAGACGAAATTCCTCTGTGTCAATATCAATGCCTAAGAATGTCAGCCGGGTAACAGGACCAACAGTCTTCTCTTTGGCAAGGGGAACTCCTATCTCTTCGCATATACCACTGAACACTAACATAAGGCTTTCACAATGACTAGTATTCTTGGCACCCATGAAAATAAAATCATCTAAATAATGATCTAAGTTATGACTCCCGGACTTAAACTGAACTAACCAATGCAAGAATGTTGAAAATTTTTCAAACAAATTACATGAAATTGCACAACCCATTGGAAGGCACTTATCAACATAATAATGATTATCAAAATAATATCCTAATAAATCAAAATCACCCGGGTTTATTAAAAGCAGCCTAAATGCGGACTTTATGTCCATCTTTGCCAAAAGAGCTTCTTTACCAATAGCTATTATTTTATCAACAACCTTATCTATTGAGGTGTAAGTTACGGTGCAGAATTCTGGATCAATATAACTGTTTATACCATGCATTTTGGGATATGACAAGTGAGTTATAAGCCTCCAACCACCATCCGACTTTGGAACTACACCAATTGGAGAAATATGCAAATTGGAAATTGGTCTTTCTAGAAAAGGACCAGCAATCCTTCCCAACTCAATTTCCTTATTTAGCTTATCTGCCAGCTCATAATGGTGCTCTTCAGCCGAGGCTAAGTTTTTACTAAATGTAAAATTTCTAGGACCAGTGTAGTTCAGCTTAAAACCTTCCCTCAGTCCAAGCTTTAATTCACTAGCCAAATCATAATATGGATATAAATCTAAATATTGTAGTAGAATCTCAACCTTAAGTGGCGAAAACCCTAAATTCCATATAGTATTCCTAAAGTCAAACACAGAACTATGAACATATACTCAACTTTTATTTTGAGGGGTTCTAAATCCAAATCTTGAGTTATGCCAGTCATTATTCCTATAGTTAAACACCCGTTGATTACCACTAAATTGACTTCCACCTGTGTAACCTGGGGCCCTAAACCTACTCTGTACTGGGGATGTGGTACTGACATAAGGACTTTTCCACCTATAATAATTGCTTGGACCAAAATTACCCCTAGGACCAGGAGTGAAAGGGCGTTGATAAACCCCCTCAGTATATCTCTTAACAAATGCATTGTGAGGAACTCGACTAGTGCAAAATAATTCAGCATGATTACCACCACATGAAATGCAAAAATGACCATACTGACAAGATACTTTAGAACATGCACCCTTATAGTTGAAATCAAAGCACTTAGCTGTATGTTTATTTACAGATAATGACTTGTTAACCCCAGACATGTGAAATAACCAGAGCTCATAATCAACTTTTGACCACAGACTACTAGGATCTAAACTTCTTTTCAATCTAAACTGTTCATCATAAGACACCCAGTTATAGCCCCTTAAAGCCGCAAACCTAATTGTGTGTATATATTTCAGTATTTCTTGTAACCTATTCGGGTGACTCCTGAGAAAAACACTAGCATAAACTAAGAACACATCAGTCCAAATTTCTATGCTACCTATTGGAGAAGATGTTTTATCCTGAGCAATTATTTCTCCACTTGGTCCGACATGCAGAGTCCTTTTGGTTTCACGACCTTTGGAGATATTAAGCAATTGTGACAAATCAATATATTCCCCTTTTGCAATCTTTTGTCGAATACTCTGCGGTAAATTTAGGCCTAATTCATCATGCACACTTTCTGACATAGTAGGTACCACCCCATTATCTATGATATTTTGCCCCACTACCGATTCTTGCCCCCTCGCACTTTCCAAAAACTGATTTGAACACCTACCTGACTGCATATTATTCTGTACAGGAAGATTGTGAACTATGGCACCAGTATTCATACTAACTGAGACTGGAACTTCCTCCATGTTAACTCTTTGATAAGCACTAGGTAAAACAGATACATGAGAGTGATTAACTCGATAATTAGCACTGGTTATATCAGATGCATGATGTTGAGAGTAATCAGTACTGGGTAAAACAGATACGTGAGAGTGATTAACTTGGTAATTAGCACTGGGTATATCAGATCCATGATGTTGAGGGTAATCAGTACTGGGTAAAACAGATACATGAGAGTGATTAACTCGGTAATTAGCACTGGATATAACAGCTGCATGATGTTGAGGGTAATCAGTACTGGGTAAAACAGATACATGATTTTCAGGAACATATGCACTGGCTAGAGCCGGTGCAGAACTACATGGGTAATAGGTACTGGGAAAAACAGATACCTGAGGTTGTGATACGGTATAATTAGTACTGGGTGTTACAGATACAGAAAAATAGGTACTGGGTACAAAAGATACCTGGGATTGTGCTTGTGGTACTGTATAAGAAGTACACGAAGTTAAGGGTACAGAAATTCCTGCATTGCAAGTATTACTATCATAGCTACCAGCTTCCTCATTGCCCACCATAATATTAGCAGGCTGTTGAAATTGTGCCGTTGAGCACATTCTTTTGCGTGTCATGCCCACCTGCTTTGTTTTTCGTTTAACACCTTTAGATTTTTTAACTTCTTTAAAGACAGGTTTTTTAGCTGTGACGGATTTACTTAATTTTTGAACTTGGTTAGATGCATCATCTGACATATTCCTATCATCATTCAAATCTATGTTTAAATCTGATGTACACAAATTTGATATTTCAGACGACCTAGTACCAACTAATACAGGAATTCTCGATTTCCTTATTTTCATGGGAACACTAACATTAGGAACAGCATGTCCCATTTGTTCCATACTTTCAGTAGATCTATGTGCCATTTCAGTTAGGCCTGGAATAGGCCTAGCCATTGCCGGTTTATTACTATGACCAACTAGGCCTATGTCTTCTTCTGTTATTTTGTCATTTCCATATTTATTGACAAACCTCTGTCCCGCATAAGGACTTGTGCTTAAACGATTCAATTTTCTCTCCATCTTACATTCAAAAACAAGGCCTGAACACTGAACGTATTGTCAATGACAACTGTCCTATTTTTACTAGTTAGGCTGTAGAATCTACATTCACACCATCGCTATTTTTAAAATCAACCATGCTCCACATGAAAAAGAAAATATAAAAAAGAGAATTAATTAATTGACTTGCCTTAGTATACGGAATTTAGTAGTGAGTTTCACACAATTAACTTGGCGCCAAAATGGCTACCCCCCATATCAACTGGTTCAGCGCTTGTCAATCGACAAAACCCATATCGAAACCTGATTCAAAACAATCCAGTAATAAAACTTTAGCGACATCAGAATTGCAGCGTAATAAGTCGTCTGTCTTCATATAAATTTGTCCAAAACCATACTTACAACAAAACAAAAGTTCAATTTCTAATAGGGTGAAAATTTTCCCCAACGTTACCCGTCTGCTAGTTAATTTTAACTGAACAAATTCTACCTCCAAACACGAGAAACCGAGGAGGTAACTCTTCGATTCAATAAAGTTTTCTATTCCAGACTGGAATAGAAATGCATATGTATGTATCTGATGAGTCGTATGACTCAAAGAATAAAAACTTACTTACAAGAGATTACAAAATTATCAAAGTAATCAACAAAGACCTACTTACGGAAGCGAGTTTTAATCTCACCGATAATTGATTGGAGTTTGCTTGTTAATCTGTTGTGGCTTCACACCCGTCGAGTTTTAATCTCACCAATAATTGATTGGTAATAATTGCATGCTTCACACCAATTGATTGAAAGCCGGATTATACGGTGTTGATTGATGTCGTAAATGGAACATACAAAGTCCGGATTTACCACAGATTTTATGGCTGAAGTAATAAGGAAATAAATCGGGACAAAAAAATCATGCCGGATGTCACAGAGTGCCGGAGTGATAAGAGATCGGATGTCACAGAGCCCACTGCAGTTTGATTGCTCGATACTTTTGAAAAAAATAAATGTGCGATTAATTAATAAAAGTGTCATCTATTTATTTTGGGATTTTGACGGGGGATATCAGCCTCACTGTTGGCTTGTTACTATAATGTCTGTTTATTACATCTAGAGCTATGGCCCTTGTTTCAGTTTGTTGAACGTTGTGAGCTCTCTAACGACAAACACATTGGCGTGCACCTCAGGGTTCAATTTAAGCGGTATCGCACCACAAAAAGCGATTCAAATCGCGGTAAAAGCGATCGAATTATTTTATACATTAGCCCAAAATTACTTTCAAACTTGTGAAGTGCAATTCATTATATTTTAGATGAAAATACTTCATTTGGATAAAAGTATCAAGACAAATTAATAAATCGGTAAATTGGAGAAAACTACCGTGATCGCGTCTTAATGCAAATCACTACCGGTTGGTATAAGAAAATAGTCCCGCAAGTCCAAATTATCCAGTATGCAATTAAGCGCAGTTACCAGAATTTCCTCTGTATGATTATTTAAGACTACCGCGAGCGCATGCAAAGATAAAAGGGCAAATGGAATAAAATTAGCCACGGTAGATTCGTGGATACAAAAATATGATAAAGATCATACATGGTTAAACTATGAACTTGAAACGACCGATATTGTAAATAAAGTTTCCTGCAAACTTTGTGCTAAGTAAGACCTTATATAATTGTTAATGTTAATTGTTTATTTGTTAAGTGTTATATGTACATGTAATTAAATGATAAAACAAGACATAATATTGTTTATTTATCAGATTGCAAATTTTGGTGATGTACGGTACGGTTTACTGCTCCTCAAATCTGAGCAAATGCTATTCAAATTTTGAATTGATTAGCCAAAATGTGAATCTGTCAAAAAAAATTTGCTACTCATTGGTTTTAGACTTAATTGAACCCTGGTGTCCTTGGCAGCTGGAATTCGAAATCAAAGTATTAAGAGTAGGCCGATCTTTGTGAAATTTATATACCTTATTTAAATTTGTGAAACGAAGAATCCTGTCGAATTTCAGCAATTTCCGTGTATTACGTCTAGAGTTATGGCCCTTGTTTCACTTTAGTTAAACGCCAAATGTTTATGATCCGATATTTGTAAAATTTATAGGCATTATTTAAATTAGTGAAACAAAGAAGCCTATTGAATTTCAACAATTTCCATCAATTACTTCCAGAGTTGCGGCCCTTGTGAACACTCTAGTTCATCAAAAGTTGTCTGTCCATCTGTATGAAATTTATATGCATCATTTGGATTAGTAAAAAGAAGAATCCTAATGAATTTCCGCAATTTCCATTTATTACTAGTTGTGGCCTTTGTTTCAGTTTGTTACAACTTGTGAATGCTCTGTCAGTGATGCAGGACAGAGGGCCTGACACTGTCTAGTCATTCAGATGAGACGAAAAACTGAGGCTCCCTGTACACATTGGCATGCACGTAAAAGATCCCACGGCATTTGGAAATTCGATATAAGAGTAGGCCGTTTTGCTGTCAAAATGTCTCTCATAGCACACTGTATGGCGTATGCCTGCTATCATTTCTCCAGGTTAGGAGCAGAACAGTAGAACGTTAAACCCCATTTCATTTTCATTTCATTATTTGAAGTTATCTGCCAATCTGTATGAAATGAAAATTGCTGAAATTCTTCTTTTTACTAATTTAAGTAAAAAGAATTTCAGCAATTTCCGTTTATTATGTCGAGAGTTATGTCCCTTATTTCACTTTGTCGAACCGTGTGAACACTCTAATGCCAAGAGCTATCATTCGATCTGTACGAAACTTTTTATGCATCATTTTGATTAATGAAACTACGAAGCCTATTGAATTTCAGCAATTTACAGTAATTACTTCTCAAGTTATGGCCTTTGTTTCACGTTGTTCGACCTTGTTAATGCTCGATTGATGAAAGTTATATCATCTGATATGTATGAAATTTATATGCGACATTTAAATTTGGGAAGAGGATCATGGTGGCTAAGTGGGCAAGACTAGCCTGGAGTTCAAGTATTCGATCCCTACATTGGTTCATCCAGATTTTCCATCTTGGGTTCCCCATGTCAATAATGCAGGACGTAGGGCCTGACACGGACAGCTGTCTGGTCGTTTGAATGGGGAAAAAAAGCGAGGTCCCATGTACACATTGGCGTGCACGTAAAAAAAATCCCCTGTGGATGTATATTGCCGTCGCCCCTGTCCGTCCGTCCACAATTGTTTGTGAACAGTCTACTTTCTTGAATCTTGTGAACGCTCTATTGACAAGTTATCATCCGATTTTTATGAAATTTATATGCAGAAGCCTATTGAATTTCAGCTATTTCAATTAATTACGGCCCTTTTTTCACTTTGTTGCACCTTGTGAATGCACTAACTACATAAGTTATTATACGATCTGTATGAAATTTATATGTATCTTTTAAATCAGTATAACTAAGAAGCATATTCAATTGCAGCAGTTTCCGTTAATTATCTAGAGTTATGTCCCTTGTTTCACTTAAATGAACCTTGTGAATGTTTGAATGACAACACTTATCGTCCGATCTGCATCATTTAAATTAGTGAAACAAAGAATCCTATTGAATTTCAGCAATTTCTATTAATTGTGCCTTTAGTTATGGCCCTTGTTTCACTTCGTTGGCCCTAGTGAACTACAAAAGTTATCATCCGATCTGTATGAAATTTATATTGTATCGCTTGAATTTGAATTACAATAAAGAAAGCCTATTGAATTTCAGCAAATTTCAGTCAATTACTTATGGCCTTTGTTTTACTTTGTTGATTCTTGTGAATGTTTGAACGACAAAATTGATATGCATTATTTGAATTAGTAAAACCACAGTTTTAACAATTTCTGTAGATTACTTCCAAAGTAAAATCCCTTGTTTTAGTTTTTATACGCCCACATTGTCGTCGCCCCTGTTTGTCCGCCCGTCCACAAACAGTCTGCAGGTCACAATTTTCATCCGAAACTTAAAATATAGGTTTATCACCCTAAGATCTCGGTTCCTTTCGATATTGGCATGTATCGGACTGTAACTTCATGGGCTGTGGCCCCTGATTGTCCGAAAAATCACGTTTTTAGCTTGTGAACAGTGTAGAGAACACAATTTTGAACCCATTTGGATGAAACATGAAATGCATGTTTATAACCCAAAGATCTTGGTTCTTTCGATATTTCCTCCCATCGGATCGTAACTTCCTGAATTATGGCCCCTGATTGTCCGAAAAATCGTGGAGGTCAAAATTGTTATCCGATTTAAAAAACCCGTTTGATTATGTCACCGTTACAGGGTAATCTAGATTGAGTTTAAATTTCGTGAAAATCGGACCAAAATTGAGAGACAAAATGGCCGCAGTTTTTACGCGAATACTGTGAAAATATGTTATATCAAGGTTGTGGACCCTATAGAATAGAATAGAATAAGTTTATTGCAGTAATATAGGTCAAAGACTAAACGTTACAAGTTTGAATCAACTGGAAAATGATATGTACAATTATATTTTAAACGGTTGGATTCATTACAAAATTATTAATTGATGACAATTAGAGGTTTATATTATACAATTCTGGTATATTTAATATATAATACTATAAGCAAGTCTGATGATAACTTTTCAAAACAGGTTTTTATGCTATTACATTTCAAAATATCTGTATAAATAAGTATATTTCTATAGTTGAAATTGAGTTAACTATATTTACAAACTATCAACTGGCACGGACATAATTATACACAGCAATTTATTTACCATACTTGGTAACCCTTTCTATATAATTTGAGATCGATAATAATATACAAGGATCCCTAGAATTGGACAGGTTTAGGAAGTTACAGCGACTGATATTTACCAAATGTACACGTTCAAAACAAATATCTCTGATATTCTGCATTTCTATGCATTCAAACATAAAATGAAATAAATCTTCATCACATTGATGACATAATGGACATAATAAAAAAGTAGTTAGATTTCGTTGATGCAAATTCAAACATGTTGGTAATAGATTTAGCCTAAATTTTGTAATATTTCTTCTGTGTTTTAATTGAATATTCGACAATAAATAAGATTCCTGAATTAGATTTATTTTGAATTTGCGATAATCTGTTAAACTTTCGCTTTCTGATAATTTATCTGACCATTCTTGTAAGTTTATATCTGATAATCGTAACTTAATTTGATTTATAAACATGTTAAAATTGCCGATTATTTCACTTAAAAAGACATAACCAAATCCTAAGGCATATAACCTAATTCTGACCTTTGTCACCCAACTAACTCTGCCGACTTTGTCTAATTGTTTTAACATAATGAATACTTGTTTAGGATACCGATCTATGGACATAGTCCGACATACGCAATAATTTACACCAATATTTAATACAACACAAGGTATAATGTATGCTTAAACTGTGTCTTCCACATTCCCCAAGTGTTCCAGCATTTGAGGAACTCTTGTGAATTCCTAAAATGAACTTGCAAAAGTTGTTGTGCACTCTTTCAATTTCGTGCCGATATTGAAAACCCCACAATTCGGCTCCATAGAGGAGGACAGGTTTTATAACATGATCAGAAATCTTAAAACACAAGTTGATATCTAAATCTTCCGCCTTTCTAATTAATCTTCTTATAGGTATCAAAGCCTTCTCCGCCTTTATTGATAAGTTAGTAATATTTTTATTCCAGTTTATCTTGAGGAAAATATTAGGCCCAGATAATTATAATAAGTTACAGTTTCTATTTGTTGATTATTCAGGAACTATTTCTCATTTTGCTTTATTACACCACCGTTTCTAAAAACAATTATTTTGGTTTTATCTGGATTTACCTTGAGATTAAACTTTGGACAAAATTTCCCTAACAAATTAATTTTATATTGTAAATCCCCGATTGAATCAGAGAACAATGACACATCATCAGCATGTAATAACGAAGCAATTTCTGGTGCTTCTGGAATGGTAAATATACCCCTGCAGTTTGAAGAATTTAGCATTTCAACAAGATTTTTAATATATAAACAAAATAACAATGGGCTTAAAATACATCCCTGCCTTACACCGGAATCACAATTAAATGATCGTGTTACATATGAATCAAGTTTTACACAGGAGGTAACAGATTTATACATAGAAGTCAATGTAGCATACATTTTCCCACGGAGACCTTTATTTAATAATACAGAGAGCAGTTTAATTCTGCTTAAACAATCATATGCCTTACTGAAATCAACGTACAGTACAAATAGCCTCCCTTTGGATTTGGATAGATATATTTGCACAGGACCTTGAAGAGTAAACGCATGATCAATGGTAGACCGACCTTTGTGATATCCAGCCTGGGCTTCATCAATTTTACCCTGTGTTTCTGACCAACTTTTAAGCCTCGAGTTTAGTACTGAAGCATATAGTTTACCAATGCTATCTAACAACGAAATTCCTCTGTAATTATTCGGTTCAGACTTAGAACCTTTTTTGTGTAATGGAGTTATCAGTGCTTTGCACCATGAAGTCGGAAAATATCCAGAGTCAAGGATATTGTTAAATAGCAAGGTAAGAATGGGTATGAACTGTTCGGAGCAGGCTTTTATAAAATCGATAACTAGCCCATCAGGACCGGGAGAGGTGCCCGATTTGACCCCTTTAAGACATTTACTAACTTCATGTTCTGAAATTACACGATTTAATAATATGTCGCCTACACATGTTTCATCATTACAAATTACAAACACTGGCGAACAACTTTATTCTCTAAATCCTTTATACCTTCTACCATAAAAGAATGGAATAACCTTGATATAAGTATTAAAAATTCGCCCTCAATAAATAATTTTAAAACCAAAATAACTGATAAAGATAAAAATATACCCCCTTATTTCAACTTTGGCAAACGTAAAAATCAAATATTACATAGTCGTCTTCGTCTCTCATGCAGTGACCTAAATGGGCATAAATTTTTAAGGCATATTTTGGACAGCCCCGAGTGTGATTGCGGTCATTCCTTCGAAGATACTGATCATTTTCTTATACATTGCTCCTTACATTCTGATGCACGAAAAATATCTATAAATCTTTTACCATCGAATTTTATCAATACACATAATCTGTTATACGGTGTAAGCAGCAGTGATATTTCGTTAACAATTTTTGAAAGGGTCCACATGTTTTTTGACATGAGTAGAAGGTTTTAAGATCTATTTCGACCAAAATGCGAACACGAACAACTGCGTAGCCAATGTGTAAATATGTATATATGAAATGTTGTTGGCTAAGTATTCATTTTATTGTTTTGTTGTTTACTCAATTACCTTTTTTTTTTTTTTATCCATATTATTTTTGCATTTAGGAGAGAGGTCATATAGGCTATGCCTGTTCCTCAATCCCTTTCAATTTCTGAATAAAATATAGTTTAAAAAAAAAACAACACTGGCGGTTGTGGCGCGGACGATGAATGTTTCTCAGTCTGTCATAAGCAGGCTATGGCCCAGATACCGTGATACACAATCTGTACAGGACAGACCACGCTCAGGTCGGCCAAGGGCGACAACTCAAGCCTAGGATCGATTTATCCGTACCTTGGCCTTGAGAAATCGTGTCATCACAGCAAATCAGATCAGCGCTCGTCTTCAAACAGACACTGGTGTGAGAGTGAGTGGCCAGACGATTCGGAATCGACTGCATAGGGGTCACTTCGCGCCCGACGTCCTCGCGTGATCCCTTGTTTGAGAGATCATCACATTCAGGCAAGACGTCGTTGGTGTAGGGATCGTCAACACTGGGATAATCGACGCTGGAGCAATGTGATGTTTTCAGATGAGTCAAGGTTCACTGTTGATTTTTTGGACAGACGTAGGAGGGTGTGGCGTCGTCGAAACGAGCGCTTCCAAGACGTTAACGTCATCAGACATGATCGATTTGGGGGTGGTTCTGTTATGGTGTGGGGAGGCATCACTGTTGCTGGAAGAACGGCTTTACAAGTTGTTGCAGGGCGTGTTACAGGCCAGTACTACCGGGACAACATCTTGGCAGTCCATGTTGTGCCGTTCGCACGACGTCATGGCCGCCGTTTCATCTTCCAGGATGACAACGCAAGATGTCACAGGGCCAGGATCGTTACAGGTTACCTCCACATTTCCTTGGCCAGCACTGAGTTCCGACCTCTCCCTCATCGAGCATGTCTGGGACATGCTTGGACAGAGGTTACGTCAACGTCAACAACATCCTGCCAATGTCCAAGAACTTGCTGCTGCGTTGCAACAGGACTGGGACAATCTGGACCAAAATGACCTTAGACGTCTCATTAGGAGTATGCCACGTCGGATCAATGCTTGTTTGGCAAACAGAGGAGGATTTACCCGTTACTGACTTTGTTGTGATGCTGTGGTAACTTTGCTGTTTGACCCCGGGTATCATTTTACACTTACAATGGTCAGTCTGCGCCTTACTTAGTCTAACGATCATTTGGAATAAATCGATGAATGTGAACTTCATTTCATTTTGTCATTTGTTTCTTCGTCAGTTTCATTAGGTGACTTTAATAACACTTAAAAATCAAATATCCCCTACTTTTTTTGAATAGTATAGTTTACTTTTCAAGCCGTTAACGTTCCAAGTAACAAACTTGATACTATTTGATTTTATCCATCCGCCATGTTGGCTGCTAATCTCGGGATCCAACTTTTGATAATTCGTGTGTGTCCATATTAATTGAAAATACATCTTTGTTGATAACAAGTTTGTCATTCTTGAGAAATGCCCGCTTATTGACTTCCTTAGCTTCTATTAAATGAGTTACCAAAGCTTTTCTTATTTCACGAACTCGTTTTGAGAAGTCTTCGGAAACTTTGATTTGTGAATCTTTAAATTGTTTTCTAGCTGACCGTAGGATTAAATCTCTGAAACTTTGATTTGTGAATCTTTAAATTGTTTTCTAGCTGACCGTAGGATTAAATCTCTGTCTAATATCGGTCGTACTCTTTCTTTGTTTCGTTTGCCAAGTCTGAATATACGCTCAATGTTAATCTCTGAATCAGCGCTCACACCTGGTAGATCGGACAAAACAACATCTTTGATTAACTGCTCACTTTCACCCGGAGTTTCAATCTCACTCTGTTTTTCTTTTATTCCATAAAAAATCAAATTATGCCCCTTTCTTCTGTTTTCACTTTCATCAAGTCTTTGCTTTATTCTTTCATTCTCTGTTTTCAATTCATTTAATATTTGTCACCTCCTCTTTAATATTCATTTCACGGACTTCTGACCTCAATTGTGTAATTTCATCTCTGATGTCATGTAAGAGAGTTGTCAGTTCATTAGTTTGGGTTTGGTTCTGGTCCCCTGTAGGGTATATCAAGTCCCCAGTTCTGGAAATAGTGCCTTGTTTAGTGCTGTAACCAGGGTTTGATTCAACATCTCCACATAACACTAATAACATTGAAAATATCACAAAAACCGACAGTCAAGTTTGAACTTTTAATTATTGGTGACTTACATTTTAAAGTAGCTGTTTTGTGATGATAGAACCCTATAATATTTCTCCATGCTGCTAGATCGATAAACATGATTAAAGAGATTGTTGAATATTCAGGTAGATCTGTATGAAAGACCTTTGAATCACAGGAATCTGACCTTCTATCTGTGTATATACCAATATATATGCATAGACCATACCAAACTAGACAATATATAATAAAAAAGAACAGGAATGCAATGCCTGTCGAAGCCTCGATTTTACCTGCTTTCGCTTCGGCACGTTTTTTTTCCACAATTCGTAATGTCAGGCAATCTAACCTCTGCCAATTCACTCAGATATGATTTTTCTTCAATCTACCCGTGTTGATTTGCACAACTACTCCCCACAACACGATATCATAGCCATTTGATTCCAATATTTACATTATTTTCCTTCGTTGACGTTTGTCGTCAACTCCATGCGCTGGCGTCATACAAAAACCTAACCCATCTCTGAAGTCTTGTATACTTCCGCCTCAAAATCATGAATATTCACTAAAACCTGACAGAAAATGTATATTCAAACCCTCTTCTTCGATTCTACACCCAAAAGTTAACAAAATTTGCCATGCAAAGGGGGGAAAATGGTATGGCAGAGAAAATCTTAAAATATCTTTGGCACTTGATTCAGTGATCTAGTCACTGCGGATTGATTTTGTATGACGTCAGCGCATGGAATTGAGGACAAACGTCAACGAAGGAAAATAATGTAAATATTGGAATCAAATGGCTATGATATCATTTTGTGGGGAGTATTTGTGCAAATCAAAACGGCTAGATTGAAGAAAAATCATATCTGAGTGAATTGGCAGAGGTTAGATTGCCTGACATTACGAATTTGGAACAAAAACGTGCCGAAGCGAGAACAGGTAAAATCGAGTCTTCAACAGGCATTGCATACCTGTTCTTTTTTTATTATATGTCTAGTTCGGTATGGTGTATGCATATATTCGCGGATAAAAGGTCATATTACTGTGTTTAAATATATAGTGTTCGGTCAAGCGAGGAGAGGTCTACACACACACGTCTTATCAGTACGAACTAAACGAACACAGTTCCTATAAAGGTCACAGTTTTCAACCGATTTTGATGAAATTTGACATGTGTGTTTATAACCCAAAGATCTTGGTTCCTTTCAATATTTGACCCCATCGGATCGTAACTTCCTGAATTATGGCCCCTGATTGTCCGAAAGATAGCCCCTTTTATCTTGTGGTCCCTCTGTAGGTCAAAATTGTTGTGCAATTTCAAAATTGTTTAATTATATCACCGTTACATGGTTATGGAGGTCGAGTTCGAATTTCGTGAAAATCGGACCAAAATTGATGGAAAAATGGTCGCCGTTTGTACGCGAATAGTGTGAAAATATGTTATATCAAGGTTGTGGACCCTATAGATGTCACAATTTTGAACCGATTTTGATGAAACTTAAAATACATGTTTATAACCTAAAGATCCTGGTTCCATGGCATATTTGCACATATCTGAATCAAACTTCCTGAATTATGGCCCTTGGTACGAAAAATCCGCCATTTTTTAGCTTGTGTTTCCCTTGGAGCTCACAATTATTAACAGATTTGAAATAACGTTTGATTATATCACCGTAATGAAGGGTGAGGTTGAATTTCGTGAAAATCGGACCAAAACTGATGGACAAAATGGCCGCCACTTTTTTTCCTTTCGATATTTGCAGATATCGAATTGTAACTTCCTGAATTATGCCCCCTGATTGTACTAAAAGTCGCTTTTTAGCTTGTTGTCCCTCTGGAGGTCACAACTATTATCCGATTTTAAAAAACGTTTGATTATATCACCGTTTCACTGTAATGAAGGTTGAGGTTCGAATTTCGTAAAATCGAATCAAAACTGTCGGACAAAATGGCTGCCACTAATACGCGAATGGTGTAAAAATATGATATATCAAGGTTGTGGACCCCGTGGAGGTCACAATTTTACTCCGATTTTGATGAAATTTAAAATGTAAGTTTATAAACCCAAACATCGCGGTTTCGTTCGATATTGGACACAATGGACCATAACTTCCTGAATTATGGCCCCTGATTGTACGAAAAATCGTGTTTTTTTTTATCTTGTGGACCCTATGGAGGTCACAATTTTATTTCAAATCAAAAAAACGTTTGACTATATCCCCTGTTACACATTAATGATTGTTGGGTGTGAATTTCTTGAAAATCGATAATTGAACAGCTAAATCCATAATATTAAATGTTTCGTATACTTAACGTTAGCATGGGGCAGAACTTTATAAAAACCAAACAAATTCTAATGATTTTCTGATAATTACTTAATATGCGACAAGTCTTGTTGACTGCCCGGACGATTTAGCTGCTGTGCCTGGCAACCTATTTTATACGCCCACATTGAAATGTAGTCGTATATTCTGTCGTCGCCCATGTCCGTCCGTCTGTTAATATCCGATTGACTTTACATTTATACACAGTATGTAATGTCATGAAGGGATAACCCTATTGTCGTTGCCCTTTCCGTCCGTCTGTTTGTCCGTCGGTTCGTTGTTCACAATTTGTTGTGAACGCTCTAGAGGCTAAATTTGATATCCGATTGACTTTATACATAGTGTTAATGTACAATTTATACTTAGTGTTAATATCCAATTGACTTTAAATTTATACACAGTGTTTAAGGTTATGAGACAAAGAAGCCTGTTGATTTTCAGCAATATCCGATAATTACCGCCAGAGTTATGAGCCTTGATCACTTTGAAAAATCTTGACGCTCTAGAGGCTAAAGTTAATATCCGATTGACTTTAAATTTATACAGTGTTAATATCCAATTGACTTTAAATTTATACACAGTGTTTAATGTTATAATACGAAGAAGCCTATTGATTTTCAGCGATTTCCGATAATTAGTGCCAGAGTTGTGGCCCTTGATCACTTAAAAAAATCTTGTGGACGCTCTAAAGGCCAAAGTTAATATCCGATTGACTTTAAATATATGCACAGTTTTTTAAGGTCATGAGACGAAGAAGCCTACTGATTTTCGACGATTTCCGATAATTACTGCCAGGGTTATAGCCCTTGATCACTTTGAAAAATCTTGTGACGCCAAACGTATCATTAAGATCGATTTCAGATTGATATATAGAGTTTAAGGTCTTGAAAAGAAAAAGTATTTCGTATACTAAACGTTAGCATGGGGCAGAACTTTATAAAAACCAAACAAATTCTAATAATAACGAGTTGTTAGGCTTAATCAGAATTTAGTGTATTATAAAAAAGTTGACTGCCCGGACAATTTAGCTGCTGTGGGCGTATGTTTTGTTGCCTGGCAACCTATTTTTTCGGATAGATAGACAGACAGACAGACCCACCCATTCATTTTAATAGTTCTCGAAAGGTAGAGGACAATAAAACTAGAAATGAGTCTTGGGTAGACCGGGACATTGGTGTACCATCTGAGCAACGGCTTAGATTATTGGTGAACAGAAAGAGGCTAAAGAATTGCCATTGTAAAAATGCTTATTTGCATAGACACTGCAACTCCCAACCCTTTGACTTTGTCATTTAAACAAAAATAAGAAAACATATGGGAACTATTTGGATATTATATCCAGACTGTCCAGACTGGCTGATATAATATGCACTACGTTTTTCTAGTGGTAGAAAACGCAGAGGGATTTGACAATTTGATTGGTCAACACTTGGAACATAACAACTCTGCTTTTAATTGAGGTAGAATATTTAAACTTGATGTAGATGTTCATAAGGTGAATGTCTTGACTGAGTTCAATAATTAGCATTTCAAGCTAAAGCTAAGAAGAGATAAAGAACTAAGCAATTTCATTGGTCGATGCTTTGGGACAAGATAACTTTGATTTTATTTGATAGAGAGTGATGAAACTTTCAGTATAGTTGATAATTAGTTTGAATGCTTAATACATTTAAAAAGTATAAATGTGAGATTAATATGTGTCATCTATTTATTTCAGGGTGGGGGGGGGGGTCGAAATTAGCCTCACTGTTGCCTTGTTGACTTTAATTAAGTTAGGTTTCCTTCAAGGTAATTAGAAGGGTGTATTGTTGTTTACATGTATATTGACGTCTTGTAATATTTCATATTTAATTTTATCATTGCTTGACAATGACTAGAGAAGCCTAGTCGAAACATCGCACAGTAATTGTATTCAATGGAATTGTGACCTGTATATTCTTATTTTTCACCTTCTCCTTTATTTTCAGAAGACATGTGCGTTGCCTATGGGCTGATATTTGCCTCTATTTTAATCACTGTATCACTTCTTTATGGTGTTATAAGGGTAAGAGATATACTCATTCAAAAATTTTACTTTATAATAAAAAGACATAAAAGTTGGCAGACAACGAAATATACCCCCAGAACAGTTCCGGGAAGTCAACAAGGTATTATTAGTAACAACCGATTAAGTAATTATCAGAAATCTTTGAAAAACAATGGGCTTCTTTATTCATGACCTTAAATACTGGGGGAAAGGGGGCCTTCGGGATGAGGCACCCCACACATTATTTTGTTTGAATTTTGAATGTTATCACATCGTTTTGGGCCCCAAATTCATTCGTGGGCGCCTAACCAAACTCACTAGCATTGAATTATACGCACCCATCATCCTGGCATTATGGGCATGCCATTTTTGAATCCCCATTGAACAAATTGTGGGCACCCAACAAAGCTGATTCAGCATTATGTACTATTTGCAGCCGACAATTTAAGGCGCCCCACCATTCATGTCTTTATGGACGCCTCTCCGAGATAAGGCACCCCACAGATCTAGTCGTGGGCGCCCTACCAATCTGATTCAGTATTATGCACTATGTGCGGCCCAACATTATAAGGCGCCCCACCATTCATGTCATTATGGGCACCTATCCGAGATAAGGCACCCCACAGAGCTTGTCGTGGGCGCCCTGCCAATCTGATTCAGTATTATGCACTACGTGCGGCCCAACATTATAAGGCACCCCACCAATCATGTCATTATTGGCGCCTCTCCGGGATAAGGCACCCCACAGATCAAGCCGTTTGGGTGTCCCATCTGTTGTGGTGTTTAACGTGTGGGTCATTATGAGGCGCCTCGCCAAAACAAAGTGGCATTGGTTGGGCGCCAATGTCGCGCCAATATAACACCTCAAATGAACATACATTGTATTTAATAAATTGTCTGTGATATATTTTTCGGTGGAAGCCGATGTTAAATAAAGATATTTCACACACACGCATAGTATAGCGCTTATTGTTCAGTCATTAAAATGAAAGTAGAAATCTCGCGAGACAGCGAAATTAAAGATATATACCGGTACGTGCCGAAAGTATACGCCTGATGTCGGACAAAAGATTCTATATTGATAGCATATTGTCGGATTTATGATCATATTTTGTATTGGATTTATGTCTTTTAATAAAAAAAGAAATACGCAAAAATGTTGACGAATATTTCAATTGGAATTTATACCAAACTGGCACGATAGTGGAGTAAGGGAGGGTCACGATCAGACGGACTCGGCATCTAAACACTATTCCGTCAAAAAACAGACACCAAACCTACAGAATAGGATAGTGGAGTAAGGGGAGGTCACGATAAGATGGGCCTGGCACCTAAACACAAATCCCACAAAGATGACATCTACCAAACTAAGCAGGATAGTGGAGTAAGGGGGAGTTTCGGTCAGATGTACTCGGCACCTAAACACTATTCCGTAAATAAAACTGATGCCAAACCCATAGAGTGGGATAATGGATAAGGGGAGGCCACGATAAGACGGGCCTGGCACCTAAACACTTACCCCAAACGATGACATCAACCAATCGAGAAGCAAACGAGATTACCAAATGATATGTTTTTTATTTAATAAAGGGAAGAACTTCCCACTAAACCCAATCCATGGCTTAAAGCCAAATGGAAAGATTGCAAAATCATATTCTAAGAAACAGGAATCAGCTTCGGCTCTCCTAAGTCTTGTCTGCGATATCACTAATGTGGAAGCAGACGTTAAACACCAAGTAGTAGTAGCAGCTACTCGTACCTAACCTACATAGGGGATTTATACCAAACTGGCAGGATAGTGGAGTGGTGAAAGAGCGGCTGCGTGACTACAAACACCAAGTCATCGTCTGTGAGTGTGGAGAAGAATGTACCACCAACCATGTCCTGATAGACTGCAAGGTATACAAGGAGGAGAGGAGTGAACTAGTGAGAATGATGGAGACCAACAACATACCATTCAACACTAAAAACTTACTCTTCCCGAGACCAGATCTGAAACTGCAAATATTCGAACAAATCCATGCCCTAATGGACACGGTTGGACTAAGTGGAATAGTGAAGTAAGAGGGGGCCACGGTTAGACAGGCTCGGCATCTAAACACTAAACTACATAGGGGATTTATACCAAACTGGCAGGATAGTGGAGTAAGGGAGAGTCACGATCAGACGGACTCGGCATCTAAACACTATTCCGTCAAAAAACAGACACCAAACCTACAGAGTGGGACAGTGGAGTAAGGGGAGGTCACGATAAGACGGGCCTGGCACCTAAACACAAATCTCACAAAGATGACATCTACCAAACTAGCAGGATAGTGGAGTAAGGGGGAGTTACGGTCAGACGGACTCAGCACCTAAACACTATTCCGCAAAGGAAGCAGATACCAAACCCATAGAGTGGGATAGTGGAGTAAAGGGAGGCCGCGATAAGACTGGCCTGGCACCTAAACACTAATCCCAAACGGTGACATCTACCAATCCAGAAGCAGAAGAGATCATCTACCAAACGATATGTTTTATATTAAATAAAGGGGAGAACTTCCCACTAAACCCAATCCATGGCCTAAGGCCAAAATGGAAAGATTGCAAAATCATATTCTAAAAAATAGGAATCAGCTTCGGCTCTCCTACGTCTGGTCTGCAATATCACTTATGTGGAAGCAGACGTTAAACACCAAGAAGATATACTATTCCAAAAAAGTAGGGGATATTTGATTTTGGGGGCATAATACTAAAATATGCAAATGACTACGAAAAAAGTCACTATAGAACCTAACAGAAGACACATTTCCAGTTACATGTGACGCCCAAACGCACCAATAGCTACCGCATGGAATGCAGGTGATGCTTGGGATCATCATGGGGGTCCAACCCAAGATTTGCACGACTCTGACTTTGAATGTTACAGTCATTGTGGCATTGAATTCCAGGGTGGAAACATCAGTTTAATTGTTTTAGTGACCAGAAAACAAATTTTGATATGCGTCGGCTTACCCAAAATGAAAGGTTACGTGCCCTTGACATGCTACAGATCGGCACGGACGATGAATGTATCTCAGTCTGTCATAAGCAGGCTATGGTCCAGATACCGTGATACACAATCTGTACAGGACAGACCACGCTCAGGTCGACCAAGGGCGACAACTCAAGCCCAGGATCGATTTATCCGTACCTTGGCCTTGAGAAATCGTGTCATCACAGCAAATCAGATCAGCGCTCGTCTTCAAACAGACACTGGTGTGAGAGTGAGTGGCCAGACGATTCGGAATCGACTGCATAGGGGTCACCTTCGCGTCCGACGTCCTCGCGTGATCCCTTGTTTGAGAGATCATCACATTCAGGCAAGACGTCGTTGGTGTAGGGATCGTCAACACTGGGATAATCGACGCTGGAGCAATGTGATGTTTTGAGATGAGTCAAGGTTTACTGTTGATTTTTTGGACAGACGTAGGAGGGTGTGGCGTCGTCGAAACGAGCGCTTCCAAGACGTTAACGCCATCAGACATGATCGATTTGGGGGTGGTTCTGTTATGGTGTGGGGAGGCATCACTGTTGCTGGAGGAACGGCTTTACATGTTGTTGCAGGGCGTGTTACAGGCCAGTACTACCGGGAAAACATCTTGGCAGTCCATATTGTGCCGTTCGCACGACGTCATGGCCGCCGTTTCATCTTCTAGGATGACAATGCAAGATGTCACAGGGCCAGGATCGTTACAGGTTACCTCCAACAACAGAACATCACCACATTACCTTGGCCAGCACTGAGTCCCGACCTCTCCCCCATCGAGCATGTCTGGGACATGCTTGGACAGAGGTTACGTCAACGTCAACAACGTCCTGCCAATGTCCAAGAACTTGCTGCTGCGTTGCAACAGGAATGGGACAATCTGGACCAAAATGACCATAGACGTCTCATTAGGAGTATGCCACGTCGGATCAATTCTTGTTTGGCAAACAGATGAGGATTTACCCGTTACTGACTTTGTTTTGATGCTGTGGTAACTTTGCTGTTTGACCCCGGGTATCATTTTACCCTTATAATGGTCAGTCTGTGCCTTACTTAGTCTAACGATCATTTGGAATAAATCGATGAATGTGTACTTCATTTCATTTTGTCATTTGTTTCTTCGTCAGTTTCATTGGTTGACTTTAATAACACTTAAAAATCAAATATCCCCTACTTTTTTTGAATAGCATAGATAGACAGCTACTCGTATAGTGTAATTGATCTATGTATGTACTTTAGTGTATTCTGGCTGTGCTATACTATACTATTATTCTAAAATATGTATATTATTATGATTGAAGATTGGTGAATTAAAAAAAACCTAAACAAGTAAAACATATTTATTCAATACAACTGGTGTATGTACGAGTCAAGTATTTAGCACGATTACTTTATTATATTGGGCATGTGTGAAATCACTTTATTTTACACCCGCGTCCAAGCCATTTTATATCGGCACATGCCCCATTCCTTAAATAGCACCATTCCCCTTTAACAAAGAATTGCATGCTTTTTTGTGAGGCAAAGAGTCTTTGTACCCTGTGATGCATAGTTCTCCAAACAAACTGTCGCCTCGATAATCCAAATATTACTATTAATAATCTGTTTATCTGTGGGATAGGTTGCAATTCATAAGATCTTGTTTGATATTTCTCTGATAGCGTCTTCGAAGTGATGACGCATAAAACAATGACAATTAATATTTGTGGCTGTGATAATTACTGGAAACAGAACGGGGTTTAAATGGAATACGTATCGTCTTTTGTATGAATAGGTAAGTAGTTTGTATGTTGAATTTGTAAGTTAAACAGCTTCAAGTACAAAAATATTTTGTAAAAGGGATGACGTGGCTATATTTAAGAAATGACTGAAATGTCATGTAATTATAAATACACCATGCGTGAATCCTAACCCTAACCCTAACCCTCCCAATTGCATGAAAATTCCAAAACCAAAATATATAAATGAAAAATGTCATGTAATAATCGCATTGTTTGCCATTGTTTCATTTAATTAGCTAAGCGAAAGTTGGGTTGTATTTACATACGTTATTCATTTTTCAATAAAAATTCAAACACTTAAATTTAAAACTCTAAGGTCATTTACGTTTTGGTCTTCTCCAACTAAACACAGAAACCGGACGATATAATAAAATCGATAGAAATAAAAGATTATGCAAATGATGAAGATGAATATCACTTTCTGCTGTGCTGTCCCGCTTATATATTCATCCGTAGAAAATATTTTGGGTCTTTTCCATTTCTTCAAAAACTAAAAAAAAATCCCACGAATCACAGTGATAATAATATAAAACTACTAAATCTTGGAAAATATTTGTACCACTCAATAAAAAATAAGAGAAAAACCATGGCAAATGGTTTGGGTTGGGGTTAGATTATGTATATATCTATCTATATTTCAGTTTACAAAGGTGGGAGGGGGATTATATATTATATACTGTTATTGTTATCTGTAGGTATATTTATATTACAATGCATACTATTTATATCTGTATATAATATTGGGCAATAGCAAACTTTTTGCTTCGCCTGTAATAAAAGTTCAATTAATTGTTATGGATTGGCAATAAAAACATGATTAACTGAGTGGGTTGTATGAAACAATTCTTTAAAAACCAATGCTTTTCTCAAATTAGCTTAAAGACAACATAAAATAATAATTCTTAATTGCATATATTGATACTACATTCATTTTACGTCAAGTTCACACCAATCTGATTAAAATTAATTCAGATATTAACGTCTTAAACATCAGACAGCCAAAAACGGTTTTCAAATTTTCAATTACAACCATAATCCGGTTGATTGGCTGGTGACGTCACAGGCACTACACATAATCTATACACATAATCTATACAATATATCACTGTATACACACCACCAGTTAACACGTGTGTATTTGTCGGTCCAATTAACGTTACTGCGTAATCGTTAACTCGTCATTGTTTAAATGTAAGCTGCATATCATTATACTATATAAGTCAAAGCATTTTCAAAAGCGATATCACCTCGGTGGAAGCGGACGTTAAATAAAGCTATTTCACACACACAAAAGCCGACTTTTCTCGTCTTGAGTTGTAATAGATTATATATTTGTAACTAGAATATTTCGGAGTGTATTTCAAGATGCCACATTATCGTTGTGTTATTGAGAGTTGTGGAAATTCCAGCAAGGAAAAGGGGAATAAGGTACCGGCGTTTCATAAATTTCCCAAGGATGAATTCTTACGGAAAAGGTGGATTGCGTTTGTAAACAATTCAAATCCTGATTGGCAACCTACAGTCACAACAGTAATATGCAGTGAACATGCCTTTATTATTAAAAAAAGTTAAACGATGTTAGACATTATAACCTGATCTTATCGCGCAAACGTATATCCATCGAATGATTTATATTTAGATGTTTAAACACTAATCAAAAAATAATACGAGGCTACTTTATTACAAAAACATCGGTGAACAAAACTAATTAATCTGGTCGGCGTAAAAAATGATAATTACCTAATTCTTTTAAAAATTAATTTATGTCCCAATCTCTGTGCAACGTAAAGCCCGGCTCAGATCGACCTTGCGACGCGACTCAACTGTCGGCGACTATCGTAGATTGCACTCAGATCGAATTCAGCAATGATCGCCGACTAGTTATTATAATGTAACGATAACTATAGCTGGTTATCGTTACAAGTGGTACAGTCTAAGACCGTTGACGCAAGTTCAAATAGGTTAAAACGCACAATTGTCATTACAGTTTGTATTAAAATAAGTAATCCTATCATACATAATGAAGTCTTAACAACTAAAAGAGTTACCGAACAGTTTTTCTTTGTGGTAATGCGTTTTACATTTTCTTAGCGGTGTTTCTTGTAATGTGCAGGCAGCCATGACACAGGCCAGTTGAAATCTCGCCAAATACCGCGACGCCTTAACTCCGCCCATCACTTTCCATATAAGGCAATGCCTACGATACGCTGACCCAGCACAAATACTATAAGAGAATCTCGACTGAAATGTCAGAGACGCCCATTACATCCTTTTTTTGAACAATAAAATCTATTATCAGTTTTTGTTCAGGTTTGAGCGAAAAATTTATGTCCAACCTCCCCAACACACGGTCTATTATTATTTCTGACATATTTTCCCACGCTAAGGTCATTGGCATATAATTATGGTCATATGCCATATATGGAAAGGGGCGTATGATCACGTGAGTTGGATTGCGCATGCTCTATTTGACTGGGCGGCCATTATAATTTCAGAACTTGAGAATTTTCATGAAGGGATTTGATTTTATCAAATGATATAATTATGCGGTAAGGCTTCACCTTTATTTCAATGGGGAATTGATTTATTATATGTTAAGCTATGTGCAGTACAGTTTTGGGTTAGTGTCTGTGTAAATTAAGGGAGCTATAGGCCAGTAAACTTTTTGTAGTCATTTGACTACAAAACTTGCGCAAAGGAACTCTGTAGGAAAAGCCACTACTGTGCCTGGAGTATGACGGAAGGCATCAGTAGTGGAACCATTTCTAATCGCCGACCAGTTGCTATCGGTCGTACGATTGAACGCGAGCGCGCTCACATCGACACCGATACACCCACCGACTTGTGGCGTCCTTACGAATAGATCATGTGACTCATTCAAAATGGCGCCACACAGAATGCAGGTACGCGCACACAAATTTTCCCCATAAAAATACAAAATATGCCCAGTTATTCCATAATCTCTCCATGTAATTAGCGAAATTATAGTGAGAAAGCAATTTAAGTTTCCTCGAGGGATTCAAATTTTTGTTTATGATTCTATTTGATATGATTTATATTCATAATTTTTAGATTTATCAACAAAGGCTTTATATCAACGTGATACAAAAACGTCGTAGACAGGCAGCTACAGCAGTCGCGTTAGCCGTTTCTCTAAGCTTATCTAATTAGAAGACAAGCAAATTTGGAAGAAGGAGTGGCTTCATCGTCACGACCAGCAAGGTGTTGATTTTTCATTCGCCGCTCTGATTGGCTAAAATTTATTATAGCGCAGTCGGCAACCGGTCGTAGAAACGCACACATCGACGATGACGAGTCGGCGACGGGTTCCGTCGCGTCGTAGAAGTAGAGCATGTTCAACTCCTGCGACTCAGTCGCCGATCGTGAAAAACTGTCGCACGACGGTCGTAGCTAGTCCAGATGGACTAGAATCGGCGACGGAAATTGTGCGACGATCGGTGGCACTGGCAGTCGCCGGAAAACCAGTCGGCAACCAGTTGAGTCGCGTCGTAAGGTCGATCTGAGCCCACCTTTAGTCTGATTGATTTATGGCAGGTATAAACGATCCTACACTTGCCATCAATACACGAAGTAGTTAGATGACCGTTCTCAATCTGTTATTCCATTAGAAGAACCACAATACTCTTCTGACGAAAATGTATCTCGAATAGTTTGGACTGCACACACAATTGTATAGGGTATTTAATCACTGCCGTGAGAAAATATAACGACCGGGCATTATGAAACAAATTCTAAATTAGAACAACGATACTCTTCTGAGGAAACTTTATCTCGAATCGTTTGGACTGCACACGGTGGTAGAGGATATTAAAATCGCTGTCGTGAGAAATCAAAACGACCGTACATTATGAAACAAATTCTAAAAATACATAATTAATTATAAAACAAATTTTTCCGTAGTCAATTGTTTTATTTAATTAGGAGGATTAAGGAATCAGTCAGGCGTTAATGAATACACACGCCGGCTGTATATAGATAATTAAAGAATAAACGGGGTGTTCCCACTTAGCCGACAGTCTTTGATGTCAAATTTTGCCGCTCATCCAGAGTTAATCCTAGAACAATGGTGTTATAAACTATAGTCCATATCTTTTTAAGACTAAAACTATATTGATTTTAACAAATTTAACTTTTATTAAATAACATTAAATAGCTCACAAATATAAAAATATATTGATTTTAACAAATTTAATATTTATTAAATAATATTAAATGATTTACACATATAAAAATGCATTACAATTTACACATTTAACTTTTATTAAGTAGCATTATATGATTTATAAATAAATGCCTTACAACATAACAATCATTTTACAGCCCCACTAAATTGGAAATATTTTTTTCCATGCCGATTTACACATAAAGAGCCATTTAATAAATGTGTTTTCAAATGTTCAATTCTTGTATCAAGTTGTCGATATTTCTTAACTCGAGGCCTTTTGGTACCACCAAATAATATCTGTGAAATGGTGATTTCGACGTAGGATTGTTCTTGTTTTATTAAGTTAATGAACTTAAATATTAGGATGGCATGTTGTCATTTTATTTAACTTAGAATGCCAACCTTCTACGTGATTGGTAGTACGGGGCCCTGTGGTATCAAAATGGTTCCACACATTACGGTCATTGTTATCAACCCACTGCTCCGTCATATAATCAGCGAACCGCCCTACTTGTGGAATGTTTAAATCTACAGCTTCCAAAGCAAAGAACCAAAAATCCTCGATATCACACATATCACACCAATAGACATATAGAACTTACTCAATAGAAATAATGTCAAAACATTTTATTTTCAGTTTGGAAATAAGGTTCAAGATTAAATGGCACAATTTACTTACTAGTTATTTGTTCTTGATAAATACTTGGCATTGGTCTGTGGTCAGTTTTTACCATATCCACCATGGATGACAAAAACGTATCAACTTTAATCTTTACATTATCTGGTTGATGATTGTGTTCGGATCCAACAGTGGTAAGAACACCATTCTTGGTGTTTACAGTAGCTGGACAAGTTTTTGTTCAACATTTCCAATGGACGGCATTTGGTCTGAGTGACTTTATACTGAACTTGTAACCATTGTGTATTAAATAACGGCCACCTCGATTATTGGAGATAAAGCGAATATTAACCTGAACGTTTGCCATTTTAAAATAAATATAATTTCGACACAGATCGACCATCTATTTATATTAATATAGTGAATTGAATTCATGTTTGAAATCATAACGCCGGCATGAACTGTATTCAAATTGTCATTAATTAGTTGGTTAATAAATTTTATTAAGAGGGATTAAGAGCTCATTAACGCTGAACACTAGTGAACAGTTTTAGTTTTAAGATCAATCAAAGGATTAACAGTCTGCCGACTAAGTGGGAACACACCGAATAAACATTCCGAATATGCATTCGGTCACTGTGACGTCACTGGCGTCTGAAGGGATTAAGAGTGTTTTCGATAATTGGCCAAGTCGTTTTTACGGGAGGTCTATATTTGCGACTTTGAGTGACGATATCTGAATTATTTTTCATCCGATTGATGTTAAACTGCCGTAAAATGCATATAGTAACCAATGTCTATAAGTTCGATCAATTTCGTTTTCTCGTTTTATGTGTTCTATATAGACACAAATCATTAAATGGTTAAACAGCTGTGATACCTGACAAAAAGTTACTACCTGAATTATGGCCCCTAATTATACGCAAAATCGCCCTTTTTTAGCTTGTGGTCCCTCTGGAGGTCACAATTATTATCCGATTTAATAAAAAAGGTTTGATTATATTACCGTTACACCGTAAGGTAGGTTGAGTTCGAATTTCGGGAAAATCGGACCAAAATGGCCGCCGTTTGTACGCGAATACTGTTAAAAAATGGTATATCATGGTTGTGGACCCTTTAGAGGTCACAATATTAATTCGATTTTGATGATAACCTAAAGATCTTTATTTTTTTCGATATTTTCGCATATCAAATTGTAACTTAATGAATTATGGCCTTTGATTGTAGGAAAAATCACTTTCGGTATTGCTTGTTCTCTATCTATCTCCCGAACAATTATTATCCGATTTAAAAAAAACCTGTGATTATATTACTGTTGCACCGTATGGAAGGTTGAGTTCGAATTTCGTGAAAATCGTACCAAATTGCCGGACGAAATGGTCGCCGTTTGTACGCGAATAGTGTAAAAATATGGTATATCATGGTTGTGGACCATGGCTGCTCCCAAAACAGTATGAAATACAGGACTTAATGATGTAGGAAAAATCACTTTCGGTGTTGCTTGTTCTCTATCCATCTCCCGAAAATGTGGGCGTATCCTGCTTGGCAGTGCCAGCCTATCTTTGTTATTCTTCAACGAGTTTTAACATTTATTGAATGATGTTTTGAAATTACACGATATGAATAGAAACTATCGGTAAAACTACCATTTTTAGACGATACCATATTCGTAGTGTTGATCACTTCAAAAATATCTTGTGGACGCTCTAGAGGCCAAAGTTAATATCCGATTGACTTTAAATTCATACGCAGTGTTTAAGGTCATAAGACGAAGAAGCCTATTGATTTTCAGCGATTTCTCATAATTAGTACCAGAGTTATGGCCCTTGATCACTTCAAAAAATCTTGTGGACGCTCTAAAGGCCAAATAAGTTAATATCCGATTGGCTTTAAGTTTATTCACAGTGTTTAAGGTCATAAGATGAAGAATTCTATTGATTTTCAGCGATTTCCGATGATTAGTGCCAGACTTATGGCCCTTGATCACTTCAAAAATATCTTGTAGACGCTCTAGAGGCCAAAGTTAATGTCCGATTGACTTTAAATTCGTACACAGTGTTTAAGGTCATGAGACGGAGAAGTCTTTTGATTTTCAGCGATTTCTGATAATTAGTGCCAGAGTTGTGGCTCTTGATCGCTTCAAAAAATCTTTTGAACGCTCTAGAGACCAAAGTTAATATCCGATTGACCTTAAATTCATACACAGTGTTTAAGGTCATAAGGTAAAGAAGCCTATTGATTTTCAGCGATTTCTGATAATTAGTACCAGAGTTATGGCCCTTGATCACTTCAAAAAATCTTGTGGACGCTCTAAAGGCCAAATAAGTTAATATCCGATTGGCTTTAAGTTTATTCACAGTGTTTAAGGTCATAAGATGACGAATCCTATTGATTTTCAGCGATTTCCGATGATTAGTGCCAGACTTATGGCCCTTGATCACTTCAAAAATATCTTGTAGACGCTCTAGAGGCCAAAGTTAATGTCCGATTGACTTTAAATTCGTACACAGTGTTTAAGGTCATGAGACGGAGAAGTCTTTTGATTTTCAGCGATTTCTGATAATTAGTGCCAGAGTTGTGGCTCTTGATCGCTTCAAAAAATCTTGTGAACGCTCTAGAGACCAAAGTTAATATCCGATTGACCTTAAATTCATACACAGTGTTTAAGTTCATAAGGTAAAGAAGCCTATTGATTTTCAGCGATTTCTGATAATTAGTGCCAGAGTTGTGGCCCTTGATTACTTCAAAAAATCTTGTGGATGCTCTATAGCCCAAAGTTTATATCCGGTTGACTTTAAGTTTATACACATTGTTTAAGGTCATAAGACGAAAAGGCCTATTGATTTTCAGCGATTTCTAATAATTACTGCCAGAGTTATGGCCCTTGATCACATCAAAAACGCTCTAGAGGCCAAAGTTGATATCCGATTGACTTTAGATTTACACACACTGTTTTAGGTCATGAGACGAAGAAGCGTTTTGCTTTTGAGCGATCTCAAATAATTACTTCTAGAGTTATTTCCCTTGATCACTTCAAAAAACCTTGTGACGCTATAGAGGCCAAACTTATCAGCCGATTGATTTCAGATTGATGCACAGAGTTTAAGGTGTTGAAACGAACAAGTATTTTGATTTTTAATGAATTTTGATAACTCAACAGCTAAATCCATGATATTAAATGTTTCCTATACTAATTGTTAGCGTGGGGCAAAACCTTTATAAAAAGCAAACAAATTCTAACAATTTTCAGATAATTACATAATGAGTTGTTACTCTTAATCAGATTTTAGTGTATTACAAATGCTTCATTACCAATAAAAGTAAAAATATGCGACAACCCTTGTTGACTGCCCGGACGATTTAGCTGCTGTGGGCGTATGTTTCGTTGCCTGGCAACCTATCTTTATGAAACTTGAAATACATTTTTATGACCAAAAGATCTTGGTTCCTTTCGATATTTGCGCATCTCGGTTTGTAACTCCCTGAATTATGGCCTCTGATTATACGAAAGATCACCCTTATTATCTTGTGGTCCGTCTGGAGCGAGGTCACAATTATTACCTTATTTAAAAAAACATACACTGTAATGAATTTTCAGTTTTAATTTCATGAACATCGGATCAAAATTGCTGAACAAAATGGCTGCCACTTTTACACGAATAGGGTAAAAAATATGGTATATCAAGGTTGTGGACCCTGTAGAGGTCACAACTTGAAATGCATGTTCATAACTCAAAGATCTTGGTTCCTGTCGACATTTGCACATATCTGATCGTAACTTCCTGAATTATGGCCCCTGATTGTACGAAAAATCGCCATAATATTAAATGTTTCTTATCCAGTGGAGGTGACAGCTAAATCCATAATATTAAATGTTTCTTTTAATTAACGTTAGCATGGGGCTGAACTTTATAAAAACCAAACAAATTCTAATGATTTTCTGATAATTACTTAATATGCGACAACTCTTGTTGACTGCCCAGACGATTTAGCTGCTGTGTGGGCGTATATTTCGTTGTCTGGAAGCCAATTTTTTTAGCTTGTGGTTCCTCTTAAGGCCAAAATTATTATCCGATTTAAAATACCGTCTGATTATGTCACCGTTACACTGTAAAGAAGGTTGTGTTCGAATTTCGTGAAAATCGGACCAAAAGTGACAGACAAAATGGCCGCCGTTTGTACGCGAATAGTGTGAAAATATGGTATGTCAAGGTTGTGAACACTGTAGAGGTCACAATTTTGAATCGAATTTGATGAAACTTGACGTGTGTTTACAACCCAAAGATCTTTGGTCTTTTCGATATTTGCGTCCATATGACCGTAACTTCCTGAATTATGTCCAGTGATTGGCCGATTTATCCGATTTAAAAAAAAACATTCGAAGATATCACTGTTACATCCTAAGGATGTTTGAGTTTGTATTTCGTGAAAATCGGATTGAAACTGCTGGACAAAAAGGACGTTGCTCGTTCGCAAATAGTGCCTTTTATTGCATGCTTCTCCTGGAGAGCATGTTGAAGTTCACTTTACATTTGATCATTTAAAGTGGTAGAGACTTTGAATAACTATGTGATGTGTGTTGTATAATATTATCAAACTTTATTACTATATACCTGGGGCCTATTTCACGAAATTTTAACTAAGATAAGATACCAATTTTAGTAATTTGATTGGATAATATTAGATTGATTTTAGTGCTTAGCCAATCAAAATTGAAGTATCTACTAAAATTGGATTTTATCTTAAGTTAAAATTTCGTGAAACAGGGCCCAGGCCTAAAATACTACTGCAATATTTCTTTTTTATTATATTACTTTGTGGAAATCACTATGATTATAAACGGAGACTAACGTTTATCATTTGGTAGAGTCTTTTTAATAATAAGGTGTTTCATGTTCATGTTTTCTTACTGTTTCGAGTTGACTTATTTTAAATAAATTCATCAGCTATTTTTATTAATAGAAATCTTTACTTTTATATAATGATATAAAGTTACGGAGAGAAATATGTTGAGCAAATGTGAGCTCCCGAAAATCATATTTAGCCCTTCACGTGAACCTGAATAATGACAATAATTCATATCAATCAGGTGACATAAGTAATTTGATAATTTGAGACAACAATATCTCTCACCATTCATCAAACCTCATATAACTGATTTAATTCAACTTAATATATTAATGAATAATGTAGAATGTATAGAAAATGTTGAACATTTTGTATTGAAGGCTTTTGAGAAAAGAGGAATATAAATGATCACTCGTCTTGAAAATTACTATTATTTTGAAAGATATGTAGTAAGATTATGCATCACAATGTGAAATGTTTGTTGTCACTTCCATACTCATGCTTGTACATGTAGTTGTGAATAAACTGTTATTATTAAAAGTAATGAAACATACAGAACATTCTTGAGAGATTGCTAGTGTTTATACAATTCATATAATAACATCATACAATACTTCATAATTGTTTTCGAACCTTCAAACCTTGGTCCGTGTCTGAGTAGTTGTCTTACATCTTAGTTTAGTCCGAGTCGTTTGTTTGGATTATTAGGGTTGAAAGGTCAGAATAAGTATTTTGATTGGTCAGCTATTCCACACTTCATCGCGTGACACTTCATAACTGACATTTGGCGCTCGGCTTCCAAGCTATCCAGTCGGGACTTGACAAACGATGGACCAGTAAGCTAATAAGCCTTTGTATTTTATACTAAAACAGTGGAGGGGTTTGCAATCATATTCGTGGGCCCCTTATATAATTATAATAATTATATCTTATTAATTAAATTTATTATTTGTACTGTACTGTATTGAATTGATTCCTCGAATCCCTGTTTCTCCTTTTCCACGCGCTCATAGGTCTAGGCCCATGAATTATTGATCACTCGCTTTTTTTCAAAACAAAACCCCCCCCAAAAAACCCCGTTAAAACTGCTAAATGCATTATAGACACACGTACTGTGACCCCGAGTGTTAAAGTTTTCCATTGGCTGAGATTGTCATCCTAATTATTTATTGTCCAATCATATCCCGTATACTGAATTACGCACGGGTACCACACTCATTTAAATGTAAATAATTTCATTAAATTAACCTGTCAATAATAAATATCATAATCACTGACGATGCGCCGTTTTCCGATACATTCTTTTTAATGGTATCCCCCTCGCCCGCGCTCGCCTTTCGTTGATACTTACCTTACACCTTTGCAATCGAATCCACACGATGTACGTCTTTCAATTTCATTAGGGATTTCAGGTCAATGTTTCGAATGACAGAAAAACTATTTTGTGAAAATATGCATAAAATGCTTACAAAATTTAAAAGAAAAATATTCTAATTAGATCCAAAGTTATGAAATTTTAAAATCCCAGATCGTCGTCAATAATGTAATTAAAATGCACGGATCTGTGCGGTATTTCTCCTTCAGAATGGCAAGTATCAATTTTTAATAATATGAATGATAATGTCAAATATTTATAATCTGGATGACATCACATTGACAGAACTCAAAGACCATTGAATACTGCTCGGGTTATTCGACGATTCAAGAGAGTGTATGTATCTCTGCGCAAGTATTCTACAAGCGATAATCACAAAAAAATTATCTATCATTTGATTGGTTTTATATTAAAATAACCCGGATTCACCAATGAAGTGAGTCGTAGCAGTGGAAATCCCGGGTCCCGGTAATTTCGCTTACATTTCTGTATTTTTTTTTTTAGTTTTTAGCCTGAATCTTTGCAGATATTTTGATTGAGATTAAACTATTACAATACAATTGCTAGTAATGCATTTACATTAAATAATAATTCAGAAACGTAGATTGAAGTGGGCTATATTTCAGCTGCTGACTGATTGAGTTCACGCCAAAGTCACGTGACCTAAAACCTCTGCTTTCATCGATATTGGAGACTTCGGAAGCGTAAATTCTTGGCCCGGATCGCGTATCCGTATCGATTTTGCGTGTGACATCAACAATGCGTGTGTATTTCCCATACGTGATGCGGCACACGGATACACCTAACAACTTTCATACGAAAAAGGCCCGTATAACATCGTCTTCTTTTCACCGCATTTTGTGCTACGTTGAAATGTTGTGCCGTTAGCGTTTTTATGAAGTTGTATATTTGATGTGATTTTAACCATGACGAAGACTGGAATTTAATCATTACTTTTGATGAGTTTTTCGCCGAATTTTTCTGTCTGTCTGCATGCTTATTGCTTGTTGATCTATGTGCTAAATATGGAAGGGGGTGGGGGTACACACATCAACCTATTACAGTAGTTGTGCCTTTTGCTATTTAGGAATTTCTGGGATTCATTTTTTTGTGTTTTCATGGAAACAAATTTGACTTAGTTTTTGGTATATAATTTTGTTTGTGGTTTTGGTGTACAATTATGTTTCCGGAGCATATCTCATAAACCGTTAAAAGTTAAGGATATCTTTTTGAAACTTGGTAAACACATCAAACCATTAAAGTACTCGTGTCCTTTGCTATTTAGGAATTTCTAGGATTTATATTTTTGTGTTTCCATGGAGACAAATTTGACTTAGGTTTTGATGAACAATTTTGTTTCCAGAGCATATTTCATAAACCATACAAGATATCTTCATGAAACTTTGTACATACATTGACCTATTACTTTTGTTGTGCCTCATAAAGCTCATTTAATTATTCATCATTTATTTTAAAAATATTGCTTGTAATGATTTATCTACATACATTACATTTAGTGTTGCAGTTGATTCTTCTAGTTATTTGGGTACTTGCAATTGTACTATTCTTTCATTGTTTGGCTCAAAACTTTGTAACAATACAAACAGCTATACATCACATAAAAGTCATACATATACATACAAAAGATCAAAAGAGTATGTATCTTTCTGCAACATGATTTTCTTTTCGATCAAATCCCCACCATGTGCACTACCGCACATCATTGCCACAGTGGCAACAGAAACAAGGAATCAATCCAACATGGCCATAAAGTCACAAGTACTAAGTGGTTGCGACTTCGTGATTTTATCCTCACTGGTAAGGATCCCTACATGCAATCCAATTATTAAGATAGAATTCTACCATTAGTCCCAAGATGACCTAGTTTGTGTCATTGAAACTCCTGACCCCACCCCCAACTCGCATACATTTTAATACATTATGTTTAAATGAAATGGGGTTTAACATCCTACTATTCTGCTCCTGGCCTGGGCTAATGGAAGACGGGCATACGTCATACAGTGTGCTATGAGGGAAATTTTGCCCGGGTAGCGACGCTACGGCCTACTCTTATATCGAATTCCAACTGCCAAGGGATCTTTAACGTGCACGTCCATGTGTACACGGGACCTCGGTTTTTCGTCTCATCCGAACGACTAGGCAGCTGTTCTTGTCAGGCCCTCCTTCTGCACACATTATGTTTAAGGGAAAGATACTGATTGAAAGTAATAACCTTTCGCATCGGTACTAATACAAAAATGTCATCGATTCGTGTGTACTTGTGATGTCAACTAGTAATGAGTGTTTGGCCAGTGAAAAACGGTAAGCGTATGGAGCTAGATTCACGTAGATATGCAAACGAACATTTTTTTTTTGTCTCATATATTGAACTTTACACAATTTTTTGAGGCCTCGTGTATATTGTTGGTTGTGTCCAGTTTGTGCTCAAATACAATATTCTGCTTGAGTTGTTGTACAGCTACAAAAATCGATTGATAGAGAAGTTCACAGATTCCTGGAAATTAACGTCACCTAGCTATTATCGTACGACGGATTGTAAAACTGTGTGTTAGAGGATAATACAATGTAAGTGAACATATGTGTTTGATTTCATACCAATGCGAAAGGTCCCAAATTTTCACATCACCCGAACTTTCACAGCCTTTATACCACGGAAGGGTATCGCTGCCAATATCGAATGCATTGCTAAAATGGGATGCTGCGGTGCGCAAATGTAAAATGGTATAAGGGAACTGTAAAATGCAGACACGCCACAAAACAACCTTTTCCAATAAAACATTTGTCATTTGACACATTACATTTGATGTTTTACATTTGACTTTGGCCGTAGAGGTATTTTGACATCAAAATATCATAACATCAAATTTAGGACTTTGTACATTTAAGCAGAGCATTTAATATTGGCAGCGATTCCCTTCCATGTTATACTGTTGATTCTCTTTGTACCAGTAATTTGTTTATTTTATAATTCTTATAATGTTTAGCCAAGGACAGATAAAGAGAATTATTGTCGGTCGTTATGTGCCTGCAGTTTGCCCTGACGTTCCCATAAAAAAACCAGTGTAAATTGATGAAATGTTTTTTTCTTGATTTTGTGCCTGCAAGTCTTATAAGAACTACATGTAAAATATCTTCTTAAATTGGCTATAGACCCCAAAATTTAGATAATTAAATAAGGGTAGAACAATTTAAGAATAACAAAGTACTTATACAACTAGTGCTACTGTTGAAGAAATTGTGGCACATGGTTTTATTAGTACACATGATGATTTTGAAATTGAAGAGTACAGTGGGGTGGTAAAGCCTTCTGTTACTGAAAGTAATATAGCGCCAAGTTTTGTAGGTCGAGAAAATAATATAGAAAATCTAACTTTGTCACAGCTTGACAAATATTTTGATTTTAAAAAAAACCCAGAATTTGTTGAAACGAAAAACAGCTACAGGGAATCAGAAAAGATGAGGGAAGCCTCTGATAGAAAGGTAAAGAGATTGAACCCCGCGTACAGGGAATCAGAAAAGATAAGGGAAACCTCTGATAGAAAAGTAAAGAGATTAAACCCCGCATACAGGGAATCAGAAAAGATAGGGAAACCTCTGATTGAAAAGGAAAGACTTTAGCCCCTGACTATGGTTCTAGAGATAAGCAAAAACACTCTGATTTCCTGAAAAGGAAACGTCTAGATCCTGAGTACAGGGAATCAGAGAAGATGAGGGAAACTTCTGATAGGAAGGTGATGAGATTAAACCCTGGGTACAGGAAATCAGAAAAGATTAGGGAAACCTCTGATCGAAAGGTAAAGAGATTAAACCCTCGGTACAGGGAATCAGAAAAGATTAGGGAAACCTCTGATCGAAACGTAAAGAGATTAAACCCTGGGTACAGGAAATCAGAAAAGATTAGGGAAACCTCTGATCGAAAGGTAAAGAGATTAAACCCTGGGTACAGGAAATCAGAAAAGATTAGGGAAACCTCTGATCGAAAGGTAAAGAGATTAAACCCTGGGTACAGGGAATCATAAAAAATGAGGGAAACCTCTGATAGAAAAGTAAAGAGATTAAACCCTGGATACAGGGAATCAGAAAATGTGAAGGAAAGGAAATTGAAAAAGTTAAAGAGATTGAATACTGACACAAGAATTAGTCACAATAGAAAGGCCGCCATTAATAGGCAGAAGAAAAGGGCTAAATTGAAATCTTTGGACACTAGCGAATTAATTTCTCTGTTCCATCAGAAGGTGAGCAATGGTCCACAGCAGTTAGTAAGTTAAATGATTCTGCCATTAACTGTTTAACAGAAAATGGTAGTGGATGGATATGTGGCACCTGTGAAAAGTATATAAAAAAAGATAGGATTCCACCGCTATCTATCTATAATGGTAATGCTTTCCCAGAGCTAGCAGAAGAGTTGAAACTGTTCCCATTAGAGTGGAGGCTGTTATCACCTAGAATCCCTTTCATGAAGGTGTATGCAGCCCCACGTGGTGGAGAAAAGAAAATCGGAGGAAATGTTGTAAATGTTTTTGCTAATGTATGTAGTACCATCAGTTCTCTTCCCAGAGTTCCAGATGAAAACTTCACCATAGCTGCTAAATTGAAATGACAACTTAAGTATAGCCATGTTGTTATGACTGAAAATATCAGACCATATAAGACTATGGCAGCTGTAGCATAGTTGAAAGCAAATGGTGACCTCTTCCATAAGGAAGGGGTTCACTTTGATGAAGCAATTATACCACATAATGCAAATGATGAAGACATGGTCAAACATGCTGACCACTGTAATGAAAGTAGTGAAATATCTCCAGAAGGAAATGGTGTAAATACCATTCATGTTGACAACTCTAATGAAACAAATGTTTTGTCGGAGGATGAGAAAAAGAGCAAAGATAGAGGTGTCACCGAGAGTGATAACTCAGGTAAGGAAGCCACTTCTTCAGGATTGGAGTGAGGATGAAGGTGAACAAGCTACTGGATCTAAGGATACATTGTTGACTTCCCCTAACTTCATTGAAGATGATGAGAAGGAAAGGGTATACTCTTTTGCTCCGGGACAGGGTAATATTCCACTACGTATCTTTATGGACAAATGCTCTGAAGAGCTGTCTTTTCCACAAATATTTGCAGGAAAGGCAAGAGTAGATGCAAAGGAAAGAAAAGCAAAAGTTTACTACAGTGTAAGTCTGAGTTAAGACGTAACGATACAAGAGCTGCAAATTGTGTTGACAATATCTTTTTCAAATTGAAAAAGCTGCAAATGAAAACTATGATTGGTCAAGCAAACATAGCAGTTAGAAAAAATAAAATTGCTGGTAAAAAATTGACGGCTGGTGATCTCCGGACCCCTGGTCGCTTGGAGAAATTGGTGCAATTCGACGATGGTTATATGGTGTTGAAAACACTGAGAGGTTTGCCACCATACTTTAAAAAAGCTAAATCCGATCTTTTCGGGATGATAAGAATGTTGGGAGAGGCCACCTACTTTTGTAGTTTATGTGCCGCCGAAACGAAGTGGAAACATCTGCTTAAAATATTAGGCCAGTTGCAAGATGATGAAGAATATTCTGATGAAGAAATCGATAACATGGTCTGGGAGAAAAAAAAGTAAGCTTATTTCGTCAGACCCAGTTACGTGTGTAAGACAGTTTGATTACCAGGTCAATCTGTTGTTCAGAGATGTACCGAAAGCAGAAAACTCACCCTTGGGTAAAATCAGTGATCTCTTTTACAGGGTTGAGTTTCAGCACAGGGGCTCGCCTTGTTATGGGTTGAGCGGGCTCCTAAATACAAGTGCAGTGAAAATGAAGAAATTGTTGAGTACATTGACAGCAAGATATCATGTAGAAGAATTGTGGATGATGATGATTTACAGCCACTTGTAAATTATCAGAAACAGAAGCATTCTCACACATGTCGAAGGAAGAACAAAAAGATTTGCAGGTTTGGTTTCCCCAAACCACCAATGCCAAATACTGTAATTCTCGAACCGCTGGATGCAACGGTTGGTGAAAATGTCATTAATATAGCCAAGTCACAAAGAGGTATTAGTGATTTGCAATGAAAGCAATGAAAAAAGTAAAAAATGGTAATTATGGTATCAGAGACCAAGTCAAGGTAATTGGCAATAAGTTTCTGAATAATGTAGAAGTGAGTGCCCAGAAAGCTGCTTATATCATTCCTATGAAAAAAGCATCGAGAGAGGTTGTGTTTATTAACACCTCTCCTTCGTGTGAACGGGTATATCTGTTGAAATCGCAAGATCAACTGGATGACCTTGATGATGAAGATCAAAATATCCAATCCAGTAATTATCTAGACAGGTATAAGAACCGTTCAAAGTAGTTATAAAATGTAAGTCTAGCTGATTTCGTTGCTTGGTATGATAGAAAAAATACCTATATTAAACGATCCAAGCAAGTAGAAAACGACCAGACATTAGTTGAAGACCAAGTAGAGCACAACTCTGATTGGGATGATGACGACTTGGGAGAGAGATCTTCTCAAGCGAAGAAAAGAATTTAAAAAAACTACGATAAAGAAAAGGGCAGTGGCAAGAGTCATTAGGTATGTCAATTTTAATGTTGACAAAGAGCCCGAGAAACATTACAGAGAACTCCTCATGTTGTACTCCAACTGGAGGGATGAAGAAGTTGATTTAATGGGAGGATTTGATTCCTACCAAAGCAGGTATGAACATATGAAAGATCAAATAGTTGAGCAAATTAAGCAATATGATGGAAATAGGGATGCTGTAGATGCAGCTATTATTGCTGAAGGCCAGAATTTGGAAGATGCCTGGGATCAACAGGCACCTGTTACCCAGCAAGTTGAAAAGGAAGATGAAATTGAAGAAATGTTAGATATAAAGAAAGATTCTGAATGTGATAAGCCTACCAAATACGAGTATGATATTGGTATGGATCTGGGACTTCCCACTGAAAGCAATGTTGAACAAGTGGCATTGTATGAAATGTCTGATGAAAATTATAGATCTCTGATGAGGTCATTAAATCAAAAACAGCTGTATTTTGTATATGATACTTTGAATGAAATAAAACTGTCACAGAATCAGGTTTTCAGATTCTTGAGTGGCGGAGCTGGTGTAGGCAAAAGTTTTGTAACAACTGCTTTGTATCAAAGTTTGTTGAGGTATTACAAAACTAAAGCAATAAAAGATCTCAAGATATCAAAGACAGTCCACTGTTATTTGGTGGATGTCATGTTATCTGTGTAGGAGATCTGTTTCAGTTGAAACCGGTATTTGATAGCTATATATTTGAAAATCTCTATAGTGCCTATGGGCCACTAGCGAGTAATATATGGAAAGATAATTTTTGCATGTATGAACTTACAGAAATTATGAGGCAAAAAGATAGCAAAGCCTTTGCTGAGCTATTGAATAGATTAAGAGAAGGCAATTATATATGTGAAGAAGAAAAATGTAATGATATCAACATTCTTAAATCAAGATTGTTGAAAGTTAATGAAGAGAGTGAGTATCCCTTTCACATACAACATCTCTTTTTCAGTAATGAAAAGATGAAAAACTTTTTGATAAAGTTTTTGATAACATGGTGGGTGAAATTTAATTTTAGCAACAGATAGCATAGTTGGGTCTGCTGCGCAAGTTGTGGGCAAAGCTATACTTGAGAAAGTTCCGAAAGATCCAAGAAAAACCATGCAATTACATTCCACTTTAGGATTGGTGATTGGGTTAAAGTGTGAAATAGCTTTAAATGCAAGATTGGATGATGGGTTGACAAACGGAGCGTCTTGTGTGGTAAAAAAAAATCCAGACATGCGCTTCTAGGTTAGCAAGTAGCACCATAGTCTGGGTGCAGTTTGAAAATCCAGATGTTGGGAAGTTAACTCAAAAGATTATAGAAGTCATTTCAGTGCAGAAATTGATGCCTTGTGGACACCTATTTTGGCTGTTTCACGACAGTTTAGAGTTGGGAAATACAAGAATGCAGAAGTAATGAGAATGCAGATCCCTTGAGACCAACTGCTGCTAAAACTGTTCACCGGTCCCAAGGGGATACTTTAGAAAGCGTGGTCGTTGATTTCGAAGGAAAGAAAACTCTACATATTCATTATGTTGGATTAAGCAGGGTGAAAACTATTGAAGGTTTACACATCATAAACCTGAACGAAAACAAAATATCAGTCAGTAATGATGTGAAAATAGAAATGAATGAATTGCGTACAACACGTAAAGTAATATGCAGAACACGAGATTTGAGTTCCGTGAGCTCAGATAAAATAATTGTGGTTTATCATAACGTTAGATCACTGCAGAAATATTTTGAAGATGTAAAAGCGAGTCTTTGTAAAATAAATGCATCTGTCGTCATACTGGCAGAGACAAGAGTAAAAGCAAGTGCAAAATCAGAAATGTATAACGTACCTGGTTATACTTTGTATAGAAATGATGCTGTAACAGAAGTATTGAAAAATCATCATGACATGGCTGTATATGTCAATGATAAAATGGAACTGAAAAATATTGTTGCTGAACCATTCAATATGAATGGTGTTGAGATGAACGTTATAACTTTAGATATTGAAATTGGAAAGATAAAAAGAAATCTTGCAAGATACTTGGGGTATATAAACCCCCTAAATTGTCAGAGAGTCAGTTCTGTTCAGCTCTTATAGATGTTAGCAAAACGTCTAATGAAACTGATTTCACCATAGTTCTTGGTGATTTCAATATGAAATTTGAAAAATGTAAGACTTCTAGGGTTAATGAAGTGTTGAAGGGCATGAGCCAGTTGTTTGATGAACCTACCACAGATTCAGATACAGTGATAGATTTGATATACACTGATCTACCGAAAGATCACATAAGGTCTGGTGTTCAGGAGAACTACTTTTCGGACCAGAAAGTGATCTGTTTGGTGATCAGTAAAGAAAAACGAAGTAATGATGAGAATAAAGCTTACAACAACATTAATGTTGGAAATGGAAATATGTGGAAATCCCACACTGTAAAGGAAAATAAAAGGGGTTCTTTATTTGGGGAAAATATTCATGCAAGAAGAATTTCTAAAGAAATGAAAAGAAAGACTGTCATTCAAAATGAAATGAAGGTTGACGATGTAATAGTCAGAAAGTATGGCTATCAGATAAGCAGAAGAGATCTAGCAACTCTTGATCCAAGACAGTGGCTCAATGATCAAGTAATAAATGTGTATATGAAATACCTACAAGAAAGGGAAAGAAATGAAGGCAATCAAATATTGGTTGAAGAAATTTTCTGTTACACCAGAATAGAAGGAAAGATAACAGTTATGACTGTGGTGTTTATGTATAGATGTTTGCTGATTTAATTCTTCGGGGTTTATCTTTGAAGAACAGAAAGAAAACCGCTCAAGGTTATCGCCAGCACATGAAGGAAATAATAATGATGTGAAATACTGTAGCAACAACTATTCTCTTGCTCATTGCAAATACATATGCTGTTGTCTTGGTATGTAATAGTAATAGTGTGAAAAAATGCAACCTTGAAGGATAAAGCTCTAATATACAAGTTACAGTGTATAAAGCAGAAGAAAGATATCAGCTTTTGATATTGTAAATAGTATGTGGCAGGTTTAAGGGAGCTAACCCAGGTGATGATTATGTTATGCTATATATAAAGCAGAAAAGGGTATAGCCTAATACACTCCTGTATTATTGGCTAAGAAAGGAAAGGTAGCAACTATGTTGTTGCTTATGAAAAAGTTAATGTTATAAATAATGCAGAAAGTTGTAAAGGCTGAAAGTGTAAGATTGGTGGGAGTTGGGGAGCCTACCTATATAAATATTTATTTATATGAAAAGTATGTGTAGGAAAAAGCTGCTGGTTATTGCCAGCACATGAAGGAAATAATACATTGGTAGCAATTATGTTGTTGCCAATGCAAGTAGTAAAGGCTAATACTCATGTATTACTGGCCGTGAAAGTGTAAGTTTGCGGGAGTCGGGGAGCCTGCCTATATAAATATTTATTTACATGAAGGAAAAAGCTGCTGGTTATTGTCAGCACATGAAGGAAATAATACAATGGTAGCAATTATGTTGTTGCCTATGCAAGTAGTAAAGGCTAATACTCATGTATTACTGGCCGCGAAAGTGTAAGATTGGCGGGTGTAGGGGAGTCGGGGAGCCTGCCTATATAAATATGTATTTATTTATATGAAAAGTATGTTTAGGAAAAAGCTGCTGGTTATCGCCAGCACATGAAGGAAGAAATGTAGTGGTTGCAATTATATTGTTACATATGCAAGTAGTAAAGGCTAATACTTTTGTATTACTGGCCGTGAAAGTGTAAGATTCGCGGGTGTAGGTGAGTCGGTGAGCCTGCCTATATAAATATTTTTTTATTTATATGAAAGTATGTTGAATTTTTCAAGGTTTATCTCAATCTAATTAAAATACAGATATTTCTATTTCGTTTCATTTTTTTAATATATACTTTAAATGGCCTCCAGCACATAAAGTTCTAATCGGTTGTAGTGGATTTTGTCCCTTTGGCTTCAATTTGATAAAAAAAAAAAAATCGGTGGTAATATTTCTGGTGTGTTAACCACAGGTTCCGTACATCACACAGACTATTTCATTGGATTATCACTTACATCAATCAGAATGCAGATTATACAAATCCAACTGTAGTAAAGATAAGTAAAACGAAATAGAACTTCTGTTTTTATCAGATGAGGTTTGTCTTTGAAGAATGAAGTGAAGTAAGCTGCTGGTTATCTCCATCCTAGGTATCTCCAATGTTATCGTTAACTTCACCACATAAAAAGGGCTTATGCGTTAAATTATGAGAAGGAATGCAAGAAATTTAATGAGAAAGAAGTGATATGTACATGCAGCAAGGTCTTAAAATACTTTGACAAAGTTTGTTACGTTGATTCGTTGTTCTTGGTTGCAATAAAATGCTCGTTGCTTCCCTTCTCCCACTTGCGAAGTTTTTGATTGGTCGATAAATAAAGCACAATTATCAAGGGCTGATACTTTGGCCATTTGTCTACACCGCGAATAGGCTTAGAGGTAAATGTAAAACGTAACGATACCGCTGGGAATACCGAGGACTGCTTATCTCCAGCAATACAGTACAAGATGATCGTACTGTCATTGTACATAGAGCAGAAAATATTGGCTTCTAATACAAATGTATTATTGGCCAATGTAGTAAGAAAAATAGGTTGCCAGACAACGAAACATACGCCCACACAGCAGCCAAATCGTCCGGGCAGTCAAGAGTTGTCGCATATTAAGGAATTATCAGAAAATCATTAGAATTTGTTTGGTTTTTATAATCAATCGTTTTTTTTTAAATCAGATAATAATTGTGACCTCCAGAGGGACCAAAAGCTAACAAAAGCGATTTTTTGGACAATCCGGGGACATAATTCAGGAAGTTATGATCCAATGGGTGCAAATATCGAAAGGAACCAAGATCTTTGGGTTATAAACATACATGTCAAGTTTCATCAAAATTGTGACCTCTATAAGGTCCACAACCTTGATATAACATGTTTTCACACTATTCGTGTACAAACGACGGCCATTTTGTCCGTCAATTCTAGTCCGATTTTCACGTAATTCAAACTCTCTCTTCATTACCATGTAACGGTGATATAGTCAAACGTTTTTTTAAATCGGATAATAATTTTGACCTCCAGAGGGACCAAAAGCTAACAAAAGCGATTTTTTGGACAATCCGGGGACATAATTCAGGAAGTTATGATCCAATGGGTGCAAATATCGAAAGGAACCAAGATCTTTGGGTTATAAACATACATGTCAAGTTTCATCAAAATAGGTTCAAAATTGTGACCTCTATAAGGTCCACAACCTTGATATAACATATTTTCACACTATTCGCGTACAAACGGCGGCCATTTTGTCCGTCAATTTTGGTCCGATTTTCATGAAATTCGAACTCAACCTTCGTAACCATGGAACGGTGATATAATCAAACGGTTTTTTAAATCCGATAACAATTTTGACCTTCAGAGGGACCACAAGCTAAAAAGGGCAATTTTTCGGACAATCAGGGGCCATAATTCAGGAAGTTACAATCCGATGGGCGCAAATATCGAAAGGAACCAAGATCTTTGGGTTATAAACATACATGTCAAGTTTCATCAAAATCGGTTCAAAATTGTGACCTCTATAAGGTCCACAACCTTGATATAACATATTTTCACACTATTCGCTTACAAACGGCGGCCATTTTGTTTGTCAATTTTGGTCCGATTTTCACGAAATTCGAACTCAACCTTCATAACCATGGAACGGTGATATAATCAAACGGTTTTTTAAATCCGATAACAATTTTGACCTTCAGAGGGACCACAAGCTAAAAAGGGCAATTTTTCGGACAATCAGGGGCCATAATTCAGGAAGTTACAATCCGATGGACGCAAATATCGAAAGGAACCAAGATCTTTGAGTTGTTGCATATTAAGGAATTATCAGAAAATCATTAGAATTTGTTTGGTTTTTATAATCAAACGTGTTTTTTTTAAATCAGATAATAATTGTGACCTCCATTTTTATGTGGACGTATATGGCCCCTGATTGTCCGAAAAATCGCCCTTTTTAACTTGTGGTCCCTCTGGAGGTCAAAATTGTTATCCGATTTAAAAAAACGTTTGATTATATCAACGTTACATGGTTATGAAGGTTGATTTCGAATTTTGTGAAAATCGGACCAAAATTGACGGACAAAATGGCCGCCGTTTGTACGCGAATAGTGTGAAGATATGTTATATCAAGGTTGTGGACCTTATACAGGTCACAATTTTGAACCAATTTTGATGAAACTTGACATGTATGTTTATAACCCAAAGATCTTGGTTCCTTTCGATATTTGCGCCCATCGGATCGTAACATCCTGAATTATGGCCCCTGATTTTCCAAAAAAATCGCCCTTTTTAGCTTGTGGTCCCTCTGGAGGTCAAAATTGTTATCCGATTTAAAAAACCGTTTGATTATATCACCATTTCATGGTTATGAAGGTTGAGCATAAATTTTGTGGAAATCGGACCAAAATTGACAGACAAAATGGCCGCCGTTTGTACGCGAATAGTATGAAAACATCTTATATAAAGGTTGTGAACCTTATAGAGGTCACAATTTTGAACCGATTTTGATGAAACTTGACATGTATGTTTATAACCCAAAGATCTTGGTTCCTTTCGATATTTGCGCCCATTGGATCATAACTTCCTGAATTATGTCCCCGGATTGTCCGAAAAATCGCTTTTGTTCGCTTTTGGTCCCTCTGGAGGTCAAAATTATTATCCGATTTAAAAAAAACGTTTAACTATATCATCGTTACATGGTAATGAAGAGAGAGTTTGAATTACGTGAAAATCGGACTAGAATTGACGGACAAAATGGCCGCCATTTGTACACGAATAGTGTGAAAATATGTTATATCAAGGTTGTGGACCCTATAGAGGTCACAATTTTGAATCGATTTTGATGAAACTTGACATGTATGTTTATAACCCAAAGATCTTGGTTCCTTTCGATATTTGCGCCCATCGAGTCATTACTCCTGAATTATGTCCCCTGATTGTACGAAAAATCACCCTTTTTAGCTTGTTGTGCCTCTGGAGGTCACAATTATTATCTGATTTAAAAAAAAACACGTTTGATTATAAAAACCAAACAAATTCTAATGATTTTCTGATAATTCCTTAATATGCAACAACTCTTGTTGACTGCCCGGACGATTTGGCTGCTGTGTGGGCGTATGTTTCGTTGCCTGGCAACCTATTTTTTGAATAGTATATATTGATTTTCAATGAATTTTGATAATTGAACAGCTAAATCCATAATACTAAATGTTTCGTATATTAAACGTTAGCATGGAGCAGAACTTTATAAAAATCAAACAAATTCTAATGATTTTCTGATAATTACTTAATATATGACAACTCTTGTTGACTGCCCGGACGATTTAGCTGCTGTGTGGTCGTATGTTTCGTTGCCTGGCAACCAACTTTTTTTTAGCTTGTGGTCCCTCTTGATGCCAAAATTATTATCCGATTTGAAAAAAAACCCGTCTGGTGATGTCACCGTTACACAGTAAAGAAGGTTGTGTTCGAATTTCGTGAAAATCTGACCATAATTGACAGACAAAATGGCTGCCGCTTGTACGCGAAAAGTGTAAAAATATGGTATGTCAAGGTTGTGAACAAAGGACCATCTTTGTAAACCAATGAAAACCACGACATGAACAAAAAACCAAGTTCTACTCAGCCGATTATATGAAATAGATTTTATTTCAGACCTGTTTACATAACGACCTATGCTCTTTTTTTTTGATTTTCTGGAATTTTGGCATTATTGTTGGCACCACGAAAAAACGCTCCTGTGATTTTATTAAGCACTAGCTTAGCTCTTTGCATTCCAGAAATTATTTAATTCTGATGAGCCAAGAGCCCAAGACTGAGAACTCTTTAGATTTATGAAGTTGTCAATAAGATCGTGTTAAATCAAATGCATTTTTTTTCTTATTCATTTTATAGTATATATTAGCCTTTATTGAAAGAAGATACAACAGTTCATTGAAAAAATACAAAAATATTAATGTAAAAGGCGGAATACTCACATTAATTGCACCAGCAACTTGACAGGTCTTAGAAAGACATTTATTAAAAACAAAGGGACCAGTCATTGTTTTTAATTGTCATAATACCAACTTTTGTAAAATTAACATTCAAAACAATCGCAACTGTTATCATGCATCTTACATATTGCTTTACATGGTAATATAAACCATTACACAACTAAAAATAACTTTGTAAGCATTCTCCAATCGGGATAGATGGGCCTTTAATGTTTGGAGGCTCAGTCCGCCTCTCGACAAGGTATGAACTATGCATAGGTTACATATGAACCAATAAGGACCAATTGTAGGTTAAAATAAGGAACATTATTTATATATTGTACAATATTCTGTATTGTAGACACAACCAAGATATCTGCTTCCCTTCTTCTGTCTGCAAGTGTTTGATTTTTGCTTGAAATGTATCACTCTAGTTGGATTTTTCACCTATGCTCCAGACATCAAACTACGGATAGAACAACAGGGATTTGTAAGTAGCCAATCATTGGCTTTATTTTCATTTTTATACGCCCACATTGATCTGTATGACATTTGTATGTACAGTATGGAGATCGGGGAGGTTTGAACAAACAGGATATTACCATGTTTTCTATCGTGGAATTCCATAATTTACCGAGTGAATGTCGACTGAATATTGAGTGACACGATAGCACTGCCTCGGTGTTAAAAACATCGTGTGACATGCCTCTGTCGTTTATTTTAGGTGAAATACATGTAGCACTTTATAGATCAGTTACTACGTTGGCATTTTTGTCCCTCGCCTTTCGAAGAAAGTTGGGGGACTATTAAAATGGGTTCGTTCGTCCGTCCGTCCGTCCTTCGGTCTGTCCGTCACACTTTTTGGGACACAATAACTCTCCTTCTAACTGAGCTAGAATGTTGAAACTTGGTGTTTATTAGGTCAATGCCAGGATGGAGTTTGAAGATGAGCATTTTCCGCTTAGGGTAAGCATAGATAAGCAATTTGATTGGTTGATGCTTTGGGACACGATAACTTTAGTTCATTAAGTGAGGGTGGTCACGGTGGCTAAGTGGATAAGGCTAGCCTGGAGGTCAGGTGTTAGATCCCTGCATTGGCCGAGAAAGTTCATCTCGATTTTCCGGCGTGATTTCCCCTTGTCAGTGATGCAGAAGAAGAGCCTGACAAGGACAACAGCCTAGTCGTTTGGATGAGACAAAAAACCAAGGTCCCGTGTACCCATTAGAGTGCACGTAAAAGATCCCTTGGCAGTTGGAATTCGATATAAGAGTAGGCTGTAGCGCCGCTGCCCGGGCAAAATTTCCCTCATAGCTCACTGTATGGCATATGCCTGTCTTCCATTAGCCCAGGTTAGGCGCAAAAGAGTAGGGCGTTAAACCCCATTTCATTTCATTAAGTGAGAGTGATGAAACTTGGTGTATAGTTTCATTACATCAATACCTTGACTAAATTCGATAATGAGTATTTTTTGCTCAGGCTAAGCAGAGTGATAAGCAATTTGATTGGTTGAAACTTTGGAGCACAATAACTCTCCTTCTAATTGAGTTAAAATATTCAAACTTACACAACTAAAAATAACTTTGTAATTAATTAATATTTTTATACGCCCACATTTTCATGTGGACGTATATTGTCGTCGCCCCTGTCCGTCCGTACACAATTTGTTTGTGGACTCTCTACAGGTCACAATTTTTATCCGATTTTGACGAAACTCCAAATATAGGTTTATCCCCATAAGATCTCGGCTGCTTTCGATATTGGCATGTATCGGATCGAAACGTCATGGATTATGGCCCCTGATTGTACGAAAAATCATATTTTTAGCTTGTGGACCCTATAGAAGTCACAATTTTGAACCGATTTTGATGAAACGAGGCATGTATGTTTATAACACAAAGATCTTGGTTCCTTTCGATATTTGCACCCATCGGATCGTAACTTCCTGAATTATGGCCCGTAATTGTCCGAAAAATCGCCCTTTTTAGCTTATGGTCCCTCTGGATATCAAAATTATTATCCGAATTAAAAAACCGTTTAATTAAATCACCGGTACATGGTAATGAAAATTGTGTTCAAATTTTGTGAAAATCGGGCAAAAATTGACGGACAAAATGGCCGCCGTTTGTATGCGAATAGTGTGAAAATATGTTATATCAAGGTATCAATATACAGGTCATAATTCTATGGAATACAATTACTGCTTATACCTTTCCATATTTGCACCCATCCTGAACTATGGCCCCTGATTGTCCGAAAAATCACCCTTTTTAGCTTGTGGTCCCTCTGGAGGTCACAATTATTATCCGATTTAAAAACCGTTTGATTACATCACCGTTACATGGTAATGAAGGTTGAGTTCAAATTTCGTGAAAATCGGGCCACAATTGACGGAAAAAATGGCCGCCGTTTGTACGCGAATAGTGTGAAAATATGTTATATCAAGGTTGTGGACCGTATAGAGGTGACAATTTTGAACCGATTTTGATGAAACTTGACATCTGTGTTTATAACCCAAAGATCTTGGTTCCTATCGATATTTGCGCCCATTGATTCGTAACTTTCTGAATTATGGCCCCTGATTATACGAAAAATCACCCTTATCTACCTTATAATATTTTTAAAATTATGATATTTGATTCCCATCAACGAATAGAATGAAGCCATACGACCATACAGATACCACAAAATGGTTTCTAACTTGTCCGGTTACAGAGAAATAGGCGATCTTCTATAAGTCACTTTTCAAGGTTTTTGGTTTATAAAAGTGTCAATTATTATTCGATTTTCATAAAATTTGCACCATTTGATGCCTTACGCCATTTATGAATCCTATGAACTAATTTAACATTTAAAATATCACCGGAAGTAATGTCAATTTTTCAAAAATTTATGAATCCTTTGAACTAATTTAACATTTAAAATATCACCGGAAGTAATGTCAATTTTGCAAAAAACGTATTTTTAGTTTTCAAAATGAACATTTTTTTGAAGTGATTTATATTTATTATTCGTTTAACTTTATAATTTTTATTCTAAGGGTCAGTTAGATTGAATCAATACAATCATATTGATGACAAGAAAAGGCTTCTAGCATATTCCCTTCTCGAGAAATAGCCAATTCTTCCAGGGTCACTTTTTAAGTTTTTTACCTTCTTAATTTCAGATTATGGGTTATAGGTTAATTATTTATTGCCCGATATGTATAAAACAAAGTTTGTACTTTTGATGTTGCGAATTTTCGGCTTTTTTTTTACCTATAAATTTTTTGGGGGAAGTGACGTAATTTTGCCATAATTTACAATTTTGACCGGTCTTTTCGCCAACAAATATTACTTTTGCAAATGAAGGAGGGTGTCACTGAAGAAAACCAACTTAAGTATAGTTTGGTAGCTCAATGGATCGGTTATAGTATAACAAACTTCCTGTCTCATTCCTGAAAGCCGGTTCAGTGCTACTTGCATTTCTAGTTATTATTATTATTATTATAAGGCATTCAGACTTTCGTCTGAAAGACTATTGTTTTTAAAAAAGATTTTTAGTGGTTTTCAGACTTTCGTCTGAAAGACTATTGAGATTACTAAAATTATTATTAGCGTTTCACACTGCGAAGCTTGTGTGAAACACTATTGTTTTTGTTAAAATTATTAAGCTTTCATATTACATATGAAAGCTTATTGTTTTTGTTAAGATTATTATTATTATTATTATTTTTTTTGTGTGTAGTTTCTGCAAATCGAATTTCTCAGAATCAAACCATGGGATCTTTCTGAAACTTTGACCTACCCCCCAAAACTGGGTGGCAGTTTTTGATTAAATATATTTTCAAAACGTTTTACGAATTCGAAATCACAGAATTTTACGAACGAATGAATTTGACCTACAATACTGTAACTCTGTGACTATTTGACCTATTTTACTAATTCTTTTTTCTTTGATTACCTTGACAAAAATCATTTTCAACTGCAGTTTCAGATTTTCGAATTTAGAAAATTCGTCGCTGTGATTTCGAACCGGAAGTTGAGACCAACTAGATCTTACCGATGCAACTTTAAAGATGTCCTTACAAATTTTATAAATTATCTCCCCTTGGCGAAATTAAGGATCAAAGTTTTCAAAAAAATCGAAGAAATATAGGTCAGAATGACTTGATTTTCTAAATTATCACCCCTTGGTGAAATTAGGATCAAAGTTTTAAAAAAATCGAAGAAATATAGGTCAGAATGACCTGATTTTTTATTTGGATACTAGATAAGTCAATACTGATTCGTACACCAAATATTGAGTTTGTGACTTAAACTTGAAACGTGAAAAATCACTAAGGCTTTTGTGATATTTTTCTTACAGACATGGGAGTTACATTTTCGGAATCCTTGAAGGAATGCCTAAAAATCTATTGGATCAGAATTTTGATTTCGGTCACGTGATGGTCAGCATTTCGAACTGAATATTATTAAAGTTGAAAAATCGACATTAACCAGCACGTAAATGAAAGCAATAGGCCGTACTTTGGAGAATATGCCTCCTATTTCCAAAATGAATACATTTCTGGATAGCCGGGATCAGGGTCGAAATATTGTTTTTTAAAAATGTCACATTTTCGAATTTTGTCTTTGATGTTTTTCATGCCGATAAAGTTGTTTACGAGTGAAAAATCATAAAAACTCCGTTATATTTTGACCGATTTTAATGATTTTTTTTTCTTGATGAGATTATTTACATGACCCATGACATGTGACAGGAAGTGACTGTGAATATGGAAGCTTTAATATCTGCTTTGCAGATCTATTATTATTTTTCTGTGTGTGTTTTATCCACAAATCGGATTTCTCAGAATATAACCATAGGATCTTTCTGAAACTTTTACCTATCCCCCCCAAAATTGATGATGGCTGTCGATTAAATATATTTTCAAAACGTTTTACGAATCCGAAATCACCGAATTTTACGAACGAAAATACTGACAATGCGTAGCCGTAACTTTGTTATTTTTTGACCGATTTTACTAATTCTTTTTTCTTTGAATACCTTGAAAAAAATCATTTTCATCTGCAGTTTCACAATATCGAAAATTCGTCGCTGTGATTTCGAACCGGAAGTTTAGACCAATTTGACAACCTCTTTAATAGTTGTACGATTTTCATAAAATTTAGCGTTTAAGTAGATCTTACCGATGTGACTTCAAAAATATAATTAGAAATTTTCTAAATTATCTCCCCTTGACGAAATTAAGGATCAAATTTTTCGAAAAAATCAAAGAAATATAGGTCAGAATGACCTAATTTTTTTTTTCGATACTAGACAAGTAATTACTGATTCGAACGCAAAATATGGATTTTGTGGATCGAACCGGAAGTGCCATCATCTTTAAAAGTGAAAAATCAATAAGGCTTTTTTACTATTTTACTTACAGACTCGGGAGTTATATTTTCGGAATCCTTGATGGAATGTCTAAAAATCTATCTTATCAGAATTTTGATTTAGGTCACGTGATGGTCACCATTTTGAATTGAAAATGAAAAATAGAAGCAATTTGAAGGGCCGGTACTTTGGAACACAATATTTCTCCTTCTAATTAAGCTAGAATGTTCAAACTTTGTGTAGACGTTCACTAGTTCAATGTCATGATTGAGTTCAAAGATGAGCATTTTCTGCCTAGGGTAAGCAGAGATAAGCACGCTGATTTGTTGATTCTTTAGGCCACGATAACTTTGGTTATAATGAAGGGAGAGCGATGACACACTTGTCAATCCAGAGTCTAATAGCTAGCCTGATGTGTAATATTTCCTCGATAAGAGACGTTTTAGACTTTGTAGACTTTGAAAACATACCATGTTATGTATTAAAATTAGATGCCCTTGAGGCATTCGATAGAGTGTCTCATTCCTATATTATTGCTGTTTTAAACACTTCAACTTTGGAACTAACTTTATTAACCATGTTAAAACTTTATACACTGATGTACGTAGTTGTGTCAAGATCAATGGTCATTTGTCACGTTCCTTTCCCGTTACTACTGTGTGAGTTCTGGTAAATAATAAACGGATTTCTTCGATTATGAACAAACTAGTTAACTTTGGTTATTATAAACTTACCTGTGTGTTTAAAATGAACTCCCGTTAAATAAAATCCATTGCACCACTAAATGTCCCAATGTATAAAAACAGTTCTCTCTTGAAAAATTGAAATCCAACAAACTTTCGGTTAAGAAAAATATCAATATGGCAGCTGGTTACGTCACACCTCGGGAGATATCACTTTGTATCAGGGGTGACAGCATAGGAAATGTGGCATTTAAAAGCACGTCTCGACTCGGCATTGAGTTTGAGCGTTCGCACACATAACAACCTGTATTTTTTAAAATTTGTTACCGGCTTAATTATTTGATTAGCGGCTCGGATGGGATAATTTTCTTTTTAACACGCATGAGGAACAAAAATAACTACATTCTTTTCACGGGCCTTAAATATTACCCATCTTTATAATATGGTATAATAATATTATTATTTAACATATATGCAGGCCATTAAGAATTAATGTTCCGCTTCTTACAGGGTGTTACGGACTTATCGGCATTGTATCCGCCACCCAATGCCATTAGGCACATTGAACGCTGCCGCAACACGCTTAAAAATGTCACTGAAGCGGTTATTATTTGATCGAAAGAATGAGATCAAATTAATAATACACTCAGAGTCCTCAGACACTTCGGAGGTGTGCTTCGTGATCCGTGTTAAACTATTTATAATATAAAGAAAATAGGATATTAAAATTTATATTTTATATATGACTTTATTTTTACGAGTATCCGTGCAATCAGTGATTCTTTCATTGTGAATAAAATTTGATAGACTGGCGATCAATGGTTTCAATATAAAGCTCCTATGTAATTGCCTTCAATTGATATTTTCGTCGCCCAAACTCAAACGATCGTAATGTTGGCGCTTTGCTTTGAGCATAGCACGTGGTTGCCAAAATATGCGTCAAATTTAAACAACCTCGCTTCAGTGTGTTGGATTCGTCCAATATGTGACGAAAGCAATGTTATTATCCACTCTGTCGAAATAACAAGTAAATATTCAAATTTTTCAAGAGAGAACCGGTTTTATTCGTTGGGATTTTTAGTGGTGCAAAGGATTTTATTTAACGGGAGTTCATTTCAAACACACGGGTAAGTTTATAATAACCAAAGTTAACTAGTTTGTTCATAATCGAAGAAATCCGTTTATTATTTACCAGAACTCACACAGTAGGTCCGTCAGACAGGGTTGTCCATTATCTGCGTTATTGTATGTCCTTACGGCGGAACCGCTAAACGCCCTCACCAAATCCAATGCGAACATTACTGGTATTTCAATACCTGGCTCCCCCACCCCATCTCTTTTATATCAGCACGCCGACGACTGTACCCTCACCCTAGCTAATACTGATTCGATTATTAATACCTTCTCCCAGCTTGAGCTTTATTGCAAAATTTCCGGTGCAAAAATTAATGTCCGAACTTTTACTTGCAGGCTCTGTTAAATATAATAATGTAACTCTAGCTGTAGATGTTAAAGTGATACATGATTGTATCGAGATCTTAGGAATATATTTAGGGCCAAATGTTACCGCCTGTACACATAGAAACTGGGATCCCAGATTGTCTAAAATTAAAAATATTTTAAATATGTGGTCCCAAAGACACCTTACTTTAATGGGAAAATCTATTGTTATTAATATCTTATGTATGTCAATTTTATGGTATCCATTAAGAATCTTAAACATACCGGATTACATTGTCATTGAGATAGAATCAGCTATTAAGAATTTCTTGTGGTTTGGTAAAAAAAACTTAATAAAAAGTTCTACTATTCTCGGCACTCATGCCCAGGGAGGTTTAAATATTCCCAAAATAATCTTAAGACAAGATGCTTTTAGACTTGTTTGTCTGAAACGATATATTGATAATTCTTATAATGCCGTATGGAAACACTTACTCAATTACTTTTTAAAATCATATTATAAAATGTATTTAGATATAGAAGTATTCTCTACGAAATGTTTCAAAGGAGGTCTTGGACATATACCAATATTTTATAGAGCTTTGTTAATTGCCTGGAATAATATTAATAATGACACTAGTTATAACGATATTTTAAACCAGCCTTTATTTGATAATCCACATATTTTATATAATGGTAAAACAATACATTTTGATTATTATATATTGCATAAAATTGTAAAAATTGTAAAAATTGCTGACATATGTTATTGTGTAATACCGGGTTTAACACATATACTAGATCTGTTTGATTCTGATGATGAAGACTTTAATTACGCAAAAATTGAAAAATGTTTTAATATTATTTGTTCGTCTATACCCCAACTTGGTTAAATATTATTGATAATGAAAGCCATGTGATTCATAAAGAAATGTACTTATGCATCCCTTATGGAGATAGAACTCTGCCGGTTGAAAATTGTACATCCAAAATATTTTATACTATATTAAGAGACAAGTTCTATCAGAAACCAACCAGTGAATTATTTTGGGACCTGTTACATTCTAATATTGTATGGAAAGATGTTTGGATATCTGTGTTTTGTTATTTTAAAAGCAATGAATGTATTGAAAATGACTACAGAATCGCACATAATATTGTATACACTAAAGAGAATTTACATAAATACAGACTTATTGATGAACCCTTTTGTACACTATGTCAAAGCAAACAAATTGAAGACATGAATCACTTATTCTTAACATGTTCTAGTACTTTAACATTTCGTGAATATTTAAGATTTTTATCCTGAAGGATTTAGCCTGCATGAGTTTCATTCTCTTATTATGTTTGGTACTAAAGTTATTAAGGGAAATAAAAAGAATAATATACTTATTCTCTTACTTTCATTTGCCCGCCTAGCTATAATAAAACGTAGAAATATGTTTGTTAAAACTGGGAAAGTAATAGATGTTATCAAATTATTCATTAATTTATCGAATCTCATTTTCAATACCTTTTGCTTCATTGCAATGAAAACCACTTTAGAGAACTGTTCGAGACATCTAATGTATTACGTATTGACAAAGATGAAGTTAAATTAAGCCTTCATCCCTAAAAATAAAAGGAATCGAATGGTCCATAACAACTTATTAAGTTTTGTATCGTAAAAATTAAGTGTGGATGAAAAAATTGTCCATAAAATTACTTTCGACACCCTAACTTGCCTCGAGAATTTTCGTTAAGTTTCCCTCTCTTGAGGCCCACGTGGCTCGAAATTTTTTAAATGGATTTCTTACTTCGGGTTCAGAGCGAAACCTTTTACAAGGTTCGGGTGTGTGTGTGTGTCGGGGGGGGGGGGGGAATTTTTTATTTATTTATTTATTTTATTTTTTTTTGTAAACTGTAAATATCCTGTGAAATTAATTTTGTAGAATGAAAATAGAATTATGTATCTTATATATTGTATTTTGTCGGAATAAATATATTTAAAAAAAAAAAGATAGCCTGTTGTGTGAAATCATTGTATCGGATTTCTCAGAATCTAACCATAAGATGTTTCTGAAACTTTGACCTACGCCACCAAAAATGGTGATTAAATATATTTTCAAAACGCTTTAAGCATTCGAAATCACCGAATTTTACGATCGAATGAAACTAACCTGCATTACTGTAACTCTGTGACTATTTAACCTATTTTACTAATTCTTTTTTCTGTGAGTACCTTGACAAAAATTGTTTTCAACTGCAGTTTCAGATTTTCGAATTTCGAAAATTCGTCGCTATGATTTCGAACCGGAAGTTGAGACCAACTTGACAACTTATTAAATAGTTGTACGATTTTCATGAAATTTAGTATGTAAGTAGATCTTACCGATGCAACTTTAAAGATGTCATTAGAAAATTTTAAAATTATCTCCCCTTGGTGAAATTAAGGATTAAAGTTTTAAAAAAAATCGAAGAAATATAGGTCAGAATGACCTGTTTTTTTATTTGGGTACTAGATAAGTAAATACTGATTCGTACACCAAATATTGAGTTTGTGACTTAAACCGGAAGTGCCGCCATCTTGAAACGTGAAACATCATTAAGGCTTTTGCGATATTTTACTTACAGACATGGGAGTTACATTTTCGGAATCCTTGAAGGAATGCTTAAAAGTCTATGGGATCAGAATTTTGATTTCGGTCACGTGATGGTCACCATTTCGAACTGAATATGAGAAACGGTGAAAAATCGACATAAACGTGCACGTAAATGAAAGCAATAGGTCGTAGTTTGGAGAATATGTCCCCTATTTCCAAAATGAATACATTTCTGGATAGCCGGGATCAGGGGAGAAATATTGCTATTTGAAAATGTCACATTTTCGAATTTTGTCTCTGATGTTTTTCATGCCGATAAAGTTGTTTACGAGTGAAAAATCATAAAAACTTCGCTAAATTTACACCGATTTTAATGATTTTTTTTTCTTGATGAGATTTTTTACATGACCTATGACATGTGACGTGACAGGAAGTGGCTGAATATGAAAGCCTTAATATCTGCTTTGCAGATCTAGTTATTCTTCTTCTTATTATTATTATTCTTTTGTTTTGAGTAGATCTCAGCAACTGCTTGTCGCATCGTTACGATTTCTTCGGTTTTACTGGGAAAGTGGGTGTGACTTAGAGGATAAAGCTATTTTCAACGTTCTGCGACAATGCGAAATGTCCGAAATCACCGAACTTATCGTTTTTAAAAATATTGCAGTAATTTTAACAATAATCATTGGATTTTAACTTTCGATACATTTTGGCATAGCCGGAGACAGGGCACATAGCTACGCTACTTTCGATTTTTGATTTTCGGCAAATCTTCGAAGATATTAGGCGCCAAATTTCGAAAATTTTAAAATTTTACAAAAAACTTTTTTATATATGAATATTTTTTAGTTGTGTTGTGCACAGAAGTAAAGAGTCACCTGACTAGCTCAAAAATGTTTAAAAAATTTGTCTCAGTAATTTTCTTTGGCCGCCATTGGCTCATGCAGTTTTTCAGTCCTAGATTAATTTTTTATTGTTCGATTTGTATAAAACAAAGTTCATATGCTTCGTTGTCTCAATTGTCATTTTTTTGTTATCTGTCGGCACCGGAAGTGGCATAATTTTACCAAAAACTACAATTTTGACAGTTAGATACCATTTTTCGAAAACGAATATTATTTTTTTGAAAAATTATATGACTCAAAGAGTGTGTCCTTTAAAGGCGCATAAAATGTCCGAAGCAGTTTTTTTAATTTCGATTTCATTTTCGAGCAAATTCGATTAAAAGGTTAAAAATGGTGTAAATTTGACCTATTTACAACCGATTCAGGCTTTTCAGATTTTAAAATATTTCTTCTTAACTTTTATAAACATGTAGCTATAATCCATACGAAGAAAATGTATGTTAAAACTAGTTTGTAATAAAAGCAGTAGCCAAGAAATGGGCAGTTCTTCATAAGTCACTGTTTTCGTTATTTTGCGTGTAAAATAGTCAATTATTATTGGATTTTTATAAAAGTGACATCATTTGATTAAAAAAGCATGTAGCGTCATATCAAGTTGATTACAATTTAAAATTGACACCGGAAGTGACGTCATTTTGTCAAAAACAACATTTTAAACTTTTTAAATCAATGTTTTATTCAACCAAGAATTACTTAATATGTATTAATAATTTTAATTTTTGGTTTAAATTCACATATAAACACAACTCATATGGTCATATAGATATCATAAAATTGTTTCTAACTTGTTCGGTTGCCGAGAAATAGACGGTTTTCTACAGGTCACTTTTGAAGGTTTTGGGGCCATAAAAGTGTCAATTATTATTCGATTTTCATAAACGTTACACCATGTTATACCTAATGCCATTTGGGATTTCATACAAGTAATTTAAGATTTTCATTATCAGCGGAAGTAACGTCATTTTGGCAAAAACTGTATTTTTAGCCTTCAAAACAGATATTTTATTCAAATGAGTCTGTTTTGAAATCTTTTTCAAATTATGGTATTTGATTTTATTCAAATGAATCTGTTTTGAATTTTTTTTCAAATTATGGTATTTGATGCCAATCAACAAATGAATGAACCCATACGATCATACATATACCACAAAATGGTTTCTAACTTGTACGGTTGCAGAGAAATAGCCGATTTTCTACAAGTCACTTTTAAATTTTTTTGTCTTTAAAAGTGGCAATTATTATTCGATTTACATAAAATTTTCACTATATGATATCGTATGCCATTTCTGGTTTTATAAGACTAATTGAACATTTTCATTAACACCGAAAGTAATTTAATTTTGTCAAGATCATTTACAAGTAACAAATGTATAAAATGAATTGATATTGCTGGATTTGGTTGATTCTGCGTCAATTTTATTTGTGTGCAATGTTAATTTGGAAACCTGTTTAGTGGTTTCATTGGTACCGGAAGTGACATATGTTCAAGGGTAATTGGGCACCGGAAGTGACATGTTTAAGGGTAACGTGGCACCAGTGAAACCCGTCATTCGTCTGAAAGCCTATTGAGATTACTAAAATTATTATTATTAGGTTTTCAGACTTTCGTCTGAAAGACTATTGTTTTTACTAAAATTATTATTAGACTTTGTCTGAAAGACTATTATTTTTACTAAAATTATTATTATTATTATTATTTATCGCGGAAGCCTATTTCTCCATGATCGAAAACAGATATCGATCTGGAACCAAACATTATATCCGGAAACTAGGTGGTGGCTACTCATTAAGAGTGTATCCGCGAGAAGACCATGCAAAAATCGCAAAAAGTGCTAAGATGGGGGGTCGGAAGTTTTTGATCAAACTTATGGTATGGCACCCCGTAGGGGCAAGAAGTGACATGCTGAAGTGGTTTCAACCTAATGTCGTTATAAAGGACTGTTCTGGAAATACTCATTTTATGGGTAAAATTTTGGTTTTCACATCTGTATTTATCACCTTTTTTAAGCACAGACTGCATTCTATGGTGCAATAAAAAACTTCTAATTTTGACACTGTCTGATAAAACGGTTGTCAACTTTCACCCCAGCACCAATTTGAAAAAAAAATCAGTCCATACTAATTTTTTGTGGACTTGATTTAGGGTGCCATATTCACATTGTCCCAATAGTACACAAAAAGATACACTGGGGGATTCCACGTCAAGTGTACACAAGGTTCTGACATGACCATCACAGATTTTGATGATTTTTGGTGTGCAAGTTTACCATGACGAAATAACATGATGTGCAAAATTTTAGCGCTGGGAGCCCCATGGGGCCCCATCAGGGGCATTCCGAAATTTGGGCCTTTTCGGCTGACCTTCAAACTTTGGAGATCCATAACTTCGTCCCTAGTAATACTACTTACATGAAATTGGTATAAAATTGTTCAGAAAACATGGATCTTTCTAAAGATCAGGAGCACAAACTCGACAGAACAAAACCCAGGCAGATGTTGTTGACCTTGACCTTGGAACCCACGCCCCCATAAAGGGGCAACTTCGATTTGGCCAATTTTTCGTGTGAACATTGCCCCGCCTATGATTAACGAACACACAAAAAATCAAAATGGGATCTCCATGGGAACAGATTTTAGGAGCCGGTCAAGTCAGGTGCTACACAGTTATTCAAGTGCACACGACCTTATCACCACGACATGACGTCGTAACAACAACTCAGCGAACCTGATTTCGGCCGTGGAAAGAGATGCCAACGATGAACAACACGCGGTGTCCAACTAACATAGTACCTATAGTAGTGACATCGGCCACAGTGTTGTTTATTATATTGCTTTAAGCTCGTAACGTTGCATTCTCATTACTCACAAATTCGTGTGGGGAAAAATGTGGTTCTATTTTCGAGGTGCGGTAAAAATTTGAGGTCTGTACACTATTAATGGATCGTCCAGTGACAAGATAGGTTGCCAGGCAATGAAAAATACGCCCAGCTAAGTCGTCCTGGCGTCAACAAGGGTTGTCGCATATTTTTACTTTTGTCAGTAAGGAGAAAGTTTACAATGCATGAAAATCTTATTACTAGTAATAGCCCATTAAGTAGTGGTTAGAATTCCTCCACAAGATATTTCAAAGTGATCAAGGACCATAAATCTGGCAGGAATTATGACCTTAAACAATGTGCATAAATTCAAAATCAATTGCATAAAAACATTAGCCTCTACAGCATCCACAAAATATTTCAAAGGGATCGAGGGCCATAACTCTTGCAGTAATTATCGGATATCACTGAAAATCAATAGTCTTCTTCGTCTAAACACTGTGTATAAATTCAAAATCAATCGGATATTAACATTAGCATCTAGAGCATCCACAAGATTTTTCTAGGCCCATTACTCTGGCAGTAATTATCGAATATCGCTGAAAATCAACAGGTTTCTTCGTCTGATGACCGTAAACACTGTGTATACAAAGCCAAACAATTATTATTGTCCCCCGCCTTTCGAAGAAAGTTGGGGGACTATTAAAATGGGTTCGTCCGTCTGTCTGTCTGTCTGTCTGTCTGTCTGTCTGTCTGTCCGTCCGTCACACTTTTTGGGACACAATAACTCTCTTCCTAATTGAGCTAGAATGTTCAAACTTGGTGTATGTGTTTATTAGGTCAATGCCTTGATGGAGTTCGAAGATGAGCATGTTCCGCTTAGGGTAAGCAGAGATAAGCAATTTGATTGGTTGATGCTTTGGGACACGATAACTTTAGTTCTAATTAAGTGAGATTGATGAAACTTGGTGTATAATTTCATTATAGTAATACCTTGACTAAGTTCGATAATGAGCATTTTCTGCTCAGGGTAAGCAGAGCTATACGCAATTTGATTGGTCGAGAATTTGGAACACAATAACTCTCCTTCTAATTCAGTTAAAATGTTCAAACTTGGTGTATATGCTCATTAGGTCAATGCCTTGATGGAGTTCGAAGATGAGCATTTTCTGCTTAGGGTAAGCAGAGATAAGCAATTTGATTGGTTGATCCTTTGGGACACGATAACTTTAGTTCTAATTAAGTGAGAGTGATGAAACTTGGTGTATAGTTTCAGTATAGTAATACCTTGACTAAGTTCGATAATGAGCATTTTCTGCTCAGGGTAAGCAGAGCGATACGCAATTTGATTGGTCGAGACTTTGGAACACAATAACTCTCCTTCGAATTGAGTTAAAATGTTCAAAATTGGTGTGTATGCTTATTAGGTCAATGCCTTGATGGAGTTCGAAGATGAGCATTTTCTTCTTACGGTAGGCAGAGATAAGCAATTTTTGGATGACACTTCGTGTTCAGTTTGATTGGTCGATACGTTTGAAAAAAATAAATGTGCGATTAATTAATATGTGTCATCTATTTATTTTGGGATTTCGGCGGGGGACATCAGCCTCACTGTTGGCTTGTCTTTAACCGCTAGAGCATCCAGAAGTTTTTTTTCAAAGTGATTAAGGCCCATAACTCTGGCAGTAATTATCGAATATTGCCGAAAACCAATAGGCTTCTTCATCTATTGACCTTAAACACTGTGTATAAATTAATAGACAATCAGATATTAACTTTGGTCTCTAAAACATCCACAAGATTTTTCAAAGTGATCGAGGGCCATAACTGTGACAATAATTATTGGATATCGCTGAAAATCAATAGGATTCTTTGTCTCATGACCTTAAACACTGTGTATGAATTTAAAGTCAATCGGATATTAACTTTAGCCTCTAGAGTGTCCACAAGAAAGTGTGGACGACGGACGGATAGACAAACGGACGGACGGACAGGGGCAACGGCAATATATGTCCACATTTCCATGTGGGCGTATAAAAAACAGAGAGTACAAGTTATCATAGTGAAATTAGTGATCAGAAGTCAGCTTGCACAAAACAACCTACAGTGAATTCGAATAAAATCGACGTCTGTTTTAGCGACCAAGATGGACTTCATGTCCATCAAATCTGTTCCCATAGAGATCCCACTTTGATTTTGTGTGTGGTCGTAATATATAGGTGGGGCAATGTTCACACGAAAAATTGGCCAAATCGAATCTGCCCCTTTTTATGGGCGTGGTTTCCAAGGTCAAGGTCAACAACATCTGTTCTGTCGAGTTTGTGCTCCTGGTCAATAGAAAGAGGGGGGTTGGGATGGCCTAGTGGTCTAGAGTGCCGCGCTTCGACCTCTAGCTGGCCGGTCACCTCTGGCTTGTGGCTGTGGTTTCGAGCCCTGATGTGAGCGTATGTGGCATGGAGATAGGGGCGCCTTCTCAACCTCGTGGGTTTCCTCCGGACACTCCGGTTTCCTCCCACTGCTAAAGACCCCAACGCGCAAGCGAATTATTGAAATAAAATTAAACCATATGTTAGTCCCGAAATGACCTAGTTTGTGTTGAGTGGACGTTAAACCCCATTTCTCTCTCTCTCATTAGAAAGATCCATGTTTTCTGAACAATTTGGTACCAATTTCATGTACGTAGGATGACTAGGGGCGAAGTTATGGATTTTCAAAGTTTGAAGGTCAGCCGAAAAGGCCCAAATTTTGGGATGTCCCTAAAGGGGCCCAATTGGGCCCCCAGCGCTAAAATTTTGCACATCATGTTTTTTCGTCATGATTAACTTGCACACCAAAAATCATCAAAATCTGTGATGGTCATGTCAAAATCGCCCAAATTTTGTGTACACTTGACATGGAATGCCCCCACTGTAACTTTTTCTTTCGTGGTCGCAAGTAGAATTTCTTTGGATGGTTTTGAAGTGCTAAGGATATAGTATCGATATGTGTAAAAAAAAAATGACCGGAATGCAACATACTTTAAATATACAGCTTATTGAAAAGTGCTAAAAATAAGCTTTTGTGATACATTTGTTTAAGCAAATTTGATTTGAGAAATAAAATGCTTGGCTTTTATACGTTTTCATCTCATCCATAGCCATCATTTGCACCATGTGGTACTGTATATAAGTGTGTATTTGTATTTATGGTATATTTGGTATTGTCGTATTGTTCCTTTAACATATTTGTTGTATTGCCTCTTTAAGGTTTCATTTTCCAACAGGTTACCGAAAATGGCTACAAATTTAAGAGCTTGTTACCAGTATTCATTTTGGGACATATCCACTGATTTCTACAATGCAGAAATGTGGAAGCTTAAATTTTAACAGCTTAAATTGAATCGACGCAGAACAGTGTAGTATGGTAGCAACGTCTCTCGAGCGCTGTCAGTTACACCTACAGGGTCGGATTTAGAATAAGAGAGGCCATAGGCAATCTCCCTGAACAGGCCCCGCGACATGGACCTAGGGGTCCTGGGACAAGCATTTCGGTGATGGGGTCGGTTGCGGGAAGTCATGCGGTTGGTGGTTCGAATCTCACAACCAGAGTTATGACTCTTGATCGCTTTAAAAAATCTTGTGGACGCTCTAGAGACCAAAGTTAATGTCCGATTGACTTTAAATTGACACACAGTGTTTATGGTCATGAGACAAAGAAGCCTATTGATTTTCAGCGATATCCGATAATTACTGCCAGAGTTATGACCTTTGATCACTTCGTAAAATCTTGTTGATGCTTTGGAGGCAAAAGTTAATATCCCATTGACTTTAAATTTATACACAGTGTTTACCGTCAGGGATTTCCGATAAATACTGCCAGAGTTATGACCCTTGATCACTTCGCAAAATCTTGATGGCGCGTTGGAGGAAAAAGTTAATATCCCTTTGACTTTAAATTTATACACAGTGTTTAAGGTCATGAATGAGACGAAGAAACTCAAGTTAATATCAGATTTCAATTAATACTTAGTGTTTGAGGTCATGAGACGAAGAAGCCTTGATCATGTGTTGTAAACGTTCTCCTTACTGACAAAAGAAAACATATGCGACAACCCTTGTTGACTGCACGGACGACTTTGTGGACGTATGTTTCGTTGCCTGGCAACCTATCTTGTTTGGATTATATCATTTAAAAAAATGTCTATTTGAGATTAATGGATATATTTAAGATTATTTCATTGAGCACATCGATATTCCAATGGAAGCTCGTGGGCAACTGTGGCAACCATTTCCCGTCGGCGCTAGATGAACAATGGACGATAACAGGCCGTTTAAAGCATTTTTTTTCAAGACATTTTTATAAATCAGATACTTATGCATTTTAGGGCTGATAGTAAACACCATAAGAATGAAATGGAAAAAAAATTGTTAGGTTTTTTTTATCTACTATACGGTTAATTTACACCAAAATAAGGAAATTACAGATTAATTTCATAGGTTATTGTTTCCTTTACCTAGTTTTTGTCAAGTCGATTCCGGTCATTTTTATTTTTTGTATCACATGTTGGGAGGTTGTTTGTTCACATGAGCATAAATTTTTTAAACCCACCCCATGAAAGAAGTAGCTATAGGGTGTCAAACTTTGGGTGACGAAAAATGGGGAATTTAGAAAGGCTTTGATATCCAGTCCGTATACAGTCCTCGTTTGCCGGAATCGTCTGAAATTCATTTTGTGGAAACAGCACTAGGTCATCTACAAACTGTGTGAGTTTGGCCTTTTTGCTACATATAGTAAATGTGTGAGGACTTGCCAAAGTTGGTATTTGAGAAAAGACAGATTTTGGCCATTTCACCATTTGGAAAATGTTTTTTCAATTTTCTCAGTCTGGAATTGAAAGATTTATCTGATATTGCACATATATGTGTTTTGGGACTATCCCAACTTATAAACCAAATTTGGTCAAAATCTGTGATTGAAGCCTTAGCACCTTCTGCGTGGTTTTCTCACGGACACACTCTTAAAACACTTTTGCAACTTCTGCGCAGACCGGAAGTGACCGAATTTCGTGCCATACCAAAAAATTAAAAAACGGCAGTAGATTCGTTAATTCTGTACCTATTTTCATACAAATGACATTTTCGGAAACCCTGAGTCTTTTCTCGGGCGATGGCGAATTGGAAATTTCGAAACTTCGTCGCTGACTTCTAGCGTTTGAAAACTAAAAAAAAGAGACAAAAGAGACATTTTTGTTATTTTTCAAAATTTTCAAATTTGACCTACATTTTTGGATACCTGAAGACCATCCGATTCCAGAAATATAAGTTTCATTCCGAGTTATCGCCCTTTATTTTTCGATTTTTTTCGAATTTTCTGCCATTTCCCGAACCCTTATATTTTTTGGAAAGAATAATCCGATATTTCTGTAAGCTCTGGTACATAAAGCTATATAGTCAGACCTTTTTATAAAGCAATTTCAACAACGATCCGTAAACCGGAAGTAGTAGAAATAATTTCTGATGTTTGGAAAAAAATGCAAAAAATGGGTGCTTTGGGAGAAAAACGTGATTATTTCGTCCGATATCAACGGATTAAAGAGATTAGGGTATCGTTGGGTTGCACGAGAATTGAAGTATTATATGGTACCCATTTCATAAAGATACGATGACCCGGAAGTAAAATATGGCACGCTGAAAATCAAGTATTTTCTAATTTGGAGCGTTTTTGGACGCCTTTATCTCGAAAACTGCTTCAGCGATTTTTCTTAAACTTTATCTATCGATGGTCCTTCCGGTAGTCTTTAGCATGGATCCATTCGTTAAGACCTTCAAATAATTGGAATAGGACAAAAAAGAGACTAAAAATCGAAAAAAGTCGAAAAATCGTGAAATTTTGGAAAATGCTCTACTATTTTTATACGCCCACATTTTTATGTGGACGTACATTGTCGTCGCCCCTGTCCCTCCGGACGTCCGTCCAAAATTTGTTTGTGGACTCTCTACAGGTCACAATTCTTATCCGATTTTGACGAAACTTGAAATATAGGTTTATCCCCAAAAGATCTCGGCTGCTTTCGATATTGGCATGTATCGGATGAAAACTTCATGGATTATGGCCCCTGATTGTACGAAAAATCACGTTTTTAGCTTGTGGACCGTATAGAGGTCACAATTTTGAACCGATTTTGATGAAACTTGACATGCATGTTTATAACCCAAAGATCTTGTTCCTTTCGATATTTGCGCCTATCGGAATGTAATTTCCTGAATTATGGCCCCTGATTGTCCGAAAAATCACCCTTTTTAGCTTGTGGTCCCTCTGGAGGTCACAATTATTATCCGATTTAAAAAACCGTTTGATTATATCACCGTTACACCCTAAGGAAGGTTGAGTTCGAATTTCGGGAAAATCGGACGAAAATTGCCATACAAAATGGCCGCCGTTTGTACGCGAATACTGTTTAAAAATGGTATAACAAGGTTGTGGACCCTGTAGAAGTCACATTTTTTATTTGATTTTGATGAAACTTGAAATTCATGGTTATAACCCAAAGATCTTGGTTCCTTTTGATATTTGCGCATATCGGAACGTAACTTCCTGAATTATGGCCCCTGATTATACGCAAAATCGCCTTATTTTAGCTTGTGGTCCCTCTGGTGGTCACAATTATTATCCGATTTAATAAAACGGTTGATTATATTACTGTTACACCGTAAGGAAGGTTGAGTTCGAATTTCGGGAAAATCGGACCAAAATTGCCATACAAAATGGCCGCCGTTTGTACGCGAATATTGTTAAAAAATTGTATATCATGGTTGTGGACCCTGTAGAGGTCACAATTTTAATTCGATTTTGATGAAACTTGAAATGCATGGTTATAACCTAAAGATCTTGGTTCCTTTCGTTATTTGCGCATATCGGATGGTAACTTCCTGAATTATGGCCCCTGATTGTCCGAAAAATCGCCTATGGTCCCTCTGGAGGTCACAATTATTATCGGATTTGAAAAAACGTTTGACTCTATCACCGTTACACCCTACGAAAGGTTGAGTTCGAATTTCGAGAAAATTGGACTATAATTCCCAGAAAAAATGGCCGCCGTTTGTACGCAAACAGTGTCAAAATATGGTATGTCAAAGTTGTGGACCCTGTAGAAGTCACATTTTTTATTTGATTTTGATGAAACTTGAAATTCATGGTTATAACCCAAAGATCTTGGTTCCTTTCGATATTTGCGCATATCGGAACGTAACTTCCTGAATTATGGCCCCTGATTATACGCAAAATCGCCTTATTTTAGCTTGTGGTCCCTCTGGTGGTCACAATTATTATCCGATTTAATAAAACGGTTGATTATATTACTGTTACACCGTAAGGAAGGTTGAGTTCGAATTTCGGGAAAATCGGACCAAAATTGCCATACAAAATGGCCGCCGTTTGTACGCGAATACTGTTAAAAAATTGTATATCATGGTTGTGGACCCTGTAGAGGTCACAATTTTAATTCGATTTTGATGAAACTTGAAATGCATGGTTATAACCTAAAGATCTTGGTTCCTTTCGTTATTTGCGCATATCGGATCGTAACTTCCTGAATTATGGCCCCTGATTGTCCGAAAAATCGCCTATGGTCCCACTGGAGGTCACAATTATTATCCGATTTGAAAAAACGTTTGACTCTATCACCGTTACACCCTACGAAAGGTTGAGTTCGAATTTCGAGAAAATTGGACCATAATTGCCAGAAAAAATGGCCGCCGTTTGTACGCGAACAGTGTAAAAATATGGTATGTCAAAGTTGTGGACCCTGTAGAGGTGACAATTTTAATTCGATTTTGATGAAACCTGAAATGCTTGTTTATAACCTAAAGATCTTTATTCTTTTCGATATTTGCGCATATCAAATTGTAACTTAATGAATTATGGCCTTTGATTCTAGGAAAAATCACTTTCGGTATTGCTTGTTCTCTGTCTATCTCTCGAACAATTGTTATCTGATTTAAAAAAAAACTCTGATTATATTACTGTTGCACCGTAAGGAAGGTTGAGTTCGAATTTCGTGAAAATCGTACCAAAATTGCCGGACGAAATGGTCACCGTTTGTACGCGAATATTGTAAAAATATGGTATATCATGGTTGTGGACTCTCTACAGGTCACAAGTCTTATCCGATTTTGACGAAAAGTAACATTTCTAGGTTGTGTACCGTCACACCATAATCATTGTCGGCTTCGAATTTCATGAATATCAGACTGGAACTGACCAACAAAATGGCTGCTCCCAATACAGTATGAAATACAGGACTTAATGATGTAGGAAAAATCACTTTCGGTATTGCTTGTTCTTTATCCATCTCCCAAAAATGTGGGCGTATCCTGCCTGGCAGTGCCAGCCTATCTTTTTGTTTGAAGAGATTTTCAATAAAAGGATATAAATTCAGATAGCTGACCTAATTACGGTTCTAACGATGTATAATATGTATGTAGTTATTGAAATTTAATTTTCAATATTTTTACATTTTTAACACTTTTGAACATGGGATTTCTCAGAAGTGTTTTATTTAATCGTATAGTGTAGTATATCATTAGAGAGCCCTGTTCACATGCAAACTCCAAAACTGGATGTGAAAACTACTCGACAATGATTCGTATACCGGAAGTAGTTCAAAAAAAGACGAAAAATGTAAAAGATAAAAAAAATGGAGCTCTTGCCAAAAGTTCGAATTCTCCGTCACATATTAGCGGACCAGAACAATTAAAGTGTCGTTGGATAGTTCCATTAATAGACGATCGTATAACATCTAATTCTTAGGAAATAAATTATGGTACGCCGAAAACTAAGTATTTTCCGTTTTGGATCATTCTGAGACGCCTTTTTCTCGAAAACGACGCCTACGATTTTTCTTAAACATTTTTTACTCAGAGTCCTATCGGTGGCCTAGCGTGTGCATCTAATAATAAAAGCGTTTCAATATTATAGGTAATTGAAATATGACCTCAAACTTTAAAAAAAAAGTTGAAATATCATTAAATTATTGAAAATGCTCTTTTATGTATCTTTTTTTCGAAAATTACTCAACGAATGTTTCTGATATTTCTGGTACAGGAAGTTAAGTATCTAATTAACTTGTTAAAGCTATTCCCACAATGATCGAAAAACCGGAAGTAGTCGAAAAAATCTCCGATATTTTGATTTTTTTTTTTACATTTTTACAGAAAACTTTTTTATCTATGAATATTTTTTGATGGTAGTTTACACAGAGTTAACGTATCACCCTACTTGAGCAGAAGTGATAAAGAATTTTGTCTCGGTAATTTTCTTTAGTCGCCATTGGCTAATTTAGTTTTTCGTACCTAGATTAATTATGTATTGTTTGATTTGTATAAAAGAAAGTGCATATGCTCCGTGGTCTCAATTGTAATTTTTTGTGTTACCGTGAAATTTGTCTGCACGCAACGGAAGTGGCGTAATATTAACAAAAACTACAATTTTGACAGTTCAATACCACTTTTTGAAAGCAAATATTATTTTTTTCCAAATCTTATATAGCATGCGCGCTGTAAAGGGGCACAAATCGTTAGCTCCGATTTTGTAATTTCAATTTCATTTTCGGGCCATTTCGAATAAATGTAAAACAAATTGTAACAATCAGTTATTTACAACCCATTCAACGTCTTCATATTTTGAACTATTTATTCGTAGCTTTCATAAACTCGTAGTAATAATCCAGACAAGGAGAATGTATGCAAAAAACAGTTCGTAATATGAGCAATTGCCGAGAAATATGCAGTTTTGCATGCATCACTTTTTACGTTATTTTGCCTATAAAAGAATAAATTATTATCCGATTTTCAATAATTTTTTTTTCATTCGATGCCTAATGCCAATTTGGACTAGGTTAAGCCAATTTTACAATTTCACTGTGACCGGAAATGACGTCATTTTGGCAAAAACTGTATTTTTAATCTAAAAAACAAATATTTTATTCAAATGAGTCTTTTCTATAATATTTTTAAAATTATGATATTTGAATCCCATCAACGAATAGCATGAACCCATACGATCATACAGATACCACCAACAAGTTTCTAACTTGTACGGTTGCCGAGAAATAGACGAGTTTCTACAAGTCACTTTTCAAGCTTTTTGGTCTACAAAAGTGTCAATTATTATTCAATTTTCACCATTTGATGCCTTATGCCATTTATGATTGCAATGATCTGATTTAACATTTCCATTATCACCGGAAGTAATGTCATATTTGCAAAAGCCGTATTTTTAGACTTCAAAACAAATATTTTTTTGAAGTGAGTTATATTTATTATTTGTTTAACGTTATAACGTTTGATTCTAATGGCCATTTAGATTGGATCAATATAATCATACTAATATCAAAAAATTGCTTCTAGCATATTCCCTTGTCGAGAAATAACCAATTTTCTAAGGATCACTTTTTAAGTTTTTTACCTATTTAATTTCAGTTTATGGGTTCTAAGTTTATTATTTATTGCCTGATATGTATAAAACAATTCTCAATTGCGAATTCTCAGCTTATTTGTTACCGATAATGATTTCTTTTGCCACCGGAAGTGAAGTAATTTTGCCAGACTTTACAATTTTGACCGGTGTATTTGCAAGCAAATATTACTTTTACAAATCTGATAGAGGGTGTCACTGAATCATAACAACTACAGTTTCATTTGGTAGCTCGATGGATCGGCTCTTGTATGACGCACGTCCTGTCTGATTCCTGAAAGCCGATTCAGCACTGCAGATCTGCAGGTCTAGTTAGGCTTTCAGACTTTCGTCTGAAAGCCTATTGAGATTACTAAAATTATTATTTATTAGGCTTTCAGAGCCTATTGAGATTACTAAAATTATTATTTTTATACGCCCACATTTTCATGTGGACGTATTATGTCGTCGCCCCTGTCCGTCCGTCCGTCCACAATTTGTTTGTGGACTCTCTACAGGTCACAATTCTTATCCGATTTTGACGAAACTTGAAATATAGGTTTATCCCCAAAAGATCTCGGCTGCTTTCGATATTGGCATGTATCGGATCAAAACTTCATGGATTATGGCCCCTGATTGTACGAAAAATCACGTTTTTAGCTTGTGGACCCTATAGAGGTCACAATTTTGAACCGATTTTGATGAAACTTGACATGCATGTTTTTAACCCAAAGATCTTGGTTCTTTTCGATATTTGCGGCTATCGGAATGTAATTTCCTGAATTATGGCCCCTGATTATCCGAAAAATCACCCTTTTTAGCTTGTGGTCCCTCTGGAGGTCACAATTATTATCTGATTTAAAAAACGTTTGATTATATTACCGTTACACCGTAAGGAAGGTTGAGTTCGAATTTCGGGAAAATCAGACCAAAATTGCCATACAAAATGGCAGCCGTTTGTACGCGAATACTGTTAAAAATGGTATATCAAGGTTGTGGACCCTGTAAAGGTCACAATTTTAATTCGATTTTGATGAAACTTGAAATTCATGGTTATAACCCAAAGATCTTGGTTCTTTTCGATATTTGCGCATATCGGATCGTAACTTCCTGAATTATGGCCCCTGGTTATACGCAAAATCCCCCTTTCTTTAGCTTGTGGTCCCTCTGGAGGTCACAATTATTATCCAATTTAAAAAAAAACGTTTGATTATATCACCGTTACACTGTAAGGAAAGTTGAGTTTGAATTTCGGGAAAATCGGACCAAAATTGACAGACAAAATGGCCGCCGTTTGTACGCGAATACTGTTAAAAAAATGGTATATCATGGTTGTGGACCCTGTATAGGTCACAATTTTAATTCGATTTTGATGAGGAAGGTTGAGTTCTAATTTCGTGAAAATCGTACCAAAATTGCCGGACGAAATGGTCGCCGTTTGTACGGTATTGCTTGTTCTCTGTCTATCTCTCGAACAATTGTTATCTGATTTTTAAAAAAAACTCTGATTATATTACTGTTGCACCGTAAGGAAGGTTGAGTTCGAATTTCGTGAAAATCGTACCAAAATTGCCGGACGAAATGGTCACCGTTTGTACGCGAATATTGTAAAAATATGGTATATCATGGTTGTGGACTCTCTACAGGTCACAATTCTTATCCGATTTTGATGAAAAGTCACATTTCTGGGTTGTGTACCGTCACACCATAATCATTGTCGGTTTCGAATTTCATTAATATCAGACTGGAACTGACCAACTAAATGGCTGCTCCCAATACAGTATGAAATACAGGACTTAAAGATGCAGGATAAATCACTTTCGGTATTGCTTGTTCTCTGTCCATCTCTCGAAAATGTGGGCGTATCCTGCCTGGCAGTGCCAGCCTATCTTTTTTTATTATTATTATTTACCGCGGGAGCCTATTTCTTCATGATCGAAAAGAGAAAGCGACCTACGGTTCATTTTTCTATCGGGAAACTATGTGGTGGTTACTAGATTAAGCTATTTTGAAAGTTCTGCGCAGACCGGAAGTGGCCGAATTTTGAACGTTAGTAAGAAATTTAAAATCGGCCGTAATTTCGTTAATTATTTACCTATTTTCAAACAAATGACATTTTCTGAAACCCTGAATTTTTTCCGAGATAATAGCAATCTTAGATTTTGCAATTCTGAAACTTCTTTGTTGACTTTTTGCGATCGAAAAGTAAAAAAAAAATATTTTAGAGACAATTTTATCAATTTTCAAAATTTTCAAATATGACCTATATTTTTGGATTCCTGAAGTCAATCTGATTCCAGTAAAATAAGTTTCATTCAGAGTTACTGCCCTTTATTTTTCGATTTTTTTCGAATTTTCTTGCCATTTTGTGAGCTCGGGTTTCATTTTACGGCTGAATTGACGTTTCTGAAACTTCTGGAACATTATGTTATAGTCCAATACTAACTGATAAAGCAATTTCGACAAGAATCCTTAAACCGGAAGTGGTCGAAATGATGTGCAATATTTAGAAAAAAAACGCAAAAAATAGGTGCTTTTGGGAAAAACGTGATTTCTTCGCCGGATATCAACGGATTAAAGGTATTAAGGTATAGTTGGGTTGCACGGGAATTGGAGTATCGTATGATACCCAATTCATACAGATACGATGACCCGGAAGTAAATTATGGCACGCTTAAAATCAAGTATTTTCTGATTTGGAGCATTTTTGGACGCCTGTATCTCGAAAACTGCTCCAACGATTTTTCTTAAACATTCTCTATCGATATTCCCTTCGATAGTCTTTACCATGAAACCATTCAATAACACCTTCGATCAATTCGAATAGGACAAAAAAGGGACTGAAAATGGAAAAAAGTCGAAAAATCGTGACATTTTTGAAAATGCTCTTCTACTTTTTTTATTTTAAGAGATTTTCAAAAAAAGGAAATATATTCATATAGCTGACCCAATTACGGTTCTAACGATGTATAATATGTATACAGTTATTGAAATTTAATTTTCAATATTTTGACATTTTCATCTCTTTTGAAAATAGGATTTCTCAGAAGTATTTTATCTGATCGTATAGTGTAGTATATCATTAGAGAGCCCTGTTTCCATTCAAACTCCAAAACCGGATGTGAAAACTACTCGACAATGATGTGTATACCGGGAGTAGTTCAAAAAACAAAGAAAAAGGTAAAAAAGATAAAAAAAAACGGAGCTCTTGCGAAAAATTCGAATTCTCCGTCACATATCAGCGGACCAAAACAATTAAAGTGCCGTTGGATAGCTCTATTAATGGACCACCATATGTCATCTAAATGATACGATTTTGATGAATAGAAAAGAAATTATGCCACGCCGAAAATCAAGTATTTTCCGTATTGGAGCATTTTGAGACGCCCCTTTCTCTAAAACGACGCCTACGATTTTTCTTAAACTTTTTTTACTTAGAGTCCCATCGGTGCCCTAGAGTGTGCATCAAAAAATAAAAGCATTGTAATAATATATGGTGTCCAAAAATGGCCTCAATCTTTGAAAAAAGTTAAAAAATCGTTAAATTATTGAAAATGCTCTTTTATTTATCTTTTTTCTAAATGTACTCAATGAATGTTTCTGACATTTATGGTACAGGAAATTAAGTATCTAAACAACTTGTTAAAGCTGAAGATCTAGTATTTTCCTCTTTGGACTTTTATATGATATCAGAATGATACAAATTCGATGGTTAGGCAATAGATTATGAGATGCCGAAAATGTAGTATTTTTCTCTTTTTTTGGAGCCTATTCAGACTCGTTTATCTCGAAAACTACTTCTATTTCTCTTCTTAAACTTCTGTTACCCCGAGTTCTATCGGTCGCTTAGAGTATAAATGTAAATTTAAAAGCATGGCAATGACATAAAGGACCCTGAAAGCCGATTCAGCACTGCTATGCAGGTCTAGTTAGGCTTTCAGACTTTCGTCTGAAAGACTATTGTTTTTAAAAAGATTATTATTATTTTTATACGCCCACATTGAAATGTAGTCGTATATTGTCGTCGCCCCTGTCCGTCCGTCGGTCCGGCGTCCACAATTGCTTGTGGACGCTCTAGAGGCTAAAGTTAATATCCGATTGACTTTAAATTTATACACAGTGTTTAAGGTCATGAGACGAAGAAGCCTATTGTTTTTCAGCGATTTCCGATAATAACTACCAGAGTTATGACCATTGATCACTTCAAAAAATCTTGTGGATGCTCAAGAGGCCAAAGTTAATATCCGATTGACTTTAAATTTATACACAGTGTTTAAGGTCATGAGACGAAGAATCCTATTGATTTTCAGCGATTTCAGATAATTAGTGCCAGAGTTATGGCCCTTGATCACTTAAAAAAAATCTTGTGGACGCTCTAGAGGCCAAAGTTAATATCCGATTGACTTTAAATTTATACACACTGTTTAAGGTCATGAGACGACGAAGCCTATTGATTTTGAGCAATTTCAAATAATTCCTTCCAGAGTTGTGGCCCTTGATTACTTCAAAAAATCTTGCGGATGCTCTAGAGTCCAAAGTTAATACCCTATTGATTTCAGATTCATAATCAGATTTTAGTGTATTACAAATGTTTCATTACCAAAAAAAAAAGTAAAAATATGCGACAACCCTTGATTTAGCTGCTGTGGGCGTATGTTTCGTTGCCTGGCAACCTATCTTTTCCCGCGGGAACCTATTTCTCCATGATCGGAAACAGATATCGATCTGAAACCAAATTTTTTATCGCGAAACCATGTGGTGGCTACTGGATAAACTATTTTTCAAACTACTGCGCATAAGTGGTCGAACTTTGTAGGTTGTCCGAAAATTGAAAATCGGCCATAGTTTCGCCAATTCTTTACCCATTTTAAAACAAATAACATTTTCTGAAACCCTGAATCTTGAAAAAGAACTTAAATATATTTCGCCCCTCCGTAAATGGCTGTTAAAAAAACCCCAGCAAAATTTTAGAAATAAATAGGCCTAGACCTGAACAGATTTTAAAGTAGTATTTAATTATGTTTCTATTCATTTATTTTCTGATTTATTTTTTAAAAATTGCTTAGGCTAAGTTAGATTTTTAAAAAAAGATAATATAAAAATAGCCCCCCCTTCTTTCAAAAAGACACCACAAAAAAAAGTGATTTATTTTTTTTATTGATAAACAATTCATTTCTCTTTTTTTTTACTTCACAGACTTATTCTTCTTATTCTGATATGTTGAAGTTAACTAATCGGCAACTTGATAAGAGTATTAGATCACATTCATTGGTTCCCAAGAGTAAACATCTAGAGAAAATTGACTAGTTATCTTAGTCTTACATCTAAAACCCATGAAAAATTAAATATGAAGATTTGTGTAAACTCAATGATTTGGAATTGAAAGACTTACTCAGGAGAAATAATTTAGAAGTTATTGGCAAAAGCACCCATCATTTGGCACAGCTGTCTTCAATTTATAAATTCAATCAATCTACTAGTGTGCTTCATCAACATATTTGCGACATTAAAAATTCGGTTAAGGGCTGGACCCAAAATCTTAAATATTTGCCATCTACAACAACACTTTCACAGATTGTAGAATATTTGCTTAATGCTTATGACATTAAAACATGTTCTTCCAGGTGTCGAAATAACGCTTGTCTACTTGTCGAATCCAAGTAACATTTTCAAATGACAAGTAGAAAAAAATGAGTTGTCGACTAGTAGAATAATGTTTATAAAGTTCAGACTAAAAATGTCTGTCTTAGATAGTATCCATTCAAATAAAATTGGGAGAGTGGAACGTTCGTTTTTAAACAAATCATACGGTATTTAATTTAACGGCTCGCGACGCAGTGATCTATATATAGATCAGTGCACGCGACATAGCTGTGTGTATGTCTCCATAGTAACGTGGTGGCGAATTTCTCCCCGATTAACAAGACTGGAACTTATAATGGTTATTATTAGTTCCTTATATACGTCTGGAAAAAGGTGTTGATGTATTAAAATAGTAACACTACCAACGATATATAATATGCATGTAGTTATTGAAATTTAATTTTCGATTTTCTGCATTTTTGGCACTTTTGAACATAGGATTTCTCAGGGGCATTTTATCTGATCAGATAATGTAATATATCATTACAGAGCCCTGTGGCTATTTTAGTGCCCAAACTGGCTACTAAAACTATTCCGACAATAATAACCATACCTGAAGTATTCAAAAAATGAAAAAAAAAAAGGTTAAAAACATTGTCGCACTTGCGAAAAACTTGATTTCTCCCTTAGGTAATAGCGGACCAAAAGAACTAAAGTGTCGCTGGATAACCCTATGAATGGACCACCATATGGTATCTAAATAATACGATTTCGATGGTTAGGAAATAAATTATTGTATGCCAAAAATCTAGTATTTTCCGATTTTTTTTAACATTCTGAGACGCCCTTTTCTCGAAAACGACGCCACAGATTTTTCTTAAACTTTTCTTACTCAAAGTCCTATCGGCTGTCTATATAGTGAATGCAAAATGAAAAGCATTGAAATAATATAGGTGGTCCAAAAATGGCCTCAAACTTTGAAACAAATTGAAAAATCTTTAAATTTTTGGATTTATCCTTTTTTCCAAAACTACTCAATGGATGTTTCTGACACTTCTGGTACGTAAAGTTAAGTATCCAAAGAACTTCGTAAAGCTATCACAACAACGATCGTAAAACCGGAAGTAGTCGAAAAAATGTCCGATATTTTGAAAAAAATTAAATTCTTTTACAAAAACCTTTTTTATTTATGAATATTTTTTGATGATATTTTACACAGGAATTATTGATATAAAATTAAACCATGCTAGTCCCGAAATAACAGTTTGAGTCTAGTCGACGTTAAACCCCATTTCTCTCATCTCGGTAGTGCCGGTTAATTTGAGATATATTTTGTCTCCCTTTAAGTTTTTTACCTTTTTAATTTCAGTTTATAGGTTCCAAGTTTATTATTTATTGTCTGATGTGTATAAAACAATTCTCAATTGCGAATTCTCAACTTATTTGTTACCGATAATGATTTCTTTTGGCACCTTAAGTGAAGTAATTTTGCCAGATTTTACAATTTTGACCGGTGTATTCGCAAGCAAATATTACTTACAAATCTGATAGAGGGTGTCACTGAATCATAACAACTACAGTATCGTTTGGTAGCTCGATGTATCGGCTATTGTATGACGCACTTTCTGTCTAATTCCTGAAAGCCGATTCAGCACTGCAGGTCTAGTTATCAATTGTTGCAGCAACTTTAAATAATATACTTTTCCACATTTTTAACATAATTATATCTAATTTTGTCATGTCGGAACAGATCATCATAAAAATTTTTATTAAAATGTTACGATCGGTAGGTTTACCACATATGATTATGTCATTTATGTAAGGCGTGTGTCGATTCGGCTAGTATTATGGTCCCCCTAAACAACCGACATTCTTTTGGTAAAAAATAAAAAAGAGCTGGGTGAACATTCGAAATATTAAATTGGTATTTTATATGTCCTGATCAGCCGTCGTATTTTTGGGATTCGCCGATCATATATGCCTAGGCCTATTCAATTGGATGCAATGCATGTACACCGTAGTTTATTGGTGTACGGTACCAAACTTCCCCTTCGTACTCGTAGATCTAATATTTATAATTAAGCTCTTTTTTATTTTTGAAAAAGAAATTAAATATATTTCGCCCCTCCGTAAATGGCTGTTAAAAAAAACCCAGCAAAATTTTAGAAATAAATAGGCCTAGACCTGAACAGATTTTAAAGTAGTATTTAATTATGTTTCTATTCATTTATTTTCTGATTTATTTTTTAAAAATTGCTTAGGCTAAGTTAGATTTTTAAAAAAAGATAATATAAAAATAGCCCCCCCTTCTTTCAAAAAGACACCACAAAAAAAAGTGATTTAGTTTTTTTATTGATAAACAATTCATTTCTCTTTTTTTTACTTTACAGACTTATTCTTCTTATTCTGATATGTTGAAGTTAACTAATCAGCAACTTGATAAGAGTATTAGATCACATTCATTGGTTCCCAAGAGTAAACATCTAGAGAAAATTGACTAGTTATCTTAGTCTTACATCTAAAACCCCATGAAATAATTAAATATGAAGATTTGTGTAAACTCAATGATTTGGAATTGAAAGACTTACTCAGGAGAAATAATTTAGAAGTTATTGGCAAAAGCACCCATCATTTGGCACAGCTGTCTTCAATTTATAAATTCAATCAATCTACTAGTGTGCTTCATCAACATATTTGCGACATTAAAAATTCGGTTAAGGGCTGGACCCAAAATCTTAAATATTTGCCATCTACAACAACACTTTCACAGATTGTAGAATATTTGCTTAATGCTTATGACATTTAAAACATGTTCTTCCAGGTGTCGAAATAACGCTTGTCTACTTGTCGAATCCAAGTAACATTTTCAAATGACAAGTAGAAAAAAATGAATTGTCGACTAGTAGAATAATGTTTATAAATTTCAGACTAAAAATGTCTGTCTTAGATAGTATCCATTCAAATAAAATTGGGAGAGTGGAACGTTCGTTTTTAAACAAATCATACGGTATTTAATTTGACGGCTCGCGACGCAGTGATCTATATATATAGATCAGTGCACGCGACATAGCTGTGTGTATGTCTCCATAGTAACGTGGTGGCGAATTTCTCCCCGATTAACAAGACTGGAACTTATAATGGTTATTATTAGTTCCTTATATACGTCTGGAAAAAGGTGTTGATGTATTAAAATAGTAACACTACCAAGCCGTAATGTCATTGGCTGTTCGTTCTCAATTATCCAATTATAGTCATTATTACATAACTCTATGGCAACGAATTGATCCTTCGGCCACAGAGTAATTTTTATACGCCCACATTGAAATGTGGTCGTATATTGTCGTCGCCCCCGTCCGTCCGTCCGTCCGTCCGTCCGTCGGTCCGTCGGTCCGTCCGTCGGTCCGTCGGTCCGTCCGTCGGTCCGGCGTCCACAATTGCTTGTGGACGCTCTAGAGGCTAAAGTTAATATCTGATTGACTTAAAATTTATACACAGTGTTTAAGGTCATGAGACGAAGAAGCCTATTGTTTTTCAGCGATTTCCGATAATAACTACCAGAGTTATGGCCCTTGATCACTTCAAAAAATCTTGTGGACGCTCTAGAGGCCAAAGTTAATATTCGATTGGCTTTAAATTTATACACAGTGTTTACGGTCATAAGACGAAGAAGCCTATTGATTTTCAGCGATTTCCGATAATTAGTACCAGAGTTATGGCCCTTGATCACATCAAAAAATCCTGTGGACGCTCTAGAGGCCAAAGTTAATATCTGATTGACTTTAAATTTACACACACTGTTTAAGGTCATGAGAAGAAGAAGCCTACCGATTTTCATTGATTTCAAATAATTACTTCCAGAGTTATCTCCCTTGATCACTTCAAAAAACCTTGTGACGCTACAGATGCCAAACTTATCATCCGTTTGACTTCAGATTGATACACAGAGTTTAAGGTGTTGAAACGCACAAGTATTTTGATTTTCAATGAATTTTGATTGGAGAACAGCTAAATCCATGATGTTAAATGTTTCCTATACTAATTGATAGCGTGGGGCAAAACTTTATAAAAAGCAAACAAATTCTAATGATTTTCAGATAATTACATAATGAGTTGTTTCATTACCAAAAAAAGTAAAAATATGCGACCACCCTTGTTGACTGCCCGGACGATTTAGCTGCTGTGGGCGTATGTTTCGTTGCCTGGCAACCTATCTTTACTCTGTGCTTCGGCCATATTGATAATTCAATACCACCCTAGACTAAACACAGCAAGATAATGAACAATGTTTAACACTACCGGTAAATTTCCTGCGCTACTAATCATAAATGTCGCCATGATGCCATAGAACTGTACGATCTATAGTATGATGAGGCTATGCCGCTATGCCATGGATCGTTTCATCAATGCCATACTAGACTAAACACAGCAAGAAAATGAACAATGTTTAACACTACCGGTAAATTTCCCGCGCTACCAATCATTCTTTTGCTGTGTTTAGTTTATGTATTACAAAGTTTCAAATAAAAAGCAGTTTAAATTAATATAATGAGTTTATTTTTTTATTAAAACAAAAATCAATGGTGACAACTTGAAATGACTAAGTAACAAGTAAAAAATATTGCTATTTGTCATCTGAGACAAGTAGAATTTTACAAACATTTCATCCCCTGTGTTCTTCAAACTTCGAAGAATTCACATCAGAAACACTTAAGTGATATAAAGCTTTACACAGTTACGAACTTTGGGCCTCAGGACATATACATTCTGTTCGGTTTAACAATCTTACAGATAGTTATTTTCCCCCGCCTTTCGAAGAAAGTTGGTGGACTATTAAAATGGGTTCGTCCGTCTGTCTGTCTGTCCGTCACACTTTTTGGGACACAATAACTCTCTTCCTAATTGAGCTAGAATGTTCAAACTTGGTGTATGTGTTTATTAGGTCAATGCCTTGATGGAGTTCGAAGATGAGCATTTTCCGCTTAGGGTAAGCAGAGATAAGCAATTTGATTGGTTGATGCTTTGGGACACGATAACTTTAGTTCTGATTAAGTGAGAGTGATGAAACTTGGTGTATAGTTTCATTACAGTAATACCTTGACTAAGTTCGATAATGAACATTTTCTGCTCAGGGTAAGCAGAGCGATACGCAATTTGATTCGTTCAATAGTTTTGATTTTCATTTAAATGAAATTGATAGTCAATAAAATATATGAAAAGACTGTAATGGCCAAAGGCGTCCCCTTGAATTGTAAATAGTGGCTTAATTACTGAATTTATAGATGTTTTTTGACAAAATATATAAAGAAACTGTAATGGCCGAAGGTTTTCATTTAATTGTAAATAGTGACATAATTATTCAATTTACAGCATTATGTAATATTTTAAATATAAGAAGTGTTATTACTTATTACTGTTATTAAGAGAAGTTTATTTCTTCACGACTTCAAAAATGTCTTCAGTTTAATAAAGCTTATACTTTGAGAAAAGGATCTTGAAAATTTACAAGATAGCACAAGTACGAAAAATATTTTCGTAATTTCCTATCATGGCCAACTTGACCTCATTCTCTAGCAAGAGAAACTGTTTAATGCGCCTTATTCCCTTTCTATATGAACACGGGCCTCTGGTATTTTTTTACTTATGAGCACTTCATCTTTAGAAAATTGGGCCTTGTCTTTGGGTTTAAAAGGGGGAATAATTAACTGAACACCAGCAGGTAAATCATCGCAGATTGTAAAGCCTCGGTCTGCCATAATGCTTGTCCCCGGATCGAGATAAGATAATAAACTCTCAGAATTATTAGTAATAAATTTGTCGGAAGCCCTACCAACATACATTTGAGACACATATGTTACCGCTCCTGCTGGACTGATACCAACCATAAATTTCACTGTACTGTGATGCTTATAAGTAGAATGATATTGCTTATGAGCAGTTAATGGAGAAGGAGTGTCACTAAACAACTCTGCACAATCTATAATAATTGCAATATTATTAAAATCTTTAAAACAGGAAGCTTTAGTTTGAACAACAGATTCAATTGAAGGTAATTCACATAAATTTGTAAGTTCTATTGATAACAGTGTTGTCCAAGTTATAAATATGGATGAAAATGAAGATTCAATAATACCAAATCGCTTTGAACAATCTTTTGAAGGCAAGCCTAATTTCAATCTGACTAATGTAATAAAAAAATCATCTTGCAAAGTTAAAGCTCTTTTCTTGCCTGCCTTGGAAATGTACCGATTACTAAAAAAAATTATATTTGTAGGTTTTACTTCCTTTGTCATATTTCATATCTTTAACTTTGCCTTCTAAATAATTATATAAGACTAAAAACACTGAATAAGTAGGAAAACCAGTAAAATATCGAAATAAATTGTCATCATCTTTTACATTATATAAAGTCAATATTTGCACTTTCTTGTTGTATTCTCCAAATGCTGTAGCTTTTTGAATTGCTGTATCGTAGTCTTGTAAAAATTTAGAAAACTCAGGATGTTGACTTGTCAAATTATCAATAGCCTCGTCCAGTCTACCTGTTCATATTGTACTTAAATAATCATGATCATGCTGTGTTGACTGAAATGAAAAAAAAAGAACACATCAATTAAAACTGTAGCAAAAGAACACTTGATTGAAACCTGTAACCAATAGGAAAAAATTTATATATTTTCACTTCTGCTGAGTTTCATTTTGAGTGAAGCATGTTGGCCTATGACTGAAGGACTGTTCAGCGCAGTGGACACTAATGTCTTGTTCCCAGGTTTATGTTATGGGTGTTTGTATATGTGCAGCACTGTTTATGGTAAAATTGTGTGACATCAGTAGATCTATATTGATTTTATTCAAACAAGTACATTAGTAATAATTCAATATCAGTACATTTTGAAAAAGAAAACATATTTTACTTACAGATAACTGTTTTTTTATTCTATCATTTTCTTGAGGTAAATCCTCGCCTCCCAAAATTTGTACCTTAGAATTGTTTTCCTCGCTTTTCTAAAAATAACAAATTTACTACAATGTTATTTAATATAACCTTAGTTAGTTAGACTCACCTATTTATTGAAAATTGAACGAATGACCTATAGTACCGGTATTAATATACATGTACAAACACTGTTGGTACTACATGTTTATTATTTTTTTTGTCTGGAAGATGGATTTGGCGGACGCAGAAAATGACAGCTACAAAGCTTATAGCTATCACTCGGGATCCACGGGTGAACTTTCCCGTCATCTGTCACAACATTTCTCTTGACAGCATTCACCCATAACTTACGCCAATGCTCATCAACGGGAAACTCACAAAAATTACATGTATCGTTCTTATTTCTAGTATGGTTGCACCCAAAAGCGCAACAAAAATCGTGTTTACCCATTTATCGAAAAAAAAACAAACCCTGTTTGTTTACGTCTGATGTCTGCTGTCAACCCCCCACAACTAGCGCCTCTAGCGGTGGAGTTATCTCCTTGGAACATTGACGAATTGGAGAATAGAGGTCACAGTTTTGAACATTTAATATCATGGATTTAGCTGTTTAGTTATCAAAATTCATTGAAAATCAAAATACTTGTTCGTTTCAACACATTAAACTCTGTGTATCAATCTGAAGTCAATCGGATGATAAGTTTGGCCTCTATAACGTCACACGGTTTTTATACGCCCACATTTTTATGTGGACAAACATTGTCCGTCCGTCCATCCACAATTGTTTGTGAACAGTCTACGGGTCACAATTTTTATCCGATTTCAATTAAACTTAAAATATAGTTTTATCTCCCTAAGTTCTCGGTTCCATTCGGTATTGGCATGTATCGGACTGTAACTTCATGGGTTATGGTCCCTGATTGTACGAAAAATCACGTTTTTAGCTTGTGAACAGTGTAGAAGTCACAATTTTGAACCGATTTGGATGAAACTTGAAATGCATGTATATAACCCAAAGATCTTGGTTCCTTTCGATATTTGCGCCCAGCGGATCGTAACTTCCTGAATTATGGCCCCTGATTGTCCGAAAAATCACCCTTTTTAGCGTGTGATCCCTCTGGAGGTCAAAATTGTAATCTGATTTTAAAAAAAAGTTTGTTTATAGCACCGTTACATGGTTATGGAGGTTGAGTTCGTATTTCGTGAAAATCGGACCAAAATTGACAGACAAAATGGCCGCCGTTTGTACGCGATTAGTGTGAAAATATGTTATATCAAGGTTGTGGACCCTATAGAGGTCACAATTTTGAACCGATTTCGATGAAACTTGACATGTATGTTGATAACCCAAAGATCTTGGGTCCTTTCTATATTTGCGCCCATCTGACCGTAACTTCCTGAATTATATCCCGTGATTGGCCGAAAAATTGCTTTTTATACGCCCACATTTTCATGTGGACGTATTATGTCGTCGCCCCTGTCCGTCCGGACGTCCGTCCCGACGTCCGTCCGTACACAATTTGTTTGTGGACTCTCTACAGGTCACAATTCTTATCCGATTTTGACGAAACTTGAAATATAGGTTTATCCCCAAAAGATCTCGGCTGCTTTCGATATTGGCATGTATCGGATCAAAACTTCATGGATTATGGCCCCTGATTGTACGAAAAGTCACGTTTTTATACGCCCACATTTTCATGTGGACGTATTATGTCGTCGCCCCTGTCCGTCCGGACGTCCGTCCGTCCACAATTTGTTTGTGGACTCTCTACAGGTCACAATTCTTATCCAATTTTGACGAAACTTGAAATATAGGTTTATCCCCATAAGATCTCGGTTCCTTTCGATATTGGCATGTATCGGATCAAAACTTCATGGATTATGGCCCCTGATTGTACGAAAAATCACGTTTTTAGCTTGTGGACCCTATAGAAGTCACAATTTTGAACCGATTTTGATGAAACTTGACATGCATGTTTGTAACCCAAAGATCTTGGTTCCTTTCGATATTTGCGGCTATCGGAATGTAATTTCCTGAATTATGGCCCCTGATTGTCCGAAAAATCACCCTTTTTAGCTTGTGGTCCCTCTGGAGGTCACAATTATTATTCGATTTAAAAAACCGTTTGATTATATCACCGTTACACCCTAAGGAAGGTTGAGTTCGAATTTCGGGAAAATCGGATGAAAATTGCCATACAAAATGGCCGCCGTTTGTACGCGAATACTGTTAAAAAATGGTATATCAAGATTGTGGACCCTGTGGAGGTCACAATTTTGATTCGATTTTGATGAAACTTCAAATTCATGGTTATAACCCAAAGATCTTGCTTCCTTTCGATATTTGCGCATATCGGATCGTAACTTCCTGAATTATGGCCCCTGATTATACGCAAAATCGCCTTTTTTTTAGCTTGGAGGTCACAATTATTATTCGATTTAAAAAACCGTTTGATTATATCACCGTTACACCCTAAGGAAGGTTGAGTTCGAATTTTGGGAAAATCGGACGAAAATTGCCATACAAAATGGCCGCCGTTTGTATGCGAATACTGTTAAAAAATGGTATATCAAGGTTGTGGACCCTGTGGAGGTCACAATTTTGATTCGATTTTGATAAAACTTGAAATTCATGGTTATAACCCAAAGATCTTGCTTCCTTTTGATATTTGCGCATATCGGATCGTAACTTACTGAATTATGGCCCCTGATTATACGCAAAATTGCCTTTTTTTTAGCTTGGAGGTCACAATTATTATCCGATTTAAAAAAACGTTTGATTATATTACTGTTACACCGTAAGGAAGGTTGAGTTCGAATTTCGGAAAAATCAGACCAAAATTGCCACACAAAATGGCCGCCGTTTGTACGCGAATACTGTTAAAAAATGGTATATCAAGGTTGTGGACGCTGTAAAGGTCACAATTTTAATTCGATTTTGATGAAACTTGAAATTCATGGTTATAACCCAAAGATCTTGGTTCTTTTCGATATTTGCGCATATCGGATCGTAACTTCCTGAATTATGGCCCCTGGTTATACGCAAAATCCCCCTTTCTTTAGCTTGTGGTCCCTCTGGAGGTCACAATTATTATCCAATTTAAAAAAATGTTTGATTATATCACCGTTGCACTGTAAGGAAGGTTGAGTTTGAATTTTGGGAAAATCGGACCAAAATTGACAGACAAAATGGCTGCCGTTTGTACGCGAATACTGTTAAAAAAATGATATATCATGATTGTGGAGCCTGTACAGGTCACAATTTTAATTCGATTTTGATGAGGATGGTTGAGTTCTAATTTCGTGAAAATCGTACCAAAATTGCCGGACGAAATGGTCGCCGTTTGTACGCGAATAGTGTAAAAATATGGTATATCATGGTTGTGGACTCTCTACAGGTCACAATTTTTATCCGATTTTTATCATGGTTGTGGACTCTCTACAGGTCACAATTCTTATCCGATTTTGATGAAAAGTCACATTTCTAGGTTGTGTACCGTCACACCATAATCATTGTCGGTTTCGAATTTCATTAATATCAGACTGGAACTGACCAACTAAATGGCTGCTCCCAATACAGTATGAAATACAGGACTTAAAGATGTAGGAAAAATCACTTTCGGTATTGCTTGTTCTCTGTCCATCTTTCGAAAATGTGGGCGTATCCTGCCTGGCAGTGCCAGCCTATCTTTAGCTTGTGGACCCTATAGAGGTCACAATTTTGAACCGATTTTGATGAAACTTGACATGCATGTTTGTAACCCAAAGATCTTGGTTCCTTTCAATATTTACGGCTATCGGAATGTAATTTCCTGAATTATGGCCCCTGATTGTCCGAAAAATCACCATTTTTAGCTTGTGGTCCCTCTGGAGGTCACAATTATTATCCAATTTAAAAAACCATTTGATTATATCACCGTTACACCCTAAGAAAGGTTGAGTTCGAATTTCCGGAAAATCGGACCAAAATTGCCATATAAAATGGCCGCCGTTTGTACGCGAATACTGTTAAAAAATGGTATATCAAGGTTGTGGACCCTGTGGAGGTCACAATTTTAATTCGATTTGGATGAAACTTGAAATTCAAGGTTATAACCCAAAGATCTTGGTTCCTTTCGATATTTGCGCATATCGGATCGTAACTTCCTGAATTATGGCCCCTGATTATACGCAAAATCGCCTTTTTTTTAGCTTGTAGTCCCTCTGGAGGTCACAATTATTATCCGATTTAAAAAATCGTTTGATTATATTACCGTTACACCGTAAGGAAGGTTGAGTTCGAATTTCGGGAAAATCAGACCAAAATTGCCATACAAAATGGCCGCCGTTTGTACGCGAATACTGTAAAAAATATGGTATATCAAGGTTGTGGACCCTGTAGAGGTCACAATTTTCATTTGATTTTGGTCAAACTTGAAATGCATATTCATAACTCAAAGATCTTGGTTCCTGTCGATATTTTGACATATCTGATCATAACTTCCTGAATTATGGCCCCTGATTGTACGAAAAATCGCCATAATATTAAATGTCTCGCATCCAGTGGAGGTGACAGCTAATTCCATAATATTAAATGATTCGTATACTTAACGTTAGCATGGGGCAGAACTTTATAAAAACCAAACAAATTCTAATGATTTTCTGATAATTACTTAATATGCGACAACTCTTGTTGACTGCCCGGACGATTTAGCTGCTGTGTGGGCGTATGTTTTGTTGCCTGGCAACCTATTTTTGAAGTGATCAAGGGAGATAACTCTGGAAGTAATTATTTGAAATCGCTCAAAATCAATAGGATTCTTCGCCTCACGACCTTAAACAGTATGTGTAAATTTAAAGTCAATCGGGTATTAACTTATGATGTGATCAAGGGCCATAACTCTGGCACTAATTATCAGAAATAGCTGAAAATCAACTTTGTCCTCTAGAGCATCCACAAGATTTTTTGAAGTAATCAAGGGCCACAACTCTGGCACTAATTATTAGAAATCGCTGAAAATCAATAGGCCTCTTCGTCTCATGACCTTAAACACTGTGTATAAATTTAAAGTCAATCGGATATTAACTTTGGCCTAGAGCGTCCACAAGATTTTTTTTAAGTGATTACGGGCCATAACTCTGGCACTAATTATCTGAAATCGCCGAAAATCAAGTCAATCGGATATTAACTTTAGCCTCTAGAGCGTCCACAAGCAATTGTGGACGCCGTACCGACGGACGGACGGACGGGGCGACGACAATATACGACCACATTTCAATGTGGGCGTATAAAAACCGTTTGATTATATCACCGTTACGTGGTAATGAAGGTTGAGTTCAAATTTTGTGAAAATCAGACCAAAATTGACGGACAAAATGGCCGCCGCTTGTACCCGAAAAGTGTAAAAATATGGTATATAGGTCGTTGAACCTGTAGAGGTAACAATTTTAAATCAATTTTGATGAAACTTGAAATACATGTTTATAACCTTGGTTCCTTTCGATATTTGCGCATATCGGATCATAACTTCCTGAATTATGGCCCCTGATTGTATACGAAAAATCTCCTTTTATTAGATTCTGGTCCCTCTGGAAGTCAAAATTATTACCCGATTTAAAAAAACGTTTGATTCTATCGCCGTTACAATGTAATGAATGTTGAGTTCGAATTTTGTGAAAATCGGACCAAAACTGACAGACAAAATGGCCGCCGCTTGTACACGAATACTATAAAAAAAAATGTGGTATATCAAGGTTGTGGACCCTGTAGAGGTCACAATTTTAATCTGATGTTGATGAAACTTGAAATGCATGTTTATAACCCAAAGATCTTGGTTCCTTTTGATATTCAATGGATAATATCGGATTGTAACTTCCTGGATTATAGCCCCTGGTTGTACGCAAAATTGAATTTTTTAGCTTGTGGTCCCTCTAGAGGTCTCAATTATTAGCCATTTTTAGAAAAAAAATATTAAATGTTTCGTATGCTAAACGTTAGCATGGGGCAGAATTTTATAAAAACCAAACAAATTCTAATGATTTTCTGATGATTACTTAATATGCGACAACTCTTGTTGACTGCCCGGACGATATAGCTGCTTTTGTGACGTATGTTTCCCAACCTTTTTTTTTAAAATATAAATAAAATAAATAAAATAGAAGCATTTCCAATGAAAGGCAGTTTTCTACATTGAGAGGAAAACCAAAGTATCATTTTAGTTGTAGAGTGTAATGGTATAAATTTACAATGTGTTAATATGAAAACAAAAATGTGTTAATATGAAAATAATTTCTTTAAACAATTTGTTCTACTTGTGATGGTCCAAAAAACATTAGATTTATACACAGTGTTTATGGTCATGAGACGAAAAAGCTTATTGATTTTCAGCGATTTCCGATAATTACTGCCAGAGTTATGGCCCTTGATCACTTCAAAAAATCTTCTGATCGCTCTAGAGGCCAAAGTTAATCCGATTGACCTTAGATTTATACATAGTATTTAAGGTCATGAAATAAGGGAACCTATTGATTTTCAGCGATTTCCGATAATTACTCCCAGAATTATGGCCCTTGTTCACTTTGAAAATTCCTGTGAACGTTCTATAGGCTAAAGTTAATATCAGATTGACTTTAAATTTATACACAGTGTTTAAGGTCATGGAACGAAGAATCCTTATGATTTTCAGTGAATTCTGATAATTACTGCCAGAGCTATCTCCCTTGATCACTTTGAAAAATCTTTTGTAACGCTCTAGAGGCCAAACTTATCACCCAATTGACTCCAGATTGATACACAGAGTTTAAGGTCTTGAGATGAACAAATATATTGATTTTCAATGAATTTTGATGGCTGATCAGCTAAATCCATGATTTTAAATGTTTCGTATTCTAATGATTTTTTGATAATTACTTTATGAATTGTTAATCTTCATCAGATTTCAGAGTATTATAAATGTTTCATTACTTATAAAAGTAAGAATATGCGACAACTCTTGTTGACTGCCCGGACGATTTAGCTGCTGTGGGCGTATATTTCATTGTCTGGCAACCTATCTTTTTTGGAATTTTTCCTGACATTTTTGGTTGTCATCTTAAATATTTAATTTTCCCCAAGGGTGACACGACCACACCTACCCCGAAAAAATCAAGGGTACCCTACCCAACAATAATCCACTGAGATTATAGTCAGTGAAGATTTAATTTGAGCTAACAACTGGTCAGTGAATCCATCAATGTATGATCTAGTTCCACGTTTCTCAACCTTTTCTCACCGCTCACCCCTAAATGAATTCTCAACCAACCCATTTACCCCCAGAGTTTTGAGGAGGTTACTGATCGCGGAGCCGTTGCCGGCGAAGCTGGTCACCGCGAGCGCCGTTGGCGCGAAGCCTTTCGAGGAGGGTCAAGGGTAGGGGGGCTCCCCCTAGGAAATATTTAGAAATTGGAGCCCGGAAATGTGATTTCCAGCCATTTCAGGCACTCTTCAGGCGTTTCATAGGAACTTGAAAATGGCCTTTTTCTATAGAAGCCATCCGACATGAACCTCGGATCCTTGCACGGGCCTGCACCCCCTGACCACATTGACTTTGAATATGGAATGAATACGGATCGAAGGTGAGATTCAATAATCTCCAAATTTATATTTTAATGAAAATACGTTGTTTCCAGTTCAGTGCGAAATTTGCTCCTGGTGATTGTCACAAACGATTTTTTTCATTCTCGGGACAATGTTTGAGAGTGCAAATCTCAACTGATCATTTTTGAAGTTACTGGGCGTGTGGTCATTCACCCCTTGGACGCCAGCCATTCCCCCCCTTGGGGGTGAATTCACCTCAGGTTGAGAAACGCGGATCTAGTTATTATTTTGACATCTACCGATACCTTGAATATATACAGAGCGTAGAAGACGCACGATACACAAACCATGCTGAGATCGTCTTCTTTCGCCATATTAGCTTACTTATTTTTTAGCTTACTAAACCCATTTACTGGTCATTTAACACCCTACCACTCTCCTTTATCTCACTTACGATTATAATGACTTATATTTACTTTGCATTTAACACCCATTTCCATATTCAATGTTATGTATTTCAGTATTTTCTTTGTACTTTAATTTGTAATCTCATGTTGTTTTGTTTTTTACAGGCTAATCAACCAGGCTGGAACACACTAATGAAAATGGACAATAATTGGCTAATGCTGGGCTTTGTTACTTTTTTTATTGTAATTCTTTGCATCAAGGTACAAATGTATGATACAATTTTAACGTTTGAAAGTTTTAAATTTCACTTATGGGGGCTTGGGTATCCAAATCGAGCAAAACATTCCTTTGCAGATAGCATGCGCCACCCCCACCCCCCATGACGCAATATTCATCAACATGCTCTAGCCAAGGTAAACTACGTGAAACTGTTCTCTTGAAATCAACTTACTGTAATTACATAACCATGCTCTCAAACAACGTCATACTAAACCGGCATGTTTCAATACGTAAATATATTGAAATGTGGTCGTATATTGTCGTCGCCCCCGTCCGTTGGTCCGTCGGTCTGGCGTCCACAATTGCTTGTGGACGCTCTAGGGGCTAAAGTTAATATCTGATTGACTTTAAATCATATGATTAGAGGTGTGTTCGATTCCTCTGTCATGTATCAAGGTGTTTCGCTCAAAAATAGTTTAATGTCTGGTCCAGACTTAACGAACAGTCTGCTAGGGTTTCTATGGCGATTCCGTATGGACGAAGTAGCGATGACTGTAGATATTCAACAGATGTTTTATCAATTCTATGTGACAGAAGCACATAAGAACTACCTCAGGTTCATGTGTTTGGAAATAGCCCATCTCCTGCTACAACTAGCTACGGTCTAAAGCAAACAGTATCAAAATGGGAACAAAATGAAGTTAAAATCTTTGTGAACAATAACTTAGACGATGGTGTAATTCCATTACCCAACAGCAAACAACACTGGAAAACTGGTATTGTTTAAAACGGTGTTGATAGCGTTAATAACTATGTATATTGCTTAATTTCAAAACATTGTTTGATAATTGATAAAAAAAAATCGGTTGGATATTACAAAAATGCTTTAATTAGTACTATGACTTAATTTAATGGTACACCGTTTAATTTCTCCGAGAGATGTTTAGAAATGGCAGATCCATTCACTTATCTTGTGCGTTTATTTATTAGATAAGCATTTAATTTTCTAAGATGCGTATAGAAATAACACGTGTGTAATTTATCTACTATGTTGAATTATAAGATGAATCGTTTATTTTCCCATGTGCCGTGTATACGAATGGTTCGTTTTGATAGCGATTATTTGATTTGCATAAGAAGTGAGAATAAAATGGTGAATATTGAAAAAGCACCTTACTGTGGTCAAAGTTTTATTATCCATTATCCTTCAAAATAGTACTTCCGCCATTGACAAATATATCTCACGACCACCCTTTTGCATTCTCGAACGTTAAACAGTCACCCATGCCCGATGAATTAATAAATTAAATTCTCGTAATGCAATTATATCCACTGTAAGTGTAATCTATACACCGGTACCGTCACCGAATATGTAAAATTATAAATATTCGTTTCATCGACCCAAAACTATGTTTTCTGTATTCAGCGCCGCCGAAAACCCCTAAAATGATATATTACACGCGTATCAAGTATAAGAACTCCAATAATTGGTTTGGTGGCCATTTTGAAAAACAAGATGGAGGATACAGTCCCATCGACCCCTGATGCTACAACGTTCGTGCCCAATTAACACATATAAAGTGACACTGCACCAAACGGTTACAAATATACGGCCACAAAATAGAACAAAATGGTCGATATTATCGGATCAATTTTATCATTTTGGTCGCCGTTGTGAAAAACAAAATGGCGGGTATTGTCGGATTGACTCCTATACTGCAGTTATTTGATGCAGTACCCAAAAACCCCATTCAATGACATTAAAAAACACATAACTTATGAAAACTCGAAAATTTGTCATTTTATCGTCCATTTTGAAAAAAAAGATGGCGGAAATTGTCGGATGAAATTTTTATTACAATTTTCGTCATCAGCACCTCGGAAAACGTCTAGAAAACAATATTCAACGACACAATGGCAAATAAATGGCTTGGTTGCTATGGTATTTTGCTTTGAAACATACCAAATCTTTCACTTGATTTTTCTCAAAACTTACTTTGGTGAGTTGGATGGCTTCAGGCAGTCACACCTCAGTCAATTTATGCCCTATTTAAACAACCTATACATCAAATTAAAGGTATTGAATCGGAGAATATGAAAATAACAATAACTCAATTTTCAATCTTTTAGAGGCATTTAGTAACTGGAAAGAGCATTAAACTATAACACATACTTATGGAGGAACAATTACTGATTTATTTAGGCGACGTTTCGATGAGTATTCTCTCAACGTTTTCAAGCAAGTGCAGTAACAAATGTGTATGGCAATATAGACAAGAACTAACAACAATTCTGAAACCATGCATGACAACAACAAGATCAAAGGCATATAACAACATGATCAAAGGCAAGGTTCATATGAAGGATTAGTGAGGCCACTGATAATTGGCAGTAATTAACATTAGAGGGATATTGATAAGTAATTATAGGGATAAATTATTAAATTTAGACAACCAATCATGACAAATCTGAAACCATACATGAAGTGAGGGTGCTAGGCTAGGTTACATCAAAGGAATAGTAGCCGATTGATAATGAGTAATAATAACAACATAAACAACAAACAAAAGGGGAACCATACATGATACTAAACACCAGAGAACTAATAACTCCAGATAACTTAAATGGGGATTAAATATTTGGACCATAATTAAGTTAATATAATTAAGAAAATTAAATACACACAAAACAGCACAACCCGCACGCCCCTTCTTTATAGTCCCACCCCCCCCCCCCCTCCATCTGATTGACACCAACACAGGTTAAATAAAAGACACAGGTTAAATAAAAGACACAGTTGACCAGTTACTAAATGATAATTATGTACATGACCAGGATTAAATGGGGTATAACTATTGAATTATGAATATTTAGAATGTCACGCATCAGTCCTATTCACGGGCTCCTAAACAATTATGGTCCTACACACTCCCTCTCAATGAACACACGTATTCCATTAAATTTAGTTCTGCAAATAGGTAAAGAGTATTTACACAAATAATTCACACAACTCGCGAATAAAATACACTACGCACTCTGGAGAATATAGGCAATAACACATCAGTTAAGAATTAATTCATCATATGCTCTTGGGAGGAATATTCCTGTGTCGCCATTAAGGTTCGGTTTGGATCTCCTGATGTGTATAGCTTCCATGATCTTCCGAGTCTTTTAATTGTGTTGATTTATTGCTAGGATCTTAAACGATTTGATTTTGTGGCCTGGATTGGACTGAAGGTGTTGGGCAACTGCTGACTCTGTTGTGGAGGACCTTGACTTATGTTGGGCCATTCTTTTAGGTAAGGGCTGTCGAGTTTCTCCAATGTATAAACTGTCACACGTGCAAACAACTTCATACACACATCCTTTAGGTGGCAGTGGAATGGTGGGCTGGAGTTTCGCATTGGCCTTAGGTGGTCTTTGAGTGTGCGCCCCGTAGAAAAGATGACTTGGATACCTGTTGAAAACGTTGAGAGAATAATCTTCGCAACGTCGCCTAAATAAATCAGTAATTGTTCCTCCATAAGTATGTGTTATAGTTTAAAACTCAATTTTCACTTCAAAAAAAATCTTGTGGACGCTCTAGAAGTCAAAGATAATATCTGATTGACTTTAAATTTATACACAGTGTTTAAGGTCACGGACGAAGAAGCCTATTAATTTTCAGCGATTTCCGATAATAAGTGCCAGAGTTATGGCCCTTGATCACTTAAAAAAATCTAAAGGCCAAAGTTAATATCCGATTGACTTTAAATTTATACACAGTGTTTAAGGTCATAAGACGAAGAATCCTTTTGATTTTCAGCGATTTACAGAAAATAAATTATTTTTTACAATGATTTTGTTTTATATTTAACCACAAAAATTATGTTAAAAAAACAGAAAATCTTCTGGCAGAAGCTCTATTTTAACATGGAATAATTTTGTTAGAAACCAGAAAAAGTTCTAGCAGCTGGTTTACCAGATTTTTTCTCTGTCAAAGACTAAACAGATTAAAAAATAACAGAGAAAAAATACTGGTTAACCAACTGCCAGAACTTTTTCTGGTTTCTAACAGAATTATTTCTCACGGTGTAGTTAAATTACCAACAACCTGTTTAAATATAGGTCTACTTTATGCAACGTATGTTAAATTACAGCGTATATGTTATTTAACCCGCAACTGTAAGGGGAGCATAACATACAACGGTTAAATCACCAACTTCAAGTTTAAATACAAATCTACTGTTATTTAACATTATGATATGTTATATCATATTACACAGCGTTTGTAAAATTACAGGCATATGTTTTTTAACCTACAATTGTAAGACACGCTTAACATTTCATTGTTAAAATACATACTAATGTAAAATTACGAGAAAAAATGGCAACTTTTCTGACATGATTTTCCTGTTAAAAAACTTAAAAACTTTTTACAGTGTTACGATGTATGTTTAAACATAAAATAGTGTTTCTTTATGGATTTTTGTGTCTACAAATAATTTGTACAGTTGAATTAAGAGAAATGCAGTTTTAGTTTTAATAATATAGTTTGTGCATAAATTAAAAAGACAGTTGATGTCAGATTTCACAGACTATGGCTTTACAGATGGGTTTATATACAAATCAAACTCAATACCAAGAAAGTACCCCTGAGTTCAGGTAATGGGAATTTGCACAAGAAAGAATTTCTTCAACCAGCATTATTAACTTGATAGCTCTTTATAATTTTACTCAAACAAAACCTTAATTTATACAAATTCACTCCTTCGGGATTACCATTTTCTCATAAAGAAATAATATTTAAAAGCAAAATTCCACTGGGTGATATTCTGCTTAGTTGCACATTTTTCTTTGAACTGGATCAAATAAAGTAATTTTATGAACAAAATACCAGCATTCATTAATTTGTAGTTTTATTTTATTAGTTCCCCAACATTGTAAAATTAGAAGTATAGTTGTTTTAAATATTTTACTTGAAAAAGTTTTTGAAGTTCATTCACATTCGTGACATTGTTTTTGCGAAGTAGGCCTATATATGCCTAGTATTGGTAGTATTAGTAAATAATAGGCCTACGGTAAACAAAAGGATTTGGTAATTCCGGTCCGGCTTGAACCAGTCATTACATTATTATTTTGTCAATCGCTTCATTTTTTTTTTCTCAAATGAACTATGACTTGATTGTATGAATTATAGGCCTAATGAATTTTCAACATACCTGTTTGTAAAGAAAGAACACAGTTTACGTAAGCTACTGCATGGCGTACTGGACTGGCAGTGCAATCGTCGCTTCTTCATTCATTTTACAACACCCCCTGTTGCATTATTTATGACATTAATAAATGACGATGTTAAAAGATCACAACATTTGTCTGAAGTGCCGCACAAATTTATAAATATTTAATCCAATTCACTGATCTCTTGCTTTCAACATTATCAGGCTAACAAAATTACGTGATAATGACAAGATACCGGAAGTTGACTATGCACTTATCTGAAGAACGTTGCGCAGCCACAAATTTTACCGGAAGTAGACGTCACCTGGCGTTCCAGTGTATAATAGTTCTATGATTTGAGGTAGAATGTTTAAACTTGATGTAGATGCTCATTAGGTGAGTGTCTTGAGTTGACCGAGTTCAATGATTAACATTTCGAGCTGAAGCTAAGTAGGGCTAATCACTTCCATTGGTCGATGCTTTGGGACAAGATAATCTTCATTTTATCTGATAGTAAGTGATGGCACTTCGTGTACAGTTTGATTGCTCGATACTTTTGAAAAAAAATAAATATGCGATTAATTAATATGTGTCATCTATTTATTTTGAGATTTCGGCGGGGACATCAGCCTCACTGTTGGCTTGTTCAATATAAAATATAAGCCAGTAAAATAAGTGATATTTTTCAATATAAGCCAGTAAAATCTGCGTGTCTAACCATGTTAAAGCTCCAATAGCATTTTTTTAAGTTATATTTTTAAAATGTATTAAAATAAAGCCCAAAAATAGATTGAACCTATAAACAGTCCTACCTTGTTAAAGAATAATCCTATTAATCCTATAATTCAGTACTGCCAGTTGAGAAATTGGCAAAAATATCATTTTCAACTTCAAATTCAAACGTTTGAAGATGGCCGTCCATGGAGAGGAATGGGAAAACAAGGGAGGTAATTGAGTAACTATTTCCTCAATCACCCTGTGTCTCCCTTTATAATGCCCAAAAAATTTTGCCCAGGACCGTATAATAGTGAGTTGACAACCTTTTGAGCAAAAGACATAGAAATAATTATGTTTTGACTTTCTTAGAAAATTTGAAATTGGAACTTTAAATTAACAATCTTTTTTTGCATGCCATATTAGCTGAGATTCCACTACAATATGACTGCGGTACAGCTAAAAACAAACACAATTTCTTACACGGGCACATTTTCATGTGGACATATGTGACGGCCCACATCTAATTGAGTCGGAATACGCACGATCCAATGTTGAGATAAAGACAAAATAAGTGAAAATATTGATTTTGGTCGAACTTGAGTATTTAACAAAAATGAGTCTATAAATACATTATTTATCGACCTAAAAAATCAAAATGGCAATTAAACATTTTGAAACGCTTTTCTTTTTTTTGACGTTTTGTAAGAGTACCGTATTTTTCAATCTGTCTTTTTCTGAATATTATCAGCGAAATTAGACGTTTTTTTCTGCTTGCAGCGATACGACCAGTCAATCCTTTTGCAAAGTGCTTGGCATCATTGTAAAGCGGAGGATCTCTAGTTCATATAAATGAACGAAGTATTGCCGATTAATTCGTTTTGAAGGAATACCAAAGGGTTTTAAAACCCCTAAAAATGTAAACAAACTCGGCTTGTTGCTATGCTTCCAACACGTCTCGCTTGCTGATTGTCCCAGGCAACGCATGCAAAGCATCGTGGTTCCATGGCCGCAACGAGGCTGAAGCGGATGATAGAAATTAGATTTGGGCAATGTTATGCGATTCACTCTGAAAAGTGGCAGAAAACATCTGTTTACCAGATTTTTTCTCTGTCAAAGACTAAACAGATTAAAAAATAACAGAGAAAAAATACTGGTTAACCAACTGCCAGAACTTTTTCTGGTTTCTAACAGAATTATTTCTCACGGTGTAGTTAAATTACCAACAACCTGTTTAAATATAGGTCTACTTTATGCAACGTATGTTAAATTACAGCGTATATGTTATTTAACCCGCAACTGTAAGGGGAGCATAACATACAACGGTTAAATCACCAACTTCAAGTTTAAATACAAATCTACTGTTATTTAACATTATGATATGTTATATCATATTACACAGCGTTTGTAAAATAACAGGCATATGTTTTTTAACCTACAATTGTAAGACACGCTTAACATTTCATTGTTAAAATACATACTAATGTAAAATTACGAGAAAAAATGGCAACTTTTCTGACATGATTTTCCTGTTAAAAAACTTAAAAACTTTTTACAGTGTTACGATGTATGTTTAAACATAAAATAGTGTTTCTTTATGGATTTTTGTGTCTACAAATAATTTGTACAGTTGAATTAAGAGAAATGCAGTTTTAGTTTTAATAATATAGTTTGTGCATAAATTAAAAAGACAGTTGATGTCAGATTTCACAGACTATGGCTTTACAGATGGGTTTATATACAAATCAAACTCAATACCAAGAAAGTACCCCTGAGTTCAGGTAATGGGAATTTGCACAAGAAAGAATTTCTTCAACCAGCATTATTAACTTGATAGCTCTTTATAATTTTACTCAAACAAAACCTTAATTTATACAAATTCACTCCTTCGGGATTACCATTTTCTCATAAAGAAATAATATTTAAAAGCAAAATTCCACTGGGTGATATTCTGCTTAGTTGCACATTTTTCTTTGAACTGGATCAAATAAAGTAATTTTATGAACAAAATACCAGCATTCATTAATTTGTAGTTTTATTTTATTAGTTCCCCAACATTGTAAAATTAGAAGTATAGTTGTTTTAAATATTTTACTTGAAAAAGTTTTTGAAGTTCATTCACATTCGTGACATTGTTTTTGCGAAGTAGGCCTATATATGCCTAGTATTGGTAGTATTAGTAAATAATAGGCCTACGGTAAACAAAAGGATTTGGTAATTCCGGTCCGGCTTGAACCAGTCATTACATTATTATTTTGTCAATCGCTTCATTTTTTTTTCTCAAATGAACGATGACTTGATTATATGAATTATAGGCCTAATGAATTTTCAACATACCTGTTTGTAAAGAAAGAACACAGTTTACGTAAGCTACTGCATGGCGTACTGGACTGGCAGTGCAATCGTCGCTTCTTCATTCATTTTACAACACCCCCTGTTGCATTATTTATGACATTAATAAATGACGATGTTAAAAGATCACAACATTTGTCTGAAGTGCCGCACAAATTTATAAATATTTAATCCAATTCACTGATCTCTTGCTTTCAACATTATCAGGCTAACAAAATTACGTGATAATGACAAGATACCGGAAGTTGACTATGCACTTATCTGAAGAACGTTGCGCAGCCACAAATTTTACCGGAAGTAGACGTCACCTGGCGTTCCAGTGTATAATAGTTCTATGATTTGAGGTAGAATGTTTAAACTTGATGTAGATGCTCATTAGGTGAGTGTCTTGAGTTGACCGAGTTCAATGATTAACATTTCGAGCTGAAGCTAAGTAGGGCTAATCACTTCCATTGGTCGATGCTTTGGGACAAGATAATCTTCATTTTATCTGATAGTAAGTGATGGCACTTCGTGTACAGTTTGATTGCTCGATACTTTTGAAAAAAAAAAAATATGCGATTAATTAATATGTGTCATCTATTTATTTTGAGATTTCGGCGGGGACATCAGCCTCACTGTTGGCTTGTTCAATATAAAATATAAGCCAGTAAAATAAGTGATATTTTTCAATATAAGCCAGTAAAATCTGCGTGTCTAACCATGTTAAAGCTCCAATAGCATTTTTTTAAGTTATATTTTTAAAATGTATTAAAATAAAGCCCAAAAATAGATTGAACCTATAAACAGTCCTACCTTGTTAAAGAATAATCCTATTAATCCTATAATTCAGTACTGCCAGTTGAGAAATTGGCAAAAATATCATTTTCAACTTCAAATTCAAACGTTTGAAGATGGCCGTCCATGGAGAGGAATGGGAAAACAAGGGAGGTAATTGAGTAACTATTTCCTCAATCACCCTGTGTCTCCCTTTATAATGCCCAAAAAATTTTGCCCAGGACCGTATAATAGTGAGTTGACAACCTTTTGAGCAAAAGACATAGAAATAATTATGTTTTGACTTTCTTAGAAAATGTGAAATTGGAACTTTAAATTAACAATCTTTTTTTGCATGCCATATTAGCTGAGATTCCACTACAATATGACTGCGGTACAGCTAAAAACAAACACAATTTCTTACACGGGCACATTTTCATGTGGACATATGTGACGGCCCACATCTAATTGAGTCGGAATACGCACGATCCAATGTTGAGATAAAGACAAAATAAGTGAAAATATTGATTTTGGTCGAACTTGAGTATTTAACAAAAATGAGTCTATAAATACATTATTTATCGACCTAAAAAATCAAAATGGCAATTAAACATTTTGAAACGCTTTTCTTTTTTTTTGACGTTTTGTAAGAGTACCGTATTTTTCAATCTGTCTTTTTCTGAATATTATCAGCGAAATTAGACGTTTTTTTCTGCTTGCAGCGATACGACCAGTCAATCCTTTTGCAAAGTGCTTGGCATCATTGTAAAGCGGAGGATCTCTAGTTCATATAAATGAACGAAGTATTGCCGATTAATTCGTTTTGAAGGAATACCAAAGGGTTTTAAAACCCCTAAAAATGTAAACAAACTCGGCTTGTTGCTATGCTTCCAACACGTCTCGCTTGCTGATTGTCCCAGGCAACGCATGCAAAGCATCGTGGTTCCATGGCCGCAACGAGGCTGAAGCGGATGATAGAAATTAGATTTGGGCAATGTTATGCGATTCACTCTGAAAAGTGGCAGAAAACATCTGTTGTTGTTTATGTCAGATTTAACGTACAATACATTTTATTTTGTGTGTTAACCAATTGTATGTTTTTACCAACTTTCAACCAATGAAGTGTAAATAATTTAATTAACTTGTCCATAATAAGTCCCTGTATATTAAAATCAATTTAAATCACACTTATAAAATCGCCGTCGTGAGAACTTAATTCTGATCGTATATAGATAGCCGTTGAGTGTTAATCAAAACGCTGTTCGTGTCATTGAATAATGCTAATCTGTAATCACCTCTCACGTATTAAGGATTGATAATCAACAATGATAGGAGGCCGTCGATAATCCATTATAAACTTCGAATAACTAATCAAAGCGGTGATGATTTAAATCTCGTTTGGTCTGTTAGAAAATAATTTATATGGAAATAAACAAAATAGCCATTAGTTTTCTTTCCGAAGAGAATTTTATTGATAGGTGAATTCCGTTTACTGTCGCTTCATACGGCATGCCAAAGTAAAGAATGCATATTGGATATTATTATTGTTTAAAATTCTATTATCATAATGGGTCGGAAAAATGAGAACGACCAATGAGTCGAAAAACGATGATTATCGAGTGGTAAATGTAATCTGCCATTGTTTAATTACATCGCTTCCAAAATGCACGAAACTAAACGAAACGTAAGCATTTCATGCCAATGAAATTGAAATTTCTATTCAATTACGGACTCATAATTATGTAGATACTATTACGGTACCTGAGGCCGAAAATAAAAATAAACTTTTTGTATACGCAAAATCTTAATTCAGTCGTACAGCTGTGGTGGCTTCTCTGATGATAGATTACTAACATAAACTACTGCACTAGATAACCCAATCAACAACCTTAATCTTCCAACCACTAACACCAAGGTGCTAATTAATTAATGAGAATAACTGAAGTTAAACTCAACAAAGTTACGCTATACAAACTACTCATGTATACATTGTTCTAAATTATAGCTCTGTCGTAGGAAATGTGAATATGCCGCATGTGTTGTGGATGTTTTGCTATGAAAAGAGTGTATTTAAAAAAGAAAATATTAAGCGACAAAATAACAAATGGTTTAATGACGTGGTTGATGTGTGATATTGTTTTAGAGATACGGGCACCTTTAACTTGGTTTTTCTTAGAACTGCAGATGTCAGTGCATTCAATTCATTTGCAGCTAACTGAGAGCTCTCACGACCACCCTTTTGCATTCTCGAACGTTAAACAGTCACCCATGCCCGGTGAATTAATAAATTAAATTCTCGTAATGCAATTACACCGTATATCCACTGTAAGTGTAATCTATACACCGGTACCGTCACCGTGCCATATTATACGAAAAACTACATAGTATATACAATGGCTATAATAACAAGTTTCAATTAAGATGTTCTTTGATGAGAAGGCCTAGTACCGTGTCTTTTAATTAGTAATATTTTGTGCTGCATTACAATTTATTTTATTAATTTTATAAGAGTTTTTAGCATACTGTTGTCTTGATACCATACCGATGTTCTACTGGTATACCCTACCCTCCAAGGTGTGACCATAAAATCATCGAATATGTAAAATGATAAATATTCGTTTCATCGACGCAAAACTATGTTTTCCGTATTCAGCGCCGCCGAAAACCCCTAAAATGATATATTACACGCGTATCAAGTATAGGAACTCCAATAATTAATTTGGTGGCCATTTTGAAAAACAAGATGGAGAACCCCTGATGCTACAACGTTCGTGCCTAATTAACACATATAAAGTGACACTGCACCAAACGGTTACAAATATTATGGCCCTTAATCACTTCAAAAGATCCTGTGGACGCTCTAGAAGCCAAAGTTAATACCCGATTGACTTCAAATTTATACACATTATTTACAGTCATGAGACGATGACGTCTATCGATTGTCAGCAATTTTCAATAATTACTGCCAGAGTTATGGCCCTTAATCACTTCAAAAATTCCTGTGGACGCTCTAGACTCAATATCCAATTGACTCTGTCACATCCGATGTATGATCACTCCTGATTTCTGTGACATCCGACATGATTTTCATGACCCGATTTATTTCCTTATTACTTCAGCCAAAAAAAAATCTGATAAGTCTGGATTCTGTCAGTTCCGGATTACGACATCAATCAGCCGTCCCGTCACATAATTTCTATTGAATCGTCACCGTATAATCCGGCCTTAAATCGGTAGGTGTCAGGCAATTACCAATCAATAGTCCGTTAGATTAAAATTATCGGTAAGATTAAAACTCGCTATCGTGTAGGTCTTTGTTGATTAACTTGATAATTTTATAATCTCTTGTAAAACAGTAATTGTGACAAATACTCAAGAATATCTACGAATTTTCCCACGAATTCGGTCGTACAAATTATTCCTAGTACCTGTTACAAACATTTGTTGCGCATGCCGATTGAACCCAAATAACGTAGCCTAAGTTTGTCCATGTTGAACTGAAATGAGAGGACGTTACGGTTTATGACCTTGACCCTCATCGTCAATAGCTGCGGTTAACTAAACACAGAAATTTATAACAAACGCCCCGTAGTATTTAAACTATTGACCGCAGTTTTCGCCGATGAGGGTCGGTCAAGGTCATAAAACGGCCGCTGAGAACGTAACGTTCGCTCACTTCAGCTCAATGTTTGTTCACCCTACGGATTTCACCGAACCGTGTGACGACGACCTTGACATAGGACGACAGATAATCAATGAACACGTGATAGCAAACCCAAGCGTGCGATCATCTGATGATGACGAAGATAAATTAACGTCAGACCTGATCTATTCAAAATGCCTACGCATGTTGAATGAAATAAAAATTATGTTAGGAAATTTTGAATGTAGAGAAAAGTTTATCATTTTTAAAGGGAATAACGCTCGGGTGATTCGAAGCAACATTGTAATAATACTTCCGGTTTTCGAAGTTACAATATTTCCGGTTTTGACAAAACTGGGTATTCCGACACTCTGTGACTTCCGATATATTGTCACGATCCCGTACGGATTTGACAGAGTCCACTACAGTGTTTAAGGTCATGAGACGAAGACGTCTATTGATTTTCAGCAATTTCAAATAATTACTGCCAGAGTTATCTCCTTTGATAACTTTAAAAAATCTTTTGATGCAATAGAGGCCAAACTTATAACCCGATTGACTTCAGATTGATACACAGATTTTAAGGTGTTGAAACGAACAAGTAGTTTGATTTTCAATGAATTTTGATAACTGAACAGTTAAATCTATGATATTAAATGTTTCGCATACTAATTGTTAGCGTGGGGCAAAACTTTATAAAAAGCAAACCAATTCTAATGATTTTCTGATAATGAGTTGTTACGGTACTCTTAATCAGATTTTAGTGTATTATAAATGTTTCATTATCAACCCTTGTTGATTGCCGGACGATTTAGCTGCTGTGGACGCATGTTTCGTTGCCTGGCAACCTATCTTTTTTAACAGTATCTTCACCGAAATAACTTCTCTTTTTACTTTATTTAGTTCTTTAAGTCATACGACTTATCAGATACAATGTAATAATCAAAAAATACAATAAATAAATATAATATACAAATATATACAATTATTGTTTAGTATTGTTATTGAGAAAGACCTAAAATATACATTTAGTTTGTGGTCGGAAAGTGAAGGATATAAATAAAATAAAATTGAACTACACACAACGCCTATAAACCTAAACAAATCATATATATGATATAATTCTATTTTGGAAGCGAACAGATATATTCATTACGTTTTTTACCGGTAAGAGAAAGATATACACCAAGCTTATTCAGTTCTTTGATATTTTGTACCGATAATAACTGAAAAAATTTAAAGAGATTTGGGTTAACAAAATAGTATGATTTTATATATTTTTTCCTATAATCATTTAAATATGGACATATAATAATATGGTGGTATTCATCTTCTATTTCATTTAGATTACATAATCTACAAATTCTCTGTCCGCGCTCTATTTTCTCAAAACGACCAGTTTCTATACACAAATTGTGGGAAGATAAACGTATTCTACATATTAACCTTTGATACTTATAGTGTACTGGTTTTCTCAAATAATATTGAAGATCAAAATGAGAAATAATATGTTGATAAAGAATACCTTTAGCTGACTGACAAATATCTTCTGTACACTTTTGTTTAAAAATGTCTAAAATTCTATTTCTAATAATAGGAAGATAGGATTTATTATAATCAAAACGCTCCCAAATATACCCCAATCCAATCGAGTACAGTTCGCTTTTTACATTGGTCAACCATACATCATTTTTCATTGCCATTTCATTTAAACACGACTTTAACAATTAATTTTTGTACATAATAATTTTAAAAAATATTTAAAAATGTGTATTTTTCTTTGAATATACAATGGATATCGACCCAGTTCATAATAGACCATGCTATTATTAGTGGACTGTTTTACGCCCAATAACCGTTTACAAAAGTTTAAATGTACTTTTTCTATGTCATATGCTTTATGAAAACCCCAAATCTCAGATCCATAATTCAAAATACTGTTTACATAAATATCAAAAATCTTTAATTTAGTTTCAACATTAAAATAATTTTCATTACAGACTTTAATAATACTGAATAAAGCTTTTCTCCCCTGCTCTGATATATGCTTCTGTGTCTTAAGAAACTTCCCGTTAAAGTTTGTTTTTTTTTTGTTTTTTTTTAAATATTTTTTATTATTATTATTCCATACAAAAGTACATTATATCAATATATCATCAAACTGCAATATGCAAATCTCACAATATTCTATTCTGTGCATAATCTCAAACAGCTTAGCACTATTCTATTCTTTGCATAATCTATTATTTACATGTCATCAAACAGCTTAGCAATCATTTTCCATTTTCTATTAAAGATATGCATGTTTCCATTTTTCTTATATATGTACTTTTCAATTCTTTAAAAAAAAATGGATAAATTTCAATAAGGCTTGGAAATTAAGGGAGTTACCTGTTATACTACTTCTGAAAATGTAGTATTTGCTACATATGATAATAAACTTGACAACAGGGGATGTCTCCTGTTTTCCAAGCATTATATCATTACATGTGAAATGAGTATCACACATTCCGTATTTTTCAAGAACATTAGACATATTCGTCCAAATATTTTGAGTTTCAGGGCATTCGTAGTACAAATGTTCAAGAGTTTCCTCTTTTTCCCCACAGATTGAGCACTTTTTATACGCCCACATTTTTATGTGGACGTATATTGTCGTCGCCCCTGTCCGTCCGTCCGTCCGTCCGTCCGTCCGTCCGTCCACATTTTTTTGTGAACAGTCTACAGGTCACAATTTTTATCCGATTTCAATTAAACTTAAAATATAGGTTTATCACCATAAGATCTCGGTTCCTTTCGATATTGGCATGTATCGGACTGTAACTTCATGGGTTATGGCCCCTGATTGTACGAAAAATCACGTTTTTTAGCTTGTGAACAGCGTAGAGGTCACAATTTTGAACCGATTTGGATGAAACTTGACATGTATGTTTATAACCCAAAGATCTTGGTTCCTTTCGATATTTGCGCCCATCGGATCGTAACTTCCTGAATTATGGCCCCTGATTGTCCGAAAAATCGCCCTTTTTAACTTGTGGCCCCTCTGGAGGTCACAATTGTTATCCGATTTAAAAAATCGTTTGATTATATCACCGTTGCATGGTTATGAAGGTTGAGTTCGAATTTCGTGAAAATCGGACCAAAATTGACGGACAAAATGGCCGCCGTTTGTAAGCGAATAGTGTGAAAATATGTTATATCAAGGTTGTGGACCTTATAGAGGTCACAGTTTTGAACCAATTTTGATGAAACTTGACATGTATGTTTATAACCCAAAGATCTTGGTTCCTTTCGATATTTGCGCCCATCGGATTGTAACTTCCTGAATTATGGCCCCTGATTGTCCGAAAAATTGCCCTTTTTAGCTTGTAGTCCCTCTGAAGGTCACAATTGTTATCCGATTTAAAAAATCGTTTGATTATATCACCGTTGCATGGTTATGAAGGTTGAGTTCGAATTTCGTTAAAATCGGACCAAAATTGACGGACAAAATGGCCGCCGTTTGTAAGCGAATAGTGTGAAAATATGTTATATCAAGGTTGTGGACCTTATAGAGGTCACAATTTTGAACCAATTTTGATGAAACTTGACATGTATGTCTATAACCCAAAGATCTTGGTTCCTTTCGATATTTGCGCCCATCGGATCGTAACTTCCTCAATTATGGCCCCTGATTGTCCAAAAAATCGCCCTTTTTAGCTTGTGGTCCCTCTGGAGGTCAAAATTGTTATCCGATTTAAAAAACTGTTTGATTATATCACCGTTACATTGTAATGAAGAGAGAGTTTGAATTACGTGAAAATCGGACTAGAATTGACGGACAAAATGGCCGTCGTTTGTACACGAATAGTGTGAAAACATGTTATATCAAGGTTGTGGACCCTATAGAGGTCACAATTTTGAACCGATTTTGATGAAACTTGACATGTATGTTTATAACCCAAAGATCTTGGTTCCTTTCGATATTTGTGCCCATTGGGTCATTACTTCCTGAATTATGTCCCCTGATTGTACGAAAAATCACCCTTTTCAGCTTGTGGTCCCTCTGGAGGTCACAATTATTATCTGATTTAAAAAAAAACGTTTGATTATAAAAACCAAACAAATTCTAATGATTTTCTGATAATTCCTTAATATGCGACAACTCTTGTTGACTGCCCGGACGATTTGGCTGCTGTGTGGGCGTATGTTTCGTTGCCTGGCAACCTATTTTTCTCATCGCTTAATTTGATAGTGTAAAGATATTTTTTTGTGGTAACAATTCTGTGTAGAAATTTGAATTGAAACTCTATTAACTTTGTATCCAATGTCACTTTTTTCGGTATAGCATATATTTTTCTCCACTGTTCTGGAGACAAATTTAGGTTAAGTATATTCATCCATTTTATTTCATTTTTGCATTCTTTTTCCTTTGATTCATTTTTGATTAAGAACTTATATATATGTTTACAGCCTTTAGCTTCGCTTAGTACGATCTGGATGGGTCTTGGTATGTATGGTTTTTGTAAATGAGAATGTACATTGTCTGATATCACATTTTTCCACCTTTTAGGGAGAGATGTTATCAATCCGTTATAGTGAAGAAATGTGCCTTTCAGTCCAAATTCACTTTTCATGTTGTCAAATGTTTTGAGCTTACCTCTATCATTTATGAGGTCATTAATAGTTCTGACTCCCTTTTGGAACCAGTCCTTAATAAACCTAAATCTGAATATTTTATTGTACCAGATGGGTTGTAATAAAATATTTTCCATGTTCATGTCTTTGTTATCCTTTTCAAGTACATTCTCAACAAACTCAACCCATGCTGTATAGGTGTCCCTCCAGAATGGGTTTTCTATCACCCCAAGTATTTTGGAATTTAAATCAGAACCTACTGCTGAGATTTCAAAGGGGAGTATTTTCAAATAATGGTCCACAAATGGACTCCAATTACTGTTTTGACCATGTAATCTTCTGATCCAAGATATTTTCATACTCTTATTAAATGCATTGATATCAGTAAAATTTAGACCACCATTTTCAATTGATTTTATGACTCTTGAGCGTTTAATTCGGTCATTCCCATGGTTCCATATAAATCTGAAACATATTTGTTCAAGCCTTTTGAGGTCAGAACATTCTGGGTTGGGTAGTGCCGAGAACAAGTGATTGATTTTAGGTAAGATTAAACTCTTAAGAATGGTGACTCTTCCAATTAGAGTCAGTTTACGTTTACTCCAGATATATGTTAATTTCTCAAGATCATTCAATTTCGCATTAAAGTTGAGATCTATAATTTCGTCTAAATTTGTACTGAAATTAATGCCAAGAGATGTAAACTGATTTTCAGGCCAATTAAATTTAAATTCATTACAAATTTTTGTTTTTGAACCTGCATATCGGCCCATCCAGATAGCGTTTGTTTTATCTATATTCACTCTTAATCCGGACATTTTAAAGAATAATTCCAGAGTATTCATAGTTTCTCGCAGTGATTCCTCTGAACCATCCAAGAAAAGTGATGTGTCATCCGCATATTGTGCTATTTTAAATTGCCTATCAAATATATATACACCTTTAATTCTATCGTTTTTCCTAATCATTGACCCAAGAACATCTGCGCATAGTAGAAATATATACGTCGAGAGCGGGTCGCCTTGTCTACAGCCTCTTTCCAGCTTAAAGAATTTCGACAGATGACCATTTTGTGTAACACATGACTGCGCATTTTTGTAAAGTATTTTTATCCAGTTTTGCATGGAGGGCCCGAAATTGAATGCGCGGACAACATTTTCGATAAATTTCCATGACACACTGTCAAACGCTTTTTCAAAGTCTATAAGTAGTAGCATGGCCGGGACATCCTGTCTCTTTGTTTCAAACAGGATGTCGTAGGTCAACCTTGTACATTCGCCTATGTATCTGCCAGAAAGGAACCCTTTCTGGTCCTCATGAATTAATTTGGGTAAAACAGATTTAACACGATTGGCAATGCAGCCTGATATGGCTTTATAGCAAGAATTCAACAGCGTAATGGGCCTCCAGTTTTTTAGAAGTGTTCGATTTTTTCCCGTTTTCGGAATACATGTAATCACGCCTTGTTTTTGGGTCAGTGATAGTTCACCTTTATGTAGTGCATTGTTAATAGATCTCAGCATAATCTTAGATAAATCTCGCCAAAAGAACTGGAAAAATTCTGAGGTATAGCCGTCGATGCCTGGACTTTTGTTTCGTTTCTGATTTTTCACAATAGTAGACAATTCACTTATAGAGATTGGGCCTTCAAGTGACTCACTAATTTCTTTTGATAATTTTTTTTCTAAGACGTTTTCCAAATTTATGTTAGTTTTTTCTAAATCAACATTTGGATTACTTTTGTATAATTGTTCATAGAAGAGTTTAACTTTTGTATAATTGTTCATAGAAGAGTTTAACTTGTTTCAATATTTCGCTCTGGTCCGAAACTTTGCCTAATAGTTCAGTATCGATTTCTTGGATATTTTTGTTTATATAATTTCTCTTTTCTAGATTGAGGAAATATGAGGTGTTTCTCTCCCCTTCCTCAGTCCATTTGGCCCTAGATCTAACAATGATTCCTTCAATTTTCTTTTTCCTATGTTCCTCTAATTTTGAATTCAAGTTTTGCAATTGGTCATAAAATTCACCGTGGTTAGGATATATTTCAGTTTTGTTTTCAATTTCTTGTATTTCTAGCATCAATTTTTTTTCAATCTCAGAACTCTTCCTTTTCTTATATGAGGCAAATGATATGATTTTCTCTCTTAAATGTAAAAGTAACATTTCAAAGAGCAATTGGTCATCAATTGTATATTCAATGTCATTAATTGTGGAAGCTTCAACAAATTCGAGACTGTATGGCGACGCTGCATAGAACTCTTTGATGTAGTTGATATTTTCTTTGATCATTGTAACAAACAGCTCGTCATACAGTAAGGAATTGTTGAATTTCCAATAGCCTTTTGCTCTTTCATGTTTATTAATAGTCAAGGCAATGGAGATGGCAGAATGATCGGTTCTATATCCATGTAGGATATCGGCTTTCGTAATATGTGTCAGGAGATTTTCTGAAGTCAAGAAAAAGTCTAGCCGCGCTCTTTTAATTGGATTACACCTACTCCATGTATATTTTTTTTCGTTTTTGTGGAATGAGCGCCAGACATCGATTAATTCATATTTCTGACACATATCTGTCAGCTCCATTTTTGCCTTAGGGTTATTTACATGTTTGTAGTTATATGTATCCATACATTGATTTAAAGTTAAATTCCAATCCCCACAGAGGATGTATCTATCATTGTCAGACAGCTTTAAATTCGTATTGAGTTCTTGGTAAAAGCCAGGACTATCAGAATTAGGCCCATAAATATTGCCAAGTATAAATTTTATGTCATTTATTTCTAATTCTACAAAAATGTAGTTGCTATTGGTCCAGTCTTTTCTGACTTTATGTTTTTTGTATTCTAATTTATTTCCGAACAATATAGTCACTCCTCTCTGTTTAGACGAATTACCACACATTTCGATATCAGAATTTCCCCATTCCGCTGCTATATATTTTCCTAATTTTTGTTCCAAATGCGTATCTTGTAAACAAATAATGTCTGCATTCTGCTGTTTGAGCATGTTAAATACATCGCGCCTCTTCCTACTGTCTCCAAGTCCCTGACAGTTAACCGAGAGTATTCTTAAATTGTTAGCCATAGTCAGTTTTACTTAGATAAGGGCTCTTTTGTGAAAACTCTCGATGAAGTGCAGGGTCCGAAGGGGAAAGCATGAAGGGGGGCTCATGAATTGCATAGCATAATGTAACAGATATATAAACAATTGTATGGAACAAAGATAAATAACAAAAATACAATACAATAAAAAGGTACATTTCCTTTTCCTATCGTTGACATCTGGGACACTTTAATGTCCAAGATTACGAAACTGCAAAGGATTATAATAAAAATAGTATTTCCAACTTCCTATTCAGACACATTTTCTGGCTACTTATTAAGTTAGTGCCGTGGGACATTATCTGCCATATCAAATATAAGAATTATTTTGCTCTACCTCTAAGATTGCCGGTGCCTCCCAACGCCCATTATTTTTATCAGATTGGCCCGTACTGCACTACTGGTCTATAGTTTATATAACCTTAATGCGCATTACATAGCGTAACACAAGCAATATTGTTCTTTGGTTTGATATCAAATCTATTCTTTCCTATGTTATTAATTTATAAGGATAAGTATCCTGGTTACCGACTGCAGCCTCAATCCATTGAGATACTTGACCACTGAAGGCGATACTTAAGATATATAGAGTAGGCCTATAAATAATACTGATTATGTCATACATAAGTTTGGTATATACAGAAAGTACAGGTATTGAATATTTATACTTAATTTTTTTTTTTTTTTTTTTTTAAATAGTATTATTGCATATTTTAATATTTCACATGGTGCTATTGCTACTTCTGCAGTGCAAAGTTGTGTTTGGAGCACTGCCTATTGTCCGATCTGCTGTCAGTAGCATCCTTGTTTGCCATTTTCTTATCAATTTATTGAAGCTAGCCTTAAGCCTATTGTTAACAACTATTATGGACAACCAGGCCTCTCCAGAAAAACATAAAGTAACCAGAAATTCTCTAACTAGCCATTAACCCATCAAATCCTGCAGACTATCAAGCCTCTAAAGAGAGCATAAATTACATATTCATTTGCTTACTGGTATGGGGCATAGTGGAGATGTAGACCTTCATTAACGTTACAATAGCAGCAATTTTTTTTACCATATATCAAATTTTCAACATGAATATTGTTACAAAAGGGAGTTGTTACATGTATAATGTTTACAAACTTTAAGATGTTGTTACATGTATACTGTTTATGAACTTTAGAAATAGTCTATGTAGAACTTCTTTTTGGGATTTCAGGGTTTATCGAGGAAAACATCATTTTAAGTAAATCTTATCCACGTCGGATTATGCTTCTAATTATATCGTCTATTCCAGTCTATGTCGGATTTGCCTTTCACCTCTAGCCACACGTCAGCTTTAACCACTCTTATTCTTGTTTTTAAATGTTCATTTTTTCTGATTTCGAATGCTTTCTGTACTAACTGTGCTTTTTTCTTTTTCAGGGTAGCTGGTAGGTCACTTCTTACAGACATTTTACTTCTACCGTTAAGTTTCTCCTGGGCCACATTTAATATGCGGTCTCTGTGGCATTGTTCTATCAACACAATGATGATAGCCCTTGGGGCATTTTCTGTTCTTGGGTTTTGATAGACTGGTTTTCTCAGCCTATGAGCGGCACATAGTTTTATTTTCATCACTTCCTCCTTTGAGAGTTCTAAGCTGGTTAGTAAGAAATGTGTGACCACTTCTTGGATATTTTCTTCTTTTTCTTCTTTAACTCCATAAATTAGCAGATTTCTCTTTCTATCATGAATTTCTTTCACCAATATTTCTTCTTCTAATAACTTTATTTTCTTTAGTAGATTATTTTGATTTTGTGGTAGGGTTTCTTCGATACATTTTATTTTTTCTTCATTTCCAATGATTCTCTTCTCATTTTCTTTCACAGTTTCTTTTATCTGTAATATTTCGTTTTGAATACCTCTAATTTCTACTTTCATTTCAGTTTTAAGTTCTTCAATTTTCGAGCAAACTCTATTTTCTATGAGGTCTTCTACGTTTTTGAATTTGCTTAGAATAGTTTCTGTGATTTGTCCCATTTCTGTTGAAGTTACGTAAGTTTTACTGTCGTTTCTGTTTTCATTTTCCGACACAGACATGTCGTCTTCTTTTTCTTTAGTCTGACTGCTCTTTTCAACAATGACCTTTTTCGTCGCAGAGCTTCTTGTCATGTACGATTTAATTGATTCTGCATTGGTTTTTTTTAAGACGAGGAGGCATGAGTCACTTTTGGTAGGCTTTTTTGTCTCTCAAAGATCGACTATGACAGCTCATTAGTGCCATGCAATGCCCAGCAGGCCAGTTTCTTCTCCGACCCGAGATAAGATGGCGTCTTCGTCTGCCAGCGCACGTGGGAAAAAACTTCACTCAAATTCCACTTATCAGTATACGTATATAGAGAGTCTAAAATAGTTTGTAGGCCGTCGGGTGTTTCTGAAAATACAGCTTTATCATCTGCATATAAGAGCAAAAATAAACTAAAATCTTGTAAATCAAGGGGACAACAGTTATCTAATTGCAGATGAGATTCAACATCATTAATAAATATCGAAAATAATAATGGTGATAAAATTTCGCCTTGAAAGAGACCATAATCAAGATTGAAGGCTGTCGAAACCTCGCCATTTAGCTTGACACAACATTTAACTTTGTCATAAAGTGAGCGAATAAGTTTTAATATTCTTCCATCGATACCTTCTTTAATTAATTTATACCAAAGGTTTGATCTTGAAATTAAGTCATAGGCGCGTTTATAATCCACAAAACAAACATATAATCGTTTCTTAGACTTAAGTGAACGATTTATTAGCGTTTGTAAGACAAATACTGCATCAATTGTGGATAAGGATTTTCTAAAACCAAACTGGACATTTTGATAGTGCTATGTGTTTCAGTATATTTAACTAATCGATTATTTAGTACTGATGTAAATAGTTTACCCATACAACTCAAAATAGTAATACCTCTATAGTTTTCCGGATTAGTGGGATCGCCCTTCTTATGGACGGGTACGATATTACCCACACACCATGAGGATGGAAAACAACCACTATCTAATATATTATTAAATAAAATTAAAAGACAAGGTAAACACTGATCTGCACATTCAATGAATAATTCATTAATAATTTCATCATCACCACAAGCTTTATTACGTTTAAGTTTTTTGATTGCTATTTTAATTTCCAATTCCGTTATCCTTTGGTCTAATTCATTGTTATATTTATTTAAATCGTGCTTGTTTAAACTCTCTACAATTGTGTTATTATTGTGATGCGAGATCTCTGATGATAAACTACTAAAATGATTATAGAATGTAGTAATGTTAACCGAGTTACTTACACTTGTCTTCCGTTTTTTAAAAATTTTGTAAAATGTTTTAGGATTATGTTTTTGCAAGTAAGCTAACATATCGCCCTGTTGTGTTTTATATTCTTTTTTAAGTTTTCTCTTATATTGTTTATATTGGGTTTTTAATATCGCTAACTTAATATGATTTTCATCGGATTTATTTTGGTTAAAATCATGCATGGCTTTTTTATAATTCCCGTATTTCTGCTTACACAAGTCATCGAACCATGGCTTGTCTGGTTGATTGCCATGCTTTCTGTGACGTGCCTTCACACTTTTTATATTTTTGACACAAAAGGGCGATGTAATATTTGTTACAATCTCTGAAAAACGCTCAACGCATTGATCAATACTTTCTTGATCTCTAATGTGAGATTCACATACTCCTAACATGCATGTATTCACCTTGCTTAACTCTAATCGGATTTGGTCTGATTTGGCCTCATCCCACTTAATAGATTTAAAGGATTTAACAACGGGTGAATTCTCCTCAACCTGCTCAGACCTCAAATGAGGTTTGTATTGCAGATCAAAACTCAATGGCGCGTGATCAGAAAACTCATTAAAAATACCAGTCTGAAAGTTACATATTGAGTCAAAATAACAATGTTCAATTAAAACATAATCAATTAAACTACACCCTTTTGAAGAATTAAAGGTAAATTGACCTTCTCTGTCAGATTCAACCCTGCCATTAATTATACGTAATCCAGTCGTTTTACAACACGAAATCAAGTTTCTACCAAACTGATTTACAGTATTATCAAGGTTTCTACGTATTTCCAAAATGTCACCTATGTCAGGTACATATTCTATCAAATTTTGAATAATCTCTTATGATTTTTTACATAATTTATCATGTTTAATAAAGTCATTAAGTGTTGATGTTCGACTATTAAAATCACCCGTGGCGATAACAATATTATCTGGGTTTTGATATTTACATACCAGCTGTTCAAAAGAGTAAAATATATCAATATTATATTTATTATAATATATACTACTTATGGGTGGAAAATAACAAATAATTAAAATATAATTTCTTACAGTTTGCGTGATTTTTAAACATACAAAACAGTCTTGGAATTGTTCAATAATTGTACAGTTAGCAATAAATTCTAACTTTATACCTATAAGTATGCCCCCTCCTTTAATATCACCCGTTCTCGGGAAACATGTAACACAATAACCCGGTATATCGACTTTACTTTCTTCTTGTAGCCAACATTCAGAAAGACAAATAATATCGTATTCACTTAAGAATAGCTGAAAATCAATGTTTTGTAGTTTGCTGATGACACCTTTACCAACATTCCATGATAATACTTTCAGATCCCTCTCGGGCTTGTCCTAGTCGGTTCTGGGGGGAGAAGATTCTGATGAGGTTGATAAATACCCCGCATGCCTCTTCGTAGCTTGTCGACGGCCATCGTTTTCCCATGGACGACTAAGAATTGGGATATTAGAGACCTGCTTTCTCCTGGTCTGGTGGTTTCTCGTTTTATCAGTTTCTCCGTCAAACAGTTTATCGTTCACAAACAACTTATCTCTGACCAGTCTGACCTTTTCACCTCTGTGTTTTAAGTCTTTCATGATTGGATACAACTTTTTCCTTTCATTTTCGATGGAAACTGGAAATTGTTCATTTATGCCATATGATGACCCCTTTAAGTGATATGCGGCACTCTTGACAGCCCCAAGATCTTTAAAGAATAGGAATTTCGCTACTATCGGACGGTGTCTAGCTGTACGAAAGGAACCAAAACGGTGGACATTTATAAAATCAATATGCCGGTCTTTACATAACTTATGATATATAAAGTCTTTAATTACATACTCTGTATCTTCATTTGTATCTTCTTTTATACCATTAAAGATCAAGTTGTATTTCATCGAACGACATTGTAGATCAATAAGTGTTCGATTGAGTTCACTATTGTCCTCTTTGATACATTCGATCTCTTCAGAGTTGTGTGCGCTCACTGATTTCGACACTATGAATTCTTTTTCCACACCGTCCAATTTAAGTCTATCCTCTTCACATTGTTTCAATATTTCGATATGTTTCTCTTTTAACCAGTTAGTTTTAGATTCAAAATCTACCTGTTTAGCTTTTATTTCGTTCACATCTATCTCAAGATTACTCACTTTGGTTGACAGGGTAGAAACTATAGAGTGCACCTCATCTATCTTTTTGATATTTCCCTCCATCATTTCTATTCTATTATCCAATTTGGTAACAAGTTGTTCCAATCTATGTAATGTTGCACTATTGTTTTTGATTAATTCAAATACTTCTAGCATAGGTAATTCTTTGACATTGTAATGTGATGAGTTTAAAATTGACAGTATAATCTCGTCACACTTCACTGCACCCTGGAGCGACCACAAACACGTCTTATCAGTTCGACTTCACACTTAAAATCCTTCAGGTCTTAACCTTGTTTGATTGGGGTGTAGCAAAGGTTGATCAGTGCTTATGGCTTTGAGAAGGTTTTTCCAGGAATCGGGTGGCATTCTCCCCATGTAACCGGCTTGGTCCTTAGTACTGTTGATAGTTCATCCTACTGGTTTCTTCTGGTTATTATAGATTATAAGAAATACTTGATTCTGCTAATTGTCGAGGTTTATGTAGACACAGCAATAACAATTATTGTTTAAATTATTTTTAGGGGTTTTAAAACTCGATTGTGTCCGTTCAAAATCAATTCATCAATAATATTTTGTTCATATTTGTAAACTAGAGGTTCTCTGCTTTGCAATGATGCCAATTATTATGCAAAAGGAATGTTCGCCAAGAATCTTAAGAAATAGGACAGATTTAAAAATACAGTACTCTTACAAAACATTCAAATAAAGGTGTTCTAAAATCTTTTACTGCTATTTTGATCTTTTGAGTTATAGATAGTATATTTATAGACTCATTTTTATGAAAATCTCAATTTCGATCAAAATCATTATTTTCACTTGTTTTGTCTTTGGGCCAAAATTAGATTCTGTGCATTCCGACTCAAGCAGACGTGTTCGGTCACATATAGGTCTAACTCCCCAACAGTCTTGGTTCTTTTCGATATTGGCATGTATCGGATCAAAACTTCATGTATTATGGCCCCTGATTGTTCGAAAAATTAATGTTGTGATCACAATTTTCATCTGATTTTGATGAAACTTAAAATGCATTTTATAATCCAAAGATCTTGTTTCCTTTCGATATTTGAACGTATCGGATCGTAACTTCCTGAATTATGGCCTTTGATTGTAGGAAAAATAAAAAAAAAAGAAGAAAAAAAAACCGTTTTAGTATATCACCATGAAAATCAGACTCAAACTGCCGGACAAAACGGCAGCCCCTCATATGGTATATCAAGGTTGTGGACTCTCTAGAGGTCACAATTGTCACTAAATTTCGATAAAACTTGAAATGCATGTTTATAACCCACAAATCTTGGCTCCTTTTGATATTTGCGCATATCGGAATGTAACTTCCTGAATTATGGCTCCTGGTTTCACAAAAAATCACGTTTTTAGCTTATGGTCCCCCTTGAGGTCACAATTATTATCTGATTTGACAAAAAACACCTACGAATATATCACCATTACAAGACATAATGGCGGCCCCTCAAAAATCATTTTTATACGCCCACATTGAAATGTGGTCGTATATTGTTGTCGCCCCCGTCCGTCCGCCCGGCGTCCACAAGCCAGAGTTAAGGCCCTTGATCACTTTAAGAATTCTTATGAACGCTCTAAAGGCTAAAATTAATATCCGATTAACTTTAAATTTAAACACAGTGATTAAGGTCCAGACGAAAAAGCCTACTGATTTTCAGCGATTTCCAACAACTACTGCCAGAGTTGTGGCCCTTGATCACTTTGAAAAAATTTGTGGAGGCTCTAGAGGCCAAAGTTAATATCCAAGTTAATGGCTCTTGATCACTTCAAGAAATCTTATGAACGCTCTAGATGCCAAAGTTAATATGAACAAGTGTTGATATGAACAAGTATTTTGATCTTCAATGAATTTTGATAGCTGAACAGCTAAATCCATGATATTAACTTTTCATATACTAATTGTTAGCGTGGGGCAAAACTTTATAAAAAACAAACAAATTCTTATGATTTTCTGATAAATACAAAATGAGTTGTTTCTCTTAATCAGATTTTAGTGTATTACAATATTTCATTACCGAAAAAAGTAAAATCATGACTGCCCTGACGATTTAGTTGCTGTGGGCGTATGTTTCGTTGCCTGGCACCCTATCTTTGTTTTTTGCTTGTTCTCTATCCATCTCTTGCAAAATTTGGGCGTATCCTGCCTGGCAACTGCTGGCGAAAAATAGATTACAGATATTGTCGGAAAGACTTTATAGTGTGATTTTCGTTTCAATTAAGCAACCCTGAAAACGTGTACAAGGAAATGTTATAATATATGGCATTGTTACTATGTGATTTTGTTCTAAATCATACCAACATCTTTCACATGCTTTTTCTCAAAACTACCTTTTCTGACATGGGTAACTTCGAACAGATAATATATGGCATTGTTACTATGTGATTTTGTTCTAAATCATACCAACATCTTTCACATGCTTTTTCTCAAAACTACCTTTTCTGACATGGGTAACTTCGAACAGATATAGATCAGTCAACTTTTGCCCGATTTATTCCAACCATACTTCATTTTGAAGGTATTGAGATGGAGAATGTGAAAATAACTCAAACTTTCCTCTTGAGGACTCAATTTGCAAGGCTGAGTCACGAAACTTTGAAGATGAGACTTTTATACGACCACATTTCAATATTGTCTTCGCTCCTGTCCGTCTGTCGATCGGTCCGACGTCCACAATTGCTTGCAGATGCTCTAGAGGCTAAAGTTAATATCTGATTGACTTTAGATTTATATACAGTGTTTAAGGTTATGAGACAAAGAAGCCTATTGATTTTCTGCGATTTCCGATAATTACTACCACAGTTATGGTCCTTGATCACTTCAAAAAATCTCGTGGACTCTCTAGAGGCCAAAGTTAATATCCGATTGACTTTGAATTTATACACAGTGTTTAAGGGCATGAGACGAGAAGCCTATTGATTTTCTGCGATTTCCAATAATTACTGCCAGAGTTATGGCTCTTGATCTCTTCAAGAAATATTATGAACGCTCTAGAGGCTAAAGTTGATATCCAATTGACTATAAATTTATACACAGTGTTTAAGGTCCAGACGAAAAAGCCTACTGATTTTCAGCGATTTCCAATGACTACTGCTAGAGTTGTGGCCCTTGATCACTTCAAAAAATCCTGTGGACACTCTAGAGGCCAAAGTTAATATCCGATTGACTTTAAATTTACACACATTGTTTAAGGTCATGAGACGAAGATGTCTATTGATTTTCAGCGATTTCCAATAATTAGCGATTGACTTTAAATTTATACACAGTGTTTAAGATCCTGAGCTGAAGAAGCCTACTGATTTGCAGCGATTTCCTATAATTACTGCCACAGTTGTGGCCCTTGATCTCTTTGAAAAATCTTGTGGACTGTCTAGAGGCCAAAGTTAATATCCAAATGACTTTAAATTGATACACTGTTTTAAAGGTCAGGAGAAGAAGAAGCCTATTCATTTTCAGCGATTTCTGATAATTACTGCCAAAGTTATCTCCTTTGATCACTTCCAAAAATCTTGTGACGCTCTAGAGGCCAAACTTATCATCTGATTGACTTCAGATTGATAGACAGAATTTAAGGTCTGGAGACAAACAAGTATATTGATTTTCAATGAATTTTGATAACTGAAAAGCTAAATCCATGATATTAAATGTTCCATATTCCCAACACTAGCATGGGGAAGACAGAAGAACTTTATAAAAACACAAGAAATTCTAATAATTTTTCTGATAATTACATAATGAGTTATGTGTTTACTTTTATCATTGTAGGCTTATCTGATTGGAGTTGTATGGGCATGTAACAAATATATGCAAATGAAGCTAGCTAATCGCAGTGTAGTGAGAGAATACACTGTGGACCTTGACTCTGAGGTTAGAATGGTATTAAATTATCCACAACAACAAAAAAACACATGTATTATTTGGTTTCAGTGATAGATAGTATCAAACTGATCCCGCAGTGAATATTCGCTTGACCGCTACAATCACTGATAAGCATGACGTCGACGAGGCTTATTAACTTTTTGACTCCGACAAATTAAATTCTCAAACATTTTTTGGAAGTATACGAAAAATAAATAAAGACGTTTGAAGTATTTGTAGTTAAGAAATATTTTCTATTTAGTGTAAATGTTTATTAAAATGAGTAAAATGCATCATTTTGCCCGAAGCAGTTATATGTTATGTAAACAATGCGCAAGCCGTTGAGTCAATGGCTGACGCCACGTGAAATCAACGCACGTGTTGTGGACAGTCATCTGTTACAGAGATAATTCGTAAGTAATACTCTGTGAAACAGATTGAGATAGTATGTCATGATATTCATCGGTTTAATGTTTAAATATACAGTAGAATCAGCATTAAGCAGCCACCCAAGGGAATTTTTACGATTGACTGCTTAACGGTAGTGGCCTCTTAATAAAATCTTGTGTTTTTTGTGGTGACATCAACTAATATTACGCTTGAATGCATTGGAAGCAAACACCAATACTTGCATCGGTAGATTTTGCCGTCGCTGAATCAGGGGCGTACATATCGATTTCGTTTGGGGGGGGGGGGGGTGTTTAGCCAAAATGCGACCGACTGATGCACATACCCCCGCCCCACACACCAGTGGTACTACAAACTGGGCAGTTCACTATAATCGTGAATATGATAGTGCTGAGACAGTATAAGACAACTGACGAGTAGAATAATGATTTTAAAATGGAATCGAGCGCCGCAGGCTCGAAAAAATTTCAGATATGCAACCGAGTAGAAGGCGCGAAAAAAAATTTCAAATATGTAACAGGGCTTTTAAATATTTAAGACTGGGGTTGATAAGAAATGGGACAGAATCTTGAGGCTTATCTGTCAATTTCGCTTGTTTTATGATTGTATGTTTATTTCATTAATTCATTTAGTCGGAGACCGACTGCGGTGAGTACCTTTGGTTTGAGACCGACTATTTTTTGCCGTGGTAGAAAACATTTTATAGAACAACTACTCACAACAGAATAAGAGTGACAAGCAGACATGGTTATTTTATACTATAGTTTTGAGTGACGTATGCAATTTAGGCACACGTATTCCCGCAAATACATAGCATTTGGGATCTATTCTGGCATTGTTTTTGAGACCGACTGCAGTGACTGCACTTATTTTGTGACCGACTATTTTTCTCCCTTCGTGAAATTTTGTTGTTAGACCAATTTAACATACTTACAACAGAATAAGAGTGACGTATGCAATTTAGGCTCACGGATTCACGCAAATATACAGTATTTGGGATCTTTTCTGGCATTGTGTTTGAGACCGACTGCAGTGACTGCACTTATTTTGAGACCGACTATTTTTCTCCCTGGGTTACATTTTGTTGTAAGACTAACATTATACTCACACAAGAATGAGAGTGAAACACAACATCTTTTCAAAAATGATAAGTTGACAAGGTTATTTTATACTAAGACTGCTCCTATTTTGCGACCGACTGCACTGATTTTGCAACCGACTATTTTTATACTAAAGTTTTGCATGAGTAGCGTGACGTATACAGTGAGTACTTATTTTGATACCAACTACCTCTACTTTGTGACCGACTGCACTAATTTTGCGACCGACTATTTTTTTTGCGTGAGTAGCGTGACGTATACAGTGAGTACTTATTTTGATACCGACTACCTTTACTTTGCAACCGACTGCACTGATTTTGCGACCGACTATTTTTATACTAAAGTTTTGCGTGAGTAGCGTGACGTATACTTATTTTGATAACGACTACCTCTACTTTGCGACCGACTGCACTGATTTTGCGACCGACTATTTTTTTTTGCTGGGGGGGGGGGGTAACCCCCCCCCCCCACACACACACACACACACACACACACACCCCACATTTACGCCCCTGCGCTGAATCTTGGACATAACTTCCGTAAACTTGTCATTTTGTACCAACTTTCAATACTACTGTCTATCATTGTGATGCATTCGAGAATATTTATCAATTTTTGTGAAGAAAATCGATGAACAAAATATTGCTACCTTTTCACAAGGGTATAACTCTGTATGTAATATTATAGGCGGCGCTAAAAACGCCTATTTAATAACATAGTGGCAATGGAAAAGAGATGCTAGATTATCGTGACAAAACTCGGCTTTTCGTCGGTACTTTCAGTTGATTCAATCAGTATCAAATAATGTTCCATTACGTGTGAAGTACGGTTAGACACAAATACTATGGGACCTATAAAGGATTATTTGATGTGGCGGCCGTCTTGAAAGCCATCTTGAATTTCTCAAAACGCTCAAGCTCAAGGGTGACACCCGACAAGATTCTGAAACAGGACACCCTAGGGTACTAAAATCTCAAAATGCCCAAGGGTGACCGAGGTTCACCCGACAGAATCTGAAAGAGGACACCCTAGGGGTACCAAAATCAATCATAAAAAAACCTTTGTATATAATTTCCAGGTTCACTCGTAAAATTGGATTTGGCGACCGGACTAATATGATAGTAAAAATTTATTTGAGTGTAGTTTTGTATTCAGAATTCCTCAAAGAAGTTACTGAGATATAGGGCCAGCAACAGGTATAAGCAACTCTGCCCAAGCTGGAGTATTTGATATATAGTCTCTAATTCTTATATCCGATTTTGACGAAACTTCAAATATAGGTTTATCCCCATAAGATCTTGGCTGCTTTCGATATTGGCATGTATCGGATCGAAACTTCATGGATTATGGCCCCTGATTGTACGAAAAATCATGTTTTTAGCTTGTGGACCCTATAGAGATCACAATTTTGAACCGGTTTTGATGAAACTTGACATGTATGTTTATAACCCAAAGATCTTGGTTCCTTTCGATATTTGCACCCATGGGATGGTAACTTCCTGAACCATGGCCCCTGATCGTCTGAAAAATCGCCCTTTTTAGCTTGTGGTCCCTATGGAGGTCAAAATTATTATCCGATTTAAAAAACCTTTGATTATATCACCGTTACATGGTAATGAAGGTTGAGTTCAAATTTCGTGAAAATCAGACCAAAATTGACGGACAAAATGGCCGCCGTTTATACGCGAATAGTGTGAAAATATGTTACATCAAGGTTGTGGACCCTATAGAGGTCACAATTTTGAACCGATTTTGATGACACTTGACACGCATGTTTATAACCCAAAGATCTTGGTTCCTTTCCATATTTGCACCCATTGATTCGTAACTTTCTGAATTATGGCCCCTGATTGTACGAAAAATCACCCTTTTTAGCTTGTTGTCCGACTGGAGGTCAAATTTATTATCCGATTTAAAAAACTGTTTGATTATATAACTGTTACATGGTAGTAAAGATTGAGTTCAAATTTCGTGAGCATCGGACCAAAATTGACAGACAAAATGGCCGCCGTTTGTACGCGAATAGTGTGAAAATATGTTATATCAAGGTTGTGGACCCTATAGAGGTCACAATTTTGAACCGATTTTGATGAAACTTGACATGCATGTTTATAACCCAAAGATCTTGGTTCCTTTCGATATTTGCACCCATCGGATCGTAAATTCCTGAACCATGGCCCCTGATCGTCTGAAAAATCGCCCTTTTTAGCTTGTGGCCCCTATGGAGGTCAAAATTATTATCCGATTTAAAAAACCTTTGATTATATCACCGTTACATGGTAATGAAGGTTGAGTTCAAATTTCGTGAAAATCGGACCAAAATTGACGGACAAAATGGCCGCCGTTTATACGCGAATAGTGTGAAAATATGTTACATCAAGGTTGTGGACCCTATAGAGGTCACAATTTTGAACCGATTTTGATGACACTTGACACGCATGTTTATAACCCAAAGATCTTGGTTCCGTTCCATATTTGCACCCATTGATTCGTAACTTTCTGAATTATGGCCCCTGATTGTACGAAAAATCACCCTTTTTAGCTTGTTGTCCGACTGGAGGTCAAATTTATTATCCGATTTAAAAACTGTTTGATTATATAACTGTTACATGGTAGTAAAGATTGAGTTCAAATTTCGTGAGCATCGGACCAAAATTGACAGACAAAATGGCCGCCGTTTGTACGCGAATAGTGTGAAAATATGTTATATCAAGGTTGTGGACCCTATAGAGGTCACAATTTTGAACCGATTTTGATGAAACTTGACATGCATGTTTATAACCCAAAGATCTTGGTTCCTTTCGATATTTGCACCCATCGGATCGTAAATTCCTGAATTATGGCCCCTGATTGTCCGAAAAATCGCCCATTTTAGCTTGTGATCCCTCTTAAGGTCAAAATTATTATCCAATTTAAAAAACGTTTGATTATATCACCGTTACATGGTAATGAAGGCTGAGTTCAAATTTTGTGAAAATCGGACGAAAATTGACGGACAAAATGACAGCCGCTTGTACCGGAAAAGTGTAAAAAATATGGTATATAGGTTGTGGAACCTGTAGAGGTCACAATTTTAAATCACTTTTGATGAAACTTGAAAAACATGTTTATAACCTAAAGATCTTGGTTCCTATCGATATTTGCGCATATCGGATCATAACTTCCAGAATTATGGCCCCCGATTGTATACGAAAAATCGCCTTTATTAGATTGTGGTCCCTCTGGAAGTCAAAATTATTACCCAATTTGAAATACCGTTTGATTATATCACCGTTACAATGTAATGAATGTTGAGTTCGAATTTCGTGAAAATCGGACCAAAACTGACACACAAAATGGTCGCCGCTTGTATACGAATACTATAAAAATATGGTATATCAAGGTTGTGGACCCTGTAGAGATCACAATTTTAATCTGATGTTGATGAAACTTGAAATGCATGTTTATAACCCAAAGATCTTGGTTCCTTTTGATATTCAGCAGATAATATCGGATTGTAACTTCCTGAATTATAGCCCCTGATTGTACACAAAATTGACTTTTATACACCCACATTTTCATGTGGAGGTATTATGTCGTCGCCCCTGTCCGTCCGGACGTCCATCCGTCCACAATTATTTGTGGACTCTCTACAGGTCACAATTCTTACCCGATTTTGACGAAATTTGAAATAAAGGTTTATCCCCAAAAGATCTCGGCTGCTTTCGATATTGGCATGTATCGGATCAAAACTTCATGGATTATGGCCCCTGATTGTACGAAAAATCACGTTTTTAGCTTGTGGACCCTATAGAACTATAGAGGTCACAATTTTGAACCGATTTTGATGAAACTTGACATGCATGTTTATACCCCAAAGATCTTGGTTCCTTTCGATATTTGCGCCTGTCGGAACGTAATTTCCTGAATTATGGCCTCTGATTGTCCGGAAAATCACCTTTTTATCTTGTGGTCACAATTATTATCCGATTTAAAAAACCGTTTGATTATATCACCGTTACACCCTAAGGAAGGTTGAGTTCGAATTTCGGGAAAATCGGACCAAAATTGCCATACAAAATGGCCGCCGTTTGTACGCGAATACTGTAAAAATATGGTATATCAAAATGGTATATCATGTTTGTGGACCCTGTAGAGGTCACAATTTTAATTCGATTTTGATGAAACTTGAAATGCATGGTTATAACCCAAAGGTCTTGGTTCCTTTCGATATTTGCGCATATCGGTTCGTAACTTCCTGAATTATGGTCCCTGATTATACGCAAAATCGCCTTTTTATACGCCCACATGGAAATGTGGACGTATATTACCGTCGCCCCCGTCCGCCCGTCCGTCGGTCCTTCCGTCCATCGTCCACAATTTCTTGTGAACGCACTAGAGGCTAAAGTTGATATCCGATTGACTTTAAATTTATACACATTGTTTAAGTTTGTGAGTCGAAGAAGCCTATTGATTTTCAGCGAAATGCATGTTATAACCCAAAGGTCTTCGTTCCTTTCGATATTTGCGCATATCGGATCGTAACTTCCTGAATTATGGCCCCTGATTGTAAGCAAAATTGTCTTTTTTTAGCTTGTGGTCCCTCTGGAGGTCACAATTATTTTCGGATTTAAAAAAACGTTTGATTATATCACCCTTATACTTAAGGAAGGTTTGAGTTCGAATTTCGGGAAAATCGGACCAAAATTGCCATACAAAATGGCCGCCGTTTGTACGCGAATACTGTTAAAAAATGGTATATCAAAGTTGTGGACCCTGTAGAGGTCACAATTTTAATTCGATTTTGATGAAACCTGAAATGCATGTTTATAACCTAAAGATCTTTATTCTTTTCGATATTTGCGCATATCAAATTGTAACTTAATGAATTATGGCCTTTGATTGTAGGAAAAATCACTTTCGGTATTGCTTGTTCTCTATTTATCTCTCGAACAATAATTATCCGATTTAAAAAAAAACTCTGATTATATTACTGTTGCACCGTAAGGAAGGTTGAGTGAAAATCGTACCGAAATTGGCGGACGAAATGGTCGCCGTTTGTGTAAAAATATGGTATATCATGACTGTGGACTCTCTACAGGTAACAATTCTTATCCGATTTTACGAAAAGTCACATTTCTAGGTTGTGTACCGTCACACCATAATCACATCATGAATATAAGACTGGAACTGACCAACAAAATGGCTGCTCCCAATACAGTATGAGAGAGAGAGAGAAATGGGGTTTAATGTCCACTCAACACAAACTAGGTCATTTCGGGACTAACATATGGTTTAATTTTATTTCAATAGTTCGCTTGCGCGTAGGGGTCTTTAGCAGTGGGACCAATACAGTATGAAATACAGGACTTAATGATGTAGGATAAATCACTTTCGGTATTGCTTGTTCTCTATCCATCTCTCGAAAATGTGGGCGTAAACTGCCTGGCAGTGCCAGCCTATTTTTTAGCTTGTGGTCCCTCTAGAGGTCTCAATTATTATCCAATTTTAGAAATAATATTAAATGTTTCGTATACTAAACGTTAGCATGGGGCAGAATTTTATAAAAACCAAAGAAATTCTAATGATTTTCTGATAATTACTTTATATGCGACAACTCTTGTTGACTGCCCGGACGATTTAGCTGCTGTGTGGGCCTATGTTTCGTTGCCTGGCAACCTATTTTTGGACTCTCTACAGGTCACAATTCTTATCAGATTTTGACTAAACTTGAAATATAGGTTTATCCCCATAAGATCATGAGTACGTTCTATATTGGCATGTATCGGATCGAAACTTCATGGATTGTGGCCCCCTGATTGTTGGCAAAAATCACGCTTTTAGCTTGTGGACCCTATAGAGATAAAAAATATTGCGCCGATTTTGATGAAACTTGACATGTATGTTTATGACCCACAGATCTTGATTCCTTTCGATATTTGTGCCCATCGGATGATAACTACCTGAATTGTGGTCGCTGATTGTCCGAAAAATCGCCTTTTTATACGCCCACATTTTCAAGTGGACGTGTATTGTCGTCGCCCCAGTTCATCCGTCCGTCCGTCCACAATTGTTTGTGAACAGTCTACAGGTCACAATTTTTATCCGATTTCAATGAAACTTAAAACATAGGTTTATCACCCTAAGATCTCGGTTCCTTTCAATATTGGCATGTATCGGACTGTAACTTCATGGTTATGGCCCCTGATTGTACGAAAATCACGTTTTTAGCTTGTGAACAGTGTAGAGGTCACAATTTTGAACCGATTTTGATGAAACTTGAAATGCATGGTTATAACTCAAAGATCTTGGTTCCTGTCGATATTTGCGCCCTTCGGATCGTAATTTTCTGAATTACGGCCTCTGATTGTCCGAAAAATCGCCCTTTTTAGCTTGTGGTCCCTCTGAAGGTCAAAATTGTTATCCGATTTAAAAAAAACCGTTTGATTATAATAATATCACCGTTACATGGTTATGGAGGTTGAGTTCAAATTTCATGAAAATCGGACCCAAATTGACAGACAAAATGGCCGCCGTTTGTACGCGAATAGTGTGAAAATATGTTATAGTAAGGTTGTGGGCCCTATAGAGGTCACAATTTTGAACCGATTTTGATGAAACTTGTATGTTTATAGCCCAAAGGTCTTGGTTCCTTTCGATATTTGCGCCCATCGGATCGTAACTTCCTGAATTATGTCCCCTGATTGTCCGAAAAATCGCTTTTTTTTTAGCTTGTGGTCTCTCTGGTGGTCAAAATTGTTAACCGATTTTAAAAACCGTTTGATTATATCACCGTTACATGGTTATGGAGGTTGACTTCGAAATTCGTGAAAATCGGACCAAAATTGACGGACAAAATGGCCGCCGTTTGTACGCGAATATATATGTTATATCAAGGTTGTGGATCCTATAGAGGTCACAATTTTGAACCGATTTTGATGAAACTTGAAATACATGTTTATATTGGTTCCATTGCATATTTGCGCATATCGGATCGTAACTTCCTGAATTATGGCCCCTGATTGTACGAAAAAAAATGCCTTTTTAGCTTGTGGTTCCTCTGGAGGTCACAACTATTATCCGATCTTAACTCTTGTTGACTGCTTGGACGATTTAGCTGCTGTGTGGGCGTATGTTTCGTTACCTGGCAACCTAATTTTTTTTTAAAGTGTGGTCTCTCTCTAGAGGTCACAATTATTATCCTATTTAAGAAATCGTTTGATTATATCACCGTTACACTGTATGGAAGATTCAGTTCAAATTTCATGAACATCGGACCAAAATTGCCGAACATAACGGCTGCCACTTTTACACAAATAGTGTAAAAATATGGAATATCAAGGTTGTGGACCCTGCAGAGGTCACAATATTAATTTGATTTTGATGAAACTTGACATGCATGTTTATAACTCAAAGATCTTGGTTCCTTTCGATATTTGCACATATCGGAGTGTAATTTCCTGAATTATGACCCCAGATTGTAGGAAAAATCACTTTCTTTTTAGTTTGTTCTCTATCCATCTCTCAAAAATGTGGGCGTATCCTGCCTGGCAGCCGCTGGTTTACTGATGTGATAATAATCAGATGAACACGATTTTGACAAGACATTTTAAAGACCACATCAAATGATTCAGAAATTTTTTACGTACGGGTACTCAATAGTTACAAAATCCATTTTACGGCAAGATCAAAATAATCTGATTAAAATTAATTCAGATATTTACGTTTTAGTATCCGACTGCCAAAAACGTTTTTCAAATTTTCAATTACAACCTTAATCCGGTTGATTGGCTGGTGACGTCACAGGCACTACACATAGTATACACATCATCTATACAATATATCACCAATATATCACTGTATATACACACACCCAGTTAACACGTGTGTATTTGTCGGTCCAATAAACATTTGACTGCCGTAATCATTAACGCGTAATTATTTACATGTAAGCTACATATCACTATATCAGTCAAAGCATTTTCAAAAGCCGACCTTTCTCGTCTTGAGTTGTAATAGATTATATATATTTTTGACAAGAATATTACCGAGTGTATTTCAAGATGCCATATTACCGTTGTGTTATTGAGAGTTGTGGAAATTCCAGCAAGGGAAAGGGGAATAATGTACCGGCGTTTCATAAATTTCCCAAGGATGAAATCGTACGGAAAGAGTGGAATGCGTTTGTAAACAATTCAAATCCTGATTGGCAACCTACAGTGATATGCAGTGACCATTTTACAAACGATTGCTTAATTACCTATACACACCCGGCGTGTGTATTTATTAACGCCTGACTGATTCCTTAACCCCCCTAATTAAATAAAACAATTGACTACGGAATAATTTGTTTTGTAATACATTTTAATTCAAGATCCATTTTAAAATTTGTTTCATTATGTACGGCCGTTCTGTTTTCTCACGGCAGCGGTTTTAATACAATCTACCATCGTGTGCAGTCCAAACTATTCGATATACATTTTCGTCAGTATTGTGGTTCTAATTTAGAAGGGTAATTATCATTTTTTGTTACACCGGCCAGATCAATTTGTAATAATGAATATCAAATACACTTAATCAAATTCCAGGTGCCGTTTGGTGAGTGATTAAACTGTCAATTTAATTGTAAAATATTTGTATTCTTTATTAAAAAAAAGTTAAATGATGTTAGACATTATAACCTTATCTTATCACAAACGTATATCCATCGAATGACTACGGAATAATTTGTTTTGTAATACATTTTAATTCAAGATCCATTTTAAAATTTGTTTCATTATGTACGACCGTTCTATTTAGATGTTGTTTAAACACCAATCAACAAATAATACGAGGCTACTACTTTATTACAAAATTACAAAAACATCGGTAAGCAAAGAAAAAGATAATTACCTAATCAGCATTCTAAATTACTTTATGACCCAATCACTGTTCAAATTTAGTCTGATTGATTAATGACAGGTATTAACAACACTACACATAGATAGTTAGGTGACCCTTTTCAATCTGTTAATTCTAACGTATATTGAGATATTTTTTCGTATTTCATTTTTGCGGTCTATTTCAGAGTAATAAAGTCAAATTCGCAAGCAGAAAGAAAGGCGCCGTCATTTAAAAATCGTGTTTCAATCATGTTTGACGTTTATGATATATTTTGCGTGACCACATCTTTTAACTCCTATACTCTTTTACTCGGGAAATTCGAACCACAATACTCTTCTGACGAAAATGTATCTCGAAAAGTTGGGAGTATATGACATCGCTGCCGTGAGAAAATGAACGACCGTACATTATGAAACAAATTCTAAATTAGAACGACGATACTCTTCTGACGAAAATGTATCTCGAATCGTTTGGACTGCACGCGATGGTAGATTGTATTAAAATCGCTGCCGTGAGTAAACGACCGTACATAATGAAACAGATTCTAAATTCGAACAATAAACTTCTGACGAAAATGTATCTCGAATCGTTTAGACCGTACACGATGGTAGAGTTTATTAAAATCGCTGCCGTGAGAAAATAGAACGACCGTACATTATGAAACAAATTCTAAATTGGATCTTGAATTAAAATGAATTATAAAACAAATTAGTCCGTAGTCAATTGTTTTATTTGATTAGGGGGATTAAGGAATCAGTCAGGCGTTAATGAATACACACGCCGGCTGTATATAGGTAATTAAGGAATAAACATTCTGAATATGCATTCGGTCACTGTGACGTCACTGGCGTCTGAGGGGATTAAGAGTGTTTTCAATAATTGGCAAAGTCGTTTTTACGGGAGGTCTATTTTTACGACTTTGAATGAAGATAGCTGAATTAATTTTAGTCGGATTGATGTGAATTTGCCGTGAAGTGGATAAAATAACCATGGACTGCTCACATAGAGAAATTTTCAGGGACATTTTATGTGCACTTTAAGCAAGCAAGCAAAATCAAAACTGTGACCATCAGATGCCTAAATATCATATAAACTATACGTTTATTTATTTCAATACCCAAAATCATGTTGAACTGGATTCAAACGGAAGGGGGTCGGATACCATGATGATGTCAGACCAGGGCCCCACAGTGCTAAGACCTGGCCCCTGGACAACTATCCCACCTCATCGGGTCCTGCTGAGATATATTGTTAGAAATTAGCAAAAATGATTGCATCTGGACTCAGTCAATCTTAGAGCAAAGTCATGAATAAATATTTAATTTTCTTTTAACAGATGCTTCTTCCTCCAAAGTATGAAGATGCCATTAAAATGGAGGCTACTAGACCTGCACCTCCACCATATACTCCTTAATTTATCACTGAAAATTCAACTCAACTCATTTTTAAATGTCTGATCTGAAAAGATCACCATTTTGTATCTGAACTGTAATTACAATTTAATTTTATAAGATATCTTGTTTTGCCCCCCCTCCCCCCACTGTTCGAAGAAAGATGGGGACTATTAAAATGGGTGTGTCTGTCACACTTTTTGGGACATAGTAACTTTCCTTCTGATTGAGCTAAAATGTTCAGACTTGGTGTACGTGTTAATTAGGACAATGCCTTGGAGTTCCAAGATTAGAAGAAATGAGCAATTTGATAGGTTGATGCTTTGGGTCATGATATCTTTAGTTTTAATTAAGTGTGAGAGTGATGAAACATGGTGCATAGTTTCATTACATCGATATCTTGACTAAGTTTGATAATAAGCATTTTCTGCAATTTATGCTTTGATACGCGATATCTTTAGTTCTAATTAAGTGAGAGTGATGAAACTTGATGTATAGTTTCATTAATCAATATCTTTACTAAGTTTGATAATGAGCATTTTCGACACAGGGTAAGCAGGGTAAGCAGCACAATGATATCTAAAGAAACTTAAATCTTACACTTGTTTTTAAATAGGTTACGCGCACGAGTCATGTTTTGAGCACTGGGGAAATTGACCATGTGCTTCCTTTATCAGATTGGTCAACTGCATAGATGCTGCCCTGGGGCCTATTTCACGAAATTTTAACTAAGATAAGATCCCAATTTTAGTAATTTGATTGGATAATATTAGATTGATTTTAGTGCTTAGCCAATCAAAATTGAAATATCTACTAAAATTGGATTTTATCTTAAGTTAAAGTTTCGTGAAACAGGGCCCTGGATTTCAAGACAGTGTACTTATATTGTCACCTAGGAGGGTTGCTAACACATTACTAACGCATGTGATTACCATATTTGGATTATCAGACAATGATGTCATTTCCCCATTTTAAACTTCCAGACATATTTTTGTTAGCCTAGTTCTTGTTGTCACTGGTGCCAGCTAACAACTTCAATATATATTAAACAGAGCCCCTTCCAGACCTTATAACTTATAACTTCTACAGTATATAGGACCTATAGTGTTATTCTAAAACTGAGTTTGATCTTAACATTTTATCCTCAATCTTATTAAAATACAGATCTATATTAATTCGTTTCGTTATTTTTTGTTTTATACTCTTTAAGACCTACACTACATGAAGATCTGACAAAATATAGTGAAAGTTCACATCATGGGTAAACAAGCGGCTTTTGTTCTTATGAGGTCAGACATTGATTAATCAATCGGCGTTGACGTTTCTAATTGTTTTACCCACACTTCCATGTATCAAAACGCCAAGAACTCGCCGTAACAGACAGAACACATCATCCAGAACACATCAACGATAACAACTCTTCCGGATCCTAGTGTAGTAAAGACAAGTAAAACAAAATTTTTAACTATAAAAACGAAACGAAATGGGATCTGTGTTTTATCCTTAAAAAACTTAGATCAAAGATACATTATGGGAGATTAGATAAGGAGTTGGCAGTTCTCACTATAATCGTTAAAAACTAGATAATGTAAAGGTAATTTGCTGAAAATTTCAGTCAAATTGATCCACTATGAACCGAGATTTAAACATACATTGTGCAAGAGCTAAATCTGACTATTGTAGGTCTTTCTTTACAACTTAATTAAACATTAACTTACTGGTCGAGGCCATAATCAACTCTCGATGGCATAGAATTTCTCCGATTTCAAGTAGATCGGAACAGGTTCAGCCATATCTTGATTAATTTAAGAATGGGGGAGCAAGACTTAGCTTTGACCAACCAGTGCGGAAGTTGCAATTATCTTACACTTTTCGTCAAACCTTCTAAGTCTAATATCTTCGCCCACAATAGGGTAATTTGAATGAAATTTTGTCCAAATTATTCATTTACGTTATCTATTTTAAAATTATTATAACAAGACTGGCCAGCTTTTTATAAAAGTCTTAACTAATGTATCTTTAAGCGATTGAAATTTCCGCCAATACTCAATCATCATTACTAAAGTCACTACGATAAAAAAACATAGTCTCGATTATCCATTTACGCCTACATTGAAATGTGGCCCACATTGAAATGTGGCCGTATATTGTCGTTGCCCCCGTCCGTCCCACGGTCGGTCGGTCGGTCCGGCCGTCCTGCGATTCGGCGTCGACAATTGCTTGTGGACGCTCTAGAACTAGAGGCTAAAGTTAGTATCCGATTGACTTTAAATTTATACAAAGTGTTTAAGGTCATGAGACGTCGAAGCCTATTGTTTTTCAGCGATTTCCGATAATAACTACCAGAGTTATGGCCCTTGATCACTTCAATAAATGACGTGGACGCTCTAGAGGCCAAAGTAAATTTTCGATTGACTTTAGATTTATACACAGTATTTAAGGTCATGAGACAAAGAAACCTATTGATTTTCACCGATTTCCGATAATTGATGCCAGAGTTATGGCCCTTGATGACTTAAAAAAAATCTTGTGGATGTTTTAGAGGCCAAAGATAATATCTGATTGATTTTAAATTTATACACATTGTTTTAGGTCATGAGACGAAGAAGCCTATTGATTTTCAACGATTTCTGATAATTTCTGCCAGAGTTATGCCCTTGATCACTTCAAAAAATCCTGTGGTTGCTCTAGAGGCCAAAGTTAATATCCGATTGACTTTAAATTTATACACAGTGTTTACAGTTATGAGACGAAGACGTCTATTAATTTTCAGCGATTTCCAATATTTACTGCCAGAGTTTTGGCCTCAGATCACTTCAAAAAATCCTGTGGACGCTCTAGAGGCCAAAGTTAAGATCCGATTGACTTTAAATTTACACACAGTGTTTAAAGTCATGAAACGAAGAAGCCTATTGATTTTCAACGATTTCAAATAATTACTGCCAGAGTTATCTCCCTTGATCACTTCAAAAAAATCTTGTGACGCTATAGAGGCCAAACGTATCATTCGCTTGACTTCAGATTGATACACAGAGTTTAAGGTGTTGAAACGAACAAGTATTTTGATTTTCAATGAATTTTGATAACTGAACAGCTAAATACATGATATTATATATTTCGGATTACTAATTTTTAGCGTGGGGCAAAACTTTATAAAAACCAAACAAATTCTAATGATTTTCTGATAATCACATAATGAGTTGTTACTCTTAATCAGAATTAAGTGTATTACAAATGTTTCATTACCGAAAAAAGTAAAAATATACGGCGATTTAGCTGCTGTGGGCGTATGTTTCGTTGCCTGGCAACCTATCTTTGATTTAATTATCAATGTGTGTTAAGCAGCATATTGGATTCTAATCCAGTCAACATCGAAGGCTAGCGTTGACATCGAGAGTTCCTTATGGTCTGGATAAGTTAATTGATGTCTAATTAATAATTTAGATACAATTTCAGGCCTAAAGAAAGATCTGTAATATGCAGATTTTGCTCTTGCATAATGCATGTTTAACAGATAATCACTTGATTTTAAAAAGATAAATGTACAATTAATTAATGTGTCATCCGTTTATTTAGGAATTTCGGAGGGGGACATCAGTCTCACTGTTGGCTCATTTTTGTTAACAAGAATACACATTATGTATCATATTTATCATTCTATCTCAAGCTTGATTATTTTTATACGCCAGCTTTGAAATGTGGTCGTATACTGCTGTTATACCCGGCCAGCCGGCATCCGGATTTGCTTGTGGGCGCTCTATAGGCTGAAGTTAATATTTGATTGACTTTAAATTTATACAAAGTCTTTCAGGTCATGAGAAGCCTATGGATTTACACCAATTTCCAATAATTACTGCCAGTGTAATGGCCCATGATAATTTTGAAAAATCTTGTGCACGCTCTACAGGCTAAAGTTAATATACGATTTACATTAAATTTATGAGCAGTGTTTAAGGTCACCGATTTCCAATAATTATTGCCAGAGTTATAGCCCTTTATCACTTTGTAAAATTGTGTGGACGCTCAAGAGGCTTAAGTTAATATCTGATTGACTCTAAATTTATACACAGTGTTTAATGTCATGAGACGAAGAAGCCTATCGGTATTCATTTTAACTGATTTCTGATAATTACTGCCAGAGTTATTTCCTTGATCACTTTAAAAAAAAAATTGGGGATTCTCTAGAGGCTAAAGTTAATTTTCTATAGGCTTTGTTAAGATGATGAGAAGATGCCTATTGATTCTCAACGATATTTCTGATAATTACTGCCAGCGTTATTGCCCTTGGTCACTTTGAAAAATCTTTTGGACGTTATAGAGGCTAAAGTTAATATCTGAGTGACTTTTGATTCATACAAAGTATTGAAAGTCATCAGACGAAGAAGCTTATTGATTTTCACAGATTTCCAATAATTACTGCCAGAGTTATGTCCTTTGAAAAATCTTGTGAATGCTCTAGAGGCAAAAGTTATATCTGATTGCCTTTTAATTTTTAGACAGTGTTTAAGGTCATCAGACAAAGAAACCTATTGATTTTCAACGATTTCGGTTATACTGCCAGAGTTATGGCCCTTGATCACTCGAAAAATCTTGTGGATGCTTTAGAAACAATAATTATCATCTGATTTATTTTATATTTATACACTGTGTTTACGCCTATATATAATCTTTTCGATTGACTTTAGGTTGATAGACAGAGTATAAGGTCTTGAAACGAATTTTGGTAACTTGAACGGCTAAATCCATGGTATTAAATATTTTGTGTACTAAAAGTTACCATTGGCCAAACAAATTCTCATGATTGTCCGATGATTACTTAATGAGTTTTACTCTTAATCAGGTTTTAGTGTATTATAAATGGTTCATTACCAACAAGAGTAAAAATAATGCCTAGGTAATATAGCTGCTTTGGGCGTTTGTTTCGTTGCCTTGCAACCTATCTCCTTAAACTTTAGTATTTTTTTTCTCTTATCTCTTTTATGTCGTGTGGGTTAATTAACACTTTTTTAACAGTTGTCCTGTATCCCTATTTAGTGGTTCGATATGTATAATTTTATATAATCATATAATATGTATTTCACATTTATTTGATTTGAAACTTGAGTTACATGTATGTATTTGTTGGAGCTATCATAATTTGTATAATTTCATTGATACACTACCAACAATATTGTTTATTATACATGTTTGGCAATTTTACATGTCTTTTCTCAGATATGTTCATCCTAAGATGGTGTAGGGTTTATTAGGTGGATGCCTAGATGGAGTTAGAAGATAAGCATTTTCTGCTTAGGCTGAAAAGAGATAAGAAATTTGAAGGGTTTATCCTTTGGAATACGAAAACTTAATATCTAATTAAGTGAAAGTGTATAGTTTGATTTCATCAATACCTTGACTAAGTTTCATAATGAAAATTTTCTGCTCAGTGTAAGCAGAATGATAAGCAATTTGATTGGTCGATACTTTGGAACACAATAACACTCATTCTAATTGAGATAGATTGTTCACACTTGGTTGTAGGCATCATTATGTGAATTCCTTGATGGAGTTCAAAGATGAGCATTTTCTGCTTAGGGTAAGCAGAGATATGCAATGTGATTGGTTGATGCTTTGGGAAAAAATAACATTGAGAGTGATGACACATGTATAGTTTCATCACATCAATACCTTGATTAAAGATACATTATGTAAGATTTAGATAAAGAACTAGCTATTCTTGCTATAATAGTTCAAAAGAAGATAATGTAAAATGAATAATTTGAAAATTTCATACAAATTACTCTATTGCAAGCAAAGATATTAGCCTTTGAAGGTTTGACAGATGTGTGCAATAATTTAAACCACCGGACTGGTTGATCGAAGCTATGTCTCGCTATTCGATATTTGATTAAATTAAAGTATCGTTGAACCGTTTTAATCTATTTTAATCTGATGCCATCCAGACTTGATTAAGACCTGTCTAATTAATACCTAATGTCTAATTAATACCTTAGAAAACATTTCAGGCCTAAAGAAAGACATGCAATAGGCAGATTTAGCTCTTGCATAATACATGTTTAAGTTCGATAATGAGATTAAGCAGAGTGATAAGCAATTATTAGTGAGCAGAAATTCGCCCATGTATCTGTTACCACTCGTCACTTCAGATAGTTATATAGAGGGTGTTTTCGTCTTGCGTTTGTCACTTCTGATTCATGAAACCTTTAATATGCATCTATCGTATCAATGATCTCTGTGTTAAATTATATTTGAAACGTGTTTAACCAGTTCTATATTATGTGATAATGACTGACACCAATATTGTCCTTTAAAATAATGCATATGTTATATATTTTGCTTTTGTGTTGAAATTTGTTATTATATGTAGATGAAATAATAATGAAATTATATTTATGTACATGTAGTAGATAATTTTTATACGCCCACATTTTCATGTGGACGTATATTGTCGTCGCCCCTGTCCGTCCGTCTGTCCAATTTGTTTGTGGACTCTCTACAGGTAACAATTCTTATCCGATTTTGACGAAACTTCAAATATAGGTTTATCCATATAAGATCTCGGCTGCTTTCGATATTGGCATGTATCGGATCAAAACTTCATGGATTATGGCCCCTGATTGTACGAAAAATCACGTTTTTAGCTTGTGGACCCTATAGAACTATAGAGGTCACAATTTTGAACCGATTTTGATGAAACTTGACATGCATGTTTATACCCCAAAGATCTTGGTTCCTTTCGATATTTGCGCCTGTCGGAACGTAATTTCCTGAATTATGGCCTCTGATTGTCCGGAAAATCACCTTTTTATCTTGTGGTCACAATTATTATCCGATTTAAAAAACCGTTTGATTATATCACCGTTACACCCTAAGGAAGGTTGAGTTCGAATTTCGGGAAAATCGGACCAAAATTGCCATACAAAATGGCCGCCGTTTGTACGCGAATACTGTAAAAATATGGTATATCAAAATGGTATATCATGTTTGTGGACCCTGTAGAGGTCACAATTTTAATTCGATTTTGATGAAACTTGAAATGCATGGTTATAACCCAAAGGTCTTGGTTCCTTTCGATATTTGCGCATATCGGTTCGTAACTTCCTGAATTATGGTCCCTGATTATACGCAAAATCGCCTTTTTATACGCCCACATGGAAATGTGGACGTATATTACCGTCGCCCCCGTCCGCCCGTCCGTCGGTCCTTCCGTCCATCGTCCACAATTTCTTGTGAACGCACTAGAGGCTAAAGTTGATATCCGATTGACTTTAAATTTATACACATTGTTTAAGTTTGTGAGTCGAAGAAGCCTATTGATTTTCAGCGAAATGCATGTTATAACCCAAAGGTCTTCGTTCCTTTCGATATTTGCGCATATCGGATCGTAACTTCCTGAATTATGGCCCCTGATTGTAAGCAAAATTGTCTTTTTTTAGCTTGTGGTCCCTCTGGAGGTCACAATTATTTTCGGATTTAAAAAAACGTTTGATTATATCACCCTTATACTTAAGGAAGGTTTGAGTTCGAATTTCGGGAAAATCGGACCAAAATTGCCATACAAAATGGCCGCCGTTTGTACGCGAATACTGTTAAAAAATGGTATATCAAAGTTGTGGACCCTGTAGAGGTCACAATTTTAATTCGATTTTGATGAAACCTGAAATGCATGTTTATAACCTAAAGATCTTTATTCTTTTCGATATTTGCGCATATCAAATTGTAACTTAATGAATTATGGCCTTTGATTGTAGGAAAAATCACTTTCGGTATTGCTTGTTCTCTATTTATCTCTCGAACAATAATTATCCGATTTAAAAAAAAACTCTGATTATATTACTGTTGCACCGTAAGGAAGGTTGAGTGAAAATCGTACCGAAATTGGCGGACGAAATGGTCGCCGTTTGTGTAAAAATATGGTATATCATGACTGTGGACTCTCTACAGGTAACAATTCTTATCCGATTTTACGAAAAGTCACATTTCTAGGTTGTGTACCGTCACACCATAATCACATCATGAATATAAGACTGGAACTGACCAACAAAATGGCTGCTCCCAATACAGTATGAGAGAGAGAGAGAAATGGGGTTTAATGTCCACTCAACACAAACTAGGTCATTTCGGGACTAACATATGGTTTAATTTTATTTCAATAGTTCGCTTGCGCGTAGGGGTCTTTAGCAGTGGGACCAATACAGTATGAAATACAGGACTTAATGATGTAGGATAAATCACTTTCGGTATTGCTTGTTCTCTATCCATCTCTCGAAAATGTGGGCGTAAACTGCCTGGCAGTGCCAGCCTATTTTTTAGCTTGTGGTCCCTCTAGAGGTCTCAATTATTATCCAATTTTAGAAATAATATTAAATGTTTCGTATACTAAACGTTAGCATGGGGCAGAATTTTATAAAAACCAAAGAAATTCTAATGATTTTCTGATAATTACTTTATATGCGACAACTCTTGTTGACTGCCCGGACGATTTAGCTGCTGTGTGGGCCTATGTTTCGTTGCCTGGCAACCTATTTTTGGACTCTCTACAGGTCACAATTCTTATCAGATTTTGACTAAACTTGAAATATAGGTTTATCCCCATAAGATCATGAGTACGTTCTATATTGGCATGTATCGGATCGAAACTTCATGGATTGTGGCCCCCTGATTGTTGGCAAAAATCACGCTTTTAGCTTGTGGACCCTATAGAGATAAAAAATATTGCGCCGATTTTGATGAAACTTGACATGTATGTTTATGACCCACAGATCTTGATTCCTTTCGATATTTGTGCCCATCGGATGATAACTACCTGAATTGTGGTCGCTGATTGTCCGAAAAATCGCCTTTTTATACGCCCACATTTTCAAGTGGACGTGTATTGTCGTCGCCCCAGTTCATCCGTCCGTCCGTCCACAATTGTTTGTGAACAGTCTACAGGTCACAATTTTTATCCGATTTCAATGAAACTTAAAACATAGGTTTATCACCCTAAGATCTCGGTTCCTTTCAATATTGGCATGTATCGGACTGTAACTTCATGGTTATGGCCCCTGATTGTACGAAAATCACGTTTTTAGCTTGTGAACAGTGTAGAGGTCACAATTTTGAACCGATTTTGATGAAACTTGAAATGCATGGTTATAACTCAAAGATCTTGGTTCCTGTCGATATTTGCGCCCTTCGGATCGTAATTTTCTGAATTACGGCCTCTGATTGTCCGAAAAATCGCCCTTTTTAGCTTGTGGTCCCTCTGAAGGTCAAAATTGTTATCCGATTTAAAAAAAACCGTTTGATTATAATAATATCACCGTTACATGGTTATGGAGGTTGAGTTCAAATTTCATGAAAATCGGACCCAAATTGACAGACAAAATGGCCGCCGTTTGTACGCGAATAGTGTGAAAATATGTTATAGTAAGGTTGTGGGCCCTATAGAGGTCACAATTTTGAACCGATTTTGATGAAACTTGTATGTTTATAGCCCAAAGGTCTTGGTTCCTTTCGATATTTGCGCCCATCGGATCGTAACTTCCTGAATTATGTCCCCTGATTGTCCGAAAAATCGCTTTTTTTTTAGCTTGTGGTCTCTCTGGTGGTCAAAATTGTTAACCGATTTTAAAAACCGTTTGATTATATCACCGTTACATGGTTATGGAGGTTGACTTCGAAATTCGTGAAAATCGGACCAAAATTGACGGACAAAATGGCCGCCGTTTGTACGCGAATATATATGTTATATCAAGGTTGTGGATCCTATAGAGGTCACAATTTTGAACCGATTTTGATGAAACTTGAAATACATGTTTATATTGGTTCCATTGCATATTTGCGCATATCGGATCGTAACTTCCTGAATTATGGCCCCTGATTGTACGAAAAAAAATGCCTTTTTAGCTTGTGGTTCCTCTGGAGGTCACAACTATTATCCGATCTTAACTCTTGTTGACTGCTTGGACGATTTAGCTGCTGTGTGGGCGTATGTTTCGTTACCTGGCAACCTAATTTTTTTTTAAAGTGTGGTCTCTCTCTAGAGGTCACAATTATTATCCTATTTAAGAAATCGTTTGATTATATCACCGTTACACTGTATGGAAGATTCAGTTCAAATTTCATGAACATCGGACCAAAATTGCCGAACATAACGGCTGCCACTTTTACACAAATAGTGTAAAAATATGGAATATCAAGGTTGTGGACCCTGCAGAGGTCACAATATTAATTTGATTTTGATGAAACTTGACATGCATGTTTATAACTCAAAGATCTTGGTTCCTTTCGATATTTGCACATATCGGAGTGTAATTTCCTGAATTATGACCCCAGATTGTAGGAAAAATCACTTTCTTTTTAGTTTGTTCTCTATCCATCTCTCAAAAATGTGGGCGTATCCTGCCTGGCAGCCGCTGGTTTACTGATGTGATAATAATCAGATGAACACGATTTTGACAAGACATTTTAAAGACCACATCAAATGATTCAGAAATTTTTTACGTACGGGTACTCAATAGTTACAAAATCCATTTTACGGCAAGATCAAAATAATCTGATTAAAATTAATTCAGATATTTACGTTTTAGTATCCGACTGCCAAAAACGTTTTTCAAATTTTCAATTACAACCTTAATCCGGTTGATTGGCTGGTGACGTCACAGGCACTACACATAGTATACACATCATCTATACAATATATCACCAATATATCACTGTATATACACACACCCAGTTAACACGTGTGTATTTGTCGGTCCAATAAACATTTGACTGCCGTAATCATTAACGCGTAATTATTTACATGTAAGCTACATATCACTATATCAGTCAAAGCATTTTCAAAAGCCGACCTTTCTCGTCTTGAGTTGTAATAGATTATATATATTTTTGACAAGAATATTACCGAGTGTATTTCAAGATGCCATATTACCGTTGTGTTATTGAGAGTTGTGGAAATTCCAGCAAGGGAAAGGGGAATAATGTACCGGCGTTTCATAAATTTCCCAAGGATGAAATCGTACGGAAAGAGTGGAATGCGTTTGTAAACAATTCAAATCCTGATTGGCAACCTACAGTGATATGCAGTGACCATTTTACAAACGATTGCTTAATTACCTATACACACCCGGCGTGTGTATTTATTAACGCCTGACTGATTCCTTAACCCCCCTAATTAAATAAAACAATTGACTACGGAATAATTTGTTTTGTAATACATTTTAATTCAAGATCCATTTTAAAATTTGTTTCATTATGTACGGCCGTTCTGTTTTCTCACGGCAGCGGTTTTAATACAATCTACCATCGTGTGCAGTCCAAACTATTCGATATACATTTTCGTCAGTATTGTGGTTCTAATTTAGAAGGGTAATTATCATTTTTTGTTACACCGGCCAGATCAATTTGTAATAATGAATATCAAATACACTTAATCAAATTCCAGGTGCCGTTTGGTGAGTGATTAAACTGTCAATTTAATTGTAAAATATTTGTATTCTTTATTAAAAAAAAGTTAAATGATGTTAGACATTATAACCTTATCTTATCACAAACGTATATCCATCGAATGACTACGGAATAATTTGTTTTGTAATACATTTTAATTCAAGATCCATTTTAAAATTTGTTTCATTATGTACGACCGTTCTATTTAGATGTTGTTTAAACACCAATCAACAAATAATACGAGGCTACTACTTTATTACAAAATTACAAAAACATCGGTAAGCAAAGAAAAAGATAATTACCTAATCAGCATTCTAAATTACTTTATGACCCAATCACTGTTCAAATTTAGTCTGATTGATTAATGACAGGTATTAACAACACTACACATAGATAGTTAGGTGACCCTTTTCAATCTGTTAATTCTAACGTATATTGAGATATTTTTTCGTATTTCATTTTTGCGGTCTATTTCAGAGTAATAAAGTCAAATTCGCAAGCAGAAAGAAAGGCGCCGTCATTTAAAAATCGTGTTTCAATCATGTTTGACGTTTATGATATATTTTGCGTGACCACATCTTTTAACTCCTATACTCTTTTACTCGGGAAATTCGAACCACAATACTCTTCTGACGAAAATGTATCTCGAAAAGTTGGGAGTATATGACATCGCTGCCGTGAGAAAATGAACGACCGTACATTATGAAACAAATTCTAAATTAGAACGACGATACTCTTCTGACGAAAATGTATCTCGAATCGTTTGGACTGCACGCGATGGTAGATTGTATTAAAATCGCTGCCGTGAGTAAACGACCGTACATAATGAAACAGATTCTAAATTCGAACAATAAACTTCTGACGAAAATGTATCTCGAATCGTTTAGACCGTACACGATGGTAGAGTTTATTAAAATCGCTGCCGTGAGAAAATAGAACGACCGTACATTATGAAACAAATTCTAAATTGGATCTTGAATTAAAATGAATTATAAAACAAATTAGTCCGTAGTCAATTGTTTTATTTGATTAGGGGGATTAAGGAATCAGTCAGGCGTTAATGAATACACACGCCGGCTGTATATAGGTAATTAAGGAATAAACATTCTGAATATGCATTCGGTCACTGTGACGTCACTGGCGTCTGAGGGGATTAAGAGTGTTTTCAATAATTGGCAAAGTCGTTTTTACGGGAGGTCTATTTTTACGACTTTGAATGAAGATAGCTGAATTAATTTTAGTCGGATTGATGTGAATTTGCCGTGAAGTGGATAAAATAACCATGGACTGCTCACATAGAGAAATTTTCAGGGACATTTTATGTGCACTTTAAGCAAGCAAGCAAAATCAAAACTGTGACCATCAGATGCCTAAATATCATATAAACTATACGTTTATTTATTTCAATACCCAAAATCATGTTGAACTGGATTCAAACGGAAGGGGGTCGGATACCATGATGATGTCAGACCAGGGCCCCACAGTGCTAAGACCTGGCCCCTGGACAACTATCCCACCTCATCGGGTCCTGCTGAGATATATTGTTAGAAATTAGCAAAAATGATTGCATCTGGACTCAGTCAATCTTAGAGCAAAGTCATGAATAAATATTTAATTTTCTTTTAACAGATGCTTCTTCCTCCAAAGTATGAAGATGCCATTAAAATGGAGGCTACTAGACCTGCACCTCCACCATATACTCCTTAATTTATCACTGAAAATTCAACTCAACTCATTTTTAAATGTCTGATCTGAAAAGATCACCATTTTGTATCTGAACTGTAATTACAATTTAATTTTATAAGATATCTTGTTTTGCCCCCCCTCCCCCCACTGTTCGAAGAAAGATGGGGACTATTAAAATGGGTGTGTCTGTCACACTTTTTGGGACATAGTAACTTTCCTTCTGATTGAGCTAAAATGTTCAGACTTGGTGTACGTGTTAATTAGGACAATGCCTTGGAGTTCCAAGATTAGAAGAAATGAGCAATTTGATAGGTTGATGCTTTGGGTCATGATATCTTTAGTTTTAATTAAGTGTGAGAGTGATGAAACATGGTGCATAGTTTCATTACATCGATATCTTGACTAAGTTTGATAATAAGCATTTTCTGCAATTTATGCTTTGATACGCGATATCTTTAGTTCTAATTAAGTGAGAGTGATGAAACTTGATGTATAGTTTCATTAATCAATATCTTTACTAAGTTTGATAATGAGCATTTTCGACACAGGGTAAGCAGGGTAAGCAGCACAATGATATCTAAAGAAACTTAAATCTTACACTTGTTTTTAAATAGGTTACGCGCACGAGTCATGTTTTGAGCACTGGGGAAATTGACCATGTGCTTCCTTTATCAGATTGGTCAACTGCATAGATGCTGCCCTGGGGCCTATTTCACGAAATTTTAACTAAGATAAGATCCCAATTTTAGTAATTTGATTGGATAATATTAGATTGATTTTAGTGCTTAGCCAATCAAAATTGAAATATCTACTAAAATTGGATTTTATCTTAAGTTAAAGTTTCGTGAAACAGGGCCCTGGATTTCAAGACAGTGTACTTATATTGTCACCTAGGAGGGTTGCTAACACATTACTAACGCATGTGATTACCATATTTGGATTATCAGACAATGATGTCATTTCCCCATTTTAAACTTCCAGACATATTTTTGTTAGCCTAGTTCTTGTTGTCACTGGTGCCAGCTAACAACTTCAATATATATTAAACAGAGCCCCTTCCAGACCTTATAACTTATAACTTCTACAGTATATAGGACCTATAGTGTTATTCTAAAACTGAGTTTGATCTTAACATTTTATCCTCAATCTTATTAAAATACAGATCTATATTAATTCGTTTCGTTATTTTTTGTTTTATACTCTTTAAGACCTACACTACATGAAGATCTGACAAAATATAGTGAAAGTTCACATCATGGGTAAACAAGCGGCTTTTGTTCTTATGAGGTCAGACATTGATTAATCAATCGGCGTTGACGTTTCTAATTGTTTTACCCACACTTCCATGTATCAAAACGCCAAGAACTCGCCGTAACAGACAGAACACATCATCCAGAACACATCAACGATAACAACTCTTCCGGATCCTAGTGTAGTAAAGACAAGTAAAACAAAATTTTTAACTATAAAAACGAAACGAAATGGGATCTGTGTTTTATCCTTAAAAAACTTAGATCAAAGATACATTATGGGAGATTAGATAAGGAGTTGGCAGTTCTCACTATAATCGTTAAAAACTAGATAATGTAAAGGTAATTTGCTGAAAATTTCAGTCAAATTGATCCACTATGAACCGAGATTTAAACATACATTGTGCAAGAGCTAAATCTGACTATTGTAGGTCTTTCTTTACAACTTAATTAAACATTAACTTACTGGTCGAGGCCATAATCAACTCTCGATGGCATAGAATTTCTCCGATTTCAAGTAGATCGGAACAGGTTCAGCCATATCTTGATTAATTTAAGAATGGGGGAGCAAGACTTAGCTTTGACCAACCAGTGCGGAAGTTGCAATTATCTTACACTTTTCGTCAAACCTTCTAAGTCTAATATCTTCGCCCACAATAGGGTAATTTGAATGAAATTTTGTCCAAATTATTCATTTACGTTATCTATTTTAAAATTATTATAACAAGACTGGCCAGCTTTTTATAAAAGTCTTAACTAATGTATCTTTAAGCGATTGAAATTTCCGCCAATACTCAATCATCATTACTAAAGTCACTACGATAAAAAAACATAGTCTCGATTATCCATTTACGCCTACATTGAAATGTGGCCCACATTGAAATGTGGCCGTATATTGTCGTTGCCCCCGTCCGTCCCACGGTCGGTCGGTCGGTCCGGCCGTCCTGCGATTCGGCGTCGACAATTGCTTGTGGACGCTCTAGAACTAGAGGCTAAAGTTAGTATCCGATTGACTTTAAATTTATACAAAGTGTTTAAGGTCATGAGACGTCGAAGCCTATTGTTTTTCAGCGATTTCCGATAATAACTACCAGAGTTATGGCCCTTGATCACTTCAATAAATGACGTGGACGCTCTAGAGGCCAAAGTAAATTTTCGATTGACTTTAGATTTATACACAGTATTTAAGGTCATGAGACAAAGAAACCTATTGATTTTCACCGATTTCCGATAATTGATGCCAGAGTTATGGCCCTTGATGACTTAAAAAAAATCTTGTGGATGTTTTAGAGGCCAAAGATAATATCTGATTGATTTTAAATTTATACACATTGTTTTAGGTCATGAGACGAAGAAGCCTATTGATTTTCAACGATTTCTGATAATTTCTGCCAGAGTTATGCCCTTGATCACTTCAAAAAATCCTGTGGTTGCTCTAGAGGCCAAAGTTAATATCCGATTGACTTTAAATTTATACACAGTGTTTACAGTTATGAGACGAAGACGTCTATTAATTTTCAGCGATTTCCAATATTTACTGCCAGAGTTTTGGCCTCAGATCACTTCAAAAAATCCTGTGGACGCTCTAGAGGCCAAAGTTAAGATCCGATTGACTTTAAATTTACACACAGTGTTTAAAGTCATGAAACGAAGAAGCCTATTGATTTTCAACGATTTCAAATAATTACTGCCAGAGTTATCTCCCTTGATCACTTCAAAAAAATCTTGTGACGCTATAGAGGCCAAACGTATCATTCGCTTGACTTCAGATTGATACACAGAGTTTAAGGTGTTGAAACGAACAAGTATTTTGATTTTCAATGAATTTTGATAACTGAACAGCTAAATACATGATATTATATATTTCGGATTACTAATTTTTAGCGTGGGGCAAAACTTTATAAAAACCAAACAAATTCTAATGATTTTCTGATAATCACATAATGAGTTGTTACTCTTAATCAGAATTAAGTGTATTACAAATGTTTCATTACCGAAAAAAGTAAAAATATACGGCGATTTAGCTGCTGTGGGCGTATGTTTCGTTGCCTGGCAACCTATCTTTGATTTAATTATCAATGTGTGTTAAGCAGCATATTGGATTCTAATCCAGTCAACATCGAAGGCTAGCGTTGACATCGAGAGTTCCTTATGGTCTGGATAAGTTAATTGATGTCTAATTAATAATTTAGATACAATTTCAGGCCTAAAGAAAGATCTGTAATATGCAGATTTTGCTCTTGCATAATGCATGTTTAACAGATAATCACTTGATTTTAAAAAGATAAATGTACAATTAATTAATGTGTCATCCGTTTATTTAGGAATTTCGGAGGGGGACATCAGTCTCACTGTTGGCTCATTTTTGTTAACAAGAATACACATTATGTATCATATTTATCATTCTATCTCAAGCTTGATTATTTTTATACGCCAGCTTTGAAATGTGGTCGTATACTGCTGTTATACCCGGCCAGCCGGCATCCGGATTTGCTTGTGGGCGCTCTATAGGCTGAAGTTAATATTTGATTGACTTTAAATTTATACAAAGTCTTTCAGGTCATGAGAAGCCTATGGATTTACACCAATTTCCAATAATTACTGCCAGTGTAATGGCCCATGATAATTTTGAAAAATCTTGTGCACGCTCTACAGGCTAAAGTTAATATACGATTTACATTAAATTTATGAGCAGTGTTTAAGGTCACCGATTTCCAATAATTATTGCCAGAGTTATAGCCCTTTATCACTTTGTAAAATTGTGTGGACGCTCAAGAGGCTTAAGTTAATATCTGATTGACTCTAAATTTATACACAGTGTTTAATGTCATGAGACGAAGAAGCCTATCGGTATTCATTTTAACTGATTTCTGATAATTACTGCCAGAGTTATTTCCTTGATCACTTTAAAAAAAAAATTGGGGATTCTCTAGAGGCTAAAGTTAATTTTCTATAGGCTTTGTTAAGATGATGAGAAGATGCCTATTGATTCTCAACGATATTTCTGATAATTACTGCCAGCGTTATTGCCCTTGGTCACTTTGAAAAATCTTTTGGACGTTATAGAGGCTAAAGTTAATATCTGAGTGACTTTTGATTCATACAAAGTATTGAAAGTCATCAGACGAAGAAGCTTATTGATTTTCACAGATTTCCAATAATTACTGCCAGAGTTATGTCCTTTGAAAAATCTTGTGAATGCTCTAGAGGCAAAAGTTATATCTGATTGCCTTTTAATTTTTAGACAGTGTTTAAGGTCATCAGACAAAGAAACCTATTGATTTTCAACGATTTCGGTTATACTGCCAGAGTTATGGCCCTTGATCACTCGAAAAATCTTGTGGATGCTTTAGAAACAATAATTATCATCTGATTTATTTTATATTTATACACTGTGTTTACGCCTATATATAATCTTTTCGATTGACTTTAGGTTGATAGACAGAGTATAAGGTCTTGAAACGAATTTTGGTAACTTGAACGGCTAAATCCATGGTATTAAATATTTTGTGTACTAAAAGTTACCATTGGCCAAACAAATTCTCATGATTGTCCGATGATTACTTAATGAGTTTTACTCTTAATCAGGTTTTAGTGTATTATAAATGGTTCATTACCAACAAGAGTAAAAATAATGCCTAGGTAATATAGCTGCTTTGGGCGTTTGTTTCGTTGCCTTGCAACCTATCTCCTTAAACTTTAGTATTTTTTTTCTCTTATCTCTTTTATGTCGTGTGGGTTAATTAACACTTTTTTAACAGTTGTCCTGTATCCCTATTTAGTGGTTCGATATGTATAATTTTATATAATCATATAATATGTATTTCACATTTATTTGATTTGAAACTTGAGTTACATGTATGTATTTGTTGGAGCTATCATAATTTGTATAATTTCATTGATACACTACCAACAATATTGTTTATTATACATGTTTGGCAATTTTACATGTCTTTTCTCAGATATGTTCATCCTAAGATGGTGTAGGGTTTATTAGGTGGATGCCTAGATGGAGTTAGAAGATAAGCATTTTCTGCTTAGGCTGAAAAGAGATAAGAAATTTGAAGGGTTTATCCTTTGGAATACGAAAACTTAATATCTAATTAAGTGAAAGTGTATAGTTTGATTTCATCAATACCTTGACTAAGTTTCATAATGAAAATTTTCTGCTCAGTGTAAGCAGAATGATAAGCAATTTGATTGGTCGATACTTTGGAACACAATAACACTCATTCTAATTGAGATAGATTGTTCACACTTGGTTGTAGGCATCATTATGTGAATTCCTTGATGGAGTTCAAAGATGAGCATTTTCTGCTTAGGGTAAGCAGAGATATGCAATGTGATTGGTTGATGCTTTGGGAAAAAATAACATTGAGAGTGATGACACATGTATAGTTTCATCACATCAATACCTTGATTAAAGATACATTATGTAAGATTTAGATAAAGAACTAGCTATTCTTGCTATAATAGTTCAAAAGAAGATAATGTAAAATGAATAATTTGAAAATTTCATACAAATTACTCTATTGCAAGCAAAGATATTAGCCTTTGAAGGTTTGACAGATGTGTGCAATAATTTAAACCACCGGACTGGTTGATCGAAGCTATGTCTCGCTATTCGATATTTGATTAAATTAAAGTATCGTTGAACCGTTTTAATCTATTTTAATCTGATGCCATCCAGACTTGATTAAGACCTGTCTAATTAATACCTAATGTCTAATTAATACCTTAGAAAACATTTCAGGCCTAAAGAAAGACATGCAATAGGCAGATTTAGCTCTTGCATAATACATGTTTAAGTTCGATAATGAGATTAAGCAGAGTGATAAGCAATTATTAGTGAGCAGAAATTCGCCCATGTATCTGTTACCACTCGTCACTTCAGATAGTTATATAGAGGGTGTTTTCGTCTTGCGTTTGTCACTTCTGATTCATGAAACCTTTAATATGCATCTATCGTATCAATGATCTCTGTGTTAAATTATATTTGAAACGTGTTTAACCAGTTCTATATTATGTGATAATGACTGACACCAATATTGTCCTTTAAAATAATGCATATGTTATATATTTTGCTTTTGTGTTGAAATTTGTTATTATATGTAGATGAAATAATAATGAAATTATATTTATGTACATGTAGTAGATAATTTTTATACGCCCACATTTTCATGTGGACGTATATTGTCGTCGCCCCTGTCCGTCCGTCTGTCCAATTTGTTTGTGGACTCTCTACAGGTAACAATTCTTATCCGATTTTGACGAAACTTCAAATATAGGTTTATCCATATAAGATCTCGGCTGCTTTCGATATTGGCATGTATCGGATTGAAACTTCATGGATTATGGCCCCTGATTGTACGAAAAATCATGTTTTTAGCTTGTGGACCCTATAGACGTCACAATTTTGAACCGATTTTGATGAAACTTCACATGTATGTTTATAACCCAAAGATCTTGGTTCCTTTCGATATTTGCGCCTATTGATTTGTAACTTTCTGAATTACGAAAAATCACCCTTTTTAGCTTGTGGTCCCACTGGCGGTCAAAATTATTATCCGATTTAAAAAAAAATACGTTTGATTATATCCGCTACATGGTAATGAAGATTGAGGTCAAATTTCGTGAAAATCGGACCAAAATTGACAGACAAAATGGCCGCCGTTTGTACGCGATTAGTGTGAAAATATGTTATATCAATATACAAGTCACAATTCTATGGAATACAATTACTGCTTATTACTGAGCGACGTTTCGACTAGGCTTCTCTAGTCGTTATCAAGCAATGATTATAATACGGTTGCATGGTAATGGAGGTCAAGTTTAAATTTTGTGAAAATCGGACCAAAATTGACAGACAAAATGGCCGCCATTTGTATTCGAATTGTGTGAAAATATGTTTTATCAAGGTTGTAGATCCTATAGAGGTCACAATTTTGAACAAATTTTGATCAAACTTGACATGTATGTTTATAACCCAAAGATCTTGGTTCCTTTCGATATTTGCGCCCATTGATTCGTAACTTTCTGAATTATGGCCTCGGATTGTACGAAAAATCGCCCTTTTTAGCTTGAGGTTCCACTGGAGGTCAAAATTATTATCCGATTTAAAAAAAACCGTTTGATTATATCACCGTTACATGGTAGTGAAGATTGAGGTCAAATATCGTGAAAACCGGACCAAAATTGACAGACAAAATGGCTGCCGTTTGTACGCGAATAGTGTGAAAATATGTTTTATCAACAGAACTAACACAGTTATATGGGAAAACAATCACTGATTTATTATAAACAAGCACGACGTTTTTAAGCATGGCTTCATATTGTACATTTGTATATATATATATATATAGACCATCTAGTTTACTAAATGTCATTGTGCTTGATAACGATAGGAGGATACTTATCGAAACGTCGTGCTTGTTTATAATAAATCAGTGATTGTTTTCCCATATAACTGTGTTAGTTCTGTTATGTCTCCAATCGCTAAATGCCACTAAAGAATTATGTTTTATCGAGGTTGTGGACCCTATAGAGGTCACAATTTTAATTCGATTTTGATGAAACTTGACATGGTTGTTTATAACCCCAAGATCTTGGTTCCTTCCGATATTTGCGCATATCGGATGCATGGTTATAACCAAAAGGTCTTGGCTCCTTTCGATATGTGCACCCATCGGATCGTAACTTCCTGAATTATGGCCCCTGATTGTCCGAAAAATCGCTCTTTTTAGCTTGTGATCCCTCTGGAGGTCAAAATTATTATCCGATTTTAAAAACCGTTTGATTATATCACCGTTACATGGTAATGAAGGTTGAGTTCAAATTTTATGAAAATCAGACCAAAATTGACGGACAAACTGGCTGCGGCTTGTACCCGAAAAGTGTAAAAATATGGTATATAGGTTTTAATCTGATGTTGATAAAACTTGAAATGCATGTTTATAACCCAAAGATCTTGGTTCCTTTTGATATTCAACGGATAATATCGGATTGTAACTTCCTGAATTATAGCCCCTGATTGTACGCAAAATTGACATTTGATACGCCCACATGGAAATATGGTCGTATATTGTCGTCGCCCTTTTCGCCCGTCTGTTTGTCCGTTCGTCCGTCCGTCGTCCACAATTTCTTGTGAACGCTCTAGAGGCTAAAGTTAATAAACCGATTGACTCTAAATTTATAAACATTGTTTAAGATCACGAGACAAAGAAGCCTGTTGATTTCCAGCGATATCCGTTAATTATTGCCAGAGTTATAGTCCTTTATCACTTTGTAAAATCTTGTGATCGCTCTGGAGGCTAAATTTAATATCTGATTGACTCTAAACTGATACACAGTGTTTTAGGTCATGAGACGGAGAAGCCTATTGATTTTCGGCGATATCCGTTTATTACTGCCAGAGTTATGACCCTTGATCACTCTGAAAAAAAATCTTGTGAACGCTATAGAGGCTAAAGTTAATATCCGATTGACTTTAAATTTATACACTGATAAGGTCTTGATTTTCAATGAATTTTGATAACTGAACAGCTAAATTCATAATTTGAAATGTTTCGTATACTGTTAGCATGGGGCAGAACTTTATAAAAACAAATTTTTATGATTTTCTGATAATTACTTTACGAGTTGTCAATCTTAGTCAGATTCCAGGGTATTATATATGTTTCATTATCGAAAAAAGTAAGAATATGCGACAACTTTTGTTGACTGCCCGGACGATTTAGCTGCTACAGTGGACTTTTGCAACTCTACCAGTTCCCGTTGTGATAGATACTTTTCAGGGGATATTACATCAACCTTGTAATTTCTAACGATAGATAATTTTAGATAAGTTTATCCGTTTAACCCCTAGTCTCTATCATCCAGACTGATAGTTGTTGCATTTGAGAAAAATTTGGTCACTGACTAGATTATCTGGTCTTATAAAAAAAAAGCGTTTAAGGGAGGTAACTCATTCTAAAACAAGATTATGACGCCCATGTGGCATGAAATTAATTGAAGAATGCCATTTCAAATGATCCACTTGATTGCATGCCAGTTCAATATTTTTTTTATTGTAAAATTTCTCTCTTCATTGGCCTTATCTTAATTATCTATGTTTTTTTAAGGCTTTTTTATCGACTTGCCAAATTGATTTGAATTTAGTAGAGATGTCATGTGACAATTTAGTCGATTTCAAAGTACTTTGGCGAGTTCGTTAAATGCTCCGATTAGCTGTAAACAATTATTGTGGCTGGACACAGTTGAAAAAAACATGTGACCACCCGATCAAATCGTCAAATCGCACCCTGAACTGATTTGGCGATTTGATGTAATCGCTTCGGAAATCGATGTTGATAAATTCATTGATTAGGGTAACCAATTTGAATTAGATGGACGTTAAAGATGAAAATGTGATTGAATGAAAATCACTTGGGCTAATCAGTGGTCGATAAAAACGCCTTTAAATTTAATACCAATTTGTCGTCCTGATTATAGGCAAAATAACGTGAAAAGTGATGCATGCAAAATTGTATATTTCTCGGCAATTGCACATATTACGAACTATTGAATGGGTTGTAAATAACTGATTGTTACACTTTTTTTTAAAATTTATTAGAAATTGCCCGAAAATGAAATTGAAATTAAAAAAATCTGAGCTAACGATTTGTGCCCCTTTACAGCGCGCATCCTCTTTGCTATATCAGATTTCGAAAAATATAATATTTGCTGTCAAAAAGTGGTACCAAACTGTCAAAATTGTAGTTTTTGTTAATATTACGCCACTTCCGTTGCGTGCAGAAAAATTTCACGGTAACAAAAAAAATTACAATTGAGACCACTATGGTGGACTATGGTTGCCATATCAAATAAATAATATTTTGATAAAATTTTATACTATTTTGATAAAATTTTATATTATTTTATAAAAAAAACTTGTTTTATTCCATAAAACTTTTCTTTTTTTTTGAAATCATATAAAAAACATTTTTTTATTTCACGAAGAATTACTTTTTTTTTTTATTTCATACAATTTTTTTTTTATTTTATAATTATTTTTTTTTATTTCATAATTTCTTTTTTTTGAAAAGCAAATTTTTTATTTTATTGTATTTTTTTTTTTATTCCATAAAACTTTTCGTTTTTTTTTTAAATTCATAAAAAAAAAAATCTTTTTTTATTAATAATTTTTTTTTTTTTAATTCATAAATATTTTTTTTTTGTTTTAATCTTATAAAAAATTTTTTTTTAATTTCATAATTTTTTTTTTTTTTTTTTTTTTTTTTTTTTTTTTTTGTAACACATCCCCTTCTTTGCCATTTGCCATAACGGCTTGCTTATCCAGTCATAATCAGTGATGTCTGATTGCGAGTTGTCTCCCTTACGAAGTAGCCAGATTGTCAAGTTTTGACTTTCCAAAAACAATCCAAAATGTCAAAACCTAATAACAAAAGGAAGTGTGATGATATGAAAAAGGCAATGGCAAATCGCCGCAAAGGACGAGCAGTGGGCACTAAGGCCGAAGAATCAGACGTGACAATTACAGTGCAACGATTGTCTGAAAATGTGGAAGGAAAGTGCCAAAAATACCAAAGAATGGGACCGCTGACAATGGTCAAGGTAAATGGTGATGTCACATTAGATTCCATAAGGGATGCATGCATCAAGGGATTTGACATCCCGGCAGATAAATATTCTTGTGACATTATGGCAGGTGAAAGAGGCACATCCCTATCTGACATAAGTCAAAAAATATTAACAAAGTTCTTCATATCCGTTTTTATCACCAAGCCGACACAGATCTTTCTTCTTGTAGGCTTACTAGTAGTAGGCATAGTGCTAATAATATGCCTAGTAGTAGCAGAGATATAGACCAAATTGGTAATCGTAATAGTAGTAATGGAAGATCAGCTTGTCCTGATAGCACAGTACTATATTCCATACCTGCCGAATCTCATTCACACAGTTCTAAATCTGATGGGCCTAGCCAGTATCCAATTTCTGTCACTCTATCATCTATGCTAAAATTAGGAAAACTCATAAAACCAGAGTACACAGAGAAAGAAGTGATGGAACTGTCATTGGAAAAATTTGACATTAAAACAAAACAATGGTGTGAGCCGATAGAAGTAAAAATGAGTGTTTGCACAAAGCCATTTGGCAGTAGTGGATTCCGTGAAGCTTATTATGCCACATCTTTGTCAGGCTTATCATCGTCAACAAAATATGTCTTAAAAAAATATTTGGTACATCAGATACGAAGCATTGAAGCAGTGTTTGGATCAGTTGAGAGCCACACAAGGAAGTCAGTACAAATGAATGCACTTGCAAATAACTTTGCTTTAAGTCTTAAAATTGAATCACCACCAGAATATGGACCCGTTTTTTCCTTTAATGAGGTATATTTTGCCAAAACAAGCAGAATGACTTCGTAAGCATTGAAAAATATATTCCTGGTGACTTCAAGAAATACATAAATAACACAGGCGTAATTGTAAAAGCCAACACACCAGATTTAGAACTCTCTTTAAAAGCAGAATCATTTGTGCATTTTACTTACGAAAGATCAGACCAGAGTCTCATGGTTGTTGACATCCAAGGATCCGAATATAAATTATATGATCCCGAAATAGCAACGTCTATATTAAATGAAGTGAAAGATGGGCTTGATGGAGAGGTATTCTTCTGCATGGGCAATTTGTCATCAATGGCCATTGAAAACTTTCTAAAACAGCACATGTGCAATACATACTGTACAATGTTAGGATTAAAAGGAAACAAATAAAAAAAACCCCATCATTTGAATATTTTAATACTGAACATTTTGTGTTTGAATAATACATAATAGTAGTACATTCATGTTTACATAATGCAGAAGGTTCAAAAAGAATCTTTTAATATTTTATTTAGTACTGTGAAATACTTAGAAAATGCAAGTATTTGAGGTTATGAGTTTAGTTTTTCAAAAAAAAAAAAAATAATAATAATAATTACATAGTAAATTATGTATTTGTATTTGTTACATTGTTACTTTTTCTAGAAGCTTTGTTAGTATTTTTTTTAACCCAAATTTGTTCCTGTTTCAAATGATAAATATTTGTGACAAGAAAACACATCTAGGTTGATTTGATTAATTAGCTAGTATCCAATTGATTTCGCAATGTGGGTGATTGGCCTAAGTATGACTTAAAATTAATTGCCAGACACCCTCTTTTAATATTATAGGCATATTAACCATTTGAACAGAAAATGTGGTCGTATATTGTCGTCGCCCCCGTCCGTCCGTCCGTCCGTCCGTCGGTCCGGCGTCCACAATTGCTTGTGGACGCTCTAGAGGCTAAAGTTAATATCCGATTGACTTTAAATTTATACACAGTGTTTGAGGTCACGAGACGAAGAAGCGTATTGATTTTCAGCGATTTCCGATAATAACTACCAGAGTTATGGCACTTGTTCACTTCAAAAAATCTTGTGGACGCTCTAGAGGCCAAAGTTAATATTCGATTGGCTTTAAATTTATACACAGTGTTTACGGTTATAAGACGAAGAAGCCTATCGATTTTCAGCGATTTCCGATAATTAGTGCCAGAGTTATGGCCCTTGATCACTTCAAAAAATCTTGTGGATGCTCTAGAGGCCAAAGTTAATATCCGATTGACCATAAATTTATACACAGTGTTTAAGGTCATAAGAAGAAGAAGCCTATTGATTTTCATCGATTTCCGATAATTAGTGCCAGAGTTATGGTCCTTGATCACTTCAAAAAATCTTGTGGACGCTCTAAAAGCCAAAGTTAATATCCGATTGACTTTAAATTTATACACAGTGTTTAAGGTCATAAGACGAAGAAGCTTATTGATTTTCAGCGATTTCCGATAATTAGTGCCAGAGTTATGGCCCTTGATCACTTCAAAAAATCTTGTGGACGCTCTAAAAGCCAAAGTTAATATCCGATTGACTTTAAATTTATACACAGTGTTTAAGGTCATAAGACGAAGAAGCGTATTGATTTTCAGCGATTTCCGATAATTAGTTTTGGCCCTTGATCACTTCAAAAAATCTTGTGAACGATTTAGAGAGCAAAGTTAATATCCGATTGACTTAAAATTCATACACAGTGTTTAAGGTCGTAAGACGAAGAAGTCTATTGATTTTCAGCGATTTCCGATAATTAGTGCCAGAGTTATGGCCCTTGATCACTTCAAAAAATCTTGTGGATGCTCTAGAGGCCAAAGTTGATATCCGATTGACTTTAAATTTATACACAGTGTTTAAGGTTATGAGACGAAGAAGCCTATTGATTTTCAGCGATCTCTGATAATTATTGCCAGAGTTATGGCCCTTGATCACATCAAAAAATCCTGTGGACGCTCTAGAGGCCAAAGTTAATCTGATTGACTTTAAATTTACACACACTGTTTAAGGTCATGAGACGAGGAAGCCTACTGATTTTCATTGATTTCAAATAATTACTTCCAGAGTTATCTCCCTTGATCACTTCAAAAAACCTTGTGACGCTACAGATGCCAAACTTATCATCCGTTTGACTTCAGATTGATACACAGAGTTTAAGGTGTTGAAACGCACAAGTATTTTGATTTTCAATGATAGCGTGGGGCAAAACTTTATAAAAAGCAAACAAATTCTAATGATTTTCAGATAATTACATAATGAGTTGTTTCATTACCAAAAAAAGTAAAAATATGCGACAACCCTTGTTGACTGCCCGGACGATTTAGCTGCTGTGGGCGTATGTTTCGTTGCCTGGCAACCTATCTTTTAAAACTTAGTAGTCACACAAAGACAATATTTTTTTAAATATTTGCCATAATATTTTTATTTTTGAAATCAATTTGTGGGTGGTATAAAAAAGTGAGAACAATTTGAGTTCATTCAAGACTCATTTTCAATTTGAATGACGTCACACAGCGTCATATGAACTACCAGGTGCTAAGAAAAAAAACTACTTGTGTGCATGGATGTTTATAAATTTTTAAAAAATTGATTTGGACAATCATAGAGTGATCATACATGTAATATGAGCCAACACTTTAGGGATACTTAGTGGGAATGGTACTTTTATCAAACATATCTCCTTTTGTTTTTCAATAATGATTTATTGTTTTATTATTAAATATTATATTTATTATTGTAAAGTAGAGTTCTAAAAAGCTATATTGGCAATAATAAAGATTTGCAGTTTAGAGTTTTTGTTAGCATACTGAACCCTAATACTTTATGTATTATGTAACTACTTTAAAGGTTATATCATGTGACGGCAAATTGGTGCTGAACAAAATCAATAATCTACTAATGAGTATAAAATTATAATAATATGTTGCATTTCGCATAGTCAAATCACAAGTAGGTCCCAAAATAGAATTCAAAATTTCAACTGTTTTGAAACTACCCCATCAAATTTCCCTGAGAATTTCAATATGTATCTTTATATTTCAGAAGTGTTTGGAAAACAATTTGGTAAACAAATTATCATGGTCATACCACTTTTGTACATTTTCTGCATAATGACATACATTTACAAGGAATATAGTATATACCCAAAAAGAGTAATACATTTGTTACAATAATAGATCTCATCAACATGATTATAACAATATATGTACATGTATATCTAAATAGGCATAAGGAAAGAATATGAACGATGTCGAAAATATCAATACAGTATGATGTCATTATTTACATTCTTTGAAACCACAAGCACTGGATCTTGGTAACTCATACGGTTTCGTAGTTTTAAATCATAATGCAGGAACACAGCATTACAGTTTTTTTAAGGCCCAGAAAAATAACCCAATATACAAGTAAGCAATCGAAAAACAAACTAAACAAGCCAACAGTGAGGCTGATGTCCCCAGCCGAAATCCCAAAATAAATAGATGACACATATTAATTAATCGTACATTTATTTTTTTCAAACGTATCGAGCAATCAAACTGTACACGAAGTGTCATCCAAAAGTGTTTTATAAAGAAAAATGCTAAAACCGACGAGAAAAATGAAAATGTACCAGTACCCTAAAGGCAGACAAAAGGGCCCCCACGCTTGACAAAAGGGCCCCTCTGGCCAAGGGAAAGGGCCCTCTTGTCCGAGTCAATCGTTTCTATACACTGTTACTGTCGAATCCATTACTGAATGAGAATGCAGTCATTGTATTGGCATAAAAATCATCAATCAAGATGAACCTAAGGTACCTTGTCCCAAAGTATCAACCAATCAAATTGCTTATCTCTGCCTACCCTAAGCAGAAAATGCTCATCTTCGAACTCCATCAAGGCATTGACCTAATAAGCATACACACAAATTTTGAACATTTTAACTCAATTAGAAGGAGAGTTATTGTGTTCCAAAGTCTCGGCAAATCAAATTGCTTATCGCTCTGCTTACCCTGAGCAGAAAATGTTCATTATCGATCTTAGTCAAGGCATTACTGTAATGAAACTATACACCAAGTTTCATCACTCGCACTTAATTAGAACTAAAGTTATCGTCTCCCAAAGCATCAACCAATCAAATTGCTTATCTCTGCTTACCCTAAGCGGAAAATGCTCATCTTCGAACTCCATCAAGGCATTGACCTAATAAACACATACACCAAGTTTGAACGTTTTAGCTCAATTAGGAAGAGAGTTACTGTGTCCCAAAAAGTGTGACGGACAGACAGACGGACGGACAGACAAACAGACGGACGAACTCATTTTAATAGTCCCCCAACTTTCTTTGAAAGGCGGGGGACAAAAAAGTAATGGAGTCAACTAAGAGTAAGCAGCATGAAAATTAAAGAATTTTGGCCTCAAACTGTACTGAACAATTATCAACAAGTCTTTCATGATGTAGTGATATAGATTATGTCCATAATAATCTATGGGTAACCTTCAGTTGTATAAATCAAGGTAGATTATTTACAAAAAAAATATTTCGTCGCTTTAAATGGCGATTTTAGTACAACAATTTGTCAATAAAGATAGCAAATTTTAGGAAAGAATGGTAGTGTCATATTTAGTTATAATATATGTCTTGTTAACCTAAAGCCAGGCTGACACTTGCACGATTCCGTGGCACGCATTGGCACGGCTCGAGTCGGCACGAAAGCGTCCGATTTGCGCAAACTCGTCGTGCCACTTCGGGAAGTGCGCAAACTATGCGTGAAATCGTCGTGCCACTTCGTGTCATCGTGGACACTGATGGGCACAACAAAATCGTGGCCAAAAGTCGTGCAAGTGTCAGCCTGACTTAAGACTTTAAGCAAAAAACATAATGGCCAGGCCCCAAGTTCACATAACATTCTCAGACTTAAGTTGAGAATTTACTCAAAATTGTTCGCCTTATTTAACTAAAATATAGACCTTCATAAAACTTTTGTTGAATTAATGTATTAAATACCCTAATACCAAACTGGATGCAAAGTTTTGTGTTTCTGGATCAAAGATATTTCTTATAAACAGTGATTGAAAGTTGAGTAAATTCTCAAATTAAATCTGAGAATGCTTTGTGAACTTGGGGCCTGATGTGATATACTGAACACAGTTAGTGATCGTTGTAGTACAGTATAAACCACCTATTAACTTTCCAGTGTGTTTACTATCCAGTCAACAAGTATTTCACAATTGTTTATGACAACACCAAATTTGGGGTGTTTTTCCTCCTCTAAGAAAGGGTATGGTGTTTATGTGGTTGTCTGGATGAACTGTTCCTTTGGCTAAACACCTTGAAAATCATTTCAAGATCCACATATCACAAACAGAAAGATTGAACTTTCAACTTGAAGCAACATTTGCAGGGTTGAAATTATGGAAGGGTATCGCTGCCAATATTAAATGCTCTGCTAAAATGTATTTTCCATTGATTATATGTAAAAAGTACAATGTACAAAGTCACAATACCGGTAATGATAAAGTCAAAATACCTCTAAGGCCAAAGATAAATGTAAAACGACAAATGTAATGTATCAAATGACAAATGTTTTAATGCAAAATGCTCTTCTTTGACATTTCTACATTTTACATTTCTCTCATTACAAATCACATTTGCACTCTGCCACATCTCATTTGTCATTCACGCTTTGTTTTTATCAACTTGCGCACATCATCTTCTTAAATATGCAAATATAGTATACCACGTGACTTATTAACATATATACGGAAAAGACCGATCTTTCTTGAAATAAAAATATGAATAATTGCTCCCAAGGAAAGATAACTCAGTTAACGCGCCATTAGTTGTGTTTCTTTTTAAATTTTATTTATGTTTGTGCTGGTAAAAGGAAAATATAACTTTTTCGTTGACTCTAAAATTATGAGCATCCTGACCAATTTCTTCGCCGAATTAGTAAACATTTATTGATATTTTTGAAAAAAATAATTATAAATATGACGTGAAAATAATATTTCCCGGGAAAGAGGGTAGCACGATTTGCTCAAATCTGCCCAAATCCACCACTATTTCAACTCGCACCACAATAATTTATATTGATATTTGATAATATACCGTTCTTTATATCGATTTGTCATTTTTAATTGAAAACCGCAGCATTTTAGTGTCAAAATGCCCCTCAAAATGTGATTTCCAAGCAAGTTTGGAAGTCGCAAGCAAGGGACATACACAAATCTACGCAAAACCCCCATTATTTCCACATCAATTATGCATATCATTTTTAAATAAACTATCATTCATTTAGCTAAATATGCCATAATTATGCATATCATTTTTAAATAAACTATCATTCATTTAGCTAAATATGCCATAATTACTTTAAAAACACAGTCTTCTTGTGTTAAAATTCGACAAGTCATGCTTGTTTGGGCGTCGTATGGAAGGGACATTACTTGTGTATATACCCAAATGGAGGCAGACCACCATTAAATTTGTAGTTTGTCTATTGATAGCAAATCGCCCTGTGTCTCTATTCTCCCCTTTTGCATGCCCATTTTTGTTGATTTTTTGGTCTAGGGTGGACGAAGACGGGTTGAATTAATATTTTTCTGCCAGGTTTTGGTAAATATTCAGGATTTTGAGGCGGAAGGATAACGGAGTTATCGGGTGGGCGAAGGTGATATGCACGGTAACTAGTCACATGTTCTTAGCATGCTCCTTCAAGTCTGTGTATCTCAAAATTTGGATGGTCAACCTCAAACAAATTTTAATGCAAAGCCATGACCATCTGTTCCTCTGTCTGTAGTGAAAAGCATTCAACCCAACGAAAATTCGGGGGAAAGTTGGAAGTGGGCAAAGAGGCGGTTAATTTTAATTCTTTTGCAAACCAATAGTTTATTTAAACATACACATATTTAAAAATGCCTCATATGAAAATATAAAAATAACAAAGTAACAAAATAATTAGTCTGTAAAGGAATTCTAATTAACTGCCAAACATTCTACGCACAAAGGCGCTACCTGACGAGGTAAATTGGCGGTTAATTTTAATTCCTTTACAAATCAATATTTTATTAAAACATACATATATTAAAAAATGTTAACTATGAAAATATAAAAATAATGAAATAATTAGTCTGTAAAGTTATTCTAATTAACTACCAAATATTCTACCCACAAAGGCGCTACCTGACGAGGTAACGAGATACTTGGCGATTGGGGGGGTTGGGATGGCCTAGTGGTCTAGAGTGCCGCGCTTCGACCTCTAGCTGGCCGGTCACCTCTGGCTTGCGGCTGTGGTTTCGAGCCCTGGTGTGAGCGTATGTGGCATGGAGATAGGGGCGCCTTCTCAACCTCGTGGGTTTCCTCCGGGCACTCCGGTTTCCTCCCACTGCTAAAGACCCCTACGCGCAAGCGAATTATTGAAATAAAATTAAAACCATATGTTAGTCCCGAAATGACCTAGTTTGTGTTGAGTGGACGTTAAACCCCATTTCTCTCTCTCTCTCACTTGGCGATTGATTTTAATTCCTTTACAAACCAATATTTTATCAAAATATACATATATTTAAAACTGCTTACTATGAAAATATAAAAATAATAAAATAATATACACACAGCGAATATTACTCCGATACAAGAAAGTGAACTATTTCTTAAAACTTCGCGTTCTTTCGGCTCGAATCCGCTTCCTCTGGCCTGGCTTTTTACCGGAGGAAGTCTTGGGACACACTTCTTTAAACTTTTTGTTAGCGGAAAAAAAGAATTTTTTAGTTGGATTTGGTAAAGTTCTTTTATCATTTAAAAATCTCCAAAATACGTCATTTTTTTCGCGTTTATTTTTAGAGTGCCAAACATCAAAATCAAATTTATAAATTTGTGAAGCATTTTGATTAAGTTTGTAGCTACCGTATCCATATAAAGCGCGTCGTAAATTTAGAATTTGGATTTCAGATGCCAAGGTTAGCTTTTCAATAAGATTATTGATAGTGTGTTGTTTCCAGTCCGTAAGCTGTTTTAGTCTGTGATTAATGGATTCTGAATTGTTGTTAGTCCACAATTTACTTATTTTATTTTCGCGAAGTGGTAAATTTACATGTTTTCTGATGTTATTTTCAATATATATATTCCAATAGTTTTTAAATTTGTTGTCCTTTTTAAAATACTGACATAGTGCATCTCTTCTACTTAAAAATTCAGATTCGCTTTTCGAATACACTATGCCAGTTTTGCTGTTGAAAATTATATATAAAATCTTATTTCTGTTATATTCGGACGTTCCCAATTTTTGTAAATAAAGTTTAATGTTGTCTTTAATATGTTTTGTGCATAACAATATGGTATTACAAGGAAAATTTTCTTTCAATGAATTAAGTATAGCCTTTTCCTGGTCACACCCCAATTTCCACTCCCCAGGTCCAAGGGCATCCCTAACGTGGGCAAAAAAATGATTATATGTACTTTGTTCCCCGCCCCAATGTAAAAAAAGTGGCCCTAGCATAATTGGTTCTTCGCCTGTTTTTCTATTTTAAACAGATCTGTTTTTGTAAGAAAATGCGGTAACAAAACATTGTCCCAAATTAAAAGTCCTGTCCACTCCAAGCACACTTCCATTTTCACCAAAGCAGTTCTTTTTAATATCTACTAATTGTTCTTTCGAATACAAAATAATAGATGGCTGTCTGTGACCACTGAAGCATACCTCTTTAATATTGGTTGAGTCATGCTGCTTTGATAATATAGCCAAGATATCGTCTGCTAAATTACTATTTATCGAAAGGTTTGATTTTTTGGATACGCGGTATATTTTGTCTTGAACTTGTCGTGCAGATTTCGGTGCCTCTAAACTGTCATCCAGGCACATTTTATGTGCAACAACACTTGCCTTTTCCGATTTCGACATGGAATATGCTTTTCTTAGTATTTCGGGATTAGTGCGAATGTATGCTACAGTATCTTTCGAATTGCCATGCGGAGGCTTGGACGCGAAATTCGATCCGCTATATTCAACAATTGCCAAATTTAATAAATCTTCCAATTCAATGGGTGCACTAACGAGTTTTGTTATTGGCTTTCTATATTCATAATTATGTTTTAGCTTTGCGTAATATCTGTGAAATGAAATTATATTCTCTGGTTGTGGTTTTAACTCAACATATGTCGGTTTATTACTTACAACTTTTTTGTGCAGTATAAAGAGTTCTTATAAATTGCAATTAAAGGCCTATCGAGTTCATAAATAAAGTGTTGATTTACAGTTGTTCCTGCACGTGAATCCCAAACACCGCAATCATCTGGAAACTCTGAACTAGTCGATTTAATCAATAAAAAGCAGTCATTTTTTTCTCCGCCAGGAATAAAATCAGATGGTGTACCAGTTTTGAAAATTTTCATAATTTCATTGTTACACATGAATTTACTCTTTGTTAAAGCTGGCTTGAGTATAGGTGGACAAGATCCAGCATCTGAATGCACTGACGAGTTTTCAATATATGGTGGGGGTGGTGAGTGTCTTCTGGGCTTTTTCTGTCTCGCAACGTGATGAGGTTTCTTGCCAAAAACGTTTTCGAACGAAGAGTAGTTCTGTGAGATGGGTGAACTGCATGCAAATTCATCGGCTGAAAAACTGAAGTCGTCAGAAATTGCCCCTGATGGTAGTTTCCTTGGTCTTTTCTTGGTCTTTTCTATATTCTCACTGGCCAATGCTTCGAAAGAGTTGTAGCAGGAAGTTGTCGAACAGCTAGAGGCACTGACCTGAAAAGGGGACGAGACTTTCTCCGGTTTTATCCATTCGTCAATGTCATGGTCTGTCTCCAACGAGTTCCTGTTTGAATTAGAAGAATATTCCTCAAATGAAGATGAAATTTTCGCACATTTAGGAGGTTGTAGCCATTCTTCTGGTTCAAAAGTGTTGTGCCTTTTCAAAGGGGTCGTAATGGTAGCTGCACACGCCACAGCTACAAAATGGTTAACAAAATACCATTCATTTTTCTTCGGTAGACAACCCATCCTACACCACAATATAGTTATTTCGCGAACATCTTCTACCTGACAAGTTGGCCGAAAAGTGCAATTTAAATGCTTGTGTGCAAAATCCCGGTGTCCATTATATGGTGGATAAATAAGTTTAATTGGTCTGGATACCACGTTACATAAAGCGATAATTGTCCACGCAGAGGAAAAATGTCCTATATTGGCAAAATCAAATACGGCAGTTGAAAAGGTTGGTGACAGATTATGCAGCTTTAAAAATTCTATGTGTTTCTTATAGGGCTGTTCGTTTCCAATTAATGTAAGACATGACAAGTATCTTAACGCAACAGATAGTTTTTCATCGCCTTGTAAAAGTAGGGAAACAGCGTTGAATAGGCAATTTCCGTCACCAGATGTTTTTAGTGGATTACATTGGAGAACTGGCAGATATCGATGTAACCAAACTCTAGCAAACAAATCAATTGAATTACCAGCAGAAGATGAAGACTCAATCCTTGGAAATTCTGCGTTGAATAGTCGTTCTCGTTTAGCAGCTTTTCGCATACTTTCTATACTCTTTGACTTGGCAGCCTAAAATTGTAATTAAATTAAACATATAAATTACTAATATAATATTTATTTTTAATTTACTAATATAATAAATATTTTGATTTACTAATATAATATTTATTTCAATTTACTAATATTACATATTTGTTTTTAATTAACTTATATAACATTTATTTAATTTACTTATAACATATAACATATATATAACATATCTTTTAATTTACTAATATAATATATATTTTGATTTACTAATATAACATATGTATTTTAATAAACTAATATAACATAGTATATTTCAAATTTACTAATATAACATATGGTCGGTGGTTTATAATATGTAACGTTGGTAAAATTCTAGAATTTGCGGTGGGGGGGGGTATAAAAATATAATTTCATAAACTAACTTACTGTTTGCAGTCGTTCCATTCCCAATGTATAATTAAAATCACCATTTTCGTCGCTACGACAAACAATACACATAAATTCAGAATCAATTTCACCCCACGATTCAAGTTCATTAGATGTAAGATTTTGACAAGTTGCATGGAACCATCTTTTGCATGAAAAACAATGAACGCAATTTGTTGAACACCTGGATTTACAAAATCCACAAGCAAATCTACTTAAACGCGCCATCGTGAAAATTTATATGATAGGTATAAAATCCGATAATGATCCAAAGGGAAAGTAGGAGATTCGTATTCGTTCGTTCATTCCTGGAGTTTAACTTCCACTTCCACCTGTAGGATGATATCGTTACTAATCTGATTGTTTTTAACGTCCGCTTCCACAAAAGTGATATCACAGACTAGGACGATATCGTAGACAGAAATCATTTATATACAGAAATCATTAAGAAATCATTTATATACATGCAAGTTTTTGAAAGTGTCATATAGAACTCAAACATGGCTTAAGAAAAGGGAACTTGTGAACGGATATAGTTATTAGCATATTGTCATCAAACACTTCATAAGCCAAATGAAATAAAAGTCAATTAGGAAATACATTTGTCCGTTGTTAATATACAATGCCGTTTGTAGATTGATTATTACAGTGATCAACTTAATGACAATACACGACAAAAAAGCAAATGGTATGTTGACTCTTGATCAGTAATGTTTATATATAAGTCTACTATATCATAATCCCTATAACAACACGCTTAGAGTTTATTAAGCTACCGATATCAGTTGTTATCATGGTCAATTCAATCTGGGAATTAAAACTCGTTGAACTTGACACATACAGATTCCGGCTGGATGACAAAATTTACACGAAGACAGCAATCAATCACCCTAGAAGAGATATATGCAGATTTACATCTATGCACCTCCTCATGTCACGATAAAATCAGTAGACTTCCAGTCACTTCTCGACCAGCTTCCGCAGGGCGAATCTGTGTTCTATGGGGATTTCAACGCAAAACACGCTCTGTGGGGGTCACCGAGGAATGACTGTCGGGGGACTAGCCTGTGCTCAATAATGCGTACTGAACGACGAGAGTCCTACTTTTGTTGGAGGAAATGTACCACCTTCACACGTGGATCTCACGCTCTGTACGCTTGGTATGGCAAACCGCTGCGACTGGCAAGTACACGAAGATGAAACACTCGGCAGTGACCACCTACTGATAGAACTCTGCATCCAATGTGAAACAACCAGGGAAGTCTATAACGGGAAACCCAATTGGAAAATAAAAGAGTCTGATTGGGCTAACTTCCGTGTTAGCTGCCTTGAGTGGAAAGAGGATGACATCATCGATGCCAACATCGACGTGTACGCTGCCAACATCACAAGTGCTATTATAGGTGCCGCAAACGACTCCATTCCCAAGACGTCTGGAGGGAAACCAAGGATTAGAAAACCTTGGTGGTCACCAGAATGTCAGAAGGCGGTTAACGAAAGAAAGAAGGCACTACGCCTACGGAAACGCCACTACAATGAGGTCAACCACCAAAACTACCTGAAGTTGAAATACGCCGCAAGAGACACCATCCGGAAGGCATAAAGCGGACACTGGATGACTTTCTGTGATGCGTTGAATCAAAACACGCAAACAGGTGTCGCCTGGAAGAAGCTGAACGCCATGAACGGGAAGCGCAGATCATTCAACATACCAAAGCTAAAGAATGGAGATGAGTACGCTACCAACGGCAATGAAAAGGCAGACCTACTTGCGAAAGCGTTCGCTGACGCAAGCAGGGACGAAAACCAATCACCAGAGTTCCTGAAGAGAAAGGAAATCTTTTACTCACAGCACCCTTCATCAGAAATTGAACCTAATGAAGGGGTTAAACCAATCAATCTACCCTTCTCCGAGGAGGAGCTAAATAAGGCTCTTTCCCTCAAGAAGGATAGTGCGGCTGGTGAGAACAAAGTAAAGTACTCAATGCTCAAACATCTGCCTAGAAATGCCAAAAGGATACTACTAAACTTCTTCAACACATCCTGGCTGGCGGGAGAGGTACCTAAAGAATGGCGGAAAGCCAACGTCATCCCTCTTCCAAAACCAGGTAAAGAGAGAACAAAGGCAGAGTCCTATCGACCAGTAAGCTTGACATCCACACTGTGCAAAACCTTGGAAACAATGGTTAACATCCGACTACAGTTCTATCTGGAGAGCAACCAACTGATAGACGAAAATCAAAGCGGGTTCAGGAAAGGGGGTTCGACAATGGACCACTTGGTGAGATTACAGCAAGTCATGTCGCAGGCACTCCTCTCTGGGAACCTGTTATGTGCCGTGTTCGTAGATTTAACTAAGGCTTTCGATTTAGTCTGGCTAGACGGGCTGCTCTTCAAGTTCGGGCGTATTGGTATAACGGGCATAATGTTTCGGTGGATCAAAAGCTTTCTGAGCGATAGAAGGATACAGGTGAATGTTGGCAGATTCCTGAGTACCGAGCAAACATTAGAAAATGGCACGCCTCAGGGGTCGGTTATCAGTCTCTTCAATATTATGATCAACGACATACAGAAATCCTCCTACCTCGACGCCAACACTGAGTTAGCTAAATTTGCTGATGATAGTACCATATGGAGGACAGGGAGGCATTTTTGTGAACTACAAAAGAATATGCAAAAGGCCTTAGACAAATTCATGGCATGGGCAAACGACTGGGGATTTAAAGTTTCGGAGAAGAAAACTGTCGGCATGCTTGTAAGCAGGGATAGTGGGATAAGCAGAATGACTCTGTGTATGAACGGGAAAAGCATCGAGTTCAAAGACCAAACCAAGTTCCTTGGCGTAATCTTTGACCGAAGGCTGACCTGGAAACCGCACATCGACGAGACTGTAGATAGATGCACCAAAATCCTAAACTTAATGAGGAAAATAACGGGCAGCACATGGGGGGCCAACAGAGTTACACTAATGATGGTGTGTCGTGCTCTAATACGATCTGTATTAGACTACGGCTCTCTGGCCTTCATGAACTGCGCGCCATTACTCTTAAGGAAGCTTGACACCATCCAATACAAAGCTCTGTGTATTGCGACTGGCGTAGGGCAAGGGGCTAGGGGAGAGGCACTACTGCAGGAAGCCGGGGGGTTGCCCCTATCCCTAAGAAGAAAAGAACTAGCGACAAGGTACTGGGCTAAGATCTCGCAACTGGGCGCAAGATCTCCAACTTTTGTCAGTCTACAAAAGACAAGATATGTGAGAGATCCAAGAAAGAAAAGCTTTGGCCAAGGTATCAGGGAAACAATCAAGGAACTGCGACTGAGGGAGCTCGTGATAAATGAACACGACCCCCCCCCTCCCCCAGCGATCGCCCCTTGGACGCTCCCTATACCGCCGGTCAATCTAGATCTGTTACAGAAAACCGACAAGAAAAACAACCCCACTGCTGCACGAGCTTTCTCGCTAGAACACCTGGAAGACAACTGGCCGTCTGATGACTGGGACCATGTGTACACGGATGGCTCACGCAACCCCGAAAGGGGCACCAGCTCGTTTGGAATATACCTGCCAAACGGGGAACAGGGAATAAGCAGGAAACTGCCCAATAACTGTTCGGTGTACACTGCAGAGCTTGTGGCCATTCGTGACGCTATATCATGGATTTCCCACCAAAAGACTAGTAAGTTCGTCATTCCAAGCGACTCCCTGAGCAGTCTGATTTCAATCCAAACTGACAACTCGGACTCAAGACCAGAAGTCATTTTGGAAATCAGGCAGCTGTACCAAAGGGTCTTAGAGAAGGGGAGCAAAGTAGAGCTCTAAAAACATTCAAGTTTCGTGTGGCCACAGATCACTAATTATTTCCCCATTGACTTTAATGTTAATTCTCGTCTCTTAGACCGGCTGTAACTTTTTCCAAATATTCGTTGGGTAGGACGCTTTCTGCCACAGATGGAGCAACATGTGGCAAACTCTGGCCCAAAAGCATGTATGAGGTTCACCATGAAAAACTTGAGATACACAGGCTGGAAGTAGAGACAACTAAACAAGCAATTTTCGGCCCTCCCTTTCAACGTAACCAACCTCACAACCCTTGTATCCTTCCGCCTCAAAATCATGAATATTCACCAAAACCTGGCAGAAAATGTATTTTTAAACCCTTTTCTTCAATTCTAAACCAAAAAGTCAACAAAAATCGCCATGCAAAAGGGGGAAAAAGGGAAAGGGAGAGAAGGACTAAAAATAACTTTCGCCCTACATTCGTAGGTGACGGCCAATGAATATTTAGTGATCTGTGTCCTATATAGGAGTGAAACTTTAGGTATCACCAAAAGGCCTCTTTTATATGCTTCCCATATGTTCTGGCAACACACCGGTGAAAGAAAATCAAAATCAAAGAATAACTCCAAAAATGATGGCCCTTTAAGTATACATGCTGCTTTATGTACAACGGTGCATCTCAGGTCCCTGGGCCTTTTGTGCTAAAGTTTAAAAATCTTTCTTATTAAAGGCAGTATTTGAGTTTTGTGAAAAAATAAGACAAGTTACAAACAAATTACACAGAAAACACTCATAAACTGGATTTTTTTTCAAAAATATATTTTTTTACTGCCATGTCATGAAAAATGTACAAAATTTACATGTAGCATCTTTCAAAAAACCAATAATTTTCCACTTTTTTAGATAGTCAGACTGGCTAGTAATATATTTTTGGAAACCCTGGACAATATGCAAACAGAAAAATCACAAATCAGATGCATTGGTTGTAATTATAGAGGTCTGTACTGAAACATGTAACCCCACCCCCTAAATATGTCAATGACTGAATCAATCCTATCTTTGGTTGCAGAGCTAACATTACCAAAGGAATCTGTCTAACAGCTATAATTTACCATCCCTGGCTAATATATGTACATAAAAACTAAAATAGGTGCAATAAATATGAATTATGGTTAAAAATAGGCCTTGATGAAAGAAAAAAATGCCATTTTTGGTGTATGACCACCCCTTTCTAACAAAAGGGTCACAGAATACACAATTTTCACGAATTTGAAAATAATTCAATGTTTTCAACATCTCAAGACTCAGAAGCATCATACAAATCTTTATTGCAATTCTTGTGCTGAATCAAGATGTCTGGACCATTGCATCAATTGCCTGGAAAAATGAAGTCAAAAAGGCAGTTATGACAGAGTTGACACCATAAAAGAGGCCTGAAACGGGGCAAAATTAACATTTTACTGCTCTATAAGTAACATAAATGCAACAAACACTACCAATCCTAGATTTTGATAAGAAAATATTGACCATTAAGCTGACATTTACACATCTACACAAGTTTTCTATCAGGGTGTGGTCTTATTGACCTGACATGTCTCAGGGTTCTAAGTTTGACATTAAACAAAAAAGGTTAGAAATCCTGGAAATGTACAAAATAACCATTTATTGGTGAAAATTAACATTCCTATTTGTAATTCAACAACAAATTCCAATTACTATAATTTAATTGTCAACACAGGTGCAATTAAATCTCTCAAAACACATAAATAAAAAAAGGTGGGGTGGGGCATTTATAGCCTCTCTAAACAGAATGGTGGGATGAAAAATGTCTATAAAGACTGAGATATTGCTTCCTTCATGAAGGAAATACAAGAATTTAACGTTTCAAATGGAAAAAAATGCTTTTTCTGTCTAAATTGGTGGCAAAATTGAGCCAACTCCTGTTTTGAACATTTTGTACAAACCCATCTGCTGAATATTATTAACTCAGTGTTGCCAATTTTCAATTTTCTGTAGGAAAACTGGAGCTATTTCTAAACCTGACAAACTTATAGATCCCATCTAAGTTACATTAGCAATGGAAATAAGGGCAGTTTTAGAAATTTTGACTCTTTTGAGTAGGCATGAAGGCATTAATTTCTACATCGAAATTGGGGAATCTGTAAATTTTTTGTGAATATTCCTGATTTTTAGACAAAATTAGGTGAAATTACAATGTTGTTCACTTTATCTGTGCTTTCTGAGACTGAATACACCAAAATTGGACATTGAAGTATTTCTTTTAATGTTAGAAATTAAATAAAACCTGAAAATTGAGAAATTTGCAGTAAAATCACAATTTTTCTCCAAACTTTGATACTTTTTTTTTAAAATTTAACATTTTTTGATTTTTTCTCTTCTCAAAATATTTTATACATATTTTCTGACAATTTAGTCATCATGTTTTCAAAACTAAGGCATATCAGTCACAGCCATGTCATACACAGACAGGCCACAGATCTCTAATTATTTCCCCATTGACTGTAATGTTAATTCTCGTCTCTTAGACTGGCTGTAACTTTTTCCCAAATATTCGTTGGGTAGAACGCTTTCTGCCACAGATGGAGCAACATGTGGCAAACTCTGGCCCAAAAGCATGTATGAGGTTCACCATGAAAAACTTGAGATACAACTAAACAAGCAATTTTCGGCCCTCCCTTTCAACGTATGAATTGGGTATCATACGATAGTACAATCCTAGTGCAGTCCAATGGTACCCTAATTTCTTTAATCCATTGATATCGGGCGGAGAAATCGCGTTTTTCCCCAAAATATCCATTTTTTGCATTTTTTTCAAAATATTGCACATTATTTCGACCACTTTAGGTTAAAGGATTATTGTCGAAATTGCTTTATCAGTTGGTATTGGACTATAACTTCATGTTCTGTAAGTTTCAGAAACATCATTTTGGCTGTAATACGACACCACAGCTCACAAAGTGGGAAGAAAATTCGAAAAAAATCGAAAAATAAAGGGCGATAACTCTGAATGAAACTTATATTACTGGAATCGGATTGACGTCAGGTATCCAAAAATGTAGGTCAAATTTGCAAATTTTGAAAAATAACAAAAATTGTCTCGTAGGCGACGTGTTTTGAATTTTCGAACGATAGAAGTCAGCAACGAAGTTTCGAAATTGCGAAATGTGAGATTGCTATTGTCTTGGAAAAGTCTCAGGCTTTCCAAAAATGTGATTTGTTTGAATATAGGTAGAGAATTGACGAAACCACGGCCGATTTTTTTATTTTTTACCAACGTTCAAAATTCGACCACTTCCGGTCTGCGCAGAAGTTCAAAAATTGATTTATTGAGTAGCCACCACATGGTTTCTCGATAGAAAGAAGAACCGCAGATCGGTATCTCTTTTCGATCATAGAGAAATAGGCTCCGGCGGTAAATAATAATAATAAAAAAACTAGACCTGCATGCAGGAATGACGGGTTTCACTTTTGCCATGTTACCTTTGAACTTGAACTTGTGTCACTTTTGGTGCTACGTTACCCTTGAACATATGTCCTTTCCGGTACCAATGAAACCAATATACAGGTTTCCACATAAGCATTGCACACATCAAATAGAATGGAAACAGAATCAAACAAATCCAGCAATTTTATTTTATACATTTGTTACATGTAATTGATCCTGACAAAATAACAGTACTTCCGGTGATAATGTAAATGTTCCCTTAGTCTTATGAAATCGGAAATGGCATAAGGCATCATATGGTGAAAATTTTATGTAAATCGAATAATAATTTCCACTTTTATAGACCAAAAACCTTGAAAAGTGACGTGTAGAAAATCGTCTATTTCTCGGCAACCGTACAAGTTAGAAACCATTTTTTGGTATTTATATGACCGTATGGGTTTAATCTATTTGTTGATTGGAATCAAATATCATAATTGTATAAACATTACAAATCAGACTCATTTGAATAAAATATCGGTTTTGAAGGCTTAAAATACAGTTTTTGCCAAAATGACGCTACTTCCGGTGATAATGAAAACGTTAAATTAGTTTTATAACATCGTCTATGACATTAGGCTTCAAAGGGTGAAAATTTTATGAAAATCAAATAATAATTGACACTTTTATGGGCCAAAAACCTTCAAAAGTGACTTTCAGAAAATCGCCTATATCTCGACAACCGAACAAGTTAGAAACAATTTTATGATATCTATTTGACCGTATGAGTTTTGTTAATATGTGAATTTAAACCAAAAGTTAATTTTATTATTACATGTGACATAATTCTTGGTTGAAAAAAAGATCGATTTTAAAAGTTAAAAATTGAGTTTTTGACTAAATGACGTCACTTCCGGTGTCAATTTTAAATAGTAATCAACATGATATGACGCACACTTGCTTTTTGAATCAAATGATGTCACTTTTGTGAATATCCATTAATAATTGACTATTTTACAGGCAACATTACGAAAACAGTGACTTATGCAAAACTGCCCATTTCTCGGCAACTGCTTATATTAGAAACTAATTTTAACATACATTCTCTTCGTATGGATTATAGTGACAGGTTTATAAAAGTTAAGTAAAAAAATTTTAAAATCTGAAAAGCCTGAATGGGTTGTAAATAGGTCAATTTTACGCCTTTTTTCACCCCTTAATCCAATTTGCTAGATAACACTTTTGGTAATAAAAAAAATAACAATTGGGACAACGAAGCATATGAACTTTGTTTTATACAAATCGAACAATAAAAAATTAATCTAGGACTGAAAAACTGAATTAGCTAATGGCGGCCAAGGAAAATTACTGAGACAAATTTTTTTAACATTTTTGCGCTAGTCAGATGACTCTTTAATTCTGTGCACAACACGACTAAATAATATTTATAAATAAAAACGTTAAATCGAATAATAATTGCCACTTTTAAAGACCAAAAAACTTGAAAAGTGACTTGTAGAAAATCGGCTATTTCTCGGCAACCGTACAAGTTAGAAACCATTTTGTGGTATCTGTATGATCGTATGGGTTCATTCTATTTGTTGATTGGCATCAAATACCATAATTTGAAAAAGATTTCAAAACAGACTCATTTGAATAAAATATCTGTTTTGGAGGCTAAAAATACAGTTTTTGCCAAAATGACGTTACTTCCGGTGATAATGAAAATCTTAAATTACTTGTATGAAATCCCAAATGGCATTAGGTATAACATGGTGTGACGTTTATGAAAATCGAATAATAATTGACCCTTTTATGGCCCCGAAACCTTCAAAAGTGACCTGTAGAAAACCGTCTATTTCTCGGCAACCGAACAAGTTAGAAACCATTTTATGATATCTATATGACCATATGAGTTTTGTTTATATGTGAATTTAAACCAAAAGTTAAAATTATTAATACATATTAAGTTATTCTTGGTTGAATAAAACATTGATTTAAAAAAGTGTAAAATGCATTTTTTGACCAAATGATGTCACTTCCGGTGTCAATTTTAAATTGTAATCAACTTGATATGACGCTACGTGCTTTTTGAATCAAATGATGTCACTTTTATAAAAATCCAATAATAATTGACTATTTTACAGGCAAAATAACGAAAACAGTGACTTATGCAGAACTGCCCATTTCTTGGCAACTGCTTATATTACAAACGAATTTTAACATACATTTTCTTCGTATGGATTATAGCTACAAGTTTATAAAAGTTACGAAGAAATATTTTAAAATCTGAAAAGCCTGAATAGGTTGTAAATAGGCCAATTTTACACCATTTTTAGCCTCTTAATCGAATTTGCTCGAAAATGAAATCGAAATTAAAAAAACTGCTTCCTACATTTTTTGCGCCTTGAAAGGGCACACTCTTTGAGTCATATAATTTTTCAAAAAAATAATATTTGTTTATGAAGATCGTAAATAACTGTCAAAATTGTAGTTTTTGGTAAAATTATGCCACTTCCGGTGCCGACAGATAACACTTTCGGTAATAAAAAAAACGACAATTGATACAACGAAGCATATGAACTTTGTTTTATACAAATCGAACAATAAAAAATTAATCTAGGACTGAAAAACTGAATTAGCCAATGGCGGCCAAGGTAAATTACTGAGACAAAATTTTTTAACATTTTTGCACTAGTCAGATGACCCTTTAATTCTGTGCACAATACGACTAAAAAATATTCATAAATAAAAAAGTTTTTTGTAAAATTTTAAATTTTCGAAATTTGGCGCCTAATATCTTCGAAGATTTGCCGAAAATCAAAAATCGAAAGTAGCGTAGCTATGTGCCCTGTCTCAGGCTATGCCAAAATGTATCGAAAGTTAAAATCCAATGATTATTGTTAAAATTACTGCAATATTTTTAAAAACGATAACTTCGGTGATTTCGGACATTTCGCATTGTCGCAGAACGTTCAAAATAGCTTTATCCTCTAAGTCACACCCACTTTCCCAGTAAAACCGAAGAAATCGTAACGATGTGACACGTAGTTGCTGAGATCTATTCAAATTGGAATCTGAATAATAATAATAATAATAACTAGACCTGCAAGCAGCACTGAACCGGCTTTCAGGAATCATACAGGAAGTTTATTATACCATAGCCGATCCATTGAGCTATCAAACTATACTTTAGGTTGTTTTTCTTTAGTGACACCCTCTATCATATGTAAAAGTAATATTTGCTGGCGAAAAGACCAGTCAAAATTGTAAATTATGGCAAAATTAAGTCACTTCCGGTGCCGAAAGAAATTTTTATAGGTGAAAAATAAGTCGAAAATTCGCAACATACAAAATCCAAACGTTGTTTTATACATTTCGGGCAATAAATAATTAACCTATAACCCATAAACTGAAATTAAGAAGGTAAAAAACTTAAAAGTGACCCTGGGAAAATTGGTTATTATTCGACAAGGGAACATGCTAGAAGCCTTTTCTTGATATCAATATGATGGTATTGATTCACTCTTACTGCCCATTAGAGTCAGGCGTTATAAAGTTAAACGAATAATGAATATAAATCACTTCTAAAAAATGTTTGTTTTGAAGGCTAAAAATACGATTTTTTGCAAAAATTACATTACTTCCGGTGATATTGAAAATGTTAACTTGGTTCATAGAAGTCATAAATTGCATAAGGTATCACATGGTAAAAAAATTATAAAAATCGAATAATAATTGACACTTTTATATACCAAAAACCTTGAAAAGTGACTTATAGAAGATCGCCTATTTCTCTGTAAACGTACAAGTTAGAAACCATTTTGTGGTATCTGTATGGTCTTATGGCTTCATTCTATTCGTTGATGAGAATCAAATATCATAATTTTAAAAATATTATAAGGGAGACTGATTTGAATAAAATTTTAGTTTTTTAGGTTAAAAATACAGTTTTTGCCCAAATGACGTCATTTCCGGTCACAGTGAAAATGTAAAATTTGCTTGACCTATTCCAAATTGGCATTAGGCATCAAATGGGAAAAAAATATTGCAAATCGAATAATAATTCACTCTTGCATAGGCAAAATAACGTGAAAAGTGATGCATGCAAAATTGCATATTTCTCGGCAACTGCTCATATTACAAACTAATTTTCGCATACATTCTCTTCGTCTGGATTAGTGCTACGAGTTTATGGAAATTACAAATAAATATTTCAAAATATGAAGACGCTGAATGAATTGTAAATAACTGAATTTTACACTTTATTTTACATTTTATTCGAAATTGCCCGAAAATGGAATTGAAATTTAAAAATATGAGCTAAGGATTTTGTGCACCTTTGCAGGGTGCATCCATTTAGTTATATCAGTTTTGAAAAAAAATAATATTTGCTTTCAAAAAGTGGTACCGAACTGTCAAAATTGTAGTTTTTGTTAATATTACGTCACTTCCGTTGCCGACAGAAAAATTTCACCGTAACAAAAAAAATTACAATTGGGACCACGGATCATATGAACTTTGTTTTATACAAATCGAACAATAAATAATTTTTCTGGGTACGAAAAACTAAATTAGCCGATGGCGGCTAACACAAATTACCGAGACAATTTTTTTTTCTCATTTCTGCTCAAGTAGGATGATAGTTTAACCCCGTGTAAAATATCATCAAAAAATATTCATAAATAAAAAAGATTTTCTTAAAAAAAATAATTTTTTTCAAAATATCGGACATTTTTTCGACTACTTCCGGTTTTACGATCGTTGTTGTGATAGCTTTACGAAGTTCTTTGGATACTTAACTTTCTGTACCAGAAATGTCAGAAACATCCATTGAGCAGTTTTGAAAAAAAAAGATAAACTAAAGAGCGTTTACAAAAATTTAACGATTTTTCAATTTTTTCAAAGTTTGATGCCATTTTTGGACCACCTATATTATTTCAATGCTTTTCATTTTTGATTCACTATATAGACAACCGATAGGACTTTGAGTAAGAAAAGTTTAAGAAAAATCTGCGGCGTCGTTTTCGAGAAAAGGACGTCTCAGAATGTTAAAAAATCGGAAAATACTAGATTTTTGGCACACAATAATTTATTTCCTTACCATCGATATCGTTTTATTTAGATACCATATGATGGTCCATTAATAGGGCTATCCAACGACACTTTAGTTCTTTTGGTCCGCTATTACCTAAGGGAGAAATCAAGTTTTTTGCAAGTGCGACATAGTTTTTAACCTTTTTTTACATTTTTTGAATACTTCCGGTATGGTTATTATTGTCGATATAGTTTTGATAACCGGTTTAGGCACTAAAATAGCCACAGGGCTCTGTAATGATATATTACATTATCTGATCAGATAAAATGCCCCTGAGAAATCCTAGGTTCAAAAGTGCCAAAAATGCAAAAAATTTAAAATATCGAAAATTAAATTTCAATAACTACATACATATTATACATCGATAGAATCGTAATTAGGTCAGCTATCTGAATATACAATTTTTTTTTGAAAATCTCTTAAAATAAAAAAATAGCAGAGCATTTTCCAAAATTTCACGATTTTTCGACTTTTTTCGATTTTCAGTCCGTTATTTCACCTTTTCCAGATATTTCAAAGTCGTAATGGAATGTTTCGTACACAAGACTACTGCAAGGTCTCTCGATAGAGAAAGTTTCATAAAAAACTGTGGAGCAGTTTTCGAGATACAGGCATCTAAAAACGCTCCAAATCAGAAAATACTTGATTTTCAGCGAGCCATATTTTGCTTCCTGCTGATCGTGTCCGTACGAATTGGGTATCATTCAGTGGTCCAATTACCGCCCGACCAAATGATACCTTAATTTGTTTAATCCGTTGATATCGGACGGAAAAATCGTGTTTTTACCCAAAACACCAATTTTTCACGTTTTTTTCAAAATATCGTATAGTATTTCGACTACTTCCGGTTTACGGATTGTTGTTGAAATTGCTTTAAACGGTGGTTTGACCATATTACTTCATGTTCCAGGAATTTCAGAAACGTCGATCCGGCCGTAAAACGAAACTTAAGCTCACAAAATGTGAAGAAAATTCGAAAAAAATCGAAAAATAAAGGGCGATGACTCTGAATGAAACTTATATTACTGGAACCGTATTGCCTTCAGGTATCCAAAAATGTAGGTCAAATTTGAAAATTTTGAAAAATAACAAAAAATGTGTCTTAAACAACATATTTTCATTTTTCGAATGCTAGAAGTCAGCGGCGAAGTTTCTAAATTGCAAAATTTTCAACTGCTATCGTCCGAGAAAAGACTCAGGGTTTCCAAAAATGTAATTTGTATGAAAATAGGTACAGAATTGACGAATCTACGGCCGTTTTTTAATTTTTTGGCACCGCACAAAATTCGGCCACTTCCGGTCTGCGCAGAAGTTTCAAATACAGTGGAAGGGATGGCCACTATATGGTCTCCTGATAGAAAATTACGTCCCAGATCTGTATCTGTTACAGACACTGAGAAATAGGCTCCCCCGAAAAATAAAATAATAATAATAAATAATAATAATTTTAGTAATCACAATAGGCTTTCAGACGAAAGTCTGAAAGCCTAATAATAATAATAATAAGAACTAGACCTGCATGCAGGAATGACGGGTTTCACTGGTGCCACGTTACCCTTTAACATGTCACTTCTGGTGCCACGTTACCCTTGAACATATGTCACTTCCGGTACCAATGAAACCATTACACAGGTTTCCCCATAAGCATTGCACACATCAAATAAATTGGACGCAGAATCAACCAAATCCAGCAAATATCAATTCATTTGTTACTTGTAAGTGATCCTGACAAAATTACTTCCGGTGATAATGAAAATATTCAATTAGTTTTATGAAATCGGAAATGACATATGACATCATATAGTGAAAATTTTATGTAAATAGAATAATAATTGCCACTTTTATAGACCAAAAACCTTGAAAAGTGATTTGTAGACAATCGACTATTTCTCTGCAACCGCACAAGTTAGAAACCATTTTGTGGTGTCTGTATGATCGTATGGGATCAATCTATTTGTTGAATGGAATCAAATATCATAATTTTGAAAACATTACAAATCAGACGCATTTGAATAAATTATCTGTTTAGCAGGCTAAAAATTCAGTTTTTGACAAAATGACATCACTTCCGGTGATACTAAAACAGTTAAATTAGTTCTATAAAATCGTAAATGGCATAAGACATCATATGGTGAAAATTTTATGAAAATCGATTAATAACTGATTCTTTTAGAGCCAAAATAAAGTAAAAAGTGACTTGTGGAAAATCGTCCATTTCTCTGTAACCATACAAGTTAGAAACCATTTTGTGGTATCTATATGATCGCATGGGTTCATTCTATTTGTTGATGGGAACCAAATTTCATAATTCTAAAAATATTACAAATAATACTCATTTGAATAAAAAATGTATTTTTAACACTAAAAATTCAGTTATTGCGTAAATGACGTCACTTCCGGTAACAGTGAAAGTGTTAAAATGGTTTGGAATAGTCGACTGTGGCAATAGGCAACGGATAGTGAAAGAAAATTGAAAATCGAATAATAATTAATTCTGTTACAGCCAAAATAACGTGAAAAGTGACTCATGCAAAATCGCCCATTTCTCGGCAACTGCTTATATTACAAACTAAATTTCACATACATTCTCTTTGTATGGATTATTGCTACAAGTTTATGAAAGTATCGAAGAAATATTTTAATATATGATGACACTGGATGGGTTGTAAATAGCTTATTTTTACACCTTTTTTTACCTTTTAACCGAAATGGCCCCAAAACAAAATCGAAATTAAAAAAACTGAGTCCGAGATTTTGTGCACCTTAACAGGGCGCATCTTTTGAGTAAGATAAGATTAGTAGAAAATAGTATTTGCTTTCAAAAAGTGGTACCGAACTGTCAATATTGTAGTTTTTGCTGAATTTACGCCACTTCCGGTGCCTACAGGAAACTTTACCGGTAACAAAAAAAATGGCATTTTGAACCACGGAACATATGAACATGGTTTTATACAAATCGAACAATGAATAATTAATGTAGGACTGAAAAACTGAATTAGCCAATGGCGGCCAAGGAAAATTACGGAAACAAAAAATGTTGACATTTTTGTTCAAATAAGATGACTCTTTAACCCTGGTTAAAATGTCATATAAAAATATTAATAAATAAAAAAGTTTTTTGTAAAAATTTAAATTTTCAAAATTTGGCGCCTAATATCTTCCAAGATTCGTTGAAAATCAAAAATCAAAAGTAACATAGCTATGTCCCCTGTTTCTGGCTATGTCAAAATGCATCATATGCTAAAATCCAATGATTATTGTTAATATTACGGCAATATTTCAAAAAACGACATTTTCGGTGATTTCGGATATTTCGCAATGTCGCAGAATGCCGGGAATAGCTTTAATCTCTAAGTCACACCCACTTTCCCAGTAAAACTGAAGAAATTGTATCGATTCGACAAGAAGTTACTGAGATATAAGCAAATTGGAAAAAAAAAATAATAATAATAAGAAGAATAATAATAAGAATAATTTTAACAAAAACAATAGTGTTTCACACAAGCTACGCAGTGTGAAACCCTAATAATAATTTTAACAAAAACAATAGTGTTTCACACAAGCTACGCAGTGTGAAACCCTAATAAATAATAATTTTAGTAATCTCAATAGGCTTTCAGACGAAAGTCTGAAAGCCTAACTTGACCTGCAAGCAGCACTGAACCGGCTTTCAGGAATCATACAGGAAGTTTATTATACCATAGCCAACCCATTGAGCTACCGAACTATACTTTAGTTGTTTTGCTTCAGTGACACCCTCTATCATATGTAAAAGTAATATTTGCTGGCGAAAAGACAGGTCAAAATTGTAAATTATGGTAAAATTACGTCACTTCCGGTGCCGAAAGAAATTTTTATATGTGAAAAATAAGTCGAAAATTTGCAACATACAAAATTTGTTTAATACATATCGGGCAATGAAAAATTAACCTATAACCCATAAACTGAAATTAAGAAGGTAAAATAATTAAAAGTGACCCTTGGAAAATTGGCTATTATTCGACAAGGGAACATGCTAGAAGCCTTTTCTTGATATCAATATGATGGTATTGATTCAATCTTACTGGCCATTAGAGTCAGACGTTATAAAGTTAAACGAATAATGAATGTAAATCCCTTCCAAAAAATGTTTGTTTTGAAGGCTAAAAATACGTTTTTTGCAAAAATTACATTACTTCCGGTGATATTGAAAATGTTAATTTAGTTTATAGAAGTCATAAATTGCATAAGGCATCAAATGGTAAAAAAAATTATAAAAATCGAATAATAATTGACACTTTTATGGACCAAAAACCTTGAAAAGTGACTTATAGAAGATCGACTATTTCTCTGTAACCGTACAAGTTAGAAACCATTTTGTGGTATCTGTATGGTCGTATGGCTTCATTCTATTCGTTGATGGGAATCAAATATCATAATTTTAAAAATATTATAAGCCAGACTCATTTGAATAAAATATTTGTTTTTTAGGTTAAAAATACAGTTTTTGCCCAAATGACGTCATTTCCGGTCACAGTGATAATGTAAAATTGGCTTGACCTAGTCCAAATTGGCATTATGCATCAAATGGAAAAAAATATTGCAAATCGAATAATAATTCACTCCTTTATAGGCAAAATAATGTGAAAAGTGATGCATGCAAAATTGCATATTTCTCGGCAACTGCTCATATTACAAACATATTTTCGCATACATTCTCTTCGTCTGGATTATTGCTACGAGTTTATGAAAATTACAGATAAATGTTTCAAAATATGAAGACGCTGAATGAATTGTAAATAACTGAATTTTACACTTTATTTTACATTTTATTCGAAATTGCCCGAAAATGAAATTGAAATTAAAAAATCTGAGCTAAGGATTTTGTGCACCTTTGCAGGGTGCATCCTTTTAGTTATATCAGTTTAGAAAAGAAATAATATTTGCTTTCAAAAAGTGAAACCTAACTGTCAAAATTGTAGTTTTTGTTAATATTACATCACTTCCGTTGCCGACAGAAAAATTTCACCGTAACAAAAAAAAAATACAATTTGGACCACGGAGCATATGAACTTTGTTTTATACAAATCGAACAATAAATAATTTTTCTGGGTACGAAAAACTAAATTAGCCGATGGCGGCTAACACAAATTACCGAGACAATTTTTTTTCTCATTTCTGCTCAAGTAGGATGATATTTTAACCCTGTGTAAAATACCATCAAAAAATATTCAAAAATAAAAAAGGTTTTCGTAAAAGAAATATTTTTTTTCAAAATATCGGCCATTTTTTCGACTACTTCCGACTTTACGATAGCTTTGTTGTGATAGCTTCACGAAGTTCTTTGGATACTTAACTTTCTGTACCAGAAGTGTCAGAAACATCCATTTAGTAGTTTTGGAAAAAAAGATAAATTAAAGAGCGTTTCCAAAAATTTAACGATTTTTCAATTTTTTTCAAAGTTTGAGGCCATTTTTGGACCACTTATATTATTTCAATGCTTTTCATTTTGGATTCACTATATAGACAAACGATAGGACTTTGAGTCAGAAAAGTTTAAGAAAAATCTGCGGCGTCGTTTTCGAGAAAAGGGCGTCTCAGAATGTTAAAAAATCGGAAAATACTAGATTTTTGGCATACAATAATTTATTTCCTTACCATTGAAATCACATTATTTAGATACCATATGATGGTCCATTGATAGGGCTATCCAACGACACTTTAGTTCTTTTGGTCCGCTATTACCTAAGGGAGAAATCAAGTTTTTCGCAAGTGCGACAATGTTTTTACTCTTTTTTTTTCATTCTTTGAATACTTTCGGTATGGTTATTATTGTCGGAATAGTTTTAATAACCGGTTTGGGCACTAAAATGGCCACAGGGCTCTGTAATGATATATTACATTTTCTGATCAGATAAAATGCCCCTGAGAAATCCTATGTTCAAAAGTGCCAAAAATGCAAAAAATTTAAAATATCGAAAATTAGATTTCAAAAACTACATACATAGGTCAGCTATCTGAATATACAACCTTTTTTTGAAAATCTCTTAAAATAAAAATAAAGTAGAGCATTTTCCAAAATTTCACGATTTTTCGACTTTTTTTAATTTTCAGTCCCTTTTTTATCGTATTCCAGACATTTCAAAGTCTTATTGGATGGCATAATTCAGAAGACTATTGAATGGACTCTCGATAGAGAAAGTTAAAAAAAAAGTTGCGGTTAAGTTTTCGAGATACAGGCGTCCAAAAACGCTCCAAAACAGAAAATACTTGATTTTCAGCGTGACATATTTTGCTTCTTGCTCACCGTATCCGTGTGATTTGGGTATCATACGATAGTCCATTCCTCTTGGCATCTAACGGAACCTTAATCTGTTTTATCTGTTGATTTCGGACGGAGAAATCGCGCTTTCCACCAAACCATCCAATTTTTGCATTTTTCTCAAAATATTGCAAAATATTCCGGTTTAAGGATCCTTGTCGAAATTGCTTTATCAGTTGGTATTGGACTATAACTTCATGTTCCATAACTTTCAGAAACATCAATTCGACCGTAAAACGAAACCACAGCTCACAAAATGGGAAGAAAATTCGAAAAAAATCGAAAAATAAAGGGCGATAACTCTGAATGAAACTTATATTTCTAGAATCGGATGGACTTCAGGTATCCAAAAATGTAGGTCAAATTTGAAAATTTTGAAAAATAACAAAAATTGTCTCGTAAACAACATGTTTTCAATTTCCGAACGATAAAAGTCATAGACGAATGTTCGAAATTGAAAAATGTGAGATAGCCATTGTCTCAGAAAAGATTTAGGGATTCCAAAAATGTGATTTGTTTGAAAATGGGAAAAGAATTGATGAAACTATAGCCAATTTTCAATTTTTTGACAACGTACACAGTTCGGTCAGTTCCGGTCTGCGCAGAAATTTGAAAATTGCTTTATTGAGTAGCCACCAGCTGGTTTCATGATAGTAAGATGAACCGCAAATCGGTATCTCTTTTCGATCATAGAGAAATAGGCTCCCGCGGTAAATAATAATAATAATAATAAAAAAATAATAATAATTTTAGTAATCACAATAGGCTTTCAGACGAAAGTCTGAAAGCCTAACTAGACCTGCAAGCAGCACTGAACCGGCTTTCAGGAATCATACAGGAAGTTTATTATACTATAACCGATCCAATGAGCTACCAAACTATACTTTAGTTGTTTTGCTTTAGTGACACCCTCTCTAATTTGTAAAAGTAATATTTGCTGGCGAAAAGACCGGTCAAAATTGTAAATTATGGCAAAATTATGTCACTTCCGGTGCCCCCAAAAATGTATAAGTCAAAAATAAGCCGAAAATTTGCAACATCAAAAGTATACATATCGGGCAATAAATAATTAACCTATAACCTTTAATGTGAAATTAAGAAGGTAAAAAACATAAAAAGTGACCCTGGGAAAATTGGCTATTTCTCGACAAAGGAATATGCTAGAAGCCTTTTCTTGGCAACAATATGATTTTGTTGATCCAATCTAACCGATCCTTAGAATAAACATTATAAAGTTAAATGAATAATAAATATAAATCACTTCAAAAAAATGTTCGTTTTGAAAACTATAAATACGTTTTTTGCAAAAATGGCATTACTTCCGGTGATATTGAAAATGTTAAATTAGTTGATAGGATTCATAAATGGCATAAGGTATCAAATGGTGCAAATTTTTATGAAAATCGAATAATAATTGACACTTTTATAAACCAAAAACCTTGAAAAGTGACTTATAGAAGATCGCCTATTTCTCTGTAACCGTACAAGTTAGAAACCATTTTGTGGTATCTGTATGGTCGTATGACTTCATTCTATTCGATGATGGGGATTAAATATCATAATTTTATAAATATTATAAGGCAGACTCATTTGAATAAAATATTTGTTTTTTAGGTTAAAAATACAGTTTTTGCCCAAATGACGTCATTTCCAATTACATTGAAAATGAAAAATTGGCTTGACCTAGTCCAAATTTGCATTAGGCATCAAATGGAGAAAAAAATATTGCAAATCGAATAATAATTCACTCTTTTATAGGCAAAATAACGGGAAAAGTGATACATGCAAAATTGCATATTTCTCGGCAACTGCTCATATTACAAACTAATTATCGCATACATTCTCTTCGTCTGGATTATTGCTACGAGTTTATGAAAATTACAAATAAATATTTCAAAATATGAAGACGCTGAATGAATTGTAAATAACTGAATTTTACACTTTATTTTACATTTTATTCGATATTGCCCGAAAATGAAATTGAAATTAAAATATCTGAGCTAAAGATTTTGTGCACCTTTGCAGGGTGCATCCTTTTAGTTATATCAGTTTTGAAAAGAAATAATATTTGCTTTCAAAAAGTGAAACCTAACTGTCAAAATTGTAGTTTTTGTTAATATTACATCACTTCCGTTGCCGACAGAAAAATTTCACCGTAACAAAAAAAAAATACAATTTGGACCACGGAGCATATGAACTTTGTTTTATACAAATCGAACAATAAATATTTTTTCTGGGTATGAAAAACTAAATTAGCCGATGGCGGCTAACACAAATTACCGAGACAATTTTTTTTCTCATTTCTGCTCAAGTAGGATGATATTTTAACCCTGTGTAAAATACCATCAAAAAATATTCAAAAATAAAAAAGGTTTTCGTAAAAGAAATATTTTTTTTCAAAATATCGGCCATTTTTTCGACTACTTCCGACTTTACGATAGCTTTGTTGTGATAGCTTCACGAAGTTCTTTGGATACTTAACTTTCTGTACCAGAAGTGTCAGAAACATCCATTTAGTAGTTTTGGAAAAAAAGATAAATTAAAGAGCGTTTCCAAAAATTTAACGATTTTTCAATTTTTTTCAAAGTTTGAGGCCATTTTTGGACCACTTATATTATTTCAATGCTTTTCATTTTGGATTCACTATATAGACAAACGATAGGACTTTGAGTCAGAAAAGTTTAAGAAAAATCTGCGGCGTCGTTTTCGAGAAAAGGGCGTCTCAGAATGTTGAAAAAACGGAAAATACTAGATTTTTGGCATACAATAATTTATTTCCTTACCATTGAAATCACATTATTTAGATACCATATGATGGTCCATTGATAGGGCTATCCAACGACACTTTAGTTCTTTTGGTCCGCTATTACCTAAGGGAGAAATCAAGTTTTTCGCAAGTGCGACAATGTTTTTACTCTTTTTTTTTCATTTTTTGAATACTTTTGGTATGGTTATTATTGTCGGAATAGTTTTAATAACCGGTTTGGGCACTAAAATGGCCACAGGGCTCTGTAATGATATATTACATTTTCTGATCAGATAAAATGCCCCTGAGAAATCCTATGTTCAAAAGTGCCAAAAATGCAAAAAATTTAAAATATCGAAAATTAGATTTCAATAACTACATACATATTATACATCGTTAGAATCGTAATTAGGTCAGCTATCTGAATATACAACCTTTTTTTGAAAATCTCTTAAAATAAAAATAAAGTAGAGCATTTTCCAAAATTTCACGATTTTTCGACTTTTTTTAATTTTCAGTCCCTTTTTTATCGTATTCCAGACATTTCAAAGTCTTATTGGATGGCATAATTCAGAAGACTATTGAATGGACTCTCGATAGAGAAAGTTAAAAAAAAAGTTGCGGTTAAGTTTTCGAGATACATGCGTCCAAAAACGCTCCAAAACAGAAAATACTTGATTTTCAGCGTGACATATTTTGCTTCTTGCTCACCGTATCCGTGTGATTTGGGTATCATACGATAGTCCATTCCTCTTGACATCTAACGGAACCTTAATCTGTTTTATCTGTTGATTTCGGACGGAGAAATCGCGCTTTCCACCAAACCATCCAATTTTTGCATTTTTCTCAAAATATTGCAAAATATTCCGGTTTAAGGATCCTTGCCGAAATTGCTTTATCAGTTGGTATTGGACTATAACTTCATGTTCCATAACTTTCAGAAACATCAATTCGACCGTAAAACGAAACCACAGCTCACAAAATGGGAAGAAAATTCGAAAAAAATCGAAAAATAAAGGGCGATAACTCTGAATGAAACTTATATTTCTAGAATCGGATGGACTTCAGGTATCCAAAAATGTAGGTCAAATTTGAAAATTTTGAAAAATAACAAAAATTGTCTCGTAAACAACATGTTTTCAATTTCCGAACGATAAAAGTCATAGACGAATGTTCGAAATTGAAAAATGTGAGATAGCCATTGTCTCAGAAAAGATTTAGGAATTCCAAAAATGTGATTTGTTTGAAAATGGGAAAAGAATTGATGAAACTATAGCCAATTTTCAATTTTTTGACAACGTACACAGTTCGGTCAGTTCCGGTCTGCGCAGAAATTTGAAAATTGCTTTATTGAGTAGCCACCAGCTGGTTTCATGATAGTAAGATGAACCGCAAATCGGTATCTCTTTTCGATCATAGAGAAATAGGCTCCCGCGGTAAATAATAATAATAATAATAAAAAAATAATAATAATTTTAGTAATCACAATAGGCTTTCAGACGAAAGTCTGAAAGCCTAACTAGACCTGCAAGCAGCACTGAACCGGCTTTCAGGAATCATACAGGAAGTTTATTATACTATAACCGATCCAATGAGCTACCAAACTATACTTTAGTTGTTTTGCTTTAGTGACACCCTCTCTAATTTGTAAAAGTAATATTTGCTGGCGAAAAGACCGGTCAAAATTGTAAATTATGGCAAAATTATGTCACTTCCGGTGCCCCCAAAAATGTATAAGTCAAAAATAAGCCGAAAATTTGCAACATCAAAAGTATACATATCGGGCAATAAATAATTAACCTATAACCTTTAATGTGAAATTAAGAAGGTAAAAAACATAAAAAGTGACCCTGGGAAAATTGGCTATTTCTCGACAAAGGAATATGCTAGAAGCCTTTTCTTGGCAACAATATGATTTTGTTGATCCAATCTAACCGATCCTTAGAATAAACATTATAAAGTTAAATGAATAATAAATATAAATCACTTCAAAAAAATGTTCGTTTTGAAAACTATAAATACGTTTTTTGCAAAAATGGCATTACTTCCGGTGATATTGAAAATGTTAAATTAGTTGATAGGATTCATAAATGGCATAAGGTATCAAATGGTGCAAATTTTTATGAAAATCGAATAATAATTGACACTTTTATAAACCAAAAACCTTGAAAAGTGACTTATAGAAGATCGCCTATTTCTCTGTAACCGTACAAGTTAGAAACCATTTTGTGGTATCTGTATGGTCGTATGACTTCATTCTATTCGATGATGGGGATTAAATATCATAATTTTATAAATATTATAAGGCAGACTCATTTGAATAAAATATTTGTTTTTTAGGTTAAGCCCAAATGACGTCATTTCCAATTACATTGAAAATGAAAAATTGGCTTGACCTAGTCCAAATTGGCATTAGGCATCAAATGGAGAAAAAAATATTGCAAATCGAATAATAATTCACTCTTTTATAGGCAAAATAACGGGAAAAGTGATACATGCAAAATTGCATATTTCTCGGCAACTGCTCATATTACAAACTAATTATCGCATACATTCTCTTCGTCTGGATTATTGCTACGAGGTTATGAAAATTACAAATAAATATTTCAAAATATGAAGACGCTGAATGAATTGTAAATAACTGAATTTTACACTTTATTTTACATTTTATTCGATATTGCCCGAAAATGAAATTGAAATTAAAAAATCTGAGCTAAAGATTTTGTGCACCTTTGCAGGGTGCATCCTTTTAGTTATATCAGTTTTGAAAAAAAATAATATTTGCTTTCAAAAAGTGGTACCGAACTGTCAAAATTGTAGTTTTTGTTAATATTACGTCACTTCCGTTGCCGATAGAAAAATTTCACCGTAACAAAAAAAATTACAATTGGGACCACGGAGCATATGAACTTTGTTTTATACAAATCGAACAATAAATAATTTTTCTGGGTACGAAAAACTAAATTTGCCGATGGCGGCTAACGCAAATTACCGAGACAATTTTTTTTCTCATTTCTGCTCAAGTAGGATGATATTTTAACCCTGTGTAAAATATCATCGAAAAATATTCATAAATAAAAAAGATTTTCGTAAAAAAAAATATTTTTTTTCAAAATATCGGACATTTTTTCGACTACTTCCGGTTTTACGATCGTTGTCGTGATAGCTATACGAAGTTCTTTGGATACTTAACATTCTGTAACAGAAGTGTCAGAAACATCCATTTAGTAGTTTTGGAATAAAAGATAAATTAAAGAGGGTTTACAAAAATTTAACGATTTTTCAATTTTTTCCAAATTTTGATGCCATTTTTGGACCACCTATATTATTTCAATGCTTTTCATTTTGGATTCACTATATAGACAACCGATAGGACTATGAGTAAGAACAGTTTCAGAAAAATCGTAGGCGTCGTTTTCGAGAAAAGGGCGTCTCAGAATGTTAAAAAATCGGAAAATACTAGAATTTTGGCATACAATAATTTATTTCCTTACCATCGAAATCGTATTATTGAGATACCATATGATGGTCCATTAATAGGGCTATCCAACGACACTTTATTTTTTTTTTTTGAATACTTCCGGTATGGTTATTATTGTCGGAATAGTTTTAATAGCCGGTTTGGGCGCTAAAATAGCCACAGGGCTCTGTAATGATATATTACATTATCTGATCAGATAAAATGCCCGTGAGAAATCCTATGTTCAAAAGTGACAAAGATAGGTTGCCAGACAACGAAACATACGCCCACAGCAGCTAAATCGTCCGGGCAGTCAACAAGGGTTGTCGCATATTTTTACTTTTTTCGGTAATGAAACATTTGTAATACACTAAAAACTGATTAAGAGTAACAACTCATTATGTAATTATCAGAAAATCATTAGAATTTGATTGCTTTTTATAAAGTTTTACCCCACGCTAACAATTAGTATATACATGAAACATTTAATATCATGGATTTAGCTGTTCAGTTATCTAAATTCATTGAAAATCAAAATACTTGTTCGTTTCAACACCTTAAACTCTATGTATCAATCTGAAGTCAATCGGATGGTAACTTTGGCCTCTATAGCGTCACAAGAATTTTTGAAGTTATCAAGGGAGATAACTCTGGCAGTAATTATTTGAAATCAATAGGCTTCTTCGTCTCATGACCTTAAACACTGTGTATAAATCTAAAGTCAATCGGATATTAACTTTGGCCTCCAGAGCGCCCACAAGATTTTTTGAGGTGATCAAGGGCCATAACTCTGGCATTAATTATCGGAAATCGCTGAAAATCAATAGGCGTCTTTGTCTTATGACCTTAAACACTGTGTATAAATTTGAAGTCAATCGGATATTAACTTTGGCCTCTAGAGCGTCCACAAGATTTTTTGAAGTGATCAAGAGCCATAACTCTGGCACTAATTATCGGAAATCGCTGAAAATCAATAGGCTTCTTCGTCTTATGACCTTAAACACTGTGTATAAATTTAAAGTCAATCGGATATTAACTTTGACCTTTAGAGCGTCCACATGATTTTTTAAAGAGATCAAGGGCCATAACTCTGGCACTAATTATCGGAAATCGCCGAAAATCAAGAGGTTTCTTCGTCTCATGACCTTAAACACTGTGTATAAATCTAAAGTCAATCGGATATTAACTTTGGCCTCTAGAGCGTCCACAAGATTTTTTGAGGTGATCAAGGGCCATAACTCTGGCACTAATTATCGGAAATCGCTGAAAATCAATAGGCGTCTTCGTCTTATGACCTTAAACACTGTGTATAAATTTAAAGTCAATCGGATATTAACTTTGGCCTCTAGAGCGTCCACAAGATTTTTTGAAGTGATCAAGGGCCATAACTCTGGCACTAATTATGGGAAATCGCTGAAAATCAATAGGCTTCTTCGTCTTATGACCTTAAACACTGTGTATAAATTTAAAGTCAATCGGATATTAACTTTGACCTTTAGAGCGTCCACAAGATTTTTTAAAGAGATCAAGGGTCATAACTCTGGCACTAATTATCGGAAATCGCCGAAAATCAATAGGCGTCATTGTCTTATGACCTTAAACGCTATGTATAAATTTAAAGTCGATCGGATATTAACTTTGGCCTCTAGAGCGTCCACAAGATTTTTTGAAGTGATCAAGGGCCATAACTCTGGTAGTTATTATCGGAAATCGCTGAAAAACAATAGGCTTCTTCGTCCCATGACCTTAAACACTGTGTATAAATTTAAAGTAAATCGGATATTAACTTTAGCCTGTAGAGCGTCCACAAGCAATTGTGGACGCCGGACCGACGGACCGACGGACGGACGGGGGCGACGACAATATACGACCACATTTCAATGTGGGCGTATAAAAATGCAAAAAAATTAAAATATCGAAAATTAAATTTCAATAATTACATACATATTATACATCGTTAGAATCGTAATTAGGTCAGCTATCTGAATATACAACCTTTTTTAAAAAATCTCTTAAAATAAAAAAATAGTAGAGCATTTTCCAAAATTTCACGATTTCTCGACTTTTTTCGATTTTCAGTCCCTTTTTTATCCTATTCCAGACATTTCAAAGTCTTATTGGATGGCTTCATGCAAAATACTTCCAAAGGGACTCTCGATAGAAAAAATTAAAAACGATAGTACAATCCTAGTGCAGTCCAATGGTACCCTAATTTCTTTAATCCATTGATATCGGTCGGAGAAATCGCGTTTTTCCCCAAAATATCCATTTTTTGCATTTTTTTCAAAATATTGCCCATTATTTCGACCACTTCCGGTTTAAGGATTCTTGTCGAAATTGCTTTATAAGTTGGTATTGGACTATAACTTCATGTTCCAGAAGTTTCAGAAACTTCAATTTTGCCATAAACCGAAACCCGAGCTCACAAAATGGGAAGAAAATTCGAAAAAAATCGAAAAATAAAGGGCGATAACTCTGAATGAAACTTATATTACTGGAATCGGGTGGACTTCAGGTATCCAAAAATGTAGGTCAAATTTGAAAATTTTGAAAAATAACAAAAATTGTCTCGTAAACAACATGTTTTCAATTTTCAAACGATAAAAGTCATAGACGAATGTTCGAAATTGAAAAATGTCTCAGAAAAGTTTGTCTCAGAAAAGATTCAGGGATTCCAAAAATGTAATTTGTTTGAAAATGGATAAAGAATTGACGAAACTATGGCCGATTTTCAATTTTTAGATAACGCACAAAGTTCGGTCACTTCCGGTATGCGCAGAAATTTCAAAAATATTTTATCAAGTAGCCACCACCTGGTTTCCCAATAGAAAATCTGATTCCAGATCGATATCTGTTTTCGATCATGGAGATCTAGGCCCTCGCGGTAAATAATAATAATAAGTAGACCTGCAGACCTGCAGTGCTGAATCGGCTTTCAGGAATCAGACAGGAAGTGCGTCATACCATAGCCGATCCATCGAGCTACCAAACGATACTGTAGTTGTTATGATTCAGTGACACCCTCTATCAGATTTGTAAAAGTAATATTTGCTTGCAAATACCCCGGTCAAAATTGTAAAATCTGGCAAAATTACTTCACTTTCGGTGCCAAAAGAAATCATTAACGGTAACAAATAAGTTGAGAATTCGCAATTGAGAATTGTTTTATACATATCAGGCAATGAATAATAAACTTAGAACCCATAAACTGAAATTAAAAAGGTAAAAAACTTAAAATGTGATCCTTAGAAAATTGGTTATTTCTCGACAAGGGAATATGCTAGAAGCAATTTTTTGATATCAGTATGATTATATTGATCCAATCTAAATCAAACGTTATAACGTCAAGCAAATAATAAATATAAGTCACTTCAAAAAAATATTTGTTTTGAAGTCTAAAAATACGGTTTTTGCAAAAAAGACATTACTTTCGGTGATAATAAAAATCTTAAATTAGTTTAATGCAATCATAAATGGCATAAGGCATCAAATGGTGAAAATTGTATGAAAATTGAATAATAATAATTGACACTTTTATAGATCAAAAAGCTTAAAAAGTGACTTGTAGAAAATCGTCTATTTCTCGTCAACCGTACAAGTTAGAGAAGTTTTTGTGGTATCTGTATGATCGTATGGGTTCATGCTATTCGTTGATTGGATTCAAATATCATAATTTTAAAAATATTATAAAAAAAGACTCATTTGAATAAAATATTTGTTTTTTAGGTTAAAAATACAGTTTTTGCCAAAATGACGTCATTTCCGGTAACAGTGAAACCGTAAAATTGGCTTAACCTAGTCCAAATTGGCATTAGGCATCGAATGAAAAAAAAATATTGAAAATCGGATAATAATTTACTCTTTTATAGGCAAAATAACGTGAAAAGTGATGCATGCAAAATTGCATATTTCTCGGCAATTGCTCATATTACGAACTATTTTTTGCATACATTCTCCTCGTCTGGATTATTACTACGAGTTTATGAAAGTTACGAATAAATAGTTCAAAATATGAAGACGTTGAATGGGTTGTAAATAACTGATTGTTACACTTTTTTTTACATTTATTCGAAATTGCCCGAAAATGAAATTGAAATTAAAAAATCTGAGCTAACGATTTGTGCCCCTTTACAGCGCGCATTCTTTTTGCTATATCAGATTTCGAAAAAAATAATATTTGCTTTCAAAAGGTGGTACTGAACTGTCAAAATTGTAGTTTTTGTTAATATTACGCCACTTCCCTTGCGTGCAGAAAAAATTCAATTGAGACCAGGGAGCATATGCACTTTGTTTTATACAAATCGAACAATAAATAATTAATCTAGGTACGAAAAACTAAATTAGCCAATGGCGACTAAAGAAAATTACTGAGACAAAATTCTTTCTCACTTCTGCTCAAGTAGGGTGATACTTTAACTCTGTGTAAACTACCATCAAAAAATATTCATAAATAAAAAAGTTTTCTGTAAAAATGTAAAAAAAAATCAAAATATCGGAGATTTTTTCGACTACTTCCGGTTTTACGATCATTGTCGGAATAGCTTTAACAAGTTGATTAGATACTTAACTTCCTGTACCAGAAATGTCAGAAACATTCATTTAGTAATTTTCGAAAAAAAGATAAATAAAAGAGCATTTTCAATAATTTAATGATTTTTCAACTTTTTTCAAAAATTGAGGTCATTTTTGGACCACCTATAATATTGCACCGCTTTTATTATTAAATGCACACGCTAGGCCACCGATAGGACTCTGAGTAAAAAATATTTAAGAAAAATCGTAGGCGTCGTTTTCGAGAAAAAGGCGTCTCAGAATGCTCCAAAACGGAAAATACTTAGTTTTCGGCATACCATAATTTATTTCCTAAGAATCAAATTCGTGTTATTTAGATGTTATACGATCGTCTATTAATGGAACTATCCAACGACACTTTAATTGTTTTGGTCCGCTAATATGTGACGGAGAATTCGAACTTTTGGCAAGAGCTCCAATTTTTTTTCATCTTTTTTACATTTTTCGTCGTTTTTTGAACTACTTCCGGTATACGAATCATTGTCGAGTAGTTTTCGCATCCAGTTTTGGAGTTTGCATGGGAACAGGGCTCTCTAATGATATGCGACACTATACGATCAAATAAAATACTTCTGAGAAATCCTATGTTCAAAAGTGTTAAAAATGTCAAAATGTCAAAATATTGAAAATAACATTTCAATAACTGCATACATATTATACATCATTAGAATCGTAATTAGGTCAGCTTTTTAAATATATATCTTTTTTTTGAAAATCTCTTAAAATCAAAAAATAGTAGAGCATTTTCCCAAATTTCACGATTTTTCGACTTTTTTTCGATTTTCAGTCCCTTTTTTGTCTTATTCCAATTATATAAAAGTCTTAATGGATGGAATCATGCGAAAGACTAGCGGAAGGACCATCGATAGATAAAGTTTAAGAAAAATCGCTGGAGCAGTTTTCGAGATACAGGCGTCCAAAAACGCTCCAAATCAGAAAATACTTGATTTTCAGCGTGCCATATTTTGCTGCCTGATCATAGTATCCGTATGAATTGGGTATCATACGATAGTACAATCCTAGTGCAGTCCAATGGTACCCCAATTTCTTTAATCCAATGATATCGGGCGGAGAAATCGCGTTTTTCCCAAAAATATCCATTTTTTGCATTTTTTTCAAAATATTGCACATTATTTCGACCACTTCTGGTTGAAGGATTCTTGTCGAAATTGCTTTATAAGTTGGTATTGGACTATAACTTCATGTTCCAGAAGTTTCAGAAACGTCAATTCTGCCATAAACTGAAACCCGAGCTCACAAAATGGGAAGAAAGTTCGAAAAAAATCGAAAAATAAAGGGCGATAACTCTGAATAAAACTTATATTACTGGAATCAGATGGACTTCAGGTATCCAAAAATGTAGGTCAAATTTGAAAATTTTGAAAAATAACAAAAATTGTCTCGTAAACAACATGTTTTCAATTTTCGAACGATAAAAGTCATAGACAGTTGTTCGAAATTGAAAAATGTGAGATAGCCATTGTCTCAGAAAAGATTTAGGGATTCCAAAAATATAATTTGTTTGAAAATGGATAAAGAATTGACGAAACTATGGCCGATTTTCAATTTTTAGACAACGTACAAAGTTCGGTCACTTCCGGTATGCGCATAAGTTTGAAAATTAGTTTATGCAGTAGCCACCACATGTTTTCCCGATAGAAAAGTTTGTTCCAGATGGATATCTGTTTTCGATCATGGAGATCTAGGCGCCCGCGGTAAATAATAATAATAACTAGACCTGCATAGCAGTGCTGAATCGGCTTTCAGGGTCCTTTAGATCATTGCCATGCTTTTAAATTTACCTTTATACCCTAAACGACCGATAGGACTCGGGGTAACAGAAGTTTAAGAAGTGAAATAGAAGTAGTTTTCGAGATAAACGAGTTTGAAAAGGCTCCAAAAAAAGAGGAAAATACTATATTTTCGGCATCTCATAATCTATTGCCTAACCATCGAATTTGTATCATTCTGATATCATATAAAAGTCCAAAAAGGAAAATACTAGATCTTCAGCGTCCCGTAATATTTGTCATTGAACACGCCATCTTGAGTCGGATCGCGCAAAATCTAATTTTGGAGTAAAATTTTATTTTGAAGTCTAAAAATACGTTTTTTGCAAATATGACATTACTTCCGGTGATAATGGAAATGTTAAATCAGATCATTGCAATCATAAATGGCATAAGGCATCACATGGTGAAAATTGTATGAAAATTGAATAATAATTGAAACTTTTATAGACCAAAAAGATTGGAAAGTGACTTGTAGAAAATCGTCTATTTCTCGGCAACCGTACAAGTTAGAAACTTTTTTGTGGTATCTGTATGATGGTATGATTTCATGCTATTCGGTGATGGGATTCAAATATCATAATTTTAAAAATATTATAAACAAGACTCATTTGAATAAAATATTTGTTTTCTAGGTTAAAAATACAGTTTTTGGCAAAATGACGTCATTTTCGGTCACAGTGAAACTGTAAAATTGGCTTAACCTAGTCCAAATTGGCAATAGGCATCGAATGAAAAAAAAATATTGAAAATTGGATAATAATTTACTATTTTATAGGCAAAATAACGTGAAAAGTGATGCATGCAAAATTGCATATTTCTCGGCAACTGCTCATATTACAAACTATTTTTCGCATACATTCTCTTCGTCTGGATTATGGCTACGAGTTTATGAAAGTTACGAATAAATATTTCAAAATATAAAGACGTTGAATGGGTTGTAATAACTGAATTTTACCCTTTTTTTTACATTTTATTCGAAATTGCCCGAAAATGAAATTGAAATTTAAGAATCTCAGCCAAACATTTTATGCGCCTTTACAGGGCGCATACTTTTTGTTATATCAGTTTTCGAAAAACATAATATTTGCTGTCAAAAAGTGGTACTTAACTCTCAAAATTGTAGTTTTTGTTAATATTACGCCACTTCCGTTGCGTGCAGAAAAATGTCACCGTAACAAAAAATATTACAATTGACATCACGAATCATACGCACTTTGTTTTATACAAATCGAACAATAAATAATTAATCTAGGTACGAAAAACTAAATTAGCCAATGGCGACTAAAGAAAATTACTGAGACAAAATTCTTTCTCACTTATGCTCAAGTAGGGTGATACTTTAACTCTGTGTAAACTACCATCAAAAAATATTCATAAATAAAAAAGTTTTCTGTAAAAATGTAAAAAAAAAATCAATATATCGGATATTTTTTCGACTACTTCCGGTTTTTCGATCATTGTCGGAATTGCTTTAACAAGTTGATTAGATACTTAACTTCCTGTACCAGAAATATCAGAAACATTCATTAAGTAATTTTTGAAAAAAAGATAAATAAAAGAGCATTTTCAATAATTTAATGATTTTTCAACTTTTTTCAAAGATTGAGGTCATTTTTGGACCGCCTATAATATTGCAACGCTTTTATTATTAAATGCACACGCTAGGCCACCGATAGGACTCTGAGTAAAAAATGTTTAAGAAAAATCGTAGGCGTCGTTTTCGAGAAAAAGGCGTCTCAGAATGCTCCAAAACGGAAAATACTTAATTTTCGGCGTACCATAATTCATTTCCTAAGAATCAAATTCGTGTTATTTAGATGTTATACGATCGTCTATTAATGGAACTATCCAAAGACACTTTAATTGTTTTGGTCCGCTAATATGTGACGGAGAATTCGAACTTTTGGCAAGAGCTCCAATTTTTTTTCATCTTTTTTACATTTTTCTTTGTTTTTTTTAACTACTTCCGGTATACGAATCATTGTCGAGTAGTTTTCGCATCCAGTTTTGGAGTTTGCATGGGACCAGGGCTCTCTAATGATATACGACACTATACGATCAAATAAAATACTTCTGAGAAATCCTATGTTCAAAAGTGTTAAAAATGTCAAAATGTCAAAATATTGAAAATTAAATTTCAATAACTGCATACATATTATACATCATTAGAATCGTAATTAGGTCAGCTTTTTAAATATATATCTTTTTTTTGAAAATCTTTTAAAATAAAAAAATAGTGGAGCATTTTCCCAAATTTCACGATTTTTCGACTTTTTTCGATTTTCAGTCCCTTTTTTGTCTTATTCCAATTATATAATAGCCTTAATGGATGGATCCATGCTAAAGACTACCGGAAGGACCATCGATAGATAAAGTTTAAGAAAAATCGCTGGAGCATTTTTCGAAATACAGGCGTCCAAAAACGCGCCAAATCAGAAAATACTTGATTTTCAGCGTGCCATATTTTGCTTCCAGCTCATCGTATCCGTACGAATTGGGTATCATCCAGTGGTCCAATCACCGCTAGGCCAAATGATACCTTAATTTGTTTAATCCGTTGATATCGGACGGAGAAATCGTGTTTTTACCCAAGACACCAATTTTTCACGTTTTTTTCAATATATCGCATATTATTTCGACTACTTCCGGTTTACGGATTGTTGTTGAAATTGCTTTAAACGGTGGTTTGACAATATTGCTTCATGTATCAGGAATTTGAGAAACGTTGATCCGGCCGTAAAACGAAACTTAAGCTCACAAAATGTGAAGAAAATTCGAAAAAAATCGAAAAATAAAGGGCGATAACTCGGAATGAAACTTATATTACTGGAACCGGATTGCCTTCAGGTATCCAAAAATGTAGGTCAAATTTGAAAATTTTGCAAAATAACAAAAATTGTCTCTCAAATAAAATTTTTCATTTTTCGATCGCAAGAAGTCAGCGGTGAAGTTTCGAAATATCGAAATTTTCAACTGCTATCGTCCGAGAAAAGACTCAAGGTTTCCGAAAATGTCATTTGTGTGAAAATAGGTACAGAATTGACGAATCTACGGCCGTTTTTTAATTTTTTGACACAGCACGAAATTCGACCACTTCCGGTCTGCGCAGAAGTTTCAAAAATAGTTTATCAAGTAGCCAACACATGGTTTCCCTATAGAGAATTAGGTCCCAGATCGGTATCTGTTACAGGCGCTGAGAAATAGGCTCCCCCGAAAAATAAAATAATAATAATAAACTAGACCTGCAAGCAGCACTGAAACGGCTTTCAGGATTCAGACAGGAAGGTTCTTATACTATAACCGATCCATTGAGCTACCAATGTATACTTTAGTTGTTTTGCTTCAGTGACACCCTCTATCATATGTAAAAGTAATATTTGCTGCCGAAAAGACCGGTCAAAATTGTAAATTATGGCAAAATTACGTCACTTCCGGTACCGAAAGAAATTTTTATAGGTGAAAAATACGTCGAAAATTCGCAACATACAAAATACAAACTTTGTTTTACACATATCGGGCAATAAATAATTAACCTATAGCCCATAAACTGAAATAAAGATGGTAAAAAACTTAAAAGTGACCATGGGAAAATTGGCTATTATTCGACAAGGGAACATGCTAAAAGCCTTTTCTTGATATCAATATGATGGTATTGATTCAATCTTACTGCCCATTAGAGTCAGACGTTATAAAGTTAAACGAATAATAAATATAAATCACTTCAAAAAATATTTGTTTTGAAGGCTAAAAATACGTTTTTTGCAAAAATTACATTAGTTCCGGTGATATTGAAAATGTTAACTTAGTTCATAGAAGTCATAAATGGCATAAAGTCATAAATGGTAAAAAAAATATAAAAATCGAATAATAATTGACACTTTTATTGACCAAAAACCTTGAAAAGTGACTTATAGGAGATCCCCTATTTCTCTGTAACCGTACAAGTTAGAAACCATTTTGTGGTATCTGTGTGGTCGTATGGCTTCATCCTATTCGTTGATGGGAATCAAATATCACAATTTTAAAAATATTATAAGGCAGACTCATTTGAATAAAATATTTGTTTTTTAGGTTAAAAATACAGTTTTTGCCCAAATGACGTCATTTCCGGTCGCAGTGAAAATGTAAAATTGGCTTGATCTAGTCCAAATTGGCATTAGGCATCAAATGGAAAACAAATATTAGGCATCAAAAATATTGCAAATCGAATAATAATTCACTCTTTTATAGGCAAAATAACGTGAAAGGTGATGCATGCAAAATTGCGTATTTTCGGCAACTGCTCATATTACAAACTAATTTTCGCATACATTCTCTTCGTCTGGATTATTGCTACGAGTTTATGAAAATTACAAATAAATATTTCAAAATATGAAGACGCTGAATGAATTGTAAATAACTGAATTTTACACTTTATTTTACATTTTATTCGAAATTACCCGAAAATGAAATTGAAATTAAAAAATATGAGCTAAGGACTTTGTGCACCTTTGCAGGGTGCATCCTTTTAGTTATATCAGTTTTGAAAAAAAAAAAATATTTGCTTTCAAAAGGTGGTACCGAACTGTCAAAATTGTAGTTTTTGTTAAGATTACGTCACTTCCGTTGCCGACAGAAAAATTTCACCGTAACAAAAAAAATTACAATTGGGACCACGGAGCATATGAACTTTGTTTTATACAAATCGAACAATAAATAATTTTTCTGGGTACGAAAAACTAAATAAGCCGATGGCGACTAACGCAAATTACCGAGACAATTTGTTTTCTCATTTGTGCTCAAGTACGATGATATTTTAACCCTGTGTAAAATATCATCAAAAAATATTCATAAATAAAAAAGGTTTTTGTAAAAAAAAAATATTTTTTTTCAAAATATCGGCCATTTTTTCGACTACTTCCGGTTTTACGATCGTTGTTGTGATAGCTTTACGAAGTTCTTTGGATACTTAACTTTCTGTACCAGAAGTGTCAGAAACATCCATTGAGTAGTTTTGGAAAAAAAGATAAATTAAAGAGCGTTTACAAAAATTTAACGATTTTTCAATTTTTTTCAAAGTTTGAGGACATTTTTGGACCACTTATATAATATCAATGCTTTTCATTTTGGATTCACTATATAGACAACCGATAGGACTTTGAGTAAGAAAAGTTTAAGAAAAATCTGCGGCGTCGTTTTCGAGAAAAGGGCGTCTCAGAATGTTAAAAAATCGGAAAATACTAGATTTTTGGCATACAATAATTTATTTCCTTACCATCGAAATCGTATTATTTACATACCATATGATGGTCCATTAATAGGGCTATCCAACGACACTTTAGTTCTTTTGGTCCGCTATTACCTAAGGGAGAAATCAAGTTTTTCGCAAGTGCGACAATGTTTTTAACCTTTTTTTTTCATTTTTTGAATACTTCCGGTATGGTTATTATTGTCGGAATAGTTTTAATAGCCCGTTTGGGCACTAAAATAGCCACAGGGCTCTGTAATGATATATTACATTATCTGATCAGATAAAATGCCCCTGAGAAATCCTATGTTCAAAAGTGTCAAAAATGCAAAAAATTTAAAATATCGAAAATTAAATTTCAATAACTACATACATATTATACATCGTTGGAATCGTAATTAGGTCAGTGATCTGAATATACAATCTTTTTTGAAAAATCTCTTAAAATGAAAAAATAGTAGAGCATTTTCCAAAATTTCACGATTTTTCGACTTTTTTCGATTTTCAGTCCGTTATTTCACCTATTCCCGATATTTCAAAGTCTTATTGGATAACTTCATGCAAAATACCTCCGAAAGGACTCTCGATAGAAAAAAATTTAAAAAAAGTTGCGGTTAAGTTTTCGAGATACAGGCGTCCAAAAATGCTAAAAATCAGAAAATACTTGATTTTTAGCGTGCCATATTTTGCTGCCTGATCATAGTATCCGAATGAATTGGGTATCATACGATAGTACAATCCTACTGCAGTCCAATGGTACCCTAATTTCTTTAATCCATTGATATCGGGCCGAGAAATCGCGTTTTTTCACAAAATATCCATTTTTTGCATTTTTTTCAAAATATTGAACACTATTTCGACCACTTCCGGTTTAAAGATCCGTGTCGAAATTGCTTTATCAGTTGGTATTGGACTATAACTTCATGTTCCATAACTTTCAGAAACATCAATTCGATCGTAAAACGAAACCACAGCTCACAAAATGGGAAGAAAATTCGAAAAAAAATCGAAAAATAAAGGGCGATAACTCTGAATGAAACTTATATTTCTAGAATCGGATGGACTTCAGGTATCCAAAAATGTAGGTCAAACTTGAAAATTTTGAAATATAACAAAAATTGTCTTGTAGCCGACGTGTTTTCAATTTTCGAACGATAGAAGTCAACGACGAAGTTTCGAAATTGCAAAATGTGAGATTGCTATTATCTCGGAAAAGTTTCAGGCTTTCCAAAAATGTGATTTGTTTGAAAATGGGAAAAGAATTGATGAAACTATAGCCAATTTTCAATTTTTTGACAACGTACAAAGTTCGGTCACTTCCGGTCTGCGCAGAAGTTTGAAAATTGCTTTATTGAGTAGCCACCACCTGGTTTCCCGATAGTAAGATGAGCCGCAAATCGGTATCTCTTTTCGATCATAGAGAAATAGGCTCCCGCGGTAAATAATAATAATAACTAGACCTGCAAGCAGCACTGAACCGGCTTTCAGGAATCATACAGGAAGTTTATTATACCATAGCCGATCCATTGAGCTACCGAACTATACTTTAGTTGTTTTGCTTCAGTGACACCCTCTATCATATGTAAAAGGTCAAAATTGTAAATTATGGCAAAATTACGTCACTTCCGGTGCCGAAAGAAATTTTTATAGGTGAAAAATAAGTCGAAAATTTGCAACATACAAAACAGAAACTTTGTTTAATACATATCGGGCAATAAATAATTAACCTATAACCCATAAACTGAAATTAAGAAGGTAAAAAAATTAAAAGTGACCCTGGGAAAATTGGCTATTATTCGACAAGGGAACATGCTAGAAGCCTTTTCTTGATATCAATATGATGGTATTGATTTAATCTTACTGCCCATTAGAGTCAGACGTTATAAAGTTAAACGAATAATAAATATAAATCCCTTCAAAAAAATGTTTCTTTTGAAGGCTAAAAATACGTTTTTTGCAAAAATTACATTACTTCCGGTGATATTGAAAATGTTAACTTGGTTCATAGAAGTCAAAAATGGCATATGACATCAAATAGTAAAAAAATTATAAAAATCGAATAATAATTGACACTTTTAAAGATCAAAAACCTTGAAAAGTGACTTATAGAAGATCGCCTATTTCTCTGTAACCGTACAAGTTAGAAACCATTTTGTGGTATTTGTATGGTCGTATGGCTTCATTCTATTCGTTGATGGGAATCAAATATCATAATTTTAAAAATATAATAAGGCAGACTCATTTGAATAAAATATTTGTTTTTTAGGTTTAAAATACAATTTTTGCCCAAATGACGTCATTTCCGGTCACAGTGAAAATGTAAAATTGGCTTGACCTATTCCAAATTGGCATTATGCATCAAATGGAAAAAAATATTGCAAATCGAATAATAATTCACTCCTTTATAGGCAAAATAACGTGAAAAGTGATGCATGCAAAATTGCATATTTCTCGGCAACTGTATATATTACAAACTTATTTTTGCATACATTCTCTTCGTTTGGATTATTGCTACGAGTTTATGAAAATTACAAATAAATGTTTCAAAATATGAAGACGCTGAATGAATTGTAAATAACTGAATTTTACACTTTATTTTACATTTTATTCGAAATTGCCCGAAAATGAAATTGAAATTAAAAAATCTGAGCTAAGGATTTTGTGCACCTTTGCAGGGTGCATCCTTTTGGTTATATCAGTTTTGAAAAAAAATAATATTTGCTTTCAAAAAGTGGTACCTAATTGTCAAAATTGTAGTTTTTGTTAATATTACGTCACTTCCGTTGCCGACAGAAAAATTTCACCGTAACAAAAAAAAATATAATTTGGACGACGGAGCATATGAACTTTGTTTGATACAAATCGAACAATAAATAATTTTTCTGGGTACGAAAAACTAAATTAGCAGATGGCGGCTAACGCAAATTACCGAGACAATTTTTTTTTTCTCATTTCTGCTCAAGTAGGATGATATTTTAACCCTGTGTAAAATACCATCAAAAAATATTCATAAATATAAAAGGTTTTCGTAAAAAAAATAATTTTTTTCAAAATATCGGACAGTTTTTCGACTACTTCCGGTTTTACGATCATTGTCGCGATAGCTTTACGAAGTTATTTGGATACTTAACTTTCTGTACCAGAAGTGTCAGAAACATCCATTGAGTAGTTTTGGAAAAAAAGACAAATTAAAGAGCGTTTACAAAAATTTAACGATTTTTCAATTTTTTTCAAAGTTTGATGCCATTTTTGGACCACCTATATTATTTCAATGCTTTTCATTTTGGATTCACTATATAGACAACCGATAGGACTTTGAGTAAGAAAAGTTTAAGAAAAATCTGCGGTGTCGTTTTCGAGAAAAGGGCATCTCAGATTGTTAAAAAATCGGAAAATACTAGATTTTTGGCATACAATAATTTATTTCCTTACCATCGAAATCGTATTATTTAGATAACATATGATGGTCCATTAATAGGGCTATCCAACGACACTTTAGTTTTTTTGGTCCGCTATTACCTAAGGGAGAAATCAAGTTTTTCGCAAGTGCGACAATGTTTTTAACCTTTTTTTTTAATTTTTTTGAATACTTCCGGTATGGTTATTATTGTCGGAATAGTTTTAATAGCCGGTTTGGGCACTAAAATAGCCACAGGGCTCTGTAATGATATATTACATTATCTGATCAGATAAAATGCCGCCGAGAAATCCTATGTTCAAAAGTGCCAAAAATGCAAAAAAATTAAAATATCGAAAATTAAATTTCAATAACTACATACATATTATACATCGTTATAATCGTAATTAGGTCAGCTATCTGAATATGCAATCTTTTTTTGAAAATCTCTTAAAATAAAAAAATAGTAGAGCATTTTCCAAAATTTCACGATTTTTCGACTTTTTTCGATTTTCAGTCCGTTATTTCACCTATTCCAGATATTTCAAAGTCTTATTGGATGGCTTCATGCAAAATACCTCCGAAAGGACTCTCGATAGAAAAAATTTTAAAAAAAGTTGCGGTTAAGTTTTCGAGATACAGGCGTCCAAAAATGCTAAAAATCAGAAAATACTTGATTTTCAGCGTGCCATATTTTGCTGCCTGATCATAGTATCCGTATGAATGGGGTATCATATGATAGTACAATCCTCGTGCCACCCAATGGTACCTTAATTTGATTAATCCGTTGATATCGGACGGAGACATCACGTTTTCCCCGAAAACATCCATTTTTTGCATTTTTTTCAAAATATTGCCCATTATTTCGACCACTTCCGGTTTAAAGATCCGTGTCGAAATTGCTTTATCAGTTGGTATTGGACTATAACTTCATGTTCCATAAGTTTCAGAAACATCATTTTGGCTGTAAAACGACACCACAGCTCACAAAATGGGTAGAAAATTCGAAAAAAATCGAAAAATAAAGGGCGGTAACTCTGAAAGAAACTTATGTTACTGGAATCGGATTGACGTCAGGTATCCGAAAATCTAGGTCAAATTTCCAAATTTTGAAAAATAACAAAAATTGTCTCGTAGGCGACGTGTTTTGAATTTTCGAACGATAGAAGTCAGCAACGAAGTTTCGAAATCGCAAAATGTGAGATTGCTATTGTCTCGGAAAAGTCTCAGGCTTTCCAAAAATGTGATTTGTTTGAATATAGGTAGAGAATTGACGAAACCACGGCCGATTTTTAATTTTTTACCAACGTTCAAAATTCGGCCACTTCCGGTCTGCGCAGAAGTTTGAAAATTGCTTTATTGGGTAGCCACCACCTAGTTTCCCGATAGAAATATGGATCGCAAATCGGTATCTCTTTTCGATCATAGAGAAATAGGCTCCGGCGGAAAAGAATAATAATAAAAAAAATAATAATTTTAGTAATCTCAATAGGCTTTCAGACGAAAGTCTGAAAGCCTAATAAAAAAAAAAAAAATAATAATAATTTTAGTAATCACAATAGGCTTTCAGACGAAAGTCTGAAAGCCTAATAATAATAATTTTAGTAAAAACAATAGTCTTTCAGACGAAAGTCTGAAAGCCTAATAACTAGACCTGCAGACCTGCAGTGCTGAATCGGCTTTCAGGAATCAGACAGGAAGTGCGTCATACAATAGCCGATCCATCGAGCTACCAAACGATACTGTAGTTGTTATGATTCAGTGACACCCTCTATCAGATTTGTAAGTAATATTTGCTTGCGAATACACCGGTCAAAATTGTAAAATCTGGCAAAATTACTTCACTTCCGGTGCCAAAAGAAATCATTATCGGTAACAAATAAGTTGAGAATTCGCAATTGAGAATTGTTTTATAACACCAGGCAATAAATAATAAACTTGGAACCCATAAACTGAAATTAAAAAGGTAACAAACTTAAAGGGAGACAAACTATATCTCAAATTAATCAGCACTACCGAGATGAGAGAAATGGGGTTTAACGTCGACTAGACACAAACTATGTCATTTCGGGACTAGCATGGGTTAATTTTATATCAATAATTCCTGTGTAAAATATCATCAAAAAATATTCATAAATAAAAAAGGTTTTCGTAAAAGAATTAATTTTTTTCAAAATATCGGACATTTTTACGACTACTTCCGGTTTTACGATCGTTGTTGTGATAGCTTTACGAAGTTTTTTGGATACTTAACTTTACGTACCAGAAGTATCAGAAACATCCATTGAGTAGTTTTGGAAAAAAAGATAAATTAAAGAGCGTTTCCAAAAATTTAACGATTTTTCAATTTTTTTCAAAGTTTGAGGCCATTTTTGGACCACTTATATTATTTCAATTCACTATATAGACCACCGATAGGACTTTGAGTAAGAAAAATTTAAGAGAAATCTGTGGCGTCGTTTTCGAGAAAAGGGCGTCTCAGAATGTTAAAAAATCGGAAAATACTAGATTTTGGCATACAATAATTTATTTCCTTACCATCGAAATCGTATTATTTAGATACCATATGGTGGTCCATTAATAGGGCTATCCAGCGACACTTTAGTTCTTTTGGTCCGCTATTACCTAAGGGAGAAATCAAGTTTTTCGCAAGTGCGACAATGTTTTTAACCATTTTTTTTCATTTTTTAAATACTTCCGGTTTGGTTATTATTGTTGGAATAGTTTTAATAGCCGGTTTGGGCACTAAAATAGCCACAGGGCTCTGTAATTCTGTAATGATATATTACATTATCCGATCAGATAAAATCCCCCTGAGAAATCCTATGTTCAAAAGTGCCAAAAATGCAAAAAAATTAAAGTATCGAAAATTAAATTTCAATAACTACATACATATTATAGATCGTTAGAATCGTAATTAGGTCAGCTATCTGAATATGCAATCTTTTTTTGAAAATCTCTTAAAATAAAAAAATAGCAGAGCATTTTCCAAAATTTCACGATTTTTCGACTTTTTTCGATTTTCAGTGCGTTATTTCACCTATTCCAGATATTTCAAAGTCTTACTGGATGGTTTCATGCAAAATAACTCCGAAAGGACTCTCGATAGAAAAAATTTAAAAAAAAGTTGCGGTTAAGTTTTCGAGCTACAGGCATCCAAAAACGCTCCAAATCAGAAAATACTTGAGTTTCAGCGTGCCATATTTTGCTGCCTGCTCATCGTATCCGTACGAATTGGGTATCATATGATAGCACAATACTAGTGCAATCCAATGGTACCCTAATTTGTCTAATCCATTGATATCGGACGGAGAAATCGCGTTTTTCCCCAAAATACCCATTTTTTTCAAAATATCGGACATTATTTCGACCACTTTCGGTGTACAAATTATTGTTGAAATTGCTTTATTCCTTGCAATGGTCATTTGGCTTCATGCCTCAGAAGTTTCAGAAACGTCAATTCTGCCATAAAACGAAACCCGAGCTCACAAAATGGGTAGAAAATTCGAAAAAAATCGAAAAATAAAGGGCGATAACTCGGAATGAAACTTATATTTCTGGAATCGGATGGTTTTCAGGTATCCAAAAATGTATGTCAAATTTGAAAATTTTGAAAAATAACAAAAATTGTCTCTCAAACCACATTTTTCATTTTTCGATCGCAAGAAGTCAGCGATGAAGTTTCGAAATATCGAAATTTTCAACTGCTATCGTCCGAGAAAAGACTCAGGGTTTCCGAAAATATCATTTGTATGAGAATAGGTACAGCATTGACGAATCTACGGCCGTTTTTTAATTTTTTGACACGGCACAAAATTCGACCACTTCCGGTCTGCGCAGAAGTTTCAAAAATAGTTTAACAAGTAGCCAACACATGGTTTCCCAATAGAGAATTAGGCCCCAGATCGGTATCTGTTACAGGCACTGAGAAATAGGCTCCGGCGAAAAAAAAAATAACTAGACCTGCATGCAGGAATGACGGGTTTCACTGGTGCCATGTTACCTTTGAACTTGAACTTGTGTCAATTTCGGCGCCACGTTACTCTTGAACATATTATGTTACTTCCGGTACCAATGAAACCAATATACAGGTTTCCACATAAGAATTGCACACATCAAATAAAATGGAAACAGAATCAAACAAATCCAGCAATATCATTTCATTTTATACATTGGTTACATGTAATTGATCCTGACAAAATTACAGTACTTCCGGTGATAATGTAAATGTTCCATTAGTTTTATGAAATCAGAAATGGCATAAGGCATCACATGGTGAAAATTTTATGTAAATCGAATAATAATTGCCACTTTTATAGACCAAAAACCTTGAAAAGTGACGTGTAGAAAATCGTCTATTTCTCGGCAACCGTACAAGTTAGAAACCATTTTTTGGTATTTATATGACCGTATGGGTTTAATCTATTTGTTGATTGGAATCAAATATCATAATTGTATAAACATTACAAATCAGACTCATTTGAATAAAATATCGGCTTTGAAGGCTTAAAATACAGTTTTTGCCAAAATGACGTTACTTCCGGTGATAATGAAAACTTTAAATTAGTTTTTTAACATCGTCTATGACATTAGGCTTCAAAGGGTGAAAATTTTATGAAAATCGAATAATAATTGACACTTTTATGGGCCAAAAACCTTCAAAAGTGACTTTTAGAAAATCGCCTATATCTCGGCAACCGAACAAGTTAGAAACAATTTTATGATATCTTTTTGACCGTATGAGTTTTGTTAATATGTGAATTTAAACCAAAAATTAATTTTATTATTATATGTGACATAATTCTCGGTTGAAAAAAATATCGATTTTAAAAGTTAAAAATTGAGTTTTTGACTAAATGACGTCACTTCCGGTGTCAATTTTAAATAGTAATCAACATGATATGACGCAGACTTGCTTTTTGAATCAAATGATGTCACTTTTGTGAATATCCATTAATAATTGACTATTTTACAGGCAAAATTACGAAAACAGTGACTTATGCAAAACTGCCCATTTCTCGGCAACTGCTTATTTTAGAAACTAATTTTAACATACATTCTCTTCGTATGGATTATAGTTACAGGTTTATAAAAGTTAAGTAAAAATATTTTAAAATCTGAAAAGCCTGAATGGGTTGTAAATAGGTCAATTTTACACCTTTTTTCACCTCTTAATCCAATTTGCTAGAAAATGAAATAGAAATTAAAAAAACTGCTTCCGCCATTTTTTGCGCCTTGAAAGGACACACTCTTTGAGTCATATAATTTTTCCAAAAAATAATATTTGTTTAAGAAGAAGGAAACTAACCGTCAAAATTGTAGTTTTTGGTAAAATTATGCCACTTCCGGTGCCGACAGATAACACTTTTGGTAATAAAAAAAATGACAATTGAGACAACGAATCATATGAACTTTGTTTTATACAAATCGAACAATAAAAATTTAATCTAGGACTGAAAAAAGTGAATTAGCCAATGGCGGCCAAGGAAAATTACTGCGACAAATTTTTTTAACATTTTTGCGCTAGTCAGACGACTCTTTAATTCTGTGCACAACACGACTAAAAAATATTTATAAATAAAAAAGTTTTTTGTAAAATTTTAAATTTTCGAAATTTGGCGCCTAATATCTTCGAAGATTTGCCGAAAATCAAAAATCGAAAGTAGCGTAGCTATGTGCCCTGTCTCCGGCTATGCCAAAATGTATCGAAAGTTAAAATCCAATGATTATTGTTAAAATTACTGCAATATTTTCAAAAACGATAACTTCGGTGATTTCGGACATTTCGCATTGTCGCAGAACGTTCAAAATAGCTATATCCTCTAAGTCACACCCACTTTCCCAGTAAAACCGAAGAAATCGTAACGATGCGACACGCAGTTGCTGAGATCTATTCAAATTGGAATCTGAATAATAATAATAATAATAATAATAATAATAATTTTAACAAAAACAATAGTGTTTCACACAAGCTACGCAGTGTAAAACCCTAATAATAACTAGATCTGCTACTGTCCCATGCAGATATGAAAGCTTTCATATTCATCGTCACGTGTCATTGATTGTATCAAGTATCCTAAATAAAAGGATAAGAAGAAAAAATTATTAAAATTGGTCAAAAACTCGCGAAGTTACAAGTCTAAATATAGTATGAAACATTGCACCCAGGCATAACAATAATCTGAAAACTAAATAACTGAAACTTGTATTACTGTAATGAGACGGATGAGAAAATGGTATGAAAATGGCGGGAAAAAAAATTAAAGATAGGTTGCCAGGCAACGAAACATACGCCCACAGCAGCTAAATCGTCCGGGCAGTCAACAAGGGTTGTCGCATATTTTTACTTTTTTCGGTAATGAAACATTTGTAATACACTAAAAACTGACTAAGAGTAACAACTCATTATGTAATTATCAGAAAATCATTAGAGAGAGAGAGAAATGGGGTTTAACGTCCACTCAACACAAACTAGGTCATTTCGGGACTAAGAAAATCATTAGAATTTGATTGCTTTTTATAAATTTTTACCACACGCTAACAATTAGTATATACATGAAACATTTAATATCATGGATTTAGCTGTTCAGTTATCTAAATTCATTGAAAATCAAAATACTTGTTCGTTTCAACACCTTAAACTCTATGTATCAATCTGAAGTCAATCGGATGGTAACTTTGGCCTCTATAGCGTCACAAGAATTTTTGAAGTTATCAAGGGAGATAGGCTTCTTCGTCTCATGACCTTAAACACTGTGTATAAATCTAAAGTCAATCGGATATTAACTTTGGCCTCCAGAGCGTCCACAAGATTTTTTGAGGTGATCAAGGGCCATAACTCTGGCATTAATTATCGGAAATCGCTGAAAATCAATAGGCGTCTTTGTCTTATGACCTTAAACACTGTGTATAAATTTGAAGTCAATCGGATATTAACTTTGGCCTCTAGAGCGTCCACAAGATTTTTTGAAGTGATCAAGGGCCATAACTCTGGCACTAATTATGGGAAATCGCTGAAAATCAATAGGCTTCTTCGTCTTATGACCTTAAACACTGTGTATAAATTTAAAGTCAATCGGATATTAACTTTGACCTTTAGAGCGTCCACAAGATTTTTTTAAAGAGATCAAGGGTCATAACTCTGGCACTAATTATCGGAAATCGCCGAAAATCAATAGGCGTCATTGTCTTATGACCTTAAACGCTGTGTATAAATTTAAAGTCGATCGGATATTAACTTTGGCCTCTAGAGCGTCCACAAGATTTTTTGAAGTGATCAAGGGCCATAACTCTGGTAGTTATTATCGGAAATCGCTGAAAAACAATAGGCTTCTTCGTCTCATGACCTTAAACACTGTGTATAAATTTAAAGTAAATCGGATATTAACTTTAGCCTGTAGAGCGTCCACAAGCAATTGTGGACGCCGGACCGACGGACCGACGGACGGACGGACGGACGGACGGACGGACGGGGGCGACGACAATATACGACCACATTTCAATGTGGGCGTATAAAAATGGCAGGTTGGACAGGCGACCTTACTCCTTGTCACGTACAACCGGGCATTCGAAAACACGCTAGTTAACTCAATGACAGGCGCGCGTGCTAACCATTCAGCCACCCCCCCCCCCTTTGAAATCAGACACGTGCAATATGTCATATAGGAAGAATAAGAAGTCGCTCACAACAAAATGGTAAATTAATGAGTTTAGGTCAAAAGGTTGAGCGACTGTTTTAGAGTACTTAATAGTTTTAAAGAGACACGTTAAGGGTTGTTCATAGTTAAATGAAAGTTTAATTTTAAATAAGACCAATAAAATTAGGATTTAATAATGCCAGACTAATATTTCCAATATGTTTGGTTATAAGTAGGAAATCGTGACGACTTCTTAAGCATGTTTTAAACAAAGGATCATGTTTGTTTAAATAAGAATGGCACTCTGCAATAAAAAAAACTGGCCAAAGCAAGATTTCTATGAAGAAATTAAATAATTGCTAGAACCAGAAAAATATTTATCCACTATAATAAATAAGCAACATAGAGAAAATGAAATGAAATTGAATGGGGTTTAACGTCCGACTGTTCTGCTCCTAAAATGGGCTAATGAAGACGGGCATATGCCATAAAGTGTGCAATGAGGGAAATTTTACCCGGGCAGCGGCGGTTACGGCCTACGAGGTTGGACAGGCGACCACACTCCTTGTCACGTACAACCAAGAAATCGAAACAACGCCAGTTGACTCAATGACAGACGTTATGATACAGAGCGCGCGTGCTAACCATTCAGCCACGCAACCTCCCTAAAATCGGCAAATTGCTGACCTACAGCGTGAAACATTTCAACCGTACCAAATTTTCTATTGTAACAGTTTAATTTGCACGGTACCTTTAGTTATCAACCGAATATTACAAAACTTTTAAAAATAAGCTCCCCCTGACCAGCTTAAGCGTTCGCAATAATTTCGTAGTTTTATAGTATTTTCGGTAAAAAAAATTACCGAGAATTATCACATACAATCATGTTAGGTGTGTGTGTGTTTCGGGAATTTATAAAACATGATTAATATTTTTAAAATATGAATATGAAATGAAGTAATGAAGTGAAAGACGGCAATTGCGGCGGTTTACGAATTGGTTTATAAGGCCGTAAACTATTGTTGATTTTTTTTTTTTTTTTTATTATCTTTAAAACTAATCCACCAAATACTTGTTGTTTCGATTCCTAGATTTGAAATATACATTCCCATAAACCTTAAAATGGCCCATTTGAAAATGTCAAAGAACCACGCCCTTTTTAATTTTTGGATAAGGCCTATTTTACTCAACATGATTTATTTTTTCTCCCAAAGAAAAATAGGCCTACCCCTGTCTTCTAGAGAGTATTACTTATTTAAGTATGCTTTCATTAAAATATTAAATAATAATTTAAGAATATTAAATTTGAATTTTTTAAATAGCCCAGAACATTTTCCAATAAACAGATTTGAGCCGTTGGTTGTTTTCCAAGATAAAATGCCTTTGGCTCCAATGTTGACTCCCTGTCTTCTTTTATGATTTTTGTTCTTTTAATTAATGTTGGCTTTAATTTTTTAAAAATGAAAAAAAATAATTAAATATTTTATTTTCAATAGTATTACATTTTTCAATAAACATATTTGAGTTGATTAGTTTCTCTTTTTACAAAACCAAAAACAACTTGAAATTTAATATTTTGCATATTGCTCTGGGTGCCATGTAATGTTTTGACCGCCTTTATATAGACCCCCTAATACCACGAAATTGTCCATTTTACACCACTGCATAAGAATATATTAAATTATTATCAATCTGAAGTGTGCTCTAGATATCCATGACATTAGGTCTGATCTGTGTTCAGAGTTACTTTTATTTTTGTGATATTTTTGTCAACTGGTTATTTAGAAATAGAAAATTAAATTTATACTGTGTACTATAATGGAATTATTTAGAAATAGAAAATTTAATTTATACAGTGTTCTATTATGCAATTTATAGGTGGTCGGATTAAGGCCTACATTAAAACTATTAAAAGGGAAAATGTGATTTTGAATAGCATAACAGTATTAGGCTTACTGTTTTATTTAAAGTTTATTGCAACTGATAATTGAGCAAAACAGTATTTCTGTTAGGAAATTTGGAAAGATGTATTACAGATACCATAAACTTAACACTTTGTTTACCACAAGTAATTGTAGGCCTATATAGAATCGCATATTTCGATACAGAATCTTAGAAAAAATTAGGCTCGTTCATTATATCATATGCGAGAATCCAATTCTTCAGAAAATATAGTTAGTTCACTCACACACGATTCTATTTCAATTTCTTTAAATGGTAGCATAGGCCTTTTATATTATGGAATGTAAAAAGAACATGTGCAGCTTGTGCAGACTTAATGGGTAAAGCTTACTATTTAAAATTTGATCCTTTAAAAAAACACAACTAGACATGTAATTCTAAAATTACGAAAATACTAGATAGCAATTAAGCGATGGTAAAGAATGCAAGGAATGGGTTTGGTTACATCGGAGCGCAACTACTTCTTGTCCTGCGTACGCGAAAGTATTAAAAAAAGGACTATAATTAAAATAACAGAATATTGATATTATTAATACTTTTATTAGACCTATGACATGCCATTGAGTCAGGTGACGCGGTTTCGATTCCCCGCTTGTACGTGACAAGGCGTAGTGTCGTCTGTCGAACATCGTGGGTTTTCTCCGGGTCCTCTAGTTTCCCCTCACTGCTAAAAAAGACCCATACATACCTGTATTACTGTAAGTGAATTATTGAAATAAAAATTAACCATGTTAATCCCGACATTTCCTAGTTTATCATGAGACTAGGAGCATAGATCTACTTCTCGGGCAGTACTCGGTAGGCTACTGACAGTAGGCCTATACTCCTATAGACTGGTTCAAGTTGCCTACTTTATTTTGGAATAGGCCCCCGGAAAATGCAATATAATGCCAATTAACCAATCAAATATGAAAACATCTTTCACCAAATATGTACTCTTACAAAATAACATTTTTGATAATATATATATTGCTGTTATTATAACCTATTATGTTATTATGGCTCAGTTTATAGCACTAGGCCCACATAGTAAAACTCTGTCTAGGCCTAGCACTCGACGATGACTCGTATCGTACTCATAGCAGACGACGCGACATAGACTGAGATGTTTTTCTTCGGGAAATCTAAAGAATTTTAATCCCTTAATAGTACCTAAAATTAAAACACCCTGTGTAGGATCTACTCTGGGTACCATATCCACCACTCGCAAGTTTACATTTTCTTTTGTTCTACTGCGAAACGTCTTCTTTAGCCGCCATGTTTAGTGACATTACAGACGAGACCCGAGATGCAATGCGCGACCTCCTCCGTATGCAAATGAAGAAGTCTCCACTCTGGTTATTTTTACTCTGTGGTACCTACCTCCGTAGGGCAAGACCTACTAGTAGTACTACTGGTAGTAGGCGAGACATTGTCTCGAAGCACACCAGGCTGGGGGATGGCGCCATTTTTTTTTGGTTCGGAGTCTTCGCCGGACTGATTTTCAGTTTCATTGTCGCTATCAGCCAGAATATCCTTGATAATATAATACCATAGTATATATTTCTATGATAATACCCTTCATTCTTGCCCCAGCAGTCGATCTCAATTCTCTGCCATTTTCGGACATGTTATCTCGCAAGATGAACCACTATACTGTACAATTAAATTAAACATTTATCAAACCATAGATAATACGGTATTATCTATGATCAAACTAATAAAAATTACTGTTCACGTGCGAGGGCTGGCAGGCAAGCGTTAACACGAAAACGTGCGAGGGCTGGCAGGCAAGCGTTAACACGAAAGCGAGGCTGGCATGACGTAATAGCTAAGCGAAAAAACGTGGGCACTAGTTTCATTTTGTAAAATCGAATTTAACATAATAAATTTTTAAGTCAAAATTAAATGGAATAACCTTCCACAGGTAAGAAATTCAATAGTGATTATGTTTTTAAAAGACAAAATGTTCATTCAAGCGTTCAGCAACAGCGTGGACTTGCACTTTTTGCAGTCCCGTGACAGACGACAAGCAGTGTTGTCGTACACTGTGTTTATCTTTAGTTGCCGGCCTATTATTATGTAACACTCAGACTGCATGACTAGCACTGATTTGTGTTGACCTAGCCCACCGCTTACTATTGGTAGCCTATTTTTAGACGTTAAACAACCTGAGAGTTTATTTATTAGATAGGCCTACACTAACTACTCACTAGGCCTAGTCTTTAGTAGTACCGTAGTAATACCAGTAAAATACACTACCATGGACCGTACTTGTAGTATGTACTAAAGTCCACTGACACCCGTAGATCTACTACTACTAGGCTTAGTTCAAATTCACGATAGGATAGGCTTTCCTTGACTGACGACGAAGCTTCCTTAGTTTGTAATTTCACTGAGACTGAGGGAGTGATGACTGATTGATTGGCCGTTGTCAACGAACCTACTTTGTAAATTTATTCTAGACTTCCTTAAATTTTAAATGTTCAAAGATACTAATAATAATTAATATGTATTTTTTTTTTCAGCAATATAGCAGCCAAAATAGCAGCCACTGTATTTACTTCTACTTCTATGAAGAATTTTCATTTGATGACCACAGGGATTTATAAACCGATAAATTTCTAACATGATGGAAGGACAATGTGAATAATGCTTAAATAACCATCGTCACTGTTCAATAATTAATTCATTCATAAATCTTAATTTTAAAAGTTTTCATTGAACCATAAGCAGGCTTTTTATGTGAGTGCCTGAATGACTTTGAAATGCAAATTTCTTGTAAAGAATTTGACTACATTTAAATCTCAACTGTAAATTAATTACATATTTCTTTGTTTTGAAAAAAAAATCAATAAATATATTAAAGCCCCAATAACACTCTTGTTGTAACTGAAAAATATGTCCCAATCTTCATTCTGGTCAACAAATCGTATTATTTTAGAATATTCCAATTAAATGATGATATAAATTTCATCTAACGTAAACCTTTTCAAATGTGACTTGAATTTTAAAATATTTTCGAACCCTCTGGACAAATAAAATAGGTTGTAATGGATAATTTACACAACAGGTAGGACATTTAAACATCTAGTACTTAGAATAAGGGTATTATTTATTTTCTGGAGCTACCAAGCCAGCAAGAATGTTATTGTCCCTTTAAATGAAATCATTGGATTATTGTGAAATATTTCTTTCTGACTGAATATTGGGAGAATGTACTTGGTATAGAGACTATTTATCTACTCATGAAATTATAAATTTTCCTCACTCAATGAAATGAACCTGATATTTGTGTAAAAGTCAATTTCTATTACACATATAGCTCTCGATCATGTGTACATGTATTCAGTAAATTGCAAAAATTTCCACTTTTGAATTGAATTTGACTTGCACCCCCCTTTATGATGGCATAAAACCATTTATTTTAACTTTTATACACAGATCACAATTTTCAAAATATTTTTGGGACACTAGAGTTTTATTCATATAAGGTATTTTCACATTTGGGCACATTTACCATGAAATATTAAATTCGAATTTCATAAATAGGTTACATAGCCCCTTTCAAATGGCAAAATATATTGAGCTGAAATTCTCCAACAAGTTATGTGGGGTATTTCTTTAATTTGTCTGTCAGAATTTTCCTTTAATTGAAATAACATTTCTTTTTGCCTTTAAATGTATGTAAGACTTGCATGTGCGTACATGTAAATCGAACATTTTACAATGAAACTCTATTGAATTTATGTGTACATGTATGTAGCTTTATGTGCCTTATAATTTTAAACATACACTAACAAATGTATGATATTACTACCATACTGGGCTACATAAATGCATTGATAAGTTAAATTCATCCAACCATTGGCAATGAAAACTAAACATGTACACAGTGAATGAAAATGTCATACTTTACTTTTGCCATGTATTTGGTAAAGTTTCTCTTTGATCATGTAAATTACCAAATGTGTGAAACATTTCTTGCAATGTGTGAATGCAACTATGGTATATTTCTTGAGCAAATTTTCAAGGTCACAAAAACCCACAGTTTCAACCATAATGTATAGGGGTGAGAGAGAAATGGGGTTTAATGCCCACTTGATACAAACTAGTTCATTTCGGGACTAACATATGGTTTAATTTAATTTTATTTCAATCAATTGCTCTCTTGAAGGGGTCGTTAGCAGTGGGGGGAAACCGGAGTACCTGGCGAAACATACGAAGTTGGACAGGCGACCCTACTCCTTGCCTATAATGTATAGTCATAAATCAGCATAGTACAGTCTTTAGATTTTGTGGGCCTCTATTATATTGCAATGTAAATACACATATAAGCTTTATAATCCACGACTATTCATATTTCAGATTTATTAAAAAACAAAATTAATTATTTCATTCTGATTCGCAGACCAACAAATGTTCTTGGTAGTCTATGAGAGATGACCTTTGTGCCAATCCAAACTTTGTCTTAATATCTAATTCACTCTCTCTATTTTAAAATATGCTTCTTGTCAAACATCAGTATGCTTGCAGCTTGCATAATATTTACAATGCTATCTGAAATGTAGAAAAATTGAAATGAAATAAAATTAAGAATATTTAACTGAACAGCAGCTCCACAGCCTACCCTTATTTCGAATGCCAAATGTCATTGGTTCATTTACGTGCATGCCAACAGACCCTTGATATTTCATCCCTTCAGAATGACTAGACATTGTTCCATTCCGCATGCGCCGTCCTGCACCACTGACAAAAGATGAAGCCAGGAAATTTTCTCGATGAACACCGGATTCAAAATCAAAATTTCCTTGTTAGTAAGCGAAATGAAATACTTTTACATCCGAATTTGGCTAATGCAGTGTGCTATGAGGGACATTTTGCCCGGGCAGCAGCACTATGGCCTACTGTTATATCGAATTCCATCTGTCAAGGGATCTGTTATATCGAATTCCATCTGTCAAGGGATCTTTTACGTGCACGTCAATGTGTATACAGGACCTCGGTTTATCGTCCCATCTGGGCGACTAGACAGCTGTCCTTGTCAGGCCCTCCGTCCTGCATCACTGACAAGGGGAAACATGCCGGAAAATCTGATTCAACATTCTCGGCCAATGCAGGGATCGAACTCCCAACCTCCAGGCTAGCAACCCAGCGTCTTACCCACTTAGCCACCGTGTGACCCCTGTTAGTGAAGACTACCAGCTAACGCCAAACATTGTGCTATGAGGGAAATTTTGCTACAGCCTACTCTAATATAAAATTGTAACTGCCAAATCAATCTTTTACGTAAACGCCAATACTTACACTGGACCTCTGTTTTCCGTCCCATCCAAACGACTAGACAGAGACAGCTATCCTTGTCAGGCCCTCCGACCTGCACCACTGACAAGGGGAAACCACAACAGAAAATGGCGAACTTTCTTGGCCAACAAGATCTAACCTGTGACCTATCGGCTAGCAAGCCAGCATCTTACTCACTTAGCCACAGTGGTTCCCCAATCATGTTAGATAATTACATGATAGCACTGTAAAATAAATACAAGGAAAGGAATCATGTTAGTTAGAGGTATATAACAGTGTCATAATGTAATTACTGCTAAGGTAAGTGGTCAAGTGGGTTTTGCTAACTTGTGTTAGAATTCTGACACAAATAGAACCGTATCAACCTTTAACAGAAAACCAAGTTCTATTTAATTAATATTATGGTATAACCTGTCACAATGGTTTTTCCCTTTTCATTCACCCCAGGAAGAAAATGTAATAAATATCAGACAAATGTGCTGCCAAACAATTTAAATACTCCACATATCGTGTGTCCTTATTTAATTTTTTTTGATAGTTTACCACCGTTTTTTTGTTTGTTTTTTTTTTTAGAAATAGGTTGCCCTATATCATGATGAGTAGTATTGTCTTAATTTCACAAAATGCTGTGAGATAGGGGGGTTGGGATGGCCTAGTGGTCTCGAGTGCCTCGCTTCGACCTCTAGTGGCTCTAGCTGGCCGGTCACCTCTGGCTTGCGGCTGTGGTTTGTATGTGGCATGGAGATAGGGGTGCCTTCTCAACCTCGTGGGTTTTCCGGTTTCGTCCCACTGCTAAAAACCCCTACGCGCAAGCGAACTATTGAAATAAAATTAAACCATATGTTAGTCCCGAAATGGCCTAGTTTGTGTTGAGTGGACGTTATACCCCATTTCTCTCTCTTTCTTGCTGTGAGATATCCTGCCTGCACATCGTGAAATGCTCACCTTTTCCTTTATATCACAAGGCCTAGTATTTTTTTAAATTTAGTTTTCAAATCTTCATAAAATACTGTGAGTATTCTGTCTGCATATTGCAGCTTTTTTGTTTTTGACAACTGCTCACGGGTTTTCAGAAATAGGTAGGCCTATTTCATGAGGCCTAGTGGGCCTATTATTTTAACTTTACAAATCCTCACAAAATGCAGGGGGATATTTAGCCTGCTTTTCGAGACTTTTGAGAGAGCTGGTCATTTTTTAAAAATATTTATGGTAGGCCTATATTTAAACTTTACAAATCTTCACAAAATGCAAAATCTTCATGGGGCCTAGTATTATTTTATTTTTATAAATCTTCGGAAAATGCCGTGAGATAGATCTGTCAAGTAAAACCATAAAATGCAAACATGTACCGTACTAAATTATACTGAATATAGGCCTAAGTAAATTTAAATATTTTAATATTCGTTATTTGACAAATTACCTACTACACCAGTACTTTAGTACTACCGGGTACTTGAATCAGAACACCTTCCACGTTACGGACATTTTTAGCCCATCCTCTCTGCGCTAAAAACTTGAAACTCCTCACCATCATATTATAATTCATCAATCTGCTGAAATAAAACACATACATGTACTATGTAGTAACTTGTCGAAAAATTCAAGGGAGATCGCGATACGCGAGTGTCGTGAGCGTACGTACTCGAGTTTTTTTAGAATTTTTTCTTCTTTTATTCTAAAACACAAGTAGGCTTACTATAAATTTTTGCATTTTACCGGTACTTAGAATTATAACCCGTGGGAATAATTGTTTTAGCTTTATATAACAACCAAGACATTAAAATTCAAATTTCTCGAAGCACTAAATGTACAGGCGGAGGAATAATGTACTGGTAATGGGGTTTGTTTGTAAACAAATCTAACTTAGACCGCTACCTATCGCAAAAAAACTACTGTGAAACCAAGGCTTAGTTTGAGCCTACTATTTCGAGATTAATAATGTGAAATATTTTATTAGGATATGTTTAAATAATTGATTTAGATACCTTGATAAACAAACTAAAATATCTGTTATTTTTCTTTTGTAAAACAAAAGTAATTGGTACCGCGAACTCATCATTGATTCACAATCAATGCCTTGCAAGGCATCGTATTTTTCGCCATTGCTCAATTATTGCTGGGTGCATGTCACCCCTAGAGCTGATTACCAAAGAAATCGTCGCGAGGCTTAGCGGCCTTATTATTATTGCTTGTCGATCATCGAGATTCCATAATTTCAAACAAAAAAAATACCACAATTCATAGCCCATCCATCCATCCAGTGTCTTTAATTTGTAGATGAAAATAGGTTCATTTTGACATGGCATCTATAATCTATGTACGTGTAGGCCTAGCAGCCTATGCTATGTAAACTGTTTCACCGTGGCTATATTAATATTAAGACTGCCTCGCGAGTCATTCCATTAAATTAGAGAATGAATATATTAAATTTTACAAACTGGTACTGCAAAACCCGTGAATATGTATGGCAATGGGTTGTTTTTCGACCTTTCTTTCTTTCAAGCGTAACGTGAAACCATGGTACATGAGGCTTCGGTTATTTCTTTTCATGGCATGATTATGAGGGGAGGTGGGCTGCGTATGAAAACCTGGATTGAAACTGGTACCTCCAAGTTGTCGAACCAGCGATACGGTCCATGGTGAAACAAAGCTGGATTCATTGAGTTCACCGCACGCGACGTCAATAATCAATGCACAAACATGGCGTACCTCAATGATATGTCGCGGGTCACGTGACGGCCATTCTAGTCTATTTATAATTTCTATGGTAATTATAATCATGTAACCACATAGACGGCTCTCGAGTCGGTAAAGTGGTAATTTGGCGTAAAATCTGAACGCCGTGTGTTATAAAACACTCGGTTCATTTCTCGCAAATTTAATTAAAATGACTTATAATAATAAGGCAGTGATCCATGGTGATTACCGATTAAGATTAAGCGGATTATTATCATCGCAGTAACTCAATAAAGTTCACTTCGCGCGCGCAGATTGCTCATCGAAAATTAGACAGAGATTCACGCATGCGCAGGGGTAATCTGCGCAAGGAGGGCAATCTGCGCCTAACACATTATTGGGCTGCCGCATATATATTTGAAATGAATTCCGGTAGTCTTTCAAATAAATACACCTACAACGCCTTCATGTGGCCTATGGAGAGATCAAAATAGCTATTCTTTATATTATAACGTATTACACAGTTCAAATAAATGTGATTTGAGGGAGGAATCGGGGGTTTTCGAATTGAATTCCGGTGAATTCCTGTGATTATATGTGAATCCCGGTGAATGTAAATGAATTCGGGTAAATTCCGGTGATTAGTCTACCCGCTCTATGATATTTCCGATTTGTATGTCACTGCGTGAAAACAAGAGTGTGATCTATATCTATTTCATTTGGCAACGTGGCACCAGGATGAAATTGATGCGATTTATAATGACCTGTTATTAAACTAACACATTTTGAAACACATGAGAAAAAAGATATATTGAAAACAAACGATATGTGTGAAAACATCAGTCTTATTTGTGCAGTGTGTCGAATTGGTATTTATTCGGTAAATATACATTTTAATTTTTTTTTTCTACATTTGGTACTCATTGGTAGATTACATAGACCGAAATTGTCTCGCCCATGCAAAATTAAAAAAAAACAACAACTCAAGCTGTGTCGCCAGTGCAGTGTACCCAGCTAGTCTGAGCGGACGTTACGATTTATGACCTTGACCCTCATCGTCGATAGCAGTGTTTAATAAACACAATGTATTATGACGGGGGATTTGACTCAAAAGTCAGTGCTATGTTGTTAGTTCTATTACATGTCTAGTGTTGCAAATGTTTAATGTTGGGTGTAAATTAAAATTAGACAAAGTCAAATGTAAAAAAATCTTACATCGTGTAACTTGACATCTAATTTTTGTCATTTAACATTTCACATTAGACATTTCACAACAAACCTAAGTCCATCTACACAGAACTCTGACATCTTCTCATTTGACACTCGCGCTATGTATTGTAATCTTCAACATATGTCTTTTGCATCGCAACACAGAACAAGTAATGGAATCAGATATGCAAATTAGTTCACACGGCACCAAATTTTAATCACGTGAGATCTCGCGCGAAGAAATAACGGTCAAGCGTGAAACCAATGACGTATGCACTGATGTTTATTATACTGCTCTTATCGTTCCTACTAGTCTGTAATATAGGTCATCAAGACTATATATTATGTACGCTTATACATTGTATTGTATACATGATGTTTATATAATAAACAGTAGGCTATGTCCGTTCCATGTATCTGAAAACAGCCATATACAGAATATTTGTCTGATTAGATAAATCCACTGTGACCCTCATACTCTAATAATCAAATAGAAATTAGTTAAAAGAAAACATTGTTAATTAACTGAATTCAGTAATTTTAATTTCTTAGACTGAATCTTCCAAGACATTCATTCATGTACCATTAATGAAATTCTATTTTGAAAAATGCTTATAAATACGGCAAAGAACGGAATTGAATAAATGCTGATACAGAGCTATATATCAAAAACTGATTAATACGGGAAAGTCGTTTTTTTCTTCTACTTTTCGGTAAAACACCTTGTCCAAACGTACAACTCGGAACTGTTAAAGTGATGCAATGAAAACAAAATTAAATACCCTAATGATTACATTTAAGTCTCCAAATGAGTCGAAAAAATCGAACTGCCGACAGCCAAGTCCCGAGTCTATCAAATACAGTTTGAAGAAGAGTAGGCGAGACCTATGTGATATACTATAAAAATGTGATTTAATTTATTAATCTTCCATCAAAAGCCCCCAATTTTCGTCAAGAGAGATAGAGAGAAATGTGGTTTACGTCCATTCGACACTAGGTCATTTTGGGACAAACATATGGTACAATTTAATTTCAATAATTGGCTTGTCCGTAGGATTCTTTAGAAATGGGACGAAACCAGAGGACACGGAGAAGAACCACGACGTTAAGCTGGCAACCCCACTCCTTGTCACTCGACCCAATGACAAACCTTATGATCTAAAGTACACACGTTAGACCACTCGAAAACCCAACCTCCAAAAAATATTAACAGATAAAAATAAATCCGAGTTTTCATTTTTACTCTATGCAAAAAACGAAAACCAGAGTTTTCCTGTGCCGAAAACTTTTTTTCGAAGATTTAGGTAAAATGTCGAGTCGAAATCTAGAACTCAGAACTGTTAAAACTCGTAAAATCCTTTCCGGGTTTTCGGTATGGCCGATTTGGACTGTGTAGGAAGTTGTCTGCGGGATTTAAAATAGGAGAGAGAGAGAGAGAGAGAGAGAGAGAGAGATGGGGTTTAACGTCCACTCAACGCAACTAAATTCTTCGTAAGAAATTCTGTGAATTCTACGAAAAATATCTTGGGTTATATGTGGAAGCCGAGACATTTTACTTTCCTTTTTTACTTTCACTTTATGCTAAAAACAAATCCTAAAATCAGCATCTGGTTGAAGGTCTCATGTTGGGGAATTCCCTGCTTGAAAATTAACATATCACGTGATGAACTAATTTGCATATTGGCCGATTTCATTACTTGTTCTGTGTTGGGATGTAAAAGTGAAATGTTGATGGTTACAATACATAGTGCGCGTGTCATATGAGAAGATGTAAGAGTTGAAAGTTTAAAGTTCTGGGTAGATGGAGTTAGGCTTGTTGTCATATGTCTAGTGTGAAATGTTTAATGATAAAAAGTAGATGTCAATTTACACGATGTATTTGTCAGTATTACAGGATGTTTTACTCGTGACTTTGTTCATTTTACACCTAACATAAAACATTTGCAACATTGGACATGTAATAGCACTAACAACATAGCATTGACTTTTGAGTCAAATCCCCCGTCATAATGTATAGCCGTTTAAGTGAGCGGATGAAATGAATAACAAACGCTCCGTAGTATATTTTAACCATTTAAGACACACAATAATTGTATCAGTCTTTATCCCCCATTTTTGTGGCACCAAAGATAATTCCCGAATGTAACCGGAATATTCCGTAAAACAGGTTGAAGTAATTACGGGTATACACCACAAAGCATCGACATATACTGATCTCCAATCGATACTGATCTCCCATTTATTATTCCTGACAGCCCTCGACTTTGTCTGAAATCCGTCCCCGAAAATCACTACCGTACCCCACCCTTACCTATTTTTTTTATATTTCATTTAATTTTCTAACGTCCGCTGCCATTTTATTTATTTGAGCCACCCTACACATGGTATGAAATGAAAGAGTGTTTATCCCACTTTCATGTAGTACCATCGATTATTCCTGATATCCCTGGCATTTTATTTATTTGAGCCACCCTATACATGGTATGAAATGAAAGAGTGTTTATCCCACTTTCATGTGGTACCATCTATTATTCCATATATCCCTCGGCGTAGTATGAAATCCGTCCACGAAAATCCCCCCCCACCTTTTCAATTTTTTTGTTATATTTCATTTCCTTTTTTAACATTTCCTTCTTTAAACCCTCTTTCGTTTCATACCATGTGTAGAGTGGCTCAAATAAATAAAATGGCAGCGGACGTTAGAATATTAAATGAAAAATTAATAAAATAGGTAGGGAGGGGTAGTGATTTTCGGGGACGGATTTCGGACTAAGTCGAGGGATGTTAGGAATAATCAATGGTACCACATGAAAGTGGGATAAACACTCTTTCATTTTATACAATGTGTAGGGTGGCTCAAATCAATAGAATGGCAGCGGACGTTAGAAAATTAAATGAAATATTAAAAAAAAATAGGTGGGGGAGGGTAGTGATTTTCGGGGACGGATTTCAGACTAAGTCGAGGGCTGTTAGGAATAATCAATGGTACAACATGAAAGTGGGATAAACACTCTTTCATTTTATACCATGTGTAGGGTGGCTCAAATCAATAAAATGGCAGCGGACGTTAGAAAATTAAATGAAATATTAAAAAAAAATAGGTGGGGGGGGTGTAGTGATTTTCGGGGACGGATTTCAGACTAAGTCGAGGGCTGTTAGGAATAATCAATGGTACCACATGAAAGTGGGATAAACACTCTTTCATTTTAAACCATGTGTAGGGTGGCTTAAATCAATAAAATGGCAGCGGACGTTAGAAAATTAAATGAAATATTTTTAAAAAAAATAGGTGAGGGGGGGGGGGGGTAGTGATTTTCGGGGACGGATTTCAGACTAAGTCGAGGGCTGTGAGGAATAATAAATGGTACCACATGAAAGTGGGATAAACACTCTTTCGTTTTATACCATGTGTAGGGTGGCTCAAATAAATAAAATGGCAGCGGACGTTAGAAAATTAAATGAAACATTTAAAAAAAAAAAAAAAAGAGGTGGGGGGGGGGTAGTGATTTTCGGGGACGGATTTCAGACTAAGTCGAGGGCTGTGAGGAATAATCAATAGTACCACATGAAAGTGAGATAAACACTCTTTCATTTCATACCATGTGTAGGGTGGCTCAAATAAATAAAATGGCAGCGGACGTTAGAAAATTAAATGAAATATTTTTAAAAAATAGGTGGGGGGGGGAGGGGTAGTGATTTTCGGGGACGGATTTTAGACTATGTCGAGGGCTGTGAGGAATAATAAATGGTACCACATGAAAGTGGGATAAACACTCTTTCGTTTTATACCATGTGTAGGGTGGCTCAAATAAATAAAATGGCAGCGGACGTTAGAAATTAAATGAAATATTAACAAAATAGGTAGGGAGGGGTAGTGATTTTCGGGGACGGATTTCAGACTAAGTCGAGGGCTGTTAGGAATAATCAATGGTACCACATGAAAGTGGGATAAACACTCTTTCATTTTATACCATGTGTAGGGTGGCCCAAATCAATAAAATGGCAGCGGACGTTAGAAAATTAAATGAAATATTTAAAGAAAATAGGTTAGGGGGGGGGGGGTAGTGATTTTCGGGGACGGATTTCAGACTAAGTCGAGGGCTGTGAGGAATAATAAATGGTACCACATCAAAGAGGGATAAACCCTCTTTCATTTCATACCATGTGTAGGGTGGCTCAAATAAATAAAATGGCAGCGGACGTTAGAAATTAAATGAAATATTAACTGAAATATTTAAAAAAATAGGTAGGGGTAGTGATTTTCGGGGACGGATTTCAAACTAAGTCGAGGGCTGTTAGGAATAATCAATGGTACCACATGAAAGTGGGATAAACACTCTTTCATTTTATACCATGTGTAGGGTGGCTCAAATCAATAAAATGGCAGCGGACATTAGAAAATTAAATGAAATATTTAAATAAAATAGGTTGGGTGGGTAGTGATTTTCGGGGACGGATTTCAGACTAAGTCGAGGGCTGTCAGGAATAATAAATGGTACCACATCAAAGAGGGATAAACCCTCTTTCATTTCATACCATGTGTAGGGTGGCTCAAATAAATAAAATGGCAGCGGACGTTAGAAATTAAATGAAATATTAACAAAATAGGTAGGGAGGGGTAGTGATTTTCGGGGACGGATTTCAGACTAAGTCGAGGGCTGTTAGGAATAATCAATGGTACCACATGAAAGTGGGATAAACACTCTTTCATTTTATGCCATGTGTAGGGTGGCTCAAATCAATAAAATGGCAGCGGACGTTAGAAAATTAAATGAAATATTTAAAGAAAATAGGTGGGGGGGGTAGTGATTTTCGGGGACGGATTTCAGACTAAGTCGAGGGCTGTGAGGAATAATCAATGGTACCACATGAAAGTGGGATAAACACTCTTTCATTTCATACCATGTGTAGGGTGGCTCAAATAAATAAAATGGCAGCGGACGTTAGAAAATTAAATGAAATATTTAAAAACAAATAGGTGGGGGGGGGGGGTAGTGATTTTCGGGGACGGATTTCAGACTAAGTCGAGGGCTGTGAGGAAAAATCAATGGTACCACATGAAAGTGGGATAAACACTCTTTCATTTCATACCATGTGTAGGGTGGCTCAAATAAATAAAATGGCAGCGGACGTCAGAAAATTAAATTAAATATTTAGAAAAAAAATAGGTGGTGTGGGGGTAGTGATTTTTGGGGACGGATTTCAGACTAAGTCGAGGGCTGTCAGGAATAATAAATGGTACCACATCAAAGAGGGATAAACCCTCTTTCATTTCATACCATGTGTAGGGTGGCTCAAATAAATAAAATGGCAGCGGACGTTAGAAATTAAATGAAATATTAACAAAATAGGTAGGGAGGGGTAGTGATTTTCGGGGACGGATTTCAGACTAAGTCGAGGGCTGTTAGGAATAATCTATGGTACCACGTGAAAGTGGGATAAACACTCTTTCATTTTATACCATGTGTAGGGTGGCTCAAATCAATAAAATGGCAGCGGACGTTAGAAAATTAAATGAAATATTTAAAGAAAATAGGTGGGGGGGGGTAGTGATTTTCGGGGACGGATTTCAGACTAAGTCGAGGGCTGTGAAGAATAATAAATGGTACCACATGAAAGTGGGATAAACACTCTTTCATTTCATACCACGTGTAGGGTGGCTCAAATAAATAAAATGGCAGCGGACGTTAGAAAATTAAATGAATTATTTAAAAAAAATAGGTGGGGCGGGGTAGTGATTTTCGGGGACGGATTTCAGACTAAGTCGAGGGCTGTTAGGAATAATCAATGGTACCACATGAAAGTGGGATAAACACTCTTTCATTTTATACCATGTGTAGGGTGGCTTAAATCAATAAAATGGCAGCGGACGTTAGAAAATTAAATGAAATATTTTTAAAAAAAATAGGTGAGGGGGGGGGGGTAGTGATTTTCGGGGACGGATTTCAGACTAAGTCGAGGGCTGTGAGGAATAATCAATGGTACCACATGAAAGTGGGATAAACACTCTTTCATTTTATACCATGTGTAGGGTGGCTCAAATCAATAAAATGGCAGCGGACGTTAGAAAATTACATGAAATATTTAAAAATAATAGGTGGGGGGTAGTGATTTTCGGGGACGGATTTCAGACTAAGTCGAGGGCTGTGAGGAATAATCAATGGTACCACATGAAAGAGGGATAAACACTCTTTCATTTCATAACATGTGTAGGGTGGCTCAAATAAATAAAATGGCAGCGGACGTTAGAAAATTAAATGAAATATTTAAAAATAAATAGGTGTGTGTGTGGGGGCGTAGTGATTTTCGGGGACGGATTTCAGACTAAGGCGAGGGCTGTGAGGAATAATAAATGGTACCACATGAAAGTGGGATAAACACTCTTTCGTTTTATACCATGTGCAAGGTGGCTCACATAAATAAAATGGCAGCGGACGTTAGAAATTAAATGAAATATTAACAAAATAGGTAGGGAGGGGTAGTGATTTTCGGGGACGGATTTCAGACTAAGTCGAGGGCTGTTAGGAAAAATCAATCCTACCACATGAAAGTGGGATAAACACTCTTTCATTTTATACCATTTGTAGGGTGGCTCAAATAAATAAAATGGCAGCGGACGTTAGAAAATTAAATGAAATATTTAAAGAAAATAGATGGGGGGGGGGGGTGATTTTCGGGGACGGATTTAGACTAAGTCGAGGGCTGTGAAGAATAATAAATGGTACCACATGAAAGTGGGATAAACACTCTTTCATTTCATACCATGTGTAGGGTGGCTCAAATAAATAAAATGGCAGCGGACGTTAGAAAATTAAATGAATTATTTAAAAAAAATAGGTGGGGGGGTAGTGATTTTCGGGGACGGATTTCAGACTAAGTCGAGGGCTGTGAGGAATAATCAATCGTACAACATGAAAGTGGGATAAACACTCTTTCATTTTATACCATGTGTAGGGTGGCTCAAATAAATAAAATGGCAGCGGACGTTAGAAAATTAAATGAATTATTTAAAAAAAAACAGGGGGAGGGGGGGGGGGTAGTGATATTCGGGGACGGATTTCAGACTAAGTCGAGGGCTGTGAGGAATAATAAATGGTACCACATGAAAGTGGGATAAACACTCTTTCGTTTTATACCATGGGTAGGGTGGCTCAAATAAATAAAATGGCAGCGGACGTTAGAAAATTAAATTAAATATTAACAAAATAGGTAGGGAGGGGTAGTGATTTTCGGGGACGGATTTCAGACTAAGTCGAGGGCTGTGAAGAATAATCAATGGTACCACATGAAAGTGGGATAAACACTCTTTCATTTTATACCATGTGTAGGGTGGCTCAAATAAATAAAATGGCAGCGGACGTTAGAAAATTAAATTAAATATTAAAAAAAAATTAGGTGGGTGGGGGTAGTGATTTTCGGGGACGGATTTCAGACTAAGTCGAGGGCTGTGAGGAATAATAAATGGTACCACATGAAAGTGGGATAAACACTCTTTCGTTTTATACCATGTGTAGGGTGGCTCAAATAAATGAAATGGCAGCGGACGTTAGAAAATTAAATTAAATATTTAAAAAAAAAAATAGGTGGGGGGGGGGGGGTAGTGATTTTCGGGGACGGATTTCAGACTAAGTCGAGGGCTGTGAGGAATAATCAATGGTACCACATGAAAGTGGGATAAACACTCTTTCATTTCATACCATGTGTAGGGTGGCTCAAATAAATAAAATGGCAGCGGACGTTAGAAAATTAAATGAAATATTTAAAAATAAATAGGTGTGTGTGTGTGGGGTAGTGATTTTCGGGGACGGATTTCAGACTAAGGCGAGGGCTGTAAGGAATAATAAATGGTACCACATGAAAGTGGGATAAACACTCTTTCGTTTTATACCATGTGCAGGGTGGCTCACATAAATAAAATGGCAGCGGACGTTAGAAATTAAATGAAATATTAACAAAATAGGTAGGGAGGGGTAGTGATTTTCGGGGACGGATTTCAGACTAAGTCGAGGGCTGTTAGGAAAAATCAATCGTACCACATGAAAGTGGGATAAACACTTTTTCATTTTATACCATTTGTAGGGTGGCTCAAATAAATAAAATGACAGCGGACGTTAGAAAATTAAATGAAATATTTAAAGAAAATAGATGGGGGGGGGGGGGGTGATTTTCGGGGACGGATTTCAGACGAAGTCGAGGGCTGTGAAGAATAATAAATGGTACCACATGAAAGTAGGATAAACACTCTTTCATTTCATACCATGTGTAGGGTGGCTCAAATAAATAAAATGGCAGCGGACGTTAGAAAATTAAATGAATTATTTAAAAAAAAATAGGTGGGGGGTAGTGATTTTCGGGGACGGATTTCAGACTAAGTCGAGGGCTGTGAGGAATAATCAATCGTACCACATGAAAGTGGGATAAACACTCTTTCATTTTATACCATGTGTAGGGTGGCTCAAATAAATAAAATGGCAGCGGACGTTAGAAAATTAAATGAAATATTAACAAAATAGGTAGGGAGGGGTAGTGATTTTCGGGGACGGATTTCAGACTAAGTCGAGGGCTGTGAAGAATAATAAATGGTACCACATGAAAGTGGGATAAACACTCTTTCATTTCATACCATGTGTAGGGTGGCTCAAATAAATAAAATGGCAGCGGACGTTAGAAAATTAAATTAAATATTTAAAAATAATAGGTGGGGGGTAGTGATTTTCGGGGACGGATTTCAGACTAAGTCGAGGGCTGTGAGGAATAATCAATGGTACCACATGAAGGTGGGATAAACACTCTTTCATTTCATACCATGTGTAGGGTGGCTCAAATAAATAAAATGGCAGCGGACGTTAGAAAATTAAATGAATTATTTAAAAAAAATAGGTGGGGCGGGGTAGTGATTTTCGGGGACGGATTTCAGACTAAGTCGAGGGCTGTTAGGAATAGTCAATGGTACCACATGAAAGTGGGATAAACACTCTTTCATTTTATACCATGTGTAGGGTGGCTTAAATCAATAAAATGGCAGCGGACGTTAGAAAATTAAATGAAATATTTTAAAAAAAAATAGTTGAGGGGGGGGGGGGGGGTAGTGATTTTCGGGGACGGATTTCAGACTAAGTCGAGGGCTGTTAGGAATAATCAATGGTACCACATGAAAGTGGGATAAACACTCTTTCATTTTATACCATGTGTAGGGTGGCTCAAATCAATAAAATGGCAGCGGACGTTAGAAAATTACATGAAATATTTAAAAATAATAGGTGGGGGGGTAGTGATTTTCGGGGACGGATTTCAGACTAAGTCGAGGGCTGTGAGGAATAATCAATGGTACCACATGAAAGTGGGATAAACACTCTTTCATTTCATACCATGTGTAGGGTGGCTCAAATAAATAAAATGGCAGCGGACGTTAGAAAATTAAATGAAATATTTAAAAATAAATAGGTGTGTGTGTGGGGGCGTAGTGATTTTCGGGGACGGATTTCAGACTAAGGCGAGGGCTGTGAGGAATAATAAATGGTACCACATGGAAGTGGGATAAACACTCTTTCGTTTTATACCATGTGCAGGGTGGCTCACATAAATAAAATGGCAGCGGACGTTAGAAATTAAATGAAATATTAACAAAATAGGTAGGGAGGGGTAGTGATTTTCGGGGACGGATTTCAGACTAAGTCGAGGGCTGTTAGGAAAAATCAATCGTACCACATGAAAGTGTGATAAACACTCTTTCATTTTATACCATTTGTAGGGTGGCTCAAATAAATAAAATGGCAGCGGACGTTAGAAAATTAAATGAAATATTTAAAGAAAATAGATGGGGGGGGGGGTGATTTTCGGGGACGGATTTAGACTAAGTCGAGGGCTGTGAAGAATAATAAATGGTACCACATGAAAGTGGGATAAACACTCTTTCATTTCATACCATGTGTAGGGTGGCTCAAATAAATAAAATGGCAGCGGACGTTAGAAAATTAAATGAATTATTTAAAAAAAATAGGTGGGGGGTAGTGATTTTCGGGGACGGATTTCAGACTAAGTCGAGGGCTGTGAGGAATAATCAATCGTACAACATGAAAGTGGGATAAACACTCTTTCATTTTATACCATGTGTAGGGTGGCTCAAATAAATAAAATGGCAGCGGACGTTAGAAAATTAAATGAATTATTTAAAAAAAAAATAGGTGGAGGGGGGGGGTAGTGATATTCGGGGACGGATTTCAGACTAAGTCGAGGGCTGTGAGGAATAATAAATGGTACCACATGAAAGTGGGATAAACACTCTTTCGTTTTATACCATGGGTAGGGTGGCTCAAATAAATAAAATGGCAGCGGACGTTAGAAAATTAAATTAAATATTAACAAAATAGGTAGGGAGGGGTAGTGATTTTCGGGGACGGATTTCAGACTAAGTCGAGGGCTGTGAAGAATAATCAATGGTACCACATGAAAGTGGGATAAACACTCTTTCATTTTATACCATGTGTAGGGTGGCTCAAATAAATAAAATGGCAGCGGACGTTAGAAAATTAAATTAAATATTAAAAAAAAATATAGGTGGGTGGGGGTAGTGATTTTCGGGGACGGATTTCAGACTAAGTCGAGGGCTGTGAGGAATAATAAATGGTACCACATGAAAGTGGGATAAACACTCTTTCGTTTTATACCATGTGTAGGGTGGCTCAAATAAATAAAATGGCAGCGGACGTTAGAAAATTAAATTAAATATTTAAAAAAAAAAAATAGGTGGGGGGGGAGTGATTTTCGGGGACGGATTTCAGACTAAGTCGAGGGCTGTGAGGAATAATCAATGGTACCACATGAAAGTGGGATAAACACTCTTTCATTTTATACCATGTGTAGGGTGGCTCAAATAAATAAAATGGCAGCGGACGTTAGAAAATTAAATGAATTATTTAAAAAAAAATAGGTGGAGGGGGGGGGTAGTGATATTCGGGGACGGATTTCAGACTAAGTCGAGGGCTGTGAGGAATAATAAATGGTACCACATGGAAGTGGGATAAACACTCTTTCGTTTTATACCATGGGTAGGGTGGCTCAAATAAATAAAATGGCAGCGGACGTTAGAAAATTAAATTAAATATTAACAAAATAGGTAGGGAGGGGTAGTGATTTTCGGGGACGGATTTCAGACTAAGTCGAGGGCTGTGAAGAATAATCAATGGTACCACATGAAAGTGGGATAAACACTCTTTCATTTTATACCATGTGTAGGGTGGCTCAAATAAATAAAATGGCGGCGGACGTTAGAAAATTAAATTAAATATTAAAAAAAAAATAGGTGGGTGGGGGTAGTGATTTTCGGGGACGGATTTCAGACTAAGTCGAGGGCTGTGAGGAATAATAAATGGTACCACATGAAAGTGGGATAAACACTCTTTCGTTTTATACCATGTGTAGGGTGGCTCAAATAAATAAAATGGCAGCGGACGTTAGAAAATTAAATTAAATATTTTAAAAAAAAAAATAGGTGGGGGGGGGTAGTGATTTTCGGGGACGGATTTCAGACTAAGTCGAGGGCTGTGAGGAATAATCAATGGTACCACATGAAAGTGGGATAAACACTCTTTCATTTCATACCATGTGTAGGGTGGCTCAAATAAATAAAATGGCAGCGGACGTTAGAAAATTAAATGAAATATTTAAAAATAAATAGGTGTGTGTGTGTGGGGTAGTGATTTTCGGGGACGGATTTCAGACTAAGGCGAGGGCTGTGAGGAATAATAAATGGTACCACATGAAAGTGGGATAAACACTCTTTCGTTTTATACCATGTGCAGGGTGGCTCACATAAATAAAATGGCAGCGGACGTTAGAAATTAAATGAAATATTAACAAAATAGGTAGGGAGGGGTAGTGATTTTCGGGGACGGATTTCAGACTAAGTCGAGGGCTGTTAGGAAAAATCAATCGTACCACATGAAAGTGGGATAAACACTTTTTCATTTTATACCATTTGTAGGGTGGCTCAAATAAATAAAATGGCAGCGGACGTTAGAAAATTAAATGAAATATTTAAAGAAAATAGATGGGGGGGGTGATTTTCGGGGACGGATTTCAGACTAAGTCGAGGGCTGTGAAGAATAATAAATGGTACCACATGAAAGTAGGATAAACACTCTTTCATTTCATACCATGTGTAGGGTGGCTCAAATAAATAAAATGGCAGCGGACGTTAGAAAATTAAATGAATTATTTAAAAAAAAATAGGTGGGGGGTAGTGATTTTCGGGGACGGATTTCAGACTAAGTCGAGGGCTGTGAGGAATAATCAATCGTACCACATGAAAGTGGGATAAACACTCTTTCATTTTATACCATGTGTAGGGTGGCTCAAATAAATAAAATAGCAGCGGACGTTAGAAAATTAAATGAAATATTAACAAAATAGGTAGGGAGGGGTAGTGATTTTCGGGGACGGATTTCAGACTAAGTCGAGGGCTGTGAAGAATAATAAATGGTACCACATGAAAGTGGGATAAACACTCTTTCATTTCATACCATGTGTAGGGTGGCTCAAATAAATAAAATGGCAGCGGACGTTAGAAAATTAAATTAAATATTTAAAAATAATAGGTGGGGGGTAGTGATTTTCGGGGACGGATTTCAGACTAAGTCGAGGGCTGTGAGGAATAATCAATGGTACCACATGAAGGTGGGATAAACACTCTTTCATTTCATACCATGTGTAGGGTGGCTCAAATAAATAAAATGGCAGCGGACGTTAGAAAATTAAATGAATTATTTAAAAAAAATAGGTGGGGCGGCGTAGTGATTTTCGGGGACGGATTTCAGACTAAGTCGAGGGCTGTTAGGAATAATCAATGGTACCACATGAAAGTGGGATAAACACTCTTTCATTTTATACCATGTGTAGGGTGGCTTAAATCAATAAAATGGCAGCGGACGTTAGAAAATTAAATGAAATATTTTAAAAAAAAATAGTTGAGGGGGGGGGGGTAGTGATTTTCGGGGACGGATTTCAGACTAAGTCGAGGGCTTTTAGGAATAATCAATGGTACCACATGAAAGTGGGATAAACACTCTTTCATTTTATACCATGTGTAGGGTGGCTCAAATCAATAAAATGGCAGCGGACGTTAGAAAATTACATGAAATATTTAAAAATAATAGGTGGGGGGTAGTGATTTTCGGGGACGGATTTCAGACTAAGTCGAGGGCTGTGAGGAATAATCAATGGTACCACATGAAAGTGGGATAAACACTCTTTCATTTCATACCATGTGTAGGGTGGCTCAAATAAATAAAATGGCAGCGGACGTTAGAAAATTAAATGAAATATTTAAAAATAAATAGGTGTGTGTGTGGGGGCGTAGTGATTTTCGGGGACGGATTTCAGACTAAGGCGAGGGCTGTGAGGAATAATAAATGGTACCACATGAAAGTGGGATAAACACTCTTTCGTTTTATACCATGTGCAGGGTGGCTCACATAAATAAAATGGCAGCGGACGTTAGAAATTAAATGAAATATTAACAAAATAGGTAGGGAGGGGTAGTGATTTTCGGGGACGGATTTCAGACTAAGTCGAGGGCTGTTAGGAAAAATCAATCGTACCACATGAAAGTGTGATAAACACTCTTTCATTTTATACCATTTGTAGGGTGGCTCAAAGAAATAAAATGGCAGCGGACGTTAGAAAATTAAATGAAATATTTAAAGAAAATAGATGGGGGGGGGGGTGATTTTCGGGGACGGATTTAGACTAAGTCGAGGGCTGTGAAGAATAATAAATGGTACCACATGAAAGTGGGATAAACACTCTTTCATTTCATACCATGTGTAGGGTGGCTCAAATAAATAAAATGGCAGCGGACGTTAGAAAATTAAATGAATTATTTACAAAAAATAGGTGGGGGGGTAGTGATTTTCGGGGACGGATTTCAGACTAAGTCGAGGGCTGTGAGGAATAATCAATCGTACAACATGAAAGTGGGATAAACACTCTTTCGTTTTATATCATGTGTAGGGTGGCTCAAATAAATAAAATGGCAGCGGACGTTAGAAAATTAAATGAATTATTTAAAAAAAAAATAGGTGGAGGGGGGGGGGGTAGTGATATTCGGGGACGGATTTCAGACTAAGTCGAGGGCTGTGAGGAATAATAAATGGTACCACATGAAAGTGGGATAAACACTCTTTCGTTTTATACCATGGGTAGGGTGGCTCAAATAAATAAAATGGCAGCGGACGTTAGAAAATTAAATTAAATATTAACAAAATAGGTAGGGAGGGGTAGTGATTTTCGGGGACGGATTTCAGACTAAGTCGAGGGCTGTGAAGAATAATCAATGGTACCACATGAAAGTGGGATAAACACTCTTTCATTTTATACCATGTGTAGGGTGGCTCAAATAAATAAAATGGCAGCGGACGTTAGAAAATTAAATTAAATATTAAAAAAAAATATAGGTGGGTGGGGGTAGTGATTTTCGGGGACGGATTTCAGACTAAGTCGAGGGCTGTGAGGAATAATAAATGGTACCACATGAAAGTGGGATAAACACTCTTTCGTTTTATACCATGTGTAGGGTGGCTCAAATAAATAAAGTGGCAGCGGACGTTAGAAAATTAAATTAAATATTTAAAAAAAAAAAATAGGTGGGGGGGGGGGGTAGTGATTTTCGGGGACGGATTTCAGACTAAGTCGAGGGCTGTGAGGAATAATCAATGGTACCACATGAAAGTGGGATAAACACTCTTTCATTTTATACCATGTGTAGGGTGGCTCAAATAAATAAAATGGCAGCGGACGTTAGAAAATTAAATGAATTATTTAAAAAAAAATAGGTGGAGGGGGGGGGGTAGTGATATTCGGGGACGGATTTCAGACTAAGTCGAGGGCTGTGAGGAATAATAAATGGTACCACATGGAAGTGGGATAAACACTCTTTCGTTTTATACCATGGGTAGGGTGGCTCAAATAAATAAAATGGCAGCGGACGTTAGAAAATTAAATTAAATATTAACAAAATAGGTAGGGAGGAGTAGTGATTTTCGGGGACGGATTTCAGACTAAGTCGAGGGCTGTGAAGAATAATCAATGGTACCACATGAAAGTGGGATAAACACTCTTTCATTTTATACCATGTGTAGGGTGGCTCAAATAAATAAAATGGCAGCGGACGTTAGAAAATTAAATTAAATATTAAAAAAAAAATAGGTGGGTGGGGGTAGTGATTTTCGGGGACGGATTTCAGACTAAGTCGAGGGCTGTGAGGAATAATAAATGGTACCACATGAAAGTGGGATAAACACTCTTTCGTTTTATACCATGTGTAGGGTGGCTCAAATAAATAAAATGGCAGCGGACGTTAGAAAATTAAATTAAATATTTAAAAAAAAAAATAGGTGGGGGGGGGTAGTGATTTTCGGGGACGGATTTCAGACTAAGTCGAGGGCTGTGAGGAATAATCAATGGTACCACATGAAAGTGGGATAAACACTCTTTCATTTCATACCATGTGTAGGGTGGCTCAAATAAATAAAATGGCAGCGGACGTTAGAAAATTAAATGAAATATTTAAAAATAAATAGGTGTGTGTGTGTGGGGTAGTGATTTTCGGGGACGGATTTCAGACTAAGGCGAGGGCTGTGAGGAATAATAAATGGTACCACATGAAAGTGGGATAAACACTCTTTCGTTTTATACCATGTGCAGGGTGGCTCACATAAATAAAATGGCAGCCGACGTTAGAAATTAAATGAAATATTAACAAAATAGGTAGGGAGGGGTAGTGATTTTCGGGGACGGATTTCAGACTAAGTCGAGGGCTGTTAGGAAAAATCAATCGTACCACATGAAAGTGGGATAAACACTTTTTCATTTTATACCATTTGTAGGGTGGCTGAAATAAATAAAATGGCAGCGGACGTTAGAAAATTAAATGAAATATTTAAAGAAAATAGATGGGGGGGGGGGTGATTTTCGGGGACGGATTTCAGACTAAGTCGAGGGCTGTGAAGAATAATAAATGGTACCACATGAAAGTAGGATAAACACTCTTTCATTTCATACCATGTGTAGGGTGGCTCAAATAAATAAAATGGCAGCGGACGTTAGAAAATTAAATGAATTATTTAAAAAAAATAGGTGGGGGGTAGTGATTTTCGGGGACGGATTTCAGATAAAGTCGAGGGCTGTGAGGAATAATCAATCGTACCACATGAAAGTGGGATAAACACTCTTTCATTTTATACCATGTGTAGGGTGGCTCAAATAAATAAAATGGCAGCGGACGTTAGAAAATTAAATGAAATATTAACAAAATAGGTAGGGAGGGGTAGTGATTTTCGGGGACGGATTTCAGACTAAGTCGAGGGCTGTGAAGAATAATCAATGGTACCACATGAAAGTGGGATAAACACTCTTTCATTTCATACCATGTGTAGGGTGGCTCAAATAAATAAAATGGCAGCGGACGTTAGAAAATTAAATTAAATATTTAAAAAAAAATAGGTGGGTGGGGGTAGTGATTTTCGGGGACGGATTTCAGACTAAGTCGAGGGCTGTGAGGAATAATAAATGGTACCACATGAAAGTGGGATAAACACTCTTTCGTTTTATACCATGTGTAGGGTGGCTCAAATCAATAAAATGGCAGCGGACGTTAGAAAATTAAATGAAATATTTAAAAAAAAATAGGTGGGGGGGGGGGGGTGGAGTGATTTTCGGGGACGGATTTCAGACGAAGTCGAGGGCTGTGAGGAATAATCAATGGTACCACATGGAAGTGGGATAAACACTCTTTTATTTCATAACATGTGTAGGGTGGCTCAAATAAATAAAATGGCAGCGGACGTTAGAAAAAAAAATAGGTGTGTGTGTGTGGGGGGGGGGGGTAGTGATTTTCGGGGACGGATTTCAGACTAAGGCGAGGGCTGTGAGGAATAATAAATGGTACCACATGAAGGTGGGATAAACACTCTTTCATTTCATACCGTGTGTAGGGTGGCTCAAATAAATAAAATGGCAGCGGACGTTAGAAAATTAAATGAATTATTTAAAAAAAATAGGTGGGGGGTAGTGATTTTCGGGGACGGATTTCAGACTAAGTCGAGGGCTGTGAGGAATAATAAATGGTACCACATGAAAGTGGGATAAACACTCTTTCGTTTTATACCATATGTGGGGTGGCTCAAATAAATAAAATGTCAGCGGACGTTAGAAAATTAAATTAAATATTGACAAAATAGGTAGGGAGGGGTAGTGATTTTCGGGGACGGATTTCAGACTAAGGCGAGGGCTGTTAGGAATAATCAATGGTACCACATGAAAGTGGGATAAACACTGTTTCATTTTATACCATGTGTAGGGTGGCTCAAATAAATAAAATGGCAGCGGACGTTAGAAAATCAAATGAAATATATAAAGAAAATAGGTGGGGTGGGTAGTGATTTTCGGGGACGGATTTAAGACTTAGTCGAGGGCTGTATTCGGTGTATTCGGTGGCTAAAATAAATGAAATGACAGCGGACGTTAGAAAATTAAATGAAATGTAGAAGAAAAATAGATTGGAGGGGTTGGGGAGAGTTATTTTCGGGGGCGGATTTCAGACTAAGTCGAGGGATTTCGGGTATAATGAGTGGTACCACATGAAAGAGAGATAAACACTCTTTCGTTCCATACCATGTGTAGGGTGGCTCAAATAAATAAAATGGTAGCAGACGTTAGAAAATTAAATGAAATATAACAAAAAAATAGACTGGTGGAGGTAGTAATTTTCGGGGACGGATTTAATACTAAGCTGAGGGATGTCAGGAATAATTGATGGCACCACATGAAAGAGGGGTAAATTCTCTTTCATTTCATGCCATGTATTGGGTGGCTAAAAGAAGAGAAATGGCAGCGGACGTTAGAAAAGAAAATGAAATGAAAAAAAAACAACAAAAAAACCTGGTGGGGGTAATGATTTTAGGGACCGATTTCTGATGTAGAGGTATTTCAGGAATAATCTATGTTGCCATATGAAAGAGGATTAAACGCTTAAATTATTCCATACCAATTATTAGGTGGCTGTGGACTTTTGGTAAATAACAATACTGACAAAAAAAATAATCGTGCGGGTATTTGCGGAACGGATTTAAGACTATTTTGAGGACTTATAGTAATATTCTAGGTTGCTATATATAAGATGGATAAATACCCTATCACCCCATGTCGTGTATTGTGTGGCTCAGGACGAAAGAAACATTCGGGTTTGGTAAATGAAAATCGACCTGAAAAGGAGATCAGTATATTCCGATGTTTTTGGTTTATACCGGTAATTACTTCAACATGTTTTACGGGATATTATAGTGATTTTCAGGAATTATGTATGGTGCCACAGAAATGGTAAATAACAATACTGACAAAAAAAATAATCGTGCGGGTATTTGCGGAACGGATTTAAGACTATTTTGAGGACTTATAGTAATATTCTAGGTTGCTATATATAAGATGGATAAATACCCTATCACCCCATGTCGTGTATTGTGTGGCTCAGGACGAAAGAAACATTCGGGTTTGGTAAATGAAAATCGACCTGAAAAGGAGATCAGTATATTCCGATGTTTTTGGTTTATACCGGTAATTACTTCAACATGTTTTACGGGATATTATAGTGATTTTCAGGAATTATGTATGGTGCCACAGAAATGGGGGACAAAGACTTATACAATTATTGTGTGTATTTAATGGTTTAAATAGTACTGGGTATTTGTAATTCACTTCGTATATTCACATAAACGGATGAGCACAGTGTTTAGTTAACCGCAGTTTTCGACGATGAGGTTCAAGGTCATGAACCGGTTGCTGAGAACTATCGTCCGCTCAGATCAGCTCAACGTGCAGTGTCGGGCGATTTGGATCAAACTTTGCAGTAGCGACCGGTGTCACAGTTTCACCGAACACAAATAGGCGACCTATTCGGCTAGCGAGCTATTCGACCGATCCAGCTGGCAACCTGTTCGTTGGCAACCTATTCAGAATTAAGACAACAGTCGCCTAAACTCATCTATTTTTACCAACCAATAAAATCCAACGTTAATTACGTCTATCAAATGAAAGTAGAATAATATATCATTTTTTTATCCATTCCTTTAGCTCAGAATAGAGGTGTAATTTCGCATTATCGTACAAAATTCTAGACATTCAACTAAATATATTCCGAAAGGTAATTAAAAAGGCTTTCCAGATATTATTAGTAAAAGTTGGCACAGTCATATATATTCTGAAAGGTAATTGGATAAGCTTTCCAAATATTTCAGAATATATAGCTGGTTTCTCAGAATTTTGTACGATGGTCCGAATTTCGACTCAGAATATTACCATTCTTTCAGTTTAAAATATTGAAAAATTGGCCATGTTCAGGTTGAGAGCGCGCCCCTTTAATATGATTGTGCCAACTTTTACTAATAATATTTGGAAAGCTTATCCAATTACCTTTCAGAATATATATAGCTGGATGCTCAGAATTCTGGACGATAGTTCGAATTTGGACTTTGAAAAAAATACCGGTCTATCTTTACATATAGAATATTGAAAAATCGGCTATGTTCAGGTTGAGAGCGCGCCCTTTTAATATGATTGTGCCAACTTTTACTAATAATATTTGGAAAGCTTATTCAATTACCTTTCAGAATATATATAGCTGGTTGCTCAGAATTTTGTACGATGGTCCGAATTTCGACTCGGAATATTGCCATTCTTTCACTTTAAAATATTAAAAAATTGTCTAAGTTCAGGTTTAGAGCACGGCCCTTTAATATGATTGTGTCAACTTTTACTAATAATATTTGGAAAGCTTATCCAATCCCCTTTCAGAATATATAGCTGAATGCTCAGAATTTTGTACGATAGTTCGAATTTGGACTTCGAGAAAGATACCGGTCTATCTTGAATATTGAAAAATCGGCTATGTTCAGGTTGAGAGCGCGCCCCTTTAATATGATTGTGCCAACTTTTACTAATAATATTTGGAAAGCTTATCCAATTACCTTTCAGAATATATAGAGCTGGATGCTCAGAGTTTTGTACGATAGTTCGAATTTGGGCTTCGAAAAAATACCGGTCTATCTTTACATGTATATAGAATATTGAAAAATCGGCTATGTTCAGGTTGAGAGCGCGCCCCTTTAATATGATTGTGCCAACTTTTACTAATAATATTTGGAAAGCTTATTCAATTACCTTTCAGAATATTTATAGCTGGTTGCTCAGAATTTAGTACGATGGTCCAAATTTGACTCGGAATATTACCATTCTTTCAGTTTAAAATATTGAAAAATTGGCTATTTTCAGGTTGAGAGCGCGCCCCTTTAATATGATTGTGCCAACTTTTACTAATAATATTTGGAAAGCTTATTCAATTACCTTTTAGAAATATATATATATAGCTGGTTGCTCAGAATTTTGTACGATGGTCCGAATTTCGACTCGGAATATTATTATTCTTTCAATTTAAAATATTGAAAAATTGGCTATGTTCAGGTTGAGAGTGTGCCCCTTTAATATGATTGTGCCAACTTTTACTAATGATATTTGGAAAGCTTATCCAATTACCTTTTAGAATATATATAGCTGGACGCTCAGAATTTTGTACGATGGTTCGAATTTGAACTTCGAAATAAATACCGGTCTATCTTTATATATAGAATATTGAAAAATTGGCTATGTTCAGGTTGAGAGCGCGCCCCTTTAATATAATTGTGCCAACTTTTACTAATAATATTTAGAAAGCTTATTCTGTCACCTTTCCGAATTTATATAGCTGGATGCTCAGAATTTTGTACGATGGTCCGAATTTGGACTCGGAATATTGCCGTTCTTTCACTTTAAAATATCAAAAAATTGGCGACGTTTAGGATGAGAGCGCACCCCTTTAATATGACTGTGCCAACTTTTACTAATGACATTTAGAAAGCTTATTCAATTGCCTGTTAGAATATATTTAGTTGGATCATCAGAATTTTGTACGATGGTCCGAATTTTGACACGGGATATTAACAGTTTTTCCCTTTAAAATTTTTAAAAAATTGGTCATGTTTAGGAAGAGAGTGCACCCCTTTAAAATATGAATGTGCCTACTTTTACTAATAATATCTGGAAAGCCTATTTAATTACCTTTCGGAATATATTTAGTTGAATGTCTAGAATTTTGTACGATAATGCGAAATTACACATCTATTCTGAGGTAAAGGAATGGATAAAAAATATTATTCTACTTTCATTTGATAGACGTAGCGTTGGATTTTATTGGTTGGTAAAAATAGATGAGTTTGGGCGACTGTTGTCTTGATTCTGAATAGGTTGCCAACGAACAGGTTGCCAGCTGGATTGGTCGAATAGGTCGCTAGCCGAATAGGTCGCCAATTTGTGTTCGGTCACAGTTTCAGTTGGTCGTTGGTGTGTGTTTGCTCCTGGGCATTTGCGCATGTCTGAGACTGATGTTTGTGTTAGCAACACAGCTTTATCCACTTCCGCCATTGTGAGATGGTTCCTCATAACTCAAATAACTGATCACTTCAGGAAAAAGTGTTATGTTCTTGGTTAGAGTTTTGTCATTAACAAACATACTTGTTATTGTGATTAGCTGTTTTTTTTAGTGATCAGTAGTTACACGATCAACGGATTTAAGTTAATTGGCTTGAGATTGATTGTTCTATCGTTCGTGATTTGTTGCCGTCGGAGCTCTACTGATCACGCTATTTCCCAGTGGTTATTTGTAGATTCTTTTTTTGTTAAAATCTTATAAATCACTTTTCGATGTTTTAACTATGTTTTAATAATTCACTGTTTTGCAGATTGAATATTGGCCTATATATGATTGGGATTTCTCCGAATCATTATTTTAATTTTGTACATAATAAAAGTTTGACAAGTTGCCTATGTGTTTTATTTCTCAAATACAAATACTTTATCATGCAAACCATCGGATCTACTATACTAGTTACTATAAGTATCGGATATTTATCGGCTTTGGCCTCTATCCGAAAGCCGATATCATCCGAAACTAATTAATCTGAAAATACCACTATTTCTTGAACATGAATCACCCAATTCCATACAAAGAAAAGAATGTGGTAATAAATACTCCTTGTAAATTTAAATTAAAATAAACTAACAGTAGAAACTCGACATCCTCCACTGCTGTCAGTAGTAATACTATAAATAGAGAATCTCCTACGAGTGTTTTTTTGATATCAAAAAATATCAACACAAGTTGATAATGTAAAAAAAACGAGGCTCTGCCGAGTTTTTTTTACTTTATCAACGAGTGTTGATATTTTTTGATATCAAAAAACACGAGTTGGAGATTTTATTTATCACCCAATCCTTTCTTACATGCAGAAATAAATAAATATAATTCTTTGGTATAAATTTGACCTTTACTGGACCTAATTTCATTACTGCGTAGTGATACATCAGTTTTTTGACTGCAGTTTAGCTATTGCAAAGTCCTATATATTGACCCAGTATTTCCTTCAAAGTCAATTAAATAAAAACAGTTTCTTTTTTACAAGAAAAAAGTCACTTTTTATTTAAAATAAGTGGTTTCTTTTTAAAAAAAAGAAAGTAGTTCCTTTTTGATTGACCAATCAAATTCATGTAAAGCGATATCTCCTAAGGAGATATCGCAGTAGATTATGTAATTTATCATACAAGCGATATCTACTGTCAAATAAGATATTGGGTGATAATACTATATAATGGTAGATCATAGTAGAAACCGATCTGGCCGTAAGAAAATCGTAGGGGTAATCCTATCACGGGGAGTCAACAGCTGACTCCTACGATTGCGCATGCGCTAAACACACACCAGGGACCAACTGACACAATCTGTTTCACAGAGAATACTTACGAATTATCTCTGTCACACATGACTGTCTACAACATGTGCATTGACTTCACGTGCCGTCAGTCATTGGCTAAACGGCTCGTGCATTGTTTACATAACACCTAACTGCTTCGGGCAAAATGGTGCGTTTTACTCATTTTAATACCCATTAACACTAAATAGGAAATATTTTTTAATTACAAATGCTTCAAACCTCTTTATTTATTTTTCTTATAATTCAAAAAAATGTTTGAGAATTTAATTTGTCGGAGTAAAAAAGTTAATATGCCGTACTCATTAAGCCTCGTCGATGTCATGCTTATCAGTGATTGTAGCGGCCAAGCGAATATTCACTGCGGGATCAGTTTGCAACTGACACTGTGACACTATGGCGGTATATTAGTGCCAAAATTCTAACATGCTATCGTCTAATTTCTAACCTCCATTCATGTAACTTCTAACCTCCATTCATGTAACTTCTAACTTCCATTCACGTAATTTCTAATTTAAGACAATGTATAATTCAACTTCTTTATTTGTTCAGTGTAAATATCAATTCTATTTCATCTTATTTCTATTATTGAGGCGAAAAATGTCTACTTCATTGTGGTATTACATGTTAAGCATGAACGGCAAACAAATTTAGAATTTTGATACTTCTACCTAGCAACCATCATTATGACATTGTTTGGTGTCGCCACTGTGTGCTCAATTGGATGATTGCGCACCTGATCGGGACCATATTTGGTATAAACGACCCATTCTTCGTTTGGTTGAAGGTTGGAAGGAGTGCTGAGAGAGAGAGAGAGAGTATCTGTGTAGGCCTATCCATAACATTTATACCCTGTGTTAATATAGACCAACTGCATATAGATATTAATTATTGGCTCAACCGTAAAAAAAAAAAAAAAAATTCTCCAAATCCCGTTTAGCTTTGAAATAGAAAATGAAATGAAATGAAAGAGGGTTTAACGCCCTACTGTTTTGTTCCGAACCGGGCTAATGGAGACGGACATACGCCATACAGTGTGTTTTAGGGAAATATTGCTCGGAGAGCGGATCTACGACGTGGACTTATATCGAAGTCTAACGGTCACGGGATCTTTTACGTGCACGCCAACATGTACATGGAACCTCGGGTTTTCATCCAATCGGAACGACAAGACACTAATAAGGGGGAACCACGCCAGAAAATCTGGATGAACTTTTTTCGACCAATGCAGGGATCGAACTCCAGACCCACAGCCTAGCGAGCCTGCGTCTTACCCACTTAGCCACGGTATTCGAAATAATATTTGCAAACCATACATTTATATCACGTTCAATGTTGTTTAGAGGGTAGGATGGCCGAATGTTTAGCACGTGCACGCTGTAACATAAGGTCTGTCATTGAATAAACTGGCGTGGTTTCGATTTCCCGTTTTTACGTGACATGGAGCAGAGCCGCCTTTCCAACCTCGTGGGTTTTCTCCGGGTCCTCCGGTTTCCTCCCACTGCTAAACACTCCTACGCGCAAGCGAATTATTGAAATACAATTGAACGGTGTTAATACCGAAATGACCTGGTTGGTGTGGAGTTGATGTTAAACCTCACGTCCCCATCTCTCTCTCCCGATGTTGTTTTCAATTTTAACACTCAGGCAAGCCACTCAATCTGACGAAGAGGGAGTCGATTGTATCAATAGAATGGTCCCGATCAGGTGCTCAATTCCCAAACTGAGCACACGGTGGCGACACCAAACGATGTCATAATGATGGTTGCTAGGTAGATGTATCAAAATTCTAAATTTGTTTGCCGTTCATGCTTAACATGTAACACCACAATGAAGTAGACATTTTTCGCCCCAATATTAGAAATAAGATGAAATAGAATTGATATTTACACTGAACAAATAAAGAAGTTGAATTATACATTGTCTTAATTTAGAAATAACATGAATAGAAGTTAGAAGTTACATGAATGGAGGTTAGAAATTACATGAATAGAAGTAAGAAATTAGACGAAAGCATGTTAGAATTTTGGCACTAATATACCGCCATATGACACCGGCGCCTCCGCTAGAGGGCTCAGACCAATGACGTATATATATATTAACTAGACCGATGACGCCAATCTGTTTACTAATGACGTGATGACAAATCAATGCAGACTTCCGGTTCAGTCAAGAAGATGTAAACAATACACGTTGTGCACCTTATTTTTTATCGTTATATCGTTTGTAAATAAAAAGACTGATTGGAATTTAGATTTTTTCTGTTATAACCATCGCGTACAGTTCACAAATAAAATTTTATATTTTTTAGAAGTGATCATATCTTATAATTTCAAGTATATGACCACGATTGGGCAATGCGCTGATTGAGGTCTGGCTGAACTACTTATTTTCATATTAGGATTCATTGGCGTATAACGGCACCCGAAAAATTAAAAATAAATATAAAAAGTCTGTTTACGATTCCCCTATCGGAAAAAACCTAAATAAAGACGTTTTCCCACCGACCCCATTTTTTTTAATAGGTAAGGTAAGCAATAGCATCTATACCGACCCTATCTTTTAAAAGCCAAATGCTCAGACCCTCTAGTGTCTAGACCTAAGCTTTTTTTTTATTATTCTGAACTGATTACTGGTTATCAATTTGCTACAGGACCTATGAATCGGGATTGGTGTGATTTCTGCGCCCAAATGCCACAACTCAGTTCTCAGTGTTTACATAAGCACGAATCAGCATTATTTTCTAGAACCTTACGCTGCTCTGTGATTCTACTAGAAATGCTTGGAAATGAATAATATACACTTCATGGCATATTAAAATGTGACACAACAAGGGCTATGGACAGGACTGAACAACAGGGGGCTATTGGGGATGGGTCGATTTTGTTTGCCGAGTGACTGGATTCTTTCGGGAAAATGAACCGTTTTGTCTCTTAAACATAATAAAAACAAAATGAGGCCTACAAATCAGAGAGAGAAATTGGGTTTAACGTCCACTCGACACAAACTATGTAATTTTGGGACTAACATATGGTTTGATTTTATTTCAATAATTCGTTTGTGCGTAGGTGTCTTTAGCAGTGGGAGGAAACCGGAGTGCCCGGAGGAAACCCACAAGGTTGAGAAGGCGCCCCTATCTCCATACCACATACGCAACTACAAATCAATATTCAACCGAGTCATTCAAAAATTACACAGTGCTATACTTTACTATTTTTCGACCTATAACTGGGGTAATAATTGATAATTTAAAAAAAATGTTCTCCATCTCGGGCCGGGCTATGCCATTTTCACTGGGTGCCAAAAATAAGGTAATAGTGGGCCGAATTGATTTTCTAATATTGAGTGGAACGATTTTTTGATAGCGCCCCCTTCCCGCCAACTGCCACCATTGAAATTTTGTTTGTGCGCCCCAGGCTATGGAATGAAAGAATCCATGTTGGTTTTAAAGAAAAAACCTAAATTGTTTTTGAGCGAAGCGACCTTAAGGCACTTGTATTATTATATTTTCCACTTTGTCTAAGGATCGAGTGTCATTAGAAATAATGCAAATCACACCCAATGTCCTCGAAAATACATGTAACTTTAGCAGCAACCACGGTATTGAACAATTATTTGTACAGATGCCCAAACAAATTACAATGTAATGTGTACATTGTCATAAAATAACTGCAAATAAATGATCTTTTCAGAAAGAAAACAAACAGTAAAATGGCTATTCAAAATTTTAATAAAAATGCATATGATTTTGTAGTAGATTATGAAATTTATCACACAAGTGATATCTACAGTAGAATGTGCTTATGGGTGATAATAAACTTTTTTTTTTATCAAGCTATCTTGCAATATTCAATCGTGCAGTAATATAATGGTACACGATAGATCCATAAGACTTGGTAATACAGAGATAGCTGTTCTTGCTATAATAGTTTTAAATTGTGTTCGTAGCGTTTGACAAAACATGTCTACTAGTCAGACGGCTTAGCATAATAATTGTGCAAATTGTGATAAAAGCACCAAACTTGGCACAAATGTTCACTAACATATGGTGATTATTTTAAGATCGGGAGGCATTGGAAAAAAATCAATCTTCTGCGCATGCGCAACATTCAAATCATACAAGGACAAATTCAACTTAAATTAACCAAAAAATTATTTCAAACATTTTGAATATGCTTTTTATAAATGTTCACATCAATTCCGACCTTTTCTAGCATTCTCCGTGGCATAGACACAATGGTGAACACTTCAGAGAGGCCTTTTTGCAGGTACATCTATTTTTGCAGCCTTTCTTGCATTTGCATGAAATCAATTCTGAGCATGATTTTTCTGCTTCCGGAAGTGTTGTCCACAAGGGTTTGTACAGTCCCTCATCGTTCCTGATCCATCCCCAGTCAGTTGGAGATGGAAGTTCTGCCTGTGCAATCAGAGTCTGCCCCCACACATGTCCTCCTTGGTAGGTGGCTCTCTTGATATGCTGCTCAAGGGCAGCGCGAGTAGGAGGGATGCCTGGCAAAGAATTGTTCTTCATGAACATAGTTTTCCTGGCACTGTTGATTTCTGTATCCATGCTTGCCTTGTCATACATCTTGATGACAAACCTTTCAATGGTAGTGAAGGTCTTGTCTGGTATGCAGGTTGGTGCGGTCGCAAGTGTCAAGAGGGCTCCAGTCAAATCTGGCACCAAATTCCAGGCTGTCCAAGCAGATTTCTTTCCATGCCTGGCAAAAGATGACACTGTGTCACACCCTGTCAGAGCATGAAACATTGGGAGTGCTCTAGACTTCTCTGGTCCAAGAGAGGAAGACATCTCATGTGCTGCCAAGTATCGAAAATGCTTTCCTGTCCCAAAGGCAATCCAGAGTTCTGTGTTTGCTTGAAGGATAGCACTGGAGATCTTAACTGCAAGCACAACAACATCAGTGTCTACAGTCCTGATCAGGATCTTTACATGACCATTTCTTGCTGCATGTGCGGCATGTAGCAGAATCCTAGTGTCTGCTTCCTCATGATTACAGGGAGAAATACCTAACAGATCCTCTTTCTCTGGAATGCTTTGAACATGATCAATCTCAGTCACATACAATTCTTTTCCATTTTCTTGTACATATTCCTGCACGAGAACTTGTGACAGAAACTTGAATAGTTCTTCTTTGTTGGTGTTAACATGTAGGAATGACTGCCAATTGGTAGGAAGTGATGCTGTTCCCACGACTCTTCTTCTAACACCCTGTCCTCGTTTGGATCTTGCAGTGTCCTTGAGGCTGTTTGTCATGTACCTGTCCCATACAAGATCTAGACGAGAAGCGTTTTGAAATTTTGACATGACATGAGGAACAAATACCCTTTTGGCATATTCATCAAACGTCTTTGTTGTTCCTATCTTGAGCACCTGGACAATCACAGCACCGTCAAGTATCACACAGGTGGCAGCAGGGGCTTCAGATGTGACTTGAATACCATCAGAAAGACTTTTCAACAGGTCACACTTCTTACCAAGTCTCAGATTTCCTGATTCTGACAAAGAAGGGGGACAAGGCTGGTTCTCATGGCAAAAGAACTCCTCTAGATTTCCATCACGTGTTTGACATCCAATATATAATCGGGCAAACAAATCAATGTCTGATTTCATTGACAACAGCTGATTTTTGCTTGTGTTTGTAGGTTTTGGAGCTGAAGTTACAAACAGAGGGAGTTTGTTCCTGGAGATGACATTGTGAATAGGTGTTGTTCTGTCAATGAGACGCTCCTGTGTAAACCTGTTTAACTGGTTTTGGCCAATTGATTGTGCTGTATAAACAGATTTAGTGGCTGATGCTGTCACTATCTCTCTTGTGTCCAAAACAACCAGTTCCTTGCTGTCATCTTCGAAGGGGTTAACCAATTCACTTATAGTGGCAATGAGTGCAGAGACATTTTTGACAGAAGACTGTTGTATACTCATAGTCTGCTCGTGGTGTTGGGTCTTCATGTCTTTCTTCTCATGTAGTGCTTCAAGTTCAAATTGCTTGATCAACTGTGCAACTTCTGGACCTGCTACCATCCACCTCCTGAGTGCACCAGGGTTGTCAGTCAATCCAACGGCTCCTCCATCCCCCTTTATGCAAGCGTTATTCTGTTCGTGACCTTGATCTAATGGCATTGCAGAAAAAACCTGTTTAGTCTTTCGCACAGTAAAGTTGCCAGAATGAAATGCTTCGTCCACAGCGGGATGTTTTGTCACAAGTTCACACATGTCTCGTAAGTGCAGAGGTATCCATCGAGCATAGTTTGTGTGGTCCAAAGCAAAAAACCAAGGAGCAAGCTTTGTCAGAGATTTCTTGTACAAATCAAAGTTTCCTTCCCTCAGAGACCGCACAAAGGATAACATGCAGAGTTCCAGTTCCAATACTGTGTCCCAGTAGTGGAACATTGGATGGAGTGTTTTCTGGGCAGCACACCAAGTTTCAAATACTAGAGGAAGTTCACCATTGTCATGAGCCGTTTCAGTGTACTTTTCATAAGCTTGAAATTGCAGGTGGTACAAAGCAGCAGCAGTGACTTCATGTGCCCTTCTTGTCCGTGCAACATGAGATGCTTTCAAAAATGAATCTGCAGTACCGGACTTCGCAATCCCTGCCTGTACAAGAGCTTGTGTCCATCCACTTCCACTGAGTCAGTCCCCTATGGTCTTCAGAACTGCCATCTCAATGTGTAGACCACCAAACATCACAACCATCAAATCTTCACCATACATTTCAGGCCATTTCCACTGAATCTGTTTCGCCAATGCAAACAATGGTTGATCAACGGTGATGATTGGTATTTGACCTGCGTTCAAGTGATGAACTGCATCTTGTATGACATCCATTGAGTGTTTGATCATGGCAACCGAGTGAGCGCTTTCATGAAATAAAGGAAGAAGAGCGGAAGACGTCACCATGATATCCTTTGAACTCTGGTTTTGTGCATGATATGCAGCCCATGTAAAGTTCAATGTTTCAATTGGAGCAGAGTTGTCCAGAACCTGTTTGGTGTGCTTCAGCCACATATATTCCTTGTTTAAATTCACAACAAGGTTAGAATCCGTCAGATGTGAGGTGTGCATGATTGGAATACTTGCGTCTTTCACATTTGATGTTACAGGGGGCACTTCGGTGTAACATTGTGGGAGATGATTCAAGGTCTTTGACGATGCATCTGTCCTGTGTACTGTGGGCACATCACGTGTTATGCCATCACCTTCAGACTGGGGATGCTGAAAGAGGGAAATACCTGTTCCGTGGAAAGACTCTTTTGCTGTAGTAGAGCTGGGATTGTGATCAATGTTATCAACAGCAGCTGTAGTGAAAAGTTTGAAGCGCAAGTTCAAAGGACAGACAACGTTGTCCTTTTCAAATTGTTGACACACCCTATTTCCCAATTCTGTTGAAATTGTCAGTACTTTATCATATGAGATACAAAGGCCAAGGCTGTGTAGTTTGTCAACAAGTCCTTTTTTCCGTGTCTGGGCATGCACCATGAGACCAAGATAGGTGGGTACTGGAGTTTCAAGGTCTGATCGGTGTTTTATGAAGGAAGAATTTTCTCTAGAAACCCGCTTGTGCTTGACACTGTTGAATTTCAAAAGCTGGGCAATGGAAAGTGAAGCCTGAGTAGTGGGTTCCTCACTCTGATTCTTGATACTTGCCCCCTCCAGGATCATGTTTACAAGAGCAAGAAGAAGTTGTGGAACAGATTCCTCTTGACAACCCTCTTTGAACGTTCTTTGAGCTGCTGATTGATTCTCCTAGAACATGTGTTGACGAACAATATGGGCAGCCCTTGCAAGATGAATAGCAACAGAATCAGCATTTTCATCACATGCCCGAAATAATGCCTTACCGATATCATTATCAAATGCAAGAAGTACATCTCGTCCTTTTGTGTGAGCTTGCATATCTGGAAATTGAGTGAGTAAACGTTCTTTCAAACGAGTGCTGTGAATCCGTTTTTCAAGATTAATGCCGAACTGTTGAAGCCTTGAAGAATACATGGATGTCAAGTCTGCCAGTTTGAATATGGGTATGGTATTTTCATTATTTCGTGCCTCATCAATGTACATAACCAGTTCTGCAAACACAAGTCCTGAGACTCTCTGTTCTGAATCGTCCACAGGCTTTTCAGACATTGAAGTTCTTGCACGATTGTACAGAGCCACTAAGCACTTAGAATGATACTTGACTTCCAATGCAACCATATCACCTACACTCAACTTAGCTATCAGCTCTGTGTCCTCGAGAAGTGATGCACACTTTCTTACTCTTTCATCAATTTCAAATGTTGATGCTTGATGAAGTGCATTTGTGTTGTCTGTCATTCCGCAAAAAAAACACATGGGGTCTGCCTTTTCTTGGACAAATGATGAAACAGATCTTGTACATTTGTGCATAATTGTTTCATTGTTGTCTCAGTCCAATTTTCTTTTTTCTGCCCTTTTCAAAACTTGGTTATTATACAGAAGTCTGCATGATTTGTGCCATTTTGCACTTTTAGAAAACATTGTTTTCACAACACTCTCACCATCTTCATCTAGTCTATGAAGGAGTCGCAAGTGATGGGGGTCATTTTCCAAATGTGATATTTGGCGAAGATTATCAGCAAAGGAATGATAACTTTCGAAACTGTCTGTCTGTTTGGAGTTTTTCGGATTTTGTAGTTGTTCACTTTTAACAGTTTGACAAATAACACATTGTTCCCAGACTGTTTTATCAGGTATATTGTCTTCTGATAGTGTTTTTGAGACATTTAATATTTTGAAGGTTGTCATAACTGTTGATCTTGCTTTGTCACCATCCAAACCTATCTCTTCTACAGATTCGTCTTCTGTGGCATTTTTTGCTGGTGTCTGAAATAGAAATTGTTTTGTATAATTTTATGATAATTATGTTATTCAGTCATTGCTCTAAATTAATGAGCTAGAAATATCCCCAATAAATAATACATGAAAGCTAGTAATACTCTCTTGAATACATCTTAAATAAAATAATGACTGGTCCCTGAGAGCAGACGACTTTTGATTATCTCCCTTGAATTCCTGTGGGAAAGCTGTTGATGTTTATTGGATAAGTTTAGTTATATTTCTTTTAGTATTTCGTTTAAAGTTGATACATACATGATGTATAGGATGTATTGTAAGTTTCCAACAACAATGTCATGATATTTTAACTCAAATAAAGCAGATACATACCTTTTTGTCACAAGCCCATTTCTCTGTCTTGTCGTCTGCTTGCGGCCATTTTGAAGGGAGCAGTCATTGTTTTTTATGGGAATATGTACATATTTTTTTTTAAAAAGTTGTTTATTTGTTCCAATACAAACAATTTAACAGACAAATAACATATATTGAGCTAGAAATATTTATTCTTCATTATAAAAAAGCTTAAAATATGAATTATAGGTATGCTATTTTCATTTGATGCGCAAAAATAAAAAGTTATTGAATGCCTCCCGATCTTAAAATGCTTCCCACTTATTAGTGGTAAAATGAGCCAACTTTGGTGCTTTTATCATAAAATGCACAATTCATCTGATATGTCTAGCTAAGCAGCCTCACTATACATAAAGTCTGTTTGAATCAGTTGAGTTGTTAAAAGTTTCTTGAATGATGTTAATGAGGTGTGTTGACGAAGGTTCACAAGTAATGAGACCACCTTCTAGCCATCCTTTAACTTGGTATGATCAGTTGTCTATGGTCGCATTTTTCGATTTCGATCACATTTTCGGTAGATTGTAAGACTGAACACGTCCACACAGATACTTAGGAGCAGTGCCACACTTTTAAACTATGTTGTTATTCTGAGCGAAGTTATGAATGTTTAAAATTTTAAAATAGAATTGTCTCTGGCTCTTCATTACAAAACCCACACGCATCATTACCAAGGATTCACAAAAATGTTGGTACTAATAATTGAGTGGATAGTAGGGTATTGAAGGCACTGTGGGGTTTTCCTAGCCAAAGAGCTGATATTTTGAAAAATATTGTCTCTGGCGGTATATTAGATTGAAAATTCTAACATGCTATCGTCTAATTTCTAACTTCCATTCATGTAATTTCTATTTTCATTCATGTATTAGTCTTAATAATAGAAATAAGATGAAAATGAATTAGGATTTACACTGAACAAATTAAAGAAATTGGATTATACTTTGTCTTTTTTTTAGAAATTACATGAATGAAAGTTAGAAATTACATGAATGAAAGTTAGAAATTACATGAATGGAAGTTAGAAATTACATGAATAGAAGTAAGAAATTAGACGATAGCATGTTAGAATTTTGAATCTAAAATACCGCCATAATTGTCAGCACATATTTAAATTATTAGAATTTAAAAATTTCTTCCACGTTTATCTGTAAAATGATATCATTGCTTTCTGTAACTTTGGTTCGTGGTGTGTCTTTTCCTAATATTCACTTTTTATTAATTTGATAAGTTTTTCTTATTTTCTCCTGTCACTTCATAATCTGTGTATGTCATTTACAATCGTGGAAGTGATCTGAAAAATACAACATGTAAATTAAGTATCAATTTACCATTTTCATTTTGAATAAAAATTATCCTGTGAATCTTAACATAATAAAATACATTTTTAAAAATATTTTATTAATTACCAAATATTAAAACATTTATTAAAATTTAAAGTTGATTGTAATTTTCATTATCTTAGATAAATGTAGCTTATATGATGAAATTTATCAAATAAAATGTTAAGATGATATTACTTTAAATGTATTTTTCGCCATATTTATATCAGTTGCGAAGCCTGAAATGTCGTATACATGTAGGCCTTACACGTTGGAATAAATGTTTTTCAAACTAGGCCTATTTCCCAAGGGCTTTTCATTTCCATAGCTACACCATTACCCACGGATTTGAGCTTAGAACTGTGAAATTTAAAAAGATTTATATAGGTATACATGCAAGTCGATTCATTTTAACTAGGTCAGAAGTGACATTAATTATTATTTCATTATCTTAGAGCTATCTAGCATATGTTTAAAAATTGTCTGAATACAAAATGTTTAGACTAGATAATTTCATTTTAAATTTAGATGTATTTTTCGCCATATTTCAATAGGCCTTATTACGTTGAAATAAAGTATTTTATTTTGACTAAAATAGGCCTATTCCCCAAGTGCTGAAACCAGGGATGACGTTGGCTTTCCGCCATTCTTTAGGTACCTCCCCTGTCAACCAAGATGTGTTGAAGAAGTTCAGTAGTATCTTTTTGGCATTTCTGGGCAGATGTTTGAGCATTGGGTACTTTACTTTGTCCTCACCAGCCGCACTATCCTTCTTGAGGGAAAGAGCCTTATTTAACTCTTCCTCTGAGAAGGGCAGATTGATTGGTTCAGCCTCTACATTAGATTCAATTACTAATGAAGGGTGCTGTGAGTAAAAGATTTCTTTCCTCTTCATGAATTCTGGTGGTTGGTTTTCATCTTTACTTGCATCTGCAAATGTCTTAGCAAGTAAATCTGCCTTTTCATTGCCGTTGGTAACGTACTTGTCTCCATCTTCAAGGTTTGGTATGTTGAACGATCTGCGTTTTCCGTGCATGGCGTTCAGTTTCTTCCAGACGACACCTGTTTGCGTGTTTTGGTTCAGCGCATTACAGAATGTCCTCCAGTGCCCACTTTGTGCCTTCTGGATGGTGTCTCTTGCGGCGTATTTCAACTTCAGGTAATTTTGGTGGTTGACTTCATTGAAGTGGCGTTTTCGTAGACGAAGTGCCTTCTTTCTTTCGTAAACTGCCTCTTGACACTCTGAAGACCACCAGGGTTTTGTATTCCTTGGTTTCCTGCCAGAAGTCTTTGGAATGGAGTTGTCTGCTGCACCTATAATTGCACTCGTGATATTGGCGGAGTACACGTTGATGTCGGTGTCGATGATATCTTCTTCCTTCCAATCGAGGCAGCCTACACGGAAGTTAGCCCAATCAGCTTCTATCATTTTCCAATTGGGTCTTCCGTTATAGACTTCTCTGTTGGTTTCAGCTTGGATGTTAAATTCTATCACCAAATGGTCACTGCCAAGTGTCTCATCTTCATGTACTAGCCAATCGCAGCGGTTTGCCATACCAGGCGTGCAGAATGTGAGATCTAGGTGTGAAGGTGGGGCATTTCCTCCAACAAATGTAGGGCTCTCATCATTCAGTACGCATAGGTCGTTCCCTTCTATTATTGAGCATAGGCTAGTCCCCCGACAGTCATTCCTCGGTGACCCCCACAGAGCGTGCTTTGCGTTGAAATCTCCACAAAGCACCGATTCGCCCCGTGGAAGCTGATCGAGAAGTGACTGGAAGTCATCTGGTTTTATTGTGACCTCTGGGGGTACATAGACATTCACTATTGTCAACTTTGTTTTATTGCTCAATGTGATGGCTATGCCCATTGCTTCTAGGGGGTTGGTTACATTCAGTGGAACAGAAATGTAATTTTTGTTGTCACTGACGTAAATGGCAAGGCCGCCGCCACGTGTCGTGCTGCCCGGTCTGTCCCTTCTCTGACAAGTATATCCAGGTAAGTAGATGTCGCTCTTCGTTGGTAATAGCTTGGTTTCCTGGAGGCATATTACATCTTTGGGGTTGCGGTTTATGTATCTTCTCAGTTCAGCACACCTGGGAGCCAGTCCATTGATATTAAGTTGTAGGACTTTTACCTGGCCCGCCATGATGACTGCCTGGATGGATGCCTCTCAGTCTTGTGGGGTTTACTGATCTATCGGCGTCTCACATTCCGTAGTAGGTACCTCATTAGTGTTCGCCTTTGGTGTTAACACCGGCAAGCAACTGGGCATATCGCCAGTGCTGTAGTGACGAACATGCGATATCCTTCTACGGAGCGCGAGATTTACTGATTGATCGGCTTTTATAGATTCTTCGTCGTCTTCTTCTCTTGATCTTTTTTTGACTGTATTGATGGAGTTAATCATTACAATCAGTACATCGGCGTTGACCATGTACGTTCGTAGCTTACCGAGGAGACTGGCCATTTTTGTTGTTTGGTCGTCATTGGACACAGCCACCCTCAGGAACTCGATCATGAAGCTCATGAACCCACTCTCCGATTTAAATTTCGGGACGAAGTGGCCTTCATCAGCTTTCGTTTTCGGTTCCCCCTCTTTCATCTTGGGTTTTGTCTTTTTCTTGGGTGTGGTTGGTTGTAGTTCTGGGCGGGGTGCCGCGATTGGTTCCTTCGGCAGTACTTGCGGTGTCGAGGGAATCGGCTCCGGGATTGGTTTTGCGACCGGAGCCTTATTCCTGACCTCCCCCTCCTTCTTTTTCAGGATTAATGAGGCTTCATTAAAACTTACTTTTTCTTTCACCTGTATTTTTAAGGCTGCCTTGGTATTTTGAATCTTTGGGCATTCGGGTGAGTTCGCTGCGTGACCGCCTTTGCAGTTCGAACATTTATTTGGTATGCCCGCCCTGCAATCAGTCGCCGCATGACTCCCCCCACACTGGGCGCACACAGTCTTTCCCTTGCAGTACTTGACTGTGTGTCCAAGTTTCTGGCAGTTGGCACACTGCCTCACCCTCTGAACATACGGGTGGGTACGTCTTTTCAGGTACACGATTTTTAGGGCCTCGGGCGCTGTTCCTTTCTTGAAGGACAGGGCGACGCTTCCCTGGTCCTTCCCCTCGGCCACTTTAAACCGGTACACCTCGGTTGTCTGGTACCCCCTCTCTGTCAAGTCTTCCAGAATTTCATCCCCGGTATATTCGGCTGGTATCCCATGGACAACCACCTTGTCTATTGACAAGGTGATCGGTTCGGACACCATCACGGACATACCAAGAAGTGCCTTCTGTCCCAATGCCATATCCATGTCAGACCTGCTTTTTAGGGCTAGTCTGAGATGGCCTGGCACTGCTATCTTGATATCGGGTATGCTGGTGATACCCCACTTACTTTTTATCTCCTTCCCCACAGCCGTAAGTTTGGCCCCTTGGAAGGACTTGCCTTCAAGTGGCTTCACTAGAACGACGTGGGTCTGTTCCTCTCTCCTTTTTGTCACAGGAAAAAACTTTGGTGCAGGGCTGCTTTTAAAAGCGTCAGCCATGGACATGGTTGAGTTAGCCTCTGACGCCATCGTTCTTATGCTGTCGAAATATCAAAAAACAAAAGGAGGGACCGAACAGTGTTGATTGGAGTTTAAAGCTGTTGTTAATTAAGCTTGTAACCTGATTTAACTGTTGTTAACCCTTTCCACAGAGAGCCGCTAGTTAATTAATGTTATTTAAAGCTAATTAACTATTGGCTCTTATTGCCTGTGTGAGTTTACTTAACAGTTGTCAGGCTTGTTAACTGTAAGAATAGTTTAGCTTGTTCTTGTTTTTATTAAGAAGCTTGTTATGAGTACAATCAGTTGATTGGCTTGTTCACTGAGCTTTTCGACTAATGAGTGATGGATGGTAAGACAAAAAGAATAAATAAAAAGAAAAAGTAACTAAATAGCGTAGATTATAAATGAGAGATGGGTAAAACTAGTATAATAAAAAAAAAGCCTATATATGTTGAATAAGTAAGAAGAGATATTATCCTATTAATAAAGCAAGGAAGAAGGGAAATTTGACAAAAGAAAAATGAAATTAACAAAAAAGAAAAAAGGTAAATAGTAATGAACAGAAAAAAAAGTAGAGAAAAATAAAAGAAAATAAAGGCTTATACCTTGTGAGGGTATAAAAATAAAAACAACCTTAAATTACTTAGGACTGGAAGATCTTTGCAGTATCTAGTAGTCTTTCTGGATTTGAGGAGTCTTTGGATTCTTGAGTCTTGGCTAGGCTTCTTTATCTATGATAAACTCAGCAATAGCTTTGGAGCTCTGGAGCACAGATGTTAACAGGGCGAACGCTAATTAACGACTGACAAAATGTCCTTGTTTTCCAAACTAGGCTTATTTATATCGGCTATGGTATGCCATAGTTAATACCATTAGTAATCAGAACAATGAGACTTAATTATTACGATTCACACCTCCTATCTCTAGACAATATGTGTTAATGCTTGTTACCCAAATCTTATATCATAATATACTTGTCGGCTAAACATTGTTTGAACAACCCATCACATCTTACATAATACTATGTCATCAATCCCCTCACATACAAATTAAATCTAACATGTACAACAAATAGTGCAAGTGCTTACATTGAATATGTAAAATAAACCATTATCAAAATACCCAACAGTATTTTGTAACAGTGGACCCTATGGAGGTCACAATTTTGAACTGATTTTGATGAAACTTGAAATACATGTTTATAACCTAATGATCTTGGTTCCATTGCATATTTGCCCATATCGGATCATAACTTCCTGAATTATGGCACCTGATTGTACGAAAAATCACCCTTTTAGCTTGTGGTCCCTCTGGAGGTCACAATTATTATCTGATTTATAAAAACGTTTGATTGTATCACAGTTACACCGTAGTTATGGATGAGTTTGAATTATGATTTTCTGATGATTACTTAAAATGCAACAACTCTTGTTGACTGCCGGAATGATTTGGCTGGTGTGTGGGCGTATGTTTCGTTGCCTGGCAACCTATTTTTTTAAAAACGCAAAAAAACTGACTGAAGCTTGTATCTCAGAAACTATAAAAGGTAGATCCATGAAACTTGCAGAATATGTTCGGGATGAACTCGTTTGAAGAAAATTATCGCGAGACTCCTCGGTTATATTGTATTTATGCTATAGACTTACGACTGAGACATTTTTCGTTCAAGGTCACAGCAAAAAAATGGCCTATCAGTTAATAACAAACCATGTAGAAGTCTCAGGGCTTTGAAATCTTTACCCAATCCATTTCTTGATGTGATGAATACAGAAAAAATGTTTTCGCATTGTTATCATATTTATTTTTTTAGACACTAACTACTCAAATTGCATTTTTGTCTATAGCATGTCAAGGTCATACAGAAAGGGTAAGGTCACGGGTCAACTGCAGGTCCGGAGGCTATGGAATTTTCACAGAGTCTTTTCCTGGATACATACACTGAGAAATCGGTAAGGGTGGAAAACAAAATTTTCTTCATAAAAATCTATCTCAAAGTGTCAATAACGATGTAACTGGATAAAAACATAATATTCGGATTATAACTCCTCATTATGGCTTAAAATCTCTAGATAAGGTGTGTTAATTAACAAGGGGGGAAAATGGACTGAAAGGCGAGTTAATTATCGGTAGGGTTTAACAACTCTCGGACGGTGCGTTTTCTGTACTGAGTGCGTTAATTAACCGACGGGTAAAAAACGAATGACACGGTGTGTATTGTTAAATTGGTGTGTTTTCTCGATAGTTGTTATAACTGCACCAAAAGGGTATAATCAAGGACCATGCGGCTTTATTTGATGCGTAATTGTTAAATCAAAACTTGGGAAGGAAAACTGTTTTTACCGTGCGATTTTTCATTCGTCGGTGTGTTTTACGCAAATAGGTCTTTGTATAAGGATCTTTGTATGTCCAGTTGTACGGGGCTGTTTCTTCTATGCGTATTTTGTATTTGTTGATGAACGGAAGACACAGTACGTGTTTTAGAGTCACGCCATTTATAAAATTGAATAGTGAAATATAAATATAGACATTCATCTGTCGTAAAAAGGCGAAAACAATGTCGTCATTTATACGTATCCAGCAGTCAGACCCCAATTTGATTATATCCAGGTATATATCGATAAGCTTAATTTTCCGTATGTCTATATATTTTCTTTTGTTCTGACAATTTATTGTTGTGCGTGTTGACATGAGTACCACGTAAACAGTACGTGTTTTAGAGTCACGCCATTTATAAAATTGAATAGTGAAATATAAATATAGACATTCATCTGTCGTAAAAAGGCGAAAACAATGTCGTCATTTATACGTATCCAGCAGTCAGCAGACCCCAATTTGATTATATCCAGGTATATATCGATAAGCTTAATTTTCCGTATGTCTATATATTTTCTTTTGTTCTGACAATTTATTGTTGTGCGTGTTGACATGAGTACCACGTAAACAGTAACTCATTTTCAGTTTATTGTTTTCCGTGTTGAAATGAGTACCGCGCAACTCGTAACTCATAGCCATTTTATTGTTTTGCGTGTTGGAATTAGTACAACGTACGTAACACATACTTGTTTCATTGCAACTTATTATAAAAAAAACTCTATACAAAAAACAATAGAAATGTTAGCAGTTCAATAATAATTATTCGCGGGCTGCAGTTATTTATTTTTCTTGTCTTTTTGTGGATTTCATTTGTTAACATTATTGTGGTACCACTGAACTATAAATGCATGTGTCTTAAAATTGGTCGCATGCAATATCGCTATTTACCGATATCCCGATAAACCTCCATTTGATTATCCGATACATGTATTAGTCCGAAAATATTTTGCTGACTTTTTAATTTCGGCACAAAAGAGTGTGGATGGTTGCATACTGTCAGTCAGGGTTCAATAATGTGAATTGAAACGTGGCATCATAAGAAACTCATTCACAGAATATAGACGCCCGTTTATCAACACATTGTTGCCTTGTAAACTGTAATTGTAGATTGCCAGTAGTTATAATTACAGTAGGCCTACAAACAAATTTTGACGCATTATTGAACAATCAAAACTGTTACGCTATCGCCAATGATTACTTAAACCCCTTTCTCATGCATTCGTAATTTTATGTCCGGTTAAAATTCATGTCTCACTTAGCAGTGTTACATTCTTCTAAATATGAAAACGCTTTAAGTTTTAGTTACAACTCTATTTATGGAGTATCTTACCTTCATCGAAATAAAATCCATAAAATAGAATTTCCATGCATATGAATATTATCAATAACGTTGCGTTTATCTCCTCACAAAATTTATATTGCTAATGCAGAACACAAAGTAATTTGTATGTGATTGGCTTCAAAAGAACTAAGTTGTCAATCATCCTTTGAACTCTAAGTATTCCTGTGATCGAAACTAATACCAATGTAACAATAGCCAACTGCACGATTCTTTCAAGACAATGTTCTTTGATGCGTAGACATGTCGTCTCCCATGTTGAACCAATGCAGTTACAAACGACATTGTGGATTTGATTATGTATTAGTAATATCTGCTGCATTTACCTGTGTTAAAAAAACAAAGACAGGTCACGTGTCATTAAGCTATTTATATTTTGATTTGTGCGACCTGGGTATAATCTTTGTTGCAGGATCAACCGACGAAATTAATTGGTCGGAAACCTTATAATACCACCATTTTCTTAACATGGCTTCCCCGACTATGAACTTTTGATGTCAGACTGGGAGCGGAGAATTTTCCGCAAAGAAATGAGACTACAAACTTGTATTATGATATTACCAGCGCCAAAATGCTCGATGAGTATAATTGTAAGCATATATTACAAATAATATCAAAATTCAGTATAATTGTCAGCATATATCTTACAAATAAAATCAAAATTTATATCCTATCTGAGATTTCGATTCCTATACCTTCACGGTACCAGAAAACAACAAGAGGGGTTGTAAGACTAAACATATAGGATGAAATACTATGACATTATTATCATGTCGTACTGAAAATTAGAGGACTAAGTTATTTTACTACAGTATATTTCAAAACAAAAAAAAAATTCGTATTGGAAATATGCGAAAATTTAATGCCATTGGTTGTTCTTCTTGAATTGGTTATTAAACATTTCAAAGTTCCATATTACTACACAAACTGACATCAAAGCAGGAAGTACGCTTCGCTGAACACTAACTTGGATCAACGCTGACCTAGATATTATATAACAGCTGCTAATTGTCAGACTTTATTGGGGGTAATTAAATGATCATCGCCATAGTTCAGCTATTTCAGTGAATGTGTATTTTAAACCTCTTTCAAGATTTTATCTTGATTTTAACAATATTTATGTCAAATAAGATAGATTTTATACACTGTCAAAAGTTAAAGATTCAAAAACAAGCCAAAGGCTTATATTAATTCGCCTCCTTAATTAATACATAAACTAAAATAAACGTATAATATATACACTTCACATACAAAATACATTTAACAGTACGGTATTTTGTATTCACTATTAATCGTGCATGCAAGTAATTTAATAGTTTGTGTCACAAAAGTGCTTCACCATTTCATAATACGTTTTCAGGACGTCAGATGTATATTAACCGAGAATTTAATTACCGGTAATTCAGCTAGTATTTTACGATAGTTATTAGAGTCTTTTAGATAAATGTATAAATTTGTGGACTGTATTAAAAATGTGCATATTCATTTGCAAGGTATTATTACTATCACCGTTAGTTACAGTTTGTAAATTAATAAAAATATTTGGTAATGTACGGCTGTCATTTGCGCCTGCTTAGTCCATTCTATTAATTCGCCTCCTTAATTAATACATAAACTAAAATAAACGTATAATATATACACTTCACATACAAAATACATTTAACAGTACGGTATTTTGTATTCACTATTAATCGTGCATGCAAGTAATTTAATAGTTTGTGTCACAAAAGTGCTTCACCATTTCATAATACGTTTTCAGGACGTCAGATGTATATTAACCGAGAATTTAATTACCGGTAATTCAGCTAGTATTTTACGATAGTTATTAGAGTCTTTTAGATAAATGTATAAATTTGTGGACTGTATTAAAAATGTGCATATTCATTTGCAAGGTATTATTACTATCACCGTTAGTTACAGTTTGTAAATTAATAAAAATATTTGGTAATGTACGGCTGTCATTTGCGCCTGCTTAGTCCATTCTATGTTCTTTTAGATAATGTTTTCTGGTTTGTGAATCAGCCTTTACTAATTATGTTGTGGTGTAGGATATTTTATTTTGTTGTCCCCCGCCTTTCGAAGAAAGTTGGGGGACTATTAAAATGGGTTCGTCCGTCTGTCTGTCTGTCTGTCTGTCTGTCCGTCTGTCCGTCACACTTTTTGGGACACAATAACTCTCTTCCTAATTGAGCTAGAATGTTCAAACTTGGTGTATGTGTTTATTAGGTCAATGCCTTGATGGAGTTCGAAGATGAGCATTTTCCGCTTAGGGTAAGCAGAGATAAGCAATTTGATTGGTTGATGCTTTGGGACACGATAACTTTAGTTCTAATTAAGTGAGAGTGATGAAACATGGTGTATAGTTTCATTACAATAATACCTTGACTAAGTTCGATAATGAGCATTTTCTGCTCAGGGTAAGCAGAGCAATTTGATTGGTCGAGACTTTGGTACACAATAACTCTCCTTCTAATTGAGTTAAAATGTTCAAACTTGGTGTATATGCTTATTAGATCAATGCCTTGATGGAGTTCGAAGATGAGCATTTTCCGCTTAGAGTAAGCAGAGATAAGCAATTTGATTGGTTGATACTTTGGGACAAGATAACTTAGGTTCATCTTGATTGATGATTTTTATGCCAATACAATGACTGCATTCTCATTTAGTAATGGATTCGACTGTAAAAATGTATAGAAACGATTGTCTTGGACACGAGGGCCCTTTCCCTTGGCCAGAGGGGCCCTTTTGTCTGTCTTTAGGGTCCCCCTAACTAGGGTACATTTTCATTTTTCTCGTCGGTTTTAGCATTTTTCTTTATAAAACACTTTTGGATAACACTTCGTGTACAGTTTGATTGCTCGATACATTGAAAAAAATAAATGTGCGATTAATTAATATGTGTCTTCTATTTATTTTGGGATTTCGGCGGGGGACATCAGCCTCACTGTTGGCTTGTTCATTTCAAAATGGCAGCCGTAACCATTGCAAAACACGTCTAGTGTACTGATTATTTAATGTTAATTCAATCTTAAATATTGAATATTAGGATCCTATATTCTCCTGGCAAAATATCAACATCAATTGAAATTGACCAATATTGATTTCTATTCTAGTTCGATTAAACATTATTAAACTAAATATGCTATCTCATTTCTTTGGGGAAAATTCTCCACCCCCATCCTGACATCAAATGTTCATAGTCGGGGAAGGCATGTTAAGAAAATGGTGGTATTATAAGGTTTCCAGCCAATTAATTTCGTCGGTTGATCCTGCAACAAAGATTATACCAGGTCAGGTCGCACATATCAAAAAACGAACATTGCACCAGGGACACACCTATTATGCAAATCAAAATATAAATAGGAGATAAACACAACGTTATTGAAAATTCATTTGTGATTTTTAAATTTCCTGTGATCTACAACTTATATGGTAACCGGACATAAAATTACGAATGCATGGAAAGGGGTTTAAGTAATCATTGGCGAAAGCGTAACAGTTTTGATTGTTCAATAATGCGTCAAAATTTGTTTGTAGGCCTACTGTAATTATAACTACTGGCAATCTACAATTAAAGTTTACAAGGCAACAATGTGTTGATAAAGGGGCGTCTATATTCTGTCAATCAGTTTCTTATGATGCCACGTTTCAATTCACATTATTGAACCCTGACTGACAGTATGCAACCATCCACACTCTTTTGTGCCGAAATTAAAAAGTCAGCAAAATATTTTCGGACTAATACATGTATCGGATAATCAAATGGAGGTTTATCGGGATATCGGTAAATAGCGATATTGCATGCGACCAATTTTAAGACACATGCATTTATAGTTCAGTGGGGTTTCAATCACTCGTTAATTAGCGTTCGCCCTGTTAACATCTGTGCTCCAGAGCTCCAAAGCTATTGCTGAGTTTATCATAGATAAAGAAGCCTAGCCAAGACTCAAGAATCCAAAGACTCCTCAAATCCAGAAAGACTACTAGATACTGCAAAGATCTTCCAGTCCTGAGTAATTAGGGTTTCACACTGCGTAGCTTGTGTGAAACACTTGTTTTTGTTAAAATTATTAGGGTTTCACACTGCGTAGCTTGTGTGAAACACTATTGTTTTTGTTAAAATTATTATTCTTATTATTATTATTATTATTAGGGTTTCACACTGCGTAGCTTGTGTGAAACACTATTGTTTTTGTTAAAATTATTATTCTTATTATTATTATTATTATTCAGATTCCAATTTGAATAGATCTCAGCAACTACGTGTCGCATCGTTACGATTTCTTCGGTTTTACTGGGAAAGTGGGTGTGACTTAGAGGATAAAGCTATTTTGAACGTTCTGCGCCAATGCGAAATGTCCGAAATCACCGAAGTTATCGTTTTTGAAAATATTGCAGTTATTTTAACAATAATCATTGGATTTTAACTTTCGATACATTTTGGCATAGCCTGAGACAGGGCACATAGCTACGCTACTTTCGATTTTTGATTTTCGGCAAATCTTCGAAGATATTAGACGCCAAATTTCGAAAATTTAAAATTTTACTAAAAATTTTTTTATTTATGAATATTTTTTAGTCGTATTGTGCACAGAATTAAAGAGTCATCTGACTAGTGCAAAAATGTTAAAATATTTTGTCTCAGTAATTTTCCTTGGCCGCCATTGGCTAATTCAGTTTTTCAGTCCTAGATTAATTTTTTATTGTTCAATTTGTATAAAACAAAGTTCATATGCTTCGTTGTCTCAATTGTCATTTTTTTTGTTACCAATAATGTTATCTGTCGGCACCGGAAGTGGCATAATTTTACCAAAAACTACAATTTTGACAGTTATTTTCTTATTTCGAAAACAAATATTATTTTTTTGAAAAATTATATGACTCAAAGAGTGTGTCCTTTCAAGGCGCAAAAAATGTAGGAAGCAGTTTTTTTAATTTCGATTTCATTTTCGAGCAAATTCGATTAAGAGGCTAAAAATGGTGTAAAATTGGCCTATTTACAACCTATTCAGGCTTTTCAGATTTTAAAATATTTCTTCGTAACTTTTATAAACTTGTAGCTATAATCCATACGAAGAAAATGTATGTTAAAATTCGTTTGTAATATAAGCAGTTGCCAAGAAATGCGCAGTTCTGTACAAGTCACAGTTTTCGTTATTTTGCCTGTAAAATAGTCAATTATGATTGGATTTTTATAAAAGTGACATCATTTGATTCAAAAAGCATGTAGCGTCATATCAAGTTGATTACAATTTAAAATTGACACCGGAAGTGACATCATTTGGTCAAAAAATGCATTTTAAACTTTTTAAATCAATGTTTTATTCAACCAAGAATAACTTAATATGTATTAATAATTTTAACTTTTGGTCTAAATTCACATATAAACAAAACTCATATGGTCACATAGATATCATAAAATGGTTTCTAACTTATTCGGTTGCCGAGAAATAGACGGTTTTCTACAGGTCACTTTTGAAGGTTTCGGGGCCATAAAAGGGTCAATTATTATTCGATTTTCATAAACGTCACACCATGTTATACTTAATGCCATTTGGGATTTCATACAAGTAATTTAAGATTTTCATTATCACCGGAAGTAACGCCATTTTGGCAAAAACTGTATTTTTAGCCTTCAAAACAGATATTTTATTCAAATGGGTCTGTTTTGAAATCTTTTTCAAATTATGGTATTTGATGCCAATCAACAAATAGAATGAACCCATACAGATACCACACAGATACAGATACCACAAAATGGTTTCTAACTTGTACGGTTGCAGAGAAATAGCTGATTTTCTACAAGTCACTTTTCAAGTTTTTTGGTCTTTAAAAGTGGCAATTATTGTTCGATTTACATAAAATTTTCACTATATGATATCGTATGCCATTTCTGATTTCATAAGACTAATTGAACATTTGCATTAACACCGGGAGTAATTTAATTTTGTCAAGATCATTTACAAGTAACAAATGTATAAAATGAATTGATATTGCTGGATTTTGTTGATTCTGCGTCCATTTTATTTGTGTGCAATGTTAATTTGTAAACCTGTTTAGTGGTTTCGCTGGTACCGGAAGTGACATATGTTCAAGGGTAACTTGACACCGGAAGTGACATGTTTAAGGGTAACATGGCGGAGAACGCTAGATCGGCGACGGTCCTACGCATTTTAGCACATATGACGTCATATATAGATTGTGGGTTAGGGTTAGGGTAAGGGCTAGGACCTGTAGATTTGGTCAAAGTCCCGAGATATAAACAGGGCTAGCCCTAGCCCCAACCCATGATCAAGCCTAACCCTTACCCTAACCCACAATTCACATATGACATCACAATTTGCGTAGGACCGTCTCCGATCTAGCGTTCTCCTAACATGGCACCAGTGAAACCCGTCATTCCTGCATGCAGGTCTAGTTATTCTTATTATTATTATTATTATTATTCAGATTCAAATTTGAATAGATCTCAGCAACTACGTGTCGCATCGTTACGATTTCTTCGGGTTTACTGGGAAAGTGGGTGTGACTTAGAGGATAAAGCTATTTTGAACGTTCTGCGACAATGCGAAATGTCCGAAATCACCGAAGTTATCGTTTTTGAAAATATTGCAGTAATTTTAACAATAATCATTGGATTTTAACTTTCGATACATTTTGGCATAGCCTGAAACAGGGCACATAGCTACGCTACTTTCGATTTTTGATTTTCGGCAAATCTTCGAAGATATTAGGCGCCAAATTTTGAAAATTTAAAATTTTACAAAAAACTTTTTTATTTATGAATATTTTTTAGTCGTATTGTGCACAGAATTAAAGAGTCATCTGACTAGTGCAAAAATGTTAAAAAATTTTGTCTCAGTAATTTTCCTTGGCCGCCATTGGCTAATTCAGTTTTTCAGTCCTAGATTAATTTTTTATTGTTCGATTTGTATAAAACAAAGTTCATATGCTTCGCTGTCACAATTGTCATTTTTTTTGTTACCAATAATGTTATCTGTCGGCACCGGAAGTGGCATAATTTTACCAAAAACTACAATTTTGACAGTTATTTTCCTATTTCGAAAACAAATATTATTTTTTTGAAAAATTATATGACTCAAAGAGTGTGTCTTTTCAAGGCGCAAAAAATGTAGGAAGCAGTTTTTTTAATTTCGATTTCATTTTCGAGCAAATTCGATTAAGAGGCTAAAAATGGTGTAAAATTGGCCTATTTACAACCTATTCAGGCTTTTCAGATTTTAAAATATTTCTTCGTAACATTTATAAACTTGTAGCTATAATCCATACGAAGAAAATGTATGTTAAAATTCGTTTGTAATATAAGCAGTTACCAAGAAATGGGCAGTTCTGTACAAGTCACTGTTTTCGTTATTTTGCCTGTAAAATAGTCAATTATGATTGGATTTACATAAAAGTGACATCATTTGATTCAAAAAGCACGTAGCGTCATATCAAGTTGATTACAATTTAAAATTGACACCGGAAGTGACATCATTTGGTCAAAAAATGCATTTTAAACTTTTTAAATCAATGTTTTATTCAACCAAGAATAACTTAATATGTATTAATAATTTTAACTTTTGGTTTAAATTCACATATAAACAAAACTCAAATGGTCATATAGATATCATAAAATGGTTTCTAACTTATTCGGTTGCCGAGAAATAGACGGTTTTCTACAGGTCACTTTTGAAGGTTTCGGGGCCATAAAAGGGTCAATTATTATTCGATTTTCATAAACGTCACACCATGTTATACCTAATGCCATTTGGGATTTCATACAAGTAATTTAAGATTTTCATTATCACCGGAAGTAACGTCATTTTGGCAAAAACTGTATTTTTAGCCTCCAAAACAGATATTTTATTCAAATGAGTCTGTTTTGAAATCTTTTTCAAATTATGGTATTTGATGCCAATCAACAAATAGAATGAACCCATACGATCATACAGATACCACAAAATGGTTTCTAACTTGTACGGTTGCAGAGAAATAGCCGATTTTCTACAAGTCACTTTTCAAGATTTTTGGTCTTTAAAAGTGGCAATTATTATTCGATTTACATAAAATTTTCACTATATGATATCGTATGCCATTTCTGATTTCATAAGACTAATTGAACATTTGCATTAACACCGGGAGTAATTTAATTTTGTCAAGATCATTTACAAGTAACAAATGTATAAAATGAATTGATATTGCTGGATTTTGTTGATTCTGCGTCCATTTTATTTGTGTGCAATGTTAATTTGGAAACCTGTTTAGTGGTTTCGCTGGTACCGGAAGTGACATATGTTCAAGGGTAACTTGGCACCGGAAGTGACATGTTTAAGGGTAACATGGCACCAGTGAAACCCGTCATTCCTGCATGCAGGTCTAGTTATTAGGCTTTCAGACTTTCGTCTGAAAGCCTATTGAGATTACTAAAATTATTATTAGGCTTTCAGACTTTCGTCTGAAAGACTATTGTTTTTACTAAAATTATTATTATTTATTATTATTATTTTATTTTTCGGGGGAGCCTATTTCTCAGCGCCTGTAACAGATACCGATCTGGGACCTAATTCTCTATAGGGAAACCATGTGTTGGCTACTTGATAAACTATTTTTGAAACTTCTGCGCAGACCGGAAGTGGTCGAATTTCGTGCTCTGTCAAAAAATTAAAAAACGGCCGTAGATTCATCAATTCTGTACCTATTTTCATACAAATGACATTTTCGGAAACCTTGATTCTTTTCTCGGACGATAGCAGTTGAAAATTTCGATATTTCGAAACTTCATCGCTGACTTCTTGCGATCGAAAAATGAAAAATTTTATTTGAGAGACAATTTTTGTTGTTTTTCAAAATTTTCAAATTTGACCTACATTTTTGGATACCTGAAGGCAATCTGGTTCCAGGAATATAAGTTTCATTCCGAGTTATCGCCCTTTATTTTTCGATTTTTTTCGAATTTTCTTCACATTTTGTGAGCTTAAGTTTCGTTTTACGGCCGGATCAACGTTTCTCAAATTCCTGATACATGAAGCAATATTGTCAAACCACCGTTTAAAGCAATTTCAACAACAATCCGTAAACCGGAAGTAGTCGAAATAATATGCGATATTTTGAAAAAAACGTGAAAAATTGGTGTCTTGGGTAAAAACACGATTTCTCCGTCCGATATCAACGGATTAAACAAATTAAGGTATCATTTGGTCTAGCGGTGATTGGACCACTGAATGATACCCAATTCGTACGGATACGATGAGCTGGAAGCAAAATATGGCACGCTGAAAATCAAGTATTTTCTGATTTGGAGCGTTTTTGGACGCCTGTATTTCGAAAACTGCTCCAGCGATTTTTCTTAAACTTTATCTATCGATGGTCCTTCCGGTAGTCTTTAGCATGGATCCATCCATTAAGACTATTATATAATTGGAATAAGACAAAAAAGGGACTGAAAATCGAAAAAAGTCGAAAAATCGTGAAATTTGGGAAAATGCTCTACTATTTTTTTATTTTAAGAGATTTTCAAAAAAAAGATATATATTTAAAAAGCTGACCTAATTACGATTCTAATGATGTATGATATGTATGCAGTTATTGAAATTTAATTTTCAATATTTTGACATTTTGACATTTTTAACACTTTTGAACATAGGATTTCTCAGAAGTATTTTATTTGATCGTATAGTGTCGTATATCATTAGAGAGCCCTGTTCCCATGCAAACTCCAAAACTGGATGTGAAAACTACTCGACAATGATTCGTATACCGGAAGTAGTTCAAAAAACAAAGAAAAATGTAAAAAAGATGAAAAAAAATTGGAGCTCTTGCCAAAAGTTCGAATTCTCCGTCACATATTAGCGGACCAAAACAATTAAAGTGTCTTTGGATAGTTCCATTAATAGACGATCGTATAACATCTAAATAACACGAATTTGATTCTTAGGAAATAAATTATGGTACGCCGAAAACTAAGTATTTTCCGTTTTGGAGCATTCTGAGGCGCCTTTTTCTCGTAAACGACGCCTACGATTTTTCTTAAACATTTTTTACTCAGAGTCCTATCGGTGGCCTAGCGTGTGCATTTAATAATAAAAGCGTTGCAATATTATAGGCGGTCCAAAATTGACCTCAATCTTTGAAAAAAGTTGAAAAATCATTAAATTATTGAAAATGCTCTTTTATTTATCTTTTTTTCAAAAATTACTTAATGAATGTTTCTGATATTTCTGCTACAGGAAGTTAAGTATCTAATCAACTTGTTAAAGCAATTCCGACAATGATCGAAAAACCGGAAGTAGTCGAAAAAATGTCCGATATATTGATTTTTTTTTACATTTTTACAGAAAACTTTTTTATTTATGAATATTTTTTGATGGTAGTTTACACAGAGTTAAAGTATCACCACCCTACTTGAGCATAAGTGAGAAAGAATTTTGTCTCAGTAATTTTCTTTAGTCGCCATTGGCTAATTTAGTTTTTCGTACCTAGATTAATTATTTATTGTTCGATTTGTATAAAACAAAGTGCATATGATTCGTAATGTCAATTGTAATATTTTTTGTTACGGTGACATTTTTCTGCACGCAACGGAAGTGGCGTAAAATTAACAAAAACTACAATTTTGAGAGTTAAGTACCACTTTTTGACAGCAAATATTTTTTTTTTCGAAAACTGATATAACAAAAAGTATGCGCCCTGTAAAGGCGCATAAAATGTTTGGCTGGGATTCTTAAATTTCAATTTCATTTCGGGCAATTTCGAATAAAATGTAAAAAAAAGGGTAAAATTCAGTTATTACAACCCATTCAACGTCTTTATATTTTGAACTATTTATTCGTAACTTTCATAAACTCGTAGCCATAATCCAGACGAAGGGAATGTATGCGAAAAACAGTTTGTAACATGAGCAGTTGCCGAGAAATATGCAATTTTGCATGCATCACTTTTCACGTTTTTTTGCCTGTAAAATAGTAAATTATTATCCGATTTTCAATAAATTTTTTTCATTCGATGCCTAATGCCAATTTGGACTAGGTTAAGCCAATTTTACAGTTTCACTGTGACCGAAAATGACGTCATTTTGGCAAAAACTGTATTTTTAACCTAGAAAACAAATATTTTATTCAAATGAGTCTTGTTTATAATATTTTTAAAATTATGATATTTGAATCCCATCACCGAATAGCATGAACCCATACCATCATACAGATACCACAAAAAAGTTTCTAACTTGTACGGTTGCCGAGAAATAGACGATTTTCTACAAGTCACTTTTCAAGCTTTTTGGTCTATAAAAGTGTCAATTATTATTCAATTTTCATACAATTTTCACCATGTGATGCCTGATCATTAAATTTATATTCATTTCACTCCATTCTGGAAGCAGTTTTATATAAGCATTAAGTTGCTTGTTACTGTATCCAACTTATTCATATTATTCCCTCCTTAATTGTATATAAGAATTCTGAATAAATACTTTTTAAATCATGTGATGCCTTATGCCATTTATGATTGCAATGATCTGATTCAACATTTCCATTATCACCGGAAGTAATGTTATATTTGCAAAAACCGTATTTTTAGACTTCAAAATAAAATTTTACTCCAAAATTAGATTTTGCGCGATCCGACTCAAGATGGCGTGTTCAATGACAAATATTACGGGACGCTGAAGATCTAGTATTTTCCTTTTTGGACTTTTATATGATATCAGAATGATACAAATTCGATGGTTAGGCAATAGATTATGAGATGCCGAAAATATAGTATTTTCCTCTTTTTTTGGAGCCTTTTCAAACTCGTTTATCTCGAAAACTACTTCTATTTCACTTCTTAAACTTCTGTTACCCCGAGTCCTATCGGTCGTTTAGGGTATAAAGGTAAATTTAAAAGCATGGCAATGATCTAAAGGACCCTGAAAGCCGATTCAGCACTGCTATGCAGGTCTAGTTTTTTTTATTATTATTCTTTTCCGCCGGAGCCTATTTCTCTATGATCGAAAAGAGATACCGATTTGCGATCCATATTTCTATCGGGAAACTAGGTGGTGGCTACCCAATAAAGCAATTTTGAAACTTCTGCGCAGACCGGAAGTGGCCGAATTTTGAACGTTAATAAAAAATTAAAAATCGGCCGTGGTTTCGTCAATTCTCTACCTATATTCAAACAAATCACATTTTTGGAAAGCCTGAGACTTTTCCGAGACAATAGCAATCTCACATTTTGCGATTTCGAAACTTCGTCGCTGACTTCTATCGTTCGAAAATTCAAAACACGTCGCCTACGAGACAATTTTTGTTATTTTTCAAAATTTGGAAATTTGACCTAGATTTTTGGATACCTGACGTCAATCCGATTCCAGTAACATAAGTTTCATTCAGAGTTACCGCCCTTTATTTTTCGATTTTTTTCGAATTTTCTACCCATTTTGTGAGCTGTGGTGTCGTTTTACAGCCAAAATGATGTTTCTGAAACTTATGGAACATGAAGTTATAGTCCAATACCAACTGATAAAGCAATTTCGACACGGATCTTTAAACCGGAAGTGGTCGAAATAATGTGCAATATTTTGAAAAAAATGCAAAAAATGGATGTTTTCGGGGAAAACGTGATGTCTCCGTCCGATATCAACGGATTAATCAAATTAAGGTACCATTGGGTGGCACGAGGATTGTACTATCGTATGATACCCAATTCATACGGATACTATGATCAGGCAGCAAAATATGGCACGCTGAAAATCAAGTATTTTCTGATTTTTAGCATTTTTGGACGCCTGTATCTCGAAAACTTAACCGCAACTTTTTTTTTAAATTTTTTCTATCGAGAGTCCTTTCGGAGGTATTTTGCATGAAGCCATCCAATAAGACTTTGAAATATCTGGAATAGGTGAAATAACGGACTGAAAATCGAAAAAAGTAAAAAAATCGTGAAATTTTGGAAAATGCTCTACTATTTTTTTATTTTAAGAGATTTTCAAAAAAAGATTGTATATTCAGATAGCTGACCTAATTACGATTCTAACGATGTATAATATGTATGTAGTTATTGAAATTTAATTTTCGATATTTTAAATTTTTTGCATTTTTGGCACTTTTGAACATAGGATTTCTCGGGGGCATTTTATCTGATCTGGTAATGTAATATATCATTACAGAGCCCTGTGGCTATTTTAGTGCCCAAACCGGCTATTAAAACTATTCCGACAATAATAACCATACCGGAAGTATTCAAAAAATTTTAAAAAAAGGTTAAAAACATTGTCGCACTTGCGAAAAACTTGATTTCTCCCTTAGGTAATAGCGGACCAAAAAACCAAAAGTGTCGTTGGATAGCCCTGTTAATGGACCATCATATGTTATCTAAATAATACGATTTTGATGGTAAGGAAATAAATTATTGTATGCCAAAAATCTAGTATTTTCCGATTTTTTAACATTCTGAGACGCCCTTTTCTCGAAAACGACACCGCAGATTTTTCCTAAACTTTTCTTACTCAAAGTCCTATCGGTTGTCTATATATTGAATCCAAAATGAAAAGCATTGAAATAATATAGGTGGTCCAAAAATGGCATCAAACTTTGAAAAAAATTGAAAAATCGTTAAATTTTTGTAAACGCTCTTTAATTTATCTTTTTTTCCCAAACTACTCAATGGATGTTTCTGACACTTCTGGTACAGAAAGTTAAGTAGCCAAATAACTTCGTAAAGCTATCGCGACAATGATCGTAAAACCGGAAGTAGTCGAAAAAATGTCCGATATTTAGAAAAAAACAATTTTTTTTTTACGAAAACCTTTTTTATTTATGAATATTTTTTGATGGTATTTTACACAGGGTTAAAATATCATCCTACTTGAGCAGAAATGAGAAAAAAAATTGTCTCGGTTATTTCCGTTAGCCGCCATCGGCTAATTTAGTTTTTCGTACCCAGAAAAATTATTTATTGTTCGATTTGTATAAAACAAAGTTCATATGCTCCGTGGTCCAAATTGTATTTTTTTTTGTTACGGTGAGATTTTTCTGTCGGCAACGGAAGTGACGTAATATTAACAAAAACTACAATTTTGACAGTTAGGTACCACTTTTTGAAAGCAAATATTTTTTTTCAAAACTGATATAACTAAAAGGATGCACCCTGCAAAGGTGCACAAAATCCTTAGCTCAGATTTTTTAATTTCAATTTCATTTTCGGGCAATTTCGAATAAAATGTAAAATAAAGTGTAAAATTCAGTTATTTACAATTCATTCAGCGTCTTCATATTTTGAAACATTTATTTGTAATTTTCATAAACTCGTAGCAATAATCCAGACGAAGAGAATGTATGCGAAAATAAGTTTGTAATATATACAGTTGCCGAGAAATATGCAATTTTGCATGCATCACATTTCACGTTATTTTGCCTATAAAGGAGTGAATTATTATTCGATTTGCAATATTTTTTCCATTTGATGCATAATGCCAATTTGGACTAGGTCAAGCCAATTTTACATTTTCACTGTGACCGGAAATGACGTCATTTGGGCAAAAAACAAATATTTTATTCAAATGAGTCCGCCTTATAATATTTTTAAAATTATGATATTTGATTCCCATCAACGAATAGAATGAAGCCATACGACCATACGGATACCACAAAATGGTTTCTAATTGTACGGTTACAGAGAAATAGGCGATCTTCTATAAGTCACTTTTCAAGGTTTTTGGTCTATAAAAGTGTCAATTATTATTCGATTTTTATCATTTTTTTACCATTTGATGCCTTATGCCATTTATGGCTTCTATGAACTAAGTTAACATTTTCAATATCACCGGAAGTAATGTAATTTTTGCAAAAAACGTATTTTTAGCCTTCAAAACAAACATTTTTTTGAAGGGATTTATATTTATTATTCGTTTAACTTGATAACGTCTGACTCTAATGGGCAGTAAGATTGAATCAATACCATCATATTGATATCAAAAAAAGCCTTCTAGCATGTTCCCTTGTCGAATAATAGCCAATTTTCCCAGGGTCACTTTTAAGTTTTTTACCTTCTTAATTTCAGTTTATGGGTTATAGGGTAATTATTTATTGCCCAATATGTATAAAACAAAGTTTGTATTTTGTGTGTTGCGAATTTTCGACTTATTTTTCACCTATAAAAATTTCTTTCGGTACCGGAAGTGACGTAATTTTGCCATAATTTACAATTTTGACCGGTCTTTTCGCCAGCAAATATTACTTTTACATATGATAGAGGGTGTCACTGAAGCAAAACAACTAAAGTATAGTTTGGTAGCTCAATGGATCGGCTATGGTATAAGAAACTTTCTGTATGATTCCTGAAAGCCGGTTCAGTGCTGCTTGCAGGTCTAGTTATTAGGGTTTCACACTGCGTAGCTTGTGTGAAACACTATTGTTTTTGTTAAAATTATTATTAGGGTTTCACACTGCGTAGCTTGTGTGAAACACTATTGTTTTTGTTAAAATTATTATTCTTATTATTATTATTATTATTCAGATTCCAATTTGAATAGATCTCAGCAACTACGTGTCGCATCGTTACGATTTCTTCGGTTTTACTGGGAAAGTGGGTGTGACTTAGAGGATAAAGCTATTTTGAACGTTCTGCGACAATGCGAAATGTCCGAAATCACCGAAGTTATCGTTTTTGAAAATATTGCAGTAATTTTAACAATAATCATTGGATTTTAACTTTCGATACATTTTGGCATAGCCTGAGACAGGGCACATAGCTACGCTACTTTCGATTTTTGGTTTTCGGCAAATCTTCGAAGATATTAGGCGCCAAATTTCGAAAATTTAAAATTTTACAAAAAACTTTTTTATTTATGAATATTTTTTAGTCGTATTGTGCACAGAATTAAAGGGTCATCTGACTAGTGCAAAAATGTTAAAAAATTTTGTCTCAGTAATTTTCCTTGGCCGCCATTGGCTAATTCAGTTTTTCAGTCCTAGATTAATTTTTTATTGTTCGATTTGTATAAAACAAAGTTCATATGCTTCGTTGTCTCAATTGTCATTTTTTTTGTTACCAATAATGTCATCTGTCGGCACCGGAAGTGGCATAATTTTACCAAAAACTACAATTTTGACAGTTATTTTCTTATTTCGAAAACAAATATTATTTTTTTGAAAAATTATATGACTCAAAGAGTGTGTCTTTTCATGGCGCAAAAAATGTAGGAAGCAGTTTTTTTAATTTCGATTCCATTTTCGAGCAAATTCGATTAAGAGGCTAAAAATGGTGTAAAATTGGCCTATTTACAACCTATTCAGGCTTTTCAGATTTTAAGATATTTCTTCGTAACTTTTATAAACTTGTAGCTATAATCCATACGAAGAAAATGTATGTTAAAATTCGTTTGTAATATAAGCAGTTACCAAGAAATGGGCAGTTCTGTACAAGTCACTGTTTTCGTTATTTTGCCTGTAAAATAGTCAATTATGATTGGATTTTTATAAAAGTGACATCATTTGATTCAAAAAGCACGTAGCGTCATATCAAGTTGATTACAATTTAAAATTGACACCGGAAGTGACATCATTTGGTCAAAAAATACATTTTAAACTTTTTAAATCAATGTTTTATTCAACCAAGAATAACTTAATATGTATTAATAATTTTAACTTTTGGTTTAAATTCACATATAAACAAAACTCATATGGTCATATAGATATCATAAAATGGTTTCTAACTTATTCGGTTGCCGAGAAATAGACGGTTTTCTACAGGTCACTTTTGAAGGTTTGGGGGCCATAAAAGGGTCAATTATTATTCGATTTTCATAAACGTCACACCATGTTATACCTAATGCCATTTGGGATTTCATACAAGTAATTTGAGATTTTCATTATCACCGGAAGTAACGTCATTTTGGCAAAAACTGTATTTTTAGCCTCCAAAACAGATATTTTATTCAAATGAGTCGGTTTTGAAATCTTTTTCAAATTATGGTATTTGATGCCAATCAACAAATAGAATGAACCCATACGATCATACAGATACCACAAAATGGTTTCTAACTTGTACGGTTGAAGAGAAATAGCCGATTTTCTACAAGTCACTTTTCAAGTTTTTTGGTCTTTAAAAGTGGCAATTATTATTCGATTTACATAAAATTTTCACTATATGATATCGTATGCCATTTCTGATTTCATAAGACTAATTGAACATTTGCATTAACACCGGGAGTAATTTAATTTTGTCAAGATCATTTACAAGTAACAAATGTATAAAATGAATTGATATTGCTGGATTTTGTTGATTCTGCGTCCATTTTATTTGTGTGCAATGTTAATTTGGAAACCTGTTTAGTGGTTTCGCTGGTCCGAAATCACCGAAGTTATCGTTTTTGAAAATATTGCAGTAATTTTAACAATAATCATTGGATTTTAACTTTCGATACATTTTGGCATAGCCTGAGACAGGGCACATAGCTACGCTACTTTCGATTTTTGATTTTCGGCAAATCTTCGAAGATATTAGGCGCCAAATTTCGAAAATTTAAAATTTTACAAAATTTTTTTTTATTTATGAATATTTTTTAGTCGTATTGTGCACAGAATTAAAGAGTCATCTGACTAGTGCAAAAATGTTAAAAAAAATTGTCTCAGTAATTTTCCTTGGCCGCCATTGGCTAATTCAGTTTTTCAGTCCTAGATTAATTTTTTATTGTCCGATTTGTATAAAACAAAATTCATATGCTTCGTTGTCTCAATTGTCATTTTTTTTATTACCAAAAATGTTATCTGTCGGCACCGGAAGTGGCATAATTTTACCAAAAACTACAATTTTGACAGTTATTTTCCTACTTCGAAAACAAATATTATTTTTTGGAAAAATTATTTGACTCAAAGAGTGTGCCCTTTCAAGGCGCAAAAAATGTAGGAAGCAGTTTTTTTAATTTCGATTTCACTTTCGAGCAAATTCGATTAAGAGGCTAAAAATGGTGTAAAATTTACCTATTTACAACCTATTCAGGCTTTTCAGATTTTAAAATATTTCTTCGTAACTTTTATAAACTTGTAGCTATAATCCATACGAAGAAAATGTATGTTAAAATTCGTTTGTAATATAAGCAGTTACCAAGAAATGGGCAGTTCTGCACAAGTCACTGTTTTCGTTATTTTGCCTGTAAAATAGTCAATTATTATTGGATTTTTATAAAAGTGACATCATTTGATTCAAAAAGCATGTAGCGTCATATCAAGTTGATTACAATTTAAAATTGACACCGGAAGTGACATCATTTGGTCAAAAACTGCATTTTAAACTTTTTAAATCAATGTTTTATTCAACCAAGAATAACTTAATATGTATTAATAATTTTAACTTTTGGTTTAAATTCACATATAAACAAAACTCATATGGTCATATAGATATCATAAAATTGTTTCTAACTTGTTCGGTTGCCGAGAAATAGACGGTTTTCTACAGGTCACTTTTGAAGGTTTCGGGGCCATAAAAGTGTCAATTATTATTCGATTTTCATAAACGTTACACCGTGTTATACCTACTGCCATTTGGGATTTCATTCAAGTAATTTAAGATTTTCATTATCACCGGAAGTAACGTCATTTTGGCAAAAACTGTATTTTTAGCCTTCAAAACAGATATTTTATTCAAATGAGTCTGTTTTGAAATCTTTTTCAAATTATGGTATTTGATGCTAATCAACAAATAGAATGAACCCATACGATCACACAGATACCACAAAATGGTTTGTAACTTGTACGGTTGCAGAGAAATAGCAGATTTTCTACAAGTCACTTTTCAAGTTTTTTGGTCTTAAAATTTTACATAAAATTTTCACTATATGATATCGTATGCCATTTCTGATTTCATAAGACTAATTGAACATTTTCATTAACACAGGAAGTAATCTAATTTTGTCAAGATCATTTACAAGTAACAAATGTATAAAATGAATTGATATTGTTGGATTTTGTTGATTCTGCGTCCATTTTATTTGTGTGCAATGTTAATATGGAAACCTGTTTAGTGGTTTCGCTGGTACCGGAAGTGACATATGTTCAAGGGTAACTTGGCACCGGAAGTGACATGTTTAAGGGTAACATGGCACCAGTGAAACCCGTCATTCCTGCATGCAGGTCTAGTTCTTATTATTATTATTATTATTATTATTATTCAGATTCCAATTTGAATAGATCTCAGCAACTACGTGTCGCATCGTTACGATTTCTTCGGTTTTACTGGGAAAGTGGGTGTGACTTAGAGGATAAAGCTATTTTGAACGTTCTGCGACAATGCGAAATGTCCGAAATCACCGAAGTTATCGTTTTTGAAAATATTGCAGTAATTTTAACAATAATCATTGGATTTTAACTTTCGATACATTTTGGCATAGCCTGAGACAGGGCACATAGGTACGCTACTTTCGATTTTTGATTTTCGGCAAATCTTCGAAGATATTAGGCGCCAAATTTCGAAAATTTAAAATTTTACAAAAAACTTTTTTATTTATGAATATTTTTTAGTCGTGTTGTACACAGAATTAAAGAGTCATCTGACTTGCGCAAAAATGTTAAAATTTTTTGTCTCAGTAATTTTCCTTGGCCGCCATTGGCTAATTCAGTATTTCAGTCCTAGATTATTTTTTTATTGTTCGATTTGTATAAAACAAACTTTATATGCTTCGTTGTCTCAATTGTCATTTTTTTTGTTACCGATAGTGTTATCTGTCGGCACCGGAAGTGGCATAATTTTACCAAAAACTACAATTTTGACAGTTTTTTACGATCTTCAAAAACAAATATTATTTTTTTGAAAAATTATATGACTCAAAGAGTGTGTCCTTTCAAGGCGCAAAAAATGGCGGAAGCAGTTTTTTTAATTTCTATTTCATTTTCTAGCAAATTGGATTAAGGGGTGAAAAAAGGCGTAAAATTGACCTATTTACAACCCATTCAGGCTTTTCAGATTTTAAAATATTTTTACATAACTTTTATAAACTTGTAGCTATAATCCATACGAAGAGAATGTATGTAAAAATTAGTTTGTAATATAAGCAGTTGCCGAGAAAAGGGCAGTTTTGCATAAGTCACTTTTTTCGCAATTTTGCCTGTAAAATAGTCAATTATTAATGGATATTCACAAAAGTGACATCATTTGATGCAAAAAGCAAGTGTGCGTTATATCATGTTGATTACTATTTAAAATTGACACCGGAAGTGACGTCATTTAGTCAAAAACTCAATTTTTAACTTTTGAAATCGATATTTTTTTCAACCAAGAATTATGTCACATATAATAATAAAATCAACTTTTGGTTTAAATTCACATATTAACAAAATTCATACGGTCAAAAAGATATCATAAGATTGTTTCTAACTTGTTCGGTTGCCGAGATATAGGCGATTTTCTAAAAGTCACTTTTGAAGGTTTTTGGCCCATAAAAGTGTCAATTATTATTCGATTTTCATAAAATTTTCACCCTTTGAAGCCTAATGTCATAGACGATGTTATAAAACTAATTTAACGTTTTCATTATCACCGGAAGTCACGTCATTTTGGCAAAAACTGTATTTTAAGCCTTCAAAACAGATATTTTATTCAAATGAGTCTGATTTGTAATGTTTATACAATTATGATATTTGATTCCAATCAACAAATAGATTAAACCCATACGGTCATATAAATACCAAAAAATGGTTTCTAACTTGTACGGTTGCCGAGAAATAGACGATTTTCTACACGTCACTTTTCAAGGTTTTTGGTCTATAAAAGTGGCAATTATTATTCGATTTACATAAAATTTTCACCATGAGATGCCTTATGCCATTTCTGATTTCATAAAACTAATGGAACATTTACATTATCACCGGAAGTACTGTAATTTTGTCAGGATCAATTACATGTAACAAATGTATAAAATGAAATGATATTGCTGGATTTGTTTGTTTCTGTTTCCATTTTATTTGATGTGTGCAATGCTTATGTGGAAACCTGTATATTGGTTTCATTGATACCGGAAGTGACATATGTTCAAGGGTAACGTGGCACCGAAAGTGACACAAGTTCAAGTTCAAAGGTAACATGGCACCAGTGAAACCCGTCATTCCTGCATGCAGGTCTAGTTATTATTATTATTATTCAGATTCCAATTTGAATAGATCTCAGCAACTACGTGTCGCATCGTTACGATTTCTTCGGTTTTACTGGGAAAGTGGGTGTGACTTAGAGGATAAAGCTATTTTGAACGTTCTGCGACAATGCGAAATGTCCGAAATCACCGAAGTTATCGTTTATGAAAATATTGCAGTAATTTTAACAATAATCATTGGATTTTAACTTTCGATACATTTTGGCATAACCTGAGACAGGGCACATAGCTACGCTACTTTCGATTTTTGATTTTCGGCAAATCTTCGAAGATATTAGGCGCCAAATTTCGAAAATTTAAAATTTTACAAAAAACTTTTTTATTTATGAATATTTTTTAGTCGTATTGTGCACAGAATTAAAGAGTCATCTGACTAGTGCAAAAATGTTAAAAATTTTGGTCTCAGTAATTTTCCTTGGCCGCCATTGGCTAATTCAGTTTTTCAGTCCTAGATTAATTTTTTATTGTTCGATTTGTATAAAACAAAGTTCATATGCTTCGTTGTATCAATTGTCATTTTTTTTATTACCAAAAGTGTTACCTGTCGGCACCGGAAGTGGCATAATTTTACCGAAAACTACAATTTTGACAGTTATTTTCCTTCTTCGAAAACAAATGTTATTTTTTGGAAAAATTATTTGAGTCAAAGAGTGTGCCCTTTCAAGGCGCAAAAAATGTAGGAAGCAGTTTTTTTAATTTCGATTTCATTTTCGAGCAAATTCGATTAAGAGGTTAAAAATGGTGTAAAATTGACCTATTTACAACCTATTCAGGCTTTTCAGATTTTAAAATATTTCTTCGTAACTTTTATAAACTTGTAGCTATCATCCATACGAAGAGAATATGCGTGAAAATTAGTTTGTAATATAAGCAGTTGCCGAGAAATAGGCAATTTTGCATGAGTCACTTTTCACGTAATTTTGGCTATAAAAGAATCAATTATTATTCGATTTTCAATTTTCTTTCGCCATTGGATGCCTAATGCCATAGTGGACTATTTCAAACCATTTTACCTCTTACGCCGCCACCGGAAATGACGTCATTTGATCAAAACTTAAATTTTAGCCTTTAAAAACAATATTTTATTCAAATGAGTCGTACTTGTTATTTTTTTCAAATTATGATATTTGATTCTATTGATCAAATAGATTGAACCCATACGATCATACAGATACCACAAAATGGTTTCTAACTTGTACGGTTGCAGAGAAATGGACAATTTTCCCTAAGTCACTTTTAAAGGTTTTTGGTCTATAAAAGTGTCAGTTATTATTCGATTTTCATAAAATTTTCACTATATGATATCTTATGTCATTGATGATTTCATAGAACTAATTTAACATTTTCAGTATCACCAGAAGTAATGTCATTTTGGCAAAAACTGTATTTTTAGCCTTCAAAACAGATATTTTTTTTAAATGAGTCTGATTTGTAATATATTTCAAATTATGATATTTGATCCCAATCAACAAATCGATTGAACCCATACGATCATATAGATACCAAAAAATAGTTTTTATCATGTACGGTTGCCGAGAAATAGACGATTTTCTACAAGTCACTTTTCAAGGTTTTTGGTCTATAAAAGTGGCAATTCTTATTCAATCTACATACTATTTTCGCCATATGATGCCTTATGCCATTTCTGATTTCATAAAACTAATTGAACATTTTCATTATCACCGGAAGTAATGAAATTTTTCCAGGATCACTTACAAGTAACATATATATATATATATATATATATATAAAATGAATTGATATTGCTGGATTTGGTTGATTCTTCGTCAATTTTATTTGATGTTTACAATGCTTATGTGGAAACCTGGTCGATGGTTTCATTGGTATCGGAAGTGACATATGTTCAAGGGTAACGTGGCACCGAAAGTGACGTGGCACCAGTGAAACCCGTCATTCCTGCATGCAGGTCTAGTTCTTATTATTATTAGGGTTTCACACTGCGTAGCTTGTGTGAAACACTATTGTTTTTGTTAAAATTATTATTCTTATTAGGGTTTCACACTGCGTAGCTTGTGTGAAACACTATTGTTAGGGTTTCACACTGCGTAGCTTGTGTGAAACACTATTGTTTTTGTTAAAATTATTATTCTTATTATTATTATTCAGATTCCAATTTGAATAGATCTCAGCAACTACGTGTCGCATCGTTATGATTTCTTCGGTTTTACTGGAAAAGTGGGTGTGACTTAGAGGATAAAGCTATTTTGAACGTTCTGCGACAATGCGAAATGTCCGTAATCACCAAATTATCGTTTTTTAAAATATTGCAGTAATTTTAACAATAATCATTGAATTTTAACTTTCGATACATTTTGACATAGCCGGAGACAGGGCACATAGCTACGCTACTTTCGATTTTTGATTTTCGGCAAATCTTCGAAGATATTAGGCGCCAAATTTCGAAAATTTAAAATTTTACAAAAAACTTTTTTATTTATGAATATTTTTTAGTCGTATTGTGCACAGAATTAAAGAGTCGTCTGACTAGTGCAAAAATGTTAAAAAAATTTGTCTCGGTAATTTTCCTTGGCCGCCATTGGCTAATTCAGTTTTTCAGTCCTAGATTAATTTTTTATTGTTCGATTTGTATAAAACAAAGTTCATATGCTTCGTTGTCTCAGTTGTCATTTTTTTTATTACCGGAACTGTTATCTGTCGGCACCGGAAGTGGCATAATTTTACCAAAAACTACAATTTTGACAGTTAGGTACCATTTTTCGAAAACAAATATTATTTTTTGGAAAAATTATTTGACTCAAAGAGTGTGCCCTTTCAAGGCGCAAAAGATGTCGGAAGCAGTTTTTTTAATTTCGATTTCATTTTCGAGCAAATTCGATTAAATGGCTAAAAATGGTGTAAAATTGACCTATTTACAACCTATTCAGGCTTTTTAGATTTTAAAATATTTCTTCGTAACTTTTATAAACTTGTAGCTATAATCCATACGAAGAAAATGTATGTTAAAATTAGTTTGTAATATAAGCAGTTCCCAAGAAATGGGCAGTTCTGTACAAGTCACTGTTTTCGTTATTTTGCCTGTAAAATAGTCAATTATTATTGGATTTTTATAAAAGTGACATCATTTGATTCAAAAAGCATGTAGCGTCATATCAAGTTGATTACAATTTAAAATTGACACCGGAAGTGACGTCATTTGGTCAAAAACTGCATTTTAAACTTTTTAAATCAATGTTTTATTCAACCATGAATAACTTAATATGTATTAATAATTTTAACTTTTGGTTTAAATTCACATATAAATACAACTCATATGGTCATATAGATATCATAAAATTGTTTCTAACTTGTTCGGTTGCCGAGAAATAGACGGTTTTCTACAGGTCACTTTTGAAGGTTTCGGGGCCATAAAAGTGTCAATTATTATTCGATTTTCATAAACGTTACACCATGATATACCTAATGCCATTTGTGATTTCATACAAGTAATTTAAGATTTTCATTATCACCGGAAGTAACGTCATTTTGGCAAAAACTGAATTTTTAGCCTTCAAAACAGATATTTTATTCAAATGAGTCTGTTTTGAAATCTTTTTCAAATTATGGTATTTGATGCCAATCAACAAATAGAATGAACCCATACGATCATACAGATACCACAAAATGGTTTCTAACTTGTACGGTTGCAGAGAAATAGCCGATTTTCTACAAGTCACTTTTCAAGTTTTTTGGTCTTTAAAAGTGGCAATTATTATTCGATTTACATAAAATTGTCACTATATGATATCGTATGCCATTTCTGATTTCATAAGACTAATTGAACATTTTCATTAACACCGGAAGTAATTTAATTTTGTCAAGATCATTTACAAGTAACAAATGTATAAAATGACTTGATATTGCTGGATTGATTGATTGATTCTACGTCCATTTTATTTGTGTGCAATGTTAATTTGGAAACCTGTTTAGTGGTTTCGTTGGTACCGGATGTGACATATGTTCAAGTGTAACTTGGCACCGAAAGTGACATGTTTAAGAGTAACTTGGCACCAGTGAAACCCGTCATTCCTGCATGCCGGTCTAGTTTTTGTTAAAATTATTAGGGTTTCACACTGCGTAGCTTGTGTGAAACACTATTGTTTTTGTTAAAATTATTAGGCTTTCACCATTTTTCAATGGTGAAAGACTATTGTTATTACTAAGATTATTCTTATTATTATTTTTTTTTTTATTGGGGGAAGCTAGATCTCAGAAACTATAAGAGATAGAGGTCTGAAGTTTGATTTTCCCTCGGGAAAATGGGTGGTGGTTACTCCTTAAAACTATTTCCAGATTTGTGCGCATAGCGGAAATGCGTGAAGTCTTTAGCGTGCACAAAAATTGAAAATCGGCCATAATTCAGTTAATTCTCAATCGATTTTTCAGACATTTATATTTTTGAATAGCGGGAGACATTTCGGACTAGATAGCAGTTGAAAAACGTTGAATATAGAAACTTTGTCGCTCTCATTTTTTTGGTGAATACTGGAAAATTTTCAAAAAATTGCTAAAATGTTTATTTTTAGGAATTTAGAAATTCTAATTACATTTTTGGATAGCTGACGTCGATCCGATTCCAACAATATAAGTTGTGTTCTGAAATGTTAACTTTGATTTTTCACTTTTTTTCGCATTTTGGTCAAAAACGGTAAGGCTTATTTTTTTAAAACCACTTCAACGATTTTCCTGAAACTTTAGTAAGATGAACAGAGATGTCTGAATTGTTCCTTAAACTATAAATGAAAATCCTCTAATCACCGGAAGTGGTCAAGAAAGGTATCCAAACTTTGACAAAATTCAGAAAAATGGGTGCCTGTGCGCCAAATAAGATGTATCGATTGGTTGTTTACCGAGTAGTTAAAGTATTATATCGTTTGATAGCCACGTGAATTATCTACAAGATGGTACTATAGCGACAAGTTTCTATCAAAAAATAAAAAAGTTATCTGAGTTTGAAAAGTAAGGTATTTTGCTATTTCGATCAACTTTAGACGCGTATTTCTCGAAAACGCCGCCTACGATTTTTTTTTAAACTTTCTCATTCGAGAGTCTTATAGGTGGTGTATTGTGTGAAACCATTGTACAATTTCTCTAGATGTCATGAGTAGTCGAAAAACGAGATTGAAAATCCAAAACGTCGTATTTTTACCATTTGGAGCATTTTTAAACGTCTTTTTCTCGAAGAGTCAACGTAATCTTTTTGGTTGAACTTCTTCTACAGAGAGTTTGATCGGTAGTCTAAGGTATGAAACCATTGCGCAACAGTTAAAAATATCAGGAGTATGAGAACAAAGGGATCGAAAATTGAAAACGTCACCTTTCATTGTTAAGCGAAATTTGCAGTAAGAGTTGATACAATCTGTACGTATTACATACGTTTAGAGCATTTTCAAAAGCCCCCTTTTCTCTCACAGTGACGATATTTGAGCTAAAAGCATTTCAACTTTGAGTGTTTACTTCTATTCAAAATATGGGTTTAATGGCCCTGTAACAGAAATAGTTGATTGCTGCGTGTAATAATTATTCTTTGAATTAATATTGTTTCTTCTTTGTCAAAATTACCTCATAACCGTAATCATCTCGACATAAATCGACGACTCGCGCTGTTTATAAGCAAATCCAATTTTCAATTGGTTGCTGTTGTATCTTGCAGTAGTATCGTGCAGAAGTACGAATATTGCACCGGTCATAGAAAGTGTAATGTAGTTTGAGCATGGACTCTGTTTGTAATAAATGTCGAAATTTTGTATGTTGGTGACGTCAAATCTTTAACGTGCACGAAATCAGAAAATTGACGATATTCCATTGAATATTCAATCAATTTTTGAACCAGTTACATATTTGAGTCCATTTTGCCTATTTCTCAGCAACTATAAGAGATAGAGGACTGAAGTTTGATTTTCTCTCGGGAAACTGGGTGGTAGTTAGTGCTTAAATGTAAAACGAAATTCGTGCGCATAGCGGAAATGCGTTAAATCTTTAACGTGCACGAAAATTGAAAATCGGCCGTAATTTTGGTAATTGTCAACCGATTTCTCTGATATTTACATTTTTGGATAGCTTGAGACATTTCTAAGAAGATAGCAGTTCACAAACGTCAAAGTTGGAAACTTTATCGCTTTCATTTTTTTGGTGAAAATTGGAAAATTTTCAAAAATTTCCAAAATTTTTATTTTGGGGAATTTTGAATTATGACTTATATTTTTGGATAGCTGACATCAATCCGATTCCAAAAATTTATGATTTATTCTGAAATGTTAACTTTGATTTTTCACTTTTTTTCGCATTTTGATCAAATCGTAGAGTTCTTATTTTTTTAAAACGGCGCCTACGATTTTTCTGAAACTTACTGAATATATAGTCGAAGGTCCAAACCAGTCCATGAACTATAAATGAAAATCCTCTAATCACCGGAAGTAGTCAAGAAAGGTATCCAAAGTTTGACAAAATTCAGAAAAATGGGTGCCTGTGCCCCAAATAAGATGTATCGATTGGTTGTTTACCGAGTAGTTAAAGTATTATATCGTTTGATAGCCACGTGCATTATCTACAAGATGGTACTATAGCGACAAGTTTCTATCAAAACATAAAAAAGTTATCTGAGTTTAAAAAGTATGCTATTTTGTTAATTCGATCAACTTTAGACGCGTATTTCTCTGAAACACCGCCTACGATTTTTTTAAAACTTTCTCATTCGAGAGTCTTATAGGTGGTGTATTGTGTGAAACCATTGTACAATTTTTCTAATTGTCATGGGTAGCCGAAAAAAGAGATCGAAAATTGAAAACGGCGTATTTTTACGTTTTGGAGCATGTTTAGGGTTCTTTTTCTCGAAAAGTCAATGTAATGTTTTTTTGGAATTTCTTCTACAGAGAGTTTTATCAGTAGTCTTATGTATGAAACCATTGCGCAATGGTTAGAAATATCAGGAGTATGAGAACAAAGGGATCGAAAATTGAAAACGTCACCTTTCATTGTTAAGTGAAACATGCAGTTAGAGGTGATATAATCGTACGTATTACCTACGTTTAGAGCCTATTCAAAAGTCTGTTTTTCTCTCACGGTGACGATATTTGAGCGAAAACTATTTCAACTTTGAGAGTTAACTTATATTCAGAATGTGGGGTTAGTGACCCTGTAACAGATATAGTTGATTACTGTGTGTAATAATTAGTCTTTGAATTAATATTGTTTCTTCTTTGTCAAAATTACCGCATAACCGTAATCATCTCGACATAAATCGACGACTCGCGCTGTTTATAAGCAAGTCCAGTGTTAAGAGGATGCAGTTGTATCTTGCAGTAGTATCGTGCAGAAGTACGAATATTGCACCTGTGACAGAAGGCATGATGTAGTTTGAGCATATACTGTATCTGTAATAAATTTTTATATGTTAGTGGTGCCAAATCTTTAACGTGCACGAACTCAGAAAATTGTCGATATTTCATTGCATATTAAATCAATGTTTGAACCAGTTACATATTTGAGTAGCTGACATGAACGCGATTCATAACAAAAGTCCGAATTGGTTATAAATGGAACGTTTTGCATACGTATAAAGCATATATAGAGCTTTTTTTTTTTAAACTGGAAATATTTGAACTAAGGGTGTTTGAATGGTAACCAATATCTGGTACCTGTGCTTCTAGAATGAAAATAATTCATTTTAGTAATTAACAGTTACTCCTGAAATTAATATCCCAGGTTTTTTGTCTACATGACGTCATCATTTGACACCAGTGAAAATGAAGCTCTCTAATGAAGCTATTTATAAATAAGTTACCCCTCAATTACAATGTTGAAAAATTAATGTTGAAAGGTGCGATTTTGGGTTTTGGTTATTACCTGATACTTAAGGTATTTTTTTGTCTCATTCGGAAAACTGTTTTTTCTATAGTCGTTTAGATTTCTGAAACTAAAACTGATAGAGTTCTGAATATTGTTTTTTTTTCTATGTTTTAAACATTTAGTACTTAGATCTATTGCGAAAGTTGTGAACAGACCTGAAGTGATGTAAATCTTTAACGTGCGCGAATGAAAACCGGTCCTAATTATGTCAATTCCCAACCGATTTTCGAAAAAGTTGTATTTTTGCACAGCGGGGGATATTGCGGATGCGATAACGATCGAATTTAGATACCACGTCATTCTCTTTTTTCTTGAATATTTTGAAAATGTACTAAAATTAAAATTTCTTGGAATTTTTGAGTTTTTGATTGCGTGCTTAGATTTCCGACGTCTGTGCGATTCTACCGATCCAAGTTCATTATGTTGGAAATTATTCAACTATATTTTTCACTTTCTTTCTATCGTGATGCGCATGCACAGAAAGTGTCAATATCCGAGTTGTTTAACTGTGTGTGGGTATTTTTTAAGGGGTGAGTGGTGTGCATTTTGTGCTGCCTTGGGTAAGGTGAAAGCCTTCAGTCCTGCAAGCAGGTCTAGTAGGTAATTGGTTTTCCGCCCAAACCAATTACAAAACGCGTTATACGTTTAACTCAAATGGGGCAGCCTAAATCTCAGAAACTATTTGAACGAATGCTTTGAAACTCTGGAAATAAATTAACTGTTTCATGTATTAGTGCTTAAATGTAAAACGAAATTATCAAAACATCCCGCTTTTGTAGAATCTGTAACGTGCACGAAATTTAAAAATCGGCCATAAGTCTTTTAGTTCTTAATCGATTTTTTAAAAAGTTATATTTTTGGATACCCGGAAACATTGGCGAGAAGACAGCAGTTCAAAATCGTTGAATTTTGAAACTTTGTTGTTTTCATTTTTTTGGTGAAAATTGAAAAATTTCATAAAATTGTTATTTTTTGGAATTTTGAAATTTGACTTATATTTTTGGATAGCTGACCTCAAACCAATTCCAACAATATAAGTTTTGTTCTGAAATATTAACTTTGATTTTTCACTTTTTTTTGCATTTTGGTCAAAAACGGTAAGGCTTATTTTTTTAAAATCGCGCCTACGATTTTTCTAAAACTTTGGGAAGATGAACAGAGATGTCTGAATTGTTCCTTAAACTATAAATGAAAATCCTCTAATCACCGGAAGTGGTCAAGAAAGGTATCGAAAGTTTGACAAAATTCAGAAAAATGGGTGTCTGTGCGCCAAATAAGATGTATCGATTGGTTATTTACCGAGTAGTTAAAGTATTATATCGTGTGATAGCCACATGAATTATCTACAAGATGGTACTATAGCGAGAAGTTTCTATCAAAAAATAAAAAAGTTATCTGAGTTTGAAAAGTAAGGTATTTTGCTATTTCGATCAACTTTAGACGCGTATTTCTCGCAAACCCCGCCTACGATTTTTTTTAAAACTTTCTCATTCGAGAGTCTTATAGGTGGTGTATTGTGTGAAACCATTGTACAATTTCTCTAAATGTCATGAGTATTCGAAAAACGAGATTGAAAATCCAAAACGTCGTATTTTTACCATTTGGAGCATTTTTAGACGTCGTTTTCTCGAAAAGTCAACGTAATTTTTTTTTTGAACTTCTTCTACAGAGAGTTTTATCGGTAGTCTTAGGTATGAAACCATTGCGCAACAGTTAGAAATATCAGGAGTATGAGAACAAAGGGATCGAAAATTGAAAACGTCACCTTTCATTGTTAAGTGAAACATGCAGTAAGAGTTGATACAATCTGTACGTATTAGCAACGTTTAGAGCATATTCAAAAGTCCCTTTTTCTCTCACAGTGACGATATTTGGGCAAAAAGTATTTCAACTTTGAGTCTTTACTTCTATTCAAAATAAGGGTATAGTGACCCTGTAGCAGAAGTATTTGATTTATGTTTGTAATAATTAGTCTTTGAATTAATATTGTTTCTCCTTGGCCAAAATTACCTCATAGCCGTAATCATCTCGACACAAATCGACGGCTCGCGCTGTTTATAAGCAAATCCAATTTTTAAGAGGTTGTAGTTGGATCTTGCAGTAGTATCGTGCAGAAGTACGAATACTGCACCGGTCATAGAAAGTGTTATGTCGTTAGAGCATGGACTCTGTTACTAATAAATATCGAAATTTTATATGTTGGTGACGTCAAATCTTTAACGTGCACGAAATCAGACAGAAAATTGCCGATATTTCATTGAATATAAAATCAATTTTTGAACCAGTTACATATTTGAGTAGCTGACATGAAAACGCGATTCCGAAGTCCCGTGTACACATTGGTTTGACATCGACAAAAGTCCGAATTGGTCATAATTGGAACGTTTTGCATACGTATAAAGCATATATAGAGAGATTTTTTTAAAAGTGGCAATATTTGAACTAAGGGTGTTTTAATAGTAACCAATATCTGTTACTGGTGCTTCTAGAGTGAAAATAATTCGTTTTAGTAAATAATAGTTACCCCTCAAATTAATATCGCAGGATTTTTGTCTCCATGACGTCATCATTTGATACCAGTGAAAATAAACCTCTCTCTTGAAGCTATTTATAAGGAAGGCACCCCTCTATATAAATGTTGAAAAATTAATGTTGAATGCATGATTCTGGGTTTTGGTTATTATTTGACACTTACGATACTTTTTTGTCCCAATCGGAAAACTCGTTTTTTTTTATTCTCGTGTAGATCTCTGGAACTAAAACAGATAGAGTTTTGAATATTGATTTTTCCTATGTTTTAAACATTTAGTACTTGGAACTATTGCGAAAGTTGTGAACCAGACCGGAAGTGATGTAAATCTTTAACGTGCACGAATGAAAATCGGTTCTAATTATGTCAATTCCCAACCGATTTTCGAAAAAATTATATTTTTGTACAGCCGGGGATATTGCGGATGGGATAAAGGTCGAATTGTGATAACCATGTCGTTCTCAGTTGAGATAACCAGTTTGAGCATGGACTCTATCTGTAATAAATATTAATTTTTTATATATTACATGTAGTGACGTCAAATCTTTAACGTGCACGAAATCAGAAAATTGTAGATATTTCATTCAATATTTAATCAATTTTTGAACCAGTTGCATATTTGAGTAGTTGATATGGACGTGATTCCAAAGTCCCGTGTACACATTGGTGTGACATTGACAAAAGTCCGAGTTGGTCATAATCGCAACGTTTTGCCCACGTATAAAGCATTATATAGAGAGCTTTTTTTGAAAGAGGCAATATTTGAACTAAAGGTGTTTTACTGGTAACCAATATCTGGTAATGCTGCTTCTAGAGTGAAAATAATTCATTTTAGTCAATAACTGTTACTCCTGAAATTATTACCCCAGGTTTTTTTGTCTACATGACGCCATCATATGATACCAGCGAAAATGACGCTATTTACCGAAACTATTTATAAGGAAGGCACCCCTCTGGACAAATGTTGAAAAGTTGATGTTGAAAGGTATGATTCTTGGTTTTGGTTATGATCTGACACGATCTTTTTTTTTGTCCCATTCGAAAAACTGTTTTTTTTTTCATTCTCGTGTAGATCTCTGAAACTAAAGCAGATAGAGTTCTGAATAATGATTTTTTCTATGTTTTAAGCAGTAACTACTTAGAAGTATTGCGAAAGTTCTGAACAGACCTGAAGTGAAGTAAATCTTTAACGTGCATAAATGAAAATAGGTCCTAATAATCTCAATTCCCAACCGATTTTCGAAAAAGTTATATTTTTGTAGAGCCGGGTATATTGCGGATGCGATATAGGTCGAATTGCAATACCACGCGGTTCTCTTTTTTTCCTGAAAATTTGAAAATGTACTAAAATTGTAATTTTTTCTTTTAGAATTTTTGCGTTTTTGATTGCGTATTTAGATTTCTGGCGCCTGTAGGATTCTACCGATCCAAGTTCATAGTTGTTCAACTATATTTTTCACTTTCCTTCTATCGTAATGCGCATGCACAGAAAGTGTCAATGTCTGAGTTGTTTAAGTGTGTGTGTGTGTGTGTGTGTGTGTGTGTGTGTGTTTTAAGGGGTGAGTGGTAGGCATTTTGTGCTGCCTTTGGTAAGGTGAAAGCCTTCAGCCTTGCAAGCAAGTCTAGTTATTCTTATTATTATTATTAGGCTTTCACCATTTTTCAATGGTGAAAGACTATTGTTATTACTAAGATTATTATTAGGCTTTCACCATTTTTCAATGGTGAAAGACTATTGTTATTACTAAGATTATTCTTATTATTATTTTTTTTTTTATTGGGGGAAGCTAGATCTCAGAAACTATAAGAGATAGAGGTCTGAAGTTTGATTTTCCCTCGGGAAAATGGGTGGTGGTTACTCCTTAAAACTATTTCCAGATTTGTGCGCATAGCGGAAATGCGTGAAATCTTTAGCGTGCACAAAAATTGAAAATCGGCCATAATTCAGTTAATTCTCAACCGATTTTTCAGACATTTATATTTTTGAATAGCGGGAGACATTTCGGACTAGATAGGAGTTGAAAAACGTTGAATATAGAATCTTTGTCGCTCTCATTTTTTTGGTGAATACTGGAAAATTTTCAAAAAATTGCTAAAATGTTTATTTTTAGGAATTTAGAAATTCTAATTACACTTTTGGATAGCTGACGTCGATCCGATTCCAACAATATAAGTTGTGTTCTGAAATATTAACTTTGATTTTTCACTTTTTTTCGCATTTTGGTCAAAAACGGTAAGGCTTATTTTTTTAAAACCACTCCAACGATTTTCCTGAAACTTTGGTAAGATGAACAGAGATGTCTGAATTGTTCCTTAAACTATAAATGAAAATCCTCTAATCACCGGAAGTGGTCAAGAAAGGTATCCAAACTTTGACAAAATTCAGAAAAATGGGTGCCTGTGCGACAAATAAGATGTATCGATTGGTTGTTTACCGAGTAGTTAATGCATTATATCGTTCGATAGCCACGTGAATTACCTACAAGATGGTACTATAGCGACAAGTTTCTATCAAAAAATAAAAAAGTTATCTGAGTTTGAAAAGTAAGGTATTTTGCTATTTCGGTCAACTTTAGACGCGTATTTCTCGAAAACGCCGCCTACGATTTTTTTAAAACTTTCTCATTCGAGAGTCTTATAGGTGGTGTATTGTGTGAAACCATTGTACAATTTCTCTAAATGTCATGAGTAGTCGAAAAACGAGATTGAAAATCCAAAACGTCGTATTTTTACCATTTGGAGCATTTTTAGACGTCTTTTTCTCGAAAAGTCAACGTAATTTTTTTTTTGAACTTCTTCTTCAGAGAGTTTTATCGGTACTCTTAGGTATGAAACCATTGCGCAACAGTTAGAAATATCAGGAGTATGAGAACAAAGGGATCGAAAATTGAAAACGTCACCTTTCATTATTAAGCAAAACATGCAGTAAGGGTTGATACAATCTGTACGTATTAGCAACGTTTAGAGCATATTCAAAAGTCCCGTTTTCTCTCACAGTGACGATATTTGGGCAAAAAGTATTTCAACTTTGAGTCTTTACTTCTATTCAAAATAAGGGTATAGTGACCCTGTAGCAGAAATATTTGATTTATGTGTGTAATAATTAGTCTTTGAATTAATATTGTTTCTCCTTGGCCAAAATTACCTCATAGCCGTAATCATCTCGACACAAATCGACGGCTCGCGCTGTTTATAAGCAAATCCAATTTTTAAGAGGTTGCAGTTGTATCTTGCAGTAGTATCGTGCAGAAGTACGAATATTGCACCGGTCATAGAAAGTTTAATGTAGTTAGAGCATGGACTCTGTTTCTAATAAATATCGATATTTTATATGTGGGTGACGTCAAATCTTTAACGTGCACGAAATCCGAAAATTGGCGATATTTCATTGAATATAAAATCAATTTTTGAACAAGTTACATATTTGGGTAGCTGACATGAAAACGCGATTCCGAAGTCCCGTGTACACATTGGTGTGACATCGAAAAAAGTCCGAATTGGTCATAATTGGAACGTTTTGCATACGTATAAAGCATATATAGAGAGATTTTTTTAAAAGTGGCAATATTCAAATAAGGGTGTTTTAATAGTAACCAATATCTGTTACTGGTGCTTCTAGAGTGAAAATAATTCGTTTTGGTAAATAATAGTTACCCCTGAAATTAATATCGCAGGATTTTTGTCTCCATGACGTCGCCATTTGATACCAGTGAAAATAAACCTCTCTGTTGAAGCTATTTATAAGGAAGGTACTCTTCTAAATAAATGCAGAAAAATTAATGTTGAATGTAGGATTCTGGATTTTGGATATTATTTGACACTTACGATACTTTTTTGTCTTAATCGGAAAACTCTTTTTTTTTATTCTCGTGTAGATCTCTGAATCTGAAACAGATGGAGTTTTGAATATTGATTTTGCCTATGTTTTAAACATTTAGTACTTAGAACTATTGCGAAGTTGTGAACCAGACCGTAAGTGATGTAAATCTTTAACGTGCACGAATGAAAATAGGTTTTAATTATGTCAATTCCCAACCGATTTTCGAAAAAATTATATTTTTGTACAGCCGGGAGTGATGTAAATCTTTAACGTGCATGAATGAAAATCGGTTCTAATTATGTCAATTCCCAACCGATTTTCGAAAAAATTATATTTTTGTACAGCCGGGGATTTTGCGGATGGGATAAAGGTCGAATTGAGATAACCATGTCGTTCTTAGTTGAGATAACCAGTTTGAGCATGGACTCTATCTGTAATAAATATTAAATTTTTATATGTTACATGTAGTGACGTCAAATCTTTAACGTGCACGAAATCAGAAAATTGTAGATATTTCATTGAATATTTAATCAATTTTTGAACCAGTTGCATATTTGAGTAGTTGATATGGACGTGATTCCAAAGTCCCGTGTACACATTGGTGTGACATTGACAAAAGTCCGAGTTGGTCATGATCGCAACGTTTTGCCTACGTATAAAGCATTATATAGAGAGCTTTTTTTTTTGAAAGAGGCAATATTTGAACTAAAGGTGTTTTACTGGTAACCAATATCTGGTAATGCTGCTTCTAGAGTGAAAATAATTCATTTTAGTTACTCCTGAAATTATTATCCCAGGTTTTTTGTCTACATGACGCCATCATATGATACCAGCGAAAATGACGCTATTTACCGAAACTATTTATAAGGAAGGCACCCCTCTGGACCAATGTTGAAAAGTTGATGTTGAAAGGTATGATTCTTGGTTTTGGTTATGATCTGACACGATTTTTTTTTGTCCCATTCGAAAAACTTTTTTTTTTCATTCTCTCGTAGATCTCTGAAACTAAAGCAGATAGAGTTCTGAATAATGATTTTTCCTATGTTTTAAGCAGTAAGTACTTAGAAGTATTGCGAAAGTTCTGAACAGACCTGAAGTGAAGTAAATCTTTAACGTGCATAAACGAAAATAGGTCCTAATAATGTCAATTCCCAACCGATTTTCGAAAAAGTTATATTTTTGTAGAGCCGGTGATATTGGGGATTGCAATACCACGCTGTTCTCCTTTTTTACTAAAAATTTGAAAATGTACTGAAATTGTAAAATTTTTTTTTAGAATTTTTGAGTTTTTGATTACGTATTTAGATTTCTGACGTCTGTAGGATTCTACCGATACAAGTTCATAATGTTGTAAATTGTTCAACTATATTGTTCACTTTCCTTCTAACGTAATGCGCATGCAGAGAAAGTGTCAATATCTGAGTTGTTTAAGTGTGTGTGTGTGTGTTTTAAGGGGTGTGTGTGTTTTAAGGGGTGGGTGGTGGGCATTTTGTGCTGCATTGGGCAAGGTGAAAGCCTTCAGCCTTGCAAGCAAGTCTAGTTATTATTTATTTTTTTATTGGGGGAAGCTAGATCTCAGAAACTATAAGAGATACAGGTCTGAAGTTTGATTTTCCCTCGGGAAAATGGGTGGTGGTTACTCCTTAAAACTATTTCCAGATTTGTGCGCATAGCGGAAATGCGTGAAATCTTTGGCGTGCACAAAAATTGAAAATCGGCCATAATTCAGTTAATTCTCAATCGATTTTTCAGACATTTATATTTTTGAATAGCGGGAGACATTTCCGACTAGATGGCAGTTGAAAAACGTTGAATATAGAAACTTTGTCGCTCTCATTTTTTTGGTGAATACTGGAAAATTTTCAAAAATTTGCTAAAATGTTTATTTTTAGGAATTTAGAAATTCTAATTACACTTTTGAATAGCTGACGTCGATCCGATTCCAACAATGTAAGTTTTGTTCTGAAATATTAACTTTGATTTTTCACTTTTTTTCGCATTTTGGTCAAAAACGGTAAGGCTTATTTTTTTAAAACCACTCCAACGATTTTTCTGAAACTTTGGTAAGATGAACAGAGATGTCTGAATTGTTCCTTAAACTATAAATGAAAATCCTCTAATCACCGGAAGTGGTCAAGAAAGGTATCCAAAGTTTGACAAAATTCAGAAAAATGGGTGCCTGTGCGACTAATAAGATGTATCGATTGGTTGTTTACCGAGTAGTTAAAGCATTATATCGTTTGATAGCCACGTGAATTATCTACAAGATGTTGCTATAGCAACAAGTTTCTATCAAAACATAAAAAAGTTATCTGAGTTTGAAAAGTAAGGTATTTTGCTATTTCGATCAACTTTAGACGCGTATTTCTCGAAAACGCCGCCTACGATTTTTTTAAAACTTTCTCATTGGAGAGTCTTATAGGTGGTGTATTGTGTGAAACAATTGAACAATTTCTCTAAATGTCATGAGTAGTCGAAAAACGAGATTGAAAATCCAAAACATCGTATTTTTACCATTTGGAGCATTTTTAGACGTCTTTTTCTCGAAAATTCAACGTAATTTTTTTTTTTGAACTTCTTCTACAGAGAGTTTTATCGGTAGTCTTAGGTATGAAACCATTGCGCAACAGTTAGAAATATCAGGAGTATGAGAACAAAGGGATCGAAAATTGAAAACGTCACCTTTCATTGTTAAGCGAAACATACAGTAAGAGTTGATACAATCTGTACGTTTTACCAACGTTTAGAGCATATTCAAAATTCCCCCTTTATCTCACAGAGTTTTATCGGTAGTCTTAGGTATGAAACCATTGCGCAACAGTTAGAAATATCAGAAGTATGAGAACAAAGGGATCGAAAATTGAAAACATCATCTTTCATTGTTAAGCGAAACATGAAGTAAGAGTTGATACAATCTGTACGTTTTACCAACGTTTAGAGCATATTCAAAATTCCCCATTTCTATCACAGTGACGATATTTGAGCTAAAAGTATTTCAACTTTGAGTGTTTACTTATATTCAAAATATGGGTTTAGTGACCCTGTAACAGAAATAATTGATTTCTGTGTGTAATAATTAGTCTTTGAATTAATATTGTTTCTTCTTTGTCAAAATTACCTCATAACCGTAATCATCTCGACACAAATCGACGGCTCCCGCTGTTTATAAGGAAATCCAATTATCAAAAGGTTGCAGTTGTATCTTACAGTAGTATCGTGCAAAAGTACGAATATTGCACCTGTGATAGAAAGCATGATGTAGTTTGAGCTTGGGCCCTATCTCTAACTAAAGATAAATTTTTATATGTTAGTGACGTCAAATCATTAACGTGCACGAAATCAGAATATTGTCGATATTTCATTGAATATTCAATTTAGTTTTGAACCAGTTACATATTTGAGTAGCTGACCTGAACGCGATTCCAAAGTTCCGTGTAACACATTGGTGTAACATCGACAAAAGTCCGAATTGGTTATAAATGGAACGTTTTGCATACGTATAAAGCATATATAGAGAGCTTTTTTTAAAACTGGCAATATTTGAACAAAGGGTGTTTGAATGGTAACCAATATCTGGTATTGGTGCTTCTAGAATGAAAATAATTCATATTAGTAATTAACGGCGACTCCTGAAATTAATATCCCAGGTTTTATGTTTACATGACGTCATCATTTGATACCAGTGAAAATGAAGCTCTCTGTTGAAGCCATTTATGAATAAAGTACCCCTCATTTACAATGTTGAAAAATTAATGTTGAAAGGTGCGATTTGGGGTTTTGGTCATTACCTGATACTTAAGATATTTTTTTTTTGTCTCATTCGGAAAACTGGTTTTTTTTCTGTAGTCGTTTAGATTTCTGAAACTAAAATTGATAGAATTCTGAATATTGTTTTTTTTCTATGTTTTAAACATTTAGTACTTAGATCTATTGCGAAAGTTGTGAACAGACCGGAAGTGATGTAAATCTTTAACGTGCGCGAATGAAAATCGGTCCTAATTATGTCAATTCCCAACCGATTTTCGAAAAAGTTATATTTTTGTACTGCGGGGGATATTGCTGATGCGATAACGATCGAATTGAGATACCACGTCGTTCTCTTTTTCCTTGACAGTAAAAAAGGTGTTTTACTGGTAACCGATATCTGGTAATGCTGCTTCTATAGTGAAAATAATTCATTTTAGTCAATAACAGTTACTCCTGAAATTATTATCCAAGATTTTTTGTCTACATGACGCTATCATATGATACCAGCGAAAATGACGCTATTTACTGAAACTATTTATAAGGAAGGCACCCCTCTGGACAAATGTTGAAAACTTGATGTTGAAAGGTATGATTCTTGGTTTTGGTTATGATCTGGTTATGATCTTACACGATCTTTTTTTTTGTCCCATTCGAAAAACTGTTTTTTTTAATTCTCGTGTAGATCTCTGAAACTAAAGCAGATAGAGTTCTGAATAATGATTTTTCCTATGTTTTAAGCAGTAAGTACTTAGAACTATTGCGAAAGTTCTGAACAAACCTGAAGTGAAGTGAATCTTTAACGTGCATAAATGAAAATAGGTCCTAATAATTTCAATTTCCAACCGATTTTCGAAAAAGATATATTTCTGTAGAGCCGGGGATATTGCGGATGCGATATAGGTCGAATTGCAATACCACGCAGTTCTCTTTTTTTTCCTGAAAATTTGAAAATGTACTAAAATTGTAAATTTTTTTAGAATTTTTGCGTTTTTGATTGCGTATTTAGATTTCTGGCGTCTGTTGGATTCTACCAATCCAAGTTCATAATGTTGTAAATTGTTCAACTATATTTTTCCTTTCCTTCTATCGTAATGCGCATGCACAGAAAGTGTCAATATCTGAGTTGTTTAAGTGTGTGTGTGTGTGTTTTAAGGGGTGAGTGGTAGGCATTTTGTGCTGCCTTGGGTAAGGTGAAAGCCTTCAGCCTTGCAAGCAAGTCTAGTTATTATTATTATTATTCAGATTCCAATTTAAATAGATCTCAGCAACTACGTGTCGCATCGTTACGATTTCTTCGGGTTTACTGGGAAAGTGGGTGTGACTTAGAGGATAAAGCTATTTTGAACGTTCTGCGACAATGCGAAATGTCCGAAATCACCGAAGTTATCGTTTTTGAAAATATTGCAGTAATTTTAACAATAATCATTGGATTTTAACTTTCGATACATTTTGGCATAGCCTGAAACAGGGCACATAGCTACGCTACTTTCGATTTTTGATTTTCGGCAAATCTTCGAAGATATTAGGCGCCAAATTTTGAAAATTTAAAATTTTACAAAAAACTTTTTTATTTATGAATATTTTTTAGTCGTATTGTGCACAGAATTAAAGAGTCATCTGCCTAGTGCAAAAATGTTAAAAAATTTTGTCTCAGTAATTTTCCTTGGCCGCCATTGGCTAATTCAGTTTTTCAGTCCTAGATTAATTTTTTATTGTTCGATTTGTATAAAACAAAGTTCATATGCTTCGCTGTCACAATTGTCATTTTTTTTGTTACCAATAATGTTATCTGTCGGCACCGGAAGTGGCATAATTTTACCAAAAACTACAATTTTGACAGTTATTTTCCTATTTCGAAAACAAATATTATTTTTTTGAAAAATTATATGACTCAAAGAGTGTGTCTTTTCAAGGCGCAAAAAATGTAGGAAGCAGTTTTTTTAATTTCGATTTCATTTTCGAGCAAATTCGATTAAGAGGCTAAAAATGGTGTAAAATTGGCCTATTTACAACCTATTCAGGCTTTTCAGATTTTAAAATATTTCTTCGTAACATTTATAAACTTGTAGCTATAATCCATACGAAGAAAATGTATGTTAAAATTCGTTTGTAATATAAGCAGTTACCAAGAAATGGGCAGTTCTGTACAAGTCACTGTTTTCGTTATTTTGCCTGTAAAATAGTCAATTATGATTGGATTTACATAAAAGTGACATCATTTGATTCAAAAAGCACGTAGCGTCATATCAAGTTGATTACAATTTAAAATTGACACCGGAAGTGACATCATTTGGTCAAAAAATGCATTTTAAACTTTTTAAATCAATGTTTTATTCAACCAAGAATAACTTAATATGTATTAATAATTTTAACTTTTGGTTTAAATTCACATATAAACAAAACTCAAATGGTCATATAGATATCATAAAATGGTTTCTAACTTATTCGGTTGCCGAGAAATAGACGGTTTTCTACAGGTCACTTTTGAAGGTTTCGGGGCCATAAAAGGGTCAATTATTATTCGATTTTCATAAACGTCACACCATGTTATACCTAATGCCATTTGGGATTTCATACAAGTAATTTAAGATTTTCATTATCACCGGAAGTAACGTCATTTTGGCAAAAACTGTATTTTTAGCCTCCAAAACAGATATTTTATTCAAATGAGTCTGTTTTGAAATCTTTTTCAAATTATGGTATTTGATGCCAATCAACAAATAGAATGAACCCATACGATCATACAGATACCACAAAATGGTTTCTAACTTGTACGGTTGCAGAGAAATAGCCGATTTTCTACAAGTCACTTTTCAAGATTTTTGGTCTTTAAAAGTGGCAATTATTATTCGATTTACATAAAATTTTCACTATATGATATCGTATGCCATTTCTGATTTCATAAGACTAATTGAACATTTGCATTAACACCGGGAGTAATTTAATTTTGTCAAGATCATTTACAAGTAACAAATGTATAAAATGAATTGATATTGCTGGATTTTGTTGATTCTGCGTCCATTTTATTTGTGTGCAATGTTAATTTGGAAACCTGTTTAGTGGTTTCGCTGGTACCGGAAGTGACATATGTTCAAGGGTAACTTGGCACCGGAAGTGACATGTTTAAGGGTAACATGGCACCAGTGAAACCCGTCATTCCTGCATGCAGGTCTAGTTATTCTTATTATTATTATTATTCAGATTCCAATTTGAATAGATCTCAGCAACTACGTGTCGCATCGTTACGATTTCTTCGGTTTTACTGGGAAAGTGGGTGACTTAGAGGATAAAGCTATTTTGAACGTTCTGCGACAATGCGAAATGTCCGAAATCACCAAATGATCGTTTTTGAAAATATTGCAGTAATTGTAACATTAATCATTGGATTTTAACTTTCGATACATTTTGGCATAGCCGGAGACAGGGAACATAGCTACGCTACTTTCGATTTTTGATTTTCTGCAAATCTTCGAAGATATTTGGCGCCAAATTTCGAAAATTTAAAATTTTACAAAAAACTTTTTTATTTATGAATATTTTTTAGTCGTGTTGTGCACAGAATTAAAGAGTCATCTGACTAGCGCAAAAATGTTAACATTTTTTGCCTCGGTAATTTTCCTTGGCCGCCATGGGCTAATTCAGTTTTTCAGTCCTATATTGATTTTTTATTGTTCGATTTGTATAAAACAAAGTTAATATCCTTCGTTGTCTCAATTGTCATTTTTTTTATGACCAAAAGTGTTATCTATCGGCACCGGAAGTCGCATAATTTTACCAAAAACTACAATTTTGACAGTTAGGTACCATTTTTCGAAAACAAATATTATTTTTTTGAAAAATTATATGACCCAAAGAGTGTGCCCATTCAAGGCGCAAAAAATGTCGGAAGCAGTTTTTTTAATTTCGATTTCATTTTCGAGCAAATTCAATTAAAAGGCTAAAAATGGTGTAAAATTGACCTATTTACAAATTATTCAGGCTTTTCAGATTTTAAAATATTTCTTCGTAACTTTTAAAAACTTGTAGCTATAATCCATACGAAGAAAATGTATGTTAAAATTAGTTTGTAATATAAGCAGTTGCCAAGAAATGGGCAGTTGTGCATAAGTCACTATTTTCGTTATTTTGCGTGTAAAATAGTCAATTATTATTGGATTTTTATAAAAGTGACATCATTTGATTCAAAAAGCATGTAGCGTCATATCAAGTTGAATTCAATTTAAAATTTACACAGGAAGTGGCGTCATTTGGTCAAAAACTGCATTTTAATCTTTTTAAATCAATGTTTTATTCAAACAAGAATTATTTAATATGTATTAATAATTTTAACTTTTGGTTTAAATTCACATATAAACACAACTCATATGTTCATATAGATATCATAAAATTGTCTCTAACTTGTTCGGTTGCCGAGAAATAGACGATTTTCTACAGGTCACTTTTGAAGGTTTTGGGGCCATAAAAGTGTCAATTATTATTCGATTTTCATAAACTTTACACCATGTTATACCTAATGCCATTTAGGATTTTATACAAGTAATTTAAGATTTACATTTTCACCGGAAGTAACGTCATTTTGGCAAAAACTGTATTTTTAGCCTCCAAAACAGATATTTTATACAAATGAGTCTGTTTTGAAATCTTTTTCAAATTATGATATTTGATACCAATCAACAAATAGAATGAACCAATACGATCATACAGATACCACAAAATGGTTCCTAACTTGAACGGTTGCAGAGAAATAGCCGATTTTCTACAAGTGACTTTTCAAGTTTTTTGGTCTTGAAAAGTGGCAATTATTATTCAATTTACAAAAAAATCTTCACTATATTATGATATCTATGCCATTTCTGATTTCATAAAATTAATTGAACATTTTCATTAACACAGGAAGTAATTTAATTTTGTCAAGATCATTTACAAGTAACAAATGTATAAAATGACTTGATATTGCTGGATTGATTGGTTGATTCTGCGTCAATTTTATTTGATGTGAGCAATGTTTATTTGGAAACCTGTTTAGTGGTTTCGTTGGTACTGGAAATGACATGTTCAAGGTAGCTTGGCACCGGAAGTGACATGTTCAAGGGTAACGTGGCACCAGTGAAACCCGTCATTCCTGCATGCAGGTCTAGTTATTATTATTATTATTATTCAGATTCCAATTTGAATAGATCTCAGCAACTACGTGTCGCATCGTTACCATTTCTTCGGTTTTACTGGGAAAGTGGGTGTGACTTAGAGGATAAAGCTATTTTGAACGTTCTGCGACAATGCGAAATGTCCGAAATCACCGAAGTTATCGTTTTTGAAAATATTGCAGTAATTTTAACAATAATCATTGGATTTTAACTTTCGATATATTTTGGCATAGCCTGAGACAGGGCACATAGCTACGCTACTTTCGATTTTTGATTTTCGGCAAATCTTCGAAGATATTAGGCGCCAAATTTCGAAAATTTAAAATTTTACAAAAAACTTTTTTATTTATGAATATTTTTTAGTCGTATTGTGCACAGAATTAAAGAGTCATCTGACTAGTGGAAAAATGTTAAAAAAATTTGTCTCAGTAATTTTCCTTGGCCGCCATTGGCTAATTCAGTTTTTCAGTCCTAGATTAATTTTTTATTGTTCGATTTGTATAAAACAAAATTCATATGCTTCGTTGTATCAATTGTCATTTTTTTTATTACCAAAAGTGTTATCTGTCGGCACCGGAAGTGGCATAATTTTACCAAAAACTACAATTTTGACAGTTATTTTCTTATTTCGAAAACAAATATTATTTTTTGGAAAAATTATTTGACTCAAAGAGTGTGTCTTTTCATGGCGCAAAAAATGTAGGAAGCAGTTTTTTTAATTTCGATTTCATTTTCGAGTTCGAGCAAATTCGATTAAGAGGCTAAAAATGGTGTAAAATTGGCCTATTTACAACCTATTCAGGCTTTTCAGATTTTAAAATATTTCTTCGTAACTTTTATAAACTTGTAGCTATAATCCATACGAAGAAAATGTATGTTAAAATTCGTTTGTAATATAAGCAGTTACCAAGAAATGGGCAGTTCTGTACAAGTCACTGTTTTCGTTTTTTTGCCTGTAAAATAGTCAATTATTATTGGATTTTTATAAAAGTGACATCATTTGATTCAAAAAGCATGTAGCGTCATATCAAGTTGATTACAATTTAAAATTGACACCGAAAGTGACATCATTTGGTCAAAAAATGCATTTTAAACTTTTTAAATCAATGTTTTATTCAACCATGAATAACTTAATATGTATTAATAATTTTAACTTTTGGTTTAAATTCACATATAAATACAACTCATATGGTCATATAGATATCATAAAATTGTTTCTAACTTGTTCAGTTGCCGAGAAATAGACGGTTTTCTACAGGTCACTTTTGAAGGTTTCAGGGCCATAAAAGTGTCAATTATTATTCGATTTCCATAAACGTTACACCGTGTTATACCTAATGCCATTTGGGATTTCATACAAGTAATTTAAGATTTTCATTATCACCGGAAGTAACGTCATTTTGGCAAAAACTGTATTTTTAGCCTTCAAAACAGATATTTTATTCAAATGAGTCTGTTTTGAAATCTTTTTCAAATTATGGTATTTGATGCTAATCAACAAATAGAATGAACCCATACGATCATACAGATACCACAAAATGGTTTGTAACTTGTACGGTTGCAGAGAAATAGCCGATTTTCTACAAGTCACTTTTCAAGTTTTTTGGTCTTTAAAAGTGGCAATTATTACTCGATTTACATAAAATTTTCACTATATAATATCGTATGCCATTTCTGATTTCATAAGACTAATTGAACATTTTCATTAACACAGGAAGTAATTTAATTTTGTCAAGATCATTTACAAGTAACAAATGTATAAAATGACTTGATATTGCTGGATTGATTGGTTGATTCTGCGTCCATTTTATTTGTGTGCAATGTTAATTTGGAAACCTGTTTAGTGGTTACGCTGGTACTGGAAGTGACATATGTTCAAGGGTAACTTAGCACCGGAAGTGACATGTTTAAGAGTAACTTGGCACCAGTGAAACCCGTCATTCCTGCATGCAGGTCTAGTTCTTCTTATTATTATTATTTTTTTTTTTCCAATTTGCTTATATCTCAGCAACTTCTTGTCGGATCGATACAATTTCTTCAGTTTCACTGAGAAAGTGGGTGTGACTTAGAGATTAAAGCTATTCCCGGCATTCTGCGACATTGCGAAATATCCGAAATCACCGAAAATGTCGTTTTTTGAAATATTGCCGTAATATTAACAATAATCATTGGATTTTAGCATATGATGCATTTTGACATAGCCAGAAACAGGGGACATAGCTATGTTACTTTTGATTTTTGATTTTCGACGAATCTTGGAAGATATTAGGCGCCAAATTTTGAAAATTTAAATTTTTACAAAAAACTTTTTTATTTATTAATATTGTTATATGACATTTTAACCAAGATTAAAGATTCATCTGATTTGAACAAAAATGTCAACATTTTTTGTTTCCGTAATTTTCCTTGGCCGCCATTGGCTAATTCAATTTTTCAGTCCTACATTAATTATTTATAGTTCGATTTGTATAAAACCATGTTCATAGGTTCCGTGGTTCAAAATGCCATTTTTTTTGTTACCGGAAAAGTTTCCTGTAGGCACCGGAAGTGGCCTAAATTCAGCAAAAACTACAATATTGACAGTTCGGTACCACTTTTTGAAAGCAAATACTATTTTCTACTAATCTGATCTTACTCAAAAGATGCGCCCTGTTAAGGTGCACAAAATCTCGGACTCAGTTTTTTTAATTTCGATTTTGTTTTCGGGCCATTTCGGTTAAAAGGTAAAAAAAAGGGGTAAAAATAAGCTATTTACAACCCATCCAGTGTCTTCATATATTAAAATATTTCTTCGATACTTTTATAAACTTGTAGCAATAATCCATACAAAGAGAATGTATGTGAAATTTAGTTTGTAATATAAGCAGTTGCCGAGAAATTGGCAATTTTGCATGAGTCACTTTTCACGTTATTTTGGCTGTAAAAGAATCAATTATTATTCGATTTTCAATTTTCTTTCACTGTCTGTTGCCCATTGCCACAGTCGACTATTCCAAACCGTTTTAACACTTTCACTGTTACCGGAAGTGACGTAAAGGCAATAACTGAATTTTTAGCCTTAAAAATACATTTTTCATTCAAATGAGTATTATTTGTAATATTTTTAGAGTTGTGAAATTTGGTTCCCATCAACAAATAGAATGAACCCATACGATCATATAGATACCACAAAATGGTTTCTAACTTGTATTGTTGCAGAGAAATGGACGATTTTCCACAAGTCACTTTTTACTTCATTTTGGCTCTAAAAGAATCAGTTGTTATTCGATTTTCATAAAATTTTCACCATATGATGTCTTATGCCATTTACGATTTCATAGAACTAATTTAACTGTTTTAGTATCACCGGAAGTGATGTCATTTTGTCAAAAACTGAATTTTTAGCCTGCAAAACAGATAATTTATTCAAATGCGTCTGATTTGAAATGTTTTCAAAATTATGATATTTGATTCCATTCAACAAATAGATTGATCCCATACGATCATACAGACACCACAAAATGGTTTCTAACTTGTACGGTTGCAGAGAAATAGTCGATTGTCTACAAGTCACTTTTCAAGGTTTTTGGTCTATAAAAGTGGCAAATATTATTCTATTTACATAAAATTTTCACTATATGATGTCATATGTCATTTCCGATTTCATAAAACTAATTGAATATTTTCATTATCACCGGAAGTAATGTAATTTTGTCAGGATCACTTACAAGTAACAAATGAATTGATATTTGGTTGATTCTGCGTCCAATTTATTTGATGTGTGCAATGCTTATGGGGAAACCTGTGTAATGGTTTCATTGGTACCGGAAGTGACATATGTTCAAGGGTAACGTGGCACCGGAAGTGACATGTTAAAGGGTAACGTGGCACCAGTGAAACCCGTCATTCCTGCATGCAGGTCTAGTTCTTCTTCTTATTATTATTATTTTTTTTTTCCAATTTGCTTATATCTCAGCAACTTCTTGTCGAATCGATACAATTTCTTCAGTTTTACTGGAAAGTGGGTGTGACTTAGAGATTAAAGCTATTCCCGGCATTCTGCGACATTGCGAAATATCCGAAATCACCGAAAATGTCGTTTTTTGAAATATTGCCGTAATATTAACAATAATCATTGGATTTTAGCATATGATGCATTTTGACATAGCTAGAAACAGGGGACATAGCTATGTTACTTTTGATTTTCGACGAATCTTGGAAGATATTAGGCGCCAAATTTTGAAAATTTAAATTTTTACAAAAAACTTTTTTATTTATTAATATTTTTATATGACATTTTAACCAAGGTTAAAGAACCATCTGATTTGAACAAAAAAGTCAACATTTTTTGTTTCCGTAATTTTCCTTGGCCGCCATTGGCTAATTCAGTTTTTCAGTCCTACATTAATTATTTGTTGTTCGATTTGTATAAAACCATGTTCATATGTTCCGTGGTTCAAAATGCCATTTTTTTATTACCGGTAAAGTTTCCTGTAGGCACCGGAAGTGGCGTAAATTCAGCAAAAACTACAATATTGACAGTTCGGTACCACTTTTTGAAAGCAAATACTATTTTCTACTAATCTGATCTTACTCAAAAGGTGCGCCCTGTTAAGGTGCACAAAATCTCGGACTCAGTTTTTTTAATTTCGATTTTGTTTTCGGGCCATTTCGGTTAAAAGGTAAAAAAAAGGGGTAAAAATAAGCTATTTACAACCCATCCAGTGTCTTCATATATTAAAATATTTCTTCGATACTTTCATAAACTTGTAGCAATAATCCATACAAAGAGAATGTATGTGAAATTTAGTTTGTAATATAAGCAGTTGCCGAGAAATGGGCAATTTTGCATGAGTCACTTTTCACGTTATTTTGGCTGTAAAAGAATCAATTATTATTCGATTTTCAATTTTCTTTCACTATCCGTTGCCTATTTCCACAGTCGACTATTCCAAACCATTTTAACACTTTCACTGTTACCTGAAGTGACGTCATTTACTGTTAAGTAAACTCACACAGGCAATAAGAGCCCATAGTTAATTAGCTTTAAATAACATTAATTAACTAGCGGCTCTCTGTGGAAAGGGTTAACAACAGTTAAATCAGCTTACAAGCTTAATTAACAACAGTTTTAAACTCCGATCAACACTATTCGGTCCCTCCTTTTGTTTTTTTGATTATTTCGACAGCATAAGAACGATGGCGTCAGAGGCTAGCTCAACCATGTCCATGGCTGACGCCTTTAAAAGCAGCCCTGCACCAAAGTTCTTTCCTGTGACAAAAAGGAGAGAGGAACAGACCCACGTCGTTCTAGTGAAGCCACTTGAAGGCAAGTCCTTCCAAGGGGCCAAACTTACGGCTGTGGGGAAGGAGATAAAAAGTAAGTGGGGTATCACCAGCACACCCGATATCAAGATAGCAGTGCCAGGCCATCTCAGACTAGCCCTAAAAAAACAGGTCTGACATGGATATGGCATTGGGACAGAAGGCACTTGGTATGTCCGTGATGGTGTCCGAACCGATCACCTTGTCAATAGACAAGGTGGTTGTCCATGGGATACCAGCCGAATATACCGGGGATGAAATTCTGGAAGACTTGACAGAGAGGGGGTACCAGACAACCGAGGTGTACCGGTTTAAAGTGGCCGAGGGGAAGGACCAGGAAAGCGTCCCCCTGTCCTTCAAGAAAGGAACAGCGCCCGAGGCCCTAAAAATCGTGTACCTGAATAGACGTACCCACCCGTATGTTCAGAGGGTGAGGCAGTGTGCCAACTGCCAGAAACTGGGACACACAGTCAAGTACTGCAAGGGAAAGACTGTGTGCGCCCAGTGTGGGGGGAGTCATGCGGCGACTGATTGCAGGGCGGGGATACCAAATAAACGTTCGAACTGCAAAGGCGGTCACGCAGCGAACTCACCCGAATGCCCAAAGATTCAAAATACCAAGGCAGCCTTAAAAATACAGGTGAAAGAAAAAGTAAGTTTTAATGAAGCCTCATTAATCCTACAAAAAAGAAGGAGGGGAAGTCCAAAGAGGTCAGGAATAAGGCTCCGGTCGCAAAACCAATCCCGGAGCCGATTCCCTCGACACCGCAAGTACAGCCGAAGGAACCAATCGCGGCACCCCGCCCAGAACAACAACCAACCACACCCAAGAAAAAGACAAAACCCAAGATGAAAGAGGGGGAACCGAAAACGAAAGCTGATGAAGGCCACTTCGTCCCGAAATTTAAATCGGAGAGTGGGTTCATGAGCTTCATGATCGAGTTCCTGGGGGTGGCTGTGTCCAATGACGACCAAACAACAAAAATGGCCAGTCTCCTCGGTAAGCTACGAACGTACATGGTCAACGCCGATGTACTGATTGTAATGATTAACTCCATCAATACAGTCAAAAAAAGATCAAGAAAAGAAGACGACGAAGAATCTATAAAAGCCGATCAATCAGTAAATCTCGCGCTCCGTAGAAGGATATCGCATGTTCGTCACTACAGCACTGGCGATATGCCCAGTTGCTTGTCGGTGTTCAACACCAAAGGCGAACACTAATGGGGTACCTACTACGGAATGTGAGACGCCGATAGATCAGTAAACCCCACAAGACTGAGAGGCATCCATCCAGGCAGTCATCGTGGCGGGCCAGGTAAAAGTCCTACAACTTAATATCAATGGACTGGCTCCCAGATGTGCTGAACTGAGAAAATACATAAACCGCAACCCCAAAGATGTAATATGCCTCCAAGAAACCAAGCTACTACCAACGAAGAGCGACATCTACTTACCCGGATATACTTGTCAGAGAAGGGACAGACCGGGCAGCACGACACGTGGCGGCGGCTTTGCCATTTACGTCAGTGACAACATAAATTACATTTCTGTTCCACTGAATGTAACCAACCCCCTAGAAGCAATGGACATAGCCATCACATTGAGCAATAAAACAAAGTTGACAATAGTGAATGTCTATGCACCCCCAGAGGTCACAATAAAACCAGATGACTTCCAGTCACTTCTCGATCAGCTTCCACGGGGCGAATCGGTGCTTTGTAGAGACTTCAACGCAAAGCACGCTCTGTGGGGGTCACCGAGGAATGACTGTCGGGGGACTAGCCTATGCTCAATAATAGAAGGGAACGACCTATGCGTACTGAATGATGAGAGCCCTACATTTGTTGGAGGAAATGCCCCACCTTCACACCTAGATCTCACATTCTGCACGCCTGGTATGGCAAACCGCTGCGATTGGCTAGTACATGAAGAAGAGACACTTGGCAGTGACCATTTGGTGATAGAATTTAACATCCAAGCTGAAACCAACAGAGAAGTCTATAACGGAAGACCCAATTGGAAAATGATAGAAGCTGATTGGGCTAACTTCCGTGTAGGCTGCCTCGATTGGAAGGAAGAAGATATCATCGACACCGACATCGACGTGTACTCCGCCAATATCACGAATGCAATTATAGGTGCAGCAGACAACTCCATTCCAAAGACTTCTGGCAGGAAACCAAGGAATACAAAACCCTGGTGGTCTTCAGAATGTCAAGAGGCAGTTTACGAAAGAAAGAAGGCACTTCGTCTACGAAAACGCCACTTCAATGAAGTCAACCACCAAAATTACCTGAAGTTGAAATACGCCGCAAGAGACACCATCCAGAAGGCACAAAGTGGGCACTGGAGGACATTCTGTAATGCGCTGAAAAAAAACACGCAAACAGGTGTCGTCTGGAAGAAACTGAACGCCATGCACGGAAAACGCAGATCGTTCAACATACCAAACCTTGAAGATGGAGACAAGTACGTTACCAACGGCAATGAAAAGGCAGATTTACTTGCTAAGACATTTGCAGATGCAAGTAAAGATGAGAAAACCAACCACCAGAATTCATGAAGAGGAAAGAAATCTTTTACTCACAGCACCCTTCATTAGTAATTGAATCTAATGTAGAGGCTGAACCAATCAATCTGCCCTTCTCAGAGGAAGAGTTAAATAAGGCTCTTTCCCTCAAGAAGGATAGTGCGGCTGGTGAGGACAAAGTAAAGTACCCAATGCTCAAACATCTGCCCAGAAATGCCAAGAAGATACTATTGAACTTCTTCAACACATCTTGGTTGACAGGGGAGGTACCTAAAGAATGGCGGAATGCCAACGTCATCCCTCTTCCGAAACCAGGGAAATAGTAAGCTTGACTTCCACACTGTGCAAAACCTTGGAGACAATGGTTAACATCCGACTTCAGTTCTACCTGGAGAGTAACCGACTGATCGACGAAAATCAAAGCGGGTTCAGGAAGGGACGATCAACAATGGGCCACTTGGTGCGACTACAGCAAGTCATGTCTCAGGCACTCCTCTCGGGGCACCTGCTATGTGCCGTGTTTGTAGATTTAACCAAGGCTTTCGATTTAGTTTGGTTGGACGGGCTGCTTTTCAAGCTGGGACGTATCGGAATAACGGGCACAATGTTTCGGTGGATCAAAGCTTTCTGAGCGATAGAAGGATACAGGTGAATGTTGGCAGATTCCTGAGTGCCGAGCAAACATTAGAAAATGGCACGCCTCAGGGGTCGGTCATCAGTCCCACTCTCTTCAATATTATGATCAACGACATACAGAAATCTTCATATCTCGACGCCAGAACTGAGCTAGCAAAGCAAAATTTGCTGACGACAGCACAATATGGAGGAAAGGGACGAGGTTCTGTGAACTTCAAAAGAATATGCAAAAGGCCTTAGACAAATTCATGACATGGGCAAACGACTGGGGATTTAAGGTCTCAGAGAAGAAAACAGTCGGCATGCTTGTGTGCAGGGATAGAGGGATAAGCAGAATGACTCTGTGTATGAACGGGAAAACCATCGAGTTTAAAGACCAAACCAAGTTCCTTGGCGTAATCTTTGATCGAAGGCTGACCTGGAAACCGCACATCGACTGGACTGTAGATAGATGCTCCAAAGTCCTAAACTTAATGAGAAAAATAACGGGTAGCACCTGGGGAGCCAATAGAGTTACACTTATAATGGTGTATCGTGCTCTAATACGCTCTGTATTAGACGACGGATCTTTGAACTGCGCGCCAACACTCTTAAGTAAGCTTGACACCATCCAATACAAAGCTCTGTGTATTGCGACTGGCGTAGGGCTTGGGACCAGGGGAGAGGCATTACTACAGGAAGCCGGAGAGTTGCCCCCATCCCTAAGAAGAAAAGAACTAGCAACAAGGTATTGGGCTAAGATCTCGCAATTGGGCTAGAGATCCCCGGCCTTTGTCAGCCTAAAGAAGACAAGATATGTAAGAGATGATAGAAAGAAAAGCTTCGGCCAGGGTATCAGGGAAACAGTCAAGGAACTACGACTGGAGGAGCTCGTGATAAACGAACACGACCCACCATCGATCGCTCCTTGGACACTCCCAATACCACCGGTCAATCTAGATCTGCTACAGAAAACCGACAAGAAAAACAACCCCACTGCAGCACGGGCTCTCTCTCTGGAACACCTGGAAGACAACTGGGAACATGTTTATACGGATGGCTCACGCAATCCTGAAAGGGGCACCAGCTCGTTTGGAATATACCTGCCAAACGGGAAACAGGGAATAAGCAGGAAACTGCCCAATAACTGTTCGGTGTACACTGCAGAGATTGTGGCCATCTGTGATGCTATATCATGGATCTCTTATCAAAAGACTAGTAAGTTCGTCATCCCAAGCGACTCTCTGAGCAGTCTGATTTCAATCCAAAATGACAACTCGGACTCAAGACCAGAAGTTATTTTGGAAATCAGGCAGCTGTACCAGAGGGTCCTAGAGAAGGGAAGCAAATTAGAGCTCGTGTGGATTCCATCACATGTGAACATTAGAGGAAACGAGGAAGCAGATCGACTCGCAAATGAAGGTCTCGGGGACACAGCACCACTCCGCACCATAGAATACAGCACCACGGAAATCTACAGTATGGTAAAAAGACAGGTCAATTCACTCTGGGAATTAAAGCTCGTTGAACTTGACACATACAGATTCCGACTGGATGACAAGATCTACACGAAGACAGCTACCAATCACCCTAGAAGAGATATATGCAAACTTATATCGAAACTAAGGGTGAAAGAGCGGCTGCGAGACTACAAACACCAAGTCATCGTCTGTGAGTGCGGAGAAGAATGTACCACCAACCATGTCCTGGTAGACTGCGAGGTATTCAAGGAAGAGAGAACGGAACTAGTGGAGATGATGGAGACTAACAACATACCGCTCAACACTAAGAACCTACTCTTTCCAAGGCCCGATCTGAAGCTGCAAATCTTCGAACTAATCCACGATTTAATGAACACCGTTGGATTAAGTAGAATAGTGAAGTAAGAGGGGGCTACGATAAGACGAGCTCGACATCTAAACACTAAACTACATAGGGGATATACACCAAAGTAGCGGGCTAGTGGAGTAAGGGAGGGTCACGGTAAGACGGGCTCGGCATCTAAACACTAATCCACTACAAAGACACCAAACCTACAAAGTGGGATAAGTGGAGTAAGGGGAGGCCACGATAAGACGGGCCTGGCACCTAAACACTATACCCCAAAAGATGACTTCTACCAATCCAGAGACGAGACACATATATGTCTGCATAAATGCTGTCCCTATAGATCAACTACCAAACAATATGTGTTTTATTAAATAAAGGGAAGAACTTCTCACTAAACCTACTCCATGGCTCGAGGCCGCAAATGGAAAGATTGCAAAATCATATTCTAAAAACAGGAAGAAGCCTCGGCTCTCCTATGTCTTGTCTGCGATATCACTTCTGTGGAAGCGGACGTTAAAACATCAGGTAGTAGTAGTAGTAGTAGTTCAGTGGTACCACAATAATGTTAACAAATGAAATCCACAAAAAGACAAGAAAGATAAATAACTGCAGCCCACGAATAATTATTATTGAACTGCTAACATTTCTATTGTTTTTTGTATAGAGTTTTTTTTATAATAAGTTGCAATGAAACAAGTATGTGTTACGTACGTTGTACTAATTTCAACACGCAAAACAATAAAATGGCTATGAGTTACGGGTTGCCCGGTACTCATTTCAAAACGCAAAACAATAAACTGACAATGAGTTACTGTTTACGTGGTACTCATGTCAACACGCACAACAATAAATTGTCAGAACAAAAGAAAACATATAGACATACGGAAAATTAAGCTTATCGATATATACCTGGATATAATCAAATTGGGGTCTGACTGCTGGATACGTATAAATGACGACATTGTTTTCGCCTTTTTACGACAGATGAATGTCTATATTTATATTTCATTATTCAATTTTATAAATGGCGTGACTATAAAACACGCACTGTGTCTTCCGTTCATCAACAAATACAAAATACGCATAGAAGAAACAGCCCCGTACAACTGGACATACAAAGATCCTTATACAAAGACCTATTTGCGTAAAACACACCGACGAATGCAAAATCGCACGGTAAAAACAGTTTTCCTTCCCAAGTTTTGATTTAACAATTACGCATCAAATAAAGCCTCATGGTCCTTGATTATACCCTTTTGGTGCAGTTATAACAACTATCGAGAAAACACACCAATTTAACAATACACACCGTGTCATTCGTTTTTTACCCGTCGGTTAATTAACGCACTCAGTACAGAAAACGCACCGTCCGAGAGTTGTTAAACCTTACCGATAATTAACTCGCCTTTCAGTCCATTTTCCCCCCTTGTTAATTAACACACCTTATCTAGTGATTTTAAGCCATAATGAGGAGTTATAATCCGAATATTATGTTTTTATCCAGTTACATCGTTATTGACACTTTGAGATAGATTTTTATGAAGCAAATTTTGTTTTCCACCCTTACCGATTTCTCAGTGATATACATGAGAAAACACATAGACTGTGTTCATCTTTTAACTGACAAAAATAGTTGTTTAAGGAATTGAAAATCACAAGAATTAACAAAACCAATAAAACTTAAAATTAAAATCAACCAAAAATAAATAAAACTTCTGACCAAAATCAAACAATAACAAAAAACAAAACTGTGCATCATGTTCAAATTCAATCATATGAAAAGTACTTAATACAAAACAAAACTAAAAAATTAAAACTTTAAAAAAAATTAACAATATATGATATAATCATGGGGATTAAAAATGACAAAATCTTTTCTTTTTTTGGCATTCATGACTGGACGTCATCAAAGTCATCTGCAAATACAAGCCAATAGTCAGGCTGATGTCCCCCGCCGAAATCCCAAAATAAATAGATGAAACATATTAATTAATCGCACATTTATTTTTTTCAAACGTATCCAGCAATCAAACTGTACACGAAGTGTCATCCAAAAGTGTTTCATAAAGAAAAATGCCAAAACCGACGAGAAAAATGAAAATGTACCCTAGTTAGGGGAACCCTAAAGGCAGACAAAAGGGCCCCCCAGGCTTGACAAAAGTGCCCCTCTGACCAAGGGAAAGGGCCCTAGTGTCCGAGTCAATCGTTTCTATACACTGTTACTGTCGAATCCATTACTGAATGAGAATGCAGTCATTGTATTGGCATAAAAATCATCAATCGAGATGAACCTAAGTTATCTTGTCCCAAAATATCAACCAATCAAATTGCTTATCTCTGCCTACCCTAAGAAGAAAATGCTCATTATTGAACTTAGTCAAGGTATTACTGTAATGAAACTATACACCAAGTTTCATCACTCTCCCTTAATTAGAACTAAAGTTATCATGTCCCAAAGCATCAACCAATCAAATTGCTTATCTCTGTTTACCCTAAGCAGAAAATGCTCATCTTCGAATTCCATCAAAGCATTGACCTAATAGGCATATACGCCAAGTTTGAACATTTTAACTCAATTAGAAGGAGAGTTATTGTGTTCCAAAGTCTCAACCAATCAAATTGCATATCGCTCTGCTTAACCTGAGCAGAAAATGCTCATTATTGAACTAAGTCAAGGTATTACTGTAATGAAACTATACACCAAGTTTCATCAATCTCACTTAATTAGAACTAAAGTTATCGTGTCCCAAAGCATCAACCAATCAAATTGCTTATCTCTGCTTACCCTAAGCGGAAAATGCTCATCTTCGAACTCCATCAAGGCATTGACCTAATAAACACATCCACCAAGTTTGAACTTTCTAGCTCAATTAGGAAGAGAGTTATTGTGTCCCAAAAAGTGTGACGGACAGACAGACAGAAGGACAGACAGACAGACGGACAGACAGACAGACAGACAGACAGACGGACGAACCCATTTTAATAGTCCCCCAACTTTCTTCGAAAGGCGGGGGACAAAAAAATATTGATGTATAAGATAAAGTAATCGAATCTTATGACATTATTTACCAAACAAAGAATCACCCCTCCTCTAGAAATAACAAATTATAACAACTATATCTATAAAAGATTTACAACAATACATAATGAGTAAAAAAAATTGCATACAATGATAGAATATCAATGCTAATGGCACATTTTCATTTTGCCTATGCCAAGTCAGTCTTATTTGGGAATATATTTTTTTTTAAAAGTCATTGTTTTTACTAGTAATTTTATCAAAATAAAATAAAAATTGATACTGACATTTTGCAAAAATCATCTAAATATTTCACACTTAAATAAGTACGGTTTGCAAAGGTTAGATACAAATAATTATTCATTGTGGTCTGATACCATACATGTTCTACCAAGAGTTGTCTTTCCCCGATTCCTCCCCGATTTCACTCTCCGTCCTATTGCCAATTCCTACGGGGGATTTTGGCAAAACAAAAGCTCATACTATACAAAATATATACCAGGCTATCCAAAATGCTGATATCTCGAGCGGAATGCTCTTTTTTTTCAAAGTTTCTATTACATTTAAAAACTAAAAACAAGAAAAATAAGTGAAAATTCGATCAAAATCTTACCTGATATGGCAGTCCGTGAACTTCAGCTCACTAGCTTCCGGAAAAAATGCCATTTGACCATTTCTTGACTTCCCGAATATTCATGAGACCCCGTAGCCTAATAGAAACGGTACTTTTTTCGGTCAGGTTTTTTAGCGTACCAGTAATAGGACAGCCAGCGCCTCTAGCGGCGTTTGGCATCGCTACTATCAGATTTGTAAAAGTAATATTTGCTTGCAAATACACCGGTCAAAATTGTAAAATCTGGCAAAATTACTTCACTTCCGGTGCCAAAAGAAATCCTTATCGGTAACAAATAAGTTGAGAATTCGCAATTGAGTGTTTTATACATATCAGGCAATAAATAATAAACTTAGAACCCATAAACTGAAATTAAAAAGGTAAAAAACTTAAAAAGTGATCCTTAGAAAATTGGTTATTTCTCGACAAGGGAATATGCTAGAAGCAATTTTTTGATATCAGTATGATTATATTGATCTAATCTAAATGGCCATTAGAATCAAACGTTATAATGTTAAACGAATAATAAATATAACACACTTCAAAAAAATATTTGTTTTGGAGTTTAAAAATACGTTTTTTGCAAATATGACATTACTTCCGGTGATAAAGGAAATGTTAAATCAGATCATTGCAATCATAAATGGCAAAAGGCATCACATGGTGAAAATTGTATGAAAATTGAATAATAATTGACACTTTTATAGACCAAAAAGCTTGAAAAGTGACTTGTAGAAAATCGTCTATTTCTCGGCAACCGTACAAGTTAGAAACCTTTTAGTGGTATCTGTATGATCGTATGGGTTCATGCTATTCGTTGATGGGATTCAAATATCATAATTTTAAAAATATTATAAAAAAGACTCATTTGAATAAAATATTTGTTTTTTAGGTTAAAAATACAGTTTTTGCCAAAATAACGTCATTTCCGGCAACAGTGAAACTGTAAAATTGGCTTAACCTAGTCCAAATTGGCATTAGGCATCGAATGAAAAAAAATATTGAAAATCGGATAATAATTAACTCTTTTATAGGCAAAATAACGTGAAAAGTGATGCATGCAAAATTGCATATTTTTCGGCAATTGCTCATATTACGAACTATATTTGCATACATTCTCCTCGTCTGGATTATTACTACGAGTTTATGAAAGTTACGAATAAATAGTTCAAAATATGAAGACGTTGAATGGGTTGTAAATAACTGATTGTTACACTTTTTTTTACATTTATTCGAAATTGCCCGAAAATGAAATTGAAATTAAAAAATCTGAGCTAATGATTTGTGCCCCTTTACAAAGCACATCCTTTTTGCTATATCAGATTTCGAAAAAAATAATATTTGCTTTCAAAAAGTGGTACTGAACTGTCAAAATTGTAGTTTTTGTTAATATTACGCCACTTCCGTTGCGTGCAGAAAAATTTCACGGTAACAAAAAAAAATTGCAATTGAGACCACGGAGCATATGCACTTTGTTTTATACAAATCGAACAATAAATAATTAATCTAGGTACGACAAACTAAATTAGCCAATGGCGACTAAAGAAAATTACTGAGACAAAATTCTTTCTCACTTCTGCTCAAGTAGTGTGATACTTTAACGCTGTGTTAAATACCATCAAAAAATATTCATAGATAAAAAAGTTTTCTGTAAAAATGTAAAAAAAATGTAAAATATCGGAGATTTTTTCGACTACTTCCCGTTTTTCGATCATTGTCGGAATAGCTTTAACAAGTTGATTAGATACTTAACTTCCTGTACCAGAAATATCAGAAACATTCATTGAGTAATTTTCGAAAAAAAGATAAATAAAAGCATTTTCAATAATTTAATGATTATTCAACTTTTTTTCAAAGATTGAGGTCATTTTTGGACCACCTATAATATTGCAACGCTTTTATTACGGTATTAAATGCACACGCTAGGCCACCGATTGGACTCTGAAAATTGATGATTGAACAGCTAAATCCATAATATTAAAAGTTTCATATACTTAACGTTAGCATGGGGCAGAACTTTATAAAAACCAAACAAATTCTAATGATTTTCTGATAATAACTTAATATGCGACAACTCTTGTTGACTGCCGGACAATTTAGCTGCTGTTTGGGCGTATGTTTCGTTGCCTGGCAACCTACTTTTAATCACACGTGTTTATAAAATATGTTACTAAAAATAGAATAAAACAACACAGTATAGGAGCTTTTATGTGTGACGTATTTCCGGTGTCTATTTTTAGCCTGGCCCTTTTACTGCCGTATCTGAACATAGCAAATGCTAAGGAAAAAAAGGGTTTTCCGTCTTTATCTTTTAATATAAAACGTATTCTTGATTGCCACCCTTGTTGTAAGATGTGTGAAGCATTCGTAATAAATTACCGATTTCAAATTATGTCTAAATTATTTTTTTTTCGTTTTATTGTCGATATACTGCGTTGTAGCATGGACCTGATAAGGTCCATGGTTGTAGCAGACGATATCATGCTAAGCTCGCACGCTCTCTGCAGTTGACCGCTGTACGCAAAAGATTACAACAAAGATGCATTGATGTATGAAGCCGATTTATATGTTTAGTGTTAATTTTATTGCAAACAATTAATAGATAACATCTGTTTGGTTGTAAAATGATTGTTTTACTTAACTGAAAACTAAAAGTAGACATCAGACGAGACGTGTGAAACGTGCCATTTTTGACGAATGTCTGACAAAAATGTTATGCTGATGGCATATTCTCGGGTTGATAATATTTTGAAGGTGAAGAGGGGGATGTTTTTATACGCCCACATTTTCATGTGGACGTATTATGTCGTCGCCCCTGTCCGTCCGGATGTCCGTCCGTCTGGACGTCCGTCCGTCCACAATTTGTTTGTGGACTCTCTACAGGTCACAATTCTTATCCGATTTTGACGAAACTTGAAATATAGGTTTATCCCCAAAAGATCTCGGCTGCTTTCGATATTGGCATGTATCGGATCAAAACTTCATGGATTATGGCCCCTGATTGTACGAAAAATCACGTTTTTAGCTTGTGGACCCTATAGAGGTCACAATTTTGAACCGATTTTGATGAAACTTGACATGCATGTTTGTAACCAGAAGATCTTGGTTCCTTTCGATATTTGCGCCTATAGGAATGTAATTTCCTGAATTATGGCCCCTGATTGTCCGAAAAATCACCCTTTTTAGCTTGTGGTCCCTCTGGAGGTCACAATTATTATTCGATTTAAAAAACCGTTTGATTATATCACCGTTACACCCTAAGGAAGGTTGAGTTCGAATTTCGGGAAAATCGGACGAAAATTGCCATACAAAATGGCCGCCGTTTGTACGCGAATACTGTTAAAAAATGGTATATCAAGGTTGTGGACCCTGTGGAGGTCACAATTTTGATTCGATTTTGATGAAACTTGAAATTCATGGTTATAACCCAAAGATCTTGCTTCCTTTCGATATTTGCGCATATCGGATCGTAACTTCCTGAATTATGGCCCCTGATTATACGCAAAATCGCCTTTTTTTTAGCTTGGAGGTCACAATTATTATTCGATTTAAAAAAACGTTTGATTATATCACCGTTATACCCTAAGGGAGGTTGAGTTCGAATTTCGGGAAAATAGGACGAAAATTGCCATACAAAATGGCCGCCGTTTGTACGCGAATACTATTAAAAAATGGTATATATCAAGGTTGTGGACCCTGTGGAGGTCACAATTTTGATTCGATTTTGATGAAACTTGAAATTCATGGTTATAACCCAAAGATCTTGCTTCCTTTCGATATTTGCGCATATCGGATCGTAACTTCCTGAATTATGGCCCCTGATTATACGCAAAATCGCCTTTTTTTTAGCTTGGAGGTCACAATTATTATCCGATTTAAAAAAAGGTTTGATTATATTACAGTTACACCGTAAGGAAGGTTGAGTTTGAATTTCAGGAAAATCAGACCAAAATTGCCATACAAAATGGCCGCCGTTTGTACGCGAATACTCTTAAAAAATGGTATATCACCGTTACACTGTAAGGAAGGCTGAGTTTGAATTTCGGGAAAATCGGACCAAAATTGACAGCCAAAATGGCCGCCGTTTGTACGCGAATACTGTTAAAAAAATGATATATCATGGTTGTGGACCCTGTATAGGTCACAATTTTAATTCGATTTTGATGAGGAAGGTTGGGTTCTAATTTCGTGAAAATCGTACCAAAATTGCCGGACGAAATGGTCGCCGTTTGTACGCGAATAGTGTAAAAATATGGTATATCATGGTTGTGGACTCTCTACAGGTCACAATTCTTATCCGATTTTGATGAAAAGTCACATTTCTAGGTTGTGTACCGTCACACCATAATCATTGTCGGTTTCGAATTTCATTAATATCAGACTGGAACTGACCAACTAAATGGCTGCTCCCAATACAGTATGAAATACAGGACCTAAAGATGTAGGAAAAATCACTTTCGGTATTGCTTGTTCTGTCCATCTCTCGAAAATGTGGGCGTATCCTGCCTGGCAGTGCCAGCCTATCTTTAAATAAAGAAATAAACACGCAAAGCCACCTCTACAAATATTTCGATTGGAATGGTGTAATTCAAAGTACAGTACCACACTGATCAGCAGTGAATATTCGCTTGGCCGCTACAATCACTGATACAGATGACATTGACGCAACTTAGTGAGTCCCAGGTATTAACTTTTTTCCTCCGACAAAATAAATTCTAAAACATGTTTTTGAAGTATAAGCATAGGCTTACGGGCTCGATGACAGTTAGGGGGGCAGAACCTGAATTGCCCCACCCCCCTCCTCAGGAAAATTTTGGAATATTTGATGGATGCAAACACGCTTTCCTGCTATTTCAACCCGTGAACAAAGCAACTTCAAAGTGGTCTAATATAGCTGAATTAAGGTGATTGACTCGAATTTCAATCAATCCTTTATACAGTCCACGATAAAGCAGCTTCAATTTGGTCCAATACAGCCTACCTGCTGAGCCGAATTCCAAACAACCAATCAATCGTCGCGGGGTATGGGGGCCTCGCCCTCCGGAGAAAATTTTGAAAATTAAACCACCGCATATGCGCTTTCTGCTATTCAAGCCCGTGTAAGAAACTCCAAAAGTATCCAATGATTTTTTAAGCGAAATCCCACTCCGAATTCCAACCATCCAATCAGACTGTTGCAGCTGCATTCACAAATACTAATCGATGCGCGAAAAATGTTGCACAAAGTGGAGTGACTCCAGACAAAATGTTTTAATCCATAGTCAACTCAGTACAAATTCGTGGTATTCAATTAAAGAAGAGTAATATTAGTGTTTTATTAGGGAAGCAAAACTAGAAATCCTCGAAAAAATTTCAGGTTTACAGACAGCGGCGCCAGTTTTCCTCCAGAGGCGAAGAAGCGGAGCTTACCTTGTATAGACGCCCACCCTCAAGAAAATTTTGGAATATTTGACGACTGCAAACGCGGTTTACTGCTATTCCAGCCCGTAAAATTAGTGTTTTATTAGTTTTCGGGCACTTAATTTTGCCAAGTAGATGAAATAATTTTTGTCCCTTGCCTTTCGAAGAAAGTTGGGGTACTATTAAAATGGGTTCGTCCGTCTGTCTGTCAGTCTGTGTCCGTCTGTCTCCGTCTGTCTGTCCGTCACACTTTTTGGGACACAATAACTCTCTTCCTAATTGAGCTAGAATGTTCAAACTTGGTGTATGTGTTTATTAGGTCAATGCCTTGATGGAGTTCGAAGATGAGCATTTTCCGCTTAGGGTAAGCAGAGATAAGCAATTTGATTGGTTGATGCTTTGGGACACGATAACTTTAGTTCTAATTAAGTGAGATTGATGAAACTTGGTGTATAGTTTCATTACAGTAATACCTTGACTAAGTTCGATAATGAGCATTTTCTGCTCAGGGTAAGCAGAGCGATACGCAATTTGATTGGTCGAGACTTTGGAACACAATAACTCCCCTTCTAATTGAGTTAAAATGTTCAAACTTGGTGTATATGCTTATTAGGTCAATGCTTTGATGAAGTTCGAAGATGAGCATTTTCCGCTTAGGCTAAGCAGAGATAAGCAATTTGATTGGTTGATGCTTTGGGACATGATAGCTTTAGTTCTAATTTAGTGAGAGTGATGAAACTTGGTGTATAGTTTCATTACAGTAATACCTTGACTAAGTTCAATAATGAGCATTTTCTGCTCAGGGTAAGCAGAGCGATACGCAATTTGATTGGCAGAGACTTTGGAACACAATAACTCTCCTTCTAATTGAGTTAAAATGTTCAAACTTGGTGTATATGCTTATTAGGTCAATGCCTTGATGGAGTTCCAAGATGAGCATTTTCCGCTTAGGGTAAGCAGGGATAAGCAATTTGATTGGTTGATGCTTTGGGACACGATAACTTTAGTTCTAATTAAGTGAGAGTGATGAAACTTGGTGTATAGTTTCATTACAGTAATACCTTGACTAAGATCGATAATGAGCATTTTCTGCTCATGGTAAGCAGAGCGATAAGCAATTTGATTTGCCGAGACTTTGGAACACAATAACTCTCCTTCGAATTGAGTTAAAATGTTCAAAATTGGTGTGTATGCCTATTAGGTCAATGCCTTGATGAGAGTTCGAAGATGAGCATTTTCTTCTTAGGGTAGGCAGAGATAAGCAATTTCATCTTAGGTTCATCTTGATTGATGATTTTTATGCCAATACAATGACTGTATTCTCATTCAGTAATGGATTCGACAGTAACAGTGTATCGAAACGATTGACTCGGACACGAGGGCCCTTTCCCTTGGCCAGAGGAGCCCTTTTGTCAAGTGTGGGGGCCCTTTGGTCTGCCTTTAGGGTCCCCCTAACTAGGGTACATTTTCATTTTTCTCGTCGGTTTTAGCATTTTTCTTTATAAAACACTTTTGGATGACACTTTGTGTACAGTTTGATTGCTCGATACTTGAAAAAAATAAATGTGCAATTAATTAATATGTGTCATCTATTTATTTTGGGATTTCGGCGGGGGACATCAGCCTCACTGTTGGCTTGTTTTTTCTCACTTTACCTACCTGCCCGAAAAGTAAGCTTGCCCGAAAGTTAGGGGGGCAGCTGTCCCCCCTGCCCCCTGGCTCGTACACCTATGAGTATAAGAAAAATAAATAAAGACGTTCAAAGTATCTGTAGTTAAAAAAATATTTCCTATTTAGTGTAAATGGGTATTAAAATGAGTAAAATGCACTATTTTGCCCTAAGCAGTTACGTATTATGTAAACAATGCGTGAAGTCAATGCACGTGTTCAAGACAGTCATCTGTGACAGAGATAATTTGTAAGTAATTTTCTGTGAAAAGAGAGAGAAATGGGGTTTAACGTCCACTCAACACAAACTAGGTCATTTCGGGACTAACATTAACATATGGTTTTTTTAATTTTATTTCAACAATTCGCTTGCGCGTAGGGGTCTTTAGCAGTGGGAGGAAACCGAAGTGCCCGTAGGAAACCCACGAGGTTGAGAAGGCGCCCCTATCTCCATGTCACATACGCTCACACCAGGGCTCGAAACCACAGCCACAAACCACAAGGCCATCCCAACTCCCCAATTTTCTGTGAAACAGATTGGTATGGTACATGTAGTTTTGTTGGCAAATAGCGCTGTTTTGTTTTAGACGATTATATTGTGTCCGGCATCGTGGATAGACCATAACTGAATTTTTTTTGGGAGATGTCAATATTTCTTTACCTTCATTCATACATAAGTCGAAACGGAGTATACAACGAAGGCCGGACTTCGGCGAAAAAAAGTATCCACTTATATACCCCGAGAAATCTGAATTGCAAATTTTTATGATGTAGGCTCTGTTTTACTGCTCCTCAAATCTGAGCAAATGCTATTCAGATTTTGAATTGATTAGCCAAAATGTGAATCTGTAACAAAAATTTGCTACTCATTGGTTTTAGACTAAATTGAACCCTGTAATGAATGATACATCAAAGGAATCTTGATTAAAATTAACTAACCAAGTCTAATTGCCATTGGGTCATATTATCAAGAGCATTCCCTTGTGTTTACATTAGAAAATAGTTGACCTACTTACTAGCACCCACTGCTGAAAGTCAACACTATTGGCCATGGCATCATTCAGTGGGAGAGTGGGATATAGTTAGTATAGACGTCATTGGTTTAAGTTCAGTTTACTGTTGCACGACCTTGACCAACGACTTCGACCCAATCATGTTTTCTGAAGGGCATTTTCTCTGCTTTTACCTCGAACATTAACCATGATACAGCAAGAAATAGAGCCATATATGTATGTCAAAGTGCAAACACCCCAAGCTGTCTGAGAATTTTGGAATCCCGGATGAGGTCATGGTTGGTTAGCTTTGGTGACTGGAAGTTAGCATGACCTTCATATTGACCACACCCATTGACTTCCTTTCGAACACAGGATCTGAATTTGACCTTTTCCTAACCAAGCTGTGTGTGAAAGGACCAAGGTAAAGGTGGATGGTCCAAGCCAAGATGACAGGAAAAGCAGTGTGACAGGAAAAGCAGTGCGTCGGAATCTATCTTGTTATTGTAGTCTAATAGTAAGTACAGGAGAACTGGACCACACATTATTTACATAAAAACAAGTATATGGACAAGACATCATACTCCGAGACCACAAACAAACAAATAATTCAAAGAGAGTGAATGGATCCGGGGGCTAGCCGTAAGCGTTCACTGTGCTGTGCAATCCTGGGCCTGTAGTAACTCGGACTTCACTCAAATTTGAAAACAATAGGGAATACAACCAAATATTGTATAATGTCATATGCTGCAAGAAATACGAATGCAAGCATATTGTATTAATTCAACCATACAAGTAACCACATCGGTGAATTGTATCAAAAAGTAGTCTAAAACCAAAATAAATGCACTAAATCAACAAAGAATCGACTTATATTGAATACATTTAGGGCACATATTCCAACTGTCACAGAAACAAAACAAAACTGAATACAAAGAAGCAAATAGGGAATGTAGTCATGTAGACCGTCTCGAGAGCCGTCTGCTGACTGAATGGCATGACGTAAATTAGCCGTTACAGATTCCCAATAAAAAGGGCGATAATCCAGATAACTTAAAGACTTAAAGTTTTTGCGACCAACCGCAATTATTAAGTTATTTAATTGTACAAACCATAATATATATAAAATTATCTGCATGCTGTAGCATAGTATATAAGGTAGAAAAATCGAAATTTGATTTTGCATTATCTTTTTTATTGATTTTATCTAGAGTTTCTACTATTGGTTTGTTTTTATCAATTATGAAAAAACTATTAATTCCAGTGTAGTTTCGAAGTGTTTTGCATGTTGGGTTTGCATAATTTGAATCCTTTGGTGATTGTTTGTGCAAGCGGTTTAGTCTGGCAGATACTGGAGGATATTATGTATGTGATTTGAGGGGGATTTTATGAAATTTAGGTACAGAATAAATGTAAGGTAGGTAGTGCATGGCATCTATGGGATAAACGTACATGTCTCTATTGGCAGAAGCTAAAGGCTCATTGATCGATCAGCTCAAATTTGATGTAGTCAGGGCTAGTCTCCCTTAGCACTCCCTGCAAATATCAAGTCTCTAAAACCACAAAACTGGCGAAAGTGCAATAGCACAGAACACTCAATGTTTTAGAGTTTGTGATCAGTTGAATTCTGTGGTGACCACTGAAGCTACTGCAGGCTATTAAAGGAGGCAATATTATTCACAGTCTTCGACATTGCAAATAGGGCTTAAGTTATTGGTGAATTTTAATCAACATTGTCGTCGCCCCTGTCCGTTCAGACGTCTGTCGATCCACAATTTGTTTGTGGACACTCTTCAGGTCACAATTTTTTTTATCCGATTTCAATGAAAATTGAAATATAGGTTTTATCTCCCTAAGATTTAATGTCAAATTGTCAAATAGGCCCTTGGCCTATTTATGAAAAGTAGAAGATGAAACAAGTAATATAAGTTCTTGAGGCGTTTATTCCGATGAACTGTTACAACACAAGAATGATGCCCTCACCAAGAGACAACCTCAGGCTAACTGGAGTATACACTCTCTCACACATACATACAACCTTACATTTTTTTTTGTGTAAAGAATATTTTATTTCAGAAATACATGAAAAGGGATCAGGGAACAGGCAAAGCCTATATCACCCCTCTCCTCATACAAGGAATATAAAACATATAGTAATATATACAGATCGTCTATGTACATATTATACAATAGTGGTGAATTTCATATGGAGTTACACAATTAATATAAATACTATTTACAACAAATAAAAAGGAGGAAGTGCTATTTTATAACATGAATAAAAAGTTTCTATAAATAGAATCAGATATTGAAACGTCTGGTAACATCGAAGTATTCATGTACTATTTTAAAGATATTATTAGATGTAGCCTGGTTTTCTATGCCAAAAAGAAGTGGTGTAATTGATTGCTGGTGTGATGGTAAAAGATGTATTGTAATTTTTCGTGCATCTGAGTACAGTGGGCACCAACGGAGAAAATGTTCAGAATCTTCATATCGATGACCACAGCTGCAGGATGGATCCTCGGAGATATGTCGTAAGAATTTATGCCCGTTCAGGTCGCTACAAGAAAGCCGCAGCCTGCTGTGAATTATTTGGTTCTTTCTTTTGCCCTGTAGAAATGAAATTGGAATTATTGGATCGTTTAGTTTTAGATTTTGTTTGAAAGTAGTGAGAGATGGGGAGATTCTTATATTGAGATCAAGTTTATTCCATTCTTTTGTTGATGAGGGTCCGAAAGAGTTCGAAACGATTTTTGTTTTACATTGGTATTCTGAAAGGTTGTCATTATTTCGAAGATGATATTTATTTGATCGGTATAGTGTTAAGTTCTTAAGGTAAGCGGGTGTCAAGTCATTAATGATTTTATAAATAAGTGTCAGTTTGTGTCGTTTGCGTCTTTCTTGTAGCGTAATAAAACCGATTTCGTTATATAAAGGGACAACACATATAGTGTCATTACTATATATGACATCCCCCTCGCTTAAAGCAAAGGCCTGCAGTATTTAGTGCAATACAACTATATTTTTAAAGAAAGCAAACTAAAATAACAAACATTTATACATGGAACTATAATACACAAATGACAATTGATGACTATTAATATCTAGTGTGTTCAAAATGCACCAACCCTACAGTTAACATATTCAGATGAATATAACAGTGTATATGATAATTAATCGTGATATTTTATAGATACCAAAAGATGGCAAAATACAATTGAATAGTAACAGATATCGGGTTATGAACACAAAATTGTCAACAACAATTCTCAAAATCGTCCTCTTTAAATGTGCAGTAGATGATAAAATCTTTCTGTACTCCCTATGAGGGGAATTCTCTTCTCGTCAATATATGTCATGGTGACATTGAACAGATCGGGGGAAGAGGTAACATTAATCCATTCATACGAACATTTCCCGTGTGCATTAGGGATGCCAACAAGAACATGTAATTGTCCTTGTTTAAAACTAGCTTTTGAGATAACCATGATCAACATTAGGAACCTGAGATAGCAGATTGCACTGCTGCTCTATCTGTGATGAGGATAAAGCATTAACAGAGGCTAAATGATGATTTTCAGCATAGTGACTAAGGCAAAGTGAAGTATCGACCGGAAAAGTAACTCTATTGCAGATATGGGAACTATCAGACCTAGATAAAACATTATTCAGTTCATCTGTGAATTCCAGGGCATTCTCACAAGTTACTGAATTTACAGTATGTGAAGCTTTACCTAATTTCTGCTGCAATTGATCAATGTGTGTAATACGTTCATTGAGATTTGGAGCACGCACGAAACAAGGTTTGAGGCGGTTAATAGAGAACACATCTGGAAGAACATGACCATCCAAAGTAGTAAGAACATAGTGGGTCCTGTCTAAGATTTGGTGTATCACGTAAGGCCCACACCAATCAGCTTTTATTTTGCGGGACTGAGCAGTGAGGATTGATGAAGTTGGCTTAAACATGTAGACTAGCTGACCTAACCCATAAACAGGATTTTTGCTTAGACAATGTGAAATACTGACATTTTGGTGTTGCTGTTTCTGCTTCTGAAGTTCAAGTGCCATCTTTGAAAAGTTGTCAAATTTGCTTTTTAGATGTGAAACATAATCATCGTAAGAATGTGAAACACCGTCAAACTGCCACTTGATATCTGTTAGGCTTTTAGCCTGCTTTCCAAAAGCTAGTTCAAAGGGACTGTGGTCACCTAAATGGGGAGACACAAATGAATTGTAAGAATAGCAGCATGTGCCAATATAGCGCACCCAATCTGTACCATACTGATTAAGGTTGACTTTTATGAGGTCAGAAATGGATTTGATATGACGCTCCACTAGAAGGCTTCCATGGTTCTCGACACTTACTGTCTTTTGGCTGATTCCCAGACAATTACAAAGCGTTGAAACAAGACTACCAGTCAAAGAAGCAGCTGCATCCGTAATGATGATGGATGGAGGACCAAAAATACAAACAACCTTTTGGATTAAAGCTTCACGGATGGATTCGGCATCTAAAGTTTTAAGGGCAGTGCAAACAACAAAGCGTGTAATCTCATCGGTGATAACCATGAGATGCCTAAAACCTGAAGGAGAGGAAGGCATAGACTTGAAATCGATACTTAACCGATCAAAAGTGTGATACTCAGAAGGGATACGAGGGTGGAAAATTCTTAGCTTGTCGGTTTTCCCTTTAAACTGTTGACAAGTGGTATAGATTAATGAGACTATCACACATACTTTCAGGGATTGCCAATTGTAGTGTAAAGTTTTCGCCATCTTTATGAATGATAAGGCGAAATAAGAGGGAGTCGCATAGAATATATTCCTCTGACTTGATCTTTATAGACTTTGTAGCCTTTTTGTCACTAGGAAGGATGCCGTGGGAAAGATAATCATAAACAGGCTTAAAATAAGGCGATGTTTCTTGTGAAAGACGTAATTGGTTTGCGTCCAACGATAAATTATAATTTCTGATTATCTTCCTTTGAATGATCTTCAGCAACTTGTTAAGTTCCCTTTGCTTTGGGAAGTGTGACTTAACCATATCATCACAGCACTGAACAACGGGCTTTGGGGGCACACATAATTCAATGGGAATTTCAAGATCCTCCGAAGATTGTTCAGCGTATGTGTTATCTACCAAACGTTCCTCTGTAGGAATGTCGCAAGGAAGGGATGAAGCATTCACCTTTCTGTGTGGACGATCTGGTTGTGGAAGTGTGTCGATAGAATCAGGAGGACTCACACTTGATGAAGAAGGAGGATTAACCTTTGATGAAGAAGGAGGATTTACCTGCACAGTTGGGGCGGACCTAGGCGGGAATATATAAGGAACATGAATGTTTTTCTGTTTTGCATAGTTCCTAGTAACAGGTCTCTCCTTTGGTTGAGTAATGGGGAAGGCGATCTCAGAGAAGCTAAAAGCTGTCGGGACTATTGCATCAATCTCTAAATCAGAGTCTTGAGCAGGACTGCGCAAGAGAAAGTCTGCGAGTACCATTTCAGAACCCTTCTGATATTTTACTTTGAAGGCATAGGCGGACAACTTAACAATAAGTTTTTGAAGACGATTCGTGCATGGTTCACGCTTTGACTGAAGCAGGGGTACAATTGCAGCGTGATCAACTACAGCGTCAAATTCAACGCCCTTTAAGAGATGCTGAAAGTTTGTTATATTGATAAGCAAGCCGAAGAGTTCTAACTCTGTTACACTGTACCGTTGGCATGCAGGTGGTAACCTTCTACTGTAGTATCCTAAAATGTGTTCTTCATTGTCCACAAGTTGTGTAAGATACGAACCTGTAGCTGAGCGTGATGTATCACTATATAAAGTAAGGTGCCCGACACTTTGGGGTAATTGAAGAATAGGTGGTTTGACAAGAAGTACTTTTACCTCTTCGAATGCATCTTCATGCTGAGCTGTCCATTCAAACTTAGCTTTCTTGTTTGAGATCTTGTGAAGTGGTCGCAGAACAAGCTGTAGTCTTGGCATAAAACTGGAGATGTAGTTTACAGCTCCAATAAAACGTCTAACCTCTTTAGAAGATTTAGGACGTGGTAAATTCTTAATTGCTTGACATCGATTAGAAAGGGGTTTTATGGTTAATGACACATTTTTGTCTGTGGAAAGAATGTGGCCCATGTAGGTAACTTCATGTTGAAATAAAGCACATTTATGATGGGATATCTTTAGGCCATGCTTGATTAAACAACTGAGGACAAGCTGTAGGTGAGTCTTATGGATTTCAAGATTTGGGCTAAATAGAATGATGACATCATGATGAGCAATGCAGAACTTTCTACTTTCTGGAATTTCGGACAAAATTTTATCAATGTGGGATTGAAAAATGGCAGGGGAAATGCTTAGGCCCTGTGACAAGCGTTTGAAGAAATAATGCTTACCACCGTAGTACGATGAAATGCCAGTATATTGCCGAGCATTTTGTGACAAGGGCAAAGCAAAGAATGCTGACTTTAAATTAAGACAGCTTAATACTGTTGCTCCAGAATGACCAATGGTTCGTAGTGTTTCAGACAGGAGAGGGAATGGATGGTTCATATGTTTTATACGAGAGTTGAGATAGCGGAAATCTACTACAACACGCTTCTCAGTTGTATTTTTCTTAGGTAGAATAAGCACCGGTGAGGTATAGGGTTGGTGTCCCTCTGACAAAATACCGAGTTTAACCAATTTTTGCAACTCTTTGTCTCATTGTCGGTTGTACGATATGGTCGGATGTAGAAAGGCGCTCTGTCATTAACATCAATGTCGATCTCCAGATCTTTACAGTGGCCAATTTCACCCTGTAGACTAAATGCTTCTCTGTGTTGCCTAATAGTAAGTGCAGGAGGACAGCACTACACAAAAAACAAAAACCTATAAGATTAACCTGCGGAAAATATCAAACAATGGAAGTCTGACTGTTGGTTAGGTGTAAGAATGCTCTTTGAAAGATCAACTTGTTTCTCCAATAAGTTGATATCTGTGGAGATATCTGAAGAAGACTCTTTGTCCAAAACATCTATGCTCTCACATGCGAATATGTGGTTAAGAGAAAGATATGACAAGGGCCTAGAAGCTTTAATACGTAAAGTCTTCTTTGTAGAATTAGTTATTGGAATAACCGCTCTATTTCTATTGAGAGAGACAAGCATTAATGAAGTACAAGAATCAGATAATGATGATTCTGCTTTAAGAAGAATCTCCCGATTCTTTACAACTCTAGGGACTTTACCATGAACTATTACTTGTCGTGTGTGGTTGGGCTGTATATAAACATCATGACTGGACGAAAAGGCAATTTGTCTGGATTTACAGCGAAAAGTATTTGACTTAAAGTTGAGTACGCCATGGAGATGAGCCAAAGTTTCCTGTCCAAGAATAATATCAATTCCTACAAGATTTTGTACAATACAGGCCTCAACTAGAAGTTTGAAGCCTTGAACAACAACAGGGAACTTAATTGAAGAAACACAAATTAGGGTAGAACCATTACCCATACGAAATTGCAAGGGTTTATCTAACATATTTACAGGCAAGCTACGTAAGTACGCAGAAGATTGGATAGCTGATGACGAAATCAGTGTCTTAGATGCACCACTATCAAACAAAAGAAGAACAGATTTTCCGTCTGTAAGAGAACCTTGACAAAAATTATGACAATCTAAACTGATAGAAACATCTTCGGTAGAACCGGGTTGAGAACACGTATTTACAGAATTTGGCCAGATAGAATTCAGGGATACACGAGGAGCATTACCGGATATCCCTGTTTTCAAAAATCCGAAGATTTGCCATTAACAAAGTTGCGTTGTCGGATGAGCTTCTGGCGCTCATAACAATACTGCCATGCATGTCCTGGCACAAAACAAAAGTCGCAGAAAATAACTGGCTTCCTAGGTCTTGAGGGTAAATTGTAACCATCATGTGGTCGACGCGAAGGACGAGCGGATTCCGCAGAAAACTGTTGATTATTTTTGTGTGGTGAGGAAGGATACGACCTATGAGGTGACTGAGATAAACCTCGACGGTAAGAGTGACGCGCGTACAAGGATTGTGAAGATATTACTGATGATCTGTAGAATACCTATGAGACGATTCCGCTGAGGTGATCGAGAATATTGTCGTTCGTAATGCTGTTTGTGGTGCGGATGCGGTGAACGTGACATATGACTATGGTCTTCTTTTAATGTAAGATTGTCAAATGCATCTTCTAGGGCATTTCGACTATTGGTAGTTAAAACAACATGGCGCTCCTGATTTGCAGAACACGACGGAGTACCGTGTGCATCGAAGAAACGTTGCGCCTTAACAGCAAGTTGGTTTACTGGCGTACTATCGGTACTAGACATTATCACCGCTTGTTGACAAGCCAGTGGAAGAATGGATAGAAAACGATCCCTTAGGAGATCGTCATTGTATTTGAGTCGCGAGGCTAGGCGACGAAGATCTTCCAGGTTACAAATGGGTGATTTTGTACTGTCATAGACAAGAGTCGAAAACTCTTTATATAGACCGAGCTGAGTTTTCTTATTGGTGAAGCGGTCCAGAAAGTTTTGTTTTAAGTCATTAAGGGAGCGAAATGTGAGCCCTTCGATCCAGAGGCGGGCTTCACCCTTAAGCGTCTGTCTAAACAGACTAACAATCTCAGGTAGATCAGCGGTATCAGGATCGATCTTGCAATAAGAAAGGTAATCCTTAAATGACAGAAAGTGGGATAAGACATAATCAGGATCAATGTTGCTACCATCAAAACGTTCATAAAAGGGGTGACGCTCCATAATGGTTAAAATTGAAATGGTAACGGACAGTGGAAGAGCGACAGACTATGTATTGATTGCGACGGACGGATACGTACATGTATACATTATAAGAAAATAGGTTGCCAGGCAACGAAACATACGCCCACACAGCAGCCAAATCGTCCGGGCAGTCAACAAGAGTTGTCGCATATTAAGGAATTATCAGAAAATCATTAGAATTTGTTTGGTTTTTATAATCAAACATTTTTTTAAATCAGATAATATTCGTGTACAAACGGCGGCCATTTTGTCCGGCAATTTTAATCCGATTTTCACGTAATTCACACTCTCCCTTCATTACCATGTAACGGTGATATAGTCAAACGTTTTTTTAAATCGGATAATAATTTTGACCTCCAGAGGGACCAAAAGCTAACAAAAGCGATTTTTTGGACAATCAGGGGCCATAATTCAGGAAGGTCCGCCACCTTTATATAACATATTTTCACACTATTCGCGTACAAACGGCGGCCATTTTGTCCGTCAATTTTGGTTCGATTTTCACGAAATTCAAACTCAACCTTCATAACCATAGAAGGGCGATATAATCAAACAGTTTTTTAAATCGGATAACAATTTTGACCTCCAGAGGGACCACAAGCTAAAAAGGGCGATTTTTTGGACAATCAGGGGCCATAATTCAGGAAGTTACGATCCAATGGGCACAAATATCGAAAGGAACCAAGATCTTTGGGTTATAAACTTACATGTCAAGTTTCATCAAAATTGGTTCAAAATTGTGACCTCTATAAGGTCCGCAACCTTGATATAACATATTTTCACACTATTCGCGTACAAACGGCGGCCATTTTGTCCGTCAATTTTGGTCCGATTTTCACAAAATTCGAACTCAACCTTCATAACCATGGAACGATGAAATAATCAAACGTTTTTTTAAATCCGATAACAATTTTGACCTCCAGAGGGTAAAAAGGGCAATTTTTCAGACAATCAGGGGCCATAATTCAGGAAGTTACAATCCGATGGGCGCAAATATCGAAAAGAACCAAGATCTTTGGGTTATAAACATACATGTCAAGTTTCATCAAAATTGGTTCAAAATTGTGACCTCTATAAGGTCCACAACCTTGATATAACATATTTTCACACTATTCGCGTACAAACGGCGGCCATTTTGTCCGTCAATTTTGGTCCGATTTTCACGAATACAACCTTCATAACCATGGAACGGTGATATAATCAAACGGTTTTTTAAATCAGATAACAATTTTGACCTCCAGAGGGACCACAATTTAAAAAGGGCGATTTTTCGGACAATCAGGGGCCATAATTCAGGAAGTTACGATCCGATTGGCGCAAATATCGAAAGGAACCAAGATCTTTGGGTTATAAACATACATGTCAAGTTTCATCAAAATTGTGACCTCTATAAGGTCCACAACATTGATATAACATATTTTCACACTATTTGCGTACAAATGGCGGCCATTTTGTCCGTCAATTTTGGTCCGATTTTCACGAAATTTGAATTCAACCTTCATAACCATAGAACGGTGATATAATCAAACGTTTTTTTAAATCGGATAACAATTTTGACCTCCAGAGGTACCACAAGCTAAAAAGGGCGATTTTTCGGACAATCAGGGGCCATAATTCCGGAAGTTACGATCCGATTGGCGCAAATATCGAAAGGAACCAAGATCTTTGGGTTATAAACATGCATTTCAAGTTTCATCCAAATCGGTTCAAAATTGTGACCTCTACACTGTTCACAACCTTGATATAACATATTTTCACACTATTCGCGTACAGATGGCGGCCATTTTGTCCGTCAATTTTGGTCCGATTTTCACGAAATTCGAACTCAACCTTCATAACCATGGAACGGTGATATAATCAAACGGTTTTTTAAATCGGATAACAATTTTGACCTCCAGAGGGACCACAAGCTAAAAAGGGCGATTTTTGGGACAATCAGGGGCCATAATTCAGGAAGTTACGATCCAATTGGCGCAAATATCGAAAGGAACCAAGATCTTTGGTTTATGGACATGCATTTCAAGTTTCATCCAAATCGGTTCAAAATTGTGACCTCTACACTGTTCACAAGCTAAAAAACGTGATTTTTCGTACAATCAGGGGCCATAACCCATGAAGTTACGGTCCGATACATGCCAATATCGAATGGAACCGAGATCTTAGGGTGATAAACCTATATTTTAAGTTTCATTGAAATCGGATAAAAATTGTGACCTGTAGACTGTTCACAAACAATTGTGGACGGACGGACGGACGTCCGGACGGACGGACGGACGAACAGGGGCGACGACAATATACGTCCACATGAAAATGTGGGCGTATAAAAATGCAATATAAAATCTTAGTAGTGAAGGATATAGAATAAATGAATTAGGCCTAGTAAGGTTGCAATCACACACCCGTCAATAAATGATTAATGGTTAAAAAAACACAAATCAAAACAAAACATTCGTACACAAACATCCAAATTTATCAATTCTACAACTAATTCATATACAAGTCAATGGGAGGTATTTAATTTTTTTTTTTTTTTTTTTAGTATGAATTGTCACTTTAAATTCTAGGTATTATGACCTCTAAACAATATAGTAAAAACTGTTGAACAATAGTCAAAAATTACAGTTATATAACAGTTAATAATTCACAGTATATCAATCAGTCTCAGTAAAATATAAACAATAGTGTATGCATACTCCGCGCAGCGTTTCGTTTGATTACAGGTAATCTCACTACAAACTGCTATTATGAGTGGATATTGTTGTGTTAAATTTTGATTGGTCAGTAGTCCGACTACCAACCAATCACTACCTACCATACAAATGCTTTACATTTAAAACGAGTGCCAGTATTGGACCAAATATGTTTACATAACGTTACGTCATGGCTCACGCTTTTATTATGCCTAATTAACCCGTGCATAGGAGAATACTGCAGTAAAACTAATTGTGTGACAAACGAGGCTATCAAGTCGAATGAAATGTAAACAATACTGTTTGGAAACGAACATACTTTCACCCTTTTTAAAACCTTAAATCACTGTCCAAAGTTTTAGGGAAGACTCAGATTAAACGAAGGACTGTCATGTTGCTGTACTTAAGTGATAGCTTTCATTGAACGGGGAGAATAGACACACTCCTGCAAAAGTTCAAGAAACAGACTATTCCAGCAATGGCTAGAGAGAGATTTCTCGGGCCATTGCTTCAGGAATATGTAGTGTATGGAGACTTCTATACTATAGCCAGGTGCAGAAGATTTGGAACTTGACAGTTAATACAATGTATCGGTGGAGTTCATCTGTTATTAAGTGCAGGTCAACTTCGGCCTATTTTGCTATACTATATATACTACACAAAATAAATCAATAAATGGGCCTAATAGTACACAATAAATGCTTTAATAAGCAATGTTCAGATAATGATGAGAAAGTATTCTGCACAAATTATGAAACTGATTTTAAACAAACAGCACAGCAAAAGAAATCCACACACGAAGTTCACTTTTATCCCAGAAGTAGAAAATAAACTGTAATCCGAATATGAAATACACAAATCCTAAATGTACTGCAAATTCAAAATGAAAAATCCACACACAAACAAATTCTTTATAAACTGCATATCCAATCTGAAAATCCACTCTTCACAAAGTTCCGTGAACCAGATACACTCCTAATCATGCAGATTTCTTAAAAGTTATGTCACATTCTTCGATTTGAAATTAATCAAACTTGGATAAACATTATCAAGTTAAATAATCACAAAGTTCCGTAAACCGATAAACTTCTGAAGGCAGAGTTGAAAGTCATGTCACATTCTATAACCAATCGGTCAAACTATAAAACATAATTATTCAGAATAGTCACAAATCACAGTATTCCGTTATGATTTACCAAACAAACTGTATAAATTCCACTTCGTGAATAAATATCCTGAGAGTGGGATCATGGCAATCTCCACCATGTCAAATAGGCCCTTGGCCTATTTATGAAAAGTAGAAGATGAAACAAGTATATAAGTTCTTGAGGCGTTTATTCCGATGAACTGTTACAACACAAGAATGATGTCCTCACCAAGAGACAACCTCAAACTAACTGGAGAATACACTCTCTCACACATACATACAATCTTACATTAAAGGGACAACACATACAGTGTCATTACTATATGACACTAAGTTCCTTTCGATATTGGCATGTATCAAACTTTAACTTTATGGATTATGTTCCCTGATTGTATGACAAATCTCATTTTTAGCTTGTGGACACCCTTGAGGTCACAATTTTGATGAAACCTGAAATGCATGTTTATATCCAAACGATCTTGGTTTCTTTTAATGTTCGTGCATATCGGATCGCTTTTGGCTTGTGGTCCCTCCAGAGGTCACAATTTTTATCCGATTTAAAAAATTGTTTGATTATATAACTGTTACATGGTAATGAAGGTTGAGTTTTAATTTTGTGAAAATCAGATCAAAATTGCCTGACAAAATGGCCGTCGCTTGTACGTGATAGTGTAAAAATATGGGATAACAAGGTTGGTGGACCCAGTAGAGGTCACAATTTTAATTTGATTTTGATGAAACTTGAAATACATGTTTAAAAACTAAAGAAATTGGTTCCTTTCGATATTTGCAGATATTGGATCACAACTTCCTGAATTATGACCCCTGATTTACGAAAAATCGCCTTTTTATACGCCCACAATTGCTTGTGGACGCTCTGGAGGCTAAAGTTAATATCCGATTGACTTTAAATTTATACACAGTGTTTAAGGTCATGAGACGAAGAAGCCTATTGTTTTTCAGCGATTTCCTTTAATTAGTGCCAGAGTTATGACCCTTGATCACTTCTAGAGGCCAAAGTTAATATCCGAATGACTTTAAATTCATACACAGTGTTTAAGGTCATAAGACGAAGAAGACCAGTGATTTTCAGCGATTTGCGATAATTAGTGCCAGAGTTATGGCCCTTGATCACTTCAAAAAATCTTGTGGATGCTCTAGCGGCCAAAGTTAATATCCGATTGACTTCAAATTTATACAGTGTTTGAGGTCATGAGATTGATTTTCAGCGATTTCTGATAATTACTGCAAGAGTTATGGCCCTTCATCACTTCAAAAAATCTTGTGGATGCTCTAGAGGCCAAAGTTAATATCCGATTGACTTCTAATGTATACACAGTGTTTACAGTCATGAGACGAAGACGTCTATTGATTTTCAGCGATTATTACTGCCAGAGTTATGGCCCTTTATCACTTCAAAAAATCCTTTGGACCCTCTAGAGGCCAAAGTTAATATCCGATTGACTTTAAATTAACACACAGTGTTTAATGTCATGAGACGAAAAAGCCTATTGATTTTCAGCGATTTCAAATAATTACTGCCAGAGTTATCCCCCTTGATAACTTCAAAAAATCTTGTGACGCTATAGAGGCCAAACTTATCATCCGATTGACTTTAGATTGATACACAGTGTTTAAGGTGTTGAAACGAACAAGTAGTTTGATTTTCAATGAATTTTGATAACTGAACAGCTAAATCCATGATATTAAATGTTTTGTATACTAATTGTTAGAGTGGGACAAAACTCTATAAAAAGCAAACCAATTTTAATGATTTTCTGATAATTATATAATGAGTTGTTACTCTTATGGTAATCAGATTTTAGTGTATTACAAATGTTTCATTACCAAAAATAGTAAAAATATGCGACAACCCTTGTTGACTGCCCGAACGATTTAGCTGCTCTGGGCATATGTTTCGTTGCCTGGCAACCTATCTTTAAAATTTGTTGACCCTCTGAAGGTCACAATTATTACCCGATTTAAAAAAAACATTTGATTATATCACTGTGACACAGTAATGAAAGTTCATTTCGAATTTCATGAACATCGAACCAAAATTGCCGAACAAAATGGCCGCCACTTTTATGCTAATAGTGTAAAATATTGTATCAAGGTTGTGGACCCTGTAGAGGTCCTAATTTTAATCTGATTTTGATGAAACTTGAAATGCATGTTTATAACCCAAAGTTCTTGGTTCCTTTTGATATTTGTGCATATCGATTTGTAACTTCATGAATTATGGCCCTTGATTGTAGGAAAAAATCGCTTTATTTTTACCTTGTGATCCTTCTGGAGGTCACAATTATTATCCTAATAAAAAGATAGGCTGGCACTGCCAGGCAGGATACGCCCACATTTTCGAGAGATGGACAGAGAACAAGCAATACCGAAAGTGATTTTTCCTACATCTTTAAGTCCTGTATTTCATACTGTATTGGGAGCAGCCATTTAGTTGGTCAGTTCCAGTCTGATATTAATGAAATTCGAAACCGACAATGATTATGGTGTGACGGTACACAACCTAGAAATGTGACTTTTCATCAAAATCGGATAAGAATTGTGACCTGTAGAGAGTCCACAACCATGATATACCATATTTTTACACTATTCGCGTACAAACGGCGACCATTTCGTCCGGCAATTTTGGTACGATTTTCACGAAATTAGAACTCAACCTTCCTCATCAAAATCGAATTAAAAATTGTTACCTATACAGGGTCCACAACCATGATATATCATTTTTTTTAACAGTATTCGCGTACAAACGGCGTCCATTTTGTCTGTCAATTTTGGTCCGATTTTCCCGTGTAACGGTGATATAATTAAACGTTTTTTTAAATTGGATAATAATTGTGACCTCCAGAGGGACCACAAGCTAAAGAAAGGGGGATTTATCGTATAACCAGGGGCCATAATTCAGGAAGTTACGATCCGATATGCGCAAATATCGAAAAGAGCCAAGATCTTTGGGTTATAACCATGAATTTCAAGTTTCATCAAAATCGAATTAAAATTGTGACCTTTACAGGGTCCACAACCTTGATATACCATTTTTTAACAGTATTCGCGTACAAACGGCGGCCATTTTGTATGGCAATTTTGGTCTGATTTTCCCGAAATTCGAACTCAACCTTCCTTACAGTGTAACGGTAATATAATCAAACGTTTTTTTAAATCAGATAATAATTGTGACCTCCAAGCTAAAATAAAGGCGATTTTGCGTATAATCAGGGGCCATAATTCAGGAAGTTACAATCCGATATGCGCAAATATCGAAAGGAAGCAAGATCTTTGGGTTATAACCATGAATTTCAAGTTTCATCAAAATCGAATCAAAATTGTGACCTCCACAGGGTCCACAACCTTGATATACCATTTTTTAACAGTATTCGCATACAAACGGCGGCCATTTTGTATGGCAATTTTTGTCCGATTTTCCCGAAATTCGAACTCAACCTTCCTTAGGGTGTAACGGTGATATAATCAAACGTTTTTTTAAATCGAATAATAATTGTGACCTCCAAGCTAAAAGATAGGTTGCCAGGCAACGAAACATACGCCCACAACAGCTAAATCGTCCGGGCAGTCAACAAGAGTTGTCGCATATTTTTACTTTTTTCGGTAATGAAACATTTGTAATACTCTAAAAACTGATTAAGAGTAACAACTCATTATGTAATTATCAGAAAATCATAAGAATTTGATTGCTTTTTATAAAGTTTTACCCCACGCTAACAATTGAATTAGTATATATACATGAAACATTTAAAATCACGGATTTAGCTGTTCAGTTATCAAAATTCATTGAAAATCAATATACTTGTTCGTTTTAACACCTTAAACTCTGTGTATCAATCTGAAGTCAATCAGATGATAAATTTGGCCTTTAAAGCGTCCACAAGATTTTTTGAAGTGATCAAGGACCATAACTCTGGCACTAATTATCGGAAATTGCTGAAAATCAATAGGATTCTTCGTCTCATGACCTTAAACACTGTGTATAAATTTAAAGCCAATCGGATATTAACTTTGGCCTCTATAGCGTCCACAAAATTTTTTGAAGTGATCAAGGGCCATAACTCTGGCACTAATTATCGGAAATCGCTGAAAATCAATAGGCTTCTCCGTCTCATGACCTTAAACACTGTGTATAAATTTAAAGCCAATCGGATATTAACTTTGGCCTCTATAGCGTCCACAAGATTTTTTGAAGTGATCAAGGGCCATAACTCTGGCACTAATTATCGGAAATCGATGAAAATCAATAGGCTTCTTCGTCTCATGACCTTAAACACTGTGTATAAATTTAAAGCCAATCGGATATTAACTTTGGCCTCTATAGCGTCCACAAGATTTTTTGAAGTGATCAAGGGCCATAACTCTGGCACTAATTATCGGAAATCGATGAAAATCAATAGGCTTCTTCGTCTCATGACCTTAAACACTGTGTATAAATTTAAAGCCAATCGGATATTAACTTTGGCCTCTAGAGCGTCCACAAGATTTTTTGAAGTGATCAAGGGCCATAACTCTGGTAGTTATTATCGGAAATTGCTGAAAAACAATAGGCTTCTTCGTCTCATGACCTTAAACACTGTGTATAAATTTAAAGTCAATCGGATATTAACTTTAGCCTCTAGAGCGTCCACAAGCAATTGTGGACGCCGGACCGACGGACCGACGGACGGACGGACGGACGGACGGACGGACGGACGGACGGGGGCGACGACAATATACGACCACATTTCAATGTGGGCGTATAAAAAAAGGCGATTTTTCGTATAATCAGGGGCCATAATTCAGGAAGTTACGATCCGATATGCGCAAATATCGAAAGGAAGCAAGATCTTTGGGTTATAACCATGAATTTCAAGTTTCATCCAAATCAAATCAAAATTGTGACCTCCACAGGGTCCACAACCTTGATATACCATTTTTTAACTGTCTTCGCGTATAAACGGCGGCCATTTTGTATGGCAATTTTCGTCCGATTTTCCCGAAATTCGAACTCAACTTTCCTTAGGGTGTAACGGTGATATAATCAAACGGTTTTTTAAATCGAATAATAATTGTGACCTCCAGAGGGACCACAAGCTAAAAAGGGTGATTTTTCGGACAATCAGGGGCCATAATCTAGGAAATTACATTCCGATAGCCGCAAATATCGAAAGGAACCAAGATATTTGGGTAACAAACATGCATGTCAAGTTTCATCAAAATCGGTTCAAAATTGTGACCTCTATATGGTCCACAAGCTAAAAACGTGATTTTTCGTACAATCAGGGGCCATAATCCATGAAGTTTTGATCCGATACATGCCAATATCGAAAGCAGCCGAGATCTTTTGGGGATAAACCTATATTTCAAGTTTCGTCAAAATCGGATAAGAATTGTGACCTGTAGAGAGTCCACAAACAAATTGTGGACGGACGGACGTCCGGACAGACGTCCGGACGGACAGGGGCGACGACATAATACGTCCACATGAAAATGTGGGCGTATAAAAACAATTGGATTATATCGTGTCCCGTAGCAATGCCCCTTCTCTCCCCCCACAATATTTTGTCAACAGTAATGATTTCTTAGGAGTGTTCTTAGCCTGCCACATCCTTAGCCCCTCTAAAAAATTCAGTAGGCCCCCCCCCCCCAATTTTATGAGCTGGCTATGGGCCCGGATTACATCACCGTTACCCCGTAATGAAGGTTCAGTTAGAATTTCGTGAAAATTGGACTAAAACTGTCGGATTAAATGGTGGTCGCTTGAACGCGAATAGTATATGTAAAGATATGGTATAACCGTATATCAAGGTTGTGGACCCTGTAAAGGTCACAATTTTAATCCGATTTTGAGGAAACTTGACATGCATGGTTAAAACCCAAAGATCTTGGTTTTTTTCGATATTCGATTTTGAGGGAACTTGGAATACATGTTTATAACCTAAAGATCTTGGTTCCATTCCATATTTGTGCATATCGGATTGTAACTGCCTGAATTATGGCCCCTGATTGTACGAAAAATCGCCTTTTTAGCTTGTGATCCCTCTGGAGGTCATAATTATTATCTGTTTTAAAAAAACGTTTGATTATATAACCGTTACACCATAAGGAAGGTTGAGTTCGAATTTCCTGAAAATCAAACCAAAACTGTCAAAAAAAATGGCCGGTGCTTGTACACGAGTAGTGAGAAAATATGGTATATCAAGGTTGTAGACCCTGTAGAGGTCACAATTTTAATTTGATTTTGATGAAACTTGAAATGCATGTTTATAACCCAAAGATTTCGGTTCCTTTCGATATTTGCACGTATCGAATTGTAACTTCATGAATTATGGCCCTTGATTGTAGGAAAAAAATCACTTTCTTTTTAGCTTGTTCTCTATCAATCTCTTGAAAATGTGGGCGTATCCTGTGGGCAGCCACTGGTTGTTTTTAGCTTGTTCTCTATCTATCTTTTGCAAAATGTGGGCGTATCCTGCCTCATAACCGCTGGTTTAAAACAAAAATGAAAATTTTAAAATTGCAACACGGATTATTGATTATTTACATACTTATTCACATGCAAGCCCATAATTAACCCTCTTGACCATTGAATGGTTGTGATTCTAAACTGATTGAAACACGATCACCATTTAATAATTTAATTTAAAAATTAATAAACAAGACTAGTTTTATCATAGCAGGCCAGTAGCTGACATTGAATATCTTGCCACCTTTGCTCTATCAAAAACTATAGTAACCCTCTAGATCACCGCCTTGGATGATTGTAATTTTAAACGGATTAATAATTTAATTTAGAATTTGATAATCAAGACTTAGTTTTATCATAATATTGGTAGCAATGAAAATTGAGACTATGCTATTCTTCAAGCAGTCATAACTGTGCGCAGAATGAAGTAATTTTCAATATATTCATTTTTATACGCCCACATGTAAATGCGGTCGTATATTGTCATAGCCCCCGTACGTCAACAATTTTCTGATAATTACTTTATGAGGTCCAACAAAATCAGATTTCAGAGTATACTACTGAAAAGAAGTTAAGGGTCAACCAATTATTTTTTTGAGACATTTTATTAGACACAGGGCACATGTAAATCAAAACTTTTAAGTACACTTTTGGTCAGAATGAGTTTAATATGTCTCAAAGTTGAGTCTGTTATGCAAAGGGGGGTTGGGATGGCCTAGTGGTCTAGAGTGCCGCGCTTCGACCTCTAGCTGGCCGGTCACCTCTGGTATGCGGCTGTGGTTTCGATCCCTGGTGTGAGCGTATGTGGCTTGGAGATAGGGGCGCCTTCTCAACCTCGTGGGTTTTCTCCGGGCACTCTGGTTTCCTCCCACTGCTAAAGACCCCTAGGCGCAAGCAAATTATTTAAATAAAGTTGAAACCATATGTTAGTCCCAAAATGACCTAGTTTGTGTCGAGTGGACGTTAAACCCCATTTCTCTCTCTCTCCCTGTTATGCAAAGCATATGCACTTTTTATACACAACTATTCTGAGGATCTGATGAAAAATCGCCATTTTGAGCATAATGCTCTCGATCAGACGTGGGAAAAAACTTCTAGGGAAAATGGCCTCCCTCTCTGCCTGAAGGAATTGAACCAATTCTTGAAGATTATCAGGTTGGATATGAATGATTGTCTCTCACATGTCTGCCCAACTCATCCCATGCATGCTCAATTGGTGCCAAGTCAGTAGAGTATGCAGGCCAATCCATTCGTTCAATACCATTTTGGGTGAGAAAATCATTAACAACTCGTGCTCTATGCGGTCTAGCATTGTCATCTTGAAGAACAGAACCTGCTCCATTTTGACAAAGACTTGGGATGACAAAAGACTATAAAATTTCATCTCTGTACCTGATACCGTCAAATTTCCTTGGAAGACGAAAAGAGAGTCCTGTGATGTACCAAAATTCCAGCCCACACCGTACCACCTCCAAAGCGATGGCGTTGTCTGATGTTAACATTAGCAAATCTTTCTCCTTGCCACCTATTGACGCGAAGTCTATCATTATTGAACTGTAATGCAAATCGGGACTCATCAGTGAAGAGTACCTGCCCCCATTGTCGCCGTCTCCAGTCTCTTATGACGTGTGCACCAGTCACGACATGTCCTATGACGTTGAAGAAGAGGTGGTTGAACCGCTTGTCGTCGAGATCGAATGATTTCTTATGGTCTGGTCCGATACCTGAACACCACTTGCATTTCGCCTCTCAGACATCTCGCTGTAACAACACGCTTACGTAAGGCCATTTGAATGACATGCCGGTTTTGACGTTGCGACGTTGATCTTAGCCCAGGGTTCAATTTAGTCTAAAACAAATGAATAGCAAATTTTTGTGACAGCTTCACATTTTGGCTAATCAATTCAAAATTTGAATAGCATTTGCTCAGATTTGAGGAGCAGTAAACCATACAACATTAAAATTTGCAATTCTGATTTGTCGGGGTATAAGTCGATACATTTTCCCCGCCTAAGTCCGGCCTTCGTCGTATACTCTGCTTCGACTTATGTACGGATGAAGGTAAAAAAAAAACTTGACATCGCCCCCCCAAAATTCAGTTACCGTCTCTCCACGATGCTGGACGCACTAATCATCTAAAACAAAACTTCATGTACTTTAAGTTACACCATTCCAATCGAAATATTTGTAGACATGGCTTTGCTTGTTTATTTCTTAATTCAAAAACATCGCTCTCTCCCCCTTCCAAATATTATCAACCCGAGAATATGCCATCAAAATAAAATCTTTTCTCAGACATTCGTCAAAAAATGGCACAATTCCGTTTCCCGTTATTTCACGTGTCTACTTTTACTTTTCAGTTAGATTAACCAATCATACTATACTGCGTTGTTTAATTCTATTTTTAGTAACATATTTTAAGAACACGTGTGATTAAAACGGGGTCTGCATTGTCTTATAGTTATCGGATATATTGAAATAAAATCTGGTTCAAATTAATCAAGACCACAACTTGGAATATTAAACAAGTTAGTCCTGCATTTATAAATTGATTTTTTCGTGCCTAATTAATATTGAGTCAATTTGTCTTAGCGTATACCGACACACACAGTATTATTATATTACACTAGCCTCACTAGAAGTACTAGAACAGGATCTAGGACAGTCTGAAACTTGATGATTGCTACCGTACGCATAGAGTTGACAAACATTTGTATCTAATAGTCCAGGAGCTAATGACAAAATAATATGGTCATCAGTTACAAAAGGTTTGACCCCCCAAATTTGTACCAGGTGTCCACACGAGTAAAAGTCAATTGGTCAGATCGTGCACTGCTGGGGCGTTTAGCCACAGCAGCACCTTAAAGTAGCGCCCAGGGGGCCTAAAATTAGGCCATAAGTTACATGGCTGAAACTTTCTAGGGACAATGGTATCCATAGTGGGAGTAAATATTTCACAAATCTAACCAAAATATCCGGGGCTTTCCCCAAGTCAGACCACGCCCAATATCGCCTCACGGGACCAATAATATGGTCATAAGTTACATGGCTGAAACTTACCAGAAACAAAGATCCATACTTGGTAATTATAATTTTCAAAAATCTAACCAAAAGTTTGGGGGCTTTCCCCAAGTCAGATCGCTCTAAAGTATGGCTGACCACGCCCTAAAAATGGGACTTTTTATATGGTCATAAGTTACATGGCTGAAACTTAACAGAAACAAAGAACCACACTTGGTAATTATAATTTTCAAAAATCTAACCAAAAGTTTGGGGGCTTTCCCCAAGTCAGATCGCTCTAAAGTATGGCCGACCACGCCCTAAAAAATGGGACTTTTTATATGGTCATAAGTTACATGGCTGAAACTTACCAGAAACAAAGATCTACACTTGGTAAATACAATTTTCAAAAATCTAACCAAAAGTTTGGGGGCTTTCCCCAAGTCAGATCGCTCTAAAGTATGGCCGACCACGCCCTAAAAATGGGACTTTTTATATGGTCATAAGTTACATGGCTGAAACTTACCAGAAACAAAGATCTACACTTGGTAAATACAATTTTCAAAAATCTAACCAAAAGTTTGGGGGCTTTCCCCAAGTCAGATCGCTCTAAAGTATGGCCGACCACACCCTAAAAATTAGGCTTTTTATATGGTCATCGGTTAAATGGCTGAAACTTACCAGAAACAAAGATTCCCACTTGGTAAATACAATTTTCAAAAATCTAACCAATGGTTTGGGGGGCTTTCCCAATGTTATGTCGCTGTAAAGTATGGCCGACCATGCCCTAAAAATGGGACTTTTTATATGGTCATCAGTTACATGGCTGAAACTTCCCAGAAACAAAGATCCATACTTCGAAAACATAATTTCCAAAAATCTAACCAAAAATGTTGGGGCTTTCCTCGCGTCAGATCGTCCTAAAGTCGACCTGACATCGCCCCAACAATGGGACTTTTTATATGGTCATCAGTTACATGGCCAAAACTTACCAGAAATATTGTTCCATGCATGGCAAATGTATTTTTTTGAAAATCGAACCATAAATGTAGGGGCTTACCCAAGAAAGATGGACTTTAAAATTGCAGCCCCACCAACCTTTTCTATATCATTTAAATATATTTGCATTTCTTCAAAGGGCTCTTAAAATTGCTGATGAATGTGGAAAAACATGCATCTGTGTAACATATGATAAACGCCCCAGCAGTGCACGATCTGACCAATTGATTTTTACTCGTGTGGACACCTGGCACAAATTTGGGGGGTCAAACCTTTTGTAACTGATGACCATATTATTTTGTCATTAGCTCCTGGACTATAAGAATATGCCAACAATGCTCTATGCAAAAAATTGAAGATGAAGCTCATTTTTTACTTGAATGTCCACTGTATGAAGATTTGCAGATGGTACACATATACCCGAAACTTACAGATAACTATCTATCCTTCTCCCTAGAAAACCTATTTAACCCGTGGACCTAAAACAGTTGCAAACTCAGTTTGTGCCTTTGTTTTCCATGCATTGAATCTAAGGTCATAATATGTGTAGCCTGTCTCTCGTGTATCAAATTACTCTCTGCATTTTCCACTACCCGGTACTATATTTATATTATCATTATCATACATTGTAATAACAATGCCAAGTCTTCATGTCATTTATGTATTTATTATACTCATGCATCAAAATTGTATTGACCTGGACCCGGTTGACGTAAATTTTTACATTACACATAATGCTGCCCTGTTAGTAAATGTATATGTTATTATTATTATTATAAGCTATATGAAAATGACCATTGTCTTATGCATGAATGTTAATATTATTGGTCATATTGTTATCAAATGTTCATGTTTATATTGTATGCTGTCCTAAATGGACGTTTCGATGCAATAAAATCTTATCTTATCTTATCTATAGCCTATACCGCTTCGACTTTTATATGATACTCCACATTCATCCAAAATATGATGAATCGCACTTCACAAGTTTAAAAGCAATTTTTGACTAAACAATAAAATAATTATATCGCTTATTGCGATGCGATACCGCTTAAATTGAACTCTGTCTTGGCCTACCAAACCATGGGCGATTCTGAATTGAATTGGTTGCCTGGAAACGCTGCCATTGGCTACAACCAATTCTCTGTGCCACATTTCTCTGTGTAAAAGCCTGTTGAAGCCACGCAATGGCTCTACCTCTGACAAGTTCACTCAGCCGACGTCTGACCATGTTGAAATTTCAACTGAGAGCAGCACGATCATGGAAGGTTTTTATACGCCCACATTTTCATGTGGGCGTATTATGTCGTCGCCCCTGTCCGTCCGGACGTCCGTCCGTCCGTCCGGACGTCTGTCCGTCCGTCTGGACGTCCGTCCGTCCACAATTTGTTTGTGGACTCTCTACAGGTCACAATTCTTATCCGATTTTGACGAAACTTGAAATATAGGTTTATCCCCAAAAGATCTCGGCTGCTTTCGATATTGGCATGTATCGGATCAAAACTTCATGGATTATGGCCCCTGATTGTACGAAAAATCACGTTTTTAGCTTGTGGACCCTATAGAGGTCACAATTTTGAACCGATTTTGATGAAACTTGACATGCATGTTTGTAACCCAAAGATCTTGGTTCCTTTCGATATTTGCGGCTATTGGAATGTAATTTCCTAAATTATGGCCCCTGATTGTCCGAAAAATCACCCTTTTTAGCTTGTGGTCCCTCTGGAGGTCACAATTATTATTTGATTTAAAAAACCGTTTGATTATATCACCGTTACACCCTAAGGAAGGTTGAGTTCGAATTTCGGGAAAATCGGACGAAAATTGCCATACAAAATGGCCGCCGTTTGTACGCGAATACTGTTAAAAAATGGTATATCCATGTTGTGGACCCTGTGGAGGTCACAATTTTGATTCGATTTTGATGAAACTTGAAATTCATGGTTATAACCAAAAGATCTTGCTTCCTTTCGATATTTGCGCATATCGGATCGTAACTTCCTGAATTATGGCCCCTGATTATACGCAAAATCGCCTTTTTTTTAGCTTGGAGGTCACAATTATTATTCGATTTAAAAAAACGTTTGATTATATCACCGTTACACCCTAAGGAAGGTTGAGTTCGAATTTCGGGAAAATCGGACGAAAATTGCCATACAACATGGCCGCCGTTTGTATGCGAATACTGTTAAAAAATGGTATATCAAGGTTGTGGACCCTGTGGAGGTCACAATTTTAATTCGGTTTTGATGAAACTTGAAATTCATGGTTATAACCCAAAGATTTTGGTTCCTTTCGATATTTGCGCATATCGGATCGTAACTTCCTGAATTATGGCCCCTGATTATACGCAAAATCGCCTTTTTTTTTTAGCTTGGAGGTCACAATTATTATCCGATTTAAAAAAACGTTTGATTATATTACCATTACACCGTAAGGAAGGTTGAGTTCGAATTTCGGGAAAATCAGACCAAAATTGCCATACAAAATGGCCGCCGTTTGTACGCGAACACTGTTAAAAAAAATGGTATATCATGGTTGTGGACCCTGTAAAGGTCACAATTTTAATTCGATTTTGATGAAACTTGAAATTCATGGTTATAACCCAAAGATCTTGGTTCTTTTCGATATTTGCGCATATCGGATTGTAACGTCCTGAATTATGGCCCCTGGTTATACGCAAAATCCCCCTTTCTTTAGCTTGTGGTCCCTCTGGAGGTCACAATTATTATCCCATTTAAAAAAACGTTTGATTATATCACCGTTACACAGTAAGGAAGGTTGAGTTTGAATTTCGGGAAAATCGGACCAAAATTGACAGACAAAATGGCCGCCGTTTGTACGCGAATACTGTTAAAAAAATGATATATCATGGTTGTGGACCCTGTATAGGTCACAATTTTAATTCGATTTTGATGAGGAAGGTTGAGTTCTAATTTCGTGAAAATCGTACCAAAATTGACGGACGAAATGGTCGCCGTTTGTACGTGAATAGTGTAAAAATATGGTATAACATGGTTGTGGACTCTCTACAGGTCACAATTCTTATCCGATTTTGACGAAAAGTCACATTTCTAGGTTGTGTACCGTCACACCATAATCATTGTCGGTTTCGAATTTCATTAATATCAGACTGGAACTGACCAACTAAACGGCTGCTCCCAATACAGTATGAAATACAGGACTTAAAGATGTAGGAAAAATCACTTTCGGTATTGCTTGTTCTCTGTCCATCTCTCGAAAATGTGGGCGTATCCTGCCTGGCAGTGCCAGCCTATCTTTTTTTTATGCCATAACTGTTAATAGAAAATGCACAGTGCACGTGCAAGGACATAATCAACTTCAAAAAGTCGTACCCTACTGCGTATGGGCGATGCAAACAGTTTTGTGGAGCCTTGTTTTGAGCTTCAGTTTATGGTTTCTAAGGAGACTGTCAGAATCGTTTTTTTTTAAAATGACATATGCCTTGTACACAGGTTTTGTCGTCAGGATATCGTGAACCAATTTTGACACGATTTCCGCCAATAATTTTTATACGCCCACATTTTCATGTGGACGTATTATGTCGTCGCCCCTGTCCGTCCGGACGGACGTCCGTCCGTCCGGACGTCCGTCCGTCCACAATTTGTTTGTGGACTCTCTACAGGTCACAATTCTTATCCGATTTTGACGAAACTTGAAATATAGGTTTATTCCCAAAAGATCTCGGCTGCTTTCGATATTGGCATGTATCGGATCAAAACTTCATGGATTATGGCCCCTGATTGTACGAAAAATCACGTTTTTAGCTTGTGGACCCTATAGAGGTCACAATTTTGAATCGATTTTGATGAAACTTGACATGCATGTTTGTAACCCAAAGATCTTGGTTCCTTTCGATATTTTCGGCTATCGGAATGTAATTTCCTGAATTATGGCCCCTGATTGTCCGAAAAATCACCCTTTTTAGCTTGTGGTCCCTCTGGAGGTCACAATTATTATTCGGTTTATAAAACCGTTTGACTATATCACCGCTACACCCTAAGGAAGGTTGAGTTCGAATTTCGGGAAAATCGGACGAAAATTGCCATACAAAATGGCCGCCGTTTGTACGCGAATACTGTTAAAAAATGGTATATCAAGGTTGTGGACCCTGTGGAGGTCACAATTTTGATTCGATTTTGATGAAACTTGAAATTCATGGTTATAACCCAAAGATCTTGCTTCCTTTCGATATTTGCGCATATCGGATCGTAACTTCCTGAATTATGGCCCCTGATTATACGCAAAATCGCCTTTTTTTTAGCTTGGAGGTCACAATTATTATTCGATTTAAAAAAACGTTTGATTATATCACCGTTACACCCTAAGGAAGGTTGAGTTCGAATTTCGGGAAAATCGGACGAAAATTGCCATACAACATGGCCGCCGTTTGTATGCGAATACTGTTAAAAAATGGTATATCAAGGTTGTGGACCCTGTGGAGGTCACAATTTTAATTCGGTTTTGATGAAACTTGAAATTCATGGTTATAACCCAAAGATTTTGGTTCCTTTCGATATTTGCGCATATCGGATCGTAACTTCCTGAATTATGGCCCCTGATTATACGCAAAATCGCCTTTTTTTTTTAGCTTGGAGGTCACAATTATTATCCGATTTAAAAAAACGTTTGATTATATTACCATTACACCGTAAGGAAGGTTGAGTTCGAATTTCGGGAAAATCAGACCAAAATTGCCATACAAAATGGCCGCCGTTTGTACGCGAATACTGTTAAAAAATGGTATATCAAGGTTGTGGACCCTGTAAAGGTCACAATTTTAATTCGATTTTGATGAAACTTGAAATTCATGGTTATAACCCAAAGATCTTGGTTCTTTTCGATATTTGCGCATATCGGATTGTAACGTCCTGAATTATGGCCCCTGGTTATACGCAAAATCCCCCTTTCTTTAGCTTGTGGTCCCTCTGGAGGTCACAATTATTATCCCATTTAAAAAAACGTTTGATTATATCACCGTTACACAGTAAGGAAGGTTGAGTTTGAATTTCGGGAAAATCGGACCAAAATTGACAGACAAAATGGCCGCCGTTTGTACGCGAATACTGTTAAAAAAATGATATATCATGGTTGTGGACCCTGTATAGGTCACAATTTTAATTCGATTTTGATGAGGAAGGTTGAGTTCTAATTTCGTGAAAATCGTACCAAAATTGACGGACGAAATGGTCGCCGTTTGTACGTGAATAGTGTAAAAATATGGTATATCATGGTTGTGGACTCTCTACAGGTCACAATTCTTATCCGATTTTGACGAAAAGTCACATTTCTAGGTTGTGTACCGTCACACCATAATCATTGTCGGTTTCGAATTTCATTAATATCAGACTGGAACTGACCAACTAAACGGCTGCTCCCAATACAGTATGAAATACAGGACTTAAAGATGTAGGAAAAATCACTTTCGGTATTGCTTGTTCTCTGTCCATCTCTCGAAAATGTGGGCGTATCCTGCCTGGCAGTGCCAGCCTATCTTTTTTTTATGCCATAACTGTTAATAGAAAATGCACAGTGCACGTGCAAGGACATAATCAACTTCAAAAAGTCGTACCCTACTGCGTATGGGCGATGCAAACAGTTTTGTGGAGCCTTGTTTTGAGCTTCAGTTTATGGTTTCTAAGGAGACTGTCAGAATCGTTTTTTTTGAAAATGACATATGCCTTGTACACAGGTTTTGTCGTCAGGATATCGTGAACCAATTTTGACACGATTTCCGCCAATAATTTTTATACGCCCACATTTTCATGTGGACGTATTATGTCGTCGCCCCTGTCCGTCCGGACGGACGTCCGTCCGTCCGGACGTCCGTCCGTCCACAATTTGTTTGTGGACTCTCTACAGGTCACAATTCTTATCCGATTTTGACGAAACTTGAAATATAGGTTTATTCCCAAAAGATCTCGGCTGCTTTCGATATTGGCATGTATCGGATCAAAACTTCATGGATTATGGCCCCTGATTGTACGAAAAATCACGTTTTTAGCTTGTGGACCCTATAGAGGTCACAATTTTGAATCGATTTTGATGAAACTTGACATGCATGTTTGTAACCCAAAGATCTTGGTTCCTTTCGATATTTTCGGCTATCGGAATGTAATTTCCTGAATTATGGCCCCTGATTGTCCGAAAAATCACCCTTTTTAGCTTGTGGTCCCTCTGGAGGTCACAATTATTATTCGGTTTATAAAACCGTTTGACTATATCACCGCTACACCCTAAGGAAGGTTGAGTTCGAATTTCGGGAAAATCGGACGAAAATTGCCATACAAAATGGCCGCCGTTTGTACGCGAATACTGTTAAAAAATGGTATATCAAGGTTGTGGACCCTGTGGAGGTCACAATTTTGATTCGATTTTGATGAAACTTGAAATTCATGGTTATAACCCAAAGATCTTGCTTCCTTTCGATATTTGCGCATATCGGATCGTAACTTCCTGAATTATGGCCCCTGATTATACGCAAAATCGCCTTTTTTTTAGCTTAGAGGTCACAATTATTATTCGATTTAAAAAACCGTTTGATTATATCACCGTTACACCCTAAGAAAGGTGGAATTCGAATTTCGGGAAAATCGGACAAAAATTGCCATACAAAATGGCCGCCGTTTGTACGCGAATACTGTTAAAAAATGGGATATCAAGGTTGTGGACCCTGTGGAGGTCACAATTTTGATTCGATTTTGATGAAACTTGAAATTCATGGTTATAACCCAAAGATCTTGCTTCCTTTCGATATTTGCGCATATCGGATCGTAACTTCCTGAATTATGGCCCCTGATTATACGCAAAATCGCCTTTTTTTTAGCTTGGAGGTCACAATTATTATCCGATTTAAAAAAACGTTTGATTATATTACCGTTACACGGTAAGGAAGGTTGAGTTCGAATTTCGGGAAAATCCGACCAAAATTGCCATACAAAATGGACATATCTTGCATGGTGACCGCTTGATTAAGTATTATAGCGAGAACTGTCAGCTCTTTATCAAGATCTTTAATATGGGACACTTTATAAAAGTTTATACTAAGGGATATTGGAAACTGCACTCGCCAACAATATTTCACATCCAAAAAATTTTATCAGTTGAATACGCTTGAAAATCCTGCTTCTTATAATAGTATTACATAGAGAGAAGTACCAGATGGAAACAAAGTAACAGTATGAACGGCCAAACTCAAAACATACCTGAGACTAATAAATGTACTTAGTAATAGCTTTTTCATATCAAACTTTAATTTTCTTATAAAGTGCGGTGAACCATTTGTCTCCTGTCTAACATTGTGGGTTTTCTCTGTGTTTTCAGGTTTCCTCCCACTTGTTACTTTTATTGTATGTACAAATTTGATCACCAGACGTAACTTATCTCTCTGAATGTTTGGTTTGTGAAATATAAATGTTGGATATTTCAGTGCTTTAGAAGAATGTGCTGTAGAGGTCCGACCACTGTTAAACCAAACTTTACTGTACTCTGTCTTGGGTTAACAAAAGCTGGGAAAAGTTCACTACTGGCTCTACTAAGTGGAGATGATATTCATAAAATAGAACCAACAATAGGTAACAATTTTAGAATATACACATTTAAATAAGCTTCTAATTTACATTTACATTTAAAAGAATATTGCCAGATATTACAACTGTGCTATTTATCATAAAGACAAAAAAAAACTGATGTTGTTAGCTCCCAATGCCTGTAATGTAGCTCTCAAAACAGGTTTTTCATAGCCTGTTGTCCAATTTCGATTATAACTATGACAAAGGTAAATATAGCCATTACTAACTATCAAAATGTCTACTTAATTTTAAAACTGGCTTTCACACTTTTGTCAAGAGAGTACCAAATAAATCTTTTGTTGATAATATTAAAAACATGAATATTTGGAGACCAATTGGGAATACTTTATTTCAATTTACATACACTTTGATTTGCACTCTTAAATATTGGTCAGTTCTCTATCTTTATATTTGATTGGCTTTCTCGTAGAGTATCAAACATGATTCTGTGTTAGGTTGATGATACAGTAATAATAGGAATTAAAATTTATGTTGTAGGGTTCAGTATAAAAGCTCTGCTGTTTGAAGATTGTATACTTGATGTAAAGGAACTTGGAGGTATGTAAATTTGCATGGAGAAACACAAAATGTGCAGAATGTAGAAAGGGAACACCTCAAATTGAGTTCTTGTTATGTGTTTTGCATCAATTACACCCTGTTTTTGGTCGTAAATAGCATTATTCACAAATCAATCAAAGACACTCACCCATAAACACACTTTATTCAAAAGCCAGGGGATTATTAAAATGGATCTGTCTTTCTGTCGGTCACACTTTGGAACATAAAAACTCTCCCTCTAGAATGGTGTTTTCCAACCTCTGGGTCTTGACCTAACTTGGGTCGCGAGCACTTTTCAAGGGGTCGCGGGCTAGTCTGAGAACTTTTAAAAAAATGCTATCTTTTCTTGTAATCTATCTATGCATCTTCAATACAAGGCTTGATCTTGCTTTAACTCTGTACATCTTATCAAGGCCTTCACGTAGCATTCTTGAATCTACATTTTTCGTCACTAATTTGGATTGGTCTAGGACCCAGCTCGATAGAAAATATCATCGCGAATACCAAGTTTTGCGCTTTCCAACTGAAATATCTGCCTGTGATAATCGAGTTGCAAAGTTCAAGGTTCATTCAATTTCAAGGTTGCTGGAAATTTCCAAAATAAAGAGACTTGCCGCGGCCAGTTTTGATTGCTTTTCCATGAGTTTTTCAACTAAAGATCCTTTTAACGGCTGTAAACTTATCTATTAATTTTTTGGTGGAGAGCGCAATGTTTGTATTTGGATATGTGTTTGTGTCACAATCTTTGATTGGACAACGCTATTGTTCACGTGTCTGTAGTAAAAGGAAATTACGTACCTAAAAGTTCTGGAATTTCAGACAATTCTGGCAACGGATAGAAGCTGTAAAACTGCGGCTGTTGCCTCGGGAACATGTGATCTATACAGCTCTTGCCACATTGCTAATCGATTTCCTCTCATGACCGTGATGTGTTTCATCGGTCTATCATTGTTTTCTCACTCTGACGGCATTCTCTGTAACACCTTAACTTTGTACATGCCATTATAGCCAGGCATCCTAATTACTATTGCATAATTGCGCGCCCTACATCCCGGGCACAATTCTGGTAGTTTTCAGGCCTAAGAGTCATCTGCATTTGGCAGGCGTTGAGCTAACCAGACCATGAGCGTTGGTTCATTCGTGAATAATGATGTTTCATAGTAAAATGTGACTTTGTTCTTCAAGGGGTCGCGATCTGATCCTGGGTCTGGAATGGGGTCGCCACCCAAAAAAGGTTGGGAACCTATGCTCTAGAATGTTCAAACTTGGTGTAGGTGTTTATTAGGTCAGTGCCTTGATGGAGTTCGAAGATGAGCATTTTCTACTTAGGGTAAGCAGAGATAAGCAATTTGCTTTGGGACGCATAACTTTAGTCTGGAGGCTCAGTGCGGAAGGGTGTCCATCAAATGGGCACAAAACCAGATCAAACTTTTCTATAGTAAGATTTAGTGCAGAATACAATGCCGGGTGAATTTATTTGCACTAAAAGTGAATGCACAGCCATTCTTGTATAATGAAAATAAGTTGAAAATGATCAAAAGTAGTCACCCTTTGAATAAAAATGTAAACTTGCTAAATTCACCTTTGTTCTTTGTGACCCCGGAGTTCAAAAGGTGAAACCTTCCATTTTAGCTCTTGGAAGATTTAAAGCAATCAATGTCAGCGTAAAATATAAAAACTAAAGCGAAACCTATTCTTATTAATAATAGAAAAATTTGAAATGTATCTTTAGGTGATCTTAGCACCAAACTTTTACTTTGGAAGATGGAGAAAGACCAAATCACTTCGAAACCTGTTTCAAAAATACGTTAAAACTGTCAAACAGAAACCATGTTTATCTAACACTAATTTCTTTCACATTCGTTTGATATCAAATCTTTGTTTAAAAATCGTTTAAAAATCATCCAATTTGTACTTGTGGCCAATTTAAAGCTCACTGATTAATTTTGATAATGACAGGGTATATGGTAAGAAAAAAAAATTGATTGGCAGTCATATGATGTTTTAAAAAGAAGTGCTAATCAATCTGAAAATTGATTAGCAATTCCTCTTGATTGAATAGCTAAAAAGTAAATTTTCACGGTATCGTATTGAACCATAATTTCTACCAGTATACAAGTAATGTTGCTGTTTGTTATTGGGGACTTTAATTCCCTTTAATAATAGTTTCATATTTATATGCAGCATATCATGTTCTAAATACCAACAAATAAATGCACCTAGCTATTTTTATTCGCCCACATTTTCATGTGGACGTTTATTGTTGTCGCCCCTGTCCGTTTGGATGTCCATCCGGACGTTCGTCCGTCCACAATTTGTTTGTGGACTCTCTACAGGTCACAATTCTTATCCAATTTTGACATAAGATCTTGGTTCCTTTCGATTTGTTTGTGGACTCTCTACAGGTCACAATTCTTATCCGATTTTGACATAAGATCTTGGTTCCTTTCGATATTTGCGCCCATCGGATCGTAACTTCTTCATTTATGGCCCTTGATTTTCTAAAAAATCACCCTTTTTAGCTTGTGGTCAAAATTATTATCCGATTTAAAAAAACGTTTGATTATGTCACCGTTACATGGTAATGAAGGTTGAATTTGAATTCCGTGAAAATCGGACAAAATGGCCGCCGTTGTGGACTCCCTACAGGTCACAATTCTTATCCGATTTTGACAAAACTTGAAATATAGGTCTATCCCCATGCTGCTTTCGATATTGGCAAGTATCGGATCGAAACTTTGTGGATTATGGCCCCTAATTGTACGAAAAATCACATAACAACATGACGTTACTTTTACGTAAAATTTACATAAAAATGGTCAGTCAGTTTACCATCAGTTTGCTCATCTTCTTAATGAAAATGTAACGTCAGGAAATGATGTTAATTTAACGTAAAATTTACGTCATTTTTACGTTATATTTACGACATTTCCCGATGCAAATCTAACGTCAAGTTTACGTCATATTTTGACATAAATCTAACGTAAAGTTTACATTAGATCTACGTTAAAAAATGACGAAAACTTTACGTTAGATTTGCGTCAGAAAATGATGTAAAAATGCTGTAAACTTTACGTTAGATTAACGTCATTTCATGACATTACATTATCGTTAAGAAGATGAGCAAAATGATTGTAGTCTGACCAACCATTTTGACGTAAATCTGACGTAAATATAACTTCAATTTTTGACGTTAATCTAACATGATTAAAACTAACCGACCATTTTATGGAAATCAGGGTCATGATCCTCAGAGTAAAATGTCGGCTCAACTAACCTGCAGACCCGTGATTGGTACATGCATTGACTGAGAATCAGGATTTCAGAGCAGTAGGACTTTAAACCCCATTTCATTTCATTATATATCTAACATTAAATTTTAAAATTTACATCACTTTCTTTTGTAAATCTTTAATGAGTATGTAGAAATATAACCCTTGAAATGTTAACCGTCAACCAATAACCTTTTGAAATCGCAAATTCATATAATTACAACAAAATGTCAACATTATAATTATATCTAAATTTTATTAAAAATTTTTTTTAAAAAATACAATTGTTAACAGTAATCATACATCGTGAAATGGTGATAATTGACAAGAATACAAACAGGGTGACCATACACAAACCATAACTATAAACATTTGTCTCGACAGCAGCTACGGCATACTTTTATATCTTATATAAAATTCCATCAAACTGCCAAGAAATGTTTCACACACACACATCAAAGTGTACACAGTACCTTGGTTTTTTGTCCCATTCGTATGACTAGTCACCTATCCATGTCAGGTCCTCTGTCCTGCATCACTGACATTTGAAAATGTTCCAAGAAAAAGGTCTAAATTAGTCTTGCGTAAGTGTGGATATGCATATCAGAAAGGAAAACTGGGATATTGTCCAAATTTGGCCAAAACCTTTACGTGTAGCCTCTATCTTGTTTGCTCAAGGCATTGATGGAATGAAATGAAATGAAATGAAATGAAATGGTGTTTAACGACCTATTCCAATGTGGCTAATGAAAAGGGATATACTCTATACAGTGTGCCATCAGGGAATTTTGTCCAGGCAGTGGCTAAGGCCTACTCCTATATCGCATTCGAACTGCCCGGTGATCTTTTACATGCACACCAATGTGTTCACAGACGCACGGTCATTCATATCATCCAAACGACTAGACAGCTTTCCTTGTCAGGCCCTCTGTCTTGAGGTTGGACACTAGATCCCTGCATTGGCTGAGATTGTTAATCCAGATTTTCCAGTGTGGTTTCCCTCCTTGTCAGTGATGTAGGACGGAGGGCCTAACAAGGACAACTGTCTAGTCATTCAGATGGGACAAAAAAACTAAGGTCCTGTGTACACATTGGTGTGCGCGTAAAAGATCCCGGGGATCACGGTGGCTAAGTGCATAAGGCGCTGGTTCACTACCCTGGAGGTCGGGTGTTCGATCCCTGCATTTGCCGAGGACAGCTGCCTAGTCATTAGGATGAGATGAAAAACCGAGGTCCCGAATACAAATTGGAGTGCATGTAAACGATCCCTTGGCAGTTGGAATTTGATATAATAGTAGGCCGTAGCGCCACTGCCGGGGCAAAATTTCCCTCATAGTACACTGTGTGGCGTATGCCCGTCTTCCATTAGCCCAGGTTAGGTGCAAAAGAGTAGGACGTTAAACCCCATTTAATTTCATTTGGTAGTTGGAATCATAGAGTTATATATAGAAACTAGAGTCCGCACTGATCACGTGACTCCCATGACTACAACGTTAAAGGTTTGTGCCGGAATGAAGCGACGGCCGCCATGTTAGTTCCGGGGAGTATGCACGTAAATACCCGGATGTTCACTATGTTATCGCATCAATCAATCCGTGTCGAACTGTTTTAAATCGTGCACAAATATTACATTTTTAAATTTTCTCACCCAAATATTTATTGTTTGATAAAAATAATAATAAAGGTCCATGGACCGAGTCTCCGGGCCCCTCTTTTCACGTAAAGGTTATAGAATAATTTATTTTGACATATCAGCGATCTCGACCGCAGTGTCTCTATCTATACTATGCGCTACTATTTACTTTACCTTCGCTTTCTCTTTTAATTTTTATTAAAATATTGATCTTTTGAATTGGTGCAATGTCCACAATATGTATTCTTATACAGTAAATTTGTTTTAAAAATTTATGGAACTAATTAATAAAGAGTGTAGAGAAATGAATGTTTTTTGGGTTTTTTTTAATTTAAGCACTAAAAGTTAACAGAAAACAATAGCCCGCAGAATTATATGTACTGGTATTTTTATTTATTTGTTAATTATTTTATTTCAGGAAATTTGGGAATGGAAAGTGAAGAAAAATTACTAGTCTACGAAAATGTTGTATTTCTATTTACCGCCCGGTATTTATTTATTTGTTAATTATTTTTAGAAATATATGGAACTGAAAAGGGAAGAGGAACTAAGAACAGCCTGCAGAAAATGTTGTATTTTTATTTATTTATTTATTTGTTAATTTGTTTTAGAAAATTATGGAATGAAAAGTGACACATGTCATTGTCAGCGATCCCGTATTCTTCTTTCACTTTCAATTTAATTTCCAGTATAATATTTGATACTTTAAAATATGTCTCGAATGTGTATTCTATAGTAAATATGTACTGATATTTTTATTATTTGTTAATTATTTTATTTCAGGAAATTTGGGAATGCAAAGTGAAGAAAAATTAATAGCCTACGTATAATGACATGTTGTACTTGTAGGCCTATTTCTATTTACCGCCCGGTATTGATTTATTTCAATATTTGTTAATTATTTTTAGAAATATATGGAACTGAAAAGGGAAGAGAAACTAAAAACAGCCTGCCGAAAATGTTTTATTTTTAATTATTTATTTGTTAATTTGTTTTAGAAAATTATGTAATGAAAAGTGGCATGTCAGTGTCAGCGATCCCGTAGGCTTACTCTACTTTCACTTTAATTTCCAGTTTATTATTTGATACTTTAAATTATGTCCCGAATGTGTATTCTATAGTAAATGTGACTAATAAATTTATAAATTGAAATCTTACCTTACTGTCATAAAGTTTGCTAACTTTTTGAGGCCTATGTCATAGAGTATTATTATTATATTAGTAAAAACGGTAAAGTATTAAGTAAGTAGACGTAGAGAGACACTGTTGTTGTCGAGATCGCTGACATGTCAAAATAAATTATTATATAACCTTTACGTGGAAAGAGGGGCCAGGAGATAAGTCGGTCCATGGATCTTTATTATTATTTTTATACGCCCACATTTTCATGTGGACGTATTATGTCGTCGCCCCTGTCCGTCCGGACGTCCGTCCGTCCGTCCGTCCACAATTTGTTTGTGGACTCTCTACAGGTCACAATTCTTATCCGATTTTGACGAAACTTGAAATATAGGTTTATCCCCAAAAGATCTCGGCTGCTTTCGATATTGGCATGTATCGGATCAAAACTTCATGGATTATGGCCCCTGATTGTACGAAAAATCACGTTTTTAGCTTGTGGACCCTATAGAGGTCACAATTTTGAACCGATTTTGATGAAACTTGACATGCATGTTTGTAACCCAAAGATCTTGGTTCCTTTCGATATTTGCGGCTATCGGAATGTAATTTCCTGGATTATGGCCCCTGATTGTCCGAAAAATCACCCTTTTTAGCTTGTGGTCCCTCTGGAGGTCACAATTATTATTCGATTTAAAAAACCGTTTGATTATATCACCGTTACACCCTAAGGAAGGTTGAGTTCGAATTTCGGGAAAATCGGACGAAAATTGCCATACAAAATGGCCGCCGTTTGTACGCGAAGACAGTTAAAAAATGGTATATCAAGGTTGTGGACCCTGTGGAGGTCACAATTTTGATTCGATTTTGATGAAACTTGAAATTCATGGTTATAACCCAAAGATCTTGCTTCCTTTCGATATTTGCGCATATCGGATCGTAACTTCCTGAATTATGGCCCCTGATTATACGGAAAATCGCCTTTATTTTAGCTTGGAGGTCACAATTATTATTCGATTTAAAAAACCGTTTGATTATATCACCGTTACACCCTAAGGAAGGTTGAGTTCGAATTTCGGGAAAATCGGACAAAAATTGCCATACAAAATGGCCGCCGTTTGTACGCGAATACTGTTAAAAAATGGTATATCAAGGTTGTGGACCCTGTGGAGGTCACAATTTTGATTCGATTTTGATGAAACTTGAAATTCATGGTGATAACCCAAAGATCTTGCTTCCTTTCGATATTTGCGCATATCGGATTGTAACTTTCTGAATTATGGCCCCTGATTATACGCAAAATCGCCTTTTTGTTAGCTTGGAGGTCACAATTATTATCTGATTTGAAAAAACGTTTGATTATATTACCGTTACACCGTAAGGAAGGTTGAGTTCGAATTTCGGGAAAATCAGACCAAAATTGCCATACAAAATGGCCGCCATTTGTACTCAAATACTGTTAAAAAATGGTATATCAAGGTTGTGGACCCTGTAAAGGTCACAATTTTAATTTGATTTTGATCAAACTTGAAATTCATGGATATAACCCAAAGATCTTGGTTCTTTTCGATATTTGCGCATATCGGATCGTAACTTCCTGAATTATGGCCCCTGGTTATACGCAAAATCCCCCTTTCTTTAGCTTGTGGTCCCTCTGGAGGTCACAATTATTATCCAATTTAAAAAAACGTTTGATTATATCACCGTTACACTGTAAGGAAGGTTGAGTTTGAATTTCGGGAAAATCGGACCAAAATTGACAGACAAAATGGCCGCCATTTGTACGCGAATACTGTTAAAAAAATGGTATATCATGGTTGTGGACCCTGTATAGGTCACAATTTTAATTCGATTTTGATTAGGAAGGTTGAGTTCTAATTTCGTGAAAATCATACAAAAATTGCCGGACGAAATGGTCGCCGTTTGTACGCGAATAGTATAAAAATATGGTATATCATGGTTGTGGACTCTCTACAGGTCACAATTCTTATCCGATTTTGATGAAAAGTCACATTTCTAGGTTGTGTACCGTCACACCATAATCATTGTCGGTTTCGAATTTCATGAATATCAGACTGGAACTGACCAACTAAATGGCTGCTCCCAATACAATATGAAATACAGGACTTAAAGATGTAGGAAAAATCACTTTCGGTATTGTTTGTTCTCTATCCATCTCTCGAAAATGTGGGCGTATCCTGCCTGGCAGTGCCAGCCTATCTTTTATTAAACAATAAGTATTTGGGTGAGAAAATTTAAAAATGTAATATTTGTGCACGTTTTAAAACAGTTCGACACTGATTGATTGATGCAATAACATAGTGAACATCCGGGTATTTACGTTCATACTCCCCGGAACTAACATGGCGGACAAGGCTCCATGTCGGCACGCTGTCACGTGATCAGTGCGGACTCTAGTTTCTATATATAACTCTATGGTTGGAATTCAATTATTATAAGAGTGGGTAGTAGCCCTGTCGTCCAGACAAAATTTCCCTCATAGCACACAGTATATCGTATGCCCGTCTTCATTAGCCCATATCATTTCATTTCACACCTGTTTGAGAAATGAAGAATGAAGACGGCCATATACCACCCAGTGTGCTATGAGGGAAATTTTGTCTCGACAGCAGGGCTACGGCATACTCGTATATCTTATATCAAATTCCATCCAACTGACAAGAAATGCTTCACACACACATCAAAGTGTACACATTACCTTGGTTTTTTGTCCCATTCATATGACTAGTCACCTATCCATGTCAGGTCCTCTGTCCTGCATCACTGTCAATTGAAAATGTTCAAGAAAAAGGTCTACATTAGTCTTGTGGAAGTGTGGATATGCATATCAGAAAGGAAAACTGGGATATTGACCAAATTTGGCCAAAACCTATACATGTAGCCTCTATCTCGTTGATGGAATGAATTGAACTGAATTGGGGTTTAACGTCGCATTCCTGGCTAATGAAAAGGGACATACTCTATACAGTGTGCTATCAGGGAATTTTGTCCAGACAGTGGCTAAGGCCTACTCCTATATCGCATTCGAACTGCCTAGTGATCTTTTACATGCACACCAATGTGTACACAGGTGCTTGGTCATTCATACCATCCAAACGACTAGACAGCTTTCCTTGTCAGGCCCTCTGTCTGGGGGTCAGGCACTAGATCCCTGTATTGGAAGTGAAAGTTCATCCAGATTTTCCAGCGTTATTTCCTCTTGTCAGTGATGCAGGAGGGCCATGTATACACATTGGCATACCCTTGACAGTTGGAATTTGATATGAGTAGGCTGTAGTGCAAAATTTTCCTCATAGCATTAGCCCAGTTCGGAGCAAAACTCTATTTTGTTTCATTTCATTTGGCTAGCCACAACTCTGTTTTTTCACCCAAGACCACATAAATACTTTATTTCGTACTTGTCATTTGTTATATCACAGGAGGTTAATGCCTTGAAATTCCCGCTCAAAGTTTTGTAAACGTTATTAGCACTCGCTGCCAAGCATGGAACTTAAAGCTATAATATTATTAATTCAAACAAGTCAACAAGTCTTCCTGTGGTCCAACAAATATTTTGACAGAAATTTTTTATCAAATGTGAATAAATTGGTTAACCAGTTGTGGTTAGTTTTTTGTTTCAAATAGCATATCTACATTTATTAAATGTGTATGAAAACAGCCTTGATTTCCTTGTCATCGTGAGAGTAGGGTGGATGAGAGAACTTTTCATCATAACGTCCACTGTCATTGAGTTCAGTGGTATGGCATTGATCCTACATTTGTACATGACAAGGAGTAAGCTGGTGTCACCTGGCTACCATTTACGTAAACAAAGCCTTCAAAAAATCTTTTTGTAACTTCTTTCACATTAGTGCCATCAATATTGCTCAAATTTTGGATCTGTAAAAAAAGATTTTGCTTAGAGATAGAATAAAGAACATATTCAAAGTATACATGAGAATTATTCAGTCTACACGTGAGATGTGAATAGAACTTTTCATTATGGATGAAATGCAATGAAACACTGTCAATTTGACAGTTATCAGTAAAGTCTGAAGCTCTCAGAAAATATTTCTGCTCATTTAAGTGTTTAAGATTAGACAGGAGTGAGGCCAAAAATGTAGAAGAAAAAACTTTACTCTGCACATTCAGGGGAGTGAAGGGCCATCATGTATGTAAAGACAGTTGTTATGGCTATATATTATAGGCCTATATATAGAAATGGTTATGCAGGGTTTTTTTTTTTTTAAAAAAATGAAGTAGGCTGTATATATAGGCTAATACTACAATTGTATTCTGTGTCATTACCACTGTTGAATAATACCTAAAGTGAAAAATGTTTGATTCCCGTGATTTTGAAACAGGATTTTTTTCGATTAAAGTAGTTTAGATTGTGTATAGATCGTGCAGCTACAAAGTTTTACATTCAGAAAATAACAGGCCATCTAATCGGGTAGCACGATTTACCCAAAGCCACCCAAATCTACCCAAATCCACCATTATTTCAACTGATATCACAATAATTTATATCGATAATTGATCATATACAGTTCTTTCTGTCAAATTGTCATTTTAAATTTAAAATCGTAGCGTTTTTGTGTCAGAATGTGATTTCCACGTAACTTTGGAAGAACTACAAATTTAATGGTGGTCTGCATCCATGTGGGTATATACACGAGTTATGTCCCTTACATACGACGACGAAACACGCATGAATTGTTGGATTTTAAGACAAGAAGACCATGATTTTAAAGTAATTATGGCATATTTAGCTAAACGAATGATGTGGAAATAACGTGGTTTGGGGTAGATTTGTGTGTTACACGAGCTATTCCCTTGGTTACGACTTCCAAACTTGCTTGGAAATCGCATTTTGAGGGGCATTTTTATACGCCCACATTGAAAGTCAAAGGGGAAATAATTAGTGATCTGTGGCCTGTCTGTGTATGACAAGACTGTGACTGATATGCCTTAGTTTTGAAAATATGATGACTAATTTGTCAGAAAATATGTATAAAATAACCTGACTACAGAAAAAATAAAAAAAGTTAAGTTTAAAAAAAAAATTATCAAAGTTTGGGAAAAAATTGTGATTTTACTGCGAATTTTCAAATTTTCAGTTTTTATTATGTGGACGTATATTGTCGTCGCCCCTGTCCGTCCGGACGTCCGTCCGTCCACAATTTGTTTGTGGACTCTCTACAGGTCACAATTCTTATCCGATTTTGACGAAACTTGAAATATAGGTTTATCCCCAAAAGATCTCGGCTGCTTTCGATATTGGCATGTATCGGATGAAAACTTCATGGATTATGGCCCCTGATTGTACGAAAAATCACGTTTTTAGCTTGTGGACCCTATAGAGGTCACAATTTTGAATCGATTTTGATGAAACTTGACATGCATGTTTATAACCCAAGGATCTTGGTTCCTTTCGATATTTGCGCCTATCGGAATGTAATTTCCTGAATTATGGCCCCTGATTGTCCGAAAAATCACCCTTTTTAGCTTGTGGTCCCTCTGGAGGTCACAATTATTATCCGATTTAAAAAACCGTTTGATTATATCACCGTTACACCCTAAGGAAGGTTGAGTTCGAATTTCGGGAAAATCGGACGAAAAGTGCCATACAAAATGGCCGCCTTTGTACGCGAATACTGTTAAAAAATGGTATATCAAGGTTGTGGACCCTGTAGAAGTCACATTTTTTATTTGATTTTGATGAAACTTGAAATTCATGGTTATAACCCAAAGATCTTGGTTCCTTTCGATATTTGCGCATATCGGAACGTAACTTCCTGAATTATGGCCCCTGATTATACGCAAAATCGCCTTATTTTAGCTTGTGGTCCCTATGGTGGTCACAATTATTATCCGATTTAATAAAACGGTTGATTATATTACCATTACACCGTAAGGAAGGTCGAGTTCGAATTTCGGGAAAATCGGACCAAAATTGCCATACAAAATGGCCGCCATTTGTACGCGAATACTGTTAAAAAATTGTATATCATGGTTGTGGACCCTGTAGAGGTCACAATTTTAATTCGATTTTGATGAAACTTGAAATGCATGGTTATAACCCAAAGATCTTGGTTTCTTTCGTTATTTGCGCATATCGGATCGTAACTTCCTGAATTATGGCCCCTGATTGTCCGAAAAATCGCCTATGGTCCCTCTGGAGGTCACAATTATTATCCGATTTGAAAAAACGTTTGAGTCTATCACCGTTACACCCTACGAAAGGTTGAGTTCGAATTTCGAGAAAATTGGACCATAATTGCCAGAAAAAATGGCCGCCGTTTGTACGCGAACAGTGTAAAAAATATGGTATGTCAAAGTTGTGGACCCTGTAGAGGTGACAATTTTAATTCGATTTTGATGAAACCTGAAATGCTTGTTTATAGCCTAAAGATCTTTATTCTTTTCGATATTTGCGCATATCAAATTGTAACTTAATGAATTATGGCCTTTGATTCTAGGAAAAATCACTTTCGGTATTGCTTGATCTCTGTCTATCTCTCGAACAATTGTTATCTGATTTAAAAAAAAACTCTGATTATATTACTGTTGGCACCGTTAGGAAGGTTGAGTTCGAATTTCGTGAAAATCGTACCAAAATTGCCGGACGAAATGGTCACTGTTTGTAAGCGAATATTGTAAAAATATGGTATATCATGGTTGTGGACTCTCTACAGGTCACAATTCTTATCCGATTTTGACGAAAAGTAACATTTCTAGGTTGTGTACCGTCACACCATAATCATTGTCGGCTTCGAATTTCATGAATATCAGACTGGAACTGACCAACAAAATGGCTGCTCCCAATACAGTATGAAATACAGGACTTAATGATGTAGGAAAAATCACTTTCGGTATTGCTTGTTCTCTATCCATCTCTCAAAAATGTGGGCGTATCCTGCCTGGCAGTGCCAGCCTATCTTTTAATTTCTAACAGTAAGAAAAATATTTCAATGTCCAATTTTGGCATATTCAGCCTCAGGAAGCCCAGATAAAGTGAACAACATTGTAATTTCACCTACTTTTGACAATTAAATGATAGTAATTGGAATTTGTTGTTGAATTACAGCTGGGAATGTTATTTTTCACCAATAAATGGTCATTTTGTACATTTCAAGGATTTCTGACCTTTTTTATTTTAAGTCAAACTTAGAACCTTGAGACATGTCAGGCCAATAAGACCACACCCTGATACAGAACTGGTGTAGATGTGTAAATGTCAGCTTAATGGTCAATATTTTCTTATCAAAATCTAGGATTTGTGGTGTTTGTTGCATTTATGTCACTTATAGAACAGTAAAATGTTAATTTTGCTCATTTTCAGGCCTCTTTTATGTTGCCAACTATGTCATAACTACCTTTTTGACTTTATTTTTTCAGGCAATTGATGTAAAGACATCTTGCTTCAGTACAATAAATGCAATAAAGATTTGTATGATGCCTCTGAGCTGTGAGATGTTGAAAACATTAAACTATTTCCAAATGTGTGAAAATTGTGTATTCTGTGACCCTTTTGTTAGAGAGGGGTGGACATAGGCTGAATATGGCATTTTTTTCTTTCCACAAGGCCTATTTTAACCATAATTCATATTTATTAACTACAGAAACAGTTAAGTTTAAAAGGAAATTTATCAAAGTTTGGGGAAAAATTGTGATTTTACTGCAAATTTTCAGTTTTTATTTAATTTCTAACAGTAAGAAAAATATTTCAATGTCCAATTTTGGCATATTCAGCCTCAGGAAGACCAGATAAAGTGAACAACATTGTAATTTCACCTACTTTTGTCTAAAAATCAGGAATATTCACAGAAAATCTCCAGATTCTCCCATTTCGATATAAAGATTAATGTTTTCATACCTACTCAAATGGCTCAAAATTTCTGAAAATGCCCTTATTTTCATTCTAATGTAACTTAGATGGGATCTATAAGTTTGTCAGGTTTAGATGCCCCACCCCACCCGTTTTTATTACTGTGTTTTGAGAGATTTAATTGCACCTGTGTTGACAATTAAATGATAGTAATTGGAATTTGTTGTTGAATTACAGCTGGGAATGTTATTTTTCACCAATAAATGGTCATTTTGTACATTTCAAGGATTTCTGACCTTTTTTATTTAAAGTCAAACTTAGAACCTTGAGACATGTCAGGCCAATAAGACCACACCCTGATACAGAACTGGTGTAGATGTGTAAATGTCAGCTTAATGGTCAATATTTTCTTATCAAAATCTAGGATTTGTGGTGTTTGTTGCATTTATGTCACTTATAGAACAGTAAAATGTTAATTTTGCTCATTTTCAGGCCTCTTTTATGTTGCCAACTATGTCATAACTACCTTTTTGACTTTATTTTTTCAGGCAATTGATGTAAAGGTCCAGACATCTTGCTTCAGTACAATAAATGCAATAAAGATTTGTATGATGCCTCTGAGCTGTGAGATGTTGAAAACATTAAACTATTTCCAAATGTGTGAAAATTGTGTATTCTGTGACCCTTTTGTTAGAGAGGGGTGGACATAGGCTGAATATGGCATTTTATACGCCCACATTTCATGTGGACGTATTATGTCGTCGCCCCTGTCCGTCCGGCAATTTTCGTCCTATTTTCACGAAATTCAAACACAACCTTCCTTAGGGTATAATGGTGATATAATCAAACGTTTTTATACGCCCACATTTTCATGTGGACGTATTATGTCGTCGCCCCTGTCCGTCCGGACGTCCGTCCGTCCGTCCACAATTTGTTTGTGGACTCTCTACAGGTCACAATTCTTATCCGATTTTGACGAAACTTGAAATATAGGTTTATCCCCAAAAGATCTCGTCTGCTTTCGATATTGGCATGTATCGGATCAAAACTTCATGGATTATGGCCCCTGATTGTACGAAAAATCATGTTTTTAGCTTGTGGACCCTATAGAGGTCACAATTTTGAAATGATTTTGATGAAATTTGACATGCATGTTTGTAACCCAAAGATATTTGCGGCTATCGGGATGTAATTTCCTGAATTATGGCCCCTGATTGTCCGAAAAATCACCCTTTTTAGCTTGTGGTCCGTCTGGAGGTCACAATTATTATCCGATTTAAAAAAACGTTTGATTATATCACCGTTACACCCTAAGGAAGGTTTAGTTCGAATTTCGGGAAAATTGGACCAAAATTGACATACAAAATGGCCGCCGTTTGTACGCGAATACTGTTAAAAAATGGTATATCAAGGTTGTGGAGGTCACAATTTTAATTCGATTTTGATGAAACTTGAAATTCATGGTTATAACCCAAAGATCTTGGTTCCTTTCGATATTTGCGCATATCGGATCGTAACTTCCTGAATTATGGCCCCTGATTATACGCAAAATCGACTTTTTTTTTAGCTTGTGGTCACTCTGGAGGTCACAATTATTATCCAATTTAAAAAAACGTTTGATAATATTACTGTTACACCGTAAGAAAGGTTGAGTTCGAATTTTGGGAAAATCAGACCAAAATTGCCATACAAAATGGCCGCTGTTTGTACGCGAATACTGTTAAAAAATGGTATATCAAGGTTGTGGACCCTGTAAAGGTCACAATTTTAATTTGATTTTGATGAAACTTGAAATTCATGGTTATAACCCAAAGATCTTGGTTCTTTTCGACATTTGCGCATATCGGATCGTAACTTCCTGAATTATGGCCCCTGGTTATACGCAAAATCCCCCTTTCTTTAGCTTGTGGTCCCTCTGGAGGTCACAATTATTATCCGATTTAAAAAAACGTTTGATTATATCACCGTTACACCGTAAGGAAGGTCGAGTTTGAATTTCGGGATAATCGGACCAAAATTGACAGACAAAATGGCCGCCGTTTGTACGCGAACACTGTTAAAAAAAATGGTATATCATGGTTGTGGACACTGTATAGGTCAAGATTTTAATTCGATTTTGATGAGGAAAGTTGAGTTCTAATTTCGTGAAAATCGTACCAAAATTGCCTAACGAAATGGTCGCCGTTTGTACGCGAATAGTGAAAAAATATGGTATATCATGGTTGTGGACTTTCTACAAGTCACAATTTTTATCCGATTTTGATGAAAAGTCACATTTTTAGGTTGTGTACCGTCACACCATAATCATTGTTGGTTTTGAATTTCATGAATATCAGACTGGAACTGACCAACTAAATGGCTGCTCCCAGTACAGTATGAAATACAGGACTTAATGATGTAGGAAAAATCACTTTCGGTATTGCTTGTTCTCTATCCATCTCTCGAAAATGTGGGCGTATCCTGCCTGGCAGTGCCAGCCTATCTTTTTCTTTCCACAAGGCCTATTTTAACCATAATTTATATTTATTGCACCTATTTTAGTTTCTATGTACATATATTAGCCAGGGATGGTAAAACATATCTGTTAGACAGATTCCTTTGGTAATGTTAGCTCTGCAGCCAAAGATAAGATTGATTCAGTCATTGACATTTTTATACGCCCACATTTTCATGTGGACGTATTATGTCGTCGCCCCTGTCCGTCCGTCCGTCCGGACTTCCGTCCGTCCACAATTTGTTTGTGGACCCTCTACAGGTCACAATTCCTATCCGATTTTGACGAAACTTGAAATATAGGTTTATCCCCATAAGATCTCGGTTCCTTTCGATATTGGCATGTATTGGATCGGAACTTCATGGATTATGGCCCCTGATTGTGCGAAATATCATGTTTTTAGCTTGTGGACCCTATAGAGGTCACATTTTTGAACCGATTGTGATGAAACTTGACATGCATGTCTATAACCCCAAAATCTTGATTTTTGCGCCCATCGGATCGTAACTTCCTGAATTATGGCCCCTGATTGTCCGAAAAATCGCCCTTTTTAGCTTGTGGTCCCTCTGGAGGTCAAAATTATTATCCGATTTAAAAAACCGTTTGATTATATCTCCGTTACATGGTAATGAAGGTTGAGTTCAAATTTCGTGAAAATCGGACCAAAATTGACGGACAAAATGGCCGACGTTTGTACGCGTATAGTGTGAAAATATGTTATATCAAGGTTGTGGACCCTATAGAGGTCACAATTTTGAACCGATTTTGATGAAACTTGACATGTATGTTTATAACCCAAAGATCTTGGTTCCTTTCGATATTTGCACCCATCGGATCGTAACTTCCTGAATTATGGCCCCTGATTGTCAGAAAAATTGCCCTTTTTAGCTTGTGGTCCCTCTAGCTGGAGGTCAAAATTATTATCCGATTTACAAAACCGTTTGATTATATCACCGTTACATGGTAATGAAGGCTGACTTTGAATTTTGTGAAAATCAAACCAAAATTGACGGACAAAATGGCCACCGTTTGTACGCGAATAGTGTGAAAATATGTTATATCAAGGTTGTGGACCCTATATAGGTCACAATTTTGAACCGATTTTGATGAAACTTGACATGCATGTTTATAACCCAAAGATCTTGGTTCCTTTCGTTATTTGCGCTCATTGATTCATAACTTCCTGAATTATGGCCCCTGATTGTACGAAAAATCACCCTTTTTAGCTTGTGGTCCCTCTGGAAGTCACAATTATTTTCCGATTTAAAAAAACGTTTGATTATATCACCGTTTCACCTTAAGGAAGGTTTGAGATCAAATTTCGGGAAAATCGGACCAAAATTGACAGACAAAATGGCCGCTGTTTGTACGCGAATACTGTTAAAAAATGGTATATCATGGTTGTGGACCCTGTATAGGTCACAATTTTTATTTGATTTTGATGAAACTTGAAATGCATGGTTATAACCCAAAGATCTTGGTTCCTTTTGGTATTTGCGCATATCGGATCGTAACTTCCTGAATTATTCGAATTTCGTGAAAATCGTACCAAAATTGCCAGACAAAATGGTCGCCGTTTGTAATCGAATAGAGTTAAGTTATGGTATATCATGGTTGTGGACTCTCTACAGGTCACAATTCTTATCCGATTTTGCCGAAAAGTCACATTTCTAGGTTGTGTATCGTCACACCATAATCATTGTCGGCTTTGAATTTCATGAATATCAGACTGGAACTGACCAACAAAATGGCTGCTCCCAATACAGTATGAAATACAGGACTTAATGATGTAGGAAAAATCACTTTAGGTATTGCTTGTTCTCTATCCATCTCTCGAAAATGTGGGCGTATCCTGCCTGGCAGTGCCAGCCTATCTTTAGGGGGTGGGGTTACATGTTTCAGTACAGACCTCTATAATTACAATCAATGCAACTGATTTGTAATTTTTCCGTTTGCATATTGTCCAGGGTTTCCAAAAATATATTACTTGCCAGTCTTGCTATCTAAAAAAGTGGAAAATTATTGTTTTTTTGAAAGATGATATGCGTAAATTTTGTACATTTTTCATGACATGGCAGTAAAAAAATATATTTTTGATAAAAATTCCAAATTATGAGTGTTTTCTATGTAGTTTGTTTGCAACTTGTCTAATTTTTTCACAGAGCTCAAATACCGCCTCTAATAAAAAAGATTTTTTCAAATTTTAGCACAAAAGGCCCAGGGACCTGAGATGCACCACTGTACTTAAAGCAGCATGTATACTTAAAGGGCCATCATGATCATGTTTGCAGTTATTCTTTGATTTTGATTTCCTTTCACCAGCATGTTGCCAGAACATATGGGAAGCAAATACAAAAGGCCTTTTGGTGATATCCGAAATTTCACCCCTATATAGATTATAGGACACAGATCACCAAATATTCATGGGCTGTCACCCACGAAACAAGGGCAAAAGTTATTTTTAGTCTTTCTCTCCCTTTCCCTTTTTCCCCCTTTTGCATGGCAATTTTTGTTGAGTTTTTGTTGTAGAATCGAAGAAAAAGGTTTGAAAATATATTTTCTGCCAGGTTTTGGTGAATATTCATGATTTTGAGGCGGAAGGATACAAGAGTTTTGAGGTTGGTTACGTTGAAAGGGAGGGCCGAAAATTGCAAGGTTAGCTGTCTCTGCTTCCAGCTTGTCTATCTCAAGTTTTTCATGAAGAACCTCATACATGCTTTTGGGCAAGAGTTTGCCATATGTTGCTCCATCTGTGGCAGAAAGCGTTTTACCCAACGAATATTTGGGAAAAAGTTACAACCGGTCTTAGAGACAAGAATTAACATTGAAGTCAATGGGGAAATAATTAGTGATCTGTGGCCAATTCCGTTCGCTTTTATTATTCCCCAACACGGAAGCCGTCTTTATGTATTTTTGATAATGGAATCTAGAATGTAATCTGTTTCTGTGCGCTCTGCTAGATTTTATATTAGCTGTACACTTAATATTATAAGAATAATCCAATAGAGAAATTTTAATTTTCAGATGTCTTTTATCGGGGACTATATGTCGACTAGATCTATAGATTCCCGGAAATAACTGGTTCGAACTGGTTCTTGACTCAAAGTGAAAGTCTTGTAAAATGTGTTTCCGGTTGAATTTGATTGCACATTCCAATTCACCCATATTATTATACGAGGCCCTATATACAATGAATTTGATAAGCTTTATATTTGTCGGGTTTTACACCTTATATAAATACAAGGGTAAAATTTTAAACCAACAAATCAGGCTGGTCATCATGGCCTCTTTCATAAACAGCCACCTAATGACATCTTCATGTACAAATTACAAGAATTTAAGTCATTAAATTTAATGTTTAAATCAGATAAAATTCATTCTAAGAACATATTATTATATTATATGGGAAGATGTAAAGACAAGCTAAAAGCTTTTAATCAACCCATCTCCTTATATTATTGGGTCATACAAAATAAAAATACAAAATGTATAAATATATTTTGACTTTAACGTTGACTTTCTAGTTTTTTTAAGGATGATTATTATAAAATATAAAAAGATAGGTTGCCAGGTAACGAAACATACGCCCACAGCAGCTTAATCGTCCGGGCAGTCAACAAGGGTTGTCGCATATTTTTATACGCCCACATTTTCATGTGGACGTATTATGTCGTCGCCCCTGTCCGTCCGGACGTCCGTCCGTCCCTCCACAATTTGTTTGTGGACTCTCTACACCGTTACACCCTAAGGAAGGTTGAGTTCGAATTTCGGGAAAATCGGACGAAAATTGCCATACAAAATGGCCGCCGTTTGTACGCAAATACTGTTAAAAAATGGTATATCAAGGTTGTGGACCCTGTGGAGGTCTCAATTTTGATTCGATTTTGATGAAACTTGAAATTCATGGTTATAACCCAAAGATCTTGCTTCCTTTCGATATTTGTGCATATCGGATCGTAACTTCCTGAATTATGGCCCCTGATTATACGCAAAATCGCCTTTTTTTTAGCTTGGAGGTCACAATTATTATTCGATTTAAAAAGATAGGCTGGCACTGCCAGGCAGGATACGCCCACATTTTCGAGAGATGGATAGAGAACAAGCAATACCGAAAGTGATTTTTCCTATGTGCAAATATCGAAATGAATTAAGATCTTTGGGTTATAAAGGTTCATTTCAGTAGGCTTCAAATTCGACTGGGGATCATGTTGCTAAGTGGGTAAGATGCTGGCTCGGTAGCCTTGAGGTTAGGTGTTTGATCCCTGCATTGGGTGACAAAGTTCATCTAGATTTTCTGGCGTGGTTTCCCCTTGTTAGTGATGAAGGATGGATGGCCTGACAAGAACAGCTGTCAATTTTGGTCCGATTTTCACGAAATTCGACCTCAACCTTCATTACGATGTAACAGTGATATAATCAAACGTTTTATTAAATGGGATAATAATTCTGACCCCAGAGGGGCCAAAAGCTAAAAAAAAGGTCATTTTTCGTACAATCAGGGGCCATAATTCAGGACGTTACAATCCGATATGCACAAATATCGAAAGGAACCAAGATCTTTGGGTTATAAACATGCATGTCAAGTTTCATCAAAATCAGTTCAAAATTGTGACCTCTATAGGGTCCACAACCTTAATATAACGTATTTTCACACTAATCGCGTACAAACGGCGGCCATTTTGTCCGTCAATTTTGGTCCGATTTTCACAAAATTTTACCTCAATCTTCATTGCCATGTAACGGTGATATAATCAAACGTTTTTTTTAAATCGGATAATAATTTTGACCTCCAGTGGGACCACAAGCTAAAAAGGGTGATTTTTCGTACAATCAGGGGCCATAATTCAGGAAGTTACGAATCAATGAGCGCAAATATCGAAAGGAACCAAGATCTTTGGGTTATAAACATGCATGTCAAGTTTCATCAAAATCGATTCAAAATTGTGACCTCTATAGGGTCCACAACCTTGATATAACATATTTTCACACTATTCGCGTACAAACGGTGGCCATTTTGTCCGTCAATTTTGGTTTGATTTTCAAGAAATTCTAACAGAGACTTCATTACCATGTAACGGTGATATAATCAAACGGTTTTTTAAATCGGATAATAATTTTGACCTCCAGAGGGACCACAAGCTAAAAAGGGCAATTTTTCGGACAATCAGGGGCCATAATTCAGGAAGTTACGATCCGATGGGTGCAAATATCGAAAGGAACCAAGATCTTTGGGTTATAAACATACATGTCAAGTTTCATCAAAATCGGTTCAAAATTGTGACCTCTATAGTGTCCACAACCTTGATATAACATATTTTCACACTATTCGCGTACAAACGGCGGCCATTTTGTTTGTCAATTTTGGTCCGATTTTCACGAAATTTGAACTCAACCTTCATTACCATGTAACGGTGATATAATCAAACGGTTTTTTAAATCGGATAATAATTTTGACCTCCAGAGGGACCACAAGCTAAAAAGGGCGATTTTTCGGACAATCAGGAGCCATAATTCAGGAAGTTACGTTCCGATGGCCGCAAATATCGAAAGGAACCAAGATTTTGGGGTTATAAACATGCATGTGAAGTTTCATCACAATCGGTTCAAAATTGTGACCTCTATAGGGTCCACAAGCTAAAAACATGATATTTCGTACAATCAGGGGCCATAATCCATGAAGTTCCGATCCGATACATGCCAATATCGAAAGGAACCGAGATCTTATGGGGATAAATCTATATTTCAAGTTTCGTCAAAATCAGATAAGAATTGTGACCTGTAGAGAGTCCACAAACAAATTGTGGACGGACGGACGGACGTCCGGACGGACAGGGGCGACGACATAATACGTCCACATGAAAATGTGGGCGTATAAAAACGTTTGATTATATCACCATTATACCCTAAAGAAGGTTGTGTTTGAATTTCGTGAAAATAGGACGAAAATTGCCATACAAAATGGCCGCCGTTTGTACGCGAATACTGTTAAAAAATGGTATATCAAGGTTGTGGACCCTGTGGAGGACACAATTTTGATTTGATTTTGATGAAACTTGAAATTCATGGTTATAACCCAAAGATCTTGCTTCCTTTCGATATTTGCGCATATCGGATCGTAACTTCCTGAATTATGGCCCCTGGTTATACGCAAAATTCTTTAGCTTGTGGTCCCTCTGGAGGTCACAATTATTATCCAATTTAAAAAAAACGTTTGATTATATCACCGTTACACTGTAAGGAAGGTTGAGTTTGAATTTCGGGAAAATCGGACCAAAATTGACAGACAAAATGGCCACCGTTTGTACGCGAATACTGTTAAAAAGATAGGCTGGCACTGCCAGGCAGGATACGCCCACATTTTTGAGAGATGGATAGAGAACAAGCAATACCGAAAGTGATTTTTCCTACAATCAAAGGCCATAATTCATTAAGTTACAATTTGAAATGCGCAAATATCGAAAAGAATAAAGATCTTTAGGTTATAAACAAGCATTTCAGGTTTCATCATAATCGAATTAAAATTGTCACCTCTACAGGGTCCACAACTTTGACATACCATATTTTTACACTGTTCGCGTACAAACGGCGGCCATTTTTTCTGGCAAATATGGTCGAATTTTCTCGAAATTCGAACTCAACCTTCCGTAGGGAGTCACGGTGATAGAGTCAAACGTTTTTTCAAATCGGATAATAATTGTGACCTCCAGAGGGACCATAGGCGATTTTTCGGACAATCAGGGGCCATAATTCAGGAAGTTACGATCCGATATACGCAAATAACGAAAGGAACCAAGATTTTTGGGTTAGAACCATGCATTTCAAGTTTCATCAAAACCGAATTAAAATTGTGACCTCTACAGGGTCCACAACCATGATATACAATTTTTTAACAGTATTCGCGTACAAATGGCGGCCATTTTGTATGGCAATTTTGGTCCGATTTTCCCGAAATTCGAACTCAACCTTCCTTACGGTGTAACGGTAATATAATCAACCGTTTTATTAAATCGGATAATAATTGTGACCACCAGAGGGACCACAAGCTAAAATAAGGCGATTTTGCGTATAATCAGGGGCCATAATTCAGGAAGTTACGTTCTGATATGCGCAAATATCGAAAGGAACCAAGATCTTTGGGTTATAACCATGAATTTCAAGTTTCATCAAAATCAAATTAAAATTGTGACCTCTATAGGGTCCACAACCATGATATACAATTTTTTAACAGTATTCGCGTACAAACGGCGGCCATTTTGTATGTCAATTTTGGTCCGATTTTCCCGAAATTTGAACTCAACCTTCCTTAGGGTGTAACGGTGATATAATCAAACGTTTTTTTAAATCGGATAATAATTGTGACCTCCAGAGGGACCACAAGCTTAAAAGGGTGATTTTTCGGACAATCAGGGGCCATAATTCAGGAAATTACATTCCGATAGGCGCAAATATTGACAGGAACCAAGATCTTTGGGTTATAAACATGCATGTCAAGTTTCATCAAAATCGGTTCAAAATTGTGACCTCTATAGGGTCCACAAGCTAAAAACGTGATTTTTCGTACAATCAGGGGCCATAATCCATGAAGTTTTCATCCGATACATGCCAATATCGAAAGCAGCCGAGATCTTTTGGGGATAAACCTATATTTCAAGTTTCGTCAAAATCGGATAAGAACTGTGACCTGTAGAGAGTCCACAAACAAATTGTGGACGGACGGACGTCCGGACGGACAGGGGCGACGACAATATACGTCCACATAAAAATGTGGGCGTATAAAAATGATATATCATGGTTGTGGACCCTGTATAGTTCACAATTTTAATTCGATTTTGATAAGGAAGGTTGAGTTCTAATTTCGTGAAAATCGTACCAAAATTGCCGGACGAAATGGTCGCCGTTTGTACGCAAATAGTGTAAAAATATGGTATATCATGGTTGTGGACTCTCTACAGGTCACAATTCTTATCCGATTTTGATGAAAAGTCACATTTCTAGGTTGTGTACCGTCACACCATAATCATTGTCGGTTTCGAATTTCATTAATATCAGACTGGAATTGACCAACTAAATGGCTGCTCCCAATACAGTATGAAATACAGGACTTAAAGATGTAGGAATATTCACTTTCGGTATTGCTTGTTCTCTGTCCATCTCTCGAAAATGTGGGAATATCCTGCCTGGCAATGCCAGCCTATCTTTACATTTTTGGATACCGTAATGAAACATCTGAAAATCGTTCGAATTTGTTTGCTTTTTATACGCCCACATTTTCATGTGGACGTATTATGTCGTCGCCCCTGTCCGTCCGTCCACAATTTGTTTGTGGACTCTCTACAGGTCACAATTCTTATCCGATTTTGACGAAACTTGAAATTTAGGTTTATCCCCAAAAGATCTCAGCTGCTTTTGATATTGGCATGTATCGGATCAAAACTTCATGGATTATGGCCCCTGATTGTACGAAAAATAACGTTTTTAGCTTGTGGACCCTATAGAGGTCACAATTTTGAACCGATTTTGATGAAACTTGACATGCATTTTTGTAACCCAAAGATCTTGGTTCCTTTCGATATTTGCGCCTATCGGAATGTAATTTCCTGAATTATGGCCCCTGATTGTCCGAAAAATCACCCTTTTTAGCTTGTGGTCCCTCTGGAGGTCACAATTATTATTCGATTTAAAAAACCGTTTGATTATATCACCGTTACACCCTAAGGAAGGTTGTGTTCGAATTTCAGGAAAATAGGATGAAAATTGCCATACAAAATGGCCGCCGTTTGTACGCGAATACTGTTAAAAAATGGTATATCAAGGTTGTGGACCCTGTGGAGGTCACAATTTTGATTCGATTTTGATGAATCTTGAAATTCATGGTTATAACCCAAAGATCTTGCTTCCTTTCGATATTTGCGTATATCGGATCGTAACTTCCTGAATTATGGCCCCTGATTATACGCAAAATCGCCTTTTTTTTAGCTTGGAGGTCACAATTATTATTCGATTTAAAAAAACGTTTGATTATATCACCATTATACCCTAAGGAAGGTTGTGTTTGAATTTCGTGAAAATAGGACGAAAATTGCCATACTGTTAAAAAATGGTATATCAAGGTTGTGGACCCTGTGGAGGTCACAATTTTGATTCGATTTTGATGAAACTTGAAATTCATGGTTATAACCCAAAGATCTTGCTTCCTTTCGATATTTGCGCATATCGGATCGTAACTTTCTGAATTATGGCCCCTGATTATACGCAAAATCGCCTTTTCTTTAGCTTGTGGTCCCTCTGGAGGTCACAATTATTATCCAATTTAAAAAAATGTTTGATTATATCACCGTTACACTGTAAGGAAGGTTGAGTTGGAATTTCGGGAAAATCGGACCAAAATTGACAGCCAAAATGGCCGCCGTTTGTACTCGAATACTGTTAAAAAAATGATATATCATGGTTGTGGACCCTGTATAGGTCACAATTTTAATTCGATTTTGATGAGGAAGGTTTAGTTCTAATTTCGTGAAAATCGTACCAAAATTGCCGGACGAAATGGTCACATTTCTAGGTTGTGTACGGTCACACCATAATCATTGTCGGTTTCGAATTTCATTAATATCAGACTGGAACTGACCAACTAAATGGCTGCTCCCAATACAGTATGAAATACAGGACTTAAAGATGTAGGAAAAATCACTTTCGGTATTGCTTGTTCTGTCCATCTCTCGAAAATGTGGGCGTATCCTGCCTGGCAGTGCCAGCCTATCTTTTTAAAGTTTTGCCCCACGCTAACAATTAGTATAGGAAACATTTAACATCATGGATTTAGCTTAGCTGTTCAGTTATCAAAATTCATTGAAAATCAAACTACTTGTTCGTTTCAACACCTTAAACGCTGTGTATCAATCTGAAGTCAATCGGATGATAAGTTTGGCATCAATAGCGTCACAAGGTTTTTTGAAGTGATCAAGGGAGATAACTCTGGAAGAAATTTTTTGAAATCGCTGAAAATCAGAAGGCTTCTTCGTCTCATGACCTTAAACAGTGTAAATGGTTGCCAGGTAACGAAACATACGCCCACAGCAGCTTAATCGTCCGGGCAGTCAACAAGGGTTGTCGCATATTTTTATACGCCCATATTTTCATGTGGACGTATTATGTCGTCGCCCCTGTCCGTCCGTCCGTCCACAATTTGTTTGTGGACTCTCTACAGGTCACAATTCTTATCCGATTTTGACGAAACTTGAAATATAGGTTTAACCTCAAAAGATCTCGGCTGCTTTCGATATTGGCATGTATCGGATCAAAACTTCATGGATTATGGCCCCTGATTGTACGAAAAATCACGTTTTTAGCTTGTGGACCCTATAGAGGTCACAATTTTGAACCGATTTTGATGAAACTTGACATGCATGTTTGTAACCCAAAGATCTTGGTTCCTTTCGATATTTGCGGCTATCGGAATGTAATTTCCTGAATTATGGCCCCTGATTGTCCGAAAAATCACCCTTTTTAGCTTGTGGTCCCTCTGGAGGTCACAATTATTATTCGATTTTAAAAAACGTTTGATTATATCACCGTTACACCCTAAGGAAGGTGGAGTTCAAATTTCGGGAAAATCGGACGAAAATTGCCATACAAAATGGCCGCCGTTTGTACGCGAATACTGTTAAAAAATGGTATATCAAGGTTGTGGACCCTGTGGAGGTCACAATTTTGATTCGATTTTGATGAAACTTGAAATTCATTTTTATAACCCAAAGATCTTGCTTCCTTTCGATATTTGCGCATATCGGATCATAACTTCCTGAATTATGGCCCCTGATTATACGCAAAATCGCCTTTTTTTTTAGCTTGGAGGTCACAATTATTATTCGATTTAAAAAACTGTTTGATTATATCACCGTTACACCCTAAGGAAGGTTGAGTTTGAATTTCGGGAAAATCGGACGAAAATTGCCATACAAAATGGCCGCTGTTTGTACGCGAATACTGTTAAAAAATGGTATATCAAGGTTGTGGACCCTGTGGAGGTCACAATTATTTTGATTCGATTTTGATAAAACTTGAAATTCATGGTTATAACCCAAAGATCTTGCTTCCTTTCGATATTTGCGCATATCGGATCGTAACTTCCTGAATTATGGCCCCTGATTATACGCAAAATCGCCTTTTTTTTAGCTTGGAGGTCACAATTATTATTCGATTTAAAAAACCGTTTGATTATATCACCGTTACACCCTAAGGAAGGTTGAGTTCGAATTTCGGGAAAATCGGACGAAAATTGCCATACAAAATGGCCGCCGTTTGTACGCAAATACTGTTAAAAAATGGTATATCAAGGTTGTGGACCCTGTGGAGGTCACAATTTTGATTCGATTTTAATGAAACTTGAAATTCATGGTTATAACCCAAAGATCTTGCTTCCTTTCGATATTTGTGCATATCGGATCGTAACTTCCTGAATTATGGCCCCTGGTTATACGCAATATCCCCCTTTCTTTAGCTTGTGGTCCCTCTGGAGGTCACAATTATTATCCAATTTAAAAAAACGTTTGATTATATCACCGTTACACTGTAAGGAAGGTTGAGTTTGAATTTCGGGAAAATCGGACCAAAAAAATGATATATCATGGTTGTGGACCCTGTATAGGTCACAATTTTAATTCAATTTTGATAAGGAAGGTTGAGTTCTAATTTCGTGAAAATCGTACCAAAATTGCCGGACGAAATGGTCGCCGTTTGTACGCGAATAGTGTAAAAATATGGTATATCATGGTTGTGGACTCTCTACAGGTCACAATTCTTATCCGATTTTGATGAAAAGTCACATTTCTAGGTTGTGTACCGTCACACCATAACCATTGTCGGTTTCGAATTTCATTAATATCAGACTGGAATTGACCATCTAAATGGCTGCTCCCAATACAGTATGAAATACAGGACTTAAAGATGTAGGAAAAATCACTTTCGGTATTGCTTGTTCTCTGTCCATCTCTCGAAAATGTGGACGTATCCTGCCTGGCAGTGCCAGCCTATCTTTACATTTTTGGATACCGTAATGAAACATCTGAAAATCATTCGAATTTGTTTGCTTTTTGTAAAGTTTTGCCCCACGCTAACAATTAGTATAGGAAACATTTAACATCATGGATTTAGCTGTTCAGTTATCAAAATTCATTGAAAATCAAACTACTTGTTCGTTTCAACACCTTCAACGCTGTGTATCAATCTGAAGTCAATCGGATGATAAGTTTGGCATCAATAGCGTCACAAGGTTTTTTGAAGTGATCAAGGGAGATAACTCTGGAAGAAATTTTTTGAAATCGTTAAAAATCAGAAGGCTTCTTCGTCTCATGACCTTAAACAGTGTGTGTAAATTTAAAGTCAATCGGATATTAACTTTGGCCTCCAGAGCGTCCACAGGATTTTTTGATGTGATCAAGGGCCATAACTCTGGCAAAAATTATCAGATCACTGAAAATCAATAGGCTTCTTCGTCTCATGACCTTAAACACTGTGTATAAATTTAAAGTCAATCGGATATTAACTTTGGCCTCTAGAGCGTTCACAAGATTTTTTTGAAGTGATCAAGGGCCATAACTCTGGCACTAATTATCGGAAATTGCTGAAAATCAATAGGCTTCTTCGTCTCATGACCTTAAACACTGTGTATAAATTTAAAGTCAATCGGATATTAACTTTGGCCTCTAGAGCGTTCACAAGATTTTTTGAAGTGATCAAGGGCCATAACTCTGGCACTAATTATCGGAAATTGCTGAAAATCAATAGGCTTCTTCGTCTTATGACCTTAAACTTGGGTTTTTAGAGCGTTCACAAGATTTTTTGAAGTGATCAAGGGCCTTAACTCTGGCACTAATTATCGGAAATCGCTGAAAATCAATAGGCTTCTTCGTCTTATGACCTTAAACACTGTGTATAAATCTAAAGTCTATTGGATATTAACTTTGGCTTTTAGAGCGTCCACAAGATTTTTTGAAGTGATCAAGGGCCATAACTCTGGTAGTTATTATCGGAAATCGCCGAAAAACCATATGCTTCTTCGTCTCATGACCTTAAACACTGTGTATAAATTTAAAGTCAATCGGATATTAACTTTAGCCTCTAGAGCGTCCACAAGATTTTTTGAAGTGATCAAGGGCCATAACTCTGGTAGTTATTATCGGAAATCAATGTGGGCGTATAAAAAGGGTTGGCATACGTGTATGTTGCTCCACAACATTTGGGCTGGAAGATCTTTCAGGCAGTGCAAAAAGAATAATTACGTACTGGTATATAATATTTGTGGGGATTTTTGTTTTACCTTACGCATGTAGCACTATTGACAAAATCTTATCTTAGTCCTGAAATGACCTAGTTTATGTTGCGTGGACATGAAACTCCATTTTTTTTTCTGCCTCCCTTTTTGATGGAGCCACAGCCAGTTTTTTTGTCTATGTGGGTAAGACGCTGTCTCGTTATCCTGGAGGTCTGGTGTTCGATCCCTGCATAATTGGCTGAGAAAGTTCATCCAGATTTTCCGGGGTGATTTCCCCTTGTCAATGATGCAGAATGGAGGGCATAACAAGGATAACTGTCTAGTCGTTCGGATGAACGAAAAAAAAAAAACGAGCTTCCGTGTACACACAGGCGGGCACTTCAAAGATCCCTTGGCAGTTGGAGTTTGATATAAGAGTAGGCCGTAGCGCCGCTGTCTGGGCAAAATTTCCCTATAGGCCCATCTTTATTAGCCCAGTCTATGAGCAGGACAGTGGGACGTTAACCTCATTTCATCCAGATTTCCTGACGAGGTTTCCCCTTGTCGTTTGAATGGGACAAAAAAACTGAGGTCCTGTGTACACATTGGCGTGCACGTAAAAGATCCCTTGGCAGTTGGAATTAGATTTAAGAGTAGGCCATAGTGCCGCTGCCCGGGCAAAATAACCCTCATAGCACGCTATATGATGTAGACCCGTCTTCATTAGCCCAGTTTACGAGTAGAACAGTAGGACGTTAAACCTTATTTCATTTCATTTCACTTTTTTTATTAATATTTTGTCTATAAATAGTCTACAGGTTCCAGTTAGTAACAGTTTTTGTTGCATCTCGGTATGATCCCCCATTGTACCTCTTGATTAAATAACCATACCAGTGTGTGCACATTTTAACAATTGATAAATAATCAGAATTGTTTCATGTCTGAGTCCCAGAGCCAGAGCCACATCAACTTTTCGTGGGATTTTTTTTGAGCTTGGTATATTTATTCCTTATGCCGTAAGGATATTAACAACTATCAATTTCGGTGCATGGCTCAACACCTAGGGGTGGTGCCACACCCACCTTTTAATGTTTTATCCATAAATATTATACAGGTTACAATTATTAACAGATTTTGTTCAAGTTGCCTAAAAGAACGCTTGAAATTTAGTAAATTTGGTTAACTTAAATGGATTTTTTTGATTATGGTTGGATAGCCAACAATCAAAAACTAACATTTATTTAATCGTTGTCATCCTGATATTAAACTGACATTTGTTTACATAATTGTTAGTATCCTAACATTATAAAACTGACATTCTTTTCCGTTAGACCACGTGGGTAAGGCTCTGGCTCGCTAACTGGTAGTCAGGTGTTCGATCCCTGCATCTCGATTTTCCGGCGTGGTTTCCCCTTGTCAGTGAAGCGGAAGGGAAGGTCTGACAGGCTCTAGTCATTTGGATGGGCCGAAAAACTCAGGTCCCATGTACACATTGGTGTGCATGTTAAAGATCCTTTGGCAGTTGGAATTCGATATTAGAGTAGGCTGTAGTGCCGCTGTCTGAGAAAAAGTTCCCTCATAGCACACTGTATGGCGTATGCCCATCTTCAATTAGCCCAGATTAGGTACAGAAAAGTAGGACGTTAAACCCCATTTCATTGCATTTCATTTCCGATAGAGAACAAGTATTAGGTTTATGTTAGATTCACATTAGAAACTTATGTTACAATTATGACATACAAATAACCTTAGATAACTAACGTTATATTAACGTTAGAAAATTAACTTTAAATTTATGTCAGAAAACTAACCAGAATCTATCGGTTTGAAACATGACGTAAAATTTATGTTAGATTAATGGTAGAATTATCACAAATAACACATATCATATACAATTATTTTGTCTGAATTCCGACTATTTATCAATTGTTAGACTGTGCACACACTGATATGGGTACTTAATCAAGAAGTATTTAAAGTGACAAAAATTGGTAAGAAAAGCGTCATAAAGTTTACGTTAGATTTACGTCATTTTCTGACGTAAAAGTAACCATAACCATTATGATGTAAAAGTAACGTAAATTTAAACGTATAATTTTACCATTATTGGACGCTAACCATAATCTAACCATAATGACGTAAAAGTAACGTAAATCTAACCATCCATGTTTACTAGGATTCGATTGATGACCTAGTGGTCTAGAGTGCTGCGCTTCGACCAGTAGCTGGCCGGTCACCTCTGGCTTGCAGCTGTGGTTTCGATCCCTGGTGTGAGCATATGTGGTATGGAGATAGGGGCGCCTTCTCAACCTCGTGGGTTTCCCCCTGGCATGCATGTATCGGATCAAAACTTCATGGATTATGGCCCCTGATTGTACGAAAAATCATGTTTTTATACGGCCACATTTTCATGTGGACGTATTTTGTCGTCGCCCCTCACTTCCCTGGTGAGTTGCCGGCAGGGTATAAAAAAGTACACGGGTATTGAGCATTATCTAGGGAAAGTACACCCATTAGGCATCAAAAATATCAAAAAACGAAAATCGCACATAGAGGACTTTTTCCATGGTGAGCCAATAACCATTTTCTTAAATTTTTACAAGGCTAGCACATGAAACACGCTCGTTATTGTTGTCACAATCTGAATGAATGAAATGAGGGGTTTAATGTCCTTCTGTTCTGTTCCGACTCGGTTAATTAAGACAGGCATACACCATACAGTGTGCTTTGGGTGAAATTTTGCCCAGACAGCGGCACTATGGCCAACTCTTATGTCGAATTCCAACTGATCTTTTACGTATATGTCAATGTATACACGGGACCTCGGGTTATCGTCCCATGGAACGACTAGACAGCTCCATCCTCCACCTCTGATAAGGGGGAAACCATGTCAGAAAATCCTGATGAACGTTCTCAGACAATCGAACATCCGACCTCCACACTAGCAAGCCAGTGTGTTATCCAATTAACCATCGCTGTAGCATTCGGGAGACAGCAAATCATGTTAAATGATCATTGTTATACGCCCACATTTTCATGTGGACGTATATTGTCGTCGTCCCCACAATTTGTTTTGGACTCTCTACCAAAATTGACGGACAAAATGGCCGCCGTTTGTACGCGAATAGTGTGAAAATATGTTATATCAAGGTTGTGGATCATATAGAGAGAGGTCATAATTTTGAACCGATTTTGATGACACTTGACATGTATGTTTATAACCCAAAGATCTTGGTTCCTTTTCATATTTGCACCCATCGGATCGTAACTTCCCGAATTATAGCCCCTGATTGTCCGAAAAATCGCCCTTTTTAGCTTGTGGTCCCTCTGGATGTCAAAATTATTATCTGATTTAAAAAAACGTTTGATTATATCACCGATACATGGTAATGAAGGTTGAGATCAAATTTTGTGAAAATCAGACCAAAATTGACGGACAGAATGGCCGCCATTTGTACCCGAAAAGTGTAAAAATATGGTATATAGGTTGTGGAACCTGTAGAGGTCACAATTTTAAATCAATTTTGATGAAACTTGAAATACGTGTTTATAACCTAAAGATCTTGGTTCCTTTCGATATTTGCGCATATCTATGGTGGCTATTAGCGGCCATTCTACATCGCACGACAAAGCGAAATAATTGCATTTCGTCGTCTTGTCGGGTTGTGAAGGCGACAAAGCAACAAGTCAAAAAAATCAACCCGACAATCGTCGCCCTCATTTTGTCGACTTGTGGGGTCAATTTTATCGACTTGTCGCTTTGTCGCCTTCGACTTATTCACAACCCGACAAAGCGACAAGTCGCCGAAATGCAATTATTTCGCTTTGTCGCCTTCACAACCCGACAAAGCGACAAGTCGACGAAATGCAATTATTTCGCTTTGTCGACTTGTCGCCTTGGAAGTCAATCATTGGGCATTGGCGAGCATTCTTCGGTTAAGTATGGAAGCCCAATCTCGACGAGGCGAGGGTGCGTTGATTCAACATTTGGTTTAGTTTTGCTACACCTGACCATTACACAGATAGGATTGAAAAATTCATGTGGTTAAATTTGCATTTAACGATTGCATTTAACGACCCATAAAATTACATGTTGATATGTATTTTATGCTTTCAAAATACCTATCGTAATTGAGAATAGAATATGCTAGCTTTGCTACATTAAAAAATATTTAAAATTACATGTTGATATGTATTTTATGCTTTCAAAATACCTATCGTAATTGAGAATAGAATATGCTAGCTTTGCTACATTAAAAGATATTTAAAATTTAAATCCTTTCTTCTTAGGATGTTTATAGGCAAGTTTCGTTTACAGAATGCACTAAAGCTTTTTCTTGGCCACATTCCAATTTCAAATCTCCTTGACAGTAACTGTATGACTGGCTCACTAACCAGAAGGTCTGCGTCCAGCATGGCTTCCCCAATGTCTAATGTACGGTGACGTGCAGGTAATGGAACCTTTGTCCGTTGGAATTGTTTCAAATAATCGTAGGCCGTGGAGTTACTGTCTGGGCAAACTTTCCTTAATAGCACACTGCATTGGTGTCGAAAAATAGTTGGATTCGACAGTAACAGTGTATAGAAAACGATTGACTCGGGGGCCCCTTTCCCTTGGCCAGAGGGGCCCTATTGTCAGAAGTGGGCCCTTTTGTCTACATTAGGGCCCCCTAAACTAGGGTACATTTTATTTTTTCTCATCGGTTTTAGCATTTTTCTCTCGTTTTATTTTTCCAATTTCTTTGATTTTTTTCGCGAGGAGGCTGGCGCCTCCAGCGCCTCAGCTATAAAACGTCTTTGAGTTACTTATAGCAAATACAATGAATAAATTTGTAAATATGTAATGGTGTTAATGATACAAATAGTACAAAATAAGTTAGAAAAGAATGAAAGTTCTAGGGAAGAATAGCGTCAAGTAAAGAATGACGTTTAATAAATTATAAATGTATATATTTTGCTAACGAGTTTAAAATAACTGATGATGTGGAAGACATAATGTCTATAAATTTTTGGAGTGAAGGGGGATTTCTATAATAAAGATAGGTTGCCAGGCAACGAAACATACGCCCACAGCAGCTAAATCGTCCGGGCAGTCAACAAGGGTTGTCGCATATTTTTACTTTTTTCGGTAATGAAACATTTGTAATACACTAAAAACTGATTAAGAGTAACAACTCATTATGTAATTATCAGAAAATCATTAGAATTTGATTGCTTTTTATAAAGTTTTAACCCACGCTAACAATTAGTATATACATGAAACATTTAATATCATGGATTTAGCTGTTCAGATATCTAAATTCATTGAAAATCAAAATACTTGTTCGTTTCAACACCTTAAACTCTATGTATCAATCTGAAGTCAATCAGATGGTAACTTTGGCCTCTATAGCGTCACAAGAATTTTTGAAGTTATCAAGGGAGATAACTCTGGCAGTAATTATTTGAAATCGCTGAAAATCAATAGGCTTCTTCGTCTCATGACCTTAAACACTGTGTATAAATCTAAAGTCAATCGGATATTAACTGTGGCCTCTAGAGCATCCACAAGATTTTTTGAAGTGATCAAGGGCCATAACTCTGGCACTAATTATCGGAAATCGCTGAAAATCAATAGGCTTCTTCGTCTTATGACCTTAAACACTGTGTATAAATTTAAAGTCAATCGGGTATTAACTTTGACCTTTAGAGCGTCCACATGATTTTTTAAAGAGATCAAGGGCCATAACTCTGGCACTAATTATCGGAAATCGCCGAAAATCAATAGGTTTCTTCGTCTCATGACCTTAAACACTGTGTATAAATCTAAAGTCAATCGGATATTAACTTTGGCCTCTAGAGCGTCCACAAGATTTTTTGAGGTGATCAAGGGCCATAACTCTGGCACTAATTATCGGAAATCGCTGAAAATCAATAGGCGTCTTCGTCTTATGACCTTAAACACTGTGTATAAATTTAAAGTCAATCGGATATTAACTTTGGCCTCTAGAGCGTCCACAAGATTTTTTGAAGTGATCAAGGGCCATAACTCTGGCACTAATTATGGGAATCGCTGAAAATCAATAGGCTTCTTCGTCTTATGACCTTAAACACTGTGTATAAATTTAAAGTCAATCGGATATTAACTTTGACCTTTAGAGCGTCCACAAGATTTTTTAAAGAGATCAAGGGTCATAACTCTGGCACTAATTATCAGAAATCGCCGAAAATAGGCGTCATTGTCTTATGACCTTAAACGCTGTGTATAAATTTAAAGTCGATCGTATATTAACTTTGGCCTCTAGAGCGTCCACAAGATTTTTTGAAGTGATCAAGGGCCATAACTCTGGTAGTTATTATCGGAAATCGCTGAAAAACAATAGGCTTCTTCGTCTCATGACCTTAAACACTGTGTATAAATTTAAAGTAAATCGGATATTAACTTTAGCCTGTAGAGCGTCCACAAGCAATTGTGGACGCCGGACCGACGGACGGACGGACGGGGGCGACGACAATATACGACCACATTTCAATGTGGGCGTATAAAAAGGAATAAACTGTTCTTTATATAATGGACAGCAAAGTAAAAAATGATATTCGTCTTCAACGTTATTTAAATTGCATAATTTACAAATTCTATCATTTCTGTTAATTGTATCGTATGTGATAAGCTATGTGATACACATCTAAATTTGGATAGAGATACACAGTAATTATGATTTGAGATATTTGATAAATATTCTTTTTGTGATAAGGCAATGTTGAAAAGGTTATAATAATTTAGTTTTGAATATTTCAACCGATCTTCATTCCATTCCTGTGAATACTGATCGCTTATTCTATATTTAAGTTCATCATATACATGTACAGGTAAAACAACATATTGATCATCAAAAGCGTACACGGGACGTCGATTTTCGTCCCATCCGAACGACTAAAAACTTGCCTAAAAACTTGCCGGATCGCATGTCTTGGATACTCACCATAATCAATATATTCACTTGAAATGAAATGGGGTTAAACGTCCTACTCTTCTGCACCTAACCTGGGCTAATGGAAGACGGGCATTATGCCATACAGTGAGCTATGAGCGAATTTTTGTCTGGAAAGGGCGCTACGACCTACTTTAATATCGAATTTCAACTGCCAATAGATCTTTTATGTGCACGCAAATGTGTACACGGGACGTCGGTTTTCGTCCCATCACTGACAAAGGGAAAACACGACGAAAAACATATATGATTTGAGTTGGGATATTAGTAGATTGATTATTATTATGTATTTGGGTAAACTGTGCTGTTGATGGTAATCAGTGAAGATGCGAAGGAATTCTAAATTACGATAGATATATTGAAAGCATCCATTAACATACATATCAACATATAAAACTGACACTCCTCTGAAATATAGATTCTTAATTTTATGGGTCCTTAAATGCAAATCTAACCAAATGAATTTTTCAATCCTATCTATGTAATGGTCAGGTGTAGCAAAACAAAACCAAATGCTGAAAAAGCACCCTCGCCTCGTCGAGATTAGGCTTCCATACTTAACCGAAGACTGCTCGATCATGCGCAGTGATTGACTTCCAAGGGGACAAGTCGACAAAGCGAAATAATTGCATTTCGGCGGCTTGTCGACTTGTCGGGTTGTGAAGGCGACAAGTCGACAAAGCGAAATAATTGCATTTCGTCGACTTGTCGCTTTGTCAGGTTTTGAATAAGTCGAAAGCAACAAGTCGACAAAATTGAGTCGACAAAATGAGGGCGACGATTGTCGGGTTAGTTTGTCGCGTTGTCGGGTTGATTTTGTGGACTTGTCGCTTTGTCACCTTCACAACCCGACAAGTCGACAATGTAGAATGGCCGCTAACAGCCACCATACATATCGGATCATTACTTCCTGAATTATGGCCCCTGATTGTATACGAAAAATCGCCTTTATTAGATTGTGGCCCCTCTGGAAGTCAAAATTATTACCCGATTTAAAATAAAACGTTTGATTATATCACGGTTGTAATTTAATGAATGTTGAGTTCGTGAAAATCGGACCAAAACTGACAGACAAAATGGCTGCCGCTTGTACACGAATACTATAAAAATATGGTATATCAAGGTTGTGTACCCTGTAGAGGTCACAGTTTTAATCTGATGTTGATGAAACTTGAAATGCATGTTTATAACCCAAAGATTTTTGTTCCTTTTGATATTCAACGGATAATATCGTATTGTAACTTCCTGAATTATAGCTGCTGATTGTACGCAAAATTAACTTTTTATACGCCCACATTTTCATGTGGACGTATTATGTTGTCGACCCTGTCCGCCTGGACGTCCGTCCGTCCACAATTTGTTTGTGGACTCTCTACAGGTCACAATTCTTATCCGATTTTGACGAAACTTGAAATATAGGTTTATCCCCATAAGATCCAGGTTCCTTTCGATATTGGCATGTATCGGATCGGAACTTCATGGATTATGGCCCCTGATTGTATGAAATATCATGTTTTTAGCTTGTGGACCCTATAGAGGTCACAATTTTGAACCGATTGTGATGAAACTTGACATGCATGTTTATAACCCCAAAATCTTGGTTCCTTTCGGTATTTGCGCCCATCGGATCGTAACTTCCTGAATTATGACCCCTGATTGTCCGAAAAAATGCCCTTTTTAGCTTGTGGTCCCTGTCAAAATTATTATCCGATTTAAAAAACCGTTTGATTGTATCACCGTTACATGGTAATAAAGGTTCAGCTCAAATTTCATGAATAGCGGACCAAAATTGACAAACAAAATGGCCGCCATTTGTACGCGAATAGTGTGAAAATATGTTATATCAAGGTTGTGGGCCCTATACAGGTCACAATTTTGAACCGATTTTGATGAAACTTGACATGTATGTTTATAACCCAAAGATCTTGGTTCCTTTCGATATTTGCACCCATCGGATCGTAACTTCCTGAATTATAGGCCCTGATTTTCCGAAAAATTGGCTTTTTATACGCCCACATTTTCATGTGGACGTATTATGTCATCGCCCCTGTCCGTCCGGACGTCCGTCCGTCCACAATTTGTTTGTGGACTCTCTACAGGTCACAATTCTTATCCGATTTTGACGAAACTTGAAATATAGGTTTATCCCCAAAAGATCTCGGCTGCTTTCGATATTGGCATGTATCGGATCAAAACTTCATGGATCTTGGTTCCTTTCGATATTTGCGGCTATCGGAATGTAATTTCCTGAATTATGGACCCTGATTGTCCCCAAAATCACCCTTTTTAGCTTGTGGTCCCTCTGGAGGTCACAATTATTATTCGATTTAAAAAAACGTTTGATTATATCACCATTACACCCTAAGGAAGGTCGATTTCGAATTTCGGGAAAATCGGACGAAAATTGCCATACAAAATGGCCGCCGTTTGTACGCGAATACTGTTAAACAATGGTATATCAAGGTTGTGGACCCTGTGGAGGTCACAATTTTGATTCGATTTTGATGAAACTTGAAATTCATGGTTATAACCCAAAGATCTTGCTTCTTTTCAATATTTGCGCATATCGGATCGTAACTTCCTGAATTATGGCCCCTGATTATACGCAAAATCGCCTTTTTTTAGCTTGGAGGTCACAATTATTATTCGATTTAAAAAACCGTTTGATTATATCACCATTAAAACCTAAGAAAGGTTGAGTTCGAATTTCGGGAAAATCAGACCAAAATTGCCATACAAAATGGCCGCCGTTAGTACGCAAATGCTGTTAAAAAATGGTATATCAAGGTTGTGGATCCTGTAAAGGTCACAATTTTAATTCGATTTTGATGAAACTTGAAATTCATGGTTATAACCCAAAGATCTTGGTTCTTTTCGATATTTGCGCATATCGGATCGTAACTTCCTGAATTATGGCCCCTGGTTATACGCAAAATCCCCCTTTCTTTAGCTTGTGGTCCTTCTGGAGATCACAATTATTATCCAATTTAAAAAAACGTTTGATTATATCACTGTTACACTGTAAGGAAGGTTGAGTTTGAATTTCGGGAAAATCGGACCAAAATTGACAGACAAAATGGCCGCCGTTTGTACGCGAATACTGTTAAAAAAATGATATATCATGGTTGTGGACCCTGTATAGGTCACAATTTTAATTCGATTTTGATGAGGAAGGTTGAGTTCTAATTTCGTGAAAATAGTACCAAAATTGCCGGACGAAATGGTCACTGTTTGTACGCGAATAGTGTAAAAATATGGTATATCATGGTTGTGGACTCTCTACAGTTCACAATTCTTATCCGATTTTGATGAAAAGTCACATTTCTAGGTTGTGTACCGTCACACCATAATCATTGTCGGTTTCGAATTTCATTAATATCAGACTGGAACTGACCAACTAAATGGCTGCTCCCGATACAGTATGAAATACAGGACTTAAAAGATGTAGGAAAAATCACTTTCAGTATTGCTTGTTCTCTGTCCATCTCTCGAAAATGTGGGCGTATCCTGCCTGGCAGTGCCAGCCTATCTTTAGCTTGTGGTCCCTCTGGAGGTCAAAATTATTATCCGATTTAAAAAACCGTTTGATTATATCACCGTTACATGGTAATGAAGGCTGAGTTCGAATTTCGTGAAAATCGAACAAAAATTGACGGACAAAATGTCCGCCGTTTGTACGCAAATAGTGTGAAAATATGTTGTGGTTGTGGACCCTATAGAGGTCACAATTTTGAACCGATTTTGATGAAACTTGTCATGCATGTTTATAACCCGAAGATCTTGGTTCCTTTTGATATTTGCGCTCATTGATTCGTAACTTCCTGAATTATGGCCCCTGATTGTACGAAAAATCACCCTTTTTATACGCCCACATGGAAATGTGGTCGTATATTGCCGTCGCCCCCGTCCGTCCGTCTGTCGGTCCGTCCGTCGGTCCCGCCGGTCCGTTCATCGTCCACAATTTCTTGTGAACGCTCTAGAGGCTAAAGTTAATATCCGATTGACTTGAAATTTATACACGGTGTTTAAGGTCGTGAGACGAAGAAGCCTATTGATTTTCAGCGATATCCGATAATTACTACCAGAGTTATGACCCTTGATCACTTTGAAAAATCTTGTGAACGCTCTAGAGGCTATAGTTAATATCCGATTGACTTTAAATTTATACACAGTGTTTAAGGTCAGGAGACGAAGAAGCCTATTGATTTTCGGTGATATCTGATAATTACTGCCAGAGTTATGACCCTTGATCACTTTGAAAAATCTTGTGAACGCTTTAGAGGCTAAAGTTAATATCCGATTGACTTTAAATTTATACACAGTGTTTAAGGTCATGAGACGAAGAAGCCTATTGATTTTCGGTGATATCCGATAATTTCTACCAGAGTTATGACCGTTGATCACTTTGAAAAATCTTGTGAACACTCAAGAGGCTATAGTTAATATCCGATTGACTTTAAATTTATACACACTATTTATAGTCATGATACAAAATAGCCTATTTATTTTCAGCGATATCCGATAATTACTGCCAGAGTTATGACCCTTGATCACTTTGAAAAACCCTGTGAATGCTCTAAAGGCTAAAGTTAATATCCGATTGACTTTAAATTTGTACACAGTGTTTAGGGTCATGATACGAAGAATCCTATTTGATTTTCAGTGATATCTGATAATTTCTGGCAGTTGATCACTTTGAAATATCTTGTGGACAAAGGCCTTGAGACAAACCATCAAAACTATTCTAATATTTCTGATAATTATTTAATGGGCTATTACTCGTAATAAGATTATCATGTGTTGTAAATGTTCTCCTTACTGATAAAAGAAACAATATGCGACAACCCTTGTTGACTGCCCGGACGACTTAGCTGTTGTGGGCGTATGTTTCGTTGCCTGGCAACCTATCTTTAGCTTGTGGTCCCACTGGGGGTCAAAATTAATATCCGATTTAAAAAAACGTTTGATTATATCACCGTTACATGGTAATGGAAGAGTGAGGTACAATTTTGTGAAAATCGGACCAAAATTGGCAGACAAAATGGCCGCCGTTTGTACGCGATTAGTGTGAAAATATGTTATATTAAGGTTGTGGAGCCTATAGAGGTCACAATTTTGAACCGATTTTGATGAAACTTGACATGCATGTTTATATCCCAAAGATCTTGGTTCTTTTTAATATTTGCGCCCATTGGATCGTAACGTCCTGAATTATGACCCCTGATTGTCCGAAAAATGACCCTTTTTTTAGCTTGTGGTCCCTCTGGAGTTCAGAACTATTATCCCATTTAAAAAAACGTTTGATTATATCACCGTTACATCGTAATGAAGGTTGAGGTCGAATTTCGTGAAAAGCGGACCAAAATTGACTGAAAAATGGCTGCCGCTTGTACGCGAAGAGTGTAAAAATATGGTATATCAAGGTTGTGAACCCATAACAATCTTAGTTCCTTTCGATATTTGTGCATATCAGATTATAACTTCCTGAATTATGGCCCCTGATTGTACGAAAAATGACCCTTTTTTTTAGCTTGTGGCCCCTCTGGGGTCAGAATTATTATCCCATTTAAAAAAAACATTTGATTATATCACCGTTACATCGTAATGATGAAGTCGAATTTCGTGAAAATCGGACCAAAATTGACAGCTGTTCTTGTCAGGCCATCCACCCTTCATCACGAACAAGGGGAAACCACGCTAGAAAATCTTGATGAACTTTGTCACCCAATGTAGGGATCAAACACCCAACCTCAAGGCTACCGAGCCAGCATCTTACCCACTTATCAACATGATGCCCAGTCGAATTTGAAGCCTACTGAAATGAACCTTTATAACCCAAAGATCTTAATTCATTTCGATATTTGCACATATCAAATTCTAACTTAATGATGTAAGAAAAATCACTTTCGGTATTGCTTGTTCTCTATCCATCTCTCGAAAATGTGGGCGTATCCTGTCTAGCAGTGCCAGTCTATCTTTTAGCTTGAGGTCTCAATTATTATCCAATTTTAGAAATAATATTAAATGTTTCGTATACTAAACGTTAGCATGGGGCAGAATTTGATAAAAACCAAACAAATTCTAATGATTTTCTGATAATTACTTAATATGCGACAACTCTTGTTGACTGCCCGGACGATTTAGCTGCTGTGTGGACGTATGTTACCTTGACTTGCCTGGCAACCTATTTTTATACGCCCACATTTTGAAATATGGATTTATCCCCAAAAGATCTCGGCTGCTTTCGATATTGGCATGTATCGGATCAAAACTTCATGGATTATGGCCCCTGATTGTACGAAAAATCACGTTTTTAGTTTGTGGAGCCTATAGAGGTCACAATTTTGAACCGATTTTGATGAAACTTGACATGCATGTTTATAACTCAAAGATCTTGGTTCTTTTCGATATTTGCGCCTATCGGAACGTAATTTCTTGAATTATGGCCCCTGATAGTCCGAAAAATCACCCTTTTTAGCTTGTGGTACCTCTGGAGGTCACAATTATTATCCGATTTAAAAAAAAAAACGTTTGATTATATCACTGTTACACCCTAAGGGAGGTTGAGTTCGAATTTCGGGAAAATCGGATGAAAATTGCCATACAAAATGGCCACCGTTTGTATGCGAATACTGTTTAAAAATGGTATATCAAGGTTGTGGACCCTGTGGAGGTCACAATTTTAATTCGATTTTGATGAAACTTGAAATTCGTGGTTATAACCCAAAGATCTTGGTTCCTTTAGATATTTGCGCATATCGGATCGTAAGTTCCTGAATTATGGCTCCTGATTATACGCAAAATCGCCTTTTTTACCCTGTCCGTCCGTCCGTCCACAATTTGTTTGTGGACTCTCTACAGGTCACAATTCTTATCTGATTTTAACAAAACTTGAAATATAGGTTTATCCCCAAAAGATCCCGACTGTTTTCGATATTGGCATGTATCGGATCAAAACTTCATGGATTATGGCCCCTGATTGTACGAAAAATCACGTTTTTAGCTTGTGGACCCTATAGAGGCCACAATTTTGAACCGATTTTGCTGAAACTTGACATGCATGTTTATAACCCAAAGATCTTGGTTCCTTTCGATATTTGCGCCTATCGCAATGTAATTTCCTGAATTGTGGCCCTGATTGTCCGAAAAATCACCCTTTTTAGCTTGGTGTCCCTCTGGAGGTCACAATTATTATTCGATTTAAAAAACCGTTTGATTATGTCACCGTTACACCCTAAGGAAGGTTGAGTTTGAATTTCGGGAAAATCGGACGAAAATTGCCATACAAAATGGCTGCCGTTTGTACGCGAATACTGTTTAAAAATGGTATATCAAGGTTGTGGACCCTGTGGAGGTCACAATTTTGATTCGATTTTGATGAAACTTGAAATTCATGGTTATAACCCAAAGATATTGCTTTCTTTCGATATTTGCGCATATCGGATCGTAACTTCCTGAATTATGGCCCCTGATTATACGCAAAATCGCCTTTTTTTAGCTTGGAGGTCACAATTATTATTCGATTTAAAAAACCGTTTGATTATGTCACCGTTACACCCTAAGGAAGGTTGAGTTCGAATTTCGGGAAAATCGGACGAAAATTGACATACAAAATGGCCGCCGTTTGTTCGCGAATACTGTTAAAAAATGGTATATCAAGGTTGTGAACCCTGTTGAGGTCACAATTTTGATTCGATTTTGATGAAACTTGAAATTCATGGTTACAACCCAAAGATCTTGCTTCCTTTCGATATTTGCGCATATCGGATCGTAACTTCCTGACTTTAAATTTATACACAGTGTTTAAGGTCATGAGACGAAGAAGCCTATTGTTGTTCAGCGTTTTCCGATAATAACTACCAGAGTTATGGCCCTTGATCACTTCAAAATATCTTGTGGACAATCTAGAGGCCAAAGTTAATATCCGATTGACTTTAAATTTATACACAGTGTTTAAGGTCATGAGACGAAGAATCCTATTGATTTTCAGCGATTTCCGATAATTAGGGCCAGAGTTATGGCCCTTGATCACTTCAAAAAATCCTGCCTCTAGAGGCCAAAGTTAATATCCGATTGACTTTAAATTTATACACAGTGGATGCTCTAGAGGTCAAAGTTAATATCCGATTGACTTCAAATTTATACATAGTGTTTACAGTCATGAGACTAAGTCGTCTATCGATTTTCAGTGATTTTCAATAATTGCTGCAAGAGTTATGGCCCTTGATCACTTCGAAAAAATCCTGTGGAAGCTCTAGAGGCCAAAGTTAATATCCGATCGACTTTAAATTAACACACAGTGTTTAGGGTCATGAAACGAAGAAGCCTATTGGTTTTCAGAGATTTCAAATAATTATTGCCAGAGTTATCTCCCTTGATAACTTCAAAAAATCTTGTTACGCTATAGAGGCTAAACTTATCATCCGATTGACTTTAGATTGATACACAGAGTTTAAGGTGTTGAAACGAACAAGTATTTTGATTTTCAATGAATTTTGATAACTGAACAGCTAAATCCATGATATTAAATGTTTCATGTATATACTAATTGTTAGTGTGGGGTAACACTTTATAAAAAGCAATCAAATTCTAATGATTTTCTGATAATTACATAATGAGCCACTACTCTTAATCAGTTTTTAGTGTATTACAAATGTTTCATTAGCAAAAAAAGTAAAAATATGCGACAACCCTTGTTGACTGCCCGGACGATTTAGCTGCTGTGGGCGTATGTTTCGTTGCCTGGCAACCTATCTTTTTACGTTGTGGTTCCTCTGGAGGTCACAATTATTATCCAATTTAAAAAAAAACGTTTTATTATATCACCGTTACATGGTAATGAAGGTTGAGTTCAAATTTCGTGAAAATCGGACCAAAATTGCCATACAAAATGGCCGCCGTTTGTACGCGAATACTGTTAAAAATGGTATATCAAGGTTGCGGACCCTGTAGAGGTCACAATTTTAATTCGATTTTGATGAAACTTGAAATTCATGGTTATAACCCAAAGATCTTGGTTCCTTTCGATATTTGCGCATATCGGATCGTAACTTCCTGAATTATGGCCCCCGATTATACGCAAAATCGCCTTTATTTTAGCTTGTGGTGCCTCTGGGTGTCACAATTATTATCCGATTTAAAAAAACGTTTGATTATATTACCGTTACACCGTAAAGAAGGTTGAGTTCAAATTTCGGGAAAATCGGACTAAAATTGCCATACAAAATGGCCGCCGTTTGTACGCGAATACTGTTAAAAAATGGTATATCAAGGTTGTAGACCCTGTAGAGGTCATAATTTTAATTCGATTTTGATGAGAAAGGTTGAGTTCGAATTTCGTGAAAATCGTACCAAAATTGCCGGACGAAATGGTCGCCGTTTGTACGCGAATAGTGTAAAAATATGGTATATCATGGTTGTGGACTCTCTACAGGTCACAATTCTTATCCGATTTTGACGAAAAGTCGCATTTCTAGGTTGTGTACTGTCACACCATAATCATTGTCGGCTTCGAATTTCATGAGTATCAGATTCGAACTGACCAACAAAATGGCTGCTCCCAATACAGTATGAAATACAGGACTAAATGATGTAGGAAAAATCACTTTCGGTATTGCTTGTTCTCTATCTATCTCTCGAAAATGTGGGCGTATCCTGCCAGCAGTGCCAGTCTATCTTTTTAGCTTGTCGTCCCTCTTGAGGCCAAAATTATTATCCGATTTAAAAAAATACATTTGATTATATTACCGTTACACCGTAAGGCAGATTGAATTCGAATTTCGGGAAAATCGGACCAAAATTGCCATACAAAATGGCCGCCGTTTGTACGCGAATGCTGTTAAAAAATGGTATATCATAGTTGTGGACCCTGTAAATTGCCTTTTTCTACGCCCACATTTTTATGTGGACGTATATTGTCGTCGCCCCTGTCCGACCGTCGGTCCGTTCGTCCGTCCACAATTGTTTGTGAACAGTCTACAGGTCACAATTTTTATCCGATTTCAATGAAACTTGAAATATAGGTTTATCACCCCCCAGATCTCGGTTCCTTTTGATATTGGCATGTATCGGACTGTAACTTCATGGATTGTGCCCCCTGATTGTACGAAAAATCACGTTTTTAGCTTGTGAACACTGTAGAGGTCACTATATTGAACCGATTTTGATGAAACTTGAAATGCATGTTTATAACTCAAAGATCTTGGTTCCTTTCGATATTTTCGCATACCGGATCGTAACTTCCTAAATTATGGCCCCTGATTATACGCCTAATCGCCTTTTTATACGCCCACATTTTCATGTGGACGTATTATGCCGTCGCCCCTGTCCGTCCGTCCGTCCACAGTTTGTTAGTGAACTCTCTACAGGTCACAATTCTTATCCGATTTTGACGAAACTTGAAATATAGGTTTATCCCCATAAGATCTCGGTTCCTTTCGATATTGGCATGTATCGGATCGGAACTTCATGGATTATGGCCCCTGATTGTACGAAATATCGGCGATACTCGATTCACAGGTCCGGAATTGAATTCCAAAACTGGTGTCAATCGAGTGAAAAGGAGAATTTCGGATTAAAGCGCATGCGTCGACTGTATAAAAAGTATCCCAACCAATCATGACTGCTGAAACATATTTTTTACCTAGGAATACGTCACGATTCTACTCACTCCACCTCACCTCACTCCACTCCACCTGTGACAGGACTGAATTCCGCGTCACTCGATTGTAATTCTGTCGATTCGGGACGTTCTGGACTGTGAATCGAGCATCCCCATCATGTTTTTACCTTGTGGACCCTATAGAGGTCACAATTTTAAACCGATTGTGATGAAACTTGATATGCATGTTCATAACCCCAAAATCTTGGTTCTTTTCGATATTTGCGCCAATCGGATCGTAACTTCCTGAATTATGGCCCCGATTGTCCGAAAAATCGACCCTTTTAGCTTGTGGTCCCTCTGGAGGTCAAAATTATTATCCAATTTAAAAAAAAAACGTTTTATTATATCACCGTTACATGGTAATGAAGGTTGAGTTCAAATTTCGTGAAAATCTGACCAAAATTGACAAACGAAATGGCCGCCGTTTGCACGCGAATAGTGTGAAAATATGTTATATCAAGGTTGTGGACCCTATAGAGGTCACAATTTTGAACCGATTTTGATGAAACTTGACATATATGTTCATAACCCAAAGATCTTGGTTCCTTTCGATATTTGCACCCATTGGATGGTAACTTCCTGAATTATGGCCGCTGATTGTCCGAAAAAATGCCCTTTTTAGCTTGTGGTCCCTTTGGAGGTCAAAATTATCCGATTTAAAAAACCGTTTGATTATATCACCGTTTCATGGTAATGAAGGCTGACTTTGAATTTCGTGAAAATCAAACCAAAATTGACGGACAAAATGGCCGCCGTTTGTACGTGAATAGTGTGAAAATATGTTATATCAAGGTTGTGGACCCTATACAGGTTACAATTTTGAACCGATTTTGATGAAACTTGACATGTATGTTTATAACCCAAATATCTTGGTTCCTTTCGATATTTGCGCCCATCGGATCGTAACTTCCTGAATTTAGCTCCTAATTGTACGAAAAATCACCCTTTTTAATTTGTGGTCCCACTGGGGGTCAAAATTATTATCCGATTTAGAAAACCGTTTGATTATATCACCGTTACATGGTATTGAAGATTGAGGTAAAATTTCGTGAAAATCGGACCAAAATTAACAGACAAAATGGCCGCCATTTGTACGCAATTAGTGTGAAAATATGTTATATCAAGGTTGTTGTGGACCCTATAGAGGTCACAATTTTGAACCGATTTTGATGAAACTTGACATTGGTGTTTATAACCCAAAGATCTTGGTTCCTTTCGATATTCGCGCCCCATTGAATCGTAACTTCCTGAATTATGGCCCCTGATTGACCGAAAAATTACCTTTTTACACGCCCACATTTTTATGTGGACGTATATTGTCGTCGCCCCTGTCCGTCCGTCCTTCCGTCCACAATTTGTTTGTGGACTCTCTACATGTCACAATTCTTGTCCGATTTTGACGAAACATGAAATATAGGTTTATCCCCAAAAGATCTCGACTGCTTTCGATATTGGCATGTATCGGATCAAAACTTCATGGATTATGGCCCCTGATTGTACGAAAAATCACGTTTTTAGTTTGTGGACCCTATAGAGGTCACAATTTTGAACCGATTTTGATGAAACTTGACATGCATGTTTATAACCCAAAGATCTTGGTTCCTTTCGATATTTGCGCCTATCGGAACGTAATTGTCCCCCGCCTTTCGAAGAAAGTTGGGGGACTATTAAAATGGGTTCGTCCGTCCGTCTGTCTGTCTGTCCGTCTGTCCGTCACACTTTTTGGGACACAATAACTCTCTTCCTAATTGAGCTAGAATGTTCAAACTTGGTGTATGTGTTTATTAGGTCAATGCCTTGATGGAGTTCAAAGATGAGCATTTTCCTTTAGTTCTAATTAAGTGAGAGTGATGAAACTTAGTGTATAGTTTCATTACAGTAATACCTTGACTAAGTTTGATAATGAGCATTTTCCGCTCAGGGTAAGCAGAGCAATTTGATTGGTCGAGACTTTGGAACACAATAACTCTCCTTCTAATTGAGTTAAAATGTTCAAACTTGGTGTATATGCTTATTAGGTCAATGCCTTGATGGAGTTTGGAGATGAGCATTTTCCGCTCAGGGTAAGCAGAGCGATACGCAATTTGATTGGTTGATACTTTGGGACAAGATAACTTAGGTTCATCTTGATTGATGATTTTTATGCCAATACAATGACTGCATTCTCATTTAGTAATCGATTCGACAGTAACAGTGTATAGAAACGATTGACTTGGACACGAGGGCCCTTTCCCTTGGCCAGAGGGGCCCCTTTGTCTGCATTTAGGGTCCCCCTAACTAGGGTACATTTTCATTTTTCTCGTCGGTTTTAGCATTTTTCTTTATAAAACACTTTTGGGTGACACTTCGTGTACAGTTTGATTGCTCGATACATTGAAAAAAATAAATGTGCGATTAATTAATATGTGTCTTCTATTTATTTTGGGATTTCGGCGGGGGACATCAGCCTCACTGTGGGCTTGTTTCCTGAATTATGGCCCCTGATTGTCCGAAAAATCACCTTTTTTAGCTTGTGGTCCCTCTGGAGGTCACAATTATTATCCGATTTAAAAAACCGTTTGATTATATCACCGTTCACCCTAAGGAAGGTTGAGTTCGAATTTCGGGAAAATCGGACCAAAATTGCCATACAAAATGGCCACCGTTTGTACGCAAATACTGTTAAAAAAAGGTATATCAAGATTGTTGACCCTGTAGAGGTCACAATTTTAATTCGATTTTGATGAAACTTGAAATTCATGGTTATAACCCATAGATCTTGGTTCCTTTCCATATTTGAGCATGTCGGATTGTAACTTCCTGAATTATGGCCCCTGATTGTCCGAAAAAATCGCCTTTTATGGCTTGTGGTCCCCCTGAAGGTCGCAATTATTATCCAATTTAAAAAAAACCATTTGATTATATCACCGTTACACCGTAATGAAGGTTGAGTTTGAATTTCGTGAAAATCGGACCAAAATTGCTGGACAAAATGGCCGCCGTTTGTACGCGAATAGTGTAACAATATTGTAGAGGTCACAATTTTAATTTTATTTTGATGAAACTTGAAACAGAGTTTGAGATCTTGAGACCAACAAGTATATTGATTTTCAATGAATTTTGATAACTGTACAGCTAAATCCATAATATTAAATGTTTCGTATACTATATTATATTCCTGAAGCAATGGCCCGAGAAATCCCTCTCTGACCATTGCTGGAATAGCGCCTGTTTCTTGAAATTATGCTGGAGTGTGTCTATTCTTTCCGTTCAATGAAAGCTATTACTTAAGTACAGCACTTAAGTACATGACAGTCCTTCGTTTAATCTGGGTCTTCCCTAAAACTTTGGACAGTGATTTAAGGTATTAAAAACGGTGAAATTATGTTCGTTTCCAAACAGTATTGTTTACATTTCAATTGACTTGATAGCCTCGTTTGTCACGCAATTAGTTTTACTGCAGTATTCTGCTATGCACGGGTTAATTAGGCATAATAAAATCGTGAGTCATGACGTAACGTTATGTAAACATATTTGGTCCAATATTGGCAGCTAGTGATTGGTTGGTAGACGGACTACTGACAAATCAAAATTTAAAACAATATCCACTCATAATAGCAGTGTGTAGTTGGATTACCTCTAATCAAACGCAACACTGCGCGGAGTATGACTAAACATTAGCATGGGGCAGAACTTTTTAAAAAACCAAACAAATTCTAATGATTTTTGATATTACTTAATATGCGACAACTCTTGTTGATTGCCCAGACGATTTAGCGGCTGGTGGGCGTATGTTTCGTTGTCTGGCAACCTATTTTTTATACGCCCACATTTTCATGTGGACGTATATTGTCGTCGCCCCTGTCCGTCCGTCCGTCCGTCCGTCCGTCCACAATTGTTTGTGAACAGTCTACAGGTCACAATTTTTATCCGATTTCAATGAATCTTAAAACATAGGTTTATCACCCTAAGATCTCGGTTCCTCTCGATATTGGCATGTATCGGACTGTAACTTCATGGGTTATGGCCCCTGATTGTACGAAAAATCACGTTTTTTAGCTTGTGAACAGTGTAGAGGTCACAATTTTGAACCGATTTGGATGAAACTTATAATGCATGTTTATAACCCAAAGATCTTGGTTCCTTTCGATATTTGCGCCAATCGGATCATAACTTCCTGAATTATGGCCCCTGATTGTCCGAAAAATCGCCCTTTTTAGCTTGTGGTCCCTCTGGAAGTCAAAATTGTTATCCGATTTAAAAAACCGTTTGATTATATCACCGTTCCATGGTTTTGAAGGTTGAGTTCGAATTTCGTGAAAATCGGACCAAAATTGACGGACAAAATGGCCGCCATTTGTACGCGAATTATGTTATATCAAGGTTGTGAACAGTGTAGAAGACACAATTTTGAACCGATTTGGATGAAACTTGAAATTCATGTTTATAACCCAAAGATCTTGGTTCCTTACAATATTTGCGCCAATCGGATCGTAACTTCCTGAATTATGGCCCCTGATTGTCCGAAAAATCGCCCTTTTTAGCTTGTGGTCCCTCTGGAGGTCAAAATTGTTATCCGATTTAAAAAAAACCGTTTGATTATATCACCGTTACATGGTTATAACGGTTGAGATCGAATTTCGTGAAAATCGGACCAAAATTGACGGACAAAATGGCCGCCATTTGTACGCGAATAGTGTGCAAATATGTTATATCAAGGTTGTGAACAGTGTAGAGGACACAATTTTGAACCGATTTGGATGAAACTTGAAATGCATGTTTATAACCCAAAGATCTTGGTTCCTTTCGATATTTGCGCCCATTGGATCATAACTTTCTGAATTATGTCCCTGGATTGTCCGAAAAGAGCTTTTGGTCCCTCTGGAGGTCAAAATTATTATCCGATTTAAAAAAACGTTTGACTATATCACCGTTACATGGTAATGAAGAGAGAGTTTGAATTTCGTGAAAATCTGACTAGAATTGACGGACAAAATGGCCGCCGTTTGTACACGAATAGTGTGAAAATATGTTATATCAAGGTTGTGGACCCTATAGAGGTCACAATTTTGAATCGATTTTGATGAAACTGGATAGGTATGTTTATAACCCAAAGATCTTGGTTCCTTTCGATATTTGCGCCCATCGGGTCATTACTTCCTGAATTATGTCCCCTGATTGTACGAAAAATCTGATTTAAAAAAAAAACGTTTGATTATAAAAACCAAACAAATTCTAATGATTTTCTGATAATTCCTTAATATGCGACAACTCTTGTTGACTGCCCGGACGATTTGGCTGCTGTGTGGGCGTATGTTTCGTTGTCTGGCAACCTATTTTTTTTAGCTTGTGGTCCCTTCCGATTTAATAAAAACGTTTGATTATATCACCGTTACAACTTAAGGAAGGTATGAGTTCGAATTTCGGGAAAATCGGACCAAAATTGACTGACAATATGGCCGCCGTTTGTACGCGAATACTGTTAAAAAATGGTATATCATTTCTATGGACCCTGTATAGGTCACAATTTTAATTCGATTTTCATGAAACTTGAAATGCATGGTTATAACCCAAAGATCTTGGTTCCTTTCGGTATTTGCGCATATCGGATCGTAGCTTTCTGAATAATGGCCCCTGATTGTCCAAAAATCGCCCTTTTTAGCTTGTGGTCCCACTGGAGGTCAAAATTATTATCTGTTTTAAAAAACCATTTGAATATATCACCGTTACATGGTAATGAAGATTGATGTTAAATTTAGTGAAAATCGGACCAAAATTGACAGACAAAATGGCCGTCGTTTGTACGCGAATAGTGTGAAAATATGTTATATCAAGGTTGTGGACCCTATAGAGGTCACAATTTTGAACCGATTTTGATGAAACTTGACATGTATGTTTATAACCCAAATTTCTTGGTTCCTTTCGATATTTGCGCCCATCGGATCGTAACTTCCCGAATTTAGCTCCTGATTGTACGAAAAATCACCCTTTTTAGCTTGTGGTCCCTTTGGAGGTCAAAATTATTATCCGATTTAAAAAAACCGTTTGATTATATCACCGTTACATGGTAATGAAGGCTGACTTTGAATTTCGTGAAAATCAAACCAAAATTGACGGACAAAATGGCCGCCGTTTGTACGTGAATAGTGTGAAAATATGTTATATCAAGGTTGTGGACCCTATAGAGGTCACAATTTTGAACCGATTTTGATGAAACTTGACATGTATGTTTATAACCCAAATATCTTGGTTCCTTTCGATATTTGCGCCCATCGGATCGTAACTTCCTGAATTTAGCTCCTGATTGTACGAAAAATCACCCTTTTTAGCTTGTGGTCCCACTGGAGGTCAAAATTATTATCCGATTTAGAAAACCGTTTGATTATATCTTCGTTACATGGTATTGAAGATTGAGGTAAAATTTCGAGAAAATCGGACAAATATTGACAGACAAAATGGCCGCCGTTTGTACGCATTTAGTGTGAAAATATGTTATATCAAGGTTGTGGATTCTCTACAGGTCACGATTCTTATCCGATTTTGACAAAACTTGAAATACAGGTTTATCCCCATAAGATCTCCGCTGCTTTTGATATTGGCATGTATTTGATCGAAACTTCATGGATTATGGCCCCTGATTGTACGAAAAATCATGTTTTTAGCTTGTGGACCATATAGAGGTCACAATATTGAACCGATTTTGATGAAACTTGACATGTTTGTTAATGACCCCAAAGATCTTGGTTCCTTTTGGTATTTTTGCCCATCGCATCGTAACTTCCTGAATTATGGCCCCCGATTGTCCGAAAAATTGCCCTTTTTAGCTTGTGGGAGGTAAAAATTATTATCCGATTTAATAAACCGTTCGATTATATCACCGTTGCATGGTAATGAAGGTTGAGTTCGAATTTCGTGAAAATTGGCAGACAAAATGGCCACCATTTGTACGCGAGTAGTGTGAAAATATGTTATATCAAGTTTGTGGACTCTCTACAGGTCACAATTCCTATCCGATTTTGACAAAACTTGAAATATAAGTTTATCCCCATAAGATCTCGGATGCTTTCGATTTTGATGAAACTTGATATGTATGTTAATAATCCAAAATCTTGGTTCCTCTGGATATTTGCGCCCTATAGGATCGTAAATTCCTGAATTATGGACCCTGATTGTCCGAAAAATTGCCCTTTTTAGCTTGTGGTCCCTCTGGAGATCAAAATTATTATCCGATTTAAAAAAAAAAAAACGTTTGACAATATCACTGTTACATGGTAATGAAGGTTGAGTTTATGAACATCGGACCAAAATTGCTGAACAAAATGGCCGCCATTTTTACGCGAATAGTGTAAAAATATGTTATATCACAGTTGTGGACCCTGTAGAGGTCACAATTTTAGTCCCATTTTGATTAAATTTGAAATGTAAGTTTATAACCCAAAGATCGCGGTTCCTTTAGATATTCGGGCACATTGGACCATAACTTCCTGGATTTTGGCCCCTGATTGTACGAGAAATCATGTTTTTTGCCTTGTGGACTCTGTGGAGGTCACAATTTTATTCCGAATTAAAAAAACGTTTGACTATATCCCCATTTTACATTAATGATGGTTGAGTTGGAATTTCTTGAAAATCGATAATTGAACGGGCAAAGCGTACCGACCCATCAGCTACCTGCTTCAATTTCATGCCAAAAAAATATTCCTGCAAAATTACGTCTTCATTTACACGACAGAAAATGAAAACAAAATAGCTCTGATAAGAAAATTGTGATGTCGAAACATTGTTTGTCTTTGTAATAAAACGGTATTTTGAAAAGTACATAGAAGCTTTGACACCTGTATGCAATGCATGTCACTCGGCAAACCTCGGAAGGTCAGCAGAAGTTTGCCGAGTGCAATGCATGCACTGTCGTCATGTTGTTGTAATTTGTCCACGTGATCTTTTTTCCCGCCAAAATGAACCAAATTTAGTGTGTCAAACGAATAAAAAGTAAACGGGTGTGTAGAGCTAATAACAGTGCACGCTTCAGATGGATACGATTAAAGACAACAGAATATTTTGTTGTTCAGTGAATGGAAAATAATTGAAATATTGTGTGATGGCAAATAAGTTACCAAATTGGAACATGTGGTCAATTCATACAAAGGGAAATTGTTAACAAATAAAAATTATTGTTTTGTGAATAATTATCGAGCTTATATATTTACGGGATTGTTTACCTAATTTGATCATGAACTGAATGAACATAAAAAGGTTATCTTACAATTACCATAGATTACTGACTAATTACTAATTTAGTGACCGACATCCAGGGGATAAAAATGTCCGTACGCTGTGAAACGGTAAATCATGTCATGTTTGTTGGGACAAAAAAAACTTTATTCACGGATTCCCTTAAATTTGAAAATTTTCTGCTAATCAAATTAATATTTGATTCGCACTTACGTCGTTTTTGTTTAGCAAACTGCGATGCGGTAGCGCTTATCATATTCCCTGGATAATGAGTGTCCAATTTGCAAGTATTTAATTTCCTGACCACTGTTCATAAATTAATCATTATATATATATATATCATTATGCAAGAGCAAAATCTGTAGGTCTGTCTTTAGGCCTGAAATGTTATACAAACAATTAATTAGACATTAAATAAGCTATTCGGACCCAGGCTAAGCGGAAATTTCAATCGCTTTATTCTAAGCTAATAGTGGATCAATTTGACTGAAATTTTCAGCAAATTGTCTTTACATTAGCTGGTTTTTATACGACCACATTGAAATTTGTTTGTGGACTCTCTACAGGTCACATTTCTTATCCGATCTTGACTGAAAAAAAGAAAAAATATGCGACAACTCTTGTTGACTGCCCGGACGATTTAGCTGCTGTGGGTGTATGTGTCGTTGCCTGGCAACCTATTTTTATACGCCCACATTTTCAACGTATTATGTCGTCGCCCCTGTCCGTCCGTCCGGACGTCCGTCCGTCCACAATTTGTTTGTGGACTCTCTACAGGTCACAATTCTTATCCGATCTTGACGAAACTTGAAATATAGGTTTATCCCCATAAGATCTCGGTTCCTTTCGATATTGGCATGTATCGGATCGGAACTTCATGGATTATGGCCCCATATTGTACGAAATATCATGTTTTTAGCTTGTGGACCCTATAGAGGTCACAGTTTTGGACCGATTGTGAAGAAACTTGACATGCATGTTTATAACCCCAAAATCTTGGTTCCTTTCGATATTTGCGCCCCTCGGATCGTAACTTCCTGAATTATGGCCCCTGATTGTCCGAAAAATCACCCTTTTTAGCTTGTGGTCCCTCTGGAGGTCAAAATTATTATCCGGTTTAAAAAACCGTACGCGAATAGTGTGAAAATATGTTATATCAAGGTTGTGGACCCTATAGAGGTCTCAATTTTGAACCGATTTTGATGAAACCTGACATGTATGTTTATAACCCAAAGATCTTGGTTCCTTTCGATATTTGCACCCAACGGATTGTAACTTCCTGAATTATGACCCCTGATTGTACGAAAAATGACCTTTTTTTAGCCTTTGGTCCCTCTGGGGTCAGAATTATTATCCCAATTAAAAAACCGTTTGATTATATAACTGTTAAATTGTAATGAAGGTTGAGGTCGAATTTCGTGAAAATCAGACCAAAATTGACAGCTGTTCTTGTCAGCCATCCATCCTTCATCACTAACAAGGGGAAACCACGCCAGAAAATCTAGATGAACTTTGTCACCCAATGCAGGGATCAAACACCCAACCTCAAGGCTACCGAGCCAGCATCTTACCCACTTAGCAACATGATCCCCAGTCGAATTTAAAGCCTACTGAAATGAACCTTTATAACCCAAAGATCTTAATTCATTTCGATATTTGCACATATCAAATTCTAACTTAATGATGTAGGAAAAATCACTTTCGGTATTGCTTGTTCTCTATCCATCTCTCGATTGTACCTGATTGTACGACGAATCACGTTTTTAATGTGTGGACCCTCTACAGGTCACAATTTTTATTTGTTCTTAGCTTAGTCTCTATTCATATCTTGCAAAATGTGGGTGTGTCTTGCCTGGCAACCGCTGGTATATATTGTATTAAATATTATAGGTGGAGAAAATGTTCGTCTATATTGGGATAGATACTATGAAAGTACTCACGGTGTTGTATTTGTTTTAAATGGAACTGGTACTGATGAAGAATTAGAAATAGTTAAAACAGAGTTTCACAAGGCATTACATCATCCACGATTGGCTTATCATCCATTGTTAGTACTAGTCAATTACCAAGATTTACCAGGAGCATGTAGTACGGATGAGGTTTGTTATTTACCGGTACTTATCATTTATGCTGGAGATGTGTAGCTTTCAGACATTTGGACAGTCACAGTATCCATTTATGTCCTGACTGCATCTTGATCTTTTCCTGACGGTCTCTTAGGTAGTGTGGCAGGCTTATTCTTTTTTTTTTACTGCTTGCATCACTGCCATAAGTAATGCATTGATGAATGTTAACTACAGTTTCTTCTTTTATGAGAGAGTAATGTCTATCACCCGGGAAAAGGTTCATAATGTCTATATATATATAAGCAATTAAAACTATTTTTATACGCCCACATTTTCATGTGGACGTATATTGTCGTCGCCCCTGTTCGTCCGTCCGTCCGGACGTCCGTCCGTCCACAATTGTTTGTGAACAGTCTACAGGTCACAATTTTTATCCGATTTCAATGAAACTTAAAATATAGGTTTATCACCCTAAGATCTCGGTTCATTTCGATATTGGCATGTATCGGACCGTAACTTCATGGGTTATGGCCCCTGATTGTACGAAAAATCACGTTTTTATACGCCCACATTTTTATGTGGACGTATATTGTCGTCGCCCCTGTCCGTCCGTCCGTCCGTCCGTCCGTCCGTCCGTCCACATTTTTTTGTGAACAGTCTACAGGTCACAATTTTTATCCGATTTCAATTAAACTTAAAATATAGGTTTATCACCATAAGATCTCGGTTCCTTTCGATATTGGCATGTATCGGACTGTAACTTCATGGGTTATGGCCCCTGATTGTACGAAAAATCACGTTTTTTAGCTTGTGAACAGCGTAGAGGTCACAATTTTGAACCGATTTGGATGAAACTTGACATGTGTGTTTATAACCCAAAGATCTTGGTTCCTTTCGATATTTGCGCCAATCGGATCGTAACTTCCTGAATTATGGCCCCTGATTGTCCGAAAAATTGCCCTTTTTAGCTCGTGGTCCCTCTGGAGGTCAAAATTGTTATCCGATTTAAAAAACCGTGTGATTATATCACCGTTCCATGGTTATGAAGGTCGAGTTCGAATTTCGTGAAAATCGGACCAAAATTGACGGACAAAATGGCCGCCATTTGTACGCGAATAGTGTGAAAATATGTTAAATCAAGGTTGTGAACAGTGTAGAGGACACAATTTTGAACCGATTTGGATGAAACTTAAAATGCATGTTTATAACCCAAAGATCTTGGTTCCTTTCGATATTTGCGCCAATCGGATCGTAACTTCCTGAATTATGGCCCCTGATTGTCCGAAAAATTGCCCTTTTTAGCGTGTGGTCCCTATGGAGGTCAAAATTGTTATCCGATTTAAAAAAACGTTTTCTTATATCATTGTTCCATGGTTATGAAGGTCGAGGTTGAATTTCGTGAAAATCGGACCAAAATTGACGGACAAAATGGCCGCCATTTGTACGCGAATAGTGTGAAAATATGTTATATCAAGGTTGTGAACAGTGTAGAGGACACAATTTTGAACCGATTTGGATGAAACTTGAAATGCATGTTTATAACCCAAAGATCTTGATTCCTTTCGATATTTGCGCCAATCGGATCGTAACTTGCTGAATTATGGCCCCTGATTGTCCGAAAAATCGCCCTTTTTAGCTTGTGGTGCCTCTGGAGGTCAAAATTGTTATCCGATTTAAAAAACCGTTTGATTATATCACCGTTCCATGGTTATGAAGGTCGAGTTTGAATTTCGTGAAAATCGGACCAAAATTGACGGACAAAATGGCCGCCATTTGTACGCGAATAGTGTGAAAATATGTTAAATCAAGGTTGTGAACAGTGTAGAGGACACAATTTTGAACCGATTTGGATGAAACTTAAAATGCATGTTTATAACCCAAAGATCTTGGTTCCTTTCGATATTTGCGCCAATCGGATCGTAACTTCCTGAATTATGGCCCCTGATTGTCCGAAAAATTGCCCTTTTTAGCTTGTGGTCCCTCTGGAGGTCAAAATTGTTATCCGATTTAAAAAAAACGTTTGATTATATCACCGTTCCATGGTTATGAAGGTTGAGTATGAATTTTGTGAAAATCGGACCAAAATTGACGGACAAAATGGCCGCCGTTTGTACACGAATATTGTGAAAATATGTTATATAAAGGTTGTGGACCTTATAGAGGTCACAATTTTGAACCGATTTTGATGAAACTTGACATGTAGTTTATAACCCAAAGATCTTGGTTCCTTTCGATATTTGCGCCCATTGGATCATAACTTCCTGAATTATGTCCCCGGATTGTCCGAAAAATCGCTTTTGTTCGCTTTTGGTCCCTCTGGAGGTCAAAATTATTATCCGATTTAAAAAAACGTTTGACTATATCACCGTTACATGGTAAAGAAGAGAGAGTTTGAATTACATGAAAACCGGACTAGAATTGACGGACAAAATGGCCGCCGTTTGTACACGAATAGTGTGAAAATATGTTATATCAAGGTTGTGGACCCTATAGAGGTCACAATTTTGAGTCGATTTTGATGAAACTTGACAGGTATGTTTTAAACCCAAAGATCTTGGTTCCTTTCAATATTTGCGCCCATCGGGTCATTACTTCCTGAATTATGTCCCCTGATTGTACGAAAAATCACCCTTTTTAGCTTGTGGTGCCTCTGGAGGTCACAATTATTATATGATTTAAAAAAAAACGTTTGATTATAAAAACCAAACAAATTCTAATGATTTTTTGATAATTCCTTAATATGCGACAATTCTTGTTGACTGCCCGGACGATTTGGCTGCTGTGTGGGCGTATGTTTCGTTGCCTGGCAACCTATTTTTTAGCTTGTGAACAGTGTAGAGGTCACAATTTTAAACCGATTTGGATGAAACTTGAAATGCATGTTTATAAACCAAAGATCTTGGTTCCTTTCGATATTTGCGCCAATTGGATCGTAACTTCCTGAATTATGGCCCCTGATTGTCCGAAAAATCGCCCTTTTTAGCTTGTGGTCCCTCTGGAGGTCAAAATTGTTATCCGATTTAAAAAAAACATCTGAATATATCACCGTTACATGGTTATGAAGGTTGAGTTCGAATTTCGTGAAAATCGGACCAAAATTGACGGACAAAATGGCCGCCATTTGTACGCGAATAGTGTGAAAATATGTTATATCAAGGTTGTGAACAGTGTAGAGGTCACAATTTTGAACCGATTTGGATGAAACTTGAAATGCATGTTTATAACCCAAAGATCTTGGTTCCTTTCGATATTTGCGCCCATCGGATCGTAACTTCCTGAATTATGGCCCCTGATTGTCCGAAAAATTGCCCTTTTTAGCTTGTGGTTCCTTTGGAGGTCAAAATTGTTATCCGATTTAAAAAACGTTTGATTATATCACTGTTCCATGGTTATGAAGGTGGAATTCGAATTTCGTGAAAATCGGACCAAAATTGACGGACAAAATGGCCGCCGTTTGTACGCGAATAGTGTGAAAATATGTTATATCAAGGTTGTGGACCTTATAGAGGTCACAATTTTGAACCAATTTTGATGAAACTTGACATGTATGTTTATAACCCAAAGATCTTGGTTCCTTTCGATATTTGCACCCATTGGATCGTAACTTCCTGAATTATGGCCATTGATTGTCCAAAAAATCGCCCTTTTTAGCTTGTGGTCCCTCTGGAGGTCAAAATTGTTATCCGATTTAAAAAAACGTTTGATTATATCCCCGTTACATGGTTATGAAGGTTGAATTCGAATTTCGTGAAAATCGGACCAAAATTGACGGACAAAATGGCCGCCGTTTGTACGCGAATAGTGTGAAAATATGTTATATCAAGGTTGTGGACCTTATAGAGGTCACAATTTTGAATCGATTTTGATGAAACTTGACATGTATGTTTATAACAGATCTTGGTTCCTTTGCGCCCATCGGGTCATTACTTCCTGAATTATGTCCCCTGATTGTACGAAAAATCACCCTTTTTAGCTTGTTGTGCCTCTGGAGGTCACAATTATTATCTGATTTAAAAAAAAAAACGTTTGATTATAAAAACCAAACAAATTCTAATGACTTTTTGATAATTCCTTAATATGTGACAACTCTTGTTGACTGCCCGGACGATTTGGCTGCTGTGTGGGCGTATGTTTCGTTGCCTGGCAACCTATTTTCGTTATAGATAATTGAATTATTGGAGTTGGAAAAAGAGACAGAAAAACAAAGAAAATGGACAATCCGTGGATGTTCAGTTAATGATAAATCAAGCCTTGAATCAGCATTTGCTCAATTTAATGCATTTCTAATACAAAAGGAGGAAGTGAAAAATGATCAGGGAGAATTTGATCAAATCTGATTATCAACAATGGATCTACTCAAAATTTGTTTATTTTATATACGTGCTTGTATTAGTATTAAAATGGCTGTTTTATACGCCCACATCTTCATGTGGACGTATATTGTCGTCGTCCCTGTCCGTCCGGCCGTCCACAATTGTTTGTCAACAGTCTACAGGTCACAATTTTTATCCGATTTCAATGAAACTTAAAATGTAGGTTTATCACCCTAAGATGATAATTCAATAAACTCCTTTTAATTGTCGATCAATTTATTTTCTTTGACCACAAACCGCCATGACTGTTTTTCACACACTCGCGAGACTTCGCGAGATTATATGAGAACTATACATGTTCAGGGCCCAATGTAAATAAACAATTTAAAGGTACATGCTTATGTAAACGATATTTAACAAAGATCTCGGTTCCTTTCGATATTGGCATGTATCGGACTGTAACATCATGGATTATGGCCCCTGATTGTACGAAAAATCACGTTTTTAGTTTGTGAACAGTGTAGAGGTCACAATTTTGAACCGATTCGGATGAAACTTGAATTACATGTTTATGACCCAAAGATCTTGGTTCCTTTCGATATTTGCGCCCATCGGATCGTAACTTCCTGAATTATGGTCCCTGATTTTCCGAAAAATTGCCCTTTTTAGCTTGTGGTCTCTCAGGAGGTCTAAATTATTATCCGATTGAAAAAACTGTTTGATTATATCACCGTTACATGATTAAACAAATCACCGTTGAGTTCAAATTTAGTGAAAATCGGACCAAAATTGAGAGACAAAATGGCCGCCGTTTGTACGCGAATAGTGTGAAAAATGTTATATCAAGGTTGTGGACCCATTAGAGGTCACAATTTTGAACCGATTTTTATACGCCGACATTGAAATGTGGCCGTATATTGTCGTCGCCACCGTCCGTCTGTCTGTCCGTCCGTCTAAAGTGTTTAAGGTCATCAGACGGCGATTTCAGATAATAACTACCAGAGTTATGGCCCTTGATCACTTCAAAATCTTGTGGAGGCCAAAGTTAATATCTGATTGACTTTAAATTTATACACAGTGTTTAAGGTCATGAGACAAAGAAGCCTATTGTTTTTCAGCGATTTCCGACAATATCTACCAGAGTTATGGCCCTTGATCACTTCAAAAAATCTCGTGAATGCTCTAGAGGCCAAAGTCAATATCCGATTGACTTCAAATTTATACATAGTGTTGACAGTCATGAGACGAAGACGTCTATTGATTTTCTGATCGACTTTAAATTTACACACAGTGTTCAAGGTCATGAGACGAAGAAGCCTATTCATTTTCAGCGATTTCAAATAATTACTGCCAGAGTTATCTCCCTTGATAACTTCAAAAAATCTTGTGACGCTATAGAGGCCAAACTTATCACCCGATTGACTTCAGATTGATACACAGAGTTTAAGGATTGTAACTTCCTGAATTATGTCTCCTGATTGTCGGAAAAATCACCCTTTTTAGCTTGTGGTCCATCTTTAGGTCAAAATTGTTATCCGATTTAAAAAAAATGTTTGATTATATCACCGTTACATGGTTATGGAGGTTGAGTTCGAATTTCGTGAAAATCGGACCACAATTGACAGAAAAAATGGCTGCCGTTTACGAATAGTGTGAAAATATATTATATCAAGGTTCTGGACCGATTGTGACGAAACTTGACATGTATGTATATACGTCATCCAAGGTAGATATATTCGGCTAATATCAACCGCTGATAATGTAGATGTTCGAAATAATACAAAGAACACAGACATAAAATTTTATTCTTTTGACAATAAAAAAAAGCTATGGTACAGTTTGTAGCATTCAGTAACGAAATACATGGTGTACTTATCGGCATATTTAAATAGGTTATCCATACTCCATGTCTAAGATATATTTCAGAATTTTCTTTCCGCCCACATTATTTCTCCACACACTGCAAGATTTGAAAGTATTTATCGCTCAAAAGTTCCTTTGTGAAGTATTTTTGGATACAGTCCACTTAAACCAGTCGGTCAGATCCTTCTCGGAACATACCTAAATTATAATCACGGTTCATTGTCAGAAATATCGGAAAAGATTGCCTTTTGATCCAAATTTTCTTCAGGCTTTGGATAGATCCTTATCATATTTGCTTCCACATCTATTCCATCGTCAATTTTACGACTAAAAAGGATTGATTATTCGTCCGACTTCGTTTAATTATCCATTTTGTTCTTGCTTTCAATTCAATATCCCAAAATGGCGACGTGTAAACAAAAACACGCGCAATATTACATCGGTAATTCTCGCTATTTGGCGGAAACTACCGAGCAATTATCCAATCACTGTTGCCTTTTTTAGAAGAGTCCATTAAATTTAAGGGTGAACGTTGTATATGTCAGATATAAACCTACTCTCCCTATTGTTTTTCAGCAAATTCCGATAATTATTGCCAAAGTTATGGCCCTTGATCACTTCAAAAATTCTTGAGGACGCTCTAGAGGCCAAAGTTAATAACCGATTGAGTTTAAATATATACACAATGTTTAAGGTCTTGAGACGAAGACGCCTATTGATTTTCAGCGATTTCCGATAATTACTGCCAGAGTTATGGCCCTTGATCACTTCAAAAAATCTTGTGGACGCTCTAGAGGCCAAAGTTGATATCCGATTGACTTTAAATTACACACAGTGTTTTAGGTCATGAGACGAAGAAGCCTATTGTTTTTTTCAGCAAAATCCGATAATTATTGCCAAAGTTATTGCCCTTGATCACTTCAAAAATTATTGTGGACGCTCTAGAGGCCAAAGTTAATACCCGATTGAGTTTAAATTTATACACAGTGTTTAAGGTCATGATACGAAGAATCCTATTGATTTTCAGCGATTATCGATAATTACTGCCAGAGTTATGGCCCCTGATCACTTTGAAAAATCTTGTGATCGCTCTAGAGGCCAAAGTTAATATCCGATTGACTTTAGATTTATACACAGTGTTTAAGGTCATGAAACAAAGAAGCCTATTGATTTTCATCGAATTCTGATAATTACTGCCAGAGTTATCTCCCTTGATCACTTTGAAAAATCTTTTGTAACACTCTAGAGGCCAAACTTATCACCCAATTGACTTCAGATTGATACACAGAGTTTAAGGTCTTGAGATGAACAAGTATATTGATTTTCAATGAGTTTTGATAACTGATCAGCTAAATCCATGATTTTAAATGTTTCGTATACCAAGTGTTAGCATGGGGCAGAACTTTATAAAAACCAAACAAATTCTAATGATTTTCTGATAATTACTTTATGAATTGTTAATCTTAATCAGATTTCAGAGTATTATAAATGTTTCAACTCTTGTTGACTGCCCGGACGATTTGGCATATGTTTCGTTGCCTGACAACCTATCTTTTTAGCTTGTTGTGCCTCTGGAGGTCAAAATTATTATACGATTTAAAAAAACGTTTGATTATATCAACTTTACAATGGTAATGAAGAATGAGTTTGAATTTCGTGAAAATCGGACCAAATTTGATGGACAAAATGCCCACCCTTTGTACGCAAATAATGTGAAAATATGGATTCTGGCCCATAGAGGTCACAATTTTGAACCGATTTTGATGAAACTTGAAATACATGTTTATAACGTAAAGATCTTGGTTCCATTGCATATTTGCACATATCTGAACGTAACTTCCTGAATTATGGCCCCTGATTGTACGAAAATATGCCATTTTTTTACCTTGTGGTTCCTTTTGAGGTCACAACTATTAACGGATTTAAAATAACGTTCGATTATATCACTGTTTCACCATAATGAAGGGTGGGGTTGAATTTCGTGAAAATCGGACCAAAGCTGATGGACAAAATAGCCCCCGCTTGTACGCGAATACTATAAGAATATGGCATATCAAGGTTGCGGACCCTGTAGAGGTCACAATTTTTATACGATTTCGATGAATCTTTAAATGCATGGTTATAATCCAAAGATATTGGTTCCTTTCGATATTTGCCCATATCGAATTGTAGCTTCCTGAAATATGGCCCCTGATTGGACACCTTTTGAGCTTGTGGTCCCTCTGGAGGTCACAACTATTATCCGGTTTTTAAAAAAAAAAACGTTTGATTATATCTCCGTTTCACTGTAATGAAGGTTGAGGTCAAATTTCGTCAAAATCAGACCAAAACTGCCGGACAAAATGGCTGTCACTTATACGCGAATAGTGTAATAATATGATATATCAAGGTTGTGGACCCTGTAGAGGTCACAATTTTAATCTGATTTAGATGAAATTTGAAATATAAGTTTATAACCCAACGATCGCGGTTCCTTTTGATATTCGGGCACATTAGACCACAACTTCCTGAATTATGGCCCCTGATTGTACAAAAAATCATGTTTTTTACCTTGTGGACCCTATGGAGGTCACAATTTTATTCCGAATTAAAAAAAACATTACACATTAATGATGGTTGAATTTCTTGAAAATCGATAATTGAACAGCCAAATCCGTAATATTAAATGTTTCGTATACTTAACGTTAGCATGGGGCAGAACTAATGATTTTTTTTGATAATTACTTAATATGCGACAACTCTTGTTGACTGCCCAGACGATTTAGCTGTTGTGTGGGCGTATGTTTCGTTGCCTGGCAACCTATTTTTATTTTTGAACGCCCACATTGAAATGTGGTTTTATATTGCCCATGTCGGTCTGTCGTCCACAATTTCTTTCAAACACTCTACATTTATCATCTGATTGGTTTGAAATTAATATATGTTGTTTACGTTAGTGAAATGAAGAATCCTATTTAATTTTCGTTAATTTCTTCTGGAGTGTTGGTCCTTGTTTCACCTCTTACAACCTATTGAATGCTTTAACAACTAAAATCATCTTTCGACCTGTATTAATTTTAAATTAGTAACATGAAGAAACCTATCGAATTTCGGCAATTTCCATTAATTGTGTCTAGTGTTATGGCCATTGTTTCACTTTGTTGGCCTTCTGAACGCTTTAACAACAAAAATTATCATCCGATCTGTGTAAAATTTATATGCATTATTTAAATTAGTGAATTGAGGAATCCTATTGAATTTCCGTTAATTATATCTAGAGTTATAGTACTTGTTTCACTTTGTTGAACCATCGAATGACAAAAGTTGTCATCTGATCTGTATGAAATTGATGTTATATTATTTACAATTAAATTAGTAAAACAAAAAAACCTGTGGAATTTTCACAATTTCTGTAAATTACATTCTAGCGCAATTTGAAAGAGAGTTATTGTGTTCCAAAGGCTCGGCCAATCAAATTTCTTATCGCTCTGCTTACCCTGAGCAGAATACTCATTATCAAACTTAGTCAAGGTATTGATGTAATAAAAATAAACACCAAGTTTCATCGCTCTTACTTGATTAGAACTGTAGTTGTCGTATTTTTGTAGGTCAATGATTAAGTTTGATAATGATCATTTTCTGCTCATGGTAAGCAATTTGAAAGGTCGACTTTGGAACGCAATACAGGGCCGGCGGAAACAATTCTTGATTGGGGGACGGGGCGGGGGCTACCATCCTAGGTCCTTAGGCGAGGGTCCGGGAGCCACCTATGCCATGAGAGCTATAACCCATGGATGGTTAGATTTACGTTACTTTTACGTCGATATGGTTAGATTTTGGTTAGCGTCCAATAATGGTAAAATCTTACGGTTAAATTTATGTTAGTTTTACGTCATAATAGTTATGGTCATAGAAATATATAAATGGACTAGAATGACCACGGCCAATCACAAGCCGTTTTCACGACATGCGCAGAGGTCTTCCATACTTGTACATTGACCCTGCGCAACAAAATGGCGTCGTTTAATTATGCGAAGGAAAACAAAACTTTTACGTTTTCAGTATCTACCAAAGGGACACAGTGTTTTGCCCTTAACTGTACAAATAACCAAAACCCCACATCAAAATTAAATGGAACTAGACCTGCGTAGCAGGAATGACGGGTTTCACTATTGCCACGATACCTCGCAACTTATGTCACTTTCGGTGCCACGTTACCCTTGAACTCATTTCACTTCCAGTAGAAATCGAACCGATCAACAGAATTCCACCTAAACATTGCACACATCAAATAAAATGGAAGCAGAATCAAGCAAATTCAGCAACATCAATCCATTTTATACAGTTGTTGCATTTAAGTTACAGTACTTCCGGTGAAAATGAAAATATTCAATTACTTTTATGAAATCAGAAATGGCATAAGGCATCACATGGTGAAAATAATATATGCCACTTTTATAGACCCAAAACCTTGAAAAGTGACTTGTAGAAAATCGGCTATTTCTCGGCAACCGTACAAGTTAAAAACGATTTTGTGGCATCTGTATGATCATATGGGTCCATTCTATTTGTTGATTGGCATCAAATATCATAATTGTAAAAACATTACAAATCAGACTCATTTGAATAAAATATCTGTTTTGAAGGCTAAAAATACAGTTTTTCCCAAAATGACATTACTTCCGGTGATACTAAAAATATTGAAATTAGTTGTATAACATCGTCTATGACAGTAGGCTTCAAAGGGTGAAAATTTTATGAAAATCGAATAATAATTGACACTTTTATGGGCCAAAAATTTTCAAAAGTGACTTTTAGAAAACCGCCTATATCTCGACAACCGAACAAGTTAGAAACAATGTTATGATATTTATCTGACCGTATGAGTTTTGTTAGTATGTAAATTTAAACCAAAAGTTAATATTATTATTACATATTAAATAATTCTTGGTTGAAAAAATATCGATTTTAAAAGTTAAAAATGCAGTTTTTGACCAAATGGCATCACTTCCGGTGGTAATTGTAAATTGTAATCAACTTGATATGACGCATACTTGGTTTTTGAATCAAATGATGTCACTTTTGCGAATATCCATTAATAATTGACTATTTTACAGGCAAAATTACGAAAACAGTGACTTCTGCAAAACTGCCCTTTTCTCGGCAACTGCTTATATTACAAACTAATTTTCATATACATTCTCTTCGTATGGATTATAGCTACAAGTTTATAAAAGTTATGTAAAAATATTTTAAAATCTGAAAAGCCTGAATGGGTTGTAAATAGGTCAATTTTACGCCTTTTTTCACCTCTTAATCCAATTTGCTAGAAAATGAAATAGAAATTAAAAAAACTGCTTCCGACATTTTTTGCGCCTTTAAAGGACACACTTTTTTAGTTATATCAGTTTTAAAATAAAATAATATTTTCTTGAAAAATGCTACCTAACTGTCAAAATTGTAGTTTTTGGTAAATTTACGCCACTTCTGTTGCCGGCAGATAACATTATTGGTAACAAAAAAAATGACAATTGAGACAACGGAGCATATGAACTTTGTTTTATACGAATCGAACAATGAATAATTAATTTAGGGCTGAAAAACTGAATTAGCCAATGGCGGTCAAGAAAAATTACTGAGACAATTAACATTTTTGCGCAAGTCAGATGACTATTTAATTCTGTGTACAACACGACTAAAAAAATATTCATAAATAAAAAAGTTTTTTGTAAAATTTTAAATTTTCGAAATTTGGCGCCTAATATCTTCGAAGATTTGCCGAAAATCAAAAATCGAAAGTAGCGTAGCTAAGTGCCCTGTCTCCGGCTATGCCAAAATGTATCAAAAGTTAAAATGCAATGATTATTGTTAAAATTAATGCAATATTTTCAAAAACGATAACTTTGGTGATTTCGGACATTTCGCATTGTCACAGAACGTTCAAAATAGCTTTATCCTCTAAGTCACAACCACTTTCCCAGTAAAACCGAAGAAATCGTACGATGCGACAAGTAGTTGCTGAGATCTATTCAAATTGGAATCTAAATAATAATAATAATAATAACTAGACCTGCATGCAGGAATGACGGGTTTCACTGGTGCCATGTTACCTTTGAACTTGAACTTGTGTCAATTTCGGTGCCACGTTACTCTTGAACATATGTCACTTCCGGTACCAATGAAACCAATATACAGGTTTCCACATAAGAATTGCACACATCAAATAAAATGGAAACAGAATCAAACAAATCCAGCAATATCATTTCATTTTATACATTTGTTACATGTAATTGATCCTGACAAAATTACAGTACTTCCGGTGATAATGTAAATGTTCCATTAGTTTTATGAAATCAGAAATGGCATAAGGCATCACATGGTGAAAATTTTATGTAAATCGAATAATAATTGCCACTTTTATAGACCAAAACCTTGAAAAGTGACGTGTAGAAAATCGTCTATTTCTCGGCAACCGTACAAGTAAGAAACCATTTTTTGGTATTTATATGACCGTATGGGTTTAATCTATTTGTTGATTGGAATCAAATATCATAATTGTATAAACATTACAAATCAGACTCATTTGAATAAAATATCGGCTTTGAAGGCTTAAAATACAGTTTTTGCCAAAATGACGTTACTTCCGGTGATAATGAAAACTTTAAATTAGTTTTTTAACATCGTCTATGACATTAGGCTTCAAAGGGTGAAAATTTTATGAAAATCGAATAATAATTGACACTTTTATGGGCCAAAAACTTTCAAAAGTGACTTTTAGAAAATCGCCTATATCTCGGCAACCGAACAAGTTAGAAACAATTTTATGATATCTTTTTGACCGTATGAGTTTTGTTAATATGTGAATTTAAACCAAAAATTAATTTTATTATTATATGTGACATAATTCTTGGTTGAAAAAAATATCGATTTTAAAAGTTAAAAATTGAGTTTTTGACTAAATGACGTCATTTCCGGTGTCAATTTTAAATAGTAATCAACATGATATGACGCAGACTTGCTTTTTGAATCAAATGATGTCACTTTTGTGAATATCCATTAATAATTGACTATTTTACAGGCAAAATTACGAAAACAGTGACTTATGCAAAACTGCCCATTTCTCGGCAACTGCTTATTTTAGAAATTAATTTTAACATACATTCTCTTCGTATGGATTATAGTTACAGGTTTATAAAAGTTAAGTGAAAATATTTTAAAATCTGAAAAGCCTGAATGGGTTGTAAATAGGTCAATTTTACGCCTTTTTTCACCTCTTAATCCAATTTGCTAGAAAATGAAATAGAAATTAAAAAAAACTGCTTCCGCCATTTTTTGCGCCTTGAAAGGACACACTCTTTGAGTCATATAATTTTTCCAAAAAATAATATTTGTTTAAGAAGAAGGAAACTAACCGTCAAAATTGTAGTTTTTGGTAAAATTATGCCACTTCCGGTGCCGACAGATAACACTTTTGGTAATAAAAAAAATGACAATTGAGACAACGAAGCATATGAACTTTGTTTTATACAAATCGAACAATAAAAATTTAATCTAGGACTGAAAAAGTGAATTAGCCAATGGCGGCCAAGGAAAATTACTGCGACAAATTTTTTTAACATTTTTGCGCTAGTCAGACGACTCTTTAATTCTGTGCACAACACGACTAAAAAATATTTATAAATAAAAAAGTTTTTTGTAAAATTTTAAATTTTCGAAATTTGGCGCCTAATATCTGTGCCCTGTCTCCGGCTATGCCAAAATGTATCGAAAGTTAAAATCCAATGATTATTGTTAAAATTACTGCAATATTTTCAAAAACGATAACTTCGGTGATTTCGGACATTTCGCATTGTCGCAGAACGTTCAAAATAGCTTTATCCTCTAAGTCACACCCACTTTCCCAGTAAAACCGAAGAAATCGTAACGATGCGACACGTAGTTGCTGAGATCTATTCAAATTGGAATCTGAATAATAAGAATAATAAGAATAACTAGACCTGCAGTGCTGAATCGGCTTTCAGGAATCAGACAGGAAGTGCGTCATACAATAGCCGATCCATCGAACTACCAAACGATACTGTAGTTGTTATGATTCAGTGACACCCTCTATCAGATTTGTAAGTAATATTTGCTTGCGAATACACCGGTCAAAATTGTAAAATCTGGCAAAATTACTTCACTTCCGGTGCCAAAAGAAATCATTATCGGTAACAAATAAGTTGAGAATTCGCAATTGAGAATTGTTTTATACACACCAGGCAATAAATAATAAACTTGGAACCCATAAACTGAAATGAAAAAGGTAAAAAACTTAAAGGGAGACAAACTATATCTCAAATTAACCGGCACTACCGAGATGAGAGAAATGGGGTTTAACGTCGACTAGACACAAACTTTTTTAATTTGGGACTAGCATGGTTTAATTTTATATCAATAATTTCTGTGTAAAATATCATCAAAAAATATTCATAAATAAAAAAGGTTTTCGTAAAAGAATTAATTTTTTTCAAAATATCGGAATTTTTACGACTACTTCCGGTATTACGATCGTTGTTGTGATAGCTTTACGAAGTTCTTTGGATACTTAACTTTACGTACCAGAAGTATCAGAAACATCCATTGAGTAGTTTTGGAAAAAAAGATAAATTAAAGAGCGTTTCCAAAAATTTAACGATTTTTCAATTTTTTTCAAAGTTTGAGGCCATTTTTGGACCTCTTATATTATTTCAACGCTTTTCATTTTGGATTCACTATATAGACAACCGATAGGACTTTGAGTAAGAAAAATTTAAGAAAAATCTGTGGCGTCGTTTTCGAGAAAAGGGCGTCTCAGAATGTTAAAAAAGCGGAAAATACTAGATTTTTGGCATACAATAATTTATTTCCTTACCATCGAAATCGTATTATTTAGATACCATATGGTGGTCCATTAATAGGGCTATCCAGCAACACTTTAGTTCTTTTGGTCCGCTATTACCTAAAGGAGAAATCAAGTTTTTCGCAAGTGCGACAATGTTTTTAACCATTTTTTTTCATTTTTTGAATACTTCCGGCATGGTTATTATTGTCGGAATAGTTTTAATAGCCGGTTTGGGCACTAAAATAGCCACAGGGCTTTGTATTGATATATTACATTATCCGATCAGATAAAATCCCCCTGAGAAATCCTATGTTCAAAAGTGCCAAAAATGCAAAAAAATTAAAATATCGAAAATTAAATTTCAATAACTACATACATATTATACATCGTTAGAATCGTAATTAGGTCAGCTATCTGAATATGCAATCTTTTTTTGAAAATCTCTTAAAATAAAAAAATAGCAGAGCATTTTCCAAAATTTCACGATTTTTCGACTTTTTTCGATTTTCAGTCGGTTATTTCACCTATTCCAGATATTTCAAAGTCTTACTTAATGGTTTCATGCAAAATAACTCCGAAAGGACTCTCGATAGAAAAAATTTAAAAAAAATTTGTGGTTAAGTTTTCGAGCTACAGGCATCCAAAAACGCTCCAAATCAGAAAATACTTGATTTTCAGCGTGCCATATTTTGCTGCCTGCTCATCGTATCCGTACGAATTGGGTATCATACGATAGCACAATCCTAGTGCAATCCAATGGTATCCTAATTTGTCTAATCCATTCATATCGGAAGGAGAAATCGCGTTTTTCCCCAAAATACCCATTTTTTGCATTTTTTTCAAAATATCGGACATTATTTCGACCACTTCCGGTGTACAGATTATTGTTGAAATTGCTTTATTCCTTGGTATGGTCATTTGGCTTCATGCCTCAGAAGTTTCAGAAACGTCAATTCTGCCATAAAACGAAACCCGAGCTCACAAAATGGGTAGAAAATTCGAAAAATAAAGGGCGATTACTCGGAATGAAACTTATATTTCTGGAATCGGATGGTTTTCAGGTATCCAAAAATGTAGGTCAAATTTGAAAATTTTGAAAAATAACAAAAATTGTCTCTCAAACCACATTTTTCATTTTTCGATCGCAAGAAGTCAGCGATGAAGTTTCGAAATATCGAAATTTTCAACTGCTATCGTCCGAGAAAAGACTCAGGGTTTCCGAAAATGTCATTTGTATGAAAATAGGTACAGAATTGACGAATCTACGGCCAATTTTTAATTTTTTGACACAGCACAAAATTCGACCACTTCCGGTCTGCGCAGAATTTTCAAAAATAGTTTATCAAGTAAACAACACATGGTTTCCCAATAGAGAATTAGGTCCCAGATCGGTATCTGTTACAGGCACTGAGAAATAGGCTCCGGCGAAAAAAAAAAATAATAATAACTAGACCTGCAAGCAGCACTGAACCGGCTTTCAGGAATCATACAGGAAGTTTATTATACCATAGCCAACCCATTGAGCTACCGAACTAAACTTTAGTTGTTTTGCTTCAGTGACACCCTCTACCATATGTAAAAGTAATATTTGCTGGCGAAAAGAGCGGTCAAAATTGTAAATTATGGCAAAATTACGTCACTTCCGGTGCCGAAAGAAATTTTTATAGGTGAAAAATAAGTCGAAAATTTGCAACATACAAAATTTGTTTAATACATATCGGGCAATGTAAAATTAACCTATAACCCATAAACTGAAATTAAGAAGGTAAAATAATTAAAAGTGACCCTTTTAGAAGCCTTTTCTTGATATCAATATGATGGTATTGATTCAATCTTACTGCCCATTAGAGTCAGACGTTATAAAGTTAAACAAATACTAAATATAAATCCCTTCAAAGAAATGTTTGTTTTGTAGGCTAAAAATACGTTTTTTGCAAAAATTACATTACTTCCGATGATATTGAAAATGTTAACTTAGTTGATAGGCATCAAATGGTAAAAAAATGATAAAAATCGAATAATAATATTGACACTTTTATAGAGAGAGAGAGAGAGAGAGAGAAATGGGGTTTAACGTCCACTCGACACAAACTAGGTCATTTTGGGACTAACATATGGTTTCAGTTTTATTTCAATAATTCGCTTGCGCGTAGGGGTCTTTAGCAGTGGGGGGAAACCGGAGTGCCCGAAGGAAACCCACGAGGTTGAGAAGGCGCCCCCATCTCCATGCCACATACGCTCGCACCAGGGCTCGAAACCACAGCCGCAAGCCAGAGGTGACCGGCCAGCTAGAGGGCGAAGCGCGGCACTCTAGACCACTAGGCCATCCCAACCCCCGAACACTTTTATAGACCAAAAACCTTGAAATGTGACTTATAGAAGATCGCCTATTTCTCTGTAACCGTACAAGTTAGAAACCATTTTGTGGTGGTCGTATGGTTTCATTCTATTCGTTGATGGTAATCAAATATCATAATTTTAAAAATATTATAAGGCAGACTCATTTGAATAAAATATTTGTTTTTTAGGTTAAAAATACAGTTTTTGCAGAAATGACGTCATTTCCGGTCACAGTGAAAATGTAAAATTGGCTTGAACTAGTCCACATTGACATTAGCCATCAAATGGACAAAAAATATTGCAAATCGAATAATAATTCACTCTTTTATAGGCAAAATAACGTGAACAGTGATGCATGCAAAATTGCATATTTCTCGGCAACTGCTCATATTTCAAACTAATTTTCGCATACATTCTCTTCGTCTAGATTATTGCTACGAGTTTATGAAAATCACAAATAAATATTTCAAAATATGAAGACGCTGAATGAATTGTAAATAATTGAATTTTACACTTTATTTTACATTTTATTCGAAATTGCCCGAAAATGAAATTGAAATTTAAAAAATCTGAGCTAAAAATTTTATACACCTTTGCAGGGTGTATCCTTTTAGTTATATCAGTTTTAAAAAAAAAAATATTTGCTTTCAAAAAGTGGTACCGAACTGTCAAAATTGTAGTTTTTGTTAATATTACGTCACTTCCGTTGCCGACAGAAAAATTTCACCGTAACAAAAAAAATTGCAATTGGGACCACGGAGCATATGAACTTTGTTTTATACAAATCGAACAATAAATAGTTTTTCTGGTTACGAAAAACTAAATGTGCCGATGGCGGCTAACGCAAATTACCGAGACATTTTTTTTATCATTTCTGCTCAAGTAGGATGATATTTTAACCCTGTGTAAAATACCATCAAAAAATATTCATAAATAAAAAAGGTTTTCGTAAAGAAAAAAAAACAATTTTCAAAATATCGGACATTTTTTCGACTACTTCCGGTTTTACGATCATTGTCGTGACAGCTTTACGAAGTTCTTTGGATACTTAACTTTCTGTACCAGAAGTGTCTGAAACATCCATTGAGTAGTTTTGGAAAAAAAGATAAATTAAAGAGCGTTTCCAAAAATTTAACGATTTTTCAATTTTTTTCAAAGTTTGAGGCCATTTTTGGACCTCTTATATTATTTCAATGCTTTTCATTTTGGATTCACTATATAGACAACCGATAGGACTTTGAGTAAGAAAAGTTTAAGAAAAATCTGCGGCGTTATTTTCGAGAAAAGGGCGTCTCAGAATGTTAAAAAATCGGAAAATACTAGATTTTTGGCATACAATAATTTATTTACTAATCATCGAAATCGTATTATTTAGACACCATATGATGGTCCATTAATAGGGCTATCCAGCGACACTTTAGTTCTTTTGGTCCGCTATTACCTAAGGGAGAAATCAAGTTTTTCGCAAGTGCGACAATGTTTTTAACATTATTTTTTCATTTTTTGAATACTTCCGGTATGGCTATTATTGTCGGAATAGTTTTAATAGGCGGTTTGGGCACTAAAATAGCCACAGGGCTCTGTAATGACATATTACATTATCTGATCAGATAAAATGCCCCTGAGATATCCTATGTTCAAAAGTGCCAAAAATGCAAAAAAATTAAAATATCGAAAATTAAATTTCAAAAACTACATACATATTATACATCGTTAGAATCGTAATTAGGTCAGCTATCTGAATATACAATCTTTTTTTGAAAGTAGAGCATTTTCCAAAATTTCACGATTTTTCGACTTTTTTCGATTTTCAGTCCGTTATTTCACCTATTCCAGATATTTCAAAGTCTTATTGGATGACTTCATGCAAAAAACCTCCGAAAGGACTCTCGATAGAAAAAATTAAAAAAAAAGTTGCGGTTAAGTTTTCGAGATACAGGCGTCCAAAAATGCTAAAAATCAGAAAATACTTGATTTTCAGCGTGCCATATTTTGCTTCCTGCTAATCGTATCCTTACGAATTGGGTATCATTCAGTGGTCCAATCAGCGCCCAACCAAATGATACCTTAATTCGTTTAATCCGTTGATATCGGACGGAGAAATCGTGTTTTTACCCAAAACACCCATTTTTCACTTTTTTTTCAAAATATCGCATATTATTTCGACTACTTCCGGTTTACGGATTGTTGTTGAAATTGCTTTAAACGGTGGTTTGACCATATTACTTCATGTTCCAGGAATTTCAGAAGCGTCGATCTGGCCGTAAAACGAAACTTAAGCTCACAAAATGTGAAGAAAATTCGAAAAAAATCGAAAAATAAAGGGCGATAACTCTGAATGAAACTTATATTACTGGAACCGGATTGCCTTCAGGTATCCAAAAATGTAGGTCAAATTTTAAAATTTTGAAAAATAACAAAAAATGTGTCTTAAACAACATATTTTCATTTTTCGAACGCTAGAAGTCAGCGGCGAAGTTTCGAAATTGCAAAATTTTCAACTGCTATCGTCCGAGAAAAGACTCAGGGTTTCCAAAAATGTAATTTGTATGAAAATAGATACAGAATTGACGAATCTACGGCCGTTTTTTAAATATTTGGCACCGCACGAAATTCGGCCACTTCCGGTCTGCGCAGAAGTTTCAAATACAGTGGAAGGGATAGCCACCATATGGTTTCCTGATAGAAAATTATGTCCCAGATCTGTATCTGTTACAGACACTGAGAAATAGGCTCCCCCGAAAAATAAAATAATAATAATAAACTAGACCTGCAAGCAGCACTGAACCGGCTTTCAGGAATCATACAGGAAGTTCATTATACCATAGCCGATCCATTCAGCTACCAAAGTATACTTTAGTTGTTTTGCTTCAGTGACACCCTCTATCATATGTAAAAGTAATATTTGCTGGCGAAAAGACCGGTCAAAATTGTAAATTATGGCAAAATTACGTCACTTCCGGTGCCGAAAGAAATTTTTATAGGTGAAAAATAAGTCGAAAATTCGCAACATACAAAATACAAACTTTGTTTTATACATATCGGGCAATAAATAATCAACCTATAACCCATAAACTGAAATTAAGAAGGTATAAAATTTAAAAGTGACCCTGAGAAAATTGGCTATTATTCGACAAGGGAACATGCTAGAAGCCTTTTCTTGATATCAATATGATGGTATTGATTCAATCTTACTGCCCATTAGAGTCAGACGTTATAAAGTTAAACGAATAATAAATATAAATCCCTTCAATATAATGTTTGTTTTGATGGCTAAAAATACGTTTTTTGCAAAAATTACATTACTTCCGGAGATATTGAAAATGTTAATTTAGTTTATAGAAGTCATAAATGGCATAAGGCATCAAATGGTAAAAAAATTATAAAAATCGAATAATAATTGACACTTTTATAGACCAAAAACCTTGAAAAGTGACTTATAGAAGATCGCCTATTTCTCTGTAACCGTACAAGTTAGAAACCATTTTGTGGTATCCGTATGGTCGTATGGCTTTATTCTATTCGTTGGTGGGAATCAAATATCATGATTTTAAAAATATTATAAGGCAGACTCATTTGAATAAAATATTTGTTTTTTAGGTTAAAAATACAGTTTTTGCCCAAATGACGTCATTTCCGGTCACAGTGAAAATTTAAAATTGGCTTGACCTAGTCCAAATTGGCATTAGGCATCAAATGGCAAAAAATTATTGCAAATCGAATAATAATTCACTCTTTTATAGGCAAAATAACGTGAAAAGTGATGCATGCAAAATTGCATATTTCTCGGCAACTGCTCATATTACAAACTAATTTTCGCATACATTCTCTTCGTCTGGATTATTGCTACGAGTTTATGAAAATTACAAATAAATATTTCAAAATATGAAGACGCTGAATGAATTGTAAATAACTGAATTTTACACTTTATTTTACATTTTATTCGAAATTGCCCGAAAATGAAATTGAAATTAAAAAATATGAGCTAAGGATTTTGTGCACCTTTGCAGGGTGCATCCTTTTAGTTATATCAGTTTTGAAAAAAAAATAATATTTGCTTTCAAAAAGTGGTACCGAACTGTCAAATTTGTAGTTTTTGTTAATATTACGTCACTTCCGTTGCCGACAGAAAAATTTCACCGTAACAAAAAAAATTGCAATTGTGACCACGGTGCATATGAACTTTGTTTTATACAAATCGAACAATAAATAATTTTTCTGGGTACGAAAAACTAAATTAGCCGATTGCGGCTAACGCAAATTACCGAGACAATTTTTTTTCTCATTTCTGCTCAAGTAGGATGATATTTTTAACCCTGTGTAAAATATCATCAAAAAATATTCATAAATAAAAAAGGTTTTCGTAAAAAAAATAATTTTTTTCAAAATATCGGACATTTTTTCGACTACTTCCGGTTTTACGATCGTTGTCATGATAGCTTTACGAAGTTCTCTGGATAATTAACTTTCTGTACCAGAAGTGTCAGAAACATCCATTGAGTAGTTTGGGAAAAAAAGATAAATTAAAGAGCGTTTCCAAAAATTTAACGATTTTTCAGTTTTTTTCAAAGTTTGAGGCCATTTTTCGACCACTTATATTATTTCAATGCTTTTCATTTTGGATTCACTATATAGACAACCGATAGGACTTTGAGTAAGAAAAGTTTAAGAAAAATCTGCGGCGTCGTTTTCGAGAAAAGGACGTCTCAGAATGTTAAAAAATCGGAAAATACTAGATTTTTGGCACACAATAATTTATTTCCTTACCATCGATATCGTATTATTTAGATACCATATGATGGTCCATTAATAGGGCTATCCAACGACACTTTAGTTCTTTTGGTCCGCTATTACCTAAGGGAGAAATCAAGTTTTTTGCAAGTGCGACAATGTTTTTAACCTTTTTTTTTACATTTTTTGAATACTTCCGGTATGGTTATTATTGTCGATATAGTTTTGATAACCGGTTTAGGCACTAAAATAGCCACAGGGCTCTGTAATGATATATTACATTATCTGATCAGATAAAATGCCCCTGAGAAATCCTAGGTTCAAAAGTGCCAAAAATGCAAAAAATTTAAAATATCAAAAATTAAATTTCAATAACTACATACATATTATACATCGTTAGAATCGTAATTAGGTCAGCGATCTGAATATACCATTTTTTTTTGAAAATCTCTTAAAATAAAAAAATAGCAGAGCATTTTCCAAAATTTCACGATTTTTCGACTTTTTTCGATTTTCAGTCCGTTATTTCACCTTTTCCAGATATTTCAAAGTCGTAATGGAATGTTTCGTACACAAGATTACTGCAAGGTCTCTCGATAGAGAAAGTTTCATAAAAAACTGTGGAGCAGTTTTCGAGATACAGGCATCTAAAAACGCTCCAAATCAGAAAATACTTGATTTTCAGCGATCCATATTTTGCATCCTGCTGATCGTATCCGTACGAATTGGGTATCATTCAGTGGTCCAATTACCGCCCGACCAAATGATACCTTAATTTGTTTAATCCGTTGATATCGGACGGAAAAATCGTGTTTTTACCCAAAACACCAATTTTTCACGTTTTTTTCAAAATATCGCATAGTATTTCGACTACTTCCGGTTTACGGATTGTTGTTGAAATTGCTTTAAACGGTGGTTTGACCATATTACTTCATGTTCCAGGAATTTCAGAAACGTCGATCCGGCCGTAAAACGAAACTTAAGCTCACAAAATGTGAAGAAAATTCGAAAAAAATCGAAAAATAAAGGGCGATGACTCTGAATGAAACTTATATTACTGGAACCGGATTGCCTTCAGGTATCCAAAAATGTAGGTCAAATTTGAAAATTTTGAAAAATAACAAAAAATGTGTCTTAAACAACATATTTTCATTTTTCGAATGCTAGAAGTCAGCGGCGAAGTTTCTAAATTGCAAAATTTTCAACTGCTATCGTCCGACAAAAGACTCAGGGTTTCCAAAAATGTAATTTGTATGAAAATAGGTACAGAATTGACGAATCTACGGCCGTTTTTTAATTTTTTGGCAACGCACAAAATTCGGCCACTTCCGGTCTGCGCAGAAGTTTCAAATACAGTGGAAGGGATGGCCACTATATGGTTTCCTGATAGAAAATTACGTCCCAGATCTGTATCTGTTACAGACACTGAGAAATAGGCTCCCCCGAAAAATAAAATAATAATAATAACTAGACCTGCAAGCAGCACTGAACCGGCTTTCAGGAATCATACAGGAAGTTTATTATACCATAGCCGATCCATTGAGCTACCAAACTATACTTTAGGTTGTTTTGCTTTAGTGACACCCTCTATCATATATAAAAGTAATATTTGCTGGCGAAAAGACCAGTCAAAATTGTAAATTATGGCAAAATTAAGTCACTTCCGGTGCCGAAAATAAATTTTTACAGGTGAAAAATAAGTCGAAAATTCGCAACATACAAAATCCAAACGTTGTTTTATACATTTCGGGCAATAAATAATTAACCTATAACCCATAAACTGAAATCAAGAAGGTAAAAAACTTAAAAGTGACCCTGGGAAAATTGGTTATTATTCGACAAGGGAACATGCTAGAAGCCTTTTCTTGATATCAATATGATGGTATTGATTCACTCTTACTGCCCATTAGAGTCAGACGTTATAAAGTTAAACGAATAATGAATATAAATCACTTCTAAAAAATGTTTGTTTTGAAGGCTAAAAATACGTTTTTTGCAAAAATTACATTACTTCCGGTGATATTGAAAATGTTAACTTGGTTCATAGAAGTCATAAATTGCATAAGGTATCAAATGGTAAAAAAATTATAAAAATCGAATAATAATTGACACTTTTATATACCAAAAACCTTGAAAAGTGACTTATAGAAGATCGTCTATTTCCTTGTAAACGTACAAGTTAGAAACCATTTTGTGGTATCTGTATGGTCTTATGGCTTCATTCTATTCGTTGATGGGAATCAAATATCATATTTTTAAAAATATTATAACGGAGACTGATTTGAATAAAATTTTAGTTTTTTAGGTTAAAAATACAGTTTTTGCCCAAATGACGTCATTTCCGGTCACAATGAAAATGTAAAATTGGCTTGACCTAGTCCAAATTGGCATTAGGCATCAAATGGGAAAAAAATATTGCAAATCGAATAATAATTCACTCTTGCATAGGCAAAATAACGTTAAAAGTGATGCATGCAAAATTGCATATTTCTCGGCAACTGCTCATATTACAAACTAATGTTCGCAAACATTCTCTTTGTCTGGATTAGTGCTACGAGTTTATGGAAATTACAAATAAATATTTCAAAATATGAAGACGCTGAATGAATTGTAAATAACTGAATTTTACACTTTATTTTACATTTTATTCGAAATTGCCCGAAAATGGAATTGAAATTTAAAAATATGAGCTAAGGATTTTGTGCACCTTTGCAGGGTGCATCCATTTAGCTATATCAGTTTTGAAAAAAAATAATATTTGCTTTCAAAAAGTGGTACCGAACTGTCAAAATTGTAGTTTTTGTTAATATTACGTCACTTCCGTTGCCGACAGAAAAATTTCACCGTAACAAAAAAAATTACTATTGGGACCACGGAGCATATGAACTTTGTTTTATACAAATCGAACAATAAATAATTTTTCTGGGTACGAAAAACTAAATTAGCCGATGGCGGCTAACACAAATTACCGAGACAATTTTTTTTTCTCATTTCTGCTCAAGTAGGATGATATTTTAACCCTGTGTAAAATATCATCAAAAAATATTCATAAATAAAAAAGATTTTCGTAAAAAAATTATTTTTTTTCAAAATATCGGACATTTTTTCGACTACTTCCGGTTTTACGATCGTTGTTGTGATAGCTTTACGAAGTTCTTTGGATACTTAACTTTCTTTACCAGAATTGTCAGAAACATCCATTGAGCAGTTTTGAAAAAAAAGATAAATTAAAGAGCGTTTACAAAAATTTAACGATTTTTCAATTTTTTCAAAGTTTGATGCCATTTTTGGACCACCTATATTATTTCAATGCTTTTCATTTTTGATTCACTATATAGACAACCGATAGGACTTTGAGTAAGAAAAGTTTAAGAAAAATCTGCGGCGTCGTTTTCGACAAAAGGACGTCTCAGAATGTTAAAAAATCGGAAAATACTAGATTTTTGGCACACAATAATTTATTTCCTTACCATCGATATCGTATTATTTAGATACCATATGATGGTCCATTAATAGGGCTATCCAACGACACTTTAGTTCTTTTTGGTCCGCTATTATCTAAGGGAGAAATCAAGTTTTTTGCAAGTGCGACAATGTTTTTAACCTTTTTTTTACATTTTTTGAATACTTCCGGTATGGTTATTATTGTCGATATAGTTTTGATAACCGGTTTAGGCACTAAAATAGCCACAGGGCTCTGTAATGATATATTACATTATCTGATCAGATAAAATGCCCCTGAGAAATCCTAAGTTCAAAAGTGCCAAAAATGCAAAAAATTTAAAATATCGAAAATTAAATTTCAATAACTACATACATATTATACATCGTTAGAATCGTAATTAGGTCAGCTATCTGAATATACATTTTTTTTTTGAAAATCTCTTAAAATAAAAAAATAGCAGAGCATTTTCCAAAATTTCACGATTTTTCGACTTTTTTCGATTTTCAGTCCGTTATTTCACCTATTCCAGATATTTCGAAGTCGTAATGGAATGTTTCGTACACAAGATTACTGCAAGGTCTCTCGATAGAGAAAGTTTCATAAAAAACTGTGGAGCAGTTTTCGAGATAGAGGCATCTAAAAACGCTCCAAATCAGAAAATACTTGTTTTTCAGCGAGCGATATTTTGCTTCCTGCTGATCGTATCCGTACGAATTGGGTATCATTCAGTGGTCCAATTACCGCCCGACCAAATGATACCTCAATTTGTTTAATCCGTTGATATCGGACGGAAAAATCGTGTTTTTACCCAAAACACCAATTTTTCACGTTTTTTCCAAAATATCGCATAGTATTTCGACTACTTCCGGTTTACGGATTGTTGTTGAAATTGCTTTAAACGGTGGTTTGACCATATTACTTCATGTTCCAGGAATTTCAGAAACGTCGATCCGGCCGTAAAACGAAACTTAAGCTCACAAAATGTGAAGAAAATTCGAAAAAAATCGAAAAATAAAGGGCGATGACTCTGAATGAAACTTATATTACTGGAACCGGATTGCCTTCAGGTATCCAAAAATGTAGGCCAAATTTGAAAATTTTGAAAAATAACAAAAAATGTGTCTTAAACAACATATTTTCATTTTTCGAATGCTAGAAGTCAGCAGCGAAGTTTCTAAATTGCAAAATTTTCAACTGCTATCGTCCGAGAAAAGACTCAGGGTTTCCAAAAATGTAATTTGTATGAAAATAGGTACAGAATTGACGAATCTACGGCCGTTTTTTAATTTTTTGGCACCGCACAAAATTCGGGCACTTCCGGTATGCGCAGAAGTTTCAAATACAGTGGAAGGGATGGCCACTATATGGTTTCCTGATAGAAAATTACGTCCCAGATCTGTATCTGTTACAGACACTGAGAAATAGGCTCCCCCGAAAAATAAAATAATAATAATAAATAATAATAATTTTAGTAATCACAATAGGCTTTCAGACGAAAGTCTGAAAGCCTAAATAATAATAATTTTAGTAATCACAATAGGCTTTCAGACGAAAGTCTGAAAGCCTAATAATAATTTTAGTAATCACAATAGGCTTTCAGACGAAAGTCTGAAAGTCTAATAAATAATAATAATTTTAGTAATCACAATAGGCTTTCAGACGAAAGTCTGAAAGCTTAATAATTTTAACAAAAACAATAGTGTTTCACACAAGCTACGCAGTGTGAAACCCTAACTAGACCTGCAGTGCTGAATCGGCTTTCAGGAATCAGACAGGAAGTGCGTCATACAATAGCCGATCCATCGAGCTACCAAACGATACTGTAGTTGTTATGATTCAGTGACACCCTCTATCAGATTTGTAAGTAATATTTGCTTGCGAATACACCGGTCAAAATTGTAAAATCTGGCAAAATTACTTCACTTCCGGTGCCAAAAGAAATCATTATCGGTAACAAATCAGTTGAGAATTCGCAATTGAGAATTGTTTTATACAAATCAGGCAATAAATAATAAACTTGGAACCCATAAACTGAAATTAAAAAGGTAAAAAACTTAAAGGGAGACAAAATATATCTCAAATTAACCGGCACTACGGAGATGAGAGAAATGGGGTTTAACGTCGACTAGACACAAAGTATGTCATTTCGGGACTAGCATGGTTTAATTTTATATCAATAATTCCTGTGTAAAAAATATCAAAAAATATTCATAAATAAAAAAGGTTTTCGTAAAGGAATTATTGATTTTTTTGAAAATATCGGACATTTTTTCGACTACTTCCGGTTTTACGATCGTTGTTGTGATAGCTTTACGAAGTTCTTTGGATACTTAACTTTACGTATCAGAAGTGTCAGAAACATCCATTGAGTAGTTTTGGAAAAAAAGATAAATTAAAGAGCTTTTCCAAAAATTTATCGATTTTTCAATTTTTTTCAAAGTTTGAGGCCATTTTTGGACCACTTATATTATTTCAATGCTTTTCATTTTGGATTCACTATATAGACAACCGATAGGACTCCGAGTAAGAAAAGTTTAAGAAAAATCTGTGGCGTCGTTTTCGAGAAAAGGGCGTCTCAAAATGTTAAAAAATCGGACAATACTAGATTTTTGGCATACAATAATTTATTTCCTTACCATCGAAATGGTATTATTTAGATACCATATGATGGTCCATTAATAGGGCTATCCAGCGGCACTTTAGTTCTTTTGGTCCGCTAATACCTACGGGAGAAATCAAGTTTTTCGCAAGTGCGACAATTTTTTGTCCCCCGCCTTTCGAAGAAAGTTGGGGGACTATTAAAATGGGTTCGTCCGTCTGTCTGTCTGTCTGTCTGTCTGTCTGTCTGTCTGTCCGTCTGTCTGTCCGTCACACTTTTTGGGACACAATAACTCTCTTCCTAATTGAGCTAGAATGTTCAAACTTTGTGTATGTGTTTATTAGGTCAATGCCTTGATGGAGTTCGAAGATGAGCATTTTCCACTTAGGGTAAGCAGAGATAAGCAATTTGATTGGTTGATGCTTTGGGACACGATAACTTTAGTTCTAATTAAGTGAGATTGATGAAACTTGGTGTATAGTTTCATTATAGTAATACCTTGACTAAGTTCGATAATGAGCATTTTCTGCTCAGGGTAAGCAGAGCTATACGCAATTTGATTGGTCGAGAATTTGGAACACAATAACTCTCCTTCTAATTGAGTTAAAATGTTCAAACTTGGTGTATATGCTTATTAGGTTAATGCCTTGGCAGAGATAAGCAATTTCATTGGTTGATGCTTTGAGACACGATAACTTTAATTCTAATTAAGTGAGAGTGATGAAACTTGGTGTATAGTTTCATTACAGTAATACCTTGACTATGATCGATAATGAGCATTTTCTGCTCAGGGTAAGCAGAGCGATAAGCAATTTGATTTGCCGAGACTTTGGAACACAATAACTCTCCTTCGAATTGAGTTAAAATGTTCAAATTTGGTGTGTATGCTTATTAGGTCAATGCCTTGATGGAGTTCGAAGATGAGCATTTTCTTCTTACGGTAGGCAGAGATAAGCAATTTTTGGATGACACTTCGTGTTCAGTTTGATTGGTCGATACGTTTGAAAAAAATAAATGTGCGATTAATTAATATGTGTCATCTATTTATTTTGGGATTTCGGCGGGGGACATCAGCCTCACTGTTGGCTTGTTTAACCTTTTTTTCATTTTTTGAATACTTCCGGTATGGAGATTATTTTTGGAATAGTTTTAATTGCCGGTTTGGGCACTCAAATAGCCGCAGGGCTCTCTAATGATATATTACATTATCTGATCAGACAAAATGCCCCTGAGAAATCCTACGTTGAAAAGTGCCAAAAATGCAAAAATTTTAAAATATCGAAAATTAAATTTCAATAACTACATACATATTATACATCGTTAGAATCGTAATTAGGTCAGCTATCTGAATATACAAAATCTCTTAAAATAAAAAAAAGTAGAGCATTTTCCAAAATTTCGCGATTTTTCGACTTTTTTATACGCCCACATTGAAATGTGGTCGTATATTGTCGTCGCCCCCGTCCGTCGGTCCGTCCGTCGGTCCGGCGTCCACAATTGCTTGTGGACGCTCTACAGGCTAAAGTTAATATCCGATTGACTTCAAATTTATACATAGTGTTTACAGTCATGAGACTAAGTCGTCTAATTGCTGCAAGAGTTATGGCCCTTGATCACTTCGAAAAAATCCTGTGGAAGCTCTAGAGGCCAAAGTTAATATCCGATCGACTTTAAATTAACACACAGTGTTTAGGGTCATGAGACGAAGAAGCCTATTGATTTTCAGAGATTTCAAATAATTATTGCCAGAGTTATCTCCCTTGATAACTTCAAAAAATCTTGTTACGCTATAGAGGCTAAACTTATCATCCGATTGACTTTAGATTGATACACATAGTTTAAGGTGTTGAAACGAACAAGTATTTTGATTTTCAATGAATTTTGATAACTGAACAGCTAAATCCATGATATTAAATGTTTCATGTATATACTAATTGTTAGTGTGGGGTAACACTTTATAAAAAGCAATCAAATTCTAATGATTTTCTGATAATTACATAATGAGCCGCTACTCTTAATCAGTTTTTAGTGTATTACAAATGTTTCATTAGCAAAAAAAGTAAAAATATGCGACAACCCTTGTTGACTGCCCGGACGATTTAGCTGCTGTGGGCGTATGTTTCGTTGCCTGGCAACCTATCTTTCGATTTTCAGTCCATTATTTCACCTATTCCAGATATTTCAAAGTCGTAATGGAATGTTTCGTACACAAGACTACCGCAAGGCCTCTCGATAGAGAAAGTTTCATAAAAAAAAAACTGTGGCGCAGTTTTCGAGATACAAGCGTCCGAAAATACAAAAAATCAGAAAATACTTGATTTTCAGAGTGCCATATTTTGCTGTCTGTTCATAGTATCCGTATGAATTGGGTATCATAAGATAGCACAATACTAGTGCAGTCCAATGGTACCCTAATTTGTTTAATCCATTGATATTGGACGGAGAAATCGCCTTTTTCCCCAAAATACCCATATTTTGCATTTTTTTCAAAATATCGGACATTATTTCGACCACTTCCGGTGTACAGATTATTGTTGAAATTGCTTTATTCCTTGCTATGGTCATTTGGCTTCATGCCTCAGAAGTTTCAGAAACGTCAATTCTGCCATAAAACGAAACCCGAGCTCACAAAATGGGTAGAAAATTCGAAAAAAATCGAAAATTAAAGGGCGATAACTCGGAATGAAACTTATATTTCTGGAATCGGATGGTTTGCAGGTATCCAAAAATGTAGGTCAAATTTGAAAATTTTGAAAAATAACAAAAATTGTCTCTCAAACAACATTTTTCATTTTTCGACCGCAAGAAGTCAGCGATGAAGTTTCGAAATATCGAAATTTTCAACTGCTATCGTCCGAGAAAGACTCAGGGTTTCCGCAAATGTCATTTATATGAAAATAGGTACAGAATTGACGAATCTACGGCCGTTTTTTAATTTTTTGACACAGCACAAAATTCGACCCCTTCCGGTCTGCGCAGAAGTTTCAAAAATAGTTTATCAAGTAGCCAACACATGGTTTCCCGGTAGAGAATTAGGTCCCAGATCGGTATCTGTTACAGGCACTGAGAAATAGGCTCCGGCGAAAAAAAAAATAATTATAAATAATAATTTTAGTAATCACAATAGGCTTTCAGACGTTAGGCTATCAGACGAAAGTCTGAAAGCCTAATAACTAGATTTGCTAAGCAGATATTAAAGCTTTCATATTCACGGTCAGTTTCTGTCGCATCTCATGAGTTATATAAAGAATCTTAAAAAGGAAAAAGAATTAATGAAATTGGCCAAAAAGTCACCGGGTTATAACGAGAAACAATTCAACCGGTTCATATTCTACCTTAATCAAAAACAGAGTTGTTATGTTCCAATGTGATCAGTCAAATTGCTTATCGCTCCTAAGTCAAAGCAGAAAATTTTCAACATCAAACTTAGTCAAGATAATAACATAATGAATCTATATTTGGAATTTCGTCGCCCTCACGTCATTATAACCAAAGTTATCCTGCCCCAAAGTATCAGCCAATCAGATTGCTTATCTCTGCTTACAGTACGCAGACAATACTCATCTTCATACTTCATCATGGCATTGACCTAATGAACGCCTTCACCAAGATTGAACATTCTGCCCCAATTAGAGTTATTTTGTTTCAAATTCTCGACCAATCAAATTGCTCATCGCTCTGCTTATCCATGGCAGGCAATGCTCATTGTCGAATGTATTCAAGGTATTGATGTAATGAAACTATACACTTAGCAGTTGGAATTCGATATTGTTGAATAAGCTCTATACGATGACTATATGTGCAGATTGTAGCCACCCACACTGCATGTTTCGCTTAACAATGAAAGGGTGCCGTTTTCAATTTTCGATCCCTTCGTTCTTCTACCCCTGATATTTTGGACTGTTGATCGATGGTTTCATATAAAAAACTACCAATAAGACTCTTTATAGAAAGACCTCTAAACATGCTCCAAATTGTAAAAATACGACTTTTTGGATTTTCAATCTCTTTTTTTCGGCTACCCCGGACATTTGAAAAAAATGATACAATGATTTCACACAACAGGCTAGCTATTAGACTCTCGATTGACAAGAGTTTCATCGCCCTCCCTTCATTATAACCAAAGTTATCGTGCCCTAAAGAATATACAAATCAGCTTGCTTATCTCTGCTTACCCTAGGCAGAAAATGCTCATCTTTGAACTCAATCAGTGACGTAGTGAACGTATACACCAAGTTTGAACATTCTAGCTCAATTAGAAGGTGAGTTATTGTGTTCCAAATTCTCGGCCCTTCAAATTGCTTCTATTTTTCACTTTAACTTCGAAATGGCGACCATCAATTGACCTAAATCAAAATTCTACTCTGAACGTTTTTAGGCCATCCTTAAAGGATTCAGAAAATATAACTCTCGTGTCTGTAAGTAAAACAGCAAAAAAGCCTTAGGGATTTTTCACGTTACAAGATGGTGGCACTTCCGGTTCGATCTACAAACTTCATATTTTGTGTACGAATCAGTAATTACTTGTCTAGTATCGAAAAAAAATATTCCTATATTTCTTTGATTTTTTTGAAAAATTTAATCCTTAATTTCGTCAAGGGGAGATACTATAGAAAATTTCTAATTATATTTTTTAAGTCACATCGGTAAGATCTACTTATATACTAAATTTCATGAAAATCGTACAACTATTAAAGAAGTTGTCAAATTGGTCTAAACTTCCGGTTCGAAATCACTGCGACGAAGTTTCGAAATTCGAAAATATGAAACTGCAGATGAAAATGATTTTTTTCAAGGTATTCAAAGAAAAAAGAATTAGTAAAATCGGTCCAAAAAAAACAAAGTTACGACTATGCATTATCAGTTTTTTCGTTCGTAAAATTCAGTGATTTTGGATTCGTAAAACGTTTTGAAAATATATTTAAACAACGTTCGGCCCCTTTTTTTTTGGGGGGGGAAGGTCAAAGTTTCAGAAAGATCCCATGGTTAGATTCTGAGAAATCCGATTTGCAGAAAATACACAAAGAAAAAATAACTAGATCTGCTAAGCTTTCATATTCACAGTCACTTCCTGTCACATGTCATGGGTCATATAAATAATCCGAACATGAAAAACCCCCCCCCATTAAAATTGGTCACAATCTGGTGAAGTTAATGTGTTTTTTTCACTCGTAAACAACCTTTGTCGGCACGGAAAAGGTCAAAGGCAAAATTCGAATTTTTGAAATATTCAAATACCAAAAATTCTACCCGTATCCCGGCTATCCTGAAGTGTATTAATTTCAGAAATAGGAGACGCATTGAACTTACTATGCCCTATGTCGATTTTTCACTATTTTTCATATTCACTTAAAAATGGCGACCATCAGTTGACCTAAATCAAAATTCTGCTCCGAACGTTTTTTAGACATTCCTTCAAGGATTTAGAAAATTAAACTCCCATGTCTGTACGTATAATATCGTAAAAGCCTACGGGACGTTTCACGTTTCAAGATGGCGGCATTGTGTACGAATCAGTAATTACTTATCTAGTATCAAAAAAAAAAAATCACGTCATTCTTTTATTTTTTTGAAAACTTTGATTCTTAATTTCATCAAGGGAAGATCATTGAGAAAATCTCTAATGACATTTTCCAAGTCGCGTCAATATAATCTACTTACATTCCAAATTTCATGAAAATCGTGCAACTATTAAATAAGTTGTCATATTGGTCTTAACTTCCGGAACGAATTAACAGCGACGAATTTTCGAAAATCTGAAACTGCAGATGAAAATGATTTTTTACAAGGTACTTAAGAAATTTATTTTTAGTAAAATAGGTCAATAAATGACATTGTTAGTTTTTTCGTTCGTAAAGTTCATAATAATTTAATCGGCCAAAAACTCACTGAGTTATAACGAGAAAGAATTCTACCTCAATTAAAAGCAGAGTTGTTATGTTCCAATGTAATCAGTCAAATTGCTTATCGCTCCTAAGTCTAAGCAGAAAATTCTCACCATCATACTTGGTCATGGTAATGACATAATGAATCCATATTTGGAGTTTCGTTGCTCTCTCTTCATTATAACCAAAGTTATCGTGCGCCAAAGTATCAACCAACCAGATTGCTTTTCTCTGCTTACCGTTGGCAGACAATGGCATAGATTATTTTTATTAACTGCGTTTCAATCTGAATGTAGAACGAGGATGTAGAATGCTATTGCGTTGGAAACATAACGTATGACACCACTTACACCACGACGTGGCTGGCTACTTTGACATCACTGCAACCAGTTCTTTCAGTGGAGATGGCAGAGATGTCATAAATGACGGGGCACATTATCGTTTAAGTGGTGATAATATAGTTTGTTTTTTTTCTAACGCAACAGCAATCCTCTGAACGACTCCTTCCACAAGCAGCTGAGAGTTAATTGATAATATACTACTCAAAATAGTAAGTGCAGGGGGACTGCACCACACACAATTCTACACAAAAACAAATATACAGATAAGACATCATACTAAGAGACCACAAACAAAAACAAATCAAAAAGAGTGAATGGATCCGGGGGCTAGCCGTAAGCGTCCACTGCGCTGTACAGTCCCGGGCCTGTGGTGACACAGACTTCACTCATATTTGAAAACAAGTTGGGAGTAAAACCCAAGGAAACAGTTATATAATGTCAGCATGAGTCATGATCTGTCATATGTTGCAAGAATTACGAATGCAAGCATATTCTTGTATAAATTCCAATATACAAGTAACCACACCGTTAAATGTATCAAAGAAGTAGGCCTAGTTCTAAAAAAACTAGATGCATTAAATCAATAAAGAAGAGGATTGAAGTATATTGAATGCATTAGGACACACATTACAACCGTCACAGAAACAAAACTGAATACATGGAAGCAAAGGAATGTAAGACCGTCTAGGGAGACCGTCGTCTGCTAACTGAATGGCGTGACGTGAATCTGTCGTTATAGCTGTTATGACGTCGTCGCTTAGAAGGTGCAATTTCCCGATAAAAAGGGCGATAATCCAGATGAAATAACGTTAAAAACTAAAAAACTATAAGTTTTTGAGACTATGTAATTGTACAAACCATAGCATAAATATCATATAATAACCCACGTAAGAAACGCAAAACAGGAATGCTGAAGAAATCGTAGATTATAAGTGTATTCACAAAGGCATAATAATAAGGGCGATAATCCAAACAGGACTAGACATTTATAGAAGATACAAAAATTTTTATATTGAATCATTATCCAGTATGTAGTCAGTAATATATTTATAAGAAATGTCAAATCTATTATGTTGAAGAAATGGAAGTTTAGAAATTTCTTTAAAAATGCGTAATTGTGATCCGCCTTGGGCCGTGCACTTAAAATTAAGAGTTTTTATTCGTGAGAGAAACAGTTCCTTCTTGTTGCATATTTTTAAAAATCGTAATGCCTGTGAATAGAAAACATTATATAGTGTAGTATCTGGGATGTTACTGTAAGCTGACGGATATTTTACTACTTCAAAACCAAATTTGTCCGTTTTATCGAATATACCGACATTAAATTTATCGTAAATTCTATTGATGCCCAGGTCAAGAACAGATGCATTAATAGTGCCCGAATTTTCTTTGTTTAATATAAGTTCAGGAGGATATATTTCATCTTTATATTTGTTGAAATAACCATTATCATTGATTGGTGTTATGTCATCAATGTAACGGAAGGTATAATTTAGACTTTTAGCTACCTTGTAATCTGTGGTCTTGAAAGTCGAATTCGTATTTGTATAAATGTGCATTTGCCATAAATGGGGCGGGGTCAGTTCCCATTGGTAAACCAATAGTTTGTTGTATTATCTGATCCCCAACCTCATTGTCAATGAGAAAATGTATGATATTTTGAAATTTTTCTTTATCGAAAACTACAGTATTAGCATTGCGCCGTTTTATTATCCATCTTGCAGAGAGCGAGCTAAAAACGGGGTTTAACGTCCACTCGACACAAACTAGGTCATTTTGGAACTAACATGGTTTCATTTTATTTCAATAATTGGCTTGTGCGTTAACAACTTTGTTAACAACGAGTGAAACCACCACGTGCTTGTAAGCAGTTGACACAACGACGAGGTATGCTGTCGATCAGACGTCGAAAAAACATCTGGGGAATGGCCTGCCACTCTGCCTGAAGGAATTGCACCAATTCTTGAAGATTATCAGGTTGCCAATGATTGTCTTTCACACGTCTGCCCAACTCATCCCATGCATGCTCAATTGGTGCCAAGTCAGGAGAATGTACAGGCCAATCCATTCGTTCAATACCATTTTGGGTGAGAAAATCATTAACAACTCGTGCTCTATGCGGTCTAGCATTGTCATCTTGAAGAACAGAACCTGGACCAATTTGTCAAAGACTTGGGATGACAAAAGGCTGTAAAATTTCGTCTCTGTACCTGATACCCGTCAAATTCCCTTGGACGACGAAAAGAGGAGTCCTGTGATGTACCGAAATTCCAGCCCACACCAGTACCGTACCATCTCCAAAGCGATGGCGTTGTCTGACTTTAACATCAACAAATTTTTCTCTTTGCTGCCTATAGACGCGAAGTCTGTCATCATTGAACTGTAATGCAAATTGGGACTCATCAGTGAAGAGTACCCGCCCAATTGCCGCCGTCTCCAGTGTCTATGACGTGTGCACCAGTCACGACGTGCTGCTCTATGACGTTGAAGAAGAGGTGGTCGAACCACTTGTCGTCGAGATCGAATGTTGTGGGCTCGCAGACGATTTCTTGTGGTCTGGTCCGATACCTGAACACCACTTGCATTTCGCAGTTCATCTCTCAGACATCTCGCCGTAACTACGCGTTGACGTAAGGCCATTTGAATGACATGCCGGTCTTAACGTTGCGGCGTTGATCTTGGCCCACCAGACCGTGGGCGATTCTGAAATGAATTGGTTGCCTGGAAACGCTGCCATAGTCTCCCGATTCTCTGTGCCACATTCCTCTGTGTAAAACCCTGTTGAGCCACGCAATGGCTCTTCCCCTGCCAAGTTCGCCCAGCTGACGTCTGATCATATTGAAATTTCAACTGACAGCAGCATACAATGCACAGGAAATTGTTTTAGTACCAATACAACGACAATTAGTAGGTTGCTTTATACCTGGAATAGGCAATGTTCAATTAAAAATTAAATTAATGAGAGAAAATCCTGCTACGTTACAAGAGGCAACTGTTTTGGAAATGACGGAACAAAATTTACAAGAACGATTTGCATTAAGGATGAATCCAGATATTTCAGATCACTGTCTTGAACCCATGGAAGTAGATCATTTAAGACCTATGCGAAAATGTTTAAATTGTAATAAACATGGTCATAAAACTCATGAATGTCGTTCTGCAGCAACAGTACTATTAATACAATCTCTAATAAAAGAAAGCATGACAATAGTGCAAGTAAAGTCAGGTCAAATTTTAATAGTCAACCAAGTCAATTTAGGTTTAATTCTAATTATTACCCAAATCAATCTGGTTACAATTCGAAGTCATATATAATTTGTTGGAATTGTAATGTAATCAACCAGGTCATATAAGTCGTTTTTGTCAATATAAGCATATTATTCAAATCAATCAAGAGTTATGAATAAATCAAAGAGACATCAAGGTAGGCCAACGCGAACACAGCATTTAAACGAAAGGGCTCTTTTGATGTTGAAGCTAATGAAAAGAGCTCATTAAACATGCCTTTATTTAATTTAAATATTTACAAAAATCCAAGTTCGTGTTTAATAACAGTAGGAAAGCAACGTTTCAGGTCCTTAATCGATAGCGGCGCAGAGGTAAGCATAATGAATTACCGTGTTTATCAAACATTAAAATTTAAACCGGAAATAATTAAAGAACAGGTGAAACTACAATCTGTTAACGGAGATGCTCTTATTATTCATGGATTTGTAAATTTCACATTTAAAATAGGACACAGTAAAATTCGACATAAATTTTATGTGGTATCCAATATTAATTGAAATTTTATATTGGGACGTGATTTGCTTGTTAGTCATGGAGTAAGGTTATATTATGATTTAGGTTGTTTAAGACTTAAGGAAGAGTATATACCTTTATTACAAGATATACATATTTCGTCTATAGTACGAATAGCTAATCAAGTAATTATCAAACAAAACGTCAACAGAGGTTGCATAGTTGGTAAAATCGAAAATATTGATTCCGACAAGTTAATTGCTTTGACCGACATTTCCCTTCAACGGATGACAGTCTTACAGACGATTTTTACGTACCGTTGGAACATAAAGATATGTTACATAATTTTATTAAACGTAATCATGATTTATTTACGGCTTCTGATTAAGAACTTACCCAAACTGATACTGTGCAGATGAAAATTGACACAGGTTCACATGCTCCAATTAAACTTCCACCATATCGAACACCTTTAAATGAACGTCCAGTTGTTGAACAAGCAATTGATGATATGCTTAAAGCAAATATCATTAGACTCTCATCATCACCTTGGTCTTTTCCAATTGTCATTGTTTCAAAAAAGATGAGTCAAAGAGGTTTTGTATTGATTTTCGAAAATTAAATAAAATAACCAAATTTAATGCGTATCTATTGCCCTTAATTGGCGACATTCTAGCTCAATTAAATGGAAAAAAATATTTTAGTAAACTTGAAATGAGATCAGGTTACTGGCAAATATCAATACATGAAGACAGTCGCGAAAAGACAGCATTTTCTTGCTTTCGCGGATTATATGAATTTAATTCAATGCCTTTTGGAATAGCCAACGCCCCCGGCTTATTTCAAAATTTAATGGCTATTGTTCTACGTGATATGCAAGGTTTCGCTATTGCTTATTTAGACGATATTCTTATTTTTTCGTCTACTATAGATGAACATTACAAGCATATAAATCAGGTTTTTGAAAGAATGCGTGAGCATAATTTGAAATTAAAATTAAAGAAATGTAGTTTTTTTACAAACTGAAACTAATTATTTAGGATTTATCATAACGCCTAATGGTATTAAACCGGACGTAAATAAAGTAAAAGTAATACAAAACATGAGTAACCCAATCACTGTTAAACAAGTTCGTTCAATGATTGGTATGTGTTCTTACTATAGACGTTATTTTCATAATTTTTCCAAATTGGCGGAACCATTAATTGCATTGACACGCAAAATTGCCAAATTTGAGTGGACAGTTCAGTGTGAAAATTCTTTCATAGCTTTAAAAAAAGTCTTTCAGAAATTCCAATGTTAATCTATCCTGACCCTAACAAACCATCTATTTTATATACTGATGCCAGTGATTCTTGTATAGGGGCTTATTTGGTTCAAAACAAATTAAATGCAAAAGGCATTGGGGAAGAAATGCCAAATTATTTATTATCACATAAACTCAGTAATACACAAAGTCGTTGGTCAACGATTGAAAAAGAGTGTTATGATATTCACTATGCTTTAAACAAATTAGATTTTTATCTACATGATGCATAATTCACGATTCGTACTGACGACAAACCTTTAAAATATTTACTAGATTTACCAATGAATAATAAAAAGCTAGAAATGTGGGCTTTAACGATAAGTGCGTATAATTTTAATATAGAGTATTTGTCTGGTAAGCAAAATGTCATCGCAGATTTTTTAAGTCGTATGTCTACAAAACAAAAAGAGGTTGAAGTGCACGACCCTGATATAAATGATAACACCATTGAGATTAATGCTTTAAATTCCAATAAATTTGAACCTAAAGACAATGCCAAATGTGAATATGATTCTCAGGATAACATCCAAAACGATATTACCCCGGAATTAGATAATGTGCAAAGTCATAATATGATTGATGAACAGGCAAAAGATAATGATATTGTTACTATAATTTCACAAGTAAAACGTGGTAAAACGACTCCAAATTTGAATAAATACCTGTTAATCAAGGGTGTGTTATATTATATTTCTGAAGTTAATGATGAACCAAACACCAGGTTATTTATTCCAGTTCATCTCAGATCTGATGTTATTAAAGAATATCATGATATGTTTCATTTGGGAAAATTTCTCTTGATTTATCCGGACCATATCCATTATCCTTATCTGGTAATAAATATATTATTTCATTTGTTGACTGGTACAGTGGTTGGCCAGAGGCTTTTGCCGTTAAAGATAAAAGTGCAGATAATTTTGCTCATTTATTAATTGATGAAATCTTCCCAAGATTTGGTACTCCTTTACAATTGGTAACTGACAACGGTACGGAAAATGAAAATAAAGTCACGGAGGAGACTCTAGCGGCTTTGAATATAAGCCATGTCACCACTTCTTTTTACCATCCACAGAGCAATGCTAATAGTAAGTGCAGGAGGACCGCACTACACGAAAAACAAAAACCTATAAGACTAACCTGCGGAAAATATCAATTCAAGTGAATGGATCCGGGGGCCAGCCGTAAGCGTCCACTGCGCTGTACAGTCCCGGGCCTGTTATGGTACAGGCTTCACTAAAAATGATTTGAAAAAAAAAGAGGTAACAGAAATAATGCGACCGATCGTGACAATGGTCGTCTCTTCAATATCGATAGTCTGCCAGTTGACGTCAGATGTTAGAACGTCAAACAATTTCAACAATAAGGGCGATAATCCGGATAGAATCTCGGAAAACGCTAAAATAATAAGTGTAGTGAGCAATCAGGAGCAAAACCCGACAACGAGAACATTCTACAGTACGAAGGGTTAAAACTCTACTCTAATAGTAAGTGCAGGAGGACCGCACTACACGAAAACAAAAACCTATAAGATTAACCTGCGGAAAATATCAAATCAAGTGAATGGATCCGGGGACCAGCCGTAAGCGTCCACTGCGCTGTACAGTCCCGGGCCTGAAAAAAAAAGAGGTAACAGAAATAATGCGACCGATCGTGACAATGGTCGTCTCTTCAATGGCGATAGTCTGCCAGTTGACGTCAGATGTTAGAACGTCAAACAATTTCAACAATAAGGGCGATAATCCGGATAGAATCTCGGAAAACGCTAAAAGTGGAGAGATTTCATCGAACTCTCCATGATCTTCTTTCGAAAAAGTTGGACGACAATTTAAATACGTGGGATTTATATCTAAATCAAACGTTAGCAGCAGTTAGGTTTAATATTAATGAATTATCTAAATTTTCACCTTTCTTTTTAGTGTACAATAGGGATGTAGTATTACCAATTGACAACTTATTAAAACCGCGCCGAAAATATTTAGGAGAAGAGTTTCACAAAATTGCCCATGAAAATCAACATAATTTACGATAATTTAAATACGTGGGATTTATATCTAAATCAAACGTTAGCAGCAGTTAGGTTTAATATTAATGAATCATCTAAATTTTCACCTTTCTTTTTAGTGTACAATAGGGATGTAGTATACTCTTCAAAAAAAGAAACGCACAACTCATTTTTCATCATTTTTTTATTTGAACGAGGTCTTTGTTTCGGTAAATCTTACTTGTTTTTAATGCCATTATGTAAGGATAAAGGAAATTTATTGTTGATTTTAAAGGCAGGGTCACTAAATGTGACTGGTCATCCTTTTTGTCGAAATTTGTTTTCGCTTGATTACACCAAGAAACATGATTTTAACAACTTCGCGAGGTTTTCGCATGGAACCTAAATCTACGGTCTTTAAAATCCCGGGGTTCTCGGTTTCCAAATCAGCTGCACATGTAAACACACAACGAACCAAGTGATGCCACATCTGAACGAAGACCAACGCAACAACGCTATTGGTCGATTACAAGCAGGCGAGTCCAAGACAGATGTAGCCAGGGTGCTGAATGTCTCCCCTAGTTCCAATTCGTGCCTTTGGGATAGGTACCGACAGCGAAGTTCAACACGTGAACGCCATAGCTCAGGTCAAGCAAGACTGACCCCACCTGTCCAGGGTCGTTACTTCCGGTTACGTCGTTGGCGTAAATGGTTTTCAACAGCGACCTCTACTGCAGCAGCAATTCCCGGACGGCGTTGAATCTCGTACCAGACAGTAGGCAAACGCCTACGTGAAACCGAAAAACGAGGCAGACGTCCCCGTTAGAGCTTCTGTTTTGAAATACGCCGACACCATGAAATCCAACTTTAATGGGTTCAGGCACTGAGGTATGGCCACAACAACACTGGAGAGCAGTTTGGTTCAGCGACAAGGCGATAGTAGAGCGAGGATATACTGACGACGAAATATAACTTTGCGTTTCTTTTTTGGGAGAGTATATTACCAATTGACAACTTATTATAACCGCGCCGAAAATATTTAGGAGAAGAGTTTCACAAAATTGCCCTTGAAAATCAACATAAATCTGTTAAACTTGTCCATAAACGTAGACAAGCTCATTATGCTGATAAAAATAGCAAAGCTATGCAACTTAAAGTTGGCGATCCCGTATATATTAAAAACCATTTACGCAAAAATAAACTCCAATCTAAATGGAAGCCTTATTATCGAATAATTGAGCAAACAACACCAGTTTCTTTTATTGTAAAAAGTCGATTAGATGGTTTAACTACAAAGTCTCACGAAATTCCAAAACTATGTGGTTCCACCTGACGACTCTTCTGATGATTCTGATACAGAAGACACACTTGAGTCAACCCCTCTTAACATAAATGATAAATATAGACGAGAACGTGATAATTCGTCAGACGAGGAAGATATACCTCTTATGGAGTTAGCTGAAAGGTTAAAGAATAAAGATAAAGACTTATCTGAACCTTCTGTTACAGATAATGAGTCAGTTAATATGGAAGTAGACGTTGTTTATAAACTAATTGTTCCTCTCCTCAAGCGGAGGATCCGAACGGTAATTTAAAGCAATTATTATTCTAGGCAGTATTCTAGGCATGATTAAATAAGCTTCAATATGTTTTTGTATATATATACTCTCCCAAAAAAGAAACGCAAAGTTACATTTCGTCGTCGGTATATCCTCGCCTTGTTGCAACAAGAACCGCGACACGTCGCTGAACCAAACTGCTCTCCAGTGTTGCTGTGTCCATACCGTCAGTGCATGATCCATTAAAGTTGGATTTCAAGGTGTTGGCGTATTTCAAAACAGAAGCTCCAACGGGAACGTCTGCCTCGTTATTCGGTTTCACGTAGGCGTTTACCTACTGTCTGGTTCGAGATTCTATGCCGTCCGGGAATTGCCGCTGCAGTAGAGGTCGCTTTTTGAAAACCATTTACGCCAATGACGTAACCGGAAGTGACGATCCAGGACAGGTGGGGTCAATCTTGTTTGACCTGAGCTAGTCGGTACCCATCCCGAAGGCGAGAAATGGAACCAAGAGAAACATTCAGCAGCCTGGCTACATCTGTCTTGGATTCACCTGCTTGTAATCGTCCAATAGCGTTGTTGTGTTGGTCTTCGTTCAGATGTGGCATCATTTGGTTCGTTGAGTGTTTACATGTGCAACTGATTTGGAAACCGAGAACCCCGGGATTTTAAAGACCTTAGATCTAGGTTCCATGCCAAAAACTCGCGAAGTTGTTAAATTCATGTTTCTTGCTGCAATTAAGCGATAACAAATTTCGACAAAAAGGATGACCAGTCTCAATTAGTGACCCTACCTTTAAAATCAATAATGAATTTCTTTTATCCTTACAAAGTGGCATTGAAAACAAGTAAGATTTACCGAAACAACGACCTCGTTCAAATAAAAAATTGATGAAAAATGGGTTGTGCGTTTCTTTTTTTGAAGAGTATATATATATATATTTATTATATAACGTTTATTTTATGTTTAATTACAGGTTATCATGCGTCGTCTTTTTATATTCGTATTTTTTGGTTGCGTTAATACTTTCATAATTAATGAAAATATTGTGTTTAAACCGATAACTGAATTTAGCACATCTAGGTCTCGTTGGCTTGTCTCCTTTCTTGTTGATTTGAAACCATATCACGAATTTGCTGCATCGTTAAGTAAAGATTTCACGAAAACTTTAACTGCTACAAATAAGGTTATTAATAGTTATATTAAGCACAAAAATGATATGTTTTATACCAATTTGTTTAATAATCGTTTTCGAGATATTAAATATGTAGAAAGTTTATTTTCCACATTTAAAGACAAAACACGTGAATATAAATTATTAGCTGGAAAACGACATAGAAGAGCACTGATTCCGATTGTTGGTAAAGCATTAAGTTATTTATTCGGAACTGTTTCGTCGTCAGATTTTAATGCCATTAAAAACAATGTTAACAAACTTTCTCAGAATCAAGAAAGCATTGTTCACGTGATTTTAAAAAGTTTGACGATAGGATGTTTCCCGTATAGAAATTTCTAAAAAAAGAGTTGCAATTAATTCTTTAATTGCTAATTTAAAACATTTTGAATTACAATTTGTTGGTTTATTTGCAAATTTGACAGAAGACGTCACATTAGTTAAGAATTTTTTGAGAATAGATTAAGTATATTTTAGACGAGATTAAATATTTAACTCAACAAGGATTAAGTTATATTGACCATTTAAATGTACAATTAAATATGTTATCTTTAGGTTATGTTTCACCTAGTGTAATAAAACCAACGGATCTTTAATCTTTGTTAATAGAAATTAGATCTAAATTATCTAATGCGGTTCATTTACCAAAAGATCCGTCATCTCAACTTGTACTACAGTCATCGACTCAGATCATATCTTTACAGTTGTGAATATTCCTCTTTTAGATTCTAACAAGCAACTTACAATATTTTACGCTCACAGTTTACCAGCGGCTATGTCATCTGGTCATTTAATTGATAAAACATCTGATTTATCTAGTATGGTCGCAAACTATCAACTAGAAAGTCAAATGTTTGCTGTTAATGCAGTATGTGCTATTATATGAATCTGAAGTTCAAGAATGCAAAAATCGGGTTGTAAAATTTTGTCCTATTAAAAGTCCTCTTTATCCAATAAATTTAAGTAAATTATGTATTATAGCTTTGTTTATGCAAAATTCTAAATTAGTTAAACAAGTTTGTAATGTTAATATTAAACCTCGAATAATTCTACCATTGGCTGAATATTTAACGGATGGTTATTGGGCTATATCAACTACAGAAATTTTAAGGTTTTCGCTTATTTGTTTTTATGGTAAACATTCGAATTCTGGACACAAATTAGTTGCACATCCTCCCATAGATATTATAAAATTGAATATGTCATGCTCTGCATCTAATGAATATCTCTCGTTACTACCATATTATACGATGGAAAGTAAATATGTCATTAAAAATTCTATTCGAAATATACATATGCATTTCAATATTTCAAGCATTAAATTATGGAAACCATTAACAGTAGCATTTCCAAACGTCACAATTCCAAAGATTTCCTCTAAACTTAAAAATATTCGTATTAAAGATTTAGTAAATCAACTGAGAAGTGTAAAGAAGATAAGTGTTGACAAGCCATGGCCTCATTTCAATTTTGTTGTAAGCGGTTTTGGAATACTTTTGGGAATAATTACTGGTATTTACTTACTAGTAAAATGTATTAAAAAAAAGAAATGAGAAATCAGCCAAATTATACGAAAATAACAAAGAAGTCAGAGCAACGTATTCTGCTCTGACCGAGTTGGTGTCGGCGAAGACCGAGGGCGAAATTACGCTACAAGGAGAAGATATCAGCTCCACACCACCAAAAGAAAAGTTAATTTATCCTACGTTAACTTTGCCGTAAGAGGAAGAAAATTGATACAAATGATATACGGAACAAACTGGCTGTTCCAGTTATAGAAAATATAAATAGTTCCTGTTGAATCAACGTTGAACGGGCCTGTATATAGATCTGAATAGATGTGCCGATAATTTTGTGGATCCTGTCGTTGCTGTGGTGTGTGTTTTATTTTATTCCGTGGATAATTAGTGTACACTGTGAACTATTAATGTGTTAAAATTGGATCATCATTATAACAATTTTTCAGAAGAACTTTTCAAATACGTTTTTTTTCATATTATAAATATATATCTATATATTACTTTTTTATATCCATTATGGATTGGATGATTATATTTTTTTGTTTGTGAAGTTGGCAATGGAGGTATTGTTACATAGTGTGAGAGACAGTGATAGGTAAACGATTATAATCATCCCATGACAGCATGTGTAATAAACTCTCCGCTGTTCTCTAATTGACCACATTATTGTTTCATTCAATAAAGAACCAGATGCTGCCATATGTATAATGGTCAAGTTAGATAATCCGCTGATCACTAATGACGTTTACTAGCGTTAGCTGTCACACATCAATTGTTTTGTAGCCTGGCATATGCTTATAGTGAGATAATCTATCAATGACAAATGATTTAATTATGTAGTCTTTACATAAGTCCTTTTGTTCCATATTATTAATTACCCGTGTTATCAAAGTGAATTTAGTATAAATTGGCTTTGGTTTTTCATGTAAATCAGACCAGCTTTGGTGGCTGACCAGATACGACTTTATAGTATATCTAGTATGCTAGAATAAAATGTTGCATCCAGATCATGTGTTATTTCTGTTAACTTAAACTATGTTATACCTGTCCCTTGGCAAGTGAGCCCTTAGAATGCATATTGTAAGGGCTCCCTTACCAAGGGACAGCTAGGCCTATTGACATTGTACGTTTGTTTACATTCTCAGCTGACGAGCGGCAAACATGGCGGCCGGAAGCGATCGTAGATCGGAAAATGAAACATCCTGACCAGACACACTATTGTCATCGTGGAGAGCGCCCGATATTAAATTCACCCTACCTTTATTTCAATATCCCTTTATATTTCACGTGCTGGTAGCAATTATCTTCGGCAGGATGGCCGCTAGAAGATAGCGCCCAGTGTATTGCCACCACGCTGTAGCTTTCGCGGGCCACGGGAAGGAAGTTGCGTATTTGTGACGTCATCGTGACGTCACAAGCTAAGACTATATAAGACCGAGCGCTCTTAGAAGCGCGCTTTTTATGCCATTAATATTTTCGTAAGAACTCCGCTCCACTTAGAACCAGTCGCCCCAGGGGCAAGAAAGAACTCCAGTGATGGAAAAACTTTTTATATTATTCTTAGAAGGTAATGTTTTAGTTTAAAACCAGTGCCACCAGCCCCAGTGGAAAGCACCGGACCGGTACAACTCCAGGCCCCAGCCACCCCGGGCCAGAACCAGGTCCCAGCACCAGTCATTATCTTACCCCAGCCCCAGTTAGTAGGAAGCACTGGACCAGTACAACTCCCGGCCCCACCATTGGCAGTAACCCAAGCCCCAGTTCGAATATTATTATCCCAAGCCCTGGGAGCGACTGGGTTATGACTTTAGTCATATCTCTATAATAACTTTTCCGTGCGCATCATTCGGGGGGGGGGGTGGTGGAGGTCAACAAATTAATGTGGAATATTAACATAAATAAGGCCCGACCTGCTTTAACTTTATATTTGTACTGGCTCATATATACCATAATACGTTTAATTAATTAGTTAGTAATAGATAACTCAAACACAGACAAGTGCTCTGAACACTTGTCGTAAGGGAGATAACAAGTGCTCTGAACACTTGTCGTAAGGGAGATAACTTTTATTGACTTTTCTCAATTGTCGAATTATCATATCATAAGTTAAATGTTTATCAATAAAGTGTTATTATTTGTAGCCTAAAATGTCTTTCTCACTTCATTGAATAGGTCGTCGTGCTAGACTGGGAGCGAACTCACAATATTAGTATTGCGCGTTCACCTGGAAGCCTGTGGGGGAGAGACGCGTGACAATTGGTGTCAGAAGTGGGATCACTTTAAATTATTTTATTTAAATTACTACCAGTGTCTAGTGGACCTGGAATGAAGTAGAGAGAAGACATTGCTGGGTGTACAATAAATAAATATAATCTATAAATAAATATAACTTATTATAATAAGCTAGGGTTATAAAATTGATGATAGGCCTAAATTTCAAGTAGGTTTACACACATTATACAAACATAATATGTACAAAAATTACACACTAAAAATAAGCTAGTTGATCAGAGACCTAATCTACAATAAATTAATTGTCATTACGAGAGAGCTTGCAACCAGAATCCTACCATGGAGTCCCTAGAGGACTCAGAAGTAATTTTAAATCTTGAAAACACAGGCAGTCAACATGGAGTGAATGAGAATGCAGATTCCCCTGTGATCTCACCCTCGCCTATACCCTCGGTGAGTTATCAAAATTCCACTATGAACAGTGATACGGTCATGCTGTTAGACAAAATTGGGGAGAAATTTGAAATGTTCAGACGAGATATGCGGTGCGAAAATGAACGCAACATGAACCAGTTAATTGGTGACCTAAACTCTCTCAAGGAATACGTAGATCAGCGAATTGATAGGTCTCTGATTGGCAAGAACCAGTCTACTCCCAGTCCCAATGCAGGGGGAGACAATTTTGATCACCCTAATCAGAATCATAACAACACAGACAGGCATCCACATGGCCACATAAACAATAACTTAAAAATTAGGCCTCAACTTTACAGTGGTAGTGATGACGTGGACGAGTTTTTGAGTCAATTTGATATAATAGCTAAGATTAATAATTGGGGTTACCAAGAAAAATCACTGTACTTGGCAAGCAGTCTGACAGGGAGTGCTAAGGCAGTTCTAACGGAGTTATCTCCCATCGAAATCCATGATTTCACCACATTAGTGAAAATTTTGCAGATTAGATTTGGCTCAGTGGAGAGTTCTGAGGTGTTCAGGGCCAGACTTCAGACGCGGGTTAGGAGTCACTGTCTTAACTTGCACAAAAACTCACACGGCAGGCTTATCCAACTGCGGACAACAGCCTACGAAATATTATCGCCCTAGATCTCTCTCTGACTGTGATATGAGACTTCGAATCCGCGAGCTCAAGCCAAAAGATATCACTGAAGCCGAGACCCATGCTATAAGGCTAGAGGCACACCGCCTGGCTGACAAACAGAGAGGTAAATCTGTTTTCGGGATCCATCAAGATGTACGGGAAAGCACTGTTTCTGTGTGTCGCACCAACCAGGAACAACCTGAAAAACATGAAAATAAAGAAGCCATTTTAAATGATGATAGAATAAATATTTCCTCGCTCAACAAATCCATCAACACATTAGAAAAAGCCACAACTGAACTCGTCCACACTCTCGGGGCTACTAATCAGGGTCAATTTAGAGCAAGGTCTGGTAGGTCCAATCACTGGAATGGAATGCAAACTAATTATTCTGAACCATCCTACAGTACTAACTCCAGAGGGCCCCCTCCAAATAACCAAAGTGCATATAACAATGGATCCAGGGGAAATAACTTTTACAAGGGAAATTCTTACTCGAACCTCCCTTCCAGACAACCCCCAGCTCATCCAAGGCCTGCTTCCTCGGGAAACTAATACAGACTGAGTTCGAGGGTCGGAAGTCTGCCAAAGATAGAGTGGTTCAGAGACACAATATTTGTCCGTATAAAAACTGACCCGCTTATCTGTGTGATTGCTCCGTCGAGAAATCTTCTGAAGTGAGCAGAAGTTAGCGCCGCGCGCGTGGTTTAGGAAGTCGCAGCAAATATACGTCACATGAGGTATTTTTACAAACATGTATTGGTATATAACGCCGAGTAAAAAATACACTCATTACGGGCTTCGACTTACGTGTTTATTTAATAGCGAACGTGAACAAAAATTTCGATTTCACTCCTTGATTTGATTTTTGATTTTGGCGATTGTGGTGATAGATATACAGAGCTAGCTATAATAGCTTCGTTTCATTTCTAACTTTCAAGTTGGTAAAATCGCCCAGATAAATTCACTACAACTGTTCGAGATTTACTTTTATTAAGTGACTACATTCTTGGTTTACGCTGGCATCTATTGTGGTTAGGAAATAAATATTTGCTAGCTCTAAATACGCAGAACTATTTGAGACCGGAAAATAACCGAAACAAACTTTTTATTTGTTTTCTTTATTTTCCAGACCCTTTTCGGTAACATGGTGTAAATTATTTTTATAATCATAGTATATTATCTAACCATCCTGTAGCCATAGGTTTTGATCGACGGACTTATTTTTTTCTAGATTTGAGACTGAGCCCTGCAAGATATCGTCCACGGATGATTTGCTATCCAGCATTGGATTGGACAAGTACCCCTATAATTTGGGAACTGTAACAAACTACCTATGACAAAAATCACAAATAGGCTTTATGCTAGACAAATGTTAATAAATTCCCGACAACTTCGGAGCATCGGTCTATCATGACTGCTTTACATGACGACTGTGTGACTTTTGGTGACAAATACATTCAAAATAGACTGGTCAGACTGACGACAAAGACTAGGAAGCTGAGTAAAAGTAAGGTTAAGTCCACTAAATGTATGAAATCATACGACGATTTTCTTGACACTCCATTTTTTCCGGGATAGTTTACGTTACTCCATCGGCAGACACAAGTGAAATTAATTTAATAAACAGAGAGACTCAGACATCTGCCGATGTGACCTTAACTGATTTAGATAGAAAAAATGTATTTGCGGCGATTGTCATAAAAGCACAATCGCCAAGTTTAAAAAAAAATCAACTTCCGAAGACTAAAAAAGAAATGATTCGCATGAAGGCTAATAATGAAAATAAAAGACAATTGGCAGGTAAAAAGAATGGTTGCAGGTCCAAACCTTTTAGATGAACGAAGGAATTTTGTATGATGTCAAAAATCAAAGATACACAGCAGAATGCCATAATTTGGTCAACTTAAAAATCTAAACGTTTCCAATGGTAACGTAGCAGTGGTTATAACCGCATTTTGGCTCTCGCGGGACTAAATCTAATTACACTCCATAAAAATCTACAGTTCAAAGAATATCATGTGAGCGCGTCGGTGTCCACATGTTTAGGAAACCTTGAAGTCGGCGAAAAACACCACCCTTTATACAGACGAAACTACAAAATTTGGCTCTAAATTCAATACATACGCAATAATCGCTGGCTCGGCGCATACGCCACTTATCCAGCAATGTGTTCTTTTTTCATAACAAACATCATGCAGTACAATTTATTTATTTATCTGAGGGACAAAAAATAAAGTCTTAAATTAATAGTTTTATTGGGGTGTTTATCCCCCTCTCTCACTCCCCGTATTACATGTCATTATTATATTTTCCTCGTACTTTACCCGACAATTTATTTTTCATAACAAACATCGTACTGCACAATATAATATTTAGTTATCTTTGAGATTAACATTAAAGTGTTACATTATTAGATTTATAGACCCCTCTCTCTCCCTCGCTCCCTCTGTATAACATGCCGTTATAAATAGGCCAGTGTCGGGGTATAAATAAGTAAACGCACTGTTCATTTTAATATATGTATTAGGCTAATCTTGAAATAATTCATGTCAAATGCCGATCTTTTCATCTCCAGCTTAACATGTATTTTAATTTCTACTGTAGCATTATAAACACAGTTAATATAAAGACATTTGAAGTCGCGGATTTACTGTTAAAACAACAAAGTGTTCGCGCATGCGTACATGTCAAATCCAATCGTCTCATAGAGTGTATTCGGTTACTTTGCAGTATGGAAATAAACGATATTTTCCGACTGCGATAAAGTTATTTCGTCTCCGGGACGTGCGTAGCTTGGAGCATATTTTTTTAGTACAACCAAGGGACATAGCTCTTATTCTCACTAAGAAATAACTCCTTTGATTATGGAAGCCGGGAAGATTTTGAGCCATTTATAATATATGTCCAAATGGTTATATATCCTCAAAAATCAGAAGTGGCCAGACTTCCATTGTTGATCAATGAAGTTTTTATAGTAAGTCTTATCATATAATGTCTTTACTGTCCCGAAATAGTGTCTGTTTGTTATAAATTTTTTTTAGCCTGAACCACTCTACCAAAGATTTAAAAGGGGAGAGACCTAGGGATATTATTATAAGTAGTATCAGCGATGAAAAACATGGATTATTTGTGCATGCCAAACTTGAGGCTCACCATTTACCTATGCTGGTGGATACCGGCGCCACAATCTCCATTTTGAGTGGAAAATTCCTGCAAAGGCATGAAACTCTAAGGATTTTTGTCGAAATTGATTTATAAGTTGGTATTGGACTATAACTTCATATTCCAGAAGTTTCAGAAACGTCAATTCTGCCATAAAACGAAACCCCGGCTCACAAAATGGGAAGAAACTTCGAAAAAAATCGAAATATAAAGGGCGATAACTCTGAATGAAACTTATATTACTGGAATCGGGTGGACTTCAGGTGTCCAAAAATGTAGGTCAAATTTGAAGATTTTGAAAAATAACAAAAATTGTCTCGTAAACAACATGTTTTCAATTTGCGAACGATAAAAGTCATAGACGAATGTTCGAAATTGAAAAATGTGAGATAGCCATTGTCTCAGAAAAGATTCAGGGATTCCAAAAATGTAATTTGCTTGAAAATGGATAAAGAATTGACGAAACTATGGCCAATTTTCAATTTTTTGACAACGTACAAAGTTCGGTCACTTCCCTTGCGCGTACTGGTCTTTAGCTGTTGGGAGGAAACCGAAGGACACGGAGAAAACCCACGAGGTTGGACCCCATACTCCATGTCACTTGCAACCTGGAAATCGAAACGACGCCCGTTAACTCAATGACAGACGTTACGAAACAGCGCTCGTATGCTAACCATTCAGCCATCCAGCCTTCCTAAAATCGGGAAATTTCTGACTTATAGCAAGAGACATTTCAACCGGGAGAAATTTTCTGTTTTAACAGTTTGATTTGCACGGTACTTTAATTACCAACAGATTATTACAAAACTTTTCAAAATAAGCTCCAACTCACCAGCTTAATCGTATGCAATAAACGTTTGGCCTGAATTGAAAGTTCTGCACCGAGAAAGTTCATCTCGATTTTCCGGCGTGGTTCCCCTTGTCAGTGAGGCTGAACGGAGGGCCTGACAACGACGGCTGTCTAGTCGTTCGGATGGGACGAAAATCCAAGTTCCCGTGTACACATTGGAGTACACGTAAAATATCCCTAATCAGTTGGAATTCGATACTGTTGATTAAGCTCTATACGATGACTAAATGTATAGATTGTAGTCACCCACACTGCATGTTTCGCTTAACAAGGAAAGGGTGCCGTTTTCAATGTTCGATCCTTTTGTTCTTCTACTCCTGTTGTACTGTTGATCGATGGTTTCATATAAAAGACTACCAATAAGACTCTTTGTAGAAGAAGTTCCCCAAAAATATTATGTTGACTTTACGAGAAAGACCTCTAAACATGCTCCAAATTGTAAAAATACGACTTTTTGGATTTTCAATCTCTTTTTTTCGGCTATCCCTGATATTTAAAAAAAATGATACAATGATTTCACACAACAGGCTAGCTATTACACTCTCTATTGACAAAAGTTTCACCGCCCTCCCTCCATTATAACCGAAGTTATCGTGCCCTAAAGAATCAACAAATCAGCATGCTTATCTCTGCTTACCCAAAGCAGAAAATGCCCATCTTTGAACTCAATCATAACATTTTCCTAGTGAACGTCTACACCAAGTTTGAACATTCTAGCTTAATTAGAAGGAGAGTTATTGTGCTCCAAAGTCTAGGCCCTTCAAATTGCTTCTATTTTTCATTTTCAATTCAAAATGGTGACTCCCAGTTGACCTAAATCAAAATTCTACTCCCGACATTTTTTAGGCCATCCTACAAGGATTCAGAAAATATAACTCCCGAGTCTGTAAGTAAAATAGCAAAAAAGCCTTAGTGATTTTTCACGTTTAAAGATGGTTGCACTTCCGGTTCGATCGACAAACACCATATTTTGTGTACGAATCAGTAATTCCTTGTCTAGTACCGAAAAAAAAATTAGGTCATTCTGACCTATATTTCGACGATTTTTTTGAAAACTTTGATCCTTTATTTCACCAAGGGGAGATAATTTGGAAAATTTCTAATTATATTTTTGAAGTCACATCGGTAGGATCTACTTATATACTAAATTTCAAGAAAATCGTACAACTATAAAAGAAGTTGTCAAATTGGTCTAAACTTCCGGTTCGAAATCACAGCGACGAATTTTCGAAATTCGAAAATATGAAACTGCAGATAAAAATGATTTTTTTCAAGGTATTCAAAGAAAAAAGAATTAGTAAAATCGGTAAAAAAAATAACAAAGTTACGACTATGTATTGTCAGTTTTTTCGTTCGTAAAATTCGGTGATTTCGGATTCGTAAAACGTTTTGAAAATATATTTAAACAACGTTCGCACCCCATTTTTGGGGAGGTAGGTCAAAGTTTCAGAAAAATCACATTGTTAGATTCTGAGAAATCCGATTTGCAGAAAATACACACACAAAAAAAAAATAATAACTAGATCTGCTACTGTCCCATGCAGATATGAAAGCTTTCATATTCACTGTCACTTCCTGTCACATGTCATGGGTCAGATAAATAATCCAAAGAAGAAGAAATAAATCATTAAAATCGGTCACAATCTATCGAAATTAATGTGATTTTTCACTCGTAAACAACTTTTTCGGCACGAAAAACATCAAAAGCGAAATTCGAATTTTTGAAATATTCAAATACCAAAAATTCCACCCGTATCCCGTCTATCCTGAAATTGAAATGTATTAAATTTTAGACATAGGAGACGCATTGAACATACTATGCCCTATTGTGTTTCTGCTCTGAACGTTTTTTAGGTTTTCCTTCAAGGGTTCAGAAAACGTAACTCCCATGTCTGTAAATGCAATATCGCAAAAGTTATATTGTTTTTTCACGTTTCAAGATGGTGTCACTTCCAGTTCGATCGACAAACTCCATGTTTTGTGTACGAATCAGTAATTACTTGTCTAGTATCGAAAAAAAAATAGGTCATTCTGACCTTTATTTCGACGATTTTTTTGAAAAATTTGATTCTTAATTTCACCAAGGGGAGATAATTTAGAAAATTTTAAAAGTCATTTTTCAAGTCGCACCAGTAATGTCTAGTTACATACTAAATTTCATGAAAATCGTACAACTATTAAAGAAGTTGTCAAGTTGGTCTCAACTTCCGCTTCGAAATCACATTGACGAATTTTCAAATATTACAAAAGCTCCCCCTGACCAGCTTAATCGTTCGCAATAAACGTTTGCCCCTTAAAATCGGCAAATTGCTGACTTTAAAGTGAGAAACATTACAACCGGGCGAAATTTTTTGTTTTATCACTCTTACAGTACCATTGATTACCAACCGATTATTACGAAACTTTAAAAATAAAACAGAGAGAAATGCGGCTTAACCTCCATTCGACAAAAAAAGGGGTCATTTCGGGACTAACATATGTCTTTTAATTTTATTGAAAAACTTCCCTTGCCCGTACGGGTCTTTAGCCGTGGGAGGTAACCGATGGACACGGGGAAAACCCACGCGGTTGGACACCATACTCCATGTCACTTGCAACCTAAAAATTGAAACGACGCCGGTTGACTCAATGACAGACGTTACGATACAGCGCGCACATGCTAACCATTCGGCCATTCAGCCTCCCTAAAATCGGAAAATTGCTGACTTATAGCAAGAAACATTTCAACCGGGCATTTCAATCGAAACAACGCCAGTTGACTCAATGACAGACGTTACGATACAGAGCGCAGGTGCTAACCATTCAGCACGTAACCTCCCTAAATTTGGCAAATTGCTGACCTACAGCGACAAACATTTCAACCGGGCGAAATTATCAACCGAATATTACAAAACTTTTAAAAATAAGCTTCCCCTGACCAGCATAATCGTTCGCAATAAACGTTTCCCCTAAAATCGGCAAATTGCTGACTTTAAATTGAGAAACTTGACAACAGGGCGAAATTTCCTGTTTTATCACTTTTACAGTACCTCTGATTACCAACCGATTATAACAAAACTTTAAAAATAAAAAGGGAAAGAGAGAAATGCGGGTTACCGTCCATTCCACACAATCTAGGACATTTCGGGGCTCACATATATTTTTTAATTTTATTTTAAAACTTCCATTGCACGTACGGGTCTTTAGGAGTGGGAGGAAACCGAAGGACAGGGAGAAAACCCACGAAGTTGGACACTTTAATCCATGTCACATGGAACCTGGAAATCGAAATGACGCCGGTTGACTCAATAACAGACGTTACGATACAGCGCGCACATGCTAACCATTCAGCCATTCAGCCTCCCCAAAATCGGGAAATTGCTGACTTATAGCAAGAAACATTTCAACCGGGCATTTCAATCGAAACAACGCCAGTTGACTCAATGACAGACGTTACGATACAGAGCGCAGGTGCTAACCATTCAGCCACGTAACCTCCCTAAATTTGGCAAATTGCGGACCTACAACGAGAAACATTTCAACCGGGCGAAATTTTCTATTTTAACAGTTTGATTTGCACCGAATATTACAAAACTTTTAAAAATAAGCTCCCCCTGGCCAGCTTAATCGTTCGCAATAAACGTTTGCCCCTTAAAATCGGCAAATTGCTGACTTTAAAGTGAGAAACATTACAACCAGGCGAAATTTTCTGTTTTATCACTTTTACAGTACCAGTACCATGGATTACCAACCGATTATTACAAAACTTTAAAAATAAAACAAAAGGAGAGAAATGCGGCTTAACGTCCATTCGACACAAACTAGGTCATTTCGGGACTAATATATGTTTTTTAATTTTATTTATAAGCTTCCCTTACACGTACTGGTATTCAGGAGTGGGAGGAAACCGAAGGACACGCAGAAAACCCACGAGGTTGGACATCATACTCCATGTCACGTGCAATCTGGAAATTGAAACGACGCCGGTTGAATCAAAGACAGACGTCACGACAAAGCGCGCGTATGCTAACCATTCAGTCATTCAGCCTCCCTAAAATCGGGAAATTGCTGACTTATAGCAAGCAACATTTCAACCGGGCGAAATTTTCTGTTTTAGCAGTTTAATTTGCACGGTACTGTAATTACCAACCGATTATTACAAAACTTTTGAAAATAAGCTCCAACTGACCAGCTTAATCGTATGCAATAAACCTTTGGCGTGAATTGAAAGTTCTGCACCGAGAAAGTTCATCTCGATTTTCCGGCGTGGTTCCCTCTTGTCAGTGAGGCAGAACGGAGGGCCTGACAAGGACAGCTGTCTAGTCGTTCGGATGGGACGAAAAACCAAGGTCCCGTGTACACATTGAAGTGCACGTAAAATATCCTTAAGCAGTTGGAATTCGATACTGTTGAATAAGCTCTATACGATGAATAATGTGCAAATTGTAGTCACCCACGCTGCATGTTTCGCTTAACAATGGCAGGTTGCAGTTTTCAAATTTCGATCCTTTTATTCTTCTACTCCTGATATTTTGGACTGTTGATCGATAGTTTCATATAAAAGACTATCGATAAGACTCTTTGTAGAAGAAGTTCCCCAAAAATATTATGTTGATTGAAGAAAAAAGGACCTTTACAAATGCTCAAAATCGTAAAAATACGACTTTTTGGATTTTCGATCTCTTTTTTTCTGCTATCCCTGACATTTAAAAACAATAATACAATGATTTCACACAACGGGCTAGCTATTAGACTCTCGATTGCCAGGAGTTTCACCACCCTCTCTTCATTATAACCGAAGTTATCGTGCCCTAAAGAATCAACAAATCAGCATATTTATCCCTGCTTACCCTAAGCAGAAAATGCTCATCTTTAAACTAAACATGACATTGACCTAGTGAACGTCTACACCAAGTTTGAACATTCTAGCTTAATTAGAAGGAGAGTTATTGTGTTTCAAAGTCTCGGCCCTTCAAATTGCTACTACTTTTCAGTTATATTTATTTATTATTTGATTCTAATGGCCATTTAGACTGGATCAATATAATCATACTGATATCAAAAAATTGCTTCTAGCATATTCCCTTGTCGAGAAATAACCAATTTTCTAAGGATCACTTTTTAAGTTTTTTACCTTTTTAATTTCAGTTTATGGTTTCTAAGTTTATTATTTATTGGCTCATATGTATAAAACAATTCTCAATTGCAAATCCTTAACTTATTTGTTACCGATAATGATTTCTTTTGGCACCGGAAGTGAATTAATTTTGCCAGATTTTACAATTTTGACCGGTGTATTTGCAAGCAAATATTACTTTTACAAATCTGATAGAGGGTGTCACTGAATCATAACAACTACAGTATCGTTTGGTAGCTCGATGGATCGGCTATTGTATGACGCACTTCCTGTCTGATTCCTGAAAGGTCTGCAGGTCTAGTTAGGGTTTCACACTCCGTACCTTGTGTGAAACACTATTGTTTTTGTTAAAATTATTATTAAGCTTTCATATTTCATATGAAAGCTTATTGTTTCTGTTAAGATTATTAAGCTTTCATATTACATATGAAAGCTTATTGTTTCTGTTAAAGTTATTATTATTATTTTTTTTTTTTGTGTGTTTTCTGCAAATCGGATTTCTCAGAATCTATCCATAGGATCTTTCTGAAATTTTGACCTACCCCCCAAAAAATGGGGTGCAAACCTTGATTAAATATATTTTCGAAACGTTTTACGAATCCGAAATCACCGAATTTTACGAACGAAAAAAAATGACAATGCATAGTCGTAACTTTGTTATTTTTTGACCGATTTTACTAATTCTTTTTTCTTTGAATACCTTTAAAAAAATCATTTTCATCTGCAGTTTCACATTCACAAAAAATAACAAAGTTACGACTATGCATTGTCATTTTTTTCGTTCGTAAAATTCGGTGATTTCGGATTCGTAAAACGTTTCGAAAATATATTTAATCAAGGTTCGCACCCTATTTTTAGGGGGGTAGGTCAAAATTTCAGAAAGATCCTATGGATAGATTCTGAGAAATCCGATTTGCAGAAAACACACACAAAAAAAAAATAATAATAATCTTAACAGAAACAATAAGCTTTCATATGTAATATGAAAGCTTAATAATAACTTTAACAGAAACAATAAGCTTAAACAATAAGCTTTCATATGTAATATGAAAGCTTAATAATAACTTTAACAGAAACAATAAGCTTTCATATGTAATATGAAAACTTAATAATAATAATAACTAGACTTGCTTGCAAGGCTGAAGGCTTTCACCTTACCCAAGGCAGCACAAAATGCCCACCTCTCACCCCTTAAAACACGCACACACACACACACACACCCACATACACACTTAAACAACTCAGACATTGACACTTTCTGTGCATGCGCATTACGATAGAAGGAAAGTGAAAAATATAGTTGAACAATTTACAACATTATGAACTTACAACATTTTGAAATCACATCGCTAGGATCTACTTATATACTAAATTTCATGAAGATCGTACAACTATTAAAGAAGTTGTCAAATTGGTTTAAACTTCCGGTTCGAAATCACAGCGACGAATTTTCGAAATTCAAAAATGTGAAACTGCAGATGAAAATGATTTTTTTCAAGGTATTCAAAGAAAAAAGAATTAGTAAGATCGGTCAAAAAATAACAAAGTTACGACTATGCATTGTCAGTTTTTTCGTTCGTAAAATTCGGTGATTTCGGATTCGTAAAACGTTTTGAAAATATATTTAAACAACGTTCGCACCCCATTTTTTTTTGGAGGGGGGGGGGTAGGTCAAAATTTCAGAAAGATCCTATGGATAGATTCTGAGAAATCCGATTTGCAGAAAACACACACAAAAAAAAATAATAATAATAACTTTAACAGAAACAATAAGCTTTCATATGTAATATGAAAGCTTAACTAGATCTGCTAGTGTCCCATGCAGATATGAAAGCTTTCATATTCAACGTCATGTGTCATCGATTGTATCAAGTATCCTAAATAAAAGGATAAGAAGAAAAAATTATCAAAATTGGTCAAAAACTCGCGAAGTTACAAGTCTAAATATAAAATATGAAACATTGCACCCAGGCATAACAATAATCTGAAAACTAAAGGGAAATAACTGAAACTTGTATTACTGTAATGAGACGGATGAGAAAATGAAATAAAAATGGCGGGAAAGAACTAAAAATGGCAGGTTGGACAGGCGACCTTACTCCTTGTCACGTACAACCGAACATTCGAAAACACGCTAGTTAACTCAATGACATTCAGCGACCCCTCCCCCCTTTGAAATCAGACACGTACAATATGTGATATAGGGAGAATAACAAGTCGCTCACAACAAAATCGTAAATTAATGAGTTTAGGTCAAAAGGTTGAGCTACTGTTTTAGAGTATTTATTTGTTTTAAAGAGACACGTTATGGGTTGTTCATAGTTAAATGAAAGTTTAATTTTAAATAAGACCAATAAAATTAGGATTTAATAATGCCAGGCTAATATTAAAATAAAGTTTTAAATTAAGAATAATTAATTATTGGTTTAATGCAATGAAATGCTTTGATTTGAAGTATGAAATGTACGATGGGTGTCCAGACTATGTGGCTAAGTCGTTGGCCTGCTAGCCAGGAGGTCGGGTGTTCGATCCATGCATTGGCCGAGAAAATTCATCTCGATTTTCTGGCGTGTCCCCCCTCCCTCGCCGTGTACACATTGGAGTGCACGTAAAAGATCCCTTTGCAGTTGGAATTCGATACTGTTGAATACGCTCTATACAATGACTAAATATGCAGATTATAGCCACCCACACTGCATGTTTTGCTTAACAATGAAAGGGTGCCGTTTTCAATTTTCGATCCTTTTATTCTTCTACGCCTGATATTTTGGACTGTTGGTCGATGATTTCATATAAAAGACTACCGATAAGACTCTTTGTAGAAGACGTTCCCCAAAAATATTACATGTATGTTGACTTTAAGAGAAAAGGGCCTTTAAAAATGCTCCAAATCGTAAAAACACGACTTTTGAGGTTTTCGATCTCTTTTTTTTTCTGCTATCCCTGATATTAAAAAAAAATTAGACTCTCGATTGGCAGGAGTTTCACCACCCTCCCTTCATTATAACCGAAGTTATCGTGCCCTAAAGAATCAACAAATCAGCATGCTTATCTCGGCTTACCCTAAGCAGAAAATGCTCATCTTTAAACTAAACATGACATTGACCTAGTGAACGTCTACACCAAGTTTGAACATTCTAGCTTAATTAGAAGGAGAGTTATTGTGTTTCAAAGTCTCGGCCCTTCAAATTGCTACTACTTTTCATATTTACTTCAAAATGGAATCCATCAGTAGACCTAAATCAAAATTCTGCTCCCAGCGATTTTTGGGCCAACCTTCAAGAATTCAGAAAATATATCTCCCGTGTCTGTAAGTAAAATAGCAAAAAAGCCTTAAGGATTTTTTCACGTTGCACTTCCGGTTCGATCGACAAACTTCATATTTTGTGTACAAATCAGTAATTACTTATCTAGTATGAAAAAAAAAATCAGGTCATTCTGACCTATATTTTGATGATTGTTTTGAAAATTTTGATCCTTAATTTCGTCAAGGGGAGATAATTTTGAAAATTTCTAATTATATTTTTGAAATCACATCGGTAGGATCTACTTATATACTAAATTTCATGAAGATCGTACAACTATTAAAGAAGTTGTTAAATTGGTCTAAACTTCCGGTTCGAATTTGCGAAATTCAAAAATGTGATACTGCTGATGAAAATGATTTTTTTAAAGGTATTCAAAGAAAAAAGAATTAGTAAAATCGGTCAAAAAATAACAAAGTTACGGCTATGCATTGTCATTTTTTTCGTTCGTAAAATTCGGTGATTTCGGATTCGTAAAACGTTTCGAAAATATATTTAATCAAGGTTCGCACCCCATTTTTAGGGGGGTAGGTCAAAATTTCAGAAAGATCCTATGGATAGATTCTGAGAAATCCGATTTGCAGAAAACACACAAAAAAAAAAAAAAAAAATAATAATCTTAACAGAAACAATAAGCTTTCATATGTAATATGAAAGCTTAATAATAACTTTAACAGAAACAATAAGCTTAAACAATAAGCTTTCATATGTAATATGAAAGCTTAATAATAACTTTAACAGAAACAATAAGCTTTCATATGTAATATGAAAACTTAATAATAATAATAACTAGACTTGCTTGCAAGGCTGAAGGCTTTCACCTTACCCAAGGCAGCACAAAATGCCCACCTCTCACCCCTTAAAACACGCACACACACACACACACACACATACACACTTAAACAACTCAGACATTGACACTTTCTGTGCATGCGCATTACGATAGAAGGAAAGTGAAAAATATAGTTGAACAATTTACAACATTATGAACTTGGATCGGTAGAATCCTACAGACGCCAGAAATCTAAATATGCAATCAAAAACGCAAAAATTCTATAAAAAAAATCCAATTTTAGTACATTTTCAAATTTTCAATAAAAAAAAAGAGAACTGCGTGGTATTGCAATTCGACCTATATCGCATCCGCAATATCCCCGGCTCTACAAAAATATAGCTTTTTTGAAAATCGGTTGGGAATTGAGATTATTTGGACCTATTTTCATTTATGCACGTGAAAGATTTACTTCATTTCAGGTCTGTTCAGAACTTTCGCAATACTTCTAAGTACTTACTGCTTAAAACATAGGAAAAATCATTATTCAGAACTCTATCTGCTTTAGTTTCAGAGATCTACACGAGAATGAAAAAAACAACAGTTTTTCGAATGGGACAAAAAAAAGATCGTGTCAGATCATAACCAAAACCAAGAATCATACCTTTCAACATGAACTTTTCAACATTTGTCCAGAGGGGTGCCTTCCTTATAAATAGTTTCGGTAAATAGCATCATTTTCCCTGGTATCATATGCTGGCGTCATGTAGACAAAAAACCTGGGATAATAATTTCAGGAGTAACTGTTATTGACTAAAATGTATTATTTTCACTCTAGTAGCAGCATTACCAGATATTGCTTACCAGTAAAACACCTTTAGTTCAAATATTGCCTTTTTCAAAAAAAAGCTCTCTATATAATGCTTTATACGTAGGCAGAACGTTGCGATTATGACCAACTCGGACTTTTGTCGATGTCACACCAATGTGTACACGGGACTTTGGAATCACGTCCATATCAACTACTCAAATATGCAACTGGTTCAAAAATTGATTAAATATTCAATGAAATATCTACAATTTTCTGATTTCGTGCACGTTAAAGATTTGACGTCACTGCATGTAACATATAAAAATTTAATATTTATTACAGATAGAGTCCATGCTCAAAACTGGTTATCTCAACTGAGAACGACATGGTTATCTCAATTCGACCTTTATCCCATTCGCAATATCCCCGGCTGTACAAAAATATAATTTTTTCGAAAATCGGTTGGGAATTGACATAATTAGAACCGATTTTCATTCGTGCACGTTAAAGATTTACATCGCTTCCGGTCTGGTTCACAACTTTCGCAATAGTTCTAAGTACTAAATGTTTAAAACATAGGAAAAATCAATATTCAAAACTCTATCAGTTTTAGTTTCAGAGATCTACACGAGAATAAAAAAATCCGAGTTTTCCGATTGGGACAAAAAAGTATCGCAAGTGTCAAACAATAACCAAAACCCAGAATCCTACATTCAACATTAATTTTTCAGCATTTATATAGAGGAGTGCCTTCCTTATTAATAGCTTCAACAGAGAGGTTTATTTTCACTGGTATCAAATGATGACGTCATGGAGACAAAAATCCTGCGATATTAATTTCAGGGGTAACTATTATTTACTAAAACGAATTATTTTCACTCTAGAAGCACCAGTAACAGATATTGGTTACTATTAAAACACCCTTAGTTCAAATATTGCCACTTCTAAAAGAATCTCTCTATATATGCTTTATACGTATGCAAAACGTTCCAATTATGACCAATTCGGACTTTTGTCGATGTCACACCAATGTGTACACGGGACTTCGGAATCGCGTTTTCATGTCAGCTACTCAAATATGTAACTGGTTCAAAAATTGATTTTATATTCAATGAAATATCACCAATTTTCGGATTTCGTGCACGTTAAAGATTTGACGTCACCAACATATAAAATTTCGATATTTATTAGAAACAGAGTTCATGCTCTAACTACATTAAACTTTCTATGACCGGTGCAATATTCGTACTACTGCACGATACTACTGCAATATACAACTGCAACCTCTTAAAAATTGGATTTGCTTATAAACAGCGCGAGCCGTCGATTTGTGTCGAGATGATTACGGCTATGAGGTAATTGTGGCCAAGGAGAAACAATATTAATTCAAAGACTAACTATTACACACATAAATCAAATATTTCTGCTACAGGGTCACTATACCCTTATTTTGAATAGAAGTAAAGACTCAAAGTTGAAAGGGACTTTTGAATATGCTCTAAACGTTGCTAATACGTACAGATTGTATCAACTCTTACTGCATGTTTCGCTTAACAATGAAAGGTGACGTTTTCAATTTTCGATCCCTTTGTTCTCATACTCCTGATATTTCCAACTGTTGCGCAATGGTTTCATACCTAAGACTACCGATAAAACTCTCTGTAGAAGAAGTTAAAAAAAAAAAAATTACGTTGACTTTTCGAGAAAAAGACGTCTAAAAATGCTCAAAATGGTAAAAATACGACGTTTTGGATTTTCAATCTCGTTTTTCGACTACTCATGACATTTAGAGAAATTGTACAATGGTTTCACACAATACACCACCTATAAGACTCTCGAATGAGAAAGTTTTAAAAAAATCGTAGGCGGCTTTTCCGAGAAACATGCGTTTAAAATTGCTCGAAATCGTAAAAAACCTTACTTTTCAAAGTCCTATAACTTTTTAAGTTTGAAAAAGAAACTTGTCGCTGTGGTACCATCTTGTAGATATTTTATGTGACTATCAAATGACGTTGTACTTTAGCTACTCAGTAAACAGCCAATTGAAACATCGCATTTTGCGCACAGGCACCCATTTTTCAGAATTTTGTCAAAGTTTGGATACATTTCTTGACCACTTCCGGTGATTAGAGCATTTTCATCCATAGTCTAAGGACTGGAGACGACTCCTGACTTCATATTCCTGAAGTTTCAGAAAAATCGTAGGCGTCGTTTTAAAAAAATAAGAACCAAAATGCGTAAAAAAGTGAAAAATCAAAGTTAATATTTCAGAACAAAACATATATTGTTGGAATCGGATTGAAGTCAGCTATCCAAAAATATAAGTTATATTTCTAAATTCCCAAAAATAACAATTTTAGAAAATTTTGAAAGTTTTCCATTTTTCACCAAAAAATTGAAAGCGACAAAGTTTCCAAATTCTACGTATTTGAACTGCTGTCTTCTCGGAAATGTCTCCAGCTAACCAAAAATGTAAATTTTAAAAAAATTGGTTGAGAATTAGCACAATTATGGCAGATTTTCAATTTGCGTGCACGCTAAAGATTTGACGCATTTCCGCTATGCGAACAAATTTCGTTTTACATTTAAGCACTAACCACCACACAGTTTCCCGAGTGAAAATAAAATTTCAGACCTCTATCCCTTATAGTTTCTGAGATCTAGCTTCCCCCAATAAAAAAAAAATAATAACTAGATCTGCTACTGTCCCATGCAGATATGAAAGCTTTCATATTCATCGTCACGTGTCATTGATTGTATCAAGTATCCTAAATAAAAGGATAAGAAGAAAAAATTATTAAAATTGGTCAAAAACTCGCGAAGTTACAAGTCTAAATATAGTATGAAACATTGCACCCAGGCATAACAATAATCTGAAAACTAAAGGGAAATAACTGAAACTTGTATTACTGTAATGAGACGGATGAGAAAATGGTATGAAAATGGCGGGGAAAAAAAAATTAAAAATGGCAGGTTGGACAGGCGACCTTACTTCTTGTCACGTACAACCGGGCATTCGAAAACACGCTAGTTAACTCAATGACAGGCGCGCGTGCTAACCATTCAGCCACCCAACCCCCTTTGAAATCAGACACGTGCAATATGTCATATAGGAAGAATAAGAAGTCGCTCACAACAAAATGGTAAATTAATGAGTTTAGGTCAAAAGGTTGAGCTACTGTTTTAGAGTACTTAATAGTTTTAAAGAGACACGTTAAGGGTTGTTCATAGTTAAATGAAAGTTTAATTTTAAATAAGACCAATAAAATTAGGATTTAATAATGCCAGACTAATATTTCCAATATGTTTGGTTATAAGTAGGAAATCGTGACGACTTCTTAAGCATGTTTTAAACAAAGGATCATGTTTGTTTAAACAAGAATGGCACTCTGCAATAAAAAAACTGGCCAAAGCAAGATTTCTATGCAGAAATTAAATAATTGCTAGAACCAGAAAAATATTTATCCACTATAATAAATAAGCAACATAGAGAAAATGAAATGAAATTGAATGGGGTTTAACGTCCGACTGTTCTGCTCCTAAAATGGGCTAATGAAGACGGGCATATGCCATAAAGTGTGCAATGAGGGAAATTTTACCCGGGCAGCGGCGGTTACGGCCTACGAGGTTGGACAGGCGACCATACTCCTTGTCACGTACAACCAAGAAATCGAAACAACGCCAGTTGACTCAATGACAGACGTTATGATACAGAGCGCACGTGCTAACCATTCAGCCACGCAACCTCCCTAAAATCGGCAAATTGCTGACCTACAGCGAGAAACATTTCAACCGGGCCAAATTTTCTATTGTAACAGTTTAATTTGCACGGTACCTTTAGTTATCAACCGAATATTACAAAACTTTTAAAAATAAGCTCCCCCTGACCAGCTTAAGCGTTCGCAATAAACGTTTGCCCCTTAAAATCGGCAAATTGCTGACTTTAAAGTGAGAAACATTACAACCGGGCGAAATTTTCTGTTTTATCACTTTAACAGTACCTTTGATTACCAACCGATTATTACAAAACTTTAAAAATAAAAGAGAAAAAGAGAAATGCGGCCTAACGTCCATTCGACACAAACTAGGTCATTTCGGGACTAACATATGGTTTTAAATTTTATTTACCCCCCCCCCCTTGCGCGTACTGGTCTTTAGCCGTTGTGAGGAAACCGAAGAACACGGAGAAAACCCACGAGGTTGGACATCATACACCATGTCACGTGCAACCTCGAGATCGAAACGACGCCCGTTGACTCAATGACAGACGTTACGATACAGTGCGCACATGCTAACCATTCAGCCTCCCTGAATTCAGAAAATTGCTGACTTATAGCAAGAAACATTTCAACCGGACGAAATTTTCTGTTTTAACAGTTTAATGTGCACGGTACTTTAACTACCAACCGATTATTACAAAACTTTTGAAAATAAGCTTCAACTGACCAGCTTAATCGTATGCAATAAACGTTTTCGCCTGAATTGAAAGTTCTGCACGGAGAAAGTTCATCTCGATTTCCCGGCGTGGTTCCCCTTGTCAGTGAGGCAGAACGGAGGGCCTGACAAGCACAGCTGTCTAGTCATTCGGATGGGACGGAAAACCAAGGTCCCGTGTACACATTGGAGTGCACGTAAAATATCCCTAAGCAGTTGGAATTCGATACTGTTGAATAAGCTCTATACGATGACTAAATGTGTAGATTGTAGTCACCCACACTGCATGTTTCGCTTAACAATGAAAGGGTGCCGTTTTCAATGTTCGATCCTTTTGTTCTTCTACTCCTGATATGTTGGACTGTTGATCGATGGTTTCATATAAAAGACTACCAATAAGACTCTTTGTAGAAGAAGTTCCCAAAAAATATTATGTTGACTTTACGAGAAAGACCTATAAACATGCTCCAAATTGTAAAAATACGACTTTTTGGATTTTCAATCTCTATTTTTCGGCTATCCCTGATATTTAGAAAAAATAATACAATGATTTCACACAACAGGCTAGCTATTAGACTCTCTATTGACAAAAGTTTCACCGCCCTCCCTTCATTATAACCGAAGTTATCGTGCCCTAAAGAATCAACAAATTAGCATGCTTATCTCTGCTTACCCTAAGCAGAAAATGCTCATCTTTAAACTCAATCATAACATTGACCTAGTGAACGTCTACACCAAGTTTGAACATTCTAGCTTAATTAGAAGGAGAGTAATTGTGTTCCAAAGTCCCGACCCTTCAAATTGCTTCTATTTTTCATTTTCAATTCAAAATGGTGACCATCACGTGACCGAAATCAAAATTCTATTCGCGACATTTTTTAGGCCTTCCTACAAGGATTCAGAAAATATAACTCCCGGGTCTGTAAGTAAAATAGCAAAAAAGCCTTATTGATTTTTCACTTTTAAATATGGCGGCACTTCCGGTTCGATCGACAAACTCCATATTTTGTGTACAAATCAGTAATTACTTATCTAGTATCCAACAAAAAAATCAGGTCATTCTGACCTATATTTCGATGATTTTTTTGAAAATTTTGATCCTTAATTTCGTCAAGGGGAGATAATTTAGAAAATTTCTAATTATATTTTTGAAGTCACGTCGGTAAGATCTACTTAGATACTAAATTTCATGAAAATCGTACAACTATTAAAGAAGTTGTCAAATTGGTCTAAACTTCCGGTTCGAAATCACAGCGACGAATTTTCGAAATTCGAAAATGTGAAACTGCAGATGAAAATGATTTTTTCAAAGGTATTCAAAGAAAAAAGAATTAGTAAAATCGGTCAAAAAATAACAAAGTTACGACTATGCATTGTCATTTTTTTCGTTCGTAAAATTCGGTGATTTCGGATTCGTAAAACGTTTCGAAAATATATTTAATCAAGGTTCGCACCCCATTTTTTTGGGGGGGGGGGTAGGTCAAAATTTCAGAAAGATCCTTTGGATAGATTCTGAGAAATCCGATTTGCAGAAAACACACACAAAAAAAAATAATAACTAGATCTGCTACTGTCCCATGCAGATATGAAAGCTTTCATATTCATCGTCACGTGTAATCGATTATATCAAGTATCTCAGATAAAAGGATAAGAATAACAAACTATCAAAATTGGTCAAAAACTCGCGAAATCTAAATATAGTATGAAACATTGAGTAATCTGAAAACTAAAGGGAAATAACTGATACTTGTGTTGCTGTAATCGGGATGACTTCCGATTTCAAAACTTTCAGAAAAATGAAATGAAAATGGTAAGAAAACATCGAAAAATTAAATGAGATAACTTTGAACAAAATTAAAACTTTTTGAATCAGGTTGAACTCAACTGTTTGAATATGTACGTTACATATGTAGATTTGGAAAATTATAAAGACATAATATCAAAATCGGTCAAAAATTCACAAAGTTACAAATTTAAATGTAGTGAGAAACATTGCACCCGGGCAAAAAAATAATCTTTAAACTAAAGGGAAATAACTGAAACTTGTATAGCTGTAATCGGGCTTCCAAGATATGATATATAATTATGGTTTCCAATATGTTTGGTTATAAGTAGGAAATCGTGACGACTTCTTAAGCATGTTTTAAACAAAGGGTCATAGACTGCAATATACAAGAATGGCACTCTGCAATAAAAAAAACTGGCCAGAGATTTCTATGCAGAAATTAAATAATTGCTAGAACCAGAAAAATATTTATCCACTATAATAAATAAGCAACATAGAGAAAATGAAATGAAATTGAATGGGGTTTAACGTCCTACTGTTCTGCTCCTACAATGGGCTAATGAAGACGGGCATACGCCATAAAGTGTGCAATGAGGGAAATTTTACCCGGGCAGCGGCGTTACGGCCTACGAGGTTGGTAAGGCGACCATACTCCTTGTCACGTACAACCAAGAAATCGAAACAAGGCCAGTTGACTCAATGACAGACGTTATGATACAGAGCGCACGTGCTAACCATTCAGCCACGCAACCTCCCTAAAATCGCCAAATTGCTGACCTACAGCGAGAAACATTTCAACCGGGCCAAATTTTCTATTTTAACAGTTTAATTTGCACGGTACCTTTAGTTGTCAACCGAATATTACAAAACTTTTAAAAATAAGCTCCCCCTGACCAGCTTAATCGTTCGCAATAAACGTTTGCCCCTTAAAATCGACAAATTGCTGACTTTAAAGTGAGAAACATTACAACCGGGCCAAATTTTCTGTTTTATCACTTTAACAGTACCTTTGATTACCAACCGATTATTACAAAACTTTAAAAAGAGAAAGAGGGAAATGCGACCTAACGTCCATTCGACACAAACTAGGTCATTTCGGGACTAACATATGTTTTTTAATTTTATTTAAAAACTCCCCTGGTCTTTAGCCGTTGGGAGGAAACCGAAGAACACGGAGAAAACCCACGAGGCTGGACATCATACACCATGTCACGTGCAACCTGGAGATCGAAACGACGCCCGTTGACTCAATGACAAACGTTACTATACAGCGAGCACATGCTAACCATTCAGCCATCCAGCCTCCCTGAATTCGGAAAATTCCTGACTTATAGCAAGAAACATTTCAACCGGGCGAAATTTTCTGTTTTAACAGTTTAATGTGCACGGTACCTTTAGTTATCAACCGAATATTACAAAACTTTTAAAAATAAGCTCCCCCTGACCAGCTTAAGCGTTCGCAATAAACGTTTGCCCCTTAAAATCGGCAAATTGCTGACTTTAAAGTGAGAAACATTACAACCGGGCGAAATTTTCTGTTTTATCACTTTAACAGTACCTTTGATTACCAACCGATTATTACAAAACTTTAAAAATAAAAGAGAAAAAGAGAAATGCGGCCTAACGTCCATTCGACACAAACTAGGTCATTTCGGGACTAACATATGGTTTTAAATTTTATTTAACCCCCCCCCCCCCCCCTTGCGCGTACTGGTCTTTAGCCGTTGTGAGGAAACCGAAGAACACGGAGAAAACCCACGAGGTTGGACATCATACACCATGTCACGTGCAACCTCGAGATCGAAACGACGCCCGTTGACTCAATGACAGACGTTATGATACAGTGCGCACATGCTAACCATTCAGCCTCCCTGAATTCAGAAAATTGCTGACTTATAGCAAGAAACATTTCAACCGGGCGAAATTTTCTGTTTTAACAGTTTAATGTGCACGGTACTTTAATTACCAACCGATTATTACAAAACTTTTGAAAATAAGCTCCAACTGACCAGCTTAATCGTATGCAATAAACGTTTTCGCCTGAATTGAAAGTTCTGCACGGAGAAAGTTCATCTCGATTTCCCGGCGTGGTTCCCCTTGTCAGTGAGGCAGAACGGAGGGCCTGACAAGCACAGCTGTCTAGTCATTCGGATGGGACGAAAAACCAAGGTCCCGTGACCACATTGGAGTGCACGTAAAATATCCCTAAGCAGTTGGAATTCGATACTGTTAAATAAGCTCTATACGATGACTAAATGTGTAGATTGTAGTCACCCACACTGCATGTTTCGCTTAACAATGAAAGGGTGCCGTTTTCAATGTTCGATCCTTTTGTTCTTCTACTCCTGATATGTTGGACTGTTGATCGATGGTTTCATATAAAAGACTACCAATAAGACTCTTTGTAGAAGAAGTTCCCAAAAAATATTATGTTGACTTTACGAGAAAGACCTCTAAACATGCTCCAAATTGTAAAAATACGACTTTTTGGATTTTCAATCTCTTTTTTTCGGCTATCCCTGATATTTAGAAAAAATAATACAATGATTTCACACAACAGGCTAGCTATTAGACTCTCTATTGACAAAAGTTTCACCGCCCTCCCTTCATTATAACCGAAGTTATCGTGCCCTAAAGAATCAACAAATTAGCATGCTTATCTCTGCTTACCCTAAGCAGAAAATGCTCATCTTTAAACTCAATCATAACATTGACCTAGTGAACGTCTACACCAAGTTTGAACATTCTAGCTTAATTAGAAGGAGAGTAATTGTGTTCCAAAGTCCCGACCCTTCAAATTGCTTCTATTTTTCATTTTCAATTCAAAATGGTGACCATCACGTGACCGAAATCAAAATTCTATTCGCGACATTTTTTAGGCCTTCCAACAAGGATTCAGAAAATATAACTCCCGAGTCTGTAAGTAAAATAGCAAAAAAGCCTTATTGATTTTTCGCTTTTAAATATGGCGGCACTTCCGGTTCGATCGACAAACTCCATATTTTGTGTACAAATCAGTAATTACTTATCTAGTATCCAAAAAAAAAATCAGGTCATTCTGACCTATATTTCGACGATTTTTTTGAAAATTTTGATCCTTAATTTCGTCAAGGGGAGATAATTTAGAAGATTTCTAATTATATTTTTGAAGTCACATCAGTAAGATCTACTTAGATACTAAATTTCATGAAAATCGTACAACTATTAAAGAAGTTGTCAAATTGGTCTAAACTTCCGGTTCGAAATCACAGCGACGAATTTTCGAAATTCGAAAATGTGAAACTGCAGATGAAAATGATTTTTTTAAAGGTATTCAAAGAAAAAAGAATTAGTAAAATCGGTCAAAAAATAACAAAGTTACGACTATGCATTGTCATTTTTTTCGTTCGTAAAATTCGGTGATTTCGGATTCGTAAAACGTTTCGAAAATATATTTAATCAAGGTTCGCACCCCATTTTTGGGGGGGTAGGTCAAAATTTCAGAAAGATCCTATGGATAGATTCTGAGAAATCCGATTTGCAGAAAACACACAAAAAAAAAAAATAATAATAATAACTTTAACAGAAACAATAAGCTTTCATATGTAATATGAAAGCTTAATAATCTTAACAGAAACAATAAGCTTTCATATGAAATATGAAAGCTTAATAATAATTTTAACAAAAACAATAGTGTTTCACACAAGCTACGGAGTGTGAAACCCTAACTAGACCTGCAGACCTTTCAGGAATCAGACAGGAAGTGCGTCATACAATAGCCGATCCATCGAGCTACCAAACGATACTGTAGTTGTTATGATTCAGTGACACCCTCTATCAGATTTGTAAAAGTAATATTTGCTTGCAAATACACCGGTCAAAATTGTAAAATCTGGCAAAATTAATTCACTTCATTATCGGTAACAAATAAGTTGAGGATTTGCAATTGAGAATTGTTTTATACATATGAGCCAATAAATAATAAACTTAGAAACCATAAACTGAAATTAAAAAGGTAAAAAACTTAAAAAGTGATCCTTAGAAAATTGGTTATTTCTCGACAAGGGAATATGCTAGAAGCAATTTTTTGATATCAGTATGATTATATTGATCCAGTCTAAATGGCCATTAGAATCAAATAATAAATATAACTCACTTCAAAAAAATATTTGTTTTAAAGTCTAAAAATACGGTTTTTGCAAATATGACATTACTTCCTGTGATAATGGAAATGTTAAATCAGATCATTGCAATCATAAATGGCATAAGGCATCACATGGTGAAAATTGTATGAAAATTGAATAATAATTGACACTTTTATAGACCAAAAAGCTTGAATAGTGACTTGTAGAAAATCGTCTATTTCCTGGCAACCGTACAAGTTACAAACATTTTTGTGGTATCTGTATAATCGTATGGGTTCATGCTATTCGTTGATGGGGTTCAAATATCATAATTTTAAAAATATTATAAAAAGGACTCATTTGAATAAAATATTTGTTTTTTAGTTTAAAAATACAGTTTTTGCCAAAATGACGTCATTTCCGGTAACAGTGAAACTGTAAAATTGGCTTAACCTAGTCCAAATTGGCATTAGGCATCGAATGAAAAAAAAAATATTGAAAATCGGATAATAATTTACTCTTTTATAGGCAAAATAACGTGAAAAGTGATGCATGCAAAATTGCATATTTCTCGGCAATTGCTCATATCACGAACTATTTTTTGCATACATTCTCCTCGTCTGGAAAATTACTACGAGTTTATGAAAGTTACGAATAAATAGTTCAAAATATGAAGACGTTGAATATGTTGTAAATAACTGACTGTTATACTTTTTTTAAAATTTATTCGAAATTGCCCGAAAAAGAAATTGAAATTAAAAAATCTGAGCTAACGATTTGTGCCCCTTTACAGCGCGCATCCTTTTTGCTATATCAGATTTCGAAAAAAATAATATTTGCTTTCAAAAAGTGGTACTGATTTGTCAAAATTGTAGTTTTTGTTAATATAACGCCACTTCCGTTGCGTGCAGAAAGATTTCACGGCAACAAAAAAAAAATCACAATTAAGACCACGGAGCATATACACTTTGTTTTATACAAATCGAACAATAAATAATTAATCTAGGTACGAAAAACTAAATTAGCCAATGGCGACTAAAGAAAATTACTGAGACAAAGTTCTTTCTCACTTCTACTCAAGTAGGGTGATACGTTAACTCTGTGTAAACTACCATCAAAAAATATTCATAAATATTCATAAATGTAAAAAAAAATCAAAATATCGGAGATTTTTTCGACTACTTCCGGTTTTTCGATCATTGTCGGAATAGCTTTAACAAGTTGATTAGATACTTAACTTCCTGTACCAGAAATATCAGAAACATTCATTGAGTAATTTTCGAAAAAAAGATAAATTAAAGAGCGTTTCCAAAAATTTAACGATTTTTCAATTTTTTTCAAAGTTTGGGGCCATTTTTGGACCACCTATATTATTTCAATGCTTTTTATTTTGGATTCACTATATACATAACCGATAGGACTTTAAAGTAATACAAGTTTAAGAAAAATCTGCGGCGTCGTTTTCGAGAAAAGGGCGTCTCAGAATGTTAAAAAATCGGAAAATACTAGATTTTTGGCATGCAATAATTTCCTTACCATCGAAATCGTATTATTTAGATGCCATATGATGGTCCATTAATAGGGCTGTCCAGCGGCACTTTAGTTCTTTTGGTCCGCTGATACCTTAGGGAGAAATCAAGTTTTTTGCAAGTGCGACAATTTTTTTAACCTTTTTTTTTTCCATTTTTTGAATACTTCCGGTATGGAGATTATTTTTGGAATACTTTTAATAGTCGGTTTGGGCACTCAAATAGCCACAGAGCTCTCTAATGATATATTACATTATCTGATCAAACAAAATGCCCCTGAGAAATCCTACGTTGAAAAGTGCCAAAATTTTAAAATATCGAAAATTAAAATCTCTTTTTCAAAATCTCTTAAAATAAAAAAAAATAGTAGAGCATTTTCCAAAATTTCGCGATTTTTCGACTTTTTTCGATTTTCAATCCGTTATTTCACCTATTCCAGATATTTTCAAAGTCGTAATGGAATGTTTCGTATAAAAAAAACTGTGGCGCAGTTTTCGAGATACAAGCGTCCGAAAATACAAAAAATCAGAAAATACTTGATTTTCAGCGTGCCATATTTTGCTGTCTGTTCATAGTATCCGTATGAATTGGGTATCATACGATAGCACAATACTAGTGCAGTCCAATGGTACCCTAATTTCTTTAATCCATTGATATCGGACGGAGAAATCGCGTTTCTCCCAAAAATACCCATTTTTTGCATTTTTTTGCAAAATATCGGACATTATTTCGACCACTTCCGGTGTACAGATTATTGTTGAAATTGCTTTATTCCTTGCAATGGTCATTTGGCTTCATGCCTCAGAAGTTTCAGAAACGTCAATTCTGCCATAAAACGAAACCCGAGCTCACACAATGGATATAAAATTCGAAAAAAATCGAAAAATAAAGGGCGATAACTCGGAATGAAACTTATATTTCTGGAATCGGATGGTTTTCAGGTATCCAAAAATGTAGGTCAAATTTGAAAATTTTGAAAAATAACAAAAATTGTCTCTCAAACAACATTTTTCATTTTTCGATCGCAAGAAGTCAGCGATGAAGTTTCGAAATTTTCAACTGCTATCGTCCGAGAAAAGACTCATGGTTTCCGAAAATGTCATTTATATGAAAATAGGTACAGAATTGACGAATCTACGGCCGTTTTTTAATTTTTTGACACAGCACAAAATTCGACCACTTCTGGTCTGCGCAGAAGTTTCAAAAATAGTTTATCAAGTAGCCAACACATGGTTTCCCGATAGAGAATTAGGTCCCAGACCGGCATCTGTTACAGGCACTGAGAAATAGGCTCCGGCGAAAAAAAAATAATAATAATAAACTAGAACTGCTAAGCAGATATTAAAGCTTTCATATTCACGGTCAGTTGTTGTCGCATCTCCTGAGTTATATTAAAAAAATCTTAAAAAGGAAAAAAAAATAATGAAATCCGGCAATAACAATAACTAGATCTGCTAAGCAGATATTAAAGCTTTCATATTCACGATCAGTTTCTGTCGCATCTCATGAGTTATATAAAGAATCTTAAAGAGGAAAAAGAATTTATAAAATCTGCCCAAAACTCACCGAGTTATAACGAGAAACAAATTAACCGGTTCAAATTCTACCTTAATTAAAAACAGAGGTGTTATGTTCCAATGTGATCAGTCAAATTGCTTATTGCTCCTAAATCTACGCAGAAATTCTCAACATCAAACTTAGTCAAGGTAATGACATAATGAATCCATATTTGGAATTTTGTCACTCTCACTTCATTATAACCAAAGCTATCGTGCCCCAAAGTAGTAACCAATCAGATTGCTTATCTCTGCTTACAGTAAGCAGACAATGCTCATCTTCGCACTCCATCATGGCATTGACCTAACGAACGCCTTCACCAAGATTGAACATTCTGTCCCAATTAGAAGGAGAGTTATTTTGTTTCAAATTCTCGACCAATCAAATTGCTCATCGCTCTGCTTATCCATGACAGACAATGCTCATTGTCGAACGTATTCAAGGTATTGATGTAATCAGACTATACACTCTGATTGACTTAATTAGAACTGAAGTGAAAGTGTCCGAAATCATCAACCAATCAAATTGCTTATCTCTGCTTACCCTAAGCATAAAATGCTTATCTCCGAACTCCATCAAAGCATTGACCTAATAAAGACCTACACCAAGTTTGAACATTCTAGCCGAATAACATTGAGAGTTATTGTGTTTCAATGTCTCGACCAATCAATTTGTGTATCGCTCTGCTTATCCTGAGCAGAAAATGCTCATTGTCTAACTTAGTCAAGGTAGTGATTTAATGAAACTATACACCAAGTTTCATCACTATCACTTAATCAGAACTAATGTTATTGTGCGTCGAATCATCAACCAATCAAATTGCTCATCTCTGCTTACCCAACGCAGAAAATGCTGATATTCGAACCTCATCAAGACATTGACCTAGTGAATGCCTATACCAAGTTCGAACATTGTGTTCCAAAGTCACCAAGGTATTGGCCTAATAAACACCTACACCAAGTCTAGCTGAATTAGAAAGAGAGTTATTGTGTACCAAACTAGATCATTTCGGGACTAATTGGTTTAAAGAGACACGTTAAGGGTTCTTCATAGTTAAATGAAAGTTTAATTTTAAATAAGACGAACGTCTACCAATAAAATTAGGATTTAATAATATAAAAAATAAAGTTTTAAATTAAGAAAAATTAATTATTGGTCCGATGGCAATGCAATGTTATGATTTGACGGATGAAATGTACCATGGGTGTCCACACTAAGTGGCTAAGGCGCCCTCCATTCATTATAACCAATGTCATCGTGCCCTAAAGAATCAACAAATCAATGCTCATCTTCGCACTCCATCATGGCATTGACCTAACGAACGCCTTCACCAAGATTGAACATTCTGTCCCAATTAGAAGGAGAGTTATTTTGTTTCAAATTCTCGACCAATCAAATTGCTCATCGCTCTGCTTATCCATGGCAGACAATGCTCATTGTCGAACGTATTCAAGGTATTGATGTAATCAGACTATACACTCTGATTGACTTAATTAGAACTGAAGTGAAAGTGTCCGAAATCATCAACCAATCAAATTGCTTATCTCTGCTTACCCTAAGCATAAAATGCTTATCTCCGAACTCCATCAAAGCATTGACCTAATAAAGACCTACACCAAGTTTGAACATTCTAGCCGAATAACATTGAGAGTTATTGTGTTTCAATGTCTCGACCAATCAATTTGTGTATCGCTCTGCTTATCCTGAGCAGAAAATGCTCATTGTCTAACTTAGTCAAGGTAGTGATTTAATGAAACTATACACCAAGTTTCATCACTATCACTTAATCAGAACTAATGTTATTGTGCGTCGAATCATCAACCAATCAAATTGCTCATCTCTGCTTACCCAACGCAGAAAATGCTGATATTCGAACCTCATCAAGACATTGACCTAGTGAATGCCTATACCAAGTTCGAACATTGTGTTCCAAAGTCACCAAGGTATTGGCCTAATAAACACCTACACCAAGTCTAGCTGAATTAGAAAGAGAGTTATTGTGTACCAAACTAGATCATTTCGGGACTAATTGGTTTAAAGAGACACGTTAAGGGTTCTTCATAGTTAAATGAAAGTTTAATTTTAAATAAGACGAACGTCTACCAATAAAATTAGGATTTAATAATATAAAAAATAAAGTTTTAAATTAAGAAAAATTAATTATTGGTCTGATGGCAATGCAATGTTATGATTTGACGGATGAAATGTACGATGGGTGTCCACACTAAGTGGCTAAGGCGCCCTCCATTCATTATAACCAATGTCATCGTGCCCTAAAGAATCAACAAATCAGCTTGCTTATCTCTGCTTACCCTAGGCAGAAAATGCTCATTTTTGAACTCGATCAAGACAATGACCTAGTGAACGTCTACACCAAGTTTGAACATTCTAGCTGACCTACAGCGAGAAACATTTCAACCTGGTCAAATTTTCTATTTTAACAGTTTAATTTGCACGGTACCTTTAGTTATCAACCGAATATTCCAAAACTTTTAAAAATAAGCTCCCCCTGAACAGCTTGATTGTTCGCAATAAACGGGGTTGGAGATCGAAACGACGCCCGTTGACTCAATGACAGACGTTATGATACAGCGCGCACATGCTAACCATTCAGCCTCCCTGAATTCGGAAAATTGCTGACTTATAGCAAGAAACATTTCAACCGGGCGAATTTTTCTGTTTTAACAGTTTAATGTGCACGGTACTTTAATTACCAACCGATTATTACAAAACTTTTGAAAATAAGCTCCAACTGACCAGCTTAATCGTATGCAATAAACGTTTGGCCTTAATTGAAAGTTCTGCATGGAGAAAGTTCATCTCGATTTCTCGGCGTGGTTCGCCCTTGTTAGTGAGGTAGAACGGAGGGCCTGACAAGCACAGCTGTTTAGTCGTTCGGATGTGACGAAAACCCAAGGTCCCGTGTACACATTGGAGTGCACGTAAAATATCCCTAAACAGTTGGAATTCGATACTGTTGAATAAGCTCTATACAATGACTAAATGTGTAGATTGTAGTCACCCACACTGCATGTTTCGCTTAACAATGAAAGGGTGCCGTTTTCAATGTTCGTGGTTTCCAGCAGTTTTCCCAGCACAGTTACAATCCCAACCGCCAGGGAGTGCATGACAATGTGTACATGGGACCTCAATTTTTCGTTTAAACCGAACAATTAGACAATTGTTCTTGTCGGGTCCTCCGCCCTGTACCACTGACAAATATAAACAACGTCAAATGTATTCCTGATGAACTTTCTCGGCCAAAACTGGGAGCGAGCCTGTGACCTCCAAGTTAGCCAAACATTATTTACGATCAGCCGCCAACTTTTCATAAAACAATTTGCCATTTGCAAGCTTAATTAGCAGCAACAAGAGCGGTTGATGGACCACAAAAATAAACCTGTGGTACGTAAACATCTGATTATGCACACGGTCGAGCACCGTTTTTGGGCCAAAGGGTTTATTTTCATTTAGTGCAATGAAGTCCAAGCAACAAGGGTTCGAACAATGTTTTGAGGTCATCAAAAGCTGTATGTCGCTCAACCCATCTTGTCTCGCAAGGTGGCGCCAGCTTCTGTTTCATGATGTTTGCATTTTCTCCTTCTTTTTGGCATATATTATTGATGGAGACTTCAAATGTCCATTGCCTTTTTGGTGAATATTTAAAGAAGATGCCAACAGATTGCATAAGACACATCTTATTCTGGACTTCAGGTACTTTACACGACCTGGAGAGCGCTAAATTCAGCTCATGAGAAGCGCAGTGAAAATAAATTGCTTTCTCGTTGTCAGTTTGTACCATTCGACTTTGCAGTATCACAAGGGTTCACATACTCGGATGAAAGCTTTTATGAACACTCATGAAACCCCCGTGTCTCGTGTTGATCAAATTATTTCTTCTGAATCTTCCAAAACAATTGCGAAAGATAGACTGGCACTGCAAGGCAGGATACGCCCACATTTTCGAGAGATGGATAGAGAACAAGCAATACCGAAAGTGATTTTTCCTACATCATTAAGTCCTGTATTTAATACTGTATCGGGAGGAGCCATTTTGTTGGTCAGTTCCAGTCTGATATTCATGAAATTCGAAGCCGACAATGATTATGGTGTGACGGTACACAACCTAGAAATGTGACTTTTCTTCAAAATCGGATAAGAATTGTGACCTGTAGGGAGTCCACAACCATGATATACCATATTTTTACACTATTCGCGTACAAACGGCGACCATTTCGTCCGGCAATTTTGGTACGATTCTCACTAAATTAGAACTCAAACTTCCTCATCAAAAGCTGTATGTCGCTCAACCCATCTTGTCTCGCAAGTTGGCGCCAGCTTCTGTTTCATGATGTTTGCATTTTCTCCTTCTTTTTGGCATATATTATTGATGGAGACTTCAAATGTCCATTGCCTTTTTGGTGAATATTTAAAGAAGATGCCAACAGATTGCATAAGACACATCTTATTCTGGACTTCAGGTACTTTACACGACCTGGAGAGCGCTAAATTCAGCTCATGAGAAGCGCAGTGAAAATAAATTGCTTTCTCGTTGTCAGTTTGTACCATTCGACTTTGCAGTATCACAAGGGTTCACATACTCGGATGAAAGCTTTTATGAACACTCATGAAACCCCCGTGTCTCGTGTTGATCAAATTATTTCTTCTGAATCTTCCAAAACAATTGCGAAAGATAGACTGGCACTGCAAGGCAGGATACGCCCACATTTTCGAGAGATGGATAGAGAACAAGCAATACCGAAAGTGATTTTTCCTACATCATTAAGTCCTGTATTTAATACTGTATCGGGAGGAGCCATTTTGTTGGTCAGTTCCAGTCTGATATTCATGAAATTCGAAGCCGACAATGATTATGGTGTGACGGTACACAACCTAGAAATGTGACTTTTCTTCAAAATCGGATAAGAATTGTGACCTGTAGGGAGTCCACAACCATGATATACCATATTTTTACACTATTCGCGTACAAACGGCGACCATTTCGTCCGGCAATTTTGGTACGATTCTCACTAAATTAGAACTCAAACTTCCTCATCAAAATCGAATTAAAATTGTGACCTATACAGGATCCACAACCATGATATACCATTTTTTAAACAGTATTCGCGTACAAACGGCAGCCATTTTGTCTGTCAATTTTAGTCCTATTTTCCCGAAATTTGAACTCAACCTTCCTTACGATGTAACGGTAATATAATCAAACGGATAATAATTGTGACCTCCAGAGGGACCACAAGCTAAAAAAGGCGATTTTGCGGGCCATAATTCAGGAAGTTACGATCCGATATGCACAAATATCGAAAGGTACCAAGATCTTTGGGTTATAACCCTGAATTTCAAGTTTCATCAAAATCGAATTAAAATTGTGACCTTTACAGGGTCCACAACCTTGATATACCATTTTTTAAACAGTATTCGCGTACAAACGGCGGTCATTTTGTATGGCAATTTTGGTCCGATTTTCCCGAAATTCGAACTCAACCTGCCTTACGGTGTAACGGTAATATAATCAAACGTTTTTTTAAATCGGATAATAACTGTGACAGTAAGCAGACAATGCTCATCTTCGCACTCCATCATGGCATTGACCTAACGAACGCCTTCACCAAGATTGAACATTCGGCCCCAATTAGAAGGAGAGTTATTTTGTTTCAAATTCTCGACCAATCAAATTGCTCATCGCTCTGCTTATCCATGGCAGACAATGCTCATTGTCGAACGTATTCAAGGTATTGATGTAATGAAACTATACACTCTGATTGACTTAATTAGAACTGAAGTGAAAGTGTCCGAAATCATCAACCAATCAAATTGCTTATCTCTGCTTACCCTAAGCATAAAATGCATATCTCCGAACTCCATCAAAGCATTGACCTAATAAAGACCTACGCCAAGTTTGAACATTCTAGCCGAATAACACTGAGAGTTATTGTGTTTTAATGTCTCGACCAATCAATTTGTGTATCGCTCTGCTTATCCTGAGCCGAAAATGCTCATTGTCTAAGAGAGTTATTGTGTACCAAACTAGATCATTTCGGGACTAATTGGTTTAAAGAGACACGTTAAGGGTTCTTCATAGTTAAATGAAAGTTTAATTTTAAATAAGACGAACGCCTACCAATAAAATTAGGATTTAATAATATAAAAAATAAAGTTTTAAATTAAGAATAATTAATTATTGGTCTGATGGCAATGCAATGTTATGATTTGACGGATGAAATGTACGATGGGTGTCCACACTAAGTGGCTAAGGCCCCCCTCCATTCATTATAACCAATGTCATCGTGCCCTAAAGAATCAACAAATCAGCTTGCTTATCTGCTTACCCTAGGCAGAAAATGCTCATTTTTGAACTCGATCAAGACAATGACCTAGTGAACGTCTACACCAAGTTTGAACATTCTAGCTGACCTACAGCGAGAAACATTTCAACCGGGTCAAATTTTCTATTTTAACAGTTTAATTTGCACGGTACCTTTAGTTATCAACCGAATATTACAAAATCTTTAAAAATAAGCTCCCCCTGAACAGCTTGATAAACGGGGTTGGACATCATATTCCATGTCACGTGCAACCTGGAGATCGAAACGACGCCCGTTGACTCAATGACAGACGTTATGATACAGCGCGCACATGCTAACCATTCAGCCTCCCTGAATTCGGAAAATTGCTGACTTACAGCAAGAAACATTTCAACCGGGCGAATTTTTCTGTTTTAACAGTTTAATGTGCACGGTACTTTAATTACCAACCGATTATTACAAAACTTTTGAAAATAAGCTCCAACTGACCAGCTTAATCGTATGCAATAAACGTTTGTTCTTAATTGAAAGTTCTGCACGGAGAAAGTTCATCTCGATTTCCCGTCAAATGTATTCCTGATGAACTTTCTCGGCCAAAACTGGGAGCGAGCCTGTGACCTCCAAGTTAGCCAAACATTATTTACGATCAGCCGCCAACTTTTCATAAAACAATTTGCCATTTGCAAGCTTAATTAGCAGCAACAAGAGCGGTTGATGGACCACAAAAATAAACCTGTGGTATGTAAACATCTGATTATGCACACGGTCGAGCATGCACGCAAATGTAGATCTCTGGTTTATCAGCATTAAGAATGTATTGCTGTGTACATGTATATATTGACTTGTCTCTTCTTTAGATTTTATCATTGCTTGATAACGACTTGATAATTAGATTCCCTTTAGGTACGAGTAAATGTAGATCTCTGGTTTATCAGCATTAAGAATGTATTGTTGTGTACATGTATATACTGACTTGTCTCTTTTTTAGATTTTATCATTGCTTGATAACGACTAGAGAAGCCTAGTCGAATCGTCGCTCAGTAATAAGCAGTAATTTTATTGAATAGAATTGTGACCTGTATGATTTATGAAAGAAGGTTGAAAATTCTTTTTCAAAGATGGGCGTGTTTTTTTTAGAGTCTGGTCATGCTGATGCAGAAATCATGCTGCTCACAGAACCTTGCCTGTCCCTTGGCAAGTGAGCCCTTAGAATGCATATTGTAAGGGCTCACTTACCAAGGGACAGCTAGATGACAGGTAAAGTTCTGTGAGGTAATGTATATCTATGATCGGTCAAATTTGGTTAGGTACCATTTAGCCTACGTATTTAAGTCACACAATATATAGAATATTTAATCCACTACAAATAGTAAGAGAATAACAGCTAGATGACAGGTAAAGTTTTGTGAGGTAATGTATATCCATGATCGGTCAAATTTGGTTAGGTACCATTTAGCCTAAGTCACACAATATATAGAATATTTGATCCACTGCAATTAGTAAGAGAATAACGAATATAAAATCCCCTATAAATATTTGGGTATGGGTATATCCTGTTGGATAAATTAGTCATACTTAGAGCCCCACCAATCTATAGCCCGGCGATAATCTTTTGGGTCACATAGGTTTTGGGGTCTGCAGGCTGGTTGCAGGACCAAGATTAAAAATAAGTATGGCCTGAAATTGGGGGGGGGGGGGCATTTCACCCAATTTACCCTCCCTTGATCTGGTAGGCTACTTTTTATATAAGATAATTTTTATAATGCACGATTCATTTGTATATTTTAAAAGACTTTTTTGTGTACATTTTTATAATATGAGGAAATTGTTTCAATAATAAAAAATATTACAATATATAATTTATAATGTTATCTTGTAATGGAAACATTGTAATAATATCTCTATATATATCTATACAATCCCACTTTGGTTGTAACGTTTAAAAATGTCTCAATCTTCATTTTGATTAATAAATTGTAGTATTATAAGATATTTCATTTTATGGGTGCTATATATTTCATCTAAACCAAACAATTTAAAAGATTGGAAATATTCATGTTGCCAAAAGTTATATTATTATATGGGAATTTAAAACTGAACGATACCGGTAAACATTCTACCAAACAGTAGCATCCGAATTAATTCGAAAATAGTCTTTGTAGGATATATATGGTGGATATTATAAAGTACATTAGGCAGATTCATTCCATCAGAGGATTCATGAATACCATGCGGCGAGGATATTGTCGGGAATACTTGTCAATTATTTTTGCATAATCAAGAGGGATGTCCCGATGGACGAAAAGAAGTACAAGGGCATTGAATCTGTCCTCGGCCATAGTGGATCGATACGTGTTTTTGACGAAACGTAAGGCAGAGTTGGTCCTCCACACTTGCTGCTGTAGCTGAGAAGGTTAGCATGATCCGTAGTACTGTCAGAATTTTGGGATAGACCTTCTCAACCCCCGATGAAACAACGCTGGTTAGAGTTTTTGCCAATGTGTCTGATAGATCTTTGTCGCGGTCAGATTCCCAGAAACTCTTCCATAGTCGCAATTCTTGGTTGAAGTCTGACTGGCAAGGAAGATCTTCGCCACAATGGGCTTTGATGGTGTCCACATTATCCTCTGTCATATTGGCTAGATTCGATGGGATCAGCAACATGGCCTTTACTGCGTCATGAGACCTGCCACTGAATCTGTCTTCAAGTTTGGTCTTTAGAGAGTTAATAAATGGGACAAAAATTCCCTTCCTGTAATATTCCTTAACACTTTCAGAAGGGACATTGGTTCTCAGTGTTCGAAGCCCGGCGAGACGTGGCTTTGTTATTGGTGTCTGTGTCACTTCCGACAACGCGCAAGATTCTTTGAACAGCTTCTAAAATTCGTCCGTTGAATTTCCCCTAATATTTGTCAGTTCAGTTGTGACGTTGATGACAAGATCATAGGCTCTGACAATGTCCATGGATGTTCCCTGCAACTGTCGTGACATGCCCTTCGTGAAGCCAAATATGTAATAGTTATTAGGTGCTAATAAGTTACTTACATCACATTTCTATCGAGTATTGTGAAGCAAAATGTGAAAAATAGTATTTATTATCGAGTAGTTTCAACCGAAAAGTGACAAATAATTTCAGCTCTTTTATTTATCCCTTTCTGTGCCTCACGTTACATTTCATGGTAGTATTTACACGTGCGTCTTGTTGTGAAACCCCGAGCGTGAAACCGCCACGTGTTTGTTTAGACCACATCGTCAAAACAATTTGTCTATGGCGTAGAGGACTGCGATGATATTAAATGTAGTGTAAAGGAAATTCGAAACGTGGGTCATTCCTGGTGAAAGTATGCATCGGCGCATAGTTCGTCCGTTGAAATTTAATTGTAATGAAATTTATAACTTTCTAGGCGTTTTTTATATCCTGCTTTTTTTCAAGGCTTGTGAAGTGTCTAGCAAGAGAATCACAATTAGTTAAAATAATTATTCAATATTCTCATTTATATGTTTTGCATAATAAATCAAACTAAATTATGGAATAGATGCCAATTGATGTATGTAATAATTGTTTTTTGTAATATGTTGTTATGTTGATTTTATGTCATTGCATATATTTTTGCACTGCCATGTAGTTCCTACCGGTTTGTTTTGTTACTATGATTTTGATTAGTTGTCTCATGTACCTCAGCCTAGTGCAGTATGAAACAAGTAGTTATCATTGCGATCTGGGTCGGACTAAACGTCCGCTTCTTATTGCTAGATAAGTTTCTTAAACGGTATAAAAGTATCCGTGTATCAGAAATGAACAGTACTCTCTTTCGAAAGTGTACTGTTCATTTCTGATACACGGCTACTTTTACGCATGTATTGGAAATGAACAGGACAGTTTCATCAAAGGTTGCCATTGGCAACGAGTAGAAGTGGGATGTAAGTAGTGACACATGGTAAAACTGACCAGGAACTTAGAACTGCTAAGCTGGGTTATCAAACCACTTGTCTCTGTCACCGTTTTTGGGCCAAAGGGTTTATTTTCATTTAGTGCAATGAAGTCCAAGCAACAAGGGTTCGAACAATGTTTTGAGGTCATCAAAAGCTGTATGTCGCTCAACCCATCTTGTCTCGGAAGGTGGCGCCAGCTTCTGTTTCATGATGTTTGCATTTTCTCCTTCTCTTTGGCATATATTATTGATGGAGACTTCAAATGTCCGTTGCCTTTTTGGTGAATATTTAAAGAAGATGCCAACAGATTGCATAAGACACATCATATTCTGGACTTCAGGTACTTTACACGACCTGGAGAGCGCTAAATTCAGCTCATGAGAAGCGCAGTGAAAATAAATTGCTTTCTCGTTGTCAGTTTGCACCATTCGACTTTGCAGTATCACAAGGGTTCACATACTCGGATGAAAGCTTTTATGAACACTCATGAAACCCCCGTGTCTCGTGTTGATCAAATTATTTCTTCTGAATCTTCCAAAACAATTGCGAAAGATAGACTGGCACTGCCAGGCAGGATACGCCCACATTTTCGAGAGATGGATAGAGAACAAGCAATACCGAAAGTGATTTTTCCTACATCATTAAGTCCTGTATTTAATACTGTATCGGGAGGAGCCATTTTGTTGGTCAGTTCCAGTCTGATATTCATGAAATTCGAAGCCGACAATGATTATGGTGTGACGGTACACAACCTAGAAATGTGACTTTTCTTCAAAATCGGATAAGAATTGTGACCTGTAGGGAGTCCACAACCATGATATACCATATTTTTACACTATTCGCGTACAAACGGCGACCATTTCGTCCGGAAATTTTGGTACGATTTTCACTAAATTAGAACTCAACCTTCCTCATCAAAATCGAATTAAAATTGTGACCTATACAGGATCCACAACCATGATATACCATTTTTTAAACAGTATTCGCGTACAAACGGCAGCCATTTTGTCTGTCAATTTTAGTCCTATTTTCCCGAAATTTGAACTCAACCTTCCTTACGGTGTAACGGTAATATAATCAAACGGATAATAATTGTGACCTCCAGAGGGACCACAAGCTAAAAATAGGCGATTTTGCGGGCCATAATTCAGGAAGTTACGATCCGATATGCACAAATATCGAAAGGTACCAAGATCTTTGGGTTATAACCATGAATTTAAAGTTTCATCAAAATCGAATTAAAATTGTGACCTTTACAGGGTCCACAACCTTGATATACCATTTTTTAACAGTATTCGCGTACAAACGGCGGCCATTTTGGTCCGATTTTCCCGAAATTCGAACTCAACCTTCCTTACGGTGTAACGGTAATATAATCAAACGTTTTTTTAAATCGGATAATAATTGTGACCTCCAGAGGGACCACAAGCTAAAAAAAGGCGATTTTGCGTATAATCAGGGGCCATAATTCAGGAAGTTACGATCCGATATGCGCAAATATTGAAAGGAACCAAGATCTTTGGGTTATAACCATGAATTTCAAGTTTCATCAAAATCGAATTAAAATTGTGACCTCTACAAGGTCCACAACCTTGATATACCATTTTTTAACAGTATTCGCGTACAAACGGCGGTCATTTTGTATGGCAATTTTGGTCTGATTTTCCCGAAATTCGAACTCAACCTTCCTTAGGGTGTAACGGTGATATAATCAAACGGTTTTTTAAATCAGATAATAATTGTGACCTCCAGAGGGACCACAAGCCAAAAAAGGTGATTTTTATACGCCCACATTTTCATGTGGACGTATTATGTCGTCGCCCCTGTCCGTCCGTCCGTCCACAATTTGTTTGTGGACTCTCTACAGGTCACAATTCTTGTCCGATTTTGACGAAACTTGAAATATAGGTTTATCCCCAAAAGATCTCGGCTAGAAATGTGACTTTTCTTCAAAATCGGGTATGAATTGTGACCTGTAGGGAGTCCACAACCATGATATACCATATTTTTACACTATTCGCGTACAAACGGCGACCATTTCGTCCGGAAATTTTGGTACGATTTTCACTAAATTAGAACTCAAACTTCCTCATCAAAATCGAATTAAAATTGTGACCTATACAGGATCCACAACCATGATATACCATTTTTTAAACAGTATTTGCGTACAAACGGCAGCCATTTTGTCTGTCAATTTTAGTATTATTTTCACGAAATTTGAACTCAACCTTCCTTACGGTGTAACGATATATAATCAAACGGATAATAATTGTGACCTCCAGAGGGACCACAAGCTAAAAAAAGGCGATTTTGCGTATAATCAGGGGCCATAATTCAGGAAGTTACGATCCGATATGCGCAAATATTGAAAGGAACCAAGATCTTTGGGTTATAACCATGAATTTCAAGTTTCATCAAAATCGAATTAAAATTGTGACCTCTACAAGGTCCACAACCTTGATATACCATTTTTTAACAGTATTCGCGTACAAACGGCGGTCATTTTGTATGGCAATTTTGGTCTGATTTTCCCGAAATTCGAACTCAACCTTCCTTAGGGTGTAACGGTGATATAATCAAACGGTTTTTTAAATCAGATAATAATTGTGACCTCCAGAGGGACCACAAGCCAAAAAAGGTGATTTTTATACGCCCACATTTTCATGTGGACGTATTATGTCGTCGCCCCTGTCCGTCCGTCCGTCCACAATTTGTTTGTGGACTCTCTACAGGTCACAATTCTTGTCCGATTTTGACGAAACTTGAAATATAGGTTTATCCCCAAAAGATCTCGGCTAGAAATGTGACTTTTCTTCAAAATCGGGTATGAATTGTGACCTGTAGGGAGTCCACAACCATGATATACCATATTTTTACACTATTCGCGTACAAACGGCGACCATTTCGTCCGGAAATTTTGGTACGATTTTCTCTAAATTAGAACTCAAACTTCCTCATCAAAATCGAATTAAAATTGTGACCTATACAGGATCCACAACCATGATATACCATTTTTTAAACAGTATTTGCGTACAAACGGCAGCCATTTTGTCTGTCAATTTTAGTATTATTTTCACGAAATTTGAACTCAACCTTCCTTACGGTGTAACGATATATAATCAAACGGATAATAATTGTGACCTCCAGAGGGACCACAAGCTAAAAAAAGGCGATTTTGCGGGCCATAATTCAGGAAGTTACGATCCGATATGCACAAATATCGAAAGGTACCAAGATCTTTGGGTTATAACCATGAATTTCAAGTTTCATCAAAATCGAATTAAAATTGTGACCTTTACAGGGTTCACAACCTTGATATACCATTTTTTAACAGTATTCGCGTACAAACGGCGGCCATTTTGTATGGCAATTTTGGTCCGATTTTCCCGAAATTCGAACTCAACCTTCCTTACGGTGTAACGGTAATATAATCAAATGTTTTTTTTTTTAAATCGGATAATAATTGTGACCTCCAGAGGGACCACAAGCTAAAAAAAAGGCGATTTTGCGTATAATCAGGGGCCATAATTCAGGAAGTTACGATCTGATATGCGCAAATATCGAAAGGAACCAAGATCTTTGGGTTATAACCATGAATTTCAAGTTTCATCAAAATCGAATTAAAATTGTGACCTCTACAGGGTCCACAACCTTGATATACCATTTTTTAACAGTATTCGCGTACAAACGGCGGCCATTTTGTATGGCAATTTTGGTCCGATTTTCCCGAAATTCGAACTCAACCTTCCTTAGGGTGTAACGGTGATATAATCAAACGGTTTTTTAAATCAGATAATAATTGTGAGCTCCAGAGGGACCACAAGCCAAAAAAGGTGATTTTTATACGCCCACATTTTCATGTGGACGTATTATGTCGTCGCCCCTGTCCGTCCGGACGTCCGTCCGTCCACAATTTGTTTGTGGACTCTCTACAGGTCACAATTCTTGTCCGATTTTGACGAAACTTGAAATATAGGTTTATCCCCAAAAGATCTCGGCTGCTTTCGATATTGGCATGTATCGGATCAAAACTTCATGGATTATGGCCCCTGATTGTACGAAAAATCACGTTTTTAGCTTGTGGACCCTATAGAGGTCACAATTTTGAACCGATTTTGATGAAACTTGACATGCATGTTTGTAACCCAAAGATCTTGGTTCTTATCGATATTTGGGCATATCGGATTGTAACTTCCTGAATTATGGCCCCTGATTGTCCGAAAAATCACCCTTTTTAGCTTGTGGTCCCTCTGGAGGTCACAATTATTATCCGATTTAAAAAACCGTTTTATTATATCACCGTTACACCCTAAGGAAGGTTGAGTTCGAATTTCGCGAAAATCGGACCAAAAGCTGCCATACAAAATGGCCGCCGTTTGTACGCGAATACTGTTAAAAAATGGTATATCAAGGTTGTGGACCCAGTGGAGGTCACAATTTTAATTCGATTTTGATGAAACTTGAAATTCATGGTTATAACCCTAAGATCTTGGTTCCTTTCGATATTTGCGCATATCCGATCGTAACTTTCTGAATTATGGCCCCTGATTATACGCAAAATCGCCTTTTTTTTTTAGCTTGTGGTCCCTCTGGAGGTCACAATTATTATCCGATTTAAAAAAACGTTTGATTATATTACCGTTACATCGTAAGGAAGGTTGAGTTCGAATTTCGGGAAAATCAAACCAAAATTGCCATACAAAATGGCAGCCGTTTGTACGCGAATACTGTTAAAAAATGGTATCTCAAGGTTGTGGACCATGTAAAGGTCACAAAATTCGATTTTGATGAAACTTGAAATTCATGGTTATAACCCAAAGATCTTGGTTTTTTTCGATATTTGCGCATATCGGATTGTAACTTCCTGAATTATGGCCCCTGGTTATACGCAAAATCCCCCTTTCTTTAGCTTGTGGTACCTCTGGAGGTCACAATTATTATCCGATTTAAAAAAACGTTTGATTATATCACCGTTACACCGTAAGGAAGGTTGAGTTTGAATTTCGGGAAAATCAAACCAAAATTGCCATACAAAATGGCAGCCGTTTGTACGCGAATACTGTTAAAAAATGGTATCTCAAGTTTGTGGACCATGTAAAGGTCACAAAATTCGATTTTGATGAAACTTGAAATTCATGGTTATAACCCAAAGATCTTGGTTTTTTTCGATATTTGCGCATATCGGATTGTAACTTCCTGAATTATGGCCCCTGGTTATACGCAAAATCCCCCTTTCTTTAGCTTGTGGTACCTCTGGAGGTCACAATTATTATCCGATTTAAAAAAACGTTTGATTATATCACCGTTACACCGTAAGGAAGGTTGAGTTTGAATTTCGGGAAAATCGGACCAAAATTGACAGACAAAATGTCCGCCGTTTGTACGCGAATACTGTTAAAAAATGGTATATCATGGTTGTGGACCCTGTATAGGTCACAATTTTAATTCGATTTTGATGAGGAAGGTTGAGTTCTAATTTCGTGAAAATCGTACCAAAATTGCCGGACGAAATGGTCGCCGTTTGTACGCGAATAGTGTAAATAAATATGGTATATCATGGTTGTGGACTCTCTACAGGTCACAATTCTTATCCGATTTTGATAAAAAAAAAAGTCACATTTCTAGGTTGTGTACTGTCACACCATAATCATTGTCGGCTTCGAATTTCATGAATATCAGACTGGAACTGACCAACTAAATGGCTGCTCCCAATACAGTATGAAATACAGAACTTAATGATGTAGAAAAAATCACTTTCGGTATTGCTTGTTCTCTATCCATCTCTCGAAAATGTGGGCGTATCCTGCCTGGCAGTGCCAGCCTATCTTTCGGACAATCAGGGGCCATAATTCAGGAAATTTCGTTCCGATAGGCGCAAATATTGATAGGAACCAAGATCTTTGGGTTATAAACATGCATGTCAAGTTTCATCAAAATCGGTTCAAAATTGTGACCTCTATAGGGTCCACAAGCTAAAAACGTGATTTTTCGTACAATCAGGGGCCATAATCCATGAAGTTTTGATCCGATACATGCCAATATCGAAAGCAGCTGAGATCTTATGGGGATAAACCTATATTTCAAGTTTCGTCAAAATCAGATAAGAATTGTGACCTGTAGAGAGTCCACAAACAAATTGTGGACGGACGGACGGACGGACAGGGGCGACGACATAATACGTCCACATGAAAATGTGGGCGTATAAAAAACCGTTGTTACCTCGAGTCGATAATCAAATGTATTGAGTTGTGTGGTAGGCAGGGTTTGTCACTCAGAGGACATAGGCAACTTCAAGAGAGAGAGAGAAATATGGGGTTTAACGTCCACTCAACACAAACTAGGTCATTTCGGGACTAACATATGATTTAATTGTATTTCAATAATTCGCTTTTGCGTAGGGGTCTTTAGCAGTGGGTGGAAACCGGAGTGCCCAGAGGAAACCCACGAGGTTGAGAAGACGCCCCTATCTCCATGCGACATATGCTCACACCAGGGCTCAAGCCAGAGGTGACCGGCCAGCTAGAGATCTAAGCGCGGCACTCTAGACCACTAGGCCATCCCCCCGGCAACTTCAAGAGAGAGAGATAGAGAAATGGGGTTTAACGTCCACTCGACACAAACTAGGTCATTTTGGGACTAACATATGGTTTCATTTTATTTCAATAATTCGCTTGCGCGTAGGGGTCTTTAGCAGTGGGAGGAAACCGGAGTGCCCGAAGGAAGGGCAACTTCAAAGCATTGGTGAAGTTTCTTAGTCGTACAAATGATAACCTCAGAGATCACCTAGAGACATGTAGGAAGACGGCAACTTATATATCAAAATCAACACAAAATGACCTATGCGGTGAAGGCTGTTGGTTCATATTATGGGATTGTAGCGGATGAAGTGACCGACTCCAGCAACTGGGAGCAGCTTGAGATAATTATCAGATACATTCAAAACAATGAGCCAGTTAAAGATTAATTGAATATATGAAATGCTCGAGCATAAAAGGAAAGGATATAGCTGATCAAATTATAAATAGCTTGACAAACCTTGGCCTAGATCCTCGAACATGTCGTTGTCAAACATACGATGGCGCCGGCAATATAGCCGGGAAGCATAAAGGTGCTTTCAGACAATTTCAAACGCAAACTGACAACGAGAAAGCAATTTATTTTCACTGCGCTTCTCATGAGCTGAATTTAGCGCTCCCCAGGTCGTGTAAAGTACCTGAAGTCCAGAATATGATGTGTCTTATGCAATCTGTTGGCATCTTCTTTGAATATTCACCAAAAAGGCAACGGACATTTGAAGTCTCCATCAATAATATATGCCAAAAAGAAGGAGAAAATGCAAACATCATGAAACAGAAGCTGAAGCCACCTTGCGAGACAAGATGGGTTGAGCGACATACAGCTTTTGATGACCTCAAAACATTGTTCGAACCCTTGTTGCTTGGACTTCATTGCACAAAATGAAAATAAACCCTTTGGCCCAAAAACGGTGACAGAGGCAAGTGGTTTGATAACCCAGCTTAGCAGTTCTAAGTTCCTGGTCAGTTTTACCATGTGTCACTACATATTTGGCTTCACGAGGGGCATGTCACGACAGTTGCAGGGAACATCCATGGACATTGTCAGAGCCTATGATCTTGTCATCAACGTCACAACTGAACTAACAAATATTAGGGGAAATTCAACGGACGAATTTTCAAAGCTGTTCAAAGAATCTTGCGCGTTGTCGGAAATGACACAGACACCAATAACAAAGCCACGTCTCGCCGGGCTTCAAACACTGAGAACCAATGTCCCTTCTGAAAGTGTTAAGGAGTATTACAGAAAGGGAATTTTTGTCCCATTATAATTATATATGGTAATATTTTTTATTATTGAAACAATTTCTTCATATTATAAAAATGTACACAAAAAAGTCTTTTAAAATATACAAATGAATCGTGCATTATAAAAATTATCTTATATAAAAAGTGGCCTACCAGATCAAGGGAGGGTAAATTGGGTGAAATGCCCCCCCCCCCCCAATTTCAGGCCATACTTATTTTTAATCTTGGTCCTGCAACCAGCCTGCAGGCCCCAAAACCTATGTGACCCAAAAGATTATCGCCGGGCTATAGATTGGTGGGGCTCTAAGTATGACTAATTTATCCAACAGGATATACCCATACCCAAATATTTATAGGGGATTTTATATTCGTTATTCTCTTACTAATTGCAGTGGATTAAATATTCTATATATTGTGTGACTTAAATACGTAGGCTAAATGGTACCTAACCAAATTTGACCGATCATGGATATACATTACCTCACAAAACTTTACCTATCATCTAGCTGTTATTCTCTTACTATTTGGAGCGGATTAAATATTCTATATATTGTGTGACTTAAATACGTAGGCTAAATGGTACCTAACCAAATTTGACCGATCATGGATATACATTACCTCACAGAACTTTACCTGTCATATAGCTGTCCCTTGGTAAGTGAGCCCTTACAATATGCATTCTAAGGGCTCACTTGCCAAGGGACAGGTAATTTTCTGTGAGCAGCATGATTTCTGCATCAGCATGACCAGATTCTAAAAAAAACACGCTCATCTTTGAAAAAGAATTTTCAACCTTCTTTCATAAATCATACATTACTGCTTATTACTGAGCGACGATTCGACTAGGCTTCTCTAGTCATTATCAAGCAATGATAAAATCTAAAATGGTTAGCGCGTGCGGGTTGTGTCCTAAGGTATGTCATTGAGTCAACTGGTGTGGTTTCATTTCCCTGGTTGTGCGTGACAAGGAGTAGGGTCGCCTGTCCAACCTCGTATATTTTTTGCCACTGCTGGGAATCACGGTTGCTAAGTGGACAAAGGGCTTGCTCTCTAGCCCGCAGGTCCCGTGTTCGATCCTTCGATTAGCCTATAAGTTCATCCAGATGTTCCAGTATTGGCCCCCCCTTGTCAATGATACAGGATAGAGGGTCTGATAAGGACAGCCATCTAGTCGTGCGGATGGTACGAAAAACCGAGGTCCCAGTATTGGTTTCCCCTTGTCAATGATACAGGGTGCAGGGTCTGACAAGGACAGCCGTCAAGTCGTGCGGATGGTACGAAAAACCGAGGTCCCGTGTACACATTGACATGCACGTAAAAGATCCCTTGACAGTTGGAATTCGATATGACAGTAGGCCGTAGTACCACTGTCTGGGCAAAATTTCCCTCATAACACACTGTAGGGTGTATACCCATCTTCATTAGCCCAGTTAGGTGCAGAAAAGAAGGACGTTAAACCCAATTTCATTTCATTTCCTTCCACTGCTAAATACCCCTACAGACAAGCAAATTATTGAAATAAAATTAAACCATGTGCTAGTCCTGAAATAATAATAACAAGCCAACAGTGAGGCTGGTGTCCCACGCCAACATACCCAAAATAAATAGATGACACATATTAATTAATCGCACATTTATTTTTTTCAAAGGTATCGTGCAATCAAACTGTACACGAAGTGTCATCCAAAAGTGTTTTATAAAAAAAAATGCTAAAACCGAGGAAAAAAATGAAAATGTACCCTAGCTAGGGGGACCCAAAAGACAGACAAAAGGGCCCCCACGCTTGACAAAAGGGCCCCCACGCTTGACAAAAGGGCCCCTCTGGCCAAGGGAAAGGGCCCTCGTGTCCAAGTCAATCGTTTCTATACACTGTTACTGTCGAATCCATTACTGAATAAGAATGCAGTCATTGTATTGGCATAAAAATCATCAATCAAGATGAACCTAAGCTATCTTGTCCCAAAGTATAAACCAATCAAATTGCTTATCTCTGCCTACCCTAAGAAGAAAATGCTCATCTTCGAACTGCATCAAGGCATTGACCTAATAAGCATATACACCAAGTTTGGACAGTTTAACTCAATTAGAAGGAGAGTTATTGTGTTTCAAAGTCTCGACCAATCAAATTGCGTATCGCTCTGCTTACCCTGAGCAGAAAATGCTCATTATCGAACTTAGTCAAGGTATTACTGTAATGAAAGTATACACCAAGTTTCATCAATCTCACTTAATTAGAACTAAAGTTATCGTGTCCCAAAGCATCAACCAATCAAATTGCTTATCTCTGCTTACCCTAAGCTGAAAATGCTCATCTTCGAACTCCATCAAGGCATTGACCTAATAAGCATATACACTAAGTTTGAACATTTTAACTCAATTAGAAGGAGAGTTATTGTGTTCCAGAGTCTCGACAAATCAAATTGCGTATCTCTCTGCTTACCCTGGGCAGAAAATGCTCATTATCGGACTTGGTCAAGGTATTACTGTAATGAAACTCTACACCAAGTTTCATCACTCTCACTTAATTAGAACTAAAGTTATCGTGTCCCAAAGCATCAACCAATCAAATTGCTTATCTCTGCTTACCCTAAGTGGAAAATGCTTATCTTCGAACTCCATCAAGGCATTGACCTAATAAGCATATACACCCAGTTTGAACATTTTAACTCAATAAGGAGAGTTATTGTGTTCCAAAGTCTCGACCAATCAAATTGCGTATTGCTCTGCTTACCCTGAGCAGAAAATGCTCATTATCGAACTTAGTCAAGGTATTACTGTAATGAAAGTATACACCAAGTTTCATCAATCTCACTTAATTAGAACTAAAGTTATCGTGTTCCAAAGCATCAACCAATCAAATTGCTTATCTCTGCCTACCCTAAGCTGAAAATGCTCATCTTCGAACTCCATCAAGGCATTGACCTAATAAGCATATACACTAAGTTTGAACATTTTAACTCAATTAGAAGGAGAGTTATTGTGTTCCAGAGTCTCGACCAATCAAATTGCGTATCGCTCTGCTTACCCTGGGCAGAAAATGCTCATTATCGGACTTGGTCAAGGTATTACTGTAATGAAACTCTACACCAAGTTTCATCACTCTCACTTAATTAGAACTAAAGTTATCGTGTCCCAAAGCATCAACCAATCAAATTGCTTATCTCTGCTTACCCTAAGTGGAAAATGCTCATCTTCGAACTCCATCAAGGCATTGACCTAATAAGCATATACACCCAGTTTGAACATTTTAACTCAATAAGGAGAGTTATTGTGTTCCAAAGTCTCGACCAATCAAATTGCGTATTGCTCTGCTTACCCTGAGCAGAAAATGCTCATTATCGAACTTAGTCAAGGTATTACTGTAATGAAACTATACACCAAGTTTCATCAATCTCACTTAATTAGAACTAAAGTTATCGTGTCCCAAAGCATCAACCAATCAAATTGCTTATCTCTGCTTACCCTAAGCGGAAAATGCTCATCTTCGAACTCCATCAAAGCATTGACCTAATAAACACATACACAAGTTTGAACATTCTAGCTCAATTAGGAAGAGAGTTATTGTGTCCCAAAAAGTGTGACGGACAGACGGGCGGACAGACAGACAGACGGACGAACCCATTTTAATAGTCCCCTCTTCGAAAGGCGGGGGACAATAATCGTCATTTATAAAGCGCGTTAATACTGAAGAAATCAGTTTCTAAGGCGCTGTTGGTTTTTATATTCACTGATTATTTACAGATCAGGGTTTTGAAATAAGAATGTTTTAAGTTCAGATTTAAAATGGCCCACAGACGGTAGTTGTTTCATTGACTGTGGTAGTCTATTCCATAGAAAAGGACCAGCATAAGAAAAGGCTCGTAGTATATGGTGGTTCCACAAGACTTTTTATATAAGATGGAGCTTGGCCGTTTAACGCGTTGAAGACCAAAAGCAGTAACTTGAACTTAATTCTTTGCTGAATTGAGAGCCAATGTAAAGATTGCAATACAGGGGAGATGTGTTGATGTTTTCTAGTTTTAGTGAGGAGTCGAGCTACTGAATTTTGAGCATGTTATAGTTTGTTAATCTGATAGTCTGGTAAGCCGTATAGTAAACCATTATGGTAATCTAGTTTAGTTGAGATGAATGCGTGAATGAGCTTTTTTTATTTTCATAATTGAGATAGCGTTGGATCTTTCAAATTCGATGTATATGATACAAGGCGGTAGAACAAATACTCTGTATGTGATCTTTAAACGATAGGTTCGAGTCTAATATAGCACCAATATTTCGAGCTTTATGGGTTCCTGAAATTATTTCTTTATCAAAATTAACAAGAGTTTGATCAATTTTTCGGAGTTGTTGCTTAGTCCCAATTACTAGCAGTTCTGTTTTATTTGGATTTAATTTCAAGAAATATTCTGTCATCCACGCAAGAATTTCTGCGAGACAAAGCTCTATATTTTGTATCGTAGAATGTTGAGAGTATGTGTCAAATTCAATATAAAGTTGAGTGTCGTCTGCAAACAAATGAATATTTAGCCCATAACCTTCAGCGATCTTAGTGATAGGCTTTGTGAATATAATAAAAAAGTACAGATCCGAGTACAGAACCTTGTGGTACCCCACAAAGCATTGTATTATCGTCAGATATTGAATCTCCAATTCTAACAGCTTGGGTGCGATTGCTTAGATATGACTTAAACCAGTTAAAAACAGAACCGCGCAAGCCAATTTCACACCATAATGCATCAAGGTGTGTCGGGTGGGTGTTAAACCGCATTTTGTTCTCTCTCTCCCCCTTGATTTTGGTTGCAAAACCACATAAAAAGGACCAGGTTTTTTTCTGTAGTCACAGACTCGGATAGTAAGGAGAATGTGTTTGTGAAATGCAAAGTTTTTTTTGGCATTACATTTATGTCCCCGGAGACACATTGGCTGAGCCAGACACTGGCTGGCTAGCTTGGAGGTGACGGGTTTGCTACCAGTGTTGCCCAAGAATGTTCGTCAAGATTTTCGGACGAGGTTTCCGCTTAGACGTGGTACAGGTCGGAGAGCCTGACAAGGAAAGTTGTCTAGTCTTTCGGATGGTACGAAAAACTGATGTCCCATGTACACATTGGCATGCATGTAAAATATCCCCTGGCAGTTGGAATTCAATATAAGAGTAGGCTTTAGCGCTAATCTCTGTACACGTTGTATCATAAGGTATGTCATTTAGTCAACTGGCACGGCTTTGATTCCCTAGTTGAATGTGACAAAGATCGGGGTCGTCTGTCCAATCTTGTAGATTTTCTCCGGGTCCTCTGGTTTCCCCCTACTGCTAAAAAACCCTGCGGGCTAGCGAATTAATGAAATAAAATGAAACCTGAAATGACCTAGTTTATGTCGAGTGGACATAACCCCCATTCTTTTTTCTCTCTCCCTTTAGATGGTGCTACAGCCAGTTTTTTTGTCTATGTGGGTGGGACGCTGGCTCGCTAGTCTGGAGGTCGGCTGTTCAATCCCTGCATTGGCCGAGAAAATTCATCCAGATTTTCCGACGTGGTTTCCCCTTGTCAGTGATGCAAAACGGAGGGTCTGACAAGGACAGTTGTCTAGTCGTTTGGACAGGATGGAAAAATCGAGGTCACGTGAACACATTGGCGTGGATGTAAAAGATCCCTTGGTAGTTGGCAAAATTTCCCTCATAGCAAAGTACATGATGTAGGCCCGTCTTCATTAGCCCAGTTTACGAGCAAAACAGTAGGAAGTTAAACCTCATTTCATTTTATTTCATTTTTTTGTTAATATTTTGTCTATAAATATTAAATAATACTACAGATTGCAGTTAGTAACAGTTTTTGTTCCATCTCGGTATTATCCACCATATGGTTGTACCTATTTATATTGTTTCATGTCTGAGTCCCAGGGGCAGTTTTTTGTGTTTTGTTTTTGTCTACAGACTGCAATTCTGAATGGATCATGGAACTTGTACCGTAAGGATATTATAACAACTATCAATTTCGGTGCATGGCCTAATGGTGGTGACACACCCACTTTTTAGTTAATATTTTGTCCATAAATATTATACAGGTTACAATTATTAACAGATTTTTTTGATTAAGGTTAGATAGCTAACAATCAAAAACTAACAGTAATTTAATTGTTGGTATCCTGATATGAAACTGACATTTGTTTACGTAACTGACATTTGTTTACCAAAATCTAACCATAATGACGTACAAGTAACGTAAATCTAACCATCCATGTTTACTGGGATATGTATTTTATCATATATTTTGTTGGTCAATTGGTATATACTAATTAAGCTATGTAAATGTAATATATCACTTGACTGGCGTAGATGAAAATACAATACTGCATGAGAAGATAGGTTGCCAGGCAACGAAACGTACGCCCACCTTAAAGTGCACATATAATGGACCTGAAAATGGTTACTTTATTCACTTTACCGCAAGTTCACACTAATTTGACTGAAATTAATTCAGCTATCTTCACTCAAAGTCGTAAAAATAGACCTCCCGTAAAAACGACTTTGCCAATTATCAATAACATTCTTAATCCCCTCAGACGCCAGTGACGTCACAGTGACCGAATGCTTATTCGGAATGTTTATTCCTTAATTACCAATAAACAGCCGACGTGTGTATTCATTAACGCCTGATTGATTCCTTAATCCCCCTAATTGAATAAAACAGTTGACTACGAAATAATTTGTTTGTAATTTAGATTGTTTTAAAATGTTCCGCCCTCCCTGCTCACGACAGCAATTTAAATACTGACTTTTAAGGTGACTTTTTGATAGAGTCCCCCTACCATCGCGCGCAGTCCAAAAGACTCGAGATACATTTTCGTCAGAAGCGTATTGTGGTTCTATTCCTCTAGAGCGCGACTCGGCCGCGAAACCACGCACCGGCCGTCTCTTTCCCCGCTTCTCTCTCCACCTCCGAGACGGGCACTCGGTCGGCCCTGGTAATTCCCACCGAGACTCGGCCGCAAGGACACGCACCGGCCGTCTCGAGGAACGGCAGCCCAGCTCGTCGGCCCGAGGAATTCCCACCAAGACTCAGCGGCGAGTGCACGCATCAGCCATCTCGAGGGAACGGCAGCCCCCTAATGAAATAAAACAATTGACTACGGAATAATTTGTTTGTAATTCATTTTAATTTAAGATCCAATTTAGAATTTGTTTCATAATGCACGGTCGTTCTCTTCTCTCATGGCAGCGATTTTAATACCCTCAACCATCGTAAATGGAACCGTACATGGTGATAAGATTCCCAGCGTTGATTGGCTGAGAAATGAGGGCGATCTATTGTTATGCATATAGTCAACGGAAAATGACATATTCGCTGTGAATTTCGAATGGATTTGCGATAAAAGTTGTTCTTTGCGTACAGAAATGGTTATTATTTTTATATATAGTTAATAATGAATATATCGACATAATGACTGGCGCCATTTGTATTTCTGTACTTATAGATAAAAGGTTGGGATATCATGTATTACTGGGTTATCCAAATTACGCTAATTGCATGTGTCGTCTTCATTTGCCACGCGGCCTATTAAAACAAAGGAAGCTGAATGGATCTACGGCATGATACGGTATTTTAAAATCACTCTAAAATATTCCAATCGCAAATGTCTAAACTACATGTATAACAATGTAAGACAATAATATTTGGTGATTAGGTAATTCACGTGGTGATTAGACCGTCAATAGACGCTTGTCAACTAAAAGTGTGTATTGATAGTGTAATATGGTATCGACAGTGATATATTGTATAGATGATGTGTATAGTATGTGTAGTGCCTGTGACGTCACCAGCCAATCAACCGGATTAAGGTTGTAATTGAAAATTTGAAAACCGTTTTTGGCTCTCAGATACTTAATCTTAATAACTGAATTAATTTTAATCAGATTAGTTTGAACCTGCCGTAAAATGGATTTATTAACTGTTATCTACACGTACGGAGAAATCTTTTAAGTCATTATATGTGGTCTTTAAACACTGTATAAATTCAAAGTCAATCGGATATTCACTTTGGCCTCTAGAGCGTCCACAAGATTTTCGGAGGTGATCAAGGGTCATAACTCTGGCAGTAATTATCGGAAATCGCTGAAAATCAATAGGCTTCTTCGCTGAAAATCAATAGGCTTCTTCGCCTCATGACGTTAGACAATCAGGTATTAACTTTGGCCTCTATAGCGTCCATAACTCAGGCAGTTATTATCGGAAATCGTTGAAAATCAATAGGATTCTTCGTTGAAAATCAATAGGCTCCGTCGTCTCATGACGTTAAACACTGTGTGTAAATTTAAGGTCAATTGGATATTAACTTTGGCCTCTAGAGCGTCCACAATATTTTTGAAGTGACCAAGGGTCATAACTCTGGCAGTAATTATCGGATATCGCTGAAAATCAATAGGCTTCTTCATTTCATGACCTTAAACACTGTGTATAAATTTAAAGTCAATCGAATATTAACTTTAGCCAGTACAGACGGGCGGACCGACGGGCGGGGGCGACGACAATATACGACCACATTTCAATTTGGGTGTATAAAAAACACAAAAATATAGAAATATAAAGCTAAGGTTTGAACAAATGGGTAGTCACAGTTACAATAAGATTTTGTTATACACCATCATGGAGTCCCAATCCCAAAATAAATACCTGACACATTAATTGTAAAAATACTTGATTACTTGCCGATTTAATATTCTGCTAAACCTAGGCAGAAAATGGTCATTATCTAACGCAGTCACGACATAAACACCAAGTTGAAAATTCTACATGAATTAGAAACAGTGTTATTGTGTCCTAAAAAGTTTGACAGAAAGATTGATGAACCCATTTTAATAGTTGCCACAGACAAGAATGTGTAGAAACCGTACAAAATCCAAGCACATATTTCTATGGTACAGCAATTCTGAATTGCCTATTCTTCTATCTTGTTTTCATAATCAACAAATATATGTAATATAAATACGCAAATAAACAAATTCTTATAAAACTAGCTTTTTTTTATTAGATAACAAAATAAAAACAAATACTAAAAATATTTATTGCATTCTAAAATGCTAGCTTAAAGATACATTCCTGTGTACAAACTGGGTGATTTGATGATATATTTGGACTAAAAACATATTAAAACTAATCAATTTATCATAATTTTGCTTCAACTCCTTCTCAAAGCATTTTAATTGCCTGGGAATATCCCTGCTATAAAAAATTGTACAAAAGAGGCCATGTTTGTCTCACGTGACTTACCCCTCTTGGTACCTAGCAACAGGTGCGAAGTCGGGAGAAAATTCATGGCATACACAAGACAATGTTGTCTTTAACCGCTGACTACTTATTACAAATATCACAGTCTAAGTAACTTCTCGGATTATCCACTGCTCCCTTCTTTTCCCCGTAATATTTATCTCAAAAAATGTTGTACGTGTACTTTTTCATAAAGTTTTTCAACATGAGCATCAAGCTGCTGATTAAGGAAACCCTTACATTCTTGTCCTGTATGCTCTCTATGAGCGTTTTTTTTTTTTAGGGAATCCAGTATTTTTCTAGTAAAATTAGATATTTTTACTTTGCATATATACCAAAATTGCCATATTTTTATGGAAATAACTACCCAATAAATACTTTTCTTGGAACGTATATTTAACTCATAAACTACCACAATGAAGATCGTAAATTATAATACTAAAATCTTTGAAGCGCAGCTAAACGGAAATACTAAAGTTATGTTGCACATCTTCTATGTTAATGGATGTTTAAATAAAATATCACTGGATTTTTCTAAATCATAGTATTGCATTAATGTCAGGAGTAATTTCCATTGTATTTTTAAAAATAGGTTGCCAGGCAACGAAACATACGCCCACATGGCAGCTAAATCGTCCGGGCAGTCAACAAGAGTTGTCGAATATTAAGTAAGTATCAGAAAATCATTAGAATTTGTTTGGTTTTTATAAAGTTCTGCCCCATACTAACGTTAAGTATACGAAACATTTGATATTATGGATTTAGCTGTTCAATTATCGATTTTCAAGAAATTCACACTCAACCATCATTAATGTGTAAAGGGGAAATAGTCAAACGTTTTTTTTAATTCGGAATAAAATGGTGACCTCCATAGGGTCCACGAGGTAAAAAAAAACCCCATGATATTTCGTACAATCAGAGGCCATAATTCAGGAAGTTATGGTCCAATGTGCCCGAATATCGAAAGGAACACTGCGATCTTTGGGTTATAAACTTACATTTCTAATTTCATCAAAACCTTGATATATCATATTTTTACACAATTCGCGCACAAACGGCGGCCATTTTGTCTGTCAATTTTGGTCCGATTTTCACGAAATTCGATCTCGACCTCCATAACCATGTAGCGGTGATAAAATCAAACGTTTTTTTAAAAATCGGATAACAATTTTGACCTCCAGAGGAACCACAAGCTAAAAAGGGCGATTATTCGGACAATCAGGGGACATAATTCAGGAAGTTACGCTCTGATGGGTGCAAATATCGAAAGTAACCAGGATCTTTGGGTTATAAACATGCATGTCAAGTTCCATCAAAATCGGTTCAAAATTGTGACCTCTATAGGATCCACAACCTTGATACAACATATTTTCACACTATTATGACATTTATGACATCAGGTGAAGCGCTCATGGCGGCTTCTTGTTAGCTCTACAGTTTTTCTTCAAATTACTTGTTTCATAGTCATCTTTCAAACATAATTTTTAACCTGTGCATCAGTGTAGTTATAGTGAATCTGTAGCTGAAGTTTTTAAGGTATTATATTTTAATTTGATGAAAATATCATCGATTTGAATCTACCCTCATACAAATTCATCTGTTTAATAGTGGTCATTGGAGCATGACACTGATCAAATTAGCCAGGTTTGTCCAACTTGTATTGTATTGCTGTCAAACTATGCTCACAGGCAGCAGTGATAACACCTCAATAGTCCGGGAGCTCAGTGAGGTTTAATCAAAATATTGAGTCCAAAGGGTTTGAGGTTTAAAACAGATATTTGACCCTATAGATCATTATGGAAAGGCAAGTCTTAAGTTTTGTAACCTGTGCGTATACCTAGGAGCACTCTCCCTAACCCCCTTAAATTTAATGGGAGTTAAAATTCAATGTCCATTCACAATTTTCTTGCAAGGATTTCATACTTAGCACTTTGAAACAGAATGTATGACTTAAGATCATAAAATGTTGTGCTAATGCTACTTAAGAGCTTAATTGATTAGCATTAATTAGAGGCCGTAATTAAAATTTAGAGTCCATGATTGAAACAAAGCCTAAAAGCTAGCTAACCAAGTCATGAAACCAAAATTATCACTTAAGAGCGACAAAAGTTGAACAAACCTTGCTTAAGACTGGTTCAAAGGTCAAAGGTCACTAATAAGTGACTGTAATCAAAATTTAGAGTCCATAACTGAAACAAAGCCTAAAAACTAGCTTACCAAGCCAGGAAACCAAAAATATAACTTAAGAGCGACAAAAGTTGAACAAACCTTGCTTAAAGCTGAACTCCGATTACAAAACTACAGAAATGATTAAATAAATAAAATTACCGCCGTACATAATCGCCATACTTGTTTTCAATTTGTAGAAGAAGTATGGCGGCTGTACGGTGTAAGAAAACAGTGGCAGGCCACGCCCACATCCAGTGTTCTCTTGTCAGCCACACTGTCCACATCCGGCTAGTAACATTTCAACTACCAATTACCTCCTGACTGTGGAACGTGTTTACACTATCAGTTTGATGAAAATATCATTGCTACACAATTATTATGTCTGATCAGGTACATATTAGTTTACTAATTAGACCAAATAAGTCAACCACGAAATACTTTGTTCTAAAACAAGGGAAAACTGCCTTACCCCATAGAATAACAATACTATCAACACCAATCATTTTTTTCGTATTTCTTGAAAAATTTTGCACAACAGCGTGTAAACACCCGATAATTTGTAGTATTATAAAGTTTAGTATTATCGTTCCAAAATTTATCCAAAGCGCCATAAAACCATTGTTCTCTCCATCAAAGAAGTATGTTTCACTTCAAAATATTCTTCATCTTGTCGTTATTTATGAGGATCAAGGGACATAAGTGGTTATGTCCCTTGAAGTTATGTCAACAACAAAAAGCATTTGTTGCAATGGTGTTCATAGATTTGTAATTCTTTCGGGTAAGGCAGTTTACCTTGTTTTTAGATCAAAAGTATTTCGTGGCTGAGTTATTTCGTCTAATTAGTAAACTAATTGTGTAGCAATGATATTTTCACCAAACTGATAGTGTAAACACGTTCCACAGTCAGGAGGTAATTGGTAGTTGAAATGTTACTAGCCGGATGTGGACAGTGTGGCTGATAAGAGATACACTGGATGTGGGCGTGGCCTGCCACCGTTTTCGTACACCGTACAGCCGCCATACTTCTTCTACGAATTGAAAACAAGTATGGCGATTATGTACGGTGATATTTTTTTTATTTAATCATTTCTGTAGTTTTGTAATCGGAGTTCAGCTTTAAGAATGCTTCAAAGGTGATATTTATTATTATTATTATTATTTACATTTATATAGCGCCATCTTCCACAAAACGTGTTCAGATGCGCTGTACAATAAAACATGTAATAAAAATAAATATACTTATACAAAAACTATAGAGGTAAAACATAACAGGGTAGCTTTAAATAAAATATATCACAAATGGGTTTTAAAAAAAAATCATAAGTTAAAGGCTTTCTTAAAAAAAATGTTTTAAGAAGTGACTTAAAAGAGATTAAATTTGTGCAGCATCTTATATTAAAAGGTAAAATTCCATAATTTGGGTGCCTGGCCGGTAAAAGATCGATCTCCGAAAGATAAAAGTCTTGCCGATTTATTTACAAGTAAAAAATGATCAGATGAAGAGCGGAGAGTGCGACTCGGTGTGTACATTTCTAAAAGTGAAGATAAATAAGAAGGTGACATATCATTTATACATTTAAAAGTTAAAAGGAGGATTTTAAATTCAATTCTAAAAACAATCGGTAACCAATGGAGTTTCTGTAAAATGGGTCGTCATATTTACTTCCGGTGATGAGCCTTGCTGCTGAATTTTGAACTTTTTGTAATTTGTTAGTGATGCGTAAAGGAGTGCCAACCAGTAAAGAGTTACACTGATCCAAGCGAGAGGTGATGAGAGAATGAACAGGAGTTTTGACAGATGAAGTGGGGAGATTCTTCCGGATGCGGGCTATTTGGCGAATATTAAAATAACATAATTTACAAGTATTATTTACATGAGGCTCCATGGTTACGTATTTATCAAATATAACTCCAATATTTCTAGCAGACAGGGCTGGTGATATTTCATGGGATCCTATAGATAAAGATACGTTGTGATTGACTTTGCTAATAAGATTATTTGAACCTAACAGAATATATTCAGTTTTATCTTCATTCAATTTAAGAAAATTATTAATCATCCACCACCGAATTTCTTCAACACAACATTCGAGTTTGGCCTTACAGAAATTAAAACTATTATTTACAGTAGGTTTAAAAGACAAATATAGTTGAGTATCGTCTGCATACAAATGGAATTCCAGACCATGCCTGCGAACAATTTGGGATAGCAGAGTAGTATAAATGCTAAATAAAATTGGACCTAACACTGACCCCTGCGGCACTCCATACCGAAGACCTTTGTGAGATGATGTTTTATTATTTACGATGACAGATTGTGACCTATTGGTTAAATATGATTTTAATAAATCTAAAGCTAGATCAGTAATTTTAAAATCAGTGGATAAAAGGTTGAATAAAACAGTATGGTCGATGGTATCAAATACCGCAGACAGGTCAAGAAGTATTAAAAGAATGCAATTTTGTTGATCAACGGACATTAAGATATCGTTTTGAACTTTAAGTAGTGCTGTTTCTGTACTATGGTATTTACGATATGCGCTTTGATGAGTACTTAAAATATTATTAGCAGATATATAGTCGATAAGTTGAGTTGCTATACATTTCTCGAGAACTTTTGAGATGAAACTTAAATTAGAAACAGGTCTATAATTTTTGTCTATATTCGGATCTAGGGAAGATTTCTTTATGAGGGGGGTAACAAGGGCATGTTTATAAATATCTGGAAAGCAACCAGTAGTAATTGAGGTATTAATAATGTCACAGATTGCTGGTAGTAATAAAGTCAGGTGTTTTTTGAGAAGCCATGTTGGAATAACATAAAGGTCAAAGGTCAATTTTTGTGTCTCGTAATAGGGTTTGAGTGGATTTGATTAAATTGTCTTGTCCAAGATTATTTTTGTTTGGAAAACATTTCTATGAGTTTCACTTCACAAAATTCACAACTTAAGAGCATAAAATGTTGTACTAATGTTACTTAAGAGCTAATTAATTAACACTAATTTGTAACTGTAATTAGAATTTAGAGACTATAGCTGGAACAAACCCTAAAAACAAGCTTACCGAGTCAGGAAACCAAAGATATAACTTAAGAGCGACAAAGGTTGAACAAACCTTGCTTAAGACTGTTTCAAAATTGACAAAGGTCAATTTTTTGGTCTCGTAATGGGGATTGAGTCTATAGCTGAAGCAAAGCCTAAAAACTAGCTAACCAGGCCAGAAAGCCACAAATATCACTTAAAAGTGCCAAAAATGGAACAAACTTGGCTTAAGATTCAAAACTTTAGACAAAGATACACTGAAACAGGAAATAACGGATTCAGGATTATCCAAAATATGTGAAATAAATGAACATTATAGATACTGTTCTCCCATTACAACCCAAATCAGTTAAGGTTCGTGCTGGAACTGAATGGTATAATGAGGATGTCCAGCTCTCATAGATCGAACAAACCAAGGCAGAGCGGGCATGGCGAAAATCTGGTCTACATGTTCATCGACAAATATTCAAAAAAGGGTTCTATTTCAGAATCGCACCTCTACCAGTTCCCGGGGTCGTAGAGACTTGAAATTTTCAGGGGATGTTCCGCTGGGTTAGCGATAACCTCACACCAAATTTTAGCAAAATCGATCTATAACTTTTCATTTTACCGACCTTTAGCTTCTCCGGGAGATATGTTTATCGGTACGACGCCATTTGCATTTCTTGACAATTTAGACTCGAATAACAAGACACTCAAACGAAAACCAACACTCGGCGCCCCGTGCCTGATGCTGCCGTTCATAAAAGTAATAATAATTTTCGTATATTTTAATTATACGCCCACATGGAAATGTGGTCGTATATTGCAGTCGCCCCCGACCGTCCGTCCACCTATCGTCCACGATTTCTTGTGAACGCTCTAGAGGCTAAAGTTAATACCCGGCTGACTTTAAATTTATGCACAGTGTTTAAGGTCATGAGACGAAAAAGCATATAATGGATTTTGAGGGATATCCGATAATTACTGCCAGAGTTATTACCCTTGATCTCTTCAAAAAATATTGTGAACGCTCTAGCGGCTAAAGTTAATATCCGATTGACTTGAAATTTAAGAACACAATTTTAGGTCACGAGACGAACACGCCTATTAATTTTCAGCGATATACACTAATTACGGCCCTTGATCACTTTGAAAAACCTTGTGAACACTCTAACGGCTAAAGTTAATAGCCGATTGACTTGAAATTTATGCACAGTGTTAAAGGTCACGAGACGAAGAAGCCTATGGATATCCGATAATTACTGCCAGGGTTATTACCCTTGATCTCTCAAAAAATTCTTGTGAGCCGTCTAGCAACTAAAGTTAATATCTGATTGACTTTAAATGTATACACAGTGTCTAAGGTCACGAGACGGAGATTCCTATTGATTTTCAGCGATATCCACTAATTACTGCCGGAGTTATGGCCCTTGATCACTTTGAAAAATCTTGTGAACTCTCTAACGGCTAAAGTTGATATCCGATTGACTTGAAATTTATGCACAATGTTAAAGGTCACGAGACGAAGACGCCTATGGATATCCGATAATTACTGCCTGGGTTATTACCCTTGATCTCTCAAAAAATTCTTGTGAACGCTCTAGCGACTAAAGTTAATATCTGATTGACTTTAAATGTATACACAGTGTCTAAGGTCACGAGACGGAGATGCCTATTGATTTTCAGCTATATCCAATAATTACTGACAGAGTTATGGCCCTTGGTCACTTTGAAAAATCTTGTGCACGCCCTAACGGCTAAAGTTAATAACCGATTGATTTGAAATTTATGCACACAGTTTAAGGTCAGTTTTTCGACACTTGGCCTTTTGGTACGACCTTCACCCCATACAATATTTTAAAGGCCACATTCTTGACTTGGACCACCGACCCTGACCCTTGGTCGTGTCACACACGGCTCGGTCAGAAAACGGTCAAACGTTAAGGGCCTGTGTTTGAAGGGTGGTCTATGGGCCTTGTCAATATGAAAGTCGTGGGTCAAGGCAGGGTTTGAAAGGAATAAAATCATGGAGAGCTCTTAAAGCTGCACCTAAAATTACAAATTCAGAAAATCGCTCTCCTAAAAACCTCACCTCAGATATTCTAGGAGAGTGAAGAGTCGACTCATGTTTTCTGTGACTTAATCCTTCGTATAATAATACAATAGCCTACATCGGTCACTTTATATTTACTCCAAAGTCTCAATCTCAATGTAGCTTTTTCCCCCAAACAATGTTGAAATAAATTCGCCCTCATTTAAACAATACTTTCATTAGAAGCAATAATCGCCATATCATGGAATTCGCTAAATTGGATATACCCGGATGTGTAAATAACCCGGAGTTTCCCCTAAACTTTCAGAATTCGTCTGCTCATTATAAATGACTGATAGATGACAAAAACGTTTGTATTTCTTATTCGGAATCAAGGCTACATTATTTTAATAATAAACAATTTACGAATTTGTGATAAGTTATTTAGGCTATTAAATTTTCTTTAATTTTTGCACCCGAATTGACAACGTATTGTCCGCCATGTTGGTATTGGTCGCTCTCACGTACGCAATGTTTTGAATCGACTCGTGCTCATTTTATTTTGGTTCCTCCACATACATCGGCCTATCAACCGTATTTCGTCATTCAGAACCAAGGCTACATTTTTTAAAAATTAAGTACAATTTATACGTAATATGAAACGTTTTATTATTAATTAGACAAACAAAAAACCATATATCGCAACATCGTATGGTTTTGACTTTTGAATACGTAACCCATTCTTGGTTACGACCGTGAAAATAAGATTTTTTCGATACATTTCAATGCCGATTACTGTCGTTGTTTTTTGTATTTCAGAGGAGAGCCCCCCCAAAAAAGCTCCCCTCAATCAACAAATTGAAAAAATGGCTCTCCTAAAAGGTTCTCCAAGTTTCGATAAGATGAATGCTTTAGAAATTAAGGCGAGTGATTTAGAAATTAAGGAGAGTGATCTGATATTAAAGCCCCAATAACACTCTTGTTGTAACTGACTAATATGTCCCAATCTTCATTCTGGTCAACAAATCGTATTATTTTAGAATATTCCAATTAAATGATGATATAAATTTCATTTTAACACACCTATTTAAAAAAATTGGAAAAATTCAACCAATTGATTTGAACAGTCTAACGTAAACCTTTTCAAATGTGACTTGGATTTTAAAATATTTTCGAACCCTCTGGACAAGTAAAATAGGTTGTAATGGATAATTTACACAACAGGTAGGACACTTAAACATCTAGTACTTAGAATAAGGGTATTATTTATTTTCTGGAGCTACCAAGCCAGCAAGAATGTTATTGTCCCTTTAAGGAGAGTGATTGGTAGATAAATGTTAATAAACCCTCAATGAATTTGTAAAGGAGAGTGATTTTCAATTTTAAGGGGAGGGAAAAAAACTCCCCTGGGTCGACATTCAGGTGAGCTGTAGGCGCTCGAGAGCGATCACTCGCCTTAAAATACAATGATTGCGATTATCGATAGCAAAATAACTATTGATACCCAACACAAATCGGTGACCATACATGGCCGTGGATAGTTAAAAATCGGCCACGAATCTGCGGCCAGATTGTAAAATTCGTAGGCCATGCCGCCGAGGCCGACGGCGTGTCAAGCCTTGCTTGAGGCCGTTAAATAAAAATAAATTATTTTTACGAGAATTTTATTAAAAGCAAAAGCGTTCGCGTTAATTCATTTAAAAGGTTGGGTGATATTTTAAAAAGAGAACCGTGAGTTAGCCTTCGGTACGAGGAGCGTTGTTTATAAAATTCGGGTGCGTTTAAAAATATGTACCTGGGTTTCACTTTAGGTGCACGGTAGGTACGCGAGCGCTTTCGCGCGCCTTTCGTTTCGAGCCCTGTCAAGGTCATGTTACAGAAAACTGAACTCAAACTTTTCACCATGATCTTCCATATTGATCTTTCGAACACAGGCCCTCCACGTTTGACCGTTTTCTGGCCAAGCAGTGTGTGACAGGACCAAAGTCAAGGTCGTTGGTCCAAGTCAAGATTGTGGCCTTTAAATATTGTATGGGGTGAAGGTCGTATTCCAGTTTCAAGTGTCCAAAACCTGACTTTGAAAAGTTTGAGTTCAGTTTTCTGTAACATGACCTTGACCCTCGACTTTGACCCAGTTACCCTTTTGAAGGGCATCGTTTCTGCTTTAACCTCAAACATCGACCTTCATAATACAACGAGAATTAATGCCATGACAAGCATAAACGTAAAGGCCCTGGGCTCAATGGGAATTTAGGGTTCAAGGTCAAAGTCGATGGCACGGTTGGTTAGCCTTGATTACCGGAGGTCACCACGACCTTTAATATTGACAAGGCTCAAAGACCTCTTTTCGAACTCGGGCCCTCAGCGTTTGATCGTTTTCTGACCGGGTCGTGTGTGACAGGACCAAGGTCAAGGTATGTGGTCCAAGTCAAGATTGTGGCCTTTGATATATTGTATGGAGTGAAGGTCGTACCCAAGGTCAAGTGTCCAAAAACTCACTTTGAAAAGTTTGAGTTTAGTTTTCTGTACCATGACCTTGCTACTTTTTTTGAAGGGCATCGTCTCTGCTTTCACATAGAACATCGACCTTCATAATGCAACGCGCAATAGGGCCATGACAAGCATAAACGTAAAGGCCCCGAGCTCGATGGGAATTTGGGGTTCAAGGTCAAAGTGGAGGTCACGGCTGGTTAACCTTAATTACCAAAGGTCACCACGACCTTTCATATTGACAAGGCCCATAGACCACCCTTCAAACACAGGCCCTTAACGTTTGACCGTTTTCTGACCGATCCGTGTGTGACTCAAAATCAATAGGCATCTCCGTCTCGTGACCTTAGACACTGTGTATACATTTAAAGTCAATCAGATATTAACTTTAGTCGCTAGAGCGTTCACAAGAATTTTTTGAGAGATCAAGGGTAATAACCCAGGCAGTAATTATCGGATACCCATAGGCTTCTTCGTCTCGTGACCTTTAACACTGTGCATAAATTTCAAGTCAATCGGATATTAACTTTCGCCGTTAGAGCGTTCACAAGATTTTTCAAAGTGATCAAGGGCCATAACTCTGGCAGTAATTAGTGGATATCGCTGAAAATTGATAGGCGTGTTCATCTCGTGACCTAAAACTGTGTGCTTAAATTTCAAGTCAATCGGAAATTAACTTTAGCCGTTAGAGCGTTCACAAGGTTTTTCAAAGTGATCAAGGGCCACAACTCTGGCAGTAATTATTGAATATAGCTGAAAATCCATAGGATCCTCCGTCTCGTGACCTTAAACACTGTGCATAAATTTGAAGCCAATCGGATATTAACTTTAGCCGTTAGAGCGTTCACGAGATTTTTCGAAGAGATCAAGGGTAATAACTCTGGTAGTAATTATCGGATTTCCCTGAAAATCCATTATATGCTTCTTCGTCTCATGACATTAATAAACACTGTGCATAAATTTGAAGTCAATCGGGTATTAACTTTAGCCTCTAGAGCGTTCACAAGAAATTGTGCCGGGGGCGACGGCAATATACGACCACATTTCCATGTGGGCGTATACTTAAAATATACGAAAATTATTATTAATATTATGAACGGCAGCATCAGGCACGGGGCGCTGAGTGTTGGTTTTCGTTTGAGTGTCTTGTTATTCGAGTCTAAATAGTCAAGAAATGCAAATGGCGTCGTACGGATAAACATATCTCACGGGAGAAGCTAATGGTCGGTAAAATGAAAAGTTATTGGTCGATTTTGCTAAAATTTGGTGTGAGGTCATCTCGAACCCAGCGGAACATCCCCTGAAAACTGGGAACTGGTAGAGGTGCGATTCTGAAATAGAACCCAAAAAAGCAAAACTCGTGGTGGTTAGAAAAATTGAATCAGCAAAAAGATATTTCTATTCAGATAAAATAGAATCCAGTGAAAATAAGCAAAAAAGAACATTTTAAAGTTGTTAACGCGCTACTCGATCACAATGATGGTGTCATAAAACTTCCAACTGATGATGTAACTGATTTACCTAATAGATTTGCTAACTTCTTTTCTTCCAAAATTACGAAAATCAGGAATGATTTAAATAAGTCAGCTTCACCAGGGAGCACTACAACTAAAACCGTCCAGTCTAACGTAAACTGCAATCTAGAAGCTTTTTCACCTGTTGCAGATAATGAAATTAAAAAGTTAATCTGTTCATCAAATTCAAAGTCTTGCATTCTTGATCCGTTACCTACCTGGCTTCTAAAAGAATGCCTCGACTGTATACTTCATTCAGTAACTCACTTGATCAACTGTTCAATCTAAAATGCTTTTTTTCCAGATGTTTTCAAAACTGCAATCGTTGTTCCCTTAATTAAAAAGCCAACTCTTGACCCGAACCATTACAAGAACTATCGACCATTTTCTAATCTCAGCTTTATCTCTAAAATCCCCGAGAAATGCATAGCTAATCAATTAAAAACTTACATTTCTGACAATAGCCTTCTTGAAGTATTTCAAAGTGCATATCGCAAGCATCACAGCAGAGACTGCTCTTGTTCGAGTTCAAAATGACATTCTAAATTCACTAGACAATCATAATTGTGTTCTGCTTATATTGTTAGACCTGTCGTCCGTCTCTGATACCGTTGACCATAGCATCCTTATTTCTCGTTTAATATCTGATTTCGGTATATCTGGCTCTGCCATCAACCTACTCAAGATCCTATTTAACTGATAGAAAACAATCTATTGTTGTCAGTGGAAAATCATCTGAAGATAATGGCATTTTATACGGTGTCCCACAGGGCTCTGTTTTGGGCCCAATTTTATTCAGCTTGTGTACCTCACCATTGGGTAAAATAATTAAAGATAGGTTGCCTGGCAACGAAACATACGCCCACAGCAGCTAAATCGTCCGGGCAGTCAACAAGGGTTGTCGCATATTTTTACATTTTTTTTGGTAATGAAACATTTGTAATACACTAAAATCTGATTAAGAGTAACAACTCATAATGTAATTATCTGAAAATCATTAGAATTTGTTTGCTTTTTATACAGTTTTGCCCCACCCTAACAATTAGTATAGGAAACATTTAACATCATGGATTTAGCTGTTCAGTTATCAAAATTCATTGAAAATCAAAATACTTGTCCGTTTCAACACCTTAAACTCTGTGTATCAATCTGAAGTCAATCGGGTGATAAGTTTGGCATTTATAGCGTCACAAGGTTTTTTGAAGTGATCAAGGGAGACAACTCTGGAAATAATTATTTGAAATCGCTGAACATCAGTAGGCTTCTTCGTTTCATAGCCTTAAACAGCGTGTGTAAATTTAAAGTCAATCGGATATTAACTTTGGCCTCTAGAGCGTCCACAAGATTTTTTGATGTGATCAAGGGCCATTACTCTGGAAATAATTATCAGAGATCGCTGAAAATCAATAAGCTTCTTCGTCTTATGACCTTAAACACTGTGTTTAAATTTAAAGACAATCGGATATTAACTTTGGCCTCTAGAGCGTCCACAAGATTTTTTGAAGTGATCAAGGGCCATAACCCTGGTAGTTATTATCGGAAATCGCTGAAAAACAATAGGCTTCTTCGTCCCATGACCTTAAACACCGTGTATAAATTTAAAGTTAATCGGATATTAACTTTAGCCTCTAGAGCGTCCACAAACAATTGTGGACGCCGGACGGACGGACGGGGGCGACGACAATATACGACCACATTTCAATGTGGGCGTATAAAAATTATAATATCCAGTATCATCTGTATGCACATGATACGCAGTTATATATCTCATTCAAAGATGGCTTTGTTTTAACTAAGCACATTTTAGAATCCTGTATCAATGAAATCCGACAATGGATGTCAACCAATTTTTTAAAGCTGAACGATGATAAAACCGAGTATCTTTTTATTAGCTCACCAACAGTTCAAGAAAAAATTTCAGATAACATTGATATTTCTATAGGCGATGTTTCTGTGGAGCCAGTAAAAACTGCCAGAAACATTGGTGTAATGTTTGATAGTCACCTAAACTTAGAGTCTCATGTAAATAATGTATGTAAATTATGTAATAATCAACTACGTAATATTAGTAAAATCCGCAGTAACCTCTCCTCTGGCGCAATACAAACACTTATAAGTACCTTAATTACCTCCAGACTGGACAGTTGCAATTCCTTACTGATTGGTCTTCCATGTCGCATTATTGATGAACTCCAAAAAGTGCAGAATTCTGCCGCAAGACTGATCACAAGCACGAAATATAATGAGCACATAACCCCGGTTTTATTTCAACTGCACTGGTTGCCTGTTGTTTTTAAAATTAAACATAAAATACTTCTATTAACCTTTAATTGCTTTAATGGTATTGCGCCCTTTTACTTGCCATGTCTATTGAATATTTATAAACCTTCTCGAACGTTACGGTCATCCAAAGACAAATTTTTATTAACGGAAAAAAGAGCCAACCTTTCAAGTTATGGAGAACGATCGTTTTCGTTTCAAGCCCCAAAGCAGTAGAATCTATTGCCTTTTAGTATACGCAGCTGTACCTCTTTAACAACTTTAAAATCTAAACTTAAAACTTTTTTATTCCGAGCGGCTTTTAATTGTTGAATTAATTCTAATTATTCACTATATGTATTTTATAGATATTTATTTTTGTATTTTTGTACTGATTTTATAGATATTTAGATTTTTACGGTTTCTATAATTATTATTTTCTTTTTAATGATTTTATATATCCTATATATTTATCTATCTATTGTAAAGCGCATCTGAACACGTATGTGTAAGTTAGCGCTATATAAGTGTTGTATAATAATAATAATATTCGCGTACAAAGGCGGCCATTTTGTCTGTTAATTTTGGTCTGATTTTCACGAAATTTGAACTCAACCTCCATAACTATGTAACGGTGTTATAATCAAACGTTTTTTTTAAAAATCGGATAACAATTTTGACCTCCAGAGGGACCTCCAGAGGGACCACAAGCTAAAATCGGCGATTATTCGGCAATCAGGGGACATAATTCAGGAAGTTACGATCTGATGGCCGCAAACATCGAAAGGAACCAAGATCTTTGGGTTATAAACATACATGTCAAGTTTCATCAAAATCGGTTCAAACTTGTGACCTCTATAGGGTCCACAACCTTGATATAACATATTTTCACACTATTCGCGTACAAACGGCGGCCATTTTGTCTGTCAATTTTGGTCCGATTTTCACAAAATTTGAACTCAACCTCCATAACCATGTAACGGTGTTATAATCAAACGGTTCTTTAAATCGGATTACAATTTTGACCTCCAGACGGACCATAAGCTAAAAAGAGCGATTTTTCGGACAATCAGGGGCCATAATTCAGGAAGTTATGATCCGATGGGCGCAAATATCGATAGGAACCAAGACCCTTGGGTTATAAACATGCATTTCAATTTCATCGAAATCGGTTCAAAATTGTGACCTCTACACTGTTCACAAGCTAAAAACGTGATTTTTCGTACAATCAGGGGCCATAACCCATGAAGTTACAGTCCGAAACATGCCAATATCGAAAGGAACCAAGATCTTAGGGTGATAAACCTATATTTTAAGGTTCATTGAAATCGGATAAAAATTGTGACCTGTAGACTGTTCACAAACAATTGTGGACGGATGGACCAACAGGGGCGACGACAATATACGTCGACATGAAAATGTGGGCGTATAAAAATTACTTAATTGGAAAACCAACGAAGGAAAATCGAAGCATAATTGAAAGAAATTGTGAACAAATACATTTTTTAAATAATATTAATGTGTACCCTTGACGAAAGCAGCCGTGTAATGGACTTTTACTTTTCTATCTTGTTTCAGTTTATGTAGATACATCTACATACATTACACCCACATTTTGCAAGAGATGAATAAAGAACCTCAACTAAATACGATTTTTGTTACAATCAGTGGCGATAATCCAAGAAGTTATGGTCTGAAATGTGTGAATATCGAAAGGGACTGAAATCTTTGGGATAAAAAGATGTATTTTTCGTACAATCAGGGGCCATAATTTAGGGAGTTGCACAAATAGCGAAAGGAACTAAGATCTTTGTGTTATAAAAATACTTTTTAAGTTTAATCAAAATCAGACGAAAATTGTGACCTCTTAAGAGTGTCAACTCTTTCATATTCGAAAATTCTTGTCTATATAGTTAATAATTGTCTGTGTAATTAATGATTGTTTTGTAGTATTTATTTAAAACACACACTTTATAATGACACTGTCTTTTCATGTTTATCACAATTGAACATAAATTCCCCCAAATAATATTACAATATGGAATCTTCCTCATCATAATTATCTTTAACTTGGACCTCTTCTCCATTTAAATCTTTCCTACATACAGGACAGGTACCATGCTACAATAAAAATAATAAATCATCATAAGTATTAAATGTGTAGACTGATGGTCTCAACATTTATATAAGATGATTTAGCAGATTATCATAATCCAAAGGTTCAGTCATAAGCGCTCACAAGGCTGTAAAATTGTTCGACCTCAAATGAAATTTCTCACTAGTTTCACCACTCTCCCTCAATTTATAATCCAAGTTATAACTCTGCCCAACCTGGGCAGAAAATGGCCATTACAGAACTTAGTCAAGGTATTGATGTAATTAAACTAGGCAAGTTTCAACAATTTCACTTAATGGTGTCATTATAGGATTAGGAGATTGGTTTAAAAGAATTGACAGTTCTCGCTATAATAGTCAAACCAACGGCTGCCGGAGTGTATACGCCCACATTTTGCAAGAAACGGGTAGAGAACAAGCTCAAAAAACAAGTCAACAGTAAGGCTGACGTCCCCCGCCGAAATCCCAAAATAAATAGATGACAAATATTAATTAAAGTTACATTATGGGAGATAAGATAGAGATATGTCAGTTCTCACTATAATAGTTAAAAACTAGATAGTGTAAAGGTAATTTGCTGAAAATTTCAGTCAAATTGATCCACTATTGGCCGAGAAAAAAAGCGTTTGAAATATTCGCATAGCCTCGGTCATCATTACTCAAATCATTAATATAAACAGCATAGTCTCGATTATCCACTTGATTGATTTAATTATCAACGGCCATTAAGCGGCATATAGGATTTTAATCCGCCAACATCGAATGCTAGCCTTGACATCAAAAGTTTATTATGGTCTGGATATGGTAATTATGTCTAATTGATTATTTACATAACATTTCAGGCCTAAAGAAAGACATGTAATAAGCAGATTTCTCTATGCCATCTGTCTATCTTATGCTCTTGCATAATGCTATTTTAATGGCACATTAATATTTTCAAAAGTATCGACAGTCAAACTATACACTAAGTTTCATCACTTTCTATCAAATGTAATCAAGGTTATATATAGTGTCCCAAAGAAACGACTAATGAAATTGCTTAGCTCTGCTTAACTTCATTAATATAAACAGCATAGTCTCGATTATCCACTTGATTGATTTAATTATCAACGGCCATTAAGCGGCATATATGATTTTAATCCGCCAACATCGAATGCTAGCCTTGACATCAAAAGTTTATTATGGTCTGGATATGTTAATTATGTCTAATTGATTATTTACATAACATTTCAGGCCTAAAGAAAGACATGTAATAAGCAGATTTCTCTATGCCATCTGTCTATCTTATGCTCTTGCATAATGCTATTTTAATGGCACATTAATATTTTCAAAAGTATCGACAGTCAAACTATACACTAAGTTTCATCACTTTCTATCAAATGTAATCAAGGTTATATATAGTGTCCCAAAGAAACGACTAATGAAATTGCTTAGCTCTGCTTAACTTCAGCTTGAAATGTTAATCATTGAACTCAGTCAAGACATTTCCTATATGAACATCAACATCAAGTTTAAACATTCTACCTTAATTGAAAGCAAAGTTGTTATGTTCCAAAGTCTTGACCAATCAAATTACCTTTTGAACTTATTCAAGGTCATGATATAATGAATCTATATCAAGAGTTTCATCACCCTCAAATCATTATAACCAAAGTTATCGTGCCACAAAGAATCAACCAATCAGATTGCTTACTCCAAGCAGAAAATGCTCATCTTCGAACTCCATCAAGAACTAATAAACACCTACACAATTCCTGTTTTCTTCGAAAGTCGGGGGACAAAAAAAAACCCAACATGCTTTTTATGTACAATCAGGGGCCATAATCAATAATTGTCAAAATTGAACTTCGAGTTCACCCGTAATTAGTGTCTAACTGTGGTACATTTAAACGTTTTTTTTTAAAAATCGGAGAAAAATTGTCATCTCTGGATGGTATACAAGCTACAAATGTGAATTTCGTACAATCAGGGGCCATAATCCAGGATGTTAAAGTCTGATCTGCACAAATATTGAAAAAAACCAAGATCATAAACGTACATTTCAAATTTCAGAAATATCCGATAAAAATTGTGACTTCTAGAGGGTCTTTAACCTTGGTATTACATACTTTTACACTTTGTGCCTACAATGAGCGGTCATTTTATCCGGTAGTTTCCAACTCAACCTTTTTTGATGTGTAACGGTTATATATTTAATCGTTTCATCCACAATTTTCACCCAATTTTGACAAAACATTAAATATAGGTCTATTTCCCACAAATCTCGGTTTCTTTCGATATTGGCATGTATCATTATAGATTATGGTCCGACTTACGAAAAATGTTTTTAGCTTATGGACACGCTAGAGGTCACAATTTTCACCCGATTTTGATGAAACTTGGTATGGATATTTATAACCCATAGATCTTCGGTATTCTATTCATGCATATCGGATCGTAAATTCCTGAATTATGGCCTCTGGTTTTACAAAAAAAAACCCGTATTTCTAGCTTGTTATCACAATTATTATCCGATTTAATATTTAAAAAATAGGTTGCCAGGCAACAAAACATACGCCCACACAGCAGCCAAATCGTCCGGGCAGTCAACAAGAGTTGTCGCATATTAAGGAATTATCAGAAAATCATTAGAATTTGTTTGGTTTTTATAATCAAACGGGTTTTTTTTTAAATCAGATAATAATTGTGACCTCCAGAGGCACCACAAGCTAAAAAGGGTGATTTTTCGTACAATCAGGGGACATAATTCAGGAAGTAATGACCCAATGGGCGCAAATATCGAAAGGAACCAAGATCTTTGGGTTATAAACATACCTGTCAACTTACATCAAAATCGATTCAAAATTGTGACCTCTATAAGGTCCACAACCTTTATATAACATATTTTCACAATATTCGCGTACAAACGGCGGGCATTTTGTCCGTCAATATTGGTCCGATTTTCCCAAAATTCATACTCAACCTTCACAATCATGGAATGGTGATATAATCAAACGTTTTGTTAAATCGGATAACAATTTTGACCTCCAGAGGGACCACAAGCTAAAAAGGGCGATTTTTTGGACAATCAGGGGCCATCATTCAGGAAGTTACGATCCGATGGTCGCAAATATCGAAAGGAACCAAGATCTTTGGGTTATAAACATACATGTCAAGTTTCATCAAAATTGGTTCAAAATTGTGACCTCTATAAGGTCCACAACCTTGATATAACATATTTTCACACTATTTGCGTACAAACGACGGCCATTTTGTCCGTCAATTTTGGTCCGATTTTCACGAAATTCGAACTCAACCTTCATAACCATGGAACGGTGATATAATCAAACGGTTTTTTAAATCGGATAACAATTTTGACCTCCAGAGGGACCACAAGCTAAAAAGGGCAATTTTTCGGACAATCAGGGGCCATAATTCAGGAAGTTACGATCCGATTGGCGCAAATATCGAAAGGAACCAAGATCTTTGGGTTATAAACATGCATTTCAAGTTTCATCCAAATCGGTTCAAAATTGTGTCCTCTACACTGTTCACAACCTTGATATAACATATTTTCACACTATTCGCGTACAAATGGCGGCCATTTTGTCCGTCAATTTTGGTCCGATTTTCACGAAATTCGAACTCAACCTTCATAACCATGGAACGGTGATATAATCAAACGTTTTTTTTTAAATCGGATAACAATTTTGACCTCCAGAGGGACCACAAGCTAAAAAGGGCGATTTTTTTCGGACAACCAGGGACCATAATTCAGGAAGTTACGATCCGATTGGCGCAAATATCGAAAGGAACCAAGATCTTTGGGTTATAAATATGCATTTCAAGTTTCATCCAAATCGGTTCAAAATCGTGACCTCTACACTGTTCACAAGCTAAAAAACGTGATTTTTCGTACAATCAGGGGCCATAACCCATGAACTTACAGTCCGATACATACCAATATCGAAAGGAACCGAGATCTTAGGGTGATAAACCTATGTTTTAAGTTTCCTTGAAATGGGATAAAAATTGTGACCTGTAGACTGTTCACAAACAATTGTGGACGGACGGACGGACGGACGAACAGGGGCGCTCTGACTTTAGTTACTCTATCTATTGTGAATATTTTAATTAATATAGTAAGATTTAAATTGTAAATATCGTTTACAATAAGAATATTTTATATTGAAAATCTACAATAAGATTTATATTCAAAATTACATAAGATTCAATTTTCTTGACATACGTCTTACTTTCGTTCAACACAGGCATCGCCAAATAGAAAGTAACTTGTAACATAATTTGAACATTTGATATTACTTACAAATATTATCTTTCAGATTTATTGAATGTGTACTGTAGGTTGTTACCTTATAGTTATAAATAAACTGTTTGTTTTGTTTGTTTATCCATCTGTTGTTGCCGTATTCTGTCTGGCAGCCGTTGGTTAAAATTGAATATAAATTGTGACTTCTCGCGGAACCACAAGCAAACAAGCGATTTTTCAAACAATCAGGGGCCGTAATCCTGGAAGTTACGTTTGGATATGGATACAGCTCACCAAATATTCCTACGCTGTCACCCATGAAACAAGATCCAAAGCTATTTCTAGTCGTTCTCTACCCTTTCGCTTTAACCCCTTTTGCATGACGATTTTTGATGAGTTTTTGGTCTAGAATCAAAGAAAACCGTTTGTAAATATATTTTCTGCTAGGTTTTGGTGAATATTCATGATTTGGAGATGGAAGAATATGAGAGTTGAGAGTTTGGTTAGGTTGAAAATTTGGGCCGAAATTGCATGTTTATTGGTCTTTACTTTTAGTTTGTGGCTTAGTTTTGAAAATATAAATACTTAATTCTCAGAAAATACGTAAAAGATATTTTGACAACAGAAAATCTAAAAATAAAAAACAAGTTAAATTACCCCCCAAAATAATAAAAGATTGGAGGAAAATTGTGGTTTTGCTGCAAATTTCTAAATTTTCATTTCATTCTTTACAGTAAGAAAAACATTTAAATGCCAAATTTGGGCTTATTCAGCCTCAGAAAGCACAGATAAAAAGAACACTATTGTAATTTAACAAAATTGTGGCTAAAATAAGGAATATTCACAAAAATCTCCAGATTTTCCCCATTTGTTGTAGACATTAATCCATTCATGACTACTTAAATGGGTCAAAATATCTTTTTTCATTGTTAATATAACTTAGCCAGGTTTAGAAAACGCTCCAGTTTTCCTACAGAAAATTGAAAATTACTAACACTGTGTTGATAAAGTACAGCAGATGTCAAAACAGGGGTTGGCTCAATTTAGCAATTATGTTACCCAGAACAAGCAGTTCGTCTTCTTTGAAACATTAAATTCTTGCATTTCCTTATATAGAAAGCAATATTCAAGTCTTTCTAGACATTTTTCAGTACGCCATTGCTACAAATGCCCAAACCCACCCACCCCTTTTTTAAAATATGTTTTGAGAGATTTAATTGCACCTGTGTTGACATTTAAATGATAGTGATTGGAATTTGTGGCTCAATAACAGCTAAGAATGTTATTTTTTTTTTACCAAAAAATGGTTATTTGGTACATTTCAAAGATTTCTAACATATTTTGTTTAAAGTTAAAATTAGAACTTTGAGACACGTCAGGCTATTGAGACCACACCTTGATACATAATAGGTGTAGATGTGCAAATGTTAGCTTATTGTTTAATATTTTCGTATCAAGATTTGTGGTGTTTGTTGCATCTATGTTGCTTACGTAATTTTGTAGGAATATTACTGACATAAATTTGAATGCCGTGCGGGAATTAAATATGAAAAATAACGAGTTGCACCTATTTTTCTTATTACGTAAGAATTTGAATATTTTGTTGACACGTGATTTTTGGGTGTGTTCTAAAAACTGTTTTCTTAAATAATGATAAGAGTTATGTCCCTTTATTTTCCGTAAAAATGTCTGAAAAGACAAATTTTGAAATCCCATCACTGGTATAGATATCAAATCAGTGCAACTGATTTGCAAGTTTTCTGTTTGCATATTAACCGCGGATTCTATTTCCTGACAGTTTGGATATTTAAGAAAGGGGGAAATTATTGGTATTTGAAAGATACATGTAAATTTGGTACATTTTTCATGACATGCCAGTAAAAAATTATATTTTTGAAAAAACATCCAATCTAGATCTGCTAAGCAGATATTAGAGCCTTCATATTCACAGTCACTTTCTGTCACATGTCATGGGTCATATGAATAATCCGAACAAGAAAAAATAAATCATTAAAATAGGTCACAATCTAGTGAAGTTAATGTCATTTTTCACCCGTAAACAACTTTGTCGGCACGAAAAACATCAAAAGCAAAATTTGAATTTTTGAAATAGTCAAATACCAAAAATTCGACCCGTATCCCGGCTATCCTGAAATGTATTAATTTCAGAAACAGGAGAGGCATTGAATATACTATGCCCCATTGTGTTTGTTTACAAACCCGCAAATGTCGATTTTTCACTATTTTTCATATTCACTTCAAAATGGCGACCATCAGTTGACCCAAATCAAAATTCTGCTCTGAACGTTTTTTATGCATTCCTTCAAGGATTCAGAAAATAAAACTCCCATGTCTGTAAGTGCAATATCGCAATAGCCTTAGGCCCATATTTTCGAAAGTGGTTTAGTGCTAATCATAGATTTCATCTCTGATTTTCCGACCAGCCATATTCTAAAAAGCTGATTAAATCTTAAGCTTAGATTTTTATAAACTTTGATTAGCCTAATCATTGGAGTAATCATTGTTCGAGAATACCATAAAATGTGGTATTCTCGAACGTTGATTTGTACTTAATCATAGACTAAATCACCTCAATATTTAGTCATCTCAGGGGGGTAGTTTAAGGAAGGATTAAGTACGTGGATATGCAATTACAATATATTCAATATTATAGAAATGATTATTTTCATTGAATTCAGACACTTTGCACTTATATTTTGCTACAATTATCACATTCACAGTACATTCGGCTGAAAGCGTTTTTTTTAAATAAATATACTTTCTCTATAATATAAAAAATAGGTTGCCAGGCAACGAACCATACGCCCACACAGCAGCCAAATCTTCCGGGCAGTCAACAAGAGTTGTTGCATTTTAAGTAATCATCAGAAAATCATAATTCAAGCTAACCCATAACTACGGTGTAACTGTGATATAATCAAACGTTTTTTAAATCAGATAATAATTGTGACCACCAGAGGGACAAGCTAAAAAGGGTGATTTTTCGTACAATCAGGGGCCATAATTCAGGAAGTTACGATCCGATATGGGCAAATATGCAATGGAACCAAGATTATTAGGTTATAAACATGTATTTCAAGTTTCATTAAAATCAGTTCAAAATTGTGACCTCTATAGGGTCCACAACCTTGATATAACATATTTTCACACTATTCGTGTACAAACGGCGGCCATTTTGTCCGTCAATTCTAGTCCGATTTTCACGAAATTCAAACTCAACCTTCATAACCATGGAACGGTGATATAATCGAACGTTTTTTTTAAAAATCGGATAACAATTTTGACCTCCAGAGGGATCACAAGCTAACAAAAGCGATTTTTCGGAAAATCAGGGGCCATAATTCAGGAAGTTACGATCCGATGGGCGCAAATATCGAAAGGAACCAAGATCTTTGGGTTATAAACCTACATGTCAAGTTTCATCAAAATCGGTTCAAAATTGTGACCTCTATAAGGTCCACAACCTTGATAGAGCATATTTTCACACTATTCGCGTACAAACTGCGGCCATTTTGTCCGTCAATTTTGGTCCGATTTTCACGAGAAATTCTAACTCGACCTTCATAACCATGGAACGGTGATATAATCAAACGGTTTTTTTTAAATCGGATAACAATTTTGACCTCCAGAGGGACCACAAGCTAAAAAGGGCGATTTTTCGGACAATCAGGGGCCATAATTCAGGAAAAGTTACGATCCGAGGGGCGCAAATATCGAAAGGAACCAAGATCTTTGGGTTATAAACATACATATAAAGTTTCATCAAAATCGGATCAAAATTGTGACCTCTATGGTGGCCTAGAGTCTGAATAGCATTTTTTTCTAAATAGGCTAAAAAAAAAAAAGTCAGAAAAAAAAAAAAAATAAACTACATTTGCCTAGCGTCTTAATAGTGTCTTGATTAACCAGACCCTCAGTGTGGGTTATCTCCTTTCCGAAAGTAATATTCGTCGTAAAGTGTAAACCACTGATAGATCAGTGGTGTAAACAAGCCTAAATTAGACAAACTGCGGCGCTATTGCACTTTCACACCTGTACTAGTTCCCGTTGTGGTAAACGCTTGAAATTTGCAGGGTATGTTCAGGTGGACTAGCGATTACATCACACCAAATTCCAGCCAAAAGCCAAATCGATGTATAACTTTTCATTTTACCGACCTTTAGCTTCTTCAAGGAGATATATTTATCCGTTCGACGCCATTTGCATTTGTTGACTATTTAGACTCGAATAACAAGACACTCAGACGGACTTCGACTCTCCGCGCTACATGTTTAACGCTCTCAGTTCATAATAATAATAATAATACTTTTCGCATATTTTAATTTTTGCGCTAAGCTACGGACGTCCACAAGGGACAATCAAATGAAAAAAAAAAATCTGACTATCTTGTTATTACAAGATAGCCTATGTTGTAATTACAAGATAGCGAGAAGCCCATGGGTAACAATTTTAAGGTCGCCACACCGATTTCATGCTCCCATAAATACCACTGACTTCATACTTTCACCAACTACATATTTATATCATAATTCATAATCTTAATGCGCTCATTGAAGCCACAGAACGCTATTTATATTTTTCGGAAAACTTTTGAATCATAGACAGTAAGTAGGGAAAAAGATATTCTGAAAAATGGACCCTTCCTCAATGAAATGAGCTGACTGACAGAGCGTTTATTTATAGCTTGTGGTATCTCCCGACGAATACAAAGTTTTGAGAGGAATTTGAAGCAAATATTTGATAGATTTATTAGCTTGAATATATTTTTAGCCCAAATAAATCATCAAACCATACCGTTTGTACGAGGGGGGGGGGGGGTATCTTTAAGGAGAAAATGAAATCAATATATCATTAATAAATGATATCAATGAGGAACTTAAGTGAATGAGAGTTTGAACTTAATGGATAGTTTTTAATGAGGGCACGATCATGTAACATACAAAAGTACTTCGTTGACCATGGGGCTTGGATGGCCGATTGGTTAGCACGTGTCATTGAGTCAACTGGCGTGGTTTTCGAATCCTCGTTTGTACGTGACAGAGAGAAGGGTCGCTTGTCCAACCTTGTGGGTTTCCTCCCACTTCTAAAGATAGGTTGCCAGGCAACGAAACATACGCCCACAGCAGCTAAATCGTCCGGGCAGTCAACAAGAGTTGTCGCATATTTTTACTTTTTTCGGTAATGAAACATTTGTAATACTCTAAAAACTGATTAAGAGTAACAACTCATTATGTAATTATCAGAAAATCATTAGAATTTGATTGCTTTTTATAAAGTTTTACCCCACGCTAACAATTGAATTAGTATATATACATGAAACATTTAAAATCACGGATTTAGCTTTTCAGTTATCAAAATTCATTGAAAATCAATATACTTGTTCGTTTTAACACCTTAAACTCTGTGTATCAATCTGAAGTCAATCAGATGATAAGTTTGGTCTTTAAAGCGTCCACAAGATTTTTTGAAGTGATCAAGGGCCATAACTCTGGCACTAATTATCGGAAATTGCTGAAAATCAATAGGCTTCTTCGTCTCATGACCTTAAACACTGTGTATAAATTTAAAGCCAATCGGATATTAACTTTGGCCTCTATAGCGTCCACAAGATTTTTTGAAGTGATCAAGGGCCATAACTCTGGCACTAATTATCGGAAATCGCTGAAAATCAATAGGCTTCTTCGTCTCATGACCTTAAACACTGTGTATAAATTTAAAGCCAATCGGATATTAACTTTGGCCTCTATAGCGTCCACAAGATTTTTTGAAGTGATCAAGGACCATAACTCTGGCACTAATAATCGGAAATCGCTTAAAATCAATAGGCTTCTTCGTCTCATGACCTTAAACACTGTGTATAAATTTAAAGCCAATCGGATATTAACTTTGGCCTCTATAGCGTCCACAAGATTTTTTGAAGTGATCAAGGGCCATAACTCTGGCACTAATTATCGGAAATCGATGAAAATCAATAGGCTTCTTCGTCTCATGACCTTAAACACTGTGTATAAATTTAAAGCCAATCGGATATTAACTTTGGATATTAACTAGAGCGTCCACAAGATTTTTTGAAGTGATCAAGGGCCATAACTCTGGTAGTTATTATCGGAAATCGCTGAAAAACAATAGGCTTCTTCGTCTCATGACCTTAAACACTGTGTATAAATTTAAAGTCAATTGGATATTAACTTTAGCCTCTAGAGCGTCCACAAGCAATTGTGGACGCCGGACCGACGGACCGACGGACGGGGGCGACGACAATATACGACCACATTTCAATGTGGGCGTATAAAAAGAGAGAGAAATGTGGTTTAACGTCCACTCGCAACAAATTAGGTCATTTCGGAACTAACACATGGGTTGATTTCATTTCAATAATTCGCTTTGACCGATTTCTGAATCACCAGTGTGTGACAGTACCAAGGTCAGCTTCGGTGGTCCAAGACCATAATGTAGCCTTTAAACTATAGTATGTGGCGAAGGTCGTATCCCATGGTCAAAAGTCCAAAAACTGACTTTGAAAAGTTTGAGTTCAGTTTTTCTGTAACCTTTGACCTACGACTTTGATCCGGTTATCATTTTTGAAGGGCATCGTCTCTGCTTTCACCCCGAACATTGAAATTGATAATATAGCAAGAAATAGGCCGACGGCAAGCGTAAACGCAAAGATCCCGAGATTGGTGGAAAATTTCAAGTCGGGGTCAGCATCGAGTTCACAACGTTATTCCCACGTAAACGCTAATCAAATTGGTCATCACCAAATAGTCGTTTACAGAAAATGGAGGCTTAGCGCAAAAATTAAAATATACGAAAATTATTATTATTATTATTATTATTATGAACTGCGAGCGTTAGGCCTGTAGCGCAGAGTGTCGGAGTCCGTCTGGGTGTCTTGTTATTCGAGTCTAAATAGTCAACAAATGCCAATGGCGTCGAACGGATCAATATATCTCCTTGGAGAAGATAAAGGTCGATAAAATGAAAAGTTATTGATCGATTTGGCTGGAATTTGTTGTGAGATCATCGCTAGCCTACCCGAACAAGCTCTGACAATTCAACCCTCTACGACCACGGGAACTGGTACACTTTACGACGATTATTACTTTCGGAAGAGAGATAACTCACACTGGGTGTCTGGTTAACCAAGACACTATTAAGATGCTAGGCAAATGTAGTTTAATTTTTTTTCTTTTTTATTTTCTGACAATTTAAAAAAATTTTTTTTTTTTTTTTTTTTAAGCCTATTTAGAAAAAAATGCTATTCAGACTGTAGGCCACCATAGACCATAGGTCCAAAACCTTGATATAACATATTTTCACACTATTCGAGTACAATGGCTGCCATTTTGTCCGTCAATTTTGGTCCGATTTTCACGAAATTCAAACTCAACCTTCATAACCATGGAACGGTGATATAATAAAACGTTTTTTTTTAAATCGGATAACAATTTTGATGTCCAGAGTGACCACAAGCTAAAAAGGGCGACTTTTCGGACAATCAGGGGCCATAATTCAGAAAGTTACGATCCGATGGTCGCAAATATCGAAAGGAACCAAGATCTTTGGGTTATAAACATGCATATCAAGTTTCATCCAAATCGGTTCAAAATTGTGACCTCTACACTGTTCACAAGATAAAAAACGTGATTTTTCGTACATTCAGGGGCCATAACCCATGAAGTTACAGTCCGATACATGCCAATATCGAAAGGAACCGAGATCTTAGGGTGATAAACCTATATTTTAAGTTTCATTGAAATCGGATAAAGATAGGCTGGCACTGCCAGGCAGGATACGCCCACATTTTCGAGAGATGGACAGAGAACAAGCAATACCGAAAGTGATTTTTCCTACATCTTTAAGTCCTGTATTTCATACTGTATTCGGAGCAGCCATTTAGTTGGTCAGTTCCAGTCTGATATTAATGAAATTCGAAACCGACAATGATTATGGTGTGACGGTACACAACCTAGAAATGTGACTTTTCATCAAAATCGGATAAGAATTGTGACCTGTAGAGAGTCCACAACCATGATATACCATATTTTTACACTATTCACGTACAAACGGCGACCATTTCGTCCGGCAATTTTGGTACGATTTTCACGAAATTAGAACTCAACCTTCCTCATCAAAATCGAATTAAAATTGTGACCTATACAGGGTCCACAACCATGATATATCATTTTTTTAACAGTATTCGCGTACAAACGGCGGCCATTTTGTCTGTCAATTTTGGTCCGATTTTCCCGAAATTCAAACTCAACCTTCCTTACAGTGTAACGGTGATATAATCAAACGTTTTCTTAAATTGGATAATAATTGTGACCTCCAGAGGGACCACAAGCTAAAGAAAGGGGGATTTTGCGTATAACCAGGGGCCATAATTCAGGAAGTTACGATCCGATATGCGCAAATATCGAAAAGAACCAAGATCTTTAGGTTATAACCATGAATTTCAAGTTTCATCAAAATCAAATTAAAATTGTGACCTTTACAGGGTCCACAACCTTCATATACCATTTTTTAACAGTATTCGCGTACAAACGGCGGCCATTTTGTATGGCAATTTTGGTCTGATTTTCCCGAAATTCGAACTCAACCTTCCTTACGGTGTAACGGTAATATAATCAAACGTTTTTTTAAATCAGATAATAATTGTGACCTCCAAGCTAAAAAAAAAGGCGATTTTGCGTATAATCAGGGGCCATAATTCAGGAAGTTACGATCCGATATGCGCAAATATCGAAAGGAAGCAAGATCTTTGGGTTATAACCATGAATTTAAAGTTTCATCAAAATCGAATCAAAATTGTGACCTCCACAGGGTCCACAACCTTGATATACCATTTTTTAACAGCATTCGCGTACAAACGGCGGCCATTTTGTATGGCAATTTTCGTCCGATTTTCCCGAAATTCGAACTCAACCTTCCTTAGGGTGTAACGGTGATATAATCAAACGGTTTTTTAAATCGAATAATAATTGTGACCTCCAGAGGGACCACAAGCTAAAAAGGGTGATTTTTCGGACAACCAGGGGCCATAATTCAGGAAATTACATTCCGATAGCCGCAAATATCGAAAGGAACCAAGATCTTTGGGTTTCAAACATTCATGTCAAGTTTCATCAAAATCGGTTCAAAATTGTGACCTCTATAGGGTCCACAAGCTAAAAACGTGATTTTTCAGACAATCAGGGGCCATAATCCATGAAGTTTTGATCCGATACATGCCAATATCGAAAGCAGCCGAGATCTTTTGGGGATAAACCTATATTTCAAGTTTCGTCAAAATCGGATAAGAATTGTGACCTTTAGAGAGTCCACAAACAAATTGTGGACGGACGGACGTCCGGACGGACGGACGGACGTCCGGACGGACAGGGGCGACGACATAATACGTCCACATGAAAATGTGGGCGTATAAAAATTGTGACCTGTAGACTGTTCACAAACAATTGTGGACGGACGGACGTCCGGACGGACAGGGGCGACGACAATATACGTCCACATGAAAATGTGGGCGTATAAAAATATAAATAATTGCGTGTACTTTAGTATGAATATACTACAAAATACAAATAAATTTTAAAGAACCTTTTCACAAAAGGAATTGCAAATAACGAAACAAATCAATATCTTGGCACGAAAGAGAACCGTCACGTATGACAATATCTTTATTAGATAACGATAGTTTATATTTACGACATTTTCTGACGCAAATCTAACGTCAAGTTTACATCATATTTTGACATAAATATAGCGTAAAGTTTACGTTAGATCTACGTCCAAAAATGACAAAAACTTTACGTTAGATTTGTGTTAGAAAATGATGTAAAAATAAGGTAAAAATGACGTAAAATTTACGTTAGATTAACGTCATTTCATGACATTACATTATCGTTAAGAAGATGAGCAAAATGATTGTAGTCTGACCAACCATTTTGACGTAAATGTGGCGTAAATTATAACTTCAATTTTTGACGTTAATCTAACATGATTAAAACACGACCATTTTATGGAAATCAGGGTCATGATCCTCAGAGTAAAATGTTTGCTCAACTAACCCGCAGACCCGTGATTGGTACATGCATTTACTGAGAATCAGGATTTCAGAGCAGTAGGACTTTAAACCCCATTTCATTTCATTATATATCTAACATTAAATTTTAAAATTTACATCACTTTCTTTTGTAAATCTTTAATGAGTATGTAGAAATATAACCCTTGAAATGTTAACAGTCAACCAATAACCTTTTGAAATCGCAAATTCATATAATTACAACAAAAAGTCAACTTAATATCTAAATTTTATTAATCTTTAAAAAAAAAATACAATTGTTAACAGTAATCATACATCGTGAATGGTGATAATTGACAAGAATACAAACAGGGTGACCATACACAAACCATAACTATAAACATTTCTCTCGGCAGCAGGGCTACGGCAAACTCTTACATCTTATATAAAATTCCATCAAACTGCCAAGAAATGTTTCACACACACATCAAAGTGTACACAGTACCTTGTTTTTTTGTCCCATTCGTATGACTAGTCACCTATCCATGTCAGGTCCTCTGTCCTGCATCACTGACATTTGAAAATGTTCCAAGAAAAAGGTCTAAATTAGTCTTGCGAAAGTGTGGATATGCATATCAGAAAGGAAAACTGGGATATTGTCCAAATTTGGCCAAAACCTTTACGTGTAGCCTTTATCTTGTTTGCTCAAGGCATTGATGGAATGGAATGAAATGAAATGAAATGAAATGAAATGAAATGGGGTTTGACAACCTATTCCGACGTGGCTAATGAAAAGGGACATACTCTATACGGTGTGCGATCAGGGAATTTTGTCCAGGCAGTGGCTAAGGCCTACTCCTATATCGTATTCGAACTGCCTGGTGATCTTTTACATGCACACCAATGTGTTCACAGACGCACGGTCATTCATACCATCCAAACGACTAGACAGCTTTCCTTGTCAGACCCTCTGTCTTGAGGTTGGACACTAGATCCCTGCATTGGCCGAGAAAGTTAATCCAGATTTTCCAGTGTGGTTTCCACTTGTCAGTGATGTAGGACGGAGGGCCTAACAAGGACAACTGTCTAGTCATTCAGATGGGACAAAAAAACTAAGGTCCTGTGTACAAATTGGTGTGCACGTAAAAGATCCCGGGGATCGCGGTGGCTAAGTGCATAAGGCGCTGGTTCGCTACCCTGGAGGTCGGGCGTTCGATCCCTGCATTGGCCGAGAGAGTTCATCTCGATTTTCCGGCGTGATTTCCCCTTGTCAGTGATGCAGAAGGAGGGCCTGACAAGGACAGCTGCCTAGACGTTCGGATGGGACGAAAAACCGAGGTCCAGAATTCAAATTGGAGTGCACGTAAACGATCCCTTGGCAGTTGGAATTCGATATAAGAGCAGGCCGTAGCGCCGCTGCCGGGGCAAAATTTCCCTCATAGTACACTGCATGGCATATGCCCGTCTTCCATTAACCCAGGTTAGGTGCAAAAGAGTAGGACGTTAAACCCCATTTCATTTCATTTGGTAGTTGGAATTTGATTATAAGAGTAGGCAGTAGCCCTGTCGTCCAGACAAAATTTCCCTCATAGCACACCGTATAGAGTATGCCCGTCTTCACTAGCCCATATCATTTCATTTCACACCTGTTTGAGAAATGAAGAATGAAGACGGGCATATACCACCCTGTGTGCTACGAGGGAAATTTTGTCTCGACAGCAGGGCTACGGCATACTCTTATATCAAATTCCATCCAACTGACAAGAAATGCTTCACACACACACACATCAAAGTGTACACATTACCTTGGTTTTTTGTCCCATTCGTATGACTAGTCACCTATCCATGTCAGGTCCTCTGTCCTGCATCACTGTCAATTGAAAATGTTCAAGAAAAAGGTCTACATTAGTCTTGTGGAAGTGTGGATATGCATAGCAGAAAGTAAAACTGGAATATTGACCAACTTTGGCCAAAACCTATACATGTAGCCTCTATCTCGTTTGCTCAAGGCATTGATGGAATGAAATGAAATGAATTGGGGTTTAACGTCCTATTCCGTGGCTAATGAAAAGGGGCATACGCTATACAGTGTGCTATCATCAGGGAATTTTGTCCAGACAGTGGCTAAGGCCTACTCCTATATCGCATTCGAACTACCTAGTGATCTTTTACATGCACACCAATGTGTACACAGGCGCTCGGTCATTCATACCATCCAAACGACTAGACAGCTTTCCTTGTCAGGCTCTCTGTGTGGGGGTCTGGCACTAGATCCCTGCATTGGAAGTGAAAGTTCATCCAGATTTTCCAGCGTTATTTCCTCTTGTCAGTGATGCAGGGGGGCCTGACAAGACAGCTGTCTATTCATTCAGATGGTACAGAAAAACTGAGGCCATGTATACACATTGGCATACCCTTGACAGTTGGAATTTGATATGAGTAGGCCGTAGTGCAAAATTTCCCTCATAGCATACTGTCTGGCGTATGCCCGTCTTCATTAGCCCAGTTCGGAGCAAAACAGTAGGTCATTACACTCTATTTTGTTTCATTTCATTTGGCTAGCCACAACTCTGCTTTTTCACCCAAGATCAAATAAATACTTTATTTCACACTTGTCATTTGTTATTATATCACAGGTGGTTAATGCCTTGAAATTCCCGCTCAAAGTTTTGTAAACGTTATTAGCACTCGCTGGCAAGCATGGAACTTAAAGCTATAATATTATTAATTCAAACATGTATCAACAAGTCTTCCTGTGGTCCAACAAATATTTTGATAGAAATTTTTTATCAAATGTGAATAAATTGGTTAATCAGTTGTGGTTAGTTTTTTGTTTCAAATAGCATATCTACATTTATTAAATGTATATGAAAACAGCCTTGATTCCCTTGTCATCGTGAGAGTAGGGTGGGGATGAGAGCACTTTTCATCATAACGTCAACCGTCATTGAGTCCAGTGGCATGGCATTGATCCTACATTTGTACATGACAAGGAGTAAGCTGGTGTCACCTGGCTACCATTTACGTAAACAAAGCCTTCAAAAAATCTTTTTGTAACTTCTTTCACATTAGTGCCATCAATATTGCTCAAATTTAGGATCTGTAAAAAAAGATTTTGCTTAGAGATAGAATAAAGAACATATTTATTCAGTCTACACGTGAGGTGTGAATATAACTTTTCATTATGGAAATGCAATGAAACACTGTCAATTTGAGAGTTATCAGTAAAGTCTGAAGCTCTCAGACAATATTTCTGCTCATTTAGGTGTTGAAGATTAGACAGGAGTGAGGCAAAAAATGGTGTAAAAATGTAGAAGAAAAAACTTTACTCTGCACAGGGCCATCATAAATGTAAAGACAGTTGTTATGGCTATATATTATAGGCCTATATATAGAAATGGTTATGCAGGGTTTTTTTGTTGTTTTTTTTTAAAAAAAAAATTGAAGTAGGCTGTATATATAGACTACAATTGTATTCTGTGTCATTACCACTGTTGAATAATACCTAAATTGAAAAATAGGTTGCCAGGCAACGAAACATACGCCCACACAGCAGCCAAATCGTCCGGGCAGTCAACAAGAGTTGTTGCAATTTAAGTAATCATCAGAAAATCATAATTCAAACTCACCCATAACTACGGTGTAACTGTGATATAGGGTCCACAACCTTGATATAACACATTTTCACACTATTCGCGTATAAACGGCGGTCATTTTGTCTGTCAATTTTGGTCCGATTTTCACGAAATTCGACCTCAACCTTCATAACCATGAAACGGTGATATAATCAAACGGTTTTTAAAATCGGATAACAATTTTGACCTCCAGAGGAACCACAAGCTAACAAAAGCGATTTTTCAGACAATCAGAGGACATAATTCAGGAAGTTATGATCCGATGGGCGCAAATATCGAAAGGATCCAAGATCTTTGGGTTATAAACATACATGTCAAGTTTCATCAAATTGGTTCAAAATTGTGACCTCTATAGGGCCACAACCTTGATATAACATATTTTCACACTATTCGTGTACAAACGGCGGCCATTTTGTCCGTCAATTCTAGTCCGATTTTCACGAAATTCAATCTCTCTCTTCATTATCATGTAACGGTGAGATAATCAAACGTTTTTTTTTAAATCGGATAATAATTTTGACCTCCAGAGGGACCAAAAGATAACAAAAGCGATTTTTCGGACAATTCGGGGACATAATTCAGGAAGTTATGATCCGATAGGCGCAAATATCGAAAGGAACCAAGATCTTTGGGTTATAAACATACATGTCAAGATTCATCAAAATCGGTTCAAGATTGTGACCTCTATATAACATATTTTCACACTATTCGCGTACAAACGGCGGCCATTTTGTCCGTCAATTTTGGTCCGATTTTCACGAAATTTGAACTCATCCTTCATAACCATGGAACGATGATATAATCAAACGTTTTTTTTTAAATCGAATAACAATTTTGACCTCCAGAGGGACCACAAGCTAAAAAGGGCGATTTTTCGGAAAATCAGGGGCCATAATTCAGGAAGTTACGATCCGATTGGCGCAAATATCGAAAAGAACCAAGATCTTTGGGTTATAAACATGCATTTCTAGTTTCATCCAAATCGAATTAAAATTGTGACCTTTACAGGGTCCACAACCTTGATATACCATTTTTAACAGTATTGCGTACAAACGGTGGCCATTTTGTATGGCAATTTTGGTCTGATTTTTCCGAAATTCGAATTCAACCTTCCTTACGGTGTAACGGTAATATAATCAAACGTTTTTTTTAAATCGGATAATAATTGTGACGTCCAAGCTAAAAGAAAAGGCGATTTTGCGTATAATCAGGGGCCATAATTCAGGAAGTTACGATCCGATATGCGCAAATATCGAAAGGAAGCAAGATCTGTGGGTTATAACCATGAATTTCAAGTTTCATCAAAATCGAATCAAAATTGTGACCTCCACAGGGTCCGAAAACTTGATATACCATTTTTTAACAGTATTCGCGTACAAACGGCGCCCATTTTGTATGGCAATTTTCGTCCGATTTTCCCGAAATTCGAATTCAACCTTCCTTAGGGTGTAACGGTGATATAATTAAACGGTTTTTTAAATGGAATAATAATTGTGACCTCCAGAGGGACCACAAGCTAAAAAGGGTGATTTTTCGGACAATCAGGGGCCATTAATTCAGGAAATTACATTCCGATAGCCGCAAATATCGAAAGGAACCAAGATCTTTGGGTTACAAACATGCATGTCAAGTTTCATCAAAATCGGGTCAAAATTGTGACCTCTATAGGGTCCACAAGCTAAAAACGTGATTTTTAGTACAATCAGGGGCCATAATCCATGAAGTTTTGATCCGATACATGCCAATATCGAAAGCAGCCGAGATCTTTTGGGGATAAACCTATATTTCAAGTTTCGTCAAAATCGGATAAGAATTGTGACCTGTAGAGAGACCACAAACAAATTGTGGACGGACGGACAGGGCGACGACATAATACATCCACATGAAAATGTGGGCGTATAAAAACGTGATTTTTCGTACAATCAGCGGCCATAACCCAAGAAGTTACAGTCCGATACATGCCAATATCGAAAGGAACCGAGATCTTAAGGTGATAAACCTATATTTTAAGTTTCATTGAAATCGGATAAAAATTGTGACCTGTAGACTGTTCACAAACAATTGTGGACGTCCGGACGGACGGACGAACAGGGGCGACGACAATATACGTCCACATGAAAATGTGGGCGTACAAAAATGTTTGATTCCCGTGATTTTGAAACAGGATTTGTTTCGATTAAAGTAGTTTTGATTGTGTATAAATCGTGCAGCTACAAAGTTTTACATTCAGAAAATAACAGGCCATCTAATCTCTAATCTTGTGACTTTTTTTACCGTCGTTTTTTTTTTTAGCATTTTACGGTGATTGTGTAAAATTGTCAACGGCCTTTATTTGCTGAATTTGTAGTTCTACAAATTATATTTAGACGGATGTTTGTATGTAAAAAAGACACTTACTTTCCTATATGCGTCTTCTAACTTTAAATCAGGGTACCATTTCTTTTTTGTGTGAAATAAATAGTATTTTGTCCAAAATCTCCGATATCCTATCGCTTTTGGGCGCCATCTTGCTATACCCACAATTCCGTTCGCTTTTATTATTCCCCAACACGGAAGCCGTCTATACGTATTTTTGATAATGGAATCTAGAATGTAATCTGTTTCTGAGCGCTCGCTAGATTTTATATTAGCTATACTTAATAATCCAATAGAGAAATTTTATTTTTCAGATGTCTTTTATCGGGGACGATATGTCGACTAGATCTATAGATTCCGGAAATAACTGGTTCGAACTGGTTCTTGACTCAAAGTGAAAGTCTTGCAAATGTGTTTTCGGTTGAATTTGATTGCACATTCCAATTCACCCATATTATTATACGAGGCCCTATATCCAACAAATTTGATAAGCTTTATATTTGTCGGGGTTTACACCTTTATATAATAATAAATGCAAGCGTAAAATTTTAAAAATCTGATATAAACAAAACCAACGAACAAGGCTGGTCGTCATGGCCTCTTTCATAAACAGCCACCTAATGACATCTTCATGTACAAATTACAAGAATTTAAATCATTAAATTTAATGTTTTAATCAGATAAGATTCATTCTAAGAACATATTAATATATTATATGGGAAGATGTAAAGACAAGTTAAAAGCTTTTAATCAACCCATCTCCTTATATTATTGGGTCATACAAATGAAAATACAAAATGTATAAATATATTTTGACTTTAACATTGAATTCTAGTTTTTTAAGGATGATTCTTATAAAATATAAAAAAGGGTTGGCATACGTGTATGTTGCTCCACAACATTTGGGCTGGAAGATCTTTCAGGCAGTGCAAACAGAATAATTACGTACTGGTATATAATATTTGTGGGGATTTTTGTTTTACCTTACACGTAGCCCTATTTGACAAAACCTTATCTTAGTCCTGAAATGACCTAGTTTATGTTGAGTGGACATTAAACCCCTTTTTTTTCTCGCTCCCTTTTTGATGGTACCACAGCCAGTTTTTTGTCTATGTGGGTAAGACGTTGTCTCGTTAGTCTGGAGGTCGGGCGTTCGATCCCTGCATTGACTGAGAAAGTTCATCCAGATTTTCCGGGGTGGTTTCCCCTTGTCAATGATGCAGAATGGAGGGCATGACAAGGACAACTGTCTAGTCGTTCGGATGAAGGAAAAAAACCGAGGTTCTGTGTACACATTGGCGGGCACGTCAAAGATCCCTTGGCAGTTGGAGTTTGATATAAGAGTAGGCCGTAGCGCCGCTGTCTGGGCAAAATTTCCCTATAGGCCCATCTTTATTAGCCCAGTCTATGAACAGAACAGTAGGACGTTAAACCTCATGTCATTTCCTTTCATCCAGATTTCCTGACGAGGTTTCCCCTTGTCGTTTGAATGGGACATATTTGTGCACGTATAAGATCCCTTGGCAGCTGGAATTAGATTTAAGAGTAGGCCATAGTACCGATCCCCGGGCAAAATAACCCTCATAGTACACTATATGATGTAAACCCGTCTTCTCTAGCTCAGTTTACGAGTAGAACAGTAGGACGTTAAACCTTATTTCATTTCATTTCACTTTTTTGTTAATATTTTGTCTATAAATAGTCTACAGGTTCCAGTTAGTAACAGTTTTTGTTGCATCTCGGCATGATCCCCCATTGTACCTCTTGATTAAATAACCATGCCAGTGTGTGCACATTTTAACAATTGATAAATAATCAGAATTGTCCCAGCGGCAGAGCCACATCAACTTTTCGTGTTATTTTATTTTTTGAGCTTGGTATATTTATTCCTTATGCCGTAAGGATATTAACAACTATCAATTGTGTCCAAGTTGCCTAAAAGAACGCTTAAAATTTAGAATTTGGTTAACTTAATATGTATTTTTTTTTAATATGGTTGGATACTAACTAACATTTATTTAATCGTTGTTATCCTGATATTAAACTAACATTTGTTTACATAAGAAAATTAACGATAAAAAAATAACAGTAATTTAATAGTTAGTATCCTGACATTTTAACGTTATATTAACGTTATATTAACGTTTGAAGTTTAACGTTAGAGTTACGCCAGAAAACTAACCATAAACTAACGGTTAGAAACCCGACGTAAAATTTATGTCCGATTAATGTTAGAATTATCATCAATAAGACATGTATAACTATTTTGTCTGAATTCTGATTATTCAACAATTGTTAGAATGTGCGCACACTGGTATGTATATTTAATCAAGAAGTATTTAAAGCGAAAAATATTGGTAAGAAAACCGTCATAAAATTTAATAGTAAGTGCAGGAGGGTTGCACCACACACAATTTTACACAAAAACAAATATATGGACAAGACATCATACTCAAAAACCACAAACATAAACAAATCAAAGAGAGTGAATGGATCCGGGGGCTAGCCGTAAGCGTCCACTGCGCTGTACAGTCCCGGGCCTGTGGTGACACAGACTTCACTCATATTTGAAAACAACTGGGAATGCAACCCAGAGAAATAATTATATAGTGTCAGCGTGAGTCATGATCTATTATATGTTGCAAGAATTACGAATGCAAGCATATTGTTGTATAAATTCCGCTACACAAGTAACCACATAGTTAAATGTATCAGAAGTAGGCCTAGTTCAAAACCAAATCAATAAAAGGATTGAAGTATATAAATGCATTTAGGACAAACATTGCAATCGTCACAGAAACAAAAACACAACTGAATACAAAGAAGCAAAGGAAAAGACTATCTAGGGAGACAGCCGTCTGCTGACTGAGTGGTGTGACGTGAATCTGCCGTAATAGTTGTTATGACGTCGTGGTTTAGAAGGTGCAATTTCCCGATAAAAGGGCGATAATCTAGATAAAATTACGTTAAAATATAAAAACTATTAGTTTTAAAGACCATGCAATTGTACAAACCATAGTATAATTATTATATAATGTCCCACGTAAGAAATGCAAAACAGGAATGCTAAAGAAATCGTAAGTTATTAGTGTATTCATAAAGGCCTAAAAATAAGGGCAATAATCCAGATAGGACTAGACATCTAGAAGCAATTTATATAGAATCATTATCCAATATGTAGTCAGTAATATCATTATAAGAAATGTAAAACTTATTATGTCGAAGAAATGGAAGTTTTGAAATTTCTTTCAAAATGCGTAATTGTGTACCACCTTTGGCCGTGCACTTAAAATTAGGAGTTTTTATTCGGGAAAGAAATAGTTCTTTATTGTTGCATATTTTTAAAAATCGTAATGCCTGTGAATAGAAAACATTGTATAGTGTCGTATCTGGTATGTTACTATGAGCTGACGGGTATTTTACTACTTCAAAACCAAATTTGTCCGTTTTATCGAATATACCGACATTAAATTTATTATTAATTATATTGATGTCCAAGTCAAGGACAGATGCATTTATAGTGCCCGAATTTTTATACGCCCACATTTTCATGTGGACGTATTATGTCGTCGCCCCTGTCCGTCCGGACGTCCGTCCGTCCGTCCGGACGTCCGTCCGTCCGTCCGGACGTCCGTCCGTCCACAATTTGTTTGTGGACTCTCTACAGGTCACAATTCTTATCCGATTTTGACGAAACTTGAAATATAGGTTTATCCCCAAAAGATCTCGGTTCCTTTCGATATTGGCATGTATCGGATCAAAACTTCATGGATTATGGCCCCTGATTGTACGAAAAATCACGTTTTTAGCTTGTGGACCCTATAGAGGTCACAATTTTGAACCGATTTTGATGAAACTTGACATGCATGTTTGTAACCCAAAGATCTTGGTTCCTTTCGATATTTGCGGCTATCGGAATGTAATTTCCTGAATTATGGCCCCTGATTGTCCGAAAAATCACCCTTTCTAGCTTGTGGTCCCTCTGGAGGTCACAATTATTATTTGATTTAAAAAACCGTTTGATTATATCACCGTTACACCCTAAGGAAGGCTGAGTTTGAATTTCGGGAAAATCGGACGAAAATTGCCATACAAAATGGCCGCCGTTTGTACGCGAATACTGTTAAAAAATGGTATATCATGGTTGTGGACCCTGTGGAGGTCACAATTTTGATTCGATTTTGATATAACTTGAAATTCATGGTTATAACCCAAAGATCTTGCTTCCTTTCGATATTTGCGCATATCGGATCGTAACTTCCTGAATCATGGCCCCTGATTATACGCAAAATCGCCTTTTTTTTAGCTTGGAGGTCACAAATATTATGCGATTTAAAAAAACGTTTGATTGTATTACCGTTACACCCTAAGGAAGGTTGAGTTCGAATTTCGGGAAAATCGGACGAAAATTGCCATACAAAATGGCCGTTGTTGTACGCGAATACTGTTAAAAAATGGTATATCAAGGTTGTGGACCCTGTGGAGGTCACAATTTTGATTCGATTTTGATGAAACTTGAAATTCATGGTTATAACCCAAAGATCTTGCTTCCTTTCGATATTTGCGCATATCGGATCGAAACTTCCTGAAGTATGGCCCCTGATTATACGCAAAATCGCCTTTTTTTTAGCTTGGAGGTCACAATTATTATCCGATTTAAAAAAACGTTTGATTATATTACCGTTACACCGTAAGGAAGGTTGAGTTCGAATTTCGGGAAAATCAGACCAAAATTGCCATACAAAATGGCCACCGTTTGTACGCGAATACTGTTAAAAAATGGTATATAAAGGTTGTGGACCCTGTAAAGGTCACAATTTTAATTCGATTTTGATGAAACTTGAAATTCATGGTTATAACCCAAAGATCTTGGTTCTTTTCGATGTTTGCGCATATCGGATCATAACTTCCTGAATTATGGCCCCTGGTTATACGCAAAATCCCCCTTTCTTTAGCTTGTGGTCCCTCTGGAGGTCACAATTATTATCCAATTTAAAAAAACGTTTGATTATATCACCGTTACACTGTAAGGAAGGTTGAGTTAGAATTTCGGGGAAATCGGACCAAAATTGACAGACAAAATGGCCGCTGTTTGTACGCGAATACTGTTAAAAAAATGATATATCATGGTTGCGGACCCTGTTAGGTCACAATTTTGATTCGATTTTGATGAGGAAGGTTGAGTTCTAATTTCGTGAAAATCGTACCAAAATTGCCCGACGAAATGGTCGCCGTTTGTACGCAAATAGTGTAAAAATATGGTATATCATGGTTGTGGACTCTCTACAGGTCACAATTCTTATCCTATTTTGATGAAAAGTCACATTTCTAGGTTGTGTACCGTCACACCATAATCATTGTCGGTTTCGAATTTCATTAATATCAGACTGGAACTGACCAACTAAATGGCTGCTCCCAATACAGTATGAAATACAGGACTTAAAGATGTAGGAAAAATCACTTTTGGTATTGCTTGTTCTCTGTCCATCTCTCGAAAATGTGGGCGTATCCTGCCTGGCAGTGCCAGCCTATCTTCTTTATTTAATATAAGTTCAGGAGAATATATTTCATCTTTGTATTTATTGAAATTACCATTATCATTGATTGGTGTTATGTCATCAATGTAACGGAAAGTATAATTTAGACTTTTTGCTACCTTGTAATCTGTTTTTCTTTTATGGTCTTGGAAGTCGAATTCGTATTTATATAAATGTGCATTTGCCATAAATGGGGCGGGGTCAGTTCCCATTGGTAAACCAATAGTTTGTTGTATAATCTGATCCCCAACCTCAAATATGGCATTGTCAATGAGAAAATGTATAATATTTTGAAATTTTTCTTTATCGAAAACTACAGTATTGGCATTGCGCCGTTTTATGATCCATCTTGCATCTTGTGAGTAGATGGCCATCAGATTTCTGCCTTTTCCAAGTTAGATTTAGGTCATTTTCTGACGTAAAAGTAACCATAACCATTATGACGTAAAAGTAATGTAAATTTAACCGTAAAATTTTACCATTATTGGACGCTCACCAAAATCTAACCATAATGACGTAATAGTAACGTAAATCTAACCATCCATGTTTACTGGGCTACTTTCGGATTAGGGGTCGGGATGGCCTAGTGGTCTAGAGTGCCGCGCTTTGAACTCTAGCTGGCCGGTCACCTCTGGCTTGCAGCTGTGGTTTCGATCCCTGGTGTGAGCGTATGTGGCATGGAGATAGGGGCGCCTTCTCAACCACGTGGGTTTCCTCCGGGCACTCCGGTTTCCTCCCACTGCTAAAGACCCCTACGCGCAAGCGAATTATTGAAATAAAAATTAAACCATATGTTTGTCCCGAAATGACCTAGTTTGTGTTGAGTTGACGTTAAACCCCATTTCTCTCTCTCTCACTTCCGGAATTACGATCATTGTCGTGATAGCTTTAAGAAGTTCTTTGGACACTTAACTTTCTGTAACGGAAGTGTCAGAAACATCCATTGGGTAGTTTTGGAAAAAAAGATAAATAAAAGAGAATTTAGAAAATTTTTAACGAATTTTTGATTTTAACAAAGTTTGAGGCCATTTCATTTTTGGACCACCTACATTATTTCAATGCTTTTCTTTTTGGATTCACTATATAGACAACCGATAGGACTTTGAGTAAGAAAAGTTTAAGAAAAATCGTAGGCGTCGTTTTCAAGAAAAGGGCGTCTCAGAATGTCAAAAAAAAAAAAACACGGACAATATTAGATTTTTGGCATACAATCATTTATTTCCTTACCATCGAAATCGTATTACTTAGATGTCATATGATAGTCCATTAATAGTGCAATCCAACGGCACTTTAGTTCTTTTGGTCCGCTAATATCTAAGGGAAAAATCAAGTTTTTCACAAGAACGACAATTTTTTTAACCCTTTTTTTTCGTTGTTTGGAGATTATTGTCGGAATAGTTTTAATAACCGGTTTGGGCACTAAAATAGCCGCAGGGCTCTGTAATGATATATTACATTATATGATCAGTTAAAATAAATGCCCCTGAGAAATCTTATGTTCAAAAGTGCCAAAAATAGGTTGCCAGGCAACGAAACATCGTTCCGGCAGTCAACAAGAGTTGTCGCATATTAAGTAATTATCAGAAAATCATTAGAATTTGTTTGGTTCTTATAACGTTCTGCCCCATGCTAACGTTTAGTATACGAAACATTTAATATTATGGATTTAGCTGATTAATTATCAAAATTCATTGAAAATCAAACTCAACCATCATTAATGCGTAACAGGGATATAGTCAAACGTTTTTTTAATTCATAATAAAATTGTGACCTCCATAAGGTCCACAAGATAAAAAACGTGATTTTTTCGTACAATCAGGGGCCATAATTCAGGAGGAAGTTATGGTTCAATGTGCGCGAATATCGAAAGGAACTGCGATCTTTGAGTTATAGATTACATTTCAAATTTCATCAAAATCGGATTAAAATTGTGACCTCTACAGGGTCCACAACATGGATATATCATATTTTTTTTTACACTATTCGCGTATTAGCGGCAGCCATTTTTTCCGTCAGTTTTGGTCCGACTTTTACGAAATTCGACCTCAACCTTCATTACAGTGTAGCGGTGATATAATCAAACGTTTTATAAAATCGGATAATAATTGAGACCCCTAGAGGAACCACATGCTACAAAGAGTCGATTTTGCGTACAATCAGGGGCTATAATTCAGGAAGCTACAATCCGATATGCGCAAATATCAAAATGAACCATGGTCTTTGGATTTTAAACATGTATTTCAAGTTTCATCGAAATCGGATAAAAATTGTGACATCCACAGGGTCCATAACCTTGATATACCATATCTTTACACTATTGGCATTCAAGCGGCGACCATTTTGTCTGGCAATTTGGTCCGATTTTTGCTAAATTTGAACTCAATCTTCATTACAGTGTAACGGTGATATAATCAGACGGTTTTATAAATCGAATAATAATTGAACTAAAACAGTTATATGGGGAAACAATCACTGATTTATAATAAACAAGCACGACGTTTCGATAAGTATCCTTTTTTTTTTTTTTTTTTTTTTGGGGGGGGGGGGGGTACAATCACTAGTTTTATTCTAAAAGCACGACGTTTCGACAAGTATCCTCTTATCGTTATCAAGCACAAATGACAATTTAGTTCGTTCGTTCGTTCGTGGGGTTTAACGTCCACTTCTTTTTTTTTTTTATATACAAATTGTTGAATATACAATAATTACAAATATATAATAAGTTCTAATATATAATAAGTACAAGTATATAATAAATATAAATATATAATATATTACATTAAAATTTGTGCAGTCCGGTTTTATTCGGCAGACTATACTAGGTGTCAGTCGTATGTATCTCTGAGAGACTGGATGATGTTGATGAAACTGTAACCGGATGTTTTTATTTCTCTGGTGAACAGGTCACGGTATTCTTATTATGTTATCTATATTAATATCTTTATTATTTTGATAAGACTTGATTAGTATATTGTTTTGTTCATAGATTCTTTCATTCGACATGTCCTGTGTCTTATTTATAATTATTGTAGGTTAGAAATAGCATGTGACTTCGATCGTGGTCAGTGGGTGACTGGGTCAGTGTTACACTACTAGGGCAGTTGGGGGTTATCTGTGTTTGTTGATAGCAATAGTGCCAGTGGCATTTAAATCTTTGAGAAATTGTTGCGTCAATTCTGTATTTATTTTGTTGTTTATGCTATTTTTTGGTTTGATTTTACATTTATATTCCCACAATGTTTTCAGGTAATACAGTATTCCACAAATTAAAATTGGTGATGTTACATCATGGACCAGTAGTGTGCATTTATTAAATTCAAAATGATTATTTGTGGAGAACTCTTTTAGGTAGGTTTGGACGTTTTGTTTATAGAGTTTTATTGTCTCACATTGTAGGAAGATATGTGTAAATGTTTCCTCATGTTTCATGCATAGGCTGCATTTATTGTTACTACATAGATTTCTCTCGTATAATATTTGTTTTGTAGGCAGTGCTTGGTGTGTTACGAAAGTGACGATGTCAAAATCGAAGAGGGTATAAGGCATACTAGCAAGTTGTTGCCATATTTTAAAGAAGTCTATTGTTGGATATTTGTACATAATACTTGGTTTATTAAAGTCTAATTTGTTTATTTCATTGTCGATATGTTTTAATTTTGGTGTGTCTGAAAGATTTATTTTATCGCGGTAGTGAAGGTAAGTAGTTTTTATGTTTTTATAAATTTGTGGTGTATTTACTGTATGTGATAGTTTGTTGGATGCTAACCATGGCAATATCCTTTTAAGTGTATACCCAAACCAATACGCAAACAGATTAATCCATGGGTTTATGTTACTTTTCATGATTATAATTCGTTGGAGTGCCATTGCCCTTATTTTATTTTCTATGTTAGGCACATTTAGACCACCCTTATTGAATGGTTGGTGTAGTGACATTCTTTTGATAGTTTCTGGTGTGTCTTGGTAGATAAATCTAAATATTTCTTTATTTATAGATTTTATAATGTGTTTTGGTGGCGTGATAATTCGGCATGTGTACCAGAGTTTACTGAGTATGTAAGTATTTAGTACCGGTACTAAAAGTCTATCTTTTATTTTTAGTTTGTATTTTATCCATTTATCTATTAATTTGCTTAGTTTTGCCAGTATGGGTAGCCAGTTTTTTTCAACATTGCTGTGACCAAACCATATTCCTATGAGTTTTATTTGTGTTTTTATATTTATTTGTGGAATATCGTTTCTATGTATAGTAATATTATTTATTTTTATTATTTCAGTTTTTGATGGATTTAGTTCTGATCCAGAGGCAGAGCCAAAGGAGTTTATGTCTTCTATAAGGTAGGTATATGATGTACTGTTTGTTATAATTGATGATAGATCATCTGCATGTTGAAATAGTTTTATTTCTTCAGAAGTGTTTGGGATATGGATTCCTTTTATGCAATTGTTCTGATTTATTTGTACCGCAACAGGATTTATGGCAAGACAGTATATTAACATTGATAGACAACACCCTTGCCTTATTCCTCTTGTTACATTAATCCCCCTTGTAAATGAGCCATTTACCTGCACCCTACTGACAATGTTTGTATAGATTATTGTAATCCATCTTACAATGAACTCTGGGAAGTTGTATTTTTGTAATAGCTTTATAATGTAGTTATGTTCTATCATGTCAAAGGCTTTCATTTGATCAAAGCTCAGTAGTAATCCTGGTATATTTTTTTCTTCCATGTATGTAATAATACTGTGAATTGACATTAGGTTATTTAGTATAGATTTTCCTTCCCCAGCCCCCGTTTGCAGTGGAGGTATTATGCTATTTAACATTGGTGTTAATCTATTGGCCAAAATTTTTGTTAATATTTTGTAGTCCTGACATAATAGACTTATAGGTCTGTAGTTTTTCAAATAGTTTGCGTTGCCTTTTCCTTTATAACTGATATTAATTATTGCCTCTTTCATTGTAGGTGTGAGTTCGCCCTTCAGATAAATGTTGTTCAACACCTCTACAAAGTCATCGCCTATTATGTTCCAGAAAGTTAGATAAAAGGATTTTGATAGGACATCTATGCCTGGACTGGAGACTTGTTATTTTTAAATTGTTTTAGGGCACTTAGCGCTTCTTCATTTGTTATCAAACGTGATATTTGTTCTCTATCTTCAAGTGTAATTTTTGATAGGTTATTTTTGTTTAAATATGTATCTATTGTATAGGGATTTATGTTTTGAGATGTATATAGATTTGTATAATATTCATGTATGGTTTTTAGTATATCTTGTTTAGTTGTATGTATCTCCCCATGATTATTTTGAAGTTGTGTTATCTTTTTATTACATGCATTCTTTTCTTCGGCTATTTTGTAAATATCAATATTTGATTTGTCTGTGATATTTATATCTAATTTTGACCGAATAATATATCCTTCATTTTTATAGTCTTCAATGTGGGTGATGTCATTTTTAATTTTGTTAATTTTATTTTGATCTGGCTTCTGGGTTTGTTCTTCATCTTCTAGACAGCTGTAGAGAAGTTTTAATTTTGATTGTTTGATTTTTGATATGGCTATACAGAAGGTTTTTGTGATTGATTGAATTTCTTGTTTCCCCTTGTCCCACCATTCATTACTGTGTCTGAAATTCGTTTTCTCCTTTTGCCAGAATTCCCAAAATTTTGTTATGGCTGATTTATAATTGTTGTTTGTGAGTACTGAATTGTTAAATTTCCAAAATCCTCTTCCCCATCTATAGCTGTCTAGATTGATTTTCAAAGATAAAATTTTGTGATCTGATTTTGTATTTGGATGGTGATTTAAGTGTGTAACACTAGTTAGTAGGTTATTAGATATGTATGCTCTGTCAATTCGACTAGCACTACCTCTTGTATTGGACCATGTATATAATATCTTGTCTGGAAATTTATTCCTGAAAACATCTGATATTTCTATTATTTTTGTGATATTGATAAGTAAGTCAATAACTATCTGGGAGTAGTATGTATCATTTTTGGAATCGATCTTATTTTCTGTTACATTGAAATCTTCAATTAAAATGTAGTATTCTTTCTCATTATAGATATTTATTATATGATTGTGTAAACTTTGAAAGAAATTTTGTTTTTCTTTAGTTGAACCAGGAGGGCCATATATATTCATTACATTGGTTGTTTTATCGTTAATGTATAATGATATATGTTGGTACATTCCTTGTAGTAAGTTTGGATATGTATGTTCTTTAAATTCAATGTCATTTCGGATAAGCATGCTTGTTCCCAGATAGTTATTATCAATAGTATTTGATATAATTTTATAGTTACCATCTTGATATATCTTGGATTCATTTATAATTTTAGTATTTGACACTGTTTCTTGTAAACAGAGTATCTCTGGGTAGCTGAATTTATCTGTTAAGATGTATATTTTTTCATCAAAGCCTCTTTGAATATTAGAGGATATAATATGCATAATTAGTGAGATAATCAAGATTATAACTATAGACATTGTAGAATAATAATTGTATTGTTATTTATAAACTTATTCAGTTAATATGATTTCACAGTTGAGTCCAATTCACTTTTTAGTTATTATATCAGTTTTTTCTAGTCAGTCTGTTAAAGACCTCAACTATTGGACTTTTCATTCTTAGTTTTTTATCTGTTACATCTTCATTATTGCTGATATTCCTTTTCTTTGTATTTTTGCTATCTTGGATTTTAACATAGTCTGCACTGGTACACTCAGTTTCCTGTGCTTCTTTGACTGCAACATCATTTTTGTTTATATTAAAATCCTCTTATCGTTATCAAGCACAATGACATTTAGTAAACTAGATGGTCTATATATATATATACAAATGTACAATATGAAGCCATGCTTAATTAATTGTTGATGATTATTAAGAGTTCAAATAAATATAGTTAATAGTTTATACCGACAAAGAACTAAAGATTACTATAGGTACATCAAATGGGTAATCATGAAGCCATTTTGCATTATGATTAAGAGGTGTTAAGTCCAGACAACTATGTAAACATCACTAGGTTGACAAGGATATAAGTTGGAGAAACCACAGTGTGTTCTGCTTGTCTACGATAGCACCTTAGGTGGAAGTGGATGTTAAACCCCACGAACGAACGAACGAACGAACGTGTGTTCTGCTAAGATGAAAAAAATTAACTAAGAACACATTGTAATTAGGCCCTGAGGGGGAAAGACCAAGTATTGACAGTTAAAAAATGATTGTAAATAAGGATGAGTTAACAATAAATTTATACAAAAAGGGTCCATAATTAATTATAATTGATTTTTGATAACTGCATCATAGGCGCTCAACAGTCCCAAATCTCTATTTGATTCTGGTGAAAATCTCTTGATGTGTATGGCTTCTTTTAATTTCCGAATTTTCTTGTCGGATATTAACTTTGGCTTTTAGAGCATCCACAAGATTTTTTGAAGTGATCAAGGGCCATAACTCTGGCACTAATTATCGGAAATTGCTGAAAATCAATAGGCTTCTTTGTCTTATGACCTTAAACACTGTGTATAAATTGATCAAGGGCCATAACTCTGGTAGTTATTATCGGAAATCGCTGAAAAACAATAGGCTTCTTCGTCTCGTGGCCTTAAACACCGTGTATAAATTTAAAGTCAATCGGATCATAACTTTAGCCTCTAGAGCGTCCACAAGCAATTGTGGACGCCGGTTGCTTGTGGACGCCGGACGGACGGACGGGGGCGACGACAATATACGACCACATTTCAATGTGGGCGTATAAAAAGGTCATTTTTCGTACAATCATGGGCCATAATTCAAGAAGTTACGATCCGATGTGCGCAAATATCGAAATGAACTAAGATCATTGGGTTATAAACATGTATTTCAAATTCATCAAAATCGGTTCAAAATTGTGACCTGTAGGGTCTACAACCTTGATATAACATATTTTCACACAATTCGCGTACAAACGGCGTCCATTTTGCCCGTCAATTTTGGTCCGATTTTCATGAAATTCAAACTCAACCTTCATTACCATGTAATGGTGATATAATCAAACGGGTTTTTTTTTCTTTTAAATCAGATAATAATTTTGACATCCAGAGGTAACACAAGCTAAAAAGGACGATATTTCGTACAATCAGGGGCCATAATTCAAGAAGTTATGATCCGATGTGTGCAAATATCGAAAGGAACCAAGATCTTTGGGTTATAAATATGCATTTCAAGTTTCATCAAAATCGGTTAAAAATTGTGACCTCTACATTGTTCACAAGCTAAAAACGTGATTTTTCGTACAATCAGGGGCCATAACCCATGAGGTTACAGTCCGATACATGCCAATCTCGAAATGAACCGAGATCTTAGGGTAAAAAACCTACATTTCAAGTTTCATCGAAATCGGATAAAAATTGTGACCTGTAGACTGTTCACAAACAATTGTGGACTGACGAACAGGGGCGACGACAATATACGTCCACATGAAAATGTGGGCGTATAAAAATGCAAAAATGTCAAAATATCGAAAATTAAATTTCAAAAACTACATACATATTATACATCGTTGGAATCGTAATGAGGCCAGCTACCTGAATATATAACATATTTTGGAAAATCTCTTAAAATAAAAAAAATAGTAGAGCATTTTCCAAAATTTCACGATTTTCAGCCCGTTATTTGACCTATTGCAGACATTTCAAAGTGCTTATGAAATGTTTCGTAAACTAGACTGTCGATAGGGTCTCTAGATAAATAAAATTCCATTAAAATCGCTGGCGTAATTTTCGAGATAAAGGCGTCCAAAAAAGCGCCAAAGCGTGCCACATTTTGCTGTCTAATGACTGTATCTGTATGATTTTAGTATCACGCGATAATCCATTTATCAGTCCACTTATCGCTACCTTAATTGGTTTAATCCGGTGATATCGGACACAGAAATCGCATTTTCCCCAAAACTATCCATTTTTTGCGTTGTTTTCGACATATCGGAAATTACTCTTGAACAAAAAAAATTAATATTTTCTGAGGTGCAAAACTTTTTAGAATTAAGTAATAGATTTTAAGTACTGTAATCGTCATGTACCATTACCATCACCAGATCCTGTTTATATATTTATACACTTGCAGGCCTTAAACCAAAATTAGTTATCATGTATAACAAATAACCTTTTTAGTTGAAAAATATTAATATGTATACTTTCAGAATTTTATTATTTAATAACACAATATGAATATGAATATTTTTGACCATCTATATATATTTAAGTAAACTAATTGTAATTATATTGTTTTGTTGAAGGGAGATGGGTGATATAGGCCTAGCCTGTTCCCCAATTCTATTCTTATTGAATAAAATATAGTTTTAAAAAAAAGCTGAATACAAGGAAGGGGTGGTAATTTGGTATGATACAAGAAAGGGATATAACATACAGGGATGGGGTATAACTCCCCAGTTTTAACCAGTGTATAATACATGGAGGGGGATATAACTTACCAGTTTTAACCAGGGTATAATACAAGGAGGATGATAATGATGATCACAGGGTAATTTGTTTGCTTCGTCACCTAACTGATAATCTTCCATACAAACTGAGCACTGTAAATTACTTTCTACAAAGAAAGAAATTAACATATAGAATGGCAATAAACAAAGAAAGAAATTAACATATAGAATAGCAATAAACAAAATAAACTTCCGCTTGACAATAATAGTTACATAATGTTAACAACATAAACTGAACAGATTCATTATACATGTGGGTCATTCCACAAATGAGGGGTCCAATGTGTGACATGGGTACTAAAATTTTAAGTAATCTCAATAACTGATAAAATTATACCAATGATAGGAGTACTGTGTGCCATTTGATGGACGGTTAGTCATTTGTCATTGTCGAGTTATAAAGAAAACAAGTTAACGATTTTAGATGATGGGTTAAGTACAGATTTCTCGTGTAAAGGGACACCAAATAAGACTATTAATGCTAAATTTCTGTGCATGTATAAGATATACTAATCTGTTTTTGATGTATTATTATTCAAATGAGGCACCTTCATTAGGCATCTAAGCAGAAATAATGAATATTTGTGCCAACACCTCTTGTCAGCCAATGTCGATTGCATGGATATACCAAATTCTCGACACAGACTGAAAAGTTTCTGTAGATGTTTAAGAAAATAAAGATTTTACAAAATTTTTAAAGTTTGTATGACCTTAACAATCGATATGAACTAACTACTGTACTTGAAAATCAGTACGGTATCATGAAAATCAACAAAGAAAGGTTTAATGGGATCCGCAGTATTGCAGTTTCACGTGTAAAGGGACACTAAATGTTGACGACTTGCCTGGTAATAATTTAATCAAACCATATGAGGTAGTATTTCTCCTGTAAAACTTGAACAATGAATATACTTTCAAATATAATAAAAAAATTAAACTTTCAACTATCAAAATGAGTAGCAGTCTTTGAGAATTGCTTGTGTCCCTTTCAATGACTTACGTTGTGAATCCGTTTTGCCAAAAAATGAATCATAAAAGACTTGAAAAGAGCAAGGTAACACTTCAACATCGTTAGCGTGTCACAGGAAGTGATCAAGGGCCATAACTCTGGCAGTAATTATCGGAATTCACTGAAAATCAAAAGGCTTTTTCTTTCATGACCTTAAACACTTAGTATGTATTTAATGTCAATCTGATATTAACTTTGGCCTCGAGAGCATCCACAAGATTTTTTTTAAGTGATCGAGGGTCATAACTCTGGCAGCAATTATCGGAAATCGCTGAAAATCAATAGGTTTCTTCGTCTCATGACCTTAAACACTGTATAAATTTAAACTTAATCCGATATTAACTTTGGCCGCTAGAGTGTTCACAAGATTTTTCAAAGTGATCAAGGGTCATAACTCTGGCAGTAATTATCCGATATCAATAGGATTCTTCGTCTCATGTCCTTAAACACTGTGTATAAATTTAAAGTCAATCGGATATTAACTTTGGCCTCTAAAGAGTCCACAAGATTTTTCAATGTGATAAAAGAGTCATAACTAGCGATCTTAATCGGCTGTTTTTGTCGGCTTTAGCTGACTGATCTTTGATTTAAACAATATTTTATTACTTGTAAAGTACAGTAGGTTAATATACAAAGAATACAAGGATACGATAACAAGCTAAGCTTATAAACACCGCTTCCTTAAGGGATAGTGTAAGAGTATGTAAAGTACGTGGTTGGTATATACAAGGTGAGTCATCAATACTGAAAACATAACATAACTGAGAGATGGAGTTACTAGTTAAAATAAACATTTGAGTTTGATTAGCAAAAGGCAATATAGCGTTTGAAAAGTTTGGTAGGCTAACATTTAGGGTTCAAGTTTAAGATATAAGTACAACTAGTTTGTTTTATACTTTATCAATGCAAGATATTGAGAGGTATTGGCTTATTCTGTGAGTTCCAAGGACTAGATTGAATTTAGATCTATGATAAACATAGATACATATTTATTTACCAAGGTAGGTAAGAATAAAACTGATGATTATCATCAGAGTACTGATGAATTATTTGCTATTATCATTTTAAAAGTGTACGGTTTTTTTTATTATCAATGAGATTTAAAACGTTTAGTAGCTATTATATATGAATGTACTGTTTGAAAGATATTAGTAGAAATTGGAATATCATTGTTTAATCCGAAAAGTAATGTATAAGATGTTTTGTATCTTGCATGTAATAGGTCAATCGTACTTGATCTTTGAGATTTATAGTGGGGGTAATAAAAGAAGAAGTGATCGACATTTTCAAAAGAGTTGCCACAGCTGCAAGTTGGGTCATCACTAATATGCATTAATAATTTGTGATAATTTAGGTCACTTTTTCCGTTGCGGAGTTTGCAATGAATTATTTGGAGATTTCTATTACCAAGATAATATAAGTCGTTACATTTTGTACTGAATTTTGTTTTTAGTTTTGACCTAAAGATAGAAAGCGTTGGCGAATTTTTTATTTCAGGTTCTAGTTTATTCCAAAGTTGGATCGTTGAAGGTAAAAAAGATCTTTGATATAGGTTTGTTCTACATCTAACACCAATAAGGGAGTTTGAGTCGCGAAGATGGTAGGGTTGGTCAATTGAAACTTGTGGTGGTTTTAAATCACTAAGAGCTTTAGGGGCTTCATTTCTAATAATTTTGTAAAAATTATTCAGCTTATGCTGAGTGCGACGTAATTGTAGTGAACAAATTCCTGTTTCGCTATACAGAATCGCATGGAAGACCAGTAATTGATCGCAAGGCGTCAAGGTGCAGATATTCAAGTTTACTAGCTTGTTCTGATGTGCAATTATCCCAAATAATGTCAGCGTAGTCAAATATTGAAAGGATAAAAGATTTATAAATAATTTCTAGGGTTTTGCGATTTAGTCTGTATTTAAGAGAGCGAAGGCAATTAATCATCTTACTCGTTTTGGAGATGACATAATCTATATGTGCACCCCAAGTTCCTCTAGGATTAAAAATGACACCAAGGTGTTTATGTGTTTCAGAATCTAAAATCGTTGTGCTATTAAAGACAAGGTTAAAACATGTCGGATTTTTTTTCCTGGAAAATGTTAAGCAGATTGTCTTTGCCGGATTAAAAAGTACCTTCCATTTTGATGACCAGTTAAAAATCCTATCTAAGTCATTATTTAAGATATTTTGTGTAGTTTTAGGAGTGTCAATAATCATAAAGAGGGAGGTATCATCCGCAAATAATAGAACGTTACTTTCTAGGTCAGTGATAATATCGTTAATAAAAATTAAAAACAAAAGGGGTCCTAAAATTGAACCCTGTGGAACGCCAGAAATAATATCTTTTTCAGTGGAAGTGCTACCACCAACAATGACTCTCTGTTGTCGATCGGACAGATAATTCTCTAAAAGTTCAAAAACGTTTCCACGAATTCCAGCCGCGTTTAATTTGATTATTAGACCGTCGTGCCAGACCTTGTCAAATGCATTGCTTATATCAAAAAATGTAGCCTTTATCTCGTTTCCACTATCAAGACTCTTGCAGATATAGTCGTACATTTCAATAAGTTGGTAAGTAGCGCCGTTACTCCTCTGGAAACCAGCCTGATACGGAGTTATATGCTTTTGAGTTAATAAAAAATTGTATATGTGATTGTAGACGAGCCCTTCACAAACTTTGCCTAATGAGGACAAGAGAGAGATAGGACGGTAGTTTGAACATAAGTGAGGGTCACCCTTTTTATAAACTGGGACAACATTAGCAGTTTTCCAATAATTTGGGAAAACGTTTTGAGCTATGAGTAGGTCGAAAAGTCGTTTGAGTGGTTGGCTAAGTGGTCGCGATATAATTTTAAGAATAAAGTTATTGACATTGTCCGGACCGCTTGACTTTTTTGACTTAAGGGACGATAACAAATTTTCTATTTGTATTTCGCTTGTGGAGAGATCCGAGATTGAAATGTCATCACAACGAATATCTGGTAGTTTCTCACATTTATCGGAAACTGAACATTGAGAAATGAAAAAATCGTTTAATGCGTCAGCCTTTTCGTGGTTTTCACAGTAGATAGTATCTTTATGAATTAAAGGTGGGATGGTATTAGATGGTCTTCCTCGTTTAAGAGAAATATCCTTAATTAATGACCACCAACGTGATTCGTTAAATTTGTTAGTATTTACTGCATTATCAATTTTATCAAAATATGATTTTTTGCACTTGCGGATTTGATCTGTAACAGTATTTCGGAAGGACCGAAAATCTTGCCAATGATTAGGATTGTTAGTCTTTTTAGCTTTTTTGTGGATTCGATTTTTCTTTCTTAGCATTCTTCTTATATGATTATTTAACCATTTTGGGTCATTTGGTCTAATTGTAACAGTCTTATTTGGTACAAACTTCTCTATGCCTTTCACGATAACATTAGATAGTTCGATTGCGCATACTTGAGGATTAAGATTTATATTAAAAGATAGGTTGCCAGGCAACGAAACATACGCCCACAGCAGCTAAATCGTTCGGGCAGTCAACAAGGGTTGTCGCATATTTTTACTTTTTTTGCTAATGAAACATTTGTAATACACTAAAAACTGATTAAGAGTAAGGGCTCATTATGTAATTATCAGAAAATCATTAGAATTTGATTGCTTTTTATAAAGTGTTACCCCACACTAACAATTAGTATATACATGAAACATTTAATATCATGGATTTAGCTGTTCAGTTATTAAAATTCATTGAAAATCAAAATACTTGTTCGTTTCAACACCTTAAACTCTGTGTATCAATCTAAAGTCAATCGGATGATAAGTTTAGCCTCTATAGCGTAACAAAATTTTTTGAAGTTATCAAGGGAGATAACTGTGGCAATAATTATTTTAAATCTCTGAAAATCAATAGGCTTCTTCGTCTCATGACCCTAAACACTGTGTGTTAATTTAAAGTCGATCGGATATTAACTTTGGCCTCTAGAGCTTCCACAGGATTTTTTCGAAGTGATCAAGGGCCATAACTCTTGTAGCAATTATTGAAAATCACTGAAAATCGATAGACGACTTAGTCTCATGACTGTAAACACTATGTATAAATTTGAAGTCAATCTGATATTAACTTTGACCTCTAGAGCATCCACTGTGTATAATTTAAAGTCAATCGGATATTAACTTTGGCCTCTAGAGCGTCCGCAGGATTTTTTGAAGTGATCAAGGGACATAACTCTGGCACTAATTATCGGGAATTGCTGAAAATCAATAGGATTCTTTGTCTCATGACCTTAAACACTGTGTATAAATTTAAAGTAAATCGGATATTAACTTTGGCCTCTAGAGCGTCCACAAGATTTTTGAAGTGATCAAGGGCCATAACTCTGGTAGTTATTATCGAAAATCGCTGAAAAACAAGGGCTATAACTCTGGCACTAATTATCGGAAATCGCTGAAAATCAATAGACTTCTTCGTCTCATGACCTTAAACACTGTGTATAAATTTAAAGTCAATTGGATATTAACTTTGGCCTCTAGAGCGTCCACAAGATATTTTCAAGTGTTCAAGGGCCATAACTCTGGCACTAATTATCGAAAATCGCTGAAAATCAATAGGCTTCTTCGTCTCATGACCTTAAACACTGTGTATAAATTTAAAGTCAATCGGATATTAACTTTGACCTCTAGAGCGTCCACAAGATATTTTGAAGTGATCAAGGGCCATAACTCTGGTAGTTATTATCGAAAATCGCTGAAAATCAATAGGCTTCTTCGTCTCATGACCTTAAACACTGTGTATAAATTTAAAGTCAATCGGATATTAACTTTGGCCTCTAGAGCGTCCACAAGATATTTTGAAGTGATCAAGGGCCATAACTCTGGTAGTTATTATCGAAAATCGCTGAAAAACAATAGGCTTCTTCGTCTCATGACCTTAAACACTGTGTATAAATTTAAAGTCAATCGGATATTAACTTTGGCCTCTAGAGCGTCCACAAGATATTTTGAAGTGATCAAGGGCCATAACTCTGGTAGTTATTATCGGAAATCGCTGAAAATCAATAGGATTCTTCGTCTCATGACCTTAAACACTGTGTATAAATTTAAAGTAAATCGGATATTAACTTTGGCCTCTAGAGCGTCCACAAGATTTTTTGAAGTGATCAAGGGCCATAACTCTGGCACTAATTATCGGAAATCGCTGAAAATCAATAGGCTTCTTCGTCTCATGACCTTAAACACTGTGTATAAATTTAAAGTCAATCGGATATTAACTTTAGCCTGTAGAGCGTCCACAAGCAATTGTGGACGCCGGACCGACGGACGGACGGACGGACGGACCGACGGACCGACGGACCGACGGGGGCGACGACAATATACGACCACATTTCAATGTGGGCGTATAAAAAGGTATTCCAATCAAAGTTTGAAATGTAGTTGTTTAAACCTTCAGTATCTACTTGGTCGTATTTCCAGATTGTTCTGGTATAACAATGAGTTTTGGGTTTAGCGGTATTCATAAAAATAACAATAGGACTATGATCGCTTATACTACAGTCTAACACTTTGGTTTCATACACAAAATTAGGACAATTAACTATACATAAATCTAAAAGTGAGTGTGAATTACCTTGTACTCGAGTAGGAGATTTGATTACTTGGGTAAAATTTGAGGTAAGGATAATGTCGTGGAGTTTTGATTTACTATTTTTAGAGAAATCAATATTAAAGTCTCCGAGTATAATAATATTAAAATCTGTATAATCTTTCGCGCTATTAAAACTTTCTTCTATTAGTGACCAATATGATGTTTTCGCAGACGGTGGTCGATAAAAGATACCTATTAAAAATTTGTTAAGTTTGTGCCTAACTTCTATCCAGATTGCCTCGAGTGATTTAACTGAAAGATCAGGTCGTATTTTAAAATATAAATTGTTTTTTACGTAGACCGCAACCCCACCTCCCCTACCATTTTCGCGATTACGCAAGAAAGGTCTGTGGTAGCCTTCAATACAGAGTTGGTCAGTAGGAGTTGAGTCATTTAGCCATGTTTCTGAAAATGATATGATATCATAGTTATTTAATTCTAAACGAATTTCATCTAATTTTTTTTAAAATACTTCTAACGTTTAGGTGGAGTAATGACAACATTGATGGACCAGGGTTTGGATGAATGTCTCCACATAGTACTAGCGACAATCTTATAACTATATTATATGGTAGCCTACGTTTTTGTGGTGTATCGGTTGAGTGAAAAGTTTTAAACTTTAAGGCAATTAAGTATTTTTTATGTACTGGTTCGATACACCATTATTATTTGCCTTGCCTATGCTTAATAATAGTACGTTGTTAGGATACATGTATGTGTTAAAGTTACCAGTATTGATGACGCGAATTGTGAGTGCAATATTAAATAAATACGTAAGGACAAAACATATATACAATGACATACAATAAACGACAAAAAAATATATACAATACATTAAACGATAATGAGAGTGTTTTCCTTGCTAAAAAAAACAGCTACTGCTTATTTGTTAGCTAACTATGACCGGTTTATTCCCATAACGCCGACTCACCGAGTTTTAGGGGAAAATTTTTGGTCGGTGTTAAGGGGTCGACTGGCCAAGAACAATAGACCTAAGCTGGGGGATAAAACTAATTAAGCCGCTAATTTTGGGAGCATTTATTTTTTAAAAATTTTATAACAACCTTTAACACATAACATTGCAAATAATTTTAACTTTTGGCACGCATAAAATGTCCAACATAGTCCAAAAATTTTAACAAATTCAATCCTCCTTCTTCATATCTATGTTTTGCATCTTCGATCTTTCTGTGTATTCTTTCCTTTTAGGTGGTTGTCGTTGGCCACTCGAATACTTCAACAACTGAATTTTGCTCTTCTTTCAAAAATGCCATCACTTCAAAAATATTCGGATGAGCTTTTCCAATTAATTTTTTTAGACGCCCGTGCCACCTCTCTAAAGAATTGTTGGTTCTTTACGTGGTTTGGTTGTGGTTCCATTGTACTTGAGTAACCATTGGGTAACCATATAGTCGGCCAGTTGTTGAAATTTCTCATTATCTGGTACCTCGGCCATTATTTGGATCATCAATCTGCAAATAAAAGAACGATACATATAAATTATTTATATTTACAATATATTCATATTAACTATTTACTAAATATAATGAATACTTACATCAGTCACGGGCAGTAATGGTATCCTGATACACCGTCTAATTTGCATGTTTCTTCTTCTCGTATGACGTATAGTGAAAATAACACCCTTTCCATTCTACCACGGGGAAAACTGTCTCACTAGCATTCTTTGCGGCCAACTCAAAGTCCATCTAAAAAATAAGAAACACATTTAGGTCATACTACTATGTTATTGTTATGTAAATTACTATGTAGAATATGATATTAATCGGTGTATTGTGTACAATTTAAAATATTCTTACCTGAAAAATGGAAGGTTGAAGGTTGAATCCGTTTTCACTTACCACTTGCTTCAAGAGACCAAAAGCTTTCCGGTATGTCGACTCTCTCTTGTCAGGTAAAAAGAAAAATACCAATGGAACAGGACAATCTTGGATCAGTGCGTGGATGACGTATAGTTGATAAAAAATTCGTGGGCATATATAAAATGTTCCATCGCCAAAAAGTACATTCGAGTCACACAAAGATTCAAGATTCTGTATTGTGGTAAATCCTAAAATTTTCTCTTCGTCACCATCATTGATGAATAAAAACTGTTCTCCGCTATCTGTTGAAAAAGGTCGGGCACAACAATGGCACGTCGATGTTTAGGTAATTTGGGAAATTTCTTATTCTCCTGGCTCTATATAGGATGCTCTTCTTGGAGAAAAACGTTGGCATGTTGGCGATGGTGGTTCTATTGTCTGTCCATTCACCATTCAGTTTACCGTTTATTTCTTGTTGGTAAAGTTGTGTAATCGGATTTGTCGTAGATTGGACATTTAAGCACTGCATCATTTCTGTGATCTATAAAAAATAAGATTTATTTTATAATAACAATGAATAAATAGTAGAATATAAAATTAGAAGCTTACGACAGAAATTTAAAAAAAATGATAATTCAAATGTAATTTCAAAGATGCTTTTATAACACAGTAACTTACTTGTATATCGGAATAGGCTGGTGGGTGGTTGTGGTCGACGTCTATTCTGCTAACTATATCGTTAATGGTAGATGTTGTAGCCCTGCATCCCTTGCTCTTTTCGCAGCACTGCCATATCACTAAGTCGTTATTCTTTCTCTTATTCAGTCTATACTTAAAACCAGCAACACATAGGTAACTGCCAACTCTTGCTGTAGGAAGAAACTTAGATTGTAACTGTGCTTTAGCCATCGTAGAAAGAAATGTATATGAAAAGTCTTGGGATTATTTACGTATTTATACTTATTTTGAAAAATAATCGCAATGAACTGAATTTCGATCACTTGTCAGCTTCTTGTTGAACTTTCGTATATTATTTTTTTAATTAATAAGTGAGTTGAATTCAAGTGAACTATATTAATAATCTGAACAAAGTAAAGTAAACTATAGATTAAGAAAATTATAGTTAGTGAGTTGAATTTAAGTGAACTATATTAATAATGACTGGTCCCTACCTCATTAACGCCTTTAATCCGTTCTTAACCCATCAAAGAGTGCCGCGGTCGACTTTCCAAACTCTGGTGAGTCGGCGTTATGGGAAGACACCGCCTTTGTGTTACAACCTTTATTAATCCGTGTAAACTGTTTAGTACATGAGGGTGAGTACAATTAAAAAATTCGCTAAACTTGTGTGTAGAACTTAGGAAATATCGACAATTTCCTTTTCTTTGAAATAACCGAATCTGCACAAATAAATAAATAGTGAAATTAGTCGCCTATTTGGTTTATGTTGCATAGTTTACAGATTCTATTTTCTCTTGGGATTTTCTTCCATTGGCCAGTTTCTACGGGTAGCTTGATATTACAAGTTCTAAATCTACATATTAATTTAGCTTTATACGTGGGTAAAACTGATAGATATTTTTCTAGATCTCGACTATATTTAAATAATCTATAGCTTAAACCTTTTGGAGATAATGTGATGCTACTATGCCATGATTGTAAAAATTGGTCTTGCAGGGTTTGGGTAATTCGAGTTTTCAACTATTTAATATTTAAAGATAGGTTGCCAGGCAACGAAACATACGCCCACAGCAGCTAAATCGCCCGGGCAGTCAACAAGGGTTGTTGCATATTTTTACTTTTTTCGGTAATGAAACATTTGTAATACACTAAAATTTGATTCAGAGTAACAACTCATTATGTAATTATCAGAAAATCATTAGAATTGGTTTGCTATTTATAAAGTTTTGCCCAACGCTAACATTTAGTATATGAAACATTTAATATCATAGACTTAGATGTTCAGTTATCAAAATTCATTGAAAATCAAAATACTTGTTCGTTTCAACACCTTAAACTCTGTGTATCAATCTGAAGTCAATCGGATGAGAAGTTTGGCCTCTATAGCGTCACAAGATTTTTCGAAGTTATCAAGGGAGATATATATATGGCAGTAATTATTTGAAATCGCTGAAAATCAATAGGCTTCTTCGTCTCATGACCTTCAAGACTGTGTGTAAATTTAAAGTCAATCGGATATTAACTTTGGCCTCTAGAGTATCCACAGGATTTTTTGATGGGCTCAAGGGCCATAACTATGGCAGTAATTATTGGCAATCGCTGAAAATCAATAGAGATCTTCGTCTCATGTAAACACTGTGTATAAATATGAAGTCAATCGGATATTAACTTTGGCCTCTAGAGCGTCCACAAGATTTTTTGAAGTGATCAAGGGCCATAACTCTGGTAGTTACTATCGGAAATCTCCGAAAAACAATAGGCTTCTTCGTCTCATGCCCTTAAACACTGTGTATAAATTTAAAGTCAATCGGATATTAACTTTAGCCTCTAGAGCGTCCACAAGCAATTGTGGACGCCGGACGGACGGACGGACGGGTGGGGTGACAATATACGACCACATTTCAATGTGGACGTATAAAAAGGTTTGTGTTACATATATAAGCCACATTCGTCAAGGATGTATTTAATACATTTCACCCAGGGTGTATTGCACGATTTTGACAGAATATATAGGTTTAGTTGTCAGTTTGTTTTTATCAGTTACTACTTTAGCCCAGAAGCATACCATTCGTACTTTAATATCTATATTTAACAGGTACCTGCCCAGTTCACCCAAGAGCATCCAGGAACTAGTGGAATTATTTAGTGATAATATGTTTTTACAATATTTCATATGGATTCGTTCGATATAGTTAGTGTTAGAGTAACCCCAAACTTCGCAGGCATATACTATAGGCTTTACTACTTTATCAAACATATCCAATTTACATTCTATACTTAAATTATGTTTAGTACATTTTGATAAAAATCCGTAAATAGCTTTCGTAGATTTGTCATTATTATTCTTGCTATGATAGTTAAAATATCCATTTTTCGTGAAATAAACACCCAAATACTTAAAATTATCAACAATATCAATACTAGAGTTACTAAAATAAAATGTACAATCATCTGGTTCTTTTCCATTAAAAATCATTATCTTATTTCATGTGTATTCACTTTTAATTTCCATAATATGCAATATTCATTGACTCTGCAAGCAGTATAGTGTCGTCAGCATACAACAATATAAATAGTTTTAAATAGATGCGCAGTTCATTTCGGGCTTTGGTAGATATAGTGCTAAGGCCGTTTACATTATTTTTATTTAGAAATTCTTCTAAATCATTCAAGAAGATGGAAAATATGAATTGGGAGAGATTTTCGCCCTGTCGGATTCCATTAGTCCATTCGAACCTAAGCGATTCTTCGCCGTTTAGTTTGACCTTGGCGTCCTTGGCCTTAATGTCTTTATAAATATTGGTTATTACATTAAAACCTTTTCCATTTATATAGTTTTGTAATAATTTATTCCATAAACCAATCCCCCAAACAGTATCAAACGCCCTTTCAAAGTCAATAAATGCAGAATAAAGTTTCTTATGAAACCCTTTGTTAAGTTGGATAAGAATATACAAGTTAAAAATATGATCAACTGTGGAATAATGTTTCCGAAAGCCTGCTTGATTTTCTAAAATAATCTGATAGCTTTCGGAGAACTGGTTTAGTCGTTCGTTAATAAAAGAGGTGAATAGTTTGACCAGACAACTCAGTAAAGTGATTGGTCGATAGTTAATTGGGTTTAAAGCATCTCCATTATTTTTATAAATGGGGATAATATGTCCGATTAACTAGTCGGACGGGATTATTCCTGTGTCAAATACAATGTTAAACATAAGAACATAAGTCGGTACCAATGCATGAATGCTATGTTTTATATACTCGTTAATAACAGCGTCCTCGTCAGAAGATTTATTTAATTTTAGTTTTTTGACAACTTTGAAAATTTCGTCAGCAGTTATGCTTGCGTTTATACAAACACTGCTATCAATATCGCATATTTCATTCAATTCGTGTATTGGTAATACATAATCAGGAACATCGTTGTTTACATTTCTATTCACATTACTAAAATAATCATAGAGCGATTGTAGAGGTAATTCATCATTGGCCTTGCCCTTATTATTAAGAATTTTCATATATTCCTTGGGTCTGAACATCTGATATTTTGTAATTTTCCTTGCATATCGATTCTATGTAATTTTATGAATTTATGTAGAGTTTTTTTTAAAGATGCCCCTTTTCGTATCAATTCGTTTTTAAATATGGTCCCGCCATGTTTTTTTATATAGTCGCTTGGATATTCTATAATTCTGACACGCTAACTGTCCTTCTTTATTAAACCATGGTTGTTTATACTAAAATACTCTTTTTGGGGGGCGGTTTAATTCGTACATACCAGACCAAATGTGGACTTGCCAGCATCTACAAGAATATTACAAACATCATGCATTAAGTTATCGACGATATCAATATTTAAAGTATCAAGTTTCACATTCCTTAGTATATTATTTATTAGGGTTTCACACTGCGAAGCTTGTGTGAAACACTATTGTTTTTGTTAAAATTATTATTAGGCTTTCAGACTTTCGTCTGAAAGCCTATTGTGATTACTAAAATTATTAAGCTTTCATATTACATATGAAAGCTTATTGTTTTTGTAAAGATTATTATTATTATTATTATTTTTCTGTGTCATTTCTGCAAATCGGATTTCTCAGAATCTAACCATGGGATCTTTCTGAAACTTTGACCTACCCCGCCAAAACTGGGTGGCAGTTTTTGATTAAATATATTTTCAAAACGTTTTACGAATTCGAAATCACAGAATTTTACGAACGAGTGAATTTGACCTGCATTACTGTAACTCTGTGACTATTTGACCTATTTTACTAATTCTTTTTTCTTTGAGTACCTTGACAAAAATCATTTTCAACTGCAGTTTCAGATTTTCGAATTTCGAAAATTCGTCGCTGTGATTTCGAACCGGAAGTTGAGACCAACTTGACAACTTCTTTAATAGTTCTACGATTTTCATGAAATTTAGTATGTAAGTAGATCTTACCCATGTGACTTCAAAAATATAAATAGAAATTTTCTAAATTATCTCCTCTTGGTGAAATTAAGGATCAAAATTTTCAAAAAAATCGAAGAAATATAGGTCAGAATGACCTGATGTTTTTTTGGGATACTAGATAAGTAAATACTGATTCGTACACAAAATATTGAGTTTGTGGATCGAACCGGAAGTGCCGCCATCTTGAAACGTGAAAAATCACAAAGGCTTTTGCGATATTTTACTTACAGACATGGGAGTTACATTTTCGGAATCCTTGAAGGAATGCCTAAAAATCAATCTGATCAGAATTTTGATTTCGGTCACGTGATGGTCAGCATTTCGAACTGAATATGAGAAAAGGTGAAAAATCGACATTAACGAGCACGCGAATGAAAGCAATAGGCCGTAGTTTGGAGAATATGTCTCCTATTTCCAAAATGAATACATTTCTGGATAGCCGGCGGGATCAGGGTCGAAATATTGTTATTTGAAAATGTCACATTTTCGAATTTTGTCTTTGATGTTTTTCGTGCCGATAAAGTTGTTTACGATTGAAAAATCATAAAAACATCTCTATATTTTGACCGATTTTAATGATTTTTTTTTTGTTGATGAGATTATTTACATGACCCATGACATGTGACAGGAAGTGCCTGTTAATATGAAAGCTTTAATATGTGCTTTGCAGATCTAGTTATTTATTATTATTTTTTTTTTTTCGCCGGAGCCTATTTCTCAGTGCCTGTAACAGATAAAGATCTGGGACCTAATTCTCTATTGGGAAACCATGTGTTGGCTACTTGATAAACTATTTTTGAAACTTCTGCGCAGACCGGAAGTGGTCGAATTTTGTGCTGTGTCAAAAAATTAAAAAACGGCCGTAGATTCGTCAATTCTGTACCTATTTTCATACAAATGACATTTTCGGAAACCCTGAGTCTTTTCTCGGCCGATAGCAGTTGAAAATTTCGATATTTCGAAACTTCATCGCTGACTTCTTGCGATCGAAAAATGATAAATGTGGTTTGAGAGACAATTTTTGTTATTTTTCAAAATTTTCAAATTTGACCTACATTTTTGGATACCTGAAAACCATCCGATTCCAGAAATATAAGTTTCATTCCGAGTTATCGCCCTTTATTTTTCGATTTTTTTCGAATTTTCTACCCATTTTGTGAGCTCGGGTTTCGTTTTATGGCAGAATTGAGGTTTCTGAAACTTCTGAGGCACGAAGCCAAATGACCATTGCAAGGAATAAAGCAATTTCAACAATAATCTGTACACCGGAAGTGGTCGAAATAATGTCCGATATTTTGAAAAAAATGCAAAAAATGGGTATTTTGGGGAAAAACGCGATTTCTCCGTCCGATATCAATGAATTAGACAAATTAGGGTACCATTGGATTGCACTAGGATTGTGCTATCGTATGATACCCAATTCGTACGGATACGATGAGCAGACAGCAAAATATGGCACGCTGAAAATCAAGTATTTTCTGATTTGGAGCGTTTTTGGATGCCTGTATCTCGAAAACTGCGACACAGATTTTTATGAAACTTTCTCTATCGAGAGACCTTGCGGTAGTCTTGTGTACGAGACATCCCATTACGACTTTGAAATATCTGGAATAGGTGAAATAACGGACTGAAAATAAAAAAAAGTCGAAAAATCGTGAAACTTTGGAAAATGCTCTACTATTTTTTTATTTTAAGAGATTTTCAAAAAAAGGTTGTATATTCAGAAAGGTGACCTAATAACGATTCTAACAATATATAATATGCATGTAGTTATTGAAATTTAATTTTCGATATTTTAAATTTTTTGCGTTTTTGGATTTTTTGAACATAGGATTTCTCAAGGCTATTTTATCTGATCAGATAATGTAATATATCATGACAGAGCCCTGTGGCTATTTTAGTGCCCAAACCCGCTATTAAAACTATTCCGACAATAATAACCATACCGGAAGTATTCAAAAAATGAAAAAAAAAAGGTTAAAAACATTGTCGCACTTGCGAAAAACTTGATTTCTCCCTTAGGTAATAGCGGACCAAAAGAACTAAAGTGTCGCTATATAGCCCTATTAATGGACCATCATATGGTATCTAAATACATGTAATACGATTTCGATGGTAAGGAAATAAATTATTGTATGCCAAAAATCTAGTATTTTCCGATTTTTTAACATTCTGAGAACCCCTTTTCTCGAAAACGACGCCACAGATTTTTCTTAAATTTTTCTTACTCAAAGTCCTATCGGTTGTCTATATAGTGAATCAAAAATGAAAAGCGTTGAAATAATATAAGTGGTCCAAAAATGGCCTCAAACTTTGAAAAAAATTGAAAAATCGTTAAATTTTTGGAAACGCTCTTTAATTTATCTTTTTTTCCCAAACTACTCAATGGATGTTTCTGAAACTTCTGGTACGTAAAGTTAAGTATCCAAAGAACTTCGTAAAGCTATCACAACAACGATCGTAAAACCGGAAGTCGAAAAAATGTCAGATATTTTGAAAAAAATTAATTCCTTTACGAAAACCTTTTTTTATTTATGAATACTTTTTGATGATATTTTACACAGGAATTATTGATATAAAATTAAACCATGCTAGTCCCAAAATGACATAGTTTGTGTCTATTCGACGTTAAACCCCATTTCTCTCATCTCGGTAGTGCCGGTTAATTTGAGATATATTTTGTCTCCCGTTAAGTTTTTTACCTTTTTTAATTTCAGTTTATGGGTTCCAAGTTTATTATTTATTGCCTGGTGTGTATAAAACAATTCTCAGTTGCGAATTCTCAACTTATTTGTTACCGATAATGATTTCTTTTGGCACCGGGAGTGAAGTAATTTTGCCAGATTATACAATTTTGACCGGTGTATTCGCAAGCAAATATTACTTAAAGGTGTCACTGAATCATAACAACTACAGTATCGTTTGGTAGCTCGATGGATCGGCTATTGTATGACGCACTTCCTATCTGATTCCTGAAAGCCGGTTCAGCACTGCAGGTCTGCAGGTCTAGTTATTATTATTTTTTTTTTCGCCGGAGCCTATTTCTCAGTGCCTGTAACAGATAAAGATCTCTATTGGGAAACCATGTGTTGGCTACTTGATAAACTATTTTTGAAACTTCTGCGCAGACCGGAAGTGGTCGAATTTTGTGCTGTGTCAAAAAATTAAAAAACGGCCGTAGATTCGTCAATTCTGTACCTATTTTCATACAAATGACATTTTCGGAAACCTTTTCTCGGACGATAGCAGTTGAAAATTTCGATATTTCGAAACTTCATCGCTGACTTCTTGCGATCGAAAAATGAAAAATGTGGTTTGAGAGATAATTTTTATCATTTTTCAAAATTTTCAAATTTGACCTACATTTTTGGATACCTGAAAACCATCCGATTCCAGAAATATAAGTTTCATTCCGAGTTATCGCCCTTTATTTTTCGAATTTTCTACCCATTTTGTGAGCTCGGGTTTCGTTTTATGGCAGAATTGACGTTTCTGAAACTTCTGAGGCATGAAGCCAAATGACCATTGCAAGGAATAAAGCAATTTCAACAATAATCAGTACACCGGAAGTGGTCGAAATAATGTCCGATATTTTGAAAAAAATGCAAAAAATGGGTATTTTGGGGAAAAACGCGATTTCTCCGTCCGATATCAATGGATTAGACAAATTAGGGGATTGTGCTATCGTGTTACCCAATTCGTACGGATACGATGAGCAGGCAGCAAAATATGGCACGCTGAAAATCAAGTATTTTCTGATTTGGAGCGTTTTTGGATGCTTGTATCTCGAAAACTGCGACACAGATTTTTATGAAACTTTCTCTATCGAGAGACCTTGCGGTAGTCTTGTGTACGAGACATCCCATTACGACTTTGAAATATCTGGAATAGGTGAAATAACGGACTGAAAATAAAAAAAAGTCGAAAAATCGTGAAATTTTGGAAAATGCTCTACTATTTTTTTATTTTAAGAGATTTTCAAAAAAAGGTTGTATATTCAGAAAGGTGACCTAATTACGATTCTAACGATATATAATATGCATGTAGTTATTGAAATTTAATTTTCGATATTTTAAATTTTTTGCGTTTTTGGATTTTTTGAACATAGGATTCCTCAAGGCTATTTTATCTGATCAGATAATGTAATATATCATGACAGAGCCCTGTGGCTATTTTAGTGCCCAAACCGGCTATTAAAACTATTCCGACAATAATAACCATACCGGAAGTATTCAAAAAATGAAAAAAAAAGGTTAAAAACATTGTCGCACTTGCGAAAAACTTGATTTCTCCCTTAGGTAATAGCGGACCAAAAGAACTAAAGTGTCGCTATATAGCCCTATTAATGGACCATCATATGGTATCTAAATAATACGATTTCGATGGTAAGGAAATAAATAATTGTATGCCAAAAATCTAGTATTTTCCGATTTTTTAACATTCTGAGAACCCCTTTTCTCGAAAATGACGCCACAGATTTTTCTTAAATTTTTCTTACTCAAAGTCCTATCGGTTGTTTATATAGTGAATCAAAAATGAAAAGCGTTGAAATAATATAAGTGGTCCAAAAATGGCCTCAAACTTTGAAAAAAATTGAAAAATCGTTAAATTTTTGGAAACGCTCTTTAATTTATCTTTTTTTCCCAAACTACTCAATGGATGTTTCTGAAACTTCTGGTACGTAAAGTTAAGTATCCAAAAAACTTCGTAAAGCTATCACAACAACGATCGTAAAACCGGAAGTCGAAAAAATGTCAGATATTTTGAAAAAAATTAATTCCTTTACGAAAACCTTTTTTTATTTATGAATACTTTTTGATGATATTTTACACAGGAATTATTGATATAAAATTAAACCATGCTAGTCCCAAAATGACATAGTTTGTGTCTATTCGACGTTAAACCCCATTTCTCTCATCTCAGTAGTGCCGGTTAATTTGAGATATATTTTGTCTCCCGTTAAGTTTTTTACCTTTTTTAATTTCAGTTTATGGGTTCCAAGTTTATTATTTATTGCCTGGTGTGTATAAAACAATTCTCAATTGCGAATTCTCAACTTATTTGTTACCGATAATGATTTCTTTTGGCACCGGGAGTGAAGTAATTTTACCATATTATACAATTTTGACCGGTGTATTCGCAAGCAAATATTACTTAAAAATCTGATAGAGGGTGTCACTGAATCATAACAACTACAGTATCGTTTGGTAGCTCGATGGATCGGCTATTGTATGACGCACTTCCTACCTGATTCCAGAAAGCCGGTTCAGCACTGCAGGTCTGCAGGTCTAGTTCTTATTATTATTATTATTATTCTTTTGTTTTGAGTAGATCTCAGAAACTGCTTGTCGCATCGTTACGATTTCTTCAGTTTTACTGGGAAAGTGGGTGTGACTTAGAGGATAAAGCTATTTTGAACGTTCTGCGACAATGCGAAATGTCCGAAATCACCGAAGTTATCGTTTTTTAAAATATTGCAGTAATTTTAACAATAATCATGGGATTTTAACTTTTGATACATTTTGGCTTAGCCGGAGACATGGCACATAGCTACGCTACTTTCGATTTTTGATTTTCGGCAAATCTTCGAAGATATTAGGCGCCAAATTTTGAAAATTTAAAATTTTACAAAAATCTTTTTTATTTATGAATATTTTTTAGTCGTGTTGTACACAGAATTAAAGAGTCATCTGACTTGCGCAAAAATGTTAAATTTTTTTGTCTCAGTAATTTTCCTTGGCCGCCATTGGCTAATTCAGTTTTTCAGTCCTAGATTTTTTTTTTATTGTTCGATTTGTTACCGATAGTGTTATCTGTCGGCACCGGAAGTGGCATAATTTTACCAAAAACTACATTTTTGACAGTTATTTTCCTTCTTCGAAAACAAATATTATTTTTCTGAAAAATTATATGACTCAAAGAGTGTGTCCTTTCAAGGCGCAAAACATGGCGGAAGCAGTTTTTTTAATTTCTATTTCATTTTCTAGCAAATTGGATTAAGAGGTGAAAAAAGCCGTAAAATTGACCTATTTACAACCCATTCAGGCTTTTCAGATTTTAAAATATTTTTACATAACTCTTATAGACTTGTAGCTAAAATCAATACGAAGAGAATGTATGTGAAAATTAGTTTGTAATATAAGCAGTTGCCAAGAAATGGGCAGTTCCGCATAAGTCACTGTTTTCTTTATTTTGCGTGTAATAAAGTCAATTATTATTGGATTTTTATAAAAGTGACATCATTTGATTCAAAAAGCATGTAGCGTCATATCAAGTTGATTACAATTTAAAATTGACACCGGAAGTGACGTCATTTTGTCAAAAACTGCATTTTAAACTTTTTAAATCAATGATTTATTCAACCAAGAATTACTTAATATGTATTAATAATTTTAACTTTTGGTTTAAATTCACATATAAACACAACTCATATGGTCATATGGATATCATAAAATTGTTTCTAACTTGTTCGGTTGCCGAGAAATAGACGGTTTTCTACAGGTCACTTTTGAAGGATTTGGGGCCATAAAAGAGTCAATTATTATTCGATTTTCATAAACGTTACACCATGTTATACCTAATGCTATTTGGGATTTCATACAAGTAATGTAAGGTTTTCATTATCACCGGAAGTAATGACATTTTGGCAAAAACTGTATTTTTAGCCTTCAAAACAGATATTTCATTCAAATGAGTCTGTTTTGAAATCTTTTTTCAAATTATGGTATTTGATGTCAATCAACAAATAGAATGAAGCCATACGATCATACAGATACCACAAAATGATTTCTAAGTTGTACAGTTGCCGAGAAATAGCCGATTTTCTACAAGTCACTTTTCAAGATTTTTGGTCTTTAAAAGTGGCAATTATTATTCGATTTACATAAAAATTTTCACTATATGATATCGTATGCCATTTCTGATTTCATAAGACTAATGGAACATTTTCATTAACACCGGGAGTAATCTAATTTTGTCAAGATCATTTACAAGTAACAAATGCATAAAATGAATTGATATTGCTAGATTTGGTTGATTCTGCGTCCATTTTATTTGTGTGCAATGTTAATTTGGAAACCTTTTAGTGGTTTCGTTGGTACCAGAAGCGACATATGTTCAAGGGTAACTTGACATCGGAAGTGACATGTTTAAGGGTAACGTGGCGCCAGTGAAACCAGTCATTCCTGCATGCAGGTCTAGTTTCATTTGGTTTGGGTAGGTTTTCATTTATCATAAGACAATATTTAGCTTTATTTTGGGGATCCCATCTATTGACAATTTCTTTGGTGATAGGTGTGGTTTTCTTTTGACTTTGTTCGTTATCACAATAGAATTGGGTTGTAATTAGCAAACAAATGGGTTTGTGGATATCTGAAAAAAGGTTGGAGTATGGGAGTATTGAGAAACCTTCAATCTTAGATAGGAATTCAGAAATAGATACATAATAATCTACAATACTTGCATCATTGCAGGTAAATTCGCCAATTCCTTTATCCTGGCCTAAATGGCCATTTAATATCACAAAATTGTTATGTTTACACAAATTAAGTAGGAGTCGACCGTAAGTGTTTATAGGTGTGTCCCTTGGTGTGTAGTGTGGTATGACATGTCACAAAACCAGCTCCCGTAGGATTTGTTTGCTAAAATTGATTTTTTTGTTGTTTTGGGTTGATTAGGGACCAAGCTATCCAAAATTGTTGGGGTTCAAATTTCCCGACCCCTTGACCCCTATGGGAGGGGCATTTTTGAAATCGGGACCCCTATGAACGAGAACATGGCTATCTCCGCCAATAATGGGTGGATTTTCATGATTCTCGTGTTTTTCATCATGCCAATCCCATCTGTGATACTTTTAAAGCGATTAGAACTATTTTTGATTGACTTCCGGTGGAAAATGCCAATTTCCGGTGTCAAACTCGGGTCGATTTCAGTCAACAATCTTTGGATTTTCATGATCTGAAGATCATTCTGTTCTCTTTTTTTTTCATCATACCCATTCCATCTATGATGCACTTAAAGTCAAACGGAAGTGGTTTCAATTGACTTCCGGTGGTAGGTAACAATTTCCGGTGTCAAACTCGGATTGATATCAGCCAATAATCATTGGGTTTTCATGATCTGAAGTCTCATTCTGGATTCTTTTTTCATCAGACCAGTCCCGTCTATGGCATACTTCAAGCGAATTGAAGTTGTTTATATTGACTTCCGCTTGGAATACCCATTTCCACATCAAACTCGGATCGATTTTAGTTTAGAGAAATCTATCACGCAGTAGCACTTGGTTAATCTATCACGCATGGTTTATGTTTCGTGCAGTCATTTTTGGGACATTGGAATGTTCTGTCATGAGATTCAAGACAAATCTGGCGTTTGTGACAAGCAAACAAGTTTTACATCAAAAACGAAAAGAAATAAGTCGCAAGAAACGAAAACAACGAAATTTCAATGTTGGAAATAAATATGCAGTTCACGGTATCAACGATGCATAATCCTCGTCCCCTTGCAACCCCTGGTCATATTGGTATGCTCCATATTAAAACCATTATTCCGGAAACTGCACCACCCCATACAACATGTTAGTTTTACAACCACTTTCGGTTAGTTCGGTTAAAGCACGATGGTAAGAATCTGAGCAGGTACATACATGCCTTCGTCCAACTGCCAACTACTTTGTTCATTGTCAGGAAGGTTCAGGGATCTGGTCAAGAAATTCATCAAATCGGTTATCACACCTTCGCAAAGTTCTTAAAACTGTTGATTACAGAGTCGTCACCATCAAGCTTAAAACATGCACATACCCATAGTTTTGTAGTATCCACAAACTTACCTCCCTAGTCAGCATCGGGGGTTGTGAAATCTATCAGGCCTTGAAACTTGTGACTTTCAATAACATGTAATCGTTTGATCACATATACCGCAGTTAAAACCTTGAGATGACCTCGAGACACAAGGTCTAGGAGAATTGTGAGAACATCACCATAAGCTACAGATGCAAGGACTTGCTGAAGTAAGAGGTGTGTCATTCTATTCATGTATGACCAAATACTATGCGTCCTCAACTAGCATGCGCTTTGTGAATGCCTCTTGTAGGTCTGAGAGCTTCTGCATGATGGGTGGTTTCTGGATACCCTGACTTTCAGACATAGTAAAATGATGAGAAGTTTGGGTGGTGTAGCCTGTGTTGTTGTATCGACCAGGCTATCATATGACACTAGTTGGACCTTTGCTCCTTCAACAGCATATCCTAGCGGAGAGTTACTGGCGGGGAAACCCCTGTTTGGTCCTTGTGACGCCGATGCCCACAAACTTCTCGTGGACTTTGACACCCGGGGTCGTCTCAGGTTTGTAACAGAGAGATCTAGAGATAGATGTGATCGAGCGAGAGCGTGTCATTGGAAGTAATAAGTTTTAAGGTCTGATTGGACTTCGCAGCTTCTTTGGTGCTGACTGGAGAGATAAACTTATGGGCATCATAAAGAAAACAAGGGCTGGTGCACATATGCAGCTTGAAGGTGATGACCCCGTTATCATCTGTTTCAAGAAGCTTGGAGAATGTAACATCTCAACTGAGTTGGTGAAGGCTGACTTGCCTTTACAGGTTGAGGAATTCTTCCATTCCATTAAACCTACCAGCATGTAGATGTCAATTGTTCAGTTCAGAAAACTTTTGAGTGAGAGGTCTTCCTACTGGCTCGTGCTGGATTGTCGCCCCATGTCAGGAACAAAGTACACCTCGATACGCGAAAGTCGTAGCTAACAGAAAGCGGCTGGCAGTTGGACAAAAGCATTTATATTCCTGTGCCGAATCGTGATCTGCCTGCAGATCTTGTTATAATTGAATACATAAAATGTGGTTGTAAAACAGGATGCACGGGCGATGCAGCAAAAATAGTCTGCCTTATACTTCTTTGAACGTGTTTTGATAAGGGCCGTAGCAATATGATAAGGGGTGTGCAGGAGGACGAGGATGATGAATAACTGATTTATTTATTTCCAAGATAAGATCTTTTTGTCTCATTTCTGACAACTTCTGGCTTGTTTAGTTCTTTTTGTATATGATATTAGATTTGATTACTAGTTACAAATGACAAAGTGTCTTGAATCTCATGACATAACATTTCAGTCACCCAAAAGTGGCCAAATTAATCATTTTACCGTGCTTCAAAAGCCACTTAAAGTGGTAGGCTGTGCGGACGTAAAGCCACCAGCTTTAGTAAGTAAGTAGGCTGAGCAATCGGAAATTGGTATTCCCCACTCGAATTAAATGAAAACTGCCCCCACTGGCTTTAAGTGTATCATAACTGGGATCGGCATGATGACAAAACACCAGAATGAACTTAAGATTATGAAATCCAGCCATTATTGGCAGAAATAGCCACCTAGCTATCTGCGACAGTAACGGTTGGATTTCCATGATCTGAATTTCAATCTCGTGTTTTTTCAAATGCCAACACCATTTATGATACTCTAAAAGCAACTGGTAATAGTTTTCATTGACTTCCGGTGGGGAATACCAACTTCCGGTGTCAAACTCGGATTGTTTTCAGCCAATAATCTTTGGATTTTCCTGATCTGAAGTTCATTCTGGGTTTTTTAATCATGCCGACCTATCTATGATACACTTAAAAATGTGTCTTAACTCAACTTAACCAACATATGAAATGTAACAACCTCGAGAACCATCTTCAGTCAGCATATAAAAAAAAACACAGCACCGAAACCGCCCTGATAAAGATCACTAATGATATTTATCGAGCTTTAGACAGTCAATAGTGTGTAATCCTTCTTCTACTTGACCTAAGTGCAGCATTCGATACGTTACATAGTGAAGTCCTACTTAGTACTCTTCGGCAAGAGATTGGTCTTCGCGCTACGGTATTACTGTGGTTCAAAAGCTATCTAACTAACACTGTAGATGTCAAGGGCAGCAAGTCACGTGAACTTTCTCTTTTATGCGGTGTACTTTTGGGACCGATATTATTTATCATCTTTACTAAACCATTAACAAAAATAGCAGAGAAACATGGTTTATCCATACATTTGTTTGCCGATGACACACAGTTATATTTATGCTTCAATACCAATTCTTGCAAACACACAGTTAAAGATACAGAGCTCTGTCTTGCTGAAATACATGACTGGATGACTAGACACTTTCTAAAATTGAATCCTAACAAAAACCGAACTTCTGGTTCATGGTACAAAACAGCAACTATCCAAATTCGCCGAAACAAATATTCATTTTCAAGAGGAAACAATTATCCCTACATTAAAGGTAAAGGATATTGGAGCAACCATTGACCCTAGTCTATCATTCAGGTGTCATATACAGTCAATATGTTCATCCGCCTTTTACCACCTTAAACAGATCTCCCGAATGCAGAAATATAAAAACATAAAACACTTTAGTGTAATCTTGCGCTATATAAATCTGTTATTATTAATTATTAATAATATTAATTTCAGAGATAGGTTGCCAGGCAACGAAACATACGCCCACAGCAGCTAAATCGCCCGGGCAGTCAACAAGGGTTGAAGTCAATCGGATGATAAGTTTGGCCTCTATACCAAGGGAGATAACTCTAGTAGTAATTATTTGAAATTGCTGAAAATCAATAGGATTCTTCGTCTCATGACCTTAAACACTGTGTGTAAATTTAAAGTCGATCGGATATTAACTTTGGCCCCTAGAGCTTCCACAGGATTTTCTGAAGTGGTCAAGGGCCATAACTCTGGCAGTAATTATTGGAAATCACTGAAAATCAATAGACTGTAAACACTGTGTATAAATTTGACGTCAATCGGATATTAACTTTGGCCTCTAGAACCCCCCCCCCCAAGATTTTTTGAAGTGATCAAGGGCCATAACTCTGGCAGTAATTATAAGAAATCGCTGAAAATCAATAGGCTTCTTTGTCTCATGACCTTAAACACTGTGTATAAATTTAAAGTCAATCGGATATTAACTTTGGCCTCTAGAGCATCTACAAGATTTTTTGAAGTGATCAAGGGCCATAACGCTGGCCTCTAATAGGTTTAACTCGCAATGCCTTGCTGGTAACGTTGGGTCGATGTTAAGGTCCCTCTTATTTAACCAGTCAGTAACCTCGGCTTTTCTGTTGTTGTTTTTGTTTTGTTTTGTGGTATGAAGCGTTGTCCATAGCAATATTTCGAAACCATTTATTGAAAAATTTATTCTACGACATCTTAAACATATATAAATAAAATCGGATACCGGTAATCGATACTATTTAAGTCCATAAAATTGTAAGATATCGCACAGTATTTACACTGTATCAGAAAGGTTACCTAATTTGCCATCTAATGCTGAATATAAGTGTTCTGTGAGGCTTTAGTTTTTATATTTTACGCCGACATTTTATTGCTTTAAATCTTTCAAGTGCAAAAACGGGCAATTTGACCTCCGGCGTCACTAAGAACAAAGATGAATTTAGCAAGTTTACATTTTTATTGAAAGAGTGATTATTTTTGATTATTGTTTGCACATTTTCATGATACAAGAATGGCTGCGCATTCACTTTCAGTGCATATGATCTCATTTGATTTTTGACCCTGAATATCTCGAAAACGCCTCGACAGCGGACTGATTACCACTCGGCATCGTATTCTACGCAAAATTTTAGTCTAGAAAATTTGCATCTGGTTTTGTGCCCATTTGATGGACACCCCTCCGCACTGAGCGTCCGGTCTTTTATACATTCAAATAACCTTAAGGTAACGCCAGTGGCGGATCTAAAACGTGTGAATAGGGTGGGAGCGGTTCCAAATCTAGGGTGTCATCCATAATCCACCGCACAATGAGCATAGACCCCACCCCACATAAGGGTGTTTTCCATTAACTGGGCAACTTTTGCTAAAGTAAGCGCCAATCTCAATTTGCTTGGCTATAGACATTTATAGTTTGAATAACATTTACTGTTATAAATTTAAAGGACATTAATGTAACGCCAGTAGCGGTTCCAAGTCTAGGATGCTATCCATAATTCCACAGCGCAATGAGCATAGACCCATCCCTTCAAAGAGTATAGATCGCATTGCCTGTACTTGTTTGACATAAAGTTCATGCCATATTATCATTGGTAATCTGTTTTGTGAACCTCAGGGACAGTGGCTATACCATCGAGTAATCCGAAGGGAAGAAAATTTGAGTCAATATTATAACCGTGCTGGTTATAATAGTTCTATGTTAAAATTTAAATCTAGAATATTTCATTAAATACTCTGATTCTAAAAAGGACAATAATTATTATATTTCTTCAAAACATTGTGTGTGCGTGCTATTGAAAGGTGACTGTAGCCAAGGGTGAAATGTTACGTAATTCTAATGTCTTGTTAATTTATCTATAATCCCTTATTGTTTATAAAACTGTTATAGATAGAAAGTAACTGTCTGGTGAACTTGCCAATCGTATGATTAATCTATTAATTTTTTATTTACCATTGTTGTATTTCTTACAATGTACATCATTACGTCAATGCTTATTATGTCAACACTTGATCTAGCCAAGTGATTAGAAGTAATTCCATATAAATATGTGATTGTACTTGATACGCCAGTCATTTAGGTCTATCCGACTTAGTAGCATAAGGTACTGGTCGGTTATCCGCGGTCCTGTAAGTGTATGTAGATAATTCTTATTATAAGTTTCCAGTATTAAAGATTTGAAGAACCATTCCAGACTCTTGTAATATCTGACGGACCTCATGGTCAAAATTGGTGCAGAAGCCTTGTGTCTTACTAGGAGGTAATATTTTTGGGGAACCCGAGGGAAATATGACCGACATATAAGTCATATGAGTTCTATAATAATTAGATTAAAGATAGGTTGCCAGGCAACGAAACATACGCCCACAGCAGCTAAATCGTCCGGGCAGTCAACAAGAGTTGTCGTATATTTTTACATTTTTTGGTAATGAAACATTTGTAATACACTAAAATCTGATTAAGAGTAATTATCAGAAAATCATTAGAATGGGTTTGCTTTTTATAAAGTTTTGCCTCACGGTAACAATTAGTATACAAAACATTATCAAGGGAGATAACTCTGTAATTATTTGAAATCGCTGAAAAACATTATCAAGGGAGACGACTCTGTAATTATTTGAAATCGCTGAAAAACAATAGGCCCCTATAGCGTCACAAGATTTTTTGAAGTTATGAAGGGAGATAACTCTGGCAGTATTTATTTGAAATTGCTGAAAATCGACTCATGACCTTAAACACTGTGTGTAAATTTAAAGTCAATCGGATATTAACTTTGGCCTTTAGAGCGTCCACAAGATGTTTTGAAGTGATCAAGGGCCATAACTCTGGTAGTTATTATCGGAAATCGCTGAAAAACAAGGGCTTCTTCGTCTCATGCCCTTAAACACTGTGTATAAATTTAAGGTCAATCGGATATTAACTTTTCAATTGTGGACGCCGTACCGACGGACGGACGGATGGCGACAATATACGACCACATTTCCATGTGGGCGCATAAAAATCAATGTTACATTCTCCATTTTGATAAACATATCTTTGACAATATTAATGTATTTTAAATCTATCTTTTTTACATAATCATTATATATTTTAAATCTTTTTTATTTACCCAATTATTTCTTCAATAAGATACATGTTGAATTAAACAGACACTGATATGAGTGATATATTGTCCTTATAAGATAGAGTAAAACTCTTTACAATTCAATGTCTATACTGACCCCTGGCTATAGAACCTTATTAATTCAGTCAGTGGCTATTACGTCAGATAAAATTTAGACTAGGCATTGAAGTCTAACAATGGAGGGATTAAGAATTGGTCATTGACCAATCTCTCCACAAAGAAACTATTGTTTTAGATTTCAACTTAGAGACCATATTTTATAGTTTAATTGTTAATATGTCAAAATTGTCTATTATATATTTTTTAAGAACTGTAGTTCAAGCAGACAGAGTGAGCTATGGTTTCGAACGGATCGGATCTCTCTCTTTCTTGTAAATATTTGTTGAATTATCTATGTTTAATAAATTACACAGAAGTTACTTGGACTCCGTCTTAATTTAGTTAGACCTGAAATAACGTTGTCACAACAGCATGGTTTTTGATAACATAGTTGTGGGTAAATTCTTGTGAACGGGAGGATTTGAAATGCCAGTCAATGGGCAGAGTCTTGGGATCTGTCTGCTTTGTGAAAGTTGACAAATCAGTAATACGGTCTGTTGTGCCACGCTCTACCGGTACTACTAACAGGGCGGTTCACCATAACTGTGAATATGATTGTGCTGAGATAGTTTAAGACCACCGAGGAGTGGAATAATATCAGATCAATTATTTTGGACTGGACCTGAAAATTTTAGTCAATTCCCTGGAATTTGGGTTCATTGATGGAGCGAAGTCTTGTGCGCCAGAGGATAAGAACAAATTTCAGATATGGACATATAATAAAGGAGTATTTAATTATTTTTGATTGGACCTGATGATAAGAAATGGGACAGAATCTCGGGGCCTGACGATTATTCCTACCTGTTTTGTGAGCTTTGAAAGGCCATTTCTACAATCTGTCGCCACAAACGACCAATTCACTACTCGTACTACTAACTGGGGATTCGCTATACCCGTAAATATGATAGTGATACTATAGTATAAGACCATAGAGGAGTTGAACAATGGTGACATTATGGAATCGAGCGCCTTGGGTGCCAAAAAATTTAAGATATGGACAAATAATAACTGATTTTTCAGTTATTTTGGATTGGGTCTGAGGAGACTTTGACTAACAGGGCGCTTACTTGTTCTCATGACCCCCACTCCTCCCTTGGGATTTTCTTGTACATAGATTTGACAAATGTCGGCCATCTTGAAATTTACTTATTTTTACCGCTTCAAGGGACCAGTTAACCCTAGGCTACTTGCAATATCTTCAAATGAAAGAATGACCCCAAGAGCATCAATGTATATGTTCATTATACAGTACTATTAAGGCCTTAAAAACCAACCATTTAGATTTTTTGTGTACATTGTTTAGGCAAATGTCAGCCATCTTTGATTTTACCAGATTTTACCGTTTTATAATAAGGGACCAATGAACACCACGGGATGTTTCTTCAAATGACAGAATGACCCTATACACATTAATATTTACACATGTTCGTTCATCTTACAATTATACAATTTTCTTCTACATTGATTTGACGAATGTTGGCCATCATGGATTTTACTTATTTTACCGCTTTAAGGGACCAGTGACTGGCAGTGAGCACTACTGGCTTTATCTTTAAATGAAAAGATAACCGCAAAACCATTAATCTATATGTTCATAAAACATTTAAAGGGGCTTAAACCAACAGTTTTGGCTTTTCTTGAACATTAATTAGGCAAATGTCGGCCATCTTGGATTTTACCATAATCCGGTGCGCAAAATTTGGCAAACTTTTGGGATTTTATAAAGTACATCTAAATAAACGCAACAATGCATTAAAACCTTTTCTTGCAATTTGTTGGGGTTTGAATCATAAATTGACTGGACTAATTAGAATTTGTTCGGCCTTTATAAAGTTCTGCCACATGATAACGTTTAGTATACGAAACCTTTAATATCATGGATTTAGCTGTTAAAGTTATCAAAATTCATTGAAAATCGATACCGTATACTTGTTCGTCTCAAGACCCTAAAATCTGAGTATCATTCTAAACTCAATCGGATGATATCTTTTGCCTCACAAATTTTTTTCAAAGTGATCAATGGCTAAAACTTTGACAGTCATTATCAGAAATCTCTGAAAATCAATGGGATTCTTCGTCTCATGACCTTAAAGTTTGTGTATAAATTTAAAGTCAAAATAGTGACTCTGGCAGTAATTATCGGATATCGCTGTAAATAAAGAAGTTTTATCGTCTCATGACCTTAAACATTATGTATAAATTTAAGGTCAATCGGATATTAACTTTAGCCTCTAAAGCTTCCACAAGCAATTGTGGGCGCCGGACCGACGGGCGGGGGCGACGACAATATACGACCACATTTCAATGTGGGCGTATAAAAATCGAATTAAAATTTTTAGAAGTGGCCAAGGACCATAACTCTGGTAGTAATAATCGGAAACCAATAAGTTTCTTTGTCTCATGGCATTAAACATTGTGTATAAAATCAATTGGTTATTAACTTTAGCCTCTAGAGTATCCTCAAGATTTTTCAAAGTGATCAAGGACCATAACTCTGGCAGACATCAGAAATCGGCGAAGATCAATAGACTTCTCCGTCTCATGACTTTAAATAGTGTGTATAAATTTAAAGTCAATCGGATATTAATTTTAGCATCTAGAGTATCCGCTATCAATTGTGGACGAGGGGGACAACTACTACTAGTTAACAAGCCAACAGTGAGGCTGATGTCCCCGGCCGAAATCCCAAAATAAATAGATGACACATATTAATTAATCGCACATTTATTTTTTTCAAACGTATCGACCAATCAAACTGAACACGAAGTGTCATCCAAAAATTGCTTATCTCTGCCTACCGTAAGAAGAAAATGCTCATCTTAGAACTCCATCAAGGCATTGACCTAATAAGCATACACACCAATTTTGAACATTTTAACTCAATTCAAAGGAGAGTTATTGTGTTCCAAAGTCTCGGCAAATCAAATTGCTTATTGCTCTGCTTACCCTGAGCAGAAAATGATAATTATCGATCTTAGTCAAGGTATTACTGTGATGAAACTATACACCAAGTTTCATCACTCTCACTTAATTAGAGCTAAAGTTATTGTGTCTCAAAGCATCAACCAATCAAATTGCTTATCTCTGCCTACCCTAAGCGGAAAAAGCTCATCTTCGAACTCCATCAAGGCATTGACCTAATAAGCATATACACCAAGTTTGAACATTTTAACTCTATTAGAAGGAGAGTTATTGTGTTCCAAAGTCTTGACCAATCAAATTGCGTATCGCTCTGCTTACCCTGAGCAGAAAATGCTCATTATCGAACTTAGTCAAGGTATTACTGTAATGAAACTATACACCAAGTTTCATCACTCTCACTTAATTAGAACTAAAGTTATGGTGTCCCAAAGCATCAACCAATCAAATTGCTTATCTCTGCTTACCCTAAGCGGAAAATGCTCATCTTCGAACTCCATCAAGGCATTGACCTAATAAGCATATACACCAAGTTTGAACATTTTAACTCAATTAGAAGGAGAGTTATTGTGTTCCAAAGTCTCGACCAATCAAATTGCGTATCGCTCTGCTTACCCTGAGCAGAAAATGCTCATTATCGAACTTAGTCAAGGTATTACTATAATGAAACTATACACCAAGTTTCATCACTCTCACTTAATTAGAACTAAAGTTATTGTGTCCCAAAGCATCAACCAATCAAATTGCTTATCTCTGCTTACCCTAAGCGGAAAATGCTCATCTTCGAACTCCATCAAGGCATTGACCTAATAAGCATATACACCAAGTTTGAACATTTTAACTCAATTAGAAGGAGAGTTATTGTGTTCCAAAGTCTCGACCAATCAAATTGCGTATCGCTCTGCTTACCCTGAGCAGAAAATGCTCATTATCGAACTTAGTCAAGGTATTACTATAATGAAACTATACACCAAGTTTCATCACTCTCACTTAATTAGAACTAAAGTTATTGTGTCCCAAAGCATCAACCAATCAAATTGCTTATCTCTGCTTACCCTAAGCGGAAAATGCTCATCTTCGAACTCCATCAAGGCATTGACCTTATAAGCATATACACCAAGTTTGAACATTTTAACTCAATTAGAAGGAGAGTTATTGTGTTCCAAAGTCTCGACCAATCAAATTGTGTATCGCTCTGCTTACCCTGAGCAGAAAATGCTCATTATCGAACTTAGTCAAGGTATTACTATAATGAAACTATACACCAAGTTTCATCACTCTCACTTAATTAGAACTAAAGTTATCGTGTCCCAAAGCATCAACCAATCAAATTGCTTATCTCTGCTTACCCTAAGCGGAAAATGCTCATCTTCGAACTCCATCAAGGCATTGACCTAATAAGCATATACACCAAGTTTGAACATATTAACTCAATTAGAAGGAGAGTTATTGTGTTCCAAATTCTCGACCAATCAAATTGCGTATAGCTCTGCTTACCCTGAGCAGAAAATGCTCATTATCGAACTTAGTCAAGGTATTACCATAATGAAACTATACACCAAGTTTCATCACTCTCACTTAATTAGAACTAAAGTTATCGTGTCCCAAAGCATCAACCAATCAAATTGCTTATCTCTGCTTACCCTAAGCGGAAAATGCTCATCTTCGAACTCCATCAAGGCATTGACCTAATAAGCATATACACCAAGTTTGAACATATTAACTCAATTAGAAGGAGAGTTATTGTGTTCCAAATTCTCGACCAATCAAATTGCGTATAGCTCTGCTTACCCTGAGCAGAAAATGCTCATTATCGAACTTAGTCAAGGTATTACTATAATGAAACTATACACCAAGTTTCATCAATCTCACTTAATTAGAACTAAAGTTATCGTGTCCCAAAGCATCAACCAATCAAATTGCTTATCTCTGCTTACCCTAAGCGGAAAATGCTCATCTTCGAACTCCATCAAGGCATTGACCTAATAAACACATACACCAAGTTTGAACATTCTAGCTCAATTAGGAAGAGAGTTATTGTGTCCCAAAAAGTGTGACGGACGGACGGACGGACGAAAGGCGGGGGACAATTAGGCGCTTGGTAATCAAAATTACACACTGAGAATTAAATAGTTATGAATATTTAGACACAGAACAGAAATCAATGGTATTTACGCAAGATTTAACGATATCGTATTATCTCCCAACGAATACAATTTCTTTTGATAGATTAGTCAAATATATCATCAAATCACACAAGTTGTATGCAGGGAAGTATCTTTAAATAGGGCTTTGTCATTTATATCACATTGTCGCATGTCAGACTATGATTCATAAATATATCATACACCGATGAAGAGATTACACAATGAGTATGCTAGACTAACCTTTAAAAGGTTAATTTCAAACCCAAAGATAAGTTGCCAGGCAACAATACATACACCCACAGCAGCTAAATCGTTCGAGCAGTTGACAAGGGTTGTCATACATTTATTTTTTTTAACAATACATACACCGACAGCAGCTAAATCGTTCGAGCAGTTGACAAGGGTTGTCATACATTTATTTTTTGTAGGTAATGGGAGCATTTACAAGACATTGTTATCAATTTCATACAGGTTAAATGTTTACAAGGTTGAACAAAGTGAACAAAGGGTCATAACTGTAGAAGTTATTAACAGAAATTGCTTAAATTGAGTAGGTTTCTTCGTTTTAATCATCACAATAATGCATGTAAATTCAATACTGATCCGACAATAACTTTTGTCATTAAAACATTCACAAGGGTTCAACAATGTGAAACAGAGATCATAACTCTTGAATTAATCAACGGAAACTGTTGAAATTCAATATGATTCTTCGTTTTACTAATCAAAATAGTGTACACATTAGTAGACTCTGCATATATCAGACGCGCATACAACGGACATTCGCTTATAATGGACACAACAGCTTGGTCCCGATTTTGTAATATAAATTTCAAAGCATTTTATAGCGGACACCGTATAATGGAGAATCTTTTATAACGGACGATTTTCATCGGTCTCTAAACGACAAAGTACATTTTTATAACAGACTTTTTAATAAGCAGAGCAAAATGATGATATTACTGATTTTATTATCGGTGACCGGCATACTTTTCCCTGAAAATATCCATACTGATTTTATAGGAAACATATTTCCGGGAAAATTCATCCCGAATAACAACTCTCAAAGACAGACTGGACACGGCAGCCAAGTTCGATCATGCTCTTCTTCATGTTTCTGGTGGATTCAAACAGACCTGCATTACCGACTTTCTCAAATAAGCTTGTTTATTTTGAACATCCATAATATGTGAATACATACATGACTTTTATGTAATACATGTATGTTCTGTAGATTCTGCATATGATGAATGTTATTATTCCATGGGATGGTGTTACCTTCTGGGTCGATAGCAGATTTTTTATGTATAACGGACACTGTTTGTAACATACGATTTCTTATGGTCCCGAGGTGTCCGTTATATGTGAAGTCTATTGTATATAAATTTCATTCAAAGCATTCACATGGTTCAACAAAGTGAAACAAGATCCATAACCCTTGAAGTTAGAAGTAATTACTGTAAATTGTTGAAATTCAATAATAATGCATATAAATTTCATACAGATCGGATGATAACTTTTGTCAATAGGTTCAACAAAGAGAAAAAAGGGACAATAGACTTCTTCGTTTCACTAATTTAAATAATGCATGTAAATTTAATACAGCTCGGACTATAACTTTTGTAAGAGTGTTCACTAGGTTCAACGAAGTAAATCTAGGGCCATAACTCTAGAAGTTATAAACAGAAATTCTTTGTTTCACTAAAATGATGCAGGCTTCCACTTCAAAAATTTCACACCGGTCATTTAAACGCATGAAAACTTTGCAAGGTAAATTCATATTTCATATTTTGTATTCATGGTAGGGTATTGTGAATTCACGTGTCTATACCAATTGGACAGCATTGGGTACACAAAAAATTATATTTTGGACTTAAAAATTAAATATTTACAGTAAGGCTTGCGATAATTATTTATAAATTAAATATTCTCTTTTGGCTACTTAAATAATCGAAATAGCTGAATTGGCCGTAGAAAAACCATTCCAGTGGCTGACACGTAATTACTACATGCTCAATAGAAAACACAATGACCTTGATAATTATGAGTTATAATACAATGACTTCGATATGAAGATAATTATATAATTATCCACGGCATATATCTCTCATTTATTGGTTTAGAACGTCTTTTACGGCGTTACGGGCCGCAGAATGGTGAGGTAAATCTTATTAGCGACACTAGCGACCCCTACAATGTCGTCGTGTTTAAGATTTACAATATATGCACGACAATTTTAGTAACACGTGGAATTATCAATATTGCTACACAATAACACTGGAATACGTAATGTTCTTAATTTTTCCGTGAGCAAGTTAATTAATCTCTAGATTTTATTTCTACAATTCCCACAAGGCTATTATCTCACTACAAAAAATATAATGCAATTTTCTCCCAAACATACGTTGTTGAGGATTTATATAATTTCTATGTTGTTATATTTAATATGACAATTGGTTGGACTTGAAGAGCAGTACTTTATAGCAATTGCCCCTTTTTCGAAGATCATAACAATCTCGTTTAAATCGTGCGTACATGTAATATCGGTAAATGGCTTTGTTCTAGAAAATTCTTATGACACGTGGACAAAATATAGTCGGTACACAAAGATCATCTTCCAATTGTATGTTATACCATGAACTAGGAATTTAGACCTTTTTACAAAACGGAAGATATAAATCTTTAAGTATTGGTAACATATTTTGAATAGTGAAAATTGTATTTTGTTGAACTGTTTACATGCTTTGTTAGATTTCCACAATGATAGTAAAAAAACATGATAGTCAGAACTGGTTAAGTTGTATTTATAATGAGTTAAATGTGTTGGGTTTAAGTTATATTTTTACAGAGTACCACCAGTATAATAAAAAAATATTTACTTGCTATTATTAATAGAAATCTAACTGATACTTATATACAACAGCCGCAATCCACAATTAATGTAAGTAGGAAATGTGAACTGTACCGTAACATAGTTTCAACGTTTGGTTTACAATATTATCTCAGAAAACGTTTGTCAATTCAAAGTAAACAAGTACTATTTAAATTTCGCATGTCTTCTCGCCTTCCAAATATTGAGAGTGGACGATACTGTAAAAGTACTAAAAACCAGTAGACGAACGTATATGTCTACTTAGTGATAGTGACGACACTGAAGATGAATTCCATTTTGTCCTGAAGCGTAATGTTTATAAATAAACGGTATTATTTTGTAAGACCTTCGGTATTTAAACTCACACAATTGTTCGCATCAAACAATGTAAAAGTGTTAAATAATGTAAGAGGCCATGTAAGAGAAAGTTTAATTACGGTTCGATAGCTGATTATTTAATGATTATTGTTCTCAATGACTCTGTATAATTGTGCCATCTATGTAAGTATCTATATGCCGTAAGGCATTTGATCTTGAATAAAACAGTATGTACAGGTTAAGAATGGACTGTTTCACGCCTTTGATACGATTCCCGAATACCAAATAACTTTTATTGTTCTACTACAAGACAATCATCATTAATTATCAACACAATGCCCAGTAGAATCTATCGACGACTATGTATATATCTCTAACACCAATCATGAGACTATGTGGCTTCTTATATCGTTACATACGCATTATTCTGCACTGGCCGTACAATGTTATAGTTACATATAAGTGGATGTCGATGTAGCCATGTTTAAAATAGGCTGTTTTTCCGGCGTGCAAAATTACCGTTGGGTCACATCTAGTTACGGTCATTTTCCACTGCCCGCTCGGTCCAAATTGGCATATATGGCCGACATGGAACCCATGATATAAAGTTCATACAGATTGCATCTTTTGGCGTTAACCCGTTCACAAAGTTCAACAAAGTGAAACAAGTGCCAGGACTCTAGAAGTAATCAACATAAATTTTTAAATTTAAATAGGCTTCTTTGATTCTAAGGTAAACAATATATATATATTTCAAACTGATTAGATAATCAAAGAAGCCCATAGAATGTTCACAAGAAATTGTGGATTGCGGACGGAGGCAATATACGACCACTTTTCCATTTGGGGGGTATAAAAAGTAAAACTGAATGTACATTTTTTAAAAGATTAACTTACCAATTTGGTGTTTATCTATTTTAACTAACGGAAGAGCATCAATTTTTTCTTCAGGAGCAGGGGGGGCTCCGGAACCTTCTAACTGGTTTAAAAGCTGAAATAACACAAATTGCTTTGTAGTATGACAAACACAAGCTGTTAAAACAACATCCATAAACAGCACTGAGAAGCTTATCCAAAAGGAAAGTTGTTGACACCATCAAGAAATATTATCTCTATTGCGCCCACAAGCTTTAAATTACGTATGAACAAGCCAAAAGCGAGGCTGATGTCCCCCGCCAAAATCCCAAAATAAATAGATGACACATATTAATTAATCGCACATTTATTTTTTTTCAAAAGTATCCAGCAATCAAACTGTACACAAAGTGTCACCACTCATTATCAAATTGAATGAAGATTATCTTGTCCCAAAGCATCGACCAATGGAAGTGATTAGCCCCGCTTAGCTTCAGCTCGAAATGTTAATCATTGAACTCAGTCAAGACATTCACTTAATGAACATCTACATTAAGTTTAAACATTCTACCTCAAATAGAAGCAGAGTTGTGTTCCAAAGTCTTGATCAATCAAATTGCTCATCAATTCTTAGCCTAAGCAGAAAATTCTTAGTTAATGTAATGATATAATGAACCATATTCTGAGTTTCATCGCTCTCACTTCGTCATAACCAAAGTTATTGTGCCCCAAAGCATCAACCAATCAGATTGCTTATCTCTGCTCACTGTAAGTAGAAAATGTTCATCATCGAACTCCATCAAGGCATTCACCTAATGAACGCCTAAACCAAGTTTTAACATTCTAGCTCAGTAAGAAGGAGAGTCATTGTGTTCCAAAGTCTCTGCCAATCAAATTGCTTATCGCTCTGCTTACCCTGGGCAGACAATGTTCATTATCGAACTTGGTCGAGGTATTGATGTAACGAAACTATGTACACCAAGTTTCATCACCTTCACTTAATTAGAACTTAAGTTATCTTGCCCCAAAGTATCAACCAATCTAATTGCTACCCTTAGCAGAAAATGCTCATCTTCGAACTCCATCAAGGCATTGACCTAATAAGCATACAACACGCTTGGACATTTTAACTCAATTAGAAGGTGCGTTATTGTGTTCCAAAGTCTCGACCAATCAAATTGCTTATCGCTCTGCTTACCCTGAGCAGAAAATGCCCATTATCGAACTTAGTCAAGGTATTACTGTAATGAAACTATACACCAAGTTTCATCACTCTCACTTCATTAGAACTAAAGTTATCGTGTCCCAAAGCATCAACCTATCAAATTGCTTATCCCTAAGCAGAAAATGCTCATCTTCGAACTCCGTCGAGGCATTGACCCAATAAACACATACACCAAGTTTGAACATTCTAGCTCAATTAGGAAGAGAGTTATTGTGTCGGACAGACGGACGGACAGACAGACGGACGAACCCATTTTAATAGTCCCCCAACTTTCTTCGAAAGTTAATAAGGGGCATTTAATAGACAATTTCATACAGATGCCATTAAAATTTTCGTCGTTCGAGGGTTCAGAAGGTTCTAAAACTAAAAAAAGTGCCTTAACTCGGGAAGTAATCTACAGAGATTTTCGTTTTTCTAGTTCAAATAATGCATATAAATTTCATACAGATTGGATACATATAAATTTCATACAAATTCGATAATAAGTTTTGTCGTTATTGCATTCACAAGGTGCAACAAAGTGAAACAAGGGCCATAACTCAAGGCGTAATTAACGGAAATTGCTGAAATTCAATAGTATAGACTTCATACTTTCACTAAATTAAATAATGCATACAAATTTTATAGAGATCGGATGATACCTTCCTTTGTCATTAGAGCGTTCACAAGATTCAACAAAGTGAAACAAGGGCCATAACTCTAGATGTAATTAATAGAAATCGCTGAAATTCCACAGGCTTCTTTTTTTTACCAATTTAAATGATACATATACATTTCATACAGATCGGATAACTTTTGTCGTTAGGAGAGCGTTCACAAGTGCAACAAAGAGAGATGGAGAAAAATGGGGTTTAACGTCCACTAGACACAAACTAGGTCATTTCGGGACTAACATAATGGCTTGATATTTTTTCAATAATTCACTTGGGCGTAGGGGTCTTTAGCAGTGGGGGGAAACCGGAGAACCCGGACAAAACCCACGGGGTTGGACAGGCGACCCTATCCCTTGTCACGTACAACAGGGGATTCAAAACCACGCCAGGCTTTAGGATACAGCGTGCATGTGCTAACCATTCGGCCATCCTTCCCCACAGTGAAACAAAGGCCATAACTCCAGAAGACATTAACAAAAGTTATTGAAATTCAATAAGCTTCATTGTTTCACTAATTTAAATGATGCATATAAATTTCATACAGATCAGAAAGCAATAGGCTTCTTTGTTTCACTAATTTAAATGATGCATATAAATTTCATACAGATCGGATGATAACTGTTGTCATCAGAGGAACAACAGGGAAATACAAGAATTTAATGTTTCAAACAAGAAAGATAGGTTGCCAGGCAACGAAACATATGCCCACATCAGCTAAATCGTCCGGGCAGTCGACAAGAGTTGTCGCATATTCTTACATTTTTCGGTAATGAGACATTACAATACATGTACTCTGAAATCAGATTAAGAGTAACAATTCATAAAGTAATTATCAAAAAATCATTAGAATTTGTTTGGTTTTTATAAAGTTCTGCCCCATGCTAACGCTTAGTATACGAAACATTTAAAATCATGGATTTAGCTGATCAGTTATCAAAATTCATTGAAAATCAATATAATTGTTCATCTCAAGACCTTAAACTCTGTGTATCAATCTGAAGTCATTGGGTCAAGTGATCGAGGGAGATAACTCTGGAAGTAATTATCAGAATTCGCTGAAAATCAATAGGATTCTTCGTCCCAAGACTTTAAACACTGTGTATAAATTTAACGTCAATCTGATATTAACTTTAGCCTCTAGAACGTTCACAAGATTTTTCAAAGTGATCAAGGGCCAGTAATTATCTGGCAGTAATTATCGGAAATCGCCGAAAATCAATAGGCTTCTTTGTTTCATGACCTTAAAAACTTTGTGTATAAATGTAAGGTCAATCGGATATTAACTTTGGCCTCTAGAGCGGTCACAAGATTTTTTGAAGTGATCAAAGGTCATAACTCTGGCAGTTATTATCGGAAATCGCTGAAAATTAATAGGCTTCTTCGTCTCATGACCTTAAACACTGTGTATATTTGAAGTTAATCGGATATTAACTTTGGCCTCAAGAACGTCCAAAAGATTTTTTGAAGTGATCAAGGGTCATACCAGTGGCAGTTATTATCGTCTCATGACCTTAAACACTGTGTGTAAATTTAGAGTCAATCGGATATTAACTTTAGCCTCTAGAATATTCACAAGATTTTTCAAATTGATCAAGGGCCATAACTCTGGCAGTAATTATCGAAAATCGCTGAAAATCAATAGGCTTCTTCGTCTCATGACCTTAAACACTGTGTATAAATTTAAAGTCAATCGGATATTAATTTTTTTAAGTGATCAAGGGCGATAACTCTGGCAGTAATTATCGGAAATCGCTGAAAATCAATAGGCTTCTTCGTCTCATGACCTTAAACCGTGTGTATAAATCTAAACTCAATCGGATATTAACTTTGGCCTCTAGAGCATCCGCAGGAATTTTTGAAGTGACCAAGGGCCATAACTTTAGCAATAATTATCGGATTTTTTCTGAAAAACAATAGGCTTCTTCGTCTCATGACCTTAATCACTGTGTATAAATTTAAAGTCAATCGGATATTAACTTTAGCGTCTAGAGCGTCCACAGGCAATTGTGGACGCCGGACCGACGGACGGATGGGGCGACGACAATATACGACCACATTTCAATGTGGGCGTATAAAAAAGGGGGTCAACCCAGAAAAATTGCAAGAAAAGGTGTTTTGATGGTTTATGGAATTGATAGCATTGGTTGAACTGAATGACATCCTAAACGTTTATCAATATTGGCGTATTGAAAAGTCCACAATTTTGAGGGTAAAGTTTGAATGAAGGGTTATGCCGTCTGTATAAGACACATGGGGGTTTCTTTTCATTAACTGAGCAATTTTTGCTCAAAAAAGCGCCAATTTCAATTTGCTAGGCCATATACAACGGTATAGTATCTGCAATCACATTTACTGTTACACATTCATAGGACCTTAAGCGCCTTAAGGTAACGTCAGTAGCGGATCTTAAAGCTGTGAATGGGGTGGGAGAGGCTCCTTGTCTATGGCGCCATCCATGATCTCGCCACACAATGAGCATAGATCCCACTAACTATGTAGTTGTTCGTGGTTCGTTATCTTGCCGGAAAGTAGTTTTATTCAAGTTGACATGAAATTCATGTCATATTATGATCGTTTATAATTTTCTGTGAACCTTAACTGCATTTGATATAACACTGAGTAATCTGAATGGGAGAAAATTTTGAGTCAATATCATGGCTTTTGAGATCAGTGCTGTGGGCAAATCTTATGAACGAGAGGATCAGAAATGGCAGTCAATGTGACAGGGCCTTGAGATCTGCCTGTCAATTCTGCCTATTTTGTAAGAGTTGACAGAGCAGTAGTACATTTCCCAAGACCAGGGGGGAGAACATTACCTTATTTGGTCTACCAAACCATATGTCATAAACAGATAGAATTTGATGTATATTTTACCAAAATTTCATATTTTTTTTACCGTTCATGTAATTAGAACCGAACATTAATTACAGTGTAACGGTGATATAATCAAACGTTTTATGAAATCGGATAATAATTGAGACCCCTAAATCAGGTAATAATTATGACCTCCAGACGGACCACAAGATAATAAAGGCGATTTTTCGTACAATCAGGGGCCATTATCCAGGAAGTTACAATCCGATATGCGCAAATACGGAATGGAACCAAGATCTTTAGGTCATAAAAATATATTTCAAGTTACAATCTGTTATGCGGAAATATCGAAAGGAACCAAGACCTTTAGGATATAAACATGTATTTCAAAATTCATCAAAATCGATTTAGAATTGTGACCTCTATAGGGTCCACAGCCTTGATATACAATAATTTTGCACTATTCGTGTACAAACGGCGGCCATTTTGTCCGTCAATTTTGGTCCCATTTCCACGAAATTCGAACCCCACCTAGATTACCATGTAACGGTGATATGGTCTAGCGGCAAATACGGATTGGAACCGAGATCTTTAGGTTATAAACATGTATTTCAAGTTTCATCAAAATCGAGCTCAAACTTCATTACCATGTAACGGTGATATAATAGGATAATAATTTTGACCTCCAGAGGGACCACAAGCTAAAAAGGGCGAATTTTCCGACAATCAGGGGCCATAATTTAGGAAGTTATGATCCGATGGGAGCAATATCGAAAGGAACCAAGACCTTTGGGTATAAACATACATGTCAAGTTTCATCAAAATCGGTTCAAAATTGTGACCTATAGACACAAGGCTAAAAACACGATTTTTCGTACAATCAGGGGCCATAATCAATGAAGTTTCGATCCGATACATGCCAATATTGAAAGCAGCTGAGATCTTAAGGGGATAAACCAATATTTCAAGTTTCGTCAAAATCGGATAAGAAATGTGACCTGTAGAGAGGACGGACGGACAGACGGACGGACAGATAGGGGCGACGACAATATACGTCAACATGAAAATGTGAGCGTGTAAAAACTTTAACACACATTCAAAGAATCTCTGGAAATATAATAATAAACAAGTATTCAAGGTGAATTATCATATTACCTGTGATATAATTGAATCTAAACCATGAGCACCCCAGGCATAATCAGCAGGATTACCATGTAACTGGAACATTCCCCCTCTAAAAGAATAAGAAATATTTTATTGTCACCACTGTAATATTTCCTTTCATATAGATGTATAGTTGACTATTTTAGGATTCACATACCGATACAAGTATCCATACTTTATATTAGCTATATAAACAAGATTTGTTTCTATTAACATTTATTTTGAACTTCCCTTAGTTGAAAGACCTAATTAACAATGTGAAGTCAAGGTGTACAGATGGATATCTGTATATTAAACTACACATCAAGTAACCTGGCAAAACTTTCTGTACTTGTTTGTAGCCATATGCACTTAACAGCAAGTACACATTAATCTGATTAAAATTATTTGGAATATTACCGTTTAAGTATCAAACACCCGAAAACACAGTTCAATTTTTGCAATTACAATTACAGCTGTTATGCGATTGATTATTCGGTGATGTCACAGGTACCACACATACACAAGTATGATCTTATCACTATCTATACACACCACCAGTTGACTAATTATGTGTATTGACGGTTCAATTAACATACTGACTGATCTAATCATTACCTCATTATAATTATCTACATGTAAGCTATAAATCACTATATTACTCAAAGGTGTTGTTCAGAGTTGTAGATTGCCAGGGAACAAAAAATACGCCCCACAGCTAAATCGTCCGGTCGGTCGACAAGGGTTGTCGCATATCTGTTCTTTTGTAGGTAATTGGGGGCATTTACAAGACAATTTCATACTGATCGGATTAATTTTTTTGTCTTTTGAGGGTTCCCAAGGTTTTACATAGTGAAACAAGGGCATTAACTTTGGAGTGGGAGAAGTGGGGTTTAACGTCCACTCGACGCAAACTACGTCGGGACGAACATTTAATTTAATAATTCGGTTTCGCGTTGGAGTCTTTAGCAGTGGGAGGAACAAGTTGGACAGACGACCCTACTCCTTGTCATGTACAACCGGGGATAAAAAAACCACGGCAGTTAAATCAATGACAGGCTTTATGATATAACGCGCACTTGCTAACAATTCCGCCCCCACCCCCGTCTTAATTCTAGAAGTAATTTTGAAATTTGACTGTTTTATTTTGTTTTACTAATTTGAATAATGCATGTGATCAAGGGTCATAACTCTGGCAGTAATGATCGGAAATCGCTGAAAATCTATAGGCTTCTTCGTCTCATGACCTTAAACATTGTGGTCTCTAGAGCGTCCACAAGATTTTTTGAAGTGATCAAGAGCCATAACACTGGTAGTAATTATCGGAAATAGCTGAAAATCATAGACTTCTTCGTCTTATGACCTAAAACAATGTGTATACAGTCAATTGAATATTAACTTTGGCCTTTAGAGCGCCCACAAGATTTATCGGCAGTAATTATCGGAAATCGCGGAAAATCAATAGGCTTATTCGTCTCATGACCTTAAACACTGTGTATAAATTGGAAGTCAATCGGATATTAACTTTAGCCTGTAGAGCGTCCACAACCGGACTGCCGGACGCACCGCCGGACGGGCGGGGGCAACGACAATATACGACCACATTTCAATGTGGGCGTATAAAAAGGAAATGATGAACAGAACAAAATCCTTATCGGTCTCCTTTATCTAAATTGCTACGCACACGACAACCTTTGCTATTTATTAGGCATACCGATAATCTAAGACTCTCGCCATACACAATTCCTAATAAATAAAGCTATTGACTTTTTAGGCTTTCACCATTTTCAATGGTGAAAGGCTATTGTTATTACTAAGATTATTATTATTTATAATTTTTTCATTATTCCACTTTGCCTATTTCTCAGCAACTATAAGAGATAGATGTCTGAAATTTGATTTTCTGTCGGAAAACTTGTTGGTGGTTAGTGCTTAAATGTAAAATCAAATTTGTGCGCATAGCGGAAACACGTCAAATCTTTAACGTGCACTCAAATTGAAAATCAGCCATAATTCTTCTAATTCTCATCCGACTTTTTCCGATATTTACATTTTTGGATAGCTGAATACATTTCTGAGTAGATGGCAGTTCAAAAACATCGAGTTTAGAAACTTTGTCGTTCTCATTTTTTTGGTGAAAAATGGAAAATTTTCAAAATTTTCTAAAATTGTTATTTTGGGGAATTTTGAAATATGACTTATATTTTTGGATAGCTGACATCAATCCGATTCCAACAGTATAAGTTATGTTCTGAAATATTAACTTTGATTTTTCACTTTTTTACGCATTTTGGTCAAATCGTAGAGTTCTTATTTTTTTAAAACGGCGCCTACGATTTTTCTGAAACTTCAGGAATATGAAGTCAAGAGTCGTCTCCAGTCCTTAGACTATGGATGAAAATCCTCTAATCACCTGAAGTAGTCAAGAAAAGTATCCAAACTTTGACAAAATTCTGAAAAATGGGTGTTTGTGCGGAAAATGCGATCTTTGGATAGCCACGTAAATTATCTACAAGATGGTACCACAGCGACAAAATTCTATCATAAATTGAAAAAGTTATAGGACTTTGAAAAGTAAGGTTTTTTACGATTTCGAGCAATTTTAAACGCATGTTTCTCTGAAACGCCGCCTAAGATTTTTTTAAAACTTTCTCATTCGAGAGTCTAATGGGTGGCGTATTGTGTGAAACCATTGAACAATTTCTCTAAATGTCATGAGTAGTCGAAAAACGAGATTGAAAATCCAAAACGTATTTTTACGATTTGGGGATTTCTTTAGAGGTCTTTTTCTCGAAAAGTCAACGTAATATTTATTTTGGAAGTTGTTTTACAAAGAGTCTGGTCTGTAGCCTTGGTGTGACATTGACAACAGTCCGAGTTGGTCATAATCGGAACGTTTTGCCTACGTATAAAGCATTATATAGAGAGCTTTTTTGAAAGAGGCAATATTTGAACTAAAGGTGTTTTACTGGTAACCAATATCTGGTAATGCTGCTTCTAGAGTGAAAATAATTCATTTTAGTCAATAACAGTTACTCCTGAAATTATTATCCCAGGTTTTTGTCTACATGACGTCATCATATGATACCAGCGAAAATGACGCTATTTACTGAAGCTATTTATAAGGAAGGCACCCCTCTGTACAAATGTTGAAAAGTTGATGATTCTTGGTTTTGGTTATTATCTGACACGATCTTTTTTTTGTCCCATTTGAAAAACTGTTTTTTTTTATTCTCGTGTAGATCTCTGAAACTAAAGCAGATAGAGTTCTGAATAACGATTCTTCCTATGTTTTAAGCAGTAAGTACTTAGAACTATTGCGAAAATTCTGAACAGACCGGAAGTGAAGTAAATCTTTAACGTGCATAAATGAAAATAGGTCCTAATAATGTCAATTCCCAACCGATTTTCGAAAAAGCTATATTTTTGTAGAGCCGGGGATATTGCGGATGCGACAAAGGTCGAATTGCAATAGCACGCATTTTTCTTTTTTTTCCTGAAAATTTGAAAATGTACTGAGATTGTAATTGATTTAGAATTTTTGAGTTTTTGATTGCGTATTTAGATTTCTGGCGTCTGTAGGATTCTGCCGATCCAAGTTCATAATGCTGTAAATTGTTCAACTATATTTTTCACTTTCCTTCTATCGTAATGCACATGCACAGAAAGTGTCAATATCTGAGTTGTTTAAGTGTATGTGTGTGTGTGTGTGTGTTTTAAGGGGTGAGTGGTGGGCATTTTGTGCTGCCTTGGGTAAGGTGAAAGCCTTCAGCCTTGCAAGCAAGTCTAGTTTTTATTGAGATTACTAAAATTATTATTATTATTAGGACTATTGAGATTACTAAAATTATTATTATTAGGCTTTCGTCTGAAAGACTATTGTTTTTAATAAAATCATTAGGTCTGAAAGCCTATTGTGATTACTAAAATTATTATTAGGCTTTCAGACTTTCAGGAACGATCCGTAAACCGGAAGTTGTCGAAATAATTTCTAAAGTTTGGAAAAAAATGCAAAAAATGGGTGCTTTGGAGAAAAACGTGATTATTTCGTCCGATATCAACGGATTAAAGAGATTAGGGTGTCGTGGGGTTGCAAGGGAATTGAAGTATCGTATGGTACCCATTTCATAACGATACGATGACCCGGAAGTAAAATATGGCACGCTGAAAATCAAGTATTTTTTAATTTGGAGCGTTTTTGGACGCTTTTATCTCAAAAACTGCTCGGTAGTCTTTAGTATGGATCCATCCATTAAGACCTTCAAATAATTGGAATAGGAAAAAAAAGGGACTGAAAATCGAAAAAGTCGAAAAATCATGAAATTTTGGAAAATGCTCTACTATTTTTTTATTTTAAGAGATTTTCAAAAAAAAGGATATAAATTCAGATAGCTGACCTAATTACGGTTCTAACAATGTATAATATATATGTAGTTATTGAAATTTAATTTCCAATATTTTGACATTTTGACATTTTTAACACTTTTGAACATAGGATTTCCCAGAAGTATTTTATTTGATCGTATAGTGTCGTATATCATTAGAGAGCCCTGTTCCCATGCAAACTCCAAAACTGGATGTGAAAACTACTCGACAATGATTCGTATACCGGAAGTAGTTCAAAAAACGACGAAAAATTTAAAAAAGATAAAAAAAATTGGAGCTCTTGCCATAAGTTCGAATTCTCCGTCACATATTAGCGGACCAGAACAATTAAAGTGTTGTTGGATAGTTCCATTAATAGACGGTCGTATAACAACTAAATAACACGAATTTGATTCTTAGGAAATAAATTATGGTACGCCGAAAACTAAGAATTTTCCGTTTTGGAGCATTCTGAGACGCCTTTTTCTCGAAAACGACGCCTACGATTTTTCTTGAACATTTTTTACTCAGAGTCCTATCGGTGGCCTAGCGTGTGCATCTAATAATAAAAGCGTTGCAATATTATAGGTAGTTCAAAAATGACCTCAAACTTTGAAAAATGTTGAAAAATCATTAAATTATTGAAAATGCTCTTTTATTTATCTTTTTTTCGAAAATTACGCAATGAATGTTTCTGATATTTCTGGTACAGGAAGTTAAGTATCTAATCAACTTGTTAAAGCTATTCCGACAATGGTCGAAAAACCGGAAGTAGTCGAAAAAATCTCCGATATTTTGATTATTTTTTACATTTTTACATAAAACTTTTTTATTTAAGAATATTTTTTGATGGTAGTTTACACAGAGTTAACGTATCACCCTACTTGAGCAGAAGTGAGAAAGAATTTTGTCTCAGTAATTTTCTTTAGTCGCCATTGGCTAATTTAGTTTTTCGTACCTAGATTAATTATTCATTGTTCGATTTGTATAAAACAAAGTGCATATGCTCCGTGGTCTCAATTGTTATTTTATTTTGGTTACCGTGAAATTTTTCTGCACGCAACGGAAGTGGCGTAATATTAACAAAAACTACAATTTTGACAGTTCAATACCACTTTTTGAAAGCAAATATTATTTTTTTCGAAATCTGATATAGCATGCGCGCTGTAAAGTTGCACAAATCGTTAGCTCTGATTTTGTAATTTCAATTTCATTTTCGGGCAATTTCGAATAAATGTAAAAAAAAAATGTAACAATCAGTTATTTACAATCCATTCAACGTCTTCATATTTTGAACTATTTATTCGTAACTTTCATAAACTCGTAGTAATAATCCAGACAAGGAGAATGTATGCAAAAAACAGTTCGTAATATGAGCAATTGCCGAGAAATATGCACTTTTGCATGCATCACTTTTTACGTTATTTTGCCTATAAAAGGGAAAATTATTATCCGATTTTCAATTGCCTAATGCCAATTTGGACTAGATTTAGCCGATTTTACAGTTTCACTGTGACGGTAAATGACGTCATTTTGGCAAAAACTGTATTTTTAACCTAAAAAACAAATTCAAATGTGTCTTTTCTATAATATTTTTAAAATTATGATATTTGAATCCCATCAACGAATAGCATGAACCCATACGATCATACAGATACCACAAACAAGTTTCTAACTTGTACGGTTGCCGAGAAATAGACGAGTTTCTACAAGTCACTTTTCAAGCTTTTTGGTCTATAAAAGTGTCTATTATTCAATTTTCATACAATTTTCACCATGTGATGCCTTATCCCATTTATGATTGCAATGGTCTGATTTAACATTTCCATTATCACCGGAAGTAATGTCATATTTGCAAAAACCGTATAAAACAAAGTTTGTATGTTTCATGTTGCAAATTCTCAACTTATTTGCTGCCGATAATGATTTCTTTTGCCACCAGCTGTGACGTAATTTTGCCAGATTTTACAATTTTGGCCGATCTTTTCGCAAGCAAATATTACTTTTACAAGTCTGATAGAGGGTGTCACTGAATAAAAAAAAATACAGTATCGTTTGGTAGCTGGATAGATCGGCTATTGTATGACATATTTCCTGTCTGATTCCTGATAGCCGATTCAGTGCTGTGGAGGAAATGCAGCAGGTTGAGCTGGCATGTACATTTGGACATCCCCTCCCCTCCTTAAACATGTGACTGGCACCCGGGGTGTTTTACGTGCAAGCAAATGTGTACATAGGACCTCGGTTTCTCGATAAATGCAGGGATTGGACATGGGACCTACAAGTTAGTGAGTTACAAGCAGGGCTACCAAAAGGAATGCCTACCAAGAATAACCTGGCTAATGAAAAGTGGAATATGTCATGCAGTTTGTTTCAAGGGATTATCTGTCTGGACAGCTGCCATAGCAAACAGGCCATTTATTTTCTTTTTTGGCGTTGAACATATCTTTTCAGGGGTTTTCAGGGGTGCTAAAGACTTAAATCGTAGTAAAAATTTGATCAGACGATATCCGACATTTATTTGCTGTTTTGTCAATTGATATATTTTTATTTAGAATTGCAAGGGTGCTGAAGACGAAAATCGTTGTAAATGCACTCTTTTCGTAACGAAAAATCCACAACATCATAGTGTTACACTGAAGAACAATCTATACATTAGTAGTAATTTGTATATTATAACTTTGGTAGGATTAACTGAAGTTAATATCATCAATTCATTAGCACCTTAGTGCCAGCTAGTGGACAGGAGATTAAGATTATTGTTGATTAGGTAATCATCAAAGAAGCCGCCACAATTGTATGTGTGTTCAGTTAACACGTGGATTAAAATAAGATTTTGAGTGTACGATACGTCTATACTATTTTCAGATACCGTAACGTTATCAAAATATGAGTCCCTATATAGATAGCTGCCAATTTAACAGTCAAGTGAAGCTTACGTTCACTTTCGTGCATTTTGCCTTTGATGTAATTAAGCAATGGCAGGTTCGAGAATCGTCGCATTTTGTCTCGTTGGTCGTTCTCATTTTTTCGACCCATGGTGATAAGAACATTTTAAACAATGATATCCAATACGCATTCCTTATTTTACATGCCATGCCGTATGAAGAAGCGACAGTTAACAGAATTCAGCTATCGATAAGATTCCCTTCAAAAAGAAAATTATTGTCCATTTTTATTTCCATTTAAGGCCTATAAATTATTTTTTAAAGATGGTATGAGATATTATTCGCAGTAAATAATGAGATGTCGACGGCTTTATCATTGACCCGTGACAGTTGATTAGTATTACTCAACGACACACACCCGCTTGCCGATTAATTTACATAATCAGTTACATGGTTTTGATTAACACTCAAAGGCAATCTATATACGATTAGAATTAATTTTTTTCTGTCACTTATCAGAGTGAATCACATGTAGGTACCTAAAAACATAATTGCCTAAACCAAATATTTATCGCCCGCTCAGCCATCCTCGTAACCATAATGATTTGCACGCGATGTCTGGGCCAATCAGCAAACGAGTTGTGTAGACAGCATGGCCACATGGTGTTTGTTTATATTTTCTAGGGGTTTTAAAACTCGAGCTTGTCCGTTCAAAATCAATACAGAGATAATATTTTGATAATATTTGATATCTGGAGATTCTCCGTTTTACAACGATGCCAATTATTATGCAAGAGGAATAACCGGTCGTTCCATAGCGAGCGAAGGAACATAACTAATTTCGCCGAGAATTTTAAGAAACAGGACAGATTTAAGAATACGGCACTCTTACAAAACGTTCAAATAAAGGTGTTCTTAAATCTTTTATTGCTATTTTGATTTTTTGTGTCGATAGATAGTATATTTATAGACTCATTTTTGAGAAAATCTCATCAATATTTTCAATTATTTTGCAATCCGACTCAAGATGGCGTGTTCAATCACAAATATTATGGCACGCTGAAGATCTAGTATTTTCCTTTTTGGGCTTTTATATGATATCAGAATACAAATTCGATGGTTAGGCAATAGATTATGAGATGCCGAAAATGTAGTATTTTCCTCTTTTTTTTGGAGCCCATTCAGACTCGTTTATGTCGAAAACTACTACTATTTCTCTTCTTAAACTTCTGTTACCCCGAGTCCTATCGGTCGTTTAGAGTATAAAGGTAAATTTAAAAGCATGGCAATGATATAAAGGACCCTGAAAGCCGATTCAGCACTGCTATGCAGGTCTAGTTATTAGGCTTTCAAAGACTATTGTTTTTACTAAAATTATTATTATTATTATTATTTATCGCGGGAGCCTATTTCTCCATGATCGAAAACAGATATCGATCTGGAACCAAATATTCTATAAGGAAACTAGGTGGTGGCTACTCATTAAATCACTTTTGAAACTTCTGCGCAGACCGGAAGTGACCGAATTTCGTGCGGTACCAAAAAATTAAAAAACGGCCGTAGATTCTTCAATTCTGTACCTATTTTCATACAAATGACATTTTCGGAAACCCCGAGTCTTTTCTCGGACGATAGCAGTTGAAAATTTCGAAACTTCGTCGCTGACTTCTAGCATTCGAAAACTGAAAAAAAGGAGACATTTTTGTTATTTTTCAAAATTTTCAAATTTGACCTACATTTTTGGATACCTGAAGACAATCCGATTCCAGTAATATAAGTGTCATTCAGAGTTATCACCCTTTATTTTTCGATTTTTTTCGAATTTTCTGCCTTATATTTTTTGGAAAGAATAATCCGATATTTCTGTAAGCTCTGGTACATAAAGATATATAGTCAGAAGTTTTTATAAAGCAATTACAACAACGATCCATAAACCGGAAATGGTCGAAATAATTTCTGATGTTTGGAAAAAAATGCAAAAAATGGGTGCTTTGGGGAAAACGTGATTATTTCGTCCAATATCAACGGATTAAAGAGATTAGGGTATCGCTGGGTTGTACGAGAATTGAAGTATCGTATGGTACCCATTTCATAAAGATACGATGACCCGGAAGTAAAATATGGCACGCTGAAAATCAAGAATTTTCTAAATTGGAGCGTTTTTGGACGTCTTTATCTCGAAAACTGCTCCAGCGATTTTTCTTTAACTTTATCTATCGATGGTCCTTCCGGTAGTCTATAGCATGGACCCATCCATTAGGACCTTCAAATAATTGGAATAGGACAAAAAAGGGACTGAAAATCGAAAAAAGTCGAAAAATCGTGAAATTTTGGAAAATGCTCTACTATTTTTTCATTTGAAGAGATTTTCAAAAATGGAATATAAATTCAGATTGCTGACCTAATTACGATTCTAACGATGTATAATATGTATGTAGTTATTGAAATTTAATTTTCAATATTTTGACATTTTTGCATTTTGACTCTTTTGAACACCAGATTTCTCAGAAGGGTTTCATCTGATCGGATAGTGTAGTATATCATTATAGAGTCATGTTCCCTTTCAAACTCCAAAACCGGATGTTAAAACTACTCGACAATTTTTTATCTCTATCGGAAGTAGTTCAAAAAACGGCAAAAAAGCGTAAAGATAGGTTGCCAGGCAACGAAACATACGCCCACAGCAGCTAAATCGTCCGGGCAGTCAACAAGGGTTGTCGCATATTTTTACTTTTTTCGGTAATGAAACATTTGTAATAATAACTGATTAAGAGTAACAACTCATTATGTAATTATCAGAAAACCATTAGAATTTGATTGCTTTTTATAAAGTTTTACCCCACGCTGACAATTAGTTTATACATGAAACATTTAATATCATGGATTTAGCTGTTCAGTTATCTAAATTCATTGAAAATCAAAATACTTGTTCGTTTCAACACCTTAAACTCTACGTATCAATCTGAAGTCAATCGGATGGTAACTTTGGCCTCTATAGCGTCACAAGAATTTTTGAAGTTATCAAGGGAGATAACTCTGGCAGTAAATATTTGAAATCGCTGAAAATCAATAGGCTTCTTCGTCTCATGACCTTAAACACTGTGTATAAATCTAAAGTCAATCCGATATTAACTTTGGCCTCCAGAGCGTCCACAAGATTTTTTGAGGTGATCAAGGGCCATAACTCTGGCACTAATTATCGGAAATCGCTGAAAATCAATAAGCGTCTTCGTCTCATGACCTTAAACACTGTGTATAAATCTAAAGTCAATCCGATATTAACTTTGGCCTCCAGAGTGTCCACAAGATTTTTTGAGGTGATCAAGGGCCATAACTCTGGCACTAATTATCGGAAATCGCTGAAAATCAATAAGCGTCTTTGTCTTATGACCTTAAACACTGTGTATAAATTTGAAGTCAATCGGATATAAACTTTGGCCTCTAGAGCGTCCACAAGATTTTTTGAAGTGATCAACGGCCATAACTCTGGCACTATTATCGGAAATCGCTGAAAATCAATAGGCTTCTTCGTCTTATGACCTTCAACACTGTGTATAAATTTAAAGTCAATTGGATATTAACTTAGACCTTTAGACCGTCCACATGATTTTTTAAAGAGATCAAGGGCCATAACTCTGGCACTAATTATCGGAAATCGCCGAAAATCAATAGGCTTCTTCGTCTCATGACCTTAAACACTGTGTATAAATTTAAAGTCAATCGGATATTAACTTTAGCCTCTAGAGCGTCCATAAGCAATTGTGGACACCGGACCGACGGACAGGGGCGACGACAATGTACAACCACATTTCAATGTGGGCGTATAAAAAACACAAAAAATAGGTGTTTTTGGACAAAACGAGATTTTTTTGTCCGATATCAAGGGATTAAAACAATTAAGGTATCATTTTGTTGCATGGGAATTGGAGTATTGCATGATACCTAATTCATACAGATACGATGACCCGGAAGTAAAATATGGCACGCTGAAAATCAAGTATTTTCTAATTTGGAGCGTTTTTGGACGCTTTTATCTCAAAAACTGCTCGGTAGTCTTTAGTATGGATCAATCCATTAAGACCTTCAAATAATTGGAATTGGAAAAAAAAAGGGACTGAAAATCGAAAAATCGTGAAATTTTGGAAAATGCTCTATTATTTTCTTATTTTAAGAGATTTTCAAAAAAAGGATATATATTCAGATAGCTGACCTAATTATGGTTCTAACAATGTATAATATGTATGTAGTTATTGAAATTTAATTCTCAATATTTTGACATTTTTGCAATTTTGACTCTTTTGAACATAGGATTTCTCAGAAGGGTTTTATCTGATCCGATAGTGTAGTATACCATTATGAAGACCTGTTCCCTTTCGTCTTCTTCTTTTATTCCTGTTTTTTTTTTCGTTTACGTTTCCTCTTAGTGTAGCTCTTATTTTGGTTGCCCGGTAGTCTTTTCATTAAATCCATACCGTCTGGCAAAATGGTGTGTTATGACATGTGCTATGAAGAGTATTAACTGCCATCCGTGCCCAAATTTATCATCTGCTTATCATATATATCATGGAGTGAACTTAATTAATAGTTAATCAAATTAGCAAGTGGAACAGACTTGACTTTAGATAACGGTCTAACAATATTTACATGGATACAAATGAAATTAGGAAGTCATATTGTTTTACCTCAAGATACAGAATGATCTGAACACATTTCAACACTCTTAAACTCCTCCCGTTACATATTGGGGCATCCTAATTTCATATTCTTGGGGGTACACAAATAAAACTTCTCCTGTAAATATCGGGCATTTCCCATTAAAAATAAAACTCCCTCTGTAAATATCGGGTCCTTCCATTAATATTTGGGGCACTACGTTACATCACAAATAATAATCCCGTAAAACTCGGAGCATAAATATATATAGACAAAACAAAACAAAATTATAAGAGATAAAACCGTTAATACCGTGGGAATGTTTAAAGAGTTATATTCACTTGGCCTCTTTTATTGAGACATATATTTGGTGTGCCGTTCAAAATTTCGCGGCACACGTAACAAGATCTCGCGGCACACTGGTTGAGAATCAAGGATCTAAAGAATTGGGTGGGGCTTTTTTTTTAATGGAGTGAAATGGATAATAGAGAATATTTTTATTATCGTAAAAATGGTAGCAATGGAAATCGAGACAGCACTGTTCTTATCAAAACTCCCATCATTTATAGCTTCGCTCAAAATTATGTAATTCGACTGAAGTGTCAATATATTCCTTTTTCATTATTTATTTTCAAACTAGCTTAATTATATCGATATCAACAACTTACAACCCTCGGACGACAATTAAATATTTAAGTTAGTGGGACAAACAACCGTGGTCTCTTTCAAAGGAGTTATATATTCTACTCGACCGAAACATCCACTTATACATCCAATTAGGGTGAAACCACTTAAAGCAAACCCAGCACCCCCTGTCCACTTAGTCTCGTCCAGATAACTATTCTAAACATGGCTGTTTCCCGTAGTGAGATATCAACAAACCTCAGTTTTTCAGAAGCCTATATTACATAATTTTATATTTTCCCGCCACATCTGACCACCATTTTGAATTTGGCCCTCTAGCGGTTTCCGTCAGCATTTTAGAGAGAGGCACCCAAGAAATCGCTTCAGCAGGTTTTTTTTATATATAAACCACCTTCAAAACAACTTCCCCACAAATTGGTCAAGGATTTTAGGTCTCGTACCCAACTATAAGCCCAGTAGCTTCATCTAGTATAATTTTATTAATGCATTTTGAAATTAGGCAAAATGGTGGGAAACATTAATAGAATACTTCCGTGTTCCAAGTTGTATTAAAACAATCGACAGAACATGCAGCTGGATCGAATTCTAATGACATATATCTCAGAAGTTTGTTAGTTTGTTATTTAAACAAATCTACTGTTGGTTTCAAAGGCAACAAGTTCAAAATTTTATCAAAAACAGATTGTTTTAAAGACCATTCTGTTCTGTCTGAAAAATTCCTAGAAGCCCAATCAGCTGATACATTCTGATGCCCTGGAATGTGGGTAATTCTTAAACTAATATCATTTTCAATGGGCGTTTGTGTGAGTCGATTAGATTAGGTTTTGATTTGCTAGTATGATTTGGTATGATTTCGATTTGATTAGCTATGGTCCACAAATATGAAATTTGATAATTACGATTTGGTAAGATGGCTGCCATCACGGACACCGATGCACAATACTGGATCTTCGACGTCGTGCTAAATACTTTGATACCAACTGTTATTTGTGGGTTAAGGTCTTAGGGTTAGGGCTAGCCCTGTTTACATCTCGAGACTTTGACGAAATCTACAGGTGCTAGCCCTTACCCTTCCCCTAACCCACAATCTGTCGAAGATCCTGTATTGTGCGACACCGATCAGAAAAAAAAATTATTTCTGCTAATTATTGATGACTTACTTGTTAAAGACAAATGAAAGTTATCTACCCAAAAAAAAGAAAAAATGGTTGCCGTTAGAAACAATCTCCTATGTCCAACAACTTCAAGTATTTTTTTGAAAACTGAAGTGAGAAAAACAATAACAAGCATTAAAAATTACCTACGACGTCGAACATTCCACCATTTTGAAAACGTCAAATCTTATCTCCTAAACACCTCCTGGGACGATTAGGTCGATTTGCCTAATCAGTTCAGTTAAATCGTCTCACAAATGTATCGATTAGCATAATCAACTTGGTTCACAAAAGCATGTAATAGCTAATCGGTCTAATCTTATTGGTTCACAAAAACGCCTAATACATATATGCCAAATTGCTTGCGCAACTTCGTCACATTGAATGGAATGTACTCCGCCCATTTCTTGAACAGAACTCACAGTGGAATTGTCAGATTGCACATATAAGCTAGTGTTTCTTACAAAATCAAGGAAAGATAACAGACCAAAATATATTGCTTTAATTTCAAGAATGTTGATATAAGGGTCTTTTTCATAAATACTCCAGCGACCATTTGCCTTATGTTCTAACAAACCCCGTTCAAGATTGCTGGCATCACAAAACATCGTATGAATTGGGTATGTTTTAATTAAACTTTTAAAAGAACCAGTAATATGTGATATCCACCATTTAATTTGCACCATTTAATTTGTCTTTTAGACTTTTCAGATAAAATAATTTTTCCCTCAAAACCACCTTTGCTACGTCTAAGAGCCTCAATTTTGTCTTTTTCTAAATTTCTAATGTATAATATTCCATATGTTATAGCAGGTAATGATGCATATATGTGACTATTAAAACAGCAATTGGTACTATATTATCCACAAAATCAATTTTAACACCTTTAATATAACCAAGGATTGTTCTATCACTAGTTAATTCTTTCCAGTTTTCTAAATAATTCTTCAAATTGCCTGCTCTCAAATAGTCTCTCTTGTAAACATAAACAGAGACTCGCCTGGTCTACATTATCTAAGTCTAAAGTAGCATTGTCATCTACCTTGATTGGCCTTTTCTGTTTTGGCCATGACCTAAAAAAGGATGTTGACGCTGATCGTAGTTGGATTGGCGATAAGATTGATATGGTCTCTGACCATGTGCTCTGTCCGTCCCATATGGCTGGAACCGAGGTCTTCGGTTACTGTAGTAAGATCTTGAACCAGTAGTAGTCACTGTTCTCTGGCCCATTTTATGTGCTGTTCCCAAATCTCCCATACTTTTCACATCTTCCCCAAACAAAATAATAGGAGTGGACAACAATGAAGGAGAACATAAAGAACGGAATTCAGGTCTTATTTCCTGCAGTTTTTATAATTCCTTGTTGACTTTTCTGCGTTTTAGTATCCACATTTCTAGCATTTCCTGATAAATTGTCCCAAATAATGCGATTTAGTTTGGGCACATTCAATTCTGAACTATTCCCGGATTTGTTATGATTTTTCATTCTTTTGATGACTTTCGTATCTTCTTTGATTTTTAAATCAAATAATGAAGCAATAATGTCCTGTAAGTTATGTTCTAGTGGGGGACCGCCCTCCTCGGTTAATCCTACAGACTTTCTTAGAGTTGACAAGTCCTCATTTACTTCGACATAAGCGCTTTCTTCGTTATAAATATCCAAATCAATCGTCGGGTTGACATTTTTTTCAAGTTTATCAAGAGTTGTCGGACTTTGTTGACTAGGACCATAGTCAACAAACATGTGCCGGTCGCTTTTCCCACATTGAATAAACTCGTCACCTCCTTCGTGATATTCATTTATTTTTCGCCATATTCATTGTAACCTAACATTTTATTTCAAGGTTGTCAAATTTATTACTGAGAGATATTGTCATTTAAAGACTTCAGCTCACTCAGTAAAGCTTTAATTTATCGCGTTCGATTACTTTCTCCGGGCTTACTCGACCAGGATCCCAAAGCACCTTTCGGCATGCTCCGTTGGAACGGGTAATCGAACGCGTGTCACTTTCTTCGGGTATTTGGAAGATAGACACCGCCAAACAATTATGTTCAGTGTTTTCTATAAAGTTGTGTTTGTGTTTTTCAGAGCTGGGACCTGTTTCACAAAATTTTATCTAGGAGAAAATCCAAATTTTGGTAATTTGATTGGATAATATTAGTTTGATTTTAGTGCTTAGCCAATTAAAATTGAAGTACAATGTATCTACTAATATTTGGATTTCATCTTTGGTTAAGATCTTGAGAAACAGGATCAAGACAATAATCCACCAATAAACTTTAATAGACACTGACTTTTTCATTGGCATCTTTTTGGAATTATTAAATCCGGAGAAGCGAAATAAAGTCCCAAGGATAGAATATATGCACAATAGACGACTTTAAATCACACTTTCGTGTAACCAATGTAACGTTGGATAACCTGTTACAATTCCAAAACAAGCAGTGGTGTTTCTGTGGCATATTGCTACTCCATTTCGCACACTATCTGAGAGATTTCGAATATCGCTAAATCAACAACGCACTCTATATGCCGCAGAGTTTCTAATGACAAACAATTATCAATGGCCATCACCCCACAAACGTCAAGAAATTTATGACTGTTTTGCTGAATATTGTAAATTTCCCGGAACCTGTATTTCATGTTTCGTATTCTATAAATATATGTGTATATTGCTATTTATTTGATGTTGCTTATGTCATGTACCGCTATATGAATTGTATGCAGCCTGCAATGGGTGTTATGAAGATACAGTACAATCTTATCTTAGGCCTATCCCAAGTTGTGGCGCCAAAGATGAACGACAATCGAATATCATACATCAAACGCAAAAAGTTCACTGGGTCATACTCCAGGCTGTATGTGACCCTTGAATTCGATTTACTCATGTTCACACGGGCTGGTCTGGCTGTACACATGGCGCTGGGGTTTTGAGGAATTCTTGTATTTTCCTCCAATCAAATACACTGTACCAAATTTCAAGAGGGAGAATTCCTAATTTGGGACCCAGTCTTCCCTCTTCAGCCATTGCTTATGACTCCACACAAAAAAATTAATTGATACAGCTGATCAGTTCTACGATATAAAGTGCCTTTTCGCAACTGAAAAGACCCTGAGTGTCTGTTTCTAACTCTGCAATCGTTGCACCAAGATGTAGAATCAATAAAATAAACACAACAATACTGTGAAAATGAAATATGACATTTTTAATCAGAGAAAAGTGTCAACAATAATTCTTCCTTCGACTAAACTTGAACTGCAAATAAACTTCGATCAAAAAAATGTATTTTGCTGCCATATTGAATAATTGGATCATGGGATACTTCGCGAAGTAACCGGCTCTTTGGGCAGATAACTTCAGTCTGGCACGAAAGTAAGCCGTTTAAATGATGTCATCGGTAACCAGAACTCACTATCAGGTTTATCTAGACCCCTTTTCGTTGATTTATTTGGCAGTTTGCCTTTACTTGTTTTAAACATTTCATTTTGTCATTACTAGTTCCTACACAAACAGTTTTAGAAGATTTAGTGATTGTCCGCCATTATCAAAACCTTGTGTATCTTTTACTTTTATAACAACAAAATAACAAAGTCAATTTTTCCTTGTAGAAGTCGCGTGGCAAAAGTAATGCCTGGTGTCAGGAATCTAGTCCCTTTGATAATAATAATTTGAAATCTATAAGGAAGTCTAAGGAATTATTAAATGTAGTTGCCTCCCTTTAACTGTGTGGGGTTGTGTCGGTTAATTATATGTATGACGTGGGTTTTGGCGCGTGCAAGAAGAGTGGGCGATGAAGACGAGATATGTTGGAGCGGTTAGCTCGCGGTCAGCCATGAAGTTTATAAATTAAGTTGTGAGGCGGTTAGCCATATGAAACTCCTAATGACCTATACATGTAGATATATATATGCTGATATGTAATTAATACATTTGAAGAAGATGTTTTGAGGCAATGAAATAATTAGTCTGTCATTTGTGTAACTGTAAACGTAATGAACGATACACCCGGTTGGTGACAAAATGGCGACGAGGATGGGATCCATTGATTTCAATGGATTTATTGTGAACTTTTGATGAAGCTGCTAACATTATTATTAACATTCGTGTCCGGTTTTGTATTCCACTGTATTTTGTGTGACAGTGATGACACTACAAGTGAACACTCAGACTTCAGATGTATAATAATTAATGTAAGTCAACAAAGTGTAGAAAGGCTAGACGTAGGCCTACCTGTGAAAATGTCTGACAGTGACATTATTACTAGTGAAAACGAAGATACAGAAATACAAATCTCCCAAAATCAAGTTAATTTACCAAACGTAGAAAATCAAGCAGCCATGGATGCTCAACAACAAAACAAACCAACTGATTCAACTGAACAAAAATTAGCTGAGGTAATACAAACTGTGGGTGAAATGAACACTAAAATGTTAACATTAACTGATGCTGTTAATAGACTTTTATTAAGTCAATCTAACAATAATACATCTGCAAAAGTTACACCTGCTGATGAAAATACAGACGCGTCTAAAAATAGTAACATTCAGATTACACAACCTAGTACTATAGCTACACACAGTGATGTACATGTTAACAATACTAGCGCTACTAGTACTACAGAGAACACAACTGCGCCTGTTTATAGAGCATTTGATCAACCAAAACTTCATTGTATTTTGCCTAAAAGTTAATTTTCTGGTACACAATGCTGAACTGATTTTCGGCCGGACATTTCAGATTTTCAGCCTGACAAATACCATTATTCCATGCAGTGGAAAATTCCATCATATAATTCATATTTTTAAAATACTTTATATAGAGTTCACAATTTAATGTCGTCACAAAACCATCGTCTTCTTCGTATGTTAACCACACGTCAGCATTGCATTTTGCTACGTCAGGTTTGATCCACTTTTCTACGGTTCTTATTGTATGTAATTTTCGAACTAGTGACGGCGATGGCCCCCGATTAGAAGTGTCATTTTGAGAGACATTAGACACAGTACCAGTTTTAAAATATTCTGGAACGGTCCCACTAGCCGGGATATCCCGTGTCCCCGGGTTGGGGAAAATAAGAAGTTATTTTATTCGACATGTTTTCAAAGCTCGTCTATTTACATTCACATCGATCATAGGAAGTGTCCAACAAAGTGAGATATTTCAATTTTCGTATAAAAAGTCTCTCCCTAATTACATCCATAGTCAACTTGAACATTTTCTTGTAACATTTTAAATATTATTACTTTTATTACTAATAATTTGTATAATTACATGTCATGTTAGGTTTGATTTAGAGCTAATCATATACGAAAGTAACGCAAAGCTAGCTACTACACGTAGACTCGAATAACTAGCGTAAAAGAGCCGATTCTCAATATTATTCATTATTTTATCTTCACGCGGCCAAGAAACATGTATATAAATAGTGATAATTTTACTATGACTCGGGTCGTTGATATAACCAGCGAAAAAGAGCCTATTCTAAAAAATAATAATATTTTTACTATGACTCGGTTTAACAAGCGTAAAAAAGCCGATCCTAATAATTATTGATTATTTAATTATTTTATCCGCACGCGGCCGTGATATAAATAGTAACATTTTCACTATGACTCGGGTCGTTGATATTTTTGGGCCTGGATTTTGAGCCGATTCTATAAAAAAAATAGTAATATTTTTACTAGGACTCGGGTCGTTGATATAACCAGCGTAAAATAGCCGATTCTAAAAATTATTGATTATTTTATCTGCATGCTGCCGAGATATAAATAGTAACATTTTCGCTATGACTCGGGTCGTTGATATTTTTGTGTCTGGATTCTCGAGTCTTGTAATAATTAGTGATCGACTCGAATTCGCGAATAAAATTACTATTTTTGGCTTACTGTTTTACTCAAAATCGGTCGGACATTTATGTCCGGACGAAAGGCAATTCGGCCTGTCAAATGGGGTCAATTCACCCGGACATTGTCCGTGTCCGGCCCCTTATTTCAGCGCTTGCTGGTACAATAGAAAATGATGGTATTACTCTGATCTATTTTCTTAAGATTTTTGAAGAAGGGTGTCGTATAAGAAAAGTTTCAAATAGTATTAAACCAAACTTATTCATAATGCAGTGCGTAGAACCAGCTCGTTCGTTAATCCGGTCAGCTGCTAAAGAGTGGAATTCATGGTCCCTTTTTAGAGATGAAATTATAAAGATGTTTTGTACTGAAGCTGATAAGGCATACGCATGTAGAGCTTTGTCCGTCATAGAACATAGAAACGATGAGAAATATTGGACACTGATGGATCGTGTTAGAAGTTTGTCATATCAGGCCTATAGTCATGAAATTACTTTTGATAAAGAAGGAAATTTGTGTGTTGCTGAATCTGGCGAAATGAACTCAAGAATAACGGACAAATTTATCCAATGTATTAGGGACAGAACTAAGGCTGTCATCATAGCAGAACTTAGTAGAGAACCTGGCTTACATAAAAACACAGATTATATTGCAAGATTTGCAGATCAGTCTACACAATACTTAAAATTCTCTAGTCCGGTAAATCATACACCTAACCACAGTTATAGGACACGTCAAGACAACCCGAGTTCATATGTGAATTATTTAGAGAGATTTCCAAGGGGTAGAGAACGAAATTACACAACTAGACCGCCCCGAGCTTTTTATGAAGATGTAGAACCCTCACAGAAACATTTTCAAAATAGACCAAGAAATTCTTATGGTAAACCAAGGCCCAACACTTATGAAAGACCTCGAACGAATTATAGTCAGAATTGTAATATAGATGGTGGCTGTTACTCAAATCCTAATTCTCAGTCAAGTTACGTCAATTCAAATAATTTTGAAATAAAACGGTCAAATGGAAAACCACAGTTACAATGTTATGGTTGTTATGGTTATGGACATTATAAGAATGAGTGCCCTACCATGAAGAGACATATACAGAGTCAGAATATAATTCAAGTTACAAGTCTTCCAGTCAGAATCAACCAGAAATGAGACAACCAGAAAACCCTAATCAGAGTACCAATACAGTTAATTTAGAAAATATATTGTATCCTGAAATGAAACTTGAAGAAGTTTGGGAAGATATAAGAAGAATTGAACCTATAGCTGAGAAAACAGAAGTTAGAAATTCTGGAGTTGTTTCAAGTTTTCACCCAGATAAAGGTGTATTTATTAATACTAAGTTAAATGGAATTGATGTCAGAGCGCTTACAGACACTGGAAGTGATATTTCTATTTCATCATTGAAGTGGCTGAATAAACATTTACTTGAGACACATTAATACTAAAGTTTCTGTAGCATCCGAACAAACTTTACCAGTTGCAGGATCATTCGTTGCAGCAATCACTTTGCCCCTGAATGATAAAATCTATTCTCATACAATTTTGGTTACTGAAAAGTTGAATTGTGATCTTATTTTAGGAACTGATTTCATGAGAAGATATGGTTGTAATGTAGATCTATTGAGACATGTATTCACTATTGAAGGTCAAGACTTGATGTTAGTTTCTTCAAATGGAAAGCCCCTGACCAATGTAAAGCAAATACCTTCAAATAAAACAATACTTGTTAAAAACACAGTTATCCCCCCTTATTCAGAATGTGTAGTATTAGCTAAAGTAAAGTGGGATTCTGAAGATGTGCCTAACTTAGATAATAGACAATTTAGTATTAATCATAATGGTAGTTTGCAAGCTGAAGGACTTGTTGTAGCAAATTGTTTTGTAAAACCTGAAAGAGACTTAGTAAATATTCTTCTTGTAAATAAAACCTGCAAGTCAATTGAAGTCAAGCGTGGTAGCTGTTTTGGTGAAGTCGAAGAAGTGGAAGCTTTTTCCATGAACTTGCTGAATTAGACTCAAAATCAATAAGTCAATTGAATAGAATTGTTCAAAGTACAAGTGAAGTTCAATTTAATTCTAATCATTTAACTGTTAAACGCCCTGAAGATGTGAAAAATGACAAAATTGTAGACTTTGAAAGCATTGACATTTCTCCTGACAATAAGAAGAAATTAGAAACTGTATGTGCTGATTATCATGAAGTTTTCTCTAGAAATAAATGGGATTTGGGAGAGTGTGACATCGTACCACATAAGATACAATTAAAACCTGATGCCAGGCCAATTCAGTCATTGCCTAGACGAGTTCCCTACCACCTTAAGGAGAATTTAAAAGAAGAACTGAAGAATATGTTAGATGCTGGAATCATAGAGAAAAGCACGAGTAACTGGTCAAGCCCATTGGTAATAGTACAGAAAAAAGATAGAGGTATAAGAATATGTGTAGATCTTAGAAGAGTTAATGCCCAAGTGTATAATGAAACTTTTCCAATAACCAACATCGAAGATGTATTAAGTCAACTACATGGTATGAAATATTTCACCAATCTTGATTTACAATCTGGTTTCCACCAACAAGTTTTAGATGAAGAAAGTAGACCAATCTCAGCCTTTGTATGTTCTGAAGATACTTTTCAATATCGACGTACCCCATTTGGTTTGAATCGAAGCCCTTGAAGTTTCTGTCGTATGATGAAAGCTGTATTAGGCGATCTTGAAGGAACAATATGTTTCGTATACATAGATGATATCATGATATGCAGTAAAGATGAAATTAGTCACGTTGAAGCCATTAGACAGGTTCTTGCCCGCCTTAAGAAACACAATCTTCACATCAAACCTTCTAAATGTAGCTGGTTTAAGACAGAAACACGTTTTGTTGGATATAAGATTTCTTCTGATGGTATCAAGATGGACCCTGATAGAATACAGATTATTAAAGATTGGCCGTGTCCTGAAAATGTAAAAGATGTCAGAAAATTCATGGGAATGTTACAGTATTATCGAAAATTTATTAAGGACTTTGCGAAGATGTCAACGCCCATTACAGAATTAACTAAAGATGATGTTAAATGGAACTGGACAGATGAGAGACAAAATGCTTTTCAAAAACTGAAGGAATTGCTAATAAGTCCCACAATTCTTATTCATGCAAATTTTGATAAGCCATTTCTGTTGACAACCGATGCAAGTGGATTTGCAATTGGCGCTGTCTTATCAAAGGAAATTGATGGTCAAGATAAACCTATAGCTTTTGGTTCGAGGCAGTTAAATGGTGCAGAGAAAAACTATTTAGCCCATAGACAAGAAGCTTTGTCAATGATTTATTTTGTGCAAAAGTATGGGCATTTTTTATTAGGTCGTAAATTTTTTCCTCGAACAGACTGTCATGCTCTAACTAACTTGATGTCGAGCCAATCAAAACAGTCAGCAATTTTAGCTAGATACATTGAAATACTATCAAATTATGATTTTGAAATACGACATCGACCAGGTATGTCGAACCGGGTTGCCGATGCTCTTTCAAGGTATCCTTCATGTGAAGATTGTTTGATTACAGGAGATGATGTTGTGACTTCAGTAAATTTGCTGGATTCTTCATGGTTATCCTATTTATCTAAAGAGGAAATGGAACTTGCACAGTTCGAAGATAAATATTTTTCTGTCGTTATTGGTTGGATTAATGATGGTAAAAAGTGTTCCTTTGAAGAGATTGTGGATAATACTGAGATGAGATCATATTGGAACATTTATTCTAAATGTAAAATTGAGTATAGACTATTATGGTATGTACATCCAGATGATAACAGGGTTCCCGCGGCTTCGTCAAACATTTTTTCAAGGATATTCAAGGATAATTATACGTCAAATTCCAAGATTTTCAAGGATATTTTTAGCCTAAAGTTACAATTTTTCATCTTAAAAACAACCAAAACATTACCAACTATCGTTATAATTGAAGACATAAACTGTTTTTTATTATTACAGATCGACTTTCGGCACACCGGGGAAAACTCCTGCCATTTTTAAAACAGAGTTATTTCCCTTTTCCTTATTATGCATTGTTTAATGTAATTACTAATACCGATTTTGATTAGTCAGTGTAGTGGCTTCTAGTATGTTAATTGGACAATGGAGTCACGTGAGAGTATTTGGTTGCCTAACGGTAAATGTCATTGGCTTGTCTTGTTATTACGTGACAAAACACAGCTGTTTATTTAGATCAGTTGATTGACAGGTATACGTCAGAGTTATTGTTTAGTATAACCAGCATTACTTATAATCTAAACGTTTTTTTTAGATCAACTTACCAGTATTACCAACAAAATTAAGGATCTCAACTGAAATTCAAGGATATTTTCCTATTTCCGCGAAATTCAAGGATATTCAAGACCTTGAAAACGAAATTTTAAATTTAAGGATATTCAAGGATTTTTAAGGCCCGCGGGAACCCTGGATAATGTGCATAGACTTGTCATTCCTGAAAAATTTAGATATAGAATTCTAGAATTGATGCATGATCATATCTTAGCTGGTCACAGAGGTGTTGCCAATACACTTAATAGATTGCGTTCAAAGTTCTTTTGGATTGGTATGAAAAGAGACTGTAAAAATTGGATTAACTCGTGTAAATCGTGTGTTGCATGTAAACGTAGTGTCCAAGTGCCCCCTTTACAAGTACCGTTAAGGCCCATGTCTCCAGACCAAAAACTTTGTATTGATTGTATAGGTCCTTTAACTCGATCGAAAGAAGGATATCTTTATGCAGTATGTTTTATGGACGATTTCTCTAAGTTTTCACAAGCATTTCCTTTAAGGACTTTAACTGCTAAAGAAACTGCTGATACTCTAGTGAGAGAATATTTTTGTAAACAAGGTGTTATTCCTAAAACAATTTTGTCAGACCGTGGAAGTAATTTCACAAGTGAACTATTTAGAGAAATGTGTAATGTACTTAATGATTCTAGAAAAGTAATGATTCATCATAATAAGTTGAAGAAAGTGTGTAATCGAACTTTATTCCCAGATAAAATTATTAATAATAGTGCGAAGTGTCGGTATAGAAAACAGAAACAGTGTACTAATCCTAATCCTTCATTAAATACTGAAGAATATGACTGTGATTATTATTCTTCTGATGAGGATGACAATTTAATTGGTTATGTGAAATTCCCCACTCCTGTATTGCATGAACCTAATATGTGTAGTGATACAGATACCACTGAAATTCCTCTGTGTGATAATGATAGTAATGAAGATTTGTTACCAAATACACTTGTTAACCCTCAAGTTGAATATGTTAATCAACCAGTGTTAAGACACTCTTACCTGGCAAGTAAGTAAATAAAACACCACAGATTTTTTTGATTTTTAATTTGGGTCCTCGGACCTAGTGTAAATCATAAGAAATATTTCTCAATGAATGAAGATATAAAATTTCTATGACTGTCTCATGTGAGCTTGCGTTACACACTGACTTGACGCATGCGCACTTCACAATCTCGTGGGACACCTTCTAACACAGGATTGGTTGGTGAGAGAGAGAGAAATGGGGTTTAACGTCCACTCGACACAAACTAGGTCATTTTGGGACCAACATATGGTTTTAATTTTATTTCAATAATTCGCTTGCGCGTAGGGGTCTTTAGCAGTGGGAGGAAACCGCGGTGACTGGAGGGAAGTCACGAGGTTGAGAAGGCGCCCCTATCTCCATGCCACATACGCTCACACCAGCGATCGAAACCACAGCCGCAAGCCAGAGGTGAGGATTGGTTGGTAGAATTATCCTCATCAAACTACGTCATATTTTAGTGTGGGCATATATAAATTACAGACAAATTAATTATCATTATGTGGAAACTATAAATGTATAAAACAACCTACCCTGGCATATGAACACTAGTATCCATTTGGGTTAACTGGGATAAGAAATAATTAACTAATCTGAAATAGAAAATAATTCCAATTGTGTCACTTTGAGTCTTGATTGTCTAACATCGAGAAAATTGACATAATCAGAAACAAGTTTAATATTGAATATTTATATGAAATCGATGTAACATGTTTATGAAAAGTTGATCAACTGACAAAACTTTAAGCAATTTGTCACAAATTAAAACATCTAAAAATAAACAAGTAACACTATGAAGTATTAGGTTTAGTAATCCAATTCAAATTAGTCGAAAAATCTGTTATTTTGAACGCTTAATAAAACAAAACCATAAGTTAAAAATGTTTTTTTTTTTTTTTTTTCTATCTGATAAAAACTGTCTCCTCTAGAGGAACCAGAAGCTAAAATCGTGATTTATCATACAATCAAGGGCTATAGATCAGGAAATATCAAAAGGAACCATGATCTTCTGGTTATAAGCATGCATTTCAAGTTTCATCAAAATCGAATCAAAATGGTGTCCTCGAGAGGGACTACAACTTTGATAATTGATATACCATATATTTACACAATTTGCGTTCGAGGGGTGGCCATTTTATGTCCTGCAGTTTTGGTCCAATTTTGACGAAATTCGAACACAACCATCATTATGGTGTAACAGAGATATATCCAAACATTTTCTTACAGCCAAATATGTGACCTTTTTGTACAATCAATGACGATCTTTAGGTAAGAAACATCTATTTCAAGTTTCATCAAAATCAGATCAAAAGTTTGACCTCTAGAGGGTCCAAAACCTTGATATACTTGTGTATGAGGGGCGAACATTTTGCCTGGCAGATTTGGTACGATTTGAGCTCAAGCATCATAACAGTGTAACGGTGATATATAGTATACAAATGTTTTGTTTTTTTAAATCGGAAAATAATTGTGACCTCTTAGAGTGTCTACAAGCTAAAAACATGATTTTTTCGTAGAATCAGGGACCATAATCCATGATGTTATGGTCCGATATATGCCAATATCTAAGGTAACCAAGATCTTTGGGAGATAGACCTATATTTTAAGTTTCGTCAAAATCGAATAAAAATTGAATCCAGTAGAGTGTCCACAAACAAATTGCTAGGCGGACGGGCAACCGGACGGACAAGGGCAAAAAAAAATATACGTCCACGTGGCGTATAAAAAGAATTGTTGCTATTTGGAGTATGTTCAAAACCAGAAAAGGATAGGTTGCCAGGCAACGAAACATACGCCCACGGCAGCTAAATCGTTCGGGCAGTCTACAAGAGTTGTCACATATTTTCACTTTTTTCGGTAATGAAACATTTATGATACACTAAAATCTGATTAAGAGTAACAAATCATTCGTAATTATCAGAAAATTCTATTCTGCCCCATGCTAACATTGAGTATACGGAACATTTAATATCGTGGCTTTAGCTTTTCAATTATCAAAATAATCAACGGCCATAACTCTAGCAGTAATTATCGGAAATCGCTGAAAATGAATACGCTTCTTCGGGTTAAGACCTTAACCCTTCCAGCGCTAATCCTGACTATAGTCGGGATAATTTTGTAGTCCGTCAGAGCGGCTCCCGACTATAGTCGGGAAGATTATTTGACCAGATTTACTCCCCTGTAAAAGCATGGTTTTATCCTTAGATGGTGTTTAACACTTTTTTGTATTACGAGGGGGGGGGGGGGTCCTATAACGACGGAACAACCACCAACAGTCAGAACAGCTGAGTAATGGCGTCCTTCACAACACAAAGATTTCGGCTGAATTTAGCCGTGAGTTCCAATGCCGATGACGTACTGACTATATCTTGGGGTCCCGTCTTTTGATGAAAAGTCAGATGTTTGTCACGAAATAGAGACCAAACAAAGGAAGACTTCTCAAGGGGAAATTATTCGTCTGCTTTTATGCTGCCACGGACGTAAATCGCTGCCAACATAAACGTATACATGAAAGGGTCATATTGGTTACTATGGCAACCGTATGGTGATTATTTTGGCAAATATTATTGTTATTTTCCAAAAATTTATTTTTATTTTATTGTTAATAAAATTTGTGTACTGGTGATTTTTATATTTGTGTTATCTACAGAAAAAAAATGTCAATACTGCTCGTTTTGATTTTATCATTTTGAGAAAAAACCCATTATTATCACAATTTAGTGCCTTTCCCCCAAAAAAAATAGGTTGCCAGGCAACGAAACATACGCCCACACAGCAGCCAAATCGTCCGGGCAGTCAACAAGAGTTGTCACATATTAAGGAATTATCAGAAAATCATTAGAATTTGTTTGGTTTTTATAATCAAACATTTTTTTTATAAATCAGATAATAATTGTGACCTCCAGAGGCACAACAAGCTGAAAAGGGCGATTTTTTTGGACAATCAGGGGCCATAATTCAGGAAGTTACGATCGGATGGGCGCAAATATCGAAAGGAACCAAGATCTTTGGGTTATAAACATACATGTCAAGTTTCATCAAAATTGGTTCAAAATTGTGACCTCTATAAGGTCCACAACCTTGATATAACATATTTTCACACTATTCGCGTACAAATGGCGGCCATTTTGTCCGTCAATTTTGGTCCGATTTTCACGAAATTCGAATTCAACCTTCATAACCATGGAACGGTGATATAATCCAACGTTTTTTTAAATCGGATAACAATTTTGACCTCCAGAGGGACCACAAGCTAAAAAGGGCGATTTTTTGGACAATCAGGGGCCATAATTCAGGAAGTTACGATCCGATGGGCGCAAATATCGAAAGGAACCAAGATCTTTGGGTTATAAACATACATGTCAAGTTTCATCAAAATTGTGACCTCTATAAGGTCCACAACATTGATATAACATATTTTCACACTATTCGCGTACAAACGGCGGCCATTTTGTCCGTCAATTTTGGTCCGATTTTCACGAAATTCGAATTCAACCTTCATAACCATGGAACGGTAATATAATCAAACGTTTTTTTAAATCGGATAACAATTTTGACCTCCAGAGGGACCACAAGCTAAAAAGGGCGATTTTTCGGACAATCAGGGGCCATAATTCAGGAAGTTACGATCCGATTGGCGCAAATATCGAAAGGAACCAAGATCTTTGGGTTATAAACATGCATTTCAAGTTTCATCCAAATCGGTTCAAAATTGTGACCTCTACACTGTTCACAACCTTGATATAACATATTTTCACACTATTCGCGTACAAATGGCGGGCATTTTGTCCGTCAATTTTGGTCCGATTTTCACGAAATTCGAACTCAACCTTCATAACCATGGAACGGTGACATAATCAAACGGTTTTTTAAATCGGATAACAATTTTGACCTCCAGAGGGACCACAAGCTAAAAAGGGCGATTTTTCGGACAATCAGGGGCCATAATTCAGGAAGTTACGATCCAATTGGCGCAAATATCGAAAGGAACCAAGATCTTTGGTTTATGGACATGCATTTCAAGTTTCATCCAAATCGGTTCAAAATTGTGGCCTCTACACTATTCACAAGCTAAAAAACGTGATTTTTCGTACAATCAGGGGCCATAACCCATGAAGTTACGGTCCGATACATGCCAATATCGAAAGGAACCGAGATCTTAGGGTGATAAACCTATATTTTAAGTTTCATTGAAATCGGATAAAAATTGTGACCTGTAGACTGTTCACAAACAATTGTGGACGGACGGACGGACGCACGAACAGGGGCGACGACAATATGAAAATGTGGGCGTATAAAAACTATACTATTCTTACAAAACAGATATTTATCATGCTAATAATTCATGTAGCTTTATTCCTGCACATTTTGATTTTTATACGCCCACATTTTCATGTGGACGTATATTGTCGTCGCCCCTGTTCGTCCGTCCGTCCGGACGTCCGTCCGGACGTCCGTCCGTCCGTCCGTCCGTCCACAATTGTTTGTGAACAGTCTACAGGTCACAATTTTTATCCGATTTCAATGAAACTTAAAACATAGGTTTATCACCCTAAGATCTCGGTTCCTTTCGATATTGGCATGTATCGGACTGTAACTTCATGGGTTATGGCCCCTGATTGTACGAAAAATCACGTTTTTTAGCTTGTGAACAGTGTAGAGGTCACAATTTTGAACCGATTTGGATGAAACTTGAAATGCATGTTTATAACCCAAAGATCTTGGTTCCTTTCGATATTTGCGCCAATCGGATCGTAACTTCCTGAATTATGGCCCCTGATTGTCCGAAAAATCGCCCTTTTTAGCTTGTGGTCCCTCTGGAGGTCAAAATTGTTATCCGATTTAAAAAACCGTTTGATTATATCACCGTTCCATGGTTATGAAGGTCGAGTTCGAATTTCGTGAAAATCGGACCAAAATTGACGGACAAAATGGCCGCCATTTGTACGCGAATAGTGTGAAAATATGTTATATCAAGGTTGTGAACAGTGTAGAGGACACAATTTTGAACCGATTTGGATGAAACTTTAAATGCATGTTTATAACCCAAAGATCTTGGTTTCTTTCGATATTTGCGCCAATCGGATTGTAACTTCCTGAATTATGGCCCCTGATTGTCCGAAAAATTGCCCTTTTTAGCTTGTGGTCCCTCTGGAGGTCAAAATTGTTATCTGATTTAAAAAGATAGGCTGGCACTGCCAGGCAGGATACGCCCACATTTTCGAAAGATGGACAGAGAACAAGCAATACCGAAAGTGATTTTTCCTACATCTTTAAGTCCTGTATTTCATACTGTATTGGGAGCAGCCATTTAGTTGGTCAGTTCCAGTCTGATATTAATGAAATTCGAAACCGACAATGATTATGGTGTGACGGTACACAACCTAGAAATGTGACTTTTCATCAAAATCGGATAAGAATTGTGACCTGTAGAGAGTCCACAACCATGATAAAAATCGGATAAAAATTGTGACCTGTAGAGAGTCCACAACCATGATATACCATATTTTTACACTATTCGCGTACAAACGGCGACCATTTCGTCCGGCAATTTTGGTACGATTTTCACGAAATTAGACCTCAACCATCCTCATCAAAATCGAATTAAAATTGTGACCTATACAGGCTCCACAATCATGATATATCATTTTTTTAACAGTATTCGCGAACAAACGGCGGCCATTTTGTCTGTCAATTTTGGTCCGATTTTCCCGAAATTCCAACTCAACCTTCCTTACAGTGCAACGGTGATATAATCAAACGTTTTTTTAAATTGGATAATAATTGTGACCTCCAGAGGGACCACAAGCTAAAGAAAGGGGGATTTTGCGTATAACCAGGGGCCATAATTCAGGAAATTATATTCCGATAGGCGCAAATATCGAAAGGAACCAAGATCTTTGGGTTATAAACATGCATGTCAAGTTTCATCAAAATCGGTTACGATCCGATATGCGCCAATATCGAAAAGAACCAAGATCTTTGGGTTATAACCATGAATTTCAAGTTTCATCAAAATCGAATTAAAATTGTGACCTTTACAGCGTCCACAACCTTGATATACCATTTTTTAACAGTATTCGCGTACAAACGGCGGCCATTTTGTGTGGCAATTTTGGTCTGATTTTCCCGAAATTCGAACTCAACCTTCCTTACGGTGTAACAGTAATATAATCAAACGTTTTTTTAAATCGGATAATAATTGTGACCTCCAAGCTAAAGATAGGCTGGCACTGCCAGGCAGGATACGCCCACATTTTCGAGAGATGGACAGAGAACAAGCAATACCGAGAGTGATTTTTCCTACATCTTTAAGTCCTGTATTTCATACTGTATTGGGAGCAGCCATTTAGTTGGTCAGTTCCAGTCTGATATTAATGAAATTCGAAACCGACAATGATTATGGTGTGACGGTACACAACCTAGAAATGTGACTTTTCATCAAAATCGGATAAGAATTGTGACCTGCGAGAGTCCACAACCATGATATACCATATTTTTACACTATTCGCGTACAAACAGCGACCATTTCGTCGGGCAATTTTGGTACGATTTTCACGAAATCAGAACTCAACCATCCTCATCAAAATTGAATTAAAATTGTGACCTATACAGGATCCACAATCATGATATATCATTTTTTTAACAGTATTCGCGTACAAACGGTGGCCATTTTGTCTGTCAATTTTGGTCCGATTTTCCCGAAATTCAAACTCAACCTTCCTTACAGTGTAACGGTGATATAATCAAACGTTTTTTTAAATTGTATAATAATTGTGACCTCCAGAGGGACCACAAGCTAAAGAAAGGGGGATTTTGCGTATAACCAGGGGCCATTATTTAGGAAGTTACGATCCGATATGCGCAAATATCGAAAAGAACCAAGATCTGTGGGTTATAACCATGAATTTCAAGTTTCATCAAAATCGAATTAAAATTGTGACCTTTACAACGTCCACAACCTTGATATACCATTTTTTAACAGTATTCGCGTACAAACGGCGGCCATTTTGTGTTGCAATTTTGGTCTGATTTTCCCGAAATTCGAACTCAACCTTCCATACGGTGTAACGGTAATATAATCAAACGTTTTTTTAAATCGGATAATAATTGTGACCTCCAAGCTAAAAAAAAAGGCAATTTTGCGTATAATCAGGGGCCATAATTCAGGAAGTTACGATCCGATATGCGCAAATATCGAAAGGAAGCAAGATCTTTGGGTTATAACCATGAATTTCAAGTTTCATCAAAATCGAATCAAAATTGTGACCTCCACAGGGTCCACAACCTTGATATACCATTTTTTAACAGTATTCGCGTACAAACGGCGGCCATTTTGTATGGCAATTTTAGTCCGATTTTCCCGAAATTCGAACTCAACCTTCCTTAGGGTGCAACGGTGATATAATCAAACGGTTTTTTAAATCGAATAATAATTGTGACCTCCAAGCTAAAAAAAAGGCGATTTTGCGTATAATCAGGGGCCATAATTCAGGAAGTTACGATCCGATATGCGCAAATATCGAAAGGAAGCAAGATCTTTGGGTTATAACCATGAATTTGAAGTTTCATCAAAATCGAATCAAAATTGTGACCTCCACAGGGTCCACAACCTTGATATACCATTTTTTAACAGTATTCGCGTACAAACGGCGGCCATTTTGTATGGCAATTTTCGTCCGATTTTCCCGAAATTCGAACTCAACCTTCCTTAGGGTGTAACGGTGATATAATCAAACGGTTTTTTAAATCGAATAATAATTGTGACCTCCAGAGGGACCACAAGCTAAAAAGGGTGATTTTTTCGGACAATCAGGGGCCATAATTCAGGAAATTACATTCCGATAGCCGCAAATATCGAAAGGAACCAAGATCTTTGGGTTACAAACATGCATGTCAAGTTTCATCAAAATCGGTTCAAAATTGTGACCTCTATAGGGTCCACAAGCTAAAAACGTGATTTTTTGTACAATCAGGGGCCATAATCCATGAAGTTTTGATCCGATACATGCCAATATCGAAAGGAACCGAGATCTTATGGGGATAAACCTATATTTCAAGTTTCGTCAAAATCGGATAAGAATTGTGACTTGTAGAGAGTCCACAAACAAATTGTGGACGGACGGACGTCCAGACGGACAGGGGCGACGACATAATACGTCCACATGAAAATGTGGGCGTATAAAAAAAGGCAATTTTGCGTATAATCAGGGGCCATAATTCAGGAAGTTACGATCCGATATGCGCAAATATCAAAAGGAAGCAAGATCTTTGGGTTATAACCATGAATTTCAAGTTTCATCAAAATCGAATCAAAATTGTGACCTCCACAGGGTCCACAACCTTGATATACCATTTTTTAACAGTATTCGCATACAAACGGCGGCCATTTTGTATGGCAATTTTCGTCCGATTTTCCCAAAATTCGAACTCAACCTTCCTTAGGGTGTAACGGTGATATAATCAAACGGTTTTTTAAATCGAATAATAATTGTGACCTCCAAGCTAAAAAAAAGGCGATTTTGCGTATAATCAGGGGCCATAATTCAGGAAGTTACGATCCGATATGCGCAAATATCGAAAGGAAGCAAGATCTTTGGGTTATAACCATGAATTTGAAGTTTCATCAAAATCGAATCAAAATTGTGACCTCCACAGGGTCCACAATCTTGATATACCATTTTTTAACAGTATTCGCGTACAAACGGCGGCCATTTTGTATGGCAATTTTCGTCTGATTTTCCCGAAATTCGAACTCAACCTTCCTTAGGGTGTAACGGTGATATAATCAAACGTTTTTTTAAATCGAATAATAATTGTGACCTCCAGAGGGACCACAAGCTAAAAAGGGTGATTTTTCGGACAATCAGGGGCCATAATTCAGGAAATTACATTCCGATAGCCGCAAATATCGAAAGGAACCAAGATCTTTGGGTTACAAACATGCATGTCAAGTTTCATCAAAATCGGTTCAAAATTGTGACCTCTATAGGGTCCACAAGCTAAAAACGTGATTTTTCGTACAATCAGGGGCCATAATCCATGAAGTTTTGATCCGATACATGCCAATATCGAAAGGAACCGAGATCTTATGGGGATAAACCTATATTTCAAGTTTCGTCAAAATTGGATAAGAATTGTGACCTGTAGAGAGTCCACAAACAAATTGTGGACGGACGGACGGACGGACGGACGTCCGGACGGACAGGGGCGACGACATAATACGTCCACATGAAAATGTGGGCGTATAAAAACGTTTGATCATATCATTTTTCCATGGTTATGAAGGCCGAGTTTGAATTTCGTGAAAATCGGACCAAAATTGACGGACAAAATGGCCGCCATTTGTACGCGAATAGTGTGAAAATATGTTATATCAAGGTTGTGAACAGTGTAGAGGACACAATTTTGAACCGATTTGGATGAAACTTGAAATGCATGTTTATAACCCAAAGATCTTGGTTCCTTTCGATATTTGCGCCAATCGGATCGCAACTTCCTGAATTATGGGCCCTGATTGTCCGAAAAATTGCCCTTTTTAGCTTGTGGTCCCTCTGGAGGTCAAAATTGTTATCCGATTTAAAAAAACGTTTGATTATATCACCGTTCCATGGTTATGAAGGTTGAATATGAATTTTGTGAAAATCGGACCAAAATTGACGGACAAAATGGCCGCCGTTTGTACGCGAATATTGTGAAAATATGTTATATAAAGGTTGTGGACCTTATAGAGGTCACAATTTTGAACCGATTTTGATGAAACTTGACATGTATGTTTATAACCCAAAGATCTTGGTTCCTTTCGATATTTGCGCCCATTGGATCATAACTTCCTGAATTATGTCCCCGGATTGTCCGAAAAATCGCTTTTGTTCGCTTTTGGTTCCTCTGGAGGTCAAAATTATTATCCGATTTAAAAAAACGTTTGACTGTATCACCGTTACATGGTAATGAAAAGAGAGTTTGAATTACGTGAAAACCGGACTAGAATTGACGGACAAACTGGCCGCCGTTTGTACACGAATAGTGTGAAAATATGTTATATCAAGGTTGTGGACCCTATAGAGGTCACAATTTTGAATCGATTTTGATGAAACTTGACAGGTATGTTTATAACCCAAAGATCTTGGTTCCTTTCGATATTTGCACCCATCGGGTCATTACTTCCTGAATTATGTCCCCTGATTGTACGAAAAATCACCCTTTTTAGCTTGTGGTGCCTCTGGAGGTCACAATTATTATCTGATTTAAAAAAAAAACGTTTGATTATAAAAACCAAACAAATTCTAATGATTTTCTGATAATTCCTTAATATGCGACAACTCTTGTTGACTGCCCGGACGATTTGGCTGCTGTGTGGGCGTATGTTTCGTTGCCTGGCAACCTATTTTTTTAAAGGCAAGAAAATATCAAATATTTCATTTATGACAATAATATGGCAGCCATTTTGAAACATAGTGGTAACCATGGTAACCATAAAAGCTAAACCGAAAATATGCAAAAACCACAAGTCATATACAATGCATATACATCTGCCATTTTACAGTTGTGGCCGCATTCATATTCCAGTTATTAAAGTTTTTTCACAACATGGTCTAAAACTTGACTTTTACTCAATATTTGCATAGCCCTCTATCCTATGGGTATGAAGTGGTTAGCTCAGGAAGGGTTAAATTCAATCAGATATTAACTTTGGGATCTAGAGCGTCCACAAGATTTTTCGACGTGATCAAGGGCCATATCTCTGAAAGTAGTTATCAGAAATCGCTGTAAATCAATAGGCTTCTTCGTCTCATGACCTTAAACACTGTGTATGAATTTAAAGTTAACTGAATATTAACTTTGGCCTTTAGCGCGTCTACACTACAAGATTTTTTGAGGTGATCAGGGGTCATAACTCTGGCAGTAACTATCGGAAATTGCTGAAAATCAATAGGCTTCTTCGTCTCATGACCATAAACACTGTGCATAAATTTAAGATAGGTTGCCAGGCAACGAAACATACGCCCACAGCAGCCAAATCGTCCGGGCAGTCAACAAGAGTTGTCGCATATTTTTACTTTTTTCGGTAATGAAACATTTATAATACAATAAAATCTGATTAAGAGTAACAACTCATTATGTAATTATCTGAAAATCATTAGAATTTGTTTGCTTTTTATAAAATTTTGCCCCACACTAACAATTAGTATAGGAAACATTTAATATGATGGATTTAGCTGTTCAGTTATCAAAATTCATTGAAAATCAAAATATTTGTTTGTTTCACCACCTTAAACTCTGTGTATCAATCTGAAGTCAATCGAATGATAAGTTTGGCCTCTATAGCATCCAAAAGACTACAAGGACTACAACTCTGGCACTAATTATCAGAAATCGCTGAAAATCAATAGGTTTCTTCGTCTCATGACCTTAAAAACTGTGTATAAATTTGAAGTCAATCAGATATTAACTTTGGCCTCTTGAGTATCCACAAGATTTTTTGAAGTGATCAAGGGCCATAACTCTGAAAGTAGTTATCAGAAATCGCTGTAAATCAATAAGCTTCTTCGTCTCATGACCTTAAACACTGTGTATGAATTTAAAGTTAATTAAATATTAACATTGGCCTTTAGCGCGTCAACAAGATTTTTTTAGGGTGATCAGGGGTCATAACTCTGGCAGTAACTATCGGAAATCGCTGAAAATCAATAGGCTTCTTAGTCTCATGACCATAAAAACTGTGCATAAATTTAAGATAGGTTGCCAGGCAACGAAACATACACCCACAGAAGCTAAATCCTCCGGGCAGTCAACAAGAGTTGTCGCATATTTTTACTTTTTTCGGTAATGAAACATTTATAATACACTAAAATCTGATTAAGAGTAACAACTCATTATGTAATTATCAGAAAATCATTAGAATTTGTTTGCTTTTTATAAAATTTTGCCCCACACTAACAATTAGTATAGGAAACATTTAATATGATGGATTTAGCTGTTCAGTTATCAAAATTCATTGAAAATCAAAATATTTGTTTGTTTCACCACCTTAAACTCTGTGTATCAATCTGAAGTCAATCGGATGATATTAACTTTGGCCTCTAGAGCATCCACAAGATTTTGAGAAGTGATCAAGGGCCACAACTCTGGCATTAATTATCTTAAATCGCTGAAAATCAATAGGCTTCTTCGTCTCATGACCTTAAACATTGTGTATAAATTTGAAGTCAATCGGATATCAACTTTGGCTTTTACAGTGTCCACAAGATTTTGTGAAGTGATCAAGGGCCATAACTCTGGCACTAATTATCGGAAATCGCTGAAAATCAATAGGCTTCTTCGTCTTATGACCTTAAACACTGTGTATAAATTTAAAGTCAATCGGATATAAACTTTGGCTTTTAGAGCGTCCACAAGATTTTTTGAAGTGATCAAGGGCAATAACTCTGGCACTAATTATCGGAAATCCCTGAAAATAAATAAGCTTCTTCGTCTTATGACCCTAAACACTGTTTATAAATTTAAAGCCAATCGGATATTAACTTTGGCCTCTAGAGCGTCCACAAGATTTTTTGAGGTGATCAAGGGCCATAACTCTGGTAGTTATTATCGGAAATCGCTGAAAAACAATAGGCTTCTTCGTCTCATGACCTTAAACACTGTGCATAAAGTCAATCGGATATTAACTTTAGCCTCTAGAGCGTCCACAAGCAATTGTGGACGCCGGACCGACGGACGGGGGCGACGACAATATACGACCACATTTCAATGTGGGTGTATAAAAAGTACATCATCTAATTCTTCTAGTATTACTTGTATTGCCACACAACTTTTCTTTTATCTATTCTTTGACGTTTCACAGAAAATGTAAAATAACTATGGGTAGGGCTGGGTAAAATATCGATATAAATCGATAGTATCGATTGGACGGCCCTAAAAAGCACTATCGATAGCGGTGGGTTACTATCGATTATCGCTCTTCGTCTATTTTCCTTGCGTCTGAAATGTCAGTGGCTTCTTTCCGTTAATCATAATACACCGCTCACTTTATATTACTATCAAGTGAAGTATTCAATGTAACACATAACAAAATTGTGACAGCTTATTGAACAGCCGTTTTCATAAATTCACTCTCATTGAAATGTTACTTTAGTTTTGAAGAAATTATTGTTGAATATCGCTAAATCGGAGATACCCGGATGTGTAAATAAAGTTAGCGTTATTTCCCTTTGCAAGCTTCAGAATTCGTCTAAACAGTTCACTATTTCTGTACGTGTGCCTCAGTAATAGAGTACCCGGTACAATAAATAGTACACATGGACGTCAAAACGCTTGTTGATGTTACCGGCAAAGCTAAAAGTGCTGTGTGAAAGCACAGGAGCAAACGATCTTTCGCAACTTCGTATGGTGTTGAACTTTGAACTTACACTGTATCCAGTCTTGATGACGACCGTAAAAATAAGTTTGTTTTCGATACTATCGATTATCGACCGACATTTCATTGCCGATTATCGATAGTAAAAATCACTATCGATACCCAGCCCTAACTATGGGCTTACTTGAATTTCGCGGCGATTTGATCATGTGAAATAGTTCGCCAATAAGACACACTCAAAGAAAAGTTCAACAGGTCATGTAGAGTGAAAGGTCACCGTTCTGTTTACATTTTGATATTTTGATGGTAATGTGACTGAGGGATAGCTAAAACGGCATACTTTGTATAGATTCTGTTAAAAATGCTGAGCTAAAACCTTTCACCACGACAAGCTGTGAAAAGTTTAAGGTATGCCCTAACTAAGGTCGTAGCGATACCCCGGGGTGGTGATATATATCGCAATAATTAGGTCTGTTGATAAAATTACGTCTGAAATCTCAAATATCGCTTTATCACGATAATTCCTAAAAATATCGCGATACTTTCATTTTTGATCACAATTCACGTTAAATCTGTTCAAAATACACCAAAAATGAGGAAGAAATCAAATTGTGACTTGTGCCAATACTATAGATTTATTCATTTTCCAAATTCCACCACAGACTTTGAGACAGCCTTTTTTTAACGCAAAGGACCAACTCACCGACATTAATCTCATGTTTGAAGTACATTTCACTGAATAATATTAATCGTTATCATACACATGTTGGCTACGCTTTGATATTGTCTGGTCCCTTACCCCCACAAAGAAAGCATTTACAATATTTTATCCCTACTCGGAATGATACAGTTAGACTGCATGCGACAAATTGCGTCGCTATAGTAACGAAGAGGTGGTTTATCATTGATTACCCAGTCCGTTGAAAATTACATTGACATTTTACATACAGCCTTGTAGGAATTGCAGAAATAAAAATAGGTTGCCAGGCAACGAAACATACGCCCACCAGCAGCTAAATCGTCCGGGCAGTCAACAAGAGTTGTCGCATATTAAGTAATTATCAAAAATCATTAGAATTTGTTTGTTTTTTTATAAAGTTCTGGCCCATGCTAATGTCTAGTATACGAGACATTTAATATTATGGATTTAGCTGTACAATTATCAAAAATTCATTGAAAATCAATGTATTTGTTGGTCTCAAGACCTTAAACTCTGTTTCAAGTTTCATCAAAATAAAATTAAAATAGGTTGCCAGGCAACGAAACATACGCCCACACAGCAGCCAAATCGTCCGGGCAGTCAACAAGAGTTGTTGCATATTAAGGAATTATCAGAAAATCATTAGAATTTGTTTGGTTTTTATAATCAAACGGTTTTTTTTTAAATCAGATAATAATTGTGACCTCCAGAGGCACAACAAGCTAAAAAGGGTGATTTTTCGTACAATCAGGGGACATAATTCAGGAGTAATGACCCGATGGGCGCAAATATCGAAAGGAACCAAGATCTTTGGGTTATTAACATACATGTCAAGTTTCATCAAAATCGATTCAAAATTGTGACCTCTATAGGGTCCACAACCTTGATATAACATATTTTCACACTATTCGTGTACAAATGGCGGCCATTTTGTCCGTCAATTCTAGTCCGATTTTCACGTAATTCAAACTCTCTCTTCATTACCATGTAACGATGATATAGTTAAACGTTTTTTTAAATCGGATAATAATTTTGACCTCCAGAGGGACCAAAAGCGAACAAAAGCGATTTTTCGGACAATCCGGGGATATAATTCAGGAAGTTATGATCCAATGGGCGCAAATATCGAAAGGAACCAAGATCTTTGTGTTATAAACATACATGTCAAGTTTCATCAAAATCGGTTCAAAATTGTGACCTCTATAAGGTCCACAACCTTTATATAAGATATTTTCACACTATTCGCATACAAACGGCGGCCATTTTGTCCGTCAATTTTGGTCCGATTTTCACAAAATTTATGCTCAACCTTCATAACCATGAAATGGTGATATAATCAAACGTTTTTTTTAAATCGCATAACAATTATGACCTCCAGAGGGACCACAAGCTAATAAGGGCGATTTTTTTGGACAATCAGGGGCCATAATTCAGGAATTTACGATCCGATGGGCGCAAATATCGAAAGGAACCAAGATCTTTGGGTTATAAACATACATGTCAAGTTTCATCAAAATTGGTTCAAAATTGTGACCTGTGTAAGGTCCACAACCTTGACATAACATATTTTCACACTATTCGCGTACAAACGGCGGCCATTTTGTCCGTCAATTTTGGTCCGATTTTCACAAAATTTAGGCTCAACCTTCATAACCATGAAATGATGATATAATCAAACGTTTTTTTAAATCGCATAACAATTATGACCTCCAGAGGGACCACAAGCTAAAAAGGGCGATTTTTTTGGACAATCAGGGGCCATAATTCAGGAAGTTACGATCCGATGGGCGCAAATATCGAAAGGAACCAAGATCTTTGGGTTATAAACATACATGTCAAGTTTCATCAAAATTGGTTCAAAATTGTGACCTGTATAAGGTCCACAACCTTGATATAACATATTTTCACACTATTCGCGTACAAACGGCGGCCATTTTGTCCGTCAATTTTGGTCCGATTTTCACGAAATTTGAACTCAACCTTCATAACCATCGAACGGTGATATAATCAAACGGTTTTTTAAATCGGATAACAATTTTGAAATCCAGAGGGACCACAAGCTAAAAAGGGCGATTTTTCGGACAATCAGGGGCCATAATTCAGGAAGTTACGATCCAATTGGCGCAAATATCGAAAGGAACCAAGATCTTTGTTTTATAAACATGCATTTCAAGTTTCATCCAAATCGGTTCAAAATTGTGACCTCTACACTGTTCACAAGCTAAAAAACAAGCCATAACCCATGAAGTTACCGTCCGATACATGCCAATATCGAAAGGAACCGAGATCTTAGGGTGATAAACCTATATTTTAAGTTTCATTGAAATCGGATAAAAATTGTGACCTGTAGACTGTTCACAAACAATTGTGGACGGACGGACGGACGGACGGACGGACGGACGTCCGGACGGACGGACGGACGGACAGACGGACGGATGGACGGACGGACGGACGAACAGGGGCGACGACAATATACATCCACATGAAAATGTGGGCGTATAAAAATTGTGACCTCTACTGGTCCACTTGTTATACAATATTGTTACACTATTCGCGTACAAGCAGCGGTGTAACAGTGATATAATCAAATGGTTTTTTTTAAATTGGATAATAATTGCGACCTCCAGGGGGACCACAAGCAATAAAAGGCGATTTTTCGGACAATCAGGGGCCATAATTCAGGAAGTTACAATCCGATATGCGCAAATATGTAACCAAGACCTTTAGGTTATAAACATGTATTTTAAGTTTTATCAAAATCGAATTAAAATTGTGACCTCTATAGGGTCCATAACCTTGATATAACATATCTTTACAATCGACGGCCATTTTGTCTGTCAATTTTAGTCTGATTTTCAAGAAATTTGAACTCAACCTTCATTACCAAGCAACGGTGATATCATCAAACGTTTTTTTAAATCGGATAATAATTTTGACCTTCAGAAGGACCACAATCTTAAAAGGGTGATTTTTCGGACAAACTGGGGCCATAATTCAGGAAGTTAAGATCTGATGGGCGCAAATATCAAAAGAACTAAGATCTTTGAGTTATAAACATACATGTCAAGTTTCATCAAAATCGGTTCAAAGTTGTGACCTCTATAATATCCACAAGCTAAAAGTGTGATTTTTCGTACAATCAGGGGCCATAATTCAGGATGTTACGATCCGATATGCGCAAATATCGAAAGGAACCAAGATCTCTGAGTTATAGACATGCATTTCAAGTTTCATCAAATTCTGTTCAAAATTGTGACTTCTACAGTGTTCACAACCTTGACATACCATATTTTTACACTTTTCGCGTACAAACGACGACCATTTTGTCCGTCAATTTTGGTCCGATTTTCACGAAATTCGAAGACAACCTTCTTTACGGTGCAACGGTGATATATTCAGCTGGTTTTTCAAATCGGATAATAATTTTGGCCTCAAGAAGTACCACAAGCTAAAAGATAGGCTGGCACTGCCAGGCAGGATACGCCCACATTTTCGAGAGATGGACAGAGAACAAGCATTACCGAAAGTGATTTTTCCTACATCTTTAAGTCCTGTATTTCATACTGTATTGGGAGCAGCCATTTAGTTGGTCAGTTCCAGTCTGATATTAATGAAATTCGAAACCGACAATGATTATGGTGTGACGGTACACAACCTAGAAATGTGACTTTTCATCAAAATCGGATAAGAATTGTGACCTGTAGAGACTCCACAACCATGATAGAACTCAACCTTCCTCATCAAAATCGAATTAAAATTGTGACCTATACAACCATGATTAGAACTCAACCTTCCTCATCAAAATCGAATTAAAATTGTGACCTATACAGGGTCCACAACCATGATATATCATTTTTTTAACAGTATTCGCGTACAAACGGCGGCCATTTTGTCTGTCAATTTTGGTCCGATTTTCCGGAAATTCAAACTCAACCTTCCTTACAGTGTAATGGTGATATAATCAAACGTTTTTTTAAATTGGATAATAATTGTGACCTCCAGAGGGACCACAAGCTAAGGAAAGGGGGATTTTGCGTATAAGTTACGATCCGATATGCGCAAATATCGAAAGGAAGCAAGATCTTTGGGTTATAACCATGAATTTCAAGTTTCATCAAAATCGAATCAAAATTGTGACCTCCACAGGGTCCACAACCTTGATATACCATTTTTTAACAGTATTCGCGTACAAACGGCGGCCATTTTGTATAGCAATTTTAGTCCGATTTTCCCGAAATTCGAACTCAACTTCCCTTAGGGTGTAACGGTGATATAATCAAACAGTTTTTTAAATCGAATAATAATTGTGACCTCCAGAGGGACCACAAGCTAAAAAGGGTGATTTTTCGGACAATCAGGGGCCATAATTCAGGAAATTACATTCTGTTAGCTGCAAATATCGAAAGGAACCAAGATCTTTGGGTTACAAACATGCATGTCAAGTTTCATCAAAATCGGTTCAAAATTGTGACCTCTATAGGGTCCACAAGCTAAAAAAGTGATTTTTCGTACAATCAGTGGCCATAATCCATGAAGTTTTGATCCGATACATGCTAATATCGAAAGCAGCCGAGATCTTTTGGGGATAAACCTATATTTCAAGTTTCGTCAAAATCGGATAAGAATTGTGACCTGTAGAGAGTCCACAAACAAATTGTGGACGGACGGACAGGAGCGACGACATAATACGTCCACATGAAAATGTGGGCGTATAAAAAGGCGATTTTTCATACAATCAGGGGCCATAATTCAGAAAGTTATGATCCGAAATTCACACACAACCTTCTTAACGGTGTAACGGTGATATAATCAGACGGTTTTTCAAATCGGATAATAATTTTGGCCTCAAGAAGGACCACAAGCTAAAAGATAGGCTGGCACTGCCAGGCAGGATACGCCCACATTTTTGAGAGATGGATAGAGAACAAGCAATACCGAAAGTGATTTTTCCTACATCATTAAGTCCTGTATTTCATACTGTATTGGGAGCAGCCATTTTGTTGGTCAGTTCCAGTCTGATATTCATGAAATTCGAAGCCGACAATGATTATGGTGTGACGGTACACAACCTAGAAATGTTACTTTTCGTCAAAATCAGATAAAAATTGTGACCTGTAAAGAGTCCACAACCATGATATACCATATTTTTACACTATTCGCGTACAAACGGTGACCATTTCGTCCGGCAATTTTGGTACGATTTTCACGAAATTCGAACTCAACCTTCCTTACGGTGCAACAGTAATATAATCAGAGGTTTTTTTTAAATCAGATAATAATTGTTCGAGAGATAGACAGAGAACAAGCAATACCGAAAGTGATTTTTCCTACAATCAAAGGCAATAATTCATTAAGTTACAATTTGATATGCGCAAATATCGAAAAGAATAAAGATCTTTAGGTTATAAACGAGCATTTCAGGTTTCATCAAAATCGAAAAAATTAAAATTGTCACCTCTACAGGGTCCACAACTTTGACATACCATATTTTTACACTGTTCGCGTACAAACGGCGGCCATTTTTTCTGGCAATAAGAGTCCAATTTTCTCGAAATTCGAACTCAACCTTCCGTAGGGTGTAACTGTGATAGAGTCAAACGTTTTTTCAAATCAGATAATAATTGTGACCTTCAGAGGGACCATAGGCGATTTTTCGGACAATCAGGGGCCATAATTCAGGAAGTTACGATCCGATATGTGCAAATAACGAAAGGAACCAAGATCTTTGGGTTATAACCATGCATTTCAAGTTTCATCAAAATCCAATTAAAATTGTGACCTCTACAGGGTCCACAACCATGATATACAATTTTTTAACAGTATTCGCGTACAAACGGCGGCCATTTTGTATAGCAATTTTAGTCCGATTTTCCCGAAATTCGAACTCAACCTTCCTTAGGGTGTAACGGTGATATAATCAAACGTTTTTTTAAATCGGTTAATAATTGTGACCTCCAGAGGAACCACAAGCTGAAAAGGGTGATTTTTCGGACAATCAGGGGCCATAATTCAGAAAATTACATTCCGATAGGTGCAAATATCGAAAGGAACCAAGACCTTTGGGTTATAAACATGCATGTCAAGTTTCATCAATATCGGTTCAAAATTGTGACCTCTATAGGGTCCACAAGCTAAAAACGTGATTTTTCGTACAATCAGGGGCCATAATCCATGAAGTTTTCAACCGATACATGCCAATATCGAAAGCAGCCGAGATCTTTTGGGGATAAACCTATATTTCAAGTTTCGTCAAAATCGGATAATAATTGTGACCCGTAGATGGTCCACAAACAAATTGTGGACGGACGGACGGACGGACGGACGGACAGAAGGACAGACAGACGGACGGACGGGCGACGACAATTATACGTCCACATAAAAATGTGGGCGTATAAAAAGGCGATTTTTCGTACAATCAGGGGCCATAATTCAGGAAGTTATGATCCAATATGCGCAAATATCGAATGGAACCAAGATCTTTGGGTTATAAACATGCATGTTAAGTTACATCAAAATCGGTTCAATATTGTGACCTCTACAGTGTTCACAAGCTAAAAACGTGATTTTTCGTACAATCAGGGGGCATAATCCATGAAGTTACAGTCCGATACATGCCAATATCGAAAGGAACCAAGATCTTGGGGTGATAAACCTATATTTCAAGTTTCATTGAAATCGGATAAAAATTGTGACCTGTAGACTGTTCACAAACAATTGTGGACGGCCGGACAGACGGACGGACAGGGGGCGACGACAATATACGTCCACATAAAAATGTGGGCGTATAAAAATGAAATGAGTTAACTTGCTTACCGAAAAATTAAGAACATTACGTATTCCAGCACATGTTACAAAAACGTTGTGTATATATGGCAACTCTTATACAAGACGATATTCTAGGAGGTGCTAGTGACGCTAGCTGTGAATGTTTTTTCTACGGCCAATTCAGCTATTTTGATTATTTAGGTAGCCAAAAGGGAATATTTAATTAATAAATTATCATCACAAACCTTACAAATATTTCATTTTTTGTGTACCCCATGCTGACAAAGTAGTATAGACACTTAAATTGACAATACCCTACCATGGCTAAACCAGTGGCTGTCAGGCAGAATACAGCCACATTTTCGAGAGATGGATAGAGAACGAGCTAAACATAAAGTGATTTTTCCTACAATCAAGGGACATAATTCATTAAGTTGCAATTTAATATGCACAAATATCGAAAGGAAACAAGATCTTTGGGTTATGAAGATGCAATTCAAGTTTGATCATAATCAGATTAAAACTGTGACCTCTACAGGGTCCACAACCTTGATATAGCATACTTTTACGCTATTCGCGTACAAGTGACGGCCATTTTGTTCGGCAATTTTGGTCTGATGTTCACAAAATTCGATTTGAACCTTCAGTACAGCGCAACAGTGATAATATTAAACGTTGATTTTTCAACTGGGTAATAATTTTGACCGCCAGAGGCACCATAAGCTAATGAAGGGATTTTTTGTACAATCAGGGGCGATAATTCAGGAATTTACGATCTGAAATGCACAAAAATTGAAAGGAAGATCTTTAGGTTATAAAAATAGGTTGCCAGGCAACGAAACATACGCCCACACAGCAGCCAAATCGTCCGGGCAGTCAACAAGAGTTGTCGCATATTAAGGAATTATCAGAAAATCATTAGAATTTGTTTGGTTTTTATAATCAAACATTTTTTTTTAAATCAGATAATAATTGTGACCTCCAGAGGGACCACAAGCTAAAAAGGGTGATTTTTCGTACAATCAGGGGACATAATTCAGGAAGTAATGACCCGATGGGCGCAAATATCGAAAGGAACCAAGATCTTTGGGTTATAAACATACATGTCAAGTTTCATCAAAATCGGTTCAAAATTGTGACCTCTATAGGGTCCACAACCTTGATATAACATATTTTCACACTATTCGTGTACAAACGACGGTCATTTTGTCAGTCAATTCTAGTCCGATTTTCACGTAATTCAAACTCTCTCTTCATTACCATGTAACAGTGATATAGTCAAACGTTTTTTTCAATCGGATAATAATTTTGACCTCCAGAGGGACCAAAAGCTAACAAAAGCGATTTTTCGGACAATCAGGGGCCATGATTCAGGAAGTTACGATCCGATGGGCGCAAATATCGAAAGGAACCAAGATCTTTGGGTTATAAACATACATGTCAAGTTTCATCAAAATTGGTTCAAAATTGTGACCTCCATAAGGTCCACAACCTTGATATAACATATTTTCACACTATTCGCGTACAAACGGCGGCCATTTTGTCCGTCAATTTTGGTCCGATTTTCATGAAATTCGAAACTCAACCTTCATAACCATGGAACGGTGATATAATCAAAGGTTTTTTTAAATCCGATAACAATTTTGACCTCCAGAGGGACCACAAGCTAAAAAGGGCAATTTTTCGGACAATCAGGGGCCATAATTCAGGAAGTTACGATCCGATGGGCGCAAATATCGAAAGGAACCAAGATCTTTCGGTTATAAACATACATGTCAAGTTTCATCAAAATTGGTTCAAAATTGTGACCTCTATAAGGTCCACAACCTTGATATAACATATTTTCACACTATTCGCGTACAAACGGCGGCCATTTTGTCCATCAATTTGGTCCGATTTTCACGAAATTCGAACTCAACCTTCATAACCATGGAACGGTGTTATAATCAAACGGTTTTTTAAATCCGATAACAGATTTGACCTCCAGAGGGACCACAAGCTAAAAAGAGCAATTTTTCGGACAATCAGGGGCCATAATTCAGGAAGTTACGATCCGATGGGCGCAAATATCGAAAGGAACCAAGATCTTTGGGTTATAAACATACATGTCAAGTTTCATCAAAATCGGTTCAAAATTGTGACCTCTATAAGGTCCACAACCTTGATATAACATATTTTCACACTATTCGCGTACAAACGACGACCATTTTGTCCGTCAATTTTGGTCCGATTTTCACGAAATTCGAACTCAACCTTCATAACCATGCAACGGTGATATAATCAGACGATTTTTTAAATCGGATAACAATTGTGACCTCCAGAGGGACCACAAGCTAAAAAGAGCGATTTTTCGGACAATCAGGGGCCATAATTCAGGAAGTTACGATCCGATTGGCGCAAATATCGAAAGGAACCAAGATCTTTGGGTTATAAACATACATGTCAAGTTTCATCCAAATCGGTTCAAAATTGTGACCTCTACACTGTTCACAAGCTAAAAAACGTGATTTTTCGTACAATCAGGGGCCATAACCCATGAAGTTACAGTCCGATACATGCCAATATCGAAAGGAACCGAGATTTTATGGTGATAAACCTATATTTTAAGTTTCATTGAAATCGGATAAAAATTGTGACCTGTAGACTGTTCACAAAAAAAATGTGGACGGACGGACGGACGGACGGACAGGGGCGACGACAATATACGTCCACATAAAAATGTGGGCGTATAAAAATGTATTTCAAGCTTCATCAAAATCGAATTACAATTATGACCTCTACTGGGTCCACAACCTTGATATACCATATTTTCACGCGGCGTCCATTTTGTCCGGCAATTTTGGTCTGATTTCAACAAAATTCGAACTCAACCTTTATTACGGTGTAACAGTGATATAATCAAACTGGACTTTTTTTGTAAGTCGGATAATAATTGTGATCTCCAGAGGGACCACAAGCTAAAAAGGCGATTTTTCGGACAAACCAAAATCAGATAAGAATTTTGACCTATAGAGAGTCCACAAACAATTGTGGACGGAGGTCCAGACGGTATGAAAATGTTGGCGTATAAAAAACATGAAATATGAATTTACTTTACAGAGTTTTCGTGCGTTATCAAAAATGACTGGTAGTGAAAATTTTGAAATATACTGAGCGCCATAGAAAATGCATCACTTAGTTTTTCGTATAACAAGATAGGTTGCCAGGCAACGAAACATACGCCCACAACAGCTAAGTCGCCCGGGCAGTCAACAAGTCGCATATTGTTTCTTTTGTCAGTAAGGAGAACATTTACAATACATGAAAATCTTATTACGAGTAATAGCCCATTAAGTAATTATCAGGGCCCAGTTTTTCAACTTGTGGTTAAATTTAACGATGTTCAACTTTTAGTTAAATTTAACCATGTGGTTACGTATAACCATTGGTTATATATTTAACTAATCGTTACATAACCAGTGGTTAAATTTGTGTTGTTCAACTACATTTAACGACGTTGTTATGTAACCAAATGGTTAAAATTTAACCATACCATAACCATTTGGTTAAAATTTAACCATTCAACAAGTATCCCATAATTCTCCTCACTGGCAACCAATTCAAGATGGATGACACTGTTAGGAGTGGTGGGGGGCAAAAGAAAACCAATTAATATTCTCAATCAAATATTTCTAATGTTTAAAAATATTTAGCTGAATGGGAAATTAGACTTCGTGTAGTGTGTTTACACTTTCAATCTTCAATGACATAAGTGTCGCCTGCTAATCGAGACTGGAGAGGGGTAACTCTTGACAACAAAAATTGTTTCGCTTGTGAAGTTTGCGTCCTGTAAAATGTGGTAAGTTTGTTTGGTTTTTTTTTTAGCTTTTTAAAGTCTTATTTGCAGACCTTTGGCACTATTTTTATTAGTTCCCATGCAGACAAGAGTAGTTTGAGGCTTACATCCACCAAAAAACCCTGTAAAATTATGTGATGTCTCAGATGCTAGCGAAAGCGGTTGCTACGTGATGTCAATGAATGTAACATAGGATAATGAAGAAGTGTCAATTTCCAATTCCAAATGGTTATAATTAATTTGTGACTGATTGTCTACTGTTTTATGCATTTCAGGGATGTGTTTGGATATAAGATTGAAAATACATGTAGTGTGATTGACATTTGCAGAATTTCGGGGATGTGTTTCTTTTGATATATAAGATGAAGCGTGATTGACATTCACCATGAAAATCTATCTGCCTAGACAATAATTTTTATTAAAGGCATTCATTTGCCTTATTAAAGCAGAGTGTTTTTTTGTGTGGTTTGTCATACTCTTCTACCAATAAGAAGCAAGGAAATTTCAGATCTGTGCTGCGATACATTTTAAAGGACATAGACAATAGAAAGGAAATAGATGTAATAGTTTCAAGGTTGTGATGTACACATGACATCTAGGCCTATCTTCAAGTGAACCAAGATCGACTTGCAAGTTTACACAACAGACTCCATACCGATATAGCTTACATAAAGAAGTTACATGATTCTGACATAGAAGGTCTAACAAATAGCATGAGTTATATTATACAGAGATCGAAAAGTTCTAAATATTCATGTACCATCAATAAATCCTAATGCATTTAAATTATTAATTAATTATCTTTGTGAACTTTGATTTATGCTGAAGAAATCTGTTTATTTTCATTTCCAAAGTCGAATGGGACAAATAATTTTACGAGATACTGTTGTTTTGCATAAAAAGAATCATTTGAGAAATTGGATGTCATTGGGCCACAATTACCTAGCATTGGGGAAACTGGGTTATTTGTGAACAATGTCAATGATTTAGAGAAAGGAACTGTTATGGCCAGAAAAACCTTATCAGTAGTTTTTATAGTTCATTTTAATTTGAATATTATTTTTCATTTTTCGTCTCATTAGTTTATGTTTATGATTTTTGATTAACCGTAGTCATGTGACACTTATTTTCCCGCTAAAATAACACAGCACCATTCGTTAGTAACTTTGGCAGTCATGGTCTCGTCGTTGTCAGTTTATATAATTATTGTCAGTTAAGTACCAACCAGTATGGTTTTTGTCAGTAACATTGTCAGTGTCAGCCAGTGTTGGAGAGTACAGGGGCATAAAAACACGGTATTTGTATTATTTAATTGATATATTGAATGTCAGGCTTGTCAGTCGCATCTCAGCTGCATATTTTGTCATGGCGTGGAATCACTTGTTTACATTGATCGCTTAAAGCTAGTTATCTCCCTTTAAGTACTTTTTGAACTGTCAGTCTTCTTACTAAGAGTTAAATGATTTATGTAATTATATTCTTAGTACATGTATGTTATTGTCCATTTATATTTTATTTACCTGGTGGTTTTATACTTAGTAAAGCCTTTATAGCAAATACTTCCCTTGTCTTTGCAATCTAGAATCCTGTCCCTTTGGCTTGAACAGTTTATTACCTGCCAGTGTCAGTTGTAATTGGAATATTTATCAGTGGTAGTTTATTAGCTGAAATTTACTGTTATTTTGACAGAATTTATATTTTGTATTTTTCAGTTAATCGTTAGATATCGTTAGACATCGTTAGACATCTTTAATCATCTTCAATCGTCATATATATTCATCATCATCATGTTTTGTACAGACTTTCATTAAAGAACATTTATATTTACACATTCGTCTACTTTGTACTACTTGTCAACGCATTATTGTGATGCAGTATCCCCATTGGCAGTTTACTCCCTACAGGAACCACTTGCATCACTTCTTTGATAATTAGTTGCACTCTTTAGCTCACTGCCAAAAAGTACCCCTGTCCTGTATACATTTTTCTTTCTTTTATTTGAGAGCCACAGTGGCACAGTGAGTAAGACGCTGGTTTGCTAGCCTGAAGGTCTCAGGTTCCCTCCCCATTTCATTCTTTTTTTATGTTTAAAGTGGGAAACATGACCACGAGAACTTGTCCGGCAGCCACCTTGAGTGATTTAAGGACCGGTTAAATAATTTAACGATGCCCTGCTAGGTGGGTTAAATATGGACCATTTTAACAATGACATAACCATGCGTTAAATTTAACGACGCAATGAACAACAGACTTTTTCTTTCGTTAAATTTAACGATGTCGTTAAATTATTTAACGACATTGTTAAATTTAACGACAAGTTGAACAACTGGGCCGTGGTTAAATAATTTAACAACATCGTTATATTTAACGACTGAAGAAGTCTGTTGTTCATCGTGTCGTTAAATTTAACGCATGGTTATGTCAGCGTTAAAATGGTCCATATTTAACCCACCTAGCAGGGCATCGTTAAATAATGAACCTGTCGTTAATCAGTCTGAAATGAAACCGTTTAACGTCCTAACGTTCTGCTCCGACTGTGCCATGCAGTGTGCTATGAGGGAAATCTTGCCCGGACAGCAGCGCTACGGCCTACTCTTATATCGAATTCCAACTACCAAGGGATCTTTTATGTGCACGCAGGAAAATCATGATGAACTTTCTCAACCAACACCGGGAGCGAACCTGTGACTTCCAGGCTAGCAAGCTAGCATTTTACTCACTGTGCCACTGTGGCTCCCGAAAAGAATGTATACAGGGGTACCTTTATTAAGTTCAAGTTCAAAAAGTCATTTACCAATATACGTAATCGTCTTGACATTCACCTAAAAAACGCAACTAAAAATCAAAGAAGTGAAGCAGCCATGTCAGGCCTTCACGTAAAAGGAGCGCGATCGCTCTCGCTCTCCTGGGCGCGCCTGGATGTCGGTCAAGGTGCGCTTTTTATCGCTCGCCTCTGTAGCTAATTTGACTCTCCTCAACGAAGACGAATGTTAACTTGGGTCTCGGATCTCCATCGCTGTTTATTCTTTACTAGTCTTACCGTCGGATATATGAAATAGCCAGCGGTTATACCATAGAAATATGCGTCTGGTTAAGTTAGTCTATTCATTGGGTCACTTGACGAAAATAGCCAATCAGAATGACCCTTCTAGTTGACGACTGTCGTCTTGGCAACTCTCACTTCCTGTCTCGTAAAAAAATGAATGGTTGCATGCTCTCAAATATTCTGAATGAAGTCTCTCATTCTTTCTGCTTTATACTTACGTTTCGTTACGTTTTTGGTATGGAACTGTTTGGATAAAATGTCTGCCTCCGCTGAAAGTGACACAACTAATACACCAAGTCCAAATTCTCGTTCAGTCCAACTGAAAACATTTTTGCGGTGGAATACGGGGGGACAAATCGGTGTCAAGACGGACACAAATGGGCATCTTACAAGCGTTTGGTGTAAACTTTGTGCCAAACATTGTGAACAAGTTATCAAAGACACGAAAATAAGAGGACAGGCAAAATCTGATGTGCAAAAATATATTTGTGGAACTGACTTTATAACTAAACATAATGTGATGAGACATTTGGGCTCAGCAGCCCACAAGACTGCAATTGAATATGAAAAACTTTGTTCTGGAACAGATAAAATAATTGATCTTGATCTAGATGATAGGGACACTGACAGCAATAATAGTAAACCCCATTTTGAAATCCCCCTACGACAACCAACGATTACAAAATCATTTCAAGACCTGTCAAATGATGCATATAGAAAACTTTTAGATGCAGCTTACACACTGGCTGTTGATGGATTGCCATTTAGCCATTTTAAAACTTTAGTTCAAGTTATGAAAAACTGTGGAGCAAGACTGATATCGAAATATGATAATTCCAACCGGGCTAGGGAATTTGTAAATTTCCTAGCCGATGCTGTTCGGGAAAAAATTACCAATGTTCTTAACTCAGTTACTTGCTTTTCTTTACTCACGGATGGGTCCCAAGCACGAAAAACGGGGAGTGAAAAAGAACTAGCATTTATCAAAGTCATTCACGACGGTAATCCAACTTTTTTGTGTGCTGCACTGTGTAACATTGATGAATACGGAGATGCAACTTCTGATAATTTGAAAACATCCATAGATGATATATTTCTAAAGACTCTTAATCTCAGTAAGGATGACTATGAACGAAAGTTAATAAGCTTTACAAGTGACGGCGCCTCTGTTAATACAGGCACTAAAAATGGTCTCATAAAACAAATGAGAGATGATAACAGGAACTGGTTGATTGACATTCACTGTGTTCTGCATAGACTTGAATTATCTGTAAAAGATTCACTTATGAAAAAAAGTGAATTTTGTGGTGTGTTTGATTTTATGGTTTTAATTTATTACCAGTTTAAGAGATCAGGAAAACTTACAAGACATTTTACAAAAATGTCAGAGATTTATGATACAAGAATGCTGAGATTTCCAAAGGTGCACGGCACAAGATTTATTAGCCACCAGCTTCGTGGACTAAACATTTTGATTGAAAATTGGGTAATTTTAGGCTTGATATTAGAAGACTGTATCAAAACGAACAAATGTGCCAAGACCACAGCCAAATCAGGGGCGTGGTGAGGGCAATTATTGAGAAGAAATTATGAGTAACAAAAAAGATTTTGGCACAAAAACCCTTTTACTGACCGCGGAGCTGTGGCCGGCGAAGTCGACCACTGCGAGCGCCGAAGCCGCGAGCCCGCGGCGGGGGGTCCGGGGGGCCCTCCCCCGGGAAAATTTCGAAAATTAGAAGCCCAGAAATGCAATCTCCAGCAATCCCAGACAAGAAATACGGTAATAAAATATGATTAAATTTTCCAACTTGACTCTTTCAAAATTTTTTTAATTGGGTCAGATGAAACAATTTTTCCACTTACAAATGTTTTTCATTTTTTGAGTAATTTGATTGTGATTTTGGCGCAAAAACTTTTTGGCGCATGAGTATGGCTACTCATGAACTCATTCTCACCACGCCCCTGAGCCAAATTACAAGGAATTCTAAATAAACTTAAAGATTATTCATTTCTGTGTTTATGTGTGAACTACTATAATATTATTAAACCTTTGTCAGCTCTCTCTTTGTGTTTGGAGAAAGGTGATGTTATTGTGACTGAGGTGATGCCTTCATTAGAGAGAACAGTAAGTGAATTAGAAGAGTTGAAAGACAGTTTTATTCGAGAAAATCAAAAAGATTACCAGAAAGAAGTTTGTGAAGCAAGAGGTTTTCATTTAAATTCATCGGTATCAGCCTTTGGTAATTATCTTTCTTTATTTGTCTTTCTGCATCTGGAGACATTCTAATGACAAAAGTATAGCAGTTGCTACTAATTAATGAATGATAATATTGGTAATCTCAGTGTTAGTATATCAGACCAGTAAGCAAGGTCTTTCAAAAACATGTGAGTAAATTTCCTAGTATTCATGTCTATGATTGAAGGAAGAAAGCCTCTTTGAGTACATTCTTGACTGATGTTTAGTGACAGTAGGCTTAATTTGATACATGTTGTATATATATATTAAAAAGTTCTATCAATTTATATTTTTCAGGCACCACAGAATATTCTATAAGTAAAGATGGTCTAAGATTGAATCATGGTAAACTGCAGGCTGATAAACAGGAGAAAACTGTTGTTACACTGACTGGAATTAAGAATATTGAGAAATCGTCATCCCCTGGTTGTGGAAGAGGCAACCGTACTACAATTGATTCTGTTATAAATTGTTTAACGCAGAGATTTTCTTCTTTTAGGAACCAGGATATTTACAAATACATGTTCTGGGTAGACCCAGCTAACTGGTCTGATATAGACACTGAGATGGATGCTATCCGTTACACTAGACTATGGAAAGATTGATTTTAGTGAGTTAAAAGTGAATGGAAAGATTTCAAGAGAACTGTAGGTCATTTCTATTCAGGTGTTACAAGTGCTGTTAAACTGTGGCAAAAGATTTGTGCTTATAGGAAGTTACAATTTCCAAACTTAATTAAAATTGTGGAAATTTTGTTGTGTTTGGGTCCCAGTAACAGTACTGTAGAGGCAGGCTTCAGTCATTTAACTGGGATGCTGTCAGATAGAAGGCTTAGCCATCATCACAGTTCTATGGAAGACTTGTTATTGATTAAAATCAACAATCTTGTATGGACAGAAAAAGAAAGAAATGCAATTCTAGAATCGGCTGTAAAGTCTTATATAAGTAGTAAAAGAAGAAAATGTGAATTGGACCCCCCTGCATCAACCAGTACAATGGAAGTGAATGATCATGATCATACAGATACATGTATGGACACTGAGTGTGACAACAGTGATACAGATGATGAAATTGATGAGCATGATAATTGTTCAGACATTGACAGTTTGTGGGACAGACTCATTGATTGACTTGTAAATGAACAGTCTGCCAGTTGTTGTTAATTACTTGACTGTGGTTTTTAGTTTTTGTGGAAATGTCTCTTATTAAAAGCTGACTCTTTTACTCTTCATAACACAAGACATGTGTTCCTAACTTTTATTTATGGTTCATTTTAACACACGATAATAAATACTCATTCTTGATGACAATTAATACTCTTATCTTCTCATATAATCCACCACAGACCAGATATTTAGGCCCCTAATCAAAAATGAAAAAAAGCTCTCCTTAAGAGATTCAGGAGAGTTTTCTCAGGAGAGCGATTTACCCTTTTTGCAATTTTAGGAGAGCTTTTTTTGACTCTCCAAGTATTTATTCACGTGAAGGCCTGCCATGTGCTTTTATGCAAGTGGGTCCTTTCTCTAAATCAATGACATTGTGCACATATAGCCCATTGCTAGGTAATCGTTGCCCAATGACATCCAAACGACTACATATGTAGTCGCTTTTAAACAGAAAATAAAAAGATTTCTCCAGTATAAATCAAAGTTCACAAAGATAAGTAATTAATAATTTACATGCATTAGGATTTATTGTCAATATTGATGGTACATGAATATTTAGAACTTTTTGATCTTTTGTATAATATAACCTCTGCTTTCTGTTAGGCCTTCTATGTTAGAATCATGTAATTTCTTTATGTAGGCTATATCAGTGTGCAGTCTGTGTGTAAAGTTGGAAGTAGATCTTGGTTCACTTGAAGATAGGCTTAGCTGTCATGTGTATATCACCACCTTGAAACTGATACGTCTATCTATGTCCTTTAAATGTGTAACTCAGGGTATCGTAGCACAAATCTGAAATTTCCTCGGTTCTCATTGATAGAAGAGTATGGTTGACTGGACAAAAACAACTGTTTCAACAAGGCAAGTAACCGCCAATAAATATTAGTGTCTAGGCATACATATTTTCATGGTCAAGGATCTTCGCCACCTCAAAAGTAGGCTAGAGTGACAAAAATCTTCCAAGAAATTCTGCAAATGTCCATCACACTATTTTCAAATTTCATCTTATATGAAAACACATCCCTGAAACACATAAAACAGTAGAAAATCAGTCACAAATTAATTAAAACTATTTGGAGGCCTATCCTAATTCGGCACTGTCTATAATATAGTATGTATACACAATTTTGTTCTGTTTTTTTGGCAGCATCACTAAGCAAATTTTACTAGTTTTGATCGAATTCTGACGACCACCTAATTAATAAATTGATTAATGACAAGAAAGGACTTAATAAGATGAAAATATAATTATAGCAGCTGAAATACGCCTCATAATAGGGAATGCCAAAATTGACACTTCATTATCTATGTTTAGATGTAGTAACCACTGTCCACTGAGGCATCGCATAATTTTACAGGGCTTTTTGGTGGATGTAAGCCTCAAACAACTTTTGTCTGATCGGGAACTATTAAAATTAGTGTCAAAGGTCTGCAAATAAGACTTTAAAAAGCTAAAAAAGACCAACTTACCACATTTTACACGAGTCGAACTTTACAAGCGAAACAATTTTTGTTGTCAAGAGTTACTCTTCTCCAGTCTCGATTAGCAGGCCACAACCATGTCATTGAAGATTGACAGTGCTGGCTAAAAACACCACATGAAGACTAATTTCCCATTCAGCTAAACATCTTTAAACATTAGAAAAATTTGATTGAGGATATCAATTGGTTTTCTTTTGCCCCCTCCTCCAACCCCCCTACAGTGTCATCCATCTTGAATTGGTTGCCAGTAAGGAGAATTATGGGATACTTGTTGAATGGTTAAATTTTAACCATATGGTTATTGAATGGTTAAATTTTAACCCTAATATGGTTACATAACAACGTCGTTAAATGTAGTTGAACAACACAAATTTAACCACAGGTTATGTAACGATTAGTTAAATATATAACCCATGGTTATACGTAACTACATGGTTAAATTTAACTAAAAGTTGAACCACCGGGCCCAGAAATAATTAGAATTGTTTTGATTGTTTGTCTCAAGGCCTTTGTCCACAAGATATTTCAAAGTGATCAAGTGCCATAACTCTGGCAGAAATTTGAAGTCAATCGGATATTAACTTTGGCCTCTTCATCAGTATCCACAAGATTTTTTGAAGTGATCAAGGGCCATAACTCTGGCACAAATTATTGGAAAATCACTGAAAATCAATAGGATTCTTCGTCTCATGACTCTAAACACTGTGTACAAATTTAAAGTCAATCGGATATTAACTTTAGCCTTTAGAGCGTTCACAAGGTTTTTCAAAGTGATCAACGGTCATAACTCTGGCAGTAAATTTTTCCAAGTGATCAAGTTCATAAACTCTGGTAGTAATTATCGGATATCGCTGAAAATCAATAGGGTTATTCATCTCATGACCTTAAGCAATCGGATATCAACTTTAGCCTCTACAGCGTTCACAAGAAATTGTGTACGACGGACGGACAGGGCGACGACAATTTCGATGTGGGCGAATAAAAATGATCCTGTAAACATATCTTATCTATTTTGTTTCTTATTGTGAACAATATTCAAACGGGAACACATCAATAACAACACATTTGTACAGTTATGGATGTTTAATCTATAATCAATGGTAGAAAGTCCGAGGGGTCAAAACCAAAAGTACGACACAGCTGTCAGTAGCGCTAATGTCCTCCACGGGCTCTTGCGCTCGCTGTGCAGCGACCTCGCATGCAATTAATTATCTGTGTCGTACTTTTGGTTTTGACCCATTTGAATACTGTTCACAATAAGAATCAAAATAAATAAGATATGTTTACAGGATCACTTTGTTATACGAAAAACTAGGTGATGCGTTTTCTATATTGCTCAGTATAGAAGCCCTGGCCTGGATAATATTTGTTTTATTCTTTGAATAAAATGGCTTCCGAGCACTGTCAATGGCAATTGGAATATTTCTGATGACAGTTTGGAAGACCTGGAAAACAAACTGCTGTTGACATGAAAAAGAGCATTTCTTCTGTTACTCATATGGGGATATTTTTTAGTCCAAAAGGTGACGATACCTACAGGAATTTTCTTACCCTTGCACATATATACGTCTCACTTCATCAGTACATCTCACATACATTGCTAGATACAAAATGGATACACTAGATACATTAATCCATTGATACCCCCAAGTTATATCAATTTTGTATCTGTAATAATTACGATATTGAATTTTTGAAGCATGATAATTTACCCCGGACGATAATAAACGATATCACAATATCTATTTTACCAATATCTGTATCGTTGTAACCTTAGTGCTAACCAGGGGATCAAATTATATGGAAATGACAGGCTTGTGCCGGACAGAAATGCTGCTTTGTTAGACAAGGAACTCAATGAATTTGCAGAGAAGACACTCAATAGTGTATACTGTCCATGTTACCAAAGTAAAAAAAACAAAACTGTGCATGAAACATTATCACGATTCCAAAAAGAGAGAGAGAAAGAGAGAAATGGGGTTTAACGTCCACTCGACACAAACTAGGTCATTTCGAGACTTACATTTGGTTTAATTTTATTTCAACAATTCGATTGTACGTAGGGGTCTTTAGCAGTGGGAGGAAACCGGAGTGCCCGGAGGAAACCCACAAGGTTGAGAAGGCGCCCTTATCGCCATGCCACATATGCTCACACCAAGCATCAAAACCACAGTTGCAAGCCAGAGGTGACCGGCCAGCTAGAGGTCGAAGCGCGACACTCTTGACAACTAGGCCATCCCCCCCCCCTCTCTTGAGTGTCCAAAAGATTTTTTGAAGTGATCAAGGGCCATAACTCTGGCTGTAATTATCGAAAATCACTGAAAATCTATAGGCTACTTTGTCTCGTGACTTTACACACTTAGTATAAATTTAAACTCAATCGGATATTAACTTTTGCCTACAAGATTTTTTGAAGTGATCAACTCTGGCAGTTATTATCGGAAATCACTGAAAATCAATAGGATTCTTCGTCTCATGACCCTAAACACTGTGTACAAATTTAAAGTCAATCGGATATTAACTTTAGCCTAAAGAGTGTCCACAATTGCTTGTGGACCGACAGACTGGCGGACGGCAGTTATTATCAGAAATCGCTGAAAATCAATAGGATTCTTCGTCTCATGACCCTAAACACTGTGTACAAATTTAAAGTCAATCGGATATTAACTTTAGCCGACAGACGGACCGGCGAACGGACGGGAGCGACGACAATATACGACCACATTTCAATGTGGGCGTATAAAAAGTGGTACCGAATTGTCAAAATGGTAGTTTTTAATGAATTTACGTCATTTCGGTGCCGACATGCAACTATAACGTTAACAATAAAAATCGGACATTTTGCACCATGCAGCATGTTAGTTGGGTACAAGACCTAAAATCTGTGACCAATTGGCGGTGAAGTTGTTTTGAAGGAACAAAGCTATGAAAGGAAAAACAAAGAAACAAAATCACATGCCAAAGCTCTCCACAAGTTCAACGCTGTACTTCAAAGTCCTATGAAAATTCCCTTTAACCCAAGGCACCAAATCAAATATGTAACACTATGGAGTGCTATGCAGTCGCTGGTTAGATGTGGAAAATATGCGGAGACAACTCCCCACATCAAACAATTGACACACTGTTTCTTTTCTGCGATATATTTTAAAACAGCCCTTGTGATCGTCTAGAATTTGTCTCTGGCGGTCCTTACTCCCCTTCATGTAGTAAATTTACTTCTTCTTATTAATCTCAGTTAAGACATTTGTCTTACTAGGAATAACAATGCAACAGTTTGTTTTTACATTTTATACACCATAGCCGCTTACATAAATACAAGCAATAGCTAGTATAGATTTATTACAATAATAAAGTCATTCTCAAACCCTAGCCAACCAGACTCGCCAGACAGTCTGCTGATAGACACTGTAACATCTTTTCCCTTCCAGAATCTGTCTGCTGTCTAACAAATTCTCACAAGTGTGATAGTTTTGCAGCTTTGAGTTTTGGACCTTCATTTATCTAATGAGTCAAATATGATGTAAATAATTACAGAGATTGGTCAAATTAAGCCAAATGATGTAATCGTAATTTTCTTATCACATTTTTCCGATACAATCTATCCTTGAACCTAGACCCTCTTTCCTGTTATTCTCACACAAATTTCATCAACAAATTAATTTGCGTTTTAAATAAACTCATACCATAGAGAATAATTTGTAAGGATGAAAATACATGTATTGCTATTTCTCAATTCCTACATTACCCCAATTTAAAAATTATGTCGCAACAACGATATTTCTACATTACCCTATGCAGAAAATGCTCATCTTCGAACTCCATCAAAGCATTGACCGAATAAACACCAACACCAAGTTTGAACATTCTAGCTCAATTAGGAAGAGAATTATTGTGTCCCAAAAAGTGTGACGGAAGGACAGTCAGACAGACAAACATGGTCGAAATTTGTAGTGAAAATGACAAAAATCAGCTCAAAAACTGTAACCCAGAGTTATCTCTGAAACTGTTGATTTCTCAAATCAGTGATGGGTAGACCAAACCCTACTAACTCAATCGACCGACCCCCAACTTTAAACGTGAAACGACTCTTTAAACATCAAAGATTAATGATAGGTTTCGTTCTGACAGAAACATAGTTTTATGCTCTCATGTTCCCAAAACTTGATGGATAGATACATACATGTAGAGAAATAGGTTGTCGGGCAACGAAATATACTCCCACAGCAGCTAAATCGTCCGGGCAGTCAACAAGAGTTATAGCATATTCTTACTTTTTTCGGTCATGAAACATTTATAATGAAATCTGATTAAGATAAACAACTCATAAAGTAATTATCAAAAAATCATAAGAAATTGTTTGGTTTTTATGAGCGTTTTTCACAAAAAGATGAAATTGCGGTAAAGACAAAATGCGAAAAAAAATTCAAATGATTTTAGTTTCCTTGGTTTTAAATGAAGTTCTGTTCAATGCAGGTGTATCTCAATTTTGAATGCAAGAAGCCAACATGTTAATGAATAAATCCACTTTGGTCGGTAATACCAAAGAAAAAGAATTTGTTGCTGATATATTTCCTGTTCTCAAGAAATACCAACTTGAACATGTCACTAGCAACTACTTGGACAGAATAGAAGTGGTTAGCAAACCTGTATGGAAGAAATTAATCGACAAGATGCTTCCAGATGCAGAAAATAAGTGGTGGACAAAAATAACCTCGGAGGGAGATCTGACAAGAATTGGTAACATTCATCAAGACGTAACATTGTCTGATTTATGGAAAATATGTAACCAAAATAGACAATGTAGACATTGTATTAATATCATAATTAGGCTGGCCATCTTACAAACTGAGGGAGACGTCATGTGTAAACTGTGTAACAAGATAGACTGGCACTGCCAGGCAGGATACGCCCACATTTTCGAGAGATGGATAGTGAACAAGCAATACCGAAAGCGATTTTTCCAACATCATTAAGTCCTGTATTTCATACTGTATTGGGAGCAGCCATTTAGTTGGTCAGTTCCAGTCTGATATTCATGAAACTCGAAGCCGACAATGGTTATGGTGTGACGGTACACAACCTAGAAATGTGACTTTTCATCAAAATCGGATAAGAATTGTGACCTGTAGAGAGTCCACAACCATGATATACCATATTTTTACACTATTCGCGTACAAACGGCGACCATTTCGTCCGGCAATTTTGGTACGATTTTCACGAAATTAGAACTCAACCTTCCTCGTCAAAATCGAATTAAAAATGTAACCTATACAGGCTCCACAACCATGATATACCATTTATTTAACAGTATTCGCGTACAAACGGCGGCCATTTTGTCTGTCAATTTTGGTCCGATTTTCCCGAAATTCAAACTCAACCTTCCTTACGGTGTAACGGTGATATAATCAAACGTTTTTTTAAATCGGATAATAATTGTGACCTCCAGAGGGAACGCAAGCTAAAGAAAGGGGGATTTTGCGTATAACCAGGGGCCATAATTCAGGAAGTTATGATCCGATATGCGCAAATATTGAAAAGAACCAAGATCTTTGGGTTATAACCATGAATTTCAAGTTTCATCAAAATCGAATTAAAATTGTGACCCTTATAGGGTCCACAACCTTGATATACCATTTTTTAACAGTATTCGCGTACAAACGGCGGCCATTTTGTATGACAATTTTGGTCTGATTTTCCCGAAATTCGAACTCAACCTTCCTTACGGTGTAACGGTAATATAATCAAACGTTTTTTTTAAATCGGATAATAATTGTGACCTCCAGAGGGACCACAAGCTAAAAAAGATAGGCTGGCACTGCCAGGCAGGATACGCCCACATTTTTGAGAGATGGATAGAGAACAAGCAATACCGAAAGTGATTTTTCCTACTAGGCCGTGATGTGAAATTTCTAGCAAGCTTGCTTCTGTTCCTCCATCCCGACGATTTTCAGGCGGAAAACAAACTACATCATCTAATTCTTCTAGAATTACTTTGTATTTCCACACAACTTTTCTTTTATCAATTCTTTGACGTTTGACAGAAAACGTAAAATAAGTATGGGCTTACTTATCAATGTGCGATGGTATTTGAATTTCGCTGTGATTTGGTTTTAATAGATCACGTGACAATGCTCACCAATCAGACACACACGACGAAAGGTCAACGGGTCGTGTACAGTGAAAGGTCACCGGTTTGTTTACGTTATGATAGTAAAAGAGCGGAAGAATACCTAGAGCTGTATACTCCGTGTAGATTTTGTTTAAAACACCGATGTAAAACCGTTTACTGTGAGAAACTAGGTCAAATTTAGGGTATGTGCTAACCAGTGGATCAAATTAGATGGAAATATTGATATGTTGGACAAAGAATTGTAGGAATGTGCACATGGCAGACAAAACTCTCTCATTCTAACAATACAGACTTCTCACATACATTACCAACGTAAAAAAAAAAACAACAACTGTGTATGAACAAGCCAACAGTGAGGCTGATGTCCCCCGCCGAAATCCCCAAATAAATAGATGACACATATTAATTAATCGCACATTTATTTTTTTCAAACGCATCAAGCAATCAAATTGTACACGAAGTGTCATCCAAAAGTGTTTTATAAAGAAAAATGCTAAATCCGATGAGAAAAATGAAAATGTACCCTAGTTAGGGGGACCCTGAAGGCAGACAAAAGGGCCCCCACGCTTGACAAAAGGGCCCCTCTGGCCAAGGGAAAGGGCCCTCGTGTCTGAGTCAATCGTTTCTATACACTGTTACTGTCGAATCCAAAATGCAGTCATTGTATTGGCATAAAAATCATCAATCAAGATGAACCTAAGTTATCTTGTCCCAAAGTATCAACCAATCAAATTGCTTATCTCTGCCTCCCCTAAGCAGAAAATGCTCATCTTCGAACTCCATCAAGGCATTGACCTAATAAGCATATACACCAAGTTTGAACATTTTAACTCAATTAGAAGGAGAGTTATTGTGTTCCAAAGTCTTGGTAAATCAAATTGCTTATCGCTCTGCTTACCCTGAGCAGAAAATGCTTATTATCGATCTTAATCAAGGCATTACTGTAATGAAACTATACACCAAGTTTCATCACTATCACTTTATTAGAACTAAAGTTATCGTGTCTCAAAGCATCAACCAATCAAATTGCTTATCTCTGCTTACCCTTAGCGGAAAATGTTCATCTTCGAACTCCATCAAGGCATTGACCTAATAAGCATATACACCAAGTTTGAACATTTTAACTCAATTAGAAGGAGAGTTATTGTGTTCCAAAGTCTCGACCAATCAAATTTGCGTATCGCTCTGCTTACCCTGAGCAGAAAATGCTCATTATCGAACTTAGTCAAGGTATTACTGTAATGAAACTATACACCAAGTTTCATCACTCTCACTTAATTAGAACTAAAGTTATCGTGTCCCAAAGCATCAACCAATCAAATTGCTTATCTCTGCTTACCCTAAGCGGAAAATGATCATCTTCGAACTCCATCGCATTGACCTAATAAGCATATACACCAAGATTGAACATTTTAACTCAATTAGAAGGAGAGTTATTGTGTTCCAAAGTCTCAACCAATCAAATTTGCGTATCGCTCTGCTTACCCTGAGCAGAAAATGCTCATTATCGAACTTAGTCAAGGTATTACTGTAATGAAACTATACACCAAGTTTCATCACTCTCACTTAATAAGAACTAAAGTTATCGTGTCCCAAAGCATCAACCAATCAAATTGCTTATCTCTGCTTACCCTAAGCGGAAAATGCTCAACTTCGGACTCCATCAAGGCATTGCTCACTTAATTAGAACTAAAGTTATCGTGTCTCAAAGCATCAACCAATCAAATTGCTTATCTCTGCTTACCCTAACCGGAAAATGCTCAACTTCGGACTCCATCAAGGCATTGACCTAATAAGCATATACACCAAGTTTGAACATTTTAACTCAATTAGAAGGAGAGTTATTGTGTTCCAAAGTCTCGACCAATCAAATTTGCGTATTGCTCTGCTTACCCTGAACAGAAAATGCTCATTATCGAACTTAGTCAAGGTATTACTGTAATGAAACTATACACCAAGTTTCATCACTCTCACTTAATTAGAACTAAAGTTATCGTGTCCCAAAGCTTCAACCAATCAAATTGCTTATCTCTGCTTACCCTAAGCGGAAAATGCTCATCTTCGAACTCCATCAAGGCATTGACCTAATAAACACATACACCAAGTTTGAACATTCTAGCTCAATTAGGAAGAGAGTTATTTTGTCCCAAAAAGTGTGACGGACAGACAGACGGACAGACAGACAGACAGACAGACAGACAGACAGACAGACAGACAGACAGACAGAAAAAGAATAATAGGTCTGGTTAATTTGTTAAGGGGATCATATCTTAACATTTTCCAATTTTATTGCAAATGCAAGTTGATGAAGATATTCTCCTATTCCTAAATGTATGACAACTCAGACCAAGACAGAAGACCACTATGGTAAAGACTGTGTCACCCAAGCGCTGAAATAAGGGGCCGGACACGGACAATGTTCGGGCGAATTGACCCCCGACCGATTTTGGGTAAAACAGTAAGCCAAAAATAGTAATTTCATTCGCGAATTCGAGTCGATCGCTAATTATTTCTAGACTCGAAAATCCAGACACAAAAATATCAACGATCTGAGTCATAGTGAAAATGTTACTATTTATATCTCGGCAGCGTGCAGATAAAATAATCAATAATTTTTAGAATCAGCTTTTTTACGCTGGTTATATCAACGACTAGAAATGGTTCCACTACTGATGCCTTCCGTCATACTTCAGGCACAGTAGTGGCTATTCCTACAGAGTTCCTTTGCGCAAGTTTTGTAGTCAAATGACTACAAAAAGTTTACTGGCCTATAGCTCCCTTAATTTACACAGACACTAACCCAAAACTGTACTGCACATAGCTTAACATATAATAAATCAATTCCCCATTGAAATAAAGGTGAAGCCTTACCGCATAATTAAATGATTTGATAAAATCAAATCCCTTCAAGAAAATTCTCAAGTTCTGAAATTATAATGGCCGCCCAGTCAAATAGAGCATGCGCAATCCAACTCACGTGATCATACGCCCCTTCCATATATGGCATATGACCATAATTATATGCTAATGACCTTAGCGTGGGAAAATATGTCAGAAACAATAATAGACTGCGTGTTGGGGAGGTTGGGCATAAATTTTTCGCTCAAACCTGGACAAAAACTGATAATAGATTTTATTGTTCAAAAAAAGGATGTAATGGGCGTCTTTGACATTTCAGCCGAGATTCTCTTATAGTATTTGTGCTGGGTCAGCGTATCGTAGGCATTGCCTTATATGGAAAAAGATGGGCGGAGTTAAGGCGTCGCGGTATTTGGCGAGATTTCAACTGGCCTGTGTCATGGCTGCCTGCACATTACAAGAACACCGCTAAGAAAATGTAAAACGCATTACCACAAAGAAAAACTGTTCGGTAACTCTTTTAGTTGTTAAGACTTCATTATGTATGATATGATTACTTATTTTAATACAAACTGTAATGACAATTGTGCGTTTTAACCTATTTGAACTTGCGTCAACGGTCTTAGACTGTACCACTTGTAACGATAACCAGCTATAGTTATCGTTACATTATAGTAACTAATCAACGACCCGAGTCCTAGTAAAAATATTGCTATTTTTTTATAGAATCGGCTCAAAATCCAGGCCCAAAAATATCAGCGACCCGAGTCATAGTGAAAATGTTACTATTTATATCTCTGCCGCGCGCGGATAAAATAATCAATAATTATTAGAATCGCCTTTCTTCCGCTGGTTATATCAACGAACCGAGTCCTAGTAAAAATATTGCTATTTTTTTATAGAATCGGCTCAAAATCCAGGCCCAAAAATATCAGCGACCCGAGTCATAGTGAAAATGTTACTATTTATATCTCTGCCGCGCGCGGATAAAATAATCAATAATTATTAGAATCGCCTTTCTTCCGCTGGTTATATCAACGAACCGAGTCATAGTAAAACTAGACCTGCATGCAGGAATGACGGGTTTCACTGGTGCCACGTTACCCTTGAACATGTCACTTCCGGTGCCAAGTTACCCTTGAACGTATGTCACTTCCGGTACCAACGAAACCACTAAACAGGTTTCCAAATAAACATTGCTCACATCAAATAATATGGACGCAGAATCAACCAAATCCAGCAATATCAATTCATTTTATACATTGTTACTTGTAAATGATCTTGACAAAATTACATTTCTTCCGGTGTTAATGAAAATGTTCAATTAGTTTTATGAAATCAGAAATGGCATACGATATCATATAGTGAAAATTTTATGTAAATCGAATAATAATTGCCACTTTTAAAGACCAAAAAAACTTGAAAAACAGTGACCTATGCAGAACTGCCCATTTCTTGGCAACTGCTTATATTACAAACTTATTTTAACATACATTTTCTTCGTATGGATTATAGCTACATGTTTATAAAAGTTACGAAGAAATATTTTAAAATCTGAAAAGCCTGAATGGGTTGTAAATAGGTCAATTTTACACCATTTTTAGCCCCTTAATCCAATTTGCTCGAAAATGAAATCGAAATTTAAAAAACTGCTTCCGACATTTTTTGCGCCTTTAAAGGACACACTCTTTGAGTCATATAATTTTTCCAAAAAATAATATTTGTTTTCGAAAAATGGTACCTAACTGTCAAATTTGTAGTTTTTGGTAAAATTATGCCACTTCCGGTGCCGACAGATAACACTTTCGGTAATAAAAAAAATAACAATTAAGACAACGAAGCATATGAACTTTGTTTTATACAAATCGAACAATAAAAAATTAATCTATGACTGAAAAACTGAATTAGCCAATGGCGGGCAAGGAAAATTACTGAGACAAATTTTTTTAACATTTTTGCGCTAGTCAGATGACTGTTTATTTCTGTGCACAACACGATTAAAAAATATTCATAAATAAAAAAGTTTTTTGTAAAATTTTAAATTTTCGAAATTTGGCGCCTAATATCTTCGAAGATTTGACGAAAATCAAAAATCGAAAGTAGCTTAGCTATGTGCCCTGTCTCCGGCTATGCCAAAATGTATCGACAGTTAAAATCCCATGGTTATTGTTAAAATAACTGCAATATTTTTAAAAACGATAACTTCGGTGATTTCGGACATTTCGCATTGTCGCAGAACGTTCAAAATAGCTTTATCCTCTAAGTCACACCCACTTTCCCTGTAAAACCGAAGAAATCGTAACGATGCGACAAGCAGTTGCTGAGATCTACTCAAAACAAAAGAAGAATAATAATAATAATAATAAGAATGACGTTTTCAATTTTCGATCCCTTTGTTCTCATACTCCTGATATTTCTAACTGTTGCGCAATGGTTTCATACCTAAGAGTACCGATAAAACTCTCTGTAGAAGAAGTTCAAAAAAAAAATTACGTTGACTTTTCGAGAAAAAGACGTCTAAAAATGCTCCAAATGGTAAAAATACGACGTTTTGGATTTTCAATCTCGTTTTTCGACTACTCATGACATTTAGAGAAATTGTACAATGGTTTCACACAATACACCACCTATAAGACTCTCGAATGAGAAAGTTTTAAAAAAATCGTAGGCGGCGTTTTCGAGAAATACGCGTCTAAAGTTGACCGAAATAGCAAAATACCTTACTTTTCAAACTCAGATAACTTTTTTATTTTTTGATAGAAACTTGTCGCTATAGTACCATCTTGTAGGTAATTCACGTGGCTATCGAACGATATAACGCATTAACTACTCGGTAAACAACCAATCGATACATCTTATTTGTCGCACAGGCACCCATTTTTCTGAATTTTGTCAAAGTTTGGATACCTTTCTTGACCACTTCCGGTGATTAGAGGATTTTCATTTATAGTTTAAGGAACAATTCAGACATCTCTGTTCATCTTACCAAAGTTTCAGGAAAATCGTTGGAGTGGTTTTAAAAAAATAAGCCTTACCATTTTTGACCAAAATGCGAAAAAAAGTGAAAAATCAAAGTTAATATTTCAGAACACAACTTATATTGTTGGAATCGGATCGACGTCAGCTATCTAAAAGTGTAATTAGAATTTCTAAATTCCTAAAAATAAACATTTGAGCAATTTTTTGAAAATTTTCCAGTATTCACCAAAAAAATGAGAGCGACAAAGATTCTATATTCAACGTTTTTCAACTCCTATCTAGTCCGAAATGTCTCCCGCTATTCAAAAATATAAATGTCTGAAAAATCGGTTGAGAATTAACTGAATTATGGCCGATTTTCAATTTTTGTGCACGCTAAAGATTTCACGCATTTCCGCTATGCGCACAAATCTGGAAATAGTTTTAAGGAGTAACCACCACCCATTTTCCCGAGGGAAAATCAAACTTCAGACCTCTATCTCTTATAGTTTCTGAGATCTAGCTTCCCCCAATAAAAAAAAAAATAATAATAAGAATAATCTTAGTAATAACAATAGTCTTTCACCATTGAAAAATGGTGAAAGCCCAACTAGACCTGCATGCAGGAATGACGGGTTTCACTGGTGCCACGTTACCCTTGAACATGTCACTTCCGGTGCCAAGTTACCCTTGAACATATGTCACTTCCGGTACCAACGAAACCACTAAACAGTTTTCCAAATAAACATTGCTCACATCAAATAAAATGGACACAGAATCAACCAAATCCAGCAATATCAATTCATTTTATACATTTGTTACTTGTAAATGATCTTGACAAAATTACATTACTTCCGGTGCTAATGAAAATGTTCAATTAGCTTTATGAAATCAGAAATGGCATAAATATGATATAGTGAAAATTTTATGTAAATCGAATAATAATTGCCACTTTTATAGACCAAAACCCTTGAAAAGTGACGTGTAGAAAATCGTCTATTTCTCGGCAACTGTACAAGTTAGAAACCATTTTTTGGTATTTATATGACTGTATGGGTTTAATCTATTTGTTGATTGGAATCAAATATCATAATTGTATAAACATTACAAATCAGACTCATTTGAATAAAATATCGGCTTTGAAGGCTTAAAATACAGTTTTTACCAAAATGACGTTACTTCCGGTGATAATGAAAACTTTAAATTAGTTTTTTAACATCGTCTATGACATTAGGCTTCAAAGGGTGAAAATTTTATGAAAATCGAATAATAATTGACACTTTTATTGGCCAAAAACCTTCAAAAGTGACTTTTAGAAAATCGCCTATATCTCGGCAACCGAACAAGTTAGAAACAATTTTATGATATCTTTTTGACCGTATGAGTTTTGTTAATATGTGAATTTAAACCAAAAATTAATTTTATTATTATATGTGACATAATTCTTGGTTGAAAAAAATATCTATTTTAAAAGTTAAAAATTGAGTTTTTGACTAAATGACGTCACTTCCGGTGTCAATTTTAAATTGTAATCAACTTGATATGACGCCACATGCTTTTTGAATCAAATGATGTCACTTTTATAAAAATCCAATAATAATTGACTATTTTACAGGCAAAATAACGAAAACAGTGACTTATGCAGAACTGCCCATTTCTTGGCAACTGCTTATATTACAAACTAATTTTAACATACATTTTCTTCGTATGGATTATAGCTACATGTTTATAAAAGTTACGAAGAAATATTTTAAAATCTGAAAAGCCTGAATGGGTTGTAAATAGGTCAATTTTACACCATTTTTAGCCTCTTAATCCAATTTGCTCGAAAATGAAATTGAAATTAAAAAAACTGCTTCCGACATTTTTTGCGCCCTTAAAGGACACACTCTTTGAGTCATATAATTTTTCAACAAAATAATATTTGTTTTCGAAAAATGGTACCTAACTGTCAAATTTGTAGTTTTTGGTAAAATTATGCCACTTCCGGTGCCGACAGATAACACTTTCGGTAATAAAAAAAATAACAATTAAGACAACGAAGCATATTAACTTTGTTTTATACAAATCGAACAATAAAAAATTAATCTATGACTGAAAAACTGAATTAGCCAATGGCGGCCAAGGAAAATTACTGAGACAAATTTTTTTAACATTTTTGCGCTAGTCAGATGACTGTTTATTTCTGTGCACAACACGACTAAAAAATATTCATAAATAAAAAAGTTTTTTGTAAAATTTTAAATTTTCGAAATTTGGCGCCTAATATCTTCGAAGATTTGACGAAAATCAAAAATCGAAAGTATCGTAGCTATGTGCCCTGTCTCCGGCTATGTCAAAATGTATCGACAGTTAAAATCCAATGATTATTGTTAAAATTACTGCAATATTTTTAAAGATAGGCTGGCACTGCCAGGCAGGATACGCCCACATTTTCGAGAGATGGACAGAGAACAAGCAATACCGAAAGTGATTTTTCCTACATCTTTAAGTCCTGTATTTCATACTGTATTGGGAGCAGCCATTTAGTTGGTCAGTTCCAGTCTGATATTAATGAAATTCGAAACCGACAATGATTATGGTGTGACGGTACACAACCTAGAAATGTGACTTTTCATCAAAATCGGATAAGAATTGTGACCTGTAGAGAGTCCACAACCATGATATACCATATTTTTACACTATTCGCATACAAACGGCGACCATTTCGTCCGGCAATTTTGGTCAGATTTTCCCTAAATTCAAACTCAACCTTCCTTACAGTGTAACGGTGATATAATCAAACGTTTTTTAAATTGGATAATAATTGTGACCTCCAGAGGGACCACAAGCTAAAGAAAGGGGGATTTTGCGTATAACTAGGGGCCATAATTCAGGAAGTTACAATCCGATATGCGCAAATATCGAAAAGAACCAAGATCTTTGGGTTATAACCATGAATTTCAAGTTTCATAAAAATCGAGTTAAAATTGTGACCTATACAGGGTCCACAACCTTGATAAACCATTTTTTAACAAACGGCGGCCATTTTGTATGGCAATTTTGATCTGATTTTCCCGAAATTCGAACTCAACCTTCCTTACGGTGTAACGGTAATATAATCAAACGTTTTTTTAAATCGGATAATAATTGTGACCTCCAAGCTAAAAAAAAGTCGATTTTGCGTATAATCAGGGGCCATAATTCAGGAAGTTACAGGATACGCCCACATTTTCGAGAGATGGACAGAGAACAAGCAATACCGAAAGTGATTTTTCCTACATCTTTAAGTCCTGTATTTCATACTGTATTGGGAGCAGCCATTTAGTTGGTCAGTTCCAGTCTGATATTAATGAAATTCGAAACCGACAATGATTATGGTGTGACGGTACACAACCTAGAAATGTGACTTTTCATCAAAATCGGATAAGAATTGTGACCTGTAGAGAGTCCACAACCATGATATACCATATTTTTACACTATTCGCATACAAACGGCGACCATTTCATCCGGCAATTTTGGTCAGATTTTCCCTAAATTCAAACTCAACCTTCCTTACAGTGTAACGGTGATATAATCAAACGTTTTTTAAATTGGATAATAATTGTGACCTCCAGAGGGACCACAAGCTAAAGAAAGGGGGATTTTGCGTATAACTAGGGGCCATAATTCAGGAAGTTACAATCCGATATGCGCAAATATCGAAAAGAACCAAGATCTTTGGGTTATAACCATGAATTTCAAGTTTCATAAAAATCGAGTTAAAATTGTGACCTATACAGGGTCCACAACCTTGATAAACCATTTTTTAACAAACGGCGGCCATTTTGTATGGCAATTTTGGTCTGATTTTCCCGAAATTCGAACTCAACCTTCCTTACGGTGTAACGGTAATATAATCAAACGTTTTTTTAAATCGGATAATAATTGTGACCTCCAAGCTAAAAAAAAGTCGATTTTGCGTATAATCAGGGGCCATAATTCAGGAAGTTACGATCCGATATGCGCAAATATCGAAAGGAAGCAAGATTTTTGCATTATAACCATGAATTTCAAGTTTCATCAAAATCGAATCAAAATTGTGACCTCCACAGGGTCCACAACCTTGATATACCATTTTTTAACAGTATTCGCGTACAAACGGCGGCCATTTTGTATTGCAATTTTCGTCCAATTTTCCCGGAATTCGAACTCAACCTTCCTTAGGGTGTAACGGTGATATAATCAAACGGTTTTTTAAATCCAATAATAATTGTGACCTCCAAGCTAAAAAAAAGGCGATTTTGCGTATAATCAGGGGCCATAATTCAGGAAGTTACGATCCGATATGCGCAAATATCGAAAGGAAGCAAGATCTTTGGGTTATAACCATGAATTTCAAGTTTCATCAAAATCGAATCAAAATTTTACCTCCACAGGGTCCACAACCTTGATATACCATTTTTTAACAGTATTCGCGTACAAACGGCGGCCATTTTGTATGGCAATTTTCGTCCGATTTTCCCGAAATTCGAACTCAACCTTCCTTAGGGTGTAACGGTGATACAATCAAACGGTTTTTTAAATCGAATAATAATTGTGACCTACAGAGGGACCACAAGCTAAAAAGGGTGATTTTTCGGACAATCAGGGGCCATAATTCAGGAAATTATATTCCGATAGCCGCAAATATCGAAAGGAACCAAGATCTTTGTGTTACAAACATGCATGTCAAGTTTCATCAAAATCGGTTCAAAATTGTGACCTCTATAGGGTCCACAAGCTAAAAACGTGATTTTTCGTACAATCAGGGGCCATAATCCATGAAGTTTTGATCCGATACATGCCAATATCGAAAGCAGCCGAGATCTTTTGGGGATAAACCTATATTTCAAGTTTCGTCAAAATCGGATAAGAATTGTGACCTGTAGAGAGTCCACAAACAAATTGTGGACGGACGGACGTCCGGACGGACAGGGGCGACGACATAATACGTCCACATTTTCATGTGGACGTATAAAAACAATAACTTCGGTGATTTCGGACATTTCGCATTGTCGCAGAACGTTCAAAATAGCTTTATCCTCTAAGTCACACCCACTTTACCAGTAAAACCGAAGAAATCGTAACGATGCGACAAGCAGTTGCTGAGATCTACTCAAAACAAAAGAAGAATAATAATAATAATAATAATAATAATAAGAATAATAATTTTAACAAAAACAATAGTGTTTCACACAAGCTTCGCAGTGTGAAACCCTAACTAGATCTGCTACTGTCCCATGCAGATATGAAAGCTTTCATATTCATCGTCACGTGTCATTGATTGTATCAAGTATCCTAAATAAAGGATAAGAAGAAAAAATTATTAAAATTGGTCAAAAACTCGCGAAGTTACAAGTCTAAATATAGTATGAAACATTGCACCCAGGCATAACAATAATCTGAAAACTAAAGGGAAATAACTGAAACTTGTATTACTGTAATGAGACGGATGAGAAAATGAAATGAAAATGGCGGGAAAAAAAATAAAAAATGGCAGGTTGGACAGGCGACCTTACTCCTTGTCACGTACAACCGGGCATTCGAAAACACGCTAGTTAACTCAATGACAGGCGCGCGTGCTAACCATTCAGGCACCCAACCCCCCTTTGAAATCAGACACGTGCAATATGTCATATAGGAAGAATAAGAAGTCGCTCACATCAAAATGGTAAATTAATGAGTTTAGGTCAAAAGGTTGAGCTACTGTTTTAGAGTACTTAATAGTTTTAAAGAGACACGTTAAGGGTTGTTCATAGTTAAATGAAAGTTTAATTTTAAATAAGACCAATAAAATTAGGATTTAATAATGCCAGACTAATATTTCCAATATGTTTGGTTATAAGTAGGAAATCGTGACGACTTCTTAAGCCTGTTTTAAACAAAGGATCATGTTTGTTTAAACAAGAATGGCACTCTGCAATAAAAAAACTGGCCAAAGCAAGATTTCTATGCAGAAATTAAATAATTGCTAGAACCAGAAAAATATTTATCCACTATAATAAATAAGCAACATAGAGAAAATGAAATGAAATTGATTGGGTTTAACGTCCGACTGTTCGGCTCCTAAAATGGGCTAATGAAGACGGGCATATGCCATAAAGTGTGCAATGAGGGAAATTTTACCCGGGCAGCGGCGGTTACGGCCTACGAGGTTGGACAGGCGACCATACTCCTTGTCACGTACAACCAAGAAATCGAAACAACGCCAGTTGACTCAATGACAGACGTTATGATACAGAGCGCACATGCTAACCATTCAGCCACGCAACCTCCCTAAAATCGGCAAATTGCTAACCTACAGCGAGAAACATTTCAACCAGGCCAAATTTTCTATTGTAACAGTTTAATTTGCACGGTACCTTTAGTTATCAACCGAATATTACAAAACTTTTAAAAATAAGCTCCCCCTGACCAGCTTAAGCGTTCGCAATAAACGTTTGCCCCTTAAAATCGGCAAATTGCTGACTTTAAAGTGAGAAACATTACAACCGGGCGAAATTTTCTGTTTTATCACTTTTACAGTACCTTTGATTACCAACTGATTATTACAAAACTTCAAAAATAAAAGAGAAAGAGAGAAATGCGGCCTAATGTCCATTCGACACAAACTAGGTCATTTCGGGACTAACATATGTTTTTTAATTTTATTTAAAAACTCCCCTTGCGCTTACAGATCTTTAGCCGTTGGGAGGAAACCGAAGGACACGGAGAAAACCCACGAGGTTGGACATCATACTTCATGTCACGTCCAACCTGGAGATCGAAACGACGCCCGTTGACTCAATGACAGACGTTACGATACAGTGCGCACATGCTAACCATTCAGCCATTCAGCCTCCCTGAATTCAGAAAATTGCTGACTTATAGCAAGAAACATTTCAACCGGGCGAAATTTTCTGTTTTAACAGTTTAATGTGCACGGTACTTTAATTACCAACCGATTATTACAAAACTTTTGAAAATAAGCTCCAACTGACCAGCTTAATCGTATGCAATAAACGTTTTTCGCCTGAATTGAAAGTTCTGCACGGAGAAAGTTCATCTCGATTTCCCGGCGTGGTTCCCCTTGTCAGTGAGGCAGAACGGAGGGCCTGACAAGCACAGCTGTCTAGTCATTCGGATGGGACGAAAAACCAAGGTCACGTGTACACATTGGAGTGCACGTAAAATATCCCTAAGCAGTTGGAATTCGATACTGTTGAATAAGCTCTATACGATGACTAAATGTGTAGATTGTAGTCACCCACACTGCATGTTTCGCTTAACAATGAAAGGGTGCCGTTTTCAATGTTCGATCCTTTTGTTCTTCTACTCCTGATATGTTGCACTGTTGATCGATGGTTTCATATAAAAGACTACCAATAAGACTCTTTGTAGAAGAAGTTCCCAAAAAATATTATGTTGACTTTACGAGAAAGACCTCTAAACATGCTCCAAATTGTAAAGATACGACTTTTTGGATTTTCAATCTCTTTTTTTCGGCTATCCCTGATATTTAGAAAAAAATAATACAATGATTTCACACAACAGGCTAGCTATTAGACTCTCTATTGACAAAAGTTTCACCGCCCTCCCTTCATTATAACCGAAGTTATCGTGCCCTAAAGAATCAACAAATTAGCATGCTTATCTCTGCTTACCCTAAGCTTTTCAATATGTTTGGTTATAAGTAGGAAATCGTGACAACTTCTTAAGCATGTTTTAAACAAAGGGTCATAGACTGCAATATACAAGAATGGCACTTTGCAATAAAAAAAATGGTCAAAGCAAGATTTCTATGCAGAAATGAAATAATTAATAGAACCAGAAAAACATTTATCCACTATAATAAATAAGCAACATAGAGAAAATGAAATGAAATTGAATGGGGTTTAACGTCCTACTGTTCTGCTCCTAAAATGGGCTAATGAAGACAGGCATACGCCATAAAGTGTACAATGAGGGAAATTTTACCCCGGCAGCGGCGTTACGGCCTATGAGGTTGGACAGGCGACCATACTCCTTGTCACGTACAACCAAGAAATCGAAACAACGCCAGTTGACTCAATGACAGACGTTATGATACAGAGCGCACGTTCTAACCATTCAGTCACGCAACCTCCCTAAAATCGGTAAATTGCTGGCCTACAGATAGAAACATTTCAACCGGGCGAAATCTTCTATTTTATTAGTTTAATTTGCACGGTACCTTTAGTTATCAACCGAATATTACAAAACTTTTAAAAATAAGCTCCCCCTGACCAGCTAAATCGTTCGCAATAAACGTTTTCCTCTTAAAATCGGCAAATTGCTGACTTTAAAGAGAGAAACATTATACAACCGGGCGAATTTTTTTGTTTTATCACTTTTACAGTATCTTTGATTACCAACCGATTATTACAAAACTTTAAAAATAAAAAAAGAAAGAGAGAAATGCGGCTTAACGTCCATTCGACACAAACTAGGTCATTTCGGGACTTACATATGTGTTTTAATTTTATTTAAAAACTCCCGTTGCGCGTACTGGTCTTTAGCCGTTGGGAGAAAACCGAAGGACACGGAGAAAACCCACGAGGTTGGACACCATACTCCATGTCACGTGCAATCTCGAAATCGAAACGAAGCCCGTTGACTCAATGACAGACGTTACGATACAGGGCACATGCTAACCATTCAGCCTCCCTTAAAAATAAGCTCCCCCTGTCCAGCTTAATTGTTCGCAATAAACGTTTGTCCTCTAAAATCGGCAAATTGCTGACTTTAAAGTGAGAAACATTACAACCGGGCGAAATTTTATGTTTTATCACTTTTACAGTACCTTTGATTACCAACCGATTATTACAAAACTTTAAAAATAAAAAAAAGAAAGAGAGAAATGCGGCTAAACGTCCATTCGACACAAACTAGGTCATTTTGGGACTAACATATGTTTTTTAATTTTATTTAAAAACTCCCCTTGCGCGTACTGGTCTTTAGCTGTTGGGAGGAAACCGAAGGACACGGAGAAAACCCACGAGGTTGGACACCATACTCCATGTCACGTGCAACTTGGAAATCGAAACGACGCCGGTTGACTCAATGACAGACGTTACGATACAGCGCGCGTATGCTAACCATTCAGCCTCCCTAAAATCTGGAAATTGCTGACTTATAGCAAGAAACATTTCAACCGGGCGAAATTTTCTGTTTTAACAGTTTAATTCACACGGTATTGTGGACATCGTCGCTACACACCACCTAAACTCAGCATTATATCACTAGATGCCCTTTTGGAAATCATTCAAGAACCACTAGGGCCACACCATATCCGTACTAAATTATATTCTATTCCACTTACTATTTTGAAATTACTTAAATCGGAATGTTTGGATTCAAATTGTACTGACCCTGCTTCCACTGAATACAGGGTTGTATCAATTGTTCTTGACATTGCCCATCATCGTCTTGACATTGCAGCTGAGCCCGATGTATCTAACACCACTAACAGTTCATTTCTAAAATTGAAATTTGCTAACAAAGGCATTGATGCTATCGGGTTAAGCCAAATATTACACAAGTCACAGCACATATCGCGCCGTTTTTCAAAACTGTTACTGTTCCTAGAATTTCTTATACTTATACTAAACCCATTGCATCCAAAATATTTAATAACAGAAACGCATTATCTGACATTAATGCAAAAGACTTATATGACAACCCTCTACCATGTTCTTGCTCTACGTCGTCCTTCCTTTACCAACCAGCTGGACATGTGGTCACTGGTGATTTGAACATAGTCCAGAATAATAAGCTACGTGAAATTTTGTCCAAAGGACACAAATACCGGGAACCGCAACCATTTTCATGGGATAAAAATTTCAAACTTATTATGGATGCCGTACCGGACTACGCTACATCATGGGCCAAGAGCGAAGATGTTATTTCTGATACTTAAACGAAGAATATACATGCAACGTTTGTCAGTCAGTTGACACTAAGCCTAAGTCGATTTTCAATGATGTAAACGATATTATTATGACTGTCTGTTCAACGAACTTAATTTCGGGAAACCAATTCATAATTCCGAGATTTGGAGTTAAGCTCAGCCCCCATACTGTTACTATGTCCCCCAAGCTTACAGCATTAGCGGTTCAATATGGCGACCCAGCACCTGACAGTTTGATTCGTGCATGCATATTGTCATCAAATAGTAACTGTATAGTGTGGTTTTAATGGTTTTCAAAAAAAAAAGAGTTTACATAAATAGAAATAAATAAATATAGAGTATAAACTGTATTCAGACAGGCCTCGAAATGTCGTTTTCTACCGTAACTAACCTGTCATTTATAATTTTCAACGTCACACTACTCACACATTACCCATGGCATGTGCACAAACACGGTTAATTGTTATGCATGATATTATTAAGGACAGGCTGATTTAATTAAATTATTTACAATCACACTGTCGTGAGAAGAGAGGGCGATCATCTTCTCCCTTTATCATAAATAAAAACATGTTAAAACAGAGCAGATGTCAGATGTTGTTAAAGTGCACATAAAATGGCCCTGAAAACTTCTCTATGTGAGCAGTCCATGGTTATTTTATCCACTTTACGGCAAATTCACATCAATCCGACTAAAATTAAATCAGCTATCTTCATTCAAAGTCGTAAAAATAGACCTCCCGTAAAAACGACTTTGCCAATTATTGAAAACACTCTTAATCCCCTCAGACGCCAGTGACGTCACAGTGACCGAATGCATATTCGTAATGTTTATTCCTTAATTACCTATATACAGCCGGCGTGTGTATTCATTAACGCCTGACTGATTCCTTAATCCCCCTAATTAAATAAAACAATTGACTACGGAATAATTTGTTTTATAATTCAATTTAATTAAAGATCCAATTTAGAATTTGTTTCATAATGTATGGTCGTTCTGTTTTCTCACAGCAGCGATTTTAATACCCTCTACCATCGTGTACAGTCTAAACGATTCGAGATACATTTTCGTCAGAAGTTTATTGTTCGAATTTAGAATCTGTTTCATTATGTACGGTCGTTCTGTTTACTCGCGGCAGCGATTTTAATACAATCTACCATCGGGTGCAGTCCAAACGATTCGAGATACATTTTCGTCAGAAGAGTATCGTCGTTCTAACACTCTCCTATGTGTGCAGTCAAATCTATTCGAGATACATTTTCATCAGAAGAGTATTGTGGTTTGAATTTCCCCGAGTAAAAGAGTATAGGAGTAAAAAGATGTGGTCACGAAAAATATATCATAAATTTCAAACATGATTGAAACGCGATTTGTAAATGACGATCCGTTATCGACGTACGGCGCCTTTATTTCTGCTTGCGAATTTGACTTTATTACTCTGAAATAGACCGTAAAAATGAAATACGAAAAAATATCTCAATATACGTTAGAAATAACAGATTGAGAAGGATCACCTAACTATCTATGTGTATCGCAAGTGTAGTGTCGTTAATACCTATCATTAATCAATGAGACTAAATTGGAACAGTGATTGGGTCATAAAGTAATTAAGAATGTTGATTAGGTAATTATCTTTTTCTTTGCTCACCGATGTTTTTGTAATAAAGTAGCCTCGTATTATTTGTTGATTGGTGTTTAAACAACATCTAAATATAAATCCTTCGATGGATATACGATAAGGTTATAATGTCTAACATCATTTAACTTTTTTATAAAGAATACAAGTATTTTACAATTAAATTGACAGTTTAATCACTCACCAAACGGCACCAGGAACTCCACATTTGATCAAGTGTATTTGATATTCATTATTACAAATTGATCTGGCCGGCGTAACAAAAAATGATAATTACCCTTCTAAATTAGAACCACAATACTGACGAAAATGTATCTCGAATCGTTTGGACTGCACACGATGGTAGATTGTATTAAAATCGCTGCCGTGAGAAAACAGAACGGGCGTACATAATGAAACAAATTTTAAAATGGATCTTGAATTAAAATGTATTACAAAACAAATTATTCCGTAGTCAATTGTTTTATTTAATTAAGGGGATTAAGGAATCAGTCAGGCGTTAATAAATACACACGCCGGGTGTGTATAGGTAATTAAGCGATCGTTCGTAAAATGTTCACTGCTTATCACTGTTGTGACTGTAGGTTGCCAATCAGGATTTGAATTGTTTACAAACGCATTCCAATTTTTCCGTACGATTTCATCGTTGGGAAATTTATGAAACGCCGGTACATTATTCCCCTTTCCCTTGCTGGGATTTCTACAATTTTCAATAACACAACGGTAATATGGCATCTTGAAATACACTCGGTAATATTCTAGTCACAAATATATAATCTATTACAACCCAAGACGAGAAAAGTCGGCTTTTGAAAATGCTTTGAATGATATAGTGATATGTAACTTACATGTAAATAATTATGCGTTAATGATTACGCCAGTCAAATGTTAATTGGACCGACAAATACACACGTGTCAACTGGCTGAGTGATATATTGTACAGATGATGTATATACTATGTGTAGTGCCTGTGACGTCACTAGCCAATCAACCAGATTAAGGTTGTAATTGAAAATTTGAAAACCGTTTTTGGCAGTTGGATACTAAAACGTAAATATCTGAATTAATTTTAATCAGATTAGTTTGAACTTGCCGTAAAATGGATTTTGTAACTATTGAGTACCCGTACGTAAAAATTTTCTGAATCATTTGATGTGGTCTTTAAATTAAATATTATCTGGCTTCTTACATAAAAATGTATAAATACAACTCAACCCTCACCACATGTTTTATTACTAATCCATAACAATCAACTAAGTGTTTATTTAATAACAAATAACAAAGGACATGTTTATTTAACAGTAAGTGGACCTAAATGGGGAAACAATCTGGGATAAAAAAAAATTAGGTTGGAATGAAACAGCTCGGTGTCACAGTTTCAGTTGGTCGCTGGTGTTGGTTGGTCGTTGGCGCATGCGCAGTTGTAGGAGTCATCTCACACTGTTATAGACACAGTGTGTGTTGACTCCCCGTGATAGGATTACCCCTACGATTTTCTTACGGTCAGATCGGTTTCTACTATTATCTACCAATATATAGTATTACTACTGACAGTAGCCGAGGATGTTGAGTTTCTATTGTTTGTTTATTTCATTAAAAAGGAGAAATACAAATTAAATTAACGATCTTATAAAAATTGAAAAATTCCCGTCCACGACCACATGCAGAAACAGAAAAAATAATTGCCCCTTGTATCATGTTCAAGAAATAGTGGTATTTTCAGATTTAGTTTCAGATGTAGATCCCTAGTTACTATAAAAATGGATGTTACCGGTTTTCGGATAGAGGCCAAAGCCGATAAATATCCGATACTTATAGTAACTAGCAGGCCTATAGTAGATCCCATGGTTTGCATGATAAAGTATTTGTATTTGACAAATAAAACACATAGGCAAATGAAGCCACGAGAATATCAAAGGCCTTAATCTGCCTTTGGAGGTGAATTAATTGACAATTTCAATTCAATCATCAATGTGTATGGTTTCCAGTTCCACTGATATACGCGTGTAACGACTAATCACTAAAAACAACGGCAACAAATCACGAACGATAGAACAATTAAACTTAAATCCGTTGATCGTGTAACTACTAACTACTGATCACAAAAAAACAGCTAATCACGATAACAAGTATGTTTATTAATGACAAAACTCTAACTAAGAACATAACACTTTTTCCTGAAGTGATCAGTTATTTGAGTTATGAGGAACCATCTCACAATGGCGGAAGTGGATAAAGCTGTGTTGTCCGTGTTGCTAACACAAACATCCGTCTCGGACATGTGCAAGTGCCCAGGAACCAACACACACCAGCGACCAACAGAAACTGTGACACCGGGTTTAAACGGTCGTGGGATAAACTGACCGTATCCCCTTGATCCAGGGCAAACACATTTTTAATTGTTTCTTTGATTTCTGAAAAAGTATAAATTTTTGCGCCATGCCGTCTTTCGGGGTAACGTTCGTTCATGCTTGTTACAAGTTCCCCACGCGCAGCGTAATACCCTTTTCGACGATAAATGTAGAAATAACAAACTTCCCACAGAGCACGCCCTTGTTTGTTTGTGGGACAAAAATGGCTGCCAATCTTGAACTACGCGGGCCAAATATAATCAGGCTTTCTGATTGGTCAATATCTTTACAATGATTGACAGGTCGGATTCATCAATTGACAGTGCTACTTATAAACGTTCTACTCTTAGTAAGGATGAAATTATATCCAATCACAGATCTGTACTCACTTCATTTGGTACTCCATGTGGAGATACAGATTTGCCCTTGTTATATTGGATACCTAAACTACATAAAAATTCCTACAAGCAACGTTTTATAGCAGGTTTATCCCGTCGTTCCACAAAACCACTTTCAAAAGTATTGACATCTATACTAACGGCTGTAAAAGAGGGTATTCAAAAATACTGTGACAAAATATACTCTTGTAGTGGTATAAATCAAATGTGGATATTAAAAAATTCCAAAGAATTACTTGATGGTTTGCAATCTAGATCCCTTGCTTCAGTCTCATCTATTCAAACGTTTGACTTTTCTACCTTGTACACTAAAATTCCCCATAGTAAATTAAAAGCCCGGTTGAAAGACATTATTCACAGTGTCTTTTCGTCTAAATCGGGAACAGCTAGATATCAATATTTAGTTGTTAATTACAAATCCACATATTTCGTTAAGAATCACAGTGATTCCAAAAACAAATTCACCGCCATCAAAATAATTCAGATGTTGGATTTTTTAATTGATAACATCTTTGTTGAATTTGGAGGGGAAATATATCAGCAAGTGATGGGTATCCCCATGGGCACCAACTGTGCACCTTTATTTCTCTATTCGTACGAAGCCGATTACATACAAGCGCTCGTAAAAACAAATAAACGATTGGCCAGACATTTTAATTTCACTTATCGATATATCGATGACGTTTTATCACTGAATAATCCTAAATTTAGTGATTATGTCGAATTCATCTGATGAGCTCGAAATTAAAAACACCACTGACAGTGACAATTAGGCTTCCTACTTGGATCTGCATCTCGATTTTTACAATTGCCATAAACTGAGTGTTAAATTGTATGATAAACGTGATGACTTTGACTTTCCGATTGTTAACTTTCCATTTATTAACATTCCAATATCACCAGCTTATGGAGCGTTTGTGTCTCAGCTAATTCGTTACGCGAGAGCATGTTCCTTTTATTCTGATTATTTAATTAGAATTAGATCGAGGCATTTGTTGTCTAAGCTTCAACTGCAAGGATGCGTGCGCACTAAACTTATAAAAACCTTTAAAAAGTTTCATGGCCGTCACATTGACTTGATTGGTAAATATAACGTGTCTCTTTCAGCTATTATTCTAGATATATTTAATTGACACGTTTACTATTACTATCTCCCTGATTATGTCTACTACATCGTTAACACAGTTCATCACGTGCATTTTGCATACTATAGTTCATTGGCCAATCACGCTATTTTACCGACATTTTGCCTAATAGTTTGGATGCAGCTATGGCGGGTGTGGCGCGCCAGCAGGGTAAGCTTACTCTTCCGGACACCTGTTACCACTGTTTGTCGTGTATTTTGTACACAGGGAACAGTTCATTTGCTGATTACACTATTTTGCCTATAACGTTTTTAGGACTTCGAATTCTGTCTAATGGTTTGGATTGTTAGTATTCGGTTTTATTTTATTGATTTTTTTCTATTTCCACTATTACTTTTCATTTATTGATATTTTTTATATCAAAGCCAATTGTATTCAGATGTGTTTCGTAAACATTTTGACATTTAATAATTTTTAATACTGGATCTAATTGAGCCCATATAGCAGAAGGACCATGCCTGGTCTCACTACTGACAGTCTCGATACACTTTGTCACCAACTTCTTTAAATCAAGACAATATAGCATGGGGGCTCTATGAATGCATACGTGTTCCAATTACATGACTGATATCGGTAACTAATTCTTGCAGTAAAGTCTTTTAGTTATTATATGTGTCATTAACCACAAATAACATCAACAATAAGTCTAAATTTGACTTAAATCTGTCATTTTTCAAACACAAGTCTTTACCGTGATGTCAATCTGTATACGGTAAAGACAGAATGTTATGGCGGTAAAGACATATAGTTTAGTGCTTGGAAGTCATAGTTATAAGTACACATATGTATGGTCTAAGCCCTGGGTTTAGTGATGTATTTGCTTTATATTCTCAATAATTTATGCTTATTAATGACAAACTTTGACAATTATTGTCATGTCGGTAAAGACACTCCAAAAGTGCGACATTCAGCTTTCAGAACTTCAAAATTCACGTTCTTTCATTTCATCACATCTTCTGGCTAAGGCTTTATGCTAGAAGGACACTCAAACAAAACATACTGGCACTTTGAAGTTCAAAAAGTGCCCTCTATATCTAAAGACCTAGTGAGAGAGAGAGAGAAATTGGGTTTAACGTCCACTCAACACAAACTAGGTCATTTCGGGACTAACATATGGTTTAATTTTATTTCAATAATTTGCTTGCGCCTAGGGGTCTTTAGCAGTGGGAGGAAACTGGAGAGCCCGGAGGAAACCCACAAGGTTGAGAAGGCGCCCCTATCTCCATGCCACATACGCTCACACCAGGGCTCGAAACCACAGCCGCAAGGCAGAGGTGACCGGCCAGCTAGAGGTCGAAGCACGGCACTCAAGACCACAAGGCCATCCCAACCCCGCTAAAGACCTAGTGAATTATCTCCCTTAAAAAATGGTTTTACAGTAACTGATTTTCGGCCGGACATTTCAGATTTTCAGCCTGACAAATACCATTATTCCTTGCAGTGGAAAATTCCCTCATATAATTCATATTTTCAAAATACTTTATATAGAGTTCACAATTTAATGTAGTCACAAAACCATCGTCTTCATATGTTAACCACACGTCTAGGGTTACCATACGTCCCGGTTTTACCGGGACAGTCCCGGTTTTGGGGGTCCCTTTTGTCGTCCCGTCCCGAGGCTTCTCATGTGCCTAAATGTCCCGGTTTTCAAATCAGGTTTTTTTTCAATTGAAAATAATAACACATAACATTTAATAAATAGTGATTATTAATGTATAAAAGTAGTGTTTGCTGCAAACACTCTTACTTCAACACGAAGGCACACCACTTCTGATCTAAATATACTGTAGTTCAGAAGTCAGTACACATACATTCGGCATACATCGGCGTTCGTAGATTAACCGAGGTGTTCCGAATGTGCATAAATATAGAAATTGACGTATGATCTTGGGTATAATTTTATTGGTTTCTCTGTTATAGTCCCGGCTAATGAACAGGCCCTGTTCAATTGACACCGTATGTGTTACGGTCAACAGCAAAAATACTACATTACTAACACGTGACAATCGAAATAATGCCCGTCAATGCCCATTCAACAACATATTTTTAGTGTAACTACCGTCACAAAAATGGCTGAAAACGCATCTCCCGACTTCTAGAAATGAAAACAATTTGTGGGGGGGCATGCCCCCAAACCCCCCTAGTTAGATCACGCCTTCGGCGCTCAATGATTCACGCCCACAGGGCGCTCATTTTGTCGCGCCCTGCGGGCGCTCCGTGCCGAGTTATCCTTTGGTCTTCGCAGGAAAATATGTGTCCCGGTTTCTTCTATGACTAATCTGGTAACCCTACACACGTCAGCATTGCATTTTGCTACGTCAGGTTTGATCCACTTTTCTACGGTTCTTATTGTATGCAATTTTCGAACTAGTGACGGTGATGGCCCCCGTTTAGAAGTGTCATTTTGAGAGACATTAAACACAGTACCAGTTTTAAAATATTCTGGAACGGTCCCACTAGCCGGGATATCCCGTGCCCGCGGGTTGTGGAAAATAAGAAGTTATTTTATTCGACATGTTTTCAACGCTCGTCTATTTACATTCACATTGATGATCGGAAGTGTCCAACAAAGTGAGATATTTTAATTTTCGTATAAAAAGTCTCTCCCTAATTACACCCATAGTCAACTTTAGGTCTTCGAGGGAATTATTAGTGAGCAGATATTCGCCCATGTATCTGTTATCACTAGTCACTTCAGTCATTCACATAGAGAGATAACTCGTGTTTTCCTTTGGCGTTCATCACTTCCGATTCACGAATCCTTTATTACTCCTCTATGGTAGCGATGATCTCTGTGTTAATATTATATTTGGAAAGTGTTTAATCAGTTCTATCACATATGTGATAATGACTGACACCAATATTGTCCTTTAAAGACCTTAAACTCTGTGTATCAATCTGAAGTCAATTAGATGATAAGTTTGGCCTCTAGAGCGTTACAAAATTTTTTTAAAGTGATGAAGAGAAACAACTCTGACAGTAATTATCGGAATTTGCTGAAAATTAACAGGATTCTTCGTCTCATGACCTTAAACACTGTGTATAAATTTAAAGTCAATCGGATATTAACTTTGGCCTCTAGATTTTCTGAGGTGATCAAAGGCCACAACTCTGGCAGTAATTATCGGAAATCGGTCAAAATCAATAGGCTTCTTTGTTTCATGACCTTAAGCACTGTGTATAAATCTAAGGTCAATCGGATATTAACTTTGGCCTCTAGACCATCCACAAGCAATTGTGGACAAACAGACAGAGGACGGCGACGACAATATACATTTCAATGTGGGCATATAATAACAATGATTTCATAAATTTACCCCTGCATCTGAACATTTCTAGGCTGAGCTCTATGTTCTATAGTTACTCTTCGTGGATTTTGATGATGTATTGAAATAAGAGTTGGTGAAGAATCATTTTCTGGGCTTGGAACTGACAAATGCTCTATGTGATCCACAAAACTTGACCTCATAGCCTGCAAATAGATCATCTTTATCTTTATTTCAATTCATTTTAAAACTTTTTAAGTATTACAACTATGCCCGAGTGGGGATAATTCCAGAACAAGTTCACAGAACGCTGTATAGCAATACCATAGGTAGGGTGCCCCATGCGGAGAAAATTTGATCTAATAACCCGTTAAGTACGTAGGCCGTTATTATATAACGTCCTGGACAACTGCCACCCAGTGGGTGTAGGGCGTAATAAAACGCCTTGTGGGTATTTTTCCCAACTTATTCTTAGAACATAGTTCGTCACTTGGGGGAATGTGCATAATGGCTCTCCTGAGTGCATAGGAAATCTTTCTGTTATAAACATGCATTTGAAGTTTCATCAAAATCAGATCAATATTGTGACATCTACAGGGTCCACAACCTTGATATATCAGATGTTTAGTTGACAGTTCTCACTAATGGTTCAAAACTAGATAATGTAAAGGCATGACTGATTTGAAATTAAGAGTAAAGACGAAAATGATTGAATGTAAATCAGTTTATATAAATTCATATTACATTATTATATGCGTTGTGAGCCATTTGTGTCAATTTCTAGGTCCCAAATACTAGCGATTTAGCTCCTTTGAACACTGTGTATCAATTTAAAGTCATTCGGATATTAACTTTGGTCTTTAGATCGTCCACAAGATTTTTCAAAGTGATCAAGGGCAATAACTCTAGCAGTTATTATCGGAATACGGTGAACATCATTAGGCTTCTTCGTCTCATGACCGTAAACACTGTGTATAAATTTAAAGTCAATCGGATATTAACTTTGGCCTCTAGAGCATCCACAAGATGTTTTGAAGTATTCAAGGGACATAACTCTGGCAGTAATTATAGGACGCCGGACCCAATTTTGGGTTCCGGACTCCTAGACCGATAGACGGACGGGGGCGAGGACAATATACAACCGCATTTCAATGTGGGCGTAAAAAACTGTAGCCTGTATACTGTCAGTAAGATTTTGTGACAAAGCACGGAACGCTATTGTCATCACCATTTCGCCAACAGCGACAATTTTTTTATTGGCGAATATAGTAATGATTCTGGTGAAAATTTTGGCGATTTAATTTTAGCAAGTGTTTTTTCATAAATCTGCTAATATTAAATGTGAAATCGTCTCGTTCAACGCTTCTTTCGCAAATCAGTTAATATTCGCATACTAAAAGTTTGAGTCTCGAGACTATACTATAAAACACAGTTACGCCCCTTTTGTGTGGCACTGCGTTATTTACATTCGCTTCACTGCAAGGTTTCTTTACTCACACAGCAAATAAATAAAACGGTCAATAATAACAACTAATATTATTTAACCGAAATAAGGATAGATTTCTTTTTCCTTCCTACGACTGCTGTTAGTCCAGAATCAGAGACTGAGAGTGTCATCTCTGACGCAAATCCTTTGATGTCTTCATCAACATATTATGTGGATAAAAATTAGACCGTAATGTACATCGAGCTAACCCTCAATGACCTCATGCTTATTGAAAAGGATGGACCAGAAAGCATAAATTTGGAATTTGTCAGATCATTTGATCAGTGTTGTCTTAGAAAGAATGGTCGTGTTTTTTCTCTTATGAGGATGAACTAAATCATGTGAATGAGAAGTAAGCTATTCTATAAACACTTTTTTTATTATCTGCATCCATTCTCTCAATAATGTGAACTTTTGGACCGTCAAGGAGATAAAATAATATTCTTGTGTACTATATACATGTAAGTACATATTAAACATTTATTTTCATATTTATTAAAAAACATATGAATAAAAATAGGTTGCCAGGCAATGAAACATATCCCCACAGCAGCTAAATCGTCCGGGCAGTCAACAAGGGTTGTCGCATATTTTTACTTTTTCGGTAATGAAACATTTGTAATACACTAAAATCTGTTTAAGTGTAACAACTCATTATGTAATTATCAGAAAATCATTAGAATTAGGCTTTCAGACTTTCGTCTGAAAGCCTATTGAGATTACTAAAATTATTATTATTATTATTATTATTATTATTTACCGCGGGAGCCTAGATCACCATGATCGAAAACAGATATCGATCTGGAATTAGATTTTCTGTTCGGAAACCATGTGGTGGCTACTTGATAAAATATTTTTGAAATTTCTGCGCATACCGGAAGTGACCGAACTTTGTATTTTGTCTAAAAATTGAAAATAGGCCACAGTTTCGTCAATTCTTTATCCATTTTCAAACAAATTACCTTTTTGGAATGGCTATCTCACATTTTTCGATTTCGAACATTCGTCTATGACTTTTAGCGTTCGAAAATTGAAAACATGTTGTTTACGAGACAATTTTTGTTATTTTTCAAAATTTTCAAATTTGACCTATATTTTTGGATACCTGAAGTCCATGCGATTCCAGTAATATAAGTTACATTCAGAATTATCGCCCTTTATTTTTCGATTTTTTTCGAATTTTCTTCCCATTTTGTGAGCTCAGGTTTCGTTTTATGGCAGAATTGACGTTTCTGAAACTTCTGGAACATGAAGTTATAGTCCAATACCAACGAATAAAGCAATTTTGACAAGAATCCTTAAACCGGAAGTGGTCGAAATAATGTGCAATATTTTGAAAAAAATGCAAAAAATTGATATTTTGGGGAAAAACGCGATTTCTCCGCCCGATATAAATAGATTAAAGAAATTAGGGTACCATTGGACTGCACTAGAATTGTACTATCGTATGATACCAAATTCATACGGATACTATGAACAGGCAGCAAAATATGGCACGCTGAAAATCAAGTATTTTCTGATTTTTAGTATTTTTGGACGCCTGTATCTCAAAAACTACTCCAGCGATTTTTATGAAACTTTCTCTATCGAGAGACCTTGTGGTAGTCTTGTGTACGAAACATTCCATTACGACTTTGAAATATCTGGAATAGGTGAAATAACGGACTGAAAATCGAAAAAAGTCGAAAAATCGTGAAATTTTGGAAAATGCTCTACAATTTTTTTTATTTTAAGAGATTTTCGAAAAAAGGTTGTATATTCAGATAGCTGACCTAATTACGATTCTAACGATGTATAATATGTATGTAGTTATTGAAAGTTAATTTTCGATATTTTAAATTTTTTGCATTTTTCTCACTTTTAGACATAGGATTTCTCAGTGGCACTTTATCTGATCAGTAAATGTAATATATCATTACAGAGCCCTATGGCTATTTTAGTACCCAAACCGGCTATTTAAACTATTCCGACAACAATAACCATACCGGAAGTATTCAAAAAATAAAAAAAAAAGGTTAAAAACATTGTCGCACTTGCGAAAAACTTGATTTCTCCCTTAGGTAATAGCGGACCAAAAGAACTAAAGTGTCGTTGGATAGCTTATTAATGGACCATCATATGGTATGTAAATAATACGATTTCGATGGCAAGGAAATAATTAATTGTATGCCAAAAATCTGGTATTTTCGGATTTTTTAACATTCTGAGACGCCCTTTTCTCGAAAACGACGCCTACGATTTTTCTCAAACTTTTCTTACTCAAAGTCCTATCGATTGTCTATATAGTGAATCCAAAATGAAAAGCATTGAAATAATATAGATGGTCCAAAAATAGCATCAAACTTTAAAAAAAATTCAAAAATCGTTAAATTTTTGTAAACGCTCTTTATTTTTATCTTTTTTTCCAAAACCACTCAATAGATGTTTCTGACACTTCTGGTACAGAAAGTTAAGTATCCAAAGAACTTCTTAAAGCTATCACGACAACAATCGTAAAACCGGAAGTAGTCGAAAAAATGTTTGATATTTTGAAGAAAAATTTTTTTTTTTTACGAAAACCTTTTTATTTATGAATATTTTTTGACGATATTTTACACTGGGTTAAAATATCATCCTACTCCAGCAGAAATGAGAAAAATAATTGTCTCGGTAATTTGCATTAGCCGCCATCGGCTAATTTAGTTTTTCGTACCCAGAAAAATTATTTATTGTTCGATTTGTATAAAACAAAGTTCATAACTCTGTGGTCCCAATTGTAATTTTTTTTGTTACGGTGAAATTTTTCTGTCGGCAACGGAAGTGACGTAATATTAATAAAAACTACAATTTTGACAGTTCGGTACCACTTTTTGAAAGCAAATATTAATTTTTTTCAAAACTGATATAACTAAAAGGATGCACCATGCAAAGCTGCACAATATATTTAGCTCAGACTTTTTAATTTCAATTTCATTTTCGGGCAATTTCGAATAAAATGTAAAATAAAGTGTAAAATTCAGTTGTTTGCAATTCATTCAGCGTCTACATATTTTGAAATATTTATTTGTAATTTTCATAAACTCGTAGCAATAATCCAGACGAAGAAAATGTATGCGAAAATTAGTTTGTAATGTGAACAGTTGCCGAGAAATAAGCAATTTTGCATGCATCACTTTTCACGTTATTTTGCCTATAAAAGAATGAATTATTATTCGATTTGCAATTTTTTTTCCATTTGATGCTTAATGCCATTTTGGACTAGGTCAAGCCAATTTTACATTTTCATTGTGACCGGAAATGACGTCATTTGGGGAAAAACTGTATTTTTAACCTAAAAAACAAATATTTTATTCAAATGAGTCTGCCTTATAATATTTTTAGAATTATGATATTTTATTCCCATCAACGAATAGAATCAAGCCATACGACCATACAGATGCCACAAAATGGTTTCTAACTTGTACGGTTACAGAGAAATAGGCGATCTTCTATAAGTCACTTTTCAAGGGTTTTCGTCTATAAAAGTGTCAATTATTATACGATTTTAATAATTTTTTTACCATTTGATGCCTTATGCCATTTATGACTTCTATGAACTAAATTAACATTTTCAATATCACCGGAAGTAATGTAATTTTTGCAAAAAACGTATTTTTACTTTCAAAACAAACCTTATTTTGAAGGGATTTATATTTATCATTCGTTTAACTTTATAACGTCTAACTCTAATGGGCAGTAAGATTGAATCAATACCATCATATTGATATCAAGAAAAGGCTTCTAGCATGTTCCCTTGTCGAATAATAGCCAATTTTCCCAGGGTCACTTTTAAGTTTTTTACCTTCTTAATTTCAGTTTATGGATTATAGGTTAATTATTTATTGCCCGATATGATAAAACAAAGTTTGTATTTTGTATGTTGCGAATTTTCAACTTATTTTTCACCTCTAAAAATTTCTTTCGGCACCAAAAGTGACGTAATTTTGCCATAATTTACAATTTTGACCGGTCTTTTCGACAGCAAATATTACTTTAACATATGGTAGAGGGTGTCACCGAAGCAAAACAACTAAAGTATAGTTTGGTAGCTCAATGGATCGGCTATGGTATAATAAACTTTCTGTATGATTCCTGAAAGCCGGTTCAGTGCTGCTTGCAGGTCTAGTTTGTTTTGTTTTTATGAAGTTCTGCCCCACGCTGACAATTAGTATACAAAACATTTAATATCATGGATTTAGTGTTATAAATTCATTGAAAATCAAAATACTTGTTTGTTTTAACATGTTAAACTCTGTGTATTAATCTGAAGTCAATCGGATGATAAGTTTGGCCTCCAGAGCGTAACAAGGTGTTCTGGTAAGGTGACATATAATTAGTTTTTATTCATGGATATATATGGACACATACCATATGCCCTTACCAATGTCAATGACAGGTAAACATTTCAAGCCCTGTATATATGGTTCCCGAGCATAACTTACATCAAATAAAGATTCTGGGTCACTGTCTTGTGTTGATGATTGAGATGTTATGTTTTGTTCTCTGAAAGTAATGAGATAAATCAAACATTTGTAATTCCAATTACAATAAATAGCTAAATTGCATAACATTTCAAATAGTAGTTATATAATATGTGTATTGCATGGTCATAATGTCTGTCGTTGAGTCAACCATGTACATGACAAGATGTTGGGTCGCATGCCAAACCTTCAGGTTTTTGAAGGTTCTTCAGTTTCCTTTATTGCTTAAGAAATTAATTATTAACATAAAGAAATACCATAACGTAAATTCCAAAATGACATGGCTAGTGTTGAGTGGATGGTGGATGTTACTCTTGCTGTCATGTAAACTAATGCATTTCTATAAACCAGATTAATAGAACATATCCAGACTAAAAACTTACTCGTTGATCTGCTCAACAAATCCATCGGCACATTGTGGACAGGTATAATCCTGAAAATAAGTTGAAAGGAATGGTTGAACACAACTGTTAAATCAATTTATAACAAGATGAATAGTCAACAACATCCAGAGCCCTTGCACTTTTTTGGAAGGCATAAGGAAAAACAACTTCCTGGAATAGCAATGGGCTGAGTCAGAAGATTCATACACTGTTCCCAGTAGCTCGGCAAGGCAAGGTCCCAGTAAGGTTTGCACAACAGCCTTTACCTACCTCAATCAGCTACTGTATGTTATTGTTATACAATAAGATTTTACATCAGAAAATAAAAATACTAATAGTAAGTGCATCACAGAAAATTTACAAGATAGGTTGCCAGGCAACGAAACATACGCCCACAGCAGCTAAATCGTCTGGGCAGTCAACAGGAGTTGTCGTATATTCTTAATTTTTTCGGTAATGAAACATTTATAAATACTCTGAAATCTGATTAAGATTAACATCTCATAACATAAAGTAATTATCAGAAAATCATTAGAATTTGTTAGGTTTTTATAAACTTTGGCCTCTAGAGCATCCACAAGATTTTTTGAAGGGCCATAATTCTGGCAGTGATTATCAGAATCGCTGAAAATCAATAGGATTCTTCGTCTCATGACCTGTGTATGAATTTAAAGTCAATCGGATATTAACTTTGGCTTCCACTTGTTAGATTTTTTAAGGTGATTAAGGGCCATAACTCTGGCGGTAATTATCGGAAACCGCTAAAGATTGATAGGCTTCTTCATCTCATGACCTTAAACACTGTGTGTAAATCTACACTCAATCGGATATTAACTTTGGCCTTTAGAGCTTCCAAAAGATTTTTTGAAGTGATCAACCCAGACAGGGCCCTTGCACTTTTTTGGAAGGCATAAGGAACAACAACTTCCTGGAATAGCAATGGGCTGAGTCAGAAGATTCATACACTGTTCCCAGTAGCTCGGCAAGGCAAGATCCCAGTAAGGTTTGCACAACAGCCTTTACCTACCTCAATCAGCTACTGTATGTTATTGTTATACAATAAGATTTTACATCAGAAAATAAAAATACTAATAGTAAGTGCATCACAGAAAATTTACAAGATAGGTTGCCAGGCAACAAAACATACGCCCACAGCAGCTAAATCGTCTGGGCAGTCAACAGGAGTTGTCGTATATTCTTAATTTTTTCGGTAATGAAACATTTATAAATACTCTGAAATCTGATTAAGATTAAGATCTCATAACATAAAGTAATTATCAGAAAATCATTAGAATTTGTTAGGTTTTTATAAACTTTGGCCTCTAGAGCATCCACAAGATTTTTTGAAGGGCCATAATTCTGGCAGTGATTATCAGAATCGCTGAAAATCAATAGGATTCTTCGTCTCATGACCTGTGTATGAATTTAAAGTCAATCGGATATTAACTTTGGCTTCCACTTGTTAGATTTTTTAAGGTGATTAAGGGCCATAACTCTGGCGGTAATTATCGGAAACCGCTAAAGATTGATAGGCTTCTTCGTCTCATGACCTTAAACACTGTGTGTAAATCTACACTCAATCGGATATTAACTTTGGCCTTTAGAGCTTCCAAAAGATTTTTTGAAGTGATCAACCCAGACAGGGCCCTTGCACTTTTTTGGAAGGCATAAGGAACAACAACTTCCTGGAATAGCAATGGGCTGAGTCAGAAGATTCATACACTGTTCCCAGTAGCTCGGCAAGGCAAGATCCCAGTAAGGTTTGCACAACAGCCTTTACCTACCTCAATCAGCTATTGTATGTTATTGTTATACAATAAGATTTTACATCAGAAAATAAAAATACTAATAGTAAGTGCATCACAGAAAATTTACAAGATAGGTTGCCAGGCAACGAAACATACGCCCACAGCAGCTAAATCGTCTGGGCAGTCAACAGGAGTTGTCATATATTCTTAATTTTTTCGGTAATGAAACATTTATAAATATTTTGAAATCTGATTAAGATTAACATCTCATAACAAAGTAATTATCAGAAAATCATTAGAATTTGTTAGGTTTTTATAAACTTTGGCCTCTAGAGCATCCACAAGATTTTTTGAAGGGCCATAATTCTGGCAGTGATTATCAGAATCGCTGAAAATCAATAGGATTCTTCGTCTCATGACCTGTGTATGAATTTAAAGTCAATCGGATATTAACTTTGGCTTCCACAAGATTTTTTAAGGTGATTAAGGGCCATAACTCTGGCGGTAATTATCCGAAACCGCTAAAGATTGATAGGCTTCTTCGTCTCATGACCTTAAACACTGTGTGTAAATCTACACTCAATCGGATATTAACTTTGGCCTTTAGAGCTTCCAAAAGATTTTTTGAAGTGATCAACCCAGACAGGGCCCTTGCACTTTTTTGGAAGGAATACGGAACAACAACTTCCTGGAATAGCAATGGGCTGAGTCAGAAGATTCATACACTGTTCCCAGTAGCTCGGCAAGGCAAGATCCCAGTAAGGTTTGCACAACAGCCTTTACCTACCTCAATCAGCTACTGTATGTTATTGTTATACAATAAGATTTTACATCAGAAAATAAAAATACTAATAGTAAGTGCATCACAGAAAATTTACAAGATAGGTTGCCAGGCAACGAAACATACGCCCACAGCAGCTAAATCGTCTGGGCAGTCAACAGGAGTTGTCGTATATTCTTAATTTTTTCGGTAATGAAACATTTATAAATACTCTGAAATCTGATTAAGATTAACATCTCATAACATAAAGTAATTATCAGAAAATCATTAGAATTTGTTAGGTTTTTATAAACTTTGGCCTCTAGAGCATCCACAAGATTTTTTGAAGGGCCATAATTCTGGCAGTGATTATCAGAATCGCTGAAAATCAATAGGATTCTTCGTCTCATGACCTGTGTATGAATTTAAAGTCAATCGGATATTAACTTTGGCTTCCACAAGATTTTTTAAGGTGATTAAAGGGCCATAACTCTGGCGGTAATTATCGGAAACCGCTAAAGATTGATAGGCTTCTTTGTCTCATGACCTTAAACACTGTGTGTAAATCTACACTCAAACTGATATTAACTTTGGTCTTTAGAGCTTCCAAAAGATTTTTTGAAGTGATCAACCCAGACAGCCACTCAGATCTGGCCCAATTATGGCCCACATGTGGCAACATCTGGCTGGATGTGGCTCACTACTGATGAATTAAACTTATTTTTGGAATCTAAGAATATCTTGTCAGTTTGTGAAAAAGTTTTAAACTTTTTGTTTTACATTTAAAGCATTTGAAAAATAATATTATGCCAGAAGTTTGCCAGATATGGCCCACATCCAACTGGCCAAATGCCCCAAAATACCAACCCAATAAATGTTGGCTCAGAATATGACATCTAATTTCCAGCAGAATTTTCCTGTGTGCTGTGATGCTCTATATTAGTTGTATAATAAATAAAAATAAATTGCCAGGCAACGAAACATACGCCCACCTGCAGCTAAATCGTTCGGGCAGTCAACAAGAGTTGTCGCATATGAAGTAATTATCATAGGCGGAGGACTGGGAAGTTCTAACTAGCTTAGTTTTCAAAAGTCGTTGCAACTCACCGCTGGGAGAAATTTTAATATTTATTTTTCGAGAAATAACCCTAATGTGTTGTAAACAGAACTGCCACACTCCAATTTATGTGCCAGAAACGTTTTAAACAAATAATCTAAACGACAGCATTTTTTGTCTTCGCAATAATAAAGTAGTGAAACTGCGAGCTCTCAGCCAATGAAAATCTAGTAAATAGCGAATAACAGTAAATACATGTGACCTTAAGGAGAATTTAATAGATCGGATGTCAGCTGTTTCGTAACCTGGCTGTTTCGTACTTAGTTCATTTGTACCTCACGTGAGCTGTTTCGTACCTTCGGAAATTTCAAGTTTTACATGTACTTAAACTTAACCCGTCTCACATGAGCTGTTTCGTACCTTCGTTAATTTAAACTTTTACAATGCACTTAAGCTTAACCCTCCTTCTTTTGCACCCGGTGTGACAGTTTGAGATGGTCGCTGGTGTGTGTGGACGGGAATATTCAATTTTTATAACCTACTGAATTTTAATGATCGTCAATTTGTATTTCTCCTTTTTACTGAAATAAACTAACAGTAGAAACTCGACATCTTCGACTGCTGTAGTAGTAATACTATAATATATTGGTAGATAATAGTAGAATCCGACCTGACCGTAAGAAAATCGTTGGGGTAATCCTATCACGGGGAGTCAACGCACCTTGTGTCTATCTATAGCTTATAATTTTAAATTTCTTTCAACATATTTAAAACAGTACAAAGCAATTTGGGGTTCTAATTCTGGTTCAGCAGCAATTTTTCTTATCAAATTCGCGCAACAAGCGTCCATCTTTGTTTAATAAAGTTCGCGTTACAGCCATTTTTATAAAATTCTCGTAGTGGTTGGATATTATTAAGTGGTCGTGTTTCAACTTTATTTCAACAACACGTAGAAAAAGGTACGATCATTCAATCATGTTTCAACTTTATTTCAACAACACGTAGGAAAAGGTACGAATCAATCTGAGGTACGAAACGAGGTACGAAACGAGCGAGGTACGAAACGAGGTACGAAAGATTTAAGTACGAAACAGCCAGGTTACGAAACAGCCTGCACCCAATAGATCACTGTCGTTGTTTTGCTATAATATAATTAGGACGATTTTTTCTAGCCAAACTCGTTGTAAATCATATTTCTAATGAAAAGAAAATGTGTGCTATTAATACCGGTGTCGGCTAACATGTAATAAGTGCATAAATGTGAAAGATTTAGATCAGCGATGACTCATTCAGTCAATGGGTAGAGTGTCCAACTGACAGCTGCTTACAACTTGGCGATTATGTGACGTGTTTTGGGACCCGCCACCCCATCAGACGGTCAGTTTTCCCTGGTGCTAGACAAGCTTTACCCCCGTGAAGCCGCTGTCGATAATACCTGACGGGCTTGTCCTCTCTCAACAAATTTTAAGCTGTTTGTAGCCTGTGTAAATGTGATGAATCAATTTATTATTCTTAAGAAAGTACACTGTGCAATTAATTTTTGCATGCATCGTGTTTAACGTCCCGCCACGGCTCCGAGTATTAAGATAATTTGAGAAGGGTTGGAAATGTTGTTTGATAGCAATGATATAGGCCTATATATAATCGAATATAGATAATTGCCAAATATCAAAATCAATCAAGGTGTGTATTTGTCTTTGCGTGATAGATCCCCTAAGCCCACCCTTCCTCATCTCTAATAAAGTCGACACTGTAGCATCCATATAATATAACTATGCATAAATCAAATGCAAGGCCCCGCCCCCCCCCCCATACACTGCTTAATCCCCCACCCTCCATATAAGGTTGGAAACACCTTTTAATATCATTTAGATTTGAAAGGGGTTTAGTTTTTAGATGTTGTCGAGAAATGAACCACGAGTGTTTGAGTTATGTGGTTACAATTAATAGAAAAAAAGATTTTGAAAATATTCACTGATTCAGCTTGGTCATCATTTAATTTCTTTATAAAAAATGGCTGATGTATTACTCAACGCATGTACAACACAACGATAATTTTTCATTGGTTAAAGCGGGAAAATTTACAGTAGCTATTGGCTAACGCATAAATAAACTTATTTGCATACTATTACACACAATGGCCTATGATGGGTTTCAGTCTACAAATAAGGCCACCGTCACTTGGAATATACAGTCATAAATGCTCGTCATTACAATTTAGATTATATTCTTTGAATGACTGCCTACTATTGTTATATAACGCAAAAATTCCAGCTACCTGTTTCGCAGACGTGTAATTTACATACCACCGTCGCATGGAAAATCATGGAATATACAATGCAGTCATAAATGTCTGTCGTTAGATTCTTTGAATGGCTGCTACCTATTATTTAATTAATCCCGTAAACCAGACACATGTCTGGGTTCCATCCGAAACAACGCCTTCCCAGTTAATATAAAAGATAGGCTGGCACTGCCAGGCAGGATACGCCCACATTTTCGAGAGATGGATAGAGAACAAGCAATACCGAAAGTGATTTTTCCTGCATCATTAAGTTAGAATTTGATATGTGCAAATATCGAAATGAATTAAGATCTTTGGGTTATAAAGGTTCATTTCAGTAAGCTTCAAATAATAATTCTGACCCCAGAGGACCCACAAGCTAAAAAGATAGGCTGGCACTGCCAGGCAGGATACGCCCACATTTTCGAGAGATGGACAGAGAACAAGCAATACCGAAAGTGATTTTTCCTACATCTTTAAGTCCTGTATTTCATACTGTATTGGGAGCAGCCATTTAGTTGGTCAGTTCCAGTCTGATATTAATGAAATTCGAAACCGACAATGATTATGGTGTGACAGTACACAACCTAGAAATGTGACTTTTCATCAAAATCGGATAAGAATTGTGACCTGTAGAGAGTCCACAACCATGATATACCATATTTTTACACTATTCGCGTACAAACGGCGACCATTTCGTCCGGCAATTTTGGTACGATTTTCACGAAATTAGAACTCAACCTTCCTCATCAAAATCGAATTAAAATTGTGACCTATACAGGGTCCACAACCATGATGTATCATTTTTTTAACAGTATTCGCGTACAAACGGCGGCCATTTTGTCTGTCAATTTTGGTCCGATTTTCCCGAAATTCGAACTCAACCTTCCTTACAGTGTAACGGTGATATAATCAAACGTTTTTTTAAATTGGATAATAATTGTGACCTCCAGAGGGACCACAAGCTAAAGAAAGGGGGATTTTGCGTATAACCAGGGGCCATAATTCAGGAAGTTACGATCCGATATGCGCAAATATTGAAAAGAACCAAGATCTTTGGGTTATAACGATGAATTTCAAGTTTCATCAAAATCGAATTAAAATTGTGACCTTTACAGGGTCCACAACCTTGATATACCATTTTTTAACAGTATTCGCGTACAAACGGCGGCCATTTTGTATGGCAATTTTGGTCTGATTTTCCCGAAATTCGAACTCAACCTTCCTAACGGTGTAACGGTAATATAATCAAACGTTTTTTTTAAATCGGATAATAATTGTGACCTCCAAGCTAAAAAAAAGGCGATTTTGAGTATAATCAGGGGCCATAATTCAGGAAGTTACGATCCGATATACGCAAATATCGAAAGGAAGCAAGATCTTTGGGTTATAACCATGAATTTCAAGTTTCATCAAAATCGAATCAAAATTGTGACCTCCACAGGGTCCACAACCTTGATATACCATTTTTTAACAGTATTCGCGTACAAACGGCGGCCATTTTGTATGGCAATTTTCGTCCGATTTTCCTGAAATTCAAAGTCAACCTTCCTTAGGGTGTAACGGTGATTTAATTAAACGTTTTTTTAAATCGAATAATAATTGTGACCTCCAAGCTAAAAAAAAAGGCGATTTTGCGTATAATCAGGGGCCATAATTCAGGAAGTTACGATCCGATATGCGCAAATATCGAAAGGAAGCAAGATCTTTGTGTTATAACCATGAATTTCAAGTTTCATCAAAATTGAATCAAAATTGTGACCTCCACAGGGTCCACAACCTTGATATACCATTTTTTAACAGTATTCGCGTACAAACGGCGGCCATTTTGTATGGCAATTTTCGTCCGATTTTCCCGAAATTCGAACTCAACCTTCCTTAGGGTGTAACGGTGATATAATCAAACGGTTTTTAAAATCGAATAATAATTGTGACCTCCAGAGGGACCACAAGCTAAAAAGGGTGATTTTTCGGACAATCAGGGGCCATAATTCAGGAAATTACATACCGATAGCCGCAAATATCGAAAGGAACCAAGATCTTTGGGTTAAAAACATGCATGTCAAGTTTCATCAAAATCGGTTCAAAATTGTGACCTCTATAGGGTCCACAAGCTAAAAACGTGATTTTTCGTACAATCAGGGGCCATAATCCATGAAGCTTTGATCCGATACATGCCAATATCGAAAGGAACCGAGATCTTTTGGGGATAAACCTATATTTCATGTTTCGTCAAAATCGGATAAGAATTGTGACCTGTAGAGAGTCCACAAACAAATTGTGGACGGACGGACGTCCGGACAGACGTCCGGACGGACAGGGGCGACGACATAATACGTCCACATGAAAATGTGGGCGTATAAAAAAGGTCATTTTTCGTACAATCAGGGGCCATAATTCAGGAAGTTACAATCCGATATGCACAAATATCGAAAAGAGCCAAGATCTTTGGGTTATAAACATGCATGTCATGTTTCATCAAAATCGGTTCAAAATTGTGACCTCTATAGGGTCCACAACCTTGATATATTTTCACACTAATCGCTAACAAACGACGGACATTTTATGTGTCAATTTAAGTCCGATTTTCATGAAATTTGAACTCAACCTCCATTACCATGTAACGGTGATATAATCAAACGGTTTTTTAAATCAGATAATAATTTTGACCTCCAGAGGGACCACAAGCTAAAAAGGGTGATTTTTCGGACAATCAGGGGCCATAATTCAGGAAATTACATACCGATAGCCGCAAATATCGAAAGGAACCAAGATCTTTGGGTTAAAAACATGCATGTCAAGTTTCATCAAAATCGGTTCAAAATTGTGACCTCTATAGGGTCCACAAGCTAAAAACGTGATTTTTCGTACAATCAGGGGCCATAATCCATGAAGCTTTGATCCGATACATGCCAATATCGAAAGGAACCGAGATCTTTTGGGGATAAACCTATATTTCATGTTTCGTCAAAATCGGATAAGAATTGTGACCTGTAGAGAGTCCACAAACAAATTGTGGACGGACGGACGTCCGGACAGACGTCCGGACGGACAGGGGCGACGACATAATACGTCCACATGAAAATGTGGGCGTATAAAAAAGGTCATTTTTCGTACAATCAGGGGCCATAATTCAGGAAGTTACAATCCGATATGCACAAATATCGAAAAGAGCCAAGATCTTTGGGTTATAAACATGCATGTCATGTTTCATCAAAATCGGTTCAAAATTGTGACCTCTATAGGGTCCACAACCTTGATATATTTTCACACTAATCGCTAACAAACGACGGACATTTTATGTGTCAATTTAAGTCCGATTTTCATGAAATTTGAACTCAACCTCCATTACCATGTAACGGTGATATAATCAAACGGTTTTTTAAATCAGATAATAATTTTGACCTCTAGAGGGACCACAGGCTAAAAAGGGCGATTTTTCGGACAATCAGGGGCCATAATTCAGGAAGTTATGATCCGATGGGCGCAAATATCGAAAGGAACCAAGATTTGGGGGTTATAAACATGGGTCATTCCATAAATGAGGGGGCCAAAGTGGGACATGGGTACTAAAATTTTAAGTAATCTCAATCACTGATAAACTTATACCAATAATAGGAGTAATGTATGCCATTTGCGGGACAGTTAATGATTTCTCATTGTTGAGTTCCAAAAAAAAGTAATAAACGATTTTACATGACAGGTTACGTACAGATTTCTCGTGTAAAGGGACACCAAATTAGACTTTTAATGCTAAATTTCTGTGGATGTATAAGATATATTAATGTGTTTATGATGTATTATTATTCAAATGAGGCACCTTCATAAAAAATCTAAGCAGAAATAGTGAATATTTGTGCCAACACCTCTTGTCAGCCAATGTCGATTACATGGATATTCCCAACTTCTCCATACAAACTTAAAAGTGTCTTTAGATGTTTAAAAAAAAAAGATTTTACAAAATTGTTGAAGTTTGTATGACCCTAACCCTCGACATGAACTACTGTACTTGAAAATCAGTATTGTATCATGAAAAATCACCAAGTAAAGGTTTAATGTGATCCGGAGTATTGCAGTTTCACGTGTAAAGGGACTCCAAATGTTGACGACTTGAATACTAATAATTTAATCAAGCCATATTAAGTAGTATTTCAACTTTAAAACTTAAACAATGAATGAACTTTCAAATATTAAAAAAAAATAAAACTTTCAACAATCAAAATGAGTAGCAGTCTTTGAGAATTGCTTGTGTCCCTTTCAATAGCTTACGTTGTGAACCCGTTTAGCCAAAAAAATAATTAAAAAAGACTTGAAAGAGCAAGGTAACATTTCAAAATTGTCAGCTTGTCACAGGGAAGCAAAGAAAATAATGGAGCATTAGTTACATACGTGTATACTAATACAATATCTCGTTAATGATAGGGACACGACATTTTTGGTTTCCCATTTTTATAATAATATTCTGACACTGCAACCATTCTGTCACGTGATCCCCGAATACCAAGGAAGCGATAATTTTCAGGTATCGAAGAATACTATTATTTTAGACTCGGCAATTATAACGTTCAGCATTTATGCACCGTATGCAAGAGAAAAATTCGCGTCACAACGTAATTTCAATCACAACGTAAATACTGGGACACTAAACTTTGATTCGAACTTATTCAGAAAATATCCATTCGCCGGGCCATCGACTGCTTTGGATATGTGTATCATGTGACCGTAAACTAAACATCTCTCTCTGACGTAATTCTCAGATAATAGACGGCGTTACCGGTGGCATAAACAAGCACTTCGTAAAATGAACGAGGGACGCAATTTCGAATGTCGATAAAGCTAATAAAATTTTTACGGACAATTTTACACTATACATCTGATTACGTATTCGGAATTTGTTATTTTTTCAACGCCAACGAGATGGAATAGAGATGAAACATTTTGGTTTTATTTTTCAAGTTAATATCTTGGCTAAACTGACAAAAATACAACGTAAATATTGGGGACACAAAAATTTACATTGTGAGGCGTGAATAAAAATCCTTCGTCTGAGATTATTTAACATTTGTTTAGAAATGAAAAATTACCAAACGAAATTTTACATCTTCTGCTGCATGTCTTATGAAAATATTTGGAAATATTAGTATTTTGCTCAACATGGTCTAGTTGTTAAAATGTTAAGTAAAAAATGTCCCCAAAAGTAACTCAAAATTTCAGGGACACCATGAATTGCAACATAAAAAAATTTAACCACAAACCGATTTTCTATGTTTTTATAGAACATAATTATAAAATAATAAACATATTACATGATGAATTACTTTTTTAAATAATTGGTGATCAGAAAATAGGTATTTTTGCTGCTTTGAGCAATGATATGTATGAATTTTCAATTGGACCCCTCATTTATGGAATGACCCATATGCATGTCAAGTTTCATCACAATCGGTCCAAAATTGTGACCTCTATAGGGTCCACAAGCTAAAAACATGATATTTCGTACAATCAGGGGCCATAATCCATGAAGTTCCGATCCGATAAATGCCAATATCGAAAGGAACCGAGATCTTATGGGGATAAACCTATATTTCAAGTTTCGTCAAAATCGGATAAGAATTGTGACCTGTAGAGAGTCCACAAACAAATTGTGGACGGACGGACAGGGGCGACGACATAATACGTCCACATGAAAATGTGGGCGTATAAAAAAGGATGGTAAATAAAATCTCTCTCTCTGGGCGTTAAACCAGAGAAACAAACGAACGAAATGATCTGCTCCTGTAATCTTTGATTTCTGGTATATGTACGCTATAGTTTTATCACTGTGCACTTAATATGGATTAACCTAAATCAGTGTGGACCACCACTAATGTAAGACAATTTTTCACGAATATAATCATTTTAGAGTTACATACTATGTATTATTACAATTCTATGCTACCCTGCTCGACTCTAATTCCAGCTAATTATAATACTATAAATAGTATGCAAATAAGTTTGTTTATGTGTTAGCTAATAACTACTGTAAATTTTCCCTCATTTATACGGCTTTAACCAATGAAAAATTATTGTTGTGTTGTACAGGCGTTGAGTAATACATCAGCCATTTTATAAAGAAACAAGCCAACAGTGAGGCTGATGTCCCCCGCCGAAATCCCAAAATAAATAGATGACACATATTAATTAATCGCACATTTATTTTTTTTCAAAGGTATCGACCAATCAAACTGAACACGAAGTGTCATCCAAAAATTGCTTATCTCTGCCTACCGTAAGAAGAAAATGCTCATCTTCGAACTCCATCAAGGCATTGACCTAATAAGCCTACACACCAATTTTGAACATTTTAACTCAATTCGAAGGAGCGTTATTGTGTTCCAAAGTCTCGGCAAATCAAATTGCTTATCGCTCTGCTTACCCTGAGCAGAAAATGCTCATTATCGATCTTAGTCAAGGTATTACTGTAATGAAACTATACACCAAGTTTCATCACTCTCCCTTAATTAGAACTAAAGTTATCGTGTCTCAAAGCATCAACCAATCAAATTGCTTATCTCTGCCTACCCTAAGCGGAAAATGCTCATCTTCGAACTCCATCAAGGCATTGACCTAATAAGCATATACACCAAGTTTGAACATTTTAACTCAATTAGAAGGAGAGTTATTGTGTTACAAAGTCTCGACCAATCAAATTGCGTATCGCTCTGCTTACCCTGAGCAGAAAATGCTCATTATCGAACTTAGTCAAGGTATTACTGTAATGGAACTATACACCAAGTTTCATCACTCTCACTTAATTAGAACTAAAGTTATCGTGTCCCAAAGCATCAACCAATCAAATTGCTTATCTCTGCTTACCCTAAGCAGAAAATGCTCATCTTCGAACTCCATCAAGGCATTGACCTAATAAGCATATACACCAAGTTTGAACATTTTAACTCAATTAGAAGGAGAGTTATTGTGTTCCAAAGTCTCGCCCAATCAAATTGTGTATCGCTCTGCTTACCCTGAGCAGAAAATGCTCATTATCGAACTTAGTCAAGGTATTACTATAATGAAACTATACACCAAGTTTCATCACTCTCACTTAATTAGAACTAAAGTTATCGTGTCCCAAAGCATCAACCAATCAAATTGCTTATTTCTGCTTACCCTAAGCGGAAAATGCTTATCTTCGAACTCCATCAAGGCATTGACCTAATAAACATATACACCAAGTTTGAACATTTTAACTCAATTAGAAGGAGAGTTATTGTGTTCCAAATTCTCGACCAATCAAATTGCGTATAGCTCTGCTTACCCTGAGCAGAAAATGCTCATTATCGAACTTAGTCAAGGTATTACTATAATGAAACTATACACCAAGTTTCATCAATCTCACTTAATTAGAACTAAAGTTATCGTGTCCCAAAGCATCAACCAATCAAATTGCTTATCTCTGCTTACCCTAAGCGGAAAATGCTCATCTTCGAACTCCATCAAGGCATTGACCTAATAAACACATACACCAAGTTTGAACATTCTAGCTCAATTAGGAAGAGAGTTATTGTGTCCCAAAAAGTGTGACAGACAGACGGACAGACAGACAGACAGACAGACAGACAGACAGACGGACGAACCCATTTTAATAGTCCCCAAACTTTCTTCGAAAGGCGGGGGACAATTAAACGATGACCAAGCTGAATCAGTGAATAGTTAAGTTGTGCGCTCGAGATAGTTAAGTCGAGCACTCGAGATAATTAAGTCGATCGCTCGAGATAATACAACCGAACACATCTCTACCGATGTTTTAAGCTATATGATTTGTGCATTATATTCAATGATAAACTTGCAGAATAAAAATTCATTTGTTTATTTTTACAGCCTATCCAAAGCTCATCCAAAACTGCAGTTACGGAGCGGATACCACCCCCACACACTCCACCCCATGTGCATCACCTCCACTAAATATTTCCCGTTGTATTTACCCCCTTCCAAGTGGGGAGTATATTGCATGTTATTATACGAATTAGTAATTGTATATATCGATGTTACAGAGTTTTGCTATGAGAGACTGACATTTCCTCTTATCTAGAACAGGGCGGAGGGCTTGACAAGGACAGTTGTCTAGTCGTTTGGATCGGATGAAAACCGAGGTCCAGCGTACACGTAAAAGGTCCCTTGGCAGTTGGAATTCGATATCAGAGTAGGCCGTAGCGCCGCTGCCCGGGCACAATTTCCCTCATAGCACACTGTGTGGCCTATTTCCGTCTTCAATAGCCCAGTTTGGGAGCAGAACAGTAGGACGTTAAACCCCATTTCATTTCTATGTAGAAGCTCAGGTCAGATCCAGGGCTATTTATTTCACAAGTAGGAACTGATAAATGTCTAATTTACCCCGGGCTTCTACATTCACCCCCTCCCCTGCGTATATAACATGGGGTGTATATAACATGTTATTATGCGAATCAATAATTATATATATCAAGGTTACACAGTTTTGCTATGAGAGATTAGCATATCCTCTTATTTAGAAGCTCGGGTCTGATCCAAAGTTATTGATTTCATATGTAGAAACTGATCATTGGTTTATTTACCGCGGTGCAAGTGGCGCGATCGTGTCAGACTTCTACATCCACCCCAACCCCAACCACCAACACCCCTACACACACACACGCACACTCCATCCTATGATCATCATCACCACCAAATATTTCCCGTTATATTTACACCCTTCTAAGAGGGGAGTACATAACATGTTATTATACGAATAAATAAAACACCCACCCCAACCCCACCCCACCGTTCCCCACACCTTATGGGTATTCTTATTAAATTCAGAGTCCTTGCTGTGGGAGGAAACCTACACGATTGAAAAGGAACCTGTATCATCAATTCGGATACGCTCACAACAGGGACCTAACCCAGAACTACAATCCAGAGGTAGCTGGCCAGTTATAGCTTGAAGCGCGACATCCAGATTACACACACCTTAACTTGGAAGGTTTCTCGGGTTGTGGAAGTGGAGATGTTGAATCCCCAGTTAGAACTAGGTGTAAGGACCAGTGTAGAATGTAGAAGCCCGGGTAAACTAGACATTGATCAGTTCCTACATATAAATAAATAAATAAATAAACCTGGATCCGACCTGTGCGTCTTCGTAAGAAATGAAATGGTGTTTAACGTCCTACTGTTCTGCTCCTAAACTGGGCTATTGAAGACGGAAATATGTCACACATGGATCTTTTACATGTACGCGGGACCATGTTTTTTTTGTCCGATCCAAATGACTAGACAATTGTCCTTGTCAAGAGGAAATGTCAGTCTCTCATAGCAAAACTCTGTAACATCGATATATACAATTACTAATTCGTATAATAACATGCGATATACTCCCCACTTGGAAGGGGGTAAATACAACGGGAAATATTTAATGGAGTGGAGTGTGCGTGTGTATGGGAGTGGGCGTATCCGCTCCGTAACTGCAGCTTTGGATGAGCTTTGGATGGGCTGTAAAAATAAACAAATGAATCTTTATTCTACAAGTATTGAATATAATGCACAAATCATATAGCTTAAAACATCGGTAAGACGTATTCGGCTGTATTATCTCGAGCGCTCGACTTAGTATCTCGAGCGCTCGACTTAATTATCTTGAGCACTCGACTTAACTATCTCGAGCGCTCGTCTTAACTATTTAGAGCGCTAGACTTAATATCTCGAGCGCTGGAGATAAAAATATTTTTTTGCATGTCCTAAATCAGCCACCGTAAAAAAATGTCTGATATTTCGTAAAAAAAAAAAATAGGTTGCCAGGCAACGAAACATACGCCCACAGCAGCTAAATCGTCCGGGCAGTCAACAAGGGTTGAAGCATATTTTTACTTTTTTTGGTAATGAAACATTTGTAACACACTAAAATTTGATTAAGAATAAGAGTAACAACATATTATGTAATTATCTGAAAATCATTAGAATTTGTTTGCTTTTTATAAAAGTTTTGCCCCAAGCTAACAATTAGTATAGGAAACATTTAATATCATGGATTTAGCTTTTCAGTTATCAAAATTCATTGAAAATCAAAATACTTGTTCGTTTCAACACCTTAAACTCTGTGTATCAATCTGAAGTCAATCAATCGGATGATAAGTTTGGCCTTTATAGCGTCACAAGGTTTTTTGAAGTGATCAAGGGAGACAACTCTGGATGTAATTATTTGAAATCGCTGAAAATCAACAGGCTTCTTCGTCTCATGACCTTAAACAGTGTGTGTGTATCTAAAGTCAATATGATATTAACTTTGGCCTCTAGAGCGTCCACAGGATTTTTTGATGTGATCAATGGCCATAACTCTGGCAGTAATTATCAGGAATCGTTGAAAATCAATAGGCTTCTTTGTCTTATGACCTTAAACACTGTGTATAAATTTCAAGTCAATCGGATATTAACTTTGGCCTCTAGAGCATCCACAAGATTTTTGAAGTAATCAAGGGCCACAACTCTGGCACTAATCATTAGAAATCGCTGAAAATCAATAGGATTCTTCGTCTCATGACTTCAAACAGTGTGTATAAATTTAAAGCCAATCGGATATTAACTTTGGCCTCTAGAGCGTCCATAAGATTTTTTTGAAGTGATCAAGGGCCATAACTCTGGCACTAATTATCGGAAATCGCTGAAAATGAATAGACTTCTTTGCCTTATGACCTTAAACATTGTGTATAAATTTAAAGTCAATCAATATTAACTTTGTCCTTTAGAGCGTCCACAAGATTTTTTCAAGTGATCAAGGGCCATAACTCTGGCACTAATTATCGGAAATCGCTGAAAATCAATAGGCGTCTCCGTCTCATGACCTTAAATACTGAGTATAAATTTAAAGCCAATCGGATATTAACTTTGGCCTCTAGAGCGTCCACAAGATTTTTTGAAGTGATCAAGGGTCATAACTCTGGTAGTTATTATCTGGAATCGCTGAAAAATAATAGGCTTCTTCGTCTCATGACCTTAAACACTGTGTATAAATTTAAAGTCAATCGGATATTAACTTTAGCCTCTAGAGCGTCCACAAGCAATTGTGGACGCCGGACCGACGGATGGACGGACGGACGGGGGCGACGACAATATACGCACACATTTTAATGTGGGCGTATAAAAATGGGTGCATTTGGGGAAAAAAATTCTCTGTCGGAAATTACCGGATTAAAATAATTAAAGTATTGTTGGATGGCCCGATGAATTGACTATCGTACGATACCCATTCCATACAATGATTAGGAAGCAAAATATGGCACGCCGAAAAATCAAATATTTTCTAATTTGGGCCATTTTGAGACGCCTTTATCTTGAAATATGAAACAAGGATTTTTTTAAAACTTTGTCTATTGAGAATCCCTTCAATGGTCTTGTGTACGAAATAGTCTAATAGGACATTGAAATGTCTGGAATAGGTCAAACAATTGACTGAAAATCGAAAAAAAGTTGAAAAATCATCAAATTTTGTTTTATTTAACAAATTTTTGAAAAAAATGTTATACATTCAGATAGCTGTCCTAATTACAATTCTAAGGATGTATATGTATGGAGCTATAGAAATTAAATTTTCGATATTTTTGCATTTTTGGCACTTTTGAACATAGGATTTCTCACTGGGATTTGATCTGATCATATAATGTAGTATATAACTACAGAGCACTGCTAGCATTCATATTTCAAAATCGGTTGTTAAACTATCCCGACAATGAATCGTATGCCGGAAGTAGTTAAAAAAAATCCCCCCCCAAAAAGGTACAAAAATTGGCACTCTTGCCAAAAACTTGAATTTTTCGCCAGATATTAGCGGACCAAAACAATTAAAGTGTTGTTGGATAGTCCCATGAATGGACTATCTTATGACATTTAAAATATACGAATTCATAATAATCTTTATTCATGTATTGAAGCCTTGCGGCCATAGTACAAATTTAGCATGTTGATGTGAAGATTTTGTACACTTAATCTAATTTTAACCATTAAAGGGGAAGACCAACGATTTTCAACAAGGTTTCCATAAATCATAAATATATATTCAGAAAGAATTCCCTCTGTAATACAAGTAAAAAAGTTTTTGTAAAAGAGAAATTAATTTTTATTAAAACCGGAAGTGACATAGTTGGTTCAACTCCCACTGGACTCTATAGAATGCATACAGATTTGGCATAAGTTTACTGCTGTATTGTGTTCACGCCTCATCCTTGGGCCAAAAATCTTATGAAATGGACTGTTTGTTAGGATATTATAAACACAAATTTATGGTGTTTTAACGTTGAGTACACAAAGCCGTCGCATAAATTCACTCACACTGAACAGTACGCTGTGGCCCAATTCACCCCGCATGGCTAAATATTTACATCACGTGGTTTGATTGACAGCTTACATGTGACATGTATGTCGTCTGCTTCGGTGTTTTTATGCGTGCTGAGTCTGCTGACAGTGTTTGTATTTATTTTGACACATGCATATTCAAATAAATATATTAATTTCCAAAGTTTGTCAACGTCTGGCACCAACGTATTGGAATATAAGATATCTCTTCTATGGGTCTACGGTATTGCCGTATAAACATTCGAGCCCACTCATTCTCAAGAGGAAATAGAAGAAAAGATAGGCTGGCACTGCCAGGCAGGATACGCCCACATTTTCGAGAGATGGACAGAGAACAAGCAATACCGAAAGTGATTTTTCCTACATCTTTAAGTCCTGTATTTCATACTGTATTGGGAGCAGCCATTTAGTTGGTCAGTTCCAGTCTGATATTAATGAAATTCGAAACCGACAATGATTATGGTGTGACGGTACACAACCTAGAAATGTGACTTTTCATCAAAATCGGATAAGAAATGTGACCTGTAGAGAGTCCACAACCATGATGTACCATATTTTTACACTATTCGCGTACAAATGGCGACCATTTCGTCCGGCAATTTTGGTACGATTTTCACGAAATTAGAACTCAACCTTCCTCATCAAAATCGAATTAAAATTGTGACCTATTCAGGGTCCACAACCATGATATATCATTTTTCGCGTACAAACGGCGGCCATTTTGTCTGTCAATTTTGGTCCGATTTTCCCAAAATTCAAACTCAACCTTCCTTACAGTGTAACGGTGATATAATCAAACGTTTTTTTAAATTGGATAATAATTGTGAAGTCCAGAGGGACCACAAGCTAAAGAAAGGGGGATTTTGCGTATAACCAGGGGCCATAATTCAGGAAGTTACAATCCGATATGCGCAAATATCGAAAAGAACCAAGATCTTTGGGTTATAACCATGAATTTCAAGTTTCATCAAAATCGAATTAAAATTGTGACCGTTACAGGGTCCACAACCTTGATATACCATTTTTAACAGTATTCGCGTACAAACAGCGGCCATTTTGTATGGCAATTTTGGTCTGATTTTCCCGAAATTCGAACTCAACCTTCCTTACGGTGTAACGATAATATAATCAAACGTTTTTTTTAATCGGATAATAATTGTGACCTCCAAGCTAAAAAAAGACGATTTTGCGTATAATCAGGGGCCATAATTCAGGAAGTTACGATCTGATATGCGCAAATATCGAAAGGAGGCAAGATCTTTGGGTTATAACCATGAATTTCAAGTTTCATCAAAATCGAATCAAAATTGTGACCTCCACAGGGTCCACAACCTTGATATACCATTTTTTAACAGTATTCGCGTACAAACGGCGGCCATTTTGTATGGCAATTTTCGTACGATTTTCCCGAAATTCGAACTCAACCTTCCTTAGGATATAACGGTGATATAATCAAACGGTTTTTTAAATCGAATAATAATTGTGACCTCCAAGCTAAAAAAAAGGCGATTTTGAGTATAATCAGGGGCCATAATTCAGCAAGTTACGATCCGCTATGCGCAAATATCGAAAGGAAGCAAGATCTTTGGGTTATAACCATGAATTTCAAGTTTCATCAAAATCGAATCAAAATTGTGACCTCCATAGGGTCCACAACCTTGATATACCATTTTTTAACAGTATTCGCGTACAAACGGCGGCCATTTTGTATGGCAATTTTCGTCCGATTTTCCCGAAATTCGAACTCAACCTTCCTTAGGGTGTAACGGTGATATAGTCAAACGTTTTTTTTAATCCAATAAATAATTGCGACCTCCAGAGGGACCACAAGCTAAAAAGGGTGATTTTTCGGACAATCAGGGGCCATAATTCAGGAAATTACATTCCGATAGCCGCAAATATCGAAAGGAACCAAGATCTTTGGGTTACAAACATGCATGTCAAGTTTCATCAAAATCGGTTCAAAATTGTGACCTCTATAGGGTCCACAAGCTAAAAACGTGATTTTTCGTACAATCAGGGGCCATAATCCATGAAGTTTTGATCCGATACATGCCAATATCGAAAGCAGCCGAGATCTTTTGGGGATAAACCTATATTTCAAGTTTCGTCAAAATCGGATAAGAATTGTGACCTGTAGAGTGTCCACAAACAAATTGTGGACGGACGGACGTCCGGACGGACGGACGGACAGGGGCGACGACATAATACGTCCACATGAAAATGTGGGCGTATAAAAAGGAAAAGCAGCTCATGTCGACATTATGTGCCATAATGCACTATAATATATGTCTCACATGCCCATAAATTTGGTCTGTGTATGTTGAAAAACGCTGTCATCAAGCACAAAAACATCGAAGCAGACGATGTCACTTGTAAGCTGACAATCAAACCACGTGATGTAAATATTTAGCCATGCGGGGTGAATTGGGCCACAGCGTACTGTTCAGTGTGAGTGAATTTATGCGACGGCTTTGTGTACTCAACGTTAAAACACCACAAATTCGTGTTTATAATATCCTAACAAACAGTCCATTTCATAAGATTTTTGGCCCAAGGATGAGGCGTGAACACAATACAGCAGTAAACTTATGCCAAATTTGTATGCTTTCTATAGAGCCCAGTGAGCGTGTTGAACCAACTATGTCACTTCCGGTTTAAATAAAAATTAATTTCTCGTTTACAAAAATTTATTTACTTTTGTTACAGAGGGAATTCTTTCTGAATATATATTTAAGATTTATGGAAACCTTGTTGAAAATCGTTGGTCTTCCCCTTTAACTAATACTTTCTAGTTTTATGAAAAAAATATAGATACAATAAATAGAGCGGTGCACAAAGTAGAGGAAGAGTAACAGTAAAGTGTAGGAAATGGCTACTATTTACAATGTTATAATAGTGTGTATATAATTATAACTATACCTATAACAATCTGATTAGTAAATTAAGGAGTAATATCTACAATTTTCAATATGAATAATTTCTTGTGATAATTGACAAACTGGATACAAGATTTATGCAGCAGTTGATAATGTTTTACGTATTTCAATTGTAAAATATATCAATTTTGAGATATTTATAACAACAGTTTGTTCATTATTTGACATTAATTGAATAAACTGGTACTTTGTGTATCATACTTGTTATCTACATGGATATATTTTGTTCTAAGGCTATATTGTATGCCGAGCATCTTAAAAGAAAGTGATGCTCATCTTCGCACTCATGCAGATCACATAAATGACATATTTTGTAATCCTCTGTCAATTTACGCCATTTACAAAGCGTGTTCATAAACAGGTATGATCCTCAGCAAAATTTAATAAGCGCACGCTTAAATCTCTTGTAATATGTTGACAACAAATACGGTTCTAGACCAAGCATACTTTTAAATTGGCTATAATATGTAAGTCTTGAGTTTTCATATACATGTAAGGAACAGTGCCATTCTTGGACACAACAGTCACAGATTCTCTGTGTGAATAGGTAAATAAATTCAGTGTAATTTCCAATTGTTTGGGAAATCCATACTATACCAAATCCATATCTAAATAGTAGCTTTTTTACATCGCTTGCCCACGTTTTCCTACCATTCATATCCAAGTTATGTAGCATTACATAAATTCGTTTGTTAAGTCGATGGTCTGGCAAGCATAAAAGATTAACCCAATATCTGATACATCTAGTTGCAGAGTAAACAAAAATATAGGATCTTCCGAGTTCACCTAAAACAGCAGTTACTAGTATGAGGAGGCAGTTTTAGTACATATCTAAAGAACTTTAGATGGACATTTTCTATTTTTGTACAAAAAAATGTCCCACTATCTCGGAGCCACACAACTACATAACGATTTCGTTTGGGGAGAGAGGGGGGGGGGTGTTTAGCCAAAATGTGAACGACTGATGCACATTCCCCCCACGCCCGCACCCACCCCCAGTGCAAGTGACGCAATCTGGAGCCAAGCACCACGTGTGAGTTTTCTAGAGTTGACATAACATCTGTACAATCTTACGCCCCACACACCAGTGGTACTACAAATTGTGCAGTTCACTATAATCATGAATATGATAGTGCTGAGACTGTACATAACGATTTCGTTTGGGGAGGGGGGGTGTTTAGCCAAAATGTGACCGACTGATGCACATTCAACCAACGCCCGCCCCCACCCCCAGTGCAAGTGACGCAATCTGGAGCCGAGCACCACGTGTGAGTTTTCTAGAGTTGACATAACATCTGTACAATCTTACGCCCCACACACCAGTGGTACTACAAACTGGGCAGTTCACTATAATCATGAATATGATAGTGCTGAGACTGTATAAGACAATAAATTTGAGGGTTAAAAAAATGATTTTAAAACGGAATTGAGCGCCGCAGGCGCGAAAAAATTTCAGATATGTAACCGCATAGAAGAATGATGTTATAATGGAATTGCGCCACTGGCGCGAAAAATTTTCAGATGTGCAACAGAGCTTTTAAATTTTTGGGACTGGGCTTGAAAATTTGAATCAATGTCATGGCAAATGGAAGGCCTATCTGTCAATTTCGCCTGTTTTGTGATTGTTTATCTCATTAATTCATTTAGTCGGAGACCGACTGCAGTGAGTACTTTTTTGCGACCGACTATTTTTTGCCATGGTAGAAAACATTTCATAGAACAACATATTCACAACAGAATAAGAGTGACAAGCAGACATGGTTATTTTATACTATAGTTTTGTGTAACGTATGTAATTTAGGCACACGGATTCATGCAACTACATTATAGTATTTGGGATCTATTCTGGCATTGTTTTTAAGACCGACTGCATTGACTTTGCGACCAACTATTTTTTTTGCCCCACCCCCCACATTTACGCCCCTGCCACAAAATAAAATTAGAAGAATCATATTATCGAATATTTGTACGACACAACTAAGATTGATACCTTGACACTTTTTGTCTATACATTTCATCATATTAGGGTCATTCCATGTCAACTGGACCAATGGTGGGAACATGACCCCCCCCCCTCCAAAAACATTATGGGAAGATGGTGGGAACATGACCCCCCCCCCTCCAAAAACATTATTAAAAAATATATGTTATAGTATACGGTCTTAAGCTAACAAATCTGAAATTTTTACCTCTCTAGATTAAAGATAGGTTGCCAGGCATACGCCAACAGCAGCTAAATCGTCCGAGCAGTCAACAAGGGTTGTCGCATATTTTTACTTTTTTCGGTAATGAAACATTTGTAATACACTAAAAACTGATTAAGAGTAACTCATTATGTAATTATCAAAAAATCATTAGAATTTGATTGCTTTTTATAAAGTTTTACCCCACGCTAACAATTGGTACATGAAACATTTAATATCATGGATTGTCGCATATTTTTACTTTTTTCGGTAATGAAACATTTGTAATACACTAAAAACTGATTAAGAGTAACTCATTATGTAATTATCAAAAAATCATTAGAATTTGATTGCTTTTTATAAAGTTTTATCCCACGCTAACAATTGGTACATGAAACATTTAATATCATGGATTTAGCTGTTCAGTTATCAAAATTCATTGAGAATCAAAATACTTGTTCGTTTCAACACCCTAAACTCTGTGTATCAATCTGAAGTCAATCGGATGATAAGTTTGGCCTCTACTACAGCGTCACAAGAATTTTTGAAGTTTTCAAAGGAGATAACTCTGGCAGTAATTATTTGAAATCCCTGAAAATCAAAAGGCTTCTTTGTCTCATGACCTTAATCATTGTGTGTAAATTTAAAGTTGATCGGATATTAACTTTGGCCTCTAGAGCTTCCACAGGATTTTTTGAAGTGATCAAGGGCCATAACTCTGGCAATAATTATTGAAAATCACTGAAAATCCATAGATGTATTCCTCTCATGATTGTAAACATTATGTATAAATTTAAAGTCAATCGGATTTTAACTTTGGCTTCTAGAGCATCCACAAGATTTTTTGAAGATCATGGGCCATAACTCTGGCACTAATTATCGGAAATCGCTGAAAATCAATAGGCTTCTTCGTCTTATGACCTTAAACACTGTGTATAAATTTAAAGTCAATCGGATATTAACTTTGGCCTCTAGAGCGTCCACAAGATTTTTTGAAGTGATCAAGGGCCATAACTCTGGTAGATATTATCGGAAATCGCTGAAAAACAATAGGCTTCTTCGTCTCATGACCTTAAACACTGTGTATAAATTTAAAGTCAATCGGATAATAACTTTAGACCCTAGAGCGTCCCGGACCGACGACAATTTGGGCGTATAAAAACTCACTGAGATATGGCCATTTTAAAATAGGGCACTGAAACGGACTATAAACTCAATTTTTTTTCAATTGCTTTAAACTCACATTTGTTATTGGAGAAGAACTCTCTAACTGTGTAATCTAAGACAACTTTTAGTGTAGATAACAAATTTAGCATCACACATAATGTGCGATTCAAGTTTTTTAGGCCACCAGGTGCCTAAATGCGGCTCAAATGAACTATTCACTTTTTTTTCACAATTTCCACAGCCACTGTTTTATGCATGACCACCAAAATTGGCAAAGTTAATGTCAGTTGGTATTTTATCAATTTACAAAAGATTCCGAGTCAATTGAATATATACTTTTCAAAATATTCAGCCTCAAAATTCAATCACACAGAAAATGTTCAAAATTTAACAATTTTCTTCTTCAATTTTGGACATGTGGGACAGAGGTTAAAATTTTGAAACAGGTTGAGAATGAAACTTCATTTACCCTATTATTGTAACATACATTAAAGCCCATCTTGTGTATTTTTGGTCTTATATTTTTAATTCGCACTTAAAATCTGTGCGGTGATAGTTTTAATGGCTATTATCAAAATTGTTGACTTTTCACATTGATTTTAAAATAACTTCTAAATGACCAATACCCTTTCAAATGTGTCTATTTATAGTTCCTTATTGCCTAGATTACAATTATGTAATAATTTTGCATCTACATCATACTGTTCGAAATTTATTTTGATTCCTAAATTAGGAAAAAAATTGTTATTCCGCGTCCCAAATTGTAGTATAGGTCTTTAACAATCAGATTAAAATCACCATAGACCCTACCTATTTGTTCTTTTAGAGCAACTCTTAGCATAGAATAAGGACTCCACAAACGCTTTGTGGAAGTCCACAAATAACAGATAAATTTGCCCCCCTTTTCTCGACAGATATTTACTTAAGATGCCTTGTAAAGAGAATATATTATCGAAGGTTGAGTATTTTTGATAGAACCCAGCATGATACTCATAGATAACATTATTTAAATTACACCAGGATAGTAGTCTGTTGTTTAGTACCTTTGTAAATATTTTACACAAACTGGACAGCAAGGAGATTCCCTGTAGTTATCGACATTGTCCACACAACCTTTCTTTTTATAGGACTTATAAGTACCTTGTGCCATTTCTCAGGGAAGTTCCCACTGTTCACAATTGCGTTAAATATGTTACAAAGGCCTGACTTTATTGTGTCCACACATTGATCAGAACAGATTTTTGAATTGGCCGGTGGAGTCCGTAGAAGGAATTTTACTTTTCCCCAAAATTTTCACAGGTTCGGAATGGAACTTTCCAAATTACAACTAAGTTGTTTACAGTACTCATTCTTTTTCGAACAGGATTTTGAATTTTTTTTTTTTTTTTTTTTTCGTGTAATTATTGAGATCAATATCACGTTTTGTAGTTCTGTATACATTTAGAGATTTAGATTTGGTTTGTTCACAATTCTGATCGAACCACAATTTTGATCGAACCACAGGGGTTGGGTATGGAGACGACGATATGGACGACATACTGTGAACATTGGTTTAGCTGCTCTGACAAGGACATGACTGAGCTTTTCAACTGAAACATTAACGTCAACGTGTCAAGGCGTTTTCAAGATCACCGAGAATATTGCTAGAGTAATCGTCTGAAATCGTATTTATAAAGTTATTTTTGTGTAGTGTGGGTTCCATTTGTACATATGCCGCTCATGTATCTGTGAATCATATTCAGTTCTTGTGTTTTGTATTCGATCGATGTAAGCCTTTATTTCACATTGAATTGGAAAGTGATCAGAGACATCAAACTGTCCAACTTTAAAGTCCCTTATTTGTGGAAATAGTTCTGTGGATGCCACCATATCGTCAACTACACTCTGGCCATTATTAGCCAGACACGTAAAGTCACCTTTGGGATCACTAGCAAAACGTCCATTCAATATGTGAATTCCAAAATCCTTACACAACCTGATAAATTCTTGCCCAAAGTTGTTTTCTTGTTTGTCCAGGTTGTTTCGAGGTGCACTGAACGTCTCTTGCTCATAAACGTTATTGGTGTCCTGTATATATTTCAAGGAGTCATCATGGGTAAAGTCATCTAGATGTCCAGTCCTGCAATTAAAATCTCCAGCACTGTGAGAAATCAGACTGGCATAGAACAAGGATTTACTCTAATGATTCAAATTCAAGTGTTGAGGATAGGGGTGGGCGATATAACCGGTATACCGGTGTATTGCGATTCAAACTTGCCAATATATCATATCGTGATACACGTCCAAGAACCGGTTCAGTCAATACGATCGGCAACTTCCGTAATAATCATTGGAATATTCCGTGAGATTGTCAATTCTATTGAAAACTTGAGAATTTCCTTGACGCATTTTTTGATGGCACGTGCCTGGCGGTAGCGAATCAACTCGCGGACCCTTCGTACTTGGCAACGGCATTAGCGAACCCAAGCGAGAAATCAATCAACTTATTTCTATTGTTTCTAATTTATTAATTAATGGTGATTGGGTAATAAAAGTAAAACCCGCGATGGAAAGGAATGTTTAATTCGCTAATCACCCAATAAGAAATATATGTTTCAACACCGGATCTTTCAGTATTTACGTAATAGGTCAGAGGTGAAAATTCACACCGTGCCTATCACTTTGGCGCTATTCCAATATTTTCACGCTGCCACTTATGATATTGAAAGTGAAATAGAATCAGATTTTATAATTTACTGCCAGGCATATTGTGGAATATGATAATGTCGAAGAAATCAACTATTTATTATTATTTTTTTTTTACGTTATGATGCGAAGAATACGTCTACTCGAGCCGAGATCAACCGTGTCGCCACCATCTTATACGTTCGATCAAACAGATAACAAAACTTACGGCTAATAATTCTAGACTTTGAAAAGCTAAATTGAATCAAAACTTTTAGGATTTAATACAAGCTAAATTAAGGAAAATTACACTGTCGAAGCTTTCAATGAAGCAAAGAAAACGACAATTCCCGTCATAAATCCAAAGAAAGGCAGAAATGTTAAATGCCGTAGGCGATGAAGTGACCGTTATTTGGGTGATGTTTCTTTTTAAAAGTTATATTTATATTTACTTTAACACTGCTGCCAACACGAAGTACTATATTTTTGTTTTATTTTTATTTTGCCAATAATATGATAGAGAAAAGTCATAATTGGCTTTTCAATATAATTTATAGTAATATAAAGGCTACTTTGTACAATTGAATTTTATATCATTGGGAAGAACACGACAATGTTTACATTTTTATGTATAGAAAATATTTTTTTAGTTATTTTCAATTTTGTATAGGGTATTAGGATTAACAATAATCCTCTAATTGGCTTTGGGAGATGGGCCCTGCTGATTTAATGAGCTTAGGGCTTAGGGGTAGGGTAGCTAATCTTTTAATTGGCTCAGGGCGTTTAATGTTGAATGTTGCATTATGCAATAAATGTAATGCAGAAGTGAGGTAAATAAAAACATGGGTTTTGTGGATATCTTGTTCTTGTAGTTGACTAGTTGTACAATAGAGGAATTGCATGTTCAAAGACCTTCACATGAGTTTCAGTGTTGCTATGAGATACATGTAAGGCTGTACTTTTGCAATAACACTTTCACAATATATTGCAATATGTATTGCAATACTACAAATCGCAATATATCGCAATACGATTTTTTTGACAATACCCACCCCTAGTTGAGGAGTCTTTATCATGGTAGTATTTGAGTTTTCAGGTGAGATATATATATATAAAGATAGGTTGCCAGGCAACGAAACATACGCCCACGGCAGCTAAATCGTCCGGGCAGTCAACAAGAGTTGTCGGATATTCTTACTTTTTTCGGTAATGAAACATTTATAATACTCTGAAATCTGATTAAGATTAACATCTCATAAAGAAATACTATACGAAATATTTAAAATCATGGATTTAGCTGTTCAGTTATCAAAATTCATTGAAAATCAATATACTTGTTCGTCTCAAGAACTTAAACTCTGTGTATCAATTTTAAGACAATTGGATGTTAAGTTTGGCCTCTATGGCGTTACAAAGATTTTTCAAAGCGATCAAGGGAGATAACTCTGGTAATAATTATTGGAATTCGCAGAAAATCAACAGGATTCTTCGTCTCATGACCTTAATAAAAACTGTGTATAAATTTCAAGTCAATCGGATATTAACTTTCGCCTTTAGAGCGTCCACAAGATTTTCTGAGGTGATCAAGGGCCATAACTCTGACAATAATAATCGGAAATCGCTGAAAATCAATAGGCTTCTTTTCTTTCATGACCTTGAACACTGTGTATAAATTTAAAGTCAATCAGGTTTTAACTTTGGCCGCTAGAGCATCCACAAGATTTTTTGAAGTGATCAAGGGCCATAACTCTGGCAGTAATTATCGGAAATCGCTGAAAATAAACAGGTTTCTTTGTCTCATGACCATAAACACTGTGTATAAATTTAAAGTCAATCGGATATTAACTTTAGCCTGTAGAGCATTGTGGACGCTGGACGACGGAGGGACGGGGGTGACGACAATATATACCACCACATTTCAATAACAATTAAAAATAACAATAACTTCCATTTGAAACAAAAAAGATAGGCTGGCACTGTCAGGCAGGATACGCCCACATTTTCGAGAGATGGATAGAGAACAAGCAATACCGAAAAATGATTTTTCCTACATCATTAAAGGGTCAATCCCGGTAACTTTTTGGGGAATAAAACTGCTTAATTTTGTGTTAATATCCCTTATATCCCATTACCTAAGGCCGACCAACTAACCCGATATTTGTGATGCTTGTAAATAACTTAAACCTGACAGTCTTCATCTGGAAATGGAGACCGTTGTATTATACGGTATCTGGATAAAACCAGACTTTTTTCTATAAAAATGATATGTAGGTGAAATTTACCCTTTGTTATCAAGTACAGTACATGGGTCATTCACTGTATAGACCTCTCAAGAAACGGGAATCGATTATTAGGTCACCCAATCAAAAAATTGACCTAAAATCTTAAAAGGGTTACGTGTCCGGATAAGCAGTGTTGACGTTAACGTCAAAACGACTCAATATTTTGAGCTGAAACTTTGAGCCAAGGTAAATACACCATGTCTCTATATTTTGGTCCATAAATTGTGTAAATGTTCGGACTTTAATTTTTGTGACTCTGTTCTTATCGGGATTGTCCTTTTAAGTTAGAATTTGATATGTGCAAATATCGAAACGAATTAATATCTTTGAGTTATAAAGTTGCATTTCGGTAGGCTTCAAATTCGACTGGGGATCATGTTGCTGAATCGGATAATAATTGTGACCTCCAGAGGGACCATAGGCGATTTTTCGGACAATCAGGGGCCATAATTCAGGAAGTTACGATCCGATATGAGCAAATAACGAAAGGAACCAAGATCTTTGGGTTATAACCATGCATTTCAAGTTTCATCAAAACCGAATTAAATTTGTGACCTATACAAGGTCCACAACCATGATATACCATTTTTTAACAGTATTTGCGTACAAACGGCGGCCATTTTGTTTGTCAATTTTGGTCTGATTTTCCCGAAATTCGAACTCAAACCTCAAGGTGTAACGGTGATATAATCAAACGTTTTTTTAAATCGGAAAATAATTGTGACCTCCAGAGGGACCAGAAGCTAAAAAGATAGGCTGCCACTGCCAGGCAGGATACGCCCACATTTTCGAGAGATGGATAGAGAACAAGCAATACTGAAAGTAGGTGGAAAAGGTGATTTTGAGATTATGATTATACATTTGATTTTATTAGTTTTTTAAGTAGATCTCACCATTCTTTTAACAAAACTTTTTACAGATTCAAAATCGGATGAAATTTTTTTTTTTTATTGAGGTTCAAAGTTGCGATTTTTGACTTTTCGCGGAAGAAAGGTTTTTCAACACTTTGAAAAGGTCATTTTGGGTGTTTTTTGTGAAGCAATATTTCATTTACTATCAAAACTATCAAAAATGTAGATGTAAAGTCATGAAATACAACTTTAAAGCTAATTATGTTTCAATTTTCACATTTCTGTATTAATTACACCGATTTCCACAGCAACTGCAAATTACATAAGTTTTCTCAAAAATTCCATTTTTGTCGAAGTGATTTTGGTCAATTTTTTCATCAAAAATGGTATTATCCATGTTACATCTGAAATATTGAACCTGGTTGTTATGCATTTTAAAATCAGTAGCTATCAAGTGAGATTAACAGAAAAAAAAAGAGTAAAAATATCTATATGCCTTTTCTCAAGAGCTGGATTTATGTTCATTTTTGAACAATTGTCCGCGGCACACATTTGCCTATTTTTGGGGGGTTTTGAGGACATTAATAAAATATGAAAGAATTGAGATAAGGAAGTGAAATTATATGAGTTTGTCAAAAAGTTTGTGAATTTTAAAAATTACATATTTCCAATCCGCCATATATTATCAATTTTGGTTGTCATAGCAACCAAAATTGAAAAAATGCAATTTTTGACCATTTTCAACGATATTTACCATAACCTAAAAGATGATCACCACATTTAAAAATAAGCATTTTAAAATATTTTACACCCAAGTAATGTCAAATGATATGGATTGTATAAGTTTGAGCCAAATATTAAGGAGTTTGAGTGGTTACCATAGCAACCACTGTATATTTTTTAAAAAAGCATCATTTTCCGATTATTTTCTCATTAATATTAATTTTTATATTATTTTCAGTCAGTAGTTGTCGGGCAATGATTGAACAAATAAATAATAACAAGATATTTATATGCCATCTCTTTATACGCTGGAAAGGGGTTCACTTTTGAAAAACATTCTGCAACTGGAAATTGACCAATTTTAGGCTTAAAAAAATCATGAAGAAATTGAGATTTTCAAGTGAAATTTGTGTACCGTACTGGTAAACGTAGTGAATTTTAAAAATTACTTATCTTCTCTCTTTTATAATACTTAATATTTGGTTGTTATAGCAATCAACCCCCCCCCCCCCCCCCCCCCAAAAAAAGGCAATGTTATTCAATTTTCAAACCATTTGATCACCATGAAAAACCAAAAAGGTAATGTTATTCAATTTTCAAACCAATTGATCACCATGCCAAACCACATATTTATTATGAATTGTATAATTTTAGAGAAATATAAAGGATTTTGGATGGTTGCCATAGCAACCAAATAATTTTAAAGAAAGGACAACTGTTTTATAATCACTGTTCTCAGCATTCGTTGCTTACACTATTGTTAGAATTCTGCTTTTACATATTATTTCTACTCAGAAGATAACAACATTGACCAATAGAAAAATATTCTCTAGTCTAAGGACTAAATAGTAAAAGTAGGTTACTCAGTTACTGATAGGCTATGGCCTAGTCATGTTTAAGGCCTGAGCCTGGAACCTACCATGTTGACTAGTCAAAGATTTTTTTGGTTTTACTTCACTTTTGAATATTTCTATTATTCCTTCAAATCAGTATATGTAGCCTATTGAGCAACTTTATTATTTTTTGTATATTTTAATCAATGTAAATAAATATCGTTTCTTTCAATTCGTTATTGTTAACTGATTAACAAATGTGATACTCGAGGTGTTAATAGTTCCCCTAAAAAACAAGAATTATAATAATTAGTATGACAACTGTAATATGAATATGATGCTAAATTATCTAATAAAGATAGGCTGGCACTGCCAGGCAGGATACGCCCACATTTTCTAGAGATGGACAGAAAACAAGCAATACCGAAAGTGATTTTTCCTACATCTTTAAGTCCTGTATTTCATACTGTATTGGGAGCAGCCATTTAGTTGGTCAGTTCCAGTCTGATAGTAATGAAATTCGAAACCGACAATGATTATGGTGTGACGGTACACAACCTAGAAATGTGACTTTTCATCAAAATCGGATAAGAATTGTGACCTGTAGAGAGTCCACAACCATGATATACCATATTTTTACACTATTCGCGTACAAACGGCGACCATTTCGTCCGGCAATTTTGGTACGATTTTCACGAAATTAGAACTCAACCATCCTCATCAAAATCGAATTAAAATTGTGACCTATACAGGATCCACAATCATGATATATCATTTTTTTAACAGTATTCGCATACAAACGGCGACCATTTTGTCTGTCAATTTTGGTCCGATTTTCCCGAAATTCAAACTCAACCTTCCTTACAGTGTAACGGTGATATAATCAAACGTTTTTTTAAATTGGATAATAATTGTAACCTCCAGAGGGACCACAAGCTAAAGAAAGGGGGATTTTGCGTATAACCGGGGGCCATTATTCAGGAAGTTACGATCCGATATGCGCAAATATCGAAAAGAACCAAGATCTTTGGGTTATAACCATGAATTTCAAGTTTCATCAAAATCGAATTAAAATTGTGACCTTTACAACGTCCACAACCTTGATATACCATTTGTTAACAGTATTCGCGTACAAACGGCGGCCATTTTGTGTGGCAATTTTGGTCTGATTTTCCCGAAATTCAAACTCAACCTTCCTTACGGTGTAACGGTAATATAATCAAACGTTTTTTTTTAAATCGGATAATAATTGTGACCTCCAAGCTAAAAAAAAGGCAATTTTGCGTATAATCAGGGGCCATAATTCAGGAAGTTACGATCCGATATGCGCAAATATCGAAAGGAAGCAAGATCTTTGGGTTATAACCATGAATTTCAAGTTTCATCAAAATCGAATCAAAATTGTGACCTCCACAGGGTCCACAACCTTGATATACCATTTTTTAACAGTATTCAGGTACAAACGGCGGCCATTTTGTATGGCAATTTTCGTCCGATTTTCCCGAAATTCGAACTCAACCTTCCTTAGGGTGTAACGGTGATATAATCAAACGTTTTTTTAAATCGAATAATAATTGTGACCTCCAAGCTAAAAAAAAGGCGATTTTGCGTATAATCAGGGGCCATAATTCAGGAAGTTACGATCCGATATGCGCAAATATCGAAAGGAAGCAAGATCTTTGGGTTATAACCATGAATTTGAAGTTTCATCAAAATCGAATCAAAATTGTGACCTCCACAGGGTCCACAACCTTGATATACCATTTTTAAACAGTATTCGCGTACAAACGGCGGCCATTTCGTATGGCAATTTTCGTCCGATTTTCCCGAAATTCGAACTCAACCTTCCTTAGGGTGTAACGGTGATATAATCAAACGGTTTTTTAAATCGAATAATAATTGTGACATCCAGAGGGACCACAAGCTAAAAAGGGTGATTTTTCGGACAATCAGGGGCCATAATGCAGGAAATTACATTCCGATAGCCGCAAATATCGAAAGGAACCAAGATCTTTGGGTTACAAACATGCATGTCAAGTTTCATCAAAATCGGTTCAAAATTGTGACCTCTATAGGGTCCACAAGCTAAAAACGTGATTTTTCGTACAATCAGGGGCCATAATCCATGAAGTTTTGATCCGATACATGCCAATATCGAAAGGAACCGAGATCTTATGGGGATAAACCTATATTTCAAGTTTCGTCAAAATCGGATAAGAATTGTGACCTGTAGAGAGTCCACAAACAAATTGTGGACGGACGTCCGGACGGACAGGGGCGACGACATAATACGTCCACATGAAAATGTGGGCGTATAAAAAGTTTTGCAAAATTGGGTATTTGTATCGACATATTATTTATTGTTGACATATGACTGACCTAATTATTCAGATCTATGTCGGTCGGTTCTATATAACTTCTATCAATCATCTAAAAACAAAATGTTGTACATCGCCAACGACAAATCCAGAAATAGTCATTCAAATTATTTCAACTGGTGTTGATTCTTTTGTTGGTCCAACTTTATTTGGGTATAATTCTCTTTTTGAGTGGAAAGAAATCGTATGTATACGGTACTACATTATCATCCACACGCCGACTCGCGGCTACAGTCAGTACAGACCACACGGACAGAGACCTGTGTGGATATTTTCCGGTTTCATTTCCATTCGCGTGCACAGAAATACATTAACATTGGGCTTGGATAATTCATTAAACAGCGAATTTATGATTTCAAAGCATTGAAACAGTCGACAATTTTACAGAATTTTTCCATTCTTGAAATATGTTTAGTGTTAAAAGTAGAGACGTGTGGTAGCTCGTCGTAGGTAATTTCCATTCGATCCTCAGATCCTGTCACGTGGTTATAAAAGAGCGCGAATATGAGTCATGTGATGTAAATAAAGTCAACTCCGTGAAAGACGTAAAAAAATGGATTTTAACTATGTTATTTATTTTCAGGCAAGTCTTTATACATTTAACATAACGCTTACTTCATAAATTAACATCGGATTTGCCTTTCGACGTAATTTACCACGAATATGAGCCTTAGGAACTTGGAATACATTTTAGTTTTGGTGTTGAAATGACGTCATAACAAGGCAAAACTATGCAATTTATTTTTGACAAAATTACTCATTGTATACAATTTTCAAATGCTCCGCTTAGATTCTTAAAATGCTCCGATTTTGTTGATTTTAATAGCATTGAAACGACAATAAAACGAACTTTCGATCGGTGGGGGGTGATATCCTGGCAAATCGCCACAAAAAAAGATTACGTGAATTGAAGCCTTCAACTTAAAAAAAATGCATGGTATTTCAAAATACCAACAAAGCACCCCCGCCGATCGAAAGATCGTTCAATTATCTTTCTAATGATATTAAAATGAAAAAAAAATATTAAAAATCGAAACCTGAGCGGAGCACTTGAAGTGGGGTACCCTCGTTTAAAAACGTGACAAAATTTTTTAGCGTAACGTCAAAACACGCGAAATTGACGTTTTTTAATTTACGTTTTTGAAATTAATATAAGGAACACATATATAAAAATTATATCACACAAAAGAACAATTTATCTGCTCCCAAAATATTTTTAAATTATTACAAATGATAAAATAGCGACTGTGTGACGTCAAGTTGACGAAAGGTTACAAATCGGGAAAAAATGATTTTCTTCCAACGCGAGCAATGGAGCTGTGACACCTACTGAAAGTGATTTTTCCTAAATCATTAAGTCATGTATTTCATACTGTATTGGGAGCAGCCATTTTGTTGGTCAGTTCCAATCTGATATTCATGAAATTCGAAGCCGATAATGATTATGGTGTGACGGTACACAACCTAGAAATGTGACTTTTCGTCAAAATCGGATAAGAATTGTGACCTGTAGAGAGTTCACAACCATGATATACCATATTTTTACACTATTCTCGTACAAACGGCGACCATTTCGCCGGGCAATTTTGGTAGGATTTTCACGAAACTCGAACTCAACCTTCCTCATCAAAATCGAATTAAAATTTTGACCTATACAGGGTCCACAACCATGATATACCATTTTTTAATAGTATTCGCGTACAAACGGCGGCCATTTTGTCTGTCAATTTTGGTCCGATTTTCCCGAAATTGGAACTCAGCCTTCCTTACAGTGTAACGTTTTTTTTTAAATCGGATAAAAATTGTGACCTCCAGAGGGACCAAAAGCTAAAAAAAAGGCGATTTTGCATATAATCAGGGACCATAATTCAGGAAGTTACGATCCAATATGCGCAAATATCGAAAGGAACCAAGATCTTTGGGTTATAACCATGAATTTCAAGTTTCTTCAAAATCAAATTAAAATTGTGACCTTTACAGGGTCCACAACCTTGATATACCATTTTTTAACAGTATTCGCGTACAAACGGCGGCCATTTTGTATGGCAATTTTAGTCCGATTTTCCCGAAATTTGAACTCAACCTTCCTTACAGTGTAACGGTAATATAATCAAACGTTTTTTTAAATTGGATAATAATTGTGACCTCCAGAAGAACCACAAGCTAAAAAAAAATAGGTTGCCAGGCAACGAAACATACGCCCACACAGCAGCCAAATCGTCCGGGCAGTCAACAAGAGTTGTTGCATTTTAAGTAATCATCAGAAAATCATAATTCAAACTCACCCATAACTACGGTGTAACTGTGATATAATCAAACGTTTTTTTAAATCAGATAATAATTGTGACCTCCAGAGGGACCGCAAGCTAAAAAGGGTGATTTTTGGTACAATCAGGGGCCAAAATTCAGGAAGTTACAATCCGATATGGGCAAATATGCAATGGAACCAAGATCATTAGGTTATAAACATGTATTTCAAGTTTCATCAAAATCAGTTCAAAATTGTGACCTCTATAGTGTCCACAACCTTGATATAACATATTTTCACACAATTCGCGTACAGACGGCGGCCATTTTATCCGTCAACTCTGGTCCGATTTTCACAAAATTCAAATTCTCTCTTCATTACCATGAAACCGTGATATAATCAAACGTTTTTTTATAAATCGGATAATAATTTTGACCTCCAGAGGGACCACAAGCTAACAAAAGTGATTTTTCGGACAATCATTCAGGAAGTTATCATCCGATGGGCGCAAATATTTAAAGGAACCAAGATCTTTGGGTTATAAACATACATGTCAAGTTTCATCAAAATCGGTTCAAAATTGTGACCTCTATAGAGTCCACAACCTTGATATAACATATTTTCACACTATTCATGTACAAACAGCGGCCATTTTGTCCGTCAATTTTAGTCCGATTTTCACAAAATTCAAACTCTCTCTTCATTACCATGTAACTGTGATATAATCAAATGTTTTTTTAAATCAGATAATAATTTTGACCTCCATAGGGACCTAAAGCTAAAAAGGGCGATTTTTCGGACAATCAGGGACCATAATTCAGGAAGTTACAATCCGATTGGCACAAATATCGAAAGGAAACAAGATCTTTGGGTTATAAACATGCATTTCAAGTTTCATCCAAATCAGTTCAAAATTGTGACCTCTACACTGTTCACAAGCTAAAAGATAGGCTGGCACTGCCAGGCAGGATACGCCCACATTTTTGAGAGATGGATAGAGAACAAGCAATACCGAAAGTGATTTTTCCTACATCATTAAATTGGATAATAATTGTGACCTCCAGAAGAACCACAAGCTAAAAAAAAATAGGTTGCCAGGCAACGAAACATACGCCCACACAGCAGCCAAATCGTCCGGGCAGTCAACAAGAGTTGTTGCATTTTAAGTAATCATCAGAAAATCATAATTCAAACTCACCCATAACTACGGTGTAACTGTGATATAATCAAACGTTTTTTTAAATCAGATAATAATTGTGACCTCCAGAGGGACCGCAAGCTAAAAAGGGTGATTTTTCGTACAATCAGGGGCCATAATTCAGGATGTTACAATCCGATATGGGCAAATATGCAATGGAACCAAGATCATTAGGTTATAAACATGTATTTCAAGTTTCATCAAAATCAGTTCAAAATTGTGACCTCTATAGTGTCCACAACCTTGATATAACATATTTTCACACAATTCGCGTACAGACGGCGGCCATTTTATCCGTCAACTCTGGTCCGATTTTCACAAAATTCAAATTCTCTCTTCATTACCATGAAACCGTGATATAATCAAACGTTTTTTTATAAATCGGATAATAATTTTGACCTCCAGAGGGACCACAAGCTAACAAAAGTGATTTTTCGGACAATCATTCAGGAAGTTATCATCCGATGGGCGCAAATATTTAAAGGAACCAAGATCTTTGGGTTATAAACATACATGTCAAGTTTCATCAAAATCGGTTCAAAATTGTGACCTCTATAGAGTCCACAACCTTGATATAACATATTTTCACACTATTCATGTACAAACAGCGGCCATTTTGTCCGTCAATTTTAGTCCGATTTTCACAAAATTCAAACTCTCTCTTCATTACCATGTAACTGTGATATAATCAAATGTTTTTTTAAATCAGATAATAATTTTGACCTCCATAGGGACCTAAAGCTAAAAAGGGCGATTTTTCGGACAATCAGGGACCATAATTCAGGAAGTTACAATCCGATTGGCACAAATATCGAAAGGAAACAAGATCTTTGGGTTATAAACATGCATTTCAAGTTTCATCCAAATCAGTTCAAAATTGTGACCTCTACACTGTTCACAAGCTAAAAGATAGGCTGGCACTGCCAGGCAGGATACGCCCACATTTTTGAGAGATGGATAGAGAACAAGCAATACCGAAAGTGATTTTTCCTACATCATTAAGTTAGAATTTGATATGTGCAAATATCGAAATGAATTAAGATCTTTGGGTTATAAAGGTTCATTTCAGTAGGCTTCAAATTCGACTGGGGATCATGTTGCAAAGTGGGTAAGATGCTGGCTCGGTAGCCTTGAGGTTGGGTGTTTGATCCCTGCATTGGGTGACAAAGTTCATCTAGATTTTCTAGCGTGGTTTCCCCTTGTTCGTGATGAAGGATGGATGGCCTGAAAAGAACAGTTGACAATTTTGGTCCGATTTTCACGAAATTCGACCTCAACCTTCATTACGATGTAACGGTGATATAATCAACCGTTTTTTTTAAATGGGATAATAATTCTGATCCCAGAGGGGTCACAAGCTAAAAGATAGGCTGGCACTGCCAGGCAGGATACGCCCACATTTTCGAGAGATGGACAGAGAACAAGCAATACCGAAAGTGATTTTTCCTACATCTTTAAGTCCTGTATTTCATACTGTATTGGGAGCAGCCATTTAGTTGGTCAGTTCCAGTCTGATATTAATGAAACTCGAAACCGACAATGATTATGGTATGACGGTACACAACCTAGAAATGTGACTTTTCATCAAAATCGGATAAGAATTGTGACCTGTAGCGAGTCCACAACCATGATATACCATATTTTTACACTATTCGCGTACAAACGGCGACCATTTCGTCCGGCAATTTTGGTACGATTTTCACAAAATTAGAACTCAACCTTCCTCATCAAAATCGAATTAAAATTGTGACCTATACAGGGTCCACAACCATGATATATCCTTTTTTTAACAGTATTCGTGTACAAACGGCGGCCATTTTGTCTGTCAATTTTGGTCCGATTTTCCCGAAATTCAAACTCAACCTTCCTTACAGTGTAACGGTGATATAATCAAACGTTTTTTTAAATTGGATAATAATTGTGACCTCCAGAGGGACCACAAGCTAAAGAAAGGGGGATTTTGCGTATAACCAGGGGCCATAATTCAGGAAGTTACGATCCGATATGCGCAAATATTGAAAAGAACCAAGATCTTTGGGATATAACGATGAATTTCAAGTTTCATCAAAATCGAATTAAAATTGTGACCTTTACAGGGTCCACAACCTTGATATACCATTTTTTAACAGTATTAGCGTACAAACGGCGGCCATTTTGTATGGCAATTTTGGTCTGATTTTCCCGAAATTCGAACTCAACCTTCCTTACGGTGTAACGGTAATATAATCAAACGTTTTTTTAAATCGGATAATAATTGTGACCTCCAAGCTAAAAAAAAGGCGATTTTGCGTATAATCAGGGGCCATAATTCAGGAAGTTACGATCCGATATGCGCAAATATCGAAAGGAAGCAAGATCTTTGGGTTATAACCATGAATTTCAAATTTCATCAAAATCGAATCAAAATTGTGACCTCCACAGGGTCCACAACCTTGATATACCATTTTTTAACAGTATTCGCGTACAAACGGCGGCCATTTTGTATGGCAATTTTCGTCCGATTTTCCCGAAATTCGAACTCAACCTTCCTTAGGGTGTGACGGTAATATAATCAAACGCTTTTTTAAATCGAATAATAATTGTGACCTCCAAGCTAAAAAAAAGGCGATTTTGCGTATAATCAGGGGCCATAATTCAGGAAGTTAAGATCCGATATGCGCAAATATCGAGAGGAAGCAAGATCTTTGGGTTATAACCATGAATTTCAAGTTTCATCAAAATCGAATCAAAATTGTGACCTCCACAGGGTCCACAACCTGGATATACCATTTTTTAACAGTATTCACGTACAAACGGCGGCCATTTTGTATGGCAATTTTCGTCCGATTTTCCCGAAATTCGAACTCAACCTTCCTTAGGGTGTAACGGTGATATAATCAAACGGTTTTTTAAATCGAATAATAATTGTGACCTCCAGAGGGACCACAAGCTAAAAAGGGTGATTTTTCGGACAATCAGGGGCCATAATTCAGGAAATTACATTCCGATAGCCGCAAATATCGAAAGGAACCAAGATCTTTGGGTTACAAACATGCATGTCAAGTTTCATCAAAATCGGTTCAAAATTGTGACCTCTATAGGGTCCACAAACTAAAAACGTGATTTTTCGTACAATCAGGGGCCATAATCCATGAAGTTTTGAATCGATACATGCCAATATCGAAAGCAGCCGAGATCTTTTGGGGATAAACCTATATTTCAAGTTTCGTCAAAATCGGATAAGAATTGTGACCTGTAGAGAGTCCACAAACAAATTGTGGACGGACGGACGTCCGGACGGACAGGGGCGACGACATAATACGTCCACATGAAAATGTGGGCGTATAAAAAGATAGGCTGGCACTGCCAGGCAGGATACGCCCACATTTTCGAGAGATGGACAGAGAACAAGCAATACCGAAAGTGATTTTTCCTACATCTTTAAGTCCTGTATTTCATACTGTATTGGGAGCAGCCATTTAGTTGGTCAGTTCCAGTCTGATATTAATGAAACTCGAAACCGACAACGATTATGGTGTGACAGTACACAACCTAGAAATGTGACTTTTCATCAAAATCGAATAAGAATTGTGACCTGTAGCGAGTCCACAACCATGATATACCATATTTTTACACTATTCGCGTACAAACGGCGACCATTTCGTCCGGCAATTTTGGTACGATTTTCACAAAATTAGAACTCAACCTTCCTCATCAAAATTGAATTAAAATTGTGACCTATACAGGGTCCACAACCATGATATATCATTTTTTTAACAGTATTCGCGTACAAACGGCGGCCATTTTGTCTGTCAATTTTGGTCCGATTTTCCCGAAATTCAAACTCAACCTTCCTTACAGTGTAACGGTGATATAATCAAACGTTTTTTTAAATTGGATAATAATTGTGACCTCCAGAGGGACCACAAGCTAAAGAAAGGGGGATTTTGCGTATAACCAGGGGCCATAATTCAGGAAGTTACGATCCGATATGCGCAAATATTGAAAAGAACCAAGATCTTTGGGATATAACGATGAATTTCAAGTTTCATCAAAATCGAATTAAAATTGTGACCTTTACAGGGTCCACAACCTTGATATACCATTTTTTAACAGTATTCGCGTACAAACGGCGGCCATTTTGTATGGCAATTTTGGTCTGATTTTCCCGAAATTCGAACTCAACCTTCCTTACGGTGTAACGGTAATATAATCAAACGTTTTTTTAAATCGGATAATAATTGTGACCTCCAAGCTAAAAAAAAGGCAATTTTGCGTATAATCAGGGGCCATAATTCAGGAAGTTACGATCCGATATGCGCAAATATCGAAAGGAAGCAAGATCTTTGGGTTATAACCATGAATTTCAAATTTCATTAAAATCGAATCAAAATTGTGACCTCCACAGGGTCCACAACCTTGATATACCATTTTTTAACAGTATTCGCGTACAAACGGCGGCCATTTTGTATGGCAATTTTCGTCCGATTTTCCCGAAATTCGAACTCAACCTTCCTTAGGGTGTGACGGTAATATAATCAAACGTTTTTTTAAATCGAATAATAATTGTGACCTCCAAGCTAAAAAAAGGCGATTTTGCGTATAATCAGGGGCCATAATTCAGGAAGTTACGATCCGATATGCGCAAATATCGAAAGGAAGCAAGATCTTTGGGTTATAACCATGAATTTCAAGTTTCATCAAAATCGAATCAAAATTGTGACCTCCACAGGGTCCACAACCTGGATATACCATTTTTTAACAGTATTCGCGTACAAACGCCGGCCATTTTGTATGGCAATTTTTGTCCGATTTTCCCGAAATTCGAACTCAACCTTCCTTAGGGTGTGACGGTAATATAATCAAACGTTTTTTTAAATCGAATAATAATTGTGACCTCCAGAGGGACCACAAGCTAAAAAGGGTGATTTTGCGTATAATCAGGGGCCATAATTCAGGAAGTTACGATCCGATATGCGCAAATATCGAAAGGAAGCAAGATCTTTGGGTTATAACCATGAATTTCAAGTTTCATCAAAATCGAATCAAAATTGTGACCTCCACAGGGTCCACAACTAGTTCTGGATCTGACTATGGTTCTGTAGGACAATTTGAGTAGGGAGAATTTTTTGGTAGAAATGTTTAGTAGGTGGCTTTGTCAATATTTTGGACTTGGGTGGACACTCACCACGTGGTAGGTTATTCCGCTATGACGTCATCAAAGATGGCCGCCGACATTATATCAATTTTATCCTATCTGCTCTAGTTTTCTGCCAATTTCTATGAAATAAAAGTCAGAATGAAGCAGTTTATGCAAACTAAAGTGAAAAATATATTTATAATTAAACTTCTTTTCATTTTTTACGAAAACCCATATCCGATTTTTAAGTGACAACGCAAAAACCGCTCTAAAATATAGAAAAATAATGAATTACAATGGTATAACAATAAGAAACTCGTTGATAACACTTAAATAGGATTATTACAAGTTCCATTATAGCCTTTGACAATCATACGTTTCCAAAACGAACAACAGGGTAACTAATTGGCTCTGCACATTTTACACAGACGCAAGCACCGATAAAATCGGGATACTTTTGTACATTGAATTGCGTAAACCAAAGAATTTTTAGATATTTCAAAGCCAAAATGACATGTATCTAAATGAAAGAATACATTATCAAGACAATGATGTAGGTAGTATTTATTGCGCATGCTTTCAAGATAAGGATATGACATCACTGTTTGACTTGTAGAATATGTCTAGCCTCGTTTTTCGAGTCCCTTGTTATAAATGTCGTTGAACCGCATTATGGTACACTATTAATGTACCAATGGTAAAATGTTTATTTTGTCTTAAATATTGGATATCAAAAGCCCACCTTTTCCTGGTAAGACCCCAACAGCAATGTTGATTAAAACTAAAAAAAATAATTCATGTTTTCAATGTCAAAGACTTTTTAAAATGGAAAGTTTATATATAATAGAAAAAAAAAATCTATTATTACCGTAAACATACTAAATATCGCACATTATGCTAACTGAGCAGGCAACTATTTCTACACCGTTGTCAGTACGTCTGCAATTGGTTCTAACTAGTTTGTAGTTCGAACGCTCTCCTATTGCATGAGCAATGCTGTCCTGGCCCGAAGGCTACAAAGATCCATCGAGTTCTTGCCATTCCTTTTCCGGTTCAATGCTTAGAGTTGTGATGATCAAGCTCCCATCACATCACAGGGTGCTCTACAACTTTGAACCTGTTCAAAATACTCCCGTCCTGCAATTAGACGGGGGGGGGCAACTTTCTTAAAACAAGATGGCCGTACTAGGAACGACAGACATTGCCGTACTAGGAACAGAATTACACCGTACTTCGATCCGGCAAGGGACGTGTTACAATTTAAGGTGGTCAGGGTGGATAATTGTTTTAGATTTTTACTAGTATTGAATGTGTAGGTTTGCTGAACTCATGCATTTGATGGAGAATTCAATTTATAATTTGCACGTATTTTCACAATTTAAAAACCTATAATTTATACTTAATTTACTGCATGCAATTTTAAAACCTTTCATATTTGAATTTATTATTTGAGTATTCATTTATTTATTTCTGTAATATAATATAATATAATGTGGAGGAAGTTCAATGAAGCCATCTTCTAAGCATTCTTTTTGTTCTAAATGGCTGTAGACCTTAGAGGGGTTGGGATGGCACTCCGGTTTCCTCCCACTGCTAAAGACCCCTACGCGCAAGCGAATTATTGAAATAAAAATGAAACCATATGTTAATCCCAAATGACCTAGTTTGTGTCGAGAGGACGTTAAACCCCATTTCTCTCTCTCTCTCCCTGTTGACATTAGACTGACTTCCACCAGCACCAACATGTATCCACGTGAATTTGTCATCTGCATCTACCAAGGTCATTAACACTATTGAGCAGAAGCCTTTGTAATTGTGGTACATTGTGCCAGTCTCGGCACAATCATATTTGAATTTATTATTTGAGTATTCATTTATTTATTTCTGTAATATAATATAATATAATGTGGAGGAAGTTCAATGAAGCCATCTTCTAAGCATTCTTTTTGTTCTAAATGGCTGTAGACCTTAGAGGGGTTGGGATGGCACTCCGGTTTCCTCCCACTGCTAAAGACCCCTACGCGCAAGCGAATTATTGAAATAAAAATGAAACCATATGTTAATCCCAAATGACCTAGTTTGTGTCGAGAGGACGTTAAACCCCATTTCTCTCTCTCTCTCCCTGTTGACATTAGACTGACTTCCACCAGCACCAACATGTATCCACGTGAATTTGTCATCTGCATCTACCAAGGTCATTAACACTATTGAGCAGAAGCCTTTGTAATTGTGGTACATTGTGCCAGTCTCGGGCGGCTTTCTGGGCTCCACAGGCTTGTAGGGCAGATGATTACATCATTTTTGAGCTCAATCATCAAGGCATCATAGGTTTTTTTCACCAACATTGCAAGAAATCTTGAGAGAGAGTTTATGATGTTTATGGTCCATTCGACACAAACTAGGAGGGTGTTGGGTGGCCGAATGGTTAGCACTTGCGTGCTGTATCATAAAGCCTGTCATTGAGTCAACTGGCGTGGTTTCGAATCCCCGGTTGTATGTGACTGTCCAACCTTGTGGGTTTTCTCTGACTCCTCTGGTTTCCTACCACTGCTAAAGACCCCTACGCACAAGCGAATTATTGAAATAAAATTAAACCATGTTCGTCCCGAAATGACCTAGTTTGTGCCAAGTGGATGTTAACCCCCAATTCTCTCTCTCAAATAAAAACTAGGCCATTTCATTAATTCGCTAGCGCGTAGTGGTTTTTAAAAGTGGAAGGAAACCGGAGGACCCGGAGAAAACCCAAGAGATTAAATAAGCGACCCTACTACTTGTCATGTACAAGCCGGAAAACGAAACCACGCCATTTGAATTAATGACAGCATTATAATGCAACGCGCACACATTAACCATTCGGCCAACCAACCCCCATAAACCAGCGAGGAAACAGCCAATAGTGTATACCCTACGTTGTTACACGTCTCTAGTAGGATCGAATTACGGTAGTCTCGTTCATAGTCACTCCGTTTAATTAAACAAATGGGAAAATTTTGAACAGACTCAAAGTTCTGGGACACCTTACCCTCCACGAATTTCATAAGCAGATCGTAAACAGTTGCTACTACGTTTGAACCTTTCACAAATAATTTGAGTCCGGTTGGCAACATTTTTCAGAACGTAGTGAAAACTAGTTTGGTGTGATGGGGGCTTTAGTCATTTGTCAATGTGAAAATATAAACACCTTGGAGCCACCGCAGAAGTTATTGTGTGCGCAGTGAGCCATCTCTGCTCATGGTTTACTCATCCCTTGAATCCGTCAAATAAAAAAATATCACCAAAGCTGGATTTGGTGCTTTTTGATGCTGCGTGTTCGTGCCCTTTTTTTATTGAACCTACAAATCTCGCCCCGAAATCCCGGCGCTAGAACGTTAATGAACTTTGACATGTTTATACCACGGTCATCTGTTCATGCGGAGATATCAACATCTTTGAGCCACCAAAGCTAGTTTAGAAGTTATTGAGTTCCCCGCTAACCTACACTTATCCGATTCCCCTATACTTTTAGTATGTTTACAATAATATATCAAGAAAATGCAACATAGGATGCTTCTAAAATTTAAAGTCTAGTAGTTTATTGATCCCATGAGTCTGTGAAATAAAATACATTTTGCCACCATACTTATTTTTATGCGTGCAGTAAGCCTATTCTAACCTGATTCCCCCATACTTTTAATATGTTTACGGTAATAGATCTCGAAAATTCAACATAGGAGGCTTCTGAAATTTTGCAATCTAGTAATTTATTCATACCTTGATTCTGTGAAATAAAAAACATTAGGCCTATGCCACCAAAGCTGATTTGGATACTGTTCGATGCAAAGTGGACGTAGCCTTTTTCTACGTGCCCAGTTAGCCTAGTTATAATGTTTACAGTAATAGGGTTTTTTTTGTGTGTGGGTGTCTACTATTTATATATAATTTTCTTTAGCATGTCTTAAAATGTTATTTATTAATATAAAGGTAACACATATTTATCATGATGCAAATAAATACATAGGTTTTATTGGCGTTAGGTATATGTTTGCTAACTTCACTTCGAATCCCGGTGCAATAATCCATCTTGTGGTGACTATGTATTGTGATATCACATATTGTGGTAATTTTTTCTTGACATCATAAATTAGTCATACGGCGGAATGCTTTATGCATGCACATATAAAAAGACCAAACGTCTTCTTTGAGTGTTATTGAAGAATTTCTTATTGTTTTAGCATTGTAAATATGTTAATTTATTTTTTTACATTTTTGAAGATTTTCCATGTTTTCACTTAAAAATGTGGCATGTATTGTCTTGAAAATTAATAAAACAATTTATCAAAAAATATTTTCGTCACTTAAGTCTACATAAACATCTTCATTCTGGCCTTTATTTCATAGAAATTGACAAAACACTGGAGCTGGTAGGCTAAAATTAATATAACGTCGGCGGCCATCTTTGATGACGTCATAGCGGAATAACCTACCACGTAGTGAGTGTCCACCCAAGTCCAAAAAATTTACTTAGGCACCAACTAAACATTCCTACAAAAAAATTCTCCCTACTCAAACTTTCCTACAGAACCATAGCCAGATTCCGGATTAAACCTGGATATACCATTTTTTAACAGTATTCGCGTACAAACGGCGGCCATTTTGTATGGCAATTTTCGTCCGATTTTCCCGAAATTCGAACTCAACCTTCCTTAGGGTGTAACGGTGATATAATCAAACGGTTTTTTAAATCGAATAATAATTGTGACCTCCAGAGGGACCACAAGCTAAAAAGGGTGATTTTTCGGACAATCAGGGGCCATAATTCAGGAAATTACATTCCGATAGCCGCAAATATCGAAAGGAACCAAGATCTTTGGGTTACAAACATGCATGTCAAGTTTCATCAAAATCGCTTCAAAATTGTGACCTCTATAGGGTCCACAACCTTGATATAACATATTTTCACACTATTCGCGTACAAACGGCGGCCATTTTGTCCGTCAATTTTGGTTCGATTTTCACGAAATTCGAATTCAGCCTTCATTACCATGTAACGGTGATATAATCAAACGTTTTTTTAAATCAGATAATAATTTTGACCTCCAGAGGGACCACAAGCTAAAAACATGATATTTCGTAAAATCAGGGGCCATAATCCATGAAGTTCCGATCCGATACATGCCAATATCGAAAGGAACCAAGATCTTATGGGGATAAACCTATATTTCAAGTTTCGTCAAAATCGGATAAGAATTGTGACCTGTAGAGAGTCCACAAACGGACAGGGGCGACGACATAATACGTCCACATGAAAATGTGGGCGTATAAAAACGTGATTTTTCGTACAATTGTGATAATAAATTTGACCTCCAGAGGGACCACAAGCTAAAAAGGGCAATTTTTCGGACAATCAGGGGCCATAATTCAGGAAGTTACGATCCAATGGGTGCAAATATCGAAAGGAACCAAGATCTTTGGGTTATAAACATACATGTCAAGTTTCATCAAAATCGGTTCAAAATTGTGACCTCGATAGGGTCCACAACCTTGATATAACATATTTTCACACTTTTGCGTACAAATGGCGGCCATTTTGTTTGTCAATTTTGGTCCGATTTTCACGAAATTTGAACTCAACCTTCATTACCATGTAACGGTGATATAATCAAACGTTTTTTTAAATCAGATAATAATTTTGACCTCCAGAGGGACCACAAGCTAAAAACATGATATTTCGTACAATCAGGGGCCATAATCCATGAAGTTCCGATCCGATACATGCCAATATCGAAAGGAACCAAGATCTTATGGGGATAAACCTATATTTCAAGTTTCGTCAAAATCGGATAAGAATTGTGACCTGTAGAGAGTCCACAAACAGACAGGGGCGACGACATAATACGTCCACATGAAAATGTGGGCGTATAAAAACGTGATTTTTCGTACAATCAGGGGCCATAACCCATGAAGTTACAGTCCGATACATGCCAATATCGAAAGGAACCGAGATCTTAGGGTGATAAACCTATATTTTAAGTTTCAGGGTCCACAACTTTGATATACCATTTTTTAACAGTATTCGTATACAAACGGCAGCCATTTTGTATGGCAATTTTGGTCCGATTTTCCCGAAATTCGAACTCAACCTTCCTTAGGGTGTAACAGTGATATAATCAAACGTTTTTTTAATAATAATTGTTACCTCCAGAGGGACCACAAGCTAAAAAGGGTGATTTTTCGGACAATCAGGGGCATAATTCAGGAAATTACATTCCGATAGGCGCAAATATCGAAAGTAACCAAGATCTTTGGATTATAAACATGCATGTCAAGTTTCATCAAAATCGGTTCAAATTTGTGACCTCTATAGGGTCCACAACCTTTATATATAACATATTTTCACACTATTCGTGTATAAACGGCGGCCCAAGATCTTTGGGTTATAAACATACATGTCAAGTTTCATCAAAATCGGTTCAAAATTGTGACCTCTATAGGGTAAACAACCTTGATATAACATATTTTCACACATATATTCGCGTACAAACAGCGGCCATTTTTTTTGTCAATTTTGGTCCGATATTCAAGAAATTTGAACTCGACTCTCATTACCATGTAACGGTGATGTAATCAAACGTTTTTTTTAAATCGGATAATAATTTTGACCTCCAGAGGGACAACAAGCTAAAAGATAGGCTGGCACTGCCAGGCAGGATACGCCCACATTTTTGAGAGATGGATAGAGGACAAGCAATACCGAAAGTGATTTTTCCTACATCATTAAGTCCTGTATTTCATACTGTATTGGGAGCAGCCATTTTGTTGATCAGTTCCAGTCTGATATTCATGAAATTCGAAGCCGACAATGATTATGGTGTGACGGTACACAACCTAGAAATGTTACTTTTCGTCCAAATCGGATAAGAATTGTGACCTGTAGAGAGTCCACAACCATGATATACCATATTTTTACACTATTCGCGTACAAATGGTGACCATTTCGTCCAGCAATTTTGGTACGATTTTCACGAAATTCGAATTAAACCTTCCTTACGGTGCAACAGTAATATAATCAGAGTTTTTTTTTAAATCAGATAAAAATTGTTCGAGAGAAAGACAGAGAACAAGCAATACCGAAAGAAATTTTTCCTACAATCAAAGGCCATAATTCATTAAGTTACAATTTGATATGCTCAAATATCGAAAAGAATAAAGATCTTTAGGTTATAAACAAGCATTTCAGGTTTCATCAAAATCGAATTAAAATTGTCACCTCTACAGGGTCCACAACTTTGACATAGCATATTTTGACACTGTTCGCGTACAAACGGTGGCCATTTTTTCTGGCAATTATGGTCCAATTTTTTCGAAATTCGAACTCAACCTTCTGTAGGGTGTAACGGTGATAGAGTCAAACGTTTTCAAATCGGATAATAATTGTGACCTCCAGAGGGACCATAGGCGATTTTTCGGACAATCAGGGGCCATAATTCAGGAAGTTACGATCCGATATACGCAAATAACGAAAAGAACCAAGATCTTTGGGTTATAACCATGCATTTAAAGTTTTATCAAAATAGAACTAAAATTGTGACCTCTACAGGGTCCACAACCATGATATACAATTTTTTAACAGTATTCGCGTACTAACGGCGGCCATTTTGTATGGCAATTTTTGTGCGATTTTCCCGAAATTCGAACTCAACCTTCCATACGGTGTAACGGTAATATAATCAACCGTTTTATTAAATCGGATAATAATTGTGACCACCAGAGGGACCACAAGCTAAAATAAGGCGATTTTGCGTATAATCAGGGGCCATAATTCAGGAAGTTACGTTCCGATATGCGCAAATATCGAAAGGAACCAAGATCTTTGGGTTATAACCATGAATTTCAAGTTTCATCAAAATCGAATAAAAAATGTGACCTCTACAGGGTCCACAACCTTGATATACCATTTTTTAACAGTATTCGCGTACAAACGTACAGATATTGGTTACCATTCAAACATCTTTAGTTCAAATATTGCCAGTTTTAAAAAGATAGGCTGGCACTGCCAGGCAGGATACGCCCACATTTTCGAGAGATGGACAGAGAACAAGCAATACCGAAAGTGATTTTTCCTACATCTTTAAGTCCTGTATTTCATACTGTATTGGGAGCAGCCATTTAGTTGGTCAATTCCAGTCTGATATTAATGAAATTCGAAACCGACAATGATTATGGTGTGACGGTACACAACCTAGAAATGTGACTTTTCGTCAAAATCGGATAAGAATTGTGACCTGTAGAGAGTCCACAACCATGATATACCATATTTTTACACTATTCGCGTACAAACGGCGACCATTTCGTCCGTCAATTTTGGTACGATTTTCACGAAATTAGAACTCAACCTTCCTCATCAAAATCGAATTAAAATTGTGACCTATACAGGGTCCACAACCATGATATATCATTTTTTTAACAGTATTCGCGTACAAACGGCGGCCATTTTGTCTGTCAATTTTGGTCCGATTTTCCCGAAATTCAATCTTAACCTTCCTTACAGTGTAACGGTGATATAATCAAACGTTTTTTTAAATGGGATAATAATTGTGACCTCCAGAGGGACCACAAGCTAAAGAAAGGGGGATTTTGCGTATAACCAGGGGCCATAATTCAGGACGTTACAATCCGATATGCGCAAATATCGAAAAGAACCAAGATCTTTGGGTTATAACCATGAATTTCAAGTTTCATCAAAATCGAATTAAAATTGTGACCTCCACAGGGTCCACAACTAGTTCTGGATCTGACTATGGTTCTGTAGGACAATTTGAGTAGGGAGAATTTTTTGCGCAAATATTGAAAAGAACCAAGATCTTTGGGATATAACGATGAATTTCAAGTTTCATCAAAATCGAATTAAAATTGTGACCTTTACAGGGTCCACAACCTTGATATACCATTTTTTAACAGTATTCGCGTACAAACGGTGGCCATTTTGTATGGCAATTTTGGTCTGATTTTCCCGAAATTCGAACTCAACCTTCCTTACGGTGTAACGGTAATATAATCAAACGTTTTTTGAAATCGGATAATAATTGTGACCTCCAAGCTAAAAAAAAAAGGCGATTTTGCGTATAATCAGGGGCCATAATTCAGGAAGTTACGATCCGATATGCGCAAATATCGAACGGAACCAAGATCTTTGGGTTATAACCATGAATTTCAAGTTTCATCAAAATCGAATTAAAATTGTGACCTCCACAGGGTCCACAACCTTGATATACCATTTTTTAACAGTATTCGCATACAAACGGCGGCCATTTTGTATGGCAATTTTCGTCCGATTTTCCCGAAATTCGAACTCAACCTTCCTTAGGGTGTAACGGTGATATAATCAAACGTTTTTTTAAATCGAATAATAATTGTGACCTCCAAGCTAAAAAAAAGGCGATTTTGCGTATAATCAGGGGCCATAATTCAGGAAGTTACGATCCGATATGCGCAAATATCGAAAGGAAGCAAGATCTTTTGGTTATAACCATGAATTTCAAGTTTCATCAAAATCTAATCAAAATTGTGACCTCCACAGGGTCCACAACATGGATATACCATTTTTTAACAGTATTCGCGTACAAACGGTGGCCATTTTGTATGGCAATTTTCGTCCGATTTTCCCGAAATTCGAACTCAACCTTCCTTAGGGTGTAACGGTGATATAATCAAACGTTTTTTTAAATCGAATAATAATTGTGACCTCCAGAGGGACCACAAGCTAAAAAGGGTGATTTTTCGGACAATCAGGGGCCATAATTTAGGAAATTACATTCCGATAGCCGCAAATATCGAAAGGAACCAAGATCTTTGGGTTACAAACATGCATGTCAAGTTTCATCAAAATCGGTTCAAAATTGTGACCTCTATAGGGTCCGCAAGCTAAAAACGTGATTTTTTGTACAATCAGGGGCCATAATCCATGAAGTTTTGATCCGATACATGCCAATATCGAAAGCAGCCGAGATCTTTTGGGGATAAACCTATATTTCAAGTTTCGTCAAAATCGGATAAGAATTGTGACCTGTAGAGAGTCCACAAACAAATTGTGGACAGACGGACGGACGTCCGGACGGACAGGGGCGACGACATAATATGTCCACATGAAAATGTGGGCGTATAAAAAGCTCTCTATATATGCTTTTTACGGATGCAAAACGTCCCATTTATAACCAAAACTTAGGAAAAATCAATATTCAAAACTCTATCTGTTTTAGTTTCAGAGATCTACAGGAGAATAAAAAAAAACGAGTTTTCCGATTGAGACAAATAAGTATCGTAAGTGTCAAATAATAACCAAAACCCAAAATCATACATTCAACATTAATTTTTCATCATTATTGTAGTGGGGTGCCTTCCTTATAAATAGCTTCAACAGAGAGCTTTATTTTCACTGGTATCAAATGATGACGTCATGGAGACTAAAACCTGCGATATTAATTTCAGGAGTAACTGTTGTTAATTACTAAAATGAATTATTTTCATTCTAGAAGCACCAGTACCAGATATTGGTTACCATTCAAACACCCTTAGTTCAAATATTGCCAGTTTTAAAAAAAAGCTCTCTATATATGCTTTTTACGTATGCAAAACGTCCCATTTATAACCAAAACTTAGGAAAAATCAATATTCAAAACTCTATCTGTTTTAGTTTCAGAGATCTACAGGAGAATAAAAAAAAAAACGAGTTTTCCGATTGAGACAAATAAGTATCGTAAGTGTCAAATAATAACCAAAACCCAAAATCATACATTCAACATTAATTTTTCATCATTATTGTAGTGGGGTGCCTTCCTTATAAATAGCTTCAACAGAGAGCTTTATTTTCACTGGTATCAAATGATGACGTCATGGAGACTAAAACCTGCGATATTAATTTCATGAGTAACTGTTGTTAATTACTAAAATGAATTATTTTCATTCTAGAAGCACCAGTACCAGATATTGGTTACCATTCAAACACCCTTAGTTCAAATATTGCCAGTTTTAAAAAAAGCTCTCTATATATGCTTTTTACGTATGCAAAACGTCCCATTTATAACCAATTCAGACTTTTGTCGATGTCACACCAATGTGTTACACAGGACTTTGGAATCGCGTTCATGACAGCTACTCAAATATGTAAGCGGTTCAAAAATTGATTTAATATGCAATGAAATATCAACAATTTTCTGAGTTTGTGCACATTAAGGATTTGGCACCACTAACATATAAAAATTTATCATTTTTTTACAGATAGAGTATATGCTCAAACTACATCACGCCTTCTGTCACAGGTGCAATATTCGTACTTCTGTGGGGGTTGGGATGGCCTAGTGGTCTAGAGTGCCGCGCTTCGACCTCTAGCTGGCCGGTCACCTCTTGCTTGCGGCTGTGGTTTCGAGCCCTGGTGTGAGCTTATGTGGCATGGAGATAGGGGCGCCTTCTCAACCTCGTGGGTTTCCTCCGGGAACCCTGGTTTCCTCCCACTGCTAAAGACCCCTACGGGCAAGCGAATTATTGAAATAAAATTAAACCATATGTTAGTCCCGAATGACCCAGTTTGTGTTGAGTGGACGTTAAACCCAATTTCTCTCTCTCTCTCGTACTTCTGTACGATACTACTGCAAGATACAACTGCAATCTCTTAAAAATTGGACTTGCTTATAAAGACCGTGAGAAGTCGATTTGTGTCGAGATGATTACCGTTATGAGATAATTGTGACAAAGAAGAAACAATATTAATTGAAAGAATAATTATTACACACAGCAATCAACTATTTCTGTTACAGGGCCATAAAACCCATATTTTGAATAGAAGTAAACACTCAAAGTTGAAATACTTTAAGCTCAAATATCGTCACTGTGAGAGAAAAGGGGACTCTTGAATATGCTCTCAACGTTGATAATACGTACAGATTGTATCAACTCTTACTGCATGTTTCGCTTAACTAAGAAAGGTGACGTTTTCAATTTTCGATCCCTTTGTTCTCATACTCCTGATATTTCTAACTGTTGCGCAATGGTTTCATACCTAAGACTACCGATAAAACTCTCTGTAGAAGAAGTTCAAAATAAAAATTCAGTTGACTTTTTGAGGAAAAGACCTCTAAAAATGCTTCAAATGGTAAAAATACGACGTTTTGGATTTTCAATCTCGTTTTTCGACTACTCATGACATTTAGACAAATTGTACAAAGGTTTGACACAATACACCACCCATTAGACTTTCGACTGAGAAAGTTTTAAAAAAATCCTAGGCGGCGTTTTCGAGAAACATGCGTCTAAAATTGATCGAAATAGCAAAATACCTTACTTTTCAAACTCAGATAACTTTTTTATTTTTTGATAGAAACTTGTCGCTGTGGTACCATCTTGTGAATAATTCACGTGGCTAGCAAACGATATAATACTTTAACTACTTGGTAAACCACCAATCGATAATCTTATTTGGCGCACAGGCACCCATTTTTCTGAATTTTGTCAAACTTTGGATACCTTTCTTGACCACTTCCGGTGATTAAAGGATTTTTATTTATAGCTCATGGACTGGTTTGGACCTTCGACTTCATATACCTTAAGTTTCAGAAAAATCGTTGGAGCCGTTTTAAAAAAATAAGAACTCTACGATTTGACCAAAATGCGAAAAAAAGTGAAAAATCCAAAGTTAACATTTCAGAACAAAACTTATACTTATATTGTTGGAATCGGATTGATGTCAGCAATCCAAAAATATAAGTCATAATTCAAACTTCCAAAAAATAAAAATTTTGGAAAATTTTGAAAATTTTCCAATTTTCACTAAAAAAAATGAAAGCGACAAAGTTTCTAAATTCGACATTTTTGAACTGCTATCTGCTCAAAAATGTCTCCAGCTATCCAAAAATGTAAATACCAGAAAAATTGGTTGAGAATTAACAGAATTATGGCACAGATTTCAAAATATCTTTAAGCAGTAGCTGCACACCACTTTTCCTACAGAAGAACAAACTTCAAACCTCTATCTCTTATAGCTGCTGAGATCTAGCTTCCCCCAATAAAAAAAAAATAATAATAATCTTAGTAATAACAATAGTCTTTCACCAAAGGTGAAAGCCTAATAATAATAATAATCTTAGTAATAACAATAGCCCTTCACCATATGGTGAAAGCCTAACTAGACCTGCATGCAGGAATGACAGGTTTCACTGGTGCCATGTTGCCCTTGAACATGTCACTTCCGGTGCCAAGTTACCTTTGAACATATGTCAGTTCCAGTACCAACGAAACCACTAAACAGGTTTCCAAATAAACATTGCTCACATCAAATAAAATGGAAGCAGAATCAACCAAATCCAGCAATATCAATTCATTTTATACATTTGTTACTTGTAAATGATCTTGACAAAATTACAATACTTCTGGTGTTAATGAAAATGTTCAATTAGTTTTATGAAATCCGAAATGCCATAGATATCATATAGTGAAAATCTTGTAAATCGAATAATAATTGCCACTTCTAAAGACCAAAAAACTTGAAAAGTGACTTGTAGAAAATCAGGTATTTCTCGGCAACCGAACATTTTAGAAACCATTTTGTGGTATCTGTATGATCATATGGGTTCATTCTATTTGTTGATTGGCATCAAATATCATAATTTGAAAAAGATTTCAAAACAAATTCATTTGAAGGCTAAAAATACAGTTTTTGCCAAAATGATGTTACTTCCGCTGATAATGAAAATTTTAAATTACTTGTATGAAATCCTAAATGGCATTAGGTATAACATAGTGTAAAGTTTATGAAAATCGAATAATAATTGATACTTTTATGGCTCCCAAACCTTCAAAAGTGACCTGTAGAAAACCGTCTATTTCTCGGCAACCGAACAAGTTAGAAACAATTTTATGATATCTATATGACCATATGAGTTGTGTTTATATGTGAATTTAAACCAAAAGTTAAAATTATTAATACATATTAAATAATTCTTGGTTGAATAAAACATTGATTTAAAAAGTTAAAAATGCAGTTTTTGACCAAATGACGTCACTTCCGATGTCAATTTTAAATTGTAATCAACTTGATATGACGCTACATGCTTTTTGAATCAAATGATGTCACTTTTATAAAAATCCAATAATAATTGACTATTTTACAGGCAAAATTACGAAAACAGTGACTTATGCAAAACTGCCCTTTTCTCGGCAACTGCTTATATTACAAACTAATTTTCACATACATTCTCTTTGTATGGATTATAGCTACAAGTTTATAAAAGTTAAGTAAAAATATTTTAAAATCTGAAAAGCCCGAATGGGTTGTAAATAGGTCAATTTTACGCCTTTTTTCACATCTTAATCCAATTTGCTAGAAAATGAAATAGAAATTAAAAAGATAGGCTGGCACTGCCAGGCAGGATACGCCCACATTTTCGAGAGATGGATAGAGAACAAGCAATACCGAAAGTGATTTTTCCTACATCATTAAGTCCTGTATTTCATACTGTATTGGGAGCAGCCATTTAGTTTGTCAGTTCCAGTCTGATATTCATGAAATTCGAAGCCGACAATGATTATGGTGTGACGGTACACAACCTAGAAATGTGACTTTTCATCAAAATCGGATAAGAATTGTGACCTGTAGAGAGTTCACAACCATGATATACCATATTTTTACACTATTCGCGATCGCGTACAAACGGCGACCATTTCGTCCGGCAATTTTGGTATGATTTTCACAAAATTAGAACTCAACCTTCCTCATCAAAATCGAATTAAAATTGTGACCTATACAGGGTCCACAACCATGATATACCATTTTTTTAACAGTATTCGCGTACAAACGGCGGCCATTTTGTCTGTCAATTTTGGTCCGATTTTCCCGAAATTCAATCTCAACCTTCCTTACGGTGTAACGGTGATATAATCAAACGTTTTTTTAAATCGTATAATAATTGTGACATCCAGACGGACCACAAGCTAAAGAAAGGGGGATTTTGCGTATAACCAGGGGCCATAATTCAGGAAGTTACGATCCGATATGCGCAAATATCGAAAAGAACCAAGATCTTTGGGTTATAACCATGATTTTAAGTTTCATCAAAATCGAATTAAAATTGTGACCTTTACAGGGTCCACAACCTTAATATACCATTTTTTAACAGTATTCGCGTACAAACGGCGGCCATTTTGTATGGCAATTTTGGTCCGATTTTCACCAAATTCGAACTCAACCTTCCATACGGTGTAACAGTAATATAATCAAACGTTTTTTTAAATCGGATAATAATTGTGACCGCCAGAGGGACCACAAGCTAAAAAAAAGGCGATTTTGCGTATAATCAGGGGTCATGAATTTCAAGTTTCATCAAAATCGAATTAAAATTGTGACCTCCACAGGGTCCACAACCTTGGTACACCATTTTTTAACAGTATTCGCGTACAAACGGAAGCCATTTTGTATGGCAATTTTGGTCCGATTTTCCCGAAATTCGAACTCAACCTTCTTTAGGGTGTAACGGTGATATAATCAAACGTTTTTTTAAATTGGATAATAATTGTGACCTCCAGAGGGACCACAAGCTAAAAAGGGTGATTTTTCGGACAATCAGGGGCCATAATTCAGGAAATTACATTCCAATAGCCGCAAATATCGAAAGGAAGCAAGATCTTTGGGTTACAAACATGCATGTCAAGTTTCATCAAAATCCGTTCAAAATTGTAACCTCTATAGGTTCCACAAACTAAAAACGTGATTTTTCGTACAATCAGGGGCCATAATCCATGAAGTTTTGATCCGATACATGCCAATATTGAGACAACGAAGCATATGAACTTTGTTTTATACAAATCGAACAATAAAAAATTAATCTAGGACTGAAAAACTGAATTAGCCAATGGCGGCCAAGGAAAATTACTGAGAAATTTTTGCGCTAGTCAGATGACTCTTTAATTCTGTGCACAACACGACTAAAAAATATTTATAAATAAAAAAGTTTTTTGTAAAATTTTAAATTTTCGAAATTTGGCGCCTGATATCTTCGAAGATTTGCCAAAAATCAAAAGTAGCGTAGCTATGTGCCATGTCTCCGGCTATGCCAAAATGTATCGAAAGTTCAAATCCAATGATTATTGTTAAAATTACTGCAATATTTTTAAAGATAGGTTGCCAGGCAACGAAACATACGCCCACTGCAGCTAAATCGTCCGGGCAGTCAACAAGGGTTGTCGCATATTTTTACTTTTTTGGGTAATGAAACATTTGTAATACACTAAAATTTGATTTAGAGTAACAACTCCTGTAATTATGAGAATAAAGTTTTACCCCACGCTAACAATTAGTATATACATGAAACATTTAATATCATGGATTTAGCTGTTCAGTTATCAAAATTCAGTGAAAATCAAAATACTTGTTCGTTTCAACACCTTAATCTCTGTGTATTAATCTGAGGTTTGGCCTCTATAACGCCACAAGATTTTTGAAGTTATCAAGAGAGATAATTATTTGGCAGTAATTATTTGAAATCTCTGAAAATCAATAGGCTTCTTCGTCTCATGACCTTAAACACTGTGTGTAAATTTAAAGTCGATCGGACATTAACTTTGGCCTCTAGAGCTTCCACAGGATTTTTTCGAAGTGTCAAGGGCCATAACTCTGGCAATAATCATTGAAAATCACTGAAAATCGATAGACGTCTTAGTCTCATGACTGTAAACACTATGTATAAATTTGAAGTCAATCAAATATTAACTTTGGCCTCTAGAGCATCCACAATAGGCTTCTTCCTCTCATGACCTTAAACACTGTGTATAAATTTAAAGTCAATCGGATATTAACTTTGGCCTCTAGAGCGTCCACAAGATTTGTTTAAGTTATCAAGGGACATAACTCTGGCACTAATTATCGGAAATCGCTGAAAATTAATAGGCTTCTTCGTCTCATGACCATAAACATTGTGTATAAAATCAAAGTCAATCGGATATTAACTTTGGCCTCTAGAGCGTCCACAAGATTTTTTGAAGTGATCAAGGGCCATAACTCTGGTAGTTATTATCCGTAATCGCTGAAAAACAATAGGCTTTATCGTCTCATGACCTTAAACACTGTGTATAAATTTAAAGTCAATCGGATATTAACTTTAGCCTCTAGAGCGGACGGACCGACGGACGGACCGACAGGGGCGGACAATATACGACCACATTTCAATGTGGGTGTATAAAAACGATAACTTCAGTGATTTCGGACATTTCGCATTGTTGCAGAACGTTCAAAATAGCTTTATCCTCTAAGTCACACCCACTTTCCCAGTAAAACCGAAGAAATCGTAACGATGCAACAAGCAGTTGCTGAGATCTACTCAAAACAAAAGAATAATAATAATAATAATAACTAGATCTGCTACTGTCCCATGCAGATATGAAAGCGTTCATATTCATCGTCACGTGTCATCGATTATATCAAGTATCTCAAATAAAAGGATAAGAATAACAAACTATCAAAATTGGTCAAAAACTTGCGAAGTTACAAGTCTAAATATAGTATGAAACATTGAGTAATCTGAAAACTAAAGGGAAATAACTGATACTTGTGTTGCTGTAATCGGGATGACTTCCGATTTCAAAACTTTCAGAAAAATGAAATGAAAATGGTAAGAAAACATCGAAAAATTAAATGAGATAACTTTGAACAAAACTAAAACTTTTTGAATCAGGTTGAACTCAACTGTTTGAATATGTACGTTAAATATGTAGATTTGGAAAATTATAAAGACATAATATCAAAATCGGTCAAAAACTCACAAAGTTACAAATTTAAATGTAGTGAGAAACATTGCACCCGGGCAAAAAAATAATCTTTAAACTAAAGGGAAATAACTGAAACTTGTATAGCTGTAATCGGGCTTCCAAGATATGTTATATAATTATGGTTTCCAATATGTTTGGTTATAAGTAGGAAATCGTGACGACTTCTTAAGCATGTTTTAAACAAAGGGTCATAGACTGCAATACAAGAATGGCACTCTGCAATAAAAAAAAATGGCCAAAGATTTCTATGCAGAAATTAAATAATTGCTAGAACCAGAAAAATATTTATCCACTATAATAAATAACCAACATAGAGAAAATGAAATGAAATTGAATGGGGTTTAACTACTGTTCTGCTCCTACAATGGGCTAATGAAGACGGGCATACGCCATAAAGTGTGCAATGAGGGAAATTTTACCCGGGCAGCGGCGTTACGGCCTACGAGGTTGGTAAGGCGACCATACTCCTTGTCACGTACAACCAAGAAATCGAAACAAGGCCAGTTGACTCAATGACAGACGTTATGATACAGAGCGCACGTGCTAACCATTCAGCCACGCAACCTCCCTAAAATCGGCAAATTGCTGACCTACAGCGAGAAACATTTCAACCAGCCCAAAGTTTAATTTGCAAGGTACCTTTAGTTATCAACCGAATATTACAAAACTTTTAAAAATAAGCTCTCCCTGACCAGCTTAATTGTTCGCAATAAACGTTTGCCCCTTAAAATCGACAAATTGCTGACTTTAAAGTGAGAAACATTACAACCGGGCCAAATTTTCTGTTTTATCACTTTAACAGTACCTTTGATTACCAACCGATTATTACAAAACTTTAAAAAGAGAAAGAGAGAAATGCGGCCTAACGTCCATTCGACACAAACTAGGTCATTTCGGGACTAACATATGTTTTTTAATTTTATTTAAAAACTCCCCTTGCACGTACTGGTCTTTAGCCGTTGAGAGGAAACCAAAGAACACGGAGAAAACCCACGAGGTTGGACATCATACACCATGTCACGTGCAACCTGGAGATCGAAACGACGCCCGTTGACTCAATGACAAACGTTACGATACAGCGAGCACATGCTAACCATTCAGCCATCCAGCCTCCCTGAATTCGGAAAATTGCTGACTTATAGCAAGAAACATTTCAACCGGGCGAAATTTTCTGTTTTAACAGTTTAATGTGCACGGTACTTTAATTACCAACCGATTATTACAAAACTTTTGAAAATAAGCTCCAACTGACCAGCTTAATCGTATGCAATAAACGTTTTGCCTGAATTGAAAGTTCTGCACGGAAAAAGTTCATCTCGATTTCCCGGCGTGGTTCCCTTTGTCAGTGAGGCAGAACGGAGGGCCTGACATGCACAGCTGTCTAGTCCTTCGGATGGGACGAAAAACCAAGGTCCCGTGTACACATTAGAGTGCACGTAAAATATCCCTAAGCAGTTGGAATTCGATACTGTTGAATAAACTCTATACGATGACTAAATGCGTAGATTGTAGTCACCCACACTGCATGTTTCGCTTAACAATGAAAGGGTGCCGTTTTCAATGTTCGATCCTTTTGTTCTTCTACTCCTGATATGTTGGACTGTTGATCGATGGTTTCATATAAAAGACTACCAATAAGACTCTTTGTAGAAGAAGTTCCCAAAAAATAGTATGTTGACTTTTCGAGAAAGACCTCTAAACATGCTCCAAATTGTAAAAATACGACTTTTTGGATTTTCAATCTCTTTTTTTCGGCTATCCCTGATATTTAAAAAAAATGATACAATGATTTCACACAACAGGCTAGCTATTAGACTCTCTATTGACAAAAGTTTCACCGCCCTCCCTTCATTATAACCGAAGTTATCGTGCCCTAAAGAATCAACAAATCAGCATGCTTATCTCTGCTTACCCTAAGCAGAAAATGCTCATCTTTGAACTTAATGTCTACAACAAGTTTGAACATTCTAGCTTAATTAGAATGAGGGTTATTGTGCTCCAAAGTCTCGGCCCTTCAAATTGTTTCTATTTTTCATTTTCAATTCAAAATGGTGACTCCCGGTTGACCTAAATCAGAATTCTATTCGCGACATTTTTTAGGCCTTCCTACAAGGATTCAGAAAATATAACTCCCAAATCTGTAAGTAAAATAGCAAAAAAGCCTTATTGATTTTTCACGTTTAAAGATGGTGGCACTTTCGGTTCGATCGACAAACTCCATATTTTGTGTACAAATCAGTAATTCCTTGTCTAGTATCGAAAAAAAAAACTAGGTCATTCTGACCTATATTTCGACGATTTTTTTGAAAACTTTGATCCTTAATTTCACCAAGGGGAGATAAGTTAGAAAATTTCTAAAGTCATTTTTCAAGTCGCATCATTAAGGTCTACTTACATATTAAATTTCATGAAAATCGTACAACTACTAAAGAAGTTGTCGAGTTGGTGTAAACTCCGGTTCGAAATTACAGCGACAAATTTTAGAAATTCGAAAATCTGAAATTGCAGATTTAAAGTAAATGTCTTAGGATACATAAAGAAAAAAGAATTAGTAAAATAGATCAAATAGTCACAAAGTTACAGCATTGTAGGTCAAATGCATTCGTTCGTAAAATTCGGTGATTTTGGATTCGTAAAACGTTTTGAAAATACATTTAATCAAGGTTCGCACCCCATTTTTGGGGGGGTAGGTCAAAATTTCAGAAAGATCCTATGGATAGATTCTGAGAAATCCGATTTGCAGAAAACACACAAAAAAAATAAATAATAATAATAATAACTTTAACAGAAACAATAAGCTTTCATATGTAATACATATGAAAGCTTAATAACTAGACCTGCAGACCTGCAGTGCTGAATCGGCTTTCAGGAATCAGACAGGAAGTGCATCATACAATAGCCAATCCATCTACCTACCAAACGATACTGTAGTTGTTATGATTCAGTGACACCCTCTATCAGATTTGTAAAAGTAATATTTGCTTGCAAATACACCGGTCAAAATTGTAAAATCTGGCAAAATTACTTCAATTCCGGTGCCAAAAGAAATCATTACTGGTAACAAATAAGTTGAGAATTCGCAATTGAGAATTGTTTTATACATATCAGGCAATAAATAATAAACTTAGAACCCATATAAACTGAAATTAAAGATAGGTTGCCAGGCAACGAAACATACGCCCACAGCAGCTAAATCGTCCGGGCAGTCAACAAGGGTTGTCGCATATTTTTACTTTTTTCGGTAATGTAACATTTGTAATACACTAAAAACTGATTAAGAGTAACAACTCATTATGTAATTATCAGAAAATCATTAGAATTTGATTGCTTTTTATAAAGTTTTACCCCAAGCTAACAATTAGTATATACATGAAACATTTAATATCATGGATTTAGCTGTTCAGTTATCTAAATTCATTGAAAATCAAAATACTTGTTCGTTTCAACACCTTAAACTCTATGTATCAATCTGAAGTCAATCGGATGGTAACTTTGGCCTCTATAGCGTCACAAGAATTTTTGGAGTTATCAAGGGAGATAACTCTGGCAGTAATTATTTGAAATCGCTGAAAATCAATAGGCTTCTTCGTCTCATGACCTTAAACACTGTGTATAAATCTAAAGTCAATCGGATATTAACTTTGGCCTCCAGAGCGTCCACAAGATTTTTTGAGGTGATCAAGGGCCATAACTCTGGCACTAACTATCGGAAATCGCTGAAAATCAAAAGGCGTCTTTGTCTTATAACCTTAAACACTGTGTATAAATTTAAAGTCAATCGGATATAAACTTTGGCCTCTAGAGCGTCCACAAGATTTTTTGAAGTGATCAAGGGCCATAACTCTGGCACTAATTATCGGAAATCGCTGAAAATCAATAGGCTTCTTCGTCTTATGACCTTAAACACTGTGTATAAATTTAAAGTCAATCGGATATTAACTTTGACCTTTAGAGTGTCCACAAGATTTTTTAAAGAGATCAAGGGCCATAACTCTGGCACTAATTATCGGAAATCGCTGAAAATCAATAGGCTTCATTGTCTTATGACCTTAAACACTGTGTATAAATTCAAAGTCAATCGGATATTAACTTTGGCCTCTAGAGCGTCCACAAGATTTTTTGAAGTGATCAAGGGCCATAACTCTGGTAGTTATTATCGGAAATCGCTGAAAAACAATAGGCTTCTTCGTCTCATGACCTTAAACACTGTGTATAAATTTAAAGTCAATCGGATATTAACTTTGGCCTCTAGAGCGTCCACAAGATTTTTTGAAGTGATCAAGGGCCATAACTCTGGTAGTTATTATCGGAAATCGCTGAAAAACAATAGGCTTCTTCGTCTCATGACCTTAAACACTGTGTATAAATTTAAAGTCAATCGGATATTAACTTTAGCCTGTAGAGCGTCCACAAGCAATTGTGGACGCCGGACGGACGGACCGACGGACGGACGGACGGACGGACGGACGGACGGACGGACGGACGGACGGACGGACGGGGGCGACGACAATATACGACCACATTTCAATGTGGGCGTATAAAAAGGTAAAAAACTTAAAGGGAGACAAAATATATCTCAAATTAACCGGCACTACCGAGATGAGAGAAATGGGGTTTAACGTTGACTAGACACAAACTATGTCATTTCGGGACTAGCATGGTTTAATTTTATATCAATAATTCGCTTGCGTAAAATAGCCCATTCATCGAGCTACCAAACGATACTTAAATTGTTTTGATTCAGTGACCAATTGTTTTACTGTATTTTCTTTTCTTTCTTTAAAACTTTTTTGTGTTTTTTTCCCATATACCTGACATTTTTTCGACTACTTTCGGTTTTTTGATCATTGTCGGGATAGCTTCAACAAGTTGTTTAGATACTTAACTTTCTGTTCCTGAAGTGTCAGAAACATCTATTCAGCAGTTTTTTGTAAAAAGATAAATAAAAGAACACTTTCAATAATTAAACAATTTTTCAACTTTTTTCAAAGATTGAGTCCATTTTTGGACCCCTTATATTATTTCAAACCTTTTCCGTTTGGATTCAAGCCACAGACCACCAATATGACTCTGCATTAAAAAAGTTTCAGAAAAATCGTAGGCATCGTTTTCGAGAAAAAGGCGTCTACAAAGGTCTCAAAAACGGAAAATACTAGATTTTTGGCATACCATTATTTATTTTCTAACCATCGAAATCGTACCATTGAGATGCCATATAATAGTCGATCGCAAGAACGCAAATTTTTTAAACCTTTTTTTCGAATTTTTGAATACTTTCAGTGTGGTGATTAGTGTCGAGATAGTTTTAATAACCGGTTTGGGCAATTAAATAGCCGCAGGGCTCTGTAAGGATATACATGTATTACATTATCTAATCGGATAAAATACACCTGAGAAATCCCATGTTCAAAAATGCCAAAAATGCAAAAACATCGAAATATCGAAAATTAAATTTCAGTATTTCAATACATATTATACATCGTTAGAATCGGATTTAGGTCCGCTATCTGAATGTGTAACCATTTTTTGAAAATCTGTTAAAATTAACAAAAAATAGAGCATTTTCCAAAATTTGACGATTTTTCGACTTTTTTCGATTTTCAGTCCCTTTTTTATCCTGTTCCAGACATTTCAAAGTCTTATTGGATGGCTTCATCCAAAATACCTCCAAAGGGACTCTCGATATAAAAAATTAAAAAAAAATTGTAGGTTAAGTTTTCGAGATACAGGCGTCCAAAAACGATCCAAATCAGAAAATACTTCATTTTCAGCGTGCCATATTTTGCTTCCTGCTCATCGTATCCGTACAAATTGGGTATCATTCAGTGGTCCAATCACTGCCCAACCAAATGATACCTTAATTTGTTTAATCCGTTGAAATCGGACGGAGAAATCGTGTTTTTACCAAAAACACCAATTTTTCACGTTTTTTTCAAAATAACGCATATTATTTCGACTACTTCCGGATTGTTGTTGAAATTGCTTTAAACGGTGGTTTGACCATATAGCTTTATGTTCCAGGAATTTCAGAAACATCGATCTGACCGTAAAACGAAACTTAAGCTCACAAAATGTGAAGAAAATTAGAACAAAATTGAAAAATAAATGGCAATAACTCTGAATGAAACTTATATTACTGGAACCAAATTGCCTTCAGGTATCCAAAGATAGGTTGCCAGGCAACGAAACATACGCCCACAGCAGCTAAATCGTCCGGGCAGTCAACAAGGGTTGTCGCATATTTTTACCTTTTTTTGGTAATGAAACATTTGTAATACACTAAAATCGGAGTAACAACTCATTATGTAATTATCAGAAAATCATGAGAATTTGTTTGCTTTTTATAAAGTTTTGCCCCACGCTAACAATTAGTATAGGAAACATTTAATATCATGGATTTAGCTGTTCAGTTATCAAAATTCATTGAAAATCAAAATACTTGTTCGTTTCAACACCTTAAACTCTGTGTATCAATCTGAAGTCAATCGGATGATAAGTTTGGCATCTACAGCGCAACAAGGTTTCTTGAAGTGATCGAAGGAGATAACTCTGGAAGTAATTATTTGAAATTGATGAAAATCAGCAGGCTTCTTCCTCTCAGGACCTTATACAGTGTGTGTAAATTTAAAGTCAATCGGATATTTGGCTTTTAGAGCGTCCACAAGATTTTTTGAAGTGATCAAGGGAGATAACTCTGGCACTAATTATCGAAAATCGCTGAAAATCAATAAGCTTCTTCGTCTTATGACCTTAAACACTGTGTATAAATTTAAAGTCAATCGGATATTAACTTTGGCTTTTAGGGCGTTCACAAGACGGACGGACGGACGGACGGGGGCGACGACAATATACGACCACATTTCAATGTGGGCGTATAAAAAGGTAAAAAACTTAAAGGGAGACAAAATATATCTCAAATTAACCGGCACTACCGAGATGAGAGAAATGGGGTTTAACGTTGACTAGACACAAACTATGTCATTTCGGGACTAGCATGGTTTAATTTTATATCAATAATTCGCTTGCGTAAAATAGCCCATTCATCGAGCTACCAAACGATACTTAAATTGTTTTGATTCAGTGACCAATTGTTTTACTGTATTTTCTTTTCTTTCTTTAAAACTTTTTTGTGTTTTTTTCCCATATACCTGACATTTTTTCGACTACTTTCGGTTTTTTGATCATTGTCGGGATAGCTTCAACAAGTTGTTTAGATACTTAACTTTCTGTTCCTGAAGTGTCAGAAACATCTATTCAGCAGTTTTTTGTAAAAAGATAAATAAAAGAACACTTTCAATAATTAAACAATTTTTCAACTTTTTTCAAAGATTGAGTCCATTTTTGGACCCCTTATATTATTTCAAACCTTTTCCGTTTGGATTCAAGCCACAGACCACCAATATGACTCTGCATTAAAAAAGTTTCAGAAAAATCGTAGGCATCGTTTTCGAGAAAAAGGCGTCTACAAAGGTCTCAAAAACGGAAAATACTAGATTTTTGGCATACCATTATTTATTTTCTAACCATCGAAATCGTACCATTGAGATGCCATATAATAGTCGATCGCAAGAACGCAAATTTTTTAAACCTTTTTTTCGAATTTTTGAATACTTTCGGTGTGGTGATTAGTGTCGAGATAGTTTTAATAACCGGTTTGGGCAATTAAATAGCCGCAGGGCTCTGTAAGGATATACATGTATTACATTATCTAATCGGATAAAATACACCTGAGAAATCCCATGTTCAAAAATGCCAAAAATGCAAAAACATCGAAATATCGAAAATTAAATTTCAGTATTTCAATACATATTATACATCGTTAGAATCGGATTTAGGTCCGCTATCTGAATGTGTAACCATTTTTTGAAAATCTGTTAAAATTAACAAAAAATAGAGCATTTTCCAAAATTTGACGATTTTTCGACTTTTTTCGATTTTCAGTCCCTTTTTTATCCTGTTCCAGACATTTCAAAGTCTTATTGGATGGCTTCATCCAAAGTACCTCCAAAGGGACTCTCGATATAAAAAATTAAAAAAAAATTGTAGGTTAAGTTTTCGAGATACAGGCGTCCAAAAACGATCCAAATCAGAAAATACTTCATTTTCAGCGTGCCATATTTTGCTTCCTGCTCATCGTATCCGTACAAATTGGGTATCATTCAGTGGTCCAATCACTGCCCAACCAAATGATACCTTAATTTGTTTAATCCGTTGAAATCGGACGGAGAAATCGTGTTTTTACCAAAAACACCAATTTTTCACGTTTTTTTCAAAATAACGCATATTATTTCGACTACTTCCGGATTGTTGTTGAAATTGCTTTAAACGGTGGTTTGACCATATAGCTTTATGTTCCAGGAATTTCAGAAACATCGATCTGACCGTAAAACGAAACTTAAGCTCACAAAATGTGAAGAAAATTAGAACAAAATTGAAAAATAAATGGCAATAACTCTAAATGAAACTTATATTACTGGAACCAAATTGCCTTCAGGTATCCAAAGATAGGTTGCCAGGCAACGAAACATACGCCCACAGCAGCTAAATCGTCCGGGCAGTCAACAAGGGTTGTCGCATATTTTTACCTTTTTTTGGTAATGAAACATTTGTAATACACTAAAATCGGAGTAACAACTCATTATGTAATTATCAGAAAATCATGAGAATTTGTTTGCTTTTTATAAAGTTTTGCCCCACGCTAACAATTAGTATAGGAAACATTTAATATCATGGATTTAGCTGTTCAGTTATCAAAATTCATTGAAAATCAAAATACTTGTTCGTTTCAACACCTTAAACTCTGTGTATCAATCTGAAGTCAATCGGATGATAAGTTTGGCATCTACAGCGCAACAAGGTTTCTTGAAGTGATCGAAGGAGATAACTCTGGAAGTAATTATTTGAAATTGATGAAAATCAGCAGGCTTCTTCCTCTCAGGACCTTATACAGTGTGTGTAAATTTAAAGTCAATCGGATATTTGGCTTTTAGAGCGTCCACAAGATTTTTTGAAGTGATCAAGGGAGATAACTCTGGCACTAATTATCGAAAATCGCTGAAAATCAATAAGCTTCTTCGTCTTATGACCTTAAACACTGTGTATAAATTTAAAGTCAATCGGATATTAACTTTGGCTTTTAGGGCGTTCACAAGATTTTTTGAAGTGATCAAGGGCCATAACTCTGGCACTAATTATTGGAAATCGCTGAAAATCAATAGGCTTCTTCGTCTTATGACCTTAAACATTGTGTAGAAATTTAATGTCAGTCGGATATTAACTTTGGCTTTTAGAGCGTCCACAAGATTTTTTGAAGTGACCAAGGGCCATAACTCTAGCACTAATTATCCGAAATCGCTGAAAATCGATAGGATTCTTCGTCTTATGACCTTAAACACTGTGTATAAATTTAAAGCCAATCGGATATTAACTTTGGCCTCTAGAGCGTCCACAAGATTTTTTGAAGTCGACAAGGGCCATAACTCTGGTAGTTATTATCGGAAATCGCTGAAAAACGATAGGCTTCTTTGCCTCATGACCTTAAACACTGTGTATAAATTTAAAGTCAATCGGATATTAACTTAAGCCTCTAGAGCGTCCACAAGCAATTGTGGACGCCGGACCGACGGACGGACGCGACGACAATATACGACCACGGCGTATAAAGATAGGTTGCCAGGCAACGAAACATACGCCCACAGCAGCTAAATCATCCGGGCAGTCAACAAGGGTTGTCGCATATTTTTACTTTTTTCGCTAATGAAACATTTGTAATACACTAAAAACTGATTAAGAGTAACAACTCATTATGTAATTATCAGAAAATCATTAGAATTTGATTGCTTTTTATAAAGTTTTACCCCACGCTAACAATTAGTATATACATGAAACATTTAATATCATGGATTTAGCTGTTCAGTTATCTAAATTCATTGAAAATCAAAATACTTGTTCGTTTCAACACCTTAAACTCTATGTATCAATCTGAAGTCAATCGGATGGTAACTTTGGCCTCTATAGCATCACAAGAATTTTTGAAGTTATCAAGGGAGATAACTCTGGCAGTAATTATTTGAAATCGCTGAAAATCAATATGCTTCTTCGTCTCATGACCTTAAACACTGTGTATAAATCTAAAGTCAATCGGATATTAACTTTGGCCTCCAGAGCGTCCACAAGATTTTTTGAGGTGATCAAGGGCCATAACTCTGGCACTAATTATCGGAAATCGCTGAAAATCAATAGGCGTCTTTGTCTTATGACCTTTAACACTGTGTATAAATTTGAAGTCAATCGGATATTAACTTTGGCCTCTAGAGCGTCCACAAGATTTTTTGAAGTGATCAAGGGCCATAACTCTGGCACTAATTATCAGAAATCGCTGAAAATCAATAGGCGTCTTCGTCTTATGACCTTAAACACTGTGTATAAATTTAAAGTCAATCGGATATTAACTTTGACCTTTAGACCGTCCACATGATTTTTTTAAAGAGATCAAGGGCCATAACTCAGGCACTAATTATCGGAAATCGCCGAAAATCAATAGGCTTCTTCGTCTCATGACCTTAAACACTGTGTATAAATCTAAAGTCAATCGGATATTAACTTTGGCCTCTAGAGCGTCCACAAGATTTTTTGAGGTGATCAAGGGCCTAACTCTGGTAGTTATTATCGGAAATCGCTGAAAAACAATAGGCTTCTTCGTCTCATGACCTTAAACACTGTGTATAAATTTAAAGTCAATCGGATATTAACTTTAGCCTGTACAGCGTCCACAAGTAATTGTGGACGCCGGACGGACGGACGGATGGGGGCGACGACAATATACGACCACATTTCAATGTGGGCGTATAAAAAGGTAGGTTGAATTTGAAAATTTCGAAAAATAACAAAAAATATTTTCATTTTTCGAACGCTAGAAGTCAGCGGCAAAGTTTCGAAATTGCAAAATTTTCAACTGCTATCGTTCGAGAAAAGACTCAATGTTTCCGAAAATGTAATTTGTATGAAAATAGGTACAGAATTGACGAATCTACGTCCATTTTTTATACGCCCACATTTTTATGTGGACGTATATTGTCGTCGCCCCTGTCCGTCCGTCCGTCCACATTTTTTTGTGAACAGTCTACAGGTCACAATTTTTATCCGATTTCAATTTAACTTAAAATATAGGTTTATCACCATAAGGTCTCGGTTCCTTTCGATATTGGCATGTATCGGACTGTAACTTCATGGGTTATGGCCTCTGATTGTACGAAAGATCATGTTTTTTAGCTTGTGAACAGCGTAGAGGTCACAATTTTGAACCGATTTGGATGAAACTTGACATGTATGTTTATAACCCAAAGATCTTGGTTCCTTTTGATAATTGCGCCCATCGGATCGTAACTTCCTGAATTATGTCCCCTGATTGTCCGAAAAATCGCCCTTTTTAACTTGTGGTCCCTCTGGAGGTCACAATTGTTATCCGATTTAAAAAGATAGGCTGGCACTGCCAGGCAGGATACGCCCACATTTTCGAGAGATGGACAGAGAACAAGCAATACCGAAAGTGATTTTTCCTACATCTTTAAGTCCTGTATTTCATACTGTATTGGGAGCAGCCATTTAGTTGGTCAGTTCCAGTCTGATATTAATGAAATTCGAAACCGACAATGATTATGGTGTGACGGTACACAATCGGATAAGAATTGTGACCTGTAGAGAGTCCACAACCATGATATACCATATTTTTACACTATTCGCGTACAAACGGCGACCATTTCGTCCGTCAATTTTGGTACGATTTTCACGAAATTAGAACTCAACCTTCCTCATCAAAATCGAATTAAAATTGTGACCTATACAGGGTCCACAACCATGATATATCATTTTTTTAAAAGTATTCGCGTACAAACGGCGGCCATTTTGTCTGTCAATTTTGGTCCGATTTTCCAGAAATTCAAACTCAACCTTCCTAACAGTGTAACGGTGATATAATCAAACGTTTTTTTAAATGGGATAATAATTGTGACCTCCAGAGGTACCACAAGCTAAAGAAAGGGGGATTTTGCGTATAACCAGGGGCCATAATTCAAGACGTTACAATCCGATATGCGCAAATATCGAAAAGAACCAAGATCTTTGGGTTATAACCATGAATTTCAAGTTTCATCAAAATCGAATTAAAATTGTGACCTTTACAGGGTCCACAACCTTGATATACCATTTTTTAACAGTATTCGCGTACAAACGGCGGCCATTTTGTATGGCAATTTTGGTCTGATTTTCCCGAAATTCAAACTCAACCTTCCTTACAGTGTAACGGTAATATAATCAAACGTTTTTTTAAATCGGATAATTGTGACCTCCAAGCTAAAAAAAAAAGGCGATTTTGCGTATAATCAGGGGCCATAATTCAGGAAGTTACGATCCGATATGCGCAAATATCGAAAGGAACCAAGATCTTTGGGTTATAACCATGAATTTCAAGTTTCATCAAAATCGAATTAAAATTGTGACCTCCACAGGGTCCACAACCTTGATATACCATTTTTTAACAGTATTCGCATACAAACCGCGACCATTTTGTATGGCAATTTTCGTCCGATTTTCCCGAAATTCGAACTCAACCTTCCTTAGGGTGTAACGGTGATATAATCAAACGTTTTTTAAAATCGAATAATAATTGTGACCTCCAAGCTAAAAAAAAGGCGATTTTGCGTATAATCAGGGGCCATAATTCAGGAAGTTACGATCCGATATGCGCAAATATCGAAAGGAAGCAAGATCTTTTGGTTATAACCATGAATTTCAAGTTTCATCAAAATCGAATCAAAATTGTGACCTCCACAGGGTCCACAACATGGATATACCATTTTTTAACAGTATTCGCGTACAAACGGCGGCCATTTTGTATGGCAATTTTCGTCCGATTTTCCCGAAATTCGAACTCAACCTTCCTTAGGGTGTAACGGTGATATAATCAAACGTTTTTTTAAATCAAATAATAATTGTGACCTCCAGAGGGACCACAAGTTAAAAAGGGTGATTTTTCGGACAATCAGGGGCCATAATTCAGGAAATTACATTCCGATAGCCGCAAATATCGAAAGGAACCAAGATCTTTGGGTTACAAACATGCATGTCAAGTTTCATCAAAATCGGTTCAAAATTGTGACCTCTATAGGGTCCACAAGCTAAAAACGTGATTTTTCGTACAATCAGGGGCCATAATCCATGAAGTTTTGATCCGATACATGCCAATATCGAAAGCAGCCGAGATCTTTTGGGGATAAACCTATATTTCAAGTTTCGTCAAAATCGGATAAGAATTGTGACCTGTAGAGAGTCCACAAACAAATTGTGGACGGCCGGACGGCCGGACGGACAGGGGCGACGACATAATACGTCCACATGAAAATGTGGGCGTATAAAAACGTTTGATTATATCACCGTTGCATGGTTATGAAGGTTGAGTTCGAATTTCGTGAAAATCGGACCAAAATTGACGGACAAAATGGCCGCCGTTTGTACGCGAATAGTGTGAAAATATGTTATATCAAGGTTGTGGACCTTATATAGAGGTCACAATTTTGAACCAATTTTGATGAAACTTGACATGTATGTTTATAACCCAAAGATCTTGGTTCCTTTCGATATTTGCGCCCATCGGATCGTAACTTCCTCAATTATGGCCCCTGATTGTCCAAAAAATCGCCCTTTTTAGCTTGTCGTCCCTCTGGAGGTCAAAATTGTTATCTGATTTAAAAAAACGTTTGATTATATCACGATTCCATGGTTATGAAGGTTGAGTTTGAATTTGGGAAAATCGGACCAAAATTGACGGACAAAATGGCCGCCGTTTGTATGCGAATAGTGTGAAAATATGTTATATAAAGGTTGTGGAGGTCACAATTATTATCTGATTTAAAAAAAACCGTTTGATTATAAAAACCAAACAAATTCTAATGATTTTCTGATAATTCCTTAATATGCGACAACTCTTGTTGACTGCCCGGACGATTTGGCTGCTGTGTGGGCGTATGTTTCGTTGCCTGGCAACCTATTTTTAATTTTTTGGCACCGCATGAAATTCGGCCACTTCCGGTCTGCACAGAAGTTTCAAATACAGTCGATCAGGTGGCCACCATAAGTAGAGTGGTCCAGGGACACTTATAAAAACTGACCCACTTATCCGCCAGGTTGCTCCTTCGAGAAATTTTCTGAAGTGAACAAAAGTCAGCTCCGCGCAGGTGGTTTTGGATGTCGCAGCAAATACACGTCACACGAGGTATTTTACACACATGTATTGTCATATAAAGCCGGGTTAAAAATACACTCATTACCGGCTTCGATTGTATGTTTATTTAAAAACGAACGTGAGCAAAAATTTCAATTGCACTCTTTGATTTAATTTTTGATTTTGGCGATTTGGGTGATTTCCATACAGAGCTAGCTGTAATAGCTTCGTTTCATTTCTAACTTTCAAGTACATGATTTCGCCAAGATAAATTCATTACAACATTTTGGGATATACATTTATTTAGTTGTTACACCCTTCGTTTACGGGGCGATCTCTTTGTGTAAAGAAATAAATATTTACTAGCTCTAAATACGCAGAACTATTTAAGACCGGATAATAACCGAAACAAAATTTTATTTGTAGTCTTTATTTTCCAGACACTTTTCGGTAACTTGGTGTAAATTATTTTCATAATCATAGAATCTTATTTAATTATTGTGTTTGATCGAAGCAAACAGTTGTTAATTCTGAAATGCGTTACACAATGAACTAAGGAAATGATCAAATTAAACTTTTACAATAGTATTCTCCTTTAATAAATTCCCGACAACTACGGAGCATCGGTCTAGCATAACTGTACATGCGACGTGTGCTCTGTTTTGCATGTGTATTTTTTATATTTGTCTGTGATAATTATTGGAAATAAAATATGATTATTTAAAAAGGATGTTTAATGTCTACAATGTGTACTTTATATTATGTTTATAAGGTCAACTGCCAATTTCTCTGTATATTGCGTTTATAAAGTCAACTGCCAATTTAAAATGTTTTGGCTAGGGGCACGTGCATTGATAAAAATCAGACGAAAATATAACTGTTAAATGTTACTCTATTTCTGTCTCTTCTGTTAAAAAACTAAGAACTGTGCATTCGTAGAAGCGTTAAATGTAATCGTTATTTGAACGTGTTCTAAAACCGAAGAATTCCAAATTTATTATTCTTTTCAGAGAAAAGTTACAATTTTTTTTTGTAGCCAAGAACCATAACTCGCTTTGTCACTAGGAGTTAACTCCCTTGAGAATGCTAGCCAATTTTTTTTTAGTAATTTAAAAACACGTCCAGATGGTTATATATCTTCGAAAGTCAAACATGGCACGACATTCCTTGTTGATGAATGAAGTTTTTATGGTAAGCCTTGTCATATTATGTTAAAATAGACCCCAAATATTGTCTGTAGGACGAAATTTCTTCTGGCCCTGAACCACCCTACCATATGGTTTCCTGGTAGAAAATTATGTCCCAGATCTGTATCTGTAACAGACACTGAGAAATAGGCTCCCCCGAAAAATAAAATAATAATAATAAATAATAATTTTAGTAATCACAATAGTCTGAAAGCCTAATAAGAATAATAATTTTAACAAAAACAATAGTGTTTCACACAAGCTACACAGTGTGAAACCCTAATAATAATTTTAACAAAAACAATAGTGTTTCACACAAGCTTCGCAGTGTGAAACCCTAATAATAATTTTAACAAAAACAATAGTGTTTCACACAAGCTACGCAGTGTGAAACCCTAATCAGTTTGTGTGAAGTCCATCGGTTATTCAGGGTATTCTTGATTCTGCAGCAAAATCTTATTTGTCTAGAAAACGTAAATATAAACTAAGCACTACTACTACTACTACTCAGACTGATGTGGCTAAAAAGCGCAAAATTGTTGAAATAAGTGATGACCCACCTATTAACTTAACCAGTGATCAATCAAGTAATATGGAATGGAATTTCCCAGTCCTTCACATTTAAGGCGCGCTTTCGCTCTTGCGCCTCCCGACGCACCTCGACTTAACTTCAGGGGAGTCATTAAATACGCCCGCTAATTAGCTAAATCGCTCTCCTTATTGAGATTCATAAACTATCGTATTTTCAGTTTTTGTTTATTTTTAAAACTGCATGTGTTTGATCTCCTCCAAGCAATGAGCATTCCCTATATACGGTCCATGGTAAAACTAGAGCTGCCATTATTATTTACCAAACATATTGAATGCTAATGTAAGGCTCATTTTAATTGGGTAGAAGTCTAAAATCAGCCAATAGAATACGTTGTTACTCAAACGACCGAAAAGGCCGTGCGCTGTCCTACAACACACATGGTTGTCACAAATTGTCAACCTTTACCGCCTTCAACATATTACGATGGTTTAGCCCATGTAATGTTGTGATGGACACAGACGAAAGTACAAGCAAGAACATTGACTTTTCAAGAGAGAACCCTTTTTTTTCTTTGGAATATTCAGTTGTACAATGGTCCAATGGATTTTATTTAACGGGAGTTCATTTCAAACACACAGGTAAGTTTATAATAACCAAAGTAGAGTAGTTTGTTCATAATCATAGAAATCCGTTTCTATAGTTAGTTATTTAGTATTTACCATGGGCATGAATCAGACAGTACAGTACTTTAATTATGAAGATTTTATATTTGACAACAATCACAACAGCTTCGCTCTACTCAGGCAAGGCCTGTTACATATTAAACTTACAGGTAGGTCGGGGGTAATTTCTTTTGTACAAGAATGACAATAAAACCGATCTAAATTAGTTGGTATTTCTACTGCTGCCTCGGCCATTTTCAGTTTCTAGTCAACTTCCCTTAACGGTGACGTCATTAAGTTCGTCGGAGTTATCTCCCGTCATAATAACTGAAGTGGTCTTCGTCCCGACTGTAGACGGGACTACTTTATTAATATCCTTGCGCCGACGTGGTATATAAGCGGTGGTGACCATGTGTGAGACACTTGTCTGCGATATCACTTATGTGGAAGCAGACGTTAAACACCAAGTAGTAGTAGTAGTGTGTCAATCTGTTTCACAGAGAATTACTTAGGAATTAACTCTGTAACAGATGAGTGTCCATAGCACGTGCGTTGACTGCAGTCATTGGCTCAACGGCTCGTGCAATGTTTACTTAACACCTAACTGCTTCGGGCAAAATGACGCATTTTACTCATTTTCATACCCATTTACACTTAATAGGAAATATTTTTTAACTTCAATTACTTCAAACGTCTTTATTTATTTTTCTGTTACCTCAAAAAAATGTTTGAGAATTTAATTTGTCGGAGTAAAAAAGTTAATATACCGTACTAATTAAGCCTCGCCGATGTCATGCTTATCAGTGATTGTAGCGGCCAAGCGAATATTCACTGCGGGATCAGTTTGGTAGTGTGTGAGACACTCGGGAATTACAGATTATTGCGTTGAGCTGATCTGAGCGGACGTTACGATTTATGACCTTGACCCTCATCGTCGATAGCTGTGTTTAATAAACACAATGTTTAGCCGTTTATGTGAGCGGATGAAATGAATAACAAACGCCCCGTAGTAATTTAACCATTTAAGACACACAATAATTGTATCAGTCTTTATCCCCCATTTCTGTGGCACCAAAGATAATTCCCGAATGTAACCGGAATATTCCGTAAAACAGGTTGAAGTAATTACGGGTATACACCACAAAACATCGGAATATACTGATCTCCCATTGATTATTCCTGACAGCCCTCGACTTAGTCTGAAATCCGTCACCGAAAATCACTACCCCACCCCACCTATTTTTTTATATTTCATTTAATTTTCTAACGTCCGCTGGCATTTTATTTATTTGAGCCACCCTACACATGGTATGAAATGAAAGAGTGTTTATCCCACTTTCATGTGGTACCATCTATTATTCCATATATCCCTCGGCTTAGTATGAAATCCGTCCACGACCCCCCCCCCCCTGTCTATTTTTTTGTTATTTTTCATTTCCTTTTTAATGCCCGCTGTAATTTACATGGTATGGAATGAAAAAGGATTTACTCCTCTTTCATGTATTTATTATTCCTGAAATCCCTCGGCTTAGTATGAAATCTGTCCCCTAGAATGACTACCCCGCCCCCCCCCCCCAGTCTATTTTTTTTGTAATATTTCAATACCATGTGTAGGGTAGCTCAAATAAATAAAATGGCAGCGGACGTTAGAAAATTAAATGAAATATTAACAAAATAGGAAGGGAGGGGTAGTGATTTTCGGGGTGGCTCAAATAAATAAAATGGCAGCGGACGTTAGAAAATTAAATGAAATATTAACAAAATAGGTAGGGAGGGGTAGTGATTTTCGGGGACGGATTTCAGACTAAGTCGAGGGCTGTCAGGAATAATAAATGGTACCACATCAAAGAGGGATGAACCTTCTTTCATTTCATACCATGTGTAGGGTGGCTCAAATAAATAAAATGGCAGCGGACGTTAGAAAATTAAATGAAATATTAATAAAATAGGTAGGGAGGGGTAGTGATTCCAAAAATAGATTGGAGGGGGTGGGGAGAGTTATTTTCGGGGACGGATTTCAGACTAAGTCGAGGGCTGTCAGGAATAATAAATGGTACCACATCAAAGAGGGATAAACCCTCTTTCATTTCATACCATGTGTAGGGTGGCTCAAATAAATAAAATGGCAGCGGACATTAGAAAATTAAATGAAATATTAATAAAATAGGTAGAGGGGGGTAGTGATTTTCGGGGACGGATTTCAGACTAAGTCGAGGGCTGTTAGGGATAATCAATGGTACCACATGAAAGTGGGATAAACACTCTTTCATTTTATACCATGTGTAGGGTGGCTCAAATAAATAAAATGGCAGCGGACGTTAGAAAATTAAATGCAATATGAAAAATAGGTGGGGGGTAGTGATTTTCGTGGACGGATTTCATACTAAGCCGAGGGATATATGGAATAATCAATGGTATCAAGTAAAAGAGGGATATACCCTCTTTCATTTCATATCATGTGTAGGGTGGCGGACGATAGAAAATTAAATGAAATATAAAAAAAATAGGTTGGGGGTGGGGGGTAGTGATTTTCGGGGACGGATTTCAGACTAAGTCGAGGGCTGTCAGGAATAATCAATGGTACCATATGAAAGAAGAATAAACCCTCTTTCGTTTTATACCATGAGTAGGGTGGCTCAAATAAATAAAATGACAGCGGACGTTAGAAAATTAAATGAAATATTTAAAAAAAATAGGTGGGGGGGGGGGTAGTGATTTTCGGGGACAGATTTCAGACTAAGTCGAGGGCTGTCAGGAATAATCAATGGTACCATATGAAAGAGGAATAAACCCTCTTTCGTTTTATACCATGTGTAGGGTGGCTCAAATAAATTAAATGACAGCGGACGTTAGAAAATTAAATGAAATATTTAAAAAAAATAGGTGGGGGGTAGTGATTTTCGGGGACGGATTTAAGAGTAAGTCGAGGGCTGTTAGGAATAATCAATGGTACCTCATGAAAGTGGGATAAACACTCTTTTATTTCATGTCATGTGGCTAAAATAAATGAAATGGCAGCGGACGTTAGAAAATTAAATGAAATGTAGAAGAAAAATAGATTGGAGGGGGTGTGGAGAGTTATTTTCGGGGACGGATTTCAGACTAAGTCGAGGGATTTCGGGTATAATGAGTGGTACCACATGAAAGAGAGATAAACACTCTTTCGTTCCATACCATGTGTAGGGTGGCTCAAATAAATAAAATGGCAGCGGACGTTAGAAAATTAAATGAAATATAACAAAAAAATAGACTGGTGGAGGTAGTGATTTTCGGGGACGGATTTCATACTAAGCTGAGGAATGTCAGGAATAATCGATGGCACCACATGAAAGAGGGGTAAATTCTCTTTCATTTCATGCCATGTATTGGGTGGCTAAAAGAAGAGAAATGGCAGCGGACGTTAGAAAAGAAAATGAAATATAATAAAAAGAAATAGACTGGGGGGGGGGTAGTGATTTTCGGGGATGGATTTCATACTAAGCCGAAGGATATCAGGAATAATCGATGGTACCAGATGAAAGTGGGATAAACACTCTTTCATTTCATACCATGTATAGGGTGGCTCAAATAAATAAAATGGCAGCGGACGTTAGAAAAGGAATTGAAATATAACAAAAAATAGACTGGGGGGGGGGATGTCTTCGTGGACAGATTTCATACTAAGCCAAGGGATATCAGGAATAATCGATGGTATCACATGGAAGTGGGATAAACACTTTTTCATTTCATACCATGTGTAGGGTGGCTCAAATAAATAAAATGGCAGCGGACATTAGAAAATGAAATGAAATGAAAAAAAAAACAAAAAAACTTGGTGGGGGTAATGATTTTAGGGACCGATTTCTGATGTAGAGGTATTTCAGGAATAATCTATGTTGCCATATGAAAGAGGATTAAACGCTTAAATTATTCCATACCAATTATATTAGGTGGCTGAGGACTTTTGGTAAATAACAACTGACAAAAAAAACCCCAAAACGTGCGGGTATTTGCGGAACGGATTTAAGACTATTTTGAGGACTTATAGTAATATTCTAGGTTGCTATGTATAAGATGGATAAATACCCTATCACCCCATGTCGTGTATTGTGTGGCTCAGGACGAAAGAAACTTTCGGGTTTGGTAAATGAAAATCGACCTGAAAAGGAGATCAGTATATTCCGAAGCTTTTGTTTTATATCGGTAATTACTTCAACCTGTTTTACGGGATATTATAGTGATTTTCAGGAATTATGTATGGTGCCACAGAAATGGGGGACAAAGACTTATACAATTATTGTGTGTATTTAATGGTTTAAATAGTACTGGGTATTTGTAATTCACTTCGTATATTCACATAAACGGCTAAGCACAGTGTTTAGTTAACCGCAGTTTTCGACGATGAGGTTCAAGGTCATGAACCGGTTGCTGAGAACTAACGTCCGCTCAGATCAGCTCAACGATTATTGCAGTGATTTATAAGGTATTGTTGTTTGTAGTTAAGCGGACATACACCGGAGTGGGACTTCGGATTTTCACATTAACGGTAGTGCGAATTTAAAAATATTTAGTTTACGTTGACTGAAAAAAAGTTTTTTTTATTGACGGGGAGAAATTACAGTGTATTGTTTAATCGTTTGTTGACATTATAATTTATTGTGACTTTTAGGCCTACAGGTGGTTTATTGACAATAGCGCACGAGTACGCGTGCATTGCAATGCACGTGCAGATTAGCACGTGGCGGCATTGTATGGTAAATAACTAATTGTGTGTATACATTTATAAATAAATAAAGGGGTTTAGATGATTCTATTTAGTTTGGAATTATGTCGGTAAATATTAATACCGCATCCTTGTCGGATTTATTGGACTTAGGCGTTAGTCCTATAGCGGCTGAACGAATTTTAGGTCGTCGCCATGAATGTGGCCAAGTAACACAAGATGAATTGTTAAACATTCCAGAGGTTATGGACTTTTCGGCAAGTGTTTTTGTCAGATTAATATGTGAAGAGCGAAGGGATAGTTCTTCGGGTACAAACCGGTCAAATGGGGGGTAGACATTCGAGGTCTGATAATACAACACGCAGGAATACGGCAGTTATTCCAAAGCATTTGAGTTACGACGGACAGTCTAATTGGCAGGCCTTTGCTAATAAATTCATGCGGTATGTCACCATGAATTCCCCGTCTGACAAGGAAAGTTGTGATAATCTATGCTTTTGTCTAGAAGGCAAAGCAAGCGGCGAGTACTATTGCTTGGTATCCGATAGGTATGCCCATCTTACATTGTTTGAACTATTAGGGAAACTGGAACAACGTTTCGGAAATCAGGACCTTCCTGAAACTTCAATGCTTTTGTTTACAAACTTGAGACAACATCGTGATGAATCTTTAAGTGATTGGTTGCAAATAAAGCGTTCTCCGGTTGTACGGAAACCCACATAAGTAGGCAGGTCGTCTTGAAATTTTGTCAAGGTTGTTTTGATAAGGAAGCAGGTCAGTACGCTTGCAATATGCGTCCTCCAAATATAGAGTCAGCTATTCAGTCGGTTAAATGGTTCAGACACAATAACATAGCCATCTATGGACATAACTCACGTAATTCAAGTCGTGAATACGAAGCACGTGTGCAAACTTTGACTACTTTTGCTCAAGATACGAAAGCAATAACGTCCAAGGAATCAAAAGATAATGATAGGATTGAAGCATTAGAGAAACGTGTTGACGATATAAAAAAGCATTTTGACGAAGTGTCTGACTATGAAAAAAATAATAGCGTCCATTCATCGTTTGAAATTACGTTCAAGATCTTCTAGATCACGCTCTCCTTCTAGGGACAAAATTGCATGTTTTCATTGTGGAAATCAAGGTCATTACAAGCGGGAATGTCCAGACTTATATCCTCCAAGGCATAGTACGCCTTTATCGGGTAAAACGGATGCCGAAAAACACGTGGCTTTTGAATCAGATTTAAACTAGTAAGGATCGAACGAACGGCGAGCGTCCGATCCCACCTAATTATGATTCGCCTTTTCCTCTTTTTGACGAGACGTACAGCGACGCCGGTTTGGACGGTACACATAAATTCAGGAGTGAGCTTCTTGTTCCGGTTTGTGATACCACCGAAGCCGTCGGTGCTACTTCTAAAAACACCGTTGCCCCTGAGGTCGGTGTCAATATGGTTCCAGCTGATACCGTTGATGAAGGTGTCATAGGTATAATTCCTGAAACTCCTGGATTCGCGCCTGCAAGTATTCGTTGCGTCAATACTGATGCAATGTATAAGTTAAAAGTAAAAGTACAAGGAGAAAATATATTATCTGTTATAGATACTGGTAGTCAATGCACTATTCTTAGCGATAAACGCTATGAAATACTTAAGAAAAAGCCGCCAAAAATTATGGACGTTAAGTTGTATACTGCGAGCCGTGAAATGGATTTTCAGGGTTTTATCGTAGGCCCCGCTATAGTAGATCTTGGGTCTTTCCAAATGGAATTAGATCATTTGTATGTCGCTCCAATCGAAGACGACATGTTGCTTGGATTAGATTTTATGCGTGAAAATAAAGTCCGAATTGATATGTTAACAGACAACTTACAAATTGGTAATGATGATTTTGATTTGATATATAGCTAAAGGATGAAATCAGCGAACATGCTGATATTGCTGTTGTAAAACGTACCCTTATACCACCGTAAAGTGTAGCGCGTGTGCGATGTACTCTAAGTAAAAGTCTATCGCGATATGTAGTAGAACCCTTAAACCATCCTAATTTGTTGATAGCACGATCTGCTCATTCTCACGTTGAAACGGAATTTCCTCGGATATGTTTAATCAATCCATCACAAGAAACGATTGTATTAGAGATCAATCAAGCTGTTGGCAAGGCAGTAGAATTCAATGAAAATGACGTCATGACACCGTTGGAAGGGAATGTTAATAGTAAAGTTAATTCACTTAAAATTCCAGAGCATTTAATAGATTTATATGACAGATCAAAAGGACTGTTAACTCCAGCTGACCAATTTAAATTGTCTAAGTTACTTGTTGAATACCAAGACGTATTTGCTAAAGATCAATTTGATTTGGGGAATTTTACCTCTCTTGAGCATAGCATAGAAACCAAAGATTCGAAACCCATTAAGCAAAACTTACGCAGAGTTCCGATTTGTTTCGCAGGGGAGGAGGAAGCACATTTAAAAAAAAAATGTTAGATTCAAAGGTAATTCAGCCGTCAAGTTCTAACTGGGCGTAACCTCCTGTATTAATCCGCAAAAAAGACGGAACAGTACGTTGGTGTATCGATTATAGGAAACTTAATGCAGTCACCGTTAAAGATCTATTCCCACTCCCTATAGTAACGGAATGTATTGAAGCTATAGGTGGAAACAAATGGTTTTCTAAACTGGATGCTAATTCGGCATATTGGCAAATTCCACTTAAAAAGGAAGATAGGAAAAAAAAAACGCATTCTTAACCAAGTACGGTTTATTTGAGTTTTCCAAAATGGGATTTGGGTTATGTAACGCCGTTGCGACATATCCAAGAGTAGTAAGTCTTATTCTAAATGGGTTAAACTGGAATATTGCACTAGCATTTTTAGACGATACGCTAGTAATGGGCGAAAACGTGGACAATCATTTAGAGAATCTAAAAAAAGTTTTGGATAGGTTTAGGCAATATCAGATTAAACTCAAGCCTAAGAAATGCGAATTATTTCGTCAGGAAGTTGAATTCCTAGGTCGTATAATTAGTCAGCATGGTTTAAAAGCTGGCAATAACCTTAGTAGAACCGTTGCCAAATGGATGGTGCCAACCTGTACTAGGGAAGCTGAATCGTTTTTGGGTTTTGCTAATTATCACAGAACATTCATTAAGCATTTTGCAGAGAAAGCCTTCCCGTTATACCAAATTACTGGGAAAAAAACATTTGTTTGGGGTCCTGAACAACAGAGCGCTTTTGACAAATTAAAGCATTCCTTAGTTACGACACCAGTCTTAACTTTACCCAACACAACAGATCCGTTTATCTTAGATTGCGACGGTAGTATGAATTCTATAGGTGCAGAATTGTCGCAAGTGCAGGATGGTCAGGAAAGGGTAATTGCTTACAGCAGTGTTTCCTTAACGCCCGAACAGCGCCTCTACTGTTCTACTCGTTTAGAATTGTTGGCAATAGTACGCTTTACTAGGCAGTTCAGGCATTACTTGCTAGGAAAACAATTCCGCATGCGTACGGATCATAATAGTTTGACTTGGTTATTGAAATTTAAACAGCCTACTGGACAGTTAGCGCGTTGGCTTGAAGAGAGAGCTAAGTCAATATGACATAATAATCGAGTATAGAAAAGCACAAAACCATCAAAATGCCGATGCTCTATCACGCATGAACTTATCAGATCGACCATGTTCTAATTTCGATATAAATATCAAAGTAACCGATTTACCGTGCGGTGGATGTCATTATTGTCAAAGAGCTTATAAAAATTGGATAGATTTCGCAACCAATGTTGACGATGTTAGGCCTTTGTCATTTAAGGAAAATATAACGGTAAATGAACCGGTTAATCCACCCCCTAGTATTTTAATTACTGATTGTCCTGAAAATCCACGAGTTAATATCGTAACTATAGACGAGGACGATAATGACGACTATGAGGGAGTAATTATTCTCCCGAAATACTCAAAGCCAAACAGGATAATGACTTAGATTTGAAAATGTTAATAACCTGGTTGGAATCCGGTGTTGAACCCAAAGAAAGTGATTTAATGCTATCAAATCCTACAGTTAAATATTACTGGATAAATCGTAACTTGTTTCTTCTCGATGATAATGGTATTCTTAGGGTAAAACAATTAAACAATTTACTCGACACGCTATTAATAGTTCCGGAAGAATTAAAACTGGATATTTGTCAGATATTTCATGACATTCCCTTATCAGGTCATCAAGGAATAAGTAGAACAAAATGTCGGATTAAACAGCGATTCTATTGGTACGACATGACTGAATATATACGCGCCTATGTAAACTCATGTGCTACCTGTAACATTAATAAAAATAAGCATAGGAAGGCCCGTTATCCTTTAAATAAATATCATGCCGGGGCTCCAATGGAAAGGGTACACCTCGACTTTTTGGGCCCGTTGCCCGTGACGCAGGCCGGGAACGAACATATTTTAATGATAGTCGACCAATTCACAAAGTGGGTCGAATGTATACCATTACCTTCACAAACCGCGGAGATTACCGCCAAGGCAGCGGTGAAAGAGTTCTTTTCTCGATTTGGATGCCCTTTGCAGTTATTTACCGATCAAGGGAGAAATTTTGAGAGTAATTTATTTCTTTCATTATGCAAGGTGTTGCATATACACAAGAGTCGCACAACGCCATACCGCCCATCGTCGAATGGTCAAGCTGAGATATATAACCGAGTATTGATGGAGACGGTAAAATGCTATGTAGACGGATGTCAGGAAACGTGGGATATCTTTTTGCCACAAAGTGCATTACGGTCCAGCGCAAACCGTCAAACCGGTTTTACGAGTAATAAGCTTATGTTAGGGCGTGAAATAAATCACCAGCTGATTTGATGTTTGGCGCACCTGTCGAAAATAGCGGTGATGTAAATACTTATGTCGAAAAACTTGAAAAAACTATGAAAGAGGTTCATGAAATGGCCCGGAAGAATTTAAACGCGAGCCAAGAACGTATGAGGAGAGATTATGACCTACGCGCCAAAGTTAATGAATATGCGTTGGGTGATGTAGTCAGGGGCGTACATAACGACTTCGTTTGGGGGGGTGTTTAGCCAAAATGCGACCGACTGATGCACATACCCCCGCCCCACACACCAGTGGTACTACAAACTGGACAGTTCACTATAATCGTGAATATGTTAGTGCTGAGACAGTATAAGACAACTGAAGAGTAGAAGAATGATTTTAAAATGGAATCGAGCGCCGCAGGCGCGAAAAAATTTCAGATATGTAACCGAGTAAAAGAATGATGTTATAATGGAATCGCGCCGAAGGCGCGAAAAAAATTTCAGATATGTAACAGAGCTTTTAAATTTTTGGGACTGGGGTTGATAAGAAATGGGACAGAATCTTGAGGCATATCTGTCAATTTCGCTTGTTTTATGATTGTATGTTTATCTCATTAATTCATTTAGTCGGAGACCGACTGCGGTGAGTATTTTTTTGAGACCGACTATTTTTTGCCGTGGTAGAAAACATTTCATAGAACAACATACTCACAACAGAATAAGAGTGACAAGCAGACATGGTTATTTTATACTATAGTTTTGAGTGACATATGCAATTTAGGCACACGGATTCACGCAAATACATAGCATTTGGGATCTATTCTGGCATTGTTTTTGAGACCGACTGCAGTGATTGTACTTATTTTGTGACCGACTTTTTTCTCCCTGGGTGAAATTTTGTTGTTAGACCAATTTAACATACTTACAACGGAATAAGAGTGACGTATGCAATTTAGGCTCACGGATTCACGCAAATACATAGTATTTGGGATCTATTCTGGCATTGTGTTTGAGACCGACTGCAGTGACTGCACTTATTTTGAGACCGACTATTTTTCTCCCTAGGTTGAGAGTGAAACACAACATCTTTTCAAAAATGATAAGTTGACAAGGTTATTTTATAATGAGACTGCTCCTATTTTGCTACCGACTGCACTGATTTTGTAACCGACTATTTTTATACTAAAGTTTTGCGTGAGTAGCGTGACGTATACAGTGAGTACTTATTTTGATAATAACTACCTCTACTTTGTGACCGACTGCACTGATTTTGCGACCGACTATTTTTTGGCGTGAGTAGCGTGACGTATACAGTGAGTACTTATTTTGATACCAACTACCTTTACTTTGCAACCGACTGCACCGATTTTGCGACCGACTATTTTTATACTAAAGTTTTGCGTGAGTAGCGTGACGTATACTTATTTTGATACCGACTACCTCTACTTTGCGACCGACTGCACTGATTTAAGCGACCGACTATTTTTTTTGCTGGGGGGGGGGGGGTGTACCACCCCCCACATTTACGCCCCTGGATGTAGTATATATTCTGGATACCGCAGTAAAGAAAGGTAAAAGTCGTAAATTGTCGCCAACTTGGAAAGGTCCAGGTGTTATAACCCAAGTAATTACTCCATATTTGTTTAAGGTAAAAACTCGTAAAAGGGAGAGTGTCTTGAATCATGATCGGTTAAAATTGTGTCTAGATCGGGAGTTGCCCGCATGGATCATGACGTTTAAAGATAAACCTGATTTTGCATCCCCGAGCCCCACGGGGAATATAGAAACCTACTGTATATGTAAAGGTCCTGACGATGGCAGTCCCATGATTTGCTGCGACCAGTGTGATGAATGGTATCACTAACGTTGTGTCGATATAGATCCGAACGATGACTGGGACGACAAGGACTATGGCGACGTGAAGTTCGCCTGTTGTTCGTTGTTCGTTGTTCGGTATTCGCGAATAACGAACAACGAGCAGTTTGTTGTTCGGTATTGGCGAATAACGAACAACGAGCTGGTTTGTTGTTCGGTATTCGCGAATAACGAACAACGAGCTGGTTTGTTGTTCGGTATTCACCAGATATGGAATTAGTAATGTAATAAAAGATTTTTTGCAGGGAACACGCCGCAGGCGGGTTTTTATAAGCCTAACTGGATTATAAAGCTTCAAAATTCTGGGAAATAGATTCTCACAACTTCTCTTTCTATCCGAAGAAAGAGCTGTTACATATTGGCGAATAACGAACAACGAGCCAGTTTGTTGTTCGGTATTGGCGAATAACGAACAACGAGCTGGTTTGTTGTTCGGTATTTACCAGATATGGTATTAGTAATCTAATAAAATAACTTTTGTAGGGAACACGCCAGAGGCGGGTTTTTATGAGCCTAACTGGATAATAAAACTTTAAACTTCTGGGAAATAGATTCTAACAACTTCTCTTTCTATCCGAAGAAAGAGCTGTTACATATTGGCGAATAACGAACAACAAGCCAGTTTGTTGTTCGGTATTGGCGAAAAACGAACAACGAGATGGTTGGTTGTTCGGTATTCACCGCATATGGAATTAGTAATATAATAAAGGTACTTTTGTAGGGAACACGCCACAGGCGGGTTTTTATGAGCTTAAATAGACAATACAACTTCAAACTTCTGGGAAATAGATTCAAAGAACTTCTCTTTCTATCCGAAGAAAGAGCTGTTACATATTGGCGAATAACGAACAACGAGCCAGTTTGTTGTTCGGTATTGGCGAATAACGAACAACGAGCTGGTTTGTTGTTCGGTATTCACGAACTTTTGTAAGGAACACGCCACAGGCGGGTTTTTATGAGCTTAAATAGACAATAAAACTTCAAACTTCTGGGAAATAGATTCTAACAACTTCTCTTTCTATCCGAAGAAAGAGCTGTTACATATTGGCGAATAACGAACAACGAGCCAGTTTGTTGTTCGGTATTGGCGAATAACGAACAACGAGCTGGTTTGTTGTTCGGTATTCACCAGATATGGAATTAGTAATCTAATAAAGGTACTTTTGTAGGGAACACGCCGCAGACGGGTTTTTATTAGCCTAACTGGATAATAAAACTTCAAACTTCTGGGAAATAGATTCTAACAACTTCTCTTTCTATCCGAAGAAAGAGCTGTTACATATTGGCGAATAACGAACAACGAGCCAGTTTGTTGTTCGGTATTGGCGAAAAACGAACAACGGGCTGGTTTGTTGTTCGGTATTCACCGCATATGGAATTAGTAATATAAAGGTACTTTACAGGCGGGTTTTTATGAGCTTAAATAGACAACACAACTTCAAACTTCTGGGAAATAGATTCTAACAACTTCTCGTTCTATCCGAAGAAAGAGCTGTTACATATTGGCGAATAAGGAACAACGAGTCAGTTTGTTGTTCGGTATTGGCGAATAACGAACAACGAGTTCCCAGAAGTTTGAAGTTGTGTTGTCTATTTAAGCTCATAAAAACCCGCCTGTAAAGTACCTTTATATTACTAATTCCATATACGGTGAATACCGAACAAAAAACCAGCTCGTTGTTCGTTATTAGCGAATGCCGAACAACAAACTGGCTCGTTGTTCGTTATTCGCCAATATGTAACAGCTCTTTCTTCGGATATAAAGAGAAGTTTTTAGAATCTATTTCCCAGAAGTTTGAAGTTTTATTGTCTATTTAAGCTCATAAAAACCCGCCTGTGGCGTGTTCCCTACAAAAGTACCTTTATTATATTACTAATTCCATAATAATATACGGTGAATACCGAACAACAAACCAGCTCGTTGTTCGTTATTACCGAATACCGAACAACAAACTGGCTCGTTGTTCGTTATTCGCCAATATGAAACTGCTCTTTCTTCGGATAGACAGAGAAGTTGTTAGAATCTATTTCCCAAAAGTTCGAAGTGTTATAATCAATTTAGGCTCATAAAAACCCACCTGGGGTGTATTCCCTACAAAAGTACCTTTATTATGTTACCAATTTCATATACGGTGAATACCGAACAACGAACCAGCTCGTTGTTCGGTATTCGCGAATACCGAACAACAAACCAGCTCGTTGTTCGTTATTCGCCAATACCGAACAACAACCTGGCTCGTTGTTCGTTATTCGCCAATATGTAACAGCTCTTTCTTCGGATAGAAAGAGAAGTTGTTAGAATCTATTTCCCAGAAGTTTGAAGTTTTATTGTCTATTTAAGCTCATAAAAACCCGCCTGTGGCGTGTTCCCTACAAAAGTACCTTTATTATATTACTAATTCCATATACGGTGAATACCGAACAACAAACCAGCTCTTTGTTCGTTATTCGCGAATACCGAACAACAAACTAGCTCGTTGCTCGTTATTCGCCAATATGAAACTGCTCTTTCTTCGGATAGACAGAGAAGTTGTTAGAATCTATTTCCCAAGAGTTCGAAGTGTGATAATCCATTTAGGCTCATAAAAACCTACCTGGGGTGTATTCTCTACAAAAGTACCTTTATTATATTACCAATTCCATATACGGTGAATACCGAACAACAAACCAGCTCGTTGTTCGTTATTCGCCAATACCGAACAGCAGTTGTTAGAATCTATATCCCAGAAGTTTGAAGTTTTATTGTCTATTTAAGCTCATAAAAACCCGCCTGTGGCGTGTTCCCTACAAAAGTACCTTTATTATATTACTAATTCCATATACGGGGAATACCGAACAACATACCAGCTCGTTGTTCGTTATTCGCCAATACCGAACAACAAACCAGCTCGTTGTTCGTTATTCGCCAATACCGAACAACAAACTTTTTCATTGTTCGTTATTCGCCAATATGTAACAGCTCATTCTTCGGATAGAAAGAGAAGTTGTTAGAATCCATTTCCCAGAAGTTTGAAGTTTTATTGTCTATTTAAGCTCATAAAAACCCGCCCGTGGCGTGTTCCCTACAAAAGTACCTTTATTATATTACTAATTCCATATACGGTGAATACCGAACAACCAACCAGCTCGTTGTTCGGTATTCGCCAATACCGAACAACAAACTGGCTCGTTGTTCGTTATTCGCCAATATATAACAGCTCTTTCTTCGGATAGAAAGAGAAGTTGTTAGAATCTATTTCCCAGAAGTTTGAAGTTTTATTGTCTATTTAAGCTCATAAAAACCCGCCTGTGACGTGTTCCCTACAAAAGTACCTTTATTATATTACTAATTCCATATACGGTGAATACCGAACAACAAACCAGCTCGTTGTTCGTTATTCGCCAATACCGAACAACAAACTGGCTCGTTGTTCGTTATTCGCCAATGTGTAACAGCTCTTTATTCGGATAGAAAGAGAAGTTGTTAGAATCTATTTCCCAGAAGTTTGAAGTTTTATTGTCTATTTAAGCTCATAAAAACTCGCCTGTGGCGTGTTCCCTACAAAAGTACCTTTATTATATTACTAATTCCATATACGGTGAATACCGAACAACAAACCAGCTCGTTGTTCGTTATTCGCCAATACCGAACAACAAACTGGCTCGTTGTTCGTTATTCGCCAATATGTAACAGCTCTTTCTTCGGATACCGAACAACAACCTGGCTCGTTGTTCGTTATTCGCCAATATGTAACAGCTCTTTCTTCGGATAGAAAGAGAAGTTGTTAGAATCTATTTCCCAGAAGTTTGAAGTTTTATTGTCTATTTAAGCTCATAAAAACCCGCCTGTGCCGTGTTCCCTACAAAAGTACCTTTATTATATTACTAATTCCATATACGGTGAATACCGAACAACAAACCAGCTCTTTGTTCGTTATTCGCGAATACCGAACAACAAACTAGCTCGTTGTTCGTTATTCGCCAATATGAAACTGCTCTTTCTTCGGATAGACAGAGAAGTTGTTAGAATCTATTTCCCAAGAGTTCGAAGTGTTATAATCCATTTAGGCTCATAAAAACCTACCTGGGGTGTATTCTCTACAAAAGTACCTTTATTATATTACCAATTCCATATACGGTGAATACCGAACAACAAACCAGCTCGTTGTTCGTTATTCGCCAATACCGAACAGCAGTTGTTAGAATCTATATCCCAGAAGTTTGAAGTTTTATTGTCTATTTAAGCTCATAAAAACCCGCCTGTGGCGTGTTCCCTACAAAAGTACCTTTATTATATTACTAATTCCATATACGGGGAATACCGAACAACATACCAGCTCGTTGTTCGTTATTCGCCAATACCGAACAACAAACCAGCTCGTTGTTCGTTATTCGCCAATACCGAACAACAAACTTTTTCATTGTTCGTTATTCGCCAATATGTAACAGCTCATTCTTCGGATAGAAAGAGAAGTTGTTAGAATCCATTTCCCAGAAGTTTGAAGTTTTATTGTCTATTTAAGCTCATAAAAACCCGCCCGTGGCGTGTTCCCTACAAAAGTACCTTTATTATATTACTAATTCCATATACGGTGAATACCGAACAACCAACCAGCTCGTTGTTCGGTATTCGCCAATACCGAACAACAAACTGGCTCGTTGTTCGTTATTCGCCAATATATAACAGCTCTTTCTTCGGATAGAAAGAGAAGTTGTTAGAATCTATTTCCCAGAAGTTTGAAGTTTTATTGTCTATTTAAGCTCATAAAAACCCGCCTGTGACGTGTTCCCTACAAAAGTACCTTTATTATATTACTAATTCCATATACGGTGAATACCGAACAACAAACCAGCTCGTTGTTCGTTATTCGCCAATACCGAACAACAAACTGGCTCGTTGTTCGTTATTCGCCAATGTGTAACAGCTCTTTATTCGGATAGAAAGAGAAGTTGTTAGAATCTATTTCCCAGAAGTTTGAAGTTTTATTGTCTATTTAAGCTCATAAAAACTCGCCTGTGGCGTGTTCCCTACAAAAGTACCTTTATTATATTACTAATTCCATATACGGTGAATACCGAACAACAAACCAGCTCGTTGTTCGTTATTCGCCAATACCGAACAACAAACTGGCTCGTTGTTCGTTATTCGCCAATATGTAACAGCTCTTTCTTCGGATAGAAAGAGAAGGGCGTAGAGCAGAATTTGGAATTCTGAAAGGAAAATCGAAAACGAAATTGGAACAGTTCTCGGTGTTTCGATTGAGGCCGTAGAGCAGAATTATGGAATTTTGAAAGGAAAATTGAGCAGCAGTCTGGCTAGGTAATCGAAAGACTGGGCTTGGGGGAATATTTGTGTCGGTCTTTGCCGCGATAGGCGTAGGCCTACTCTTTAGGGGAAATTTATTGATAATTAATCGTTAACACGGGTTTTTATTGCTCGTGAAACACGATAAATTACTCTAGACACTGATGGTACACTAACCCTGTGATCATGTGCATCAGTGATGAGTTTTTGGAAGCTAGGTGTGGCATAGTAGGCCTACTGTAATGCAATCAGGACTTGTAAGTTGTACAGTAGGATTTCGATCGGCAAGTTACGGTTTTGATATCATCATTAATACAGTGAACAACTACGGGGTCTACTGGTCCAATCAAGTTTGTTACGTGAAACTAGGGAATCACGGTGGCTAAGTGGGCAAGGCGCTTGCTCTCTAGCCTGGAGGTCGGGTGTTCGATCCCTGTATTTGCCGAGAAAGTTATCTCGATTTTCCGGCGTGGTTTCCCCTTGTCAGTGATGCAGAAGGAGGGTCTGACAATGACAGCTGCATAGTCGTTCGGATGGGACGAAAAACCGAGGCCCCGTGTACACATTGACGTACACGTAAAAGATTCCTTGGTAGTTGAAATTCGATATAAGAGTAGGCCGTAGGAAGTTAAACCCCATTTCATTTCATTACGCGAAACTAACTACTCGTCCGTACGGGTGTTACTAAATATTCTCTCTCGTCGAAGTTGACGATCCGCATAAAGCAATGGTTGCCAACCTTTTTGTGATAGAGTACCATTTGGAGGTACCACCTGGTTCCAAGAAAAACTCAATTCGATCAAATAAAATAAAACCAAGTACGGACAATCCAAACCATAAGACAGAATTCGAAGTCCTAGAAAAACGTAAAAGGCAAAATAGTGTAATCAGAAAATGGACTGCTTCCCGTGTACAAAATACACGACAAACAGTGGTAACATGTGTCCGGAAGAGTAAGCTTACCCTGTCAGGCGCCACATCCGCCATAGCTGCACTTTATCGGAATACTTTTACAAGTAGAACACACAAAAGAACAAAAAAAACCCCAACTCAATGCTATCTGCTTCTTTCCCCAAAAAAGATTAATCAATCAAGAAATAGAAAAATAAGTATAGAGATAAAATATAAGTAAGTAGGCCTATACAAAATAATAATAAGAATAGTAACATATACAAACTGAGGAAATAATGGGTATTATCTTGTGTTCGGCAGTAAACATTTTTGTGAAGTAAAAAATAACTAAAAAGCGTACCACAGGTTGGGAACCACTGGCATAATGTAACAATGCGGACATTTTGTCCAAGATACGTAAAAAAAATCCAACTTACGACAGGGTGAGAGTTGCCGTAGACTTTACGATCAAATTTACGAATTTTGTAAGTTAAGAATTTTAGTGAAACGCAATTTTTTCGTAAGTTTACGTTACGATAAATTTTTCATCGTAAGATGCTTTGTGAAACTACCCCCTGATACGCATAAGGTATAAAGGCGTTCATTTTGTCAAAGATACGAAAAATTTCCAACTTACGACAAGGTTAGAGTTGCCGTAGACTTTACGATAAAAGTTACGAATTTCGTAAGTTAAGAAGTTTAGTTTAACGCGATTTTTACGTAAGTTTACAAAACGATAAACTTACGCAAATTTTTCATCGTAAGTTGCTTTGTGAAACTGGCCCCTGGATAACCCGGAACCATCTTCTGTGGAAGAGTGGGATCGGGACGTAGACATAGAGGTGTCTTAAAAAAAAAATGAAAGAAAGGGTGTGTGTGGGTGAATGCACGGTGTACCTAGTATACCGCTACCTGAGTGACTGGGTGTGCGTGTATGGAAAAAAAGGGGGTTTAAAAGGAAAAAAAATGCCTTTTAAATGAACATGTAGATATATAGTTTTTTTCAGCTGGTAGAAAGGGAGGAATGTTGTGCGTGCCTGGATATACAAGACGACTATACAAGACGACCAGCATATGGTTCCGTTTCCGCTTCACCACGGACTGGTTAACCAAGACCAAGATAATCTATAAATGCACCGTCGCCAGCTACACACGGTCTAGTATGTTTTACACAGTTATCAAAGTAAGTTGTTGTCATTGTTTATCGCTGCCTGAGTTGGACTCAGTCATTCCCGAATTATCTAGTATTATTGCCCAGTGCCACCTCAATTATGATGAATGTAAGAAAGACCAAGGTATGCCCACGTAAAACAGTAATTTCACGTTATACATTATTTTATTTTCATAAACTGTTGGCATATTTAATTCAGGACAACTTGTTATTAATTTTGAAAAGTTATGATTATTTTAAAAACTTATAACGGTATTAATATTATCGAAGTTTACTTGAGGTAAATAACATTACGTCAACGGTAGAAACAAATGTTTTGCGAGGTTAAACATGGCGGAATTGGTACTTCCGGTGACTTCACACTTCTCAGCCAATGAGCTATCCAGTTATTATATAGATCAGTGGATCCTACGCACTTTAGCACATATGACGTCATTTATAGAATGTGGGTTAGGGTAAGGGCTAGAACCTATAGATTTCGCCAAAATCTCGAAATGTAAATAGGGCAAACCCTAACCCTAACCCTTGGCTAAGCCTAACCCTGACCCTAACCCACAATCACACATATGACGTCATAATATGCGTAGGACCAAAGCTGTCTAGCGTTCTCCTTTGGCCACAGATCATTGACTTTAATGTTAGGCTGGGGCTATTTGCCACATATGGTAAGACAATGTGGGGGCTATTTGCCACTTGTATGTCTCCGCACAGCAATTATCAACCTATATTTACGAAACTCACAGAATATGATAACATTAATAATATCTCGGAGTAGACAAAATTTCGTCCACTTCCGGTTAGCAGTTTTTGAGATACCAGGTTGCCACTCAATTCATGTGGCACGACTACAGACCGCAATTACCAACCGATTTCAATGAAACTTACAGAATATGATAACAATCATAATATCGCGGAGTAGCCAAAATTTCGACCACTTCCGGTTAGTGGTTTCCGAGATATCAGGTTACCACACATTTCATGTGGCACGCCTAAAGACCACAATTATCAACCGATATCCACGAAACTTACAGGATATAATAACAATAGTAATATCTCGGATTTGCCAAACTTTCGGTCACTTCCGGTTAGCGGTTTCCGAGATATCAGGTTACAACACATTTCATGTGGCACGCCTACAAACCATAATTATCTACCGATATCCACCAAACTTACAGGATATAATAACAATGCTACTAAATCGCAGTAGCCGAAATTTTGAAACCATATGTTCGTCCCAAAATGACCTAGTCTGTGTCGAGTGGATGTTAAACACCATTTCTCTCTCTCTCTCTACCGGAGAGAGAGAAATGGTGTTTAACGTCCCAGTAGACCCCCCAATGAAACTTACAGAATATGATAACAATCATAATATCGCGGAGTAGCCAAAATTTCGACCACTTCCGGTTAGTGGTTTCCGAGATATCAGGTTACCACATATTTCATGTGGCACGCCTAAAGACCACAATTATCAACCGATATCCACGAAACTTACAGGATATAATATCAATAGTAATATCTCGGAGTTGCCAAACTTTCGGTCACTTCCGGTTAGCGGTTTCCGAGATATCAGGTTACAACACATTTCATGTGGCACGCCTACAAACCATAATTATCAACCGATATTCACCAAACTTACAGGATATAATAACAATGCTACTAAATCGCAGTAGCCGAAATTCCAGACACTTCCGGTTAGCGGTTTCCGAGATATCAGGTTACCACACATTTCATGTGGCACGCCCACAGACCACAATATCAACCGATATCCATGAAACTTACAGAATATAATAACATTAATAATATCTCGGAGTAAGCAAAGTTTCAGTCACTTCCGTTTAACGGTTTCCGAGATATCAGGTTACCACACCTTTCATGTGGCACGCCTGCAGACCACAATTATCAACCGATATCCATGAAACTTACAGGATATAATAACAATGATACTATCTCGGAGTAGCCAAAATTTCAGACACTTCCGAGATATCAGGTTACCACACATTTCATGTGGCACGCTTACAAACCACAATTATCAACCGATATCCACGAAACTTACAGGATATAATAACAATAGTAATATCTCGGAGTTGCCGAACTTTCGGTCACTTCCGGTTAGCGGTTTCCGAGATATCAGGTTACAACACATTTCATGTGGCACGCCTACAAACCATAATTATCAACCGATATCCACCAAACTTACAGGATATAATAACAATGCTACTATCTCGGAGTAGCCGAAATTCCAGACACTTCCGAAATATCGGGTTACCACACATTTCATGTGACACGCCTACAGACAACAATTATCAACCGATATCCACGAAACTTACAGAATGTAATAACAATGATAATATCCCGGAGTAGCCAAAGTTTCGACCACTTCCGGTAAGCGGTATCCGAGATATCAGGTTACCACACATTTCATGTGGCACGCCTACAGACTACAATTATCAACTGATATCCATGAAACTTACAGGATATAATAACAATGATTATATTTCGGGGTTTCCAAAATTTCGGCCACTTCCCGTTAGCGGTTTCCGAGATATCCGGTTACCACACATTTCATGTGGCACGCCTACAGACCACAATTATCAACTGATATCCATGAAACTTACAGGATATAATAACAATGATAATATCTAGGGGTTTACAAAATTTTGGCCACTTCCGGTTAGCGGTTTCCGAGATATCCGGTTACCACACATTTCATGTGGCACGCCTACAGACTACAATTATCAACCGATATCCACGAAACTTACAGGATATTATAACAATGATAATATCTCGGAGTAGCCAAAATTCCAGCCACTTCCAGTAAGCGGTTTCCGAGATATCAGGTTACCACACATTTCATGTGGCACGCCTACAGACTACAATTATCAACCGATATCCACGAAACTTACAGGATATTATAACAATGATAATATCTCGGAGTAGCCAAAATTCCAGCCACTTCCAGTAAGCGGTTTCCGAGATATCAGGTTACCACACATTTCATGTGGCACGCCTACATACCACAATTATCAACCGATATCCACGAAACTTACAGGATATTATAACAATGATAATATCTCGGAGTAGCCAAAATTCCAGCCACTTCCGGTTAGCGGTTTCCGAGATATCCGGTTACCACACATTTCATGTGGCACGCCTACAGACCACAATTATCAACCGATATCCACGAAACTTACAGGATATTATAACAATGATAATATCTCGGAGTAGCCAAAATTCCAGCCACTTCCAGTAAGCGGTTTCCGAGATATCAGGTTACCACACATTTCATGTGGCACGCCTACATACCACAATTATCAACAGATATTCACGAAACTTACAGGATATAATAACAATGAATGTCAATGATAATATCTCGAAGTAGCCAAAATTCCGACTACTTCCGGTTAGCGGTTTCTGAGATATCAGGTTACCACACATTTCATGTGGCACGCCTGCAGACTACAATTATCAACCGATATCCACGAAACTTACAGGATATAATAACAATAATAATATCTCGGAGTAGCCAAAATTTCGACCCTTTCCGGTTAGCGGTTTCCGAAATATCGGGTTACCACACATTTCATGTGGCACGCCTACAGACCACAATTATCAACCGATATCCATGAAACTTACGGGATATATAATAACAATGATAATATCTCGGAGTAGCCAAAATTCCGGACACTTCCGAAATATCGGGTTACCACACATTTCATGTGGCACGCCTACAGACAACAATTATCAACCGATATCCACGAAACTTACAGAATGTAATAACAATGATAATATCCCGGAGTAGCCAAAGTTTCGACCACTTCCGGTAAGCGGTATCCGAGATATCAGGTTACCACACATTTCACGCCTACAGACTACAATTATCAACCGATATCCACGAAACTTACAGGATATTATAACAATGATAATATCTTGCGGCTGTGGTTTCGATCCCTGGTGTGAGCATATGTGGCATGGAGATAGGGGTGCCTTCTCAACCTCGTGGGTTTCCTCTGGGCATTCCGGTTTCCTCCCACTGCTAAAGACCCCTACGCGCAAGCGAATTATTGAAATAAACATTTTGAAACCATATGTTCGTCCCAAAATGACCTAGTCTGTGTCGAGTGGATGTTAAACACCATTTCTCTCTCTCTCTCTCCATCTACCGGAGAGAGAGAAATGGTGTTTAACGTCCCAGTAGACCCCCCCAATGAAACTTACAGAATATGATAACAATCATAATATCGCGGAGTAGCCAAAATTTCGACCACTTACGGTTAGTGGTTACCGAGATATCAGGTTACCACACATTTCATGTGGCACGCCTAAAGACCACAATTATCAACCGATATCCACGAAACTTACAGGATATAATAACAATAGTAATATCTCGGAGTTGCCAAACTTTCGGTCACTTCCGGTTAGCGGTTTCCGAGATATCAGGTTACAACACATTTCATGTGGCACGCCTACAAACCATAATTATCAACCGATATCCACCAAACTTACAGGATATAATAACAATGCTACTAAATCGCAGTAGCCGAAATTCCAGACACTTCCGGTTAGCGGTTTCCGAGATATCAGGTTACCACACATTTCATGTGGCACGCCCACAGACCACAATATCAACCGATATCCATGAAACTTACAGAATATAATAACATTAATAATATCTCGGAGTAAGCAAAGTTTCAGTCACTTCCGTTTAACGGTTTCCGAGATATCAGGTTACCACACCTTTCATGTGGCACGCCTACAGACCACAATTATCAACCGATATCCATGAAACTTACAGGATATAATAACAATGATACTATCTCGGAGTAGCCAAAATTTCAGACACTTCCGAGATATCAGGTTACCACACATTTCATGTGGCACGCTTACAAACCACAATTATCAACCGATATCCACGAAACTTACAGGATATAATAACAATAGTAATATCGCGGAATGGCCGAACTTTCGGTCACTTCCGGTTAGCGGTTTCCGAGATATCAGGTTACAACACATTTCATGTGGCACGCCTACAAACCATAATTATCAACCGATATCCACCAAACTTACAGGATATAATAACAATGCTACTATCTCGGAGTAGCCGAAATTCCAGACACTTCCGAAATATCGGGTTACCACACATTTCATGTGGCACGCCTACAGACAACAATTATCAACCGATATCCACTAGACTTACAGAATGTAATAACAATGATAATATCCCGGAGTAGCCAAAGTTTCGACCACTTCCGGTAAGCGGTATCCGAGATATCAGGTTACCACACATTTCATGTGGCACGCCTACAGACTACAATTATCAACTGATATCCATGGAACTTACAGGATATAATAACAATGATAATATCTCGGGGTTTCCAAAATTCCGACTACTTCCGGTTAGCGGTTTCTGAGATATCAGGTTACCACACATTTCATGTGGCACGCGTACAGACTACAATTATCAACCGATATCCACGAAACGTACAGGATATAATAACAATAATAATATCTCGGAGTAGCCAAAATTTCGACCCTTTCCGATGAGCGGTTTCCGAAATATCGGGTTACCACACATTTCATGTGGCACGCATACAGACCACAATTATCAATTGATATCCATGAAACTTACGGGATATAATAACAATGATAATATCTCGGAGTAGCCAAAATTTCGCCCACTTCCGGTTAGCGGTTTCCGAAATATCGGGTTACCACACATTTCATGTGGCACGCCTACAGACCACAATTATCAACCGATATCCAAGAAACTTACAGGATACTATAACAATGATAATATCTCGGAGTAGCCAGAATTTCGACCACTTCTGGTAAGCAGTTTCCGAGATATCGGGTTACCACACATTGCATGTGGCACGACTACAGACCACAATTATCAACCGATATACACGAAACTTACAGAATATAATTACATTAATAATATCTCGGAGTAGGCAAACTTTCGGAAGTGGCTGTAATTTTGGCTACTCCGAGATATTATCATTGTTATACTAATACTATACAAATGTAACGTGGTACGAGATTTTGGTACCACGTTCTTTTTAATTATGGTGATTTTACCTTTTTAAAAGCTAATTTTGCAAATTACATTAATTATTTAATCAATTTCGACGTTTTATACTATCTACAGATCATATTTACACTTGATGTTTAATATAATACAATTCAATCAGTCGGTTAAAATAATCGCCATTTATATACGGTGTACACGTTATTGTTACCTATTTAAAAAGGCCCTACGTGGTATATTGCACTACTGCGTAGGTATAAAATAAAACGTGGTATAATAAAAAAAATGAGAATGACACGAAAGAACAGTGAGTTGATAAGTAAAAGGAACGTGGTACAATAGAATCTGAGGCTGAGATAACAGTACCAAGTTCATTTACTGTTTCTATACAAACGAAACGTAAAGTAATATACCTGATCAGACAAAATAACTGTGTAGCAATAATATTTTCTGTGAGTCGATAGTGTAAAAAAAAACTTCTATCAGTCAGGAGGTTATTGTTTGTGACCACCTAGCCGGAAGTGCATACTTCGCTTGACAAGGTATATAGTGGAAGGTCGGCGTGGCCTGCCTGTGTGTTGGTGCTCAAAGCGATCGCCATGTTAGTTCAAGAAATTGAAAACAAGTATGGCGGTTGCTTTGGGCGTTACCTTTTTTTTATTTAATTATATCGGTAGTTTTATAATCGGAGTTCAGCTTTAAGATAAGGTCTACCGGTGCATAAAGGGGGTTGGGATGGCCTAGAGATTTAGAGTGCGCGCTTCGATCTGACCGGTCACCTCTGGCTTGCGGCTGTGGTTTCGATCCCTGGTGTGAGCATATGTGGCATGGAGATAGGGGTGCCTTCTCAACCTCGTGGGTTTCCTCTGGGCATTCCGGTTTCCTCCCACTGCTAAAGACCCCTACGCGCAAGCGAATTATTGAAATAAACATTTTGAAACCATATGTTCGTCCCAAAATGACCTAGTCTGTGTCGAGTGGATGTTAAACACCATTTCTCTCTCTCTCTCTCTACCGGAGAGAGAGAAATGGTGTTTAACGTCCCAGTAGACCCCCCCACCCCACCCCAACCGAATTGGATCAAATTTAAGGAGAGAGAGAAAAGGGTTTAACGTCCACTCGACACAAACTATGTCATTTCGGGACTAACATATGGTTTTAATTTTATTTCGATAATTCGCTTGCGCGTAGGGGTCTTTAGCAGTGGAGGGAAAGCGGAGTGCCTAGAGGAAACCCACGAGGCTGAGAAGGCGCCACTATCTGCATGTAATGTATGTAACATATCTTGCCATGCGATTGTGATTCTTCCCAAGAGCACAATATGCGGACTTAGCTCGGCACAAGTTATTGAATCGTGGTCACCTGACACAACCTCTAAGAAAGTTGGCGATAAGTTTTCCCTCGATGAGCTTGGTATCAAAGTCGAATCTGATAATTTGACAAATGAACAATTACTGAAAGGTAATGAACTCTTGCAGAAATGGGAATTATATTTTCATGTACTTTTACTGATATAGGCAATACTTATTTGGTAAAACACTCTATAAAGTTGAGTGATAACACTCCTTTTAAAGTTCCAATAGCATTTTTTAAAGTTATATTTTTAAAATTTATTAAAATAAAGCCCCAAAATAGATTGAACCTATAAACAGTCCTACCTTGTTAAAGAATAATCCTATTAATCCTATAATTCACTATTGCCAGTTGAGAAATTGGCAAAAATATCATTTTCAACTTCAAATTCAAACGTTTGAAGATGGCCGTCCATGTAGAAGAATGGGAAAACAAGGGAGGTAATTGAGTAATTATTTCCTCAATCAACCAGTGTCACCCTTTTTAACCCCCAAAAATTTTGTCCATGATCGTATAATAGTGAGTTGACAACCTTTTGAGCAAAAAACATAGAAATAATTATATTTTGACTTTCTTAGAAAAAGTGAAATTGGAACTTTAAGGATGCATATCGTCGTATTCCCCCTGGTATGTTTGAAGAAGTAAGACAGCATTTAAAAGAGATGTTAGAAGCTGGTGCTATCAGGAAATCTAATAGTCCTTATTGCTCTAACGTTGTCTTAGTTCGAAAAAAAGATGGCTCTTTAAAGTTTTGCATAGATTTTCGGCAACTAAACAACATTACTATTAAGTATACACTACCGCGAGTTGACGAAACTATTGATTCTTTAATTGGAGCCAAATTCTTTAGTAAATTGGACTTGCGTTCAGGATATTGGCAGGTCGAAATGAAAGAAGAGGATAAAGAGAAAACCGCTTTCTCTGTGGGCCCACTGGGTTTCTATGAGTGTAATTGCTTGGTTTTCGGCTTAACGCACCCAACCTGGGCTGTGCTAACAACCATAAAAACATTGCGATCTTTTTTAGGCTTCACTGGATATTATCGCCGTTTTGTTAAACATTATGCTAAATTAGTTAAACCATTAAATGATTTGTTGATTGGGCATCCCACTAATAAGCAGTCCAAGAAACCAAATAAGCACAAAACCCCCGTGTGTGTGTGTGTGTGGGGGGGGGGGGGGTGCTAGCAGAATGCCTTTGATGTCATAATAAAGAAACTTACGTCACCTCCTATATTAGCGTATGCTGATTTTAGCAAGCCCTTTATCGTCACAACAGATGCCAGCCAAGATGGGCTAGGTTCCGTTCTTTACAAGGAGCAGGATGGTTACGAGCGTGTTATCGCTTACGCAAGTCGTGGATTAAGACCCAGTGAGCGTAATTATCCGGTTCATAAGCTTGAATTTTTAGCTTATTTGTACGGAAACACATTTGAGGTACGGACGGATAACAACCCTTTGAAGTATGTAACAAAATCAGCAAAGCTTGATGGCCTCTTTGTCTAATTACAACTTTAAATTGGTATATAGTGGCAAATCTAATTCAGATGCTGATGGCTTGTCAAGAAGGCCTCATGCTGAAATGTTGCATGACGTCATAAGAGCTGTCTGTGAAGTTGCTTTGGTAGGTAGGGAAGCGCTGCCATTAACAGAATGTTTAGTATTAACAGACGGTGAAGAGCATAACCCAGTAATTTATGATACTGATGGAGTGTCTGGTCAAGATTTTAATACCACTGATTGGGTAAGAGAACAATCGAACGATCTTGTCATAAATAGAGTTCTATCTTTATTAAGATCTGGTGTGCGACCATCAACAATAGATGTTAAAAGTGAGCCAGAGGAAGTTCGTAAGTATCTACGCGAATGGAGCAAATTAATCATTAAGAATAATATCTTGTATCGAACAACTGTTTTAGAGAATAAAGACGTCAGACAATTAGTTTTGCCATCATCGTTCAAAAACATCGCGCTTAAATATCTTCATGATGATGTTGGTCATCAGGGACGCTACCGAACATTGTGGCTTGTACGTCGTAGATTTGATTGGCCAGATCTGGAAGCTGATGTAGAAGCTCAAGTTCAAAACTGTGACAGATGCATACGACACAAGACGCCCTTAAAGCGGAAAGCCGAGTCGGTTTCAATACAGACATCACGTCCTATGGAACTGGTATGTATTGACTTTTTGTCTCTTGAAAGATCTAAAGGTGAATTTGAAGATGTTTTGGTTATCACCGATCACTTTACTAAGTACGTTCAGGCATTTCCTACACGTAATCAATTGGCGAAAACAACAGCAAAAGTTCTGTATGAAAACTTTATCAATTATTACAGTTTTCCAGCAAGATTACATAGTGACCAAGGTAGAAACTTTGAAAGTCGTGTAATTAAGGAGTTATGTAAGTTGGCTGGTGTAGAAAAGAGTCGTACGACGCCGTACCATCCAATGGGTAACGGCATTGTAGACCGGTTCAACCAGACGCTAATTAGTATGCTTGGTACGCTTAAGGATTATCAGAAAGCGGATTGGAAATCATATATCGCCCCGCTCGTACATGCTTACAATGCTACAAGACACGAAACAACTACTCTTTCGCCTCATTATTTAATGTTTGGGTGGCACCCAAAATTAGCTGTAGATGCATATGAATGATTGGATGATTCGCCAGATGTGATATCAACTAGAGAGAATTATGCCAAGAAGCTGAAACGAAGACTAAATTATGCTTATAAGGTTGCCACTGCTGAATCTGAACGTTGCAGTATACGTAGTAAAGAGCGATACGATTCAAAGGTAAGAGATTCAATTTTACAGGTAGGCGATAGAGTTTTAGTCAGAAACTTGGGTATAAAAGGTAAGCATAAATCTTCAGATAAATGGGAGAAGGATCCGTATATTGTATTAAGAATTCCCAATCAAGATGTTCCCGTTTATGAAGTGCAGAAGGATTCCGGGAAAGGAACAAAAGGAACCCTTCACAGAAATCTTCTCCTTTCGTTCATGTTTATTCCTTGCTGTGAGCCCGTTCAATCGGAGTTTGAAGATGAAGGTTCTGTGCCAAAAAGAACAAAGAGTAAACCAAACACATCTGCGAAATCTCCTTCAGAGAATAGTAGTTCAGGTGATAATAGTGTTCCTAGATACGTTATACCCACAAGAAGAATTAAACGACGATATATCTGCCATAGAAATGTCCGACCGTTCTAATTTTTCGGGAGATTTCAATCCAGTTTTGACTTGGCGAAAACATTTAGGAACAACCACGGATGTAAGTAATCGAAATCGTACAGGTATAGTCTACCAATAGAGTATTGATGTCGTATTTTCATATGAATATTTTTTTCAGCTGATTACTAAGTTAATTTACATTTGCTTAATCAACGTTAATGATACTAGTATATTCATCGATTTGTAATTCACATTCAATTTGGTGTTACTAATATTTAATTTACATTTGCTTAATCAACGTTAATGATACTAGTATATTCATCGATTTGTAATTCACATTCAATTTGGTGTTACTAATATTTAATTTTTCAGGTATATATAGTTGTATCCTGTAAATGTATGGCTTTGTTCTCTGGAGGCATTTCCTCTTAGCAGGGGAGAATGTCGCAGGGTTAATAATTATATTAATATTGCGCTAGCGTATTTTATTTTTATACGCCCACATTTTCATGTGGACGTATTATGTCGTCGCCCCTGTCCGTCCGGACGTCCGTCCGTCCGTCCACAATTTGTTTGTGGACTCTCTACAGGTCACAATTCTTATCCGATTTTGACGAAACTTGAAATATAGGTTTATCCCCAAAAGATCTCGGCTGCTTTCGATATTGGCATGTATCGGATCAAAACTTCATGGATTATGGCCCCTGATTGTACGAAAAATCACGTTTTTAGCTTGTGGACCCTATAGAGGTCACAATTTTGAACCGATTTTGATGAAACTTGACATGCATGTTTATAACCCAAAGATCTTGGTTCCTTTCGATATTTGCGGCTATCTTAATGTAATTTCCTGAATTATGGCCCCTGATTGTCCGAAAAATCACCCTTTTTAGCTTGTGGTCTCTCTGGAGGTCACAATTATTATTCGATTTAAAAAACCGTTTGATTATATCACCGTTACACCCTAAGGAGGGTTGAGTTCGAATTTCGGGAAAATCGGAAGAAAATTGCCATACAAAATGGCCGCCGTTTGTACGCGATTACTGTTAAAAAATGGTATATCAAGTTTGTGGACCCTGTGGAGGTCACAGTTTTGATTCGATTTTGATGAAACTTAAAATTCATGGTAATAGCCCAAAGATCTTGCTTCCTTTAGATATTCGCGCAAATCACGTTTTTAGCTTGTGGACCCTATAGAGGTCACAATTTTGAACCGATTTTGATGAAACTTGACATGCATGTTTATAACCCAAAGATCTTGGTTCCTTTCGATATTTGCGGCTATCTTAATGTAATTTCCTGAATTATGGCCCCTGATTGTCCGAAAAATCACCCTTTTTAGCTTGTGGTCTCTCTGGAGGTCACAATTATTATTCGATTTAAAAAACCGTTTGATTATATCACCGTTACACCCTAAGGAGGGTTGAGTTCGAATTTCGGGAAAATCGGAAGAAAATTGCCATACAAAATGGCCGCCGTTTGTACGCGATTACTGTTAAAAAATGGTATATCAAGTTTGTGGACCCTGTGGAGGTCACAGTTTTGATTCGATTTTGATGAAACTTAAAATTCATGGTAATAGCCCAAAGATCTTGCTTCCTTTAGATATTCGCGCATATCGGATCGTAACTTCCTGAATTATGGCCCCTGATTATATGCAAAATCGCCTTTTTTTTTAGCTTGGAAGTCACAATTATTATTCGATTTAAAAAAACGTTTGATTATATCACCGTTGCACCCTAAGGAAGGATGAGTTCGAATTTCGGGAAAATCGGACGAAAATTGCCATACAAAATGGCCGCCGTTTGTACGCGAATACTGTTAAAAAATGGAAAATCAAGGTTGTGGACCCTGTGGAGGTCACAATTTTGATTCGATTTTGATGAAACTTGAAATTCATGGTTATAACCCAAAGACCTTGCTTCCTTTCGATATTTGCGCATATCGGATCGTAACTTCCTGAATTATGGCCCCTGATTATACGCAAAATCGCCTTTTTTTTTTTAGCTTGGAGGTCACAATTATTATCCTATTTAAAAAAACGTTTGATTATATTACCGTTACACCGTAAGGAAGGTTGAGTTCGAATTTCGGGAAAATCAGACCAAAATTGCCTTACAAAATGGCCGCCGTTTGTACGCGAATACTGTTAAAAAATGGTATATCAAGGTTGTGGACCCTGTAAAGGTCACAATTTTAATTCGATTTTGATGAAACTTGAAATTCATGGTTATAACCCAAAGATCTTGGTTCTTTTCGATATTTGCGCATATCGGATCGTAACTTCCTGAATTATGGCCCCTGGTTATACGCAAAAGCCCCCTTTCTTTAGCTTGTGGTCCCTCTGGAGGTCACAATTATTATCCAATTTAAAAAAAACGTTTGATTATATCACCGTTACACTGTAAGGAAGATTGATTTTGAATTTCGGGAAAATCGGACCAAAATTGACAGACAAAATGGCCGCCGTTTGTACGTGAATACTGTTAAAAAAATGATATATCATGGTTGTGGACCCTGTATAGGTCACAATTTTAATTCGATTTTGATGAGGAAGGTTGAGTTCTAATTTCGTGAAAATCATACCAAAATTGCCGGACGAAATGGTCGCCGTTTGTACGCGAATAGTGTAAAAATATGGTATATCATGGTTGTGGACTCTCTACAGGTCACAATTCTTATCCGATTTTGATGAAAAGTCACATATCTAGGTTGTGTACCGTCACACCATAATCATTGTCGGTTTCGAATTTCATTAATATCAGACTGGAACTGACCAACTAAATGGCTGCTCCCAATACAGTATGAAATACAGGACTTAAAGATGTAGGAAAAATCACTTTCGGTATTGCTTGTTCTCTGTCCATCTCTCGAAAATGTGGGCGTATCCTGCCTGGCAGTGCCAGCCTATCTTTGTGTGTTGAGGTTGTCCATAGTTTGTTCTTTGTCGGTAAGCTTGGGTGTGTCCGTCACGTGTGATTGTTTGAATGATTCGATTGGTTTTTAACTCCACCCGCGAAATGCACGGATATTCAATTGTACTCCACTACTGAACATCGTATAGAGTAGACATATGGAATAAACACATTTACATGTGTATGTATTTAGATTGCATATTCCATATGTATTTACAGTATTAAACCACACGTTGAATGGTAAGATCATATTCAATATATTTATTATCGATAGCTTTACAGCTGTAGATTAGTTATAGTGTGAATCACATTTACTGTTATACATTCAAAGGTAACGCCAGTAGCGGATCTAGAAGATGTGAAAAGGGTGGGCGGTTCCAAATCAAGGGTGCCATCCCACCCCACACGATTGTTTTTTTCGTTAACTAAGCAACTTTTGCTTAAATAGGCGCGTATCTCAGTTTGCTTGGCTATATAACACATTCACCGTTATACATTCAAAGGAACTTAAGGTAACGCCAGTAGTGAATCTAGTAGCTGTGAATAGGGCGAGGTCGGTTCCAAATCGAGGTGCCATCCATAATCCCACTGCACATTGAGAAAAGATCCCACCCCACAAAGAGCATAGATTGTATTGCCGATAAAGTTGCTCGTGCCAAAAAGTAGTTTTATTCAAGTTAGCATAAAGTTCATGTCATGTTATGATTGTTGATAATTTTTTTTGAACTTTAGGGGCAGTGGCTATAACACTAAGTAATCCGACGGGTAGATAATTTGAGTCAATATCATGGCTTTGTGGGCAAATTCTTATGAACGAGAGGATCTGAAATGTCAGTCAGTGGGACAAAACCTTAGGATCCGTCTGTCTATTCCGCCTGTTTTGTGAAAGTTGACAGAACAGTAGTACAGTCTGTGACCCCACGCGCCATCGCTACAACTAACAGGGAACAAATTCTTGTGAACGAGAGGATCTGAAATGTCAGTCAGTGGGACAAAACCTTAGGATCCGTCTGTCTATTCCGCCTGTTTTGTGAAAGTTGACAGAACAGTAGTACAGTCTGTGACCCCACGCGCCATCGCTACAACTAACAGCGAACAGGGTAGTTCACTATAACCGCGAATATGATAGTGTCGACGAGTGGTGTATTATCAGATCAATTATTTCGGACTGGGCTTGAAAATTTTCGTCAATTCTCTAGAATTTGAGTTCATTGATGGGAGAAAATTCTTATGCACGAGAGGATAAGAACCATTTTCCGATTTGGACATTTAATAACGGAGTTTTTGATTATTTTGGATTGGGTCTGGGGATAATTTTACTTGTTTTGTGAGAGTTGACAGACCATTTTATGTCTCCCATAAACGGCCCACACACTAGTCGTATTACTAACTGGAGGATTCACTATAACCGTAAATATGATAGTGATAAGGTAGTATAAGTCTATAGAGGAGTGAAAGAATGGTTTCGGGCGCCGTAGGTGCGAATTTATTTTAGATATGGACAAATAATAACTGAGGTTTTGATTATTTTGGGTATGGACAAATAATAACTGAGGTTTCAATTATTTTAGATTGAGCATGAGGGGACTTTGTCTAAACAGGGCACTTACTTGGTCTCATACCCCCCCCCCCTTAGATGTTTTATTTACATTAGTCAGGCATTGTCAGCCATCTTGGATTTTACTGATTTTAACAATATATGTAAACTCTAATAAACAAAATCAGATGATAAATGTAGTCTACAGTAATCCCAAGACAAGGGCAATATATAACCATATTTTATTGTGGGGTACAATATCTATGTAATGAATTAAATATAGCTTCTATATGCATTGAGAGATAAATTCTATAAATGATTTCATATATACCATGCACTGGAATACAAGTAAAGACTAAAATCGCAAAAAGATTTTTGATTAAACATGCATTATGCAAGAGCTAAATCTGCCTATTGTAGGTCTTTCTTTGGGACTATTGTAGGTCTTTCTTTGAACTATTAATTAGACAAGTTAACATAACCAGACCATAATCAACTCTCGATGTCAACGCTAACCTGCGATATTTGTTGGATTATAATCCGATTTGCTGCATAATTTGTCTTCACGATTGAATGATTAAATGGATAACGGATACTATGATTTTTGTCGCACCGACTTTAGTAATAATGGTCGAGGCTAGGTGGAACTTTCATGCGCTTAATTCTCGGTTCATAGTGGATCAATTTTTTCAGAAAATTGCCTTTACATTATATAGTTTTAACTATTATAGTGATAACTGCCAACTCGTTATCTGATCTCCCATAATGTATCTCTAATAATAATGTACATAATTGGAGAAAATAACACCACCATTGATTTACCGAATAAGAGTCATTCAATACTTCAGATCACTTTTAAATAGGCACATCTCCTCCCACTCAAAATCTGAGACCTTTGCCATGAACAGTTAAGAAAATTCCGTTTCTGTCTATAACAATACGATTAGGAATTTGCTCATAGATATTGGGATGGAAAAGTCATCTGCAAACAATATAATTAAAACAACCGTAGCAACTATGCGATTGCTGTTCAGAAGTTATGATCTACAAATTCAGATTTGATTTTTATAGGGTACTTTTTTGTGACGTAATATATACCCCTCCACCCCCTTAAATCTGTGGTGGGTTGGGATGGCCTAGTGTTCTAGAGTGCCGCGCTTCGACCTCTAGCTGGCCGGTCACCTCTGACTTGCGGCTGTGGTTTCGATCCCTGGTGTGAGCGTATGTGGCACGGAGATAGGGGGGCGCCTTCTCAACCTCGTGGGTTTCCTCCGGGCACTCCGGTTTCCTCCCACTGCTAAGGACCCCTACGCGCAAGCGAATTATCGAAATAAAATTAAAACCATATGTTAGTCCCGAAATGACCTAGTTTGTGTCGAGTGGACGTTAAACCCTATTTCTCACTCTCCTTAAATTTGATCCAATTCGGTTGGAGGGGGGGGGGGGTCTACTGGGACTTGGGCAAAAATATTTCGGTACAGACACTGATTAAGGGCAACAGGCCATGAAGTATTTGATTCCATTATTCCGTCCATGTACAGTGAACTCTTGCCACATCCGACCTGTTGGAAACATTCATTCACATATATAAAAGCTGTGGAAGCTGGTATTTTCTTTTAAGCATCAAATATTTTGATAACATAATAACTAGCTTATATTATCTTACTAATTATGATACTATAAGGATTATTAAGTCAGGGACTCGATAAAATCCTTGTAATTAACTAAAATCTAAAAAAAAACCTCTTAGATTTAAAGTTACAATTACATGTACTTTCTGTAACCTATCATCCTCGGTATAACCAGTGATCTCATTCCATTCTACTCGACTGCACCCTCGGTTCATACACGGGATATTGACGTTGTAAAAATTATCTGCCCTTGATCGTAGCTTCATTTTACGAAACAATCAAAAAATCAGTTTACAAACCAGTCTTAGCTTCATTGTTTACGTGAACAAAAAATATGGCGACTTGTTTGCTCAATTATGAGGAAGTTGGTAGAGAATGCGCCCTCAGTTCATGCACGGGATATTGACGTTTTCATATTATCTGCCCTTGATCGTAGCTTCATTTAACGAAACAATCAAAAAATCAGTTTACAAACCAGTCTTAGCTTCATTGTTTACGTGAACAAAAATATGGCGGCTTGTTTGGTCAATTATGAGGAAGTTACTTGCAGACAAAAGATATCCTAAATCAGGTTTTGGATGAGAAAGATATTATTATGTCAGTTTTTATTTATTTAACGATATTTCCCCCAGATTAACTCAGGGGTTAGTGCAGCGGAACGGAATGAGATCACTAGAGAAACCTATAGGTATTATACTATGCTATATGAAAGTCACATATTTCAAAATTGCCACATTGGCTATGTGGCCAAAGCAGCCCATAAAGACTGTCACATAAATCTAACAGTAATTGTCAGAAATAGGTAAAATCCAGTCTTCTGTGTCTCATGAACTTACGTCAGTTTAGCTTCAAAAGTGTCCAAAGTTTTTTTTTTAAATAATCAAATGAAATTAAATGGAGTTTCGGCATATACCATTAGTCCAGTCAATTTATGAAAAAAAGGGGATCAACCCCCAACAAGAAAAGAATTTTTGATGGGTTTTGGTAGCCTTGGGTGATATGAATGACATCCTAAAAGTTTACAGTATAGTATGAACGGCTATAATTTAAAGTGGTGCATTTGTGTTATGTATAATATTATTTTCAGTAATATTGTTTATCTGCATTTGGTGTAATTGTTGTTTTGCAGGTCATTTCATTTAGATTTATTACACTGAGTAATCTGAATAAAGAACCTTACATGTCTTTGGCGTGTTTCATAACGACCCCGTCACAACTAGCTAATATTATATTATTAATTATGATACTATATTTGGGTTATGATTATCAACTCAGGCACTTGATAAAATCCTTGTAGTTAACTATAGAAAATCTAAAAAAAAAAACCTCTTTGATTTAAAGTTACAATTACATGTACATTCTGTAACCTATCATCCTCGGTATAACCAGTGGTCTCACTCTTTTATTATCTGCCCTTGATCGTAGCTTCAAAAAATCAGTTTACAAACCAGCCTTAGCTTCATTGTTTACGCGAACAAAAATATGACGGCTTGTTTGCTCACATATGAGGAAGTTAGTAGAGAATTTAATATAAAAGAAGTGACTTGCACACAAAATATATCCTAAATCAGGTTTTGGATGAGAAAGATATTATTATGTCAGTTTTTATTTATTTAACGACATATTTGATTGGTCAATAAAATAGCGCACCCCCACTTTCCCCCAGATTAACCCAGGGATCAGTGCAGTGGAACGGAATGAGATCACTAGAGAAACCGAGGATAATTACCTATAGGTATTATACGATGCTATAAGAAAGTCACATATTTTAAAATTACCACATAAACTGTGGCTAAGTGGCCAAAGCCGCCCATAAAGACTGTCACATAAATATATCAGTAATTGTCAGAAATAGGTAAAATCCAGTCTTTTGTGTCTCATGAACTTAAGTCATTTTAGCTTCAAAAGTGTCCGAAGTTTTTATTTAAATAATCAAATGAAATTAAATGGAGTTTCGGCATATACCATTAGTCCAATCAATTTATGAAAAAAAGGGGATCAACCCCCAACAAGAAAATAATTTTTGATGGTTTTTGGTAGCCTTGGGTGTACTGAATAATACCGGAAAGTCACAAATTTTGAGAGTAAAGTTTGGGATTTAAGCCATTTTCCTTCAAAAGGCACAACTTCAGTCGTCAATTTTTAAAAGAAGCACATGAAACTGATACCATGCATTAGGTTGTCAGTGTCAGCCTTTTATAAGACATGGTTTTCAGAGATGTCCGGTGCTCTTCTGAACCATTTTCGGGGATTTCATTACCTGGGAAACATGCTACCCAGAATCGAAATTCATAAAGGGACATACCTCTGCATTATTTTATCATAAAATAGCAATTGTAGTCTTAAAATTAATATTTTGAGGGCCATTATTTCATTTGAAGATATGCCCAGTGATGTTAAGTGGTTCCTTATACCATTTTGGGAATCCACTTCTACAAAACATGTTGACGCGAACCCAAATTTACGTATATTCGTAACTATGCACTTCTTCATCTTCATCATTAACTAGCATATTCGGAATGTACATGTGTGGTCCATACCCCCAATAACCTAGTGTCCTGAAAGATAAGTGAAACAAGTGTCGCAGGGTTAATAATTATATTAATATTGCGCTAGCGTATTTTATTTTTGTGTGTTGAGGTTGTCCATAGTTTGTTCGTTGTCGGTAAGCTTGGGTGTGTCCGTCACGTGTGATTGTTTGATTCGATTGGTTTTTAACTCCACCCGCGAAATGCACGGATATTCAATTGCACTCCACTACTGAACATCGTATAGAGTAGACATATGGAATAAAGACATTTACATGTCTTTATAGATTGCATATTCCATATGTATTAGCTGTATTAAATAACACGTTGAATGGTAAGATTATATTCAATCTTTATTAATCAATATATTTATTATCGATAGCTTTACAGCTGTAGATTAGTTTAAGCATGACGTGTTCAATTCGCATACAGTATAGTATGAACGGCTATAATTTAAAGTAGTGCATTTGTGTTATGTATAATATCATTTTCCGTAATATTGCTTATCTGCATTTGGTGTAATTGTTGTTTTGCAGGTCATATATTTGAGTAACTTGAAATAAAAGAATCTTACATGTCTTTGTCGTGTTTCATAACGACCACGTGACATTGGCGCCAAACGTTTTAATGGTGAAATGGTATAAATTATGGTAAATGATCATCTAAACAAGCCAGCGATATTCACATTTCGTGTGTTAAAGTGGTGATTCCTGATCTACTGTTCCTGAATTAAACCAACGTTCTTCTCGGAAAGTGCTTCTTTCGATATAAGTTTTGTTGTTCGTGTTTACAGTTCGTTTAAATCAAGAGCTCTGTAAAAATATGTGCACAACGCGGTTCCAGGACTAACAGCAATGCAGCGTCAGCGGATTCTTTGTAGTCGACGAAAAATACATTAAGGCCCGTATTTTCGAACAGTGTTTAAAATAATCTGTGATTAGGTCTAATCTGTAACTAGCTAGTTAGAGATTAGTGGTTGACTAAGTTTGGTATTCTCAAAAGTCAGATTAGCTAATCTTTGACTATAAATTTTTCTAATCAACGATTAAAATTCAAGGTTTAAACATTGATTATAATTAAACCTTTAATCAATGATTAAATATAATCAGTGATTTAAAAGGCTTTTATCATTGATAAAGGGGCCCAATTACAGGAAGTAGATTAGAAAAGTACATGTTTTAGAACGGTTTTTCCCATCCTAGAGTCTGTGAAACTATTGTTCGGGTTCGAAAAATCAAAGGGGCTCATATGGGTGGGCAGGAAAGAAATAAAATGTGTGAAAAAGAAAGTCAACTAAAATAGAATTCACATATATTTAGTATTCGAAATGAAATGAAACGAAAGTTACTGTTGAGCTCCAGCTGAGCTAAAGGAGACAGACCTACGCCATAGAGTGTGCTATGATGGCAATTTTGCCTGGGGACCGGCACTACGGCTCACAGTTATTCAAAATTTTAACTGTCAAGGGTTATTTTACGTGCGGCCCAATGTGTACACAGTACTTAAGTTTGTTATCCGATCCAAACGACTCCACCTTGTCCCTTGCAAGGTTCTTCACCTTGCACCACCTGTGGGCGGAAAAAGGTCACAGGAAAAAAAGTCACAGTAAAAAAAATCACAAATTTGCCTAGGTAAAAAAAAAAACAACAGGAAAAAAAGTCACAGTTTTTTTTATTACATCTCAAATTCAATAACAATATAAACAATAACATACGTATTTAACCTTTCATTACACATATGTTCATTACACAGATGTAACCAGACTGTTGTAGTCTTTAGAATTCAGCACATTTTGATATCATAGCACATGACGTATTAGCACAATATGGCGTATTAGCACATCTGACATTTTAATACATTATAGCACATTTCACATATCAGTACATCAGACATTTTAGCGCATTCTAGCTCATTCAACATTCTAGCACATCAATACTCTTTGTTAATTCTAATGTTCCATCCATCGCCATGTAAGAATTCTGAGATGGATTTGGCTCCGCTGACACGATCTCTGCAAAGATGTCGTAGTTGTGTCTGCATCTTTACAAATTTCTTCTTGACCTTCCTGGATTTCCGATGGCATCCTGACTCTAGAGGCCAAAGTTTATATCCGATTGACTCTAAATTTACACAGAGTGTGTAAGGCCAGAAGACGGAGGGGTCTAGAGTTATTGCCCTTAATCACTTTGAAAAATCTTGTGGACAACCTGGAGGTTAAAGTTAATATCCGATTGATTTAAGATTTATACACAGTGTTTAGGGTCACGAGATGAGGAATCCTATTGATTTTTAACGATTGTCGATAATACTGTCAGCATTTTGGCCCTTGATCACTTTTGAAAATCTTATGGACGCAGTAGAGGCTACAGTTGGTATTTGATTGACTTTAGATTTATACACAATGTTTAAGGTCAAGAGATGAGGAGGCCTGTTGATTTCCAACGATTTACGATAATTATGGCCCTTGATTACTCCGAAAATTTTTGTGGACGCTCTAGAGGCTAAAGTTAATATCTGATTGACTTTAATTTATACACAGTGTGGAAAGTTATGAGCGGAAGATTCCTATTGATTTCAAGCGATATCCGATGATAATTACTGCCAGTGTTAGTGCCCTTGATCACTTTGAAAAATCTTGTGGTACACGCTAGGGGCTAAAGTTAGTATCCGATTCACTTTAGATTTATATACAGTGTTTAGGGTCATGAGAAAGTATCCGATTTCCAACAATTTCCGATAAATACTACCAGCGTTATGCCCCTTGATCACTTTGAGAAATCTTATGAGCGCTGTAGAGGCTAAAGTTGGTATCCGATTGACTTTAGTTTTATACACAATGTCTAAGGTCTTGAGATAAGTAAGCCTATTGATTTCCAGAGTTATGGCCCTTGATCACTTTGAGAGGGAGAGAGAGAAATGGGGTTTAACGTCCACTCGACACAAACTAACAATGGTTTAATTTTTTTTATTTCAATAATTCGCTTGCGCGTAGGAGTCTTTAGCTGTGGGAGGAAACCGGAGGTCCCGGAGAAAACCCACGAGGTTGGATAGGCTGATCACTTTAAAAAACCTTCAAGATGCTCCAAAGTTAATATCCGATTGACTTGAAATTTATACACAGTATTTAACTAACTGAGTGGAGGAGGCCTATTACGTTTTGTATAGTAAATGTTCGCTGAGGGCAGAACTAGAAACCAAACAAATTCTATTGATTTTTGATAATTATTTAATAGGTTGTTATTCGTACTCAGATTTCATTATGTTTTTATGTAATGTTTTCATTACTGACGAAAGAAAAAAATTGACAACCTTTGTCGACTGCCCGGAGGATTTAGCTGCTGTGGATTCCCTTTTGTGCCAAGAGGTTGATTTGTTCCGCTCTTAAAAATTCGTTTTGTTAAAAGGTTCTTTGACACTTCTAAAAATTATTTGTATTTTGTATTTTATTCATTTTGACTAAAGTGCACATAATTATATTTTATATTATAGAGAATGTTTAATATATATATATATATATATATAAAACTTTTTCAACAGAATTTACGATGAATGTAAATTTGTTACTTTTGAGGCGAAATATAAGTGCAATGTGTCTGAATTCAATGAAAAATAATAATTTCTATAATATTCAATACAGTATAATTGCATATGCATGCACTTAATCTTTCCTTAAACTACCCCGCTGAGATGACTAAATATTGAGGTGATTTAGTCAATGATTAAGTACAAGTCAACGTTCGGGAATACCACATTTTATGGTATTCTCGAACAATGATTAACTCAATGATTAGGCTAATCAAAGTTTATGAAAATCTTAGCTTAAAATTTAATCAGCCTTTCAGAATATGGCTGGTCGAAAAGTCAGAGATTAAATCTATGATTAGCACTAATCCACTTTCGAGAATACGGGCCTTTCTGTTTAAAATTTGTGCTACTGTGTGAGTCATGGTAAATAATAAACGGATTTCTACGATTATGAACAAACTGTTATACTTTGGTTATTATAAACTTACCTATGTGTTTAAAATCACCCCCCGTTAAATAAAATCCATTGCAGAATAAAATATCCCAACGAACAAAAAGGGTTCTCTCTTGAAAAGTCGATGTTTTTGCTTGTATTTTCGTCTGTGTCCATCACAACATTGCATGTGGGCTAAACCATCGTAATATGTTGAAGGGGCTAAAGGTTGACAATTTGTAACAACCACGTGTGTTGTAATCAAAACAGCGCACAGCCTTTTTGGTCGTTTGAGTTTGGGCAAGAAAATAGCAACTGAAGACAATGAAATTAATTTTGAACCACCTGATTGTCAGTCTACTAAATTTTATTTACCGATTATACGAATACTCGTAAATACATGTATAATATTGCTTTTCACCTCATAATTTCACCCCTGTATATTATACATATTTTTATAAAACATATTACAGCCCAGTCAATTACAGACAATTTTTTGGTTAACATTTATAAATAAACACACTTTATTTCATAATTTTAATTGATCATATTTCGTGTGAAAAAAATCCACCGCTTCTCAATAATTTCCATATTTAAGTCACATTCCGACTGTTCATATCATTAATATTCCTGATTAAATTTATTTTTTGTTCATCGAAATGGAAATATTCTTGATAAGCAGAGTTTGGGATGTCTAACATCGTTTATCGTCTTTATAAAAATGTATTTAAAACAAAAAAAATCACACGTCAGAAGAGGCATCGCAGATTGCGTGTATTATTGGGTTTTGTGTGTTATTTATGCAGACCGTGGGAAAAATTCGTGCAAGTTTCGCGGCACTAAATGTAACCATCTGTGTAACATACAATAACTCATATGACATGGTACTTTTTACGTTAATAGAATTCAAAGCGTTGATTGGCTGAGGCATGATCGCGATCTACGAAATGCTATCGGAAAATTCCATTCTCCGTGGATTTCAAAATAGGTAACAACTGAGAGTGGTAACAACTGAGAGTACAATCATATGCATAAACTGCCTTGTTACTTTCACGATTATAAAATTCTGAACACACCAGAAATAATATTCAAAGAGAAATAGAAAGATATGACACTATCTACCGATAATAAAGATAGGCTGGCACTGCCAGGCAGGATACGCCCACATTTTCGAGAGATGGACAGAGAACAAGCAATACCGAAAGTGATTTTTCCTACATCTTTAAGTCCTGTATTTCATACTGTATTGGGAGCAGCCATTTATTTGGTCAGTTCCAGTCTGATATTAATGAAATTCGAAACCGACAATGATTATGGTGTGACGGTACACAACCTAGAAATGTGACTTTTCATCAAAATCGGATAAGAATTGTGACCTGTAGAGAGTCCACAACCATGATATACCATATTTTTACACTATTCGCATACAAACGGCGACCATTTCGTCCGGCGATTTTGGTCCGATTTTCCCTAAATTCAAACTCAACCTTCTTTACAGTGTAACGGTGATATAATCAAACGTTTTTTTTAAATTGGATAATAATTGTGACCTCCAGAGGGACCACAAGCTAAAGAAAGGGGGATTTTGCGTATAACTAGGGGCCATAATTCAGGAAGTTACAATCTGATATGCGCAAATATCGAAAAGAACCAAGATCTTTGGGTTATAACCATGAATTTCAAGTTTCATAAAAATCTAATTAAAATTGCGACCTTTACAGGGTCCACAGCCTTGATATACCATTTTTTAACAGTATTCGCGTACAAACGGCGGCCATTTTGTATGGCAATTTTGGTCTGATTTTCCCGAAATTCGAACTCAACCTTCCTTACGGTGTAACGGTAATATAATCAAACGTTTTTTTAAATCGGATAATAATTGTGACCTCCAAGCTAAAAAAAGGCGATTTTGCGTATAATCAGGGGCCATAATTCAGGAAGTTACGATCCGATATGCGCAAATATCGAAAGGAAGCAAGATCTTTGGGTTATAACCATGAATTTCAAGTTTCATCAAAATCGAATCAAAATTGTGACCTCCACAGGGTCCACAACCTTGATATACCATTTTTTAACAGTATTCGCGTACAAACGGCGGCCATTTTGTATGGCAATTTTCGTCCGATTTTCACGGAATTCGAACTCAACCTTCCTTAGGGTGTAACAGTGATATAATCAAACGGTTTTTTAAATCCAATAATAATTGTGACCTCCAAGCTAAAAAAAGGGCGATTTTGCGTATAATCAGGGGCCATAATTCAGGAAGTTACGATCCGATATGCGCAAATATCGAAAGGAAGCAAGATCTTTTGGGTTATAACCATGAATTTCAAGTTTCATCAAAATCGAATCAAAATTGTGACCTCCACAGGGTCCACAACCTTGATATACCATTTTTTAACAGTATTCGCGTACAAACGGCGGCCATTTTGTATGGCAATTTTCGTCCGATTTTCCCGAAATTCGAACTCAACCTTCCTTAGGGTGTAACGGTGATACAATCAAACGGTTTTTTAAATCGAATAATAATTGTGACCTCCAGAGGGACCACAAGCTAAAAAGGGTGATTTTTCAGACAATCAGGGGCCATAATTCAGGAAATTATATTCCGATAGCCGCAAATATCGAAAGGAATCAAGATCTTTGGGTTACAAACATGCATGTCAAGTTTCATCAAAATCGGTTCAAAATTGTGACCTCTATATGGTCCAAAAGCTAAACCGTGATTTTTCGTACAATCAGGGGCCACAATCCATGAAGTTTTGATCCGATACATGCCAATATCGAAAGCAGCCGAGATCTTTTGGGGATAAACCTATATTTCAAGTTTCGTCAAAATTGGATAAGAATTGTGACCTGTAGAGAGTCCACAAACAAATTGTGGACGGACGGACGTCCGGACGGACAGGGGCGACGACATAATACGTCCACATGAAAATGTGGGCGTATAAAAACCGATGCGCGATATGATTTGTTGATAGTAATTATTGGTATTTATATATAGAAAAAACGTTATATACCTATTCAATGATTCAGTGGCAAATGTAAAATACATCGGATTTTACCTCGGCTACAGCAGATTGCCGAGTTTAATTGGCATGGCTGCTTAAGTTCATCATCAGGAAATATTAAAAATATTCAAGGGTGAGATTCAAGGACAGTAAAACAAATGTAATTCAAAAGAAAATATTCCCACCGAACTCTCTAACCAAATAATTAATACATGGCGGAAACAAAATATCGGACTACGGGCGTATTTATGTTTATAAACGCCCAAACTCATTACCGGGTATGAGAGAAATAATTTATTCATACACAGAGAGCCAAACACAGTTACGATCAACAAACCTTGCTTTGACCCCCTTATACGAAATGATCTATCCCGATAAGTGACATAATAAGCTTCCATTTTTTTATTTCTCGATGCATAAGTTTGTGACGAGTTCAATTTTACAAGAGAGAACTTTTTTATTCGTTGGAATATTCAGTTCCACAGAGGATTTTTTTTAACGGGAGTTCATTTCAAACACACAGATAAGTTTATAATAACCAAAGTAGAGTAGTTTGTTTATAATCGTAGAAATCCGTTTATTATTTACCTCACACAGTAATTACTTTTTTCTTTTATGAATCATTATAGTAATTATACCTATCTATACCTAATATGTATGAATTATGTAAGTACCTGTTTGCTATTTAAGTCATCCATAGTGTTTAGATGAATATAGTCCCAACCCAACAAACCTCTCCCATGGTTGGAATTAGCTGTATAAAGATGAATCTATTTCTGTTTGATATCCTTTTACCAACCCATACATGTGTAGTTTTCCCGACCCGACCGTCCCTTTAAATTTGTGTCTTAATTATTTTTTTTCTTCTGTCTTTATCCCTGGTTAATTACATTTATTATTTTGTTTTGTGTTTGACATCATTAATTCATTTTTGCAATTACATCTGAATCAGTTCCGTGTGATATTTAAGATTAAGATTAAGATTTAAGTCTGCACGATCCACACTTTACACTTACATCACAAGTTTCAAGGTAACAAATGGTTGAAAGAGGTTAGTTGTGTTTGCTGTATGTTTACATTTACACTTGGCGCTGCGTTGGCTCATTGTTTTTTCAGGTTGTAGCGATGAAAATTTATTTGATTCTTTGACAATTCTTTAAATGCAGTATTCATGTTAACTAATATATTTAATATTTGCATACTCATATTAACCATACTGATCGGTAGCTTTTGTAATACCTATATTAGCTTAAACAATCATAAAGTGGTAAACTAGATGACATTGAAGAACATGAAATTCAGCATATGATTGAAACGCTTCGTGAAAGTCAATATGTAGTAGTCAAAAAAAGTAGGGGATATTTGATTTTGTGGGCATAATACTAAAATATGCAAATGACTACGAAAAAAGTCACTATAGAACCTAACAGAAGAAACATTTCCAGTTACATGTGACGCACCAATAGCTACCGCATGGAATGCAGGTGATGCTTGGGATCATCATGGGGGTCCAACCCAAGATTTGCACGACTCTGACTTTGAATGTTACAGTCATTGTGGCATTGAATTCCAGGGTGCATAGGGGTCACCTTCGCGCCCGACGTCCTCGCGTGATCCCTTGTTTGAGAGATCATCACATTCAGGCAAGAAGTCGTTGGTGTAGGGATCGTCAACACTGGGATAATCGACGCTGGAGCAATGTGATGTTTTCAGATGAGTCAAGGTTCACTGTTGATTTTTTGGACAGACGTAACAGAGTGTGGCGTCGTCGAAACGAGCGCTTCCAAGACGTTAACGTCATCAGACATGATCGATTTGGGGGTGGTTCTGTTATGGTGTGGGGAGGCATCACTGTTGCTGGAAGAACGGCTTTACATGTTGTTGCAGGGCGTGTTACAGGCCAGTACTACCGGGACAACATCTTGGCAGTCCATGTTGTGCCGTTCGCACGACGTCATGGCCACCGTTTCATCTTCCAGGATGACAACGCAAGATGTCACAGGGCCAGGATCGTTACAGGTTACCTCCAACAACAGAACATCACCACATTACCTTGGCCAGCACTGAGTCCCGACCTCGCGCGCATCGAACATGTCTTGGACAGAGGTTACGTCAACGTCAACAACGTCCTGCCAATGTCCAAGAACTTGCTGCTGCGTTGCAACAGGAATGGGACAATCTGGACCAAAATGACCTTAGACGTCTCATTAGGAGTATGCCACGTCGGATCAATGCTTGTTTGGCAAACAGAGGAGGATTTACCCGTTACTGACTTTGTTGTGATGCTGTGGTAACTTTGCTGTTTGACCTCGGGTATCATTTTACCCTTATAATGGTCAGTCTGTGCCTTACTTAGTCTAACGATCATTTGGAATAAATCGATGAATGTGAACTTAATTTCATTTTGTCATTTGTTTCTTCGTCAGTTTCATTAGGTGACTTTAATAACACTTAAAAATCAAATATCCCCTATTTTTTTTTGAATAGTATATTACAACTGCTGCCACAGGGCTTACTGATACGACACAGTCTGGGCATCGTATTGTTTGTCCTAGGTTAGTGACCTTAGGGTCAGTTGGGACCACTGTGCGTGTTCCTGTATGAGTATGTAACATATCTTGCCAACCGATTGTGATTCTTCCCAAGAGCACAATATGCGGACTTAGCTCGGCACAAGTTATTGAATCGTGGTCACCTGACACAACTTCTAAGAAAGTTGGCGATAAGTCTTCCCTCGATGAGCTTGGTATCAAAGTCGAATCTGATAGTTTACCAAAGAACAGTTACTGAAAGGTAATGAACTCTTGCAGAAATGGGAAAGTATATATTTACGTTCTTTAACGGATATAGGCAATACTAATTTGGTGAAACACTCTATAAAGTTGAGTGATAACACTCCTTTTAAGGATGCATATCGTCGTATTCCCCCTGGTATGTTTGAAGAGGTAAGGCAGCATTTAAAAGAGATGTTAGAAGCTGGTGCTATCAGGAAATCTAATAGTCGTTATTGCTCTAACGTTGTCTTAGTTCGAAAAAAGGATGGCTCTTTAAGGTTTTGCATAGATTTTCGGAAACTAAACAACATTACTATTAAGGATGCGTATACACTACCGCGAGTTGACGAAACTATTGATTCGTTAATTGGAGCCAATTTTTTTGGTAAATTGGATTGCGTTCAGGTTATTGGCAGGTCGAAATGAAAGAAGAAGATAAAGAGAAAACCGCTTTCTCTGTGGGCCCACTGGGTTTCTAATCGCATGGCTTTCGGCTTAACCAACGCACCCGCAACATTTCAACGTTTGATGGAGACGTGTATGGGCGATTTACATCTCACAGAATGTCTCATATTTTTGGACGATATCTTAATTTTTGGTTCCACGTTTGATGAGCACCTACAACGTCTAGAACGTGTATTTGAGCGATTACATCGTTATGGTCTCAAATTGAAGCCGTCAAAGTGTGAGTTTTACAAGACACAGGTAAAGTATCTTGGTCATATTGTTTCAGCTACTGGTGTGCAAACTGATCCCGATAAGACATAGGCGTTAACAACCTGGGCTGTTCCAACAAGCATAAAAACATTGCGATCTTTTTTAGGCTTCACTGGATATTATCGCCGTTTTGTTAAAGTGACAATCCCGATAACAACAGAGTCTCAAATATTAAAGTCCGAGCATTTACGAGATTTATGGACCAAAATATAGAGACATGGTGTATTTACCTTGGCTCAAAGTTTCAGCTCAAAATATTGAGTCGTTTTGACGTTAACGTCAACACTGCTTATCCGGACACGTAACCCTTTTTTATACGCCCACATTGAAATGTGGTCGTATATTGTCGTCGCCCCCGTCCGTCCGTCCGTCCGTCCGTCCGTCCGTCCGTCCGTCGGTCCGTCCGTCGGTCCGTCGGTCCGGCGTCCACAATTGCTTGTGGACGCTCTACAGGCTAAAGTTAATATCCGATTTACTTTAAATTTATACACAGTGTTTAAGGTCATGAGACGAAGAAGCCTATTGTTTTTCAGCGATTTCCGATAATAACTACCAGAGTTATGGCCCTTGATCACTTCAAAAAATCTTGTGGACGCTCTAGAGGCCAAAGTTAATATCCGATCGACTTTAAATTTATACACAGCGTTTAAGGTCATAAGACAATGACGCCTATTGATTTTCGGCGATTTCCGATAATTAGTGTCAGAGTTATGACCCTTGATCTCTTTAAAAAATCTTGTGGACGCTCTAAAGGTCAAAGTTAATATCCGATTGACTTTAAATTTATACACAGTGTTTAAGGTCATAAGACGAAGAAGCCTATTGATTTTCAGCGATTTCCCATAATTAGTGCCAGAGTTATGGCCCTTGATCACTTCAAAAAATCTTGTGGGCGCTCTAGAGGCCAAAGTTAATATCCGATTGACTTTAAATTTATACACAGTGTTTAAGGTCATAAGACGAAGACGCTTATTGATTTTCAGCGATTTCCGATAATCAGTACCAGAGTTATGGCCCTTGATCACCTCAAAAAATCTTGTGGACGCTCTAGAGGCCAAAGTTAATATCCGATTGACTTTAGATTTATACACAGTGTTTAAGGTCATGAGACGAAGAAGCCTATTGATTTTCAGCGATTTCAAATAATTACTGCCAGAGTTATCTCCCTTGATAACTTCAAAAATTCTTGTGACGCTATAGAGGCCAAAGTTACCATCCGATTGACTTCAGATTGATACATAGAGTTTAAGGTGTTGAAACGAACAAGTATTTTGATTTTCAATGAATTTAGATAACTGAACAGCTAAATCCATGATATTAAATGTTTCATGTATATACTAATTGTTAGCGTGGGGTAAAACTTTATAAAAAGCAATCAAATTCTAATGATTTTCTGATAATTACATAATGAGTTGTTACTCTTAATCAGTTTTTAGTGTATTACAAATGTTTCATTACCGAAAAAAGTAAAAATATGCGACAACCCTTGTTGACTGCCCGGACGATTTAGCTGCTGTGGGCGTATGTTCGTTGCCTGGCAACCTATCTTTTGATTGGGTGACCTAATAATCGATTCCCGTTTCTTGATAGGTCTATACAGTGAATGACCCATATACTGTACTTGATAACAAAAGGTAAGGATGATCCCTATTGTTTGGGGTGCATGCCCAACTCCCAGGGGCAGAGCCACGCCCATTTTCGTTTTGTTTGCCCGTGTGTTGCCTACAGTGGGCAATTCTTACTGGATTTTCTTAAAGGGACAATCCCGATAAGAACAGAGTGCCAAAAATTAAAGTCCGAGCATTTATTAAATTTATGGACCAAAATATATAGGCATTGTGTGTATACCTTGGCTCAAAGTTTCAGCTCAAAATATTGAGTCGTTTTGATGTTAACGTCAACACTGCTTATCCGGACACGTAACCCTTTTAAGATTTTAGGTCAATTTTTTGATTGGGTGACCTGATAATTGATTCCCGTTTCTTGAGAGGTCTATACAGTGAATGACCCATGTACTGTACTGATAACAAAAGGTAAATTTCACCTACATATCATTTTTATAGAAAAAAGTCTGGTTTTATCCAGACACTGTATAATACAACGGTCTCCATTTCCAGATGAGGACTGTCAGGTTTAAGTTATTTACAAGCATATCACAAATATCGGGTTATTTTGTCGGCCTTAGGTAATGGGATATAAGGGATTTTAACACAAAATTAAGCAGTTTTATTCGCCAAAAAGTTACCGGGATTGACCCTTTAAAGATTATGCTAAATTAGTCAAACCATTAAATGATTTATTGATTGGACATCCTACTGATAAGCAGTCCAAGAAACTAATTAAGCCCAAAACCCCGTGGGTGTGGGGAGCTAAGGGGCAGAATGCTTTTGATATCGTAATAAAGAAACTTACGTCACCTCCAATATTAGCGTATGCTGATTTTAGCAAGCCCTTTATCGCCACAACAGATGCCAGTCAAGATGGGCTAGGTTCCGTTCTTTACAAGGAGCAGGATGGTTACGAGCGTGTTATCGCTTACGCAAGTCGTGGATTAAGACCCAGTGAGCGTAATTATCCGGCTCATAAGCTTGAATTTTTAGCTTTGAAGTGGGCTTTATCCGATAAGTTTCACGACAATTTGTACGGAAACACATTTGAGGTACAAACGGATAACAACCCTTTGACGTATGTAACTAAATCAGCAAAGCTTGATACTACCAGCCATAGGTGGTTGGCCTGTTTGTCTAATTACAACTTTAAATTGGTATATAGAAGTGGCAAATCTAATTCAGACGCTGATGGATTGTCAAGAAGGCCTCATGTTGAAATGTTTCATGACGTCATAAAAGCTGTCTGTGAAGTTGCTTTGGTAGGTAGGGAAGCGCTGCCATTAGCAGAATGTTTAGTATTAACAGACGGTGAAGAGCTTAACCCAGTAATTTATGATACTGATGGAGTGTCTGGTCAAGATTTTAATATCACTGATTGGGTAAGAGAACAATCGAACGATCTTGTCATAAATAGAGTTCTATCTTTATTAAGATCTGGTGTACGACCACCAACAATAGATGTTAAAAGTGAGTCCGAAGAATTTCGTAAGTATCTACGCGAATGGAGCAAATTAATCATTCAGAATAATATCTTGTATCGAACAACTGTTTTAGAGAATGAAGTTAGACGATTAGTTTTACCATCATCGTTCAAAAACATCGTGCTTAAATATCTTCATGATGACGTTGGTCATCAGGGACGCGACCGAACATTGTGGCTTGTACGTCGTAAATTTTATTGGCCAGGTCTGGAAACTGATGTAGAAGCTAAAGTTCAAAACTGCGGAAGGTGCATAGGACGCAAGCCGCAATTAAAGCGGAAAGCCGAGTTGGTTTCAATACAGACATCACGTCCTATGGAACTGGTGTGTATTGACTTTTTGTCTCTCGAAAGATCTAAAGGCGGTTATGAAGATGTTTTGGTTATCACCGATCACTTTACAAAGTACGCTCAGGCATTTCCTACACGTAATCAATTGGCGAAAACAACAGCAAAAGTTCTGTATGAAAACTTTATCAATTATTACAGTTTTCCAGCAAGACTACATTGTGACCAAGGTAGAAACTTTGAAAGTCGTGTAATTAAGGAGTTATGTAAGTTGGCTGGTGTAGAAAAGAGTCGTACGACGCCGTACCCTCCAATGGGTAACGGTATTGTAGAACGGATCAACCAGACGCTAATTAGTATGCTTGGTACGCTTAAGGATTATCAGAAAGCAAATTATGCCAGAGAATTATGCCAAAAAGCTGAAACGAAGACTAAATTATGCATATAAGGTAGCCACTGCTGAATGAGAACGAAGCAGTGCGCGATTCAAAGGTAAGAGATTCAATTTTACAGGTAGGTGATAGTTTTAGTCAGAAACTTAGGTATAAAGGGTAAGCATAAACTTTCAGATAAATGGGAGAAAGATCCGTATATTGTATTAAGAATTCCCAATCAAGATGTTCCCGTTTATGCAGTGCAGAAGGATTCCGGGAAAGGAACAAAAGGAACCCTTCATAGAAATCTTCTCCTCCGTTCATGTCTATTCCTTGCTGTGAGCCCGTCCAATCGCAGTCTGAAGATGAAGGTTCCGTGCCAAAACGAACAAAGACTAAACTAAACACATCTGCGGAATCTCCTTCAGAGGATAGTAGTTCAGATGATAATAGTCCTCCTAGATACGTTATACCCGCAAGAAAAATTAAACGACGTTTGCGTGACAGGGATATATCTTCCATAGAAATGTCCGACCGTTCTAATTTTTCGGGAGATTTCAATTCAGTTTCGCCTTCGCGAACACAGGTAGGTACAACCACGGATGTAAGTAATCGAAATCGTACAGGTGAAAAATCTGCACCTGACGAGACCTATATAATTACACCTCCGGTGCAACGCCCTGTAAGAAATCGAAAACCACCAGATCGGTTTGGGGAATGGCTTATGATTCAACAAGTTGACCCGCGTGATCCCGTTTTTGTGTAATCTTTTTTAGGATAGATTACTGCAGGGGAGAATGTCGGAGGTATAGTCTACCAATAGAGTATTGATGTAGTATTTTCATATGAATATTTATTTTCAGCTGATTACTAAGTTAATTTACATTGCTTAATCAACGTTAATGATACTAGCATATTCATCGATTTGTAATTCACATTCAATTTGGTGTTACTAATATTTACTTTTTCAGGTATATATAGTTGTATCCTGTAAATGTATGGTGAAATGCCAGGAGGCATTTTCTCTTAGCAGGGAAGAATGTCGCAGGGTTAATAATTAATATTGCGCTAGCGTATTTTATTTTTGTGTGTTGAGGTTGTCCATAGTTTGTTCGTTGTCGATAAGCTTGGGTGTGTCCGTCACGTATGATTGTTTGAATGATTTGATTGGTTTTTAACTCCACCCGCGAAATGCACGGATATTCAATTGCACTCCACTACTGAACATCGTATAGAGTAGACATATGGAATAAACACATTTACATGTGTATGTCTTTATAGATTGCCTATTCCATATGTATTAGCTGTATTAAACCACACGTTGAATGGCAAGATTATATTCAATCTTTATTAATCAATATATTTATTATCGATAGCTTTACAGCTGTAGATTAGTTTAAGCCTAACTTGTTCAATTCGCATACAGTATAGTATGAACGGCTATAATTTAAAGTAGTGCATTTGTGTTATGTATAATATTATTTTCCGTAATATTGTTTATCTGCATTTGGTGTAATTATTGTTGTTTTGCAGGTCATTTCATTTAAGATCATATATTTGAGTAACCTGAAATAAAAGAATCTTACATGTCTTTGGCGTGTTTCATAACGACCCCGTGCCACAAGGGTTATCTCGTCTCCATGATTTCTAAGACACATGAGGGTGTTTTTCATTAACTGAGCAACTTTAGCTAAAATAAACGCCAATCTCAGTTTGCTAGGCTGTAGAACGTTATAGTTTTAATCACATTTCTGTTATACATTCAAAGGATCTTAAGGTAACGCCAGTAGAGGATCTAGAAGCTGTAAATGGCGTGGAGCGGTTCCAAATCTAGGGTGCCATCCAAAATCCCACCGCACATTGAACATAGATCCCACCCCACGTGAGGGTGCTTTTCATTAACTGACTACTTAGCACATTTTTGCTTAAATAAGCCCCAATCTCTGTTTGCTTGGCTATAGAACGTTATAGTGTGAATCACATTTACTGTTATACATTCAAAGGTAACGCCAGTAGCGGATCTAGAAGATGTGAAAAGGGTGAGCGGTTCCAAATCTAGGGTGCCACCCCAGCGTACAATGAGCATAGATCCCACCCCACATGATTGTTTTTTTTCGTTAACTAAGCAACTTTTGCTAAAATAGGCGCGTATCTTAGTTTGCTTGGCTATATAACACATTCACTGTTATACATTCAAAGGAACTTAAGGTAACGCCTAGTGATGGTCCGATATGACACCTATCGGTTTTACCGATATCAGATATTGACAGCGAAACATATCGGCCGATACAGATAATTACCGATAGTGGTGGATATAAAAGTATTACACATTGAAATACCTCGAATGGCATAATAATCTATTTTACGATTAGCCATAGTAATCCAAGTAAGGAAAAATGCAACACTTGTGACGCTTCGATCTCCCAAGGTGGTACCAACGTAAATAATTACACATCAAATTTTATGAGCCATCTACGCTCAAACAACGGGATAGAATATGTGGAATTCCAAGCAGCACAAAAAGAGGCAGAAACGTCGAAAAGAAAGATCGCAGAAGAAGACACTGTCATTGTTTATTTTACAGTTAATAAATCTAAATAAAAAATTCATTGTTCTAGTTTGTGATCTTGTAATATCAGTATATCATTACGTATTGAAAATAGATCGAAGGGGGACCTCTGCGACATACTGACTGTGTTGTCCAATTCTATGATTTTGATCATCATGCAATTGGCTTATCCCATATTCCAATCAAAAGTTTTATCCGGTGGAATTGTTGCACGTTGAATGTCTGTCGGCACATGCGCAGAAATGTTATTCTTAAAAAATCACACGTGAACTCAATCAGCATGTGGATAAGGATTTAAAAAATAACGAAGACCGGTAAGGATTATCTGCTGTGTATTCTTTCCATTTATTACGGTTCCTATGAAAGCCATGTATTACCCGTAAGTCTAAATAGTAAAACAAGCGGCAACTGAAACTAAACTTTTATTTCGATTGCCGTGTGCGTGGCTATTAAGATAACGGAGACTGGTTATGATTTTGTACTGTTTAATCTTTCCCTTTTACGGCCCTTATGAGAGATTTGTGTTACCCGTACGTCTTATAACAATGCGCGAAGCTGTTTAGATGCACCGTGGGTCAAGCAAAATAATGATTTGTTCACAACTCGGATAATATTTTGAAGGTTTTTACCGAGTCGTTTTGAACAGATATCGGCAACTCCAATATCGGCAAAATTGTCACATATCGGTCGATACCGATGTCTCCCGATAGCCCACTTATCGGCCAATTACCGATATTAAAACCGATTATCGACCCATCACTAGTAACGCCAGTAGTGAATCTAGTAGCTGTGAATAGGGCGGGGTCGGTTCCAAATCGAGGTGCCATCCATAATCCCACCGCACTTTGAGAAAAGATCGCACCCCACAAAGAACATAGATCGTATTGCCCATACAATTGCTCGTGGTTCGTTATCTTGCCAAAAAGTAATTTTATTTAAGTTGGCATAAAGTTCATGATATGATTGTTGATAATTTTTTGTGAACTTTAGGGGCTGTGGCTATAACACTAAGTAATCCGACGGGTAGATAATTTGAGTCAATATCATGGCTTTGTGGGTAAGTTCTTGTGAACGAGAGGATCTGAAATGTCAGTCAGTGGGACAAAACCTTGGGATCCGTCTGTCTATTCCACCTGTTTTGTGAAAGTTGACAGAACAGTAGTACAGTCTGTGACCACACGCACCATCGTTACAACTAACAGGGAACAGGGTAGTTCACTATAACCGTGAATATGATAGTGCCGATGAGTGGTATATTATCAGATCAATTATTTGGTACTGGGCTTGAAAATTTTCGTCAATTCTCTAGAATTTGAGTTCATTGATGGGAGAAAATTCTTAAGCACGAGAGGATAAGAACCATTTTCCAATTTGGACATTTAATAACGGAGTTTTTGATAATTTTAGATTGGGTCTGGGGATAAGAAAGATTTTTTTAAAGTGATCAAGGGAGATAACACTGGCAGTAATTATCGGAATTCGCCGAAAATGAATAGGTTTCTCTTCGTCTCATGACCTTAAACACCATGTATAAATTTAAAGTTACTAGTAATCGTATATAAACTTTGGCCTCTAGAGCGTCCACAAGATTTTCTGAAGTGATTAAGGGCCATAACAATGGCAGTAATTATCGGAAATCAATTGCTGTCTTTCTGTCATGACCTTAAATACTGTGTATAAATTTAAGGTCAATTGGATATTGACTTTGGCCTTCAGAGCGTCCACAAGATTTTTTGAAGTGATCAAGGGCCATAACTCTGGAAGTAATTATCAGAAATCACTGAAAATCAATAGGCTTCTTTGTCTCATGACATTAGACACTGTGTATACAGTCAATCAGATATTAACTTTGGGCTTGAGCGTCCATAATTGCGGACGGACAGACGGAAGGACGGACGGATGGGGCCGACGACAATATAGGACCACAACACATATTACACAACACATATCACACAGTTATTGAAAGTCTCTACCACTTTAAATAATCAAATGTAAAGTGAACTTCGACATGCTTTCCAGGAGAAGCATGCAATAAAAGGCATTAATTGCTAACGAGCAACGGCCATTTTGTCCAGCAGTTTCAGTCCGATTTTCACGAAATTCGAACTTCACCATCCTTGGGATGTAATAGTGATATCTTCGAATGTTTTTGTTTTAAATCCGATAAAAATTTTGACCTGTATAGGGTACACAAGCTAAAAACGCTATTTTCCTTACAATCAAGGGCCATGATTCAGGAACTTAATGTGCGATATGTGCGAATATCAAAAGGAACCAAGATCTGTGGGTTATAAAGATACATATCAAGTTTAAACCAAATCGGATAAAAATTGTGATGTCTACAGTGTTCACAAGATAAAAATGTGATTTTTCGTACAATAATGGGCAATAACCCATGAAGTTACAGTCCGATACATGCCAATATCGAAAGGAACCAATATCTTGAGGTGATAAACCTATATTTCAAGTTTCATTGAAATCGGATAAAAATTGTGACCTGTAAAACTACAAACAATTGAGGACGGACGGATAGTGGTGAATACAAATTTTGACCTGTATAGGGTCAATAAGCTAAAAACGCTATTTTCCTTACAACTAGGGGCCATAATTCAGGAAGTTATGGTGTGATATGTGCGAATATCGACAGGAACCAAGATCTGTGGGTTATAAAGATACATATCAAGTTTAAACCAAATCGGATAAAAATTGTGATCTCTACAGTGTTCACAAGCTAAAAACGTGATTTTTCGTACAATTATGGGCCATAACCCATGAAGCTACCGTCCGATACATGTCAATATCGAAAGGAACCGATATCTTGTGGTGATAAACCTACATTTCAAGTTTCATTGAAATCGGAGAAAAATTGTGACCTGTAGAGCTACAAACAATTAAGGACGGGCGGATAGTGGCATATATTTTTTTTATTTTTGCATCACTTTTATTTAGTGTTAACTTGTATATCATTTTATTTTTTATAATTTATTTAGGTATCTTATACATTATATTTTTATTTCATTTGTGATTATGTCTATCACTTAACTTTAAATCTTGTAAAGCGTTTCTCAAACGAATGTGTAGAACGCTATATAAAAATAAATTATTATTATTATTATTATTTATAAAAAGGTGATTTTTCGTACAATCAGGGGCCATAATTCAGGACGTTACGATCTGCTATGTGCAAATATCGAACGGAACCATGATCTTTGGATTATAAACATGCTTTTCAAGTTTCATCAAAATCGGATTAAAATTGTGACCTCTACAGGGTCCACAACCTTGATAAATCATAATTTTATACTACTTGCGTACAAGCGGCGACCATTTTGTCCGGCAGTTTTAGTCCGATTTTTTTTTCACAAAATTCGATCTCAACCTTCATTGCGGTATAACAATTTTCGTACAATCAGGGGCCAGAACTCAGAAAGTTACAATCCAATGTGTACAAATATCGAAAGGAACCATGATATGTGATTTATAACCATGCATTTTAAGTTTCATTCAAATCGGATTAAAATTGTGAACTCTACAGGGTCCACAAACTTGATATACCATATCTTTACACTATTCGCGTACAAGGGGCGGCCATTTTGTTTGTCAATTCTGGTCTGATTTTCACGAAATTCGACCTCAACCTTCATTACAGTGTCACGGAATATAATCAGACGGTTTTATAAATCGAATAGCTAAAAAAGGTGATTTTTCATACAATCAGGGGTCACAATTCAGGAAGTTACGATCCGATATGCGCAAATATTGAAAGGAACGAAGATCGTTGGGTTATAAAAATGCATTTCAAGTTTCATCAAAATCGGGTTCAAAATTGTGACCTATACACATTTGTATATAAAGAAATGTTGATACTTTTTTCCCGCTAAAAACGTATTTTTTTTGTACAATCAGGGCCATAACCCATGAAGTTACAGTCCTATACATGCCAATATCGAAAGGAATCGAGATCTTTGGGTGACAAACTTATATTTTAAGTTTGATTGAAATGGGATAAAAATCTTGAACCGAGAATCCTAAAAATTTATTTGACTTCTGCAAAGAGTGAAGAGAAGCGAATCGTAACCCTTAGCTAGCGAAGATGAATAATGAGCTACAGACAAAACAATTGAAACAAGCCAACAGTGAGGCTCATGTCCCCTGCGGAAATCCCAAAATAAATATATGACACATATGAATTAATAACACATTTATTTTTTTTTTTTAAAGTATCAAGAAATCAAACTGATTATCAACTAAATACTAAGTTTCATCACTCTCTCAGATAGAATCAAACTTAACCCAAAGCATCGACCAATGAAATTGCTTAGCTCTTCTTAACTTTAGCTCGAAATGTTTATCATTGAACTCAGTCAAGACAACCACCTAATGAACACAAACGCAAAAATTGGGCGTGGCTTGCCTCTGGGAGTCGGGACATGCAGTTGTCGTCCTTAGGCTATAAGGAATACATATCCCAAGTTTAAAGACGATCCATTTAGAATCATGGCCCGTAGACAAAACACACAGACACGAAGTAAAAATGGACATGGCTCTGCCCCTGGGGGATAGGAAATCACCAAAAACAATAGGGGTCATCTTAAAGGTATAAGGTATAGGTATGAAACGTTTTAAAAGGATCTATTAAGAATTGCATCCTGTATGCGAACACAAGACACAAAAACACTAAGCGTGGCTCAGTCCCAGGGGGCTCGGCATGCACCAAAAATAATAGTGGTCAGCCTTAGGGTATAAGGAATAAGTATAAAAAAGTTTTCAAGACGATCGATTAAGAATTGTGGCCTGTAGGTGACACACAGACACACAAAAGGAAAATGGGCGTGTCACTGTCCAAGGGGGTCGGGCATGCACAAAAAACAATAGGGATCTTCCTTAAGGTACCAAGAATAAGTAGGCAAAGTTTCAAGATGATACGTTAAGAAATACAGCCTGTAGATGACAGACAAACAAATACAAGAAATAGGCGTTGCTGTCGCAGGGGGGTCGGGCATGCACCCAAAACAAAAGGGATCATCATTAGGGAATAAGGAATAAGTATTTTAAGTTTCAATATGATCGATTAAGAATTGTGGACTGTAGGCAACACGCAAAAAGAAAATGGGCGTGGCTCTGCCCCGGGGGGTTGGACATGCACCCCAAACAATAGGGATCATCCTTAGGGTGTAAAGAGTAAATATACAAAGTTTGAAGAAAATTCAGTAAGAATTGCGCCCTGTAGTCGACACAAAGACACGCGAAAAGAAAATGGGCGTGGCTCTGCCCCTGGGGGTTGGGCATGCACCCCAAACGATAGGGATTTCCTTTGGGTACAAAGAATATGTATGCAAAGTTTGAAGGTTATAAGTTAAGAAATGTGGCCTGTAGACGACAAACAAATACTAGAAATGGGCGTGGCTCTGTCCCTGGGGGTCGGGCATGCACCAAAAACAATAAGGATCTTCCTTAGGGTATAAGGAATAAGTATACAATGTTTGAAGAAAATCCATGAAGAATTGCGCCCTGTAGGCGACCCACACACACACACACTCACGCATATACACACACACAGACAGACAGGGGCGACGGCATAATACGTCCGCTTCCACCGAAGGTGATATTGCAGACAAGTCTTATATTTCATTTTCATTATCTCAGCGCACGCGCAGGGGTCTTTGCTGTGGGAGGAAACCGCACAAGGTTGAGAAGGAGCCCCTATCTCCATGCCACATGCGCTCACACCGGGGATCGAAACCACAGCCGCAAGCCAGAGGTGACCGGCCAGCTAGAGGTCGGAGCGCGGCACTCTAGATCACTAGGTCATCCCACCATCCCCCCGCATGCCTAATTGGATATTATTATTTCAAATTCTATTATCACCATGGGTTGAAAATGAGAACAATGAAAAATGTGTTTCGTTATACTTAAGTAAACGTAAGCATTTCTTACTAGTCTTACAAATGAAACTGAATTTTCAATCAGGGGTTCAGATTCTGATACCATTACAGTACCTAAAAATAACAGAAGATCTATTGTACACGCAAAACCCTATTTTAATTCATTCATGTGACAAAGATATAACAGAACTCATGTGTTGCTGTGGCAGCTTCTTGATTACCATATTACCAATCCTAATCTCCTGAACACAAATGAGCTAATTAATTGGTAAGATTAATAGAAATTATTCCCATAAAATTTATAATATACAAAACCTAGCTTACTAATATATGAACTATTCGCTTTTGTTCTAAATTATAACACCGAAAGAAATATTAACAAAGAAATAATAACAAAAATATGGCGTGGTTGGTATGTGATTTTGTTTTAGAACATACCGGCTACTTTAACTTGCTTATTCTCAAAACTAACTTATCTGACGAATATAGCTCAGTCAATTGTTGACCCAATTCATAAAAACTGCACACCATTATGAAGGTATTGAGGGGGAGAATGTGAAAATAATAATGAATCAATTTTAAAAATTTCCTCATGAGTCATTCCATTTCAGAAATTTGGGAAATTGATCCCCTCGAAAAAATCTTGAAAAAATATATGTTATTGCACATGTCAAATCTAGAAACTGTGCAAAGTTTGCGCTCTGTAGCATGAAAATTGACTGAGATACGGGCATTTGAGTTTCATGAGTTACCAATAAGTTTTCGAAACAAAATATGTATCACTAATTTACTCGAGTTTCAGATATCTTCATTTTAACTTTCTAGTGAAGATATACAGCTCAAATTTGGTAGTCTTGATAGCCAGATTACAGTGAGCGGTAGGGTTTGCATGCTACTTAGTCATGAAAACTGACAAAAATTTTGTGTAATTGTATATTGTCTGGATTTTGTAGTGCTCCAGGTGCTACAAAGTAATAAATATAAACCAAATATTGGTCTATCGAGAGATTGACGGCATTACTATATAGTCGTTGTACTATATAAGAAACATATGTAAACGCATCAGTCTTCATTAGATTCCCAGAAACTTGGCCACGAATATGGTTTCAGACACAAATTTTCGAAAATTGCCTCGCATTTTTGAGCCGAAAGAACCCGGTAGATGAGCACCTAAAAATCTGACACTTGGTGTAACTATAGTTTGTACTAATGTCTCCAACATTATGTGAAACACATTCTTGTCCAGTGCCATTTTGATATTTTATATTGTATATTTGTGTTTTGGGTCATTCCATGTCAATTATCACCCAACGAGTTAAATTGTGACCCGTTGATTTTGCTGAAATTTGGTTTGGTTTATATGTGTATTGAGGCTGAAAAAGCTAATAATCCAAATTTTACCTTGGTCCGACTAATGATTCCTAAGATACGGTCCACACAATTTTGGTCATTTCGGCTAAAATGGATTTGCCCGACATTATTCAAATGACCATAACCCAGTAACCAATAGGTCAAAATTGCTGGAATAAATCTTTCTGGTATAGTTAAGATTATGACTTGCTGTTAGAATCATAGATATCTATATTTTGGAAAGTCTGCTGCAGGTTTCTATGTATCCTCAGAGCTTATACATGAACACAACCCTACTTTAAGTGTAATGACGCTGATTTACAGCCCCAAGTGTGAATATTGAACTTGATTTTACATGCTTATAAAATATATTATACCTCCAGTTGTTTGACATTGTGTGGAAAACACGTTGAGCTAAGGTTTTCATGAAAGGTCATCATCACAAGGTCACATTGTCTACAAGGTCAAATTCAAAAGGTCTTCATTCTTTTAAAACACACTCGGATGTCAAAAATAAGTGTAGATTTAAAATTCTTGTGGAATTTCCATCCCTGAAAGTCATGTTCCAGCAATTTTGACTAATCACTCACGGAGTATGGTCATTTGAATAATGGCCGCCACGCCCATTTTTGCCGAAATCCACCAAATCGGGTGGACCCATCTCAGAAACTGTTAGTCGGATCAAGCTAAAATTGGAAAACATCAGCTTTTTCGGCCCAAATAAACATGTGAAGCAAATTTCCGCAAAATCGAAGAGGGTTCTGTTTAAGTCATTGGGTGATAATTGACATGGAATGACTCATATTACAGATTTTGAAAAAAAATCAAAAATTTTTTTAGATGGCATGATACAAGAATGGTTTAAGAGACGTTAGAGACAAACTATAATTTCACTAAGTTTCAGATTTTTAGATGCTGATCAACGGGGTTCAGTCGGCTCGAAAATACGATAATTGACACAGATTGACACAAAACACAGATTTTGAAAAAATATCAAAATGGCGCGGGTCAAGAATGGCTTTTAGATACTGTTGGAGACATTGGTACAAACAAACTATAATTACAAACAATAATCAGATTTTTAGGTGGTCATCTACCGGGTTATATCGGCTAGAAAATACGAGGCAATTTTAGAAAATATGTCTGAAACTATATTTAAGGCCAATTTTCTGGGAATCTATTGATGCGTTTTCATACATTTATTATGTAGTAATACCGTCTATCTCTCGACAGACCAATATTTGGGTTTACAAATGTATATCTATTACTTTGTAGCTCCTGCAGCACTACAAAATCCGGAAAATATACAATTACACCAATTATTTTCGGTTTTCATGGCCAAGTAGCATGCAAACCTGTAATCTGACTGAACATTCATAATCTACACAAAAAAATTCTTCAAGACTACCAAATTTGACCTATATATCTTCACTAGAACGGTAAAATGAAGATATCTGAAACTCGGGTAAATTATTGATACATATTTTGTTTCGAAAAAACTTCTTGGTAACTCATGAAACTCAAATGCCCGTATCTCAGTCAACTTTTAAGCTACAGACCCCAAATTTTGCACAGTTTCTAGGTTTTGCATGTACAATATAATATATTTTTTCAGATTTTTTCGAGGGGGTCAATTTCCCACCCCTGGCTCACTTGACATGGAATAACCCTCATTGCAACTGAATTTGCCAGCATGGGTCACATATTTCAACAATTTCAAAAAAAAAGAAAAAAAAAAGGATTTCTAAAACACTGTTTCGAATACCTGATCATAGTAATAATAATAATATATTTATAAAGCGTTGAATATCCAACTAACTAGTTGCTCAAGAGCGCTATCTACATAACATATCTGTAAAAGATGAAAATAACAATGACACGATAAACATTTAAACACAGTGAAGGAATGAACCGACTAAATGTCTGAACTGGTAAAACTACCATAAATAAAACAGTTATTAACACTAAGGGTAAGCAGTTTTTAGTCATTTTTATAGCCTATTCCATAATGATGGGCCACTGTGGGCGAAAGTTCTCTCGCCACTTTTAGTTTTCACTGGAGGACGAGAAGGTTCTCATCCTGTGAGCGAAGTGAACGCGAGGGTGTGTAGCGTGTACTAATTTCTTGGAGATATTTAGAAGCGTCTATATTAATCATTGTAGTATATGCAATAACATTTAACTTAAATATTATCCTTTCTCTAACCGGGAGCCAGTGCAGCTGTTTAAGCTGATTTTGTTTGAGTTACGATCCGAGCTGCTCGGTTTTGGAGCTTCTGTAGTTTAGTGATTTGCAAAGCAGGTAAATTGAACAGAAGAGAGTTGCAGTAATCCAAGTTCGATAAAACAAAGGCATTAACCAACATTTTAGCAGTGTTGATGTCAATAAATAGACGCAGTTTTCCAATATTATATAAAAGTTAATGTGAGTGTTAAATTGAAAGTTACTGTAAAAAAAGACTCCTAAATTCTTTACCATAGAGCAATACTTTTGTGTTTAAGCAGCATAGAAAGCATCTATAACTGAATGATACATTTTTACCACAATAGGACGACGCAGTTTCAAGGTAGGCCCTGCAAAACAACAAAACAACTTTTTTATATATCATCGAAAATTTTATTTTCCAAGTTTAGTCAAAAAGACATTTAACAAAACATTATCATAATTGACGAATAATCATTTTTTTTATCATTAACATAACTAGTAACATCCTGAATAAATTGGACATTTATAAATAGCAAGTTACAAAAAATCATTATCTTATACCTGCTGTTGACAGGGATTGGCAGCTATCGGGCCTGAGCTGTCAGGTAACCATGCTAGCATTGTCAACACGATTTTAGTGTGAAACAGTAGTTTGCCGGCTGATTTAAAACTGTATCTTCTATTGAATTAATTATGGGGATGCTCGATTCACAGCCCAGAACGTCCCGAATTGACATAATTGCAATCAAATGAGGGCACTGACCGAGGAGACGGGGTACGCCACTGGGGAGGGGGTACCCCAAGAAAATTAAACGTCATTTCCTTGCATCTGTAGCAATTCGAAGAGCTATTTGGCTGATATTTTCGTCGAAGTAAACGTTTATAACGGACAGTTAAAAAGGGCATTGTCGAAAATTAGGGGGACATTGAATCCGCCTCTGCTGTCAGTCCCGACAACGGAGGTGGTGTGAGTAGAATCGTGACGTAGTTAAACGGTTTCGGCTGCATGGTTGGTCGAAATATTTACTTAATTAGTCGACGCATGCATTGTAGCCCGAAATCCACCCTTTCACTCGATCGTCACTCGATTTGGGATTGCGATAATTCAATTCCAGGACGTTCAATCGAGTTTGTCTTCTCAATACCCTAATGCGTCACACAAAATTTACTGAATTTTGGTTGGCTAACAGAAAGACAGACAGCGATTTCAACTATGTGGGGAGTCGAGTCCTAACAATGGGTTAATAAAAGAACAAAATGTACCTAATTCACCACCAGGAATAGAGAAATCTTTAGGTAAAATGGTCCATTTCTGTATTACAGACGCTCGACTAACAGCAGCTTTGTTGACTTTATCTATACCTTGTTGTATGGATTTCATGACTGCTTCATCATTTTTACCCACAATATCCGAGACATTGTTAGCTGAGCTACCAATACTACGACACCATTCTATAACTTGATTTGTTAGTTTGTCTTTAGGTTCCTGGCTGTCTGTGTCAATATCACTCTACAAAAAAGATACCATTTCAATAAATACTGCAATTCATACATTAACATTCATAACTTATTACATTAAGCCAGAGAGCAAAATAACTGTCGACAATAGCAGTGCGAAGTTGTTTAACACTGCGTAGCTTGTGTGAAACACTGTTGTTTTTGTTCGGATTATTATTAGAGTTTCACACTACGTAGCTTGTGTGAAACACTATAGTTTTTGTTAAGATTATTCTTCTTCTTTTTTTCCCAGAAACTACTTGTCGGATTTACTGGGAAAGTGGGTGTGACTTAGACTTTAAAGTTATTTCGAACTTTCTGTGACAATGCGAAATGACCGAAATCACCAATTTGTCGTTTTTTGAAATATTGCCGTAATATTTACAATAATCATTGGATTATAACATTTGATACATTTTGACACAGTCTGAGACAAGGCACATAACTACGACTCTATAGAATTTTGTCTTTCGACAAATCGCCACAGATATTAGGGGCCAAATTTTGAAAATTAACATTTTGACAAAAAACTTTTAAAATTTTGCATACTTTTTTTTCGTCGTTTTACCCAAATAATTAAAGGGTCGTGTGATTTGAGCAAAAATATGTACAAATTTTACCTCGATAATTTACCTTGGCCACTATTGGCTAATTCGGTTTATGGGTTATAGGTTGATTATTTATTTTTGTATAAAACAAAGCTCGAGTGCGAATTCTCAACTTTTTTGATACAGATGAATTTTTCTGTCGTCACCGGAAATGACGTAATTTTGACAAATACTACATTTTTGGCAGTTAGGAACGTCTTTTCGCAAGCAAATATTTTTTTAAAATAAGTAAAAAGATTTGCCATGTAAAGGCGCAAAAAAGTCGGAAGTATTTTTTTTAATTTCGATTTCATTTTTGCGCCATTTCGATTTCAAGGTGAAAAAAAGGTGTAAAAATGGCCTATTCACAACACATTCAAGCTTTTCATATTTAAAAATATTTCTTTTCAACTTTCATAAACTTGTAGCAATAATCCATACGAAGAGAATGTGTGTGAAAATTAGTTTGCAATATGAACAGTTGCCGAGAAATGATCAATTTTGAAGGAGTCGGTTTTTTTACGCTGGTTTGCCTGTAAAAGAGTCAATTATTTTTGGATTTTCATAAAAGTGACACCATTTTCAATGTCACCGGAAATGACGTAATTTGGGCAAAAAGTGTATTCATAGACCTCGAAACAATTAGTTTATTCAAATGAGTCGTATTTGTTATTTGTTTAAATAGAATGAACCCATACGATCATATAGATATGACAAAATGATATTTAACTTGTTCAGTTGAGGAGAAATAGACGATTTTCAACAGGTAACTTTTCAAGGTTTTGTTCCATAAAAGTGTTAATTATTATTCGATTTTCATGAATTTTTCACTCTGTGATACCTAATACCATTTACGATTTAATACAAGTAATTTAAGATTTTTATTATCACCGGAAGTAACGCCAAATTATGCTTAGCCTTCAAAATCATAATATTTGATTCCAATCAACAAATATATTGAACCCATACGGTCATACAAATACCACAAAATGGTTTCTAACTGGTACGGTTGCAGAGAACTAGACTATTTTCTACAAGTCACTTTTCAAGGTTTTTGGTCCATATAAGTGGCAGTTATTATTTGATTTACGTAAACGTTTCACCATGTGATGCCTTATACCATTTCTGATTACGTTTAATTAATTAAACATTTTCATGATCACCGGAATTAATTTTGTCAGGATCACTTGCTAATGTATAAAATGAATTGATATTGCTGGATTTTGTTGATTCTGCTTCCATTTAATTTGGCGTGTGCAATGTGTATGTGGAAATCTGTTTATGAGTTCCATTGTTACTGGAAGTGATCTGAGTTCAAGGTTAACTTGGCACCGAAAGTGACATAAGTTCACAGGTAATGTGGCACCAGTGAAACCCGCCATTACTGCTTCGCAGGTCTAGCTATTAGGGCCTAACACTAGCTTGTGTGGAACACTATTGTTTATTATTATTTTTTCCCCGCTTGATCATATCTTAGAAACTACTTGGTGTCTTCGGTTTTACTGCGAAACTGGGTGTGACTTAGAGATTGAAGCTATTTTGAACTTTCTGCGACAATGCGAAATGTTAAATCACCGAATTTTTTTTAAAAAAAAAAATATTGCCGTAATATTAAGAATAATTGGTGAATACATTTTGGCATATCCTGAAACAAGGCAAAAAGCCATAATTCTTTAGATTTTCGAATCTCAATTAATCTTTGGATATATTAGGCGCATTTGTTATTTATTTATGAATATTTCTTTATGAAATTTTACCCAGGATTAAAGGGTCATGTGATTTGAATAAAAATGTGAACAATTTTTGTTTCGATAATTTTCCTTGGCTAAGTTATATTTGGCTAAGTTATATTTATAGCACGGCTCTCGTGAGTTAACAAATCAGATATAAGACCGCAGGTCGAGGTGTCAAACCTGGTAACAAATGAAGCGTGCTATAATACTGACACCTGCTCAACATGCTCGTTGTAATAGCTCGGAATAAACACTGACAATGTCTACTTATTGTACAGTCACGCCCCAGTGAGTTTAGTAGAGGTAAAACAATCTGCTTATTGAACGAAAAGAACAAAGGAACATATCCTATCCATGTTACAACTCAGTTTATGGGTCTATTTATTGCTCGATTTGTATAAAACAAAGCTAATATTCTCAGTGGTGGATAGAGTTTTCTGTCGGCACCAGAAATGACGTAATTTTGCCAAAAACTACTATTTTGGCGGTTTGTTACGTCTTTTTACAAGCTAATATTATTTTTTTTAAAAATAAGTAACAAGTAAAAAGATGTGCCATGTAAGGCGCCAAAAAATTCGGAAGCAGTTTTTTTTTTTTAATTTCGATTTCATTTTTTTTGCGCCATTTCGATTTAAAGGCGAAAAAAGGTGTAAACACGAGCTATTTACAACCTATTTAGGCTTTTCATATTTTAAAATATTTCGGCTTTACGAAACGTCATTTTTTTTATTACCGTTAGAGTTTCCTGCCGGAAACATAATTTTACCAAAAAGTAAAAATTTGACAGTTTGCTAACACTTTTTGAAAGCAAATATTATTTCTTTTTTAAAAATCTGATATTACCAAAAGGATGCGCCCTGTAACTGCGCACAAATCATCGGATTCAGTTTCTTTAATTTCAATTTCGTGTTCGGGCTATTTCGATTAAAGATTTTGAAGTTTTTTCCAAGATTAAAAAAAACCTTCTACTTCTGGCTTTAACATTAAACTGTCTCGCTATGTTTTCGTGATTTATACTCTGTTAGTTAAAAATATATGAAAATTGAATTTCTAACAAATGGGCCTATAACTATATACTATAAAATTTATCAATAATTTGAATAAACAGATTTTGGTCTTATTAGTGTAGTAGGACAGGGTTCGGATACTGGATGCAGCGGCAGCTAATGTCGTGAAATAAACAACAAACAAGATACAATTATCAGAAAATCATTAGAATTCGTTTTTTTTTTTATAAAGTTCTGCTCCATGCTAACGTTTAGTATACGAAACATTTAATAATATGGATTTAGGTGTTCAATTATCGATTTTCAAGAAATTCAAACTCAACCATCATTAATGTGTACCGGGGATATGTCAAACGTTTTTTTTTTAATTCAGAATAAAATTGTGACCTCCATAGGGTCTACATGGTAAAAAAAACATTATTTTTCGTACAATCAGAGGCCATAATTCGGGAAGTTATGGTCCAATGGGCGTGAATATCAACAGGAACCACGATCTTTGGGTTATACACTTAAATTTCAAATTTCATTACAATGTAAAGGGTCAACAAACTTGATATATCAAATTTTTTACACTATTCGCGTATTAGCGGCAGCCATTTTGTCCAGCAGTTTCAGTCAGTGTAATGGTGATATAATCAAACGTTTTTTAAAATCGGATAATAATTGAGACCTTTAGAGGGACCACAAGCTAAAAAAAGTCGATTTTGCGTACAATCAGGGGCTATAATTCATATAGTTACAATCTGATATGCGCAAATATCGGACGGAATCATGATCCCTGAATTATAAACATGCATTTCAAGTTTTATTAAAATGGAATTAAAATTGTGACCTCCACAGGGTCCACAACCATTATATGCCATATTCTTTTTACACTATTCGCGTTCACAGCGGCGGCCATTTTGTCTGGCAATTGTGGTCCGATTTTCACGAAATTCGAACTCAAACATGCATTTCAAGTTTTATCAAAATCGGATTAAAATTGTGACATCCACAGGGTCCACAACCTTTATATGCCATATTTTTTTACACTATTCGCGTTCAAGCGGCGGCCATTTTGTCTGGCAATTGTGGTCCGATTTTCACGAAATTCGAACTCAACCTTATTATAGTGTAACAGTGATATAATTAGACGGTTTTATAAATCGAATGATAATTATGACCTCTAGAGAGACCACAAGCTAAAAAGGCGATTTTTCATACAATCAGGGGCCATAATTCAGGAAGTTAAGATCCGATATGCGCAAATATCGAAAGGAACCAAGATCATTGGGTTATAAATATCCATTTCAAGTTTCATCAAATCGGTTCAAAATTGTGACCTCTACACTGTTCACAAGCTAAAAACGTGATTTTTCGTACAATCAGGGGCTATAACCCATTAAATTACGGTTCGATACATGCCAATATCGAAAGGAACCGATATCGTAGGGAGATAGACCTATCGTTGAAATCGGATAAAAATTGTGACCTGTAGAGTGTCCACAAGCAAATTGTGAACGGACGGACGGACGAACGGACGGACAAACAGGGGCGACGGCATAATACGTCCACATGAAAATGTGGGCGTATAAAAACTTTAGGCTCAACTCAAATCTATTTGAAATTCAATTTTAATAAATTATGATTAATATTAAGGAAAACAAACTTTAACAATATAGAGATAAGCAGATTGTGAGAATTGTATTTCCCTTGGCGAAAAAAATAAATCATTGTGAATGTGATAATTAGGCCTATGTAAGAAAGGCCTTATCGAAACTGGAGTGTGGCACTTGTACCGTATCCCCTTGAAAAAGTCTGTGGGGATTTAATTTCAAAACAAAGCATCGCTACATAGACAAGTTTCAAAGTTATATAACGCTTTTATGGTTCAACAATAATTAACAGTCTATATCTACATAACACGGAAGTCGCTAGATCCAAAAACATCGACAATGACGTGGTTTGATTCTGACCGCTCGACACGTAGGCTACTTGTACTACTCTACTACTATCCATTATTATTATTCCGCCTTTAAAAATATCAATCTCGTTCTATACAATTCGGAATACACAATATCATCTGTTTATATACGTGATAAGTCACCACAGTTTTCCCGTGAGAAAACATAATAAAAACGACTACATTCGAGCGAATTAGTTGATTGATTAACCTTACGCACAACGCGATCCCGCTTTGGCACATGGTACGTGACGTAATACACAATATTTTGAACACGTCATTCAGTAAAACACGTAAATTTGTGTCATGCGCAGTACACCACCTGGTTGCGGTGGGTGGAAAAACATGCTTTTCCGTTACCCCTGAACTTCCGGTACCTATGAAACCGTTAAACAGTTTTCCACATTAGCATTACACACATGAAATAAAATGGACGCAGAATCAACCAAATCCAGCAACCAATTCATATTATACATTTGTTACATGTTAGTGATCCTGACACAATTACTTCCGGTGATAATTAAAATGTTAAATTAGTTTTATGAAATCAGAAATGGCACCATCACATAGTGAAAATTTTATGTAAATCGAATAATAATTGTCACCTTTAAAGACCCAAAACGTCAATTTCTCTGCAACCGTACCAGTGGTATCTGTATGATCGTTTGGCTCCAATCTCTTTGTTGATTAAAGTCAAATATCATAATAATGTCAAAATAACGTCATTTCCGGTGACATTGTAAATGTTAAAATGGTTTGATCTTGTCCAAATTGGCATTTGGCATCCAATGGTAAAACAAAATTGAAAACCGAATGATTATTGACTCCTTTACAGGCTAAATAACGAGATCCATGCAAAATTGCCAATTTAACGGCAACTGCTCATATTACAAACAAATGTTTACATACATTTAGACCGGAGGGAGAAGGGGGAGTATTATCCGAAAGGTGGGCAAAAAGCGGGAGTTGACTTTTCTAGAAGCATTTTTCCTCAGGAATCCGAAAATGGTGGGTGATCAGTCAGGTGAGGGAGCGTTCAGGAATTATCGAGGTCAAAAGGTCACCAGAGGTCAAAGGAGGCTGGCTTATGAATTTAGACACTTCTGATGCTGTCTGTTGCAGATTTCTTGTTGGAACGCAGCTGAATCATTGAATAAGTGAGGAAGGATAATTTGTGAAACCAATTAATCAAATTATGACGTAATTGAAAAGGTCAAAAGGTTACCGAGGTCAAATTAGCAAGAAATAATGATGCACTTAGATTAGGGGCAAAACTAATGTTCTTTTCAATATGCAGTACAATTCTGCATGGTCTGGCGAAGTAATTTCATCCAAAATTAACGATTATGTTAAACGAGTGATTTGTCACACATTAAGTATAATCTATAAGTATATAATCGCGAATATTTGCGCAAACTGGAAGTATTATTCGTTACCACTTCCGCGTAACCGATTGTGGATTGTGATAGACATTACTCGATATTCACGTCCATGCGTGTACATTACTCCTCATCCGATTCATTATCGTCATCTACGTCATTAGTATCGACATTAATTTTGTCGAAAACGTGGAGGATTTATCCATCTTCATGAATCAACATTTCGGGGAGAAACTCTCGTTTCAACCATGTAGTGTTGGTGACTCCAGTGCAAGTCTTGGCGAAGACGCACATCGCCATATCCTCACAACATTGTTGGCTCGACAACAATGGAGCTTGAGGGACTTTGCACGGGGTGGAGGCAAGGTCAGGTCTACTATGCGTCCTTTCTTATAATTTGCCAAGAAAATATTGTATCGAGTCTGAACTACATTCGTAAGGTGATGCTGGCCTTAGAAAATGCAAACAATTTTACTCGAGGCATTGAACGTGCGTTTCGGCAAAAAACCTTCAACTGCTAAAGTTGCGAACGTAGCCTGAGCCTCCTCGTCTATTTTCACTTTGTTCCACAATGGTATTTTTCTTTCGTGGAAGAAGGACAGTACTGGACTGTCATACCTAAGGTTCCTTTGAGTCCTTCGGTTTTGGACATACTTTTCATATAACGCACCAAGCTGTTCACTAGTGAGTTCGATGTCGCCTCCAATTCCCCACTAGTCAGTGAGTTCGTCTGATAGATAGGACAGGAGGAACAAGCCATGCAGAGCCTCGGCTACACGCTCGTGAACCGTCCAAGTGTAGTAATGCTTCCCGGTAAGAATCCCACCAAGTGAACATAACCCAGGTGGGTATAGCGAATTCCGAATTCCGATACAGTGCGGGGGATTCTTACCGGGAAGCATTACAACTACGCTTGGACAGTTCACGAGTGTGTAGCCGAGGCTCTGCATGGCTTGTTCCTCCTTTCCTACGAACTCTCTGACTTGTGGGGAATTGAAATCTATCTAGTGGATATACGAAAACAACTGTTACTGCACCGAATGCGTACTATCATAAATATTCTCAAACTTTACAATATGATATTTCGACATTTTCCTAGTAATGACAACTAAGATTTTAATAGAGTATAGTGATGCTCGCAAGGGGACATAACTTGCGTGCAACGTGAGTAATTCGTCATTTTTAGCAGTAGAGGGTATTCAATAGTTACAATTTCATGTTTTTTGGTTAATGTGGGTATTCCATATTTCAAGTGTGCAGTTACGATTTTCACATAGCCAAGTATATGTAAAATATAGCCTTTGAATACCGATTTAAGAAGTAAACGAATATCATCATGAGCTTATGATGATATTCGTTTACATCTGTGAGTTCGAAGATGCTCGCTATATTATGTGATGTGCGTCAACAGAACCGAAAACGTGTACTGTATGTATATTATAATTTGCATTATTTTCATCACGGAGAATAAAAGGCTTTTGTTTTTGACACTTCAGAGAATTCTCAAATTCATCTAATGATCTTGCTCTTAGGTCAATCTGTTATCTAATTGTACAAGGAAATCCAAAATTTACCTTTTTCTGCTTTGGTCTGAAATGCTTGGAAAAGGGGTTGTCAATTTTCAAAATTTTCCCCGGACTCCCCTTGGACGCTTCCACGCCTTCAGCGCGTACTTGTGCGGGCCTTGGTCCGGCACTGGGTATTTAACGTTTTTGTGCGTATACCATCAAGATTTGTATTTTTGTAATTCCATATCATTCTTTTCAAACACTTTCATTTAGTAACAGTAAAAAAAAAGCTTACAGAAGACAGGACAATGGTCACTACAGACATTATCTAGAACATCACATTCAACTGAGCGTAGAGTTGAGCTTATTAAAATCAGGTTTAGTAGGGAATTTTATTTACAGATTTTGCTATAATGAGATAATTTATTTACTAATTGAGTCCGGTCTAATAAGTTGCTAGCATAGTTAATGAAGCTGGTTGTTTTGGTATTCAAGTCAATATTAAAATCTACTAAAATTACGCACTTATCAGTAGGATCGGTAATAGCTTGTTGAAAAGAATTAAAAATCTGTTAATTGAGGTTGGACGATGAAGAGGGGGTGGGGGGTCTGTATTAGTTACAAATTAGGAAGGTGTCGGATCTGAACTCTACTCGACCTGATCCCGTCTAAAATTACGCCAGCTACTGAGCCTATTGCCTCGACTAGTACTGCAACACCAAATGAGTGTGATGTCATCAGTCCAAATAAAAAGTCGAATTCCTACGTGCCAATGGTTTTTCCCCAAGATAAGTTGGGAATTCGAAAAACATTGATTTTCCACCACTCAATGGTCAAACATCAAGAAGAAAAAAGCATGCAAAACGACCACCAATCCATTACCAGTAAAAAGATCACAAACTAGTAGATTTCTCGCTAGAACGTTGAACATGACTCGTAAAAATAAACAATAAAAAGGTTTGAGGGCGAGAGTAATTCAAAGCATCTTGCGTGAAAAAAGATCACCGCGTTCCTGATGCGCGAAGATAACTCCACTTGTCTCCTGGGTAACCAACGACTCCAAAGCAGGATACGCCCACATTTTCGAGAGATGGATAGAGAACAAGCTAAAAGGAAAGGGATTTTTTCACAATCAAGGGCCATATATCATGAAGTGACAATTCGATAAGCACAAATATCGAAAGGAACCAAGATCTTTGGGTTATAAGCATGCATTTCAAGTTTCATCAAAGTCGGATTAAAATTGTGACCTCTACAGGGTCCACAACCTACTATTACTACCCGGTGTTTTAACGTCTGCTTCCACAGAAGTGATATCGCAGACAAAGGTCCACAACCTTGTACAAGCGGCGGCCATTTTGTCCGGCAATTTTGGTCCGATTTTCACGACATTCGACCTCCACTTTCTTTGTGGTGTAACGGTGATATAATCAAGCATTTTTTTTTAATCGGATTATAACTGTGACCCCCAGAGGAGCCACAAGCATAAAAAAATGCGATTTTTCGGACAATCAGGGGCCATAATTCAGGAAGTTACGATCCGATGGGCGCAAATATCGACAGGAATCAAGATCTTTGGGTTATAAACATGCATGTCAAGTTTCATCAAAATCGGTTTAAAATTGTGACCCCCATAGGGTCCACAAGCTTAAAAGGTGATTTTTCGGACAATCGGGGGCTATAATCCACGAAGTTTCGATCCAATTCATGCCAATATCGAAAGCAGTCGAGATCTCATGGAGATAAACCTATATTTGAAGTTCCGTCAAAATTGATAAAAATTGTGAACGACAGGCTCAAAAACCTACAAGAAAACCCATCACAAAAAGTGTTCCGTACACAGTTTTTTTTAATGCAATAATCAAGTACACTACAACTATAGGTCAGATCTAAATACTAAAGCCATCTGCATCATGGTCTCGTAATGTAAACATTCTAACATGTAGTTACCATCTCATGTTTATTACGTGATCCTATAACATGTCTATAGCCATTTGGTATAAAATTTCAATTCCATGATGTTATCGTGTACCCAAACTTGTTATTTTATATCTACAGACACGTGAACAGTAGCACACAAACATAGATTGTGGCATTGCGACATCTACGAAAACCTTGACATTGAACGAACCTTGAACTTTGCAACTTGATTATCACCGGTAGTCATTTTAGCTTGAAAGCGTGAGACGAGGTATGCGCGAATTATGTGACGGCCTTGATAAGATGTACGTACGTAGTTAAAACAAGATCAAGGTCATACCTTCCATTTACTTACCTTTAGTGTAATTAACATAGATAAAAACTTTCGTTTATCACCTATTATCATACAATTACTAACAACAGGTAATACTGCTTTTACAGCATCTTCTACAGGTAAGGGTGCTATATTCTCTCCTCCAGCTGTTATTATTAACTCTACAAAAATATTGTAAATATTTCGTTGTTTATTGCCTGTTGAACGCCCACAGTTGCTGTCACATTTTCATTCTTTTATTTGATTAATGTATGGACAACTATTGCACAGTAACACCCCTCTAAATTAAAATCAAGATGTGCTACCGCCTATAAATAATGATCATTCTACAAAATGCAAGGCACAGGTTGAAATGGTTGAACAGCTAAAACCCCATACTTTATAACAGAATTTCGGATTTGCCAGTAGAGTTCATCCAAATGTTGATTTCAAAATCCATTTTTGGGAGTGTTTTTGTTGCCATGAAGAAACAGAACCTGACAAACACACTGCTTATTGTACATGTATGTCATAGATAGAAATTTTAGGGAAATATTCCCTTTCAAACGGATTATCTCCTTATTTGTGAGTTTGTTTTGATTTTGAAGCCTGTATCACAGCATACGAGGGACTGTACAGCTCTATGAACAATTACAGTCGGCAATGACCAAGATTATCATTTAATAGTCAAATAATTTTTTTTTTTGCAACAGTACCTTTTATTCTTCCAGTGACAAACAGGAAACCATCCTTATCTTTCTTTCCAATATCTCCAGTTCTCAACCAGCCCCCTTCATCAATTACCTCTTTAGTCTTTTCATCTTCATGTAAGTAACCCATAAATACATGTCGACCATACATACAAATCTGGAAGTGTAAACCAAGTAATCATTATATCAAGTTGCATTGTGTGCACTAAATTCATCCTTTTTCAAAATTTTGATAAGATTAATCACATAGCCTATCTGTTGAAGAAGATGTCTGCCGAGAGTTTTGTATTCGTTATTTCGTTTAACCCTTGTGCGTATACGTCGCACGAAAAACGTTATCAGCAACAAGGGGTAATCTAAGACCCCAGACATAAATAGGTTTTTGGGTGAATAGTTTTAATAATCAATCAGGCTAAAACCAAATATTTTAGGCATTATCAGTGAAAATAGGAATTATAAGAGTTTTTCGAAACCACACAAATCTAAAAATATCGTAATTATCATATTCCATGTAGAATCGTCTTTTGATGAGGATGGTAGGGTACCTTGATTTGCTTTCCGATCTAGATTACTAGAATAACCAAAACAATATCATCAGTAAGAAAGAATCCTAATACAAAGCTAGCACCGATTTCAGTACAGATTAGACACCTGTAACCACCAAAATGTTGAAATGAAAGGGGATATATGTTGGATGACCATGACTTGGGTGAAATCATGTGCTGGGTATGGGCTAATCCGAGCATTATGCCTGTCTTCATTAGCCCAGTTTATGAGCAGACCAGTAGGACGTTAAACACCACTTCATTTCACATATCAGTAAAATACGGGTCTTAATACGAAATTCCAGATATCATGCTACATATCACTGAAAAGCACGGATTCAACTGTCTGACTGAACGGACGTGTTTGTGAAAGCGGAAGAGTGAAATCATGCGTGACGCAAATTTTCTGCTCAAAATTGCTGGATTCGTAATTTGTTTATTACTTCTGTGTGGAGATATCGAAAGTAACCCGGTACCAAATCCTAACCCATCGTCTACACAAGGATCACCCTTTTTAGTGAAAACCAACCCCAGAGTTACTAGGGGACAATCGACATTGCCATTTGGTGATTCAAGAAGTGAAAAGTCGTCAGACATTGACATAGCTAAAAGTTTGGTGAACATTACACAAGCGCTCGGTGAAATTATGTCTCAACTGGATATGTTCAAAGCTGAATTGGTAGATATAAAAATTGAACTTCAAACGATGATCGAAAGAGAATCTGAGTGTTATCCAGAAGGAAAACAGTGTGTTGAAGGAAAAACTAGAGAAATTGGAAGAAAATGTCAAGGTAAAGAATTTGATAGTTTTTGGAATGATTGAGGTTGAAAGGGAAACTGTAATCGAAACCGAAGCTCGAGTACGGGCTTTTCTGGTTGATAAGCTTAGAGTAGACGGGGCAGGCTGTGAGGATAAATTGCCCATAGATAGGTGTTTTAGGTTTGGACGTAAATTAGCTGATAAATGTCGCCCGATCCTTGTCACAGTGTTATTACAAAAGCACAAGACAGCAATTTTAAATGCCTTTAAAACGTTCAAACAAAACAGTGAGAGCAGAAAGACTGAATATATTAAGGAAGATTTTAGCGAACGAGTCAGAAACATTCGGAGTAAACTTGGAGCGATTTTATTTAAAGTGAAAAGCGGTCAACCTGGTGAACTCATAGCACTAAAATATGACAAACTGATATACAGGGGGCAAGCTTAAGCTGATTATTTAATGTTAATTCAATCTTAAATATTGAATATTAGGATCCTATATTCTACTGGCAAAAAATCAACATCAATTGAAATTGACCAATATTGATTTCTATTCTATTTCGATTAAATATTATTAAACTAAATATGCTATCTCATTTCTTTGGGGAAAATTCTCCACCCCCATCCTGACATCAAATGTTCATAGTCGGGGAAGGCATGTTAAGAAGTTAAGAAAATGGTGGTATTATAAGGTTTCCAGCCAATTAATTTCGTCGGTTGATCCTGCAACAAAGATTATACCCAGGACAGGTCGCACATATCAAAAAACGAACATAGCACCAGGGACCCACCTATTATGCAAATCAAAATATAAATAGGAGATAAACACAACGTTATTGAAAATTCATTTGTGATTTTTAAATTTCCTGTGATCTACAACTTATATGGTAAGGTGTGTTGTGATAAACTTATACATAGTAATTCTATTTTATGGATTTTATTTCGATGAAGGTAAGATACTCCATAAATAGAGTTGTAACTAAAATTTAAAGCCTTTTCATATTTAGAAGAATGTAACACTGCTAAGTGAGACATGAATTTTAACCGGACATAAAATTACGAATGCATGGGAAGGGGTTTAAGTAATCATTGGCGATAGCGTAACAGTTTTGATTGTTCAATAATGCGTCAAAATTTGTTTGTAGGCCTACTGTAATTATAACTACTGGCAATCTACAATTAAAGTTTACAAGGCAACAATGTGTTGATAAAGGGGCGTCTATATTCTGCCAATCAGTTTCTTATGATGCCACGTTTCAATTCACATTATTGAACCCTGACTGACAGTATGCAACCATCCACACTCTTTTGTGCCGAAATTAAAAAGTCAGCAAAATATTTTCGGACTAATACATGTATCGGATAATCAAATGGAGGTTTATCGGGATATCGGTAAATAGCGATATTGCATGCGACCAATTTTAAGACACATGCATTTATAGTTCAGTGGTACCACAATAATGTTAACAAATGAAATCCACAAAAAAGACAAGAAAAATAAATAACTGCAGCCCGCGAATAATTATTATTGAACTGCTAACATTTCTATTGTTTTTTGTATAGAGTTTTTTTTATAATAAGTTGCAATGAAACAAGTATGTGTTACGTACGTTGTACTAATTTTAACACGCAAAACAATAAAATGGCTATGAGTTACGCAAAACAATAAACTGACAATTGGGGTCTGACCGCTGGATACGTATAAATGACGACATTGTTTTCGCCTTTTTACGACAGATGAATGTCTATATTTATATTTCATTATTCAATTTTATAAATGGCGTGACTATAAAACACGTACTGTGTCTTCCGTTCATCAACAAATACAAAATACGCACAGAAGAAACAGGTTTATTCCCATAACGCCGACCCACCGAGTTTTAGGGGGAAAATTTTGGTCGGTGTTAAGGGGTCAACTGACCAAGAACAATAGACCCAAGCTGGGGGATAAAACTAATTAAGCCGATAATTTTGGGAGCATTTATTTTTTTAAAAATTTATAACAACCTTTAACACATAACATTACAAATAATTTTAACTTTTGGCACGCATAAAATGTCCAACATAGTCCAAAAATTCGAAGAATCCTTCTTCTTCATATGTTTTGCACCTTCGATCTCTCTGTTGATATCTGTGTATTTTTTTCCTTTTAGGTGGTTGTCGCTGGCCACTCGAATACTGCAACAACTGAATTTCGATCGTCTTTTGCTCTTCTTTCAAAAATGCCATTCGGATGAGCTTTTCCAATTAATTTTTTTAGACGCACGTGCCACCCCTCTAAAGAATTGTTGGTTCTTCGTGTGATTTGGTTCTGGTTCCATTGTACTTGAGTAAATTGACCGTCTAACCATTGGGTAACCATATCACTAAGTCTTTATTCTTTCTTTTATTCAGTCTATACTTAAAACCAGCGACACATAGGTAACTGCCACCTCTTGCTGTGGGAAGAAACTTGTAACTGTGCATTAGCCATCGCAAAATGAAAAGTATATGAAATGTCTTGGGATTATTTACGTATTTATACATATTTTGAGAAATAATCACAATGAACTGAATTTCAATCTCTTGTCAGCTTCTTGTTGAACTGTCGTATATTATTTTATTAATTAATGCGTGAGTTGAATTTAAGTGAACTATATTAATAATCTGAACAAAGTAAACTGTAGATTAAGAAAACTATAGAAAGTGAGTTGAATTTAAGTGAACTATATTAATAATGACTGGTCCCTACCTCATTAACGCCTTTAATCCGTTCTTAACCCATCAAAGAGTGCCGCTGTCGACTTTCCAAACTCTGGTGAGTCGGCGTTATGGGAAGACACCAAGAAGGTTTATTCCCATAACGCCGACCCATGAGCTTTTCCAATTAATTTTTTTAGACGCACGTGCCACCGGTTTATTCCCATAACGCCGACCCATGAGCTTTTCCAATTAATTTTTTTAGACGCACGTGCCACCCCTCTAAAGAATTGTTGGTTCTTCGTGTGATTTGGTTCTGGTTCCATTGTACTTGAGTAAATTGACCGTCTAACCATTGGGTAACCATATCACTAAGTCTTTATTCTTTCTTTTATTCAGTCTATACTTAAAACCAGCGACACATAGGTAACTGCCACCTCTTGCTGTGGGAAGAAACTTGTAACTGTGCATTAGCCATCGCAAAATGAAAAGTATATGAAATGTCTTGGGATTATTTACGTATTTATACATATTTTGAGAAATAATCACAATGAACTGAATTTCAATCTCTTGTCAGCTTCTTGTTGAACTGTCGTATATTATTTTATTAATTAATGCGTGAGTTGAATTTAAGTGAACTATATTAATAATCTGAACAAAGTAAACTGTAGATTAAGAAAACTATAGAAAGTGAGTTGAATTTAAGTGAACTATATTAATAATGACTGGTCCCTACCTCATTAACGCCTTTAATCCGTTCTTAACCCATCAAAGAGTGCCGCTGTCGACTTTCCAAACTCTGGTGAGTCGGCGTTATGGGAAGACACCAAGAAACAGCCCCGTACAACTGGACATACAAAGATCCTTATACAAAGACCTATTTGCGTAAAACACACCGACGAATGAAAAATCGCACGGTAAAACAGTTTTCCTTCCCAAGTTTTGATTTAACAATTACGCATCAAATAAAGCCTCATGGTCCTTGATTATACCCTTTTGGTGCAGTTATAACAACTATCGAGAAAACACACCAATTTAACAATACACACCGTGTCATTCGTTTTTTACCCGTCGGTTAATTAACGCACTCAGTACAGAAAACGAAACGTCCGAGAGTTGTTAAACCCTACCGATAATTAACTCGCCTTTCAGTCCATTTCCCCCCCTTGTTAATTAACACACCTTATCTAGATATTTTAAGCCATAATGAGGAGTTATAATCCGAATATTATGTTTTTATCCAGTTACATCGTTATTGACACTTTGAGATAGATTTTTCGTCACCTCAGAGTTAAAGTGTTCTATGTCCATTGTTTCAAGTTTTGAGAAAAATGAGATTGAAAATGTGATGTTTCAATGCCGCGAAATTTACATGTGTATTTAGACCAAATTTTGCTTAATGACAGGCAATACTAACTAAATGATTGTTTATGGTGTAATTTGAATCTATCATCTTTTTTTAATAAAGGGGGCCACATTCAATTTTTGGAAAAGTGGAGATAGAACAATATTTTTTTGAAATTTTAACAAAAAGTTAGTTCAGACGAGAAAAATTGTTCTATCTCCAATGGAATAAAATCGTATGTGCTTTTATAATGCACAACAGTATAAAGAACCCATTTTAATAGTCTCCCAAGTTTCTTCGAAAGGTGGGGGACGATAAAGAACTTTCATACACCTGACTATTTTCAAACAAATGTTATCCTATAAGATAGTCTTTCTGGGCATGCTAACGTGTCGATATTTGGACTAATAAACAAAGCCAAGCAGTATGAAAATAAACACAAATTATATGGTTCTAATCCAAGTTATAGAGAGAGAACTTAACGTCCACATAAAACAAAATATGCCATTTTGGGACTAACATATGAAACACTTTTATTGTTATAATTCACTTGCACGCAGTATTCTTTATGTGACGAAACCGGAAAACCCAGAGAAAACCAAAGAGGTAGGGCAGGTGACTCTACTCCTTGTCTCATAAAAACTTGAGTCACTTGACTCAATGCCACCAGACCTTATGATGTAAAGCACATGCATTAGACCACTCGACCGCCCCGCTCCCTCAAGTTTGAAAGGGAATTTGTCAAAGCCCTGATATGAATGAAATATGTGTCGTATAAATAAAAGTACTTAACCTTTATTACTAAAGATGTCAAAACAACTCACTCCTGTCTTTTCGTTTCCAAGGTAATAAAATTAATGTTGAAATACCATGAACAGGTTACACAAGATGAAGTAACAACAACAACAAAGTCTTTGTATTTGATAACATATTTAATTCGAAATAATCATAATCTAGAAAGATAGAAGCGTGTTTAACGTCCACTCAACACAAAGACTTTATTATTGATAACATATTTAATTCGAAATATTCATAATCTAGAGAGAGAGAGAGAAAAACATGTTAACGTCCACTCAACAAAAATTAGGTCATTTTAGGACTAACACATGGATTAATTTTATTTCAACAATTCGCTAGTGTATAGGTGTCTTTAGCAGTGTTATGAAACCGGAGGACCCAGAGAAAACCCAGTAGGTTGGACCGGCGGCCCTACTTATTCATAATCTACAAATAGCTTTAACATACTGTCGATCTACAGCAGGCATAAATTTTAACATTGCAGAAAGATCTTTAATTTTATCCTGACTAAGTAATGATCCACTTGATATCGGAATACTTTTGATTTTGGGTAAAGGGCTCAATAAATTTGGATTAATATTTCTCTCTGGTCTACGATCAATTATTCTTACTTCAAGAAAGTTTTCCGTGTGGCTTGTTTTATACAAAATATGGTAAGGGTGGGTCGAAAGGTACATAATTTGTTTAGTTTTTGTGAATGGTAAATCACTGTATTTATACAATTTACTCACTGATTGATAATCAAAAAAATGTTCATGTCGCATCTGAAGAACAATTAGTGGGTGCTTACGATTTACAGATGGTAATATCCTCAATAAGCTAACTGGACTGAAAACTTCACATTTTTTAAGGGTGCGTTCAATAAGACTATGTACTGCATCTACCTCTTGTATCGAGCTATGACCTGGCTGACAGAACTTTTGTGTTATTGAATTGACAAAGGGATACCTCTTTAAAAAATCTTTCAGTGCCACACACATTATAGAGTTTCGATTCTGGGCTACACATGAGTCGGACCACAAAACGATATCTTTAACAGTAGGATGTCGTTCCATTATTTTTTCAAGAATGCGAATTAGAGAGGACGCAATATCATTACCTGTACGACCTGATAAACCTTCACTCCAAATGGCACAATAACCATTCTTGTCGAGAGAACAATGCGCAGTGAGGTTGTATACCGAGAGTTTTCTTCTATAAAAGAAACTGGATACATTAGCTCGTGGAAGAGATAAAACATTTTCTAAATCAAAACAAATTATAGCACTTTCTGTATTCACCCTATCATTATCTCTTTCTACTTTTGTTTCAGTTTTCATATGTAGGTGTTCTTCAAACTTTTTTTTTTCTTCATCACTAGCGTCAACAATATTTCGAAATTCTTCACATTTGTCACATCGATCTTTTTTTGGTTTTAAGAATTCAATATTATACTCATAGTTATAAATGTGTCTATACATATGCTCCTGTACAGGTACAATGGTTCTCTCGTTACAGTACTCCTTATACATTTCATATAGTATTTTCAGGTTAAGTGTGGTTTCAAAGTATTCTTTTCTTGTAGTGGAACGGCAGTAATGGGACTCTACTCTTGGTATTGACATTATATGATCATGCACACTCTGTTTTCTATCTTCAGGTATTACACGTTTTGGATGCTTGCCCTTCATTGGAGATCGGGGAATCAGTGTTTGATCTTGCCGTACATGGTCATAGAAATACGACACTCGTCTTTGGCTTATATCCAAAGATGTCAGAAAATACTCCTTGCATACTCTGTGTCTAACACCACTTACTTCAAAAAAATAGAGGAAGGAATATTTTCTACGTGACTGCTTAGAAAGGGTTCTTGTTCTTGCTTTCATTCGCCTTTCGGTAAACTGTGCATAAAAATGAGACTTTCTGTCATCTGGCAGTTTCCAAAAATGATTGTGGATAACATCTCGTTCGGCATCACTGATAACTTTGGCACACTGAAATTTGCAGTTACCCTTACAATCTTTCTTAGTTTTAACCTGTCTAGCTCGTTTAATATTTCCTTTAACGTCTTCGTATTCTTTCCCAGACTGACAGGCTCGTCTACTTATATTAGCCTTCCATGCTGCTGGGTCACGTTTTCGTTTTCTACTGAGTCTCCTTGATCTGGAAAAATAATTAGAAATGTAAAAATAACGTTAAATGAGCACTACTAAAGCCACTAAATCTAAACCGTTCATTGTACACAAATTTAATTTTGTTACATTTTTTCAATTCAATCAATAACAATATTATACGCAATCTTTCACTACCTTGAAAAAATGAAATATAATACTGACTAGTTTTTCGGATGGGGGAAAGTGAGGTCCTTTGTACACATTGATGTGCACGTTTAAGAACCCTTAACAGTTTGTATTTGATATACGAGTAAGACGTAGTACCGCTGTCTGAGCAAAATCACCCTCTCAGCACACTAGATGGCTTATGCCTGTCTTTATTAACCTACTCCTGTGCAGAACAGTAAGACTTGAAACCCCCAATTTATTAATTTCTATTACATTGATTTTAATTTCGGAGCTAAATATACCAGTGCCTATATGAACTTAGATAACAAAATGAAGGAAACTTACATTTTGTCTTCATTTACAGAAGTTTCTAGGTCTGTTTCTGCAACATCATTAACTTCAAAGGTTGGGTCAGCTACCTCATCATCCGATGAATTGTCGGACAATATCATTGAATGGGGTGTAAGTTCAACTCCGATGGGAAAAAATCTAACAGTAGTAGACCTAAAATGAAACAAAGTATAAAATTTGACATACACTCATGAATGGCAAATGAGAGAAGAATTAAAAAACTATGTCTACGCGCCAAATTCAAAATAAGATGAAATTAGATTTAGATTGTTCTATCTCCAAGGCCACACTAATCAGAGTGTTTTGGGTATAACTTAATGTTTTAATTGTTTCTTCCTTTACAATTTTAACGACACAGTTTAGTAGTTTTCAAATGTACTCACTCATTACTGATCATAATATCATCTTCTTCATCGTCCTTCAAAACTGCATCAATGACCTTAGACAAGTTAAGCCTAGCAGCCATTTTGGAAAATAATCACGTGACTGTTATTGGGCAGTTTCATTGGATATCGGACATAGAACATTATAACTATAAATTTTGCTTTTATTAATGAGATAGAACAATTAAATTTTGTGATTTACTCGTATAATTCTTTAAAATGTGTCCTGGTAATTTGTTTTCTGTAAAATATTGAAGTTATTTTAATTACTGGTTATAATAACTCCATTTCTTCTAAAAGTGGAGATAGAACACTTTAATTCTGAGGTGACGTTTTATGAAGCAAATTTTGTTTTCCACCCTTACCGATTTCTCAGTGCTTATACATATAATAGTAAACTAGATTGTGTTGTTGCGTGTGACGGTGATAAAGATGTACCGAATGCAATAAAGTTAACTCAATGATGTGATGGCCAAACCCAAAGTACCCACTGTATATACACAGAAAATGTTTCGTTATTATCTTTTAATATTAATGGTTTAAAAAGACATGTGAGTGAACCATTTGTTGATAATTTATCTCAGTATGACATTGTGAATATAAGTGAAACGTGGTGTAAACAATCGTCAGAATACAGAGCGATGTTGCTCAACTATGAGTCTTATTCAATCACACGTGAATATACTGGAAAAGGTCGTGTCTCGGGTGGATTGATTGTATTTATCAAACGTTCACTATCGCCATTATTCACGAGAATGCACCCTGAACAAACCAGGGGCGTGGTGAGAATGAGTTCATGAGTAGCCATACTCATGCGCCAAAAAGTTTTTGCGCCAAAATCACAATCAAATTACTCAAAAAATGAAAAACATTTGTAAGTGGAAAAATTGTTTCATCTGACCCAATTAAAAAAATTTTGAAAGAGTCAAGTTGGAAAATTTAATCATATTTTATTACCGTATTTCTTGTCTCGGATTGCTGGAGATTGCGTTTCTGGGCTTCTAATTTTCGAAATTTTCCAGTGGGGGGGGGGGGCCCCCCCGGACCCCCCGCCGCGGACTCGCGCCTTTGGCGCTCGCGATAGCCGGCTTCGCCAGCCACAGCTCCGCGGTCAGTAAAAGGGTTTTTGTGCCAAAATCTTTTTTGTTACTCATAATATCTTCTCAATAATTGCCCTCACCACGCCCCTGGAACAAACTAACGGTATTTATTTTATCGCAAAGACTTCACGCCTTACTCTGTTTTGTTTATTTACCCCCTGAGACGTCTGTTTACAACTTTAAAGATAGGCTGGCACTGCCAGGCAGGATACGCCCACATTTTCGAGAGATGGATAGAGAACAAGCAATACCGAAAGTGATTTTTCCTACATCATTAAGTCCTGTATTTCATACTGTATTGGGAGCAGCCATTTAGTTGGTCAGTTCCAGTCTGATATTCATGAAATTCGAAGCCGACAATGATTATGGTGTGACGGTACATAACCTAGAAATGTGACTTTTCATCAAAATCGGATAAGAATTGTGACCTGTAGAGAGTTCACAACCATGATATACCATATTTTTACACTATTCGCGTACAAACGGCGACCATTTCGTCGGGCAATTTTGGTACGATTTTCACGAAATTAGAACTCAACCTTCCTCATCAAAATCGAATTAAAATTGTGACCTATACAGGGTCCACAACCATGATATACCAATTTTTAAAACAGTATTCGCGTACAAACGGCGGCCATTTTGTCTGTCAATTTTGGTCCGATTTTCCCGAAATTCAAACTCAACCTTCCTTACGGTGTAACGGTGATATAATCAAACGTTTTTTTAAATCGGATAATAATTGTGACCTCCAGAGGGACCATAAGCTAAAGAAAGGGGGATTTTGCGTATAACCAGGGGCCATAATTCAGGAAGTTACGATCCGATATGCGCAAATATCGAAAAGAACCAAGATCTTTGGGTTATAACCATGAATTTCAAGTTTCATCAAAATCGAATTAAAATTGTGATCTTTACAGGGTCCACAACCTTGATATACCATTCTTTAACAGTATTCGCGTACAAACGGCGGCCATTTTGTATGGCAATTTTGGTCCGATTTTCCCGAAATTCGAACTCAACCTTCCTTACGGTGTAACGGTAGTATAATCAAAAGTTTTTTTTAATCGGATAATAATTGTGACCTCCAGAGGGACCACAAGCTAAAAAAAAAGGCGATTTTGCGTATAATCAGGGGCCATAATTCAGGAAGTTACGATCCGATATGCGCAAATATCGACAGGAACCAAGATCTTCGGGTTATAACCATGAATTTCAAGTTTCATCAAAATCGAATTAAAATTGTGACCTCCACAGGGTCCACAACCTTGATATACCATTTTATAACAGTATTCGCGTACAAACGGCGGCCATTTTGTATGGCAATTTTGGTCTGATTTTCCCGAAATTCGAACTCAACCCTCCTTAGGGTGTAATGGTGATATAATCAAACGGTTTTTTAAATCGGATAATAATTGTGACCTCCAGAGGGACCATAAGCTAAAAAGGGTGATTTTTCGGACAATCAGGAAATTACATTCCGATAGCCGCAAATATCGAAAGGAACCAAGATCTTTGGGTTACAAACATGCATGTCAAGTTTCATCAAAATCGGTTCAAAATTGTGACCTCTATAGGGTCCACAAGCTAAAAACGTGATTTTTCGTACAATCAGGGGCCATAATCCACGAAGTTTTGATCCGATACATGCCAATATCGAAAGCATCCGAGATCTTTTGGGGATAAACCTATATTTCAAGTTTCGTCAAAATCGGATAAGAATTGTGACCTGTAGAGAGTCCACAAACAAATTGTGGACGGACGGACGTCCGGACGGACAGGGGCGACGACATAATACGTCCACATGAAAATGTGGGCGTATAAAAACAATACCAGTGAAAGTAACGGTGTAATTGAATTGAGCGATTTATTGAACGATATAAAGTATGAATATCAACAGGAGTTAGACATATGCATAGCCGGTGATTTAAATTCCAGAATAGGCGGTGAACAAGACTTCATCCTTGATGACAGCATCAAGCATGTACCTGGTGAAAATTTCTACGATGTTGATGCCTTTAATACACGACGACGCTCAAAAGACACTACAGTAAATGGATATGGTAGAAGCTTACTCGAACTCAGCAAAACACACGGAGTCTACACATTAAACGGTAGAACTAACGGTGATATTAATGGAGAATTTACGTACATTTGCCACAACGGAAAGAGTGTTATAGACTATGTACTAGTATCAAAAAATCTGTTCAACAAAGTTCTGAAATTTGAAATACTAAATGAAGATTTTGGCTCGGATCACTACCCTACACATTGTGAGCTAACACTTTCAATGAAATCAAAACAGGCAGCTACTAGGCCTAACAACTGCGCTTCGGAGAACGTCTCGACCTGGCCAAGAATTAAATGGAATAATGATCATGGAGAAGAATTTCTTAACCTATTACAAAATGATGTGAATGAACATGAATTCGTTAAGCTACAATTAATGATAGATAATGGTGAAGTAGACAACGCTGTTTCAGTTCTTAATGGCATAATGCACCAGTCAGCGAATAAAATGGTAATGAAAAATCGTGAAACAAGAAGACACGTACAAAAACAACCAATATGGTGGGATGACGAGTGTGATGAATTAAAAAAGATCAAGCTCAACACATTGAATATTTTCCGTGCTACAAACTCTGCATGTGATTTGGAAAATTACAAGAATACAAGAAATAATTTTAAGAACTTATGTGATCAAAAGAAAAGGTTGGTGAAAGAGGCTGAACATGCTATAGGTAAAGATGCGAGTACGGACAGTTTATGGAAACAAGTTAAATCCTTTTTCAAAAAGAAGAATAATACCGGACGTGGAATATCCAGTGATGAGTGGTATAATTATTTTAATGAACTCTATAACAATACCTCAACACAGTTAAATGAACAGTTTCATGAAGAAATTGTTGATGTAATCAGTGACAATGAGAATAATGATAGTGGCTATAATGACATTTTGGATGCTCCAATTACTGAACATGAAATAGTTTCTATAATTAATGATTTAAACAATAATAAAGCCCCTGGACCTGATGGTATAGTCTGTGAAATGTATAAACATTCTGTTGGTATAATCATTCCATATATACTTAGTATTTTTAATTTAATACTGCTGACTTGATATTATCCAAGGGAATGGGCTTCTTCAATCATCCACCCCATACTCAAAAGCGGTGACTCAAATAACCCAAGTAACTACCGATGAATATCACTATCGTCATCTTTGAGTAAAATATTTTCAAAAATTGTGAACAATAGACTAACAAAATGGTGTGAACTCAATGATAAGCTGTTGGAATCTCAAGCCGGGTATAGAAAGGGACGTAGTACTATTGATCACATCACATCTTTACATTGCAGTCTCTAATACAAAAATATTTATCAAAGAAATATGGTAGATTTTATTGTCTATTTGTCGATTTTAGTAAAGCCTACGATAGTGTTCATCACCAGCTCATTCATTATGTTTTAATTAAAAATAATGTAAGGGGTAAAGTATTTCAAGTTATAAAAACATGTATAAAAATTTGAAGTCATGTGTACAAAGTGATAAACTAAAACTAACTGACTACTTTAAATGCAGAATTGGTACGAAACAAGGTTGTACTTTAAGCCCATTCATATTTGTTTTATTTCTGAATGAGCTACATGAAATGATGACTGAATATGGTAATCAGGGTATATTTGTGAATTCTGAAATATCAAATATAATTTCTTTAATGTACGCAGATGATATTGCCAATGTATCGGACACTGTTAATAGACTCCAAAATCAGATTAATTGTATTCATGAATTCTGCAACAAATATGGTATGCAAGTAAATGTAAATAAAACTAAGATAATTGTATTTCGCAGAGGTGGAATTGTTAAGGCAAATGAAAAGTGGTTTTATGGCAGCAAACCTTTGGAAGTTGTTTCTTTCTACAAGTACCTGGGAATAATGTTTACCCCGAAACTTTGCTGGTCCCTCGCGACCACTACATTAGCCCAACAAGCCACAAAAGCTTCCAATATGTTAAAAGCTTTCGTTTCGAAATGCTCTGTAAGTGTTCAAGATTCTTTATTTCTCTATGACCGAATGATTTTACCTATTTTAACTTATGGCTGTGATATTTGGGGATTTGTTGATATAAAAAATATTGAAAATGTACATCTAAACTTTTGTAAATTCATACTTCATGTAAATTCAAGAACTTCTCATGCTGCTGTGTATGGTGAACTTGGTCGAGAACCTATTTATATTACCTATATGTCAAAGCTTATAAAATACTGGTTAAAACTCTTAGAGATGCCAACCGACCGTTACCCCAAAGCCTGTTACAACATGTTATTATCTTTAGACAATGCAGGAAGAATACCGTGGGCAAGTAAAGTTCGAAATATATTGTGTACACATGGGTTTGGATTAGTTTTGGAGCAGCAATGTATTGGGGACAAAAGTGTATTTTTAAGGCAATTTAAGCAACGTTTAAAAGATATAAATTCTCAAAACTGGTGCAGTGAAATAGCAGATAGTTCTAAACTGTCTAACTACTCGGCTTATAAATGTTCCCTTACATATGAAGCGTATTTATCTGATGTACATATTAATGCACATAAAATAGCATTTTCAAAATTTAGATGCTCAAATCATCACCTTGCAATTGAAACAGGTCGTTGGGACGGTACTGACAGGGTTGACAGAATTTGTCTGTATTGTAAAAATGTTGTCAATGAATCTCACATTGAGGATGAAACCCATTTTATTGTGAAATGTACCTTATATAGTGATATTAGAAATGCACTATTAACCTCAAATGTCAATTATTTAAGTGCAACTGATGCCTTTAAACTTATTATGTGCAATTGTAATCAGGTTCAGCTAGCAAATTATGTGTATAGTTGTATGAGGTTAAGATGTAAATATATCAACAGTTTATAATTATTTATACTTGTATGTATATATTTTCATGTTCTTTTGTAAATCATTGTATCACTTGTACTTTGGGCCAAGGGCCTTGGATATTGAATAAACAACAACAACAACTGAAAAGCACGTTCACTGACCTTTCTTCAAATATATACTTAATTATCTGGCACATTTATATATACTTGCCTTGAAAAGTAAAAAGGGGGAGAGGGTATTTGAAATAATTCCGTATATCTATACTCAAAAGTAAAGTTAATCCTCTCTTGAAATGTAGGCCTTATCATTATATTTTCGACGGAATGCATATATTCTTTTTAAAATTAAAATTGATACAAGTTTGGTAGCCTTCACTGACTGAATTAAAGAGGGTGGGGGTGGGCGAGTGTTTAATGTCAAAATAAGTGTCTAAATACGAAATTCCAGTTATTGTGTCATACACCATCGGGCAGTAGGTTTCTATCGCTCTTTACATCTACTTGTTATTTTCTGGCAGACTTATGATTAGATACTTTAGAAGAAATAAAAACATTTTTTTATTATTTTGAGAAAATAAATCGGTTACTAAAAGTTAGACTACTTTCAATTCATTTTATTTATCGAAGGCTCGCATTAGAAATGAAATGGGGTTTAGCGTCCTACAGTTCTGCTCCTAAAGGCTCGGATTAGCCCATATCGAGCACATGATTTCACCCAAGTCATGGTCACCCAGCAAATTTAACTGACCCTAGTGAGGGCCAGTTGGCACTCGGCAATCCTCAAATCTAATGTCGGCTGTATGACAGTAAGTGGTATGTACCTACGCCCATACATTTGCGTTGCGGTTACCGGTTTACTTTAACAGGAAAACTTGACACCGTGGGCGCAACCAAACACAAATTGGCGACCTATTCGGCTAGCGACCTATTGGACCGATGTAGTTTCGGAATCTGTCGTGGCATGTCGAGTGGGCCAGTTTGATTCGCAGTTAGTGAAGGGTAAGTTTTCTTTGTGAAGGATGAGATAGTGAGGGCTAACTTGATCTCGTGGCCGCTTTAACATTGATCAATAGAGTCGACAACGCGACCTCACGACATTAAGACATTACGACATCACGACATTTTTACGCGACAAAACGACATCTTTACGCGACATTACGACATTCTTAATGTCGTGGTGTCGGGTGAAAATGTCGTAGTGTCGGGGTTGTCGCGTTGTCGTGGTGTCGGGGTACGGTACCTAAAATCCGTGACCAATTTGCGGGGAAGTTGTTTTGAAGGTGGTTTCTACGTGAAAAAAACATGCTAAAGCGATTAAGCTTGGGTGCCTCTCTCTAAAATACTGGCCGAAGCCGCTAGAGGGCCAAATTCAAAATGGTGGTCAGATGTGGCGGGAAAATATAAAATTATGTAACATAGGCTTCTGATGTGTCTATTCGTATTTTTAAGGGTCTCTGAATCGAAATATTGTAATCAAAAATTCATTCAGCCACTAGTTTTGCCAATATGGCCGAAAAATCCAAGATGGTCACCATTTTTGCCTGAAAATGGTTTCGGGGTCGATGTCTTCAATTTTGATGAATTTGTGACGATAGATGGCAACCAGCAATAATACTCACCGATATTTATCATCTGATATACTCTGTAGTCAACTGATTTTGATTTTAATTTAATTAACGCTTAATGATGGACCCATGTAATATTTAATCACGCATGATAAAGAACATCACCAACGTATCCAGTCAAAATCAAAGTTTTACTTATCAGAATCACAGTCATCCGATTCAAAAGATAGATCCAGTTTTGATTGTTTAAATTCAGAAGTTGAAGTTTCATTGCGCTATCACTGCAATGAACAAGAAAGTCACTGGTAATGCTGGGTTCACGTACCTACTTGAGCCGCACTGTCCATTATGGAGCAGTTTCAAACCATTACCAACGGAAGGGTGTGTGATCTCAGACTTTCAGTAATTAAGCATTAAATAAGCCTGAAAATTAGCTCCGGTGAGTTAAAGTTTGTTAAACTTCTCATCAGATGGTAACCGGCGAAAGTTTTTTTCGTTTTATGGTTGGCCATTTCTTGGCTCTCACTTCTGTCAGTGATATGCTTTGAAGGTAGTTTCTGTATTAAAACAAACCCGCTAAAGGGATTAAACTTAGATGGAATGCGCTAAAGTGTCAAATTCAAAATTGAGGCCAAATTTGGCGCTCAAAGTCAAAATATGAAATATTTAATATAGTTTCTAAGGTAGCTCTTCCTGCGTTTTAGGTGTCTCTGATCCAAAATATCATAATCAAAGATTCGTCCTTCCACTAGTTTGGCCAATATGTCCAAAACATGCAAGATGATCACCATTTCTTGCCTGGGCTTTCTTTTCACAATTCCCAAGAAATTCAATTTGGAACCGTTCTCGTTGATTGGAGTGATAGTTAAGAATTGAGCTCAAAAGGGTGGGTGGTCCCATCAAATGATCCGCGGCTAAAGAGGACGCTTTCGTAGGTGCTGCATAGCATTGGCATAACCCGGGCATCAAGGCATCGACGGTACTCCACGATGGTAGACCCTGATATATTCACTAGAACTCATTATTGTGATTGGTTGATGGATAAAGGCTCATTATATATATATTGTATTGTTTGTTAGTTTGTGATTTAGATTTTAATCCTGCTGTCGACCCCTCGTATAAAGCCCGTTAGATTAAAATGACCCACTGCTGCCATCAATGCTAACGTATTTATTTTCTATGGTAAACCATGTGATGGGGTAGTTATCCATTAGATTCTTGTCGGGAGCAGGAGGAATATGCCCTCAAATTACAAAGACTGGACACTTTTAGAACGATTTTGGAGCCTGTAACACGGTACCAGCAGGATTTTTTTTCCATAAAGATTGTCAGTTTTCCAACAGTAGCAGGGATAAATTGGGTATAGAGCAATTGCTCGAAAAACAAGAGCTAAAAGAGCATCCTTTATTACTCTACCGACCATATCAGGGCCTTTTAGCGTGGAGCACCATGAGCACAAGAGCAAGAAGAGCATCCTTTATTACTCTACCGACCATATCAGGGCCTTTTAGAGTGGAGCACCATGGAGGCGGTGGCGCCCAGGGAATTTCAAGCAAACAGAAACAATGTGATGCAAGTTTAATCAGGCTAAAAATAACTATGAAATCGGTTCATTACATGGGAACACTTTCACTGTGGCTCTCATTTTTTAAAACTATCACTCAAATCAAACTTGGGCATATTTGAAAAGAAAGTCCCAACACGAAATGGCGACCATCTTGCATTTTTGCGGCCATACTGGCCAAACTAGCGGCGTCATGAATTTTTGATAATAACATTTTGATTCAGAGACCTTTAAAACACAGGAATAGCCACCTCGGAAACCTATATTAAATATTTTATATTTTAGCGCCAAATATGGCCTCCATTTTGAATTTGGTACTCAAGCGCATTCCACCCAAGCTTAATCACTTTAGCAGGTGTGTTTTAATACAGAAACTACCTTCAAGGCATATCACTGACAGAAGCGAGAGCCAAGAAATGGCCAATTTCTGAATTTGAACAATCAAAACTGGACCTATCTTTTGAATCGGATGACTGTGATTCTGATAAGTAAAACTTTGATTTTGACTGGATACGTTGGTGATGTTGATTATCATGCGTGATTAAATATTACATGGGTCCATTATTAAGCGTTGATTAAATTAAAATCAAATCAGTTGACTACAGAGTACATCAGATGATAAATATCAGTGAGTATTAGTGCTGGTTGCCATCTATCGACACAAATTCATCAAAATTGAAGACATCGACCCTGAAACTATTTTCCAGGCCAAAAATGGTGACCATCTTGGATTTTCGGCCATATTGGCAAAACTTGTGGCTGGGTGGATTTTTTATTACAATATTTCGATTCAGAGACCCTTGAAACATACGAATAGACACATAATATTACATAATTTTATATTTTCTTGCCACATCTGACCACCACTTTGAATTTGGCCCTCTAGCGACTTCCGCCAGCATTTTAGAGAGAGGCACCCAAGCCTTATGAAGGGCGACACCACGACATCACGAAATGATACCAATCAGAGAGAGAGAAATGGGGTTTAACGTCCACTCGACACAAACTAGGTCATTTTGGGACTAATATTATATTATGCCCTCTCCAGTTCATTAGAGGTTTGTTAAGTTCATGATTTAACAGAACTGTATCAAGTATTGTAATAAACTAACTACGGTGGCTGATTGGTATATTAGTAATATTAGTAATATACCAATCAGCCACCGTAGTTAGTTTATTACAATACTTGATACAGTTCTGTTAAATCATGAACTTAACCAACCTTTAATAAACTGGAGAGGGCATGACGTCATTTTACCATTATGACGCTTGAAACCATTAACGCCATAAAGGTTAACCCAAAACATTAAAATTTTAATGCCTTGTGTGCGGTGAAAATTTTTTTTTATTTAAAACAATAATCAGATAATACTTCATTATCGAAAAGGAAATTTGATTTACGTGAAAGCAACACACGCACAGATATAAATAATTGATATAAGTTATAATAAATCATGTTGGCCGTACTTTCCATAAAGTAGGGTGCCCCGAGCTAAAAAAAAATCTCGAAAACTATTTAAAGTTATGGCACTATATCTATACAGACAACAACCCTAGATAAACCTTTATCATAAACTGCCAAGAAACTGTACCTGCGTGTTATATTTCACAAGATATATCCATTCGTCTTGCCTTTTAAATACACTGCTTTTGTGTACTGGCGGCCGACATATTTATTTGGGGTTTTCATATTTGACGGAGTTATATTTTCTTGGTCATTTAAAATTATGGATTTCTTTTCCGATAAGAATTAACCACCAATACCATTCGTGACTATTCGTTTAAATCGTAATTTGCTATTTAACAAAATCTGCTCCACGTATAGATTGAATTTCAGATCTGAGCATGCGCAACATAGCTCAGTTTTTGGATTGGTCATTCCTGTGTAATTTATATAATTGTGTGCAGTCCAATTTAAATTTGTTTAAGTTTTTGTTGCTATAATGGACCGATCTATTTATATTTTTTATATACCCATAGACACACGGGTCTATTTATATTGGTATTTATATGTGAACGTGCCTTTGTAAATTTATATACTATTCAAAAAAAGTAGGGGGATATTTGATTTTGGGGGCATAATACTAAAATATGCAAATGACTACGAAAAAAGTCACTATAGAACCTAACAGAAGAAACATTTCCAGTTACATGTGACGCCCAAACGCACCAATAGCTACTGCATGGAATGCAGGTGATGCTTGGGGTCATCATGGGGGTCCAACCCAAGATTTGCACGACTCTGACTTTGAATGTTACAGTCATTGTGGCATTGAATTCCAGGGTGGAAACATCAGTTTAATTGTTTTAGTGACCAGAAAACAAATTTTGATATGCCTCGGCTTACCCAAAATGAAAGGTTACGTGCCCTTGGCATGCTACAGATCGCCACAACACAGGCGGTTGTGGCGCGGACGATGAATGTTTCTCAGTCTGTCATAAGCAGGCTATGGTCCAGATACCGTGATACACAATCTGTACAGGACAGACCACGCTCAGGTCGACCAAGGGCGACAACTCAAGCCCAGGATCGATTTATCCGTACCTTGGCCTTGCGAAATCGTGTCATCACAGCAAATCAGATCAGTGCTCGTCTTCAAACAGACACTGGTGTGAGAGTGAGTGGCCAGACGATTCGGAATCGACTGCATAGGGGTCACCTTCGCGCCCCACGTACTCGCGTGATCCCTTGTTTGAGAGATCATCACATTCAGGCAAGACATCGTTGGTATAGGGATCGTCAACACTGGGATAATCGACGCTGGAGCAATGTGATGTTTTCAGATGAGTCAAGGTTCACTGTTGATTTTTTGGACAGACGTAGGAGGGTGTGGCGTCGTCGAAACGAGCGCTTCCAAGACGTTAACGTCATCAGACATGATCGATTTGGGGGTGGCTCTGTTATGGTGTGGGGAGGCATCACTGTTGCTGGAAGAACGGCTTTACATGTTGTTGCAGGGCGTGTTACAGGCCAGTACTACCGGGACAACATCTTGGCAGTCCATGCTGTGCCGTTCGCACGACGTCATGGCCGCCGTTTCATCTTCCAGGATGACAACGCAAGATGTCACAGGGCCAGGATCTTACAGGTTACCTCCAACAGCAGAACATCACCACATTACCTTGGCCAGCACTGAGTCCCGACCTCTCCCCATCGAGCATGTCTGGGACATGCTTGGACAGAGGTTACGTCAACGTCAACAACGTCCTGCCAATGTCCGAGAACTTGCTGCTGCGTTGCAACAGGAATGGGACAATCTGGACCAAAATGACCTTAGACGTCTCATTACGAGTATGCCACGTCGGATCAATGCTTGTTTGCCAAACAGAGGAGGATTTACCCGTTACTGACTTTGTTGTGATGCTGTGGTTATTTTGCTGTTTGACCCCGGGTATTATTTTACCCTTATAATGGTCAGTCTGTGCCTTACTTAGTCTAACGATCATTTGGAATAAATCGATGAATGTGAACTTCATTTCATTTTGTCATTTGTTTCTTCGTCAGTTTCATTAGGTGACTTTAATAAAAATTTAAAAATCAAATATCCCCTACTTTTTTTGAATGTCCCATTTAAGAAATAATGTTTGGAAGTATGTTTATTGAAGGAAAGTTTTATGAAATAATTAAAGTATTAAATAAATAATGACGGACTATTTTAATCAATCTAAATGAAAAAAATGCAATAGCTGATCACGTTATGTGCAGATTTGAGATGTACATTGACATTTTGAAGTTGGGTTGGAATAAGTGAATACAAACTAGAAGATATCTAATTTAGAACAAATTCAAATTCGGGATCACGTTCCTTCTTGCATGATAGCATTTACAAAAGAATAAATATGCTGATTATATTCATATATATATTTCCTATAACTTTATAGGGACTGAAAGCGATCAATAACATTAACAAAAACACATCTCATCGTGACCAACGCCCTCTGAATCAACATGCTTTTCTTAGATCTTCTTTCGTAACGGCATGTCGTCTATTAAAACACCTTTTAATCATATACATTGATATTATGTACATTAGAACATCTGTCTTAGCAGATATTTTTTTATAAAACCTTCAACATTATCTTGTCCGCTATTATACCACAGAAATACAGGTTTTCCCAAAGATAAATAGGTTAAAAATTAAGGTAATCAGCGCAGGTGTATTCACTTTATCAAACAAAGCATAACTCAAATCTTACTCAAAAACACGATCATTTAGGACATTTCACAAATCGATTGATAATAATATATAGTCATTATTTACCAAACAAAGATATGTAATTTAGAACTAATCTGCAATAAACATATAATCTCAATTCTTCCCTTTGGAACAAATTAAAAAAAATTATTTTTACTAAGAGTATGTCAAAGGCAACTTTTCAAAGCAGATCTACCATAGTAAGCGTATTTTGTAAAATAAATTGCTACCGGAAAATTAACCACTTGCTTTCAAGAAACAGTTATTAAATAATGAATTGTTAAAATACTCTGGGAATACTCGGAATGTCGGTCTGCTGGGACGTCTGGATTGACAAATAAATTAGAAACAAAGAATGAAGAAATTGTATTTTTTAATAACCGCTAAAAAAAGGCATTGAAAGTTTCTTCCGGTTAGGTAGGATCAGCCAGGTCAATTAATTTTTGTAAATTTGCTTTTAAAACTGGAATCGAGTGTTCCTTACCGGCGACAGAAAAATAAAATAGAGACTTATTAGAAACTTGCTGATTTAAAACATACCTACGAAACCGGAGCTGTGCTTTCAGTGCCTCTTTCATTTCCCTATCTGTAAGTCGTAAAAGACCATTTTCCAAACCCTCTTTACTTTTCCAAAGACCCACCCCGACAATTTCTGTTGTTAGGCGCTCTTTTTTCCTAATCTCACGTTTCCCCTTTTGTATTATTTCATTCTTTTTCGCCAAAAGAACCGCTAGCTTTTTTCTTTCGATTTCTTCCCGTCTTTGGCTAAATTTAGAAAGTTGATTTTTAGTTATCGTTTGAGCATCCATTAAGACCGAATTACGTTTATCAGGTGAAAGATTTTTTAGCCATTCATCAGATTTATTCATTTTATATAAAACTTGATGCTTCGTTGCCAAAAATATTAGACGAGGGTGCGATCCTCATTAATCTATCGAGATCACTGAACACAGTTTGTTGTGAGGTAAGGCAGAACTCGAACACGAAGGATTTAAATCATCTCGATACTCAAGTAAAATTTTTGCAATATACTTTCTGAACTCGGCAAAGAGGACTTCCAAAACATGGACCTGGATTGAATTAATAGTTAAATCAGAATTTCCGTCAGGTTAGCAAGGACCGAATCATTTTCAATTTTGATTAGAGATTCGAATGGGTATGATTTACCTTCGACAAAATTTTGAATATTCGGGTTTTCGAAAAAATCATGTAATTTCTGATAATAGTTTTCATGTCAAGTGCATTAATGCCGCTTTCTAATATGCGCCACAGTGGAGCAGTAATTAATTTATCTATCAAGCCCAAAGCCTGGCACTCAATATGAAATAACGGAATTTTAATATCTAAAAATATGCTTTGGGTCAATCTATTTTCTGTTCCAAAATCACCAAGAAATTTTTTTATATGCTTGGCCATATAATTTACAATTGCGACATTGTGGAAAATTATATTAAACCGGTTACCATGAAATGGCGTTAGAGGTAATTTTGAAATCCCAAGGGACTTGAGATACAACTTAAAAGGCAAATAACTGCCGCTGGTGTCTGGTCTACTATCCCGGGGAAAAGGGGGCTGTCGAGATAATCGTTATATAATTTTTAAGATTTATTAGAATTTTTTATATGTTTACCCAGCTTCCTAGTTTTTGTCTTCAGTCTGACCAGCCTACTTCTAATTACGTTGTCATCAAACGTCACGCTGTCGTCATGTAAAGCAGTAATTATAGACTGGTGCTCTGTATAGGTCGAAAATTTATTAATGATACCTAGTACTAGCCTATTTGTAATTCTTGCAAAGGGAAGTTTAGTTATTGTGCCGAGATCATAGTGAACGCCCAAACCACTGCTGGATAGTAATTCATCGTTGGACGCCATGCCTGCTAATTGAATCGATTGACAACAAATTAAAAAGAGTCTGTCGGTCAATTCCTGAACAAAATAAAAAGATTTGTTTCCCCTTAACCCTAAAAGCCAATAGTCTCGATTAGTAAATCTGGTCTTTCGAGACTACACTTCGATTCGATAAATTCCCGGCAAATTTAAAATACGAAACAATTTGTTAAATTTCCCAACTTGGTATAACACGTCTGGGCCAATACAACTACGATTTCACGAACCTTAGAAAATTAAAAGGAAAATACCGGTTGTACTCTTATCTTGTCCAAAACAAGTTATTTGGAGATGTGAAATCGCCGAAACTAAACGACAGCACTCTGTAAATAAATAGCGAATTGAAAAATAAAAACGACAATAATTTTTAGAATTTTTAACGTAGTTAGCGATCCAATAATATTGAAAGACAAACGCGTGATGAAAATATTTTTAACATGTCTTTATACACCATTTGATGTGGTGACAATACCACGTGCATGGCCGTATACGGTGAATATTTGGTCCGTGCACATGCTCCCATTGTGCCCGTGACTGTGTCGTCATCATTCAGAAATTTGTCTTTGCAGAGTGAACACCTCTCAAGGTAAGACAATATTTCGTAGAGGCTAAATTGGACAGCTCGGGGCACCCTACATAAAGTTATAGAATTGAAAAGATCATCTCAAGCAGAGTACAATGGATTGTAGAATATTGCATTTATTTCTATTATCTCGCGCTATATTGATTAATTGTAAACGTGGAATAGAAAGTTTCATGTTGTGTCGCAATGATACCGTGTATTGCTTTCCTGTATAAAAATATATTTACAAATTCGAAGGTACGAAGCAAAGCTTCAGGAATATGAGAAAATTAGACGGCCAAGAGCGAGTTTTCTGATCATTCTGATAAGTTAGTGCAGCAACTGAAAAATATTCCAAAGTATGACATTAATTTTGCAGTTTTGGAACCGAAATCACAATATAATGTGCCCGAATGAATTCTCGATTTTTTTCGTGAGAGGAGAAATGAAATGGCCAATAAAATTCCCGATTTGACTTCTCGGGGGTGAGGCTTGGTAATCTGTAATCCAAAGTCGCAATTTTTACGGATTTATTTTTTCTAGCGAGTGCTAATTCAGCCCTTGAATACAGCGACTTTTGGCTTCGCAAAATAAAATCAACTCATTCACAGAAATTTACGGCCTGAAAAACTGATAAAGCCAACACTTATGGGGCACTGAGTGCCGCTAGAAACTGTTTATATTACACTGATTTTAATTTTTATCTATTAGTTAATTTAAAGATATCAGTTCCCGATAAATTAATTAAATGAATAAACCGAAAACAATCGCGCAATACAGAATATCTTCAGAATAAAAAGTCACATGATTTCGGACTTTTTATTTCGTTGACTAGCAGACAAAAGGATTTCGCCCCCCACCCCCAAAGTACTATATTTATTCTTTTTTCTAAAGTATCTAAATATAGCTTTTCCGACACAAGAAAACCAATGGATCCATCAATTTTCGCTAAAGTTGTGATTTACATGCCTAATTTCAAGATGGCGTCCAAAATGGCGGCCATTTACACTAAATTCTGCTTATTTCGATACAGTAGTCCACACAATACATTCACCAAAATGACGTCATGTCGCCTCCACGCCATTAAAGCTTCTTGATACTAACTTACCTCACCATTACCTTCTTCATCAACATTTACTAACTTTGTAAAACTCCCTGGATATTCTTTACCAACACTTGTTATTCTTCTGCATCCAATTCGTGTAAACGTGTGAGGTCCTGTACAATAAAAAACCAGATATATTCACATCTTTAAATGACAAACTAATAATTCTTTTAACTAAAAATACCAGCGGCTGCCAGGCAGGATACGCCCACATTTTCCAAGAGAATATCGACAGGGTCAATATCTTTGGGTAATAAAAATACATTTCAAGTTTCATCAAAATTGTGACCTCCAGAGGGACCACAAGCTAAACAAGCGGCTGCCAGACAGGATATGCCCACATTATCGAGATAGACTAGGCCCGATTCTGGAAAAAGGCTCTAATAAAAGATAATAAGGCATCTTTTTAGTAGGATTTGGTATCTATTCTTTTTAACCTATTTCAAGGGCGCTGATTACGAAAAAATGGGATACCAAGCTGAAAAAAGTGTTTTTGATCCTCAAAATTGAAAAACAAAATGGTCACCAAAATTGCATCAAATTGTGACGGGCGTGCACGATATTTGTGTCTATAATTGTATTAATCCTTTTTAATTTTTTTAAATTTTTACTTTTCAAGACATTCAAAGAATGCTGATCATAAATGATACTTTTGTTTTCCCCTCAAGGTAGAAAACTGCCTTTCATTGGAAATACTTCTATTTTATTTATTTATATTTTAAAAAATATTAATTTTTTTTCAAAATGATTTTTTTTTTACGATAATAATGATTACAAAGTTATTTTTAGTTGTGTAAGTAATAGTTATTAGCACACTTTCCGAGGTGTATCGGTGAATATCAGGACAGTTTTGGTCGGGGGCTCAGCCGAGTGCAGTACGAAACAACTAGTTATCATTGCGATCTGGGTCGGACTAAACGTCCGCTTCTTATTGCTTGATAAGTTTCTTAAACGGTAGAAAAGTATCCGTGTATCAGAAATGAACAGTAATCTTCACAAAAGTGTACTGTTCATTTCTGATACACGGCTACTTTTATGCCATGTATAAGAAATGAACAGGACAGTTTCATCAAAGGTTGCCATTGGCAACGAGTAGAGTGGGATGTAATGGTTTATATTACCATGTAAAGCAATATGTAAGATGACTGAGAACAGTTGCGATTGTTTTGAATGTTAATTTTACAAAAGTTGGTATTATGACAATTAAATGCAATGACTGGTCCATTTGTTTTTAATAAATGCCTTTCTAAGACCTGTCAAGTTGCTGGTGTAATTAATATGAGTATTCCGCCTTTTACATCAATATTTTTGTATTTTTTCAATGAACTGTTGTATCTTCTTTCAATAAAGGCTAATAAATACTATAAAATGAATAAGAAAAAAAATGCATTTGATTTAATACAATCTTAGTGACAACTTCATGAACTGACGTCTGCTATTCAAGGGAGTTAACTCTTGACAGACAGGAAGCAGTCATTATTTTGATTTTTTTTTCTTTTTTTAGAAAAATGCTAATATTATGCTTAGAAATAAGAACAAGGGTTATTTCACTCTCTAAATACCAATAACACATATGAAATCAATTGTTAAAATATAAATGAAACAAAAGATCCTTTTTTATCTTTCAGATTTGTATCCATTCTGCTCATGGAGCATGTCCTCAACTTAAAAAGGCCGTCTTAAGTGGACTTGCATTCATGCATATTTTGTCCAAAGAACATTGGAGATTTGCGACTTGCAACTTCACAAGGAATTGAAACTGTTACAAACGCTATTGAAAACAGAAAAGAACTTGAAACAACATCTGTATTGTGTGATGACATTCAACACCAGCTCTGATATTCTGGAAGCTTCTAAATTTGACCAAGACTTGTTTTGTAAACTTGCTGGTGTGTGTGACCTAATAGCTGCGGAGGCGAAATACCATCTAGCATGTCTTAGTTCTTTTAAAATAACTACGTCAAAAACCAAAATGCTCATGACTGTAACACAGATACGCTAATGACATGGTTGGCGACTGAGCTGCGTTATGCAGCAGATCAGGGTCATGTTCTCAGGTTGAGCGATGTCTGGAAACGGTACGAACAACTAGCAGTCAAATCCAACACTTCCATTGCCAAGTCGTTCATAAGTCGCCGTGCAATATTCAGGGAGAAGCTTCAAGTTCATATTCTCAGACTTTATTACATTTGTGCAGATATATGGAAGCCCAGCTGATCGTGACACGTTACTTGTACCCACTAGGTACAATGGAATCGCCATCTCTCAACTCGCAGAGGCTGATGAAAGGTTGACAATGCCTACCTATGACCGCCATGAAGACATCTTCCTTGAACTAGTTCACGTTGCTTTGAAACTCGGGGTGATTTGATGGATAAACCAGGTCTGCGAAATGCATACCTGATAGTGTTTACCTGTTCCTTAAACTCTTGTATGGAGGCCCTTGCCAATTTGAGTTTGACCAAGATGATATGTACAAAAAAGATGTAACATTCAAGCAAAGGGTTTTATGTACTGCTCAATACATGATCTATGGCGTGAGTGGCGGCCAGAACGTAACTCCAAAACGCATTGGTTTGGCCAGTACCCTCCATCAAGTTACAAGGTCCAAAGATCTTGTTCAGCTTTTCCACAAAGCAGGACACACCCTAAGTTACAAGCAGGTCATGCAACTTGACAAATGTTTGGCAGAATCAACACTGCAAACAATGAACCACAACACAGGTTCTGTGATACCACCTAATCTCATTGCAGACAGATTTGTCTTTTTCACAGCAGACAACAGTGACATCCTTGATGAAACTTTGGACGGGAAAAACACCTTTCATGCAACACAAGTAGCAGCATGGCAGCGTGGACCAGCTTCTGATGTGATCTTCGACACGGTGACACTGTCTTCAACTCAGACTTTGGATATTCCAGAAGCAATGTCAAAAGTCAGTTCAGCTCCAGTGTTCCAGGGTCCAATAGAAAGGGAATGGTTTATGACCAAAAAGGTCATAAGGAATTTGTGACAGCAGATGCACTAGATCTAGCTTTCATCATGACGCGTGAAAGGTCAACAGTTACAAGTAGCTGGGCAGTTTTCAACGAGTCTGTTTCCGAAAATGATCCGCACATTACTTCAGTTGGATATATGCCTATCATACAATCACCTGCACATGAATTTGATACCCTGAAAACTGTTGTAGACCGGAATATGGATGTGTCGTCACATATGGGACAGCTGTATACTGTCATTTCAGTTGATCAGGCTCTATATTGCAAACTGATGGAATTGATGTGGTGCGACCCAGACTACCAGACCAAGCTAATACCTCGACTCGGAGGGTTACAAATGTCGATGAACTTCCTCAAAGTGATAGGAAAACATATGAGTGGTTGTGGATTTCCGAAGTGTGGCTGGAAGCTGGTATTATGGGACCAAACACAGTGGAAGCAGTTCTAGCAGGAAAGAAATACAACAAGGCAATGAGAGCACCTAAGCTTACTCTTCATTTCTGAAGAATACTGACAGGAAACTGTTAGATGATGTATCTGAAGCTGCCTCATGTCTACATGGTTTTACTGCATTGACTACTTTGTTGTCTGACTCCAAGGTGATGGGAGATTTCAAACAGAAAAAGAGAGAGGAGAACGCAAATTTCTCTTTTTGGTTTGATTACATTGAGATGGTATTTCTTCTGCTCAAATTCACGCGAGCTCAGAGAGATGAAATATTGGATCTGCACCTTCAATCCTTCACATGTATGTTACCCTACTTCCTTCGGTATGACCACTACAACTATGGGCGATGGGGTCCTGTATATGTGGCAGATATGAAGACCTTACCAGATGTGGTTCAAGATGAGTTTCATAAGATAAACTTTGTAGTGAAAAGATGTGAGCGAAAATTCAATCAAGTTGATCTAGATCAGGCGCAAGGGTGGCTAAACGGCACTGGCAAAAGAGGTGGGGGAATCGTTGGCATTACAAACTCAATGTCAGCATTGAACAGATGGGCATTATCATACAATCTCAGATCTCACATTGCAGCAGACACCCATGCTATGTTTCACCTTCATCCAAAGGATATTCTCAGCCACAACGAAGCAAAACTAGGACAGCAATATCGAGATAATGCAGACAAAGACACTCTTGTAACCATATTACAGCGTTTCCAACTATTCACGCCTGATGTTCAAACAAATGTATTGCAAAACATTACCACAAAAGACCTTGCAACCGAGAAGATACAGGAATTCTTACTTGATGCAAAAGTTCTTGATCAGCAACAGCTTGGTGACTTTGTAAGCTGTCGTCTACTCAGCAGAACAGAATCACCTGCAAGACAAAGTATATACAACCCATTGAAAAGGAACAATTGCTGGACATTTGGGAACCTGTACGATGTTGAACATAAGCATACCACTAAGAACAATGGAACAGTGATGAAGGCAGATAGAAATGTTCGTCAGCGTCTCATCGTCTCATCTGCAGCTGGACGTGTTGTGGATCTTAAACCATGAACTTATGTCAGTGCCAGTAGCTCTTGTTGAAACCAACAGATCTCTGAGTTACTTATCAGAAGAGCTACTGGAAAATGCTCCACACGATAAAGAGGTAGTTGTAGCTGGTGGCTTTGCCGACGAGAAAGAAGTCAAGTTTTCCATGCCCACTGTAAACCTGGATCAATTAAGGTCAATCCATGAGGAAGCTGACACACGACTTATCCTTCATGCCATCAACATCACCTCAGGCACAGTTGTAGTGGCTGCCAGAGATACAGATGTCTTTTCGCACACTTTTCTTCTTTCAAAGCTGACCACGTCTGGATGTTGACAGGAACTGCCTAGAAAAGAAAGTTCATTCCAATTGGTAAAACTTACAAAACCCTGCCAGCACATTCGGTTGCATCACTGTTGCCGTTTCATGCACTGACAGGCTGTGATTCTACATCCTACTTATGTGGCCACAGTAAGAGATCAGCGTGGAAGAACTTTGGCAGCCATCATCATCTCCTGAAGAATCTGTGTGCAAGGTGTATGGTGTCCATAATGTTCAAAAAGTGAATACAGTGCGAAATATTTTATTTGAGAAATCATACAAACCTGAGTTGATGCCACCCACAAGTGATGCCTTATGCTACCACATCAAACGGGTACATTACCAAACCATGACCTGGAACAAAGCCTGTGAAGCTATTCCACAACTTCCAGATGTCAAAGAGATGGGTTGGACAAGAACAAACAAAGGTTTACAACACATATTGACGTCTTTGGATCCCATTCCTGAAGCTTGCCTTTCACTTATTACATGTTCATGTCGTACTAACTGTCAAACAATGCATTGCAAATGCAGGAGATCAAACTTCCTTGCACAGCTGCGTGTGGATGTAGAACGTCTGGTGATGAAGTAGTTGAACCGAAACTCAAGTCAGAAAGATGCCTACTTTATGAATTCAAAATATAATTAAATGTAGGATTTATTGAAGCTAGATATGGTGATTATGCCTTACCAAATTGCAAAGCATGACTTCAGAAGTTTCACATGACTTTTATAAATGATATTTGTCTGTTTCACTTGATAATTTGTGTTGATTGTTGATTGTTTAACAAAATTTCCATGATATTTTCTTCTAAAGGATTAAAAGTATTTATGAAGATATGCACTTGTGTATTTGTATATCAATACCTTTTAGGATACAATGACGTCAGTTAATCAGAAAGAACATGTTTAATGACTGTGACAGTTTCACGGATGATGATACACTGGGATCACCTACCACTAGTAGAGACGAATATGAAGGCCACTTTGTTCTTTATATTTTCTGGTTCAAAAACATTATGATCAGCTTGATGTCCAATATGTTTATGAACAGCAGTGTTTTTTAAAATGTCTTGAAAAGGCCACATTTATAAAGAATAGCAACAAGAATACAATCTCAGTTGGTGATGTACCGTGCACAAATAACATCATTTTAGGCGATTATGGCGGCCATTTTGTTTTTCAAATTTGGGGGTCCCAACATTTTTTTTTAGGTTGTAATCCTATTTATTCATGATCAGCATTCTTTGGATGTCTTGAAAAGTCAATATTTCAAATTAAAAAGGATTAATACAAGTATAGACACAAATACTGTGCACGCTAGTCACAATTTAATTGGCGGCCATTTTGTTTTTCAATTTTGAGGGTCAAAATCACTTTTTCAGCTTGGTATCCTATTTTTTCGTAATCAGCACCCTTGAAATAGGTTCAATAGCCTGGATACCAAATCCTAATAAAACAAATTACTTACTTACTTAGGCTAGTGGTTTAACGCCCGCTTCCACATAAGTGATATCGCAGACTAGTTATAGGACAGCCGAAGCTTCTTCCTGTTTTTTTTAGAATATGATTTTGCAATCTTTTCATTTGTGGCCGTAAGCTATGGAGTAGGTTTAGTGGGAATGTCTTTCCTTTATTTAATAATAAAAACATATTATTTGGCGATTGTTTCATCCTATTCCTGGATTGGTTGATATCATCTTTGTGGATTTAGTCTTTAGGTGCCAGACCCGTCTTATCATGGTCTCCCCTTACTCAACTATCCCATTCTGCATATTTGGTATAGTGTTTAGATGCCGAGCCCGTCTGACCGTGACTCTCCCTTACTCCACTATCCTGCTAGTTTGGTAGAAGTCCTCTGTGTGGGATTTTGTGTTTAGGTGCCAAGCCCGTCTTATCGCGGCTTCCCCTTACTCCACAGTCCCACTATGTAGGTTTTTATGTCCTTTTAGCGCAGTAGTGTTTAGGTTTAGGTGCCGAGTCCGTCTGATCGTGACCCCCCCTTACTCCACTATCCCGCTAGTTTGATATATATCCCATATGTAGTTTATTGTTTAGATGACGAGCCCGTCTAACCGCGCCCCCTCTTACTTCACTATTCTACTTAATCCAAATCGTTGATTAATTCGAAGATTTGTAGCTTGAGATCTGGTCTCGGAAAGAGTAGGTTCATAGTGTTTAGCGGTATGTTGTTGGCCTCCAGCAATCCCACTAATTCCCTTCTCTCCTCTCCTTGTATACCTCGCAGTTTACCAGGACATGGTTGGTAGTACATTCTTCTCCGCACTCACATTTGTGGTCTCGCAGCCGCTCTTTCACCCTTAGTTTCGATATAAGTTTGCATATATCTCTTCTAGGGTGATTGATCGCTGTCTTAGTGTAGATCTTGTCATACTGCCGGAATCTGAATGTGTCAAGTTCAACCAAGCTTTATTTGCCAGTTTGAATTGATCTGTCTTCTAACCATACTGTAGATTTCCGTGGTGCTGTAGTCTATGGTGTGGAGTGGTGCTGTGTCCCTGAGACCTTCGTTGGCGAGTCGATCTGCCTCCTCGTTTCCTCTAATCTTCACATGTGATGGAATCCACACGAGTTCTAGTTTACTTCCCTTCTCTAGGACTCTCTGATACAGCTGTCTGATTTCCAAAATGACGTCTGTTCTTGAGGCCGAGTTGTCATTTTGGATTGAAATCAGACTGCTCAGAGAGTCGCTTGGGATAACGAATTTACCAGTCTTTTGATGGGAGATCCATGATATAGCATCACGGATGACCACAATCTCTGCAGTGTACACCGAATAGTTATTGGGTAGTTTCTTGCTTATTCCCTGTTCCCCGTTTGGCAGGTATATTCCAGACGAGCTGGTGCCCCTTTCGGGATTGCGTGAGCCATCTGTATAAACATGTTCCCAGTCATCAGACGGCCAATTGTCTTCCATGTGTTCTAGGGATAGACCACGTGCAGAAGTAGATCTAGATTGACCAAGGGGCAACAACTGATGGGCCGTGTTCATTTATCACGAGCTCCTCCAGTCGTAGTTCCTTGACTGTTTCTCTGATATCCTGACAGAAGCTTTTCTTTCTTGGATCTCTTACATATTTTGTCTTCTTTAAGCTGACAAAAGTTGGGGATCTGTCGCCCAGTTGCGAGATCTTAGCCCAGTATCTTATAGCTAGTTCTTTTCTTCTTAGAGATAGGGGCAACTCTCCGGCTTCCTGTAGTAATGCTTCTCTCTTAGTCCCAAGCCCTACACCAGTCGCAATACACAGAGCTTTGTATTGGATGGTGTCAAGCTTACTTAAAGAGTGTTGGCGCACAATTCACGAAGGCCAAAGAGCCGTAGTCTAATACAGAGCGTATTAGAGCACGATACACTAACATTAGTGTAACTCGATTGGCTCCACATGAACTGCCCGTTATTTTTCTCATTAGGTTTAGGATTTTAGAGCATCGGTCTACAGTCCAGTCGATGTGCGGTTTCCAGGTCAACCTTCGATCGAAGATTACGCCAAGTAACTTGGTTTGGTCTTTAAATTCGATGGTTTTCCCGTTCATACACAGAGTCATTCTGCTTATTCCTCTATCTCTGCTCACAAGCATGCCGACCGTTTTTTTTCTCTGAGACTTTATATCACCAGTCGTTTGCCCATGCCATGAACTTATCCAAGGCCTTCTGCATGTTCTCTTGTAGCTCACAGAATCTCGTTCCTTCCTTCCATATTGTACTGTCATCAGCAAATTTTGCCAACTCAATTCTGGCGTCGAGGTAGGGCGATTTCTGCATGTCATTGATCATGCTTTACTTTTATCCATAATCAGGCCTAGTCTAAGAGATGGATAGAGTTAACAAGCTAAGAAGAAAGTGATTTTTCCTACAATGAAGGGCTATAATTCATGAAATTACAATTCGATATGCGCAGATCCGGTGTATGTTTTATACTTCACTTTATGTCAAGACCTCAACCAAGCAAGTACTCTTAATTTAATAACAGTGTTGATTTATCCACTCGTTCACTACATTTGGCGTCGCCGTACAAAGTTTTTTTGTATAAAGTCATTCATGGTAAATTGTTTTATAAATAATTTACTGTGATATTTTGCTATATTGTTTATCAGCGTTTACGAAAGGTAGTGTTAGATAGAAGAAATAGTTCTCTATCGTTTGCTATTTGTCGTGGTCGAAATTTGTATTAATTTATTTATTTAGTATATAAAAACCATTCAGTTTGCTTGCAATATAAAACAGGGTATTATTTATTGATATTCTGAATATATTGAGAGCGCACATCGCTAAGTTCTTAGAATTGTATCATTACGCCAAACCCGTCGTCTGCTGTGTATATGCTCGGTAGCGTTCAGCGCATCATTGAGATTTTACACTTTTTGATTGTCTGAATGTTCACATCGAGTGTAGCATAGTGGAAACTAGTAATACAATTCTTTATTTCTAATTTATATTCAGTTCAAAATAATTTATTTTCAACAAAAGCTATTGTTGTCATCGGTGTTGAATTGCTACTCAACTGTAGTCGTCTGTAGGTCAGATGGCAAGTTGGTTAGAGGAGATGGCCGCAAAATATAATTTGCAGATAATGGATCGAGGTGACTGCTACCATGTTGGAAACAAGATTGAGGATATATCCTGTGGAGGTTGTGTTGTCTCTGGATGCTTCTGCCAGTACTCAACGTCAGACGGATATTTTGGGCTTGAAAAACTCAACAAGAGCTTCCACAATCGCCTTACACCGGTTTTGTTCCAGCCTATCGTTATATTGTCTGATACTGAGATACTACCTAGTCATAATGCCGAGGAATTGATACGTTTCGTAGCTTCTACTGTGGCGGAGGTTCATGGGCAAACTTGCCAGCACCTTATGGCTAACCCACTTCACCAGAAACATCTAAATGACATTGGTCTGAATTATCATTTTTTGCGCGGTGGGAGACCTTGAATATATTGCTGATCTAGGCCAAGAGTTCCAGGTTCCATGGAAGAAACCTTTTCTGGTTGTCCGGTCCCCTCACCATTCCATTGGGTTGGAGACAGAAGCGGAGATAAAAACATTCGGCATACCCGTGTGGAACTATGCATGGACACATACTCTCTCTTGTGGCTGAAACGAATTAGACAGCGTTACGTTCGTCTTCTGGTTGGATGTGATGACCTGTGCGTTGTAGACGGTCAACTCTCGGATACCAACGGATCAACTGCAGCCTCAGATATACCTTTCTCGTTTCCTGTTAAACCTACTGTTCGTGAGGATTCTGTGAGTGTTGCTCCAGCGTGTACTGCACCAGCTGGCATTCACCTAATCAATTCTTCTTCCAGATTGGATCTAAACTTTCTGGATGGCGGTCTACTTCAATGTTTCGGATCTTCAGCATCCCACTACGCGTTCTGGATAAATGTACATTAACCCATCCGAATTTGATGATTGGATTGGATAGTGGTCTTTGATGAACAATTTTATATTTTGGATATTTGTATAGTTTGTGAATTTTAAAATGTCTTGGATGGACAATTTTGAATCGGGTAATTTGTAATTTTATATTTTAGATGTCTACAACGGTCGATTTTAATCAAAACCTTAGTTTCTTTGATTCATGATTGTAGTCAAGATTAATTGACGATCCTAAAAGGATCCACAGCTTCCATTACAGTTTCCAATGTCTCATATCTGAGGGTGCATGCTTTCGCAGCTCTCAGGATTGTCAGGATATTTGGATAGCTGAAACTGCCTATAGATTTTATTTGGAACCCCCGAGTTCATTTTATCTGGGACCTTTTTGTTTGTATTATCAGAAACTTCTGGGTTTATTTTAACTGTGGATTTAATGACTTTTCTTTTATTATGGACTATTTCGGAATCTATTTTATCGTTTACAACGAACATATTTAACATTTGTGTGTATCAACACTGTTTTATTTTAACAGTTTAATTTTCACGGTACCTTTAATTATCAACCAAATATTACAAAACTTTTAAAAATAAGCTCCCTCGGACCAGCTTAATCGTTTGCAATAAACGTTTGCCCCCTAAAATGGCAAATTGCTGACTTTAAAGGAGAAACATTACAACCGGGCGAAATTTCCTGTTTTATCACTTTTACAGTACCTTAGATTACCAACCGATTATAACAAAACTTTAAAAATAAAAGAGAAAGAGAGAAATGCGGCTTAACGTCCATTCGACACAAACGAGGTCATTTCGGGACTAACACATGTCTTTTAATTCTATTTAAAAACTTCCCTTGCGCGTACGGGTCTTTAGCCGTGGGAGGAAACCGAAGGACACGGAGAAAACCCACGAGGTTGGACACCATACTCCATGTCACGTGCAACCGGGAAATCGAAACGACGCCGGCTGACTCAATGACAGACGTTACGATACAGCGCGCACATGCTAACCATTCAGCCATTCAGCCTCCCTAAAATCGGGAAATTGCTGACTTATAGCGAGAAACATTTCAACCGGGCATTTCAATCGAAACAACGCCAGTTGACTCAATGACAGACGTTACGATACAGAGCGCAGGTGCTAACCATTCAGCCACGTAACCTCCCTAAATTTGGCAAATTGCTGACCGACAGCGAGAAACATTTCAACCGGGCCAAATTTTCGATTTTAACAGTTTAATTTGCACGGTATCTTTAGTTATCAACCGAATGTTACAAAACTTTTAAAAATAAGCTCCCCCTGACCAGCTTAATCGTTCGCAATAAACGTTTGCCCCTTAAAATCGGCAAATTGCTGACTTTAAAGTGAGAAACATTACAACCGGGCGAAATTTTCTGTTTTATCACTTTTACAATACCTTTGATTACCATCCGATTATTACTTTAAAGATAAAAGAGAAATAGAGAAATGCGTCTTAACTTCTATCCGACACAAACTAGGTCATTTCGGGACTAACATATGTTTTTTAAACTTTCTTTGCGCGTCCGGGTCTTCAGCCGTGGGAGGAAACCGAAGGACACGGAAAAAACCCACGAGGTTGGACACCATACTCCATGTCAAGTGTATCCTGGAAATCGAAACGACGCCGGTTGACTCAATGACAGACGTTAACAGAAAGCATGAGTATGCTAACCATTCAGCCATTCAGCCTCCTAAAACGGGAAATTGCTGACTTATAGCAAGAAACATTTCAACCGGGCGAAATTTTCTGTTTTAACAGTTTAATTTGCACGGTACTTTAATTACCAACCGGTTATTACAAAAAACTTTTGAAAATAAGCTCCAACTGACCAGCTTAATCGTATGCAATAAACGTTTGGCCTGAATTGAAAGTTTTGCACCGAGAAAGTTCATCTCGATTTCCGGCGTGGTTCCCCCTTGTCAGTGAGGCAGAACGGAGGGCCTGACAAGGACAGCTGTCTAGTCGTTCGGATGGGACGAAAAACCAAGGTCCCGTGTACACATTGGAGTGGACGTAAAATATCCCTAAGCAGTTGGAATTCGATACTGTAGAATAAGCTCTATACGATGACTAAATGTGCAGATTGTAGCCACCCACACTGCATGTTTTGCTTAACAATGAAAGGGTGCCGTTTTAAATTTTCGATCCTTTTATTCTTCTACTCCTGATATTTTGGACTGTTGATCGATGGTTTCATATAAAAGACTATCGATAAGACTCTTTGTAGAAGAAGTTCCCCAAAAATATTATGTTGACTTTAAGAGAAAAGGACCTTTAAAAATGCTCCAAATCGTAAAATACAACTTTTTGGATTTTCGATCTCTTTTTTTCAGCTATCCCTGATTTTTAAAAAAATGATACAATGATTTCACACAACAGGCTAGCTATTGACAAGAGTTTCACCGCCCTCCCTTCATTATAACTGAAGTTATCGTGACCTAAACAATCAACAAATCAGCATGCTTATCTCTGCTTACCCTAGACAGAAAATGTTCGTCTTTGAACTCAATCATGACATTAACTTAGTGATCGTCTACACCAAGTTTGAACATTCTACCTTAATTAGATGGAGAGTTATTGTGTTCCAAAGTCGCAGCCCTTCAAATTGCTTCTATTTTTCATTTTCAATTCAAAATGGTGACCATCACGTGACCGAAATCAAAATTCTGATCGGATAGATTTTTAGGCATTCCTTCAAGGATTCCGAAAATATAACTCCCGAGTCTGTAAGTAAAATAGCAAAAAAGCCTTTTTGATTTTTCACTTTTAAAGATGGTGGCACTTCAGGTTCGATCCACAAACTCCATATTTTGTGTACGAATCTGACCTATATTTCTTTGATATTTTTTTAAAATTTGATCCTTAATTTCGTCAAGGGGAGATAATTTAGAAAATTTCTAATTATATTTTTGAAGTCACATTGGTATGATCTACGTATATACTAAATTTCATGAAAATCGTACAACTATTAAAGAAGTTGTCAAATTAGTCTAAACTTCCGGTTCAAAATCACAGCGACGAATTTTCGAAATTCGAAAATGTGAAACTGCAGATGAAAATGATTTTTTTCAATGTATTCAAAGAAAAAAGAATGAGTAAAATCGGTCAAAAAATAACAAAGTTACGGCTACGCATTGTCAGTTTTTTCGTTCGTAAAATTCGGTGATTTCGGATTCGTAAAACGTTTTGAAAATATATTTAATCAACAGCCACCACCCATTTGGGGGGGGGGGGTGGATAGGTAAAAGTTTCAGAAAGATCCTATGGTTAGATTCTGAGAAATCCGATTTGTGGATAAAACACACAAAAAAAAAAATAATAATAGGAATAATCTTAACAGAAACAATAAGCTTTCATATGTAATATGAAAGCTTAATAACTTTAACAGAAACAATAAGCTTTCATATGTAATACATATGAAAGCTTAATAACTAGATCTGCTAAGCAGATATTAAAGCTTTCATATTCACGGTCAGTTTCTGTCGCATCTCATGAGTTATATAAAGAATCTTAAAAAGGAAAAAGAATTAATGAAATCCGCCAAAAACTCACCGAGTTATAACGAGAAACACTGCGACCGGTTCAAATTCTACCTTAATTAAAAACAGAGGTGTTATGTTCCAATGTGATCAGTCAAATTGCTTATTGCTTCTAAATCTACGCAGAAATTCTCAACATCAAACTTAGTCAAGGTAATGACATAATGAATCTATATTTGGAATTTTGTCACTCTCACTTCATTATAACCAAAGTTATCGTGCCCCAAAGTAGTAAACAATCAGATTGCTTATCTCTGCTTACAGTAAGCAGACAATGCTCATCTTCGCACTCCATCATGGCATTGACCTAATGAACGCCTTCACCAAGATTGAACATTCTGCCCCAATTAGAAGTTATTTTGTTTCAAATTCTCGACCAATCAAATTGCTCATCGCTCTGCTTGTCCATGGCAGACAATACTCATTGTCGAACGTATTCAAGGTATTGATGTAATGAAACTATACACTAAGTTTCATCACTCTGACTTAATTAGAACTTAGTCAAGGTAGTGATTTAATGAAACTATCCACCAAGTTTCATCACTATCACTTAATCAGAACTAATATTATTGTCTGTTAGAAAATTTCTAATTATATTTTTGAAGTCACATCGGTAAGATCTACTTATATACTAAATTTCATGAAAATCGTACAAATATTAAAGAAGTTGTCAAATTGGTCTAAACTTCCGGTTCGAAATCACAGCAACGAATTTTCGAAATTCAAAAATGTGAAACTGCAGATAAAAATGATTTTTTTCAAGGTATTCAAAAAAAAAAGAATTAGTAAAATCGGTCAAAAAATAACAAAGTTACGGCTAGGCATTGTCAGTTTTTTCGTTCGTAAAATTCGGTGATTTCATATTCGTAAAACGTTTTGAAAATATATTTAATCAACAGACACCACCCCTTTTGGGGGGGGGGGGTAGGTAAAAGTTTCAGAAAGATGCTATGGTTAGATTCTGAGAAATCCAATTTGTGGATAAAACACACAAAAAAAATAACTAGATCTGCTACTGTCCCATGCAGATATGAAAGCTTTCATATTCACTGTCACTTCCTGTCACATGTCATGGGTCAGATAAATAATCCAAAGAAGAAGAAATAAATCATTAAAATCGGTCACAATCTATCGAAATTAATGTGATTTTTCACTCGTAAACAACTTTTTCGGCACGAAAAACATCAAAAGCGAAATTCGAATTTTTGAAATATTCAAATACCAAAAATTCTACCCGTATCCCGTCTATCCTGAAATTGAAATGTATTAAATTTTAGACATAGGAGACGCATTGAACATACTATGCCCTATTGTGTTTCTGCTCTGAACGTTTTTTAGGTTTTCCTTCAAGGGTTCAGAAAACGTAACTCCCATGTCTGTAAGTGCAATATCGCAAAAGTTCTATTGTTTTTTCACGCTTCAAGATGGTGTCACTTCCGGTTCGATCGACAAACTCCATGTTTTGTGTACGAATCAGTAATTACTTGTCTAGTATCGAAAAAAAAATTAGGTCATTCTGACCTTTATTTCGACGATTTTTTTGAAAAATTTGATTCTTAATTTCACCAAGGGGAGATAATTTAGAAAATTTTAAAAGTCATTTTTCAAGTCGCATCAGTAATGTCTAGTTACATACTAAATTTCATGAAAATCGTACAACTATTAAAGTTACCAACCGATTATTACGAAACTTTAAAAATAAAACAGAAAGAGAGAAATACGGATTAACGTCCATTCGACAAAAACGAGGTCATTTCGGGACTAACATATGTCTTTTAATTTTATTGAAAAACTTCCCTTGCGCGTACGGGTCTTTAGCCGTGGGAGGTAACCGAAGGACACGGGGAAAACCCACGCGGTTGGACACCATACTCCATGTCACGTGCAACCTGGAAATCGAAACGACGCCGGTTGACTCAATGACAGACGTTACGATACAGCGCGCACATGCTAACCATTAAGCCATTCAGCCTCCCTAAAATAGGAAAATTGCTGACTTAAAGCAAGAAACATTTCAACCGGGCATTTCAATCGAAACAACGCCGGTTGACTCAATGACAGACGTTACGATACAGAGCGCAGGTGCTAACCATTCAGCCACGTAACCTCCCTAAATTTGGCAAATTGCTGACCTACAGCGACAAACATTTCAACCGGGCGAAATTATCAACCGAATATTACAAAACTTTTAAAAATAAGTTTCCCCTGACCAGCATAATCGTTCGCAATAAACGTTTCCCCCTAAAATCGGCAAATTGCTGACTTTAAATTGAGAAACTTGACAACAGGGCGAAATTTCCTGTTTTATCACCTTTACAGTACCTCTGATTACCAACCGATTATAACAAAACTTTAAAAATAAAAGAGAAAGAGAGAAATGCGGGTTACCGTCCATTCCACACAATCTAGGACATTTCGGGGCTCACATATATTTTTTAATTTTATTTTAAAACTTCCCTTGCACGTACGGGTCTTTAGGAGTGGGAGGAAACCAAAGGACACGGAGAAAACCCACGAGGTTGGACACCATAATCCATGTCACATGGAACCTGGAAATCGAAATGACGCCGGTTGACTCAATGACAGACGTTACGATACAGCGCGCACATGCTAACCATTCAGCCTCCCTAAAATAGGAAAATTGCTGACTTATAGCAAGAAACGTTTCAACCGGGCATTTCAATCGAAACAACGCCAGTTGACTCAATGACAGACGTTATGATACAGAGCGCAGGTGCTAACCATTCAGCCACGTAACCTCCCTAAATTTGGCAAATTGCTGACCTACAGCGACAAACATTTCAACCGGGCGAAATTATCAACCGAATATTACAAAACTTTTAAAAATAAGTTTCCCCTGACCAGCATAATCGTTCGCAATAAACGTTTCCCCCTAAAATCGGCAAATTGCTGACTTTAAATTGAGAAACTTGACAACAGGGCGAAATTTCCTGTTTTATCACTTTTACAGTACCTCTGATTACCAACCGATTATAACAAAACTTTAAAAATAAAAGAGAAAGAGAGAAATGCGGGTTACCGTCCATTCCACACAATCTAGGACATTTCGGGGCTCACATATATTTTTTAATTTTATTTTAAAACTTCCCTTGCACGTACGGGTCTTTAGGAGTGGGAGGAAACCGAAGGACACGGAGAAAACCCACCAGGTTGGACACCATAATCCATGTCACATGGAACCTGGAAATCGAAATGACGCCGGTTGACTCAATGACAGACTTTACGATACAGCCTCCCTAAAATCGGGAAATTGCTGACTTATAGCAAGAAACATTTCAACCGGGCATTTCAATCGAAACAACGCCAGTTGACTCAATGACAGACGTTACGATACAGAGCGCAGGAGCTAACCATTCAGCCACGTAATCTCCCTGAATTTGGCAAATTGCGGACCTACAGCGAGAAACATTTCAACCGGGCGAAATTTGATATTTTAACAGTTTAATTTGCACCGAATATTACAAAACTTTTAAAAATAACCCCCCCCCCCCGACCAGCTTAATCGTTTGCAATAAAACGTTTGCCCCTTAAAATCGGCAAATTGCTGACTTTAAAGTGAGAAACATTACAACCGGGAGAAATTTTCTGTTTTATCACTTTTACAGTACCAGTACCATGGATTACCAACCGATTATTACAAAACTTTAAAAATAAAACAGAAGGAGAGAAATGCGGATTAACGTCCATTCGACACAAACTAGGTCATTTCAGGAATAATATATGTTTTTTAATTTTATTTATAAACTTCCCTTACGCGTACTGGTATTCAGGAGTGGGAGGAAACCGAAGCACACGGAGAAAACCCACGTGCAACCTGGAAATTGAAACGACGCCGGTTGACTCAATGACAGACGTTACGACAAAGCGCGCATATGCTAACCATTCAGTCATTTAGCCTCCCTAAAATCGGGAAATTGCTGACTTATAGCAAGCAACATTTCAACCGGGCGAAATTTTCTGTTTTAGAACTTTAGTTTGCACGGTACTTTAATTACCAACCGATTATTACAAAACTTTTGAAAATAAAATAAGCTCCAACTGACCAGCTTAATCGTATGCAATAAACGTTTGGCGTGAATTGAAAGTTCTGCACCGAGAAAGTTCATCTCGATTTTCCGGCGTGGTTCCCTCTTGTCAGTGAGGCAGAACGGAGGGCCTGACAAGGACAGCTGTCTAGTCGTTCGGATGGGACGAAAAACCAAGGTCCCGTGTACACATTGAAGTGCACGTAAAATATCCCTAAGCAGTTGGAATTCGATACTGTTGAATAAGCTCTATACGATGAATAATGTGCAGATTGTAGTCACCCACACTGCATGTTTGCTTAACAATGAAAGGGTGCCGTTTTCAATGTTCGATCCTTTTATTCTTCTACTCCTGATATTTTGGACTGATGATCGAAGTTTTCATACAAAAGACTACCGATAAGACTCTTTGTAGAAGAAGTTCCCAAAAAATATTATGTTGACTTTAAGAGAAAAGAACCTTTAAAAATCCTCCAAATCGAAAAAATACGACTTTTTGGATTTTCGATCTCTTTTTTTTCTGCTATCCCTGACAAGAGTTTCACCGCCCTCCCTTCATTATAACCGAAGTTATCGTGCCCTAAAGAATCAACAAATCAGCATGCTTATCTCTGCTTACCTTAGGCAGAAAATGCTCATCTTTGAACTCAATCATGACATTGACTTAGTGATCGTCTACACCATTCTAGCTTAATTAGAAGGAGAGTTATTGTGTTCCAAAGTCCCGGCCCTTCAAATTGCTTCTATTTTTCATTTTCAATTCAAAATGGTGACCATCACGTGACCGAAATCAAAATTCTGATCCGATAGATTTTTAGGCATTCCTTCAAGGATTCCGAAAATATAACTTCCGAGTCTGTAAGTAAAATAGCAAAAAAGCCTGTAATCGAACAAGTGACCTCGAAACTATATATTATGTACTTAATGATAATATTAATGTCAAATTATGGCATAAAAACACAAAACCTAAAACCAAAAATCATCTACAAAACAAGAATTCACTCCGACACAACTATTCCAAGCGCAATTACTAAATGGGAAGAAGAACTTGGTAAAAAAATCAACGAATATGAAATGAAATCAATATTTAACTTAATCAATAACACGTGTACCGATATAAAAACTAGAATATTTCAATTCAAATACATTCACAAAATAATTTACACCAATTTTAAGCTTTTTAAAATAGGAAAGGTCTCTACAACCTTATGTGACTTTTGTTAATCAAACATCGAAACGATCGACCATTTGTTTATACACTGTCAACACTCCCAAAATTTATGGGCTTCATTGAATGAAATATTGAAAAAAAAAGATTTTCATTGTAACCTGACACTTCCGATTATCCACTTTGGATACTATAATGGGCACGAAGACATCGACAAATTCAGAAACCAGTCTGAGCTTTCTTTTTTAAATCACGCAATAATATTAACAAAATTTTATATTTATAAAACAAAAATCACATCTAAGCAACCAACTAGAGAAGAATACATGGCTTTTCTGCATTCAAAAGCAAAGATAGGCTCACAAGTAGATAAGCACAAATTAGAAAAATGGAAATTCCTTTTAAGTCACTAATCCCCCTTGAACAGTTGAATTGAGATTGTAAAGATTACTAACATCATGAACTGATTATAATGTTGAATGTGTCTATATGTACTTGTTAATGTATATTACTGTATTACATTACGAATTATGAACAATAAACCAGTCTGAGAGAGAAAAAAAAAATATATATATAAAAAAAAAGCCTTTTTGATTTTTCACTTTTAAAGATGGTGGCACTTCCGGTTCGATCCACAAACTCCATATTTTGTGTACGAATCAGTAATTACTTGTCTAGTATCGAAAAAAAAAGTCAGGTCATTCTGACCTATATTTCGATGATATTTTTGAAAATTTTGATCCTCAATTTCGTCAAGGGAAGATAATTTAGAAAATTTCTAATTATATTTTTGAAGTCACATAGGTAAGATCTACTTATATACTAAATTTTAGGAAAATCGTACAACTATTAAAGAAGTTGTCAAAGTGGTCTAAACTTCTTGTTCGAAATCACAGCAACGAATTTTCGAAATTCGAAAATGTGAAACCGCAGATGAAAATGATTTTTTTCAAGGTATTCAAAGAAAAAAGAATTAGTAAAATCGGTCAATAAAATAACAAAGTTACGACTATGCATTGTCAGTTTTTTCGTTCGTAAAATTCGGTGATTTCGGATTCGTAAAACGTTTTGAAAATATATTTAATCAAGGTTTGCACCCCATTTTTTTTGGGGGGGGGGGGGTAGGTCAAAATTTCAGAATGATCCTATAGATAGATTCTGAGAAATCCGATTTGCAGAAAACACACACACACAAAAATAATAATAATAACTAGATCTGCTACTGTCCCATGCAGATATGAAAGCTTTCATATTCATCGTCACGTGTCATCGATTATATCAAGTATCTCAAATAAAAGGATAAGAATAACAAACTATCAAAATTGGTCAAAAACTCGCGAAGTTACAAGTCTAAATATAGTATGAAACATTGCATAATCTGAAAACTAAAGGGAAATAACTGATACTTGTGTTGCTGTAGTCGGGATGACTACCCACTTCAAAACTTTCAGAAAAATGAAATGAAAATTGTAAGAAAACATCGAAAAATTAAATGAGATAACTTTGAACAAAACTAAAATTTTTTGAATCATTGAATCAGGTTGATCCCAATTGTTTGAATATTTACGTTAAATATGTAAATTTGGAAAATTATAAAGACATAATTATCAAAATCGGTCAAAACTCACAAAGTTACAAATTTAAATGTAGTGAGAAACATTGCACCCGGGCAAAAAAATAATCTTTGAACTAAAGGGAAATAACCTAAACTTGTATAGCTGTAATCGGGCTTCCAAAATTAGAGATATGTTATATAATTATGGTTTCCAATATGTTTGGTTATAAGTAGGAAATTGTGACAACTTCTTAAGCATGTTTTAAACAAAGGGTCATAGACTGCAATATACAAGAATGGCACTCTGCAATAAAAAAAAAATGGTCAAAGCAAGATTTCTATGCAGAAATGTAATAATTAATAGAAAAACATTTATCCACTATAATAAATAAGCAACATAGAGAAAATGAAATGAAATTGAATGGGGTTTAACGTCCTACTGTTCTGCTCCTAAAATGGGCTAATGAAGACGGGCATACGCCATAAAGTGTGCAATGAGGGGAATTTTACCCGGGCAGCGGCGTTACGGCCTACGTGGTTGGACAAGCGACCATACTCGTTGTCACGTACAACCAAGAAATCGAAACAACGCCAGTTGATTCAATGACAGACGTTATGATACAGAGCACACGTGATAACCATTCAGTCACGCAACCTCCCTAAAATCGGCAAATTGCTGACCTACAGATAGAAACATTTCAACCGGGCGAAATCTTCTATTTTATTAGTTTAATTTGCACGGTACCTTTAGTTATCAACCGAATATTACAAAACTTTTCAAAATAAGCTCCCCCTGACCAGCTAAATCGTTCGTAATAAACGTTTTCCCCTTAAAATCGGCAAATTGCTGACTTTAAAGTGAGAAACATTACAACCGGGATAAATTTTCTGTTTTATCACTTTTACAGTATCTTTGATTACCAACCGATTATTACAAAACTTTAAAAATAAAAAAAGAAAGAGAGAAATGCGGCTTAACGTCCATTCGACACAAACTAGGTCATTTCGGGACTAACATATGTTTTTTAATTTTATTTATAAACTTCCCTTGCGCGTACGGGTCTTTAGCTGTTGGGAGGAAACCGAAGGACACAGAGAAAACCCACGAGGTTGGAAACCATACTCCATGTCACGTGCAATCTCGAAATCGAAACGACGCCCGTTGACTCAATGACAGACGTTACGATACAGCGCGCACATGCTAACCATTCAGCCATTCAGCCTCCCTTAAAAATAAGCTCCCCCTGACCAGCTTAATTGTTCGCAATAAACGTTTGCCCTCTAAAATCGGCAAATTGCTGACTTTAAAGTGAGAAACATTACAACCGTGCGAAATTTTATGTTTTATCACTTTTACAGTACCTTTGATTACCAACCGATTATTACAAAACTTTAAAAATAAAAGAGAAAGAGAGAAATGCGGCTCAACGTCCATTCGACACAAACTAGGTCATTTATTTATAAACTTCCCTTGCGCATACGGGTCTTTAGACGTGGGAGGAAACCGAAGGACACGGAGAAAACCCACGAGGTTGGACACCATACTCCATGTCACGTGCAACTTGGAAATCGAAACGACGCCGGTTGACTCAATGACAGACGTTACGATACAGCGCGCGTATGCTAACCATTCAGCCTCCTTAAAATCGGGAAATTGCTGACTTATAGCAAGAAACATTTCAACCAGGCAAAATTTTCTGTTTTAACAGTTTAATTCGCACGGTATTCTAATTGCCAACCGATTATTACAAAACTTTTGAAAATAAGCTCCAACTGACCAGCTTAATCGTATGCAATAAACGTTTGGCCTGAATTGAAAGTTCTACAACGAGAAAGTTCATCTCGATTTTCCGGCGTGGTTCCCCCTTGTCAGTGAGGCAGAACGGAGGGCCTGACAAGGACAGCTGTCTAGTCGTTCGGATGGGACGAAAAACCAAGGTCGCGTGTACACATTGGAGTGCACGTAAAATATCCCTAAGCAGTTGGAATTCGATACTGTTGAATAAGCTCTATACGATGACTAAATGTGCAGATTGTAGTCACCCACACTGCATGTTGGCTTAACAATGAAAGGGTGCCGTTTTCAATGTTCGATCCTTTTATTCTTCTACTATTTTGGACTGTTGATCGAAGTTTTCATATAAAAGACTACCGATAAGACTCTTTGTAGAAGAAGTTCCCAAAAAATATTATGTTGACTTTAAGAGAAAAGAACCTTTAAAGATGCTCCAAATCGTAAACATACGACTTTTTGGATTTTCGATCTCTTTTTTCTGCTATCCCTAATATTTAAAAAAAAGAATACAACGATTTCACACAACAGGCCAGCTATTACACTCTCGATTAACAAGAGTTTCACCGCCCTCGCTTCATTATAACCGAAGTTATCTTGCCCTAAAGAATCAACAAATCAGCATGCTTATCTCTGCTTATCTTTGAACTCAATCATGACATTGAAATGGTGAACGTCTACACCAAGATTGAACATTCTTGCTCAATTAGAAGGAGAGTTATTGTGTTTCAAAGTCTCGGCCCTTCAAATTGCTACTACTTTTCATATTCACTTCAAAATGGCAACCATCAATTGACCTAAATCAAAATTCTGCTCTGAACAATTTTTAGGCCATCTTTCAAGGATTCAGAAAATATAACTCCCGTGTCTGTAAGTAAAATAGCAAAAAAGCCTTGGGGATTTTTCACGTTTCAAGATGGTGGCACTTCCGGTTCGATCAACAAACTTCATATTTTGTGTACAAATCAGTAATTACTTATCTAGTATCCAAAAAAAAAAAAAAATCAGGTCATTCTGACCTATATTTCGATGATTTTTTTGAAAATTTTGATCCTTAATTTCACCAAGGGGAGATAATTTAGATAATTTCTAATTATATTTTTGAAGTCACATTGGTAAGGTCTACATATATACTAAATTCCATGAAAATCGTACAACTATAAAAGAAGTTGTCAAATTGGTCTAAACTTCCGGTTCGAAATCACAGCGACGAATTTTCGAAATTCGAAAATGTGAAACAGCAGATGAAAATAATTTTTTTCAAGGTATTCAAAGAAAAAAGAATTAGTAAAATCGGTCAAAAAATAACAAAGTTACGACTATGCATTGTCCATTTTGTCGTTCGTAAATTTCGGTGATTTCCGATTCGTAAAACGTTTTGAAAATATATTCAATCAAGGTTCGCACCCCATTTTTAGGGGGATAGGTCAAAATTTCAGAATGATCCTACGGATAGATTCTGAGAAATATATGTAATATGAAAGCTTAATAACTTTAACAGAAACAATAAGCTTTCATATGTAATACATATGAAAGCTTAATAATCTTAACAGAAACAATAAGCTTTCATATGTAATATGAAAGCTTAATAATAATCTTTTTAAAAACAATAGTCTTTCAGACGAAAGTCTGAAAACCTAATAATAATAACTAGACCTGAAGACCTGCAGACCTGAAGACCTGCAGTGCTGAATCGGCTTTCAGCAATCAGACAGGAAGTGCGTCATACAATAGCCGATCCATCGAGCTACCAAACGATACTGTAGTTGTTATGATTCAGTGACACCCTCTATCAGATTTGTAAAAGTAATATTTGCTTGCAAATAAATACACCGGTCAAAATTGTAAAATCTGGCAAAATGATTTCACTTCCGGTGCCAAAAGAAATCATTATCGGTAACAAATAAGTTGAGAATTCGCAATTGAGAATTGTTTTATACATATCAGGCAATAAATAATAAACTTAGAACCCATAAACTGAAATTAAAAAGGTAAAAAACTTAAAAAGTGATCCTTAGAAAATTGGTTATTTCTCGACAAAGGAATATGCTAGAAGTAATTTTTTGATATCAGTATGATTATATTGATCCAATCTAAATGGCCATTAGAATCAAACGTTATAACGTTAAACGAATAATAAATATAAATCACTTCAAAAAAATATCTGTTTTGTAGTCTAAAAATACGGTTTTTGCAAATATGATATTACTTCCGGTGAAAAAGGAAATGTTAAATCAGATCATTGCAATCATAAATGACATAAGGCATCGCTTGGTGAAAATTGTATGAAAATTGAATAATAATTATTGACACTTTTATAGACCAAAGAGCTTGAAAAGTGACTTGTAGAAAATCGTCTATTTCTCGGCAACCGTACAAGTTAGAAACTGTTTTGTGGTATCTGTATGATCGTATGGGTTCATGCTATTCGTTGACGGGATTCAAATATCATAATCTTAAATATATTATAAAAAAGACTCATTTGAATAAAATATTTGTTTATTAGGTTAAAAATACAGTTTTTGCCAAAATGACGTCATTTCCGGTAACAGTGAAACTGTAAAATTGGCTTAACCTAGTACCAAATTGGCATTAGGCATGAATGAAAAAAATATATTGAAAATCGGATAATAATTTACAAAATAACGTGAAAAGTGATGCATGCAAAATTGCATATTTCTCCCCAATTGCTCATATTACGAACTATTTTTTGCATACATTCTCCTCGTCTGGATTATTACTACGAGTTTATCAAAGTTACGAATAAATAGTTCAAAATATGAAGAAGACGTTGAATGGGTTGTAAATAACTGATTGTTACACTTTTTTTTACATTTATTCGAAATTACCCGAAAATGAAATTGAAATTAAAAAATCTGAGCTTATGATTTGTGCCCCTTTTTGCTATATCAGATTTCGAAAAAAATAATATTTGCTTTCAAAAAGTCGTACTGAACTGTCAAAATTGTAGTTTTGTTTAATATTACGCCACTTCCGTTGCGTGCAGAAAAACTTCACGGCAACAAAAAAATTACAATTGAGACCACGGAGCATATGCACTTTGTTTTATACAAATCGAACAATAAATAATTAATCTAGGTACGAAAAACTAAATTAGCCAATGGCGACTAAAGAAAATTACCGAGACAAAATCCTTTCTCACTTCTGCTCAAGTAGGGTGATACTTTAACTCTGTGTAAACAACAATAAAAAAATATTCATAAATAAAAAAGTTTTCTGTAAAAATGTAAAAAAAAAAATTAAAAATATCGGAGATTTTTTCGACTACTTCCGGTTTTTCGATCATTGTCGGAATAGCTTTAACAAATTGTATTGATACTTAACTTCCTGTACCAGAAATATCAGAAACAGTCATTGAGTAGTTTTCGAAAAAAAGATAAATAAAAGAGCATTTTCAATAATTTAATGATTTTTCAACTTTTTTCAAAGATTGAGGTCATTTTTGGACCATCTATAATATTGCAACGCTTTTATTATTAGATGCACACGCTAGGCCACCGATAGGACTCTGAGTAAAAAATGTTTAAGAAAAATCGTAGGCGTCGTTTTCGAGAAAAAGGCGTCTCAGAATGCTCCAAAACGGAAAATACTTAATTTTCGGCGTACCATAATTTATTTCCTAAGAATCAAATTCGTGTTATTTAGATGTTATACGTTCGTCTATTAATGGAACTATCCAAAGACACTTTAATTGTTTTGGTCCGCTAATATGTGACGGAGAATTTCAGTTTTTAGCAGGAGCGCCAATTTTGTTTATCATTTTTACGCTTTTTTGCCGTTTTTTGAACTACTTCCGATAGACGAATCATTGTCGAGTAGTTCTAACATTCGGTTTTGGAGTTTGAAAGGGAACAGGACGCTATAATGATATACTACACTATCCGATCAGATAAAACCCTTCTGAAAAATCCTATGTTCAAAAGAGTCAAAAATGCAAAAATGTCAAAATATTAAAAATTAAATTTCAATAACTACAAACATATTATACATCTTTAGAACCGTAATTAGGTCAGCTATCTGAATTTATATCCTTTTTTTGAAAATCACTTCAAATAAAAAAATAGTAGAGCATTTTCCAAAATTTCACGATTTTCCGACTTTTTTCGATTTTCAGTCCATTTTTTTGTCCTATTCCTATTATTTGAAGGTCTAAATGGATGGACCCATGCTAAAGACTACCGGAAGGCCCATCGATAGATAAAGTTTAAGAAAAATCGCTGAAGCAGTTTTCGAGATTAGAAAATACTTGATTTTCAGCGTGCCATATTTTACTGTCATCGTATCTTTATGAAATGCATACCATACGATACTTCAATTCCCGTGCAACCCAACGATACCCTAATCTCTTTAATCCGATGATATCGGATGAAATAATCACGTTTGTCCCCAAAGCACCCATTTTTTGCATTTTTTTCCAAACCTCAGAAATTATTTCGACTACTTCCGGTTTACGGATCGTTGTTGAAATTGCTTTATCCAACTGTCTGACTATATGGCTTTATGTTCCAGAGGTTTCAGAAATATCGATTTATCCTTTCCAAAAAATATAAGGGTTTGAAAATGGGTAGAAAATTCGAAAAAAATCGAAAAATAAAGGGAGATAACTCTGATTGAAACTTATAATACTGGAATCGGATGGACTTCTGGAATCCAAAAATGTATGTCAAATTTGATAATTTTGAAAAATAACAAAAAATGTCTCGTAAACAACGTGTTTTCAATTTTCAGACGATAAAAGTCATCGACGAATGTTCGAAAATTAAAAATATGAGATAACCATTGTGTCGGAAACGATTCAGGGATTCCAAAAATGTAATTTGTTTGAAAATGTATAAAGAATTGACGAAACTATTGCCGATTTTCAATTTCAGACCAACGTACAAAGTTTGACCACTTCTGGTATGCGCAGACGTTTCAAAAATAGTTTATCAAGTAGCCACCACATGGTTTCCAATATAAAAAGTTTGGTTTCAGATCGATATCTGTTTTCAAACATGGAGAAATAGGCTCTGGTAGTAAAGGATAATAATAATAAATAATAATAATTTTAGTAAAAATAATAGTCTTTCATAATAATTTTAGTAAAAAGAATAGTCTTTCAGACGAAAGTCTGAAAGCCTAACACTTTAACAGAAACAATAAGCTTTCATATGTAATATGAACGCTTAATAATCATAACAGAAACAATACGCTTTCATATGAAATATGAAAGCTTAATAACTAGATCTGCTACTGTCCCATGCAGATATGAAAGCTTTCGTATTCATCGTCACGATTATATCAAGTATCCTAAATAACAGGATAAGAAGAAAAAATTATCAAAATTGGTCAAAAACTCGCGGTAAAGAAGTAAAAATGGGAGGTTGAAATACGACTTTTTGGATTTTCAATCTCTTTTTTCGGTTACCCCGAACATTTGAAAAAAATGATACAATGATTTCACGCAACAGGCTAGCTGTTAGACTCTCGATTGTCAAGAGTTTCATCGCCCTCCCTTCATTATAACCAAAGTTATCGTGCCCTAAATAATCAACAAATCAGCTTGCTTATATCTGCTTACCCTAAGCAGAAAATGCTCATCTTTAATATCAATCATGACATTGACTTAGTGAAAGTCTACACCAAGATTGAACATTCTAGCTCAATTAGAAGGAGAGTTATTGTGTTCCAAATTCTCGGCCCTTCAAATTGCTACCACTTGTCATATTCACTTCAAAATGGCGACCATCAGTTGACCTAAATCAAAATTCTGCTCCGAACGTTTTTTAGGCCTTTCTTTAAGGATTCAGAAAATATAACTCCCATGTCTGTAAGTACAATATCGCAAAAGTTCTATTGATTTTCCACGTTTCAAGATGGTGGCACTTCCGGTTCCATCGACAAACTCCATATTTTGTATGCGAATCGGTAATTACTTGTCTAGTAACGAAAAATTTTGTTGATTTTTTTGAAAACTTTGATCCTTAAGTTCATCAAGGGGAGATAATTTAGAAAGTTTGTGATCATATTTTTGAAAACGCATCGGTAGGATCTACTTACTTAATAAATTTCATGAAAATCGTGCAACTATTAAAGAAGTTGTCAAGTTGATCTAAATTTCCGGTTCGAAATTACAACGACCACTTTTCGAAATTCCAAAATCTGAAACTGCAGATGAAAATGTTTTTTTTACAAGGTACTCAAAGAAAATTTTTTTTAGTAAAATAGGTCAATCAATAATAAAGTTACGGCTATGCATTGTTAGTTTTTTCGTTCATAAAATTCGGTGATTTCAAATTAGTAAAACTTTTTGAAAATATATTTAAACAACTTTCGCACCCCATTTTTTGGGGGGGGGGGTGTAGGTCAAAATTTCAGAAAGATCCTATGGTTAGATTCTGAGAAATCCGATTTGCAGAAGATACACACACACACACACAAAAAATAATAATCTAAACAGAAACAATAAGCTTTCATATGTAATATGAAAGCTTAACTAGATCTGCTACTGTCCCATGCAGATATGAAAGCTTTCATATTCAGAGTCACTTCCTGTCACATGTCATGGGTCATATAAATAATCCGAACAAGAAAAAATAAATCATTAAAATTGGTCACAATCTAGTGAAGGTAATGTGATATTAATGTGATTTTTTACTTGTAAACAACTTTGTCGGCACGAAAAACGTCAAAGGCGAAATTCGAATTTTTGAAATAGTCAAATACCAAAAGTTCGACCCGTTCCAATTATTACCAATTCGGGCTTTTGTCAATGCCACACCAATGTGTACACGGGACTTCGGAATCGCGTTCACGTCAACTACTCTCAATATGTAACAGGTTCAAAAATCCTTTTTCTGAAATTAATACATTTCAGGATAGCCAAGATACGGGTTGAATTTTTGTTATTTGAATATTTAAAAAATTCGAATTTTCCCTTTGACGTTTTTCGTGCCGACAAAGTTGTTTACGAGTAAAAATCACATTAACATCACTAAATTGTGACCGATTTTAATGATTCATTTTTTTCTTGTTCTGATTATATATATGACCCATTCTGACCTATATTTCAATGATTTTTTTGAAAATTTTGATCCTTAATTTCATTAAGCGACATAATTTAGAAAATTTCTAATCAAATTTTTGAAGTCGCATTGGTAAGATCTACTTACACGCTAAATTTAAAGAAAATCGTACAACAATTAAAGAACTTGTCAAATTGGTCCTAACTTCCGGTTCAAAATCACAGCGACGAATTTTCGAAATTCGAAAATCTGAAATTGCAGATTTGAAGTAATTGACTCAAGGTACCCAAAGAAAAACGATTTAGTAAAATAGGTCAAATAGTCACAAAGTTACAGCATTGTAGGTCAAATGCATTCGTTCGTAAAATTCGGTGATTTCGGATTCATATAACGTTTTCAAAATATATTTAATCAACGTTCGAACCCCATTTTTGGCGTTATAAGTCAAAATTTTAGAAAGATCCTATGGTTAGATTCTGAGAAATTCTATTTGCAGTGTTATCGAATTGACTTCTCGTTCCAGAAGTTTAAAATACGGATCTAGATGTTGAAAAACGGGACAGATGAAAAAATGAAATAAAAATGTCGCGAGATAACTCAAAAATGGCAGTAAAATTGTATAGTGGAATGCTTATTTGGAAAATTATACAACCCTAAATTCCACGTCTACTTATTTTCATAATTTCATGAAAATCGTACTAATATTCAAGAAAAATTGTCGTGATGGTTTTACTTCCTGGATGAGATGTCAATGATATAATACTGTAGTACTACCTGACTTCTTTCTTTGTTATGTTTGTTCTTCGTGATCGTTATAACACTACAGCATCAATGATCTTAAAACTTTATTGCTAAGCTTAATAAACTTTGAAAATTCTTTGTTCTCAATAGATAATGGCTGCTTGGAATATCTGGATGGGCTATGATTTAACACGCTCTACACCCTAATTTATACCCCTAATTTCTGCACGTCCAAGATTAGCCTACCTCAATCAAAAGCAGAGTTGTTAGGTTCCAAAGTGACCAGTCAAATTGCTTACCACTCCTAAGCCTGAGCAGAAAATTCTCACTATCAAACTTAGTCAAGGTAATGACAAAATGAATCTATATTTTGGGTTTTGTCGCTCTCACTTCATTATAACCGAAGTCATCGTGCCCTAAAGCTTCAACCAATCAGATTGCTTATCTCTTCTAACCGTAAGCAGACCATACTCATCTTCGAACTCCGTCAAGGCATTGGCCTAATGAACGGCTACGCCCAGTTTGAATGTTCTACCCCAATTAGGAGGAGAGTTATTGTGTTTCAAAGTCTCGACAAATCAAATTGCTTATCTCTCTGCTTATCCTAAGCAAAAAATGCTCATTGTCGAACTTAGTCAAGTACTGATGTAATGAAACTATACACTAGGTTTCATCACTCTGACTTAATTAGTACTAAAGTAATAGTGTCCCAAATCATCAACAAATCAAATTGCTTATGTCTGCTTACCCTGAGCAGAAAATGTTCATCTTCGAATTCCATCAATGCATGGACCCAGTGCTCAATAAAATGGAGGGTTAATTGAGCTAGAATGTTCAAACTTGGTGTAAGTGTTTATTAGGTCGATACTTTGATGGAGTTCGGAGATGAGCATTTTTGGTTGATGCTTTGGGACACGATTACTTTAGTTCTAATTAAGTAAGTCAAGGTATTCCAAGGTGTTCCAAAGTCTCGCCCAATCAAATTGCTTATCTCTCTGATTATCCTAAGCAGAAAATGCTCACTGTCAAACTTAGTCAAGTACTGATGTAATGAAACTATACACTAGGTTTCATCACTCTGACTTAATTAGAACTAAAGTACTGTCCCAAATCATCAATCAATCAAATTGCTTATTTCTGCTTACCCTAAGCAGAAAATGCTCATTATCGAACTCCATCAAGACATTGACCTAGCGAACGCCTACGCCAAGTTTGAACAATTAGAAGGAGAGTTATTGTGTTCCAAAGTCATCAAGGTATTGATATTTTGAACATTCAAGCTCAATTAGAAAGAGAGTTATTGCGTCCCAAACTAACATATTGTTTAATTTTATTTCAATATTTCGCTTGCGTGTAGGGGTCTTTAGCAGTGGGAGTAGAAAATCCACGAGGTTTGACAGGCGACCTTACTCTTTGTCACGTACAACTGGAGATTCGAAACCACGCCAGTTGGCTTAATGACAGGTTTTATGTTACAGCGCGTGCGTGTTTACCATTCAGCCCCCCCCCCATCGAAATCAGACACGTACAATATGTCATATAGGAAAAATAAGAAGTAGAAAACATACAAACTGGTAGATTAATAAGTTTAGGTCGAAAGGTTGAGCTACTGTTTTAGAGTATTTAACTGTTTTAAAGAGATACGTTAAGGATTGTTCATAGTTAATTGAGAGTTTAATTGTTCCCCGCCTTTCGAAGAAAGTTGGGTCACTAGTAAAATGAGTTCGCCCGCCTGTCTGTCCGGCCGCCTGCCTGTCTGCCCGTCACTCTCTTTGGGGCACAATAACTCTCCTCCTAATTGAGCTAGAATGTTCAAACTTGGTGTAGGTGTTTATTAGGTCGATACTTTGATGGAGTTCGGAGATGAGCAGATTTGTTTTATGCTTTGGGACACGATTACTTTAGTTCTAATTATTAGTGAGTCAAGGTATTCCAAGGTGTTCCAAAATCTCGGCCAATCAAATTGTTTATCGCTCTTCTTACCCTGGGTAGAAAATGCTCATTATCGACCTTAGTCAAGGTATTGATGTAATGAAACTATACACTAAGTTTCATCACTCTAACTTAATTAGAACTGAAGTGATATTGTCCCAAATCATCAACCAATCAAATTTCTTATCTCTGCTTACCCTAAGCAGATAATGCCCATCTTCAAACTCCATCAAAGCATTGACCTAATAAAGACCTACACCAAGTTTGGACATTCTAGCTAATTGCGTATCACTCTGCTTACCCTGAGCAGAAAATGGATGTTCATTATCAAACTTGTCAAGGTATTTACCTTATAATAAAATAGACCAAGTTTGAACATTTTAACTCAATTAGAAGGAGAGGTATCGTGTTCTATCCATGTTTGAACATTTTAACTCAAATAGAAGGAGATGTGTCGTGTTCCATCCAAGTTGGAACATTCTAGTTTAATTAGGAGGGGAATTATTGTGTCCAAAAAGTGTGACGGGCGGACGGACGGACGGACATACAAACTGACGGACGGACGAACCCATTTTAATAGACCCCCACTTTCTTCGAAAGGCGTTGGACACAGTTAACTCTAATATTAAACTTTCATGGACTGCCTCTATAACACACTTAATAAATCATTTCAATATAAATCACCCAAACCTTACTAAATCTAATATCAAATCATCACTTTAACCCAAATTCAACTTCCTTTTCAATGATTCATGTTATTCAAGCCCAATTAATATATTTCATTCCATGTTTTATTACCTCAGTCATGTAATGCTCCTAGCATTCCTATGTCATATTTCCATGTCAACACCTATACTAAGTCCTTCCGTTATAATTTATGTATTTTATACCCATTCATCATATTTGTGTTGAAGGTTGTGTAATTATCAGGCCAGTTTAAAGTAAATGTGTATTTTGAGATGATTGTCATACTGTTTGTCCTATTAGTATATGTGTAACCGAGATTACATTATCATTTGTTTTTAGTAAATAAATATATTATTTGTCATATTGTTATAATTTTATAAGTTTCAAGATGATGGCAGTTCGATCGACAAATTCCATATTTTGTGTACGAATCAGTAATTAATTATCTAGAAGGGGAGATAATTTAGAAAATTGTTAAGATCTACTTACATACTAAATTACGTTTCAAGATGGTGGCACTTCCGATGCGATCGCAAACTCCATATTTTGTGTACGAATCAGTAATTACTTATCTATTATCAAAAAAAAAATCAGGTCTTTCTGACCTATATTTCGTCATTTTTTTTGGAAAACTTGGATCCTTTATTTTATCAAGGAGAGATGATTCAGAAAATTTCTATTGATATCTTTAGGGTGACTTTGGTAAGACCTACTTATATACTAAATTTCATGAAAATCGCAAAACTATTAAATAAGTTGTCAAGTTGGTCTCAACTTCCTGTTTGAAATCACAGCGACGATATTTCGAAATTCGAAAATCTGAAATAGCAGATTTGAAGTAAATATTTCAACGTACTCAAAGAAAAAATAATTAGTAAAATATGTCAAATAATCACAAAGTTACAGCATTGTAGGTCAAATGCATTCCTTCGTAAAATTAGGTGATATCGGATTCGTAAAATGTTTCGAAAATATAATTACGCAACGTCCACATCCCATATTTGGAGGGTAGGTCAAAGTTTCAGAAAGATCCTATGGTAGGGTGCCCCACGTGCCTACTGAAAAGTTGTACTAGACACGTTGAATGTGCACGCTTTACTTGGTTCACTACTACTAATTTTCAGACAGTCTCGCACACTCGTTGAGTCAATAAATAGCCACAGCCCGTGGAAATTCTAAACACACTATAAACTATTACAGTCGTAAAAAATCAATTGTTGACGATTCTGAATATCGGTAATATTTAGCGTTCTGGTTATTACGGCATCTTTAGAAATTACGCTCGTTTTATTTTTTAAATTGCTTTATCCTTCACATGACCGTTAGAAGCGACATATTTTGGTGTAGTACAAATAATATCTCTGAACAACTTGCATTGGACAGGAACATGATACCAGCAGTAGTTTCATTTTACTTTTACAGGGTTCGTAAAACAATTGTTGAGTCGCCCACTGTGTGTTATTTCTAAATTCGATTTCTTGTTCCAGCTTTCTGTCATGTTTCTTAAAAAAGTAGTCTGGATTATCCCCGGCCTGTCAATCAGACGGAGAATGGTCGGCGGGCTGGTGAAGTGAGACTAATTTCAAAACAAGGACACGTAACCTATATTTTACTCGAAAGTGTCTGGATGTTATGGACGACGCTCCGAACCATTTTTCAGTGTATTATTTATGATGGTTAAATGGTCATAGCTTATTAAGTACAACATGACCTTTTACTTAGTGACTATAAATGTGTGAAATAGATTTAAGACATGTTATATATATATAAATATTGTGGTGTAATTGTTGAGCTATTTGGAGATATTTATATATGGTGGGGCACCCTACCTATGGTTAGATTTTTTACTCGTAAACAACTTTGTCGGCACGAAAAATGTCAAAGGCAAATTTCGAAGTTGTGACATTTTCAACTACCAAAAAATTCGACATTGATCCCAGCACGAAAAATGTCAAAGGCAAATTTCGAAGTTGTGACATTTTCAACTACCAAAAAATTCGACATTGATCCCAGCAATCTAAAAATGTATTCATTTTGGAAATAGCAGACGTATTCTTCAAACTAATTTCACTCTTAAACAACTTTGTCGGCACGAAAAAAATCAAAGACGAAATTCGAATTTTTGAAATATTCAAATACCAAAAATTAGACCCGTATCCCGGCTATCCTGAAATGTATTAATTTCAGAAATAGGAGACGAATTCAATAAACTACGGTCTATTCTGTTTATTTACATGCCTGTAAATGTCGAGTTTTCACTATTTTTCATATTCACTTCATATTCTCAATAGCAGTGTCTGTTCGCCACTCTCTTTGGGACACAATAAATAACTCACCTCCTAATTGAGCTAGAATGTTCAAACTTGGTGTAAGTGTTTATTAGGTCGATACTTTGATGGAGTTCGGAGATGAGCATTTTTGGTTGATGCTTTGGGACACGATTACTTTAGTTCTAATTAAGTAAGTCAAGGTATTCCAAGGTGTTCCAAAATCTCGGCCAATTAAATTGTTTATCGCTCTTCTTACCCTGGGTAGAAAATGCTCATTATCGACCATAGTCACGGTATTGATGTAATGAAACTATACACTAAGTTTCATCACTCTAACTTAATTAGAACTGAAGTTATATTGTCCCAAATCATCAACCAATCAAATTGCTTATCTCTGCTTACCCAAAGCAGAAAATGTTCATCTTCAAACTCCACCAAAGCATTGACCTAATAAAGACCTACACCAAGTTTGGACATTCTAGCTAATTGCTTATCACTCTGCTTACCCTGAGCAGAAAATGAATGTTCATTATCGAACTTATCAAGGTACTTACCTTATAATAACATAGACCAAGTTTGAACATTTTAACTCAATTACTCAATTAGAAGGAGAGGTATCGTTTTCCATCCAAGTTTGAACATTCTTGTTCAATTAGGAGGAGAGTTATTGTGTCCAAAAAGTGTGACGGGTGGACGGACGGACGGACATACAGACGGATGGACATACAGACGGACGGACGGACGAACCCATTTTAATAGACCCCCCACTTTCTTCGAAAGGCGTTGGACACAGTTAACTCTAATATTAAACTTTCATGGACTCCCTCTATAAAACACTTAATAAATCATTTTAATATAAATCAGCCAAACCTTACTAAATCTAATATCAAATCATCACTTTAATCCAAATTCAATTTCCTTTTCAATGATTCATGTTATTCAAGCCCAATTAATATATTTCATTCCATGTTTTATTACCTCAGTCATGTAATGCTTCTAGCATTCCTATGTCAACACCTATACTAAGTCTTTCCGTTATAATTTATGTATGTTATACCCATTCATCATATTTGTGTTGAAGGTTGTGTCATTATCAGACCAGTTTAAAGTAAATGTGTATTTTGAGATGATTGTCATACTGTTTGTCCTGTTAGTATATGTGTAACCTAGATTAAATTATCATTTGTCTTTTTGTAAATATATATAAATATATTATTTGTCATATTGCTATAAGTTTCAAGATGATGGCACTTCCAGTTCGATCGACAAACTCCGTATTTATGTACAAATCAGTAATTAGTTATCTAGTTTGGGGAGATAATTTAGAAAATTGTTAAGATCTACTTACATACTAAATTACGTTTCAACTCGGTAGCACTTCCGGCGCGATCGACAAACACCATATTTTGTGTACGAATCAGTAATTACTTATCTAGTATCGGAAAAAAATCAGGTCTTTCTGATATATATTTCGTCAATTTTTTTTGAAAACTTTAGGGTCACATTGGTAATATCTACTAAATTTCATGAACATCGCACAACTATGAAATTACAGCCACGAATTTTCGAAATTCGAAAATCTGAAATTGCAGATTTAAAGTAAATATTTCAACGTACTCAAAGAAAAAAGAATTAGTAAAATAGCTCCAATAGTCACAAAGTTACAGCATTGTAGGTCAAATGCATTCCTTCGTAAAATTAGGTGATTTCGGATTCGTAAAACGTTTCGAAAATATATTTACGCAGCGTCCGCACCCCATTTTTGGAGGGTAGGTCAAAGTTTCTGAAAGATCCTATGATAGGGTGCCCCACGTGCCTACTGAAAAGTTGTACTAGACACGTTGAATGTGCACGCTTTAGTTCGTTCACTACTACTAATTTTCTGACCTATGGTTAGATTTTTTACTCGTAAACAACTTTGTCGGCACGAAAAATGTCAAAGGCAAAATTCGAATTTGTGACATTTTCAACTACCAAAAAATTCGATATTGATTCCAGCAATCTAGAATTGTATTCATTTTGGAAATAGCAGACGTATTCTTCAAACTAATTTCACTTTGTAGGCACGAAAAAAATCAAAGACGAAATTCAAATTTGTGAAATATTCAAATACCAAAAATTAGACCCGTATCCCGGCTATCCTGAAATGTATTAATTTCAGAAATAGGAGACGAATTCAATAAACTACGGTCTATTCTGTTTATTTACATGCCTGTAAATGTCGAGTTTTCACTATTTTTCATATTCACTTCAATTGACAACCATCAGCTGACCTAAATCAAAATTCCACTATGAACGTTATTTAGGCATTCAAGGATTCAGAAAATATAACTCCCATGTCTGTAAGTAGAATATCAAAAAAGCCCTGTAGATTTTTCACATTTCATGATGGAGACATTTCCGGATTGAGCTACAAACTCCATTTTTTGTGTCTCGTAGCTAGTATAGAAAATAAAAATCAAGGTGATCTGACCTATATTTCGTCGATTTTTTTTGAAAACGTTGACCTTTAATTTCTCCTAGGGGAGATAATTTAGAAAATTTCTAAATACATCTTTGAAATTGTAAAACATGTAAAATAATAATTACGGGCTCCTCAATCCAGATCACTGATAATAAACTTTTCCATATTAAGCAACCTATGAACTGTAAAACCAGTTATGTCATGTTTGTGATTGTTTGCTCTGGATGTAATAGACGGTACATCGGAAAAACTATAAGTATGCTAAAGACAAGGATGAACCTCCATCGACATCATATACTCAATCCACAATGTAGGATGATCCCACATATAGATGTTTGTGGTAGTTACAAATTTGGCGTTTTTCCAATGTACAAGCTAAATAACAACAACGATTTGTTAGACGCCAAATAGGCATATTTTATTGACAAATATTGGCCAGCTTTAAATGCAAAATTGTAGTAGTTTCATTACATATAGCCTAGGCCTAGTTATTGTTGTCTCATTTGATATTCTATTTATGTCTGTTTTTTTGTACTACTGTGTTACTATGACATTATGACGTCATAGACATTGTTGTATTAACAAAATGTCATTTACGTGATGAGCTTAATAAAATAAGCGAAAGTGCTAGTAATCGACTAATAATGTAGTTCTTTTTTCAAAAACTTTTATATTTTTGTGTATTCAATTCCTAAGAGTAGTTATCTTCAACTTTTCATATATGGCTCTTTCTTCAGTATAGGATTTTTGAATTGAAAAAAATATAAATATGATAATGTATTGATCTTTTGATTTTTCTGAATCTCTAACAATCTAATTATCAGAAAATAATAATTAGAAGATAACTTTGTATCTTTACAAAGCAATATATTGAAATATGTGATAGTGGTCAGGGTGGTAATGTAACTTGGACGGAATTTAAGCAGGGCCAGTTATTTCAAAGTTACATAAGAATATCCAGTAATTTGATAATTCTACCCATTCTTCTCAATGAATTCCTCAAAGAGATAACAGAAATAACTGACTGGAGAGATAACGTTTAGCACAAGGATTGGTTGAAACTTAATTTTTCTTATCAACAGGCTACTGAATGAATAAGACGGAATTACAGGTGCCATTTCACAGTCGATATTCAATATAATTCATTCAATTTTGTTTTAAATTAATGATATAAGTTTTAATTATAATAATAACCAACTCCTATATTAAAAATCCAATTATTTATTTCTCTAAAATTCAATTTCGTTCAAGAGGCTAGCACACATTGGTAATGTAACTGGACGGAAAAAAATCAATAACCATAACTAAATAAGGTACAATTTTAAAATCTAATTTATTTTTCAATGTGTGACATAGTAATAACTTCTTTTAATCATGCCCTTGAAAAAATAATCTCCAGAAAATGGGATTTAAAAAAAGAAAAGAAAAACAAAACACCCAAGATTGAATTCTTCTGATCACCAAAGGATAAACATCAAAGTACTGGAAGGCTGTGACTATCGACAAGTAGCTGTACCGACCCAACTGCATAATTATCGCGATAGTTCTTGTTTTAAGGCGTATCTGCTCCTTCCCCAACCCTCCCAGCTTTGGTACAGTGGCATTCTGTCTTTGTTACGATATAATTCTGTCTTGTTACGATAAAATTCTGTCTTGTTACGATAAAATCATTACAACTTTCTGTCTTCTTGCGAAAAATGTTCCCCACATCCCGCGATCAAAAGAATTGGACATTTTGGTAACCGCACATTGATAAATTTCTTATCCTATTAATTTCATTACAAAGTCTATACTCAGGACTTTTTTGTACATAAAATTATTGAAGTTAACGTAACTTACCTATAACGTAACAATTTGGACAGAAAATTCAGATTTACTTATCAGATGAGAACTGTATGAAAATATCGCAGATAAGCGGATGAAAAATGACAAGCTGTTGACTGTGCAACTATCGATGCCAAATATGGTAGTGGGAGTGTCCCATTAGGTATGTTCGATAGACTGACATTACATAACGTAACGGAACTGAACTTAGACGGAAAATAATTCTAGCTTTTAAAATCGACCGTATGCGAAAATGAAGGATTTTCTACCGACATAAATGAAACTGTTATGGACAGGTAGATACTATATAACTAAGAGGAGCATGAAAAACAATTTCATTACAAAGGTTTTTTATTTCATAAACAAAAATAAAAGTAAAATAAATGGACAGAACGTTACATTATCAAGGGGCCAGTTTCTGGGTCAAAAAGGGTAACAATAACAAAAGAAAGTTATCCCTCCAACTCTTTTTTCTCATAGAGCATTAAATGAAGGCATGTAAAAACCCAGGTTTTGCAGTATTAGGTGTAAATTACTCTCCAGAAATGCAGTGAATTTGAGCATATGCAGTACTTTATTTAATTTCAGTTAAATTTTAAAGGAATTTTCGATTGTTTTGCGACAGTTAATGATAAATTTCACACCCAAGTCCTTCAAATTGTCTCAACTATCTCATAGAAACATCCTCTCTATGATGAAAACACCTGATAGAAATTTCTTCACAGTGTGAAAGACTGTGGCTATGTGTTCACATGGCTATCAGCTGGGTCCCTATACTGAAGAAATAGCCATATATTAAGCGCAGAAACGAAGTTGACATACTAAAAGTGCAAAATGAAATAGGGTCCCCGTTTGAATTTTCTGCTAAAGAAACAGAAATCATTAATAAAGCGGAGACTGAAATTTTGGCACATATTAAAGGGCACCAAGACCAAGAACTAGTGGAACTTCTGAAAAATATGTGGAACATGGAAATGTCTAATGAGGAAAACAAATCACACGCAATATGGAAAAAGAAGAAGGAATTCTTGACGAAGTTACTTACGCGTGCTGAAGAAATGCAGTTCCACCCTTGCCGAGGCGAATGTTTGTCATAACACAGAGACGCTTAATTCATCCAACGCAGTTCCACCCCGAAACACCTGGCAAACGGTAAATAATAAAAAGCGAAAACAAGGGACTAAACCAAAAGAACAACCAAGAGCACAGAATAATAAAAATAAAAGACCGAATGTGCGGAACAAAGATGGGAGAAACGTGACCAATGTGTCTAGCACCCACCAAGGGAATACCAAAAAAGGGTGGTCTGGAAAAACTACTCCAACGCAGGGGCGTTTTTTTCAGAAAGGCCAATCCCAGCCGCACCGACCATTCTCACAAAATCAATCGCACCGACCTCCACAACACTACAAGAAAACCCAGCGTCACTCCAACAAAGTGACCACATTACCAGTACACCCGAAAATAATCATTATATCCTCCACAGTCATAAATGATCAAGGGAAAAAACCCCTACAGAAAGGCCTGAAATTCACACCGACGCCTAGAGCCAACATTCAAGAATTAGAGTGTGATATAAACGCTTTCTGTAGGAAGATACGACTGAAGAAATTTGTCGGAGAATCAGATGAAATTGCGTCAGAGGATATTGTGCGGAACAAAAGTCACTTCAACCCTCCCTATACAGGGCTTTGGACGAGGCAAGGACGTGACGCTGGACAATTTCATTGTTTATTTAACCAAGTTGCCACTGCCTATAAATCGCAACGCCAAATCAAATGTGTCGAAGGAGGAACAGTGCGCTATAACTTCTTTGAAATCTAACGACGCGATGGTTATTAAGGAAAGCGATAAAGGAGGTGCCATCGTTATCATGGGTGCGAAATATTATGAGAGAAACGTCCTTAAAATACTAACGTGTGTATACAACCATGGATTCGAACCATGATAAAAGAACAATAAACGGCTTAATCCAAGACCACAAAAATGAACTGACGGACAATGAACAGGATTATCTCCGGAAATTCGAATATAAAACAAGTCAGTTTTATGGTCTTCCAAAAATCCATAAAGCCAAGATGATCAAGGAGTCCGTCAAACCCCTAAATGTCGAATTCACCAGTATTTTTCAACCAGACGACCTCCCTTTCCGGCCAATAATTGCCGGTCCATGCTGTCCTACTAACAGGCTATCAAATCTTATTGATATCTTACTTAAGCCGTACGCGTCAAATGTGAAATCTGTTATTCGAGATGACATAGATTTTGTTAATACATTACCCCCAAATCTAAATGATGGTGACTTCTTCGTAACCATGGATGTTTGTAACATGCATGGCAATATTTCCCATGATCTATGCCTTCAGGCCGTAGAATATTGGTTGGATAAACATCCTGAATGCAGTCATGAGAGAATTTCAAAAAACGTTATCCTCAAAGCCATATAGTCTGGAGGCTCAGTGCGGGGAGGTGTCCATCAAATGGGCACAAAACCAGACCCAACCTTTCTAGACTAAAATTTTGCGCAGAATACGATGCCGAGTGGTAATCAGTCCGCCGTTGGGGCGTTTTCGAGATATTCGGGGTCAAAGGTCAAATGAGTTCATATGCACTGAAAGTGAATGCGCAGCCATTCTTGTGTCATGAAAATATGCTAGAATCAATCAAAAATAATCACTCTTTCAATAAAAATGTAAACTGATTTTCTAAATACAATCTGTAATCCACGCCATGTTCAATTTTCACAATTGAGAATAATTTTTCCTCAAGAAATACCATTGTTAAATTACTTAATTGTGGTGCCGCTTTGGTACCCATCGCTATACCAAGAATCTGTTTGTAATTTGTTTCGCCAAATGTAAAAGTGTTGTTAGTCAGGATGATACGTATTAGAGCGGAGGCTCAGTGCGGAGGGGTGTTCATGAAATGGGCACAAAACCAGACCCAACTTTTCTAGACTAAAATTTTGCGTAGAGTAGCGACAAAGGTAATGATATTGTCCGAATTGTCTTTTACTTTAGTAGCCCTCAGTGTTTGGATATCACTTGCCAAAGCCTTTTTTTTATCCCTTCTATTACCTCGAGGGGGTAATACTGTTTCAATAAATTTCTTTTTAGCTCACCTAATCTGATAACCCGGAGGTCTTCATCTATCACAATTATGCATATTTTTCTAGCTACAGAGAAAGGTATATTATTTTTGATATGGGGTGAGTGACATGATTTCTTTAGAATACATATCCGTTATAAGGAGTTCTCCCCTTCGTTTGACTAGAACGTCCAAGAATGCGATTTGCAGATAGTTCGTTTCAATTGTGAATTTTATATTTAGGTCTAAATCATTCATTATGTGTTGTAAATCTGCAATGTTGCCAAATCTTTCATTCCAAAGACAGAATACATCGTCTAGGAATCGTTTCAACTGATTTTCTAAATATAATCTGTAATCCACGCCATGTTTTTAAATTTTCACAATTGAGTATAATTTTTCCTCAAGAAATACCATTGTTAAATTACTTAATTGTGGTGCCGCCTTGGTACCCATCGCTATACCAAGAATCTGTTTGTAATTTGTTTCGCCAAATGTAAAAGTGTTGTTAGTCAGGATGATACGTATTAGACCGGAGGCTCAGTGCGGAGGGGTGTTCATCAAATGGGCACAAAACCAGACCCAACTTTTCTAGACTAAAATTTTGCGTAGAAAACGATGCCTAGTGATAATCAGTCCGCCGTTGGGGCGTTTTTGAAACTGAAAGTGAATGCGCAGCCATTCGTTTATCACGAAAATATGCTAACAATAATCAAAAATAATCACTTTTTCAATAAAAATGTAAACTTGCTAAATTCATCTTTGTTCTTAGTGACACCGGAGTAGAATATGAAAACTAAAGCGAAACCTGTTTTAATTAATAGTAGGAACATTTAAAACTTATTTTTAGGTTGTCTTAGCACCGAAGTTTAACTTTGGAACGTCGAAAAAGATCTTGAATAACAGATCCAAAACACCTCGAAACCTGTTTCAAAAATGCGGAAAAACTGTCAAATCGAAATCTTCCCGAGTTTTTACGTAGTTTTAAAACAGGTTTCGAAGTGTTTTGGATCTGTTATTCAAGATCTTTTTCGACGTTCCAAAGTTAAAGTTCGGTGCTAAGATCACCTAAAGATAAGTTTTAAATGTTCCTTTTATCAATTAAAACAGGTTTCGCTTTAGTTTTTATATTTTACGCTGACATTTTATTGCTTTAAATCTTTCTAGTGCAAAAACGAACAATTTGACCTTTTGACCTCCGGCGTCACTAAGAACAAAGATGAATTTAGCAAGTTTACATTTTTATTGAAAGAGTGATTATTTTTGATTGATTCTAGCATATTTTCATGACACAAGAATGGCTGCGCATTCACTTTCAGTGCATATGAACTCATTTGACATTTGACCCCGAATATCTCGAAAAAGCCCCAACGGCGGACTGATTACCACTCGGCATCGTTTTCTACACAAAATTTTAGTCTAGAAGAGTTGGGTCTGGTTTTGTGCCCATTTGATGAACACCCCTCCGCACTGAGCCTCCGGTCTAATACGTATCATCCTGACTAACAACACTTTTACATTTGGCGAAACAAATTACAAACAGATTCTTGGTATAGCGATGGGTACCAAAGCGGCACCACAGTTAAGTAATTTAACAATGGTATTTCTTGAGGAAAAATTATACTCCATTGTGAAAATTGAACATGGCGTGGATTACAGATTGTTTTTAGAGAGAGAGAGAGAGAGAAATGGGGTTTAACGTCCACTCAACACAAACTAGGTCATTTCGGGACTAACATATGGTTCAATTTTATTTCAATAATTCGCGTGCGCGTAGGGGTCTTTAGCAGTGGGAGGAAACCGGAGTGCCCGGAGGAAACCCACGAGGTTGAGAAGGCGCCCCTATCTCCATGCCACATACGCTCACACCACGGCTCGAAACCACAGCCGCAAGCCAGAGGTGACCGGCCAGCTAGAGGTCGAAGCGCGGCACTCTAGACCACTAGGCTATCCCAACCCCCGATTGTTTTTAGAAAATCAGTTTACATTTTTATTGAAAGAGTGATTATTTTTGATTGATTCTAGCATATTTTCATGACACAAGAATGGCTGCGCATTCACTTTCAGTGCATATGAACTTATTTGACCTTTGACCCCGAATATCTCGAAAACGCCCCAACGGCGGACTGATTACCACTCGGCATCGTATTCTACGCAAAATTTTAGTCTATAAAGGTTGGGTCTGGTTTTGTGCCCATTTGATGGACACCTCCCCGCACTGAGCCACCAGACTATATGGCTTTGAGAATAACGTTTTTTGAAATTCTCTCATGACTGCATTCAGGATGTTTATCCAACCGATATTCTACGGCCTGAAGGCATAGATCATGGGAAATATTGCCATGCATGTTACAAACATCCATGGTTACGAAGAAGTCACCATCATTTAGATTTGGGGGTAATGTATTAACAAAATCTATGTCATCTCGAATAACAGATTTCACATTTGACGCGTACGGCTTAAGTAAGATATCAATAAGATTTGATAGCCTGCTAGTAGGACAGCATGGACCGGCAATTATTGGCCGGAAAGGTAGGTCGTCTGGTTGAAAAATACTGGTGAATTCGACATTTTGGCGTTTGACGGACTCCTTGATCATCTTGGCTTTATGGATTTTTGGAAGACCATAAAACTGACTGGTTTTATATTCGAATTTCCGGAGATAATCCTGTTCATTGTCCGTCAGCTCATTTTTGTGGTCTTGGATTAAGCCGTTTATTAATCTCATTGTTCTTTTATCATGGTTCGAATCCATGGTTGTATACACACGTTTGTTGTCAAGTATTTTAAGGACGTTTCTCTCATAATATTTCGCATCCATGATAACGATGGCACCTCCTTTATCGCTTTCCTTAATAACCATCGCGTCGTTAGATTTCAAAGAAGTTATAGCACACTGTTCCTCCTTCGACACATTTGATTTGGCGTTGCGATTTATAGGCAGTGGCAACTTGGTTAAATAAACAATGAAATTGTCCAGCGTCACGTCCTTGCCTCGTCCAAAGCCCTGTATAGGGAGGGTTGAAGTGACTTTTGTTCCGCACAATATCCTCTGACGCAATTTCATCTGTTTCTCCGACAAATTCCTTCAGTCGTATCTTCCTACAGAAAGCGTTTATATCACACTCTAATTCTTGAATGTTGGCTCTAGGCGTCGGTGTGAATTTCAGGCCTTTCTGTAGGAGTTTTTTCTCTTGATCATTTATGACTGTGGAGGATATATTGATTATTTTCGGGTGTACTGGTAATGTGGTCACTTTGTCGGAGTGACGCTGAGTTTTCTTGTAGTGTTGTGGAGGTCGGTGCGATTGATTTTGTGAGGGTGGTCGGTGCGGCTGGGATTGGCCTTTCTGAACAAAACGACCCTGCGTTGGAGTAGTTTTTCCAGACCACACTTACTTGGTATTCCCTTGGTGGGTGCTAGACACATTGGTCACGTTTCTCCCATCTTTGTTCCGCACATTCGGTCTTTTATTTTTATTATTCTGTGCCCTTGGTTATTCTTTTGGTTTAGTCCCTTGTTTTCGCTTTTTATTATTTACCGTTTGCCTGGTGTTTCGGGGTGGAGCTGCGTTGGATGAATTAAGCGTCTCTGTGTTATGACAAACATCCGCCTCGGCAAGGGTGTCCTCCATTTCTTCAGCACGCGTAATATCAAATGAGACAACAATAACTAGGCCTAGGCTATATGTAATGAAACTACTACAATTTTGCATTTAAAGCTGGCCAATATTTGTCAATAAAATATGCCTATTTGGCTTCTAACAAATCATTGTTGTTATTGGGAAACCATGCCGAGAAAATCTGGATGAACTTTCTCGGCCAATGTAGGGATCAAACACCCAACCTCCAGACTAGTGAGCCACGTGATCCCCTCTTTACTTTCAAAGCATTGGCACATGTTTTATCTCAATCCTCTCTAATTGTATACACCAAAATAAGCAAAACTATAGCTAATTCTTCTGTAATAGTGTAATCCCCCACACCTTGGGCAGCTGCTTCAATTGCTTTTTTATCAGTAATCTCCCTGCATAACTCACGTATACTAGAATATGTTCTTTATTCTATCTATCTGCCAAATCTTACAAAATAAAGCATAGTTTGACCAATTTATAAACATGTTTGTCCCATATGTCCTTTCGGACTCAGTTGAACGACGGTTCGGACTTACTTGACGACTTTTCGGACTCGGTCTGGCGACGTTTCAGACTCTGATTAATAATTAAAAGACTAGAAAATTTATATGATAGTAAAGTTTACGTCATTTTCTGACATAAATCTAACGTAAATGACGTAAAGTTTACGCAAAATTTACGTTAGACTTATCTCAGAAAATGATGTAATCTTTACGTTAGATTTGAGTCGGAGTATCACCTGGTAGATAAGCCTTTTGAGTCACAAATATCATTTGTTTGTGACAATTCTCAATTCCATAAAACTACGAAATTCAAGCGATTTAGCTTATCTATCATTTGTTTGTGACAATTATCAATTCCATAAAACTACGAAATTCAAGCGATTTAGCTTATCGATACACATTATTTCCATTGAAGCCTGCGAGTAAACCAGAAGCCAAGTTCAAGGTCAACCCACCGACACATTTCAAAATAAATAATACGCAATCAGCTCATTTATTTCAACTCTGTGCGACTGTCCGACCATGTATGAAACTCTGCCCATCGATATTGTAACCGCCAGTTCAACCTAGCAACAGTTTTCAGTTTCAAAGCATATTTGCTTACACCCTAAGGGCACGCATAGGAAATCTATTAAAATTGCATTTTAAGTTACAATCGATCTTTGTGGAACGATTAAAATTTAAAATTACACTTTCTTTTTAGTTAAAATCTATTTTACCTAAAGTTTTTGTGAAACAGTGCCCAAATCTCTATCTTGTTCAGAAGTTTTTCCAAACATGTAATATATCCCTGAAACAAGAAGTCCTAGAAGAATAAACATCAAGCGCATGGTTTATCATCTTTGATGCCAATGCTGCACACCATTTTGATAAAAAAAATCTCTTAAAAATTGTATCCTCCTCTATCGCATTCAGAAAACAACTGACGACAGAAGGACGTGGGCGATGACATAATATACCCAAATAAAAAGTAGTTATTTCACTGACCTGTGCTTTCACTCATCCCATATACCTCATCAATCATAACATCTAAGCTCATAAAATACTTTAATGTTTCTTTGGTGATTGGTGCAGCTCCGGAAAACATAATCTTACACTGATCTAAACCAAGACTTTCTTTAACTTTTCTAAACACAAGACTGTTGGCTAGAAACCATCCAAATGGAATATCCCCTCTGGAATGATTTTTAAAAATAAATTGACCACATAATGATCTGGAGTAAATGTTTCGAGGCTAAAACTTCCTTCAGTTCAATCTAAAAAATAATGTTAGTTTTGTCGTCAGCATATTTGATAATTTTATATTCCTTGTCAAAAACTGGGAGACCTTTTTGCGTAAAACTTAATGTGAAATTTCTTATTCTAAAATACATTTTAAAATGAATAAAAATTAAATGCATATGACGTAACAACCATGCTAACAGTTTAATGGTGCGTTTGTTCTACTGATAATAATGGTATTCCCTTTATTCAGAAATATTTGACAAAAAATTATTTCAGTTGATCACTTGAGACTCACTTCCAGACATACAACGTAAGAGAGGTATTGACCTTTCACATTACCCTAAGATTGTGCAAATCTTACGAGACATTGATGTTTCACCAGCCTCAGATTTTAGCAGATTAAACTTTGATTTTTCAACAAAAAACTACAGAATTACTCTATATTAAAAGAAGAAAATGATGCAGCCGTCTTAAAAATGTAGCATCGACTTCGTCATGGAAAAGATGCATATTATAAACAGTTTTAAAATGCAGGGAAATAACACTGACATCATGGGACAATACATTGACTATTTTAACGTCATTTGACTTATGTGTACGAAACTATTAAATGGTTAGTTATTCATTTTGTCTCACTAGATTCTTTGTAAAGACAAAAGAGCCCCTGTAAAACAACTACAAAACCAGCGGCAAGATAAGGGAAAAAGCTAAAAAAAAAAGTGATTATTCGTACAATCGGAGGCCTTAATCTAGGAAGTTATGGTCTGAAATGCACGAATATATCGAAAAGGACTGAGGTATTTTGGATATAAAAGATATATTTTAAGTTTCATCATAATCGGACAAAAATTGTGACTTCTAGAGTGTTCACAAGTTTGGTATTACATACTTTTACACTATTTGTGATCAAGGAGCGGCCAATTTAATAGGCAGTTTCAGTCCGATTTTCACAAAATTCGCACTAAACTGCTATTAGGGTGATTTAAATGTTTATTTTTTTTTAAATTGGGATAAAGATTGTGACCTCTAAGGGGGGGGGGGGGTCAAGCTAAAAATGTGATTTTTCGTACAATCAGGGCCATCACCCAGGAAGTTACGACCCCATTTGCACAAAATATCGAAAGGAACCAAGAGATCTTTGGATTATAGGTTTATCCCCATAAGATCTCGGCTGTTTTCGATATTGGCATGTATCGGATCGAAACTTCGTGGATTATGGCCCCTGATTGTACGAAAAATCACGTTTTCAGCTTGTGGACCCTATAGAGATCACAATTTTGAACCGATTTTGATGAAACTGGACATGTATATTAATAACCCAAAGATCTTGGTTCCTTTCGATATTTGCGCTCATAGGATCGTAACTTCCTGAATTATGGCCCTTGATTGTCCGAAAAATCGCCCTTTTTAGCTTGTGATCCCTTTGGAGGTCACAATTATTATCGGATTTAAAAAACCGTTTGATTATATCAACGTTACATGGTAATAAAGGTTGACCAAAATTGACGACAAAATAGCCGCCGTTTGTACGCAAATAGTGTGAAAATATGTCAAGGTTGTGGACATATCAAGGTTGTGGACTCTCTACAGGTCACAATTCTTATCCGATTTTGACAAAACTTGAAATATAGGTTTATCCCCATAAGATCTCGGCTGCTTTCGGTATTGGAATGTATCGGATTGAAACTTCATGGATTATGAAAAATCATGTTTTTAGCTTGTGGACCCTATAGAGGTCACAATTTTGAACCGATTTTGATGAAACTTGACATGTATGTTAACAACCCAAAGATCTTGGTTCCTTTCGATATTTTTGCCCATCGGATCGTAACTTCCTGAATTATGGCCCCTGATTGTCCAAAAAATCGCCCTTTTTAACTCGTGGTCCCTCTGGAGGTCAACATTATTATCCGATTTTAAAAAAAAACCGTTTGATTATATCACCGTTACATGGTAATGAAGGTTGAGTTCGAATTTCGCGAAAATAGGAAGAAAATTGACAGACAAAATGGCCGCCATTTGTATGTGAATAGTGTGAAAATATGATATATCAAGGTTGTGGACTCTCTATAGGTCACAATTCTTATCCTATTTTGACAAAACTTGAAATATAGGTTAATCCCCTTAAGATCTCCGCTGCTTTCGATATTGGAATGTATCAGATCGAAACTTCACGGATTATGGCCTTTGATTGTACGAAAAATCATGTTTTTAGCTTGTGGACCCTATAGAGGTCACAATTTTGAACCGATTTTGATGAAACTTGACATGTATGTTGATAACCCAAAGATTGGTTCTTGTACAATTGCAGATAAATAGCCAATTTTCTACAAGTCACTTTTCAAGTTTTTGGTCTTTAAAAGTGGCAGTTATTATTCGATTTACATAAAATTTTCACTATATGATATCTATGCCATTTCTGATTTCATAAACTAATTGAACATTTTCATTAACACCGGAAGTAATGTAATTTTGTCAAGAACATTTACAAGTAACAAATATATAAAATGAATTGATATTGCTGGATTTGGTTGATTCTGCGTCCATTTTATTTGATGTGAGCAATGTTTATTTGGAAACCTGTTTAGTGGTTTCGTTGGTACCGGAAGTGACATATGTTCAAGAGTAACTTGGCACCGGAAATGACATGTTCAAGGGAAACGTGGCACCAGTGAAATCCGTCATTCCTGCATGCAGGTCTAGTTCTTCTTCTTATTATTATTCAGATTCCAATTTGAATAGATCTCAGCAACTACTTGTCGCATCGTTACGATTTCTTCGGTTTTACCGGGAAAGTGGGTGTGACTTAGAGGATAAAGCTATTTTGAACGTTCTGCGACAATGTGAAATGTCCGAAATCACCGAAATTATCGTTTCTAAAAATATTGCAGTAATTTTAACAATAATCATTGGATTTTAACTTTCGATACATTTTGGCATAGCCGGAGACAGAGCACATAGCTACGCTACTTTCGATTTTTGATTTTCGGCAAATCTTCGAAGATATTAGGGGCCAAATTTCGAAAATTAAAAATTTTACAAAAAACTTTTTTATTTATAAATATGTTTTAGTCGTGTTGTACACAGAGTTAAAGAGTCATCTGACTTGCACAAAAATGTTAAAAAATTTTGTCTCAGTAATTTTCCTTGACCGCCATTGGCTAATTCAGTTTTTCTGCCCTAGATTAATTATTTATTGTTCGATTTTTATAAAACAAAGTTCATATGCTCCGTTGTCTCAATTGTCAATTTTTTTTGTTACCAATAATGTTATCTGTCTGCAACGAAAGTGGCGTAAATTTACCAAAAACTACAAAAACTACAATTTTGACAGTTAGGTACCATTTTTCAAAAGAAAATATTATTTTATTTCAAAACTGATATAACTAAAAAAAGTGTCTTCTTTAAAGGCGCAAAAAATTTCTATTTCATTTTCTAGCAAATTGGATTAGGAGGTGAAAAAAGGCGTAAAATTGACCTATTTACAACCGATTCAGGCTTTTCAGATTTTAAAATATTTTTACATAACTTTTATAAACTTGTAGCTATAATCCATACGAAGAGAATGTATGTGAAAATTAGTTTGTAATATAAGCAGTTGCCGAGAAAAGGGCAGTTTTGCATAAGTCATTGTTTTTGTAATTTTGCCTGTAAAATAGTCAATTATTAATGGATATTCGCAAAAGTGACACCATTTGATTCAAAAAGCAAGTATGCGTTATATCAATTTGCTTACAATCTACAATTACCACCGGAAGTGACGCTATTTGGTCAAAAACTGCCTTTTTAACTTTTAAAATCGATATTTTTTCAACCAAAAATTATTTAATATGTAATAACAATATAAACTTTTGGTTTAAATTCACATACTAACAAAAGTCACACGGTCATATAGATATCATAAAATTGTTTCTAACTTGTTCGGTTGCCGAGATATAGGTTTTCTAAAAGTCACTTTTGAAAAATTTTCGCCCATAAAAGTGTCAATTATTATACGATTTTCATAAAATTTTCACCCTTTGAAGCCTACTGTCATAGACGATGTTATAAAACTAATTTCATGTATTTTTAGCCTTCAAAACAGTTATTTTATTCAAATGAGTCTGATTTGTAATGTTTTTACAATTATGATATTTGATGCCAATCAACAAATAGAATGGACGATCATATAGATGCCACAAAATCGTTTCTAACTTGTACGGTTGCCGAGAAATAGCCGATTTTCTACAAGTCACTTTTCAATGTTTTGGGTCTATAAAAGTGGCATAATATTATTCGATTTGCATAAAATTTGTACCATGTGTGGCCTTATGCCATTTCTGATTTCATAAAAGTAATTGAACATTTTCATCAAGGGTAACTTGGCACCGGAAGTGACATATTCAAGGGTAACGTGGCACCAGTGAAACCGTCATTCCTGCATGCAGGTCTAGTTCTTATTAGGGTTTCACACTGTGTAGCTTGTGTGAAACACTATTGTTTTTGTTAATATTATTCTTATTATTAAGCTTTCATATTACATATGAAAGCTTATTGTTTCTGTTAAAGTTATTAAGCTTTCATATGTATTACATATGGAAGCTTATTGTTTCTGTTAAAGTTATTATTATTATTTTTTTTTTTTGTGTGTTTTCTGCAAATCGGATTTCTCAGAATCTATCCATAGGATCTTTCTGAAATTTTGACCTGCCCCCCCAAAAATGGGGTGCGAACCTTGATTAAATGTATTTTCAAAACGTTTTACGAATCCGAAATCACCGAATTTTACGAACGAATGCATTTGACCTACAATGCTGTAACTTTGTGACTATTTGATCTATTTTACTAATTCTTTTTTCTTTGAGTATCCTAAGACATTTACTTCAAATCTGTGATTTCGAACCGGAAGTTTACACCAACTCGACAACTTCTTTAGTAGTTGTACGATTTTCATGAAATTTAATATGTAAGTAGATTTTAATGATGCGACTTGAAAAATGACTTTAGAAATTTTCTAACTTATCTCCCCTTGGTGAAATTAAGGATCAAAATTTTCAAAAAAATCGTCGAAATATAGGTCAGAATGACCTAGTTTTTTTTTCGATACTAGACAAGGAATTACTGATTCGTACACAAAATATGGAGTTTGTCGATCGAACCGGAAGTGCCACCATCTTTAAACGTGAAAAATCAATAAGGCTTTTTTGCTATTTTACTTACAGACTCGGGAGTTCTATTTTCTGAATCCTTGTACGAAGGCCTAAAAAATGTCGCGAATAGAATTCTGATTTAGGTCAACCGGGAGTCACCATTTTGAATTGAAAATGAAAAATAGAAGCAATTTGAAGGGCCGAGACTTTGGAGCACAATAACTCTCGTTCTAATTAAGCTAGAATGTTCGAATTTGTTGTAGACGTTCACTAGGTCAATGTTATGATTGAGTTCAAAGATGAGCATTTTCTGCTTAGGGTAAGCAGAGATAAGCATGCTGATTTGTTGATTCTTTAGGGCACGATAACTTCGGTTATAATGAAGGGTGGGCGGTGAAACTTTTGTCAATAGAGAGTCTAATAGCTAGCCTGTTGTGTGAAATCATTGTATCATTTTTTTTTAAATATCAGGGATAGCCGAAAAAAAGAGATTGAAAATCCAAAAAGTCGTATTTTTACAATTTGGAGCATGTTTAGAGGTCTTTCTAGTAAAGTCAACATACTATTTTTTGGGAACTTCTTCTACAAAGAGTCTTATTGGTAGTCTTTTAAATGAAACCATCGATCAACAGTCCAACATATCAGGAGTAGAAGAACAAAAGGATCAAACATTGAAAACGGCACCCTTTCATTGTTAAGCGAAACATGCAGTGTGGGTGACTACAATCTACGCATTTAGTCATCGTATAGAGTTTATTCAACAGTATCGAATTCCAACTGCTTAGGGATATTTTACGTGCACTCCAATGTGTACACGGGACCTTGGTTTTTCGTCCCATCCGAACGACTAGACAGCTGTCCTTGTCAGGCCCTCCGTTCTGCTCACTGACAAGGGGAACCACGCCGGAAAATCGAGATGAACTTTCTCGTTGCAGAACTTTCAATTCAGGCCAAACGTTTATTGCATACGATTAAGCTGGTCAGTTGGGGCTTATTTTCAAAAGTTTTGTAATAATCGGTTGGTAATTAAAATACCGTGCGAATTAAACTGTTAAAACAGAAAATTTCGCCCGGTTAAAATGTTTCTTGCTATAAGTCAGCAATTTCCAGATTTTAGGGAGGCTGAATGGTTAGCATACGCGCGCTGTATCGTAACGTCTGTCATTGAGTCAACCGGCGTCGTTTCGATTTCCAAGTTGCACGTGACATGGAGTATGGTGTCCAACCTCGTGGGTTTTCTCCGTGTCCTACGGTTTCCTACCACGGCTAAAGAACCGTACGCGCAAGGGAAGTTTATAAATAAAATTAAAAAACATATGTTAGTCCCGAAATGACCTAGTTTGTGTCGAATGGACGTTGAGCCGCATTTCTCTCTTTCTCTTTTATTTTTAAAGTTTTGTAATAATCGGTTGGTAATCAAAGGTACTGTAAAAGTGATAAAACATAAAATTTCGCCCGGTTGTAATGTTTCTCACTTTAAAGTCAGCAATTTGCCGATTTTAGAGGGCAAATGTTTATTGCGAACAATTAAGCTGGTCAGGGGGAGCTTATTTTTAAGGGAGGCTGAATGGCTGAATGGTTAGCATGTGCGCGCTGTATCGTAACGTCTGTCATTGAGTCAACGGGCGTCGTTTCGATTTCGAGATTGTACGTGACATGGACATGCATACGATTAAGCTGGTCAGTTGGTGTTTATTTTCAAAAGTTTTGTAATAATCGGTTGGTAATTAAAATACCGTGCGAATTAAACTGTTAAAACAGAAAATTTCGCCCGGTTAAAATGTTTCTTGCTATAAGTCAGCAATTTCCAGATTTTAGGGAGGCTGAATGGTTAGCATACGCGCGCTGTATCGTAACGTCTGTCATTGAGTCAACCGGCATCGTTTCGATTTCCAAGTTGCACGTGACATGGAGTATGGTGTCCAACCTCGTGGGTTTTCTCCGTGTCCTTCGGTTTCCTCTCAACAGCTAAAGACCAGTACGCGCAAGGGGAGTTTTTAAATAAAATTAAAAAACATATGTTAGTCCCGAAATGACCTAGTTTGTGTCGAATGGACGTTTAGCCGCATTTCTCTCTTTCTTTTTTTTATTTTTAAAGTTTTGTAATAATCGGTTGGTAATCAAAGATACTGTAAAAGTGATAAAACAGAAAATTTCGCCCGGTTGTAATGTTTCTCACTTTAAAGTCAGTAATTTGCCGATTTTAAGGGGAAAACGTTTATTGCGAACGATTTAGCTGGTCAGGGGGAGCTTATTTTTAAAAGTTTTGTAATATTCGGTTAATAACTAAAGGTACCGTGCAAATTAAACTAATAAAATAGAAGATTTCGCCCGGTTAAAATGTTTCTATCTGTAGGTCAGCAATTTGCCGATTTTAGGGAGGTTGCGTGACTGAATGGTTAGCACGTGCGCTGTGTATCATAACGTCCGTCATTGAGTCAACTGGCGTTGTTTCGATTTCTTGGTTGTACGTGACAAGTAGTATGGTCGCCTGTCCAACCTCGTAGGCCGTAACGCCGCTGCCCGGGTAAAATTTCCCTCATTGCACACTTTATGGCGTATGCCCGTCTTCATTAGCCCATTTTAGGAGTAGGACGTTAAACCCCATTCAATTTGATTTCATTTTCTCTATGTTGCTTATTTATTATAGTGGATAAATGTTTTTCTGGTTCTATTAATTATTTCATTTCTGCATAGAAATCTTGCTTTGACCAGTTTTTTTTATTGCAAAGTGCCATTCTTGTATATTGCAGTCTATGACCCTTTGTTTGAAACATGCTTAAGAAGTTGTCACGATTTCCTACTTATAACCAAACATATTGGAAACCATAATTATATAACATATCTCTAATTTTGGAAGCCCGATTACAGCTATACAAGTTTAGGTTATTTCCCTTTAGTTTAAAGATTATTTTTTTGCCCGGGTGCAATGTTTCTCACTACATTTAAATTTGTAACTTTGTGAGTTTTGACCGATTTTGATAATTATGTCTTTATAATTTTCCAAATTTACATATTTAACGTAAATATTGTAACAATTGGGATCAACCTGATTCAAATTTTTTTTTAGTTTTGTTCAAAGTTATCTCATTTAATTTTTCTATGTTTTCTTACCATTTTCATGTCATTTTTCTGAAAGTTTTGAAGTGGGAAGTCATCCCGATTACAGCAACACAAGTATCAGTTATTTCCCTTTAGTTTTCAGATTATGCAATGTTTCATACTATATTTAGACTTGTAACTTCGCGAGTTTTTGACCAATTTTGATAGTTTGTTATTCTTATCCTTTCATTTGAGATACTAGATATAATCGATGACACGTGACGATGAATATGAAAGCTTTCATATCTGCATGGGACAGTAGCAGATCTAGTTATTTATTTTTTTTGTGTGTTATCTGCAAATCGGATTTCTCAGAATCTATCCATAGGATCTTTCTGAAATTTTGACCTACCCCCCCAAAAATGGGGTGCGAACCTTGATTAAATATATTTTCGAAACGTTTTACGAATCCGAAATCACCGAATTTTACGAACGAAAAAAATGACAATGCATAGTCGTAACTTTGTTATTTTTTGACCGATTTTACTAATTCTTTTTTCTTTGAATACCTTCAAAAAATCATTTTCATCTGCAGTTTCACATTTTCGAATTTCGAAAATTCGTCGCTGTGATTTCGAACCGTAAGTTTAGACAAATTTGACAACTTCTTTAATAGTTGTACGATTTTCATGAAATTTAGTATCTAAGTAGATCTTACCGATGTAACTTCAAAAATATAATTAGAAATTTTCTAAATTATCTCCCCTTGTCGAAATTAAGGATCAAAATTTTCAAAAAAATCATCGAAATATAGGTCAGAATGACCTGATTTTTTTTTTGGATACTAGATAAGTAATTACTGATTTATGCACAAAATATGGAGTTTGTCGATCGAACCGGAAGTGCCGCCATATTTAAAAGTGAAAAATCCATAAGGCTTTTTTGCTATTTTACTTACAGACTCGAGAGTTATATTTTCTGAATCCTTGTAGGAAGGCCTAAAAAATGTTGCGAATAGAATTTTGATTTCGGTCACGTGATGGTCACCATTTTGAATTAAAAATGAAAAATAGAAGCAATTTGAAGGGTCGGGACTTTGGAACACAATTACTCTCCTTCTAATTAAGCTAGAATGTTCAAACTTGGTGTAGACGTTCACTAGGTCAATGTTATGATTGAGTTTAAAGATGAGCATTTTCTGCTTAGGGTAAGCAGAGATAAGCATGCTAATTTGTTGATTCTTTAGGGCACGATAACTTCGGTTATAATGAAGGGAGGGTGGTGAAACTTTTGTCAATAGAGAGTCTAATAGCTAGCCTGTTGTGTGAAATCATTGTATTTTTTTTCTAAATATCAGGGATAGCCGAAAAAAAGAGATTGAAAATCCAAAAAGTCGTATTTTTACAATTTGGAGCATGTTTAGAGGTCTTTCTCGTAAAGTCAACATAATATTTTTTGGGAACTTCTTCTACAAAGAGTCTTATTGGTAGTCTTTTATATGAAACCATCGATCAACAGTCCAACATATCAGGAGTAGAAGAACAAAAGGATCGAACATTGAAAACGGCACCCTTTCATTGTTAAGCGAAACATGCAGTGTGGGTGACTACAATCTACACATTTAGTCATCGTATAGAGCTTATTCAACAGTATCGAATTCCAACTGCTTAGGGATATTTTACGTGCACTCCAATGTGTACACGGGACCTTGGTTTTTCGTCCCATCCGAATGACTAGACAGCTGTGCTTGTCAGGCCCTCCGTTCTGCCTCACTGACAAGGGGAACCACACAGGGAAATCGAGATGAACTTTCTCCGTGCAGAACTTTCAATTCAGGCGAAAACGTTTATTGCATACGATTAAGCTGGTCAGTTGGAGCTTATTTTCAAAAGTTTTGTAATAATCGGTTGGTAATTAAAGTACCGTGCACATTAAACTGTTAAAACAGAAAATTTCGCCCGGTTGAAATGTTTCTTGCTATAAGTCAGCAATTTTCTGAATTCAGGGAGGCTGAATGGCTGAATGGTTAGCATGTGGGCACTGTATCGTAACGTCTGTCATTGAGTCAACGGGCGTCGTTTCGATCTCCAGGTTGCACGTGACATGAAGTATGATGTCCAACCTCGTGGGTTTTCTCCGTGTCCTTCGGTTTCCTCCCAACGGCTAAAGACCTGTAAGCGCAAGGGGAGTTTTTAAATAAAATTTAAAAACATATGTTAGTCCCGAAATGACCTAGTTTGTGTCGAATGGACATTAGGCCGCATTTCTCTCTTTCTCTTTTATTTTTAAAGTTTTATAATAATCGGTTGGTAATCAAAGGTACTGTAAAAGTGATAAAACAGAAAATTTCGCCCGGTTGTAATGTTTCTCACTTTAAAGTCAGCAATTTGCCGATTTTAAGGGGCAAACGTTTATTGCGAACACTTAAGCTGGTCAGGGGGAGCTTATTTTTAAAAGTTTTGTAATATTCGGTTGATAACTAAAGGTACCGTGGAAATTAAACTGTTACAATAGAAAATTTGGCCCGGTTGAAATGTTTCTCGCTGTAGGTCAGCAATTTGCCGATTTTAGGGAGGTTGCGTGGCTGAATGGTTAGCACGTGCGCTCTGTATCATAACGTCTGTCATTGAGTCAACTGGCGTTGTTTCGATTTCTTGGTTGTACGTGACAAGGAGTATGGTCGCCTGTCCAACCTCGTAGGCCGTAACCGCCGCTGCCCGGGTAAAATTTCCCTCATTGCACACTTTATGGCATATGCCCGTCTTCATTAGCCCATTTTAGGAGCAGAACAGTCGGACGTTAAACCCCATTCAATTTCATTTCATTTTCTCTATGTTGCTTATTTATTACAGTGGATAAATATTTTTCTGGTTCTAGCAATTATTTAATTTCTGCATAGAAATCTTGCTTTGGCCAGTTTTTTTATTGCAGAGTGCCATTCTTGTTTAGACAAACATGATCCTTTGTTTAAAACATGCTTAAGAAGTCGTCACGATTTCCTACTTATAACCAAACATATTGGAAATATTAGTCTGGCATTATTAAATCCTAATTTTATTGGTCTTATTTAAAATTAAACTTTAACGTGTCTCTTTAAAACTATTAAGTACTCTAAAACAGTAGCTCAACCTTTTGACCTAAACTCATTAATTTACCATTTTGTTGTGAGCGACTTCTTATTCTTCCTATATGACATATTGCACGTGTCTGATTTCAAAGGGGGGTTGGGTGGCTGAATGGTTAGCACGCGCGCCTGTCATTGAGTTAACTAACGTGTTTTCGAATGCCCGGTTGTACGTGACAAGGAGTAAGGTCGCCTGTCCAACCTGCCATTTTTAATTTTTTTTTCCCGCCATTTTCATTTCATTTTCTCATCCGTCTCATTACAGTAATACAAGTTTCAGTTATTTCCCTTTAGTTTTCAGATTATTGTTATGCCTGGGTGCAATGTTTCATACTATATTTAGACTTGTAACTTCGCGAGTTTTTGACCAATTTTAATAATGTTTTCTTCTTATCCTTTTATTTAGGATACTTGATACAATCAATGACACGTGACGATGAATATGAAAGCTTTCATATCTGCATGGGACAGTAGCAGATCTAGTTATTCTTCTTCTTATTTTTTTTTTTTCCAATTTGCTTATATCTCAGCAACTTCTTGTCGAATCGATACAATGTCTTCAATTTTACTGGGAAAGTTGGTGTGACTTAGAGATTAAAGCGACAATGCGAAACGTCCGAAATCACCGAAAATGTCGTTTTATGAAATATTGCCGTAATATTAACAATAATTGTTGTATTTTAGCATATGATGCATTTTGAGATAGCCAGAAACAGGGGACATAGCTATGTCACTTTTAATTTTTGATTTTCGACGAATCTTGGAAGATATTAGGCGCCAAATTTTGAAAATTTAAATTTTTACAAAAATAATCTTTATTTATTAATATTTTTATATGACATTTTAACCAAGGTTAAAGAGTCATCTGATTTGAGCAAAAATGTCAACATTTCCGTAATTTTCCTCGGCCGCTATTGGCTAATTCGGCTTTTCAGCCCTACATTAATTATTTATTGTTCGATTTGTATAAAATCATGTCCATATGTTCCGTGGTTCCATATGTCATTTTTTTTGTTACCGGTAAAGTTTCCTGAAGGCACCGGAAGTGGCGTAAATTCAGCAAAAACTGCAATATTGACAGTTCGGTACCACTTTTTGAAAGCAAATACTATTTTCTACAAAATCTCGGACTCAGTTTTTTTAATTTCAATTTTGTTTTCGGGCCATTTTGATTAAAAGGTAAAAAAAGGGGTAAAAATAAGCCATTTACAACCCATCCAGTGTCTTCATATATTAAAATATTTCTTCGATACTTTCATAAAATTGTAGCAATAATCCATACAAAGAGAATGTATGTGAAATTTAGTTTGTAATATGAGCAGTTGCCGAGAAATGGGCACGTTATTTTGGCTGTAAAAGAATCAATTATTATTCGATTTTCAATTTTTTTTTCACTGTCTGTTGTCTATGGCCACAGTCGACTATTCCAAACCATTTTAACACTTTCACTGTCACCGGAAGTGACGTCATTTAGGCAATAACTGAATTTTTAGCCTTAAAAATACATTTTTTTATTCAAATGAGTATTATTTGTAATATGTTTAGAATTATGAAATTTGGTTCCCATCAACAAATAGAATGAATCCATACGATCATATACATACCACAAAATGGTTTCTAACTTGTACGGTTGCAGAGAAATGGACGATTTTCCATTAGTCACTTTTTCTTTATTTTCGCTCTAAAAGAATCTGTTATTATTCGATTTTCATAAAATGTTCACCATATGATGTCTTATGCCATTTACGATTTCATAGAACTAATTTAAATTTTTTAGTATCACCGGAAGTGATGCCATTTTGGCAAAAACTGAATTTTTAGCCTTCAAAAGAGATATTTTATTCAAATGAGTCTGATTTGTAATGTTTTCAAAATTATGACATTTGATACCAATCAACAAATAGATTGAATCCATACAATCATACAGATACCACAAAATGGTTTCTAACTTGTGCGGTTGCAAAGAAATAGGTGATTGACTACAAGTCACATTTCAAGGTTTTTGGTCTATAAAAGTGGCAATTATTATTCTATTTACATAACATTTTCACTATATGATATCAAATGCCATTTCGGATTTCATGAAATTAATTGAACTTTTTCATTATCACCGGAAGTAATGTAATTTTGTCAGGATCACTTACAAGTAACAAATGTATAAAATGAATTGATATTGCTGGATTTGGTTGATTCTTCGTCCAATTTATTTGAAGTGTGCAATGCTTATGGGGAAACCTGTTTAATGGTTTCATTGGTACCGGAAGTGACATATGTTTAAAGGTAACATGGCACCGGAAGTGACATGTTAAAGGGTAACGTGGCACCAGTGAAACCCGTCATTCCTGCATGCAGGTCTAGTTAAGCTTTCATATTACATATGAAAGCTTATTGTTTCTGTTAAAGTTATTATTAAGCTTTCATATGTAATACATATGAAAGCTTATTGTTTCTGTTAAAGTTATTATTATTATTTTTTTTGTGTGTGTTTTCTGCAAATCGGATTTCTCAGAATCTATCCATAGGATCTTTCTGAAATTTTGACCTACCCCCACAAAAATGGGGTGCGAACCTTGATTAAATATATTTTCAAAACGTTTTACGAATCCGAAATCACCGAATTTAACGAACGAATGCATTTGACCTACAATGCTGTAACTTTGTGACTACTTGATCTATTTTACTAATTCTTTTTTCCTTGAGTATCTTAAGACATTTACTTCAAATCTGCAATTTCGGATCTTCGAATTTCGAAAATTCGTCGCTGTGATTTCGAACCGGAAGTTTAGACCAACTCGACAACTTATTTAGTAGTTGTACGATTTTCATGAAATTTAATATGTAAGTAGACCTTAATGATGTGACTTGAAAAATGACTTTAGAAATTTTCTAACTTAGCTCCCCTTGGAGAAATTAAGGATCAAATTTTTCAAAAAAATTTACGAAATATAGGTCACAATGACCTGATTTTTTTTTCGATACTAGACAAGTAATTACTGATTCGTACACAAAATATGGAGTTTGTCGATCGAACCGGAAGTGCCACCATCTTGAAACGTGAAAAATCCCTAAGCCTTTTTTGCTTTTTTACTTACAGACACGGGAGTTATATTTTCCGAATCGTTGAAGGATTGCCTAAAAATTGCTCAGAGCAGAATTTTGATTTAGGTCAATTGATGGTTACCATTTTGAAGTGAATATGAAAAGTAGTAGCAATTTGAAGAGCCGAGGTTTTGAAACACAATAACTCACCTTCTAATTGAGCTAGAATGTTCAATCTTGGTGTAGACGTTCACTAGGTCAATGTCATGATTGAGTTCAAATATGAGCATTTTCTGTATAGGGTAAGCAGAGATAAGCATGCTGATTTGTTGATTCTTTAGGGCAAGATAACTTCGGTTATAATGAAGAGAGGGCGGTGAAACTCCTGTTAATCGAGAGTCTAATATAGCTAGCCTGTTGTGTGAAATCGTTGTATCATTAATTTTTAAATATCGGTGATAGCAGAAAAAAATAGATCGAAAATCCAAGAAGTCGTATTTTTACGATTTGGAGCATTTTTAAAGGTTCTTTTCTCTTAAAGTCAACATAATATTTTTGGGAACTTCTTCTACAAAGAGTCTTATCGGTAGTCTTTTATATGAAACCATCGACCAACAGTCCAAAATATCAGGAGTAGAAGAATAAAAGGATCGAAAATTGAAAACGGCACCCTTTCATTGTTAAGCGAAACATGCAGCGTGGGTGACTACAATCTGCATATTTAGTCATCGTATAGAGCTTATTCAACAGTATCGAATTCCAACTGCTTAGGGATAGTTTACGTGCACTCCGATGTGTACACGGGACCTTAGTTTTTCGTCCCATCCGAACGACTAGACAGCTGTCCTTGTCAGGCCCTCCGTTCTGCCTCGCTGACAAGGGGGAACCACGCCGGAAAATCGAGATGAACTTTCTCGGTGCAGAACTTTCAATTCAGGCCAGACGTTTATTGCATACGATTAAGCTGGTCAGTTGGGGCTTATTTTCAAAAGTTTTGTAATAATCGGTTGGTAATTAAAGTACCGTGCCAATCAAAATGTTAAAACAGAAAATTTCTCCCGGTTGAAATGTTTCTTGCTATAAGTCAGCAATTTCCCGACTTTAGGGAGACTGAATAGTTAGCATGTGCGCGCTGTATCGTAACGTCTGTCATCGAGTCAACCGGCGTCGTTTCGATTTCCAGGTTGCACGTGACATAGAGTATGGTGTCCAACCTCGTGGGTTTTCTCCGTGTCCTTCGGTTTCCTCCCACGGCTAAAGACCCGTATGCGCAAGGGAGGTTTTTAAATAAAATTAAAAGACATATGTTAGTCCCGAAATGACCTCGTTTGTGTCTAATGGACGTTGAGCCGCATTTCTCTCTTTCTCTTTTATTTTTAAAGTTTGGTAATAATCGGTTGGTAATCAATGGTACTGTAAAAGTGATAAAACAGAAAATTTCGCCCGGTTGTAATGTTTCAGCAATTTGCCTATATATTGCGAACGATTAAGGTGTTCAGGGGGAGCTTATTTTTAAAAGCTTTGTAATATTCGAAAATTCGTCGCTGTGATTTCGAACTGGAAGTTGAGACCAACTTGACAACTTCTTTAAAATTTTTTAAATTATCCCCTTGGTGAAATTAAGAATCAAATTTTTCAAAAAAATCGTCGAAATAAGGGTCAGAATGACCTAATTTTTTTTCCGATACTAGACAAGTAATTTCTGATTCGTAGACAAACCATGGAGTTTGTCGATCGAACCGGAAGTGCCACCATCTTGAAACGTGAAAAAACAATAGAACTTTTTGCGATATTGCACTTACAGAAATGGGAGTTACATTTTCTGAATCCTTGAAGGAAAACCTAAAAAACGTTCAGAATTTTGATATACGTCAGCTGATGGTCCCCATTTTGAAGTGAATATGAAACATAGTGAAAAATCGATATTTACGGACTTGTAAACAAACACATTAGGGCATAGTATGTTCAATGCGTCTCCTATGTCTAAAATTTAATACATTTCAGGATAGCTGGGATACGGGTCGAATTTTTGATGTTTTTCGTGCCGACAAAGTTGTTTACGAGTGAAAAATCCCATTAATTTCGATAGATTGTGACAGTGAATATGAAAGCTTTCATATCTGCATGGGACAGTAGCAGATCTAGTTATTATTATTTTTTTTTGTGTGTGTGTTTTCTGTAAATCGGATTTCTCAGAATCTATCCATAGGATCTTTCTGAAATTTTGACCTACCCCACCAAAAATGTTTTACGAATTCGAAATCACGGACTTTTACGAACGAAAAAACTGACAATTCATAGTCATTACTAATTCTTTTTTCTTTGAATACCTTGATAAAAATCATTTTCATCTGCTGTTTCACATTTTTGAATTTCGAAAATTCGTCGCTGTGATTTCGAACCGGAAGTTTAGACCCATTTGACAACTTCTTTAATAGTTGTACGATCTTCATGAAATTTAGTATATAAGTAGATCCTAGCGATGTGATTTCAAAAATATAATTAGAAATTTTCAAAATTATCTCCCCTTGTCGAAATTAAGGATCACAATTTTCAAAAAAATCATCGAAATATAGGTCAGAATGACCTGATTTTTTTGGGGATACTAGATAAGTAATTACTGATTTGTACACAAAATATGAAGTTTGTCGATCGAACCGGAAGTGCCACCATCTTGAAACGTGAAAAATCCCTAAGGCTTTTTTGCTATTTTACTTACAGATACGGGAGTTATAGTTTCTGAATCCTTGAAGGTTGGCCCCAAAATCGCTGGGAGCAGAATTTTGATTTAGGTCTACTGATGGATTCCATTTTGAAGTGAATATGAAAAGTAGTAGCAATTTGAAGGGCCGAGAATTTGAAACACAATAACTCTCCTTCTAATTAAGCTAGAATGTTCAAACTTGGTGTAGACGTTTACTAGGTCAATGTCATGATTGAGTTTAAAGATGAGCATTTTCTGCTTAGGGTAAGCAGAGATAAATATGCTGATTTGTTGATTCTTTAGGGCACGATAATTTCGGTTATAATGAAGAGAGGGTGGTGAAACTCCTGTCAATCGAGAGTCTAATAGCTAGCCCGTTGTGTGAAATCATTGTATCATTTTTTTTAAATGTCAGGGATAGCAGAAAAAAGAGATCGAAAATCCCAAAAGTCGTATTTTTACGATTTTGAGCATTTTTAAAGGTCCTTTTCTCTTCAATCAACATAATATTTTTGGGGAACTTCTTCTACAAAGAGTCTTATCGATAGTCTTTTATATGAAACCATCGATCAACAGTCCAAAATATCAGGAGTAGAAGAATAAAAGGATCGAAAATTGAAAACTGCACCCTTTCATTGTTAAGCGAAACATGCAGCGTGGGTGACTACAATTTGCACATTTAGCTTATTCAACAGTATCGAATTCAAACTTCACTTCAGTGTGTACACGGGACCTTGGTTTTTCGTCCCATCCGAACGACTAGACAGCTGTCATTGTCAGGCCCTCCGTTCTGCCTCACTGACAAGAGGGAACCACGTCGGAGAATCGAGATGAACTTTCTCGGTGCAGAACTTTCAATTCACGCCAAACGTTTATTGCATACGATTAAGCTGGTCAATTGGAGCTTATTTTCAAACGTTTTGTAATAATCGGTTGGTAATTAAAGTACCTTGCAAATTAAAATGCTAAAACAGAAAATTTCGCCCGGTTGAAATGTTGCTTGCTATAAGTCAGCAATTTCTCGATTATAGGGAGGCTGAATGACTGAATGGTTAGCATACGCGCGCTGTGTCGTAACGTCTGTAATTGAGTCAACCGGCGTCGTTTCGATTTCCAGGTTGCACGTGACATTGAGTATGGTGTCCAACCTCGTGGGTTTTCACCGTGTCCTTCGGTTTCCTCCCACTCCTGAAGACCAGTACGCGCAAGCGAAGTTTATAAATAAAATTAAAAAAACATATGTTAGTCCCGAAATGACCTAGTTTGTGTCGAATGGACGTTAAGCCGCATTTCTCTCCTTTGTTTTATTTTTAAAGTTTTGTAATAATCGGTTGGTAATCCATGGTACTGTAAAAGTGATAAAACAGAAAATTTCGCCCGGCTGTAATGTTTCTCACTTTAAAGTCAGTAATTTGCCTATTTTAAGGGGCAAACGTTTATTGCGAACGATTAAGCTGGTCAGTGGGAGCTTATTTTTAAAAGTTTTGTAATATTCGGTTGATAATTAAAGGTACCGTTCAAATTAAACTGTTAAAATAGAAAATTTCGCCCGGTTAAAATGTTTCTCGCTGTAGGTCAGCAATTTGCCAAATTTAGGGAGGTTACGTGGCTGAATGGTTAGCACCTGCGCTCTGTATCGTAACGTCTGTCATTGAGTCAACTGGCGTTATTTCGATTGAAATGCCCGGTTGAAATGTTTCTTGCTATAAGTCAGCAATTTCCCGATTTTAGGGAGGCTGAATGGTTAGCATGTGCGCGCTGTATCGTAACGTCTGTCATTGAGTCAACCGGCGTCGTTTCGATTTCCAGGTTGCATGTGACATGAAATATGGTGTCCAACCTCGTGGGTTTTCTCCGTGTCCTTCGGTTTCCTCCCATTCCTAAAGACCCGTACGTGCAAGGGAAGTTTTTAAATAATATTTAAAAATATATGTGAGCCCCGAAATGTCCTAGTTTGTGTCGAATGGACGTTAACCCGCATTTCTCTCTTTCTCTTTTATTTTTAAAGTTTTGTTATAATCGGTTGGTAATCAGAGGTACTGTAAAAGTGATAAAACAGGAAATTTCGCCCGGTTGTCAAGTTTCTCACTTTAAAGTCAGCAATTTGCCGATTTTAGGCGGCAAACGTTTATTGCGAACGATTATGCTGGTCAGGGGGAGCTTATTTTTAAAAGTTTTGTAATATTCGGTTGATAATTAAAGGTACCGTGCAAATTAAACTGTTAAAATAGAAAATTTCGCCCGGTTGAAATGTTTCTCGCTGTAGGTCAGCAATTTGCCAAATTTAGGGAGGTTACGTGGCTGAATGGTTAGCACCTGCGCTTTGTATCGTAACGTCTGTCATTGACTCAACTGGCGTTGTTTCGATTGAAATGCCCGGTTGAAATATTTCTTGCTATAAGTCAGCAATTTTCCGATTTTAGGGAGGCTGAATGGCTGAATGGTTAGCATGTGCGCGCTGTATCGTAACGTCTGTCATTGAGTCAACCGGCGTCGTTTGATTTCCAGGTTGCACGTGACATGGAGTATGGTGTCCAACCTCGTGGGTTTTCTCCGTGTCCTTCGGTTTCCTCCCACGGCTAAAGACCCGTACGCGCAAGGGAAGTTTTTCAATAAAATTAAAAGACATATGTTAGTCTCGAAATGACCTCGTTTGTGTCGAATGGACGTTAAGCCGCATTTCTCTCTTTCTGTTTTATTTTTAAAGTTTTGTTATAATCGGTTGGTAATCAGAGGTACTGTAAAAGTGATAAAACAGTTCCGTAATAATCGGTAGGTAATCAATGGTACTGTAAAAGTGATAAAACAGAAAATTTCGCCCGGTTGTAATGTTTCTCACTTTAATGTCAGCAATTTGCCCATTTGAAGGGGCAAACGTTTATTGCGAACGATTAAGCTGGTCTGAGGGAGCTTATTTTTAAAAGTTTTGTAATATTCGAAAATTCGTCGCTGTGATTTCGAACCGGAAGTTGAGACCAACTTGACAACTTCTTTAATAGTTGTACGATTTTCATGAAATTTAGTATGTAACTAGACATTACTGATGCGACTTGAAAAATGACTTAAAATTTTCTAATTTATCTCCCCATGGTGAAATTAAGAATCAAATTTTTCAAAAAAAATCGTCGAAATAAAGGTCAGAATGACCTAATTTTTTTTTTTCGATACTAGACAAGTAATAACTGATTCGTACAAAAAACATGGAGTTTGTCGATCGAACCGGAAGTTCCACCATCTTGAAACGTGAAAAAACAATAGAACTTTTGCGATATTGCACTTACAGACATGGGAGTTACATTTTCTGAATCCTTGAAGGAAAACCTAAAAAAACTTTCAAAGCAGAATTTTGATTTAGGTCAGCTGATGGTCGCCATTTTGAAGTGAATATGAAACATAGTGACAAATCGACATTTACGGACTTGTAAACAAACACAATAGGGCATAGTATGTTCAATGCGTCTCCTTTGTCTAAAATTTAATACATTTCAATATCAGGATAGACGGGATACGGGTCGAATTTTTGATATTTGAATATTTCAAAAATTCGAACTTCGCCTCTGATGTTTTTGTGCCGACAAAGTTGTTTACGAGTGAAAAATCACATTAATTTCGATAGATTGTGACCGATTTTAATGATTTATTTTTTCTTCTTCGGATTATTTATATGACCCATGACATGTGACAGGAAGTGACAGTGAATATGAAAGCTTTCATATCTGCATGGGACAGTAGCAGATCTAGTTATTATTTATTATTATTATTTTATTTTTCGGGGGAGCCTATTTCTCAGTGTCTGTAACAGATACAGATCTGGGACATACTTTTCTATAAGAAAACCATATGGTGGCCACCTGATCGACTGTATTTGAAACTTCTGCGCAGACCGGAAGTGGCCGAATTTCGTGCGGTGCCAAAAAATTAAAAAACGGCCGTAGATTCGTCAATTCTGTACCTATGTTCATACAAATTACATTTTCGGAAACCTTAAATCTTTTCTCGGACGATAGCAGTTGAAAATTTTGCAATTTCAAAACTTCGCCGCTGACTTCCAGCGTTTTTCAAAATTTGACCTACATTTTTGGATACCTGAAGGCAATCCGGTTCCAGTAATATAAGTTTCATTCAGAGTTATCTCCCTTTATTTTTCGATTTTTTTCGAATTTTCTTCACATTTTGTGAGCTTAAGTTTCGTTTTACGGCCGGATCGACGTTTCTGAAATTCCTGGAACATAAAGCTATATGGTCAAACCACCGTTTAAAGCAATTTCAACAACAATCCGTAAACCGGAAGTAGTCGAAATAATATGCAATATTTTGAAAAAAAACGAGAAAAATGGGTGTTTTAGGTAAAAACACGATTTCTCCGTCCGATATCAACGGATTAAAAAAATTAAGGTATCATTTGGTCGGGCGGTGATTGGACCACTGAATGATACCCAATTCGTACGGATACGATGAGCAGGAAGCAAAATGTGGCACGCTGAAAATCAAGTATTTTCTGATTTGGAGCGTTTTTAGATGCCTGTATCTCGAAAACTGTGGTAGTCTTGTGTACAAAACATCCCATTACGACTTTGAAATATCTGGAATAGGTGAAAAGTCGAAAAATCGTGAAATTTTGGAAAATGCTCTAATATTTTTTTATTTTAAGAGTTTTCCAAAAAAATGTTGTATATTCACATAGCTGACCTAATTACAATTCTAACGATATATAATATGCATGTAGTTATTGAAATTTAATTTTCGATATTTTAAATTTTTTGCATTTTTGGCACTTTTGAACATAGGATTTCTCAGGGGCATTTTATCTGATCAGATAATGTAATATATCATTACAGAGCACTGTGGCTATTTTAGTGCCCAAACCGGCTATTAAAACTATTCCGACATTAATAACCATACCGGAAGTATTCAAAAATGAAAAAAAATGGTTAAAAACATTGTCGCACTTGCGAAAAACTTGATTTCTCCTTTACGTGATAGCGGACCAAAAGAACTAAAGTGTCGCTGGATAGCCCTATTAATGGACCATCATATTGTATCTAAATAATACGATTTCGATGGTAAGGAAATAAATTATTGTATGCCAAAAATCTAGTATTTTCCGATTTTTTAACATTCTGAGACGCCCTTTTCTCGAAAAGATATTTCTTAAACTTTTCTTACCCAAAGTCCTAACGGTTGTCTATACAGTGAATCCAAAATGAAAAGCATTGAAATAATATAAGTGGTCCAAAAATGGCCTCAAACTTTGAAAAAAGTTGAAAAATCGTTAAATTTTTGGAAACGCTCTTTAATTTATCTTTTTTACCAAAGCTACTCAATGGATGTTTCTGACACTTCTGGTACGCAAAGTTAAGTATCCAAAGAACTTCGTAAAGCTATCACAACAACGAATGTAAAACCTGAAGTAGTCGAAAAAATGTCCGATATTTTGAAAAATAATTCTTTTACGAAAACCTTTTTTATTTATAAATATTTTTTGATGATATTTTTCACAGGAATTATTGATATAAAATTAAACCATGCTAGTCCCGAAATGACATAGTTTGTGTCTGTCTAGTCGACGTTAAACACCATTTCTCTCATCTCGGTAGTGCCGGTTAATTTGAGATATATTTTGTCTCCCTTTAGGTTTTTGACCTTTTTAATTTCAGTTTATGGGTTCCAAGTTTATCATTTATTGCCTGGTGTGTATAAAGCAATTCTCAATTGCGAATTCTCAACTATTTGTTACCGATAATGATTTCTTTTGGCACCGGAAGTGAAGTGATTTTGCCAGATTTTAAAATTTTGACCGGTGTATTACTTACAAATCTGATAGAGGGTGTCACTGAATCATAACAACTACAGTATCGTTTGGTAACTCGAAGGATCGGCTATTGTATGACGCACTTCCTGTCTGATTCCTGAAAGCCGATTCAGCACTGCAGGTCTGCAGGTCTAGTTTCTATTATTATTATTTTTTTTTGTGTGTTTTATCCACAAATCGGATTTCTCAGAATCTAACCATAGGATCTTTTTGAAACTTTTACCTATCCCACCCAAAATAGGGGGTGGCTGTTGATCAAATATATTTTCAAAACGTTTTACGTATCCGAAATCATCGAATTTTACGAACGAATGCATTTGAGATACAATGCTGTAACTTTGTGACTTTTTGACCTATTTTACTAAATCTTTTTTCTTTGGGTACCTTGAGGCAATTACTTTAAGTCTGCAGTTTCAGATTTTCGAATTTCGAAAATTCGTCGCTGTGATTTCGAACCGGAAGTTTAGATCAATTTGACAACTTCTTTAATAGTTGTGCGATTTTCATGAAATTTAGTGTATTAGTAGATCTTACCGATGTGACTTCAAAAATATAATTAGAAATTTTCTAAATTATCTCCCTTTGACGAAATTAAGGATCAAATTTTTTAAAAAAATCGTCGAAATATAGGTCAGAATGACCTAAAAAAAAATGTCAATACTAAACAAGTAATTACTGATTCGTACACAAAATATTGAGTTTGTGGATCAAACCGGAAGTGCCGCCATCTTGAAACGTGAAAAATCACAAAGACTTTTGCGATATTTTACTTACAGACATGAGAGTTACATTTTCGGAATCCTTGAAGGAATGCCTAAAAATCTATCAGATCAGAATTTTGATTTCGGCCACGTGATGGTCACCATTTTGAAGTGAAATTGAAAAATAGAAGCAATTTGAAGGGCCGAGAATTTGGAACACAATAACTCTCCTTCTAATTGAGCTAGAATGTTCAACCTTGGTGTAGACGGTCACTAGGTCACTGTCTTGATTGAGTTCAAAGATGAGCATTTTCTGCTTAGAGTAAGCAGAGATAAGCACGCTGATTTGTTGATTCTTTAGGGCACGATAACTTTGGTTATAATGAAGGGAGGGCGATGAAACTCTTGTCAAACAAGAGTCTAATAGCTAGCCTGTTGTGTGAAATCATTGTATAATTTTTTTTTAAATGTCCGGGGTAGCCGAAAAAAAGAGTTTGAAAATTCAAAAAGGCGTATTTTTACAATTTGGAGCATATTTAGAGATCTTTTTCGCAAATTGGATTTCTCAGAATCTAACGATATGTTTCTGAAACTTTGACCTACCCCACCAAATTGGTAGTGAGTATTGATTAAATATAATTTCAAAACGTTTTAAGCATTCGATATCACCGAATTTTACGAATGAATGAATTTGACCTGCATTACTGTAACTCTGTGACTATTTAATCTATTCTACTACTTCTTTTTTCTGTGAGTACCTTGACAAAAATCATTTACAATTGCAGTTTCAGATTTCCGAATTTCGAAAATTCGTCTCCGTGATTTCGAACCGGAAGTTGGGGCCAACTTGACAACTTCTTTAATAGTTGTACGATTTTCATGAAATTTAGTATGTAAGTAGATCTTACCGATGGAACTTTAAAGATGTCCTTAGAAATTTTTTGAATAATGATCAAAGTTTTTTATTTGGCTACTAGATATGTAAATACTGATTCATACACCAAATATTGAGTTTTTGACTTGAACCGGAAGTGCCGCCATATTGAAACGTAACATTTGCGATATTTTACTTACAGACATGGGAGTTACATTTTATAGAAAAATAAAAGGAAACATCAACATTATATAGGTCTTGCACACATAGGCTTAGAACTTTGCAGCCAGTCCTCATATTAATTGAAATTGAATAGGTTTGATTTGATATAATTATTTGTTTTCTGTTTTAAAATTATCTAAAAAAAAAATTGTAATTATTTATGTTATTGATTTAGATTAATACTGTGTATATTTTGTACATTTTAACACATTCATCAACTTATAATGGTTTGCATAGTCATCGTATAGATCTTATTCAACAGTATCGAATTCCAACTGCTTATGGATATTTTACGTGAACTCCAATGTGGACACGGGACCTTGGTTTTTCATCCCATCCAAACGACTAGACAGCTCTCTTTGCCAGGCCCTCCGTTCTGCCTCACTAACAAAGGGGAACCACGCCGGAAAATTGAGATGAACTTTCTCGGTGCAGAACTTTCAATTCAGGCCAAACGTTTATTGCATACGATTAAGCTGGTCAGTTGGAGCTTATTTTCAAAAGTTTTGTAATAATCGGTTGGTAATTAAAGTACTGTGCAAATTAAACTGTTAAAACAGAAAATTTCGCCCCGTTGAAATGTTTCTTGCTATAAGTCAGCGATTTCCCGATTTTAGGGAGGTTTAGTGGCTGAATGATTAGCATACGCGCGCTGTATCGTAACGTCTGTCATTTAGTCAACCGGCGTCGTTTCGATTTCCAGGTTGCACGTGACATGGAGTATGGTGACCAACCCCGTGGGTTTTCTCAGTGTCCTTCGGTTTCCTCCCACGACTAAAGACCCGTACGCGCAAGGGAAGTTTTTAAATAAAATTAAAAAAACATATGTTAGTCCCGAAATGACCTAGTTTGTGTCGAATGGACGTTAATCCCTATTTCTCTCTTTCTCTTTTATTTTTAAAGTTTTGTAATAATCGTTTGGTAATCAAAGGTACTGTAAAAGTGATAAAACAGAAAATTTCGCCCTGTTGTAATGTTTCTCACTTTAAAGTCAACAATTTCCCTATTTTAGAGGGCAAACGTTTAATGCGAACGATTAAGCTGGTCAGGGGGAGCTTATTTTTAAAAGTTTTGTAATATTCGGTTGATAATTAAAGGTACCCTGCAAATTAAACTGTTAAAATAGAAAATTTCGCCCGGTTAAAATGTTTCTCGCTGTAGGTCAGCAATTTGCCAAATTTAGGGAGGTTACGTGGCTGAATGGTTAGCACCTGCGCTCTGTATCTTAACGTCTGTCATTGAGTCAACTGGCGTTGTTTCGATTGAAATGCCCGGTTCAAATATTTCTTGCTATAAGTCAGCAATTTCCCGATTTTAAGGGGGCTTAATGGTTAGCATGGGCGCGCTGTATCGTAACGTCTGTCATTGACTCAACCGGCGTCGTTTCGAATTCTAGTTTGCACGTGACATGGAGTATTGTGTCCAACCTCGTGGGTTTTCTCCGTGTCCTTCGGTTTTCTCCCACTCCTGAAGACCCGTACGCGCAAGGGAAGTTTTTAAATAAATGTAAAAGACATATGTTAGTCCCGAAATGACCTCGTCTGTGTCGAATGGACGTTAAGCCGCATTTCTCTCTTTCTCTTTTATTTTTAAAGTTTGGTAATAATCGGTTGGTAATCAATGGTACTGTAAAATTGATAAATCAGAAAATTTCGCCCGGTTGTAATGTTTCTCACTTTAAAGTCAGCAATTTGCCGATTTTAAGGGGCAAACGTTTATTGCGAACGATTAAGCTGGTCAGGAGGAGCTTATTTTGTAATATTCGAAAATTCGTCGCTGTGATTTCGAACCGGAAGTTGAGACCAACTTGACAACTTCTTTAATAGTTGTACGATTTTCAGGAAATGTTCATGAAATCTGATGCGACTTGAAAAATGACTTTTAAAATTATTTAAATTATCTCCCCTTGGTGAAATTAAGAATCAAATTTTTTTTTTACGATACTAGACAAGTAATTACTGATTTGTACACAAAACATGGAATTTGACGATCGAACCGGAAGTGCCACTATCTTGAAACGTGAAAAAACAATACAACTTTTGCGATATTGCACTTACAGACACGGGACTTACATTTTCTGAATCCTTGAAAGAAAACCTAAAAATCGTTCAAGCAGAATTTTGATTTATATCAGCTGATGGTCTCCATTTTGAAGTGAATATGAAACATAGTGAAAAATCGAAATCTACGGACTTGTAAACAAACACAATAGGGCATAATATATTCAATGCGTCTCCTATGTCTAACATTTAATACATTTCAGGATAGCCGGGATACGGGTCGAAATTTTGGTATTTGAATATTTCAAAAATTCGAATTTCGCCTATGATGTTTTTCGTGCCGACAATGTTGTTTACGAGTGAAAAATCACATTAATTTCGCTAGATTGTGACCGATTTTAATGATTGATTTTTTCTTGTTCGGATTATTTATATGACCCATGACATGTGACAGGAAGTGACTGTGAATATGAAAGCTTTAATATCTGCTTAGCAGATCTAGTTATTATTATTTTTGTGTGTGTGTTTTCTGCAAATCGGATTTCGCAGAATCTATCCATAGGATCTTTCTGAAATTTTGACCTACCCCCTCCCCTAAAAAAAAGGGGGTGCGAACCTTGATTAAATATATTTTCAAAACGTTTTACGAATACGAAATTACCGAATTTTACGAACGAAGGCATTTGACCCACAATGAGACCAACTTGATATAATTTCTTTAATAGTTGTGCGATTTTCGTGAAATTTAGAATGTAAGTAGAACTTGCCAATGCGACTTCAATGATGTCTTCAGAAATTTTCTAAATTATATTCCCTTGGTGAAATTAAGGGTCAAATTTTTCAAAAAAATCGTCGAAATATAGGTCAGAGTGACCTGATATTTTTTTGATACTAGATAAGTAATTACTGATTTGTACACAAAATATGGAGTTTGTGGATTGAAGCGGAAATGCCACCATCTTGAAACATAAAGTGCAATAAAACTTTTGCGATATTGTACTTACAGACACGGGAGTTATATTTTCTGAATCCTTGAAGGAATGGCTAAAAAACTTTCCGAGTAGAATTTTGATTTAGATCAATTGATGGTCGCCATTTTGAAGTGAACATGAAAAGTAATAGCAATTTGAAGGGCCGAGACTTTGGAACACAATAACCCTCCTGTTAATTGAGCTAGAATGTTCAGTCTTGGTGTAGACGTTAACTAGGTCATGATTGAGTTCAAAGATGAGCATTTTCTGTCTAGGGTAAGCAGAGATAAGCAAGCTGATTTGTTGATCCTTTAGGGCACGTTAACTTTGGTTATAATGAAGGGAGGGCGATGAAACTCTTGTCAATAGCTAGCCTGTTGTGTGAAATAATTGTATCATTTTTTTTCAAATGTCCGGGGTAGCCGAAAAAAAGAGATCGAAAATCCAAAAAGTCGTATTTTTACGATTTGGAGCATTTTTAGATGTCTTTTTCTCTAAAGTAAACGTGATATTTTTTTGGAACTTCTTCTACAAAGAGTCTTATCAGTAGTCTTTTATATGAAACCATCGATCAACAGTCCAACATATCAGGAGTAAAAGAACAAAAAGATCGAACATTGAAAACGGCACCCTTTGATAATGACCAGGACACATATTATACAAGATTACATAACTCTTTACAGCAGCTATGTGGTGAATTTGACTCGTTCTCAATGGTAATTGGCGGAGATTTTAACAATGTCCTAAATGTTCAACTTGGTAGATATGGCGGCAATTATAAACCGAAACAAAAAGGCCAAACTACTATATTCAATAAAATTAATTATTCTAACCTCTTAGATATATTCAGAAATTTAAATCAAAATAATAAACGTTTTACTTGGAAACAAAGGAAGCCACTGATACAAAGTCGAATTGGTTTTTGGCTGATATCAGAAAAACTTCAAGATTGTATAAAATCATGTACAATAAAACCAACTTCCTTTACTGATCACTCATCAATTCATCTACATATCAAAATAACTAATTATCCTCGCGGACCAAATCTGTGGATATTTAACTCTTCGTCAACAAATTGATAAAATCCTCTCTACCGATATGGAAAAGTAAATATTTTGACAAACAAAATAAAAATGGTTTATGGGACTTCATTAAATTTAAGATAAAGGAATTCTCTATAGAATATTCCAGAAAGAAACAAAAACTTAAAAAAGCTATAAATAATAGTCTAACTGAGGCACTGATCGAGCTTGAATCAATCAGTAAACAGGAACCTTGTAACAACATATTTATCGAAAATCTTTATGATTAATATACTGAGGTTAAACAATCATTAGACAACATTTACATTGATGAGACACAAGGAGCAATAATTAGATCCAAACAAAATTATTTTTAAACTTAGAAAAAGAACGAAAATGTGCTACGACAATAAAAAAGCTTAAAAATTCAGACGATTCTACTATATTTGACCCCATTGAAATATCGGGTGAAATATTTCTATTTAATAAAAACGTATATGCGCTGCGAGGTACGTCTTTTAAAAAGGAAAACAATTTTATAACAAATTTTAGACCCGTAGAAAGGCTAAATGAATATCAGAAGGGTTTATTTGAATTCAAAGTTGACTACTTCAAACTTCAGAAAAATTTGACGTAAATAAAGTGTGAAAAAAAAATTAATTATCGTATAAAAATGTGAAATGTTGATTTACATTGTTCAAGTTTCAAAGATAACGGCTGTATTTCGTTTCTTAAATCTCTTACATCGGAAACATGAAACATTGCTTGAACAGCTAAAACTAAGAATGTAACAAATTCTTTTTTATTGACAAAAATAAAGCCTTTGAGGAAACCTTGAAAAAGAAATCATAAAGATTATGCTAAATCAAAAGAAACGTTTGTATAGTATTACTATGCTCCAATATTTCTATTGAATCCTTCATGTATTCGGTACTAGGCTTGAAATTCATTCACATTTTTAAGGCCATGAAACACAAAAGCTTATTGATTTTCAACAAATTCCGATAATTACCCCCAGAGTTAGGAGGCGGAGGACCTATTGATTGCTGATCTTTACTACTAGAGTTATTGCCCTTGATCACTTGGACAACCTATAGTTAAAGTTAATATCCGATTGATTTATATACTGGAATCCTATTGATTTTTAACGATTGTCGATAATACTGCCAGCATTATGGTCCTTGATCACTTTTGAAAATCTTATGGACGCACTAGAGGCTACAGTTGATATCTAATAGACTTTAGATTTATACACAATGTTCAAGAGCTGAGGAACGATTTTCGATAATTATGGCCCTTGATCGCTTTCAAAGTTTTGTGGACGCTCTAGAGGCTAAACTTAATACCTGATTGGCTTTAATTTTAAACACACTGTGTAAAGTTATGAGAAGAAGATTCTTATTGATTTCTTATTGAGTTGAGCCGTACGATTTACGGTCGGTTTTGAGCTGGACGGTAACATTTGTAGGGATACTGACTACGGTGCAAATACTGACGGACTGAAAACGCGCATACTTAAGTCGATAACGGCTGGGTATTATTCATCACTTTTATTGTAATTGTATGTTTGTATGTATATTTTGGATGTAATACGTGACACGTAAATAAAATAAATTATTATATTATATTATTATTTACTTATCATAAATAGTAACCACAATTAAGGTTATTTGCGTGATATGTGGATATTCTAATGTAGAACCCAGGTAGTAACAAGCCAACAGTGAGGGTGATGTCCCCCGCCGAAATCCCAAAATAAATAGAAGACACATATTAATTAATCGCACATTTATTTTTTTCAATGTATCGAGCAATCAAACTGTACACGAAGTGTCATCCAAAAGTGTTTTATAAAGAAAAATGCTAAAACCGACGAGAAAAATGAAAATGTACCCTAGTTAGCGGGACCCTAAAGGCAGACAAAAGGGCCCCTCTGGCCAAGGGAAAGGGCCCTCGTGTCCAAGTCAATCGTTTCTATACACTGTTACTGTCGAATCGATTACTAAATGAGAATGCAGTCATTGTATTGGCATAAAAATCATCAATCAAGATGAACCTAAGTTATCTTGTCCCAAAGTATCAACCAATCAAATTGCTTATCTCTGCTTACCCTAAGCGAAAAATGCTCATCTTCGAACTCCATCAAGGCATTGACCTAATAAGCATATACACCAAGTTTGAACATTTTAACTCAATTAGAAGGAGAGTTATTGTGTTCCAAAGTCTCGACTACTCTCGACCAATCAAATTGCGTATCGCTCTGCTTACCTTGAGCAGAAAATGCTCATTATCGAACTTAGTCAAGGTATTACTGTAATGAAACTATACACCAAGTTTCATCACTCTCACTTAATTAGAACTAAAGTTATCATGTCCTATAAGTGGAAAATGCTCATCTTCGAATTCCATCTAGGCATTGACCTTATAAGCATATACACCAAGTTTGAACATTTTTACTCAATTAGAAGAAGAGTTATTGTGTTCCAAAGTCTCGACCAATCAAATTCCGTACCGCTCTGCTTACCCTAAGCGGAAAATGCTCATCTCCGAACTCCATCAAGGCATTGACCTAATAAGCATATACACCAAGTTTGAACATTGTAACTCAATTAGAAGGAGAGTTATTGTGTTCCAAAGTCTCGACCAATCAAATTGCTCTGCTTACCCTGAGCGGAAAATGCTCATTATCGAACTTAGTCAAGGTATTACTGTAATGAAACTATACACTAAATTTCATCACTCTCACTTAATTAGAACTAAAGTTATCGTGTCCCAAAGCATCAACCAATCAAATTGCTTATCTCTGCTTACCCTAAGCGGAAAATGCTCATCTTTGAACTCCATCAAGGCATTGACCTAATAAACACATACACCAAGTTTGAACATTCTAGCTCAATTCGGAAGAGAGTTATTGTGTCCCAAAAAGTGTGACGGACAGACAGACAGACGGACGGACGGACGAGCCCATTTTAATAGTCCCCCAAACTTTCTTCGAAAGGCAGGGGACAAAAAATGAAAGATCAATCCTACACACTATGCATGTTACCGTGTAACTTACCCGTTTAATAGGTTTTCATTTCCTCGTACACCTATATCCTTGGCCCATTTTGCTATCTTCAGTTTAATTCCTCTAGTGTTTCTACCAACCTCCTGCATTTTTTCCATAATTTTTTCCCATACTCGTGGAACTCCTAAGAAACCCGTCGGTCTGACCTCTTTTAAAGTTGCAGCAAGCGACCCCTACATTCAGATTTATAGTTGATTGTTAAACCAGCATTTGAAATGCAAGATATGTCAACATTTTGCAAGAGATGGATAGAGAACAAGCTATTAAAATCAAGTGGTTGCCATGCAGTATACGCCCACATTTTGCAATAGATGGATAGAGAAAAAGCCAAAAAATGCAACATTTGGTACAATTGGTAGAATCAAGAGTCCATAATACAAGAAATTACTGTCCGACAAGCTGGAATATATACCGGATCCAAGACCTTTTGGATATAAACATATATTTTAAAGTCTGTGACCATATCAAATTTAAACGCCAAAATATAGAGGAATTGTGTAGTTAGTTTAGACACTAACGCCAAAACCACTTATTCGGACACATGCGTTTGTAAGTCCAGGTCAAACTTTTCGTTGACCACTTGATTACAGCGACTATTCTTTACCAATTGTAAACGTCAATATCACATTTGTGATAGAACTGGTTAAACAAGTTCCAAATATTATTTTAACACAGAGATCATTGCTACGATAGATGTGTTGTGGAGATTTCAAGAAAGGGAAGCGACAAGAGCAAAAGAAAACCGCAAGTTATCCTTCTATATAACTCAACTGACGAGTGATAACAGATACACGGGGGAATTTCTGCTCATTAGTAATACCTTCGAAGACCAAAAGTTGTTACATACTACTCAAAAGAAGTTAAGGGTCAACCAATAATTTTGTTTGACATTTTATTAGACACAGGGAACATGTAAATCAAAACTTTTAAGCACACTTTTGGTCAGAATGAGTTAAATATGTCTCAGTGTCGAGTCTGTTATGCAAAGCATATGCACTTTTTATACACAACTATTCTGAGGATCTAATGAAAATCGCCATTTTTAGCATAATGAGGTCCAACGAAGCTGTCTCAAATTTTCGATAACTTTGTTAATAACGAGTGAAACCACCACGTGCTCGTAAGCAGTCGACACAACGACGAGGCATGCTGTCGATCAGACGTCGAAAAAACATCTAGGATTGACCTGTTACTCTACCTAAAGGAATTGCACCAATTCTTGAAGATTATCAGGTTGCCTATGATTGTCTCTCACACGTCTGCCCCACTCATCCCATGCATGCTCAATTGGTGCCAAGTCAGGAGAGTATGCAGGCCAATCCATTCGTTTAATACTTTGGGTGAGAAAATCATCAACAACTCGTGCTCAGCTTGAAGAACAGAATCTGCTTTAATTTGACGAACACTTGGGATGACAAAAGGCTGTAAAAATTCGTCTCTGTACCTGATACCCGTCAAATTTCTTTGGACGACGAAAAGTCCTGTGATGTACCGGAATTCCAGCCCACACCATTACCGTACCACCTCCAAAGCGATGGCGTTGTCTGACGTTAACATCAGCAAATCTTTCTCCTTGTCGCGAAGTCTGCCATCATTGAACTGTAATGCAAATCGGTGAAGAATACCCGTCCCCATTGTCGCCGACTCCAGTCTCTATGACGTGTGCAACAGTCACGACGTGCTGTCCTATGCCGTTGAAGAAGAGGTGGCCAAACAGCTTGTCGTCGAGATCGAATGTTATGGGCTCGCAGACGATTTCTTATGGTCTGGTCCGATACCTGAACACCACTTGCATTTCGCAGTTCATCTCTCAGACATCTCGCTGTAACAACGCGCTGGCGTAAGGCCATTTGAATGACATGTCGGTCTTGACGTTGCGACGTTGATCTTGGGCGATTCCGAATTGAATTGGTTGCCTGAAACGCTGCCATAGTCTCTCAATCACACTCTGGCTACAACCGATTCTCTGTGCCACATTCCTCTGTGTAAAACCCTGTTGACTCTTCCTCTGTTCACTCTGTTCACTCAGCTGACGTCTGACCATGTTGAAATTTCAAAAGAGAGCAGCCCGGCCATGGAAGTTTTTTTATGCCAAAACTGTTCATGGAAAATGCATAGTGCACGTGCAAGGACATAATCAACTCCAAAATGTCGTACCCTACTGAGTTTCGGCGATGCAAATAGTTTTGTGGAGCCTTGTGAGAAGACTGTCAAAATCGTTTTGTTTGAAAATGACATACGCCCTGTACACAGGTTTTGTCATCAGGATATCGTGAACCAATTTTGACACGATTTCTGCCAATAATTTTATATATATGATATGTGCATAGACAATTACCTGGTAGAAAAAAAAGGTTCCACCCTTAACGTCTTTTGAGTAGTATATATGTGACTGTGGGAGGATATCTGACAATTCAAAAGGATAATTGAATGTCACTAGATAGAACAAATAGAAAAAATTCTGTGCATTACCACGAATCTATTGAGAAGGAGTGACTATTGTAGGTAATTTTCACTATTGCGATAGTATTGCTATTGGGTAAACAGCTATTGCAATACTATTACGGATTAAGTATTGTGATAATATTGGACTATTGTGATATTTTGATTTATTTATAGGTTTAAAACTAACTACCAGGTATACATTTATTATAGAATTTAATCAAACTAAAATCAACGAAACACTACAAAGTTCTATGCAATGTTAGTTAATATAATAACTACTACAATGTAGTTTAAGTACTAATAGTTACAGAAAACATAACAAACAACAACAGTGGCTCTTAAATCTTTGACAATAAATTCTGTTACCCCAGCTGTTATAGACTAGCTCTGGTTATATTTGAGGATAACTTGTTTCTGAACAATGACATTACATTGGGAGTTTGGCAGAATGAAGACAGCCTAATGCGAAAAATGATCGGACCCAAGTGACAGTTGAGAATCGGATTTGGCAGAAAGCACTTCCATTTAATATGGTCTATTAAATTAGATGTATTTCAGCTGTATATTGCAGTGTCATTTGGCAGATTAAACAACCAACACGTTTCTTATCAATAATTTCATCTGTCTTGACAAAGTTGAAGTAATTCCATACTTTTGATTTCGCTTGATCATTTTCTCTAATCTCGAATTTTGCCATCTTTAAACAAATCAGACTGTACGATTAACCAGTTGTATTTACGCGATTCTCATAAACGAATGAACTGTCTGGACTGGACTAATCGAAAAACAAATACGGACTTTTAATCTCTAATAAAAACACAATCTCGAACACATATTTTGGAAGTAAATATTCAACAAATATGACAGAATAATTTAGGAATTTGTGCCATTTAACTTTCGCTATTACAAACTGTCGTCACAGTCGATAGTTTGGTTGTCTATCGCAAATTTTATCGATAGTTTCTTTTTACTATCGATACAGACTATCGGCAGTCAAACTATAGCGATGCATCCATTGAGGATAGAATGAATAAAAATAATGGAATGCACAGACTATTTCTGGGAGTTTTATCTTGTTCAATTCATCATGGATAACCTTTAAAGCGCCAAAGAGAGAAAATATTTACAGATGATACTGCAAAGAAAAGAAAGTATATGTAAGGCCACATAGCACAGGACAAATATGAATGTGCGTATTTATGCGGAAAAGTAGCGAGATGGAAATTGGTACATTTTCAAAGCCAATTTTGATTGCAAGGATAAGCATGACGAAGACGTTGTCAAAATTTTACTTCATTTCTTTGATAGGTAAGCAAAACAAATTGTTAATCAACCGAATATTTCACAATTTGCATTAATCCTTTCTGGTGACCTCGAAGTAAACCCCGGGCCATCTGATACATTATCTCTCGTGCATCTGAATGTAAGAAGCCTTCGAAATAAAGTTGACATAATCATAGCAGATCTCTCAAATAATTTTGATATAATATCGCTAACGAAACGTTAAATACTAATATGCTAACTATTCCGTCATTTCACGACCCCATCAGAAAAGACAGGACAGACAGACAGGGGATGGAGTTTTAGTGTATATTCGAAAAAATTTAAGTTTTAAACGAAGATTAGATCTAGAAATTGACAGTACAGAGTGTATATAGCTAGAAATCAATTCAAATAATGCCAAATTACTTATAGGAACGTTTTACAGAGCCCCTAACTCTACCACTGATTTTAATAATAAGATTGTTGAATCAATTACTAGGTCAATATATGATGATATCAATAAATGTTTTATATTAAGAGATTTTAATATCTATATGAATGTTAAACAAAATACTTTTATACATAACGCCATTAATTTTTTTGATTTAATTCAACTCATAAACAAACCTACAAGATACGACAGTAAAGGAAATAATTCTTTGATTGACTTAATTATATCCAATTGTTCAGGTTTTACGACTGGTTCAGGATGTTTCGATAATTTCTGTAGCGACCACTGCCCTGTGTACTGTCGATTAAGTTTCCAAAAACCGAAAGTAAGATGCTATAAAAGAACTATCTGGGGCTATAAAAATACCAACTATGAAGGACTAAGACATGACGTACTATCCACCAACTGGGACGATTTTATCGACACTAACCTTATAAATATATCTTGTAATAATTTCACAAATGAATTGACAAGTCTTGCCTAAAACACATTCCAAACAAATTAGTAACCATTAGACCCAGGGACCAACCATGGATGAATAACAGTATAAGAAAAATGAGTAAAAAGAAAAATAAACTCCACAAAAAAGCAGTAAAAGAAAACTCAGACATATCCTGGTAGAATTTCAGAACTATAAGAAACAATTATATTGATTTTATAAGAAATTGCAAACGCGAATATTTAAAAATTGACGATAAGATTATCGATGAGGAAAATTTTGGTAACAACAACTGGTGGCACCGTTAATTTTTTTGTAGTGTAAACGGGTCAAACACAACCGTGCCATACTGAGTACCGTGCCAATATGGCCCACTGAAGTGAGGTGGTCTCGGAACCGTGCCAAGAACGGCACACTTTAAATTTTCGTAGTGTAAACGCTAACCGGTCCGAGCACGGATTACTGCGCATGCGCCAAATGAACCTTGACCTTATTTCCCCGCGAACATTGACAGTTCTGTCATCAGTTCTGTCAAAATGGCTAATACAAGCTTTGAGTAATACAAGCTATTTTTATAATCGACATGATTATTCGCTTTCGCCGCCTCTGGTAGCATGATATCATTGAATAACTCGAAAAAAACTGCTTACTCATTTAAAATAGGCATCAAAATTGACCATTCTTGATTTTTTTCGAACTCTCAATAACAGACAAAACACAAAAACAGAAAGGGCCAAACGTATCAAAATCTACCGCCAAAATTGTTTTCATCTGGGTAACTTGCATAGGGACTGAAATTAACTTTTCAGTGAAGAGTTCCACATTTGGCGTGCTTGGCACGGTTCCGAGACGGGGACATTTCTTGAAATTTATCGCGGCCTGGCACCGTGCCTCGTACGGCACGCTTATCGCGGCCAAGTGTAAACGGGGCTATCGACGCAATGTCGCATGTAAAGGCTATCAGATGTTTCCTCATTCTGCATAAGGTTCCGGTTAGGTTTGTCAGGTAGTCTGGCCCCTTTAAAAGTTCATCATTCAGAGATCGATCATGTTTCAAACTTGCATTAAATACCACTCGAATCTTGTGCTTTCGCTTATGGTAGACACCATGATGAGTAAGATAATATGGTTGTACAGCCGGATGGTGATTTTCAGGTATCGTAGATATGGATCAAATTTCTTCCGCAGTCTTCTTAGAGATTGCTCAGCTATGCGTACGTTGTCTCCAAGAAATGGGGGATTATGTCGAAATGGTAAGTCAACCGTGTAGTGGTTATCAAATAAAGTAATACTATTGGTAGCGATAGCAACAAATCGTTCATCTTCTCGTGAAAGGCCATTGAATTCGCAGGAGTCTTCAACGAATTCTCTATGTCGAAGAAGATCTCTATTGGTACATCTCGTACAGATTCGGTTTCAGCTATCATGAGCAGGTTGTCATCCTTGTCAGAAATAGGATTTCGAACGTTCAGGTAATTACATGTAATGTGTGTTGGCTTCTTGGCGTAAAGTATGGACCACCCGAGTCCATTTCTTTCAGCCCAAGGCGAAGACGCTGATGCAGGGGAATAACTTCTCGAGGAGATGTAGCTAACGGCATATTTCGTCCAATCATCAACGCTATAGGTGCTGAGGATTTTGCTGGTATTTCATCCACGATATCCCTTAAGTATTTAAAGGCCCTTGCTGCTGATTTGGTAGGTATTTGGTTTCGGGATATGGGTAAATTGTCTCTGGTAAAGCAAGCTGGTAGTTCAAAAACTTCTGTTTTGTCAAGATTTAATATCTCTAAATCTTTTATCGGTTCAGAGTGGATGGTTTTGGTGCAATGCATTGTTGTCAACTCAATTGCCACTTCATGGTCTTTCCATGTGTGTTCAGACGCAAAATCGTTATCAAGAAAGCAGGAATCCGCTTCTGCGTCTGAGTACATGTAGCATTCAGTCAAATCGTCAGGTAATTCTTTATGACGAATGTATCCCAAAGTAATGTGAGCTAAATCGTCGATGCCAGAAGAGTCTTTTTCGTCCATTGGTTTGTAAGATCCAGCAACGTTTGAGGTTGATTTCAAAGTTTGTTTGTATTGTGGAGCACTAGGATTCAGCGGCATAATATCAGTTTGGTGTTTATCAGGATGGAATAGCGAAATATGTCCTTTCTGGTTACACACCTTGCAGGTCTTCCAGTTAGCATTAGGACAATCATCTGGTTCGTGTCCCTTGAAAGTGCATCTGTAACACATATTCTTGGTTTTCAGAAAAGTCTTTGTCTTGAATTGGCTTTTCTCTTAATTTTGGACAGTGTTCTAACCAATGACCGCCACTAATGCAATAAAGGCAGTAAGGACTTTATCAATGTCTTCCATGTTGGAGTTGTCTAAAATTTGTTTACCGGTACTGTTAATAAATCTGTCAATATTGTGGACTGTTGAGGACAATGCCGCTCTTGCCTTGCCTTTTTGTGAAGCCCGTCCTCTTGGTAGGTGAAAGTCGTCCTGATTGCTTGTCTTCGCCAGTACTAGTAGCAGGTTGAGCGCCGTCTGTTGACATTTTTGATATAAGTCAAACTTGCTCGGACTTTGATTTTGTAGAAACGTTGGTTCCTTTGATCTCAGGAATTGTCTAAAACCGTGACTGTCGTGGGGATTCGTCTAAAGTATACGATCTCAATTATAACAAATTTTCTTTACTTTATATTCAGCTAGTAATATTTAGTTTGAACCATTGGTGTAAGATAACGTTGGTTAAGCTTTCCCAGTTACAGACTTTATAATGATATACTGTCTCTTCCATAGTTGTGAGGTAACGGTACTTTTTATTTACCTAGATACAGATCTTCATAAAATAGTGTTTTTAATATTGTTTTAAGGTTACGGTACCATATATTTATCTAGAGTATGATCTCAGAATAAAAATTTATTTTAAACATAATTGTAAGATAACGGTACTTTATATTTGCCTACATCTTCGGAATAAAATTCGATTTGAACATATCGAGGGCTCAGAACCAGAAGTGAATATCTCCAATTTAAGGTTTTGTTTATTTTTGACTACATTTTGTGGTATCTTTATGTGACAGAAGTGTCTAGGGCCTGTGGTCAATCAAATACATAAAAGACGATGTCTTTTTTGATTCGAGTCCACCAGAATAAAACTGTTTCAGGCAGAAGTGAATATCTGGGATATGGTCACTTCTGGCACAAATATGATTTGGTCAGAAATGGTTATGTGGCACATGTTCAGTTCTGGTTGAACTGTTTTGTGCTATTTAGAGTAGCTTCCCTTTAGCAAAATGGAGAACATGCCTAACAAAAACAGATTGCCGAAGAAGAAAAAGCGTCAAAAAGGTGAGATTTCTTTGAGAGTTTTCAGTCATTATCCTTTTTTAGTTAAAACTTATCATGCCTTTGCAATTAGTACCTCAATTATTGTTGTATGTCTATGATGTCAAACAAAACAGTGGGTTGTAATATATTTTTGGCGGCAAATTGTCAGAATACGCTGTTGGCATGCCCTAAAAAACAATCATTCATTCCTAACAAGTAATGTTGTTCCTCTCCCCTTCAACTGCTAAAGACCCCTACCCATTAATCTTTGAAATAAAATTAAATTATAACATTTAGCGCCTAATTGGCTTGGATTTCGTCAACTGGACGCCCTCCAAACCCCACACCGGGCTTAGCCCCCCCCCCCCAATATTTCGCCAAAAATGATTTCTTAGGAGTGTTCTTAGCTGCCCCCCCCCCCAAAAAAACCCCATTCGGTAGCCTCTCCCCCCCTCCCCCCAAAAATAAAATTCGATGAAGTGGCTAAGCAATGGCCCGAGAAATCCCCCTCTGGCCATTGCTGGAATGACGTCTGTTTCTTGAACTTATGCGGGGGTGTGTCTATTCTTTCCGTTCAATGAAAGCTATCACTTAAATACAGCAACATGACAGTCCTTCGTTTAATCTGGGTCTTCCCTAAAACTTTGGACGGTGATTTAAGGTATTAAAAACGGTGAAAGTATGTCCGTTTCCAAACAGTATTGTTTACATTTCATTCGACTTGATAGCCTCGTTTGTCACGCAATTAGTTTTACTGCAGTATTCTGCTATGCACGGGTTAATTAGGCATAATAAAATCGTGAGCCATGACGTAACGTTATGTAAACATTATTTGGTCCAATATTGGCACTCGTTTTAAATGTAAAGCTTTTGTAGGGAATCTAGTGATTGGTTGGTAGACGGACTACTAACCAATCAAAATTTAAAACAACAATATCCACTCATAATAGCAGTGTGTAGTAGGATTACCTCTAATCAAACGCAACACTGCGCGGAGTATGGCTAAGGGCCCGCCCCACACACCCCTTCCATTCACGATCTCATTTTTCGCAATCATTGTTTTTACATTTTTTTCTGAATTCTGAAATAGTCAATTGTTGTAGATATTGAACTATTTGTCTTTTCAGAATTGAGTGCAACAGATGTCCTTAACATATTAATGGAGACTGCGAGTGAATGTAGCAGCAGGCAGTGATGAATATGACGAAGAAGACGATATTGTGGGAGATCCAGATTTTCACCATTCTTCAGAATCTGAACAGTCTGTTGATGTAGATAAACGCCAAATTAAAACACCCCCCGAAATATTGCCTGAAGATCCTTCTCTAGAGAATTTAGTCGTGCTCAATGATACCAATGTTTTGATCACAGACAGATAAAGCTGTTATAGTTGGTGATGATGTTTTTGAAATCATTGAACCCGAAGTAGGCCTAATTGAAGATGAAGCCAATGCAGAAAATGGATTGGCGATTGATTGTAGTAGTAGTAGTAGTGAACTTGCTGATGGTGATGAAGTTGCCACCAGTAAAAAAAACACGTACGCGGAAGAGAAAGAGTGACCCAAGTAACTGGAAGAAGTCTTTCAGAAAGAAATTAAATTCTCTCGGTAAGGCACACATTGACAGTACGGGAAAACAGAAATCGGCCAGAGCACCTTGGAAGAATAATTGTTAAAATTGTCGGTTCCAATGTGATAAGAAATATTCTGTAGAAGAAAGAAATGACATCTGTACAGTTTACTGGAACCTTGAGGATTATGCTAGGAAAAAGATTTTATTCTTTCTAGTATTACAGTTTTGGGGACAGAGAGATGTCGGTTAAAAGGACAGAGGAAGAAAGAGAAGTCAAAATCTATTCAGTATTATTTCATAACAGGCAACACTGACATACGAGTATGAGAGAAGTTTTTTTTCAAAATACACTTGATATTAGTCATGGCCCTGTTGATAAAGCTGTTAAAGGGATGGGTAAGAAAGTGATAAACAAGTATTTATTGGTGAAGATCAAAGAGGCTGCCACGTTCCTGTCAATAAAACCCCTCAGAATGCTCTAGACAAAGTTCGAAATCATATAAAGAGTTTCCCGGTTGTCGAGTCACATTACACTCGGAAATATACCCACAGAAAATACCTAAACCAAACTTTGACAATTTCAAAAATGTATCAGCTTTATGTTGATCAGTGTAAGTTAGCTTATCCATCTACAAACCCTGTTAAACAAAATTTCTACCGGAATATATTCTGTGAGGAGTTCAACTTATCTTTCTTTAAACCTAAAAAAGATCAATGTCTAAGGTGTACAAGGTACACTATGATGGCAGCTAGTGATAAAGAAAACGCAGAATTTGATATTCAAGAACATCTAAGACGAAAACGAGAATCTAAAAAGGCTAAGGAAGAAGACAAAATACGGGCTTATGAGGATGATTCCTTCGTTTCAGCTACTTTTGACCTCCAGAGTGTCTTACAAATACCCCACAGTAATGCATCTTTAATGTATTATAGTAGGAAAACTTGTCTTTATAATCTTTGCATTTGGGAGGCTCGTAAATCAAATGATCCATTATCTCAAAATCATGTTTTTGGAGATATTCACGTCTGGTTCTGAGCCCTCGATATAATGCTGTGTGATAACGGTACTTTATGCTTACCTAGATACAGATCTCATAATAAAATAATGTTCTGAACATGTGAAGTTGTAGGATAGCGGTACTATATACTTATCTAGACGCGAATTTGTTTTAAATATTTACGTCAGATAACTCTTGCTTAGCCTTACCTAGTTATAATCCTCAATAATATATTGCCACGAACATACATGTAGTTGTAAGATAAAACAATATATACATAACTCATAATAAACATACTGTTTACATGGTGACGATACTCTATATTTGCATATATACATATCTTATAATGATATATATTGTCTCGGACAAAATTTTAAGATAGCGGTACTCTGTACTTACCCAGATGTAGATCTTATAATAATATAACATTTTGAACATACATGTAGATAATAGTACTCTAGTCCTACCTATACACATTACTCATATTAATTGTTTGTTTTGAATATACATGTAGCTGTGAGATGATGGTACTCTGTACTTGCCAAGATACATCTTTCGTAATGAAATACTGTTTCGAATACTGTTTTACGATAACATACTTGGCACAGAGCAAACCTGCCATTATTATTTATATTTATTCCTTTATTTCTTTATATGTTATTATTACAATATCGTTACGTAGTGGAGATTTCGAGGAAAATCCGGGACCATTATTCTTTATGTTTATTCCTTTATTTCTTTATATGTTATTATTACAATATTGTTACGTAGTGGAGATTTCGAGGAAAATCCGGGACCAAATGGCAACACATCTTTCGTGCATCAGAATGTAAGAAGCTTACGTCATAAACCTGACCTTGTTTCCGATGAATTCTCCGAAAATTTCGATTTGATCTTGTTAACCGAGACATGGCTTGACAAAAGCATACCATCGGACAACCTTTCTATCCCTGGTTTTAATGCACTAATTCGCAAAGACAGGGCTACAGGACAGGTTGGAAGAGTAGCAGTTTATTCTCGCAACAACATTTTAACAAAACGCAGATCTGATTTAGAAACCGACAATACAGAGGGCAATTGGGTAGAAATTAATATTCATAATAATCATTTTTTAATTGGCACTTTTTATAGACCCTCAAATTCCACTTATAATTCCAATTATATAATTCTTTCTTCAATTCGTTTTTGTTGGCAGCAGCAGATGACATCTTTTTACAAAATCCAATACTTTTATTCATTCGGCAAATGTTCTTTTCGATTTTAAACAAATTGACAAGGATCCAACCAGATACGGTAATAATGGTAACAATACATTCATTGATTGATCTAATTTTAACGCATTGTTCTGGTAATATTTCTGATTCAGGTTGCTTAGATAATTCCTGTAGTGATCACTGCCCTGTGTACTGTCGGTTAACTTTTCATCGTACTATATAGAATTATGATAAGACTAACTTTGACCAATTGCGACGTGACGCTGGAAGTATTTTATGGGACTCCACTATTGACAAAAATTCTTTTGATATTATATATGCCGCCTTCACATGCGAGTTAATAAATTTGGCAAGAACACATATCCCAAACAAAATAGCAACCATCAGATCAAAAGACAAACTTTGGATGAACAACACTATTCGGAAAATGAGCAAAAAGAAAAACAAAATTCACCGGAAAGCAGTAAAATCATACTTGGGCCTCGACTGGCAAAAATTTAGAAATATAGGAATGACTATAATATAAGCTTGATTAGAAAATGCAAAAATGAATATTATGAAAAATTAGACCAGAAATTGAATGATAATGAAAATTTTGGGAAAATAGATTGGTGGCATATAGACAACTCGTTTGTGAAGGGTCAAAGATCAGAAAAGGGAGATATTCCGCCTCTTATGAACAATGGGTTTCCATATTTTAATCCGAAGGACAAAGCAAATTGTTTAAACGAATACTTTATTAACCAATCACATCTTGACTACACAAATGCACAACATCTTGAACTCGAACTAAATCCCTTTTAAGTTTGTCACCTAAAATTAACACCTAAAGAGGCTGAAGACATGATTTCCATTATTGATACTTCAAAAGCTATAGGCCCAGATAGCATCAGTGGAAAATTCCTTAAATCCAACTGCTTTGAAATTAGTAAACCTTTATGTAACATTTTTAATCTGTCCCTTGCGCTAAAAACCGTTCCAAATATTTGAAAATCAGCCCACGTAACGGCAATTCATAAAAAGGCGACCCATCATTATGCGGAAATTACAGACCAGTTTCCTTATTGAGCATTATAATCAAAATTTTCGAAAAATGCATCTGCAAACATGTATTTAACTTCTTTAAGGATCACAATATTATTACTAATTTGCAAAGCGTTTTTTTTGCAAGGAGACTCAACTACTTACCAACTAAGAGATCTTGTGCACTTCTTCTGTCAGGGTCAAAGCAGGGTCAATATACGAGAACGGTGTTCTGTGACATCGGTAAAGCTTTTCACAGAGTTTGGCATGTTGCACTCTGTCATAAGCTTGGGGCCGTTGGGATCAGAGGAGACTTGTTAGAGTCGTTCAGGGAGTACTTGTCTAACAGACAGCATGATAATATTGTTAACAGAACCTCCTCTGAACCATTAACAGTCCCGGATGGTGTCCTACAGGGCTCCGTTCTCGGTCCATTGCTTTTCATTATATACATCAATGATTTAGTAAATAGCATAAAATCAATATTAGATTACTGAAGACACTAGTAAAAATAACTGACTCCGAATGTGCGGAAGTCTTAAATGATGACCTAGAGAGAATAAACCTTTGGGCTAAGACGTGACTTGTATCTTTTAACTCGCTGAAAAGTGAAACACCAGCACTAACAACTAAAAAGAATTTATTTCTTCCGACACTAGATCTAGACAATGTTGCAATCAAAGAAGTTTCTGAGCACAATCACCTATGGCTGACTTTCCAAACAAACTGTAAGTGGGATGATTTTGGTCGCAGATCTCTCCAAACCATGTATTCTTCCTCATTTCGACTACTGCGACGTTATTTGGGATGGGAGTACCACCGAACTAACACATGATCTAGAAATTTTACAACTAGATGCACTCAGGACTATATGCGGTGCTGTGAAAGGTCACCAAGTGTTATATAAGGACACCGGGTTTATTACACTGCAGGAAAGAAGAAGGCGACATAAATTAATTTTATTCTACAAAATCATGAACCATATCACCCCTAAATACTTACTTCAACTGATACCACCCAATATTAATTCTTACCTCTGCAGATTTTCTTTATTTTCTTCTTCTATTATACCATCTACAATTCGAGAATGGAATTTACTCATCTTTCTACAAGAAACTTACCTACTCTATCTTTTAAATCTAAACTCGGCTACCTTGATCGAATTATACCTTCATCATACTACTCTGGCAAAAGGAAAAATCAACTCCAAAACTCTCGCCTTCGACTCTCTTGCAGCGATTTAAACGGACATCGCTTTCTCAGGCATATTTCTGACAGCCCTATATGCGATTGTGTCACCCCTTTGAAGACTCCGAACATTTTCTTTTAATCTATCCCTTACGTTCAGATGCACGATCTGCGACAATATCAAAACTTCCAAAACTTTATCAAAATTCTCAAAATTTATTATTCGGAACTGAAGGAATTTTTCAGCAGTACACAACTTCCTCGAGATCTCCAAACGATTTTGAAAATTCTGTTTGAAATTGTATGAAATATAAACATTTTGATTGTGGTTTGTATATATCGTGTATATAATGTGTATAGCCATCTTATAATTTAATTTTTCCTCTACTTTACTTTACAATATATATTTATTTTTGTACTTTTATGGAGAGGGGGTCTTTAGGCGTCTGCCTGTTTCCCATTCCAGTTTCTGTGAATAAATATTGTTTAAAATAAATTAAAAAAAAAGCTCTATTTCTGGGGTGAATAAAAATCCCGTAACTAATACTTTTGATCCCGTTGCCAATTCCTGGTAGTTTTCAGCAAGTACCCGATTCTGAGCCAGGTTGCACCAACAGGTATCATGCTATTTCCGGACTAGTGTCACCTGATCGTGCTAATGCTTTCGATGCACGAGCTGGAAGTAGATATAATAATTGAACTTGACATTATGATGAGGCACACTCTACACACCACAACTCTTGTAATTGCAAGGAAAAGTCTCTGAATTAAATAGCAGTCTTTAGCCATTCATTCCTGTTGGGGTTAATAGTTGTTCCCAAAGTGCACCGTCTACATCTTCGGTAAAGTACACGATGGAGTGTTTAGTTTGAATATGATAATTGGGGTGAAACACGTTTCCTTGCACGAGTGTCAGATTTCATTTCAGGCCGAGTCACAACCAGCCAATGAAGTTTGTGGCGTTACTAAAAGACCAGTTGATGCTCGGACTCCGTTTCCAAAATTGTGGAAGGATGTAGCTTGGATAAAAAATGCAATGTTTGACACTTGTATGCTGTGTTATGATACACGGTTCACCCAACACAAGCTGCTTGAATCCGAACGTCTTTGTTTGACCGCCCTTCTGGTCAGTATTTTAGATCACAGTCCAGGCCTGGTCCAAATTCTCCTTCCCGCAAGCTACCTTGGAATCCTCTGGAGTTTGCAGGTGATCGTGCTGCCCAACAGCGATTTTCACCATCTAGAAATCGTGATCTAGATACAAAATCACTATCAGCTCCAGGGGATAGACCAATGGACAGATGCAGCCCTTTGAACTGACGTCGACTGACTGGGGGCGCTTAACCAGAATACCGAATTCATAATAGTCCGGGTTAAAATTAAGGGGGGGGGGGCACCTGGAGAGGTAGAAATTCTCATATGGTTTTTCTAGACCAAAATATATGAGGTAAACAGGCCGTATTCTGAACGTTTTTCTGTGAGGGCGCTTTTTTCAAAATAGTGGCTGAAATCTCATATATAGTGACTATGTGGGTTAAATAAGGAACAGTGATGCATGTTTAACCACTTTTAGCATTAGTTTTTTTCATTAGATTTATTCCCAATCAAACCACGATTGTATTCCAGACTCTAGAAAGTGATAAAAAAAATGAGGGCGCTCTTCAAAATGTCCTCCAAAATGGATGTGAAAATGCGGTCACTCTTTAAAATAGTAAGTTACTTTCCAGATAGTAAGTTAAAATTTAATAAGTTTCTATATGATATCTGAAAAGATGTTTGACATCTCATTCTTGAGGGAGCTGAAAGCGTAAGGGCTTATACTGAATTGTCCTTACAATGTATCCTAGTATGACAAATCACTCACAATGTTATATCATTAATTTTCTAGGTCGCTCAGATATGTGCAATCTGTAAAGTCTTCACACTCCTTTTCGATAAACAGCTCCTGCACATCTTCAGGCACCATCGTCTCCATCCACTTAGGCTCCATTTCTTCATTCCAGCCATTGCCACAAGCATCTGTACTTTCATAATCGTTTATGCATGTCGAACGTCATTCTCGAGCTATGAAATGCGCCCTGAGTTTATGAAGCTGCAATGTTTGATGACTATGGAAGGGTATCGCTGCCAATATTAAATGCTCTGCTAAAATGTCTTTTCCATTGATTATATGTAAAAAGTACAATGTACAAAGTCACAATATCGGTAATGATAAAGTCTAAATACCTCTAAGGCCAAAGCTAAATGTAATGTGTCAAATGACAAATGTTTTAATGCAAAATGCTGTTCTTTGACATTTCTACATTTTACATTTCTCTCATTACAAATTACATTTGCGCTCTGCCACATTTCTACATTTTACATTTCTCTCATTACAAATTACATTTGCGCTCTGCCACATCTCATTTGTCATTCACGCTTTCTTTTTATCAACTTGCGCATAGCATCTTCTTAAATATGCAAATATAGTATACTACGTGCTTTATTAACATATATACGGAAAAGACCGATCTTTCTTGAAATAAAAATATGAATAATTGCTCCCACGGAAAGATAACTCAGTTATTAGTTGTTTTTCTTTTTAAATTATTTATTTATGTTTGTGCTGGTTAAAGGAAAATATAAATTTTCGTTGAATCTAAAAATATGAGCATACTGATCAATCTCTTCGCCGAATTAGTAAACATTTATTGGTATTTTTGAAAAAAAAAATAAGTATAAAAAACAGAAACGATTGAATGTAAATTAATTTTAATTTATATATGCGTTGCGACCTATTTGTGTGAATTTCTAGGTACCGTACCAAATATCAGTGATTTAGCTCCTTTCAGTCATCTGTGCAATACACTGTTCATTTTAAGCATACCTGATTTCAAAACAATTCTCACTCATGCATGATAATCATACTACACTTAGGCTGCCTGTCGACAGTTAGCTCGGCTTGTGAACAGGCACCAAACTTCTTGTCTGACATCCATCTACTTCATACTTCGAGAAATAATCTCTGTTCTGAATGATCGCCATATCCAAAAATTAATGTAGTGTTTTGTAATGCGGTTCTACTCTGTTATACGTATGCTTAAACTCAACGATGAAAAGACTGAGTTTCTTCTGGTGGGTCCTGCCAGCAGACTTAGGAAATGTGACATTCGAAAGATCAGCATTGGAAACACCGAAATTCCTATGTCTAAATCTGTGAGAAATCTTGGAATTCTTGTCGATTCTCGTCTCAGCTTTGAAAACCATGTGAACAACATTTGTAAAATATGTCATTTCCATCTCCGAAGGATAGGGTCCATTCGTCATCTAATAACTGAAGATGCTGCTGCAACCTTAGCTCGATCCTTCGTCCTGGCCAGAATAGACTATTGTAATTCAGTACTAACTGGTATTACGAATGAACAGATTTCATAACTCCAAAGATTACAAAACCGTGCTGCTTACATTGTCACAAAAACTAAATCAAGATCACACATCACCCCAGTCTTGAACAAATTACAGTGGCTCCGTGTTCGAGAAAGGATCAACTTTAAAGTCTTATCGTTAACATATCAATCGATAAATAAATCCGCGCCAGGTTACCTTTAAAATCTAGTATCACTGTATCAACCTAAACGATCATTAAGATCAGAAGGGAACTATTATTAGATGTACCTGCTTATAAATTTAAATCTTTTGGATCTAGAACTTTTCGATACAGTCCATCAATTGTTTGGAAAACACTTCCAGAAAATATCCGACATTGTAAATCTCTGTCGGTTTTTAAATCCAAAGTGAAAACTTGGTTATTTAGTCACTATCATTAACACTCCAAAGTGAGAACATTTCCTAGCGCCTAGTGCGTTCCCTAGTGGATTGAATAGTTGCGCAATAAAAATATCATTATTATTATTATTATTATACGTCAGGCATACACACAAAGAGACTAAATAAACTATTAAACATTATCAATTATACTAAATGAAAGAATAAATAGTTCTCAAAATTCTAAAACGGCCTCTGTTAAGATTGGTCGCATTATTTCTGTTACGTCTTCTTTTTTTGTAAATTATTTTTAGTGAAGCCTGTACTATAACAGACCCGGGACTGTACAGCTGGCCCCCGGATCCATTCACTTGATTTGATATTTGTTTATTTTTTGCAATGTCTTTGTATTGTACGCAGGGTGGTAGCAATGCTATATCAGTTACTTTTTGCTCCCTCGTTAACTTTCGGTCGAAGATGGCATACCTTAGCCTTTATCCCGTACAACAGTGATACATATTCTTCAAGGTTATCGGAAACTTGTGATAGAAGAACGTCTGAAGCTCCAAGAAGACAGAAAGTTTCAACGAACCTTAACTTGCATGGTCTCCAACAACTTCCAACATATCCTTTTGCCCTTATGGAAAAAGGTAGCGTTGTAGTCACTGTCTGTAAAAGCATGAAATCCGACAAGACATGACTTTTTTGACGCTGTGAGATCAATGTCACTGAGTTTGAATGCTTTTCTATGTTTTCCAGTGTTTGAATCAAGGATGACTCTGTTCCCATTCTTGTTAAAATGGGACATTGCGACGATGGCGATGTCCATATCGCCAGAGTAGGACCTAATTATTTCTACCCCTTCATCGTGTCTCCTCAGAGCGTGGTCTGCATGCAAAACCACCTTTGTGTCTACTTCTTCCTGACCACTGCTAAGATCTGGAACCAAGACAACATCGTCTTTTCTGACAAAGATGCATTCTCTATATGAGGAAAAATAGACACCTTCACAATTCAGATCGCCTAGTAGGTTTTCTTTGTGTTCTATCAACACACATCGGACGAGCTCGATCAGTCTAGTCTTGTTCTCACCGTTAGATAGGAATTTGTTAAAATCCCGTGGCAGCTTTGAGTGTACTGAACTTGGGTTCCATTCCTCTCTTGGCTCTTTCTGTGGTTTTGATACTCTGGCAAGTATGAGTCAGCGACGATATCAATGCGCTTGTATCCTGTGGGGATACTTGAGAAGATTTTTCTGGCGAGACCCTCATACTTGTCAGGATACGATATGAAAGTTCTGACGACAGACAGCAGGTCAACGACGTAAGCAAGAGTGTGTTCTTTGGCTGGCAGAATAGTCTCAGGATCCATGGTATCCCTTAAATTGTTCTCAAGAAGAATGTCAATCAGGGCACTTTTCTGAGTGGTTCGTCTTGTCCCATCGGCATTCCCTAGACATAGTGGAACAGGAGTTAGTGGATACTCCAGTGCTTTTTTGAAGTCAATTATTCGACCGTGCTTTGTTGAAGTCGCAAGAAGCTTCCCTAATACATCTCGATTAGCTTCAATGTTCTTTGATCTTTTCAAGTGACTGGAGTTGCGCTTTCTTCCCACTATTTGAGAACAGAGTGAATTTGTTGCGCTTGATAGGGTCATGGAACATCACTATTCCTGTCTCGAGTCCGAGTCTGTCCTCTACAAAGGTTCCTGTGTTCTCCATGCACTTGGCATAGTAACTGCCATACCGGGCATAGTTCATCTTATTGAGACCAAAGTAGAATGGCAACATGAACTCCCATCCATACTTCCTAAGGTCATAACTGTTCTCTTGAACTGCAGTGTGGTACATGTGCTGACATTTCATCAGGTCTAGATAATACAGCAAGAAGGGAAGGTTCGGGGATCTGGTTAGGTATGTCTTGTACTTTGTTCCTGTGATATGGGGTGACAGTACAGCACGAGTCAGTGGAAGCATCTCTCTCTCTGAACTGAACAATTGCCATCTAAGTGCTGGTAGGTTTAATGGGACAGATGAAGAGTAGACTTGGTAGACAAATCTCTCCACTTCCCCGACCTGCGAAGGCAAGTCACCCTTCACTAGCTCAGTTGAGATGATACATTGCTTATCTCTGCCTACCCTAAACAGAAAATGCTCATCGTCGAACTCCATCAAGGCATTGACCTAATTAGCACATAAATCAAGTTTGAACATTTTAACTCAATTAAAATGAGAATTATTGTGTTCCAAAGTCTCAGCAATCAAATTGCTTATCGCTCTGCTTACCCAAAGCAGAAAATGCTCATTATCGAACTTAGTCAAGGTACTCTGTAATGAAGCTATACAGCAAGTTTCATCACTCTCACTTAATTAGAACTAAAGTTATCGTGTCCCAAAGCATCAACCAATCAAATAGCTTATCTCTGCGTACCCAAATCGGAAAATGCTCATCATCGAACTCCATCAAGGCATTGTTGATCTAATAAGCATATACACCAAGTTTGAACATTTTAAGTCAATTAGAAGGAGTTATTGTGTTCCAAAGTCTCGACCAATCAAATTGCTTATGGTTTTTGCTTACCCTGAGCAGAAAATGCTCATTATCGAAATTAGTCAAGGTATTACAGTAATGAAACTTTACATCAAGTTTCATCACTCTCACTTAATTAGAACTAAAGTTATCGTGCTCCAAAGCATCAACCAATCAAATTGCTTATCTCTGCTTACCCTTAGCGGAAAATGCTCATCTTCGAACTCCATCAAGGCAGTGGCCAAATAAACACATACACCAAGTTTAAACATTCTAGCTCAATTGGGAAGAGAGTTATTGTGTACCAAAAAGCGTGGCGGACAACCAGACGGACGACCCCATTCGAAAGGCGGGGGACAATTAAAAATAACTTCCTAGATGAGATGCCAGTAAGGTAATATTACAAGTTGGAAAATTGGAAATAGCAGATTGAAAGTAAATGTTTTAAGGTACTTAAAGAATTTTTTTCGGTAAAATAAGTCACAATGTTATTCATATGTCATGGGTTATACAATGAATTTCAAAAAGGAAAATGAATTATTAAAATCGATCAAAACTATATATGAGTATATATAGCGAGTAACATTGCACCCGGGCAAATCCAAAGAATTTCAACAAGTAAAAGTAATTATCAAAATCGATCAAAACTATATATGCGTATATATAGCGAGTAACATTGCACCCGGGCAAATCCAAAGAATTTCAACAAGTAAAAGTAATTATCAAAATCGATCAAAACTATATATGCGTATATATAGCGAGTAACATTGCACCTGGACAAAACAAATCTGGAAATCACTGAGACTTGTATTGCTGTAATTGAATTAATTCCCGAATCCAGAAGGTTAAATTACGGATCTAGATGTTGAAAAACGGAACAGATGGATGAGGAATGGAATTAAAATGGCAGGAAATAACTCAAAAAGATGTCGTCGGGTCATCATTTGGAAAAATTTACAGCCCCAAATTGCACGGTTATTAATGTGAAATCAAATGGGCTTTAACATCCTGCTCTTTTACTGGGCTAATTTATGCACTATACATAATGCTATGCGGCTCTGTGACCTACTCTTATATCGAATTCAAACTGCCACGGGATCTTTAACGTGGACCCTTATTTAGAGACGGGCCCTTAGTTGGTCGGCCCACCCAAACAATTATACAGCTATTCTTGTCAGGGCCTCCGTTCTGTACCACTGACTAGGGAAAACGACGCCATGTAACGAAACATACGCCCACGGCAGCTAAATCATCCGAGCATTCGACAAGGGTGCATTTGCAAGACAGTTTCATACAGATAAGATCATAATTTTTGTAGTCTGAGGGTTCAAAATCACAGCGACCAATTTTCGAAATTCGAAAATCTGAAATTGCAGATGAAAATGATTTTTCAAGGTACTCAAAGAAAAAAAGAATGAATAAAATCGGTGAAAAAAGCAAAAAAATACGACTATGCATTGTTATTTTTTTCGTTCGTTGAATTCAGTTATTTCGAATCCGTAAAACGATTTGAAAATCAACGTTCGTACCCCATTTAGATTTAAGTTAGATTCTGAGAAATCCGATTTGTGGACAAAACACAAAAAAACTACATCTGCTAGGCAGATATTAAAGCTTTCACATTAACAGCCACTTCCTGCCACATGTAAAATAATGATTAAAATCGGTCACAATCTAGTGAAGTTAATGCGATTTTTCACTCGTAAACAACTTTATCGGCATGACAAACGTCAAAGCCAAAATTCGAAATTGTGACATTTTCAACTACCAAAAATCGACATTGATCCCAGCAATCATGAAATGTATTCTTCAAACTATTTTCACTCGTAAACAACTTTGTAGGCCCGAAAAACGTCAAAGACAAAATTTTTGAAATATTCAAACACTAAAAATTCGACCCGTATCCCGGCTATCCTGAAATGTATTAATTTTAGAAATAGGAGACACATTGAACATGCTATTGCCTATCGTATTAATTTACAAGCCCGAAAATCCGAAACTGCAGATTTGAAGTAAATGTTTCATGGTACTGAAAGAAAAATAAATTAGTAAAGTAGGTCACAAAGTTACAGCATTGTAGGTGAAATTAATTTGGTGATTTGGATTCGTAAAACGTTTTGAAAATATATGTAATCAACGTTCGCACCACATTTTTTGTGGGGGTGGAAGGGGGAAGTTTCACAAAGATCCTATGGTTAGATTCTGAACAATCCGATTTGCACAAACTACACGCACACAAAAGAAATATAATAATAATAACTTTAACAAAAACAATAAGCTTCCATATGTAATACACATGAAAGCTTAAAAATATACTATTAAAAAAAGTAGGGGATATTTGATTTTTAAGTGTTATTAAAGTCACCTAATGAAACTGACGAAGAAACAAATGACAAAATGAAATGAAGTTCACATTCATCGATTTATTCCAAATGATCGTTAGACTAAGTAAGGCACAGACTGACCATTATAAGGGTAAAATGATACCCGGGGTCAAACAGCAAAGATACCACAGCATCACAACAAAGTCAGTAACGGGTAAATCCTCCTCTGTTTGCCAAACAAGCATTGATCCGACGTGGCATACTCCTATTGAGACGTCTAAGGTCATTTTGGTCCAGATTGTCCCATTCCTGTTGCAACGCAGCAGCAAGTTCTTGGACATTGGCAGGACGTTGTTGACGTTCACGTAACCTCTGTCCAAGCATGTCCCAGACATGCTCGATGGGGGAGAGGTCGGGACTCAGTGCTGGCCAAGGTAATGTGGTGATGTTCTGTTGTTGGAGTCAACCTGTAACGATCCTGGCCCTGTGACATCTTGCGTTGTCATCCTGGAAGATGAAACGGCGGCCATGACGTCGTGCGAACGGCACAACATGGACTGCCAAGATGTTGTCCCGGTAGTACTGGTCTGTAACACGCCCTACAACAACATGTAAAGCCGTTCTTCCAGCAACAGTGATGCCTCCCCACATCATAACAGAACCACCCCCAAATCGATCATGTCTGATGACGTTAACGTCTTGGACGACGCCACACCCTCCTACGTCTGTCCAAAAAATCAACAGTGAACCTTTACTCATCTGAAAAAATCACATTGCCCCAGCGTCGATTATCCCAGTGTTGACGATCCCTACACCAACGACGTCTTGCCTGAATGTGATGATCTCTCAAACAAGGGATCACGCGAGGACGTCGGGCGCGAAGGTGACCCCTATGCAGTCGATTCCGAATCGTCTGGCCACTCTCTCTCAAACCAGTGTCTGTTTGAAGACGAGCGCTGATCTGATTTGCTGTGATGACCCGATACGGATAAATCGATCCTGGGCTTGAGTTGTCGCCCTTCGTCGACCTGAGCGTGGTCTGTCCTGTACAGATTGTGTATCACGGTATCTGGACCATAACCTGCTTATGACAGACTGAGAAACATTCATCGTCCGCGCCACAACCGCCTGTGTTGTGCCGATCTGTAGCATGCCAAGGGCACGTAACCTTTCATTTTGGGTAAGCCGACGCATATCAAAATTTGTTTTCTGGTCACTAAAACAATTAAACTGATGTTTCCACCCTGGAATTCAATGCCACAATGACTGTAACATTCGAAGTCAGAGTCGTGCAAATCTTGGGTTGGACCCCCATGATGATCCCAAGCATCACCTGCATTCCATGCGGTAGCTATTGGTGCGTTTGGGCGTCACATGTAACTGAAAATGTTTCTTCTGTTAGGTTCTATAGTGACTTTTTTCGTGTTCATTTGCATATTTTAGTATTATGCCCCCAAAATCAAATATCCCCTACTTTTTTTGAATAGTAATCTTAACAGAAACAATATGACACATACTTATGGAAAACAGCTACTGTGTATTTTAGGCGACGTTTCGTAGATTATTCTCTCGAGGTTATCAAGCTAATACAGTAAAACAGCTACTACTACCTGGTGTTTTAACGTCCGCTTCCACAGAAGTGATATCGCAGACAAGACATAGGAGAGCCGAGACTTCTTCCTGTTTTTAGAATATGATTTTGCAATCTTTCCATTTGCGGCCTTGAGCCATGGAGTAGGTTTAGTGAGAGGTTCTTCCCTTTATTTAATAAAAAGCATATTGTTCGGTAGTTGATCTGTAGAGACAGCATTTATGCAGACATATATGCGTCTCGTCTCTGGATTGGTAGAAGTCATCTTTTGGGGTTTAGTGTTTAGGTGCCAGGCCCGTCTTATCGTGGCCTCCCCTTACTCCATTTATTCTACTTAATGAAACGGTGTTCATTAAATCGTGAATTAGTTCGAAGATTTGCAGCTTCAGATCGGGTCATGGAAAGAGTAGGTTCTTAGTGTTGAGCGGTATGTTGTTGGTCTCCATCATCTCCACTAGTTCCGTTCTCTCTTCCTTGTATACTTCGCAGTCCACCAGGACATGGTTGGTGGTACAATCTTCTCCACACTCACAGACGATGACTTTGTGTTTGTAGTCTCGCAGCCGCTCTTTAACCCTTAGTTTCGATATAAGTTTGCATATATCTCTTCTGGGGTGATTGATAGCTGTCCTCGTGTAGATCTTGTCATCCAGTCGGAATCTGTATGTGTCGAGTTCAACAAGCTTTAATTCCCAGAGTGAATTGACCTGTCTTTTTTTTTTACCATACTGTAGATTTACGTGGTGTTGTATTCTATGGTGCGGAATGGTGTTGTGTATTTGAGACCTTCGTTGGCGAATGGATCTGCCTCTTCGTTTCCTCTAATGTTCATATGTGATGGAATCCACACGAGCTCTAATTTGCTTCCCTTTTTTAGGTCCCCCTGGTACAGCTGTCTGATTTCCAGAATGACTTCTGGTCTTGAGTCCGGCTTGTCATTTTGGATTGAAATCAGACTGCTCAGAGTGTCGCTTGGGATGACGAACTTACTAGTCTTTTGATAAAAGATCCATGATATAGCACCACGGATGGCCACAATCTCTGCAGTGTACACCGAACAGTTATTGGGCAGTTTCCTGCTTATTCCCTGTTCCCCGTTTGGCAGGTATATTCCAAACGAGCTGGTGCCCCTTTCAGGATTGCGTGAGCCATCCGAATAAACATGTTCCCAGTCATCCGACGACCAGTTGTTTTCCAGGTGTTCCAGAGAGAGAGCCCGTGCTGCAGTGGGGTTGTTTTTCTTGACGGTTTTCTGTAGCAGATCTAGATTGACCGGTGGTATTGGGAGTGTCCAAGGAGCGATCGATGGTGGGTCGTGTTCGTTTATCACGAGCTCCTCCAGTCGTAGTTCCATGAAAGTTTCCCCGATACCCTGGCCGAAGCTTTTCTTGCTAGGATCTCTTACATATCTTGTCTTCTTTAGGCTGACAAAGGCCAGGGATCTCTCACCCAATTGCGAGATCTTAGCCCAATACCTTGTTGCTAGTTCTTTTCTTCTTAGGGATAGGGGGGGGGGGTTGGATGGCCTAGTGGTCTAGAGTGCCGCGCTTCGACCTCTAGCTGGCCGGTCACCTCTGGCTTGCGGCTGTGGTTTCGAGCCCTGGTGTGAGCGTATGTGGCATGGAGATAGGGGCGCCTTCTCAACCTCGTGGGTTTCCTCCGGGCACTCCGGTTTCCTCCCACTGCTAAAGACCCCTACGCGCAAGCGAATTATTGAAATAAAATTAAACCATATGTTAGTCCCGAAATGACCTAGTTTGTGTTGAGTGGACGTTAAACCCCATTTCTCTCTCTCTCTCTTAGGGATAGGGGCAACTCTCCGGCTTCCTGTAGTAATGCCTCTCTCCTGGTCCCAAGCCCTACGCTAGTCGAAATACACACAGCTTTGTATTGGATGGTGTCAAGCTTACTTAAGAGTGTTGGCGCGCAGTTCATGAAGACCAAAGATCCGTAGTCTAATACTGAACGTATTAGAGCACGATACACCATTATAAGTGTAACTCTATTGGCTCCCCAAGTGCTGCCCGTTATTTTTCTCATTAAGTTTAGGACTTTAGAGCGTCTATCCACAGTCCAGTCGATGTGCGGTTTCCAGGTCAGCCTTCGATCAAAGATTACGCCAAGGAACTTGGTTTGGTCTTTGAACTCGATGGCTTTCCCGTTCATACACAGAGTCATTCTGCTTTTCCCTCTATCCCTGCACACAAGCATGCCGACTGTTTTCTTCTCTGAGACCTTAAATCCCCAGTCGTTTGCCCATGTCATAAATTTGTCTAAGGCCTTTTGCATATTCTTTTGAAGTTCACAGAATCTCGTCCCTTTCCTCCATATTGTGCTGTCGTCAGCAAATTTTGCTAGCTCAGTTTTGGCGTCGAGATATGAAGATTTCTGTATGTCGTTGATTATGATATCGAAGAGAGTGGGACTGATGACCGACCCCTGAGGCGTGCCAATTTCTAATGTTTGCTCGGCACTCAGCAATCTACCAACATTCACCTGTATCCTTCTATCGCTCAGAAAGCTTTTGATCCACCGAAACATTGTGCCCGTTATTCCGATACGTCCCACCTTGAAAAGCAGCCCGTCCAACCAAACTAAATCGAAAGGCTTGGTTAAAACTACGAACACGGCACATAGCAGGTGCCCCGAGAGGAGTGCCTGAGACATGACTCGCTGTAGTCGCACCAAGTGGTCCATTGTTGATCTCCCTTCCTAAACCCGCTTTGATTTTCGTCGATCAGTCGGTTACTCTCCAGGTAGAACTGAAGTCGGGTGTTAACCATTGTCTCCAAGGTTTGCACAGTAAAGGTTTTGCACAGTAAAACAGGTATGAGGTAAACATATATAGACAAAATACAATAACATAACTGAAACCATACTTGGCAACACAAAATGATCAAAAGCTTACACAAATTATACAATAGCAGGTAGAGAGTTGATTAACTTGATAATCCACGGCCAATAAGGTTGTCTTTACGAAAAGAATGGAAACCATACCTTACAACTAGTAGATCAAAGGTTAAGACACAAATTGGTAATAATATACATTAGTAAAGAGAAAGCCAGTATTTTAAAGACAAATGAGGCCACTATGCATTTGCAATGATAGCCTAGTGTACAAGGTGATTAATATAGTTTAAAACAATGGCATAAGGCTATAGGTTTTATACAACAGATACATGTAAACATGATGAGTGGTGTTTAAGGCTAGATTGACGACATATATCGTATTACTTGCCAAAGGTTTAAATTACAGAAAATGCTCTTCTATTTTTCTTTCGGAGGGCTGGGATGGCCTAGTGGTCTAGAATGCCGCGCTTCGACCTCCAGCTGGTCGGCACCTCTCGCTTGCGGCTGTGGTTTCGATCCCTGGTGTGAGCGTATGTGGCATGGAGATAGGGGCGCCTTCTAAACCTCGTGGGTTTCCTTTGGGCACTTCGGTTTTTTCCTCCCACTGCTAAAGACCCCTACGCACAAATGAGTTATTGAAATAAACTATATGTTAGTCCCGAAATGACCTAGTTTGTGTCGAGTGGACGTTAAACCACATCTCTCTCTATCTTTCTTTCGGGGGGTTGGGGTGACCTAGTGGTCTAGAGTGCCGCGCTTCGACCTCTAGCTGGTCGGTCACCTCTGTCTTGCGGCTGTGGTTTCGATCCCTGGTGTGAGCGTTTGTGGCGCCTTCTTAACCTCGTGGGTTTCCTTTGGGTACTCCGGTTTCCTCCCACCGATAAAGACCCCCACGCGCAATTGGATTATTGAAATAAACCATATGTTAGTCCCGATATGACCTAGTTTGTGTCGAGTGGGCGTTAAACCACATCTCTCTCTCTCTCTCTCAGTTTTATTTTTGGGCAATTTCGAATAAAAATGTGAAAAAAGTGTAAAATTCAGCGTCTTCATATTTTGAAATATTTATCCGTATTTTTCATAAACTCGTAGCAATGATCCAGACGAAGAGAATGTATGTGAAAATTAGTTTGCAATATAAACAGTTGCCGAGAAATATGCAGTTTTGTGTGCATTACTTTTCACGTTATTTTGCCTATAAAAAAGTCAATTATTATTCGATTTGCAACATTTTTTTTTCCATTTGATGCCTAATGCCAATTTGGACTAGGTCAAGCCAATTTTACATTTTCACTGTGACCGGAAATGACGTCTGATGTCTAATGCCAAATTGAATTATGTCTAGCCAATTTTACATTTTCGCTGTTACCGGGAATGACGTCATTCGGGCAAAAACTATATTTTTAGCCTAAAAAACAAATATTTTCTTCAAATGAGTCTTATTTATAATATTTTTTTAAAAAGATGGAAATCAAATAATAGCATGAATCCACAAAATGTTTTTTAACTTCTACGGTTACAGACAAATAGGCGATCTCTATAAGTCACTTTTCAAGATTTTTGTTCTATAAAAGTGTCAATTATTATTCGATTTTCATAAAACTTTCATTATCACCGGAAGTAATGTCATTTTTGCAAAAACTGTATTTTTAGCCATCAAAGTAATTATTTTTTTGAAGTGAGCTATATTTTATTATTCGTAAACCTTATAATGTTTGATTCTAATGAACATATACATGGGATCAATAGAATAATATTGATGACAAAAATTGTTTCTAGCATATTACCTTTTTAATTTCAGTTTATGGGTTCTAGGTTAATTATTTATAGCCCGATATGTATCAGTTCTTATGTTTGAAGTTGCGAACTCTCAACTATGGAAGTGACGTAATTTTGCCAGAATTTAGAATTTTGACCAGTCTTTTCTCAAGCAAATATTACTTTTACAAATCTGATAGAGGGTGACACCGAATCAAAACATCGATGGATAGCCAGGTGAATGGGCGATCGTATGATTGTCTTCCTGGTAGATTCCCAAAAGCCGGTTCAGTGCTGCTTGCAGGTCTAGTTTATATTGAAATACTTTCTGTTTTTACTGGATAGCAAATAAACCATTGTTATACTGACTGATGGGATTAAAAAAATTGTTATATTTTTTGGGATATAAGTCGATACATTTTTCAGCGGAAGCCCAACATTCGTCTTATACCCCGTTTCTACTTACATGCGGAAGTAAAACAAATGACATCCTGAAATTTATTTGGCAATAAACGTTGCTCTACAGCAAAGAGTGAGTGACATCCGCTAAATAATCGCAATAGACTCTAGCATGCGCTTTTGCCTAAAACAATTATTCCAATCGAAATAGTCGTCAAAATTTTTAGTCTGTTTATTTATTTATTTAAAATCATAACCCCATTCAAAATATGATGATAAATCCGAAAATATGCCATCAAAATATAATTTTTTCTCCGACATCAGACATATGAGATTCGGCACCTTTACATCTCTTAATTTCACGTGTCGTGCGATATTCCTACTACTACTACTACTTGGTGTTTAACGTCTGCTTCCACATAAGTGATATCGCAGACAAGACTTAGGAGAGCCGAAGCTGATCCCTGTTTTTTAGAATATGATTTTGCAATCTTTCCATTTAGCTTTAAGCCATGGATTGGGTTTAATGGGAAGTTCTTCCCTTTATTTAAAAATAAAAAACATATCATTTGGTAGATGATCTCGTTTGCTTCTGGGTTGGTTGGTGTCATCGTTTGGGGTTAGTGTTTAGGTGCCAGGCCCGTCTTATCGTGGCCTCCCCTTACTCCACTATCCCACTCTATGGGTTTGGTATCATTTTTATTTACGGAATTGTGTTTAGGTGCCGAGTACGTCTGACCGAAACTCCCCCTTACTCCACTATCCTGCTTAGTTTGGTAGATGTCATCATCGTAGGATTTGTGTTTAGGTGCCAGGCCCGTCTTATCGTGACCTCCCCTTACTCCACTATCCTATTCTGTGGGTTTGGTGTCTGTTTTTTGGCGGAATAGTGTTTGGTAGATGTCATCTTCGTAGGATTTGTGTTTAGGTGCCAGGCCCGTCTTATCGTGACCTCCCCTTACCCCACTATCCTATTCTGTGGGTTTGGTGTCTGTTTTTTGGCGGAATAGTGTTTAGATGCCGAGTCCGTCTGATCGTGACCCTCCCTTACTCCACTATCCTGCCAGTTTGGTATAAATCCCCTATGTAGTTTAGTGTTTAGATGCCGGGCCCGTCTAATCATGAACCCCTCTTACTTCACTATTCTACTTATTCTGTTGAATGGTATGTTGTTGGTCTCCATTATTCTTACTAGTTCCCTTCTCTCCTCCTTGTATACCTCACAGTCTACCAGGACATGGTTGGTGGTACATTCTTCCCCGCACTCACAGACGATGACTTGGTGTTTGTGGTCTCGCAGCCGCTCTCTCACCATTACATTCATTTCAGTTATTATACTAATAACTGCCTCGTGCGATCAGAAACAGTCCAGTATTTATCAGACATACGCATGTGTGAAATAGCATTATTTAACTTCAGCTTTCACCAAAGAAATATCACAGACATGTTATTGGATACAAGACATAACATGTACACACGTGTGTTAATCTGTAGTATATGGGTTCAATTTTGGAACAATGAAAGGAAGATAATCACGGGGTTGATTTAAGAAAATTAATGAAACTAATCGCCAATTGTTACTTATTGGTTATTAAGTCGAGGAAAGTATTTTTAATAATTTCCATTCATTTCCTTTTCGTGGTGTCATCGACTTTCATTTCATAAAAAGGGAAAATTTGAAATTTTATTTGTAGGTGTTTCGCACATGTAAAGATATGTCTATTTACAAATAAGGGCGCATTTTCAATATTACAATTCCGTCGATGGTTGCGTACTCTATCCCGTAGATGAGTAGATGTCTCGCCTATATAGAATAATTCACAAGCCCTACACGTCAAGACATATATGAGATTTTTTGTGTCACAATTCATATTGTAGTTGACGCTAAACGTAAAGTTACGAAAAATTATATTGGTTATTTGGCGTTATATGGTCGCAACAAAAAATCCAAGATCCAGGCATTTAGATACATAAAAACCAGTCCTTGTGATAGATGATTGAATTTTGCTCTGGTTAGGAGGTGTCATTAACATTAGTAGCCCTCAGTGTTTGGATATCAATTGCCAAACCCTTTTTTATTCCAACTTCTATTACCTCGAGTAGGTAATACTGTTTCAATAAATTTCTTTTTAGCTCACCTAATCTGACAACCCGGAGGTCTTCATATATCACAATTGTGCATATTTTTCTAGCTAAAGAAAAGGGTATATTATTTTTGGTATGGCGTGGGTGACATGATTTATAGGAAAGATAATTTTTGGTATCTGTTTCTTTAGAATACATATCCGTTATAAGGAGTTCTCCCCTTCGTTTCACTAGAACGCCCAAGAATGTGATTTGCAGATCGTTTGTTGCCCAATCGCTCATTCCATATACAGAATACATCGTCTATGAATCGTTTCAACTGATTTTCTAAATATAATCTGTAATTCACGCAATGTTCAATTTCCACAATTGAGTATAATTTTTCCTCAAGAAATCCCATTGTTAAATTACTTAATTGTGGTGCCGCCTTGGTACCAATCTCTATTCCAAGAACCCTTTTTGTAATTTGCATCGCCAAATGTAAAAGTCTTGTTAGTCAGGATGATACGTATGGCTTTGAGGATAAAGTTTTTTTTTAAATTCTGTCATGACTGCATTCAGGCATACTCCGCGCAGTGTTGCGTTTGATTAGAGGTAATCCTACTACATACTGCTATTATGAGTGGATATTGTTGTGTTAAATTTCGATTGGTCAGTAGTTCGTCTACCAACCAATCAGAAGCTGCCCTACAAAAGCTTTACATTTAAAACGAGTGCCAATATTGTACCAAATATGTTTACATAACGTTACGTCATGACTCACGATTTTATTATGCCTAATTAACCCGTGCATAGCAGAATACTGCAGTAAAACTAATTGCGTGACAAACGAGGCTATCAAGTCGAATGGAATGTAAACTAAACAATACTGTTTAGAAACGAATATACTTTCACCGTTTTTAATACCTTAAATCACTGTCCGAAGTTTTAGGGAAGTCCCAGATTAAACGAAGGACTGTCATATTGCTGTACTTAGTGATAGCTTTCATTGAACGGAAAGAATAGACACACTCCCGAACAAGTTCAAGAAACAGACGCTATTCCAGCAATGGCCAGAGGGGGATTTCTCGGGCCATTGCTTCAGGAATATGACATTCATGATGTTTATCCAACCAATATTCTACGGCCTGAAGGCATAGGTCGTGGGAAATATTGCCATACATGTTACAAACATCAATGGTTACGAAAAAGTCGCCATCATTTAGATTTTGGGGTAATATATTAACAAAATCTATTTCATCCCGAATAACAGATTTCACATTTGGCACGTACGGCTTTAGTAAGATATCAATAAGATTTGATAGTCTATTGGTAGGGCAGCATGGACCGGCAATTATAGGTCTGAATGGGAGATCGTCTGGCTGGAAAACACTGATGAATTCGGTATTTTGGTGTTTAATAGACTCCTTGATTATCTTGGATTTATGGACTTTTGGAAGACCATAAAACTGACTGGTTTTATACTCGAATTGTCGGAGATAATCCTGTTCGTTGTCCGACTTTTTGAAGTTGATTATGTAGTTGCACGTGCACTATGCATTTTCCGTGAACAGTTTTGGTATAATAAAACCTTGTCAGAGGAAAAGCCATTGCGTGGCTTCAAGAGGGTTTTACACAGAGGAATGCGGTACAGAGAATCGGTTGTAGCCAGAGTGTGATTGGGAGACAATGGCAGCGTTTTCAGGAAACCAATTCAATTCAGAATCGCCCACGGTCTGGTATACCACGATCAACGTCGCAACGTCAAGACCGACATGTCATTCAAATGGCCTTACGTCAGCGCGTTGTTACAGCGAGATGTCTGAGAAATGAACTGACAATGCTAGACCGCATAGAGCAAGAGTTGTTAATGATTTTCTCACCCAAAATGGTATTGAACGAATGGATTGGCCTGCATACTCGCCTGATTTGGCACCAATTGAGCTTGCATGGGATGAGTTGGGTGGACGTGTGGGAGAGAATCATAGGCAACCTGATAATCTTCAAGAATTGGTGCAATTCCTTCAGACAGAGTGGCTGGCCATTCCCCATATGTTTTTCGACGTCTGATCGACAGTATGCCTCGTCGTTGTGTCGACTGCTTACGAGCACGTGGTGGTTTCACTCGTTATTAACAAAGTTATTGAATTTGAGACAGTTTTGTTGGACCTCATTATACTCAAAATAGCGAATTGTCATCAGATCCCCAGAATAGTTGTGTATAAAAACTGCATACGCTTTGCATAACATATTGAACTCATTCTGACCAAAAGTGTGCTTAAAAGTTTTGATTTACAGGTTAAGAATTTTAAGTAGTATATATTGAGTTGGAGTATTATGATAACTATTAGGATAGTGACATATATGACTAATTCCTATGTGTTGTCGGTCGACATCAAGGAGATTAAAATGTCAGAGATTTTTTCCCGGAAATAAGGGGGCATACGAGGGACGGCCATTTTGTTCAACAGTTTGGGTCTGATTAACATAAAATTCGAACTCAATGATTGTGACCTCTAGAGGGACCACAAGTAAATAATGTGATTTTGCGTACACTCATACTATAATCCAGGAAGTTGCAATCCTATATGCTAAGCACGTATCGAAGGGAACTAAGATCTTGCGACCTGTACATCCACAAGCTAAAACTGTGATTTTTCATACAATCAGGGGCCATAATCAATGAAGTTTTGGTCTATATGTCGGGTTTCGTCAAAATCGGATAGGAATTATTTGTGGACGGATGGACAAGGGCGATGAAAATATAGGGACGTGATATAAAATAATTAATAGAATAACATATCAAAAACCATCGTTTTATCCAACGTTTTACTGATATTGTATTCTATTAACTATTTTACATCAACTTATCTGAATATTAAATGCATCATTTTGACTTAGTCAAAATTGATCCCATCAAACCGTCTGTATTTGGTTTGTGTTTCATGTTTCTATTGATTGGAAGTTTCACATGAAAATGTGGGCTTATAAAAATGACTTACCTTCATAGCGTCAGGTTGAGCAAAGAAAACAGTAGCCCCATGATATATAGGTAAATATAAATCTATAACTTGAGCTGCTACATGACTTAATGGTAAGTAACTAACAATTCTTTCTTGTCCAAATACCAAGTTAGCCAAACGGACAGTGTTGATAGGGGTCCATGTCATCTATCAAAAAAAAAAAAAAAAAATTAAAATAAAATATATATTGTCGCTACTCATAACCCCCAACTTCTTTAAAACAATGTACGAGAGCAGGTCACTCCTGGCATCAAACGACAACCTCAAAGCGAAATTTGATAATGTTCAATTCATTAAATCACAAAGACAGCCACCTAATCTGAAACGCCTCCTAACCAGAGCAAAATTCAATTCATCTATCACAAGGACCGGTTTTTATGTATCTAAATGCCTGGATCTTCGATGCAAATGTTGTGACCATATAATACCAAATAACCAATATAAATTTCTTAACATTACGTTTAGCGTCAACGACAATATGAATTGTGACACAAAAAATCTCATATCTGTCTTGACGTGTCTGGGCTGTGATTTTTTCTACATAGGTGAGACAAGTACTCATCTACGGGATAGAGTACACAACCATCGACGGGATTGCAATATTGAAATGGGCCCTTATTTGTAAATAGACATATCTTTAAATGTGCGCAACATCTACAAATAAAATTTAAAATTTTCCCTTTTTATAAAATGAAAGTCGATGACACCATGAAAAGGAAATTAATGGAAAATCATTATATTAAAAAATACACTCCTCGACTTAATAGTCAATAAGTAACAATTGGCAATTAGCTTCATTTATTTATTAATTTTCTTTAATCTATCTCATGATAATCTTCCATTCATTGTTCTCGAATTGAACCCATATACTACACATTAACACACGTGTGTACATGTTTTGTATTAGTTAATGATATGTAACCATGGAGAATGGTAACTATAGCTGGGACTAACCTGCGATTCAATGTAAGTTTAATAATTTGCTTGTGCCAGGAGTCTTCAATAGATGGAGGGCCCAAAGAAAATTCACGTTAACTTCTGGTATGGAAACCACACCACTGGCTATCAATGATAGACCTTGTGATCTAAAGGGCATACGTTGGACCACTTGACCACCCAGCCATTCCCGTGGATAAAGAAGGTTTGGTTATTGGTTGATTGAATTTCACATTCACGAATGCAAATGATAGATTATATTAACGGTTCTATTGTTTATATTTTCATCACCTTGTTCATCAAAATTTTATGATAGAATTGCATCCGAAAATGATGTTTATTTAATGTCAGATTTACGTCAAAATGGTCGGTAATATTTCCATCATTTTGCTCATCCTTTTAACAACATATCGTCAGGAAATGATGAAAATCTAATGTAAAGATTACGTCATTTTTACGTAATATTAACATCATTTTCTGACGTAAATCTAACGTAAATGACGTAAAGTTTACGCAAAATTTACGTTAGATTTACGTCAGAAAATGATGTAAAATTTACGTTAGATTTACGTCAGAAAATGATGTAAGTATAAAGTAAAAATGACGTAAAGATTACGTTAGATTAACGCCATTTCTTGACGTAAACTTATCGTTAAAAAGATAGGCAAAATGATGGTAAAGTGACTGACCATTTTTACAAAAACTACGTAAAATTAACATCATGTTGTTAGATAATTAACTATTAATCACAGGATTGGCGGAGGTGCTACGAAGTACAAGATGGTATCATTCAACAATGGCGGTTAAATAAGCGCTATTTTGCTAAATTTATTAGTAAAATAGTGAAAGCTGGCCGCGTTAGAGGGGTGACATTTGATTAAAGAGATGAAACAATAGAATTTCTACGGGGGGACCGCTTTCAAGCGCTATTTTGCTACATGAATAAGTTACTGAATAGGAGTGGCTGCTCGGACAGATTCTACTGTACTCAGCACCATCACCCGTAATTAAAGTTTTATTGATTGGTTTATGGAATTATATATTTTCAAAATATATTTACTTACATTATCATGACTGAGCATTACTCCTTTAGGGTTTCCTGTAGTACCTGACTGAACATAGAATAAATGAATTTATTACTTATCATTAGTCACAAAACAATTCAATGAATATAACATGCAAACAAAAGCCCGAGTGGATCTATAAGTATAATGAATGAATGAAATGTTGTTTATGGCGTGTCACCTCCAAACGGGCTATATTGCATCAAACATTTGTTGATTATTTCAAGACAGGCTAAATTATATCACAGAAAAAATATGCATAAATAGAAAGAGTATCAAAGTAAATAAAATTAAAAATCAAATAAATCTTTTATGCATATAGATATATAAAAATAAAAATGAAATATATACAAATATATAAAAATATATACAAATATATAAAAATATATACAAATATATAAAAATATATACAAATATATAAAAGGAATAAAAAAACATCCTTGGAAGACAAGATAGTGTCAACTTTAACTTGATAGCTAGAATTAATAGTATTTCTTGTTCTGGGAATATTGTAGTGTTTTTGATGATAGCATAGGAGTTGTATACCAGGACAATACGATATCAAATTAGATAAGACAGAACAGTCAATAATTCATTCATCTCACCCAGTTCGAGCAACTCAGATGAAGGCGGGGTTAGGCAATTTGAACAAAGTGACAGAACCTACTGATTGGGTTAGCCCTGTTGTATGTGTAAGAAAACCTAATGATGATATTGTTACAAGATTAAAAGGCAGTAAATATTTTAGTGTTTTAGATGCCAATAAGGGTTTTTACCAAATTAAATTATCAGATAATAGTTCAAAATATACAACTTTTAATACACCTTTTGGTAGATATAGACATCTTAGAATGCCTATGGGAATCAGTAGTGCAAGTGAAGTATTTCAGAGAACGATGCAACAACTTTTTGGTGATTTGAATTGTGTAGAAATCATGGTGGATGATGATTTTGCACATAGTACAACAATTCAAGAACATAACAATAAACTTGAACAAGTTCTTAAGCCAGCACATGAGCGTAATTTAAAACTGAGTTTGCAGAAATCAAAGTTAGCTCAAACAGAAGTAAATTATTTAGGACATATACTAACGCAAGGGTTGAAACAATCACCTTCACACATCGATTCCATTGTCAATGTAAAAGATCCAGAAAACCATAAAGAGTTAGAAACCGTTATGGATATGATTGTCTATTTTTCTAAATTTGTTCCCAATTTAAGCCAAGATCAATGCGCCATTGCGAGAATTGAAAACCAGACCAGAATGGACATGGGATTCAGTTGAAAAGGACGCGTTTGAAAAAAAATTAAGTAAACGTTAATTTCAGCACCAGTCTTGAAGTAAAACGAATTCACGCAGCTCGGATGAGAATTTAGAGAATGATGTTAAGATTACAACCATATAATTTTACTTTAAATTATACAAAAGGAAAATCTATTGGATTAGCCAATTGCTTAAGTCGATTGTCAGAAAATAAAACTGATTCCGAGAAGACAGAAGAACTTATGTTTTGTACAGCAGATACTTTAGATAATAGTTGTCATGATCAAATAGCCAGTGAAACATTGAAATATACAGCATTACAAGAGTTAATACTCTTATACTCGATGGATGGCCCGAGAACAGAAAAGATGTTCCTACCCGAGAGGTACCATATTTTGATTTTAGAGAAGAAATCAGTATGGATTGATTTTTATAGGAGACCGAGTACGTGTTCCAGTAACTATGGGACAAAATATGTTGAAAACAATTCACAATACACATTTGTGTTTTCAGCCCCTGACAACATCCCACCAGCTTATACAAAGATAGGTGGCTAGGCAACGAAACATACGCCCACAGCAGCTAATTCGCCCCGGCAGCCAACACGAGTTGTCGCACATTCTTACTTTTTTCGGTCATGAAACATTTACAATACTCTGAAATCTGATTAAGATTAACAACTCATAAATTATCAGAAAATCATTAGAATTTGTTTAGTTTTTATAAATGTCCATAAATTTTTTGAAGTGATCAAGGGCCATAACTGGGGAAGTAATTATCAGAAATTGCTGAAAATCAATAGGATTCTTTGTCTCGGGACCTTAAGCACCCCGTATAAATTTAAGGTCAATCGGATATTAATTTTGGCGTCTAGAGTGATCAAGGGCCATAACTGTGGCAGTAATTATCGGACATCGGTGACTATGTATACATTTAAAGTCAATCGGATATTAACTTTAGTACCTAGAGCGTCCACAAGCAATTGTAGACGCCGGACGGACGGACAGGGGGCGACAACAATATACGACCACATTTCAATGTGGGCGAATAAAAATACAAGTGTAACTATCCTATAATAGTTACCATAATTACAAGTGTAACTAGCCTACAATAACTACTATAATTACAAAAAATATAGTGTATCTAACTCACATAATTACAAAAATACAAGTGTAACTGTTACTATGATTACAAGTGTAACTAGCCTATGTTAATTTATTCAAAAATACAAAATGAAATAAAAACTAGCCTAAGCTTTAATGATATATATTCACGTAAATGTAGTGCCAGTCGAAACCCAGAACTGATATACATTATAACCTAATTAATTATTGATGCCCATAACTTGCATTTAAAAACATTTTGACCCCACCCATCAACAAGAATAGACGGGGAACTGGTCTACACTGTTACCCGTTACTGCATTATCACTCTGCCACGGTATGCACAAGCTACATGACAGGTCCGGAAGTCTTATATAAGTTTTTACAGCATCACTCTTCCATCGCCTCATTGTTCGAATTACGTCCTGTGAGAGTCCCTTTATGAATGCAGTGGTAGCCGCCCCTATTCTAAACGAATGTAATTTAAATTTCGACCTATCTGACCCCAAGAAAGACACTAATTTACTTAAGCTGATATTAACGAACGAATAAGTAACAGGAGAACCATTCGCGAATGGATATAATTGGCCCGTTGTATGACGACTCGGTCCGATTTACAGAACATTGACAACCTAGGATCAACCTACCCGGATTAGTACTAGTTTTATGTTTAAAACGATTCATTGAGATTTCAGTATGGGAAACCACATTATGTTGAAAAACAAACTGAATATTACCAGACTGAATAACACTCCCTTCACGCATAATCTTTAAGTGGCATTTAGTGATTGGGGAACACAATAACAGAACACAATTTTTATGGGAAACATCACTGATTTTATTCTAAAAGCACGACGTTTCTTCAAGTATCCTCAAAAACCCCGTTTACATTACAAATTTTAAGCGTGCCAGGTACCGTTCCTGGTACGGCACGGTTAATTTTTTTGTAGTGTAAACGGGTAAAACACAAGCGTGCCGTATCGAGTACCGTGCCAATCTGGCCCACTGAAGTGATGTGGTCTCGGTACCGTACTAAGAACGGCTCACTTCAAATGTTCGTAGTGTAAACGCTAACCGGTCTGAGTACGGATTACTGCGCATGCGCCAAATGAACCTTGACCCTTTGTCCCTGCAAATCTTGACAGTTCTGTCATCAGTTCTGTCAAAATGGCTGCTCAAACTAAATCAGTCATCATAATTGTTTTCATCTGGGTAATTTCTACAGGGGCTGAAATTAACTTTTCTGTGAAGAGTTCCTCATTTGGCACGCTTGGCACGGTTCTGAGACCGGTTATTTTAGAGTAATGTAAACGGGTCCATTTCTTGAAATTTATCGCGGCCTGGTACCGTACCTAGTACGGCACGCTTATCGCGGCCAAATGTAAACGGGGCTATAGATTGTACTTGATAACGATAAGAGGATACTTGTCGAAACGTCGTGCTTTTAGAATAAAACAAGTGATAGTTTCCCATAAAATTGTGTTCTGTTATTCCCTTCACACAGTCTAGATTTTGACACTAATTCACCAATCCTAAAAAAACGTGCAAAAGCCAATGAGAAGATCGATTTTAATAAATATCTGGTGAAGACGTACCGGGAAAACAATCGGGACAGCTCTTAACAACTGTGTCAAGATACATGCGGTGAATTACGAGCTCCTTTAAGTAAAATCTTGACTAGAAACGAATTTATACAATCAGGATGGCCAATTATTTTTTGCACAAAGGCAAGAACGGAAACCTGCGATGTAATTGTACTGGGCGAGCAACCCCTTTCAAATTAAAAGGTTAAATAATTTACAACAAAAATATTAGTAATTGGAAAGGAGGGAGACAGCCCCTCCAGACTACAATATGATATGTTTTTCCATGCTCTATTGTATGATTCTCTTGAGGATGGTGCCAAAGCTGGGGGCTCAGACTAAATGCACTGCTGTGGGCATCAGATCCTTAAAAAGGCGGGATCCAGGGTCTATGGGTTGTTATCCAACCAAGGCGCCCAAAGTCTGGCTTGCTGAAAATTAAAATTGGAAAAACAGTCGGCAACCATGTTGGATTTCCCTGCAATGTGCTTAGACCGAATCGGAATATTATATTTTATACATGTAGCCACTAATCGTTGAACGAGTGACATGAGATAAGAACACTTGGATGTGGATTTATTGATTACAAATACAAAGCAACATTATCAGTTAGGAGCAAAATTTTATGGTTAAAGTTTTGAAATCATATTACTTCCAGTACCAATGGAACCGATGAACAGATTTCCACATAAACATTGCACACATCATATAAAATGGAAGCAGAATCAGCCATATCCAGCAATATCAATTCAATATATACATTTGTCAGTGGTCCTTACAAAATTACATCACTTCCGGTGATCATGAAAATGTTCAATTAGTTTAGCGTAATCAGAAATGGCATAAGGAATCACATGGTGAAACGTTTACCTAAATCGTATAATAATTGCCACTTTTATAGATGAAAAACTTTGAAAAGTGATTTGTAGAAAATCGTCTATTTCTCTGCGACTGAACAGGTTAGGAACCATTTTGTGCAATATGTATGATCGTATAGGTTCAATCTATTTGTTGATTGGAATCAAATATCATAATTTAAAAAAAAAAACATTACAAATCTGACTCATTTGAATAAAATATCTGCTTTGAAGGCTTAAAGTACATTTTTTGCCAAGACAACGTTATTTCCGGTGAGAATGAAAATCTTAAATTACTTGTATGAAATCGTATGAAAGTTGAGAATTTGCACCATTGAGCATATGAACTTTGATTTTTTTACAAACGAGTAATAAATAAATCTAGAACCCATAAACAAAATTAGTCAATAGCAGCCAAGGTAAATTATCGAGACAAAAATTGTTTATATTTTTTCTCAAATCACATGACCCTTTCATTCTGGGTAAAAAGCCATACAAAAAATATACATAAATAAAAAAGTATTTAAATTTACAAAATTTGGCACCTAATATCTTCGAAGATTCGTCAAAAATCTAAAATCTAAAATGTATCAATTATTAAAATCAGCACTGTCGCAGGAAGTTCGAAATAGCTTTAATCTCTAAGTCACACCCAGTTTCCAAGTAAAATCGAAGACATTGAGTTGAACCGACAAGTAGTTTCTGAGATATACTCAAGTGCAAAAAAATAATAATAAGAAGAATAATCTTAACAAAAACAATAGTGTTTCACACAAGATACGCTCTAACACGCTTATGCTCAAATCCTGCATGCCATTCAGCCAAGAGCAATAAAACCATTTTGACCCCAAAACAGCTGCACAGCCCTTGGTTTTTGTTGCATCGGAGAATAACTTAATGTGATCTGATCATGTCCATGCATCATTAAAAAACATGCAGCGGACATTTAATCCTTGCATGAATTGGTTCCACACGACTAGATCCAATCTGGAAGCGTTAGTGATGCGAATCTTATAATATGCTTTAGCAATACCTATTGTGAGGTTATAGAGGCGCGGCCAGAAGGTACGTCCGGGAACCACAACAAGAGTAGCAAAATTAATAAGACCGATTAAGGATTGTAAATCTCTCAAGAGTTATCTTTCTCTTTAGTAAGGCCCCTCAAGAGCAAGCCTAACTTTAGCCACTTTATCAGCTGGTAAACGGTAGACCATAACTACAGAATCTACTTCAATACCATAAATTGTTATGTTATTAGTGGGACAAACTGTTTTCGCCTTTTTTATTGGTACACACAGAAAGTCTGCCAATTGCAGGAATGTGTTCAGTGTATTGGCACATTGATCTGAATCTGCTGGGACAATAAAGAAGAAATCATCGATCATGTGACTCAGGCTGGTTGAGATGACAATACACTGGTAGGATGGACATCCGTGACTGGTGTACATGTGGTAGTGTGCAAAACATTTGTACATGTGCTGGAGGTGGGTAACACCAAACCCCAATAGACCATCTTTTGAATTATTATTTCAGACAAGCGGTCCACACGGGACCACCCACATTATCCCTTCTATTTCTGGGTAGCTTAGCAGACGCTGGTCGGGCATCATCATCTGGCGAACTATCACCATCACCTCTCTCACCAGTACAGGTACCACATGCTCTCTTACCGCCTGCTCTTTTAGACATCTTGAATCTGAAAACAAGGGGACAAAAGCCCAAACAGGGAAATGGGTAGATAAAGTGAGCTAACATTAGACAAATAAGCCACACAAGAGCCAATCCATGGCTAAACATTGGCAAGGTATCCGTAACTGTAAAGGGTAGACATAGAAGTCGGCCAAACATGACAATGAGGGCCGAGCAAACAGGACAATTAAAGCTCAGCCAAACATAGATAGTTAAATAGCAGACAAACATGGACAATTAAAATTCAGCCAAACAGATAAGCCTGTCTGACAGTAAACTAAGCACCACAAATGTGCAACACAGTAATTCTTTAGTTAACAATACGTAACAAAAAACACCCTCACAGTAGCTCACTACTTAAGAAAATTTCCAGGTATGCATTCACAGGAATTTTAGATCCCTGCGTAGTAGTATGTTGGTCAAATGCCCGTATGTATAACACCTTTGCATCAACACAAATTTGATTACGTACGTAATCTCTATTTAGGCATAGTACAATCTAAAAAACAAGCAAGGGATATTGTGTTTTGGCCTAGAATGAACAAACAAAGTGAAGAGATAATTAGTCTCTGTTCCATTTGTCTGGAATTTCAAAATAAATTACCAAAAGAACCAATGGAACCACATCCTGTACCAACCCTACCTACCTTGGAATTAAGTTGGAAATGATTTGTTCCAAATTGGAAATGATTATTTTTTGATAATGGTTTATTACTACTCAGGTTTTATAGAAACAGAAAAATTAGAGAATACATTAACTACAATGACAATCAAACATATGAAAAGTAATATAGCCCACTATGGTATAAAGAAAACTTTAATTACTGATAATGGTCCGCAATTTACATGTTATGAGTTTCAAGATTGTGTTCGAAAATATAAAATTAGGCATATTACTTCTTCTCCAAATTACCAACAATCGAATAGATTGGCACAAGAAAGTGAAGATGTGTACCTCGCACTTCTTGATTTAAGAAATACGCCAAGGGATGAAAAACTAGGATCACCAGTCCAAAGATTACTTGGTAGACGAACAAAGACGTTATTACCCACAACTGAAGAACGTTTAAAGCCGAATACCAGCCTAGAGGTCGGGTGTTCGATCCCTGCATTGGCCGAGAAAGTTCATCTCGATTTTCCGGCGTGATTTCCCCTTGTCAGTGATGCAGAAGGAGGGCCTGACAAGGACAGCTGCCTAGTCGTTCGGATGGGACGAAAACCCGAGGTCCCGTGTACATATTGGAGTGCACGTAAAAGATCATTTGGCAGTTGGAATTCGATATAAGAGTAGGCCGGCCGTAGCGCCGCTGCCCGGGCAAAATTTCCCTCATAGCACACTGTATGGCGTATGCCCGTCTTCCATTAGCCCAGGTTAAGTGCAAAAGAGTAGGACGTTAAACCCCATTTCATTTCATTTCATTTCACCAAATCTCCAGAGGTAGTAAAAAGTCAATTAGAAATGTATCGGGATAAACAAAAATACCTTATTATGATGTCCACACACGACAACAACCACCTATTACTATCAATGATGCAGTTCGTGTTCAAACACCTAATAGATGGAAAGTCAAAATGATTTCAGGAAGTCAAAATAGGTAACACCGTCAAAACAGGTGGCATATTTTAAAAACAGAAGAGAAAAGATATAATCCAAAACAGCAAAGACTCCTAATTCCGTTTTATCTTAAGTTCACCCGAAAGGGAAACTAATAGACTAACAAATGAAAAATTTCAACTGACAGCTCAAAACCCTATTTCTCCAATACCCCTGAACTGTGAATTGTAAAAAATTGTTCCATGAAATTAAAATATTTAGAATTTAATATGTAATTTTAGGATTCAAGATTTTACATTTTAAGATGTATTAATATATTTTATGTTAATTTGAATCGTTAAATTACAATGTCATAATATTAATTTAAGGCTTGGGATTTGTTTTGCGTTAGGGGTCGTGCATCAACATCAATAGTTCCCGTCGAGTATAAGGAATAAGTATACTAAGATAATCCATTCAGAATTGTGAATTTCGGGCGCTAAAAGCAAAAAAGGGCGAGGCTCTGTCCCTGGGGGTCGGCACATTCACCAAAATCAATTTTTAACGCCCCCGGGCTTAAAGGAATACATATGCCAAGCTGATTCATTCAGAATTGTGGCCTGTAAACGACAAACACAAAAATAGGGCGTGGCTTGCCCCTTGGGGTTCGGACATGCAGTTGTCGTCCTAAGGTTATAAGGAATACATATCCCCAGTTCAAAGACGATGCATTAGGAATTCATGCCTGTAAGCAACACACAGAGTAAAAATGGGCATGACTCTGCCCCTGGGAATTGGGCAATCACCAAAACACAAATAGGAGTCATCCTTAGGGTATAAGGAATAGGTAGGCAAAGTTTCAAAAAGATCTGTTAAGAATTGCGGCCTGTAGGCGAAACACAAGACAAACAAACATTGGACGTGGCTCTGTCCCAGGGGGTCGGGCCAAAAATAATAGGCCAGCCTTAGGGTATATGGAATAAATACAATTAAGAATTGTGGCTGTAGGTGACATACAGACACCAAAGGAAAATGAATGAGGCACTGTCTCGGGGGGGGGGGGCACTCGAAACGATAGGGATGTTCCTTAGTGTACAAAGAATAAAGAAGCAAACTTTCAAGATGATGCGTTAAGAAATGCAATCTGTAGACGACAAACAAACAAATACAAGCAATGGGCGTGGCTCTGTCCCTGGGGTCGGGCATCTACCCAAAACAATAGTTTCAAAATGATAGATTAAGAATTGTGGCCTGTTGGCGACACACAGACATACATAAAGAAAATGGGTGTGGCTCTGTTCATGGGTGTTGGGGTGTTCAATAGTGTACAAAGAATAAGTAGCAAAGTTTCAAGATAATACCTAAAGGAATGTGACCTGTAGACGACAAACAAAAAACACAAATGTGCGTTTCTCTGCCCCTGTAATTCGGGCAAGCAACAAAAACAGCAGGGATCATCCATAGAGTTTTGGGAATGAGTATGCAAAGTTTGAAGAAAATCCAGTAAGAATTGCGCCCTGTAGGCGACCCATCGACACACATACATACATACATACACACGCCCACGCCGACAGGGGCCGTATAAAAATGAGATGTAATGCCCTATAGTTTCTATACTATACATTGTAATATATATCAAATTGTATACCTCATTAATATTCATTAGTTCCATCAATTACTTATATGTATAAGTAAGTTACTATATAAGAGCCTACATAAATAAAGCTTGCAGTGAGATTTATAATAGACGTGTCTTTGTTGTCTTATTTTTTATATGGAAGCTATTACACTATCCACATTATGCTGAAATCTATCAAGTTGAAACTGAAATGAGCTAAAAACAATAGACGCCTAGAAGAATAACAAATAATCAACAGATATTTTATGACAAGGAATGCAACTTACAGTATATATTAGTGTACAGCATTTATTTGGCGCAAGGTTACAGAATCTTTCCTCTAACATGGAGTCTGGTATATCATCTCCAGCTTTCATAAATTCTTCCCACTAAATAACAAATATCACAATATAAAAGTATTACAGCTATTTGTACAAACATTTCTAAAGCTCTCCACTGTATTAAAACAAGCCAACAGTGAGACTGATGTCCCCCGCCGAAATACCAAAATAAATAGAAGACACATATTAATTAATCGCACATTTATTTTTTTCAATGTATCGAGCAATCAAACTGTACACGAAGTGTCATCCAAAAGTGTTTTATAAAGAAAAATGCTAAAACCGACGAGAAAAATGAAAATGTACCCTAGTTAGGGGGACCCTAAAGGCAGACAAAGGGGCCCCTCTGGCCAAGGGAAAGGGCCCTCGTGTCCAAGTCAATCGTTTCTATACACTGTTACTGTCGAATCGATTACTAAATGAGAATGCAGTCATTGTATTGGCATAAAAATCATCAATCAAGATGAACCTAAGTTATCTTGTCCCAAAGTATCAACCAATCAAATTGCTTATCTCTGCTTACCCTAAGCGGAAAATGCTCATCTTCGAACTCCATCAAGGCATTGACCTAATAAGCATATACACCAAGTTTGAACATTTTAACTCAATTAGAAGGAGAGTTATTGTGTTTCAAAGTCTCGACTACTCTCGACCAATCAAATTGCATATCGCTCTGCTTACTTTGAGCAGAAAATGCTCATTATCAAACTTAGTCAAGGTATTACTGTAATGCAACTATACACCAAGTTTCATCACTCTCACTTAATTAGAACTAAAGTTATCGTGTCCCAAAGCATCAACCAATCAAATTGCTTATCTCTGCTTACCCTAAGTGGAAAATGCTCATATTCGAACTCCATCAACGCATTGACCTTATAAGCATATACACCAAGTTTGAACATTTTAACTGAATTAGAAGAAAAGTTATTGTGTTCCAAAGTCTCGGCCAATCAAATTGCGTATCGCTCTGCTTACCCTGAGCAGAAAATGCTCATTATCGAACTTAGTCAAGGTATTACTGTAATGAAACTATACACCAAGTTTCATCACTCTCACTTAATTAGAATTAAAGTTATCAAGTCCCAAAGCATCAACCAATCAGACGGACGAAGCCATTTTAATAGTCCCCCAACTTTCTTCGAAAGGCGGGGGACAAAAAGTTAGATGTACAATGTAGTTATTGGATATAAATACCACCTAAAAAGACTTACAGTATATAAATTAGGTTGCGGTTCTTCAATATCGCCTGTATATTGTATTAGAGCCTTTAAATTAGGTAAATTATCTCGGATCTGTAATATCTTCTTTAACTGAACCGTATTTTCAACAACAATAACATTAGCTGTGCTATCAGACGCTACATACTGGCATGCTTCGGGAGAATTTGTAGTATATATGCCAACTGCGAACCCACTAGACATTAAAAATAAATAAAATGACATTTAACCTTTTAATCAGTTATTCTCAGATTAACAAGATAATTTTCTGATGACTCAACGGCAACGTGAAGTTGGCACGTTATGTAATGGATAATGGCCGAAGACTGTCCATTATGTAAATAGAAAGAACAATTGAGGGGCGTTAGCCCCGAAGTTATTGTTTCTTGTTATCAGTTACTTAAACCAACGGTTTAATCTCACTGTGCCACCTAATCAACTGGTGGTATGAGGTAGTGGTGTGAAAATCTTAAGTAAATAAAGAATTATAGACTGTTCACCTAGTTATAAGATTTAAATATATAAGTTTAGTTCACGTTTCATCAGTTAACAAGTATCTTAAATGTTATTCCGCCTACCATTTGTGAGATTATGTGAAACAGGCAACGTTGGGTTGAATGCCTTAGAAGATGCTGATTTGAAGGATGACAATATTTTAAAGTTTGCAGATTATGGTACTGATTATGGTAGAAAGCGATGTAGGGGCTATGTGGAATCACTTTATCACAGATGGTTCACGGACAACTAATCACGTTGAGGGATGGCACAGTAAAATGAAGAAGACCGGAACAAGCCACCCAAATATATTTAAATTTATTAACATAGTGTCGAAAGAGCAGACTTTTACTGAAAATACCATAGTTTAATTTGATAACGGGGGACAATTGCCCCCTAATAGGCGAAAATATAAAAGAATCTATTAACGATTCAAAAATCGAACTGTTAAATGATTCAAAAATCGAACTGTTAAATGGAGTAAAAAGTGCAATTGAATATACTGACGCCATATCACATTTAGTAATGTTATGATTCGTGTTTGATACATGTATTTGTTGTTACTTTTATGTAATTTATTGTGAATAAAGTTGTTAATTAGTTTAAACCTAGTAGTTTTTTACTTTTAACACCACTGTATTCCATAATCCCCTGGTTTGATTAATCCCCCCATGAGAACAATAGCGGGTGGCACAGTGAGATGTCCCCAAACCAACACAACAGGTCACGTGACTGATTTGTTAACAATTAATTAATACAAACAAGGATATCAATACAACCATGTCTTCCAGTGGAGAGGATATATTTATTACCCAGTCAAAAATTATTCCTAGTTATGACAAGAATAATGACACTGACAATGTATGGAGTGACATGTTGGATATGGAAGACAAGGCAAATCCAAGGATTGACCATCCCAATTTTAATATAGGGTAAAATATTTTTTCTGATATATCGAATGTTGATACAAATGCAGACTCTAAAGTGGAATATAAAGGGGGGAAATACATACAATATTGTGTCAAAAAAGCGATCGGGGTGGATTGAATGACACTGACAATGTATGGAGTGACATGTTGGATATGGGAGACAAGGCAAATCCAAGGATTGACCATCCCAATTTTAATATAGGGCGAAATCTATAAAATACTAAGTTTACGGACTGGAATAGCAGGAAAACGCGTATGCGGCCGTCAAATATTCCAAAATTTTCTGGGGGGGGGGGGGGAGGGGGGTCATAGAAGGTCAGTTCCACTTCTTCGCCTCCGAAGAAAACAAGCGTCGCTGTCTGTAAACCCGAATTTTTTCGGGCATTTTCAGTTTTGCTTCCCTAATTGGTATCGAGCTCTAATATAACACTAATTTTACTTTTCTTTTACTTGAATACCACGAATTTGTACTGAGTTGACTATGGATTAAAAACATTTTGTCTGCAGCCACTCTATTTTGTACGAGATTTTTCGGGCATCGATTATTATTTGTGAATGCAGCTGCAACAGTCTGATTGGATGGGTGGAATTCAGAGTAGGATTTCGGGTACAAATCCATTGGATACTTTTTGAGTCGCTTACACGGACTAGAATAGCAGAAAACGCATTTGCCGTAGTTAATTTTTCAAAAATTTCTCCCGGAGCGTAAACCCCCAAACTCAGCGACAATTGATTGGTTGATTAGAATTCGGGTCAGCCAGTGGGGCAATATAGGACCAAATTGAAGTTGCTGTATTCACGGGCGGAAATAGCAGGAATGCGCATTTGCTGCATTTAAATTTTCAAAATTTTCTCCAAACGGTCCCGTCTTCGTGGACTGTAAACGATTGATTGGAATTAGCGTCAGCCACCTTTATAAGACTGCATTAGACCGCTTTGACATTGCTTTTTTCACGGGCTGAAATCGCAGGAAAACGTGTCTGCAGTCGTCAAATATTCCAAAATTTTCTTGGGGAGGGGGCGGGGGTCCATACAAGGTAAGCTCTGCTTCTTCGCCTCTCGAGGAAGACTGACAATATCGGTGTCAGTCATTATCATATATGTGATAGAACTGATTAAACACATTCCAAATATAATTTTAACACAGAGATCATTGCTACGATAGAGGAGTAATAAAGGTTTCATGAATCTAAAGTGACGAACGCCAAAGGAAAACACGAGTTGTTCTTCCATGTAACTGACTGAAGTGACTAGTGATAACAGATATATGGGCGAATTTCTGCTCACTAATAATTCTTCGAAGATCAAAAGTTGTTGTTTGACACTGTGAGAGGATATCTGACAATTCATAAAAGAATTGACTGTCAATCGATAAGAGAACACGAAAGAAAAAATATCAGATTAAAAGTCCGTGCATTACCATGTTTTTATAAGGTAGGGAAGACCGCCATGGATATATATAAATAAATAATACTAGACAACCCCAAGGCTATACATAAGTGAGACAATTTCTTAGACACATTTCTCCATGGGTCTACCTGACTAGAGACGCTCGTCAGCAAATCAGGCTGTCCGAATTTAAAGTGACGAACGCCAACGAAAAACACGAGTTATTCCTCAATGTAACTGACTGAAGTGACTAGTGATAACAGATACATGGGCGAATTTCTGCTCACTAATAATTCTTCGAAGATCAAAAGTTGTTGTTTGACACTGTGAGAGGATATCTGACAATTCATAAAAGAATTGACTGCCAATCGATAAGAGAACACGGAAGAAAAAAACATCAGATTAAAAGTCCGTGCATTTTTATAAGGTAGGGGAGACCGCCATGGATATATAAATAAATAATACTAGACAACCCCAAGGCTATACATAAGTGAGACAATTTCTTGGACACATTTCTCCATGGGTCTACCTGACTAGAGACGCTCGTCAGCAAATCAGGCTGTCCGAATTTAGACACAATATTGGACAAACTTTTGTTTAATTCACTACAAAAGTTGAATTTGATCCCACCAAACTGCCAACTGATGTGCATTTTACAGCAATTTGTAGGAGCATAGGAAATCCAGACTCCTGCTTGTTTCGATCGTTGCATAGATGTCAAATCTGTGGATATTTGTTTTTAACTATACACTGATTGTTTGCAGATTCATTAAATCACTCCGAAATAAGTGACTAGGGTCCAGATCTATGTTAACATGGAATTTTTACCACTGTTCAATGTGCCCCATTATTTGGTTAAACCTGCCCCGACTATTTTGTAAAGAAGTGGACACTGAACCATTTCGATAAAGTTGATTAAAATGTCTGTGTGTTATTTTTTTTTTGTTTTTTTTAAAAAAAAAATATAAGTTAAAGATTAATTTAATTGAATCTGATACACGATAGCAACTATGATATGTCTTCAAACAACACAATAAAGTAAAGAGATCTTCCAATAAAAACATGTATGTGAACAAAATGGTTCAATGTGCCCGGTCTCCCTATAGCCGGAATAAAAACAACGGACTGTACGGACTATTTCTATTTTGCTCGTGTTCTCTTATCTTATGACACTTAATAACTTTATTGAATAGACCTTTCTCACGCTAAATTCGAAAACGAGGCTCGGTATACAAAACCGCCGCATCCGGATGCAGACGTCGTCAATGTAAACCATGGCGCTTCACTGTTGTGTTCCGTTGTGTACAAGCGATTCTCGGTATGACATTGACAAGAAGCTGTCCTTTCACAACATACCGAAAGACGAAAAGCTAAGGAGAGAATGGGTTGTTAAAATAAGAAGAGATGAGAATGCTTTGTTCAAAGTAAGTCGTGCATTTTTAATTTCATGACCTACGATTACGAGAATCTCATATCTCGAATGTTATCATCCATTGATTACCGGTAACTTAAATGAAATGGGGCATTCATGTTTGACGGGACTCCCATTTTTGTGTTATAGGTTTTGATTTTAAATACCTGGCCCTAACCTTAACCCTAATCCTCCTAACCCTTATATAGAAAGTAGGAAGTTCCATGTGGAGACAGTCACAGACACAGTACGAACGAATGCAAATCAAGAGGAGGGAGTTGGATCAAACATCGATCGTCAATCGTTGAACGGCCCCGTCAAACAAACATTCCAAAATAAATACTTTATATGTTTAATACTTACGGTACCATATTTCTATAATATGTCTAATTTATTATTGGCATTTTCAAAATGAAATTATCACCATCATTGTTATTATTATTAATGTAGGCCTAGGCTTGGGCTATATTATATTTGTTGACCTTTTTTCACCATAACTCCCATAAGTTACAAGTACCGTATCATGGCGTATGGATAGGCCTTAAAATATCTTTTTCTTATGCCTATAGTATAGGCCTAATGTTTGTTACTAATATGTCATACCTAATTATTTAATTTATTTATTTTCTTTTTTAGATTACAGAAGCTACCCATGTTTGTAGTCTACATTTCAATTCAAATGACTTTAAAAAGAATGGTTCTGTGCCGTCTATTTTTAATTGGACAACATGTCGTGAGGAAAGGCCTGCACCCAAACAAAGATTACCATTTGATAATCACAGGTACAGAAATCATACATACATATTTGAGTTTGTTAGTCGATTGTGTTCCCTTTAATAATAGGCCTACATCTTTATGTATTTTATGCAGTTGTTAAAAAACTACCCCCACCGCCTATAGTTTGCTCACTAACCAAGTCTATGGTCCCTCCCGGTTTGGGTCAATATTTTATGGGGTAGTTTCCTCTTGACAGCGTCTATATCTTCGAATGGAATGTAAAACTGAGGCCCATGTTCACATTGGCGTTCACATAAAAAAATCCTTAGCATTCAGCTCTAAAAATAGGTCGTACCATCATAAAACCGTTGTCCAACCATCTGCACAGTACATAGTGTGCTGTAAGGCCATATTTTATATTATCCCTGTTGGTATAGAAAAATAATACGCCAAACCACATTTCATGTCATAATCCATTTTTTATAATTTAATTCAGGAATGACAAAGTGAAAGAATTTATAACACCACCGTTTGAAGACCATGATTATGCTATTTCACCTTTAAGTTTAGAAGAAAAGTTTATTTCCCCTTCAACATCATAATGAAGTTTTAGAAGATCGTGTTTTAAGTTTAAGTAATATGAAATTCGGAATTGAACGCTTTTGTATGAATGATGATATGGTTTTATTTTATACAGGTTTTCGTGATTATGATAATTTTTTTATCTGTATTTAATGCTTTACAGCCAACTGCTGTAAACATGATTAGGTGGAGACAGCGCAATCAGTCATCACAATTTAACAGTACTGCTTTTCGTTCAGAAAGTCTTCTACTGATTGATCAATTTTTTATGTTTTCATGTCGAGTTCGGCAGGGTTTTTCTGAAAATGATTTAGCAGTACGTTTTGATATTTCTATTAGCTCTGTAAGCAGATTTATTATGACCTGGTCAAATTATCTTTATGTAATGTTAGGCTTATTACCAATATGGCCAGATAAAAGTACTATTAATAAATATATTCCAGAGTGTTTTAAGGTTTTATACCCTAATGTACGAGTAATTTTAGACTGTACTGAAATTAGAATTCAAACCCCAAGTTCCAAAATTCGTAATTCTGAAATGTATTCTAATTACAAGAGTCATAGAACAATGAAGGGCCTTTTAGGAATAACACCTAATGGTATGATTAGTTTTATAAGTTCTTTGTACACAGGCAGTATTTCAGATAAAGAAATAACTCGATTATCTGGGATTATTGATCTTTTAGATGTTGGGGACGATGTCATGGTTGATAAAGGTTTTTTAATTCAGGATTTGTTGACTCCTAAGGGAGCTAAGATTGTCATTCCACCTTTTTTAAGACAAAGGGATCAATTCACAAAAGAACAAGTTAAGGAAACTCAAGAAATAGCTCGTCTGAGAATACACGTAGACCGGGCAATAAGGCGTTGTAAGGAGTACCACATTTTTGATTCCGTAATTCCTCTTACAACAGCGGGTTCAATAGACCAAATTTGGACTGTTTGTTGCTTATTAACAAATTTTCATGGAAAATTATTTTGAATTAAGTAATAGCAAGACATGTAATTACCTTAAACATTTGTGTGTTTATTTTATGTAAAATATTATTATTAATAATTATGTATTATGCGAACAACAGTAATATAATGTCAACAATAATATTTATATGTTTATTATAAATAAAATATGTTCTTAAAAGGATGATTTTACTGTCGTGTAAAAATATTCACCAGATCTAATAAAATAAACTTCACATTTCTAGGGCATACAATGAATAATTAGAATGTATAATATAATTATAATATAACAATGTTAATACATAATCATTTAAGTGGATATATGTTTTATAAATAAAATTAAAAGCAATTTGACTGTAAGTATTATGAATTGGCTTTATTACTACAAGATTTCCTAAACTTCACTGTGTTTACTGAATGTCTTCTTGGATTGTAAAGGGTCTGTCTCTTAACTAGCTTGTTACATTACTATTTAGTCCTAATAATATTATTAACATGTTTTTCTAGTTAGCTGAAATAAGAGTAGGCTATGGGCTGGGTGCATGTAAAAGAACCCTTGACAGTTTCATTTCGGTATAAGATAGAACACTGTATAGCGTATGCCAATATTTTTTTTAGCCCATCCGGAACTGAATTGTAGGCTGTTAAACCCCATTTCATACTTAAAAATAAAAAAATATGACCTAATGAATGATGATTTAGATAGACCTTTTAATAAATTAAGTTAATTATCTGTCACTCTATTCACACCTAACAAATAAGAAACAATTTAGATACATGTATAAATAAGTCTAGTGAAATTGTACATAAATGATGATACATGTACTTTTTTTGTAACAGCTTATAAATATGTTTTAATCTAGTCATCATATTGTACAGCTTATAAATATGTTTTTAAACTAGTCATCATATTGTACATATAATTACTTATGAAGTTTATACATCACAACCTTGTTACAAGTTGTTTACTTATATATGTAAGATAATGCTCAAAATAAAACAAGTCCAATTTTTCTTTTATTTGATTCCACTTGTCTTGATTAAAATAAATTCTCTTCAAATGAAAGTCATCTTTACACATGATATAAAAGTCACACCATAACAACCCAGTAAGTGCCATTTGACCTAGAACTTGATAATAATAATCATGTGTCTCTTTAAGTTTATATGACTGACCATGTAATTTTAAATATTTAACATCAGATATAGATACAGAAGTGGAACATTTTATTTCGAGTAGTCCATATTTTAGGTTTGCAGTGATGTCATAAACTTTACGATCTGGTGAAGAATTAAAATGGGGACAGCTTGGGTTTATTACAAGTCCACAACCATACACATTATTTCCTGAAAGGGCAGCATATTTAGATGCTGCTTCACCCTCATGGTCAATGCCATACTGCATTGCAGCCGTGGTTATACTTTTTTTACTAGCTAAAGACTCTGCCAGTTTTAAAAAATCACCCTGCCTAGAAACTATACGCTTAAAAATAGAAGATGTTAAGCGGTTACACCTGAATTTGTGCCACATGCTGTTCGATGACTGGTCACGTGTAGTTTTTTCAATATGTAATGAATCTGCTTCAGAAACAAAAAGCCCATCAAAAACATCTTGTTGGCTATGCGTTAATACAAAAGAAACACAAGAATTTATCTTAGGCAATTTAAAGGGGGGGGGGAAATCAGTTACATTTGGATGGTTATTTTAAAATATCCAATGTGTTTTCAGTGTCTAGTATAGGCTGTTGATAAGATAAAACACATCCTTTAGGTACTGGACCTAAACTACAATTAACCATATCCATACTTTCAATATTTGTATTTGAAAGAATTGCTCTAAACTGAGCGCCAGAGTTGACTGAATCTAAATTATGTGACAACAAATAAATAAACTGAAAACATGGTAATGGAGTTTCAACTGGATTATAAAAAGAAGATTGTACACCATCAAGACGAAAACGTTTTGCTTGAGCTGATCCCTCAACTAATTTTGATAAAGAAATCTTTTGAAAATTAATGTCCTGTACTTTTTTTGGTGTAATACCATCTGTTCTTGCAGGAATATGCCAAGTTTGTTTTAGAGATGTCTTAGATTGAAGTGCAGGCACAGTTTTATATCCACATTTGCAGTAATGATGTAAAAGATAAAGCAAACCTAAAATATGATTACAGTCACCCTCCCCAGCTTTACATGAACACAAACATTCTGATATTTTTACACAGCCATCTATTATTGATAATTTTAAATTTAAGGAATGGGGTGGATCATTCTTTTTCATAGACTTGAAGCACTTCGCTCTAACACAACAACCATCAATTGCTGTACAAACTGAATTTAAACAAATGTCAAAAATTTAAAATGCTTTAGCGGGATTTGAAGGTAACATTTTGTCTGTTTAATAATTATGATTTTAATCATTTCCATTCTATGCTTCCACTCGAAAATCTATAACAACAATAATAGGCCTATTATAAAAATTGTGCTGCTCAGCCTATCCAATAGGGTATAGGAATACTCTAGCCTAGACCAAAAGATGGGGGGGTGTATTCGAAATTTGAATACGAACCAAATAATTTACAGGTTTATAGGCCACACGGGGCTTCTTATTTTCTGCAAAAACTAATCCTTTCAATAATACCTTGGAATCCGCTGAATTGAGATGACCGTGACCTGTCAAACGACAGTTTTATTTAAAGTAACGAGAAATCAATAGCGTCGAACGAAGGGAATTTCCCCTCTTCCCGTGTTTTTTTATGATGGTTGGGCATTAAACAATTGCTCACAATTGCCAAGAATTGTATTATTAATGAAATAAACAATTAAAATAAATTACCTTCAACATCATGCACATACGACTCGGCAAAATTGCCGTAACCCTTGGTGTGAACGGCTTTTGGTATTGGCTTTGATTAGCCCACAGTTCCATATCTTTTTCTTTTAAAGCTGGTAATAACTTTAGACTAAGGGTCGGTCCACTGAGGTAGCGAGGGACCGCAACTGATCATTTTGTAGCCTTACGTGTTTCAGTTACCGTAATATACTATTCAAAAAAAAGTAGGGGATATTTGATTTTGGGGGCATAATACTAAAATATGCAAATGACTACGAAAAAAGTCACTATATAACCTAACAGAAGAAACATTTCCAGTTACATGTGACGCCCAAACGCACCAATAGCTACCACATGGATTGCAGGTGATGCTTGGGATCATCATGGGGGTCCAACCCAAGATTTGCACGACTCTGACTTTGAATGTTACAGTCATTGTGGCATTGAATTCCAGGGTGGAAACATCAGTTTAATTGTTTTAGTGACCAGAAAACAAATTTTGATATGCGTCGGCTTACACAAAATGAAAGGTTACGTGCCCTTGGCATGCTACAGATCGGCACAACACAGGCGGTTGTGGCGCGGACGATGGATGTTTCTCAGTCTGTCATAAGCAGGCTATGGTCCAGATACCGTGATACACAATCTGTACAGGACAGGCCACGCTCAGATCGACCAAGGGCGACAACTCAAGCCCAGAATCGATTTATCCGTACCTTGGCCTTGAGAAATCGTGTCATCACAGCACATCAGATCAGCGCTCGTCTTCAAACAGACACTGGTGTGAGAGTGAGTGGCCAGACGATTCGGAATCGACTGCATAGGGGTCACCTTCGCGTCCGACGTCCTCGCGTGATCCCTTGTTTGGGAGATCATCACATTCAGGCAAGACGTCGTTGGTGTAGGGATCGTCAACACTGGGATAATCGACGCTGGAGCAATGTGATGTTTTCAGATGAGTCAAGGTTCACTGTTGATTAATTGGACAGACGTAGGAGGGTGTGGCGTCGTCGAAACGAGCGCTTCCAAGACGTTAACGTCATCAGACATGATCGATTTGGGGGTGGTTCTGTTATGGTGTGGGGAGGCATCACTGTTGCTGGATAAACGGCTTTACATGTTGTTGCAGGGCTTGTTACAGGCCAGTACTACCGGGACAACATCTTGGCAGTCCATGTTGTGCCGTTCGCACGACGTCATGGCCGCCGTTTCATCTTCCAGGATGACAACGCAAGATGTCACAGGGCCAGGATCGTTACATGTTACCTCCAACAACAGAACATCACCACATTACCTTGGCCAGCACTGAGTCCCGACCTCTCCCCCATCGAGCATGTCTGGGACATGCTTGGACACAGGTTACGTCAACGTCAACAACGTCCTACCAATGTCCAAGAACTTGTTGCTGCGTTGCAACAGGAATGGGACAATCTGGACCAAAATGACCTTAGACGTCTCATTAGGAGTATGCCACGTCGGATCAATGCTTGTTTGGCAAACAGAGGAGGATTTACCCGTTACTGACTTTGTTGTGATGCTGTGGTAACTTTGCTGTTTGACCCCGGGTATAATTTTACCCTTATAATGGTCAGTCTGTGCCTTACTTAGTCTAAGGATCATTTGGAATAAATCGATGAATGTGAACTTCATTTCATTTTGTCATTTGTTTCTTCGTCAGTTTCATTAGGTGACTTTAATAACACTTAAAAATCAAATATCCCCTACTTTTTTTGAATAGTATATAATAATATTTATACAAGTAGTAAAAGTAAAAGAAGACTTGTTCATAAAAAAAAGAGCGTCTGCTACAAAAAAAGTAAACAAACGATACGTCACGATTTCCTGGGCTATGTATACCGAGCCTCGTTTTCGATGTAAAATGGCCGACGCGTGAGAAAGGCCTATTGTCAGATATCCTCTTGCGGTCCCATATATGAACTTTTTGTCTTCGAAGAAATTATTAGTGTTCAGAAATTCGCCCATGTATCTGTTATCACTCGTCACTTCAGTCAGTTACATTGAGGGATTACTCGTGTTTTCCTTTGGCGTTTTCCACTTCCGATTCATGGATCCTTTATTACTCCTCTATCGTAGCAATGACCTCTGTATTATAATTATATCTGGAATGTGTTTAACCAGTCTTATCACATATGTGATAATGCCTGACACCAATATTGCCCTTTAAGGTAGGCTACTACTATATGTTTTTTTTTTTATTTCTCTATTTATAAACCAGTGTAGAATCGTTTGATGAATATGTACACATTACAATTATTCTAAATTCAGAAGCATTTTGTTTGGCCTATGATTAAATGGGTCATAAAATCAACTCTTCATAAAATAAATTGACCAGATTGTATTGCATGTTAAGCAACAGAATCAAAACAACCCATTCTTTCAATCTGACTGGTGATGATTTAGAAAATCATGTTAAAAACAAGATTATTTCTATTTTCAGATCCACTGATGGTTTTTATATGCGACCTAGGAAGCTACCAGATTCTAATGTATATGGTATGGTGACTCGTCTATTGGAATTCATTTATTACAGCAGACAATAGAACGCACCGCGTCTACACGTTTGTTTGCTGCAGGAGTGCATGAACAGTCCAATGTGGAAAAAACTGGACCCTGTTAAAGTGCTTATGTAACATTTTAGTAGCTGAAAAGTGTCCAAAATTGTTTCAACTACCAAATCCAATACAAAATAATTCAAAAGTGTCCAGTGATTCCAGGGAAATTAACATCCAATCTTCAGAAATATCCATTTTTGTAAATGTTGAAAGGAAAATTAGTAATAAATGGATAAGTTGTTTTGATTTATTTTCAGTTGCATGATATACAATGACTACACTTTATTAATGAATTTTTCATTAATAATGGACAATATCTAAAAATAATGAATTGTTTTCATTAATAATGTACTATTTGTTTTAGACAACAATTCACTCCTCATTGTAATGGATTAAAAGAACAAAGGATGGCATCATAGCTATGGTTTAATCGGGATTCGTGAAAATCAAGCCACCACCTTATTTGGGATTCGTGAATGAAACAACCCGACCTAGAAATAGGGATGGGACAAAATAACAAACCAATTCTGCATGGGTGTTTCTTAGGCGAAATTCATTAAAAAAAAACAAAACAAAAAAAAAAAAACGATTTTGGCAACAACTTTGTTCTATCTCGATTTTTTTTCTGTCGGGTAATTGGCATTTTTCGACGGCTTTTTCGAGCGTTTTGTCCTCGACTGGGCAAGATATGGTTTCCAATATGTCTTTTCATAGGTTTCAAGTATGCCGAGCAATGGCGGCCATCTTGACCAAAAATGAATTTCGTTTTAAATTTTGTTGTCGCGTGCAGGCGATCGGTGGTCATGCATATCTTTTGATATGCGGATTTCAAACAGACATCTTTAAAAATGAATTGTTTTTTAAATTTTTTTATCGCATGCTGTAGACATGTGTTCCAATATGTCTTTAAATAGGTTTGGGGGATACCAAGTCCAATAAATTACATTTCAGCGTTATTCAAGCAGACATCTTTAAAAATGAATTGTTTTTTAAATTTTTTATCGCATGCTGTAGACATGTGTTCCAATATGTCTTTAAATAGGTTTGGGGGATACCAAGTCCAATAAATTACATTTCAGCGTTATTCAAGCAATGGCTGCCATCTTGAATACAATATGGCCGCCAAAATTAGTACTAAATAGTCATTTAATGTTCTGCCTCAATTCACTGCGCTTGAAGGTTTCATATTTGTAATGTCCATCTACTAATTTTACTCTTTTTTCTGACAAATATCAAGGGCACACGCCATCCTAAGGAACTTTATTTCTGTGATCAAATGTTTCTCGTTTAATCCGTTGAGAATACTTACATTATATAATACATCGTGTTGTCGGTCCAGTGTTTTTTTTGTTTACGTAAGTCCAAGATTTCAACCATTTCATTTTTTTCTTTACTTCGTTTTTATGTAACCTTCGAGCTCAGTGAACTGAGGCAAAACATTAAGGATGTGCTAAATTGCTAAATCCAGAAGCTGAAAATATTTAGGATGTCGATGCATTGCTCAAACTGGTTAATTGTTGAGCTGACGAGATGCACTCAAAACGTAATACGTTTGTTTGTCTAATGTAATACATACTTCATTTGTATATTAGTATAATTATGCGAGATGTGAATACATTGCTCAAACTCATTATTTGTTAAACAAACTACATTCACCATTATTGAACTGACTAGATGCACTCAAGCCAGCGGCTGCCAGGCAGGATACGCCAACATTTTCGAGAGATGGATAGAGAACAAGCTAAAAAGAAAGTGATTTTTCCTACAATCAAGGGCCGTAATTCATGAAGTTACAATTCTATATGCGTAAATATCGACAGGAACCAAGATAGTTGGGTTATAAACATGCATTTCAAGTTTCATCGAAATTGGATTAAAATTGTGACATATACAGGGTCCACAACCTAGATATACCATATTTATTTGTGTACAAGCGACGGCCATTTTGTCCGGCAGTTTTGGTTTGATTTACAGGAAATGCGAACTCAACCTTCATTACGGTGTAACGGTGATATATTCAAACGTTTTTTTTAAAAATTGGATTATAATTGTGACCTCCAGCTAAAATAGGCAATTTTGCGCAAATATCGAAAGGAACCAAGATCTTTGGGTTGTAAATATGCATTTAACGTTTCATCAAAATTAGATTAAAATTGTGACCTCCACAGGGTCTATAACAACCTTGATATACTATATATTTTTGTGCTATTCGCGTACAAGCAGCGGCCATTTTGTCAGGCAGTTTTGGTTTGATTTTCAGGAAATTCGAACTCATCCTTCACTACGGTGTAACGGTGGTATAATTGAACCTTAATTACATTGTAACGGTGATATAATCAAACGGTTTTTTAAATTGGGTAATAATTGTGACCTCCAGAGGAACCACAAGCTAATAAAGGCGATTTTTCGTACAATCACGGGCCATAATTCAGGAAGTTACGATCCGATACGCGTAAATATAGAAAGGAATCAAGATCTTTAGGTTATAAATATGCATTTCAAGTTTCATTAAAATTGTGACTCTACAGGGTCCACAACCTTGATATAGCATATTTTTTACACTATTCGCATACAAGCGGCGGCCATTTTGTCCAGCAATTATGGTCCGATTTTCACGAAATTCCAACTCAGCCTTCATTACGGTGTAACAGTGATATAATCAGACGTTTTTTTTTTTAAAAATCGGATAATAATTGTGAACTCCAGAGGGAGCCCGAGCTAAAAAGATAGGTTGTCAGGCAACAAAACATACGCCCACAGCAGCTAAATCGTCCGGGCAGTCCACAAGAATTGTTGCATTTAAGTAATTATCAGGCAATCATTAGAATTGGCTTGGTTTTTATAAAGTTCTGCCCCATGCTAAAGTTTAGTAAACGAAACATTTAATATTATGGATTTAGCTGTTTAATTATAAAAAATCATTGAAAATCAATATACTTGTTTGTCTCAAGACCTTAAACTCTGTCCACAAGATATTTAAAATCATCAAGGGCCATAACTCTGGCAATAACTATTGGAAATCGCTGAAAATCAATAGGCATCTTGACCTCATGACCTAAAACTCTGTGTATAAATTTAAAATCAATCGGATATTAACTTATACATCTAGAGCGTCCACAAGATGTTTTGAAGTGATCAAGGGCCATAACTCTGGCAGTAATTATCGGAAAACGCTGAAAATCAATAGGATTCTTCCTCGCATGGCCTTAAACACTGTCGAAAGCTGCCGAGATCGTTCACGTTTATATTTCAAGTTTCGTCAAAATCGGATAAGATTTGTGGCCTGTAGAGAGTCCACAAACAATTGTGGACAGACAGACGGACGGACAAACAGACGTTCAGATGGACAGGTGTGACGTATAAAAAGGGATTTTTCGGACAATTAGGGGCCATAATTCAGGAAGTTACGCTCCGATGGGCGCAAATATTGAAAGGAACCAAGATCTTTTGGTTATAAATATGCATGTCAAGTTTCATCAAAATCGGTTCAAAATTGTAACCTATATAGGGTCCACAAGCTAAAAGTGTGATTTTTCGTATAATCAGGGGCCATAATCCATGTTGACGCATGTTTGCTGCTTGTTAATTGATGTGTCAAAAAATAGCAATACAATTGCCAGACATCTGGGTTATCATAATTAAATGTCTTGTTGGTTAAGTCTTGGTCTAGCAATGAGTATTATATGTAGTTGATATGTATTTTATAAGGATACCATAGATGAAATGCTACAACTTTGAGATGTCACGGGTATATGGAATTGGGGACCATGAAGGAATGATTAAGTTTTGAAATGTTACAGGTGTACTGTTTTGTTGACCTTTTTGTTGACAACAGTGGCGATACCGTCTGTGGCTTTACACGTCGGACTGCCGGTCGAAACAATGTCAACACCTCAGCCAGGCATTATACGCAAATTCTGACATACCTTAAACACAACATAACACAAGAAAAATGTCTGTTGGTTCTATATTATGGAGAATCTGGTAAAAAAAAACCTGTGAAATTACAAAGGCCAAAACATGGTCAATAACATATTCCTGAAGCAATGGCGCGAGAAATCCCTCTCTTACCATTGCTGGTTAGAAGTCATATTCTTGAAATTGGGCGGGGCGTGTCTCTTTTTAACGTCCAATCAAATCCCTCCTCTCTTCTCGCATTCGGCATAATTTTCAAAATGGCCGACGAAGAAAACATGTTGGCACTGGATAATCGAGCATAATATATTACGCGGGTTATGACGTAAACAAGTCGCGATTGTCACTAGATACATTGCGGTAACATATTTTGAGGTCTGGTTAACCCCGATATTGTTTGTTACAATGTTGGTCATTGGTTGGTAATGGCACTACTGACCAATAATAATTTAGCACAACAATGTTCACTCAAGATAGCAGTGTGAAGTGGATTAGTTCTAATCAAACGAAACACTGCGCAGGAGTATGGGTCAATAAAGAAGCAGGAAAAACACAAACGTAAACATCTATAGTCCGGATCATACAAGCCATAAGAATATCCACACAATGAGATTAATTAATTATTCTGATACAACTATAAGAAAGTATTTGAAATATACGTAAGCTATAGAATTTATGCCAAAAATATTTTTAGTAATTTTTAATATGAGCGAACTACACCCCAAAGTTATAGTTTTTAGAATTTTTTTTTAATAATCTTTTTAAGACTGGATAAACACGCCAATATCATTAATATCTAAATATGGTTGACCGACGATGACATAACAGTACAACAGGTATATGGAATTGGGGACCATGGAGGAATGATAGCTTTATAAGATGTACTTTAGAGATGTACCACCATATTCAAACGAAGCATCATAGACTACTCGCAAATAAGTAGGTTTTCTTGGATGATAGACAGCGAAATGTGGTATGTACCATTTCTGTCCTTCATCGACTGTAACCTGGTCATCATGAATTTAGGATGCGTGTCCTCTGTCCAGGATTCTTCCCACGAATTCAAAGTAATCCTTTTTCAGTTGTTCGTTCTTATGGAAATTCCAAACCAAATTATAAAAACGTTTCTCCATTTGGGCGTAGTTATTCGGAATTCTGACATCAGGATTTCTGAAAGGGAGTGGGGCTTCCCAGTTTCCAAGTTTGTTTTTATGGAAACCATTTTCCATAGCTTTAAGGAAGAGGCGATCCTCCACCGAAAGTCCAAAGTTGGAATCCAAATCAGATACGTGGAAAACATCGTTGGTGATTTGCTGTGATGTTGGTTCCGCGTGATCTTTAAACACTGGATTGTACTTGGTTGTGCGTTTAGAATCCGTTAAGATCTCGTCCTTGCAGCGGATTTGGTTGTCACAAGGCTTCCATTCTATGGATTCCTCATCAAAGTTGGTACGTCTCGATGATACAGATACATGTACGTTGCCACCAATTCTGTCTAGACACATCTCGCCGGAGACCGTCCATCCGAGGTCAAGTAGTTGAGCCCAAGGTGCTCCCGCAGGTCCATTCACCGACTGTCGTACCTTTAAAAGTTCAGGTGCACCCCTGCCAATCAGTAAGTCAATTCCAACTGTGCTGTCTACAGGAGGTAAGAATTTGGCTATGTGTGCTAGATGTGGAATTGTAGCAACAGATTCCGGAGTAGGAATTTCGTCCTTGTTTTCTGGAATGTTGTTTGTTTCAATCACGGTCGGAAGTTTAAAGGAGTTCCCATGAAGCGACCTTACAAGGAGATTTAACCCTCTTCTTCCGTAAGAAGTTTCTTTTCCGTGGCAGGTTTCGAGACTGTACGGAAACTTGTCTTCTGTGATACCAAGGAATTGGCAGGTTTCGAGACTGTACGGAAACTTGTCATCCATAGTAGCATATGGTCGAAATACTAGGCCTGGATTTTCCTTGTTGATAACTTCAACCAAAATTATCTTTCCCCAAGACTTTCCGGTTACACTGTTTCCGCAAATGTCTATGCAGGCAGTATGGACTTCCTGCCCACTATGCGATGAAGTGGGTTCAAATGTTTTTGGAGCAGTTGACGATCGATCACGATGTAGCAAATCTTGGTGTTTATTACCACAGACTGAGCATTTCACATCAACTGTGCATTGACTTGAGAAGTGTTTCCCTTTTAAACATCTGAAGCAAAGGCCTGCTTTCTTAATTATGCTTTCTCTTTCATCAACCGGTTTCTCAACAAATACACGACATTTTAACAAGGAACGGGAAATCCTTGCATTCGGATGAATTGGGCAAGTAGATTGTTCTTCTTGTTTCAAAATTGGGTCGGGTTTTAAATTAGTTTTAAGAGCTTTCGTGAGTCCATATCTACTATATTGTGACGTCTTAGCAGGTTTTGAAGAAATCTCAACATCCACTCCGACAACTTTGGCGATGGCCGGATGATTCTGCCGTACAGAAAATTCATGCACCAATTCAACAAGTAAGGAAAAAGGTGGGTAATCATCATATTCCTTGTCAAGCATATATTTGGTGACTTTATGTTCCCACTTGTCTCGTACAACCGTCGGAACCTTGTTCAGTAAACACTTCATGTAATACGACGAATTCAGAATCGAAAGACCTTTCAAGTATTGGATTTGCGAACAAACTTCCTCGCAGATATCATAATATGTTCCAAACCCTTTTCTATCTTTAGCTTTGAATTGGGCTGCTAGCTGTGCCCAGAATGTTCCTCTAAGGTTTTCCACAACCGTTCGACTTTAACCTTAGAATTTGGGTGAACTCTTCTTCTGAATGCGTTCACAAGTTCTTTTGGTTTTCCAGCAGTGTAATTCAAAAGATATGTCAACTCATGTTCAGGTAGAACACCAAGGCTCTTTATCATATGTTGGAATGTAGTTTTCCACGGAAGAAACAGTGCAGCATCCCCAGAGAAAATGTCAGGAACACACTTTGGCATACTCTGTTTAGAAAGCGATGCAATAATTTTACTGTTGGTTTCTTGCTGCATTTCCATGTGGCGAAGAATTGTTTCACTAGGTTGATCCATAGAGGTTGAGTGTGGTTGGAATATTCGCGGATTTCCAGCAAATCGTTCCGATAAAGGGGGAGGCGTGCCTTGGTTTGGATTGGGAGTAGATAGGAATTCGTTGTTGTTGAACGTCATTGATTTCATAAAAGGATGAACGTCTCTATCAATCCATGCTCTTGTTGACTTGACATTATCACGCTGTGGGCAAAGTAGAGTTGGCTCTATTTGTTCAATGTCGTTGTCGTCATCATACGCTTTGGCAGCTGCTTCCGCCATGGCAAGACTTTGTTCGCGCTTCAATTTAGCTAACCGTGATAATTCAAGGACTCTTTCCTGTTCCAGGTCTGCCTCTCTTAGTTTCTGTGACAATTCTAATTCTTGAATTTTTATTCATATTGGAATTTTGCTCTTTCTTCAGCTGCTCGTGCTTGAGCCTCCATTCTTTTAGCTGAACTTGAACTAGAACAACGTGACTGTCTCCCGATCTTTGAACGAGTTTGGATAAAAGTCTGCTTAATATTGTTGAAAATATTAACAAAAACAGAAAGATGTTCTGATAGAAGAAATCCAAACAAATTTTGTAATTTTATTTTTTTTACTGTACTATTTTGTTGACGTTTTTGTTGACAACAGTGGCGATACCGCCTGTGGCTTTACACGTCGAACTGCCGGTCGAAACAATGTCAACACCTCAGCCAGGCTTTATACGCAAATTCTGGCATACCTTAAACACAACATAACACAGGAAAAATGTCTGTTGGTTCTATATTATGGAGAATCTGGTAAAAAAAACTGTGAAATTACATGGTCAATAAAGAAGCAGCGTAAACATCTATAGTCCGGATCATACAAGCCATAAGAATATCCACACACTGAGATTAATTAATTATTCTGATACAACTATAAGAAAGTATTTGAAATATACGTAAACTATAGAATTTATGCCAAAAATATTTTTAGTAATTTTTAATATGAGCGAACTGCACCTAAAGTTTTTTTTAATAATCTTTTTAAGACTGGATAAACACGCCAATATCATTAATATTTAAATATGGTGGACCGACGATGACATAACAGTACAACAGGTATATGGAATTGGGGACCATGAAGGAATGATAGCTTTATAAGTATATGAATGACGTGAATTTTGCAAAAGACCGAATCAAAAGACAATGAATATCATTGGAAGAATTATTTCTGTCCTATCATTGAATGAATGCATAAACAAATTGAGAATTCTTTGAGGTAACTATAACAGATGGAGGAATTTCCATAAAACCAATACACAATCTCCTATAGTAATAATTCTTTTAAATTTTCATATAAGCCACCCAACTATCTTGTTTAAATATCTTGTTTAATTATCTATACAGCGCCCTGAGTGGCTGCAGTGTTTTTATGTGCTCTGATATTTTATAACATTTCACAAGCCCAAGATGGATTCATTGCATGAATTTGTGTCAAGTTGTTTAAACAGATTATAGTTACTGAAGTTTAATCACCACGATAACTTACAGCAGAGAAAAGTTATTTCTTATCAAATCTGACATGCATGAACAAAAACCTATAAACGCATAACTGTTAAAAAATTTAACTGAACTCAGAAAGTCTCAAACTAAATAAAAAAGACGAGGTTGTCGAGGCGTCAAATAGTGTTTTTTTTTAACTCCAAAGAACCAACCAGAAAATAGATAAATTAAAGGAATGAACTACTTTAATCTAATCCAAGTTTTTCCTAAACAGAAGTTTTCCTCTTTGTAAATTGTTTTGTGGAATGCGCAATCTTCACGTAACAAGACATTAGATATATATGATACATGTACATTACTTGAGGATGATCTTGACATCCTCTTTTTCACAGAATCGTGGCTAAAAGTAAACGGTGATAAATCATTTATCACAGAAATGACCCCTCCAGGTTATACACTAATTAGTGTGCCACGAATAACTTCACACGGGGTGGGCTTGCTGTAAAACCAAATTCAGAATCGTATCAATCGTTTGAAACGTCAGGGGTTCAAGTTTCGATATCAAGTCTATCGTTACGAGTGATTTGTATCTATCGCCCCCTCCTTCAAAATCAAATGAAATTCGTAGTGTAATGTTCTATCCGGAATTGGAAACACTTTTATCAAAACGTTTATGGGCGATTTTAATTTACATTTTGATGTACCAGAAAAGCCTGAGATCAAACGATTTACAAGACTGTTTTAATGTAATAATTAATTTGAAATAAAAACAAATAAACCACAGCTTATCAGTTGGTCTATATAGCTTCTCTGGTTAAAGGGTGGGGTGGTTAGCACTTGCGCGCTGTATAATAAAGCCCGAGTCAACTGGTGTGGTTTCGAATCCCCGGTTGTACGTGACAAGGAGTAGGGTTGTCAGGCCAACCTCGTGGGTTTTCTCCTGGTCCTCCGGTTTCCCCCAACTGCTAAAGACCCCTACGCTCAAGCGAATTATTAAGATGAAATTAAACCATATGTTTGTCCCAAAATTACTTAGTTTGTGTCGAGTGAACGTTATATTTTTCAATTTGCGGCATTTCTTGTTTTAATGGTGGCGGAGATAGAGCATCAATGGAGAAGTTAACGAAGAAATGATCAGACATTTGCCGGTCGAGAACTGTTAAATTACTTATCATATTGATGTCACTTCTTGTCAACACACTCACTATCAAGGATGTGACCGTTTTTGTGACTTGGGGAATGCACAGGTTAGATCAGGTCATGAGTCTGAAATAGTGTAATTGTTTTTAGTAAACTGATTTCACCAATTTGCCCAATCTACTGATAGTGTTCACCAGTAACAATAATTAGAGTGAGAAGTTTAAGCCAGCGATACTAATTAATTACAACAGTCTATAGTCCTATACTTGCACTACTAAACCTTTATCAAAACAATCAAATGTGGTAAAGTGAGGTTAAACCGAAATTTATATACTCAATGAATTATTGGAATACGTTTGAATTTTAATAGATATCACCCCTGTGGAGGTGGACGTTAAACAAACGAACAACGCCTTGAACCGTATTATAGGATTTTTAACTTTTAACCATATGGTAGAGTGGTTCAGGCTAAAAATGTTTTATAACAAACAGACACTATTTCGGGATAGTAAAGACATTATATGATAAGACTTACTATAAAAACTTCATTGATCAACAATGGAAGTCTGGCCACTTCTGAATTTTGAGGATATATAATCATTTGGACATATATTATAAATGGCTCAAAATCTTCCCGGCTACCATAATCAAAGCAGTTATCTCTTAGTGAGAATAAGAGCTATGTCCCTTGGTTGTACTAAAAAAATATGCTCCAAGCTACGCACGTCCCGGAAACGAAATAACTTGATCGCAGTCGGAAAATATCGTTTATTTCCATACTGCAAAGTAACCGAATACACTCTATGAGACGATTGGATTTGACATATGTACGCATGCGCGAACGCTTCGTTGTTTTAACAGTAAACCCGCGCCTTCAAATGTCTTTATATTAACCGTGTTTATAATGCTACAGTAGAAATTAAAATACATGTTAAGCTGGAGATGAAAAGATCGGCATTTGACATGAATTATTTCAAGATTAGCCTCATACATATATTAAAATGAACAGTGCGTTTACTTATTTATACCCAGACACTGGCCTATTTATAACGGCATGTTATACAGAGGGAGCGAGGGAGAGAGATGGGTCTATAAATCTAATAATGTAAAATTTTAATGTTTATCTCAAAGATAACTAAATATTATATTGTGCAGTACGATGTTTGTTATGAAAAATAAATTGCCGGGTAAAGTACGAGGAAAATATAATGACATGTAATACGGGGAGTGAGAGAGAGGGATAAACACCCCAATAAAACTATTAATTAAGACTTTATTTTTTGTCCCTCAGATAAATAAATATTTTTTACTGCATGATGTTTGTTATGAAAAAAAACACATTGCTGGGTAAGTGGCGTATGCGCCGAGCCAGCGATTATTGCGTATGTACCGAATTTAGAGCCAAATTTTGTAGTTTCGTCTGTAGGCCTATAAAGGGTGGTATTTTTCGCCGACTTCAAGGTTTCCTAAACATGTGGACACCGACGCGCTCACATGATATTCTTTGAACTGTAGATTTTGATGGAGTGTAATTATTTTTTTTTCCGCGAGAGCCAAACATGCGGTTATAACCACTGCTACGTTACCATTGGAAACGTTTAGATTTTTAAGTTTCATGACCAAATTATGGCATTCTGCTGTGTATCTTTGATTTTTGACATCATACTAAATTCCTTCGTTCATCTAAAAAGGTTTGGACTTGCAACCATTCTTTTTACCTGCCAATTGTTTTTTTATTTTCATTATTAGCCTTCATGTGAATCATTTCTTTTTTAGTCTTCGGAAGTTGATTTTTTTTTTAAACTTGGTGATTGTGCTTTTATGACAATCGCCGCAAATACTTTTCTTTCTATCTAAATCAGTTAAGGTCGCATCGGCAGATGTCCGAGTCTCTCTGTTTATTAAATTAATTTCACTTGTGTCTGCCGATGGAGTAACGTAAACTATCACGGAAAAAATGGGGTGTCAAGAAAATCATCGTATGATTTCATACCTTTTAGTGGACTAAACCTTACTTTTACTCACCTTCCTAGTCTTTGTCGTCAGTCTGACCAGTCTATTTTGAATGTATTTGTCACCAAAAGTCACACAGTCGTCATGTAAAGCAGTCATGATAGACCGATACTCCGAAGTTGTCGGGAATTTATTAACATCTGTCTAGCATAAAGCCTATTTGTGATTTTTGTCATAGGTAGTTTGTTACAGTTCCCAAATCATAGGGGTACTTGTCCAATCCAATGCTGGATAGCAAATCATCCGTGGACGATATCTTGCAGGGCTCAGTCTCAAATCTAGAAAAAAATAAGTCCGTCGATCAAAGTCTATGGCTACAGGATGGTTAGATAATATACTATGATTATAAAAATAATTTACACCATGTTACCGAAAAGGGTCTGGAAAATAAAGACTACAAATAAAAAGTTTGTTTCGGTTATTTTCCGGTCTCAAATAGTTCTGCGTATTTAGAGCTAACAAATATTTATTTCCTAACCACAATAGTCGCCAGCGTAAACCAAGAATGTAGCCACTTAATAAAAGTAAATCTCGAAAGGTTGTAGTGAATTTATCTTGGCGCTTTCACCTACTTGAAAGTTAGAAATGAAACGAAGCTATTATAGCTAGCTCTGTATTTAAATCACCAAAATCGCCAAAATCAAAAATCAAATCAAGGAGTAAAATCGAAATTTTTGCTCACGTTCGCTAGTAAATAAACACGTAAGTCGAAGCCCGTAATGAGTGTATTTTTTACTCCGCGTTATATACCAATACAGGTTTGTAAAAATACCTCATGTGACGTATATTTGCTGCGACTTCCTAAACCACGTGCGCGGCGCTAACTTCTGCTCACTTCAGAAGATTTCTCGACGGAGCAATCACACAGGTAAGCGGGTCAGTTTTTATAAGGACAAATACTGTGTCTCTGAACCACTCTACATATGGAACTTATTGGACAAATAGTGTTTTGTATGTAAATAATCCACGGGTCCAGCTATGCGATTTTTACTGCGAGCACTTCGCTTTTCCACGTAACGCAGGCGGGTTCCTTTTCCCCACGTTTTTTTCTATCCGCACTGATGGCACCGAACATCTCTCAGCTGGACCTACTGTTTTAATATTAATATGTTTTTATTATGACAAAGGGAGAAGATGACCCGTCTACTCTTCTCGCGACAGCAGTTTTATAAGTGTAGTTTAAATTGACTTTTTAATATACAAGGACATTTTATTTTGTGTGTTCAGTTACAGACGTAGATCACATATATTGTTCGCGTGTTTCCATGAATAGTAACCACAATAACCCTATTCTGCGTCATTTGGAGATATTCTACCTCAGAAGCTAGTTAGTAAAAGCTCAGAGATCGGTTCTACACACTATGCATCCCGCAGTGAATTGCACAACCACACCAAGCAATTCTATGCCAGACCTGCAAAGGAGCAGATGCAAACGTTTTAAGATTAGGGTTAAAAATGGGTTGGAATAGGTCAAATTTTTTCCGAAAACAACAATTTCCAATTATACCATAAGCTGTCCGTTCAAATATTTTTCAAATTATCCTGTAACTTCTGTTGGCTAAGGGTTCCCATAGTCAAAGTATGGTTGAATTTTGCTGACCCCCCCCCCCCCTCCGCATTTTCCAATTTTTGCATGGTCCTCTCACGGACGCGTTCTTTATTAGCCAATCAATAATTACAAATTAGAAACCATGCATGAGGTGAGGGGCTAGGTGAGTGTACTTCAAGGGAATATTGTAGCCCAAAATGGCAATTTCTTTGATTCTGATTGGTCGAAAAGTAGAATGAGTATAACAGTCCTATAAATTTCCTGGGCGACTACGTTGTGCAAAACACTCGAAACGATGGTAAATAATAGGCTAAGATATTATTGCGAAAGTAATAGATTAATCAGTCCAAATCAAAGTGGATATAAACAGCAGCGCTCCACTACTGATCATATTGTACGGTTACAACATGACATCACGAATTCACTATCTAAAAAGAACAAATATCTATGTGCAGTATTGTAGGGTTACAACATCACGAATTCACTATCTAAAAAGAACAAATATCTATGTGCAGTATTCGTCGACCTGACCATGGCATTTGACTTAGTTTGGTTGGATGGCCTACTTAAAAAAAGTACATGTGCTAGGGGTGACAGGGTGAATATTCTGGTTCAGCGTCAGAAGAAATTTCATCCTACAGACAATATTTGGGGTTTATTTAAACATAATATGATAAGGCTTACCATAAAAACCCCATTCACCAACAATGAAAGTCGTGCCATGTTTGATTTTCGAAGATATTACCATCTGGACATGTGTTTTTGAATTGCTAAAAACGTTTTCGGCTCCCATTCTCAAGGGAGTTATCTCTTAGTGAGAAAACGAGTTATGGTTCTTGGTTACATAAAAGTTTCATACTTTTTTCTGGAAAGAAAAATTAATTCGGAATTCTTCGAGTTTTTAATAATACGTTCAAAAAAGGATTCCATTTAACGCTTCTACGCATGCACAGTTCTTAGTTTTTAAACAAAAGAGACAGAAAGAGAGAAATGAAACTAAACAACTCCAAATATCAGTTACATTTAACAGTTATATTTTCGTCTCATTTTTATCAATGCATTTGACCCTAGCCAACACATTTTAAATTGGCAGTTGACCTTATAAACGCAATATACATAAAGTACTTACAGTACACACATTGTAGACGTTAAATATCCTTTATAATAATCGTATTATATTTCCAATAACTATCACAGACAAATATAAAAAAAAATACACAGTTATGATTGACCGATGCTCCGGAGTTGTCGGGAATTTATTTAAGGAGAATGCTGTAGTAAAAGTTTAATTTTATCATTTACTTTGTTCATTGTGTAAACCATTGCGGAATTATCATTTTTAAAAAAAAAATAGTTTTATTAACAAATAACGTTAAAAACACTTTCGGATTTCCGCAATTACGGTAACATTCCGACAATTAATGAGCTGAAGCTAAATCACATGGCATGACGTAATAGTAGACACTCGCGTAGCCGTCCATGTATATTTTAATATGGCATCGGCAGAAAGTGAGTTTGTCAGACATTGATTTCGCCCCGAATGTTCTTCCCTGTCATCAGTACCAGCCAATTAGAAATGCGAGGAACAACGGTGCGGTGATGGTTCGGAACTTTCTATCATTTCTAGCGACGAAGAATGATAAATGGCCACTAAATAAGCGTGTACAACTTGTCTTATCACTTTATCATCAGTTAACCCCTCCGTTCTCGATAACGTTTTGCTTAATTTAGGCCATATTGATGTTCACGATTCATTGGCGAAAATAAATGGGAGAAAAACTTATTAATTACGGTATTATATGCCGTAAACTAGCTACGACAACGTAGCTAAAAACGGGTCACATCATAGGACTATCATCGGATTTGGAGTAGGCGTGTGTGTTATTTAACAAATATTCTGGAAGCCAAAGCCGTACGGTGCTTAAAATATGTGGAGGAGTATCAAAATCCATAATACGGAGAAAAAAATTGACCACCGCCCCCCTGAAAATTGCGTACCTCAAATTGACCAAAATATCATTTTTTTCTGTCATTTAACTACTAGCAAGTTTGTTTAGAATGCCTTTCACAGATTCAAATATGACATTGAAAACGTGACCGAATATGACATTGAAAATGATCTGCAACAATCCAATATGGCGGCTATCCATTATGGCGGCCAAAATAGCGCCGCTAATATGTATTTTGTGATTTTCAACCAAACATGGTTTTGTAAAATGTCAACTACTATGTTTACGAGGTCGTGGAATCCGAATTTGTGGCGATTTAAAACAAATAAGGAACTATTTGTAACATATTTATCATGTGGTGAAATATGCATCAATTCCAATATGGTTACATAGTATCAATATTTTGGCAAAGTGAAGCCATCTCGGACTGAATTTATCATGTGGTGAAATATTCGTCAATTCAAATACGGTTACATAGTATCATTATTTTGGCAAGGTGAAGCTATCTTGGACTGAGTTCAAATCACTCATCATTAAATCTGCTTTACAGCTAAGTTTGCTTTGGTAAACCTTCAATCTTCAAATTGGCCCCATAAACAGATGCTGGCAACTTTTTATGGTCCTTTAATACTCAGAAAATGTTTCAGGTACTGTTAAGGCTTCACCTCGAGCATATCTTAAGTCGATATATTGAAATGATCATGTCGCATTTTGAAAAGGAATACGATTGCTATTTCCTTGCCACCAAAGCTTGTTATAATATGAAAAATAACGTGAATATTAGAATATATTTGGCCTTGCGAAATTCTAAAAGTCACTCTGAGTATTTTTACAAAGGAAAATATATCAAAAACAAAATCCAATATGGCGGCAATCCATTTTGGCGGGTGTGGCGCGCCAGCAGGGTAAGCTTACTCTTCCGGACACCTGTTACCACTGTTTGTCGTGTATTTTGTACACGGGGAGCAGTCCATTTGCTGATTACACTATTTTGCCTATAACGTTTTTAGGACTTCGAATTCTGTCTAATGGTTTGGATTGTTCGTACTTGGTTTTATTTTATTTTATTTTATATCGAGATCATAGAATCCGAATTTGAGGTAATTTTAAACAAAGAAGGAACCACTTACAACATATTTATCATGTGGTGAAATATTCATCCATTCAAATACGGTTACATAGTATCATTATTTTGGCATGGTGAAGCTATCTTGGACTGAATTCAAATCACTCATCATTAAATATGCTTTACAGCTAAGATTGCTTAGGTAAACCTTCTAATTGCTCATCTCTGCTTACCCTAAGGTCATTTCGGGACTAACATATAGTTTAATTTTATTTCAATAATTCGCTTGCGCGTAGGGGTCTTTAGCAGTGGAAGGAAACCGGAGTACCTGGGGTAAACCCACGAGGCAAGTTTGAAAGAACACGACTCTTTCTTTTCTTAAGTCTCTTACGTCGGAAACATTGCTAAAACAAAGAATGTAACAAATTCTTTTTTATTGACAAAAAGAAAGCCTTTGTGGACATACACAATGTTTTAGGGCCAGGAGGCGGGGGGTTCTATTGATTGCTGATCTTTACTACTAGAGTTATTTCTTTGATCACTTTGCAAAAATCTTGTGGACGCTCTTTGGGCTAAACTTGATAGCCGATTGACTTTAGATTTATATACAGTGTTTACGGTCATGAGACGAAGAAGCCTATTGATATCGAATGATTTCCAATAATTACTACTAGCGTTATGATCCTTGATCACTTTGAAAAATCCAATTGACTTGAAATTTATACACAGTGCTTCACTTCATGAGAGAAAGATGCCTATAATGTTTTGTATAGTAAATGTTCGCTGAGGGCAAAACTAGAAACCAAACAAATTCTGCTGATTTCTGATTATTACTGAACGGGTTGTAACTCAGATTTTAGATTGGTAAATGTTTTCATTACTGACCAAAAAACAAATGTGACAACACTTGTTGACTGACCGGACAACTTAGCTGCTGTGGGTTCTCTTTCGTGTAAAGATATTGATTTGCTTCGTTATTTGCAATTCATTTTGTTAAAAGGTTCTTTAAAATTTATTTGTATTTTGTAGTTTATTCATACTAAAGTGCACGTAATTATTTATATTTTTATACTATAGAGAAGGTATATTTATAAAAAAAACAACCCAAAACCCCCGCTTTCAACCGAATATACTGTGAATATGAATTTGTAAGTAGGGGATATTTGATTTTGGGGGCATAATACTAAAATATGCAAATGACTACGAAAAAAGTCACTATAGAACCTAACAGAAGAAACATTTCCAGTTACATGTGACGCCCAAACGCTCCAATAGCTACCGCATGGAATGCAGGTGATGCTTGGGATCAGCATGGGGGTCCAACCCAAGATTTGCACTACTCTGACTTTGAATGTTACAAACGCACCAATAGCTACCGCATGGAATGCAGGTGATGCTTGGGATCATCATGGGGGTCCAACCCAAGATTTGCACGACTCTGACTTTGAATGTTACAGTCATTGTGGCATTGAATTCCAGGGTGGAAACATCAGTTTAATTGTTTTAGTGACCAGAAAACAAATTTTGATATGCGTCGGCTTACCGTAAATGAAAGGTTACGTGCCCTTGGCATGCTACAGATCGGCACAACACAGGCGGTTGTGGCGCGGACGATGAATGTTTCTCAGTCTGTCATAAGCAGGCTATGGTCCAGATACCGTTATACACAATCTGTACAGGACAGACCACGTTCAGGTCGACCAAGGGCGACAACTCAAGCCCAGGATCGATTTATCCGTACCTTGACCTTGAGAAATCGTGTCATCACAGCAAATCAGATCAGCGCTCGTCTTCAAACAGACTCTGGTGTGAGAGTGAGTGGCCAGACGATTCGGAATCGACTGCATAAGGGTCACTTTCGCGCCCGACGTCCTCGCGTGATCCCTTGTTTGAGAGATCATCACATTCAGGCAAGACGTCGTTGGTGTAGGGATCGTCAACACTGGGATAATCGACGCTGGAGCAATGTGATGTTTTCAGATGAGTCAAGGTCCAATGTTGATTTTTGGACAGACGTAGGAGGGTGTGACGTCGTCGAAACGAGCGCTTCCAAGACGTTAACGTCATCAGACATGATCGATTTGGGGGTGGTTCTGTTATGGTGTGGGGAGGCATCACTGTTGCTGGAAGAACGGCTTTACATGTTGTTGCAGGGCGTGTTACAGGCCAGTACTACCGGGACAACATCTTGGCAGTCCATGTTGTGCCGTTCGCACGACGTCATGGCCGCCGTTTCATCTTCCAGGATGACAACGCAAGATGTCACAGGACCAGGATCGTTACAGGTTTCCTCCAACAACAGAACATCACCACATTACCTTGGCCAGCACTGATTCCCGACCTCTCCCCCATCGAGCATGTCTGGGACATGCTTGGACAGAGGTTACGTCAACGTCAACAACGTCCTGCCGATGTCCAAGAACTTGCTGCTGCGTTGCAACAGGAATGGGACAATCTGGACCAAAATGACCTTAGACGTCTCATTAGGAGTATGCCACGTCGGATCAATGCTTGTTTGGCAAACAGAGGAGGATTTACCCGTTACTGACTTTGTTGTGATGCTGTGGTAACTTTGCTGTTTGACCCCGGGTATCATTTTACCCTTATAATAGTCAATCTGTGCCTTACTTAGTCTAACGATCATTTGGAATAAATCGATGAATGTGAACTTCATTTCATTTTGTCATTTGTTTCTTCGTCAGTTTCATTAGGTGACTTTAATAACACTTAAAAATCAAATATCCCCTACTTTTTTTGAATAGTATATAAGTGCAAAGTGTCTGAATTCAATGAAAATAATCATTTCTATAATATTGAATATATTGTAATTGCATATCCATGTACTTAATCCTTCCTTAAACTACCCCCTGAGATGACTAAATATTAAGGTGATTTAGTCTATGATTAAGTATAAGTCAACGTTCGAGAATACCACATTTTATTGTATTCTCGAACAATGATTACCCCAATGATTAGGCTAATCAAAGTTTATAAAAATCAGCTTTTCAGAATATAACTGGTCCGAAAATCAGAGATTTCATTTCCAGGCTTGTAAAACAGCGTAGCCTTATAACCATGTATACGAAGTAACAAGCGCTGCATTCTGGGAGGTGCCTCGGCTAAATTCTTTTCAACTATCATAAGCAAGGGTTTATGGTCAGTTTCTATCGTGAAACTTTTACCATAAACGTAAGTGTGAAAACTTTCAATGCCGTAAATTACAGCCAGCATTTCACGCTCAATGTTTGCATACCGTTGCTCAGTTTTAGTAAGAGATTTTGATGTAAAACAAAGAGGCTTGCCATTTTGTAATAGTACAGCGCCATGGCCCTTCAAGGATGCATCAACTTGTATAACGCTAGGAATATGCGGACCAATATAATTTAGGGCAGTTTCTCTACAAATACTGTCTTTAACAGCTTCGAAAGAGTCTTGGTAGGTCTGATTCCATGCAAATAATACACTTTCGCTTAAGGTGCCATGTAGTTTGCGATCCCGAGAAATTCTCTTAACTCGCCTGTTGTCTGTGGAACGGTTAATTTTCTTATGTCTCTGATTCTATCAGGATCGGGCCTGAAACCAAATTTGTTGTACAACTGTCCAAAAATAGGAATCTTTTCAGTACCAATCAGACATTTTTTGTTGAATTGAATACCAGCCCATATTCTCTGGCAACGTTCATTAGGTTGTGGAGTCGTTCATTATGCTCGGCTAAATCTTTACCAAAAACACTGACGTCATCGGCAATACCCAAAAAACCTGGGCATTTTCTAGTATTTCACCCATCCTAGCTTGGAATATATCTTGTGAGACATTTAAACCAAAAAGTAGCCAAAGAAAATGGTATCGACCAAATGGTGTGTTAAAATCTGTTAATCATGACGACGAATCATCTTAGACTATGCTCCAGTAACCAGATTTGGCATCAAGTTTTGAGAACACTGTGCTACCTAGAAACTTGTGTGTTATCTCTTCTAATGTTGGGGGCTTGTGTGAAGTTCTTTTTATAGCACGGTTTAGGTCATAGTTGAACTGATCACTCTTCTTGTATTTCACAGGTAAACAAAATACACCGTATTGTTTGATTTCTGTGCCGTTGTATGCAGACAACTTGATTTTCTACAGGAGCTGGACTTTACCTCTCTTCGGCAAACCATCTTTGTTGATGATCTGCGGAAATATTTTCCGATATGTTCTCAGGGGAATTATATTGGTATCGGAGCCAGTGTCTACTTTTGTTTTAAGTGTTGCCTGTGCTTCAGGAAACTGTTCTAGTTGTATCTTTAGTTCGGCTTGAACACTTTCGTTAACTGTGTCAACGTTTCCCTGTGTTTTTGTAATACTAAATGTAGATTTGTTGAACTCGGCATCTAGTTTGGAGATCTCATCTGAGTGGAATGTGATCTCGTCAACTTCCCTATCGGATCCTGTACCTGGTGTATATCTACCTGGGCCCTGTTTCACGAAATTTTAACTTAAGATAAAATCCAATATTAGTAGATACTTCAATTTTGATTGGCTAAGCACTAAAATCAATCTAATATTATCCAATCAAATTACTAAAATTGGGATCTTATCTTAGTTAAAATTTCGTGAAATAGGCCCCTGGTTGTCGTTTCCTTGACATGGACCCACGACTTTTTGGTTGGAGAAAACGTTGCTTCTTTCTCTCTGTGTCACCATTCGAACACATGCGAGCGTAATGACCTATTACGCCACATTTCCTACATTTTTCATTCAATGCAGGACAGCGATTCGGAATTCTACGGATGTAGCCACATTTCTGACATCTCTGTTCCTGTTTTCTGACTGTATCGACGTTTGCTGAGGCCAGTTCTCCACTGTAGGTTGACATCTTATTCAGATACCCTATGTTGGACTCATGAATTCTTACTTTATTCACTGCATCTTTCAGTGTCAGCTCATCCTGGTTGAGAAGTTCTTTCTTCGCTTCTACGATTTTCGTTCCGAGAATAATTTGCTCAATTATTCTCTCATCAAGTTCGGCATCTTTGAATTTATACTTCAACGTAGTCTGGTTGTTGGCAATGTAGTCTGGTTGTTGGCAATGTAGTCTGGTTGCTGGCAATGTAGTCTGGTTGCTGGCAACGTAGTACAAAGTCATCAATCGATTCAGATTCCATCTGACGCATGTGTTTCAGTTCATATCGTTCTAGTCGCCAATTTCTACCAGCATTGAAAACTCTCTCTGGAATTCAGCCAATACTGTGGTTGCGTCTCTTCGGTGTTCTTCAGTAAGAGTCCATTATCATACATGTTTATGCCCTCGTCTCCCATGCTCAAGAGTATCAGTCAGCAATCTCATTCACTTCGAAGTACATTTCCATCTTACGACGGAAGATCTCAAAGCCTGAAGATCATTGGTTTGTCGTTACCACCCGGCATGTTAAAATGTATCAGATTCTTCTTACTTCTATGACGATATTAAAAATTCTATTACCATAAAACAGCCAATACTTCAAGAAGCTTTATGACGATGAAATTAGTTTTTTTTGTCGCTACTTTATGTACTGTCGATGTCTATTCTGATGTTTTGCTTTTCGTTTCATCGGTCGCCATTTTCTTTTACACGTGGTTCATCGCCATCGTACATGAAGAATTTTATGCCATTACTCGAAGGCTGCCGTAAGTTGTACCACTGCCACCATGTTAAGTTATATTGACTGGATAAAGACCATACCGTGTAGGCATACACGTTTATTATATCAACAGCATGGCAAACATGTCTTACAGATGGTGCGCATGAGCAAGTAGTAGGTTGTTTATATTTGGACTCTCTGTGATATATCTTAATTTTGAAAGATCATAAACTGTTTTGAGATCGAAAAGTGAATGATTCAATGGAAATAGTCATCACAATTCATTGTACGTATTTTGAGTGAATATTGCACTGTTAATTATGTGATAATCTGCGATTTTGCCCAGTTCAACAATCAGACGGAAATATTCTATATGGCGCCATTTACGATATTGTTTACATTAGTAACACTGGCCAAATCGCTCAACATCGGGCCTGAAAACCCAATTTCATCACACCCGAGAGCAAGTAAACGCCACACTGTTCTTTCCAAACATTTTCAAGATCAAATAATTGTTCTGTTTAACGTAAATCCCTCCAAGAAGGGCATGCTTTTCCGACCCAACACACATAGAAGTACAAATCTTCCGTACTTAAAGGGGAAGACCAACGATTTTCAACAAGGTTTCCATAAATCTTAAATATATATTGTTAAATAATCCCCTCTGTAACAAAGACAAAAAAGTTTTTGTAAGCGAGAAATTAATTTTTATTAAAACCGGAAGTGACATAGTTGGTTCAACACGCTCACCGGGCTCTATAGTAAGCATGCAAATTTGGTCTATGTTTACTGCTGTATTGTGTACTCGCATCGTCCTTTGACCAAAAATCTGATAAAATGGACTATCTGTTAGGATATTATGAACACGAATTTATGTTTTGTTAACGTTTAGTACACAAAGCCGCAACGTAAATTCACTCATACTGAACAGTACATGGTGTCTCAATTCACGCCACATGGCCAGTTGTTGACATGGTACCATGCAAACTGTCAATCTGTACATAGTAGAACATATAATGAATTGGCAAATGATAGTGCCATAGCATGGGACTGCATTATTTGTGACTGCCCCAATGTTACATCGTAAGGATCGTGCAACATTAGGAGGCGGAGTATTAATCGCGATTAAATCAGACCGTCTCAGTTCCCCAGTCCCAGAGTTACAAACTGATTGCGAGATCATATGGGCGAAAATCAGTCTTGTCGGACGGAAAGATCTATAATCCAAAAACATCCAATGGTGAGCCTCTTGACGAACTGAATATGAGCCTCAACAGAGTGAGCCAGATTAAGAATGCCATTATGATAGTTGCTGGTAAATTCAATCTTCCTGTATGGGAATGGAAAACTAAAACCCTAAAAAACAATACCACATATGCTGGAAATCACTATAAATTCTTTGACATCCTAGGTGATAATGGGTTTGCTCAACTAGTCGAAGAACTTAACTGTAACAAACAATCCATCAAAATAGAATTGAAATTATACCTGGTATATCTGACCATGATATTGTGTTTGCTGAAATCGACCGATCAGCTCTAAAGAAAATTCAAAAACCAAGAAACATCCCACTTTATAAGAAAGCAAACTGGAACACCATGAAGCAAGAAATGAAATTGGTACACGATAACATCATAACTATGGGAGATAACCATCACAATGTAGACAAAATGTGGCCCTACTTCAAAGCAAGCCTTGATACTTCAATAAACACACACATACCTCAAAGGATGACCTTCCGTAGATAACATCAACTCTCAAGAAACTTATACGCAAAAGAGATAGTGTAAGATGGAACAAACCTATAGACAGGCCCCAGAGCTGAACATTACATTCAATGGGATTACTTAGCCTCTCCAAAAACTTAACAATATAAAGCAGCTGGACCTAATGGCATCAAACCCAGAGTACTGAAGGAACTATCAGATGTCATTGCCCCGACTCTCACCATTATATCCAGGAAATCCTTGGACAGCAGTGAAGTTCCCTCAGAATGGAGACGAGCCCATGTTAGTCCAATCTACAAGAAAGGCGGTCGATACTGTGCTGAAAACTATCGACCCATATCCCTTACCTGTATATGTTGTAAGATTATGGAACAAATCGTAACAAGTCACATCATGGCCCATGCGGACGAAAACGACATACCAAATCCGCTACAACACGGATTTCGCAGCAAACGATCATGCGAGTCACAGCTTATCGAATTCATCGATGATGTAACAACAAATATGACGTCTGGGAAACAAACAGATGTATTGATTATGGACTTCTCAAAAGCTTTTGACAAAGTCAGTAATAGTATCCTTGTTCATAAACTAAACCACTATGGAATTAGAGGAAAAGTAAACTGTTGGATTAACAGCTTTCTAACAGACAGATCACAGGCAATTGTAGTTGAAGGTGAAACATCAGACTACGTTAGTGTGGAGTCTGGAGTCCCACAGGGGTCGGTCCTTGATCCCGCCTTAGCAACCGTTAGACTATTCGCAGACGATACGATAGTATATCTCACTGTTCTATCAGACCTTGGCATCTGGGAGATGTAAAGTCCTCTCCATCAGCCGAAAACAAAATACACTGCGTCACCAGTATACCCTACATGGGCACATCTTAGAAGCAGTAACACATGCGAAATACCTACGCTGCCTTTTAACATCCGATATGAAATGGAGCGACCATATATCAACTATCTGTGGGAAAGCCAATAAGACATTGCGCAAGTATCTTTGGGCTACAAACAAGTATTTTAAGTTTCATCAAAATTGGATTAAAATTATGACTTCCAGAGCAGGGCTTCCACTTCAAAATTTTCACAACCGGTTTTGGTAACGCACGATAACTTTGCAAAGTAAATTCTTATTTCATGTTTTTATTCGTGGTAACGTATTGTGTCACGTGACTATACCACCTTGTCATCATGGGGTATAAAAAAATAATATATTGGACTTACAAATGAAATATTAGTAGGCTTATGATAATTATCTATTAATTAAGTATTCCCTTTGGGCTACTTAAACAATTGAAATAGCTGGATTGGCCGTAGAAAAAAAAACAAAACAAAAACATTCCAGTCGCTGACACTTAATTACCACGTGCTCTATAGAAAACACACTGATAATTATTTGCAATACAATAACTTCAATATGAAAATAAATATCTAATTATTGACGGTATATATCTCACATTTACTTGTTTCAGACCATGTTTATGAACCGCAGAATTATGACGTAAATCTTAATAATGAATAACTAAACAAGTAACGGACAGCAAACTTCACAGCTAGCGACACTAGCGCTCCTAGAACATCGTTGTATATAGGAGTTACCATATATACACGACATTTTTTGTTACATCTGGAATTTTCAATATTGCTACAAACTAGCACTGGAATACGTGATGTTCTTAATTTTTCGGTAAGCAAGTTAACTAATCGGTAGAAATATTTCTACAGTCCCCAAAAGGTCGTAATGCCGCTTTAGAAAAAATATAATGCATTTTCCTCCCAACACGTACGTTGTTGAGGATATACTTAATTTATATGCTGTTTTTATTTAATGACAGTTGGTTGGATTCGGGGAGCAGTACTTCATATTAATCAAAGGTCATAATAATCTCGTTTACATCGTGCCTGACTGTTCTCGAAAATTCTCATGAAACGTCGACAATACGTGATTGACTAAGAATGGTCTGCTTCACGCCTTTGATAAGATTCCCAAATATCAATTAACTTTTATTGTTATACTACAAGACACGCATCACTAATTATCAACACAATCTATTGACGACTCAGGGGGCCATAATGCACGAAGTTTCGATCCAATACATGTCAATGTTGAACCAAGATCGTTTGAAGATAAATCTATATTTCAAATTTCGTCAAAATCGGGAAAGAACTGTGACTTCTAGAGTGTCGACAAAATAAAAACGTGATTTTTTTTGGTACAATCAGTATCGAATGCCAATATCGAAAGCAACTAAGACCGTTTCGAGATAAACCTAGATTTCAAGTTTCGTCAAAATCGGGTAAGAATTGGGTACTGTTGAGTTTCCACAAACAATATTGTGGACGGACAGTGTTGAAAATAATACGTCCACGTGAAAATGTGGACATATAATAATTGTTACCTGCAGAGGGTCAACAACCTTGGTATTACATACTTTTACACTATTTGCGTACAATGGTGTCCATTTTGTCAGGCAGATTCGGTCCGATTTTCAGCAATTTTGAACACAATCATCATTATATTGTAATGGTGATATATATTTAACTGTTTTTTTAAACATCAAATATAAGTTGCCAGGCAACGAAACACGTGCCCACAGCAGCTAAATCGTCCGGACAGTCAACAAGGGTTGTCGCATATTAAGTAATTATCAGAAAATCATTAGAATTTGTTTGGTTTTTATAAAGTTCTGCCCCATGCTAACGTTTAGCATACGAAACATTTCATATTATGGATTTAGCTCCTCAATTATCAAAAATCATTGAAAATCAATATACTTGTTTGTCTCAAGACCTTAAACTCTCTCCACAAAAATTTTCACACAAAGGGCCATAACTCGGGCAGTATTCATTGGAAAATCCATAGGCGTCTTCATCTCATGACCTTTAACACTGTGTATAAATTTTAAGTCAATCTGATATTAACTTTGTCCTATAGAACGTCCATACAATTTTTGAAGTGATCAAGAGCCATAACTCTGGAAGTAATAATCGGAAATAGCTAAAAAAAAAAAAAAACCCAACAACAACAGGCTTCTTCATCTTAAACACTGTGTATAAATCTAAAGTCAATCGGATATTAACTGTGGCATCTAGAGCATCCACAAGATTTTTTGAAGTGATCAAGGGCCATAACTCTGGCAGTAACTATCGGAAATCGCTGAAAATCAGTAGAGTTATGTGTGACCTTAAACACTGTGTATAAATTTAAAGTCAATCAAACAGTATTTTGAAAGTGGTCAATGGTCATAACTCTGACAGTAATTAATGGAAATTATTGAAAATATATATGCTTCTTCCTCTCATGACCTTAAACACTGTGTATAAATTTAAAGTGAATGGGATATTAACTTTGGCCTCTAGAGCCCCCACAAGATTTTTTGAAGTGATCAAGGGCCATAACTCTGGCAGTAATTATCGAAAATCGCTGAAAATCAACAGGCGTCTTTTTCTCATGACCGTAAACATTTCTTTTACCTCGTTAGGTATTTCTTGGTATGTTTGGACAGAGGTTTATAGTGTAATTCTATAGATAAGCACATGGCCAGAAAAACACCAAAATCCCCAAACCTTAGGCATCCTCATGCAGTTCAGAAGAAAGACTTGCATGATATCATCACATAATTTATACTTTGTAATTTATCTAAAGTCAGTTTTATTGAATTTATTTGTTAGCATCGTTTTTATTATAGATAGAAGTTTAAGTACTCTAGTTAATATGCATACAATTTGTTGCAGTTTTTGTGTATTTAAGTATGTTTGTATCCTGGAACGTTTCTATATCTTTAATATAAAATGGCTAATCTTACAATAACTTCATTGAATGCTAGAGGTATGCGACAAGTTAAACGTACTAAGCTATTTCTTTGGTTGAAAGAGCAAAAATCAGATGTATTCTTAATACAGGAGACACATAGTATTAAAACCGACGAAATTAGATGGCAGCAGGAATGGGGTGGATCTATAATTTTTTCTCACTGTAGAAGTAATTCAGCTGGCACGGCTATCCTCTTTCGAGACACGTGTGATGAGAACATATTATCAAAAATAATAGATAAAAACCGATATCATACTGCTGTTGTAATTAAGATACTAACTGAAAATTATATACTTCAAAATACGTATAGCCCTATCTCCGGTACTGACCAATATAAATATTTTATCAGTCTCTGTGAATTGATGCAAAATCTTAAAGAAGAATATGATTCTAACACATTTGTCGTGGGGGAGATTTTAATAACGTAATGGATTATGTTAAAGGCTGTAAAATACTAATTAATACAATAAGTGACCATTCGGCAAGTTACATAAGTCTGAACTTTGTTGAAAATAAACGAGGACCGGGATTATGGATCTTTAATAATAGTCTGGTTTTTGATAAGAATTTTTATAAATATATTGAACAATCTATAGAAACTTGGAGTCATAAGTTCCATAATCCACTGGACAGGGGGCGGGGGTCTTTGGGATCATTTAAAATTTAAAATTAAGCATAGTACTATTAAGTATTGCAAAAAATAAGTAACATGTTAAAGTTAGATTAAAAAAGTACTTATTAGATAAGTTAGAAGGGCTAGAGGATGAAAAATTGAAAGCTTATGCTGCTGGTAATATTGAAATAAAAACTATTGAAAAAGAACATCAATTTCTATTAAACAGATTAAATTAGATTTATAAAAATGAAGCAAAAGGGGCCATATTGAGATTTAAAATAATTCAATGGTATGAACAGGGTGAAAAGAGCTCAAAAGTTTTCTTAAATTTAGAAAAGTCCAGAAAACTAAATACACTTTTGAATAGAATAACCAGGTCTAATGGCGAGTAAGTTAGCCAATGCAATGATATATTAAGTGAAATTGATGATTACTATAAAACATTATACTCTTCGTGTGACAATAGCCTTAGATTTAATCTTAATATTAAAAATGATCAATTTACAAACATTGAACAGAACTTACCAAAACTGAACGAATATCAAAGACAGATGTTAGAATACAAATTAGACGAAAGTGAGTGTAAGGAGGCTATAAAATCTTTCAAAAATAATAAGTCTCCTGGAAACGACGGTTTAACGGTGGAATTTTATCGTTTTGAAACATGAATCCTTTCACCGTCGCAAAGACAATCAATAATCAAACTGATACCTAAACATGGAAAAGAGAAATCTCTGCTATCAAACTGGCGACCTATAACTTTGATTAATGTAGATGTTAAACTCATAAGTAAAGCTCTTTCAAATAGATTAAAACACTTTTTAAAATTATTAATACATCCTTATCAGACTGCTTTTATACCAGGACGCCATATACAGGAAAATATACGAATAATAGATGATTGTTTTTATCTGGCAAAATTGAACAAAATAAAGGGCTTTCTCTTAGCTATCGATTTTAAAAAAGCTTTTGACAGTATAAATCATAACTTTTTGTTTAATGTTCTATCCTCCTTTGGGTATAAACGTAATTTTATTAGATATATTCGTACCCTTTATAATGATGTCACATGTGGTAAATAACGGTTTTGCAATGCCATCTTTCCCACTGGAAAGGGGGGATCGTCAGGGCGATCCGAGCAGCACCAACTTATTTAATCTTGTAAGTCAAACCCTATGTAATTTTATAAGGAACGATTTTAATATTACAGGGTTTGACATCGGTCAGGAAACGTTAAAACTAATTGCTTTTGCTGATGACGTGACATGTTTTTTAAAAGATTATAAATCAGCTAGACATTTATATGAAGTTCTTAAAAAATTCAGTAAAGTGTCAGAATTACAAATTAATATTAAAAAAACTGAAGCAATTGATCTAAATAATGGAATACCTAATCTGGTATTTGGAATACATGAGTTTGTCTTTCTATATCAAAATTCGAAAATAATAATCTTAGATATAGTATTCTCTAAAGACACAGAAACAGCTGAGAAATTAAACTATGAAAATAGATTGATTGAGATTGATAATATATTAAATACTTGGAGAAAGGGAAAACTAACTTTAATCTGCAAGATTCAAATAATTAAAACCTTCTGTATATCAAAAATTCTGTATCCAGCGTCAGCTTTAACGACCCCAGAGTATGTTATTAAGAGATTTAATATTAAGATTTTTGCATTTTTATGGAATGGGCCAGATAAACTTAAACGAACTGTAGTCAGTCAAATGAAATATATTGGGGGATTAAATGTGATAAATCTGAATGAAATGATGATAGCTCGCAGCATTTTTTGGAAAAGGAAAACTTACACTAAGGCAGCGCAGACTTGGAAAATAACATACAATTTTATTCTTGACGTGTATGGGGGTGATTTACTACCAGCGTGCAACTACGACCCTAAACTTAAAAACCCTATCTCCCTTTAATCAAGAAGTACACCCGAAAAATCAAATTCCCTGGAATAATAGATGTATAGGACTAGATAATAATATTTTTAGAAAGAAATTTAAAAATAAAAATACATTGTTTATATATGAATTTATTGAAAATAATTTAAATGAACGGGGTAACTGACGAATATAGTAAAATGGGAAAAGGAATTAAAAATTGAAATTAATGAACAACAAATGAAAGAGATCTTTAATCTTGCACATAACACAAGTATAGATAGCTAACTTCAAAATTTCTAATACAAATATATTCATAAAAAAATATATACACAAACGCTCTTCTATGTAAATTAAAGTTAACTGAAATCACACTCTGCACCTTCTGTCAATCCGATATTGAAACGGTTAATCACTTTTCATTTTCTGCCGCTATGCCCAACAAATATTGAGCGAAATGCTACAAATGACCCTTAAAAGTAACAATAATATAACATTCATTAACAAATAAAAATATCCATTTTGGCTATCCAGCAAAATCAATGATTAATATGAATGGGACTTTACAAACCACTTGATACTATTAACCAAATATTATATATTTAGATGTAAAATTAGAAAACGTTAAGCCCTCACTATCGCTATATAATGTCTTTTTAACGAGCAAAATTTCGTTAGATTTGGAGGTTTTTAAATCAAGTATCCACACCCTAAATACATTGAAATATTATGTAGAATGCAACGCACTTTTGTAGAAATAGACTAGTCGCATACCCTTATCATTCAATTAATATTAAAACATATATGATATGAACATATAACCTTATAAAACCTTACATGTACCAGGCATTTTAATATCAAAGTGGTGGCTACATCTCCTCCCTCTTTCGACTTTCGTAGAAAGGAGTATAGAAACCAATTATTTTCTTTTGTTTATGGACAGTGTTATGTAACCCTCGAAATATGTATACTCCCCAACTCAAGCAAGGGAGACAACATAACTAAACGGGGGGAAAAGTTTGTAGACCAAATTTATGAAAAAATCATATAGAAGCAACTAAACTTAAAAAGGTTTTTCTAAAGGATATATCATATTTTTTTTTACTTCTCAAGAACAGGATACAAGTATACTTTAAAAATACATCCGAGGTACCGGTCGAAACCAATTTCAAATTACAGAGTACATGGCACCGGGTACGAAATTGCTCATAACAGACGATTTTGGCCCTGAGATGGCTCAACTGACACCCCAAAATATGGCCCCAGAGGGCTTAAAAAAGAGGTTATATTCATACATTCGAGATACCAATTGGAACTAATTTTAAAAGAAAGAGTATATCCCAATAACAGACGATTAGACCCCTGGAATGGCCAAGACTGACACCCCAAAGCCGAAGGGGGGAGGATAGGATACTCATACATTCGAGGTACCGATCAAAACCAATTGTAAATGAAAGAGTTCGTCTCACTGGGTGCTAAATTGCCCATAACAGACGATTTCAGCCCCGGGACTGCGCAAATATGACCCCCGGGGCTTAAAAAAGGCTATAGTTATACATTCGAGGTACCAGTTGAAACTAATTTCAAATGAAAGAGTATATTCCGCTGAGTATGGAATAGTCCCTGGAATGGCCAAGACTGACACCCCAAAGCCGAAGGGGGGAGGATAGGATACTCATACATTCGAGGTACCGATCAAAACCAATTGTAAATGAAAGAGTTCGTCTCACTGGGTGCTAAATTGCCCATAACAGACGATTTCAGCCCCGGGACTGCGCAAATATGACCCCCGGGGCTTAAAAAAGGCTATAGTTATACATTCGAGGTACCAGTTGAAACTAATTTCAAATGAAAGAGTATATTCCGCTGAGTATGGAATAGTCCATATCAGAAAATTAGACCCCTGGGATGGCCCAGATTCACATCCCAAAGCCGAAGAGGGGCAATAAAGGGTATACTCATTCGAGGTACCGGTCAAAACCAATTATAAATGAACATGTACATGTCACTGAGTACGAGTTGCCCATAACAGAAGCTTGTGACCCTGGGACGGCCCAAACTGACACTAAATTCAAATGGAAGAGTAAATCCCGCTAAGTACGATATTGTCCAAAACATAGGATTATGCCCCTGGAATGGCCCAAAAACTGACACCCTCATAAATTCGAGGTATCGGTCAAAACCAATTAAAAATGAACATGTACATGTCACTGTGTATGAAATTGTCCATTACAGACGATTGTGATCCTGGGACGGCCCAAACTGACACCATGGATGAGACCTGAAGAAAGGGAATCAGTCGGCCGTCATTTTCCTAGCAATGCTGACGCCATGTGAGCTATGAGAACGACATTTTAGGGTGGCTTGATAAACTTTCTTCCTGAATGGCATTCAGGTCTTGCAACATCGTTGGCAAAAGTGTGTACACCTTGAAGGGGACTACCTAGAAAACTTTCTGGAATAATCGACTTTGTATGTCTTTCAAGAATGGCTTAGAACTTTTCAGTCAGACCTTGTACATTGTACTTTTATTCACATTCAAGGCGAATCGGGGTGGGGTCAAAACTTGTTAGTATAAATTTTCAAACCTAAGGCAAAATTTAGGATGTCAGTTTACCATCCCAGGTCCAAAATCATCTTAATACAAGGTACTAAGCGATGTTTCGACGAGGATACTCTCGACATTATGATACATATGTTCTGTCGTTCCTGGGGTTTTACTTCCACAACAATGAAATTAAAACGTAAGACCTTTGATAAGGGGGGCATTTATAAGTGAACTATAACAGCGGAATCTCTTTCAGACATTAAAAGGCAGTGGGCAGGGAACCTATTGATTTATCAAGATCAGTGTATTAACACTATTAATGGTAAACCAATTAACCTGAGCCATATATAACCGATAATTTAAAAACAATATGTGTGTTGTGTGTGTGGGTGTGTGTGTGTGTGTGTGTGGGGGGGGATCTGTTGTTGCCATTCTGTACTGAGAGTGGTCTATACTTTTATTTAAAATTAGTTCGTCGACTGTATTATAGCCATTTTTTAAGCCAGGAAGGTCATAACTTGGGTTACAAATCTGGCCAAACATTATCAGGATCTGCTTCAAAACGTCACAGATTGTCACAGGATCTCAGGAATCTGATACATTTCTGATCCACGGTCGAGTACTTTGGCCCCCTTTCTTATTCCTAACTGGTTGGCGATAATGTTCTCAGTCCTCTGACGAGCACTGCCCACAACACCGGCGATATGTCGAGTGGTAAATTGTCGACAAGCCTACATCATGTCAAGAACCCGGGTAATGTTTTCTTGAATGGCTGCCGTAAATGGTCTTCCATGACACGGGTCATCGCCAAGGTCCTCTCTGTCGCGCTTAAATTCTGCAGCCCACCTATTTATTGTGGAAAGGGAAGGGGTGGGTGGAAGGAGTGGAGACAGTACTGGCATGCAATAGTGTTAGTCCTTTCATTTGCAGGTACTTGATGGCTGCTCTATAGCAAATGTTGGTGGCAAATGTCTGTTTCAATCTGGCCTCACAATACCATTTTATGTACTCAGTTCATAAATATACTGACTGCCTCATGTTCAAGAGTTGCAGTGAAACTTGGAGGACAGCGCCCCACGCTGGAACAGCCAGTTATTTCTATCCCATCTCTTATGAAATTGCAACAGGGCATATTAGCTGTAAAAATAGTCCAGGGTGTGTGACACTGTCCTCCAATTACACTGCTCCTACTTCCACATTCAAGGCGAATCAAGGGAAAAATATGTCTAAACTTGTCAATGTTACCTTTTTATACGCCCACATTTTCATGTGGAGGTATATTGTCGTCGCCCCTGTTCGTCCGTCCGGACGTCCGTCCGTCCACAATTGTTTGTGAACAGTCTACAGGTCACAATTTTTATCCGATTTCAATGAAACTTAAAACATAGGTTTATCACCCTAAGATCTCGGTTCCTATCGATATTGGCATGTATCGGACTGTAACTTCATGGGTTATGGCCCCTGATTGTACGAAAAATCACGTTTTTTTAGCTTGTGAACAGTGTAGAGGTCACAATTTTGAACCGATTTGGATGAAACTTGAAATGCATGTTTATAACCCAAAGATCTTGGTTCCTTTCGATATTTGCGCCAATCGGATCGTAACTTCCTGAATTATGGCCCCTGATTGTCCGAAAAATCGCCCTTTTTAGCTTGTGGTCCCTCTGGAGGTCAAAATTGTTATCCGATTTAAAAAAACCGTTTCATTATATCACCGTTCCATGGTTATGAAGGTTGAGTTCAAATTTCGTGAAAATCGGACCAAAATTGACGGACAAAATGGCCGCCATTTGTACGCGAATAGTGTGAAAATATGTTATATCAAGGTTGTGAACAGTGTAGAGGACACAATTTTGAACCGATTTTGATGAAACTTGAAATGCATGTTTATAACCCAAATATCTTGGTTCCTGTCGATATTTGCGCCAATCGGATCGTAACTTCCTGAATTATGGCCCCTGATTGTCCGAAAAATCGCCCTTTTTAGCTTGTGGTTCCTCTGGAGGTCAAAATTGTTATCCGATTAAAAAACAGTTTGATTATATCACCATTCCATGGTTATGAAGGTTGAGTATGAATTTTGTGAAAATCAGACCAAAATTGACGGACAAAATGGACGCCGTTTGTACGCGAATATTGTGAAAATATGTTATATAAAGGTTGTGGACCTTATAGAGGTCACAATTTTGAACCGATTTTGATGAAACTTGACATGTATGTTTATAACCCAAAGATCTTGGTTCCTTTCGATATTTGCGCCCATTGGATCATAACTTCCTGAATTATGTCCCCGGATTGTCCGAAAAATCGCTTTTGTTCGCTTTTGGTACCTCTGGAGGTCAAAATTATTATCCGATTTAAAAAAACGTTTGACTATATCACCGTTACATGGTAATGAAGAGGGAGTTTGAATTTCGTGAAAATCGGACTAGAATTGACGGACAAAATGGCCGCCGTTTGTACACGAATAGTGTGAAAATATGTTATATCAAGGTTGTGGACCCTATAGAGGTCACAATTTTGAATCGATTTTGATGAAACTTGACAGGTATGTTTATAACCCAAAGATCTTGGTTCCTTTCGATATTTGCGCCCATTGGGTCATTACTTCTTGAATTATGTCCCCTGATTGTACGAAAAATCACCCTTTTTAGCTTGTGGTGCCTCTGGAGGTCACAATTATTATCTGATTTAAAAAAAACCGTTTGATTATAAAAACCAAACAAATTCTAATGATTTTCTGATAATTCCTTAATATGCGACAACTCTTGTTGACTGCCCGGACGATTTGGCTGCTGTGTGGGCGTATGTTTCGTTGCCTGGCAACCTATTTTTGAACCATCCGAGAGCCCAAATCATCTTTTATGGGCCATTCCGTTCTCAGTGAGATACACACTTTCATTTAAGATAGGCTGGCACTGCCAGGCAGGATACGCCCACATTTTTGAGAGATAGATAGAGAACAAGCAATACCGAAATTGATTTTTCCTACAATAAAAGGCCATATTTCATTAGGTTACAATTTGATATGCGCAAAAATCGACAAGAATAAAGATCTTTAGGTTATAAATAAGCATTTCAGGTTTCATCAAAATCGAATTAAAATTGTGACCTCTACAGGGTCCACAACTTTGATATACCATATTTTTACACTGTTCGCGTACAAACGGCGGCCATTTTTTCTGGCAGTTATGGTCCGATTTTCTCGAAATTCAAACTCAACCTTCCGTAGGGTGTAACGGAGATAGAGTCAAACGTTTTTTTAAATCGGATAATAATTGTGACCTCCAGAGGGACCACAAGCTAAAAAAGGTGATTTTTCGGACAATCAGGGGCCATAATTCAGAAAATTACGTTCCGATAGGCGCAAATATCGAAAGGAACAAAGATCTTTGGGTTATAAACATGCATGTCAAGTGGCATCAAAATCGGTTCAAAATTGTGACCTCTATAGGGTCCACAAGCTAAAAACGTGATTTTTCGTACAATCAGGGGCCATAATCCATGAAAGTTTGATCCGATACATGCCAATATCGAAATCAGCCGAGATCTTTTGGGGATAAACCTATATTTCAAGTTTCGTCAAAATCAGATAAGAATTATGACCTGTAGAGAGTCCACAAAGATATTGTGGACGGACGGATGTCTGGACGGACAGGGGCGACGACAATATACGTCCACATAAAAATGTGGGCGTAAAAAAATTAAATTGAACTGGTACCTCGGTTGAATGGATATAACTTTTTCTCAAGCCCCGGTGATCGATATTCAGGGTGTGAGCTTGGGCCGGCCCAGGGCCGAAACCATCTATTATGTACTCTTCCATTGGAAATTGGTTTTGACCGGTACCCCGAATGTACGAGTATGACCTATTTTTGACCCCCATCCCCTCGGCTCCGCGGTCCATGTTTAGGGTGTCTATTTGGGCTGTTCCGGGGCCATAGCGCCTATTATGGGCGATTTCGTACTTATTGGGATATTCTCTTTCATTTAGAATGGTACAGCGAATGTATGGCCCCTTACTCTTTCATTTAAAATTAGTTTCAACTGGTACCTCGAGTGTATGAACATTACCCTTTTTTAAGATCGGGGTCATATTTAGGGTGTCAATTTGGGCCATCACAGTGTCACAAGCGTCTGTTATAGACAATTTCGTACTCAGTGACATGTACATGTTCATTTAAAATTGGTTTTGACCGGTACCTCGAATGTATGAGTATACCCTTTTTTGCCCCTCTTCGGCTTTGGGGTGTCAGTCTAAGGCCATCCCAGGGGTCTAATTGTCTGTTATGGACAATTCCGTACTCAGCGAAATATACTCTTTCATTTGAAATTAATTTCAACTGGTACCTCGAATGTAAGAATATAGCCCCTTTTGTGGTGTCAATTTGGGAAGACCCAAGGCTGAAATCGTCTGTTATGGGCATTTTCGTACTCAGTGAGATGTACTCTTTTATATAAAATTGGTTTTGACCGGTACCTCGTATGTATTAATTTGTATACCCTATTTTTGCCCCCCTTTGGCTTTGGGGTGTCAGTCTGGGCCATCCCGGGGGTTTATTGTCTGTTATGGGTAATTTCATACTCTGTGGGATATACATTTTCATTTAAAATTAGTTTCAACATGTACCTCGAATGTATGAATATAAGCTTTTTTCAAGCTCTCTGGGGTCCATATTTGGGGTGTCAGTTTGGGCCATCTCAGGGCCAAAATCGTCTGTTATTCGCAATTTCGTACTCAGTGGGGTGTATTCTTTCATTTAAATTTGGTTTCGATCGGTACCTCGAATGTGTGGGTTTGACCCATTTTGGGGGTTATTTTAGGGGTCACTAGGATCATACCAGTGGGCTGGGCCCCGGCAGACGCCCACTTCTGCGCATCTCAGGTTAGTATGTAGATGCCTTTATGGTCACATATTGGTACCTCGTTCGTCTAGGTTCGACCCTCTGGGCTCTTGGTCTATAATCACCTTAGTTTATGATGATAGTGGAAAATTGTATATAATATGCCTCATTTAAAAAACAATAATAATAATAAAAAAATAAAATAAACATTGTGTATAAATTTAAAGTGAATCGGTTATTAACTTTGGCCTGTAGAGCGTCCACAAGATATTTTGAAGTGAACAAGGGTCATAACTCTCGCAGTAATTAACGGAAATAGCTGAAAATATGCTTCTTCGTCTCGTGACCTTAAACACTGTGTATTAATTTAAAGTCAATCGGATATTAACTTTGGCCTCTAGAGCGTCCACGAGACTTTTTGAAGTGATCAAGGGCCATAAATCTGGAATGGCTGAAAATCAATGGGCTTCTTCGCCTCATGAACTTAAACACTGTGTATAAATTTAAAGTCAATCGGATATTAACTTTGGCCTCTAGAGCGTCCACAAGATTTTTGGAAGTGACCAATTTGCGCGAATATCGAAAGGAACCAAGATTTTTGTGATATAAAGATAAATTTAAAGTTTCATTAAAATCAGTTCAAAATTATGTCCTCGAGAGGATCCACAACCATGATATACCACATTCTTGTACTATTTGGGTACGAAGGGCGGCAATTTTTCCGGCAGTTTTGGTCCGATTAATGTGTAACGGGGATATATTCAAACAGTTCTTCAAATTAGAATAACGTGGCCTCCATGGGTCCACAAGCTAAAAAAAACGTGATTTTTCGGACAATCAGAGGCCATAATTCAGGAAGTTACGACCCAATGTGTGCAAATATCGAAAGGAACCACGATCTTTGGGTTATAAACATGCATGCCAAGTTTCATGAAAATCGGTTCAAAATTGTGACCTATATAGGATACACACGCTAAAAACATGATTTTTCGGACAATCAGGGTCATAATCCATGAAGTTTCGATCCGATACATGCACATATCGAAAGCAGCCGAGATCTTACGATAACCCTATATTTCAAGTTTCGTCAAAATTGGATAAGAATTGTGACCTGTAGAGAGTCCACAAACAATTGTGGACGGACGGACAGGGGGCGACGGCATAATACGTCCACATGAGAATGTGGGCGTATAAAAATTGGGACCATAATCCAGGAAGTTGCGGTCCAATGTGTGCGAAAATCGAAAGAAACAGATTTTTTGAAAATAAACCTTTATTTGAAGTTTCATCAAAATCCGACAAGAGTTGGGACCTGTAAGGTGTCCACAATCAAATTGTTGAAAGACCGATCGGACGGACGGAAGCGACGACAATATATGCCCGCATAAAAATGTGGGCGTATAAAAATGGGCCTTTTCTCAATCAAAATAGAATAGTAGGATGTTAAACCTCATTTCATTTTGTTTTCTCCTAATCAAGTTAAGTGACAAACATGGCTTCTGAAAATAGATTTTTATAGCTAGGGGTATCTCCTTGCAAAAATACAAATTATTGAGAAGGATTTGAAGCAATCCGTAATTAGTTTGAATATGTCTTAGTCCAAATACATCATCAAATCAAAATTTGTAGGTGGGAAGGTATCTTTAACGGTTTACTTACCCAGCAAAAATAGCACCTAAATCTGCTATAAACCATTCTGGACTGTTAAAACCCAATATACCAACACCATGATATGGTTGTAAACCAAGCTAATAATATCAAACCATAATTCTAATATCATATCTGCACAGATTGGAGATACATTATGGAAGATTAGATAAAGAGCTGGCAGTTCTCACTATAATAGTTAACCAGCGACCGCCAGACAAGATACGCCCACATTTTCCAAGAGTTGGATTGAGGACAAATTATATCAAAAGCAATTCTTCGTACAATCAGGGGCCATCATCCCGATAGTTATGGTCAGAAGTACGCAAATATGGGAAGGGGCTGAGATCTTTAGGATATAAACATAGAGGTTCCACATCTTTCGTATTGTATAGATTTTTATGAAATTCGAACTCAACCTTCATTGATGTGTAATGGTGATATATTTACACGTTTTTTGAAAATTGAATTCTTTTGTGATTTCTAGTGGGTCCGCAAGCTAAAATGTAATATCTCAAACAACCAGAGACCATAACTTAAGCAGTTACGTTCGGATATGCGAGATAATCTTTGCGACATAAACATAAATTTAAAGTTTCATCAAAGTAGGACATAAATTGTGGCCTCTAAGGGGTCCACAAACTTGATGTACCATATTTTAACATGGTTTACGTACGAGGGGCGGCCATTTTGTACGGCAGTTTTGATATACTCACACGTTTTTTTTTTTAAATCGGATAAAAATTATGACCTCTAGAAGGACAACAAGCTAAAAACGTCATTTTTTTGTACAATCAAGGGAAATAATTCAGGAAATTCCAATCCTATATGTGCGAATATCAAGAGGAACCAGGATCGTTGGATTATAAACATATATTTCAAGTTTCATCAAAATCGGATCAAAGTTGTGACCTTTACGGTTCACAAAGTTGATATACCATATTTTTTTTAATACTATTCGCGTACAAGCGGCACCCATTTTGTCCAGCAGTTTTGGTCCGACTTTAACGAAATTAGAACTTAACCTTTATAACGGTGTAACCGTGGTATAATCAAACGATTTTTAAAATTGGATAATAATTGTAATCTTCAGAGGGACCACAAGTTAAAACAGATGATTTTTCGTATAATCAGGGGCCATAATTCAGGAAATTGCGATGGAAAAGAATCAACATCTTTGGTTTATAAACATGCATTTCAAGTTTCATCAAAATCGGAGTAAAATTGTGACCTCTACAGGGTCCACAACCTTGATATAACATATTTTTACACTATTCCCGTACAAGCGATAGCCATTTTGTCCGGCAGTTTTGGTCCGATTTTCACAAAATTAGAACTCGTCCTTCATTACCTAGATTACCCTGTAAGGGTGATATACTCCAATAATTTTTAAAATCGGATAATAATTGTGACCTCCCGCTAAAAATGGCGATGTTTTATATAATCAGGGGCCATAATTCAGGAAGTTATGATCCAATATGTGCAATATCGAAAGGAACCAAGATCTTTGCGTTTCAAGTTTCATTAAAAGTGGACAAAAATTGTGACCTCTACAGGGTCCACAACCTTTATATACCATATTTTTACACAATTCGCGTACAAGCGGCGGCCATTTTGTTCGGCAGTTTTGATACGATTTTCTCGAAATTCAAACTCAACCTTCATTATGGGCAGACGGTGATATAATGAAATGGTTTCTGAAATCGCATAATAATTGTGACCTCCAGAGGGGCCACAAGCTAAAAAAAAAGGCTGTTTTCGTACAATCAGGGGCCATAATTCAGTAAGTTACGATCCGATATGCGCAAAAATCGAAAGGGACCAAGATCGTTGGGTTATAAACATGAATTTGATAAGAATTGTGACCTGTGGAGTGTCCACAAACAATTGTTGACGGACGGGCAGGGGCAACGACACTATGCATCAACATGAAAATGTGGGCATATAAAAACTAGATAATGTGAAGGGAATTTGCTGAAAATTTCAGTCAAATTGATTTAAGATTTTAGCGATAAAGTCCGTACGATAGAAACATAGTGTCGATTATCCATTTCATGATTAAATCATGAATATGGGGGGTTGGGATGGCCTAGTGGACTAGAGTGCCGCGCTTCGACCTCTAGCTGGCCGGTCACCTCTGGCTTGCGGCTGTGGTTTCGAACCCTGGTGTGCACGTATGTGGCATGAAGATATGGGCGCCTTCTCAACCTCGTGGGTTTCCTCCGGGCACTCCGGTTTCCTCCCACTGCTAAAGACCCCTACGCGCAAGCGAATTATTGAAATAAAATTAAACCATATGTTAGTCCCGAAATGACCTAGTTTGTGTTGAGTGGACGTTAAACCCCATTTCTCTCTTTCTCTCTCTCTCTAAATCATGAATACAAGTTGTGCAGCAAAATCGGATCTTTATCCAGTAAATATCACAGGCTAGCGTTGACATTGAGACTTGATTATGGTCTGGATAAGTTAAAAGTTGTGTAATTAATAATTTAGACAAATTTCAGAGCTAAAGAAAGACCTGTAACAGGCAGATTTAGGGGTTTTAATTTACTTTTCTGCACCAATTAAACAACTACTGTATCTGTCACCATAATGTCAATCCCTGGTGTGAGCGTATGTGGCATGGAGATAGGGGTGCCTTCTCAACCTCGTGGGTTTCCTCCGGGGACTCCGGTTTTCTCCCACTGCTAAAGACCCCTACGCGCAAGCGAATTATTGAAATAAAATTAAACCATATGTTAGTCCCGAAATGAATTAGTATGTGTCTGTGTCGACTGGACGTTAAACCTCATTTCTCTCTCTCTGTCACCATAATGAAAAGAATGATCAAATGTCACTCTGCAACCCCAAAATAAAATGTGCTTTTATATTTCATGATATATGATGACCTTATTTACTTAATTACTGTAACGCAAAAGGTTGTTTGAAAATTTAATGAGACCATCAAGAATTGGTTAACCTTCCACTAATACCAACTCTATAGGGTTCTTTTACGTGCAATACCAACAAATACAGGGTCCCTTTACTGTTTCAGTTAAACCTGTTCAATTGGTTTTAATTTCTGATTTTGTTGACGCCTTTATGGCAGTGTAATGTCCTACCCATAAACAGACTGACCCCCCCTATTGGGCTACTTATTGTTCGAACCCTTTCTAAGTTATCCCAACAGCCTTTATCTATAGGTGCTCATAATATGGTAATGGCATTGATCATTGACCTATCCCTAAATAGACTGACCCCTCTAGTGCCCATTATTTGACCCTGGATTATTACAGCATGCTTTGTGGTGGATACCTGCAGTTTATCACTCCATTCGGCAGCTTGTATCACTTTTCTCCCCACCTTTCCAGTCCAATAATTGAGAAAACCCCAACAAGACGGGCTGCACAAAAGGTTAAATCTAAGGCGGAACTAAAAGTGAAGATTTCCGACATTCCTAGAAGTGTATTAGGTGTAATAGCTAATTTAGGTTTAACCACTTGTCCTAGGTGGCAATGAACACTAAATTTTGAATAAGCCAAGAATCCAGGGGTATGGGCAACCCGGCTTCTAGGTGAAGCAATCGTCCAATATTAAGATAGGTGTTAACAGAATTGAAACTGACACGCTGAGATAACCTTGCAATATTACAGAGAAGAATCTGTGAGCTATAGTGAAGTGGTGAAATGACACTTCTCCTTCATAAAGACATATGAATTCAACTGGCTTAAAGTTCTGCGTATTTTTGGCGAAAATCAAACTGTTAAGAATGACCACATGCCGACCTAGTTGTAGCAGGAAGGTTAACCGATCTTCTGAAACAAAAGATAGAGCACAATTAGACACGTGGTTACTAAAAGTATAAACAGACGTATGGCCAGGGAATAACTGCCCAAAGTGGCACGGTACATGAAGTCGTGATAACTCTTTTGCCGGGGTATTAGAACACCGGGAATATGCCTAGCAAGCACATGAAAATTAAACACTGTTGAAAACAAATAGCGGAGAGCATGCATAAGCAGTTGACTGAACCTACAAGTGCCCTTATTAATACATGTCACTGTCAATGAATTATCCGTAAAGATGATCACACGCTGATTAGCTAATCATGGAGCACAGCGACACAGAGCTAAAATCACAGTCAGTAATTCTTTATAGTTAATGTGTCTAGGGAACATAGAAGACAAATTACTGTCCCAATGGACATACAATTAACCAATCACTGTTTTAATAGTCACCACCTGCAATGGGCATGCATCCGTTGTAATGCTGGTCACCGGAAAGGTCGATAGCATTAAGGTCTTTCCATTAAACACAATCGCGCCACCACTGAAGATCAAACAATAATTGCCCTGCGACACGGACACAATGCTGTTTACAAGCTAAGCTGTTCATCACATTGAGGATTCGTCGGATAAACACTCTCCCACCACAGATCACGTTAGAAGCAAAATTGAGGTTTCTTGCAAGTGATTGCATAAAAAGTTTGGATATGCGTTTAAGGTTAGGGTGTATGTTTTTCTTCTGACAATCGAAGAGACATGTCAAAAAAGTCGATTTAAATGCATAAGAAGTGGTTTCAATGCAAGATACGCCCACCTTTTGTAAGAGATGCACAGAAAACATGATTTTTTGTACAATCAGTGGCCATAATACAGGAAGATATTAGTAGTAACATTCCAATATCGCCAGCTTATGGAGTGTTTGTGTCTCAGCTAATTAGTTACACGAGAGCTTGTTCCTTTTATTCTGATTTTTTAAGTAGATCGAAGCATTTGTCATCTAGGCCCCAACTACAAGGATACTTGCGCACTAACCTCATTAAAACCTTTTAAAAAGTTTTATGGCCGTCATATTGACTTGATTAGTAAATATAACATGTCTCTCTCGACTATTATTCAAGATATATTTAACTGATTCGTATATTACCTCTCTATTTATGTCTGTCTACTACATGGTTAACACTGTTCATCATATTTATTTTACATACCGATAGTCCATTGGCCAATTATGCTATTTTATTTAGATTCCGTCTAATAGTTTGGATGCAGCTATGGCGGGTGTGGTGTCAGGCAGGGTAAGCTTACTCTTCTAGACACCTGTTACCACTGTTTGTCGTGTATTTTGTACACGGTGAACAGTCTGTTTGCTGATTACACTATTTTGCCTCGACCGTTTTATAGGACTTCGAATTTTGACTAATGGTTTGGATTGTTCGTACTTTGTTTTATTTTATTTATCGATATGCACGAATATCTGTAGGTCCACAACCTCCGTACTACATATTTTTAAAATAGGACGTCCATTTTCTTCGACAGATTGGGTCCGATTTTTAGGAATTTTGAACTCAATCATCTTTATGGAGTAACGGTGATATATTTAAGTTTTTAAATTTTTGTAAAAAAAAAAAGGTTGCCAGGCAACGAAACATACGCCCACGGTAGCTAAATCGTCCGGGTAGACAACAAGAGTTGTTGTCGCATATTAGTTTATTATCAGAAAATCATTAGAATTTGTTTGGTTATTATAATGTTTAGTATACGAAACATTTATAATATTATGGATTCACATGTAGCTGTTCAATTATCGATTTTAAAGAAATTCAAACGCAACCATCATTAATGTGTAACAGGGATATAGTCAAACGGTTTTTCAATTCGGAATAAAATTGTCCACAAGGTAAAAAAACATGATTTTTCGTACAATCAGGGGTCATAACTCAGGAAGTTATGGTCCAATGTGCCCGAATATCGAAAGGAACCACTATCAATGAGTTATAAACTTACATTTCGTCAAAATCGGATAAAGATTGTAACCTGTCGAGAGTCCACAAACAAATTCTGGACGTCCGACGGACAGTGGCGACGACAATATAGGTCCACATAAAAATCCGCAAGCGAAAAATACAATTTTTCGAACAATCATGGGCCAAAATCCAGGAAGTTACTTTTGGATATGCTCGATTATCAAAAAGGAACCGAGATACGAAACATTTATAATATTATGGATTCACATGTAGCTGTTCAATTATCGATTTTAAAGAAATTCAAACTCAACCATCATTAATGTGTAACAGGGATATAGTCAAACGGTTTTTCAATTCGGAATAAAATTGTCCACAAGGTAAAAAACATGATTTTTCGTACAATCAGGGGTCATAACTCAGGAAGTTATGGTCCAATGTGCCCGAATATCGAAAGGAACCACTATCATTGGGTTATAAACTTACATTTCGTCAAAATCGGATAAAGATTGTGACCTGTAGAGAGTCCACAAACAAATTGTGGACGTCCGACGGACAGTGGCGACGACAATATAGGTCCACATAAAAATCCGCAAGCGAAAAATGCAATTTTTCGAACAATCAAGGGCCAAAATCTAGGAAGTTGCTTTTGGATATGCTCGATTATCAAAAAGGAACCGAAATCTGAGTGTGTAAAGGTGATATATTCACACATTTTGTTTTTTTAAAATCGGATAAAAATTGTGACATGTATTTCAAGTTTCATCAAAATTGGATCAGATATACCAGATGTTTACGCTACTTGCGTACGAGGAGCGGCCATTTTGACCGACAATTTTGGTTAGATTTTCACGAAATTCGAACTCAAGCAACATTAGGGTGTAAAGGTAATGTATTTAAACATCAAAATTAGGTGAAAATTGTAATCTCTCCAGTGTCTACAAGTTAAATGTGATTTTTCGATCAGGGGTCATGCTCCCAAACATGCCAATATAGAAACGAACCGAGATCGTTTGGGATATAGACCTATATTTCAGGTTTCATCATTATCAGATAAAAATTTGACCAGTAAAGTTTCCACAAGCAAAATTTGATTGATAGCAGAGGAAAAAATCGTGAAAGTAAAATAAGGTAACCAAGGCTTCTCGTGTTCCTCCTTACTGCCGAGTTATCCGATGAAAAATCCCTGGGCTAGGTTTGCCACCAAAGGGGAGTTTACGGTCCATTCCCATCAATTAACCATTTCAAGTCAGTGGTCCGTCAGTTATGTTCACTTATAGGGACAGACCTATAAACCGATTTGAAGTCACACTTTGCTAAAATAAAATATCCTTGCTTAACTAGATTGGCTGCATCGTCAAAAGTTTGGAAACGATGATGCTCTAAATTCGAGACAAAATCATTGACGGCTGACTCAGAGGGATGGTATCACGTCATTTGGGACTCATGACATTTGGGACTCAACACAAACGACATTTGAGACCCAGTTGACGACGTTTGGGACTTCATTGGTGTCATTTGGGACTCAACACAAACGACATTTGGGACTCAATATAAACGACATTTGTGATCCGATATAAACGATATTTTGGACCAGAGTTCGACACAAACGTGGACTGATTTTTTGGAGCATCCCTAGCTGCTTGCATATTTGTGCATTTCGCTCGGGAATCGCGCTTCTTTGACGCTCCGTATGAATTCCAAGTACCGGTAGATATTAAAATAATGATTAGATCATACATTTAATGGTTTCGCTGACCAGTTGTTAGTGAAATTTAAATCTTAGTTGAATATAATCCTCTGATAGAACACCAAATACACTGAGAAACAGTCATTAATAATAATATATTTTTCCGCCATTACCAAATCCGCCGATAACTACAATCACGGATCAGTCGCACACGACCGTCTGATTTCAGAATGACACTATGGGGCTGATGATTGCTGCTTTTTCGTCTGTAAGAACTGGAATGAAGTTCCCATTCAGGGGTTCCTCTGGGATCTGAAGGGAAGCTTCTATAAATTTACCATGGAGGGCAAGGCGGTTGTAAGGTTGTTTGATGGGGCACATATCAGGGTCTATGATGTCGAAACCATTGTGTATTCCTAAATCCTGATCGCCACACAAGTACTCTGCCCAGGACGAGAATGTTGCCCAAATACGCCCCGAGAGCAGTTGTGTGGGGTGTTGGGTGAATAATTTCAGGAGGGCTAAGTGGTTGAGCTGTTTTTGTTGTCTTGTTATGGCTTGGGATTAATGAAGCTGGTAAAACCCTGTGATGTTATACACATGTTGAAATTTGCGATCTGCCAGGTGACAATTCCTACAGATTACGTCCCCTGTAGTGGGGAAGGCACCAGTGCTGGGTGTATGGTTGTGTTTCTGAACGGCTTTGCCACTGGTATGATTCACATTTGTGGTTTGAACTTTTTGGGCCTTTTCTTGAAGATGCAGCATCTTGAGGTGGCTCACCATTGTCCCCCATCTAAACTTGTGTACCACTTGCAGCTGTCGGTATTCTCGTTCATAATACAAAACCGATGTCCTATCAACTCGACAGAATAGCTCCAACACGCGCGTTGTGTATGGCAGATAGTCCTTAATATGGTTAGTAGACATATCAGAGTCGATATAAGCTACTAAGACGGTCGAGTTTACTAACGCCCATTGTGCAACCGTAGTGATCTCTAACTTGGGGTTCCTAAATGCAGAAGACTTCCTGAAAATACATCCATCTCTATCTGTGGTGTCCAGGATAAAGGTGTCGTTGTCTGTCGAGTCAACTGCGCCCACATTTTTCAAGGAGCGTGTTAATGGGGAGAAATTGTGGATTCTCCATTCACGTGAGCAGTAGCGCCACCAACATTGACGGGTGTCTTCTACAATGGCCTTGGCCTTCAGACCGGCTTGTTGGACCAATCTTGTTTGTCCTTTGTTCATTTTCTCTGTTTCCGCTTCAAATTCGCAGTCAATCCCATTTTCACAAAAATTGGTATCTTGTCGAGCTTGATACACCTATTCTCCAGAAAGAGAATACATTTGCCTTGGACCATGTGCTGTTCCCTTATAGTTGTCGCATCGTTCTCGCGAACTACGTTATTATCTATTTCTGGCACGCTGATTTGCTGTCTTTAGTATGATGTATCGGTGTATTCTTCGATATATACATACTACCCTGAGTCATGTGCTTTTGTAACCAAGATATTATCTCAAAATTCAATGGATATAATATCAACTTCCAGTTTTACACGTCACGTTATGCCCAGACCTCAACGAAGCAAGAACTCTTAATTTAGTAACAAGTTTTGATTTATCCACACATTCACTACATTTGGCGTAACTGTACAAGGTTTTTTGTTTTAAGTCATTCATGGTAAACTGTTTTACATATAATTTACTGTGATATTTGCTGATCAACATAATTGTTTATCAGCGGTTAAGAGAGGTAGTGTTAGATAGAGGAAATGATTCTTTATTGTTTGTTATTTATCGTGTTTGAAATTTGTATTAAATTATTTATTTCGTATATAGTAATCAAATATACACCTTCGAGTTCTACGATAGACATAGATTCATAAAAAAAAGCTATGATACAACATTGCAGCGTCTAAAAAGACGACAATGTTATACGGACCTTTTCCGTATGAAACCTATTCGGTACGGGCTGTCGTATCCGTATCACGTATGAGAAATACACACACATTGGTGACGTCCCACGCAAAATCCATACGGATACGCGATACGTACTAGAAAATTTACGCTTGCCAAATGTCTCTATTAATAGACCTATCGTTGCACGCAAAATCTTATCCAAATTCACGTGTTAAATGTTAAATGCCGTGCTATTAATCAAAAGTCAATATGTGAACTTACGCGTTCGATCAAACGAAAACAATGTCTTCAATGAAATCCCCTGACATAAACAACTGCCAATAGGATTTATATTGTAAATATTTCATCTTTAATTCAGCAATTCAAATCACTCTTATTTAACGAATCTTATGTTAAAATACCCAACTATCAATATCATTGACCTCAATATCATAGAATTACCATTGGTGCGCAAGTACATATGACCGAGGGTTCAGACCATAAATATCATACTGGTTCTGTGACATCAAATGTCTGGTATCTGGTACTAAAAATTTGGTATCCATCATGAGTCAACAGATACACTGAAAAAACTTGTGTTGGATCTGAACACAAGTTCTTGTGTTAAAACTAATCTACACAAGTTTGTGTTCTTTTGCATTGCATTAACACAAACTTGTGGAGATTTGTAAAAACGTGTGTGTTTTCATATCAGTAACACAAGTAATGTATAGGCCTACCGTAACGATTTTTTTTTATTCGGGAGTTCACAAGTTTAAGAAAAGTAATAAATGGCTTAATTCAAATCTCGAAAATTAAAGTCAGAATTCGGGAGTTCACAAGCTTAAGAAAAGTAATAAAAGGCTTAATTCAAATCCCAAAAATTACATGCTGTTCTTCACTGGAAGGGTGTGAGCACTAATTAAATAAGACAATTGCCAGACAGACTTGAATGTTAATTGGTGTTAAGTTGTCTGTAAAGATAAATGTCTGGTTGTCTTTTTTTTATTGATCCAATAAACTGATATCTAACCCCACATGCCATAATGTGTCACAATGAGGGAATTTTGAAAATACAAAGTCAGAATTCGGGAGTTCACAAGTTTAAGAAAAGTAATAAAAGGCTTAATTCAAATCCCGCAAATTAAAGTCAGAATTCAGGCTTAATTCAAATCCCGAAAATTACATGCTGTTCTTCACTTGAAGGGTGTGAGCACTAATTAAATCAGACAATTGCCAAACAGAAATGTTAATTGGTGTTAAGTTGTCTGTAAAGATAAATGTCTGGTTGTCTTTTTTTTATTGATCCAATAAACTGATATGTAACCCCACATGCCATAATGTGTCACAATGAGGGAATTTTGAAAATTGAGTTATTGTTATTTTCACATTCTCCAACTCATTACCTTCAATTTGATGTATAGTTTGTTTGAATTGGACAAAAATTTTGCGCATTCCGACTCAAGATGGCGTGTTCAATCACATATATCAAAGGAATATATAGTGTACATGTGATTTTCAGCACCCTTGTGTTTGTCAAAATTGATTCAATGTGCATTGGAAAACAATGAGTAAAATTCTTAATAATGTAATTGGTTGATGTAATCGAAATTGGACAGTATATTGGTTAACTAAACAGTAACCAATCAAATTTAATTAATCTTCCATATGTAACTCATAATTGATTTATTGATACAATGGTTTTCCAAGTTATCTATGATTTTTCCGGTTGAATGGAGGATGGACGCTGTGAAAATTGGGGTAGCTAAAATGAACTGTACATGGTAAATAAAGAAGATGTGAAAGTCTAAATCGAGTAGCATTAGAGCGTGGGTCCTTCCATTAACCAATGTATTTGTATTTATCTGGTAAAATGAATGTTTTACAACTGTTTAATTATATCTTAGTTAAAAAATAAACAACAATGGCTGCTCAAGGGACAGAACTCGATTCCACATTCACATACCCACCGCCACATCATCAGTTTATGATGCAAGCTACACCTAATTTAATAACATCTACACCATCCCAGTATGTACAACAGTCCATAAGTCCAACCAATCAGTCCGGTGTGCCCTTTTGGGCCCAGGAACTGTTAAATAATGTCCAACAACTTACATACAGAACAGTAGAAATAAATAATAAATTAGAAGAATTACAACAAGATGTTCGACCAAAAATACACAATATACAGGAGAATATAACGGTATTGAGAAGTGAAATGTCACAGATCAGCTTAGAAACCAAACACATATCAGAGAAAACAGAGAAATTAGAATCTACCATTTTACAGATGGAAGATGCTTATATACAGTTGAAAGAGGACATGGTAAATATTAAAGCTAGATCTATGAGTAATAATTTGATATTTACTAATATTCCAGAAGATCAGAATGAGAACCCATTAGATACAGAGAAAAAGGTTAGGTGGTTTATGGCAGAGATTATGAAGCTTCCTGCAAAAATGGTTAGTGAATTTCAACTGGAGAGAGTAAATAGATTTGGAGATAGAAGGAAGAGTCCAAGAAAGATTTGTGTGCAGTTTTTGAATAGGAAAGACAAAGATGAGGTTAGATACAACGCCAAGGTACTAAAAGACACTAATCACTTTGTGTATGAACAATTTCCTACAGAAATAGAAGACCAGAGGAGAAAGTTAGTTAAAGTGATGAAACAGAAAAGACTAGAAGAGCCAGGTATCAAAATGAAATTAGTGTATAATAAGTTATATATAAACGGTTCAGAATATAAAGCATAGGCCAGAAAGGGTGATGGTAATAAGAATATTAGATTATGTGCATGGAACTGTCAGAGAGGTTTGTACTCAAAGCTAAAAAATAAGTGTTTTGTGAAAGTATTCCAAGATGTGGACATTGTGTTTATATCAGAATGCTGGTTAAGAGAAAATTGTGTTATAGAATTATCTGGTTTCAGTTCACATATTGTAAAGAGAGTAAAATGTAAAGGGGGTGATTGTGTTGTATTAATTAAAAAGTGGATTGAAAAATTTGTGAACATTGAGAGAGTTGTTGGAGATAGCATCATATGGTTGAAAATAGATAAGAATGTGTTAAATCAGAGTTTAGATCTATATTTATGTTTTGTATACATACCACCTGAAAAATCAGTCTATTATACACATTATGATTGTAATTTATTTGATTTACTTGAAAATGATATTGGTAATTATAAAAATAAGGGTATTGTGGCACTTATGGGGGACTTTAATAGTAGGGTAGGTAGAGGGAAAGCAATTATTGAGAATGACAGACTTGATAAAAATGTGTATGACGTTTTAAGTGAATTTATAGATTATGAAGAAGATGATGATTTTGATATGGTTAGAAGAACTATAGATGATGTTTATCCTAATGGCTTCGGTAATAAACTGTTAGCACTATGTAGGTCAGGTAATTTCCGTATTCAAAATTGTAGAAGTGCCGATAATACACAAATCACATTTCAAAACAAAAACGGTACTAGTATAATCGATTATTTAATTATTGATCAAAAGTACAGTCATATAGTGAAGGACTTTGTTGTTGGTAAATTTACAGAATTTTCAGACCACGCCCCATTATTTACAAATATCACGTGCTGCAATCGGGTCAGTAGAACACCGTGTGATTGTGCGATCGGTGTCAATAAGATGGAACGCCGATCAAAAGCAGACGATCTTTCTAAAACTTCTTGAGAACGCTGATGAAATAAAATTGAACTTGGTTGATGCCATTAACGCAAATATGCCAGTCACAGAAATCGTATCAAACCTGAATAGAGGACTTTGTGATATTTTCTCCCCGTTTTGTGAAAAAACATATAGAATCAGGAAAACATGTGATATGTGTCAAAATTGTGCTAAAAAGTCCAGATCCACCAACAAACCATGGTTCAGCGATGAATGTAATAAACTTTATCATGTATATAAAAGTGCATTACATAAATTTAATACAGACAAAAGTAAAAAGAACCGTATAGAACTTGCTCAACATAAGGCGGTTTATAAAAGACTTGAAAGACGTCTAAAGCGAGACTACCTATGTACAGAAGGAAATATGCTCGAATATACAAGACGGCATAATCCAAAACTCTTTTTTAAACGACTTAAGAAATTTAAACCTCAACCTAATACAAAGTTGTCTACAACTGATTTTTTCGAACACTTCAAGAATCTAGTGGGTGAAAATGTTGCTGACGTTGAAAATGAAGATATACCAGGAACTATTTTTGAGGAACTTGACTGTGAAATTAGTGAATCGGAGATCAATTCAGCCATCAATAGGTTAAGTCGAGATAAAAGTGTTGGACAGGATAAACTGCTAAATGAATATTTTATAGAATTCAGAAGCTTTTTGTACCAATACTCTATACAGTCTTTAACCATATTCTTAAAAATGGCGAATTTCCTGACCGTGGTCTGTTGGTGACATAGTGCCATTGTTTAAAAAAAGTGACCCGAATACAGCCAGTAATTATAGGGGTATAACACTTTTAAGTCATTTAGGGAAACTGTTTACTGCTGTATTGACAAAAAGACTCTCGACCTTTAATGAAAATAATAAGGTCTTGCCTGAATCCTTTTTCGGTTTTCGACCCGCACTCGGGACTAGAGATGCCATCTTTGTCCTGAATAATGTAATTCAAAAGTTGCTAAGGAAAAAATCTAGATTATATTGTGGGTTTTTAGATTTTTCCAGGGCATCTGACTGTATACAGCCATGTAAGCTATGGCACAAACTGATAAGAAACAATATTACGGGAAAGTTCCTAACTTTACTCAAATCCATGTATTCAAAGCTCGTGGCTCGCGTAAAGTTTCGTGGTAACTACTCTGATTATTTCCATTTAACCACAGGACTAATGCAAGGAGAATCCCTCTCCCCTACTCTTTACTCCCATCGAGGGAGCGCTAGAATCAGGAAATTGTGAATACTTGACAATAAATGATGTAAATTTATATTTACTTATGTATGCTGACGACACTGTTTTATTAAGCGAATCTCCAGAAAACTTACAAAACATGTTAAATACTTTAAGCAATTATTGTTATGAAAATAATCTTTGTGTTAATGTAAATAAAAGTAAAATAGTTATCTTTAAAAATGGTGGTAAAATTAGAGAAAATGAAACCTGGACATACGAAGGAAAAGATCTTGAAATTGTGAAGTGTTTTAATTATCTAGGAGTAGTCTTTAACCATAATGGTAAATTCAGTCTTACCCAAAAGACAATTGCTCAACAAGCTTCTAAGGCATGTTTTGGTCTACAAAGAATAATCCATGAAAATTATTTTAACTTACAAACTTCAATAGCCCTGTTCTCCACATGTATAGTCCCCATATTAAATTATTGTAGTGAAGTATGGGGTTTTCATTCTGCAGATAACGTTGAAAGGGTACAGATAACTTTCTTTAAGAAAATACTTGGTGTAAGAACATCAACATGCAATGCACTAATTTATCATGAATTAGGTCTTTTTCCACTTCAAATTTATAGAAAAATATGTATGATAAAATATTGGCTTAAATTGTTAAAAGGTAAAAATATGTTACTTGTTTCATGTTATAGTGATATGTATGATTGTCTGTTGAATGGTAAAAGCTATAATCCCTGGTTAGATAATGTTAAGTGTATCCTAGAATAGAATGGGTTTGGTAATGTGTGGATTTCACAAGGTGTTAGTAATGAACATCAATTTATAAACGAATTAACACAACGTCTTAAAGATTGTAACATTCAAACTGTACAAAGCGCTATATGTATGTCCACTAGATGTAACCTCTATCACTGTCTACAAAATAATTATGAACTACAATATTACAAAAATGTTACATATAAAACATTGATATGTAAATACAGAATCAGTGCCCACGATTTACAAATAGAGAAAGGAAGGTATAGCAATATTCAGAGAAGTAATAGATTATGTAAATTCTGTAACTGTGATGAAATTGAAGACGAGTTTCATGCTCTGCTAGTTTGTCCATCTTATAAGTACATCAGAGAAAAGTATATCGAAAAATTCAATTGGTTAAAACCATCAATGTATAAACCGGAATTGCTATTAAAAAGTACCAATATCAAAACTCTAAATAATTTAGGTCGATATTTATATTTAATGTTACAAAAAAAAAAACAAGTTATTGTAATTATGGCAATTATCTTTCTTTTTAATTATTAGTATTTTTTATAATATATGAATTAAATAATATATGTCCATCCTCCATCACCTTATTGAATCTATGTTATATACATATTGTAAATGCTCATGAACTATATGTTTACGGCAATAAAACAATACAATACGCTATTTGATATTTTATCAGCGACATTCAGTTAGATATTTAACTGTAGGATGCCAGGTTAGGTAGTTAGTGTCAACCGAGAGTGATTTTTAAAAATATAATTGTCACACAGAATACAAGACCGCAGGCTTGTAAATTTGTAAAAAAAACCCCAGTATATTTAATTTAGCATCGATATACTGTTTCTATGTATATTACTAATAATTTAAAACAAACAAGTCAGACCAAGAACAAGTGCTTAATTAATATTATTCGGCGCTACACCGTTGTTCAAATACTGGTAACTATAGCCAATTAAAACCACAGTGTTACTATGTAAATATGTATAAATATACTATACTGTCCATCTTTATACAATAACATTATTTATGAATAGTCCCAAGACGGACGAAAAGTACTTTAAAATGTTATTAAACCTGTGTTGAAATCAGTTTGTGTCGGCATACCTTTTATCTCTTCATCGTTTACCGTGAAACAAAGTAGTACAGCTTTGCGGTTGTACTAATAATTTTGGATATATATTTACTGTTCACGAAGATGGCGTATTAAACAAGATTAGGAGCAACACCCTCCAACTATGATCCTGTGGTTATCCTACTGGAAAAACTGTCAGGACAATTGGAGATCATCACCAGTAATCAGGAGATTTTGAGGAAAAAGATGGACGAGAATTCGTGCAAGCAGACTAGCCAAATAAAGGAATCTGTAAGTACGCTCTCAACTTTCATTCTCAGCCGCCAAAATCAAGAACGCAAGAAAACGTTAGAAAACGATGCTCAACTCTTCAAAGCAACAATTATAAAAGAGTGGAACAAATGCAAGAATGTTAGAAAAACAGCATTCTATAAAATGCTACAATATAAAGAAAAGGCTGAAATATACCAAGAGTTTTTAGAATTAGATATCCCTTTCATTCCTCGTAAACTAAAGGAAAAACCAAGATTAAACCAGTCGGAAAACCAAACCAAACGGAGAAACGAAGTTGACATTCTCAAAATGAGATAGATTCCTTGTTTGAATTTTCTGCAAAACAAACAAAGCAGAGAACGAACTATTGACACTCCTCGAAGGACACCACGAAAAAGAACTAGTGGACCTTCTGAAAAACGTGTGGACCGTAGAAATTTCTACTGAAGAAAATAAGTCGCACGCGATATGGAAAAAGAAGAAAGAATTTCGTACCAATTTGCCGACACGTGCTGCAGAAATAGAGCGAATCCATACAGAGGGGAACAATAGTCAAGATACTGAGAAACCAAGTTCGTCCGACACAGCACCATCCCGAGACATATGGCAAACAGTCCGGAATAAGAAGCAAAAACCCAGGACGAAACCCGGGACACAAAATATTGACAATAAAAACCCGAATGCGCGCAATCAAGCTGGGGGGGGGGGGGGGGGGGGCACTCGGGGGCACAACGAAGCAATGGCGATAAAAATCAGAAAGCGCACAGCCCAACTGGGAGAAATGTGACAAGCGTGCCCAATAACAACCAACGGTATAACACACAACGGAGGACCGAACAAACCTCTCCAGCCAATGGGCAGTTTTTTTCAGAGAGGCCAATCACATCCACACCAACCACCATACCAGTCACCACCTCCCAAATACAAGAAGAAAGTTCAGCGTCACTCGAGGAACGTCCAAACAATATCCAATTCCCGGAACCAGTACACCCGAAAATCATAAATGTATCATCCGTAGTTCCAAATTATTACGAGATAAACCTCCTACAGAAGGGACTAAAATTCACACCTACGCCTACAACTAATATACAGGAATTAGAGAGTGATATCAACGCCTTCTGTAGGAAATTACGATTAAAGGAATTTTTCGGTGATCGGGAAAATACTGCACCAGAGGATATCGTGAGGAACAAAAGTCACTTTAACCCCAGACGGGGTAAGGACATGACGCTGAACAACTTCATCGGACTATTTATCCAAGTTGCCACTGCCTATAAACCGCAACGCAAAATCAAATGTGTCGAAAGAGGAACAATGCGCTATAAATTCTTTAAAATCTAACGATACGATCGTTATTAAAGAAATGGGGTGCAATTATTATCATGGATGTGGAGTATTATGAGAGAAACGTCGTTAAAATACTCGAAGACAAACAGGTGTATACAACCATAGATTCGAACCATGATGAAAGAACAATGGGATTAATAAATGGCTTAATTCAAGATCACAAAAACGAACTGACGGACAACGAACAGGATTATCTCCGAAAATTCTAGTAAAGAACCAGTCAGTTTTATGGTCTTCCAAAAGTCCATAAATCAAATGCCGAATTCGTCAGTTTTTCCAGCCAGACGATCTCCCATTCAGACCAGTAATTGCCGGCCCATGCTGCCCTACTAATAGACTATCAAATCTTATTGATATCTTACTTAAGCCGTACGTGCCGAATGTGAAATCTGTTATTCGGGATGACATAGATTTTGTAATATATTACCCCAAAATCTAAATGATGGCGACTTTGTCGTAACCATAGATGTTTGTAACATGTATGGCAATATTTCCCTCGACCTATGCCTTCAGGCAGTAGAATAATGGTTGGATAAACATCCCGAATGCAGTCATGAGTATCATCCTAACTAACAACACTTTTATATTTGGCGATGCAAATTACAAACAGATTCTTGGTATAGCGATGGGTACCAAGGCGGCACCACAATTAAGTAATTTAACAATGGGATTTCTTGAGGAAAAATTATACTCAATTGTGGAAATTGAACATGGCGTGGGTTACATACGATGTATTCTGTATATGGAATGAACGATTGGGCAACATTGCAGATTTGCAACACATAATGAATGATTTAGACTTAAATATAAAATTCACAATTGAAACGAACGATCTACAAATCGCATTCTTGGACGTTCTAGTGAAACGAAGGGGAGAACTCCTTATAACGGATATGTATTCTAAAGAAACAGATACCAAAAATTATCTTTCGTATAAATCATGTCACCCACGCCATACCAAAAATAATATACCTTTTTCTTTAGCTAGAAAAATATGCACAATTGTGATAGATGAAGACCTCTAGGTTGTCAGATTAGGTGAGCTAAAAAGATATTTATTGAAACAGTATTACCCGATCGAGGTAATAGAAGTAGGGATAAAAAGGGCTTTGGCAATTGATATCCAAACACTGAGGGCTACTAAAGTAAAAGACAATTCGGATAATATCATTACCTTTGTCGCTACTCCTAACCCCCAACATCTTTAAAACAATGTACGAGAGCAGGTCACTCCTGGCATCAAACAACAACCTCACAACGAAATTTGATAATGTTCAATTCATTAAATCACAAAGACAACCACCTAATCTGAAACACCTCCTAACCAGAGCAAAATTCAATTCATCTATCAAAAGGACCGGTTTTTATGTATCCAAATGCCTGGATCTTCGATGTAAATGTTGCGAACATATAAGGCCAAATAACCAATATAATTTTCGCAACTTTTACGTTAGCGTCAACGACAATATGAATTGTGACACAAAAAAATCTCATATATGTCTTGACGTGTCGGGCTTGTGAATTATTTTATATAGGCGAGACATCTACTCATCTACGGGATAGAGTACGCAACCATCGACGGGATTGTAATATTGAAAATGCGCCCTTATTTGTAAATAGACATATCTTTAAATGTGCGAAACACCTACAAATAAAATTTCAAATTTTCCCATTTTATAAAATGAAAGTCGATGACACCACGAAAAGGAAATTAATGGAAAATCATTTTATTAAAAAATACGTTCCTCGACTTCATAGCCAATAAGTAACAATTGGCGATTAGTTTCATTAATTCTCTTAAAGCCCCAATAACACTCTTGTTGTAACTGAATAATATGTCCCAATCTTCATTCTGGTCAACAAATCGTATTATTTTACAATATTCCAATTAAATGATGATATAAATTTCATCTTAACACACCTATTTTGAAAAATTGGAAAAATTCAACCAATTGATTTGAAAAGTCTAACGTAAACCTTTTCAAATGTGACTTGGATTTTAAAATATTTTCGAACCCTCTGGACGAGTAAAATAGGTTGTAATGGATAATTTACACAACAGGTAGGACACTTAAACATCTAGTACTTAGAATAAGGGTATTATTTATTTTCTGGAGCTACCAAGCCAGCAAGAATGTTATTGTCCCTTTAAATATATCCCGTGATTATCTGCCACTCATTGAACCCATATACTACAGATTAACACACGTGTGTACATGGTTTGTATTAGTTAGAGATAGGATAGATTTTTTGAATACTTTACCCCAAAATGTTCCACAAAACGCTATCCTAGTTAATTTCGATGTAACTAACCTTTATTCGAATATACTACATGTTTTAGGACTAAAACCTGTAAAGCATTGGTTATCTAAATATCCAAACGATAGAGAAGAACGTCATTTATATCAGAAAGCATCGAATTTATATTAGAAAAACAACTGCTTTTATTTTGATTCTAACTATTATAAACAACTTATTGGCTGTGCAATGGGTAGTACATTCCTTGGATATTTAGAATTAACCATTGCTACAAACGCAGTGTGAAGTTGAATCGTTTTTCGTTATTCACCAATAACGAATAACGAGGTAACTTTATATTCGGGATTCCAATATGCAGCTAGCCATGACTAGAATGGTGGATGGCAAGTATTCCTCAGTAGTATACAACACAGCGAAACGACCTCTACACCAAAAAACAAAAACAGTAGAAAACATATTAAATGACCTATAGTCGGTAAATAAACCATATTGTTATTCAAGTGGCAAATAACGAATAACGAGGCGACTTGTCTCGTTATTGGCAAATAACGAGATAAGTTACCTCGCTATTCGTTATTCAACTTTATATTCGGTATTCCAATATGCAGCTAGCCATGACTAGAATGATGAATGACAAGTATCCCCCAATAGTATAAAACACAGCAAAACGACCTCGTTATTCGCTGCTTGAATAACAATGTGGACTGTTTTTGGTCGTTTTGCTGTGTTGTATACTACACGGGAATACTTGCCATCCACCATTCTAGTCATGGCTAGCTGCATACTGGAATCCCGAATATAAAGTTGAATAACGAATAACGAGATGACTTGCCTCGTTATTGGCGAATAACGAGGCAAGTCACATCGTTATTCGTTATTTGCCGCTTGAATAACAATATGGTTTATTTACCGACCATAGGCCATTTAATATGTTTTCTACTGCTAGGGGATACTTTGCAATCCACTATTTTGTTGTTTTCTAATGATCGTTTAAAATTAAATTCTGAAATATCTTCATAAAAGATACATGAACACCTTATATGTGAATCCCGAATAACGAGGTGAAAAAAACGAAGAAAAAACAGTTCGTTATTCGCTGCTTGAAAAATAATGTGGACTGTTTTTTGTCTAGAGGTCCCTTTGCCGTGTTTTATGCCGAACTATACATCGTTTACACTAATAAGTTACAAAACAGAGTAACGGTTCATAGACAACATATCAGGGAACCAAACTTATGGAAAATCCCTTTAAGTGAGCACCTTTATATCTGCGGTAAATTCAAAATATACCCTTTTTAAAGATGCCGTATTCAGACCCCATGAAAATGAGATTAAAAGAACAATATTTCATTGACAAATTTAAACCCAAATTAAACATTTCAAAATAATTACAATATTATGTTAATCTACTTCATTATGATTATATTATTGTATATTTATTCTTCCATGACGTCACGTCATTGTTATTGTATATCTTAACAAGCTCAGGCGAAACATGTAGATAATTAAACAATAGTACTTTTTAAAGGCATTTTTAACCTTTATTTGTTCTCTCTCTCTCTCTCTCTATATATATATATATATATATATAAATAAATAAGATGTTTGAAAAGAAAACAGACTACATATTTAAAGTTAGCGCTTTCAGTTCCGTCGGAACCTCTTCAGACTTTTTAATATGATAGCGTAACTATATAAACAAAAATGTTAACAATAGAAAGACGTCACATCCGACGTTTACAATAATATGTTGAGTTACTACTGTTAATAACAATTTACGTTGAAATTCAGTTTAATATACAATGAAATATACATATTTATCTTCGGAAATTCGAATATAAAACAAGTCAGTTTTATGGTCTTCCAAAAATCCATAAATCCAAGATAATCAAGGAGTCCGTTAAACACCAAAATGTAGAATTCGTCAATATTTTTCATCCAGACGACCTCCCTTTCAGGCCAATAATTGCCGGTACATGCTGCCCTGTCGATTTCTTCCGCACACGTCTGACTAGTTGTATGTTTGTATAAACTCACGTTTGTTTAATTAGTCACGTTATTTTTACATACTGACACAAGTTAGAAAAACTAACTGATTAACTTAAATACTCACCCTATGATTATTACTGACCATTTATAAGAAAACTAACGTACGTTACAAGTATTGACGGGTTTAAGAGACAACTGACAACACGTATATTTCTCACCGGTTTCCATGAATAGTAACCACAATTAAGCTTTTCTACTTGCTTGGAGGATTTTCTAACGCAGAAGCCCATTACTAAAAGCTCTGACGATATTTCTACACACTATGCATCTTGCAGTGTATGTAACCATAGACAATGGTCACTATAGCTAATTATAACCACAGTGTTACTATGTAAATATGTATAAATATACTATAATGTCCATCTTTATACAATGACATTATTTATGAATAATCTCAAGACGGACGAAAAGTACTTTGAAATGTTAAAATGTTATTAAACCAGTGTTGAAATCAGTTTGTTTCGGCATACCCTTTATCTTTTTATCATTTACCGTGAAACAAAGTAGTGCAACTTTGCGGTTGTCCTAATAATTTCGGATATATATTTATTAAAAGCATACCCTTTATCTTTTTATCATTTACCGTGAAACAAAGTAGTGCAACTTTGCGGTTGTCCTAATAATTTCGGATATATATATATATAAATATGAAGTTTATTAAAAGCCTGACAATCCACGTAGTGAGTGAAAGCGCTAGCTAAGATGAAATTAGTTTTTTTCTTTCTAGAAACTTCATATTTCTATATACTTTTACCTGAGAGTAGAATCTTTTATTTATTCTATTATATATATATATATATATATATAATCCGTATTTTTGTTTTTAACTATTTATATACATAAAGGACTTATATTTAGTTGTATTTATTTTTAATAACATTATTTTCTGTGATACTTGGTTTTATTTATGTATATAAATATATTTCTGTGATATTTATGTAATTTGTCTCGTCAATACCACCATATGTTTGGCACCATATAGCCCAGTTGGAGCTGACGTGCCATTAAACTCCATTTCATTTCATTTCCACCCATTTCTCTCTTTCTCTGACTCGAGCCCATTTCATTTGAGCATTATATTTTGACTGGGTCTGTAACTGGACAAGACATAAGGAGTGTTACGCAAAGTTGAAACAAAATAGAAACTAAGTCTCGGTGTGGCAAAATAAATTGTTTATTTAAACATTATGAACCATATAAAAAGTATTCTTATTGTCCACTTTTTATTTATTAGGCTGAAGCACCCAATCTGTTTCACAGAGAATTTATAACACAATGACATATGTCATAGAGGCGTCCTGCCATATTAAAATACGTGTTAGTGATTGTAACATAAACCTGTTGCTATCAAGACCCGGCTGGAGATCTTGGTAGTATTCCTTATGTCATTGCGTAACTATAACTTGTTGTTGGCATGTCTTATCTAACTTTCTTTGTCTGATAAACTATATTGAATGTTAAACCTTCATATGATGCTTGATACATTAGACAGGTGTCTAATTAGCTCCTTTGTCTCGAATACGTTTATAAACTCAGAACAGAAACGAATCTTCAGTTAGGTCCAGGAGGCCATGCTAGGCGGGCGCCTAGTTAAGGTACCTCAGGAGTACTATAGTCAGGTCTAGGAGTCGGAGACGAGACGAGAGCTTCTGGAGTTAGCACACTCGTGCTAAGCCAGGCTAATTAAGTCATGACTCCCTCCATATATATAGTTCTACGGTCGTTTACATCACGATGTTTGTACCTATTGTAAGAAGCAGAATAAAACCATTATTTGAAGTTATACCAGTGTTGTCATCTAAGAACCTGAATAAAAGAACCAATACTGTCACAAATTACTTATGAATTATCTCTGTAACGGATGCCTGTTCAAAACACGTGCGTTGACTGCACGCCTCGTAGTCATTGGCTCAACGGCTCGTGCAATGTTTACTTAACACCTAACTGCTTCGGGCAAAATGATGCATTTTACTCAATTTACACTAAATAGGACATATTTTTTTAACTACAGATACTTCAAACGTCTTTATTTATTTTTCTTTTACCTCAAAAAAATGTTTGAGAATTTAATTTGTCGGAGTAAAAAAGTTAATATGCCGTACTCATTAAGCCTCGTCGATGTCATGCTTATCAGGGATTGTAGCGGCCAAGCGAATATTCACTGCGGGATCAGTTTGTGAAGCACCCTCGGAGGAGAATTTAATGAATGATAACAACAAGAGAAACCAAGCATCAATTTATTTTATAATTCTGGAAATGAATGCATTTGACCCAATTTTTAAATATTTATTTTTTGTTTTTAATGTTAAATATTCTTCCAAACACAATTAAATTGTAATCCTCTTTAGAAATTTATGTATAATATAGAAAGTAAAGTGACATATAAATCACTTAGAATTTGGCCGGAAATCATAAAAGTATTTGAAAGGCATTATCTAGAAACCAAATATATCTCAAATATACCCAGAATTACAAAAAAAACAAACTTGACCTACATTAAGGTGACTTTTCCTTGCTTATGAAATGAAATAACTTTTCTGTGTTATTAGGGTGATTCTGCCTTAAAGTCTACTCTTATATCAAATATTTCAACTGTCAAGGGTTCATTAAAGGGAACCCAGGGGGTCGAATGGTTAACACGCACACATTGGATCAGGAGGTCTGTCATTGAGTCAAATAAGTCAATTGTCAAGGGTTCTTTAAAGTGAACGCAGTGGAGGTGGCTTTGATCCAGGCTTGTACCCATTTGGCCCAGTTTGTGTCAAGTCGATGCTTAACTTCATTTCTATCTCTCTTTAAAATGCACGGCAATGTTTACATTAGATCAATGTTTTTTGTCCTATCCAAACAACTATATATTGTACCTTTCCACGTCCTACACTAATGACATGGAAGAACTATGCTTGGAACTCCAGTTGAAATTTCTCGGCCAACACCTTATACTCACCGTGGCTTCTCATTGCTTATGATTTGTAATATTAAATATATATTCTGTACATATTATTCAATATTTGCCATTTTCTCTTATATTTTTGTCCCCCGCCTTTCGAAGAAAGTTGGGGGACTATTAAAATGGGTTCGTCCGTCCGTCTGTCTGTCTGTCTGTCAGTCACACTGTTTGGGACACAATAACTCTCTTCCTAATTGAGCTTTAATGTTCAAACTTGGTGTATGTGTTTATTAGGTCAATGTCTTGATGGAGTTCGAAGATGAGCATTAGGGTAAGCAGAGATAAGCAATTTGATTGGTTGATGCTTTGGGACACGATAACTTTAGTTCTAATTAAGTGAGAGTGATGAAACTTGGTGTATAGTTTCATTACAGTAATACCTCGACTAAGTTCGATAATGAGCATTTTCTGCTCAGGGTAAGCAGAGCGATACGCAATTTGATTGGTCGAGACTTTGGAACACAATAATTCCCCTTCTAATTGAGTTAAAACGTTCAAACTTGGTGTATATGCTTATTAGGTCAATGCCTTGATGGAGTTTGAAGATGAGCATTTTCCAAATTAATGAAATGAAAAAGAAACTTTACATCATTTTCATTAACTTCATTAAAGTAATTTAAAGTAGTTAAGTCACTAACTCAATATCATCCAAAGTCTTCAACATTGAAAACACGAATTATTTGTAAGTTCAAATCAACATTGATGTTGTGATCTTACCTAACTCTCTTTCTAATTGAGCTAGAATGTTCAAACTTAGTGTATGTGTTTATTAGGTCAATGCCTTGATGGAGTTCGAAGATGAGCATTTTCCGCTGAGGGTAAGCAGAGATAAGCAATTTGATTGGTTGATGCTTTGAGACACGATAACTTTAGTTCTAATTAAGTGAGAGTGATGAAACTTGGTGTATAGTTTCATTACAGTAATACCTCGACTAAGTTCGATAATGAGCATTTTCTGCTCAGGGTAAGCAGAGCGATACGAAATTTGATTGGTCGAGACTTTGGAACACAATAACTCTCTTTCTAATTGAGTTAAAAGGTTCAAACTTGGTGTATATGCTTATTAGGTCAATGCCTTGATGGAGTCCGAAGATGAGCATTTTCAGCTTAGGGTAAGCAGAGATAAGCAATTTGATTGGTTGATGCTTTGGGACACGATAACTTTAGTTCTAATTAAGTGAGAGTGGTGAAACTTTGAGTATAGTTAATTTACAGTAATACCTTGAATAAGTTCGATAATGAGCATTTTCTGCTTAGGGTAGGCAGAGCGATACACAATTTGATTGGTCGAGACTTTGGAACACAATAACTCTCCTTCTAATTGAGTAAAAATGTTCAAACTTGGTGTATATGCTTATTAGGTCAATTCCTTGATGGAGTTCGAAGATCAGCATTTTCCGCTTAGGGTAAGTAGAGATAAGCAATTTTGTTTCATTACGGTAATACCTTGAATAAGTTCGATAATGAGCATTTTCTGCTTAGGGTAAGCAGAGCGATACACAATTTGATTGATCGAGACTTTGGAACACAATAACTCTCCTTCTAATTGAGTAAAAATGTTCAAACTTGGTGTATATGCTTATTAGGTCATTGCCTTGATGGAGTTCGAAGATGAGCATTTTCCGCTTAGGGTAAGCAGAGATAAGCAATTTGATTGGCTGATGCTTTGGGACACGATAACTTTAGTTCTAATTAAGTGAGAGTGGCGAAACTTTGTGTATAGTTTCATTACAGTAATACCTTGAATAAGTTCGATAATGAGCATTTTCTGCTTAGGGTAAGCAGAGCGATACACAATTTGATTGGTCGAGACTTTGGAACACAATAACTCTCCTTCTAATTGAGTAAAAATGTTCAAACTTGGTGTATATGCTTATTAGGTCAATGCCTAGATGGAGTTCGGAGATCAGCATTTCCGCTTAGGGTAAGCAGAGATAAGCAATTTTGTTTCATTACAGTAATACCTTGAATAATTTCGATAATGAGCATTTTCTGCTTAGTGTAAGCAGAGCGATACACAATTTGATTGGTCGAGACTTTGGAACACAATAACTCTCCTTCTAATTGAGTTAAAATGTTCAAACTTGGTGTATATGCTTATTAGGTCAATGCCTTGATGGAGTTTGGAGATGAGCATTTTCCGCTTAGGGTAAGCAGAGCATTTTCCGCTTAGGGTAAGCAGAGCGATACGCAATTTGATTGGTCGAGACTTTGGAACACAATAACTCTCCTTCTAATTGAGTAAAAATGTTCAAACTTGGTGTATATGCGTATTAGGTCATTGCCTTGATGGAGTTCGAAGATGAGCATTTTCCGCTTAAGGTAAGCAGAGATAAGCAATTTGATTGGTTGATGCTTTGGGACACGATAACTTTAGTTCTAATTAAGTGAGAGTGATGAAACTTGGTGTATAGTTTCATTACAGTAATACCTTGAATAAGTTCGATAATGAGCATTTTCTGCTCAGGGTAAGCAGAGCGATACGCAATTTGATTGGTCGAGACTTTGGAACACAATAACTCTCCTTCTAATTGAGTTAAAATGTTCAAACTTGGTGTATATGCTTATTAGGTCATTGCCTTGATGGAGTTCGAAGATGAGCATTTTCCGCTTAGGGTAAGCAGAGATAAGCAATTTGATTGGTTGATGCTTTGGGACACGATAACTCGATACGTTTGAAAAAAATAAATGTGCGATTAATTAATATGTGTCGTCTATTTATTTTGGGATTTCGGCGGGGGACATCAGCCTCACTGTTGGCTTGTTATATTTCAACCCTGCACTCTCGATGCTTTGCTCCTTATGTGTACAAAATATTCGTTTTGTTTGGGGTTTGTTTTCCTAATGAGGAAAGAGTTCTACACCACTTTTTTTTACTCCTGTAAAAGAGTGCATTTTTCAGTTGTTAATTTTATGTGTATGCTAGTTATTTCTAGATTCCTCACAAATCACTTGTAATATGACTTTATAACACTCTTCACTTTTTGAAAGTAATTCATTTTAGTGAATAGTTTATCTTTATTAGTGCTTATGCTATTAAATTTAGATATATTTGAATTATATATTTTGGGGGTATGGGGTAGGGATACTGTCTTTATATTTCCAGTACTTGTTGATGGGTAAAGTTTGTGTTGTTTTAACACAAGTTCTTTTTTCAGTGTAATCTTTCCCCACTCAGCTTTTTCCTAGAAAAATGGAGACGCATTTTTTGTATATATATATACATTATAATTACCTTTATAAAACTTTTGGCTGCCCTGCAAACATCAGTATAATATTGGCGATACGTCCATTTCTTCCATGATCCATTCTGTTTTACACCTTTAAATGATTTTCGAAGTTCTTAAAGTAAGGACAATTATGATGTCCACCAATATTATGTGATAGAATGGTTAACCCCATTCCAAATATAATTTAAACACAGAGATCATTGCTATGGTAGATACGGTAGATTTGAAGAAACGGAAAGTGGGCAAACAAAAGGAAACAGACGCACAGTCGATTTTCAGCTCACTGATAATTCCCTTGAAGTCGAAAAGTTGATATATGAGACTGTGAGAGGATGCCTATTCAAATCTAGCAATTCATTAAAAGCCGACCACTACTTTGATATTAAAACTTGAATATCAAAAAAGCAGATTTGATGGATGTATATCCACATAATGTCTCCAACACACATTTGATTGAATTAGTGGTCCAAAACGAACTAAAGATATCATAATTGAGGCAGCCCGAGAAACTGCCCTTTCTCCTTGATTTTTTTATTTTGGTGAATCTCGAAAAACGAGCTATTTGTTTTTCGACATTCAAACTTAAATATAAAAAAAACAGATTTGATGGATGTATATCTACAGAATGTGTCCAAAAGACATTAATTGATTAAACCGGTAATCTAAAATGAACTAGTTTGTTCAAGTGGACGTTAACACCCCCCCCCCCCCCTCTCTCTCTCTCCACTGCTCATTTATGGCATCTTTAGTTTGTTTTAGAAAGCGTATTAAATAAAATGTGTTTTGGAGATTCATCAAATCTGGGTTTTTTTAATATTCAAGTTTGAATATCGAAAAACGAGCAATATCAAAAAACAATGAGAAAGAGCAGTTTTTATGTGAATCCACTGCTCGGGCATCTTCAATTATGATATCTTTAGTTCGTTTTAGATTGCTTTTTATAATTAAGTTTGAATATCGAAAAACGAGTCTACTCGTTTTTTCGAGATTCGCCAATATCAAAAAACAAGGAGAAAGAGCAGTAATTATGTGAATTCGCTGCACGGGCATTCTCAATTATGATATCTTTAGTTCGTTTTAGTCTACTCGTTTTTTCAAGATTCGCCAATATCAAAAAACAAGGAGAAAGAGCAGTAATTATGTGAATTCGCTGCACGGGCATTCTCAATTATGATATCTTTAGTTCGTTTTAGATCACCAATTTAATCAAACGTGTTTTGGAGACATTCTGTAGATATACATCTATGGTGGCCTAGTCTAAATAGCAATTTTTTTCTAAATAGGCTGAATTTTTATTTTCATTTTTAAATTGTCAGAAAAAAAAAAACTACATTTGCCTAGCGTTTTAATAGTGTCTTGATTAACCAGACGCTCAATGTGACTTATCTCCCTTCCGAAAGTACTAATCGTCGTAAAGTGTACCAGTTTCCGTGGTCGTAAAGGTTTGAAATTGTCAGAGCTTGTTCAGGTGGGCTAGCGATGACCTCACAACAATTTGTATTATTTAGACTAGAATAACAAGACACACAGACGGACTCGTATATTTTAATTTTTGCGCTAAGCCACCATTTTCTGTAAACGACTATTTGGTGATGACCAATTTGATTAGCGTTTACGTGTGAATAACGTTGTGACCTCGATGCTGACCCTGACTTGAAATTTTCCGACAATCTCGCCGTCTTTGCGTTTACGCTTGCCGTCGCCCTATTTCTTACTGTATTATCAAATTCAATGTTCGGGGTGAAAGCAGAGACAATGCCCCTCAAATAAAATAACCGGATTAAAGTGGTAGGTCAAGGTAATGTTAGAGAAAACTGAACTCAACCTTTCAAAGTCAGTTTTTTGACTTTTGACCTTGGGATACGACCTTCACCACATACTATATTTTAAAGGCCACAATCTGATCTTGGACCACCGACCTTGACTTTGGTCCTGTCACACACTGGTGATTCTGAAAACGGCCAAAAGTGTTCAAAAGGAAGTCAATGGGCGTGGTCAATATGAATGGTCGTGGTGACCTCCACTAGTCAACGCAAACCCACCACGACCGTGACTTTGACTAAACTTCCTATTGATCTCGGGGTCTTTGCCCATATGCTTGTCACGGCCCTACTTACTGTATTACCAAGGCCAATGTTGGAGGTGAAAGCAGAGAGGGTGCCCATCGGAAGAGGTAACAGGGTCAATATCGTTAGTCATGGTTATGTTACAGAAAACAGAACTCAAACTTTTTAAAGCCAGTTTTTGGACATTTGACTTTAACTTACGACCTTCACCCAGTAACCACATTCAAAGGCCATCATCTTGGCTTGAACCATCGACATGTACCTTGGTCCTTTCGCAAGAAATAGGGCCATGGCAAACATAGGCCCCGAGCTCGATGAGAATTTGGGGTTCAAGGAGAATGTCGAGGTCACGGTTGGTTAGCCTTGATTATCGGAAGTTACCACGACCTGTCATATTGCCCAGGCCCATAAACCTCCTTTTGAACATGGGCCCTTTACGTTTGACCGTTTTCTGACCAAGTAGTGTGTGGCAGAACCAAGGCCAAGGTCGGTGGTCCAAGCCCAGATTGTGGTCTTGAAAATATTGTATGGTGTGAAGGTCGTACCCCAAGGTCAAGTGTCCAAAAAACTGACTTTGAAAGTTTGAGTTCAGTTTTCTGTAACATGACCTTGACCCAGTCACCTTTTTTGAAGGACATCGTCTCTGCTTTCATCTCGAACATCAACTTTGATAATACAGCAAGAAATATGACCATTTTTCAAACATAAACGCAAAGGCCCGTGTTTGTGTAAGTAGTAGTATGTGACAGGACCAAGGTCAAGGTCGGTGGTCCAAGTCCAGATTGTGGTCTTGAAAATATTGTATAGTGTGAAGGTCGTGACCCAAGATCAAGTGTCCAAAAACTGACTTCCAAAGTTTGAGTTCAGTTTTCTGTAACATGACCTACGACTTTGACCCGGTTACCTTTTTCGAAGGGCATTGTCTCTGCTTTCACCTCGAACATTCAATTTAATAATACAGCAAGAAATAGGGCGACGGCAAGCATAAACGCAAAGACCCCGAGATTTATGAAAAATTTCAAGTCAGGGTCAGCATTAAGGTCACAATGTTATTCACACGTAAACGCCAATCCAAATGGTCAACGCCAAATAGTCTTTTACAGAATTGTGGCTTAGTGCAAAAATTAAAATATACGAAAATTATTATCATTATGAACTGCGAGCGTTAAGTGTCTTGTTATTCGAGTCTAAATAGTCAACAAATGCAAATGGCGTCGAACGGATAAATATATCTCCATGGAGAAGCTAAAGGTCGGTAAAATGAAAAGTTATTTATCGATTTGGCTGGAATTTGGTGTGATGTAATCGCTAGCACACCTGAACATACCCTGCAAATTTCAAGCCTCTACGACCACGGGAACTAGTACAGGTGTGAAAGTGCAATAGCGCCGCAGTTGGCGAACTTAGGCTTGTATACACTTTACGGCGAATATTACTTTGGGTAGAGATGCGAAACTGCAATAGCGCCGCAGTTTTTCTAATTTAGGCTTGTTTACACCACTGATCTATCAGTGGTTTACATTTTACGACGAATATTACGGAGAGGAGATAACCCACACTGAGCGTCTGGTTAATCAAGACACTATTAAGACGCTAGTACAGGTGTGAAAGTGCAATAGCGCCGCAGTTTTCTAACTTAGGCTTGTGTACACTTTACGGCGAATATTACTTTGGGTAGAGGTGCGAAACTGCAATAACGCCCAGTTTTTCTAATTTAGGCTTGTTTACACCACTGATCTATCAGTGGTTTACATTTTACGACGAATATTACTTTCGGAGAGGAGATAACCCACACTGAGCGTCTGGTTAATCAAGACACTATTAAGACGCTAGGCAAATGTAGTGTAATTTTTTTTTTGTTTTTTCTGACTATTGAAAAAATTTTTTTTTTAGCCTATTTAGAAAAAATTGCTATTCGGACTGTAGGCCACCATATACATCCATCAAATCTGCTTTTTTGAGATTCACGAATATCAAAAAACAACGAGAAAGAGCAGTTTTTATGTGAATCCATTGCTAAGGCATCCTCATTCATGACATTTTTAGTTCGTTTTAGAGATTCACCAATATCAAAAAAACAAGGAGAAAGAGCAGTTTTAATTTGAATCCAATGTTCGGGCATCCTCAATTATGATATCTTTAGTTCGTTTTAGATCACTAATTTAATCAAATGTTTTTTGGAGACATTTTGCAGATATACATGTACATCCATGAAATCTGCTTTTTTGAGATTCAAGTTTGAATCTCGAAAAACAAGGAGCTCGTTTTTCGACATTCGCCAATATCGAAAAACGAGCTAGCTGTTTTTCGTTATTCGCCAATAATGAAAAACGAAAATCGAGGTAACTTCACACACTGCCCCTTGGGACTACATTCTTCGAATTTGTCTATTGGTTTGGATTGTTCGTACTTGGTTTTTATTTTATTGTATCAAAAGGCGAACAATCCAATATATCAAAGCAAAACAAAAAGTTAAAAAAATATATTAAGGAAGAACTAAATTGGGAGCTCGAAAAAAGTGCTAATAAGCTACAAATATCACTAATGAAGAGGACTACAATGGTAATGCAAACTACGCAATATATCTTCAGATCAAGGGAAAATTAAATAAACTGTATGATGAAAAAATTAATGGAGCAATTTTAAGATAAAAAATTTTAAGATAGAAAATCTTAAGATCAAAAATGACATGGTACAAAAAGGGGAAAACAATAATAAATTCTTTCTTAATCTAGAAAAAGAAAAAAAAGCTCAACACAACAATAGGAAAAATTAGTAAATCAGATGGAACATATATACATGTAAAGACATATCACACGAAATATTAAAATTTTACAAAAAACTATACTGCAATTCAATAAATGTAAACGACGATGTAATCTGCAAAAGCCTTTTACAAAATTTCCAAATTGAAACCCTGCCCAGTTTTTATGAAAATCACAAACATATTTTTGAGTATAAACTGGACTATTTTGATTGTGATAAAGCCTTATAAGACAACAAATCGCCTGGTAATGACGGCCTGACAGTTGAATTCTACCGCGTTTTCTGGCCAAGCATACTGTCGTTGACTTTCAGACAAACATTCTTCTTCAAAGCTTTTATTAATAGCATCCAAGTATAATGAATATATTATATTCATTATACTTGCTTTTATTAATAGCATGAATGCTATTAATAAAAGCTTTGGAGAAGAATGTTTGTCTGAAAGTCAACGACAGTCTGTAATAAAATTAATACCCAAATCATCTAAAACCGATCTATCCAATTGGAGGCCAATAACATAAATAAATGTAGACGTTGTTGTTCTTGACGTTTAATGTCCGCTTCCACCGACGGTGATATCGTCTTATATTTCATTTTCATTATCTTAGCGCACGCGCAGGGGTCTTTGCTGTGGGAGGAAACCGGAGTGCCCGGAAGAAACCAACGGGGTTGAGAAGGAGCCCCTATCTCCATGCCACATACGCTCACACCGGGGATCCAAACCACAGCCGCAAGCCAGATGTGACCGACCAGCTAGAGGTCGAAGCGCGGCACTCTAGACCACTAGGCCATCCCAACCCCCCAAATGTAGACGTCAAAATAGCAAGCAAAGCTATTTGAAACCCTTTTTAATTAACTTATCCATCCGAATCAAACGGCCTTTGTGCCAGGTCGTCATATTCAGGAAAATATCAGGATAATTGATGATTGTTTTGAATTAGCAAAACAAAGATAAAGAAAAATTATTGGATTTCTCTTAGCAATAGATTTTAAAAAAGCATTCGACTCCATTGATCATACATTCATGTATAAAGCGCTACAATCCTTTGGATTTAAAAACAACTTCATACGATGGGTTAATACACTTTACAAAGGTTATACAACGCCCTACTATCCAATCAAAAAAGGAGTGAAACAAAGGGACCTAATGTCATCAAATTTATTCAATTCAGTAATTGAGATCCTACTCCACTGCATAAGACATACAAATGGAATTAAAGGAATAGAATTTGGAAACAAATCATTAAAAAGTATAGCCTTTGTGGACGACCTCACGTTTACTTAAAGACTTTAATTCTGCAAGACATCTCCTTGAAGTATTACAACTATATTTTTTTTATAAAATCTCAGGATTGGAAACTTACCTTACTAAAACTGAAGCCCTTAACTTAACTATACCCCATAATAAATTTACTAATGAAATAGCAATCCTACGTATTAAAATTAGTAAAACACCAGTAAAAATACCTGGAATCTACTTCTCACTAGATCAAAGTGTTAGTGATAAGCTAAATTTTGAAATAAATTACTAACAGAAGATATTAGCAATAATCTAAAGGATATATGTGACAAAACATTATTGGACATAAAATCTAAGGATATCTATAATGTAAGAGTAGAAGATTCTTTTGTTACACCAAAATGCATAAACCAGTGGGAAAACATTCTAAACACCGTTATTGATAATGGCACAAAAATGTGCAGCTTTCTATGGTAAGCTGTTAGCGGCCATTCTACATCGTCGACTTGTCGGGTTGTGAAGGCGACAAGTCTTTTTCAGCATTTGGTTTTGTTTTGCTACACCTGACCATTACATAGATAGGATTGAAAAATTCATTTGGTTAGATTTGCATTTAAGGACCCATAAAATTAAGAATCTATATTTCAGAGGAGTGTCAGTTTTATATGTTGATATGTATGTTAATGTATGCTTTCAATATATCTATCGTAATTTAGAATTCCTTCGCATCTTCACTGATTACCATCAACAGCACAGTTTACCCAAATACATAATAATAATCAATCTACTAATATCCCAACTCAAATCATATATGTTTTTCGTCGTGTTTTCCCTTTGTCAGTGATGGGACGAAAACCGACGTCCCGTGTACACATTTGCGTGCACATAAAAGATCTATTGGCAGTTGAAATTCGATATTAAAGTAGGTCGTAGCGCCCTTTCCAGACAAAAATTCGCTCATAGCACACTGTATGACATAATACCCGTCTTCCATTAGCCCAGGTTAGGTGCAGAAGAGTAGGACGTTAACCCCATTTAATTTCAAGTGAATATATTGTTTATGGTGAGTATCCAAGACATGCGATCCGGATCAACCAATTGACCTAAAGGTGCACGAAGGTGGACCTGATAAGGCCAGTTTTTAGTCGTTCGGATGGGACGAAAACCGACGTCCCGTGTACGCTTTTGATGATCAATATCTTGTTTTACCTGTACATGTATATGATGAACTTAAATATAGGATAAGCGATCAGTATTCACAGGAATGGAATGAAGATCGGTTGAAATATTCAAAACTAAATTATTATAACCTTTTCAACATTGCCTTATCACAAAAAGAATATTTATCAAATATCTCAAATCATAATTACTGTGTATCTCTATCCAAATTTAGATGTGTATCACATAGCTTATCACATACGATACAATTAACAGAAATGATAGAATTTGTAAATTGTGCAATTTAAATAACGTAGAAGACGAATATCATTTTTTACTTTGCTGTCCATTATATAAAGAACAGCTTATTCCTTTTTATTATAGAAATCACCCTTCACTCCAAAAATTTATAGACATTATGTCTTCCACATCACCAGTTATTTTAAACTCGTTAGCAAAATATATAAATTTATAATTTATTAAACGTCATTCTTTTCTTGACGCTATTCTTCCCTAGAACTTTCATTCTTTTTTAACTTATTTTGTACTATTTGTATCATTAACACCTTTACATATTTACAAATTTATTCATTGTATTTGCTATAAGTAACTCAAAGGCGTTTTATAGCTGAGGCGCTGGAGGCACCAGCCTCCTCGCGAAAAAAAAAAATCAAAGAAATTGGAAAAATAAAACGAGAGAAAAATGCTAAAACCTATGAGAAAAATTAAAATGTACCCTAGTTTAGGGGGCCCTAATGCAGACAAAAGGGCGCCACTTCTGACAAAAGGGCCCCTCTGGTCAAGGGAAAGGGGCCCCCGAGTCAATCGTTTTCTATACACTGTTACTGTCGAATCCATTACTGAATGTGAATGCAACCATTACATTGGCATAAAAATCATCAATCAAGACCCACCTCACCCTCCGAAAGAGGGCCTCTAAAATAGTATAGCCTCCGCCATGATAAACCTTAAAACGCCCCTGAAGTAACTTTCAGTAATAAAGAATTACTTACCCACTTAATATACTATTTTGTTAATTACAAACCATATTGTTTATAGTTAAAACTTATATACTTTTAATAAACAAAAACAAACATTTTGGGGACAGACCACGTTTATTTAAACTATGACTTAGTTTATCAACCAATGTACTTTTCTGCATCAATGAAGATAGGCATATGTTATGCCGTGTAGGCCTATTACGGGGTAAATTCTGTCAAGACAGCGACGATACGGCCGGGGTACTTTTTTCTGCCAACATATTATTTTAAACTATTTTTCGACACCAATGCAGTGTGCTATTAAGGAAAGTTTGCCCAGACAGCAACTCCACGGCCCACGCTTACACATGTATTTGAAACAATTCCAACGGACAAAGGTTCCATTACCTGCACGTCACCGTACATTAGACATTGGGGAAGCCATGCTGGACGCAGACCTTCTGGTTAGTGAGCCAGTCATACAGTTACTGTCAAGGAGATTTGAAATTGGAATGTGGCCAAGAAAAAGCTTTAGTGCATTCTGTAAAGGAAACTTGCCTATAAACATCCTAAGAAGAAAGGATTTAAATTTTAAATATTTTTTAATGTAGCAAAGCTAGCATATTCTATTCTCAATTACGATAGGTATTTTGAAAGCCTAAAATACATATCAACATGTAATTTTATGGGTCGTTAAATGCAATCGTTAAATGCAAATTTAACCACATGAATTTTTCAATTCTATCTGTGTAATGGTCAGGTGTAGCAAAACTAAACCAAATGTTGAATAAACGCACCCTCGCCTCGTCGAGATTGGGCTTCCATACTTAACCGAAGAATGCTCGCCAATGCGCAATGATTGACTTCCAAGGCGACAAGTCGACAAAGCGAAATAAATGCATTTCGTCGACTTGTCGCTTTGTCGGGTTGTGAAGGCGACAAAGCAACAAGTCGACAAAGCGAAATAATTGCATTTCGGCGACTTGTCGACTTGTCGCTTTGTCGGGTTGTGAATAAGTCGAAGGCGACAAAGCGACAAGTGGACAAAATTGACCCGACAAGTCGACAAAATGAGGGCGACGATTGTTGGGTTAGTTTGTCGCGTTGTCGGGTTGATTTTGTCGCCTTCACAACCCGACAAAGCGACAAAGCGACAAGTCGACGAAATGCAATTATTTCGCTTTGTCGTGCCGCGACTTGTCGCCTTCACAACCCGCCAAGTCGACGATGTAGAATGGCCGCTAACAGCCACCATAGCTTTCATTATAAGTACGTACATATAGAATAATATACACTAATACAAAACTATGTAAACTCAAATTTACCTAGAGTTCTCTTTGTACCCTCTGTAACTCATGCCTTGAAACCCAGAAACATTTATTCTACCTATGTCTAGTAACACAGACAATATTAACCAATCTCTCTGAAATCCTATTGAAAATAGGTTGCCAGGCAACGAAACATACGCCCACACAGCAGCCAAATCGTCCGGGCAGTCAACAAGAGTTGTTGCATTTTAAGTAATCATCAGAAAATCATAATTCAAACGCACCCATAACTACGGTGTAACTGTGATATAATCAAACGTTTTTTTTAAATCAGATAATAATTGTGACCTCCAGAGGGACCACAAGCTAAAAAGGGTGTTTTTTTTTCGTACAATCAGGGGACATAATTCATGAAGTAATGATCCTATGGGCGCAAATATCGAAAGGAACCAAGATCTTTGGGTTATAAACATACATGTCAAGTTTCATCAAAATTGTGACCTCTATAGGGTCCACAACCTTGATATAACATATTTTGACACTATTCGTGTACAAACGGCGGCCATTTTGTCCGTCAATTCTAGTCCGATTTTCACGAAATTCAAACTCTCTCTTCATTACCATGTAACGGTGACATAGTCAAAGGTTTTTTTTTTAAATCGGATAATAATTTTGACCTCCAGAGGAACCAAAAGCTAACAAAAGCGATTTTTCGGACAATCCGGGGACATAATTCAGGAAGTTATGATCCGATGGGCACAAATATCGAAAGGAACCAAGATCTTTGGGTTATAAACATACATGTCAAGTTTCATCAAAATCGGTTCAAAATTGTGACCTCTATTAGGTCCACAACCTTTATATAACATATTTTCACACTATTCGCGTACAAACGGCGGCCATTTTGTCCGTCAATTTTGGTCCGATTTTCACGAAATTCGAACTCAACCTTCATAACCATGGAATGGTGATATAATCAAACGGTTTTTTTTTTTAAATCGGATGACAATTTTGACCTCCAGAGGGACCACAAGCAAAAAAGGACGATTTTTCGGACAATCAGGGGCCATAATTCAGGAAGTTACAATCCGATGGGCGCAAATATCGAAAGGAACCATGATCTTTGGGTTATAAACATACATGTCAAGTTTCATCAAAATCGGTTCAAAATTGTGACCTCAAGGTCCACAACCTTGATATAACATATTTTCATACTATTCGCGTACAAACGGCGGCCATTGTTATCCGATTTAAAAAAAACGTTTGATTATATCACCGTTCCATGGTTATGAAGGTTGAGTTTGAATTTCGTGAAAATCAGACCAAAATGGCCGCCCATCGGATTGTAACTTCCTGAATTATGGCCCCTGATTGTCCGAAAAATCGTCCTTTTTTGCTTGTGGTCCCTCTGGAGGTCAAAATTGTCATCCGATTTAAAAAAAAAAAAAACGTTTGATTATATCACCATTCCATGGTTATGAAGGTTGAGTTCGAATTTCGTGAAAATCGGACCAAAATTAACGGACAAAATGGCCGCCGTTTGTACGCGAATAATGTGAAAATATGTTATATAAAGGTTGTGGACCTTATAGAGGTCACAATTTTGAACCGATTTTGACGAAACTTGACATGTATGTTTACAACCCAAAGATCTTGGTTCCTTTCGATATTTGTGTCCATCGGATCATAACTTCCTGAATTATGTCCCCGGATTGTCCGAAAAATCGCTTTTGTTAGCTTTTGGTCCCTCTGTAGGTCAAAATTATTATCCGATTTAAAAAAAAAAAACGTTTGACTATGTCACCGTTACATGGTAATGAAGAGAGAGTTTGAATTTCGTGAAAATCGGACTAGAATTGACGGACAAAATGGCCGCCGTTTGTACACGAATAGTGTCAATATATGTTATATCAAGGTTGTGGACCCTATAGAGGTCACAATTTTGATGAAACTTGACATGTATGTTTATAACCCAAAGATCTTGGTTCCTTTCGATATTTGCGCCCATCGGATCATTACTTCCTGAATTATGTCCCCTGATTGTACGAAAAAAAATCACCCTTTTTAGCTTGTGGTCCCTCTGGAGGTCACAATTATTATCTGATTTAAAAAAAACGTTTGATTATATCACAGTTACACCGTAGTTATGGGTGAGTTTGAATTATGATTTTCTGATGATTACTTAAAATGCAACAACTCTTGTTGACTGCCCGGACGATTTGGCTGCTGTGTGGGCGTATGTTTCGTTGCCTGGCAACCTATTTTCAATAGGATTTCAGAGGGATCTTTTACGTGCACTCCAATGTGTACACGGGACCTCGGTTTTTCGTCCCATCCGAACGACTAGGCAGCTGTTCTTGTCAGGCCCTCCTTCTGCATCACTGACAAGGGGAAAGCACGTCGGAAAATCGAGATGAACTTTCTCGGCCAATGCAGGGATCGTATAATCAAGGATCAACCGGCTTTATCTGAGATGTGGCTCTAAATCAATATCCGAGAAGTAAAACGGTTTTACTTTGCTGTTTATCATCCGAACGTTAGGGTGGTCCTTATTTTGCAAAATTTGGAAAAGTTAAGGGACTACCTTATGTTGGAATTGATGAGAAAATTATGAAAAAAATAAATAAAAGAATACAAATATTTTTTAGGGGGTACTTCCGTCGATCAAAATGTGACTTTTTGGCATTTTTTCAATGTTTATTATTTTCTAGGAAAAAAGTTAAACTTGAAATCAAATGTCGTTTCTTGGTTAATTAGAATGTGAACAATACAGAAATAATATCTATAAAGCAACAGAGGTGATTCCATTGTTATATATGTAGGTTCGAAAATTGGCGAAATCAAGATTTTTTCGTGAAATTGTATCTTTTACCTAGATCTTTACTTCTAGCCCTTCTGTGGTGGCTTCCGGTGTAATCCAATGGTCCGTCTGATCTTGTTTAGTTTCCCTCATACGTCTTTTGTAACTGTATAAGAACCTGACATGTTTTATAGCCAAGGGAGGAGTCATTTGCCCCCATAAATCTCGTCTGCCCCCTGTTTGTCCCCCCTCCCCAATAATTTTAGAAAATAAAAAAAAAGTTTTTGTGATACGTTTCGGTAATTAATACATTCGACGGTGATTAAATCCCACATCCCCGCTCAGTCATGTTGAGTGATTTTTACCAAGCCCATCCTGCTGTAAACCTATTTCTACGATCCTCAAAGATTTCGGGTATAGGTTCAACGCGACGAGAATATGCATTCACTTGATACACTCACTCGGTTCGTTTAACAACTCGCTCTCTGTTGGGATAAGCTGGTGATTTGGCAACGAACAGTATCTGGCCAGCTCTAATTATCTCGACGACCTGTGTCTGAAATGCTGCCTGGCTGCATTGCCGGCAGTCTATTTCACAAAATATAATGGCGAAAATATTCATTCACTTTGAGTCACTCACTCCGCCTGTTGGACAATTTCCTCTCTGGTCAGATAAACTAGTGATTTGGCGACAGGCGGTATCTGTTAAGCTCTATTTATCTCGACGATCAATGCCTGAAATACTGCCAGACTGCATTTCGGACAGTCTAATTTTCAAATTATTGGGGATTTCGTTGAGGTTCGCATCTCCGTTCTTTTGACACTTTCCTCTCTGTGGTCGGAAAGACAAGTGATCTGGCGACAGACGGCATCTGATCAGCTCTATTTATCTCTACGATCGTTGCCGGAATACTGCCAGGCGGCATTTCCAAAAGTCTATTCTTCGAAATTTTCTTGGGCGCTCGCTACTTTGGTGCTCACTATGGGTTCTTCATTGAGGTTCGCAGGTCCGTTCATTTGAAATTTTGTTCTCTGGTCGGACGATATCTGGTCAGATTTATTTTTCTCGATGATCGGTGCATGACTGAATACATGTACTTTCACGACAACATTTCTAACAGTCTATTTTTCAAACTTTTCTGGGGAAGGTACCACATACCCTCCATAAGGACTCCCTACTTTGGCGCTCATGAGTGGGGTTCGTCGAGGTTCGCAATTCCGTTTGATCGACACTTTACTTCAACGATCATTGCCTATAATACTGCCAGGCTGCATTTTCGGCAGCCTATTTTTCAAAATTTTCTGGGGGAAGCCTCTTGCCCCTAGTTGAATCTAGTGCCTTTGCCCCTTAACCGTGGACTTTGCCCCAGTTTTGTCCCCCCAACAACCGACGGCTGGCGCCGCTACTGTTTATAATGACACGCTACTTATAAATAAATTTACATTTAGGCCTATTACGGGGTAAATTCTGTCAAGACAGCGACGATACGGCCGGGGTACTTTTTTCTGCCAACATATTATTTTAAACTATTTTTCGACACCAATGCAGTGTGCTATTAAGGAAAGTTTGCCCAGACAGCAACTCCACGGCCTACGCTTACACATGTGTTTGAAACAATTCCAACGGACAAAGGTTCCATTACCTGCACGTCACCGCACATTAGACATTGGGGAAGCCATGCTGGACGCAGACCTTCTGGTTAGTGAGCCAGTCATACAGTTACTGTCAAGGAGATTTGAAATTGGAATGTGTCCAAGAAAAAGCTTTAGTGCATTCTGTAAAGGAAACTTGCCTATAAACATCCTAAGAAGAAAGGATTTAAATTTTAAATATTTTTTAATGTAGCAAAGCTAGCATATTCTATTCTCAATTACGATAGGTATTTTGAAAGCCTAAAATACATATCAACATGTAATGTTATGGGTCGTTAAATGCAATCGTTAAATGCAAATTTAACCACATGAATTTTTCAATTCTATCTGTGTAATGGTCAGGTGTAGCAAAACTAAACCAAATGTTGAATAAACGCACCCTCGCCTCGTCGAGATTGGGCTTCCATACTTAACCGAAGAATGCTCGCCAATGCGCAATGATTGACTTCCAAGGCAACAAGTCGACAAAGCGAAATAAATGCATTTCGTCGACTTGTCGCTTTGTCGGGTTGTGAAGGCGACAAAGCAACAAGTCGACAAAACGAAATAATTGCATTTCGGCGACTTGTCGACTTGTCGCTTTGTCGGGTTGTGAATAAGTCGAAGGCGACAAAGCGACAAGTCGACAAAATTGACCCGACAAGTCGACAAAATGAGGGCGACGATTGTTGGGTTAGTTTGTCGCGTTGTCGGGTTGATTTTGTCGCCTTCACAACCCGACAAAGCGACAAGTCGACGAAATGCAATTATTTCGCTTTGTCGTGCCGCGACTTGTCGCCTTCACAACCCGACAAGTCGACGATGTAGAATGGCCGCTAACAGCCACCATAGCTTTCATTATAAGTACGTACATATAGAATAATATACACTAATACAAAACTATGTAAACTCAAATTTACCTAGAGTTCTCTTTGTACCCTCTGTAACTCATGCCTTGAAACCCAGAAACATTTATTCTACCTATGTCTAGTAACACAGACAATATTAACCAATCTCTCTGAAATCCTATTGAAAATAGGTTGCCAGGCAACGAAACATACGCCCACACAGCAGCCAAATCGTCCGGGCAGTCAACAAGAGTTGTTGCATTTTAAGTAATCATCAGAAAATCATAATTCAAACGCACCCATAACTACGGTGTAACTGTGATATAATCAAACGTTTTTTTAAATCAGATAATAATTGTGACCTCCAGAGGGACCACAAGCTAAAAAGGGTGATTTTTTTTCGGACAATCAGGGGACATAATTCATGAAGTAATGATCCGATGGGCGCAAATATCGAAAGGAACCATGATCTTTGGGTTATAAACATACATGTCAAGTTTCATCAAAATTGTGACCTCTATAGGGTCCACAACCTTGATATAACATATTTTGACACTATTCGTGTACAAACGGCGGCCATTTTGTCCGTCAATTCTAGTCCGATTTTCACGAAATTCAAACTCTCTCTTCATTACCATGTAACGGTGACATAGTCAAAGGTTTTTTTTTTAAATCGGATAATAATTTTGACCTCCAGAGGAACCAAAAGCTAACAAAAGCGATTTTTCGGACAATCCGGGGACATAATTCAGGAAGTTATGATCCGATGGGCACAAATATCGAAAGGAACCAAGATCTTTGGGGTATAAACATACATGTCAAGTTTCATCAAAATCGGTTCAAAATTAATTGTGACCTCAAGGTCCACAACCTTGATATAACATATTTTCATACTATTCGCGTACAAACGGCGGCCATTGTTATCCGATTTTAAAAAAACGTTTGATTATATCACCGTTCCATGGTTATGAAGGTTGAGTTTGAATTTCGTGAAAATCAGACCAAAATGGCCGCCCATCCGATTTAAAAAAAAAACGTTTGACTATGTCACCGTTACATGGTAATGAAGAGAGAGTTTGAATTTCGTGAAAATCGGACTAGACTTGACGGACAAAATGGCCGCCGTTTGTACACGAATAGTGTCAATATATGTTATATCAAGGTTGTGGACCCTATAGAGGTCACAATTTTGATGAAACTTGACATGTATGTTTATAACCCAAAGATCTTGGTTCCTTTCGATATTTGCGCCCATCGGATCATTACTTCCTGAATTATGTCCCCTGATTGTACGAAAAAAAATCACCCTTTTTAGCTTGTGGTCCCTCTGGAGGTCACAATTATTATCTGATTTAAAAAAACGTTTGATTATATCACAGTTACACCGTAGTTATGGGTGAGTTTGAATTATGATTTTCTGATGATTACTTAAAATGCAACAACTCTTGTTGACTGCCCGGACGATTTGGCTGCTGTGTGGGCGTATGTTTCGTTGCCTGGCAACCTATTTTCAATAGGATTTCAGAGGGATCTTTTACGTGCACTCCAATGTGTACACGGGACCTCGGTTTTTCGTCCCATCCGAGCGACTAGGCAGCTGTTCTTGTCAGGCCCTCCTTCTGCATCACTGACAAGGGGAAAGCACGCCGGAAAATCGAGATGAACTTTCTCGGCCAATGCAGGGATCGTATAATCAAGGACCAACCGGCTTTATCTGAGACTTGGCTCTAAATCAATATCCGAGAAGTAAAACGGTTTTACTTTGCTGTTTATCATCCGAACGTTAGGGTGGTCCTTATTTTGCAAAATTTGGAAAAGTTAAGGGACTACCTTATGTTGGAATTGATGAGAAAATTATGAAAAAAATAAATAAAAGAATACAAATATTTTTTAGGGGGTACTTCCGTCGATCAAAATGTGACTTTTTGGCATTTTTTCAATGTTTATTATTTTCTAGGAAAAAAGTTAAACTTGAAATCAAATGTCGTTTCTTGGTTAATTAGAATGTGAACAATACAGAAATAATATCTATAAAGCAACAGAGGTGATTCCATTGTTATATATGTAGGTTCGAAAATTGGCGAAATCAAGATTTTTTCGTGAAATTGTATCTTTTATCTAGATCTTTACTTCTAGCCCTTCTGTGGTGGCTTCCGGTGTAATCCAATGGTCCGTCTGATCTTGTTTAGTTTCTTTCATACGTCTTTTGTAACTGTATAAGAACCTGACATGTTTTATAGCCAAGGGAGGAGTCATTTGCCCCCATAAATCTCGTCTGCCCCCTGCTTGTCCCCCCTCCCCAATAATTTTAGAAAATAAAAAAAAAGTTTTTGTGATACGTTTCGGTAATTAATACATTCGACGGTGATTAAATCCCACATCCCCGCTCAGTCATGTTGAGTGATTTTTACCAAGCCCATCCTGCTGTAAACCTACTTCTACGATCCTCAAAGATTTCGGGTATAGGTTCAACGCGACGAGAATATGCATTCACTTGATACACTCACTCGGTTCGTTTAACAACTCGCTCTCTGTTGGGATAAGCTGGTGATTTGGCAACGAACAGTATCTGGCCAGCTCTAATTATCTCGACGACCAGTGTCTGAAATGCTGCCTGGCTGCATTTCCGGCAGTCTATTTCACAAAATATAATGGCGAAAATATTCATTCACTTTGAGTCACTCACTCCGCCTGTTGGACAATTTCCTCTCTGGTCAGATAAACTAGTGATTTGGCGACAGGCGGTATCTGTTAAGCTCTATTTATCTCGACGATCAATGCCTGAAATACTGCCAGACTGCATTTCGGACAGTCTAATTTTCAAATTATTGGGGATTTCGTTGAGGTTCGCATCTCCGTTCTTTTGACACTTTCCTCTCTGTGGTCGGAAAGACAAGTGATCTGGCGACAGACGGCATCTGATCAGCTCTATTTATCTCTACGATCGTTGCCGGAATACTGCCAGGCGGCATTTCCAAAAGTCTATTTTTCGAAATTTTCTTGGGCGCTCGCTACTTTGGTGCTCACTATGGGTTCTTCATTGAGGTTCGCAGGTCCGTTCATTTGAAATTTTGTTCTCTGGTCGGACGATATCTGGTCAGATTTATTTTTCTCGATGATCGGTGCATGACTGAATACATGTACTTTCACGACAACATTTCTAACAGTCTATTTTTCAAACTTTTCTGGGGAAGGTACCACATACCCTCCATGAGGATTCCCTACTTTGGCGCTCATGAGTGGGGTTCGTCGAGGTTCGCAATTCCGTTTGATCGACACTTTACTTCAACGATCATTGCCTATAATACTGCCAGGCTGCATTTTCGGCAGCCTATTTTTCAAAATTTTCTGGGGGAAGCCTCTTGCCCCTAGTTGAATCTAGTGCCTTTGCCCCCTTAACCGTGGACTTTGCCCCAGTTTTGTCCCCCCAACAACCGACGGCTGGCGCCGCTACTGTTTATAATGACACGCTACTTATAAATAAATTTACATTTAATGAAATAAAAATGTGGTCTATCGTACGGAAATTTGAATACAGTGTCATCAGATACAAATATACCGCACCAAGACCCCAATGTGAATATCTCCGGGTATAATGCGAGCAAGGTAAATTTTTTCGGATGTGTATACTTATTCATTTGTTCTTTCGGATGTGTAACATTAAAGACGGGGCTTTAGACAGGCGTGTGTGCTCGCTATGATCTACGTTTCTCTTTTGTGTCTTTTGTATTGAGTACCATATATAAAAAGTTGCATTTAATGAAATAAAAATATGGACCTTAATGTAACGCACGGAAGGTGAATGTAATGTCGTCATTTATAAATACCCAACAGTTGAAATATATTACTGTTTCACATTTATTGCATTTTTATAAAAATGCATCTTGCCTTCCATAGCAATACCCATGAAATAGAAATTTCCATATTGTTAAATAATACGTCAAAACCACCCAAAGAGTGGTAATTAACACACAAATGGTATATTTTAACCTAAAATTACTTTAGCCTTCGACTAAATTTAAATATCTTACAAATCGAACATTCTCATTGCAGAACATTTAAATTATAAGTTATATTGTAGCCGTTTAGTAAAATAACAGATCAAAGAAACACATACGCCCGCATTCACACATAATTATTTTCAAGATTTGTGGTCTTCTATGCTAAGTACTATCTGGCGCCTCAAATAACCCAACCATATCAGAAAGCATGCAGTCAAAGGGTTCTTAATCCATTTTGAAATGAACCGGCCAAGGTTAGGCCTAACGAATAGTCGTATTTTCAACAACTGACATGTTGGTTTACGCATACTTTATTCACGTCAATAATTGCATAACGTATTCAGAATAATAATTGCATAACGCATTCAGAATAATAATAGCTGAAACTTCGAATAAACAAAACCTTTGCTGTAATTGCATACTTGGATTCATACATCGATAATGAATCATTATTAATGATATCGAAATTTATAGTCAAATTTAAACAACTTGCATAATACATATTCCTACTTTTTCATCCAACCAAACAGAAGTTATAATTTAGTTAAAATTAAAACTACAAGTAAATACAAATAAGTTTGTTTTAAATTATTTTATACCGGTACGTAAAGGCTCACCAATACATAAAAATAACAAAGTGTATGTGTAACCACAAATAACAAAAGTAGCACAAATTATTTCCCGTGTAGAGTCGGAACTCGCAAATATGCCATACGTGCGAAATGTCACGTGACCAATTGTGATTCCGATTAGTTTTTTTTTAGTCCTACCCGGAAAAAAATAGGCTTTAATAATTTCTTTTTTGCCAAGCGAAAGCCATTTGAAAGTAGTTAACCATTCCGTTCTAAAATATCTTCGACTTTGGTTGACCTATATTGGACGTGAGGGGATCTCCAGCTTTTGGAACTTCCAAATCCAATGACTTTGTGCACATTGAAGTTCAAAGTCAACGCCGCCATCACGTTGTTGTTTATTACAGATTTAACGTCCAATACATTTTACATGATATTATGGACAGGTTGATAAAATTAAAATTATTTCACTTCATGGGTTGAATGTTAGTAAAAACATACAAAATACACAAAATAAAAAGTGATCGTATATTAAAAAGTCAATTTAAATCACACTTGTAAAACCGCTGTCGAGAGAAGGGAGGGTGGGTCATCTTCTCCCTTTGTCATAATAAAAACATGTTAAAAAAGTCCATGTATATTAAAAATCAATTTAAATCACACTGTCGTGAGAAGAGAGGGCGGGCCATCTGCCAACTTTGTCATAATAAAAACATGTTAAAACAGTAGTTCTAGCTGACAGATGTTTGGCGCCATCAGTGCGGATAGAAACAAAAATCGTGGGGAAAAAGAATCGGCTTGCGTTATGTGGAAAAGCGAAGTGCTCGCAATAAAAAACACATAGCTGGATCCGTTGATTATTTACATATTATAAAATGTTCGTCCAATAAGATACATATGGTTAAATCCTGTAATACGGTTCACAGCGTCGTTCGTTCGTTTCTGGAGTTTAGCGTCCACTTCCACCGGGGGTGATATCCATTATTTTCCCTAGCATATTATTATGTAAAATCGTACAACAGGCTGATCGGCCATATTGTTCTACAACAATAGTTCCTTCTTTTGTAACTAGATATGTAGTTCCCTATCTATCTTAACGTAATTTTTTCTGACATTTAGTGCAGCTAAATTAACATTTAATTCCGATTCTGCTATGAATTTAGAGATAGCTTCATAAATTTTATATGACATTTTCCGTGGGGGGAAGAGTACATTTTGAAGGGTATATTGGTGTTTGGCATCTTCTATTAAACTTCGTACAGGCAGTCTTTTCTCTTGCAATTTATTACACACAGTTATGACATGGTTAACGGTCAAAATTTGGCTACATTCGCACTTCGCTGGGCTAAATTTATGGTCCGTAATCAAATCTTTTGTTCTCGGTTTTGTGATCTAACTACAGATTTTGCGAGATGGGTGATTGACCTCCGCTTTTACAACCAGATCGTTTTTTAATTTGAATCTAAAAGTTTTTGCCTTGGCCAACTCAGGTTTCCATTCAGAGTTAATGTTCAGTTTAACAATGCTGTTGAATTCATGAAGGCTATATTTTAAATCTTCAGTATCACAGAGACCGAGTCCTTTATTTTTCTTTCGGAGGGAACAAACACTCACTCGAATAATCTGAACAATTTCTGGTCTATGTGTTGTTTTATCATGTATTATTGACTTTATGCTGTTAAGGGAGTCTGACACAATTACTGCTCTTTGAATGGTGGGTGACATAAGCCACACAAGAGCTGTGGATATTGCCTTTAATTCTGCGGTATGGATGGTACATCCATCTGGTAGCCTTTTTGATATATTTATATTAAATTCAAGAAAAACTACACCTTGTGAAGTTTTGGTTGTATTTGGATCGCATGGTCCGTCCGTGTATACTTTTCGTTCAAGAATTCTTTAGATAACATTTAAGTGTGTTGTGGATTTTCTTACTTATTAACATCATTGCTTTAATATAGTCCATGGGGCTTGATACGAAAATTCCCTGTTAGTGATCTAATCTAAGGTCTTTTAATAGATCATTTGCCCTGTGACGAAATGGTTGAGTCCCTGGTTTAACGTTTCTTTTGAATTTTTCCTTGATGTTTTTGTACATTTAAACGTAGGACAGCTGTCCCCAAGATAATGCATCTTAGCCCAGCATCTCAGTATCAGTTCGTTGCGCCTCCAGAGGGACGATTCAACTACTTTGTGGCTATCTTTATTGCCTGATATTGTAAATTGTTTAGTTTAGCAAGAGCCGTTTATTTTCACTCGCAAACGCAACACAGCCATAGTCACATATTGATCTTATCATGGACCTATATATCATTAGCAGGTTGGTTTTATTTTATTTGCTCCCCAGAACCTGGCGAAGATCAAACAAGCCAACAGTGAGGCTGATGTCCCCCGCCGAAATCCCAAAATAAATAGAAGACACATATTAATTAATCGCACATTTATTTTTTTCAATGTATCGAGTAATCAAACTGTACACGAAGTGTCATTGAAAAGTGTTTTATAAAGAAGAATGCTAAAACCGACGAGAAAAATGAAAATGTACCCTAGTTAGGGGGACCCTAAAGGCAGACAAAAGGGCCCCTCTGGCCAAGGGAAAGGGCCCTCGTGTCCAAGTCAATCGTTTCTATACACTGTTACTGTCGAATCGATTACTAAATGAGAATGCAGTCATTGTATTGGCATAAAAATCATCAATCAAGATGAACCTAAGTTATCTTGTCCCAAAGTATCAACCAATCAAATTGCTTATCTCTGCTTACCCTAAGCGGAAAATGCTCATCGTCGAACTCCATCAAGGCATTGACCCAATAAGCATATACACCAAGTTTGAACATTTTAACTCAATTAGAAGGAGAGTTATTGTGTTCCAAAGTCTCGACTACTCTCGACCAATCAAATTGCGTATCGCTCTGCTTACCCTGAGCAGAAAATGCTCATTATCGAACTTAGTCAAGGTATTACTGTAATGAAAGTATACACCAAGTTTCATTACTCTCACTTCGTTAGAATAAGGTTATCGTGTCCCAAAGCATCAACCAAACAAATTGCTTATCTCTGCTTACCCTAAGCGGAAAATGCTCATCTTCGAACTCCATCAAGGCATTGACCTAATAAGCATATACACTAAGTTTGAACATTTTAACTCAATTAGAAGGTGGGTTATTGTGTTCCAAAGTCTCGACCAATCAAATTGCGTATCGCTCTGCTTACCCTGAGCAGAAAATGCTCATTATCGAACTTAGTCAAGGTATTACTGTAATGAAACTATACACCAAGTTTCATCACTCTCACTTAATTAGAACTAAAGTTATCGTGTCCCAAAACATCAACCAATCAAATTGCTTATCTCTGCTTACCCTAAGTGGAAAATGCTCATCTTCGAACTCCATCAAGGCATTGACCTTATAAGCATATACACCAAGTTTGAACATTTTTACTCAATTAGAAGAAGAGTTATTGTGTTCCAAAGTCTCGGCCAATCAAATTGCGTATCGCTCTGCTTACCCTAAGCGGAAAATGCTCTGCTTACCCTAAGCGGAAAATGCTCATCTCCAAACTCCATCAAGGCATTGACCTAATAAGCATATACACCAAGTTTGAACATTTTAACTCAATTAGAAGGAGAGTTATTGTGTTCCAAAGTCTCGACCAATCAAATTGCTCTGCTTACCCTGAGCGGAAAATGCTCATTATCGAACTTAGTCAAGGTATTACTGTAATGAAACTATACACTAAGTTTCATCACTCTCACTTAATTAGAGCTAAAGTTATCGTGTCCCAAAGCATCAACCAATCAAATTGCTTATCTCTGCTTACCCTCCATCAAGGCATTGACCTAATAAACACATACACCAAGTTTGAACAGTCTAGCTCAATTAGGAAGAGAGTTATTGTGTCCCAAAAAGTGTGACGGACAGACAGACGGACGGACGAACCCATTTTAATAGTCCCCCAACTTTCTTCGAAAGGCGGGGGACAATAAAATATAGCATGTTAAGAAAACTCTCCGGGTCATTACGCAATTTACTTCTAGAATTATTCAATAAATCAGGGTCAGAGGGAACAGAGCCTACCAGCTGGAAAACAGCAACGATAACCCCATTGTTTTAACCATTAAAAGATAGGAATGAAACCGGTTCTTACAGGCCTATAAGTTTGACCCCTACGTTGTGCAAAACACTCGAAACTATGGTAAATAACAGGCTAAGATATTATTGTGAAAATAATCTATTAAAGTTACATTATGGGAGATAAGATAAAGAGATGGCAGTTCTCACTACAATAGTTAAAAACTAGATAGTGTAAAGATAATTTGCTGAAAATTTCAGTCAAATTGATTCACTATTAGCCGAGAAAAAAGCTCTTGAAATATTCATAGCCTCGGCCATCATTACTCAATTCATTAATATAAACATCATAGTCTCGATTATCCACTTGATTGATTAAATTATCAACCGCCATTAGGCGGCATATACGATTTTAATCTGCCAACATCGAAGGCTTGTCTTGACATAAAGAGTTTATTATGGTCTGAATATGTTAATTAATGTCTAATTGATTATTTAGATAACATCTCAGGCTTAAAGAAAGACCTGTAAAAATCAGATTTTACTCTTGCATAATGCTATTTTAATCAGTCCAAATCAAAGTGGATATAGACAGCAGCGCTCCACTACTCATCGGCGACTGGTGAAGATCAAATAAAATACAATGTTAAGAAAACTCTCCGGGTCATTACGCAATTTACTTTTAGAATTATTCAATAAATCATGGTCAGAGGGAACAGAGCCTACCAGCTGGAAAACAGCAACGATAACCCCATTGATTTAACCATTAAAAGATAGAAATGAAACCAGTTCTTACAAGCCTATAAGTTTAACATCTACGTTGTGCAAGACACTCGAGACTGTGTGGTACATAATAGGCTAAGATATTATTGTGGAAGTAATGGATTAATCAGCCCAAATAAAAGTGGGAATAGACAGCAGCGGCCCTCCACTATTGGTCATATTGTAAGGTATCAAAATGGCATACAACAGGGTTCCGTTATAAGCGCGACACATTTCAATATCATGATTAATGACCTTCAGTCTAATATCTACAATAACAAACTTATTGACGTAGCAGTCTATGCAGACGACAGTTCAATCTGACACTCGGCGAATAACTGCGGCACGGTTAGAACGAGAATGCAAGAAGCCTTAGACAAATTATCCAGGATATATTTCTGAATCTGGCTGTTTAGATAACTTCTGCAGCGACCATTGCCCTGTGTTCTGTCGGTTAACTTTCAAGCGTCCAAAGTTTCATTCTTTCAAACGTATCATCTGGGATTTTAATAAAACTAATTATGACGGACTAAGACATGACGTAATAAATTTTAGATGGGACTCCATTGTTGATAACTGTTCGATTGATACTTCTTGTGCTTCTTTCACATATGAACTGACAAGGATAGCAAAAAATAATATTCCAAACAAGATAGTAACCATTCGACCCAGGGATAAATTATGGATGAATAATACAATTAGAAAATTAAGCCAAAAAAAAAATAAGGTGCACAAAAAAGCTGTAAAAACAAATTCAGAACAGGATTGGCACAACTTTCGATCAATTAGAAATGAATATATTAATCTTATAAGGAAATGTAAACAGGAATTTTATGAAAAAATAGACCAAAAAATAAATAATAATACAACATTTGGTAGTAAAGACTGAAAGGGCAACGTATAAAAAATGATGAATTACCTCCCCTTATCAACAATGGAGTCCTTTTCTCCACCCCCTTGGATAAGGCAAATTGTTTAAATGACTTCTTTATCAACCAGTCTCAACTTGACACAGCCAATGCACAGCTCCCTGAACTTGAACACAACCCAAACTCACCCTGTAATATAATACTAACATCTCAAGAAGTTAAAGATATGATCTTATCATTAGATACCTCCAAAGCTACAGGGCCTGATCACATAAATGGCAAGTTATTAAATTCTATCTCATCTGAAATATGTAATCCCTTATGCAATCTATCCCTTTCGACAAAAACTGTACCGATAATCTGGAAATCAGCTAATGTTATTTCAATACTGAAAAAAGGCGACCCTTCTGAATGCGGCAATTACAGACCAGTTTCTCTTTTGAGCATCATTGCCAAAATTTTCGAAAAATGTATTTACAAGCATGTCTTTAACTTCATGAGGGATAATGCAATAATAACTAACTTACAAAGCGGTTTTATGCACGGTGACTCGACCACCTATCAACTAATTGACCTTACGCATTTCTTTTGTCAAGCCATAGACGAGGGTCAGTACACGCGGACGGTGTTCTGTGACATCAGCAATCCATTTGACAGGGTGTGGCATGCTGCACTGTGTCGGAAGCTTGGGGCGGCTGGGATCAGAGGAGAATTGCTTCAATGGTTCAAAAAGTATTTGTATAACAGAAAGCAAAGCGTCGTTGTCAGTGGAGTCTCCTCTGATCCTAAGACCGTCCTTGCTGGTGTACCACAGGGCTCTGTCCTCGGCCCCCTTCTCTTTCTTCTATATATAAATGATATCGTTAAGAACATTAAATCGAATATTCGACTTTTTGCGGATGACACTAGCATCTATCTAAAAATTAATGACCCAACCGAATGCGCGACTGTCTTAAATAGTGATCTTGAAATGTTAAACAAATGGGCAAAAACGTGGCTGGTTTCCTTTAACCCGCTGAAAACTGAATCACTTGCACTGACTACTAAACGAGACCCACTGTTACCTACACTAAATTTAGACGGAATTCCTATTACAGAAGTTTACCAACACAAGCATTTGGGATTGACTTTTCAGAAAAATTGCAAATGGGACAAACACATAAATATAATTTTGGCTAAAACGAGTAAAATGATTAATTGCCTTAGGTCTTTAAAACATCGCCTTAATAGAAATACCTTGAAAACTATATATACCTCTTTTATCCTTCCACATTTTGACTATTGTGACGTAATATGGGATGGGTGCACAGAAGAACTAAAAAACAAATTAGAACACTTGCAACTAGATGCACTCAGAACTATATGCGGGGCTGTAAAGGGTACCAGCCATAGGTTATTATATGAAGAAACAGGATTTATCACTCTGCAAGAGAGGCGAAGGCGTCACAAACTCATCTTAATGTACAAAATTATTAATCATTTAACTCCCCCATACCTCCACAATTTAATTCAATTTTCCAATATTCCTTATAATCTTCGTAATAGCAATATTTTAACTGATTACTTATGTCGAACAACTTTATTCTCTAAATCGTTTATACCTTCTACCATAAAAGAATGGAATAACCTTGATATAAGTATTAAAAATTCGCCCTCAATAAATAATTTTAAAACCAAAATAACTGATAAAGATAAAAATATACCCCCTTATTTCAACTTTGGCAAACGTAAAAATCAAATATTACATAGTCGTCTTCGTCTCTCATGCAGTGACCTAAATGGGCATAATTTTTTAAGGCATATTTTGGACAGCCCCGAGTGTGATTGCGGTCATTCCTTCGAAGATACTGATTATTTTCTTATACATTGCTCCTTACATTCTGATGCACGAAAAATATCTATAAATCTTTTACCATAGAATTTTATCAATACTCATAATCTGTTATACGGTGTAAGCAGCAGTGATATTTCGTTAACAATTTTTGAAAGGGTCCACATGTTTTTTGACATGAGTAGAAGGTTTTAAGATCTATTTCGACCAAAATGCGAACACGAACAACTGCGTAGCCAATGTGTAAATATGTATATATGAAATGTTGTTGACTAAGTATTCATTTTATTGTTTTGTTGTTTACTCAATTACCTTTTTTTTTATCCATATTATTTTTGTATTTAGGAGAGAGGTCATATAGGCTATGCCTGTTCCTCAATCCCTTTCAATTTCTGAATAAAATATTGTTTAAAAAAAAAAAAAAAAAAAAATCATCGAGATGGTCCAATGGAAGTAAAACAGTAGGTATGTTCTTCTGTAGGGTTCATAGGGAAGTGCCATCTATGAAACTGGAATTGAACAACATCCGAATTGAATTCAAAGATCAGGTAAATCTTCTAGGGGTGACCTTTGGTCGCAAAATGACTTTTATACCACATAGTGAAAATATTGTCAAAAGAGGAGAGAGAGGGAGAAATGGAGTTTAACGTCCACTCGACACAAAATAGGTCATTTCGGGACTAACATGGTTTTTAATTTTTATTTCAAAAATTCGCTTGCGCGTAGGGGCTTTAGCAGTGGGAGGAAACCGGAGTGCCCGGAGGTAACCTACGAGGTTGAGAAGGCGCCCTTATCTCCATGCCACATGCGCTCACACCAGGGATCGAAACCACAGCCGCAAGCCAGAGGTGACCGGCGTTAAAAGAGGACAAAGTGCCCTGAACGTGATGAGATGTCTGAAGGGCAGGTCCTGGGGAGCACATAAAACCACGCTGCTAATGATATATAGGTCCGTGATAAGATCAATATGTGACTGTGGCTGTCTTGCATTTGTGAGTGCAAATAAAACGGCTCTTGCTAAAGTAGACAGTGTACAAAATCTAGTAACTATACTGTCTAAGACCCCTTACGAAAGTTCAAATAGGTTCAAACGCACAATTGTCAACACACATCATTACAGTTTGTATTAAAATAAGTAATTCTATCACAAATAGTGAAGACTGGACCATTAAAATAGTTACCGAGCAGTTTTTCTCTGCATAGCGCTGTTTATGTTGTAGGCCTAATGACGTATTAGGCAACTTGCGGCCATGACGGTCGGCCAGTTGAAATTTCGCGTAGGAGATGACTTTCATCAAATCATATAATTATGCGATAAGGCCTCACCTTTATTTCAATAAGAATTGATTTATTATATGTTAAGCTGCGTGCAGTACTGTTATGGGTCAGTTTATTTGTAAATTAAGCGAGCTATAGGCCGGTAAACTTTTTGTAGTCATTTGACTAAAAAACTTGCGCAAAGGAACTCGGTAGGAAAAACCACTACTGCTACCGGAGTAAGACGGAAGACAGCAGTAGTGGAACCATTTCTATACAAAATCAGGCAATAAAGATAGCACAAAAAAGGAAAGTCAGCAAATATAAATCTATTTTACATTGATCATTGAAATTTATAATGTAAACTTATGTACAATATACAAAATGTCTATAAATCAATTATTCAATTATAATGCTTAGTTAAATGATGATTTAATACGCTTGAATATACAATAAATACAAATGTTCAAGGATACACTTAACATATTGAAGCTTCATACAGTGATATTAGTTAATACTTGTTACTTTTCTTTCATTAAAATACTCCTGTGAGAAAAGGAATGGTAGGCGAATTTTGATAGATTGATAATTGTTTCGGGATTTTTTAGAGGACATCAGATTTATAAAATTTTGGCGTTGGGAGGTGGTATTAACAATATATTGGTTTATATATGAATTGCGAAAATCATTATAAGCAGTGCAAACAATCACAAAGTGAAATTCGTCGTCGATGGTACTTGTATTGCATAATTTACAAAGTCTTTGTTCGTATGGGATATCTTTTCCATTTACCCCGCAGAACCATAAGATTGTGGCTACAAAGAGATTTTACATATGTTTGATGGATTTTCAAATTAATAAGGTCTTTCCACCTCTAGGGTTACTTTATAACTTGAATAGTAACCTGCTATTGTTTGAAATACTATAATGCTATTCTTGTTGTCCAGTCTCCCGTGGTCTCTGTTTGAACATATATAAAAAGACTTTTGAATTAGCAACTGATTGAGGCATCCAAATATACCCAAACTCGTAGCGAAATGATAGATATTTATTGCATGATGCCCTATTTTGTCTACCATTATAATCAAGACCACATAACAGTTTGTAGATTTGTTTAGGTAATCTGGTGTCTTCCATTGTTAATAATTTCAGCCAGTACTTGACATATTTAACAAAGTACATAGTATATAATGGGTAACGCCCAGTTTTTCCTAATACAGCTGATGTACATGTTGTGGTTATTTTAATATATCCCTCAAAACTTTCAGTATTCAAATCCCCAAAACAACCATTTTATCGAATATGTTAATTGACATATCATATGATAAATCCTTACATTTTTTATTAAGACATTTTAAGATTGATAAAACGTTTTCAGTCTGCGAGGCGAGAGTATCTTTGGCTTTTGACCTAATGAGTTTAGGCGTGAATACAATACCTAATTATTTATACTGGGAGACAGTCTCTATTTCTATATTGTTATAATTCCAGGATTCGTAATTTCTTAAAAACGATAATTTTTGTTTTATTTAATTTTATGGACATTTTGAATTTAGCACACGAGTTTTCTATACTCGTAATTTGACATTGTAATCTATATACAGTGTCGGCGATATTTGCGATGTCGTCTGCAAACATTAAACACATCATATTTGAAAACAGTAATGAAATATACTGAGCGCCATGGAAAACGCATCACTTACGTTTTTCGTATAACAAAATAATCCTGTAAACATTTATTTTGCTTCTTATTGTGAACAATATTCAAATGGGAACACATCAATAACAACAGATTTGTACACTTATGGATGTTAAATCTGTAATTAACGGTACAAAAGTAGAGGGGTCAAAACCAAAACATCGGAGCAACAATTGGTTGCAAGACATCATCACGGTAAGCTGCAACATTAACGTGACCCCTGCTTACGTGTAGGCGGGGGGGGGCGGAAATGAAATGTGAAGCCTCCCCACACCATTACACCTCTGCAAGACGTTCCCCAAGACGTCTCCACACACGTTGACGGCCATCAGCGTGATAAAGATGAAAGCGACTCTCATCACTGAAGAGCACACTTTGCCAGTCTACTCTTCTCCATGTCTAGTGTCCTTGAGCCCATATGGACATTTTGAATTTAGCACACGAGTTTTCTATACTCGTAATTTGACATTGTAATCTATATACAGTGTCGGCGATATTTGCGATGTCGTCTGCAAACATTAAACACATCATATTTGAAAACAGTAATGAAATATACTGAGCGCCATGGAAAACGCATCACTTACGTTTTTCGTATAACAAAATAATCCTGTAAACATTTATTTTGCTTCTTATTGTGAACAATATTCAAATGGGAACACATCAATAACAACAGATTTGTACACTTATGGATGTTAAATCTGTAATTAACGGTACAAAAGTAGAGGGGTCAAAACCAAAACATCGGAGCAACAATTGGTTGCAAGACATCATCACGGTAAGCTGCAACATTAACGTGACCCCTGCTTACGTGTAGGCGGGGGGGGGGGGGGCGGAAATGAAATGTGAAGCCTCCCCACACCATTACACCTCTGCAAGACGTTCCCCAAGACGTCTCCACACACGTTGACGGCCATCAGCGTGATAAAGATGAAAGCGACTCTCATCACTGAAGAGCACACTTTGCCAGTCTACTCTTCTCCATGTCTAGTGTCCTTGAGCCCATATTTTTTGCGTTTGGGAGCATTGTGTGAAACAATAGTTCATGGTATTGCATAATATTATACATACAAAACCACCTAGTAATAAAATAGTTGGGAAAAAGTGATGCGTTTTCTATGGCGCTCAATATATATATACCCTTACACTCATCGTTAGTCAACTCTTTGATGCACAATGAGAATATCAGAGGACTTAATATACACGCTTGCCTTATACCTCTAGTACAACTCCCCGTAATGCCATCAGGGGCTAAGATACACAATTTGGACTTTGAATACATATTGATAAATTTACCATGTATGCCATCTTTTAGCAAGATATTCCACAGATTGCAATGTGGTCGGAAGGGGACAGCAAAATCAATGAATAGGCAGTATATTCTACCACGAGTTTTATAAATATATTTACTAATAATGCCTTGTAAGGAAAATATGTTATCTATGGTAGAATAGTTTTTACGAAAACCAGCTTTAGTATTCTGGTAAATATTTTGCGTATCAAGGTCAATAGTATATGCTTTGCTTTCGACTATTAATTTATTTTTTAAGCAGTATTTTTAATTTAATCAATGTACATGTGCAAGTATGATTATAGTGAAAATATAAATTAAGACGAGCTCTCTTTTTGTCTTTTGTTTTGGTCTCAATAAGAAATGAGATAAGCGCTTTTCTAATTCTTCGGACCCGTCCAGTAAAATCTTCTGAAACCGCAGTTTGTGAGTCAGCGAGTTCCTTTTTTGCCGTACTCAAAACACTGCCCCTATCGCTCCAGTTAGTAAATATAACTCACACTGGTCGTGGTCTTTTTTGTGAATTATTTTTGACCCCTAATCTGTAGATCCTTTCAAATTTTGCCATTGAGTTGTAGTCATCCAGTTTCAAATCATTTCATAACACCTGTTTTATGTGTTGTTCAAAATCACGTTTTGTCTCAAAATTTTCTCTTTCCTTCAACCCATAGAAAATTAGATTGTGTTGTCTTATTCGATTTTTTTGATTATCGAGGCGTAAATTGAAATTGACACTTTCACTTTTAAGGTCCTTAATATCTTCCTTTAATGCCTGTACGTCTTCTTTACTTCTTTAATATTCAAGTCGTTTACTTCTGATCTCAAATCATCAATGTCTTTCTCGGGGGACTGTATAATGACGATGAGATCATTGGTAGCCTCCTTTTCTTGAAAAATTATTTCTTCAGATTTACTGATCTGTCCCTGTCTTGTATTGGATGGACCTGGATTAGTTTCCACGTCCCCACTAAGGACCAGGAATGTGGATATGATCAGAAACACTGGAAAGAGCTTAGTGGTAAAAGGGTCAGAAATATAATATTTGGGACATAATGAAAAATAACAAACACACAAAAATATAAACAACAGGGAAACACACATATACATAATTACTTGCTGATGTACATTGAAAATAAGTTTGAGTATTTACATATGGTGGCTGTTAGCGGCCATTCTACATCGTCGGGTTGATTTTGTCGACTTGTCGCCTTCACAACCCGACAAAGCGACAAGTCGCCGAAATGCAATTATTTCGCTTTGTCGTGCCGCGACTTGTCGGCTTCACAACCCGACAAGCCGCCGAAATGCAATTATTTTGCTTTGTCGACTCGGAAGTCAATCACTGCGCATGATCGAGCAGTCTTCGGTTAAGTATGGAAGCCTAATCTCGACGAGGCGAGGGTGCTTTTTCAGCATTTGGTTTTGTTTTGCTACACCTGACCATTACACAGATAGGATTGAAAAATTCATTTGGTTAAATTTGCATTTAACGACCCATAAAATTAAGAATCTATATTTCAGAGGAGAGTCAGTTTTATATGTTGATATGTATTTTAATATATGGCATGTGACCTAAATTTGAAACTAGGTTAATTATGTAGCCTAAAGCATCACAATATACTGTATAGATTATAAGAAAAGAGAGTTATCTCTCTTGTACAGCCTAGTTGGTAATCCAGGGAGCAGCATTAATCTTCCTCTTGAAACTCTTATGGAAAGTAAAATGGTTCAATTTTCCATGTTAAGAAATTTAAATTTACAACAAAAGGCAGAGAAGAGAAAGCAGAACTGGCAATGGTGGAGAAAAGGAACTATCTGTGTAGACCTACCCACTAGGCCTACTTCTAGCAGATCATTCCCAATGGCCCTTTATGAATCAGCAAACCTTGATACAGGTAATGCAATAATTAATATGACTGATGATAGACTCACACTGTAAATAGTATACTTTCCTCTGAATTACCGTCTTGCCTATAGATGTAAGTATTGCAGACACGGTGCTTCCACTGTGAGGAGCCCTATAGGCAAAACACAATTTTTTTTTTTTTTCACTTTTCTGACAAATGACACATCCCGTTGGCATTATCTTTGCACCTGTCATGTAGGCTGCCTGGAAGGAGGAAATATGATAATTCTTAACCAAGGCTTTAACCCCCTGCATCCTACGCCAGGGGCAGGCGGACGACCTCATATTATGACTACTCGTGCCCTTCACATATACTGTCCTCCAGTGTTTCAGACAAACCAACTCAACCCACTTCGTCCCATAACACACTTTACCCCATAACACACTTCACTTCTCCCCATGACACACTTCATCCCACCACATATTTTCCTAACCCATTTTTGGTAATCCCGGTCAAATTATTCCGTACATACGTGCTATGAACTTTTATACATTCTGTTCCCACTTTGAAGTATATTCGTTCGTTCCCGATAAATTAACCCCAATGATTTTAGCTAACTTTAATGCCGCAGATAAGTGATACGTGGCTGTTACAGATGACTACCCAAACCCCTTTGATTTCACACCGGTAATCCCTTATTGGCTTCCACATAAGTAAACACATTGATTTGCTTCCTCACAGGCAAGCTCACTTACTTTTCTTCCAACGCAGGCAAGCCTCTTAATTTGCTTCCACAAAGGCAAGCCTGTTAGTTTGCTTCCACCACAGGTAAGCACCTTAATTTGCTTTTGCTTCCACACAGGCAAGCCCCCTTTAATTGGCTACCATCTAAACTATGCTCCCACATAGGTAAGTCCACTTTAATTTGCTTCCATCTAAACTATGCTCCCACGCAGGTAAGCCCCCTTTAATTTTCTTCCACACAGGCAAGCCCCCTTAATTTTCTTATACACAGATAAACCCCTTAACTTTGCTTGCGCACAGGTAAGCCCCTTATATACTCAAAAATTTTGACCTTAGCGTATGTTCCAGGTTATATTGTGAAATAACAAAAGCTGAACAGTCTCACTTAAGATTATTAAAGAAAAAAAAAACAATCACGGTACTACTTGCCGACACAGCAGAAATAATTTAAAACGGCCCTAGTGTATGTCCCATTTTAGATTGCGGAACAACAAGGCTGGACAGGTTCCAAAATTATTAAAGAAAACATTCGCATTACTACTTGCTTCCACACAGGTAAGCCCTTTAACTTTGCTTCCACACAGGTAAGCCTAGAAATGGTTCCACTACTGATGCCTTCCGTCATACTCCAGGCACAGTAGTGGCTTTTCCTACAGAGTTCCTTTGCGCAAGTTTTGTAGTCAAATGACTACAAAAAGTTTACTGGCCTATAGCTCCCTTAATTTACACAGACACTAACCCAAAACTGTACTGCACATAGCTTAACATATAATAAATCAATTCCCCATTGAAATAAAGGTGAAGCCTTACCGCATAATTATATGATTTGATAAAATCAAATCCCTTCATGAAAATTCTCAAGTTCTGAAATTATAATGGCCGCCCAGTCAAATAGAGCATGCGCAATCCAACTCACGTGATCATACGCCCCTTTCCATATATGGCATATGACCATAATTATATGCCAATGACCTTAGCGTGGGAAAATATGTCAGAAATAATAATAGACCGTGTGTTGGGGAGGTTGGACATAAATTTTTCGCTCAAACCTGAACAAAAACTGTTAATAGATTTTATTGTTCAAAAAAAGGATGTAATGGGCGTCTCTGACATTTCAGTCGAGATTCTCTTATAGTATTTGTGCTGGGTCAGCGTATCGTAGGCATTGCCTTATATGGAAAGTGATGGGCGGAGTTAAGGCGTCGCGGTATTTGGCGAGATTTCAACTGGCCTGTGTCATGGCTGCCTGCACATTACAAGAAACACCGCTAAGAAAATGTAAAACGCATTACCACAAAGAAAAACTGTTCGGTAACTCCTTTAGTTGTTAAGACTTCATTATGTATGATAGGATTACTTATTTTAATACAAACTGTAATGACAATGGTGCGTTTTAACCTATTTGAACTTGCGTCAACGGTCTTAGACTGCACCACTTGTAACGATAACCAGCTATAGTTATCGTTACATTATAGTAACTAAGGTAAGCCCCTTAATTTTGCTTCCACACACCCTCTTATATACTCAGAAATAGGTCAACCTTAGTGTATGTTCCATGTTAGATTGCGAAACAGCAAGGCTGGACAGGTTTCAAAATTATTAAATGAATGAATGAATGAAATGTTGTTTAATGGCACGTCAGCTCCAACCGGGCCATATTGCGCCAAACATAATGAAATTATCGAGACAAATTAAAACAATGTCACAGGGATGTATTCATATATGTAAATAAAAACAAATATCACAGAAAATATAACTAAAAATAAATATATCAATCACATTACATATACAAATATTTAAAATGCAGTATACGATAAATATATACAATTAAAATTTTGAATAAAAATTTGTCTCTCTTAAAAATGCTAGCAATTTATCATAAAGCTCCGGTTGTGCAAATAGCTGACGTGCTGACTGGCAACGGTAGTACTTAGATCTAATATTCTTGAAATGCTTGCACTCAATCAAAATGTGCTTCACTGTCAAAGGAACATGACAGTGTTGACATTCTGGTTGAGGCTCTCGCTTTAAGATGAAAATATGTGTTAAAAAAGTATGACCTATGCGAGAGCGACACAAGACAACTTCATCTTTCCTGCTCGTACGATATGAGCTTGGCCAATCTCCTAAGAGAGGCTTGATGTGATGAAGTTTGTTTGTGCCTGCAAGATCCCAAGACCGTTGCCAGCGGTCATAAATAAAATGATTTATTGAAGATTTAAAATCTTTAAAAGGAATTAAAAAGTGTGATTGGGGAAGATCTAAAGCAGCTTTGGCAGCAAAATCTGCTAGATCATTCCCCCTTATATCGACGTGACTGGGGAGCCAGCAGAAGACAACGTCTTTACTGCTGAGCTCGTACGATAGTAGCAGACGGTAGACATCTGCTACTAATGGGTGTTCAAGCTGTTTATTGTTAATTGCTTGTAAAGAGGACAGTGAATCAGTAAAGATGATATGCTTTAAAGCTGACGAGGACTGAATGAACTCCAAGGCCTGAAGAATGGCCTGGAGTTCAGCTGTAAATATGGAAGCAGCAGGTGGGAGACAGACGGAAATGGTCTCAGATGGCGTCACAGTAGCCGAAGCTACCCGATCACCATCCTTAGAACCATCTGTGTATATAGGAGCATAATCACCATACTTAGACCTTAACTCTCTAAAGAGAGATTGGAACACCGTAGAGCTAGTATCTCTCTTTTTATGTTGAGTAAGCTCGAAATCGATCTTTGGGGGAGACATAGCCCACGGGGGAGTCCTAAAGACGGGGGTATTCGCAATACTGTCGAGGCTGATGCCAGCCTCAGACAAAAGGGGTTGTATGCGAATACCGAATGATGGAACAACATTCGTCTTTACCAGATACAAATGCTCATGAAGAGGTCCAAATATGGTGTTAAATGAAATATGATTGGGAAGTGATGCAATTTTCGTAGCATACTGCAGGGCCAGTTTATCACGTCTGTTGTGCAGTGAGGGCTCGTGCGCCTCGACGTATAAACTGTCCACTTGAGATGTACGAAATGCTCCTAAACTGATTCTAAGTCCTTGGTTGTGTATGGTGTCAAGCTCTTTGAGATAAGACTCGCGGGCAGACCCATACACAATACACCCATAATCGAGTTTTGATCGAATTAATGCTCGATATAATCGGAGCAAGACCTTACGGTCTGCTCCCCAGTCAGTATTTGATAAGACTCTCAATATGTTGAGGGCTTTCAGACATTTCTTCTTTAGGTTTTTAATGTGGGGGATAAATGATAATTTCTTATCAAATATCAGCCCCAGAAATTTGGTTTCATCCACAACTGGAAGGCGATTGCCATCCAAATAAAGTTCTGGATCTGGATGCAAACCTCGTTTCTGACAGAAATGCATGCAGTCTTGGATTTCGAAAAACGAAATCCATTTTCGGTTGCCCATTGTTGAAGTGAATTCAAACAAAGCTGCAACTTACGTTCGATTATCCGCATGTCTGTAGAACCATAGCACATCTGAAAGTCATCAACATAAAGAGCGCCGTTTGTACCTGGTTTAAGGCACGCTGGGATAGTATTAATTTTTATTGCAAATAATGTTGGTGATAAAATACTTCCCTGAGGAACTCCCATTTCCTGAGGAAATGGGTCAGAGAAAATTGATCCCAGTCGTACCTTAAATGACCTATCTTCCAGGAAGTTTTTAATAAAGATAGGTAAGCGACCTCTTAGGCCGAGGTTATGGAGGTCGCGCATGATACCGTGTTTCCACGTAGTATCATATGCTTTCTCCAGATCGAAAAATATAGCAACTAAATGTTGCTTCTGGATGAAAGCGTCCCTGACGAACGTTTCAAATCTGACGAGATGATCAAGAGTGCTCCTTTGGGACCGAAATCCACATTGGAGATCTGTAATGAGGTTGTTGGACTCGAGGTACCAAACAAGCCTTCGATTGATCAATCTCTCCATGGTTTTGCAAATACAGCTAGTTAAAGCGATCGGACGATAGTTGGTAGGATTCGTATGATCTTTACCCGGTTTAGGGATGGGAATTATTGTGGCTTCATGCCACGAAGGAGGGAAATTCCCATCAACCCAAATCCGGTTGAAAAGATCCAGTAAAATTAGAAGTGTTGGATAAGGTAAATGTTTTAAAATTTGATAGTGTATCTCATCTGGACCAGTTGCAGTGTCCCGAGCCCGCTTTAACGAGTCACGGAGCTCCGCAATGGAAAAACGATCATTATAGCATTCATCATTGCGGGACTTAAAATTAAGTCGCCTTTTCTCCTGTTGTTGTCTAATGCCTCGAAAGGCATCGGAGGAGAAATTGGATGATAAATTATATGAAAATGTACTGGCCAGAGAATTTGCAATATCAGGAAATGTTGTTATGGTGGTATTATCAACATTTAGATGGTTAACTGATAATGCACTACTTTTACCTTTAATCCTACGAATCCTATCCCACACCGACTTAGATGTGGTACGGGAATTGATCCTTGAGACATAATTCTCCCATGAAGATTTCTTTGCTTGGCGTATGGTTCTACGGGCCTTCGCCCGGACCATTTGGTATGCCGCAATATTCTCCATGGAAGGATGGTTCTTTAATCGTCTCAGGATACGATCACGCTCTTTAAGAGCGGATTTGCAATCGTCGTTAAACCATGGTTTATTGAAACGTTTTGGTTCAGTCGTGGTTTTTGGAATCGCCTGCTCAGCTACATCTTGAAGAATTGAAGTGAATAAGGCCATAGGCTCATCTGCATCCTCTAACTCCTTTGCATCAAAGGAGAAGAGACACAAAGATTCAAATAGAGCCCAATCAGCCTTATGCAACTTCCACCTCTGTGGTCTTTCGACCGGAGAGGGACCATTATTATCAATTATGATAGGGAAGTGGTCACTACCACACAGATCATCATTTACTCTCCATGAGAAATCCTGAAACAGGACCGGAGAACAAATGGTGAGATCCAGGGAAGATAAAGAAGCTGTGGCAGGATGTAGATAAGTAGGCGAGTCATCATTTAGTAAACACAAATTATTAAGGTTAATGAAGTCTGCTATTTGTTTACCTCTGTTGTTATCATCTGGACTACCCCAGAGGGAATGATGACCATTGAAATCTCCCGTAATAATAAACGGGAGAGGAAGTTGTGCAACAAGGTCATCAAGATCTGGGATTAAGATGTAAACTTGGTGGAAGATATACAGAGCAGAGTGTTATAGGAATATGCAACGTTATCCTAACTGCAACTGCCTGTAAAGGCGAGTTGAGGGTGACTTGACTCTGAGGAATATCTCCATTAAGAATAATAGAAACACCCCCATGAGCTCTACCATCACCAGCTGCGTGATGATGGTAACCAACAAAATGTCTAAAAGACAAAGTGTCAGTATTCCGTAAAAAAGTTTCCTGTAAACAAATAGCTAAAGGATTGTGGTTTTGAATTAATAATTGGACTTCGTTAAAATTTGGTTTTAAACCACGACAATTCCATTGAATAATGGAATTTAACATTGTCAGGGAATTTTATTTTTTGACGGCTTACCATGCGGGTCCATATGGACATCCGCGACGGCAACACCGTCCATCAGATCATCCCCATATCTATTATAGAGGAAAATAGGGTCTTTTGAACCCTTTTTCATTTTCTCTTTAAACTTTGCTAATCTCCTCTCTTTCCTGGAGAGGACAGTTTGATCCTGAGAGGGTGGGATACCCTTCAGCTGCGAACTTGATCCAGCAGAACTGGAATCAAGAGCGACAGCTTCAGCAGAAGGCGAGGGGCGCGACCCCTTGTCATTCTGGGTTGACGTATTGGGGATAGTCCCAACACTTACAGGTTGCGGCAAGGAAGGTTGTCCCTCGCCAGGCAAAGTATTAATAGTTTGGATCGAGTTCTCTCACGTTTGAGAGAAGCTCGATGCCCCTTGATCTGATATGTCTTTTGGCATTTCCTCTTGATCAGGCCAGGTTATGTCTGTCTGAACAGAAGTTGTTTTAGTAGAAACTTTGACTGTACTTGCATAAGATTTCCCTTGTGGTGCAATGGGAAATAATGCAGTAAGTTCTACTTGCTTACGAGCATCGAAATATGACATCTTTCGTTCAGACATCACCTGTTGGATTCGTTTCTCCTTCTGCCAAATTGAACATTCGCGAGAGTAAGCGAAATGCTTACCCTTGCAATTTATACAACAAAAATCAGCCTGGCAGGTAGCGCTTTCGTGGCCATCATGACCACAGCGAGCGCAGGTGTCTTTACCTCTACAGACAGTTTTGCTGTGTCCAAATTTTTGGCATTTGTAACAGCGAAGGGGGTTAGAAATATACGAATCAACAGGTATATTAAGATAACCTGCCTTGAGAGTTTTGGGTATTTCGGGACGATTGAAAGTGAGGATGTAGGTGCTTGTAGCAATCACCTTATCTCCCCGACGTACGCTAATTCTTTTAACATGCGAGACGCCTTGGGATGAAAGGTATTCTACCATTTCATCCTCACTGCTGCCTTCAAGATCCCGACAGCGAATAACTCCTCTACTTGAATTTAAAGACCTATGCGGCGACACCTTGATCGGAATGTCTGCTAAGGATGTGGATTTAAGCAGCATGGTAGCATGCTGTTCCTTAGCACATTCGATCAGAAGTGTTCCATTTTTCAGTTTTTTGATAGCCTTGGGCTCACCGGCCAAGCCAGCTATGCCCTTGGATATCAAAAAAGGTGAAATTTTTGAGAGGTCGGTAGAGGGACTCTCAATCAAGAGAAACCTCGGCCATGCCTTTGACATTTTATTTGTTGACTTAAATAGAGTAGAAACGTCCTCTGTACTAGGACGTTTCTGTTTTTTATTATTTTGTTCTTTATTAATATGGATTGGGGGGGTTGGGGAATCCATGAATAAATAATTTTTTTAATTCACCCCTCGTCGTCCCCCAGGTTACTTCCCTGCCTACCAGGGGGAGGACTAGCACGGATCGCCAGTGCATGGCCTCAGGGCTCGACGAGGGGTATACTCAAGCCAGAAGTAAAAAATACTTTCCAACCTGATTGACCCAAGCCGCCGCTCTGTAGAATGTACTTAGGACACAAAGGTAGATATTATGCTGAGTGAATAAACAACAGAGCATTAAACTGGAAAGGGTACATTCTACAGAGCTAAAACGACCAAAGCCGATTGATCAGAGTGGGCCACTCTGACCTCCCGTCTAGGTGAACCATGGGCCAAAGCAATGTGTTGCCGAGAAAGGGCTCGCAAGCCAAATCCCCACTCAATTACCAGGATTCCACTCTCCACCGACACGGGTCGCAAACACGTTGCCCCATTACAGGGATCCTTTTAGTCGCCTCTTACGACACGCAGGACATACGAAGGGTATATTCTTATCACCCCCTACACCCCAGGGGGGAAAATTATTAAAGAAACCATTCGCATTACTATTTGTTTCCACACAGGTAAGCCATTTAACTTTGCTTCTACACACTATACTAAAAAAATAGGTCAGCCTTAGTGTATGTTCCATGTTAGATTGCGAAACAGCAAGGCTGGACAGGTTTCAAAATTATTAAAGAAACCATTCGCATTACTATTTGTTTCCACACAGGTAAGCCATTTAACTTTGCTTCTACACACTATACTAAAAAAATAGGTCAGCCTTAGTGTATGTTCCATGTTAGATTGCGGAACAATAAGGCTGAACATTTACGTAACACTTGCCGACACATCAGAAATAAATTAAATCAACCTTAGTGTATGTCCCATGTTAGATTGCGGAACAACAAGGTTGGTCCTATTAAAGAAAACGGTGGCTTTGCTACTTGCCGACACAGTTGAAATAAAATACAACATTATTTTGTGTTCTAAGTTAGATCGCGGAACAACAAGGTTGAACATAGCTCACATAAATTATTAAAGAAAACACTCACTTTACTACAGTGGATGTTCCATGTAATAATTATATTGCAGAACAACAAAGTCGAACAGGCTCCCCCAAATAATAAATAAAGACAAACAGGCATTTATTACCGTGCGTGTTAAAGTTGGAAAATATATCCTAACCAGTTAACCACTGTTAGCCACAAGTCAAGCGTTGACACGCGCGTGAACCATATCAGCGTCTTCGTTCAAATACCGACATACTGATGTTACGTATAATATGCTATTACTATACCTTCTAGATTCACATTCAGATCTTATTGTCTAACATTTTAATAGCTGCGACAACTAATGTTAGATTATCCTCCATTCTAGCTTCTGTATCAAAGATTTTCTCTGGCCCGTTCATCACCAAAATTTATGTCAGTCGCAAACCATTGTCGATCTACATGTATTACGTTCAAAGTTTCGATATTTACATCAGGGACGATATTGGTCAACTTCTTCGGGGGTGAACCATTTCCTCAAAACGTCTGCATACATTTATTTGCAAAAGGGTCTACTTTCCCGCTCAAAGCTATTTGTGAAATTTTAAAGCAGATCGTGAACTTCACTTGACGACTCAAGTGTTTCAGACAAACTAACAGTTGGGACACTTCCCTCTTACGGCAAGGGCCGGTAACTCAGTGAATAGTAACCCACTGCAAGTTCAGAGTATCCATAGCGCTCTGGGAACACACGTTTCGCCAACCATAAAGCAAAGGATTTCTCATGGTGACTATGTAGATCTCGCTTCATTATTGATCACACAAAAGGACTCTGAAGGGAGACTATCCTTAGGTCCGAATGGGGAAATAATGAGTAAAGAGAAGTTAACAATCAAAATTTTTAATATTTATGTAACCGAGCATTAGGATCGAAAGGATTGCCAACTCAAACTCCAGGTTGTAGACGTTTCTTGTGTAAGTAAATTACAAAGAACAACGCAGCAGTGCTGTCGGCTTGTCTCGTAATCGTTCTGATTCTCCCTCGTCTCCCTGTCGTCTGCTGCACGCTTGTCACGTGACTCCTCCATACGGGTTAAGACCACTAGTGAGTGACGGGGTGTACAGGCATGTGTATACCAACAACAAAACCTATTCGGCCACACTCTCCCCAACTTTGAGAGAAATGCGTCCTCGCATATATGGAAAAGAAAATGAAACCAAAAGCACTGCTCGCATATATAACAAACATAAATGATCATGACAAAATAATAATATAACACATTAAGAAGAGAGAAAGAACGAAACAAATAATGTCTTAGACGTTTGGCTCCTGTTGCAACAATGTACCAATTTCACGCAGCGTTGTCGCAACTAAACTATTCCCCAACTTCAGTAAAGTATCAGCATAGTTAATCGAAGGCGCAGTACGCTGAGCAGAAACTGTTTCAGTATTCACAGAGGATTTAGGGAGTTTGTGAATATTATCATGTTGCCCTTTGTTAGTCCGGCTAGATCGTCGAATACCACCGGGAAAATTATTTTCACACACAGTAGAACCGGTAGTGTCGAACTCTAAAGCGTCTACGTCAGCATGTGGACTTGCAAATGAAGCAATGCTGTCATCGGCTCCAAATAAGATAGTTAATTCGTCTGCATCATTATTCTGTGGGAGATCTGCAATGTTGCTACTTGTATCTGGGGCTATGCTGTCATCCGCTACACACGATGTAGTCGCATCACCCGACTCCTTAGCTAAATCAACTGATCTGATGCTATCACCAGAATCATAATTACCTGTGGTACGCGGGCATGGTCTCAACTCAGAGCGGTGAAGCGTTTTAGTGACCCCAGGATCATCAACGAGTTCTACCACGTAGACGTGATTATCGTCAGATATCCGTTGGTTTACACGATATACCAAGGATGACCAATGGTCATTAATCTTGGATCAACCAACTATACCATGTGCACGAGTATAAACAAGTTGACCGACGTTAAGAGGTGCGTCCTCAGCTTTTCTGTCTCGCTCATTTCGTTGAAGAGCGGACTCTGTTAAGTTCTTGTACGCCGTTTCATAAGCAGTTGTTAACCGCTTTTGATGCTCAATTACCCAATTTTCAGATGACTCGGATCCTAATAGCACATCAATAGGGAGGACTGGATTTCTCCCAAATAATAGAAAATAGGGCGTGAACCCAGAAGATGAATGCATCGAAGTATTATATGCAAATGTTAGCTCTTGTAAATGATGTGGCCAACGTTTCTTGTTATCATCTGAAAGACTTCTCAGTAGCTTGTGTAGCGTACGATTAAACCTCTCGGTTTGACCGTTGCCCTGTGGGTGGTAAGGGGTCGTTCGACTTTTCTTAATCCCGTACATAGCACACAGATTCTCAATAACCTTCGACTCAAAGTTACGACCTTGGTCAGAATGTATTCTCCGCGGTACACCATAACTAACGAGCCACTCTTTGACCAATAATTTCGCAGTTGTAGAGGCTTTCTGGTCTTTAGTGGCAACTGCCACAGTAAATTTTGAGAAAACGTCTGTAATAACAAGTACATTCTCCAGTCCGTTAGAAGCTCGTTCCAACAACGTAAAATCAATTGCAATGATCTCCAATGGAGCTTTAGCTAACAAATTTTTCATCGAAGGGTGTGGTTTAGGAATACACGGCTTAGATACTACACATCTAATGCATGTCTTACATTTAGAATCCACATCATGCCACATTCCAGGCCAATATCGGCGGGACCTCACCAGATCGAACGTTCTTTCAATTCCCTGATGACCAGCCTTGTCGTGAAGATTCTCCAAAACTTTGTCCTTGAGAGAACTGGGTAGAACAAGCTGATGGACTTCACCACTGACATTATCAGAAATCCGTCGATACAGCACATTATCTTTTGTGAAGAGTTTGTCTCTCTTCCTAAAAAGAGTCAATACAGGTTTATTCAATTGCTTACGTTGCCTACGTGATGGATACTTGTTTACATCCCAAAATGATCGGAATGTATTGATTGTTGAATCGGATCGTTGTAGCAAAATTAGTTGAGTTGGTGTATACGAAGGAAGCATCGCAATGGAATCTGAATATACTGGATCAGGTTTTACCGTAGACACATCCTCGTTAATTATAGACTGAAGACCTCGAGGCAAAAAACTCGACTTTGTAACTTCTTGAATCTTTGGTTTCACATCCACAATCACGGCATCCTGTGATCTCCGCGATAATGCATCCGCATTTTTATTACTGCTGCCGCTTTTAAATTTGAGCTCGAAGTCGAAAACAGCCAAATCGGACATCCACCTTTGTTCCACGGCGCTCAATTTAGCTTTAAGTGAATGACAGAGGGGATTATTATCAGAATATACCACACACTTCTGTCCTAACAAATAATCCCGAAATTTCTCGCACAATGCCCATTTTAAGCCTAACAATTCCAACTTACGAGAACTATAATTATCCATGTTTCTTTCCGCGGCACGGAGAGCTCGACTCGCATAGGAAATAACACGTAATTCACCATCTTGATATTGGGAAAGAACTGCGCCCAATCCATCAAAACTGGAATCAACCTCGACAACGAAAGGCTTACTGAAATCGGCATAGCCTAGAATGGGAACTGTCGTTAATTTTGCAATTATAGAATGAAAAGCGTTATCCGAATGACCGGACCAGCCTTTGCCGATATCCTGATTTTTAGACTCATTAAACTGTAGTAATAATGCGTGTAACGGAGCGATTATCTTAGCATAATCTTTAACGTAACGGCGATAAAAACCACAAAAACCCCAAAATGTCCGGAGCTGCTTAACAGTCTGTGGTTTCGGCCAATGTAAAACCGATGAAATTTTGTCAGGGTCGGTAGATACACACTAAGCAGATACGACATGCCCTAAACATTTGACTTTATCTTGACAAAATGAGCATTTAGATGGTTTCAATTTCAGACCATGGCGCTCTAATGTGCTAAAAACAGAATCTAAACGTTGTAAATGTTCGGCAAACGACGTAGCAAACACAATAATATCATCCAAATAAACAAGAAGAATTCTAAAGACATCTTCACGAAAACAACCCTGCATTAAACGCTGAAATGTAGCTGGTCCATTACATACCCCAAACGGCATACGTTTGTATTCAAAAAGGCCAACTGGCGTAGTAAATGCAGTCCAGAGAACTAAAAATGCTCGCACCGTACATAGAATCAAGGCTTTCCTCAATCCTAGGTAAAGGGTACGAATCTTTGACAGTTTTCATATTTAAATTCCTATAGTCAACACACATACGCAACTCACCTGACTTCTTCCTAACCAAAACAACAGGGGAAGAGTACGGGCTATAACTAGGAACTACAATGTTTGCTTCAATTAATCTATTAATATGTTGTCTAACCTCCTCCAATATTGCGGGTGGAATCCGCCTAAAAGGTTGTTTTACAGGGATTTCATCAGTCAGATGTATATGGTGCTTGACAGTTGATGTGTACCCTATGTCTAAATCACTCTTACTAAATACGTCACTGTGCTGGCGCAGCAATGACTCCAACTGGACACGTTGATTCTCCGAAAGTGTCTCGGAAATAGATACCTGTGGGAGTGTGTCACGCTCCCCAGCTTTCGTCAGATGCTCGGGATGAGATAATGTCTCCTCAACAAAAATTTCGTCATTTTGCACAACAAATCTCAATTTGTCGGAATCGACATCAGCTTTGGAAATTTTAGCCAAGCGCGTTTTAGGAGCAAGCAAAATGTCTGACTCCGAAATATTTGCTACCTGGACATGAAACAGGCCGTTCGATTTAACACCAAATGTATTACATAGTAAAATGTCGTTGGGTAAATGAGTTCTATTACCCAACTCTTCTATACAAACCATGTCCGAACCGGAAAAAATAGCATTTCCTGTGACTGGAATCACAGAAACGCTTGCTGCAGGTAATCTAACAGGTGTAGAACTGGCTAGTCTAGCAAATCCAGAAACCGTTTTTTCTGGCGAACTGGTGTTCCGCAAGGACATTATCTGCTGTACACAATGCTGGGAAGTACTACAATCCAAATCTGACAGCAAAGACCAGCAATGGCGCAAAATGTTCATTCCCAATAATCCCGGGTACTCTTTCTTGTGATTCTTTGTCGAGGGATCGCTGGGGTCTCGCGCGACTAGTATACTCTGTTTGGCTATAAGCTTTCCAGCCACATTTACGTCCGCCACAAAAATACCCACATACGGAATAACTAAACCATTTGCTGCTCTCAGCGTAATGAAATCAACATCACTTAACTGGACATCGTCCTGCTCAAATACTTCTCTAAAACACGACTCTGTCAATGTTGACACTTGCGAACCAGTGTCCACGATAAACTTACGTGGCTTTCCACCTAAATCCAGCGTTATAGACGGGCAATTACCAACAGTATTTTGGTAACTTGCTTCTTGAGTAGAGCCATTATTGGACTTACTAAAACCCTCCTCTTGGCTCACAGAAAAGGGTTCTGCTAGTTTCCCGACTTCGATGTCGCAGGACAATTCCTGCGAAAATGTCCGGGTTGGTGACACTTGAAGCATACACGTTCTTTGGTGGTTTTGGATGCCTGTTGCTTAATCAACTCCTCCAAATGAGCTAACTGTTGCTGCTGTGCCTTTACCATGGTTTTTAAGGTCTCAACTTCCGACTGGCTGAATGAGCTAGCCGGTGGCGATGACTCAATCTGTTGGTTATGCGCCAATAAGGATGGACAGGAATCCTCTTCAAACCACTCCAGGGCAAACGTTCTTATATCAAGAAAGCATAAATCACTGTTATCTCTCACCTAGTGATCTCCCCCTAGATCACACGGACTTGTTGACCTCTGTAAATAATATGTACTAAGACTCAAAATAATGGATGGAAAAGCTTGTGTTGTCTGTTGGGGAAGAAAACTAAGAATCTAGAACACTATGGAAAAATCAAATTTGGAATTTTACGAGTGATTTCTGAACTCTTAATTACAACTTTATGGACCTGTGTTTTGCTGGGCTGAAGTCAGCGGACGTTCCTCTTAGCGGACGTCATGTTTTCTACCGGTAAGCTCAAGAGTCACGTGACTAGGCTAATGTAAACAAACTTACAAAGATGGCTGCCCCCATAAAATGTGCCGAACTGACTATAATTGACAACAAACCCACACAAAATGGCACCTTAATAAAAAATTATTCCCTTAACATCTTGGAATGCTTGAGAAAGCAGATCGCCGCTACTTACAGAAACAATATAAATATAAACATAACAAAAGGTGGCATTGTAATCCAGTAGACGTGGTACAAGGGTTAATCAGTGAACTGGATGTATGAGATGTGTTGTTGACGTTTGGGAAAGTAGGTCGAGGGGAAATGTGTAGGGAGTGATAGTTAGATGTATTATGAATTGTTACAGTGGCTGTGGTGTTACGTTGAAATACTATGCCGCTACCGTAACACCACAGCTTTATGATTTGTTCGACAGGATTGATACCGTACATGTAAGTCCGACAATAATAAATAAACTATTTCTGATTTTAATGTTGTCTTTTCCCACCGGCACTGGCCGTACGCCAGCAACTGAAAATAGCTGACGAAACAGCTAGGGCGTCGATTGTTAGTTCGCGTACAACTTGAAAAACCGAATGTCGTACGCCATTGTGAAACTGAAAGTAGCTGACGAAGACAGTTAGGGCGCCGATTGTTAGTTCGCGTACAACTTGAAAAAACCGAATGTCAGTATGGTATTTCTGACATAATTGGTTATCGGTGACCTGAAAGCTGGTAATCTCGACTCAAAGCGAGTAATCTCGACTCAAAAGTATAGTGTATAACCTACTTACTGTCTACAGTCGTCGCTACTCATAGTTCATTCATGATTTTTTGTGGACGATTCACTACTCAGTAAGAAAGCCTGTGCCCAAAAAGAGTTCTCGTCTGTTATTATTAGTATAATGACTTCCTCATGTGCGGCAGGTTCGTTTGTTTTTAAAAACACTGTTTTTCGTTCCAAAAAATAGAAAAGTAATTTTTTACCAGATGATCATGGTTTTTCACCGAGACTAGATAATTTCTCTCGGTGTAAGGATATTACCCCTATGAAAAAGTTCATACACTGTTGAGAAAATAGTCCCATTGGTTTTCTTAGCTGCAAATACAGCGAGAATAAACTCTGTACTGAAAAATTTTCGCGTGATCTATATAAACTGTCTTCACACACTCGATTTATAATTAGCGATATACAGGTACAGTGGCAAGTGTTATGCTTCTCAGGCTAATACCTCAAAAGTACCTCCGCGCAAAACCCTCGATTTTGGTACATGGAAAACAAAAAAAAAATAGTGCCCGTGCGCGTGCCAGTAATAGAAAAACTAAGAGTTCGCGCATAAAAAATGCACGAACGTACCAGGCGCGATGTCATCAAGTTTAACTGTGGATACTATCAAGTTTTTAAAAGATGTGCCAGTGTGTTTTACAAAAATCTAAGCCATCAGGAAAATGTAAATACAAATGTAACATTAACACTTGATAAATCGAAAAGAGAGACCGGTTCGATAACAAGAGTTCAAATGTCAACAAAGTCAAAGTCATACACTCTCAATCTGTATCATACAACATGCACAGCACTAATAAATGGAGAACTGCAAACTTTATTTTTAAGCGAACATTTTAACTCCATGTTAGATCTAATAAACTGCGAGGAGGCTAGAGAACTCAACATTCATGTCCGTGAATCATTCAACAACGCTGTAAGAAGTAATGCCAAAGAAGACTATTCAGTTCCACTATGTAAAAATGATTCTACATTGCAACCTCTCTCACCTAATCAAAGTGTTAAAACCACTCTGACTCCAAGAAATTGCAGTACCCCCTACCACTCTCAAAATAGCAGTATGATGTTAACTCTTGTTGATAATGTGACTGAATGTGAAACCCATCTACCTTTAGTTTATTTTACACCTGTGAATATCCAGTTGGACACCATTCATTCCGGATCATATTTAGATACATCGTTTGGTACTGGTCTTAATATCAAAAACACAAATAATGATTCCTCTGATAATGAGCAAACCATAGCCAAAGAACTATTTATCGCTGAGGATCCTGTTGACACCTGTTACGCGAAGGATGAATATATAGCCTCTATTGAAAAACTAAATTGTGATATGTTACTTTTGGCTGACAAAATAAAGACGCTTGACTCTGAATTTCAATCTATTAAAACATTACTAAAAAATGTAAGCAGTCAGGAATCATTTAAGCCACTTGTTACAGAGGACCATAACTTGGGCCCAATTCATAAAAAATTCTCTAATGTGAAAAAACTTGAATATAAACGTAACATTGTTATAGGATCATCCATACTTAAAGGCATCAAACCAAATGGATTGGATAAGACCAAATCCACTGAAGTGAGAACTCTGTCAGGGGCGACTATACAAGATGTCATCACTTATGTTGATAATTGTATCACATCAAATAATGTCCGCAATGTAATATTTCTAATTGGATCTAATGACTCAAAATATGGCCCATATGCAGACTATACTCGTAATTATTATAGAACTTTAATAGAATTGTGTTTCTCTAAATTCCCTTATGCATCTGTTAAATTCATTAGATTATTACCACAGTTTTCTCGCTCTTCAAATATCATTATAAATCGTATTAATGACATACTCTATGATGTCTGTGAGGATTGTGGAATTGACATACCTATTGATCATGGAAACTTATTTTATAATTATCACCTAAGTAAAATAAGACAAAATTTATATCATGATTCTGTACATCTTAATTCGTATGGTTCTACCTGCTTAAGCAAACTTATTAGGAAGCATATTATCTCCCCAAGCATGCCAAATTAGGATATCATTATTGTCCCGAAATCTACATTTCCTGTCATGCTGTAGTCTGCCAACATGCCCCCCCCCCCCCAAATCACAAGATAGCTCACTAGCACTTGCTTTTCCATCCACACCATTATAATATATCGGTGTAACTATTTAACATTAACATTGTTATTATTTGTTATCATTAATTCTTACTTTCTGTTATTAAGAAAGATATCTAGTTTTTCCTTCATCATTTATTACAATTACATAATAGATGAACCCAGTTTTAACTAAAAAAGGTTTACATGTAGGTCATCTAAACGTTCAATATTTCTTTAATAAAATTCCAGAACTTAGTCTATTCATCCGAAACTTTGATATATTTGCTATTTCCGAATCACACTTAACTACTTCTATAGATGATGATCAATTACATATTGCTGGATTTCATAATCCATTAAGAAAAGATAAATCTAATTTAAGTTCTTCTGGAACATTGCTCTACGTAAAAGATAATTTCGCTTATAAACACCGCTCAGATCTGGAACATCCAAATATTGAATCGATCTGGATAGAACTAAATTTAAAAAAGTCAAAACCAATTCTCATATGCTGTATATACCGAAATCCAGCCTCAACTAAACTATGGATTGATTCTTTTTCGGAAATGATGGAATCTGCATGGAATAATCAAAATGAAATTCTTATGATTGGAGATTTAAACATAGATCTTTACAAAAATCAAAATAAACATTGGACCGATTTGTTACAAACTTTTGGTCTCAGTCAACTTATTAAAGCACCTACAAGAGTTACTGATAAAACGAAAACATTAATAGACCATCTCATTGCTTCAGACCCTGATCATGTCAAAGAAATCAAAATTCCTTGTTATGCTGCCTCTGATCATTACCCAGTATGTTTTACCTGGCAGAAAAAGGGTGCTTCTTTTCCTAAAAATAAACATGTAACAATTACATATAGGTCATTTAAAAACTTTAATAAAGATCAGTTTTTATATGATTTGCATGAAGCTCCCTTTGACTATATTTATAATTATTCTGATCCAAATTTAGTTTTATCTGTCTGGTATTCAATTATTACTCCAATAATAAATAAACATGCCCCCTTAAAAACTAAGAGAGTAAGAAACGTTGATAAACCAGTTTGGCTAACTCATGAAATATTTCAACTTATTCATAAACGAGATTATTTAAAGAAAAAAGGTGATGTTACTAATTATAAACAATTAAGAAATGAAGTTAAAACAGCTATTAGAGCAAGTAAACGAAAATATTTAGAATCCTTGATATCTGACCGGAAAAACAGTAAACAGATTTGGGATGCCATAAAACTAGCAAATAATACATTTCATAAAACTTCACCACAACCTACTCAAATGAACCCTGACACTCTCAATGATTATTTTATCAATGTTGCAAACAACTTACTGAACAATGTCCCAATTTCGTTAAGCAAAAATGATTCCAATAGTATTTCTAATTTTGTAAACAATCAAATATCATCTTGTACTCCTAAATGTAAAATACCTTTTATTTCTACTTGTGATGTACACAAATATCTTTCAAATTTAGATACATCAAAATCTGTAGGAATTGATGGTGTTAGCTCGTTTTTTCTCAAAACCGGATGCTCCATTTTAAATAGCTCTCTAACATATATATTTAACCTTTGTATTGAAAAGAACATATTTCCTGACATTTTAAAACAGGCAAAGGTACTACCACTCTTCAAATCAGGTGATAAAAGCCTAACCGGTAATTATAGGCCAATATCTATTTTGCAAACTCTCTCTAAACCTCTTGAAAAACATATAAATTTGAATATTACTAATTATTTAAATAAACATAATCTTCTATATTTAAATCAATCTGGCTTTCGCTCAAACATACTTAATACATTTGTAAAACACTAAATAAAAAATTGTATCAACTGAAAAAGATAAAATCACTTCTTCCGTCAAACTTGTTAAAATTATTCTATTTTGGCCATTTTCAGTCACATCTAGATTATTGCTCCACCATCTGGGATACTTGTAGTAAAACATCTTTAAATTACTTACAGCGTGTGCAAAAATTGGCTTTTAAATTAATTAATGATAAACCACTTCCGAAAAATTCAACCTTATCTACTTCTGAAACCCTAGCTAAATCACTGAATATTTTAACTATTCAAAATCGGTTCACCTTCAATAAATACATCTTTCTATTCAAATTAGTTCATAAAAAATGCCCAAACTACTTAACTAATATTCTCGTTTTTAAAAATACACCTTATACCAATATTAATCTTCGATTTAATATTCCCCAACCTAATAAATCAATATATAAAAAAAGTTTAAAATACTTTGGACCTTATTTCTGGAATAATCTATCTACCTCAATTAAAAACACACCTGTATTATCAAACTTTAAAGCGAAAATTCTTTTAATGATACATTCCTAACCATAGTAAACCTTATGTACATAATTAATAGTAAACCTTATGTACATAATTTTGATTCATAATTTTTGTTGTTCTTGTTCTTATATTGTTTTGTTATGTTTCATGGGCAGAATTGTAAAAAGGCCTGGCCTAATTTCTTACCCAAATATAGATATTATTATTATTATTATTATTATAACTCCTTGCGGATATTAGCATCGTACACACCATCTATGAAATGGTCACGTAGTGTTATATCCTGGTCCGCCCTCGATCCACCTTTTCGGATTATCCGATCCATAAATTTTCTCAAGGCATAAGAAAAACTCCGTAAGGACTCATTCTGCCGCTGACGTCGCTCAAAAAACTGCTTCTGTAATTGAGACAACGATAACGTTTCGCCAAACGCCTCTGTCAATGCATTGAAGATAGTATGCACATCCCCTTGTGCATTTCTGATCCTAACTTCTTCTCTAGCATCACCTTCCAGATAGCGATAAGCGTATTTAGCCTGCTCACTTGGACTAAGCTGTAACGTGGAGAGACAACTATTGACATCCTCAATCCACTCGTGTATTTTAGGGTCTTCTGCCGTACACACACGACCTTTATATTTCTTGGGTTCGCGATCATTACCAACGACAATTACAGATCTGTTATTCGATATAGATGAGGTGTTCGGTATTGCACTGCTGTATTGCGGTTGTGTTGTATTACCAGCATTAGTTTCCACTGGATTGCTGGTAGCTGGTGATGGAATGAATTCTGGACGTGGTGGTGGTTGATTAGTGGTGTGTGGTGTTGAAACTCTTCTGGACAACAACGACAATTCATTTTCCAGGTTTGCAATTTGGCGTTTATACTCTCCCGCCAAAACATGCGCGGGTGTGCCTCCCTCGGCCATGCCTGCTATCAGACCTGCACTGTCAACAAATTGCACACCTAAAACGGGAATGTAAACTAATAGTGCTATCACTAAAAGAACCAAACTATACACGCGCATTGAATGTTAGTGTATTGAATCTATTATTATTAGAGTTTAATTTCAATACCACTTTTTTTAACAGGTTTAAATTTCTATTTTTAGATTAATTTTGGAATAATAAGAAACAATGATATCAAAAAACAAATGATGTAACCAGCATTTAGCCAATAGTTTATCAGGATGTACACCATCAAGCATTAGATTAAAATTCCAGGAATATCACAATTTCCTTCCTTTACCCTTGTGATCTCTCAATAAGTCGTTAGAAAAACCCAACGTTGGTTGATTTAATAAATTATTTAACAAATTAATCTCTCCATTTATTATCTTGATATAACCACCGAGGATGACATCGTCTTCTGCAAATATTTCAGGGTTTGGATGTCCTTTCGATTGATTATACTTACTAGCAGAAACTGGGGGTATCTCTAAAAATTTCACTGAGCACCCTGGTTTACTATTCACAATAGAAATTAATCGTCTGTACTGTCTTAACACGAGTGCAACTGGGTCCCTACTTTTATCACCGGCGTAAATATATCGCCCCTCCTTCACTGACAAATCGCAAGTAGCTAACCATACATATACACTCACAGAGCCAAAATCACGTGCATAAGTGGGAAAGTTTGCCTCAAATAATTCAATAGCTCTTGCTGTGGTAAAACCAGAATGACACTCAAACCTAATATCAACAGAATTAAGACGGTACTGATTTCTTAAATACAGGCCTTTACTGTCAGACAATAAAATCGGGACTGACAGCCGTCTGCCACTAATTGCAGGTAATGGTTTTGTAATAAATTTTTCAAGCTTCGAAAAGATCATAACAATATATATATACGCGTCACAGTACTACAATATGCGACAATATTTAGATAGATAGTTAATACTTCAATTAAAAACTACATAAAAATTACAGTTTACAAAAAGAATAAACAACAAAACGAACGCTAATCTGTAATCAAGCATGTGACATGCTCTTCAATACGCCGCCATCTTCTCTTCGGGAAAATACTCGAAGTTGAAAATATTAAAACCGGAAAATTCTTCCCATAAACTTGTTGGCAATCCTGTCACCGACGCCAATTGTAACCGAGCATTAGGATCGAAAGGATTGCCAACTCAAACTACAGGTTGTAGACGTTTATTGTGTAAGTAAATTACAAAGAACAACGCAGCAGTGCTGTCGGCTTGTCTCGTAATCGTTCTGATTCTCCCTCGTCTCCTGCACGCTTGTCACGTGACTCCTCCATACGGGTTAAGACCACTAGTGAGTGACGGGGTGTACAGGCATGTGTATACCAACAACAAAACCTATTCGGCCACATTTAAAAATAGACTGACGTCTTCTTAATATATTTAGGTATCTACTCCTCAGTTCATCCTACTAAATTTCGGGATTTGTTAACTATATAAGCACCATCCGATTAGGGGCTTCAAGGATTAGGACTATGGGGTGGAAAACGTATGACAATTTAGACTAAAACTTGCAAATGATCCATCGACTCATTGGGTTAACATTGACTTTGGTTACTGTCCAATGTTGAACCAGTGAGCAACCAGTTGACTCAATTTCCTACTAAAGGTCGTTCTACTTTTAGATAATGTTTCGAGTACAACAATAAAAGTTCTTGTTTCATTTCACAATGTTAGGGGGTGGCAAAGGCTTCTGGGGGCGCCATGTACCTACACTTGACGGCAAACGGTAGCAACTATAGCGTGCTCTCCATGGGCGATCGCCTCGATGAATGTCAGGATGGGAGAAACTGTAATACCCAAACAAATTTCGGGTTAGGCCTACAGACGTCTAAGGGACCCCCCCCCCCTCGCCGAAGATAATTTGGAAAATTGACGATCACAATCGCGTTTTCTTGCTATTCCAGTTCCTGAATACAGTAGGTTGTCTTATATAGCTTAACGTACGTGGCAGAGTCGAATTCCAAGCAATCGTTTATATTCCACGGAGACAGGGTCGTCGGAGCAAATTTTGACTGCTATTGTGTTGCAATATAGTCCACCTTAGGTGGCGTACCATACTCCTCGTGGTGTTTCGCTTGAGTATAGCTTATCCCGCTTTACACTGATGTAATTGAAGCAAAATTCTGTTCCAAATTATAAATGTTCCATAGGCCGATTAACAACCAATAGCTAACTGCGTTGCAATATCATTACCCTTTAACTGGGCTTCAAATTGGGCCAATTATGTTTATATAACGTTACGCCATGGTTCACAATTGTATTATACCCATTCAAACAGAGCATAGCAGACAAATTAACTGCGTGACAAACAGGGTCATCTAAGCGGATACAATACGTTAAATTACTGTCCAAAGTTTTAGGAAAGACCCCAGGTTAAATGAAGGGCTGCCATGTTGCTAGGTAGCAATGGCCAGAGAGGGGTTTCTTGGGCCATGGAATCAGAAAAGTGATGGCTTACTCGAATCCCTAACAACCGCCTCATATGCGTTTTTTGCTGTTATTCTAACCCACGAGTAAATCAACTTTCAATACTTTTTAAATCGTTTTGTAACCGAAATCCCACTTTATGCCGACCTGAATTCCAACCATCTAATCTGACTGTTGCAGCTGCATTCACAAATAATCAAAGAAGAGTGGCTTCAGACAAAATGTTTTAATCCTTAGTCAATTTAGTACAAATTCTCGTTATTCAATTAAACGAAAAGTAAAATTAGTGTTTTATTAGTCTCGGTCACCCAGACCCCCCTAGTCTTCAACGCACGGAGGGTCTGGGTCGGTTCTCAATTATTGACGAAAATTACTGGATAATCTACCACATAAAAAACCAAACTCCCGGTTACGCATGGGCAATGGAACCCTTTGGCTAAAGTCTCGGTAAGTGATAGATATTATGAAGCCGGGCCGATTTTGATAGATTCTATAAGGCGAGGATAAAATATATCCCACAATTCACTTGGCACATCTATTATTAGAAACAAAATAGAGACGATACAACAGCATGAATCGTGATTAAGGAGATTGTGAGAAGCCATACGTTTGATTCATGACGAGAGAAAATTACCATTTCAATTAAAAACTTTAAAACAAAATTTTAGAGTGTCATTGTTGACAAGCGAGATGTGTTGATAGATTCAGCACGTGGTAACTTAAAAGACTGGATAATCCAGACAGTGACCGACTTTCTGTCAAATTTTGAGGACCCATCCAGACTAATATTCGTAGAATATTTGTTTGGATGATAAGAGACTAGTGTTTTATTGGATTTAAATAATTGTTATCAGACTTTCCCTCCCCAATTTAGCACAAACAGAAGAAGACAAGCCAACAGTTTTCAGAAACATGCAAGCTATAAATCCTTAAAGCCAACACTTTTCAAAACAACAAATATTTGGGCCCTCGGCGCTTCACCAAGTAAAACAGAAAACCTTCTACAATATCTACTCTTATATCCAAATAAAGTACAAGCAGCGTGGATTTCAGTTGCAGTATAATGGTCCCAGAACTAAAACTTCTTGTAAAAATCTTATTTTGGCTGGGCAATATGAAAAGGAATTATAGGAAAAGACAACTAAAGAAATTGATCTAGGCAGAATTGTAGGTACTTTCGAAGATCCTCCCACATCCAATATACATATATGCCCAATATGACTAGTACAAAAATCGGATGGAAGGTGGCGAATGATAACCCGAAAATAACAGCACAAATGAGTTCATTGATCCTAATTTATGTACAGTTTATAGACAAAATCAGCTAACGTGTCACGTGACTTGAAATGTATGTTTACATTTGTCTCGAAACGAGGCTACTTTATACTTGGTAGCATTCTAAGCGCAGTAAAAATATTTTAAGATTTTGTAAGAGCCAGTGATTAACTTTGCATTGTTTAAAATAACTTTTTCGTATTATAGATATACCAGTAATAAATAATTGATTTATACGTGCAGTTGTAATTAATCTTCGATTGATAGTAGACTAAATTAGCTACCACTGCCAGCAGCGAATAGGCTATCGCGGTACGCTGAATTGACGGCATTACGCATTGTTGTTGATGCATGCCATGGCCTCTTCTACTTCACAGCATTGTGTATGTTGTTCTAACCACGTCGGTTGTTTCGCGTGTGTTACAAAGCTTATAAAACAATGGACCAAATCCCTTCGTAGTCCCCCCCTCTAAGAAAAGTCCAGTCACATGGGCCGAATGGTTAAAACAAGGAGGTAAAAAGAACGTTGATGAAAAATAGTTATAAAATTCTTTCGTGAAGCCTACGCCCATGACATATTATACGCAGCAGAATATCGGCGTGAGTCTGTGGGCAGTGTGGCGGATGTATTTTACTTTATTAAAGCCAGGTGTTATCGATCAGGTGTACTCGAAGCAACAGGCAAAGTTGAAAAACACGCCTCTGTGCACACAGTTCACTGTCCGTGTAAAGGGGGAAGTGGAGGACACTGTAACCACGTATTCGCTCGAGAGTCTAATATTTCAGTTGAGTGATTTTTCGTGTTTGGCAATAAAGAAAACATTCCGATTGATGAGTGTTGCACCAGTAGGGCACAAACTTGGCACATTCTCCGGGCAAAAAATATATGCCCGTTGCCTATCATGGGAACGCATTTTACACGTGCAGTAACTGATCATAATAATGAAAGGAAACGAGATCCTGTTAGATGCAAACTCCTTGATGCTAGAGGTCCTACGATTAAATCCAGCTTAGAAAAGGAACATGTTGATTCTCAAGTGGAGTATTTGAAAAATAAAGAAAAACCTCCCCCGTTTTCGTATTTGTTGAGCGGTCAACAGCCGGGCGTCCTCATTGATACCGTATTCGGAAGCTTGCCAGTCGGTTCGTGTTTGTCATACCAAATGCAAGATTTTGGTCGTCCAAGTGCCAAATTCTTAGGTAATTTTATAAAAGAAGTACAAATTGAAAATATGCCCAAGTTTATTGACTTTCCGGATATCCCAATAGGTAATCCTAGTGAAAACACTTTCCATCTAGATGTGCCGGATTTGTCCGTATTTTTAAACATGCCACTCGGTTCGTGTTTGTCATACCAGGGGTGGGGTGGGGGGTAGTGGTCTAGACCTCTAGCTGCGGCTGTGGTGTCGAGTCCTGGTGTGAGCGTATGTGGCATGGAGGTAGGGACGCCTTCTCAACCTCGTGGGTTTCCTCCGGGCACTCCGGTTTCATCCCACTGCTAAAGACCCCTACGCGCAAGCGAATTATTGAAATAAAACTTTAAAAAAACATGTTAGTCCCGAAGTGACCTAGTTTGTGTTGAGTGGACGTTAAATCCCATTTCTATTTCTCTCTCTTGTCATACCAAATGCAAGATTTTGGTCGTCCAAGTCCCAAATTCATAAGTAATATTATAAAAGAAGTACAAATTGAAAATATGCCCAAGTTTATTAACTTTCCGGATATCCCAATAGTTAATTCTAGTGAAAACGCTTGAAGAAAAACTAAATGAAAAAAAAGCAAGAGCAATTTCTGCCAAAAAAATGCAAAATCAAACACCAGGATGTTTAGTTTTTGACGCAGGACTATCAGTGCACCCGTCTATGGACATACCTTTTTTACCAGTTGGTAATTAACACACTTCTACAGAAAACGCACCGTCGCACAGTTTTTCACCCTTAGCGTTAATTAACTCCTCGGACAGTTTCTTACCCGTGTTAATTAACACCCCTTATTTACAATTTTATCGCCGTAATGCCCAGTAATAATCGGGAAAATAATTTTCTTTCGATAGACCTACAGATAACGCCCAGACAGTTTTCTATGAGGGCCACAGATTTACCGATTAGTAGTTCTCAGTGTATGAATATACTTGTCACGGATTTTAAACAAATATATTGATATGTTTCTAGAATAGCACAACATGGGTCTGTTTTCTCTCTTGACTAGTTCGTCATGTTGCAATTCGTAATCCGTGCAGTAACCTAGTATAACAACTTTTTGTCCCTTCTTGTTTCTTCAAATGTTAGATACGAATCTACCGTAGCAAAGATCTCTCTATGTTTCTTTGCAAAAATATAACAGAAAACATAAATATAAAGAAACTTATTTTAACAAATGTTATAAACCTACATAATGCAGCGTTATTAGGGATTCTTTCAGAAGTACTCAGTAACATGGCAACAACTGTTTGTGGAGGTTCTGATCCCCCACCCTTTTCTGTCATACGTAGTCGAACAGTTCCATCTTTTTGTGTTGTCCATAAATTTTCCGCAGGATAAAGAGTGTTGAGATCTGTAAATATCATTATTTAATACTGGTTTAGACAACAATTTTTCTTTTAATCAAATCAGTGGCGGCACCAGCCGTGTGTGGTTGGAGGGACAAAGCCGGGGCACAGGCAGAGCTTTATTTAGGGTTATCGGGGCCTCCCCCAGAAAATTTTGGAAAACTTGCCGCCGGAAATGCACCCTGCTATATATATTTCAGGCACTGATCGTTGAGATGAAATGTCAAACAACGAACTAGCGAACCTTGATGAAGCCCACCCACGAGCGCCAAGGTAGACAGTCCTTACGGAGGGTGTGAGGGACCTCCCCTAGAAAATTTTGAAAAATAGAATGTCGGAAATGCTGTGTGACAGTATTCAGCCGGACATCGATCGTCGAGATAAATAGATTTGACCAGATACCGTCCGTCGCCTAATCACTAGTTTATCCGAACATAATGTCAAACGAACGGACTTGCGAACTTCAACGAAGAAGGCCTACCCTTGGGGGGTATTGGGGACCTCCCCAAGGAAATTTTTAATAATAAACTGTTCGAAATGCTGCCTGGCAGTTTTCAGGCACCGATTGTAGGGATAAATATAGAGTTGATCGGATGCCGCCTGTAGGCCGATCACTAGTCTATCCGACCCCAGCGAGGAAAGTGTCAAATGAACGGACTTGCGAACCTCAAATATGCTCCCAATAATTTTAAAAGTAGACAGTATTTCAGACATTGATCGTCGAGATAAATAGAGCTTACCAGATACCGCTTCTCGCCAAAGCACCAATATATCCGACCAAAGAGGACAGTGTGGAGTGAGTGAATTGAATGAATATTTTCGACACGATATTTTGGGAAATAGACTGCCGGAAATACAGCCAGGCAGCATTTTAGACACTGGTCGTCAAGATAAATAGAACTGACCAGATACTGTTGTCGCCAAATCACCAGTTTATCCGAACAGAGAGAGGGGTGTCAAACGAACGGATTGAGCGTATCATGTGAATGCATATTCTCGTCGGATTGAAACTATACCCCAAAACTTTGAGGATCGTTAAAAGCACTTCTCAAGTAGGTTTACGACAGGATGGGCGTGGTAAGAAATCATTCTACACGCAAGTCTGTGACTGAGTGGGGATGTAGGATTTAATGCCCGTAAAAGGTATTGATTACAGGAACGTATCACAAAATCTTTTTTTTTTCTAAAAAAATTATTGGGACGGGGGGGGGGGCAAACTGAGGGCAGACCAGTTTTAATGAAGGGGGGGGGGGCAACCACTGAATCATTGATTATACTCAGGCATAAGTAGAAAATGCTCATGATCGAACATAGTCACGGTTTTGATGTAGGAAACAATACACCAAAATTCACCACTGACCATTCTCAATCAGATAGAATCAAATTGATCATGTTCCAAGTTGACCAATCAAATTGCCTATCACTCAACTTGGCCTAAGCAGACATTGCTCATGGTCAAAATATTGGTATATTGAACCAATGGCCAAAATATTGGTATCTCCAACTCTGCCTGTAGTTCTAAAATACATTAGTTTAAAATGGATAATAAAATTAGAAACTATTAGCCAATATTAACAGCATTATCAAATATGCATATCTACATAAATCTTGCTGACTGTCAAACTCAGCATCAGTGATCATACAATCCGCATGTTTACAAAGTGGGGCTGACAGTTAGATGGACCATACTAAATAATTCCCCACTTCATGGAAGTAGGTGACAAAAATATATTGTATCATATTTACAAACTTTTTGATGTATAATTTGAAGAATGTGTTTCAGAAATTATTGTAGGTTCTGGTTGATCAACAGATTCTGAATTTTCTTTGTTTCCTTCTGGTACTATTGTTTTAGTGGATTCATTCACTTTATTGTTTTCATTTATATCCATTCTACAAAAAATAAAATATACAATTTTTTTATTTCTATATGTACAATACTTCAACTTTTTATTTGCATATTATGTCCATTAAGGACAGTATACAAAACATACACATATATCAATGTACATGCATACAAAAATATATTTAACGTGGAATAATATGTGGAAGCCATTATTTACGACCTGAGTTATGATGCAATTAATAGCCAACTGTATAATCTCTTCTGGTAATGCAATCTGTACTAAAGACTTGATCTGGCAATAGCCAGATGTCTAATCCTTTGACATGCTTTGTCTAGAAAGGGTGTTACAATATAGACTCTATATACTGTAGAGGTTACCTAAGTCTGTAAAATATCTTCTTGTTTATGTATTGAAATGTTAGTGACAACAAGAACTAGGCTAACAAGAATATGTCTGGAAGTTTAAAGTGGAACATTGACATATGGTAATCCCATGAGTTAAAAACGTGGTTAGTCGCTCCCCTAGGTGCCCATATAAGTACACTGTCTTGAAATCCAGGGTAGCGTCTGTGTAGTTGACCAATCCGATAAAGCACCTGGTCAATTTCCCGGGGCTCAATTCTGACTCATGCACGTAACCTCTTTATAAGAACATTCGAAGTTTAAGTTTCTTTTGATATCATTCGAGAGATTCAAGGGGAAGTTCCTACCGTGAGATGCCCTGGCTCACAAGCCGGATTCAGATATCATGATGGGGCGGTAGGAAATACATTTTAGATACCATTGGGAGGTTGGGAGAACACCCCAGCCTTCCCGGGCGAGAGGCAATAATATTGTAGTCACCTGTATTATGGATGTTAGATAGATATAAAAACATATTTAACGTAAAAAGTGTTCCAGTGTCAGTTATTTGAAGATCGGAATAATTGATCATATTTTAAACAACGTGAAGTCCGAAGAAAACCCTAGACGACAGTCACAAAGAGACACGGTAGTGTCACAAGGGTTTACATGTATAAGAGAAATAACAAGTAGATAGGACAGGGCGAAGGCCACCTTGAGACGAGGCTAGGCTGGTCTCGAATTAAGACCGGACTGCGACCATGTAATTTCCCCATAAACATTGCAGTATGGGGACCATATGGGAGAAAATGGCCGTGGGCCCAGTTCATACCACAAGGTTCCCATACTGGACCCCTAATATCTTCCCACATACTTTATTTTCATATATATTAATATCACAGAGACAAGCCAAATGATACAAGGCAATATGGGATCTATATAAGATTTCCCACATTAACAACTCTGTTTTTGTATACATGCGGCCAATGTGGTGTCCATATAGGATTACCCATTTGTGTATCTGGGGCCAATATGGGTTCTATATGGGATTACCCACATTAACAACTCTATTTTTGTAAACAAGGGGTCCATATGGAATTACCCATGTGTGTATCAGGGGATAATATGGTATCTGTATGGGATTGCATTTTTTGCATATCTGGGATCAAGATGACATCCATATGGGATTACTTATTTCAGTTCATTATTGAACCCACACTTTTAGTTTTGTATACCTTGAACCAACATGTGCACCCAGAGTCTGTGTGGTATGGATATGACATAACCACATTCCTGTATATTATGTACATGGGTCCAATATGGTATCCATATGGGAATACCAACATGTGTATCTGGGGTCAATATATCTGTGTGGCATTTCACATATAATATATATCTGATTCCAATATGGTATCGATATGGAGCTACCTATTTTGGGTCCAAAATATTATATATATGGTTTATTTACCACATATAAAATAATTATATAGGTCTCGGTCCAATATGGTATCCATATGGGCCCCATAAACATTGCAATATGGGGAACATATGGGGAAAAATGGGCTGTGCCAGATCATACCACAGGGTTCCCTTACTGAACCCATATTATCTTCCCACATACAAATGTAGGCAAATACACTTCATTTTCATATCTATTAATATCACAGAGATACGCCAACTGATATAATGGTTATGTGTACTTCTTTCTTACATGTTGTTGTTCTTGGTGTTTAACGTCCGCTTCCACCGAAGGTGATATCGCAGACAAGTCTTATTTTTTCCATTTTCATTATCTTAGCGCACGCGCAGGGGTCTTTGCTGTGGGGGGAAACCGGAGTGCCCGGAGGAAACCCACGAGGTTGAGAAGGAGCCCTTATCTCCATGCCACATACGCTCACACCAGGCCTCGAAACCACAGCCGCAAGCCAGAGGTGACCGGCCAGCTAGAGGTCGAAGCGCGGCACCCTAGACCACTAGGCCATCCCAACCCCCCAATCTGATAATCTGACCTTATATGGTGCCAATATGGGATTACCCACATTAAAACTCTGTTTTTGTAAACATGGGGCCAATATGGTGTCCATATGTATTTCTGAGAATAATAATTAATATGGTATCTGCATGGGATTACATAATACATTTTGTATATCTGGGGCCAACATGGTACCTATATGGGATTACTTATTTGCGTATGTAAACTCATTATTGAACCCGCACTTTTACTTGTGTGTACCTTGAACCGATATGCGCAGATGTGATCACCAACTTGTGCACCCAGAGTCTGCGTGATATAGATATGAAACAATGACATTCATGTGTATTATGTAGATGGGTTTAATATGGTATCTAGATGGGATTACCCACCCGTGTATCAGGGGCCAATATATCTATATGGCATTTACCACATATAATGTACATCTAATTCCAATATGGTATCCATATGGGGTTACCCACACCTGTTTCTGTTTCAACGTGAATTTAATATCATTTAGAAGTTTGTGCAAATCTGCTATATGGCCAAGATTAGTTTTCCAAATGAGAAAGAGGTTGTCCAGATATCTTCTACAGTTTAATCTGGTAAAGAGCAATTCCGCCGTAACAAACGTACATTTTGAACTCGTCATATTTTTATTATTTCCAATATTATCTAACCACGAATAATTAAACACTTTGGTTTTATTTAGTATTAAAAACATATGATTTAAATCAATTGACATATGGTTTTATTTGTTCATGGACACCGGAAATAATTATTGGCTCCTCAAAGTATAGGTAATGGACGTACAGAAATGAGCACCATAATTTGCCTGTATGAACATATAGTTGCAAAACTCTGAATTGTCCGGTGGAATTAAAAAGTTTTACTCCTTGTAAGAAAGGACACTAATACTAAATGTGCACTGCATGATCACATTTGGATTCTTGTAATCCAGTAAATAAGAAATTATTGTGGTAACAGACGTACATATTTTTGGTAACAGACGTACAAGTGCAAATTGCAAACCCATTACATGAGATATGTAAACTTTCAAATAATCGGACTGATAGATAATAATAATTATTAACTCATTTGAATTAATGGAGCAGTTACTTTCAAAAAAAAAAATACTCCTTGAATAAAATATTGTGACCTAAAATTTGGGTAGCGAACGAACACACATCTTTGAAACCCCTTAAGTGATTCAGAGAATTTTCTCAAGTGTTTTCTTTTTACGGTCATAATAACAAAAAATGGGCGATGTTAGCTTTGGATATGAGTTTTTGAACAGTTCCATAAATAAATATGAATGATATAGATAAACTGTAAATACCTGATTACATGAAATACTGTGAAAAGTAACGGACGTACATCTATGAAAACCAAAGTTTTACTGGGAATTTTTTCAAATCTTTGCTTTTAAGGACCTTATAATAAGAATGGGTTATTCTTGTTTTAGATATGAAGTTTTAAACAATTCCATACGTATAGATATGAATGAGAGAGAAAAAATGTAAATTTTTGGTAACAGGCGTAGGTTCTCATAGCAATATTTTTCATTGTTAGTTACTTTTGCAAAAATATATTATTTTTATATTTTAATGTATAAATATCATGTTTATATACATTGTCAGATAATTAATGCCAAATCGTTCATCATGATTCAGAATAATCAAACAAACACAAAGTAAGAAAATACAAAAGAAAAAAAAAATTATATCAAGAATGAAAACCTTGACACTATACCAAATAAAAAAATCGGAAGAGAAGAGTTTTCTCCCAAATTTAAATTTGTCTTCAAAATATAGATTATTTCTCACCATAAAACACTATTTATCGGTCTTCTTTTCACCCAATTGTATACTTTGGAGTGGAATTGCTCTGAAGATTTACGTGTAATATAAATAGTTACTCTATAGGTAGATTTAGTCTACTGTCGTATAGAAATTGTTTTTATTAAAGATTTTATATTTTAAATAAAATACCAGTCAAAACGCTAAAAATTTAGTGATGCACTAATCTGGACCTTGCAGAGATTATACAGATTACAGTAAAATCATCCTAACTGAGTAGTATACCAAATGACAGACTATAATAATATGTTTACCATGAATAAAAAAATATAGAGTTTATTCATGAATGAAATTGTGATACATGTTTTCACTTTAAGAAATACTCCACCCCACCTTTCGAATCAAATGCCCATCTTTGTGGAGCTTTAAAGCAAAAAGAATCGCTAATATTTATTCTTTAAAAAAACCCCAATTAGTCAAAGAAATCAGGACCGGTTATTATTAATAAAATTTATTATGAATACAGCATAGCTGGTAAGAGTTTAATGACTATAGCAGATTCTGTACTCAAATTATATAATATCTAACTTTACTGTGGAGGTCATCAAGTTCAGCATGAAAACCTGTCAGCGAGTCATCCTATAAACCAATTTAGTCTCTTGAAGTCTTTTTGGTCACTGGCTGAAATTTAGATTCTACAATGTAGAAGTATGTGTATAATTAGTACTAACAAGAAGAAACTGCCGAAAGTGGTACACATCTCTGCAATCAGTTCACAAAAGTTACCCATCCTTTCCTACTATAATAGGCTTAATGGCTTTTGGGTAAAACAAATAAAATGAAAGGTTTCAAATTTTCTTTATTTCGAAAAATGTCTTTTGGCAAAAAACAGATACAAATGAGTTGGCCATTTTCTCTGGAAACAAGTGCATGAAAGTACTTATATATAAAAGTTTTGTAATAATATAAGAATGGATTTGAATAGATGTTTCTTTTTTCCCAGTTATTTTGATTTGACAGAATATTGGTAAACTCTGAAACAAGAAAGATGTCATTTCCAGAAAGGTGACTATATCCATTAATCTGGTCTTTTTAAAGGTTACTCCATTTGAAACGAGGGTAATTCAAATACTCTCCAAATTGGAAGAAGAGATTCAAGAAAGCATAATAATAAAACATGAAACCAAATAAAAAGTTTTGGTATTTTTATTAGACTGATTTGGTGCTTAGAACTAGAAAATTCATCGAAGTTACACGGTGTAGGGTAGCGCACTTGATATTATCATTAAAATAGTGTTTAGCATGTAATATGAAATGATTATACATCAGAAGACACTTGTATTAAATTAGTCTTAGTTCGGCTATAATGTCTAGTCTAAATAGTTTACTGTCCATATATGTGTTGTCACCACAAATAAGCTCACTACAGTATTTAGTGCCAAAATTTATATATTGGTATATCAACACAGATCCCATATGAGTCCCATATTACATTGATTTGTACCCCCACATGAGTCCAATATAGTACCCATATTACAAAACCCATTTAGTACCCCTATGGTTGAGCCCATGTGGATCCCATATGAATGTTGGGTGCAAAAATGTTGGGGGTCCCGTATGGGCTCCCTATAATGGCCCCATATTACATGACACATGGTACCCATCAATGAATGTTATCAAGACAAACTATAACCATGGCTTTCTCAACACAAGCTAATTATTAGATTCTCAAATGTTAGAAGAAGAATAAAGTATTATAAGATGTTAAACTAGTCTTGTCATCCAGAACCTGATAAAAAGACCCAACACTGTCACATATTTACAATACACTTTTTTTTTAATAATTTTCCTCCGGTGTGACATTTGAAACAGTGTCTTATTTGTAATAGTGGCCATTATCTAACAAATTATATTTAACCGATAATCTGTTAATGGTTGTGTAGCAAAGCAAATTTCATTTTTTTAGAATTGTTTTATTTATAGCCTGGTTAATTGTTTGGGTTTTTTTATAGTCTGTAGACAAATCAGGGTTCACCAAGCCTTTTTCATAGTGGGCCAGATATAACTGAATGAATGCCGAGTGCGCTTCTGGTGCACATAATTTCTGTAGTTATTGTGGCTTCTGATATTCCAGCCAATCATAAGGCAACAGTAGTGTCTCTGGTCAGTAACAAGTCTGCACATGAATAAAACCTTGGCCTAGGTACAACCCATACCCATAGTAGAGTGGTTCAGGCTAAAAAATGTTTTATAACAAACAGACACTATTTCGGGACAGTAAAGACATTATATGATGAGACTTACTATAAAAACTTCATTTATCAACAATAAAAGTCTGACCACGTTTGATTTTTAAGGATACATAACCATTTGGACATATGTTATAAATGGCTCAAAATCTTCCCGGCTTCCATAATCAAAGGAGTTATCTCTTAGTGAGAATAAGAGCTATGTCCCTTGGCTGTACCAAAAATAATATGCTCCAAGCTACGCACGCCCGTTAAACGAAATAACTTTATCGCAGTCGGAAAACATCGTTTATTTCCTTACTGCGAAGTAACAGAATACACTATGAGACGATTGGATTTGACATATGTACGCATGCGCAAACATCATGCAAAATTCCTTCGTTCATCTAAAAAGGTTTTGACTTGCAACCATTCATTTTACCTGCCAATTGTTTTTTATTTTATTTTTTAGTCTTCCGATCCGAAGTCGATTTTTTTTAACTTGGCAATTGTGCTTTTATGACACTTTCACAATCGCCGCAAATACTTTTTTTCTATTTAAATCAGTCAAGGTCACATCGGCGGATGTCCGAGTCTCTATTTATTAAATTAATTTCACTTGTGTCTGCCGATGGAGTCTCGTAAACTATCCCGGAAAAAAGGGGTGTCAAGAAAATCGTCGTATGATCTCATACATTTAGTGGACTTACCCTTACTTTTACTCAGCTTCCTAGTCTTTGTCGTCAGTCTATTTTGAATGTATTTGTCACCAAACGTCACACAGTCGTCATGTAAAGCAGTCATGATAGAACAATGTCCCGAAGTTGTCAGGAATTTATTAACATTTGTCTAGCATAAGCCTATTTGTGATTTTTGTCATAGGTAGTTTGTTACAGTGCTCAAATCACAGGGGTACTTTTCCAATCCAATGTTGGATAGCAAATCATCTGTGGACGATGTCTTGCAGGGCTCAGTCTCAAATGTAGAAAAAATAAGTCCGTCGATCAAAGCCTATGGCTACAGGATGATTAAATAATATACTATGATTATGAAAATAATTTACTCCATGTTACCGAAAAGTGTCTGGAAAATAAAGACTATCAGTAACAAGTTTGTTTCGGTTATTTTCCGGTCTCAAATAGTTCTGCGTATTTAGAGCTAGCAAATATTTATTTCCTAATCAGGAGAGATCGTCGCGTAAACCAAGGTTGTAACCACTTAATAAAAGTAAATCTCGAAAGGTTGTAGTGAATTTATCTGGGCGATTTCACCTGCTTGAAAGTTAGAAATGAAACGAAGCTATTACAGCTAGCTCTGTATATCAATCACCAAAAATCAAATCAAGGAGTGAAATCGAAATTTTTGCTCATGTTCGCTATGAAATAAACACGCAAGTCGAGGCCCGTAATGAGTGTATTTTTTTACTTGGTGTTATATACCAATACATGTTTGTAAAAATACCTCGTGTGACGTATATTTGTTGCGACATCCGAAAACACGTGCGCGGCGCTAACTTCTGCTCACTTCAGAAGATTTCTCGACGGAGCAATCACACAGATAAGCGGGTCAGTTTTTATAAGGACAAATATTGTGTCTCTGAACCACTCTACCCATAGCATGTCATATTACTGACTGTGTACGATATGTGTTGTGAAAGAAGTTAAAACATGTTTTTTTCAGCATGAATATCACTCACTTCAAAATAAAAAAATATTCCTTTTGGAGACTAGAAATAGCCTTATTAAATTGTGTAAATTGTTAAAGGTGATCCTCAGAAATTTGGTTATTTCTCGGCAAGGGAAGATGTTAGAAATTATTATCTTATATCTATATGATCGTATTGATTCATTCTAATTATTCATTGCAATCAAATATCATAATGTTAAATAAATAATGAATATAGCTCACTACAAAAAATATTCGTTTTGAAGACTAGAAATAGGTTTTTGCTAAAATGACACTACTTCCAGTGATAACAAGCCAACAGTGAGGCTGATGTCCCCGTGCCTAAAAACCCAAAATAAATAGATTACACATTAATTAATGGCACATTTAATTTTTTCAAAAGTTTTGAGTAATAAAACTATACACTCTGTCAGATAGAATCAAGAATATCTTGTCCCAAAGCATCGACCAACGAATTTGCTTAGCTTTAGTATGGTGGCTGATAGTGGCCCTGTTAAATTTCGCCCTTTTCATAACGCGACATCACGACAATATTGACGCAATCATACGACACTTTATTCTGTCGTATCATCGCGTTATTGTTGTCGTAACGTCGAGATGTCGACTTATTGTCCTAGTCTCTTTCAACAAGTCACAAAAATACAGCTGTGCTCATTACATCATACATAAGTAGCAGATTAGATGAATATAAAAGAGAGAATATGAAAACGTTGATTAATTTTTTGTTTTCTCAAAATAATGACACATTTTGTGTCCACAAGTGAATTATATTTGGTATTATATTTTAAAAATCTAAAATTACAAGCAGGACCAAAGTGAGTTAGCTAAGTTAATTTCTTGAATAAAAAGTGGTGTCGGGAGGTATTGAACAAGTAAGCATTCATTGCCTCGTGTACGACACCCACCAATATATATAGATGACTGGGGCGGTAGTTTAGAAGGGATTGCAGAAGACTTTACATTTGTTTTATTACAGGATGGGAAGGGGATTGTAGGAAAAATCAAATCGGGCGACATTCTTTTCAATCAAAGCATTAGTACAACACGTCACCCCAATAGTTGCAGGAGAGATATTTTTATGAAGTGGTGAAAACGATTCGCGGATGTTATTGACCTTATCACATATTCATCCCTTGACATCACTAATGGAATCACCGCATTAGTACAACACGTCACCCCAATAGTTGCAGGAGAGTTATTTTTATGAAGTGGTGAAAACGATTCGCGGATGTTACTGACCTTATCACATATTCATCCCTTGACATCACTAATGGAATCGAGGCCTAGATGAGTAAAAATAGGTCCAATAATATCTTCAACTATGAACACACTCTAAAAGTCTCCCGAGCGTCTCTTATTTTGTTTTACAGATAATTTCAGAATCAGTAAAATAGTAGGCCTATCAATGATCTTTGATACTACTGGAAAATAACATGTCTAAAATAAATTGATTAAACAACATAGGGTGGTAATGATAAATATTACATAAGGGAAGCAGTCGATCGAAGGAAAAAGGTTTTTAAAAAAACACGTTTCAATATGACAGTAGCGGTTATGCATTTACACCCGAGGATGTCATTCTTTCATTGACAGTAATGATTGTGCCAAAGTTGAACAATGTCCATCTAGATTCGCGGCCTGAAGGTAGAGTGTTGACAGATCAAATGTTAAAAAACCCCAAAAAACCCCAGACCTATAACAAAGCATTTTATAAAACTCTTTTATTAGGGTTTCACACTGCGTAGCTTGTGTGAAACACCATTGTTTTTGTTAAGATTATTATTCTTATTATTATTTTTCTTTTCCATTTTGCTTATATCTCAGCAACTACTTGTCGGATTCGATGTCTTCGGTTTTACTGGGAAGTGGGTGTGACATAGAGTATAAAACTATTTTGAACGTTCAGCAACAATGCGAAATGTTCGAAATCACCGAAGTAGTCGTTTTTTTTAAAATATTGCCGTAATTTCAACAATAATCGTCGGATTTTAACATTTGATACATTTTGGCATAGTCGGAGACATGACACATAGTTACGGTACATAACATTACATTTTTGATATTTAACGAATCTTCGGAAATATTAGGCGCTAAATTTTGAAAATTTAAATTTCGACAAAAACTTTTTTATTAATAAATATTTTTTGATGGCCTTTTACCAAGGCTTAAAGGGACGTCTGATTTGGGCAAAATATGAACATTTTATTCAGTTTATCGGTTCTATATGAATTATTTATTATCCGATTTGTATAAAACAAAGTTCATATGCTCCATGGTCCAAAATGTGATTTTTTTTGTTACCGGTAAAGTTTCATGTCGGCACCGGAAGTAACGTATATTTAGCAAAAACAACAATTTTGACAGTTCGGTAACTCTTTTGGAAAGTAAAAAGAGACCAGGACAATAAGTCAACATCTCGACGTTACGATAAAAATAACGCGATGATACGACAGAATAAAGTGTTGTATCACTGCGTCAATACTGTTGTGTTATGAAAAAGACGAGATTTAGCATGGCCACCACCAGCCACCATACTTTAGCTCGAAATATTTATCATTGAACTCAGTCAAGACATTCACCTTTTGACCCCTGTTATGAACATTCAATCTGTTTGAAATTGATATCAGTTTCTTGTAAATGCACCTGTTACCTACAAAGATAGGTTGCCATACAACGAAACATATGCATACAGCAGCTAAGTTGTGCTGTGGCAAGACCCCAAAATGCAATTAGTCTGTTTAGTCGAGAATTTACAAAAGAATAAAATACAAAAGATTTGTCGGAAAACTGAAATAAAGGACCCATTGCATGAGGACAACTCCGCATGTATGCTAATAAAAGGCAAGCTGATCAAGAAGTCAATTTACAAGTAATTGACAGCGGAGGATGAGTGTGAGAAGCGTTTTATCAGATTTATGCTTGAAAATCTCCATCAAAATCTCAATACAGGAAAACTGATAAGCCGAAAATAAAAATGTAACATTCCGAGTTTGGAGAACATTGCGTGAACCCCTTTCGATTTGAAAAATAATTCCCCCATGCTGATAAACCCCGCAAAATATCCAGACTATTCTCATCAAAACTTCTAATACTCATAACTTCGCTCAAAATATAATAATTTGTCTGAAATTTTCCATGTGTTAATTTTTCATTATCTGTTTTTGAACTATTAAATCAACAACAGACTTCTCTTTGTCTAAATCTTACATAATGCATTTTCATGAATTCAGGTACATTGATTATAGCAAAAAATAATGAAGGAAATGAAATGAAATTGTGTTTAATGTCCTACTCTTCTGCACCTAACCTGGGCTAATGGAAGACGGGCATACGCCATACAGTGTGCTATGAGGGAAATTTTGCCCGGGCAACGGCGCTACGGCCTACTCTTTTATCGAATTCCAACTGTCAGGGAATCCTTTACGTGCACGCCAATGTGTATACAGACCTCGGTTTTTCGTCCCATCTGAACGACTAGACAGCTATCCCTGTCGGGCTCTCGGTTCTGCACCGCTGACAAGGGGAAACCACGTCGGAAAATCGAGATGAACTTTCTCGGCCAATGCAGGAATCGAACACCCGTCCTCCAAGTCTAGCGAGCCAGCGCCTAACCCACATGATCCACAATAATGAAGGAACACAATATATTAAAACGTATTTGTATTCTGCGTGAACTCCCGTCTCTCTTCAGGCTTTTCAAACTATTGAATATGAAAAAGAGCTTGTGTGGCATTTCTATCACTAGGCCATAGTTCACATAGTATTCTCAAGCTTAAGCTAAGAATATACTCAACTTTCAATCACAGTTTATTTGAAATATCTTTGATCAAGAAACACAAAACTTTGCACATAGTCTCTTATTGATGTATTTGATACATTAAAACAACAAAAGTTTTATAAAGGGATAATATTTCAGTTTCGAGTATATTCTTAACTTAAAGTAGCTAAGTCTCTAACACAATATTATCCATAGTCTTACACGTTGAAACACGAATTATTTGTCAATTGAAATCAACATTGATGTTGTTATCTTACCTTGAAAAGGTATACTTCTGATATCAAATATTTAGAACAAAATAAACATTTTACCATTGGTACACGTATCGTGTACCATAGGGCGTTTCAGCGTCATTTGTAACAAGTGACTAGAAAGAACGAGGCTAGACATATTCCACAACTCATGTCAAAGGGCGACGCCATAACTTATCTGGAGAGCATACGCAATAGACTGGAATAACCAGGCACTAGAAATTTTCATTCGATTGAGACTCATGCCGTATTTCGCTGCACATAACTTATTTGAAATTAAGAGTCGAAACGGAAACAATTGAAAGTAAATCAGTTCATATTCAATTAAATTACGTTATCATATGTAATTTCGATCCATTTGGGCCAATTTCTAGGTCCCAAATTAGTGATCTGGTCCGATAATATCCGTTTCAACATTGGTAATTGGCCGATAAGTGGCCTATCGGGGGAATCAGTATCGGCCGATACACAGCCATTTTGCTGATACTTGAGTTGCCGATATCTGTTCAAAATGTCACGGTAATTACCTTTAAAGTATTATTCGAGTTGTGAACAAATCATTATTTTGCTTGAGATGCGGTGCAACTAAAGAGCCAAGCGCATGTGCGCGTGGCTATTTTGACGTACCGGTAAGAGATGACTCTCATATGGACCATAAAAAGGAAAGAATAAACCGTATAAGGCGCCGTTATATAAATAGCCAGACACACGGCAACCAAAATAAAAGTTGTATTTCGGTTACCATAAAAAGTAAAGAATAAACCATAAAAAATCCTCACCGGTTTCCGTTATATAAATAACTACGCGCACGGCAACCAAAATAAAAGTATAAAATCCTTACCGGTCTCAATTTTTTTTTTACATCCTTATTCACACACTGTTTGAGAGTTCGGTTCTCTCAATTCGATTTTTGAGAAAACACGATAAAATTTTTGATTGAAATAGTGAAAAAGCCTTTTTATCTTTCGCAATAATATCTTACTGACGGACTGATGACACAAATAAAATCTGCTCTGTTTAGTCAAACAACTGAGGGGATCACGTGGCTAAGTGAGTAAGACGAGTGTTAGATCCCTGCTTTGGAAGTTCATCTCGATTTCCGACGTGGTTTCACCGTGTCAGTGATGCAGAACGAAGGGTCTGACAAGGACAACTATCTAGTAGTTCGGATGGGACAAAAAAACTGAGGTCCAGTGTACACATTGGCGTGCACGTAAAAGATCCCTTGTCGTCAGTTGGAATTCAATAAAAGAGTAGGCCGTAGCGCTGCTGTCCGAGCAAAATTTCCCTCATAGCACACTGTATGGCGTATGCCCGTCTTCCATTAGCTCAGGTTAGGTGCAGAAGTGTAGGACGTCAATTTCATTTCATTTCATTTTCAAACAACTGAATGGCGGTATGACGCACCCCAACTTTGGGTGGTTGTTTATTAAAAATATACATTATATTACTCCCATTAATTGTATTCCCTGACCCCCCATGTTAGGCTTAAATAGTTCTGCCAAATGATTCTAAAGAAACATATGAAGACTCCAGGTGAAAAACCGGTGATGACACGTTTTCTGACTTTTGAGTAAATGGAAATTCCCATTTCAAGCACTCATTTCTTCTGTTTGGAAGATTTTTTTTTAAATATTGCAAGTTTCTATGAAGAATGATGCATATAGAGAGAACATTTCAGCTGGTGCACACTCCCATAGCATTCCTAAGGTGTATTTTGGACATTACCAGTTTTTCCCTTTTATGCCTTTCAAAATACCCTCTGCAGAGAGTGACACATCCAATTGTTCCATACAATATTTATGGAGAAGAAAGAAGAGACCAAGGGATAAATTCAAGGGGAAGTAATCGGATAAAAGCATAAATCCGGCGGGACGATTTACCCAACACTACCCCAGTACCACCTCAATATCACCACATACTACCCAATTCTACAACATAATACTGCAAAATGTGTATATCAATTGAATTTTTTCAACAATAATTAGTTATACCGTGGGAATTGTACTTCAAATGCGATCACCGATGTCTGGCTGTTCCATTTGCCTCCCTATATCACCTAAAACAAGCAAAAACTGACCCAATACTATTAAATACTTATCAAATACTACCCATTATCATCAAATAACAACCTTATATTGTCAAATAACAAACCATTAGTTTAATTACTGCGACGAATATTCGATAATTCGCAGAGAATGGAAATGAATATGCAGTTATCTCCCTTTACAACCGATAAATAGATTTTAGTTTGCTATGCAGATTATTCATCTTCTTTTGTGTTGAAGATTATTTCCAAGTCGACGAAACTAAAATAAGAAAAACAAGTATTTTGTTGTGTATATTTTAATCATTGTGTGTAATTAACAACTGTATTATTACATATGATGGCTAGCAGTCTATAAATAACTATTTCAACCCCTCTATCAATCTGTTTCCCTTTTATGCCTTTCAAAATACCCTCTGCAGAGAGTGACACGTCCAATTGTTCCATACAATATTTATGGAGAAGAAAGAAGAGACCAAGGGATAAATTCAAGGGGAAGTAATCGGATAAAAGCATAAATCCGGCGGGACGATTTACCCAATACTACCCCAGTACCACCTCAATATCACCACATACTACCCAATACTACAACATAATACTGCAAAATGTGTATATCAATTGAATTTTTTCAACAATAATTAGTTATACCGTGGGAATTGTACTTCAAATGCGATCACCGATGTCTGGCTGTTCCATTTGCCTCCCTATATCACCTAAAACAAGCAAAAACTGACCCAATACTATTAAATACTTATCAAATACTACCCATTATCATCAAATAACAACCTTATATTGTCAAATAACAAACCATTAGTTTAATTACTGCGACGAATATTCGATAATTCGCAGAGAATGGAAATGAATATGCAGTTATCTCCCTTTACAACCGATAAATAGATTTTAGTTTGCTATGCAGATTATTCATCTTCTTTTGTGTTGAAGATTATTTCCAAGTCGACGAAACTAAAATAAGAAAAACAAGTATTTTGTTGTGTATATTTTAATCATTGTGTGTAATTAACAACTGTATTATTACATATGATGGCTAGCAGTCTATAAATAACTATTTCAACCCCTCTATCAATCTGTTTCACAGAGAATTACTTACGAATTATCTCTGTCACACATTACTGTCTACAACATGTTCATTGACTTCACGTGCCGTCAGTCATTGGCTAAACGGCTCGTGCATTGTTTACATAACACCTAACTGCTTCGGGCAAAATGGTGCGTTTTACTCATTTTAATACCCATTTACACTAAATAGGAAATATTTTTTAATTACAAATGCTTCAAACCTCTTTATTTATTTTTCTTATACTTCAAAAAAATGTTTGAGAATTTAATTTGTCGGCGTAAAAAAAGTTAATATGCCGTACTCATTAAGCCTCGTCGATGTCATGCTTATCAGTGATTGTAGCGGCCAAGCGAATATTCACTGCGGGATCAGTTTGCCCCTCTATAGGTATCGCCATGCGGTATGTCCTTTAACAAATAACAAACAAAAAAAACTGCTCATGTTTATATTTATTTTTTCATGTCAGTTAATAAGTTATTGCAAATTTACTGTCATTTGAAAATAAAGGTAATTTGTTTATTCCGAATGTATAATGCTCTACTCGTATATACATTAATAATAATAATAATAATAATAATTTATTTATAATGCGCCTATTACCAATATAAAATACTGCTCAATGGCGCAGTTAACATTTTGTGGATATTAGACATAGAAAAATAAAATTAAATTAAATGGATGATAAAATAAGTAAAAAATGCCATGTTATAAAGCTTATAATAAAATATGACATGTAAGAAACAAATTAAAATAGCTAAAAGTAATATAGGATAAAATAGAAACATTACCTAAAACATAATAAAATAAACTCGAATACATGTATTTAAAAGCCATAGTAGTCAACAAAAAGGTGTGTTTTTAAATTGCGTTTAAAACTTTCAATGCTATCAGATAGTTTAATTTTGAGTGGCAAGGTATTCCAAAGAAAAGGAGAAGCATAGGAAAAAGAGCGTTTACCATAAGATGTGGAAGGATAAAAAGGTGTAAGCAAGTTGTTATTTTGAGATCGGAGTGTGCGGGGTGGAGTATATAGGGAGATGAGAGATTTAAGGTAATCTGGCGAATTATCTGAATTTAATGTCGAGTACGTAAGTGTAAGTATTTTGAAGGTGATACGGTGTGATATAGGAAGCCAATGTAGATCATGTAGAACATTCCACCTTACTTAACAATTAATCAACGGGGGTTAAGATTGTTGATTGGGTAATCAAGTTCTGCTTTATTTATTTTATCTCTCGATTAAACTGCTACCAAATAATACACTTGACGATTCAAAGTCATACAATATTTATGGAGAAGAAAGAAGGGACCAAGGGATAAATTCAAGGGGAAGTAATCGGATAAAAGCATAAATCTGATCTTTTATGCCTTTCAAAAAACCCTCTGTAGAAAGTGACATTTCCAGTTGTTCCATACAATATTTATTTAGAAGAAGAAGGGACAATATTTATGGAAATGAAATGGTGTTTAACGTCCTACTCTTTTGCACCTAACCTGGGCTAATGGAAGACGGGCATATGCCATACAGTGTGCTATGAGGGGAGTTTTGCCCCGAGCAACGGCGCTACGGCCTACTCTTATATCGAATTCCAACTGCCAAGGGATCGTTTACGTGCATTCCAATTAGTACACGGGACCTCGGGTTTTCGTCCCACCCGAACGACTACGCAGCTGTCCTTGTCAGGCCCTCCTTCTGAATCACTGACAAGGGGAAATCACGCTGGAAAATCGAGATAAACTTTCTCGGCCAATGCACAATATTTATGGAGCGTCAGTAAGTTGGTAAATCTGTGTAACAGGGAACACTGGCTTGTTGTAAACAGGTTTATTGGCTGACTGCCAAAACATAAGCATGGCGCTTCTCGACTCCCAACATATGAATGGCGCATGCGCGCAAATTACATGACATGATTAACTGGACGCAAGTGTCTATAACAATGTTAACGCTACACTAATATACAGACTACTATACTGGTGTGACCACTTCTTCTTGGTCTTTATTCTCGTGGAATGACGACTTAAACACTGATTAGAGGGATCTGTATCATGGGAGGGGTATTGATGGACGACTTGTGCTTCAAGGCCCGTGTTGAACAGGGTTTCCTCAGGTTGCTGGTAACGATAGAACAGGAGGTATCTCAGAGATAGGCATGGTGGTATCTCCTTCGATATATGTGCTACTAGTTGACGGACCAGGAGCTACATCAGCAACGGACTCTTTAGGGGCCTCTGTTTCTAGTTCATACCCCGACTCTGGGCTCGGAAATGTGAGTGATGAGTCAGGAACACAATAATACTCAGTGACTTTAATCTGGTACGGCGCTGATCGTAGTTGGGAACCAGAAAATTTTTCACTGTGCGGATGATTAGTAAGACGGTGGCTATGCTTTACATCGGAAATATGTATTTGGTCGTTTGAAAACTGATCACGTTGTGTCCACATTTCTCGCGCGGAAAGTCCTCTACTGCGTATTCTGGCATTCATCCCAGTGGTGGTGATAGCAAGAGTTAAAGGAGTAATAAATCCTCAGTAATTAAACCGAAGTAATTCTTCGGTAAGTTCCAAAATTGCATGCTCAGCCACTGGATTTTTGATGATGTTCTTGGGTCTGCCGATATCTAAGGTGATGCCATGTTGCTGAAGGAGTTGGTCGTCAAGAAGACCCTTAAAGGCTGGGGCAGGATCAACTTGGATACTTATGGCGGCGTCTAGAGGTATCATAGCAATGTATAATTGTATGAGTGCGGAACGAAGAGTAGCCTTTTGTTCATCGTCTATAATGCATGAAGTAGTGTATGACGCGACTGTCTCTCGGAGAATAAGTACACATTGGCGATTTCGTTTCAGCTACAAATGTTAATCCTATTCGCTCAGGAGGTTCAGGTGTGGATTGTTCCTGAATAGTAACACGGATTTTCTTCAAAGATGCACAGAGATGACATCCGGTTGATGTTGAGTCGATGGCTGCATCGATGTCTAAAGCATAAAAATGTCTTTGAAAGAGGAGCTTCAAATGATGCTTACTTAGAGGGGTGGTTGAATTTTATATGTAATGCAACAAGTATGCCATCTAAGACTTGACGTGGGACTATGGTACATTCACGTGTACTAGAGAGTGGGTCATCGCGTTTCACTACTAGGAGGACATTCCTTCCAGTTGAAGCTGTTCGAAGATATCGCTTGATATCTTTGATATTGGTAAGTTTCTTCGAGGGTCTTGTTCCCTGGGTCAGATGAGTATGAACACGTCGAAGATCTGAACACTCGTGCTGCATCTGTTGCCATGTTGATAGACTCGTTTAGGATATTTATAGTTGCCAGATAAGACATCCTCTGTGAGCGTAGGCCTGATAACACATGTTTCACAAGCAGTAATAAATGTACAAACTCGGCAACTGGTTTCAGAAGATTCTGGGGCATTGCGGCTTGCAAAATTTGATGGTACATTGGCTCAACCGGGAAGATGCTGGATATTCACGTGGTATCGACTTGAAGTAGAAAGAAAGGTTGTCACTCGTGCATTGGCTGAAAATTCACCTCTACACAGCTTTTGACAAGCTTGGACGCAAGGTTTGCTGTCAGTAAGAACTGATGCTTGGTGTGCAGATTTATGATGTATGGTGAGAAATGCTTGATAGCAGCCGTTATGGACAAAGCTTCAATTTCGCAAGGCAACCAAGTGACTTGGTGTATCTTGAGTTTTGCGCTGAAAAAACCCGGCAAGATGAAGTTTTCCATGTCGAGAGACATACAGGGTAAAGCCAAGACCATTCATCTTCACAGATCTGTTACAATCCATAAACGGTCATTTGGTCGAGGGAGAATGATCTGTTTATGGAACTGAAGTGCATTCTGTCTTTCTATGAAAGAGGAGTCAATCCAAGTAATGAGTTCCCTGGAGTCTTTTCCTGCAATAACATCCTCGAGGGGGCTAAGGAGAGTGGAAGAATGTTGGATAACCCTCGACAATACTTTATATGCGCCAATAAACGATCGAAGGCCTCTGACGTTGTCAGGACGAAACGAAGTAGATAAAGCTGATATTCTGTGTTTTCCTGCTTTAATTGTTCCATCAGACCAAATCAATCGAAGAATTGTGGTTGTTTTCGGGCATATTATAGTCTTAGAGGAGGAGAGACGGAGGTTACACCTTTGACCAAACTATCTAATACGCCTTCTCATGTGTCAAGCAGCTCGTCTGGCGTGTTACTACCACAGTAGAGTTCATCAGCTAATTTTACAACAACACCTTCTGTTAACAGGTCACCTAAAACCCTACTTAACCCCCCTAAAGCAGTCTCGGACCCAGGCATGCCTATAGCGGAACGACAATACACGCGGACTCCTTTAAACTTCATGGAAGAATGTGACAAGGGTATCTGATAGAATGTTTTAGTTAAATCTGATTTGACATTGAACTTCCATTTAGTTATTGTTCGGAGAGTTGATTCAACGTCGGACATGAGGGACGGCTGAGGCTTGCTATTTTGTACGACTTCTCCGAATGCTGTAACTATAAAGAATCATTAAGCATTTGGTCGGCGGTAACAAGTATTTGGTCGGCGGCAGTGCCCGATTAACCTTGTGGGGGGTCGGGACAATTTAGGCAGCGATTTCATTGACGTTTAGAATTCGTTGACAATTTGAGTATTTAAAACAGACTCTTTCTCTTATGATGTTTTCATTTACTTGGCGCTATTTTTGTCACAGTCAGTGACACTGACAACACGAAAGGAAAATTTATTACTATTAGACGGTGGGTACAATTTATTTATTGTTAAACTATAAGTTCACACTTTGTAGGCACTTGACAGCACATAATAGTCCAGTTCCTTATGTAATTTCGTTCATAATTTTTGGGGATTTGTAAAACTATACATTTTTGGAAACCTCTTGACCCATTGAATCCAAAAAACAATGTTTACATTTTTTCCCATAATCCTTTGGCCGCCATCTTGGATTTCAAAATGGCCGCCATGTAATTGTAATATCTTGGCTTCTAAAAACCTTAGAAACATATTTAAGGTATGGAAACATACATTTTAAAGGTCAACAAATCTAATGTGACATCTGTGATTTGGGCTGCCATCTTGGATTCCAAAATGGCGGCAATATTTTCTTTAAATTGTTAATATCTAGGCTTTTAATCATCATAGACACATGAATTTGGTATCTGAACATACATTGTTTGGACAAAGATATCAAAATGACACCTTTTAACAGGCTCGGGGCAATACTACAATAAATATCGATTAAACCAAATATTTTTAAAAACACAAAAACCAAAAAATAGGGGGAGATTAACCATCACTATCATCATCTGAATCACGATTCTTGGTAAGTGTGTCTTCATCATTATCACAGTTTGTGCTGCATAGACACAGGTCAGTGCAAGGCAAGTTCTTGCGTTTACAGGAGCATCTATTAGAAGTACAGTTGCTCTTGCACTGACATCATACCATCGCGACAATGGCCTCACGTGCTGGTGGTAAATCGGTGGTCTTTGGTTGTAGCTTCATGCCGTCAAGTTTATAGTAACCATGGAGCACTGGGTCCAACCTTTCTTGCTGGGGAATACAAGCTTGGCCCCATACTCTACCTTGAATTTGAGCTCTCAAGATATGCTGTGATAGGGCTCCAACAGTAGGTGGAAGTCTGTCACTTTCTGCCATATATCTGCAGAACAGATACCAGCGCAGCTCTGTAATACGAGCGATGTGAATTCCTTTGGGACTGTATGCAGTACATAATAACTCTTCCAATCGCGATTGGGTATTTTCGCTCAATTTCTGATCATGGCAGACATTATGGAAAGCCTCAATTATGTGTTCTTCGGCATTCATGAAATGTTTGAACCAAGTATTCTTGCCTATTCTAGAAACCCCCCCCAGTGTTGTCCGCACCTGAAAAAGCATGAAACCCTGGCAAAACTTTTGCTCGGTCTGCCCCAAGAGCTACCAACAATGGCTCTGTCTTTTGTACATGTGATGCAAGGGAAATATATGTGTTTTTTGGCAGCAGGTCATAATTAGCTTTTATCAAAACCATAACATCCGTGTCTGGAGAGAAGCGTCCAAAGAAATCAGAAGGTCTGGTGAAAGTTAAAGACCTTGCTAAGTGTTTTAACGTCAAACTTTGATAACAAGAAACTTTGATGAGATCATTGTTGCCTTTGATACATACAGAGCTGACTCTCTGAAAAACCGAACAAGAGAAATGAGAAGGTCTTTAACTGTCACCAGACCTTCTGATTTCTTTGGAAGCTTCTGAACTAAGACCATTCTATCAACAACAGCAATCTTGTGGCAATTATCGTCCATGACTTGAAGGTCGCTTGATGATTCTTGCTCGTTCCAACAGAGATATTGATCAGAAGCAGGCAGTAGGAACGTATGAATTCACACTAACACCCCGATCGCTCTTTGCACCTGGGGAACAGTATTACCATGTAATGACAAGTCAAAACTTATTCATGCACTCAAGAATATGGTCGATATTAGCAGCACAGATCATACAGACAATGTTCAAGTCATGGAAGATAATTGCCACAAGATTGCTGTTGTTGATGGAATGGTCTTAGTTTAAACAAGAGAAATGAGAGGGAAAGGGAAAGACTCTGTGCAGTATCAAATCAGTGATGAGACGAACATTCGGCACATCACCTTGAGTCGATTCCTATCACATGATAGAACAAAGGCAAATTTGACAGAGTATCTGGCAAAAGAAATATTGGAGTACAACAAAAATTCTCCAAAGCTGATAATCACCTCAGCAGCTGGCCAACCAAGAAGCAATAAAGATTTAGACCCTTTTCCAGAAAAAAACCACGAAGAAGCTTATTCTTTGATGATATATTTGGGAGTGCGGATCCGCAGCAGAAAGAACTACTATGGATGCACACATGACTTTCTTCTCTCCAGACACGGATGTTATGGTTTTGATAAAAGCTAATTATGACCTGCTGCCAAAAGGCACAGATATTTCCCTTGCATCACATGTACAAAAGATAGAGCCATTGTAGGTAGCTCTTGGGCCAGACCGAGCAAAAGCTTTGCCCGGGTTTCATGCTTTTTCTGGTGCGGACAACACTGTTTTTTTTTCTAGAACAGGCAAGAATACTTGGTTCAAACATTTTATGAATGCCGAAGAACCCACTTACCAAGAATCGTGATTCGGATGATGATAGTGATGGTTAATCTCCCCCTATTGTTTGGTTTTAGTGTTCAATAAAATAAATTGTTTAATCGATATTTACTGTAGTATTGTCCCGAGCCTCTTAAAAGGTGTCATTTTGATATCTTTGGCCAAAAAATGTATGTTTAGATACCAAATTCATGTGTCTATGATGATTAAAAGCCTAGATATTGTAATGATTATACCACTTGCCTTCTGTCATCCTCTATTCCATAATTGTTGTTATTTCGTTATTATATCCTGTTGTATTTTCTCCGCTTCCAATGTTTACAATTTGTTATTATTATGGGCTATGCGCAGTTATCGTGCGCAATAGTCATGTCGCTTGTCAAATTTTCACGCTCACGTAAATCACACTTCGCCATTTAATAACCACTAAACTATGCATTGTCTTGGGTCATCCCGAATGTGATTTACTCCCCAATACCTTATTTGTAAACTACAACATAATTAGCTGTTGTCGAGCTCGCATAACTTCGTAATTTGTATTTTTCCTACAGCAGAGCTTTTTCCTTTCGCTTGTCAACGGCATGGCGGACCTGAAGCGCGAGACGTCACTTGGCATGCGCGGCTACAACGACGTCTTCTGATTGGCTGGTCGTTTTCCGCGGTTAGTATAAATAAGGGTTCAGACGGCTATTTTGACTTGTCTGCGATATCACCTCGGTGGAAGCGGACGTTAAATAAAGCTATTTCACACACGCTATTTTGACAGACCGCCTTTCACAGCGGATCTCTGACAACCGATTTTTCACTATGTTAAGGATTGCTTAACACGGTTATGACCGTGACGAAACAAGTTGTTACTTTCACAAACAACTTGTTACAAGTTCGTGCTGCAACATAAGGAACCTAGTTCTATTCAATTACTACTAGTGCATGTTACAAACATAACATAGGCCTAAATGTTTAAAAGCTAACATGTTGTAATCGGGACGTTCCATGTTGCATTCATAACAAACTTGTTGCATCCATAAACCCATTGTATCACAAGGATGTGTTTTTCAGACACTTGCTGCTGTTCTTCATTTAACTAACATAATATTATTATAATTGTAGGCTTATTATAGCTTTATTATTTCAACGATTTATTGTAGACTGTTTAATTCATAACAGTTCCCCTTAAATATAATTGTAACCTGACCTGCCTGATTTGCTTGATTATAGCAATCAATCATCATTTAATATAGCTTGTGGAATATAATTTATTGCATATCATAATTATTTATAAATTATTACATTACATAGTAAAAGTATTAACATATATAGCTGACAAGCTTAAACTGTTAAATATATATAATACTGCATCGTATTTATAATTATTAATATATATCGTTACAATTCTTATTGTTGAATAAATTGTTACTTGAGATTTTAAACTTGGCTTGTGTCAATCCTTCGATCGTAGTGCTAGGCTGGGAACGAACGATCCACATATTTGTGTAGCACGTTTGCCTGGAAGCTTGTGGGGAAAGGGCGCTTTACAACATTGAGGGTCAGGGGGTGGAATCGCTACAATATTAACAATTTAAAGAAAAAAAGGCCGCCATTTTGAAATCCAAGATGGCAGCCCAAATCACAGATGTCGCATTAGATTTGTTGACCTTTAAAATGTATGTTTCCATACCTTAAATATGTTTCTAGGGTTATTAGAAGCCAAGATATTACAATATCAATAAATTACATGGCGGCCATTTTGAAATCCAAGATGGCGGCCAAAGGATTATGGGAAAAAAATGTAAACATTGTTTTTTGTATAGTTTTACAAATCCCCCAAAATTATGAACGAAACCATATTAAGATACATAGCAAACAGGGGCCGTATTTATAAAAAATCTAAGAGTTTTCATAACTTTTACTCCAAGACTTCCTAAAACAACATTTAGTTAAAATTTACTCTTTAGAAATATTTATAAAGGGTCTTAGAGTTACTTTTAACTAAATGTAAGACTTGGGTCCTAACCAAACTCTTAGCGATGTAACCATGGGAAATCCGGGGATTCCCTGAAGTTATTTATAGCTCAATGTTGATGTCAGACAGTACATCTAACGTTTCTGCCATCACTCTACTCACTGTAGGTTGACTGATGCCGAAATCGTCACCACTACACAGTTGCATTTTACCAGTAGCTAGGAAACGAAGCGTAATGGCGATCTTCATCTCAGCGTCGATTGAGAAATTTCGTTTAGTAGGACTTTTAAGTAGATGCCGAACTAAATTTGTCACAAAAAGAATCCCACCCATATCCATTCGATATCTCCTTATCAACTCGTCATTGTTGTACTCCACTAAGAAATCTCTTCTTGTTTTAAACTCTCTTAGGCGGCGTACACGGACGGCCATGTTAACCAAGATAAGAGTACTTTTAACAAGTTAGGAGTGCTACAGGAGGACTCCTAAATATGTGTCATATTTAGGAGTAATTCTTAAAGGAGTACTCCATTATTCATGGAAATATTTTATTAAAGCAAGTAATTGATTCATACAATTGTGCTCCACAATTCCGACCCAAGAAAATGTTTTTATTTTATTTTTAATTGGCATTATAAAACAATGTGATAGAGCCACGGGCGCCGCCATATTGCCAAATAGAACTCTTCTTATGAAAACCAGGAATAGCCCACAATGGAATTATGACGTCACTCGCGAACAAAGGACAGCTGACTCCAGCATTGTTTGTAATGGCTGTTAGGAACTCCGCTGTGATAGCACCTTACCAATTCGAGCCAGAATATTCCCCTGGTGAAATGCGAACGGATTCGGACACCGATACATCGGAGGACGAAGCTATTGATAATAATACTAGAGTAGGAAATACAGACTGGTGTCTGTGCACTAATTGTTCTTCGATGCCATTGTCAGACGAATGTGTGTGCTGTAAGGAAACCAACGCTGTGTCTCACCGACTCGCCCATACAAACTTGTGTGTAATAGAAAATGAGGATTTTCGTACTGTTTGCTTAAATGCCGAAGTCCCCGGAGTTTCGGCTATTGCTAGGGCCGATATGCGAGGAGACAACGTCCAGCGAATTTCAAACGAGTAAGTTTTAACTTTCAGTTTATAGTCACTTAGTTACAGAAGGGCGACATTTTCTCGCACTACTATAAATAGATACCTTGGCTGCTTTTCTATCATTTCATTGGACAATATGTACGGGAAACTTTCTTAAGCCAATCAGAAAACATGTTATCAATAAACAAATCGGAAGTAGATCAGCTTGGAAACCAGTGGTTGGTTGATTTTTATTTTTGTAAATACACATGATTCATCTACAACAATGACCCAAAGCGGTACATTATTGCATACAAACGAAATTGTCAGAACAATACAAATTAAATGTGCTGGTAGATCTCATTTGACACAGATTACAAGCTTTATATAATAAAGTGGCATCAAATGAGGTGTGGAAAAACAATTTACATTAAAATACAAAACATGATAATTTACTAAAAAGAAAAAAGTATATACATATTATTTATTATACAGAATGCTATAAATGTATTAAAGTTATATCTTCAATTCAAACTTTTAAACTTAGTTTTAAAACTTATTCATACATATGTATGTACATATTATAGATTTGATTACACAATGTAGAGCAGATATAATAGAGACATCTTTTCTTTTTAAATAGTATTATTACCCCAGTTAAAATATAACCCCTATTTTTTTCAGCGTTTTAAGACACCAAGCCTACAGACAGTTCACATATTGGATACATCAAAGATTGGGAAGACACATCAGAAAAGTAATACCATCCTGTGTTGTTGCTAAAATAAGGACAGTGTTCCCATCTTCAACTGGTCATTATACTGGTTTCAAGTGGGCAGAATAAATTTGTAAAATTCACTATGTTACTACCATTTAAAAAAAAGTATTTAAGAGTGTGTCCGCGAGAAAACCATGCAGAAGGTGCTAAGGCTTCAATCACAGATTTTGACCAAATTTGGTTTATAAGTTGGGATTGTCCAAAAACACATATATGTGCAATATCAGATAAATCTTTCAATTCCAGACTGAGAAAATTGAAAAAACATTTTCTCAAATACCAAATTTGGCAAGTCCTCACACATTTACTATATGTAGCAAAAAGGCCAAACTCACACAGTTTGTAGATGACCTAGTGCTGTTTCCACAAAATTAATTTCAGACGATTCCGGCAAACGAGGACTGTATACGGACTTGATATCAAAGCCTTTCTAAATTCCCCATTTTTCGTCACCCAAAGTTTGACAAACTATAGCTACTTCTTTCATGAGGTGGGTTTAAAAAGTTTATGCTCACGTGAACAAACAACCTCCCAACATGTGATACAAAAAATAAAAATGACCGGAATCGACTTGACAAAAACTAGGTAAAGGAAACAATAACCCATGAAATTAACCTGTAATTTCCTTATTTTGGTGTAAATTAACCGTAGTAGATAAAAAAAAACCTAACAATTTTTTTCCTTTTCATTCTTATGGTGTTTACTATCAACCCTAAAATACATAAGTATCTGATTTATAAAAATGTCTTGAAAAAAAATGCTTTAAACAGCCTGTTATCGTCCATTGTTCATCTAGCGCCGACGGGAAATGGTTGCCACAGTTGTCCACGATCTTCCATTGGAATATCGATGTGCTCAATGAAATAATCTTAAATATATCCATTAATCTCAAATAGACATTATTTTAAATGATATAATCCAAACAAGATAGGTTGCCAGGCAACGAAACATACGTCCTCGACTATATAGTATGTACAAGGTATGTCAGAGGCCATCTTTGTTATGACTCGTTGGCTAAATTCCATCTGCTAACATCTCACAATACTCACTAGTTCTAAGACTTTCCATCGTTTTAATTGCCAAAGAGACTTTATTTGATCATTATACAGTGAGGCTTGATCACCTAGTTCCTAGGCACATAGCGAGTAATGATAGGTTTATAAAGGGACTGGGTGATACAGACTTATTTTGACCTGATTTCGTCGTAATTCCGGTCCGTTGAAGATGATTGAAGATATTAATAGCCGAGTGAACACACTTTAAGTTTAATTTGTAATTAATAACGCTATAAAATGACCAATTTAACTACATTGGAGGGTATATAATGATCAAATAAAGTCTCGTTGGCAACTAAAACAATGGAAAGTCTTAGAACTAGTGAGTATTGTGAGATGTTAGCAGACAGAATTTAGCCAACGAGTCATAACAAAGATGGCCTCTGACATACCTTGTACATATACTATAGGCCTACTATATAGTCAAGCAGTAGTAAGAAGTTTTATTTTAATCCCTTCAAGTGCCTGTGCTTAAACAATGTGTATAAATTTAAAGTCAAAGGGATATTAACTTTTGCCTCCAAAGCGCCAACAAGATTTTGAGAAGTGATCAAGGGTCATAACCTTGGCAGTAATTATTGGAAATCGCTTTTCGTCTCATGACCGTAAACACTGTGTATAAATTTAAAATCAATGGGATATTAACTTTTGCCTCCAAAGCGTCAACAAGATTTTACGAAGTGATCAAAGGGCATAACTCTGGCAGTAATTATCGGATATCGCTGAAAATCAATAGGCTTCTTCGCCTCATGACCGTAAACACTGTGTGTCAATTTAAAGTCAATCGGACACTAACTTTGGTCTCTAGAGCGTCCACAAGATTTTTTAAAGTGATCAAGCGTCATAACTCTGGCAGTATGTGAGATTCGAACCACCAACCGCATGACTTCCCGCAAGCGACCCCATCACCGAAATGCTTGTCCCAGGACCATGTCGCGGGGGCCTGTTCAGGGAGATTGCCTATGGCCTCTCTTATTCTAAATCCGACCCTGTAGGTGTAACTGACAGCGCTCGAGAGACGTAGCTACCATACGACACTGTTCAGCGTCGATTCAATTTAAGCTGTTAAAATTTAAGCTTCCACATTTCTGCATTGTAGAAATCAGTGGATGTGTCCCAAAATGAATACTGGAAACAAGCTCTTAAATTTTTAGCCATTTTCGGTAACCTGTTGGAAAATGAAACCTTAAAGAGACAATACAACAAATATGTTAAAGGGACAATACGACAATACCAAATATACCATAAATACAAATACACTCTTATATACAGTACCACATGGTACAAATGATGGCTATGGACATGATGAAAACGTATAAAAGCCAAGCATTTTATTTCTCTAATCAAATTTGCTAAAAAAAAATGTATCACAAAAGCTTATTTTTAGCACTTTTCAATAAGCTGTATATTTAAAGTATGTTGCATTCCGGTTATTTTTTTTTACACATATTGATACTATGTCCTTAGCACTTCAAAACCATCCAAAGAAATTCTACTTGCGACCATGAAAGAAAAAGTTACAGTGTATCTTTTTGTGTACTATTGGGACAATGTGAATATAGTACCCTAAATCAAGTCCACAAAAAATTAGTATGGACTGATTTTTTTTTTCAAATTGGTGCTGGGGTGGAAGTTGACAACCCGTTTTATCAGACTGTGTCAAAATTAGAAGGTTTTTTTGCACCATAGAATGCAGTCTTGTGCTTAAAAAAGGTGATAAATACAGATGTGAAAACCAAAATTTTACCCATAAAATGAGTATTTCCAGTACAGTCCTTTATAACGACATTAGGTTGAAACCACTTCAGCATGTCACTTCTTGCCCCTAGGGGGTGCCATACCATAAGTTTGATCAAAAACTTCCGACCCCCCATCTTAGCACTTTTTGCATGTTCTTCTCGCGGATACACTCTTAAATAGCTGCCTTTATTAAAAGATAATCAAGACTTTGTTTTTTGTCTTGTGAATATAGTTCTTGGCAATCGAAACAACATTATTTCTTGTCAAAATTTCAAACACTCATAACAGCCTCCAGAATGCAGTAATTTGACTGAAATTTTCAATATATCAATTTTAAATTATCTATTTTTAAACTATTATATCGAGAATGTCAACTGCTTATCTAAATCTAACATAATGCATCTTAATAAAACAAATGTCACATTTATGATTTAAAGGTATAAGAATGTCAGTATTTTGTAACCTATTCACAAAATAATTCCGATACGGCTGGTGACTGGTCTAAAATTGATTTAGACATGCGCGATCGGTGTTTCTTGACAATTTCTTCCTTGGGCACAGAAGCAATATTTTCTGGCACAACAGGTAACTCAAATACTGGTAATAAGATTCCAGCAGTTCTCACTTCAACAGTTCTGGCCATTACATTTTTCTTAAACTCGTACTTCTTTTTTTCAAAGATAGGCTTTTGCCACCCAGACAGACGTGCGTTTTGGAAACACCTGATTGTATTTGTAAGTGCCTTCATTGGGGCCGCTGGATGCTATGGCTTGATCCCTGCCAACTCCATTGTTATGTTCCAGAGCAGCAAGCTGGGTCCGAGCAACCATACCTTCAAATGAAAAATGCTGTGTTTCGGACAATACTTCAGCATCATTGAATGGTAAACTTCAAGGTCACCAGTGTGACATGCTAGTGTAAGTTTTTCTAAAACTTTCAAAAATGACTTATCCAAGACAATGTCTTGTAATACTTGGAATGCTGCAGACCCAGGTTTTAACCACTTTTTTGGGGCTTCTTCATTTTTTGAAAGTTTTGAGTGTTCACACTGATGAAACTGTTCATTTGAAGTCCACTCGTGGATGTTAGAACAGTGTTTTAGAACTGAAATCCTTTTTTCTTTCTAAAGAATGATATTGCCGTCACATGTTGTGACACACCACCAAAAATGGTTTCGGATTGACTGAATCCATGGTTTTAAGGGCTCATTCTGTTTAGACTTAGCTTTCTCTTTTTATTAATGATTTTGATACATGCCAGACATCATACTGATGGATAATCTTTTCGTAACATGTATCCGACCTGTATGTGTCTGTCGGTTACCAAAATATTAATATTCAAGCGTTCGTCCAGTGTTAAACATTGCCTTAGACCTTCTTTCTCCATGTTTGTGGATTTCAGTTCAACCTGCCCAACATGTATGACACTGAAGTTAACTAAGTTTCCAGTGCCACTATCAAGCAAGGAATAAGTATAATATTTTGCACTGAATCCTGGACTGTCACATCTTCCATCTCCAGATAAACACAGTTCTCTGCCAACTAATGAATTCTCAACAGATAATCTTTCTTTTGTCCAGGCCTCGTTAATTATAGTAAATAAATCTGTTTGGATTTTATAATATGTTGAATGTACCAAAAATTCTAGATTTAATAAATTGGCAAACTCTTCCATTTTAGCATAAGAGCACCCAGCATAGAGTAAAGCTGCAGCAATGAGTAAATTTCCAGCAGGCATTTTGCGGATGTAAGGTTGTGAGTTCCAAGTACTACTATGTCCAAAAGCACAAACACTTTTCACCTTTGATAATGAACCACTAGTACTTTTTGTTATATTAATATTGTTACTACCACAAATTTGGCAAAATTTAAAAAGCTGACATAATGAACTTTCAAAAACAATATATTTTCTATCTTCATGTGGTTCTAGTGTATTTAATTTAGTTAAACAGATGTAAGGGTTTGCATCATCACTGGAAAAACTGCCATTACTTGAATAAAATGTGCTATCCGCAACATCTTGACTAGGTTTGTAATCGGTGTCACATGAATCAGATGATGATGATGTTGATGAATCCGAAAGAAATTCTATTGGTACTTTCTTTTTTGGTGTACTGGTTTGTGGTTCATGTGAATGATCAATAGAGTGAGTTGATGTTGAACAGTGTGAATGACACTCTAGTAAACTTTGCACATCCAGAAAATCTTCTTCTCTGTACTGGGTTGACGAATTACAAAATTTCGGAAATGTTTGCGTCCCCCTTGAAACAGTTACTTTCAAGGTATTGGCTGGAAAAACATCCGGAAATAAAATATAATCATTTTGGCAGCCCCTATCTTCAATTCTTTCATCTATGTGTTCCGTAACCAAAGTTGTAATATCTGATTCAGGATTGACCCGTATTAGATTACCAGTACTGGTACTGATGTTGGATACATCACTTGAAACTATGTTATGGATTTCCTGTAAAACAATAAAAAATATACATGTATCTAGAGATTTAAAAAAGAGAGAAATGTGGTTTGATGTCCACTCGACACAAACTATGCCATTTCCGGGCTTACACATAGTTCAATTTTATTTCAATAATTCACTAGTGCGTAGGGGGCTTTAGGCCTTTAATGATGACAGGAAACTGGGGGACCCTGAGAAAACAACGGATTGGACATGCAAACCTACTCCTTGCCACGCACATTCGTGGATTCAAAACCATGCGCTACTTCCCCTAGATTTCCTTTGTTAAACCTAGATGATTTTGGCTTAAAACTATAGAATAAATGTATTTCTCACATTCAATTTCATTTCATAGTAGATTCAAAATATTCTACAGTAATTTTAACAAACATAAAATGCCACGAATCTTTTTACTTTACCAGTGGCATCCGATCCCGTGTCACTGTCAGTAAACAAAATATCTGCATAATTATTTCGCTTACCGATTTTCTTTGTTTTGCATTCAGACGTTGTTCCATGTGTAGTCTCCGTTTTGTTGGTAAACTCTTCATGCCACGATTGAAAACTGTCGGTAAGGCGTCATCTTTAATCTTACGTGGCCTCGTAATTTTTAAAAGTTCGGCCTGCAAGTCCCGAACGAAACAGCCCTCTCCAAAATGATCGGAACAAATACAAGACTCAAGAGTGTGCCGTGACTACGTAGTTTTTTCGTCGTATATTAAAGGAGCTAAGTCTTTAACTCAATATCATCCAAAATCTTCAACATTGAAAACATGAATTATTTGTCAATTTAAATCAAAATTGATGATGTGATCTTACCGGAAAAAGATGGACTTCTGATATCCAATATTTAAGACAAAATAAATATTTTACCATTGGTACACGAATCGTGTACCATAATGCGTTTCAGCCCCAGTTCTAGCAAGAGACTCGAGGAACGAGGCTAGAAACATTGTACCAAATCAAACGGCGCATGTAGACTGGAATAACTAGACGCTAAAAAAATGCCTTCGGTTGACACTGCTGGTTTATTTCGTCGAACATAACTGATATGAAATTAGAGTAAAAACAGAAACCATTGAATGCAAATCAGTTTATATACATTCATATTACAGTATTATATGCGTTGCGACCCACTTGAGTCAATTTCTAGGTCCCAAATGTTAGCGATTTAGCTCCTTTAATCAACCATTTCTTCTGTATATCAACTGCTCGAGACTGGATTTTATAATAACTAATTCCAGTCGTTCTTCTTGAATCATTATTACAACAAACAGCCGCACAAAGAACCATTTTTGTAAAAATTCGCTGATCAGGTGCTAAGAGTCTCTATACCGCAAGCATGTAAACAAAGGCTTTGGTTCGATCGTGACGTCACAGCATACCAATCGTAATTTAATGGCGAAAGAGCTAACTAGGGAAAGATAACTCGTTTATTTTTTATGTTTTTTTTGCCGTTTTACTTCATTAAAAAAAAATAATAATAATTTCTTAAACTTAAATTGCCCCTTTATTTATAAATTATCATAAATTGCGAAAAGTTTGTAAAATGGAGTACTCCTTTAAAGTAAAATGTTTTATAAATAGGTCTTAGGAAAATCTACAAAGTTAGGAGTAATTTTTGACAGTTAAGAGTTGGTTTCAACTCTTAGAATTTTTATAAATACTGCCCCTGGACTATAATGTAACATAACCAGCCTAGCTAGATCAGATGATTTAGTATTATTATTATTGTAGAATATTACTCGTCTAGATCTAATACGAATATTAATTATTTGAAATCTATATAAACCCATAAACTGCCCTTTTTGTAGGTTGTTCAGAATGTTGAAAAGTCAATTTTGTTTTTAAAATTTCACAGAACTCTTACTCTTAGAAGTTTTTTTTTTTTTAAAAAATTGGTTTTGATCACCAGGTAGTTCAGGTAGGGCCTACTAATTAATACCAATTTCAATTTGTAGGCTAGGCCTATATCATGACGCAGGCCCCGTGTCGGTATCATATCCAAATCAGTTCTCAATAAATTGTTAATTTTACTTGCGATGACTTGCTTGGCAAGATGACAATCAGTACTGCTATTAGTATTACTAATTGTACAGCTAAAAAAGTGTAGGTGCAGCTTTGTCTGTGACCACATTGCGGACTTAACTGGTCGCGACGAAAATAGTAGGCTAAAATCGTAAGTGCAGCTCTGTGACCACATTATGAACGTGACTAGCTTTGGAAATAAAATGAAATGGAGTTTAACGTCCTACTGTTCTTGACCCTGTTTCACAAAAACTTAAAATCTTCTTAAAATCGTCTTAAACTAAAATTTCATCTTGACACAGGGTCTTGACACAGATGGTTAATTCCATGCTACATCGTTGCACAGCGTGCATAAGAGCCAGTGGAGGACACAAGCGCTACTGACATCTGTCGTACTTTTGGTTTTGACCCCTCTGACTTTGTACCGTTGATTACAGATTAAACATCAATAAGTGTACAAATGTATTGTCATTGATGTGTTCCCATTTTAATATTGTTAACAATAAGAAGCAAAATAAATAAGATATGTTTACAGGATCATTTTGTTATATGAAAAACTAAGTGATGCATTTTCTATGGCGCTCAGTATATATAGGCCTATCCAATGTCGGGAAAAGAGAGCGAGAGGAATGGGGTTTAACGTCCACTCGTCACAAACTATGTCATTTCGGGATTAACATATTGTTTAATTTTATTTCAATAATTTGCTTTCATGTAGGGTTCTTTAGCAGTGGGAAGAAACCGAAGGACCCGGAGAAAACCCACGAGGTTTGACAGGTGACTTGTTACGTACAACCAGGGATTCGAAACCACGCCAGTCGACTCAATGACAGGCTTTATGATGCAACATGTGCGTGCTAACCATCGGCATCCACCCCCTCCCCCCTCATGGAAAGAAGCTCAGAGCACTCTCATCTATAAAGAAAATATCTTCGTGTACAATGGTTTAATGGCTTTTTTTAGATTTTTTTGATTTTAGAAGGCCTAAATGCCTATAATACTAGACATATCATATGTAGTATTTATTCATGCTTTCGGGGGTTATGAATTGCAAAAAGAAAAATCAATAATCACAAATGTGGTTATTGAAAAATGTTATAGCTATTTGAAATTAAATTTAATATCCTAAATTTATTATTATTTCTTAATGAAGTCTAACGTTAATAATAATACAACATTAATTTTAGGAGGCAAAGCTATTTTATCTTGATTGACCGAGAAAGTTCATCCAGATATTCTGGCGTGCTTTCCCCTTGTCAGTGATACAGGACGGAGGGCCTGACAAGGACAGAGCTAGTCGTTCGTATGGGATGAAAAACCGAGATCCGTGTACACATTGTCGTGCTCGTAAAAGATCCCTTGGCAGTTGGAATTCGATATAAGAGTAGGCTGTAGCGCTGCTGCTCAGGCAAAATTTCCCTCATATGTGCGTGGGCGCAAGCGATTTTAACTAAAAATCTATTAAAATTGCATTTTAAGTTAAAATCAATCTTCGTGAAACGCATAAAATTTAAAATTGCATTTTGATTTTAGTTAGTTAAAATCTATTTTAGTGATATTAGCTTAAGTGTTTGTGAAACAGGGCCCAGCTCCTAAACTGGGCTACTGAAGACGGGCATATGCCATACAGTGTGCTATGGGGGAAATTATGCCCGGGCAGCGGCACTACGGCCTACCAGTATAGCTATATTGAAGTCCAACTGCCCAGGGATATATTATGTGCACGTCAATGTCAAACGACTTGACACCTGTCATTATCAGGCCTTTGTCCTACATCACTGACTTGGGGAAACCACGTTGGGAAATCTGGATGAACTTTCTCGGCCAATGCAAGGGTCAAACACCCGACCTCCATGCTAGCGAGCCAGCATCTTACCCACTTAGCCACAGGCTTGTAGATTGTTGTGGTTGTCTACTGTACTCTGGGGTGGTCCGTATTAGAACCCACATTAATAATGCTAAAGTTAAAGGTTCACCAATATTAAGGGGGTCACGTTGGCTAAGTAGGTAAGACGCTGGCTTGCTAGCCAGGAGGTTAGTTGTTCGATCCCTACATTGGCCGAGAAAGTTCATCCAGTAACAAACTACATTTTGACTCCAAAAACACTTTCATTATTGTCCCCCGCCTTTCGAAGAAAGTTGGGGGACTATTAAAATGGGTTCGTCTGTCTGTCTGTCTGTCTGTCACACATTTTGGGACACAATAACTCTCTTCCTAATTGAACTAGAATGTTCGAACTTGGTGTATTTGTTTATTAGGTCAATGCCTTGATGGAGTTCGAAGATGAGCATTATCCGCTTAGGGTAAGCAGATGGGACATGATAACTTTAGTTCAAATTAAGTGAGAGTGATGAAACTTGGTGTATAGTTTCATTACAGTAATACCTTGACTAAGTTCAATAATGAGCATTTTCTGCTCAGGGTAAGCAGAGCGATACGCAATTTGATTGGTCGAGACTTTGGAACACAATAACTCTCCTTCTAATTGAGTTAAAGTGTTCAAACTTGGTGTAAATGCCTTGATGGAGTTCGAAGATGAGCATTTTTCGCTTAGGGTAAGCCGAGATAAGCAATTTGATTGGTTTATGCTTTGGGACACGATAACTTTAGTTCTAATTAAGTGAGAGTGATGATACTTGGTGTGTAGTTTCATTACAGTAATGCCTTGACTAAGATCGATTATGAGCATTTTCTGCTCAGGGTAAGCAGAGCGATAAGCAATTTGATTTGCCAGAGGGGCCCTTTTGTCAAGCGTGGGGGCCCTTTTGTCTGCCTTTAGGGCCCCCCTAACTAGGGTACATTTTCATTTTTCTCGTCGGTTTTAGCATTTTACTTTATAAAACACTTTTTGAACACACTTCGTGTACAGTTTGAGTGCTCGGTACGTTTGAAAAAAATAAATGTGCGATTAATTAATATGTGTCGTCTATTTATTTTGGGATTTCGGCGGGGGACATCAGCCTCACTGTTGGCTTGTTTACCTTCAAATGAGATTTTGTGAATTGTGTTTGATGTATTTACTTCAATTATACATTCAATTCCTTCGGACGTCATACATGTAGACTTCATTGGAATTCGATATAATAAGAGTAAGCCATAGTGCTGCTGTCCGGGCAAAATTTCCCTCATAGCACACTGTATGGCATATGCCCGTCTTCATAAGTCCAGTTTGGAGCAGTACAGTATGACGTTAACCTCTGTTTCATTTCATTGTGTCTAATGGCCCCTTCAAATTTGATTTCCAAATTCCCAATTAATTTGTGAAGTTTTTACCAAATCCACTATTATTTCAACTTGTATCACAATTATTTACATGTAATAAAATTTTGAATAATATATAAGCTTACTGTTTTTATATTCACACATGTCACAATTTTTATCTGAAATTTTCAAATGATCTCGATTCCTTTCGAAATTGGCATGTGACGTACAACTTTAAACTATTGTTTAATGGACACTGGTTGCACTGAGTATCACGTTTTTACTTGGTGGACGGTCACAATTTTTATGCGCCCACATTTACATGTGGACGTATATTGTTGTCGCTTGTCCGTCTGTCCACAATTGTTTGTGAACACTATGGTGGCCCATGGTCGCAATAGCGTTTTTTTGTATTTCATTTTAAAAAATGAAAAATATTAGAAAACAAAAGAAACTTTCAAAATAATGAAAACATTTTTTTTTAAATTTTAAATAATTTTTTTTTTTAAATTTAAAATATTTTTTTTTATTTTTAAATTTAAAATAATTTTTTTTTTTAAAATTTAAAATATTTTTTTTTTTTTTAACAAAATTCAAAATAATTTTTTCCTTTTTTAAAAATTCAAAATAATTTTTTTTTTTAAATGAGTGTTATCCCACTGACAGTGACAGCCTTGATACGACGCAGGTTTTCGGTTCGTTGAAGCCATATTTTACGTTCGTTTGTTTGTTTACAAGCTGTTTCCAGTACCGTACAAAATGTAGTGGGTTGACCTCATGACCTGTGTAACTTCTCCACAGGTACATGTAGGCAGGGCCTCATAACTATATAAGGCTCTGCGAGGTACGAAAGTGCAATGGCACACAATATCAATTTCAAAGAGAAAATAGACATCGTCAGGTGAACATAAACTTGCCAAAGTTCCGTCACTCACATGTTGCTGTAAGATAACTACAGGCACGTTTCTTGTCGTTCGAGTCTATACCTTCTTCATTTATCCCACACATGATAACCGAGATACCACTGCAACAATGGGCCACAATGTATCTAGTCTCTCTTGTCTAATGATAGTTATATACTATGTCTGGCCCCTGATTGTACCAAAAATCACGTTTTAAGCTTGTGAACACTGTCTTGGTCACAATTTTGAACAGAATTTTTTGAAACTTGAAATGCGTGTTTATATCCCAAAGATCCTGGCTCCTTTTGATATTTGCGCATATCGGTTCGTAACTTCCTGAATTTTAAATCCTGATTTTCCGAAAATGGCCTTTTTTAGCTTGTGGTTTCTCTAAGAGGTCACAATTATTAGCCGATTTAAAAAAGCGTTCGAATATACCACTGTTACACCTTGTTTGTCCGTAATGATGGTTGAGTTCGAATTTCCGGAAAATCGACCAAACCTGCTAAACAAAAAGGCTGCTCTGTCTACACCAGTTGTGTAAAAGTATGTAATACCAAGGTTGTGGACTCTCCAGAAGTCGCAATTTTTAACCAATTTTGATAAATCTTGAACTGTATGTGTATAACCCAAAGATTATAGTTCCTTTTGACATTCGCTCATATCAGACCGTAACTTCCTGTATTATGGTATGGCCCCTGAATGAACAAAAAGTTGCGTTTTCAGCTTGTGGTGCCTGTGGATGTTATAATTTTTTATCCAATTGAGAAAAAAAAGATTAAATATATCATGGTTACACACAAATGATGGCGGAGTTCAAATTTTGTGTAAATCGGTCTGAAAGTAGGCCTACCCTACAAAATGGCAGCGCCTTGTACTCAAATAGTGTAATAGTATGTACTGTACATGTAGCCTAATACTAAGGTTACGGTGGACCCTCTAAAAATTTTATCAGGTTTTGGTGAAACTTGTTGAAATTATTTGTTTATATCAAAATGATCTTGGTTCCTTTCGATATTGGTGCATATCGAAACGTCACTTGCTGGTTAATGGTCCCAGATTGTACAAAAAATCACTTTTATTTTTTAGCTTGTTCTCTGTCCATCTCTTGCAAAATGTGGCATGGCAACCACTTGTTATGCTGAATTGTCATTTTTAAGGGAGTTGAGTAGGCCTATTCTACGATACGCTCTAAATTTTTAACACCAAACTTATTGAGACTTTTCAGTTTGCATAACAGTCCGACGGTTTGTATTGAGATAGGCTACAAGCGGAGAGAAATCAGAAGGAATTTGCTGTGAGATGTGATTATCCAGATTTTCCATCTATCGTGATTGGAACATGGGTTGGAAGATTACTATTTTTGAATGTATAAAATGATTTTTAAAGCGGCAGAGTGGTGCACTGAAGGAAATATTTACTTTTACGTCTGAATTGTTGTTTTTTAGAACTTGTTGTGGACGTATTCAACGAATTGACTGAAAATGTTCAAACTTAGTGTAGGTGGTGTAAGCAGAGATAAGCAATTTGATTGGTGGATGCTTTGGGACATGATAACTTTAGTTCTAATTAAGTGAAAGTGATGAAATTTGGTGCATAATTTTATTACATCAATACCTTGACTAAGTTTGATACTGACCATTTTCTGCTCCGAGTAAGCAGAGCGACAATATAAGCAATTTGATTGGTAGAGACTTTGGAACACAATAACTCTCATTCTGACTCAGCTAGAATGTTCAAACTTGGCGTAGATGTTTATTGGGATAATGCCATGATGGAGTTTGATGATGAGAATATTTTCTGCTTAGGTTATGCAAAGATAAGCAATTTGATATGCAAAGATAAGCAATTTGATTGGTTGATGCTTCAGGACAAGATATCTTTAGTTCTAATGAAATGAGAGTGAGGAAACTTAGTGTATAATTTTATCAAATCAATACCTTGACTTAGTTCGATAATGAACATTTTCTGTTTTGGGTAAGCAGAGCATTAAGCAATTTGATTGGTCGAGAATTTGGAACACAATAACTCTCCTACTTGAGGTAAAATGTTCAAACTTGGTGTAGGCTTTTATGAATGCCTTGATGGAGTTCAGTTTTAAACATTGTCTGCTTATGTTAAGCAGAAATAAGCAATCTGATTGGTTGATGCTTTAAGGCACGTTAACGTTGATTAAAATTAAGTGAGAGTGATGAAACTCTGAATATAGAATTCATCATATTATTACCTTGATTAAGATTGATGATGAAATATGTTTTTAATTTGTTAACCCTCTAGAGGTCACAATTTTTATTTGATTGTAAAAAACGTTCAAATATATCACTGTTAAACCCTAATGACATTTGTGTTTGGATTTTGTCAAAATGGTACCAAAACTGCCAGGCAAAATGCCTGCTTCTTGCACATCAATACTGTACAATTATGTAACACCAATTATGTAACCCGATAAAACTTCAAATGTATGTTTATATCCTAAAACTTGTGGTTCCTTTGTGGTATTGTCGCATGTCGTACCATATCCTGGATTATCGCCCCTGATTGTATGAAAATCAGTTTTTGTCCCCCGCCTTTCGACTATTAGAATGGGTTTGTTTGTCTGTCACATTTTTTGAGACACAATGACTCTCTTTCTAATTGCGCAAGAATATTCAAACTTGGTGTAGGTAGGTCCAAATGCACCCTAACATGAACACATGTTTAACTAAAAACTAAAATTACATATAAACAGTACTATTAAAGACATCAATGATTACAGCTGAGTTATCCTCAAATATGCTCAGGTAATCAACTTTATCATATTTTCAATTTGAAAGAATGTTGTTGCCATATTAGTCTGTAAAATTCCAGTAATTGTGAAACTTCATCAGGTCAGAGAAAATCATAAGTTCAAAACTTCAGTGTGACTGTCGTCCAAAGATTTGTTTTATCTACAGAATTTCTTAACAGACTTGCGAAAATCTTAGCTGTGAAGTATTTAAAACTTTTACTTCATACATTTATCAGGAATCATAACACATATTCAAATGTTATTGCTGCCAGCCGTGCTTCTGAAGATTTTTTCGGACATGATTTGCAAAACTGCTAATCAAATGAGGTAAATTTAGGCAATTGATTATCAATTTCTGGTTTTGATTAGCAATATTTGGGGAAAATTGTGATTAAATAATGTCTACCTGTTGAATTTACAATATAATGCAAAGCTTTATTGAAGTATAAATATTTCAAAAATTATTATTATAAGTAAAGATTTCAAAATTTGCCCACTGCTGTCTATACTTGCATATCTTACTAATTCTTTCTTCAAAGCGTGCCAGTTGAGACACTTGTTGTAAGCATATCGAAATAGTTTTGATAAATTTCGGTGTTGATTGGTAGTTTGGAAATGACATGAAATGAAATGGGGTTTAATGTCACAATAAGCACAACCATATTATGTGCTGTCATTCACTCATTAGTTTACTGGATATTTGTATAGACATTTCATGCCAAAGCGAATAACTTGCCTCATTTTGTTTATTACAGAAAAGTTACCTTACAAGATACAAGTGATGAGTCATAATTATATATTGATACTGCATGATTATATGCCGATTCTGTGATACTGTATGACAACATATAAACTGAATCTGTAATAGTGTAGTATGACAATATTTATACTGATTCTGTAATACTGTATGATAATATACTGGTTTTGTGGTTCTGATTCTGTGATATTATATGATTGTATACATGTTTTGTGATTCTGATTACTTTGATAATGCATGATTATATACTGATTCTGTGAAACTATGATTATATATATACTGATTCTGTGATACTATATGATTATATACAATGTACCGGTACTGATTCTGTGGTTCTGATTATGTGATACTATGATTATATAATATACTGGTTCTATGATACTATATGAGTATATACTGATTCTGTGGTTCTGATTACTGTGATACTGTATGATTATATACTGATTCTGTGATTCCAATTTCTGTGATACTGTATGATAAGATAGTGATTAGAGAGTTACTATGATTATATAGTGATACTTTGTGATTATATACTGATACTGTATGATAATATACTTATTCTGTGACACTTTGTGATTATACATGTATACTGATACTGTATGATAATATACTGATACTGCATGATAATATATTGATTCTGTGATACTTTGTGATTAAATACTGATACTGCATGATAATATTTTGATTCTGTGATACTTTGTGATTATTATATACTGATACTGTTTGATAATATACTGATTTTGTGATTCTGTGATATTTTATGATTATATACTGATACTTTATGATAATGTACTGATTCTGTGATACTTTATGATAATATACTGATTCTGTGATACTTTATGATAATATACTGATACTGTATGATAATATACTGATTCTGTAATACTTTATGATTATATACTGATACTGCATGATATATATTGATTCTGTGATAATATACTGATTCTATATTTTATGATTATATACCGATACTGCATGATAATATATTGATTCTGTGATAATATACTGATTCTGTGATATACTTTATGATAATGTACTGATTCCGTGATACTTTATGATAATATACTGATTCTTTGAGACTAATACTACATGTATATCATTATAATACTGATACTGCATCATTATACATGTATACTGATTCTGTGGTACTGTAGGATTATGCTGTGATGCACTGATACTGTAGGATTATTTAGCCGTTTTTTTTTTATATTGATGTATGATGTCTGATATTGATTTATACTTTTTAATTTATTGTTGTCATTACTTATTAAATTTATTTTTTTAAAATATTCTTGTTAATATTCATATTTTTGATTATAGAATTAAGCTGACATTTGAAGAAATAATATTACAGGTTATGCTTGAATTACACGTTATGTGTAGCGTTTAGGGGGAAGAATGTAGTGCATGCTATAGACGTTATAGAGAAACGTTTCAGGCGGAGAATTGAAAACCTGCTATAGACGTTATAAAGAACGTTTCAGGGGGAGAATTGAACACCTGCTATAGACGTTATCGGTAACGTTTAGGGTTGGGATTAAAGACGTACTACTGACGTTATCGGTAACGTTAGGGCCGGGGGTTATTTAACCCATGCTATATCCGTTATGGAGAATGTTAACGGAGGGGGTTTCACGCCTGATATAGACGTTATTGGGGACGTTTACGGGGGGGGGGGGGTGTCATGCATGCTGTAGACGTTATAGGCAACGTTTACCGGAAGGGTTGTATGTAACACCTGCACTAGACGTTATCTGTAACGTTAAAGGAGGGGGAAAACGCACCTGCTATAGACGTTATCAGAAACCGTACAGAGGAGGATTTAAAAATTCTCCAGAGGTTATCTGTAACGTTTAGGCTAGGAGAATTTAACACATGATATAGACGTTATCATGAACGTTTAAGGAGAGGAATTTAACACATCATATTGACGTTATCCGGAACGTTAAGGGGGTGAATTTTAACACATGCTATAGACGTTACCAGTAACTTCCCTGGCTTACATCAAATGAACATTCAAAACTAACGTAAAATAACAGAATAACTAATGTTGTCAAAACGTTTACATTAATGTTCAGTTAACTTATCCTGTAACGTTTGCCATACGACAACAAAACTTTCCTGGCTTACGTCGGATGCACATTCGAAACTAACGTGAAATAACAGAATAATTGATATTTTCCTGGCTTACGTCAGATGAACATTCAAAACTAACGTGAAATAACAGAATAATTGATGTTTTCAAAACGTTAACATTAATGTTAAGTAAACGTATCCTGTAACGTTTGTAAAAACGTCAACGTAACAACAAAACTTTCCTGGGTCACGTGCCACAAACATTCACAGGGAACGTTAAATAACGAAAAAATAATGTTTTGAAAACGTTCGGAAAACTAAATTTTGTTACTTGTTACCCCCATCAGGTTTCTTAATCAGGAATGATGGATTAAGATATTCCACAATAACGCCAGCGTCTTCAGGCTTGCGTATTACTTCTAAGCGTTCTAACTCGTCGAATTTGGTTTGTAATTCCACTAGTCGACTGCGAGCGTATTGGGGCATTCGACCCTTACGTTGTCTACGAAGGATTCAATATTACCAAATGAGCCGTTGTAGCAACCAATTTCATACTTATGATGAAGAGTATGGAACTTATTACGCATAGTTGACGACAGGGGTTCGTTGGGGTCTACTTCAGCTTTAGCAGAAAAGGGTGAAGTAATGCTATCATTATTGTACATCGATTCAGTCTTACTATGGTATGGCGGTACTGACTCCTCGAGCGTGGTAGGTTCAGATGTGTGATGTATTTGCCAAAAATGCTCGTGTTTATGTAAATTAACTGGTTGGAGAGTTGTGTTTGTTAGTCTGATTTTACCATTAAAGGGACAATAACATTCTTGCTGGCTTGGTAGCTCCAGAAAATAAATAATACCCTTATTCTAAGTACGAGATGTTTAAATGTCCTACCTGTTGTGTAAATTAGCCATTACAACCTATTTTATTTGTCCAGAGGGTTCGAAAATATTTTAAAATCCACGTCACATTTGAAAAGGTTTACGTTAGACTTTTCAAATCAATTGGTTGAATTTTTCCAATTTTTTAAATTAGGTGTGTTAAGATGAAATTTATACCATCATTTAATTGGAATATTCTAAAATAATACGATTTGTTGACCAGAATGAAGATTGGGACATATTTTTCAGTTACAACAAGAGTGTTATTGGGGCTTTAATCGCCTGGATGACAGGTGGTTCAGGCCATAGTTGCTGGTTGACTTTGCTAACTGAGAATCCATTCTTGGTTTGAAGGCTAAGTAGTGATCTGTATGGACATCGTGTGGTGTGTCGTGTTCGATAAAGTCACCAGGCCAGAGTGTAGTAAGGGCTATGGGCGCGTACCGGCTATGGTGCGCACGGGGTGGTGGTTCGGGACTTTTGTATTGTCACCATACTGTACATAAACAGAATCTCCTATAACGATCTGATTTCTTGCTGGTCGGACCGAGATATCGTTGAAGGCCATGAAAGGCGTCCCGGCCTAGTCGAGCTCTTCTACGACTTGTGCTTCAAGCGTAAACGCCCATGATTTAATGAAAGGCGAGTCTCGCCAACTACTGTCAATGGTGTAATGCCATCTGCCTGGAGAGCAATCTGTGAGCTTGGTGTTATTGTGGCATTTATGTAATGTGCAACAGAAGATCTAATCATGTTGGTTTCTGCACCTGTGTCAATGGTTAGGCGTAAAGGAAACTGGTTAAAAAAGGCATTGAGGTACGATGATTGTCGTAGAGCAACGCGTCTGGAAGTATGTGTATTAAGACTGGGACCGTATTGCATTCTGGATCATCCAAGTTTTGAAACTCGAGGGACATGATATGCCTTGGTTAGCAAAAGGCGGCCATTGCCAAGTAAGTGTGGGCATTGGTTAAGGTAGTACTGGAACTCGGGTCTACCAAATTGTCGACACAAGGGACAATTTTTATCCCTTGACTTGGAAGGTTGTCGGCTAGGATATGGTTGAGTGTTTTTATTGTCACGTCGATAACATGCCCCTGCTGATCTCATGAGGCGGACTTCCTCTGCTGTGGTTAGTTCGTCCAAAAAAGAAGGCAAAGCTTGAGAAATCTCATTTTTGGTCGATGCAAGTGTTCTCTGGCGCAGTTCTGTGCTATAACGCTGACGTACAAGGCGTGGAAGTCCTTCGTTTAAAAACGAAGCCAGAAAAGTACGATGAGATTTTCGAGTGTCGGTAACCTATCTTCATCGGTAAGAATGGGGTTTCCATGATGGGTGAGCCCACCGCCCTGTTTAAGCAGGTTGTCCTCGACAAATCAAACAATCCGTTGAAATAAAGTTTCTTCCTCGGGCTTCGGTTTTATTTCTGCCAAATGGAGAAAGTGTGCACCTGTGGTTTGAAACCCGTAATGTAATCTTAAAGACTGCCAAATATTAGATAAAGAAATAAAGTTTTTAATGATGGTATTTCTTGATATAATAGGAGCGTAATTCGCTATTTGACCGAGCATTAGCTCTAACATTTGGACTTTATGTTGAGCGGTACGGCGTAAGTCTTCGGGGACACGATTGTTATCACTGGTGAATCCCCGATTTGGATTTGCAGATGTTTTCTTTGACCATGTAGCACTCTCGGTCAAACATTCTGTGAAATTGGTGTCGAGCATCAAAATATACAGAATATTCGCCTGTCATGATTCGAACGATGGTAAAGTTTTATGTTCGGTTAACGACCATTGTTTTGGGGTCCTTGTGTTGGCCATTCTGTTCAGCGTCTGTTCAACTAATCACTGTAAAAATGAAGGCCTGTGTTGTCAATACGGCGTACATGTACGTATAGTCCACTGTCTACGTGACTTGTAGAAACACACAACGACCAACTTACTTTATTTGGTTCTCTTCGAGCTTGTGAGGCGCCCGTCGGTTTGAAAATATTCCCAACCGATGCCACCACGTCAGTAAGTGGGTAAATATGTGTAACAGGGAACACACAGGCTTGTTGTAAACAGGTTTAATGGCTGACAGGCAAAACATAAGATACAATCAAAGCAGGAAGCCTCTCGACTCTCAACTTATGAACCGCGCATGCGCGCAATTACATGACATGATTAACTGGGCGCAAGTATGTTAACACTAAACTTATATACAGACTACTGTACTGGCGAAGAAGAAATAAGGGACCCAGGGGTAAAATCCAGGGAAATCCATAAATGTGGACATGAAAATCATAAAAACAGGAGGCGATGGGGAAGAGGAGTGTGTACACAAACACAATTTAATGCTGATTTTTAAACAATTCCTACGGCTCTCCCGCAAGGTTTGCTAGTTCTAATGTGGCGTGACCTAGAAAACTAGGGTCATTATCCTGCACAAAATATCTACTAAGCTTCTGATTGGATAAAAGTACACAAATTTTATTATGTCCATAATATGTATTTGAGTCTGTCACCCAATAACCGAACTCAACGCTTGATCAAGTATAAAATGTCATTTATTACTGACAACAAATAAATGAATGGAAAACATTGTTAGTAAAACAATAATTATGTAAAATACGTAACGCCTGCACGAACATCATACCCAAGTCATAAAAAAATATGCCGCGTGTGTCTACACCTGTCATACATATATATCCATTAAAGTGTACAGGTAGGATTCTGGGGATTAAAAAAAACTGAAATGTTTGGCCGTAGGCCAAAAACACGATGAGGTATACGATTGAGGCACGCCGTAGGCGCGCAGAATTACTAGGGGGTTCGGTGGCATGCCCCCCCCTAGAAATTTTTAAAATTTAACTTTAAATCCTGCACTTTACAGACATTTGGATGGTAAATGCAAAGATTAAAAAGGAACCAGGTGCAACTAATTCCAGCAAAAATACATACAAAACAAAAACAAATTAAAAATGTTATTTGTTTTATCAAAGTCTGGCTTTTTTTTAAGGCAGACTGTAAAAGTCCCTTTGGCCCGTATTTTCGAACAGTGTTTAAAATAATCTGTGATTAGGTCTAATCTGTAACTAGCTAGTTAGAGATTAGTGGTTGACTAAGTTTGGTATTCTCAAAAGTCAGATTAGCTAATCTTTGACTATAATTTTTCTAATAAACGATTAAAATTCAAGGTTTAAACATTGATTATAATTAAACCTTTAATCAATGATTAAATATAATCAGTGATTTAAAAGGCTTTTATCATTGATAAAGGGGCCCAATTACAGGAAGTAGATTAGAAAAGTACATGTTTTAGAACGGTTTTTCCCATCCTAGAGTCTGTGAAACTATTGTTCGGGTTCGAAAAATCAAAGGGGCTCATATGGGTGGGCAGGAAAGAAATAAAATGTGTGAAAAAGAAAGTCAACTAAAATAGAGTTCACATATATTTAGTATTCGAAATGAAATGAAACGAAAGTTACTGTTGAGCTCCAGCTGAGCTAAAGGAGACAGACCTACGCCATAGAGTGTGCTATGATGGCAATTTTGCCTGGGGACCGGCACTACGGCTCACAGTTATTCAAAATTTTAACTGTCAAGGGTTATTTTACGTGCGGCCCAATGTGTACACAGTACTTAAGTTTGTTATCCGATCCAAACGACTCCACCTTGTCCCTTGCAAGGTTCTTCACCTTGCACCACCTGTGGGCGGAAAAAGGTCACAAGAAAAAAAGTCACAGTAAAAAAAATCACAAATTTGCCTAGGTAAAAAAAAAACACAGGAAAAAAAGTCACAGTTTTTTCTATTACATCTCAAATTCAATAACAATATAAACAATAACATACGTATTTAACCTTTCATTACACATATGTTCATTACACAGATGTAACCAGACTGTTGTAGTCTTTAGAATTCAGCACATTTTGATATCATAGCACATGACGTATTAGCACATATGGCGTATTAGCACATCTGACATTTTAATACATTATAGCACATTTCACATATCAGTACATCAGACATTTTAGCGCATTCTAGCTCATTCAACATTCTAGCACATCAATACTCTTTGTTAATTCTAATGTTCCATCCATCGCCATGTAAGAATTCTGAGATGGATTTGGCTCAGCTGACACGATCTCTGCAAAGATGTCGTAGTTGTGTCTGCATCTTTACAAATTTCTTCTTGACCTTCCTGGATTTCCGATGGCATCCTGACTCTAGAGGCCAAAGTTTATATCCGATTGACTCTAAATTTACACAGAGTGTGTAAGGCCAGAAGACGGAGGGGTCTATTGATTGCTGATATTTACTACTAGAGTTATTGCCCTTAATCACTTTGAAAAATCTTGTGGACAACCTGGAGGTTAAAGTTAATATCCGATTGATTTAAGATTTATACACAGTGTTTAGGGTCACGAGATGAGGAATCCTATTGATTTTTAACGATTGTCGATAATACTGTCAGCATTTTGGCCCTTGATCACTTTTGAAAATCTTATGGACGCAGTAGAGGCTACAGTTGGTATTTGATTGACTTTAGATTTATACACAATGTTTAAGGTCAAGAGATGAGGAGGCCTGTTGATTTCCAACGATTTACGATAATTATGGCCCTTGATTACTCCGAAAATTTTTGTGGACGCTCTAGAGGCTAAAGTTAATATCTGATTGACTTTAATTTATACACAGTGTGGAAAGTTATGAGCGGAAGATTCCTATTGATTTCAAGCGATATCCGATGATAATTACTGCCAGTGTTAGTGCCCTTGATCACTTTGAAAAATCTTGTGGTACACGCTAGGGGCTAAAGTTAGTATCGGATTCACTTTAGATTTATATACAGTGTTTAGGGTCATGAGAAAGTATCCGATTTCCAACAATTTCCGATAAATACTACCAGCGTTATGGCCCTTGATCACTTTGAAAAATCTTATGAGCGCTGTAGAGGCTAAAGTTGGTATCCGATTGACTTTAGTTTTATACACAATGTCTAAGGTCTTGAGATAAGTAAGCCTATTGATTTCCAGAGTTATGGCCCTTGATCACTTTGAGAGAGAGAGAGAGAAATGGGGTTTAACGTCCACTCGACACAAACTAACAATGGTTTAATTTTTTTTATTTCAATAATTCGCTTGCGCGTAGGAGTCTTTAGCTGTGGGAGGAAACCGGAGGTCCCGGAGAAAACCCACGAGGTTGGATAGGCTGATCACTTTAAAAAACCTTCAAGATGCTCCAAAGTTAATATCCGATTGACTTGAAATTTATACACAGTATTTAACTAACTGAGTGGAGGAGGCCTATTACGTTTTGTATAGTAAATGTTCGCTGAGGGCAGAACTAGAAACCAAACAAATTCTATTGATTTTTGATAATTATTTAATAGGTTGTTATTCGTACTCAGATTTCATTATGTTTTTATGTAATGTTTTCATTACTGACGAAAGAAAAAAATTGACAACCTTTGTCGACTGCCCGGAGGATTTAGCTGCTGTGGATTCCCTTTTGTGCCAAGAGGTTGATTTGTTCCGCTCTTAAAAATTCGTTTTGTTAAAAGGTTCTTTGACACTTCTAAAAATTATTTGTATTTTGTATTTTATTCATTTTGACTAAAGTGCACATAATTATATTTTATATTATAGAGAATGTTTAATATATATATATATATATATAAAACTTTTTCAACAGAATTTACGATGAATGTAAATTTGTTACTTTTGAGGCGAAATATAAGTGCAATGTGTCTGAATTCAATGAAAAATAATAATTTCTATAATATTCAATACAGTATAATTGCATATGCATGCACTTAATCTTTCCTTAAACTACCCCCCTGAGATGACTAAATATTGAGGTGATTTAGTCAATGATTAAGTACAAGTCAACGTTCGGGAATACCACATTTTATGGTATTCTCGAACAATGATTAACTCAATGATTAGGCTAATCAAAGTTTATGAAAATCTTAGCTTAAAATTTAATCAGCCTTTCAGAATATGGCTGGTCGAAAAGTCAGAGATTAAATCTATGATTAGCACTAATCCACTTTCGAGAATACGGGCCTTTGATTTTTATTTAGATACCCAGTAAACATGGATGGTTAGATTTACGTTACTTTTACGTCATTATGGTTAGATTATGGTTAGCGTCCAATAATGGTAAAATTTTACGTTTAAATTTACGTTACTTTTACGTCATAATGGTTATGGTTACTTTTACATCAGAAAATGACGTAAATCTAACGTAAACTTTATGACCGTTTTCTTACCAATTTTTGTCGCTTTAAATACTTCTTGATTAAGTACCCATATCAGTATGTGCACAGTCTAACAATTGATAAATAGTCGGAATTCAGACAAAATAATTATATATGTGTTATTGGTGATAATTCTAACGTTAATCTAACATAAATTTTACGTCATGTATCTAACCGTTAGATTATGGTTAGTTTTCTGACGTAAATGTAACGTTAATTTTCTAACGTTAATATAACGTTAGTTATCTAACGTTAATGTAACGTTAGTTTTATGTCATAATTCTAACATATGAGGGAACTTTTTCTCAGACAGCGGCGCGACAGCCTACTCTAATATCGAATTCCAACTGCCAAGGGATCTTTAACATGCACACCAATGTGTACATGGGACCTGGGTTTTTCGGACCATCCGAATGACTAGGTGTAAATCTAACGTAAATTTTATGACGGTTTTCTTACCAATTTTTGTCGCTTTAAATACTTCTTGATTAAGTACCCATATCAGTGTGTGCACAGTCTAACAATTGATAAATAGTCGGAATTCAGACAAAATAATTATATATGTGTTATTGGTGATAATTCTAACGTTAATCTAACATAAATTTTACGTCATGTTTCTAACAGTTAGATTATGGTTAGTTTTCTGACGTAAATCTAACGTTAATTTTCTAACGTTAACATAACGTTAGTTATCTAATGTTAATGTAACGTTAGTTTTATGTCATATTTCTAACATAAGTTTCTAATGTGAATCTAACATAAACCTAATACTTGTTCTCTATCGGAAATGAAATGCAATGAAATGGGGTTTAACGTCCTACTTTTCTGCACCTAACCTGGGTTAATTGAAGATGGGCATACGCCATACAGTGTGCTATGAGGGAACTTTTTCTCAGACAGTAGCACTACAGCGTACTCTAATATCGAATTCCAACTGCCAAGGGATCTTTAACATACACACCAATGTGTACATGGGACCTGAGTTTTCCGGACCATCCGAATGACTAGGCCGCTTCACTGACAAGGGGAAACAACGCTGGAAAATCGAGATGCAGGGATCGAACACCCGACTACCAGGTTAGCGAGCCAGCGCCTTGCCCACATTGTCTAACAGAAAAGAATGTCAGTTTTATAATGTTAGGATACTAACAATTACGTAAACAAATGTCAGTTTAATATCAGGATAACAACGATTAAATAAATGTTAGTTTTTGATTGTTGGCTATCCAACCATAATCCAAAAAAACCCATTTAAGTTAACCAAATTTACTAAATTTTAAGCGTTCTTTTGGGCAACTTGAACAAAATCTGTTAATAATTGTAACCTGTATAATATTTATGGATAAAACATTAAAAAGTGGGTGTGGCACCACCCCTGTGTTGAGCCATGCACCGAAATTGATAGTTGTTAATAACCTTACGGCATAAGGAATAAATATACCAAGTTAAAAAAAAACAAAAAAAAACACGAAAAGTTGATGTGGCTCTGCCTCTGGGACTCAGACATGAAACAATTCTGATTATTTATCAATTGGTAAAATGTGCACACACTGGTATGGTTATTTAATTAAGAGGTACAATGGGGGAATCATAAAACTGTTACTAACTGGAACCTGTAGACTATTTATAGACAAAAATTAACAAAAAAGTTAAATTGAATGAAACAAGGTTTAACGTCCTACTCGTAAACTGGGCTAATGAAGACGAGTCTACATCATATAGTGTGTGTGCTATGAGGGTTATTTTGCCCGGGCAGCGGCACTATGGCCTACTCTTTAATCTAATTCCAACTGCCAAGGGATCTTTTACGTGCACGCCAATGTGTACACAGGACCTCAGGTTTTTTGTCCCATTCAAATGACAAGGGGAAACCTCGTCAGAAAATCTGGATGGAATGAAATGAAATGAGGTTAACGTCCTACTGTTCTGCTCATAGACTGGGCTAATAAAGATGGGCCTATAGGGAAATTTTGCCCAGACAGCGGCACTACGGCCTACTCTTATATATCAAACTCCAACCGCCAATGTGTACACGGAACCTCAGGTTTTTTTTACGTTCACCCGAACGACTAGACAGTTATTGTCCTTGTCATGCCCTCCATTTTGCATCATTGAAGGGGAAACCACCCCGGAAAATCTGGATGAACTTTCCCAGCCAATGCAGGGATCGAACACCCGACCTCCAGGGTAACGAGACAGCGTCTTACCCACACAGACAAAAAACTGGCTGTGGCACCATCAAAAAGGGAGCGAGAAAAAAATGGGGTTTAATATCCACTCAACATAAACTAGGTCATTTAGATGTAAGGTAAAACAAAAATCTCCACAAATATTATATACCAGTACGTAATTTTTGCACTGCCTGAAAGATCTTCCAGCCCAAATGTTGTGGAGCAACATACACGTATGCCAACCTTTTTTTTATATTTTATAATAATCATCCTTAAAAAACTAGAAAGTCAATGTTAAAGTCAAAATATATGTATACATTTTGTATTTTCATTTTGTATGACCCAATATTATAAGGAGATGGGTTGATTAAAAGATTTTAGCTTGTCTTTACATCTTCCCATATAATATAATAATATGTTCTTAGAATGAATCTTATCTGATTAAAACATTAAATTTAATGATTTAAATTCTTGTGGCGGTTTATGAAAAAGGCCATGACGCCCAGACTCGTTCGTTGGTTTGTTTATATCAGATTTTTTAAATTTTACGCTTGTATTTATTATTATATATAAGGTGTAAAACCCGACAAATATAAAGCTTATCAAATTTATTGTATATAGGGCCACGTATAATAATAGGGGTGAATTGGAATGTACAATCAAATTCAACCGAACACACATTTTACAAGACTTTCACTTTGAGTCAAGAACCAGTTCGAACCAGTTATTTCCGGAATTTATAGATCTTGTCGACTTATCGTCCCCGATAAAAGACATCTGAAAATTAAAACTTCTGGATTATTCGTATAATATTAAGTATAGCTAATATAAAATCTATCAGAGCGCACAGAAACAGATTACATTCTATAGATTCCATTATCAAAAAAAAAATACGTATCGACGGCTTCCGTGTGGGGAATAATAAAAGCGAACGGAATTGTGGGTATAGCAAGATGGCGCCCAAAAGCGATTGAATATCGGAGATTTTGGACAAAATACTATTTATTTCACACAAAAAAGAAATGGTGCCCTGATTTAAAGTTAGAAGAAGCATATAGGAAAGTAAGTGTCTTTTTTACATACAAACATCCGTCTAAATATAATTTGTAGAACTACAAATTCAGCAAATAATGGCCGTTGACAATTTTACACAATCACCGTAAAAATGCTAAAAAAAACCTAACGGTAAAACAAAGTCACAAAATTAGATGGCCTGTTATTTTCTGAATGTAAAACTTTGTAGCTGCACGATTTATACACAATCTAAACTACTTTAATCGAAAAACATCCTGTTTCAAAATCACGGGAATCAAACATTTTTCACTTTGAATATGTTCTTTATTCTATCTCTAAGCAAAATCTTTTTTACAGATCCTAAATTTGAGCAATATTGATGGTACTAATGTGAAAGAAGTTACAAAAAGATTTTTTGAAGGCTTTGTTTACGTAAATGGTAGCCAGGTGACACCAGCTTACTCCTTGTACAAATGTAGGAATCAGGATCAATGCCATACCACTGGACTCAATGATGATGGTGGACGTTATGATGAAAAGTGCTCTCATCCACCCTACTCTCACGATGACAAGGGAATCAAGGCTGTTTTCATATACATTTAATAAATGTAGATATGCTATTTGGAACAAAAAACTAACTGCAACTGGTTAACCACATTTGATAAAAAAATTCGATCAAAATATTTGTTGGACCACAGGAAGACTTGTTGATACATGTTTGAATTAATAATATTATAGCTTTAAGTTCCATGCTTGGCAGCGAGTGCTAATAACGTTTACAAAACTTTGAGCGGGAATTTCAAGGCATTAACCTCCTGTGATATAATAACAAATGACAAGTGCGAAATAAAGTATTTATGTGGTCTTGGGTGAAAAAACAGTGTTGTGGCTAGCCAAATGAAATGAAACAAAATTGAGTGTAATGACCTACTGTTTTGTTCTGAACTGGGCTAATGAAGACAGGCATATGCCATACATGCTATAAGGGAAATTTTTCACTATGGCCTACTCATATCAAATTCCAACTGTCAAGGGTATGCCAATGTGTATACATGGCCTCAGTTTTTCTTTACCATCTGAATGAATAGACAGCTGTCTTGTCAGGCCCTCCTGCATCACTGACAAGAGGAAATAACGCTGGAAAATCTGGATGAACTTTCACTTCCAATGCAGGGATCTAGTGCCCTGCCCCAAAACAAAGGGCGTGACAAGGAAAGCTGTCTAGTCGTTTGGATGGTATGAATGCGATATAGGAGTAGGCCTTAGCTGTCTAGTCGTTGGATGGTATGAATGACCGTGCGTCTGTGAACACATTGGTGTGCATGTAAAAGATCACCAGGCAGTTCGAGTGCGATATAGGAGTAGGCCTTAGCCACTGCTTGGACAAAATTCCCTGATGGCACACTGTATAGAGTATGTCGATTTTCATTAGCCACGTTAAACCCCATTTCATTTCATTCCATCAGTGCCTTGAGCAAACAAGATAGGCTACACATAAAGGTTTTGGCCAAATTTGGTCAATATCCCAGTTTTCCTTTCTGATATGCATATCAACACTTCCACAAGACTAATGTAGACCTTTTTCTTGGACATTTTCAAATATCAGTGATGCAGGAAAGAGGGCCTGACATGGATAGGTGACTAGTCATACGAATGGGACAAAAACCAAAGTACTATGTACACTTTGATGTATGTGTGAAACATTTCTTGGCAGTTTGATGGAATTTTATAAAAGATATAAGAGTATGCCGTAGCCCTGCTGCCGAGACAAATGTTTATAGTTATGGTTTGTGTATGGTCACCCTGTTTGTATTCTTGTCAATTATCACTATTTCACGATGTATGATTACTGTTAACAATTGTATTTTTTAAAATTTTTTTAAAATAAAATTTAGATATTATGTTGACTTTTTGTTGTAATTATATGAATTTGCGATTTCAAAAGGTTATTGGTTGACTGTTAACATTTCAAGGGTTATATTTCTACAAACTCATTAAAGATTCACAAAAAAAAAGTGATGTAAATTTTGAAATTTAATGTCAGATAGAGAGAGAGAGAGAAAAATGGGGTTTAATGTCCACTTAACACAAACTAGGTCATTTCGGGACTAACATATGGTTTTCATTTTATTTCAATAATTTGCTTGCGTGTAGGGGTCTTTAGCAATGGGAGGAAACCGGAGTGCCACATACGTTCACACCAGGGCTCGAAACCGCAGCCGCAAGCCAGAGGTGACCGGCCAGCTAGAGGTCGAAGCGAGGCACTCTAGTCCACTAGGCCATCCCAACCCCCCAATGTTAGATATATAATGAAATGAAATGGGGTTTAAAGTCCTACTGCTCTGAAATCCTGATTCTCAGTCAATGCATGTACCAATCCCGGGTCTGCAGGTTAGTTGAGCCAACATTTTACTTTGAGGATCATGACCCTGATTTCCATAAAATGGTCGGTTAGTTTAAATCATGTTAGATTAACGTAAAAAATTTAAGTTATATTTACGTCAGATTTACGTCAAAATGGTTGGTCAGGCTACAATCATTTTGCTCATCTTCTTAACGATAATGTAATGTCATAAAATGTCGTTAATCTATCGTAAAGTTTACGTCATTTTTACCTTATTTTTACATCATTTTCTGACGCAAATCTAACGTAAAGTTTTTGTCATTTTTTGACGTAGATCTAACGTAAACTTTACGTAAACGTTACGTTAGATTTATGTCAAAATATGACGTAAACTTGACGTTAGATTTGCGTCAGGAAATGTCGTAAATATTACGTAAATTTTACGTTAAATTAACATCATTTCCTGACGTTACATTTTCGTTAAGAAGATGAGCAAACTGATGGTAAACTGACTGACCATTTTTACGTAAATTTTACGTAAAAGTAACGTCATGTTGTTATGTGGGTAAGGCTTGGCTTTTTTCCAGTAAACATGGATGGTTAGATTTACGTCACTTTTACGTCATTTTGGTTAGATTATGGTTAGCGGCCAATAATTGTTAAATTTTACGTTTAAATTTACGTTACTTTTACGTCATAATGGTTATGGTTACTTTTACGTCAGAAAATGACGTAAATCTAACGTAAACTTTATGACGGTTTTCTTACCAATTTTTGTCGCTTTAAATACTTCTTAATTAAGTACCCATATCAGTGTGTGCACAGTTTAATAACTGATAAATAGTCGGAATTCAGACATAATAATTATATATGTGTTATTTGTGATAATTCTAACGTTAATCTAACTTAAATTTTACGTCATGTTTCTAACCGTTAGATTATGGTTAGTTTTCTGACGTAAATCTAACGTTAATTTTCTAACGTTAATATAACGTTAGTTATCTAACGTTAATGTAACGTTAGTTTTATGTCATAATTTTAACATAAGTTTCTAATGTGAATCTAACATAGACCTAATACTTGTTCTTTATCGGAAATGAAATGCAGTGAAATGGTGTTTAACGTCCTACTTTTCTGCACCTAACCTGGGCTAATTGAAGATGGGCATACAGTGTGCTATGAGGGAACTTTTTCTCAGACAGCGGCGCTACAGACTACACTTATATCGAATTCCAACTGCCAAGGGATCTTTAACATGCACACAATGTGTACATGGGACCTGGGTTATTGGTGATAATTCTAACGTTAATCTAACATAAATTTTACGTCATGTTTCTAACCGTTAGATTATGGTTAGTTTTCTGACGTAAATCTAATGTTAATTTTCTAACGTTAATATAACGTTAGTTATCTAACGTTAATGTAACGTTATTAATGTAACGTTAGTTTTATGTCATAATTGTAACATAAGTTTCTAATGTGAATCTAACATAAACCTAATACTTGTTCTCTATCGGAAATGAAATGCAGTGAAATGGGGTTTAACGTCCTACTTTTCTACACCTAACCTGGGCTAATTGAAGATGGGCATACGCCATACAGTGTGCTATGAGGGAACTTTTTCTCAGACAGCGGCACTACAGCCTACTCTAATATCGAATTCCAACTGCCAAGGGATCTTTAACTTGCACACCAATGTGTACATGGGACCTGAGTTTTTTGAACCATCCGAATGACTAGGCCCCGTCAGGCCTTCCCTTCCGCTTCACTGACAAGGGAAAACCACGCCGGAAAATCGAGATGCAGGGATCAAACACCTGACTACCAGGTTAGCGAGCTAGCGCCTTACCCACATTGTCTAACGGAAAAGAATGCCAGTTTTATAATGTTAGGATACTAACAATTACGTAAACAAATGTCAGTTTAATATCAGGACAACAACGATTAAATAAATGTTAGTTCTGGATTGTTGGCTATCCAACCATAATCAAAAAAACCCATTTAAGTTAACAAAATTTACTAAATTTTAAACGTTCTTTTAGGCAACTTGAACAAAATCTGTTAATAATTGTAACCTGTATAATATTTATGGATACAACATTAAAAAGTGGGTGTGGCACCACCTCTAGGTGTTGAGCCATGCACCAAAATTGATAGTTGTTAATATTCTTACGGCATAAGGAATAAATATACCAAGTTCAAAAAAATACCACGAAAAGTTGATGTGGCTCTGCCTCTGGAACTCAGACATGAAACAATTCTGATTATTTATCAATTGTTAAAATGTGCACACACTGGTATGGTTATTTAATCAAGAGGTACAATGGGGGATCATACCGAGATGCAACAAAAACTGTTACTAACTGGAACCTGTAGAGTATTTATAGACAAAATATTAACAAAAAAGTGAAATGAAATGAAATAAGGTTTAACGTCCTACTGTTCCACTCGTAATCTGGGCTAATGAAGACGGGTCTACATCATATAGTGTGCTATGATGGTTATTTTGCCCGGGCAGTGGCACTATGGCCTACTCTTAAATCTAATTCCAACTGCCAAGGGATATTTTACGTGCACGCCAATGTGTACACAGGACCTCGTTTTTTTTTTGTCCCATTCAAACGACAAGGGGAAACCTCGTCAGGAAATCTGGCCCGCCAATGTGTACACGGAATCTTGTTTTTTTTTTCGTTCATCCGAACGACTAGACAGTTGTCCTTGTCATGCCCTCCATTCTGCATCATTGACAAGGGGAAACCACCCAGAAAATCTGGATGAACTTTCTCAGCCAATGCAGGGATCGAACACCCGACATCCAGGCTAACGAGACAGCGTCTTACCCAGATAGACAAAAAACTGGCTGTGGCACCATCAAAAATGGGGTTTAATGTCCACTCAATATAAACTAGGTCATTTCAGGACTAAGATAAGATTTTGTCAAATAGTGCTACATGTAAGGTAAAACAAAAATCCCCACAAATATTATATACCAGTACGTAATTATTCTTTTTGCACTGCATGAAAGATCTTCCAGCCCAAATGTTGTGGAGCAACATACACGTATGCCAACCCTTTTTTATATTTTATAATAATCATCCTTAAAAAAAACTAGACAGTCAAAATATATGAAGCAGTCAAGTGCCAGGATATTTGCGACTACTTTGTTTGTTTTTACTAATACTATCATATTTCATTATTTTGTTAGAGTAGGACATCGTCATTTATATATATATTAAACATGTATTTTATATCTTATTATAGAAGTCTATAGTAGTATATTCTCTTTTAATAATTTCTTTAAATACCTTAATATTCCATGGGGGGTTGGGATGGCCTAGTGGACTAGAGTGCCGCGCTTCGACCTCTAGCTGGCCGGTCACCTCTGGCTTGCGGCTGTGGTTTCGAGCCCTGGTGTGAGCGTATGTGGCATGGAGATAGGGGCGCCTTCTCAACCTCGTGGGTTTCCTCCGGGCACTCCGGTTTCCTCCCGCTGCTAAGGACCCCTACGCGCAAGCGAATTATTGAAATAAAATTGAACCATATGTTGGTCCCGAAATGACCTAGTTTGTGTTGAGTGGACGTTAAACCCCATTTCTCTCTCTCTCTCTCTCTCTTAATATTCCATACTTTTCTAACCAGGGTAATTATTTTTAGATTAGGGTAATAGATAACTCCTACCTCTTAAAATGATTTATATAATTAGTAAATAATTATTATTGTCTAATGATTGATGTTTTGTCATATATTTTGTATAACCAATATATACATTGTACTGTTATAATCGATATAATACTGTGTATTAGTCGTGTTTATATTCTTATGATTTGATCTTTCTAATGCAATATTTGTAAACAGCCAGTAGAAATAAATGTCTCTTATAGATACATTTAGACGACCGGAATTTGCACTGTAAGCTGGTCTACGGGACTGCGGCCGGAAGTCAGCGATCACATCGCTGATGACGGCAAGCTACGTTCCGAAGGCATAGAACCTCCTCTCACGAAAGAGGTCCCAGCTTACTCCTTGTCATGTACAAATGTAGGATCTATGCCATACCACTGGCAGCGAGTGCTAATAACGTTTACAAAACTTTGAGCGGTAATTTCAAGGCATTAACCTCCTGTGATATAATGACAAGTGCGAAATAAAGTATTTATGTGGTCTTGGGTGAAAAAACAGAGTTGTGGCTAGCCAAATGAAATGACACAAATAGAGTGTAATGACCTACTGTTTTGCTCCGAACTGGGCTAATGAAGACGGGCATACGCCATACAGTATGCTATGAGGGAAATTTTGCACTACGGCCTACTCATATCAAATTCCAACTGTCAAGGGTATGCCAATGTGTATACATGGCCTCAGTTTTTCTGTACCATCTGAATGAATAGACAGCTGTCTTGTCAGACTCTCCTGCATCACTGACAAGAGGAAATAACGCTGGAAAATCTGGATGAACTTTCACTTCCAATGCAGGGATCTAGTGCCCGACCCCAAGACAGAGGGCCTGACAAGGAAAGCTGTCTAGTCGTTTGGATGGTATGAATGACCGAGCGCCTGTGTACACATTGGTGTGCATGTAAAAGATCACTAGGCAGTTTGAATGCGATATAGGAGTGGGCCTTAGCCACTACCTGGACAAAATGCCCTGATAGCACACTGTATAGAGTATGTCCCTTTTCATTAGCCACGGAATAGGAAGTTAAACCCCAATTCATTTCATTTCATTCCATCAATGCCTTGAGCAAATGAGATAGAGGCTACATGTATAGGTTTTGGCCAAATTTGGTCAATATCCCAGTTTTCCTTTCTGATATGCATATCCACACTTCCACAAGACTAATGTAGACCTTTTTCTTGAACATTTTCAATTGACAGTGATGCAGGACAGAGAACCCGACATGGATAGGTGACTAGTCATACGAATGGGACAAAAAACCATGGTAATGTGTACACTTTGATGTATGTGTGTGAAGCATTTCGTGTCAGTTGGATGGAATTTGATATAAGGTTTAAGAGTAAGCCGTAGCCCTTCTGTCGAGACAAAATTTCCGTCATAGCACACTGGGTGGTATATGCCCGTCTTCATTCTTCATTTCTCAAACAGGTGTGAAATGAAATGATATGGGCTAATGAAGACGGGCATACGCTATACAGTGTGCTATGGGGGAAATTTTGTCTGGACGACAGGGCTACTGCCTACTCTTATAATCGAATTCCAACTGCCAAATGAAATGAAATGGGGTTTAACGTCCTACTCTTTTGCACCTAACCTAGGCTAATGAAAAGGGACATACTCTATACAGTGTACTATGAGGGAAATTTTGCCCCAGCAGTGGCGCTATGGCCTACTCTTATATCGAATTCCAACTGCCAAGGGATCGTTTACATGCACTTCAATTGTACTCGGTTTTTCGTCCCATCCGAACGACTAGGCAGCTGTCCTTGTCAGGCCCTCCTTCTGAATCACTGACAAGGGGAAATCACGCCGGAAAATCGAGATGAACTCTGTCGGCCAATGCAGGGATCGAACCCGGGGTAGCGAACCAGCGCCTTATGCACTTAGCCACCGTGATCCCCGGGATCTTTTACGCGCACACCAATGTGTACACAGGACCTTGGTTTTTTTGTCCCATCTGAATGACTAGACAGTTGTCCTTGTTAGGCCCTCTGTCCTACATCACTGACAAGATGAAACCACACTGGAAAATCTGGATTAACTTTCTCAGCCAATGCAGGGATCTAGTGTCCAACCTCAAGATAGAGGGTCTGACAAGGAAAGCTGTCTAGTCGTTTGGATGGTATGAATGACCGTGTGTCTGTGAATACATTGGTGTGCATGCAAAAGATCACTAGGCAGTTCGAAAACGATATAGGAGTAGGCCTTGGCCACTGCCTAGACAAAATTCCCTGATGGCACACTGTATAGAGTATGTCCCTTTTCATTAGCTACGTCGGAATAGGTCGTTAAACCCCATTTCATTTCATTTCATTCCATCAATGCCTTGGGCAAACAAGGTTTGGGCCAAATTTGGTCAATATCCCAGTTTTCTTTTCTGATATGCATATCCACACTTTCACAAGACTAATTTAGACCTTTTTCTTGTACATTTTCAATTGACAGTGATGCAGGACAGAGAACCCGACATAGATAGGTGACTAGTCATACCATTGGGACAAAAAACCATGGTAATGTGTACACTTTGATGTGTGTGTGTCAGTGATGCAGGACAGGGGACCTGACATGGATAGGTGACTAGTCATACGAATGGGACAAAAAACCAAGGTACTGTGTACACTTTGATGTGTGTGTGAAACATTTCTTGGCAGTTTCATGGAATTTTATATAAGATATAAGAGTATGCCGTAGCCCTGCTGTCGAGACAAATGTTTATAGTTATGGTTTGTGTGTGGTCACCTTGTTTGTATTCTTGTCAGTCATCACCATTTCGCGATGTATGATTACTGTTAATAATTTTATTTTTAAAATTTTTTTTTAATAAAATTTAGATATTATGTTGACGTTTTGTTGTAATTATATGGATTTGCCATTTCAAAAGGTTATTGGTTGACTGTTAACATTTCAAGGGTTATATTTCTACATACTCATTAAAGATTTACAAAAGAAAGTGATGTAAATTTTAAAATTTAATATTAGATATATAATGAAATGAAATGGGGTTTAAAGTCCTACTGCTCTGAAATCCTGATTCTCAGTCAATGCATGTACCAATCCCGGGTCTGCAGGTTAGTTGCGCCAACATTTTACTCTGAGGATCATGACCCTGATTTCCATAAAATGGTCGGTTAGTTTTAATCATGTTAGATTAACGTCAAAAATTGAAGTTATATTTACGTCAGATTTACGTCAAAATGATTGGTCAGACTACAATCATTTTGCTCATCTTCTTAACGATAATGTAATGTCATGAAATGACGTTAATCTAACGTAAAGTTTACGTCATTTTTACCTTATTTTTACATCATTTTCTGACGCAAATCTAACGTAAAGTTTTTGTCATTTTTTGACGTAGATGTAACGTAAACTTTACGTAAACTTTACGTAAACTTTACGTTAGATTTATGTCAAAATATGACGTAAACTTGACGTTAGATTTGCGTCGGGAAATGTAAATATAACGTAAAAATGACGTAAATTTTACGTTAAATTAACATCATTTCCTGACGTTACATTTTCATTAAGAAGATGAGCAAACTGATGGTAAACTGACTGACCATTGTTACGTAAATTTTACGTAAAAGTAACGTCATGTTGTTATGTGGGTTATTTCTAAGTATTCATTCTCAGGGGTCAAAATTAGGCACTTTTATGTACACTAAAGACAGGCAAAACTTTTTACTTTCTTCATGAGGGCATTATTGTTTTCATTTATAATGTCTATTCAGTCATATCATTATATCAGAATTAGGTCACCACAAACACCTTAAAAATGTTAAGGACTTAATTACGTCCACCGCAGTTCATATAAATATCGTAATGAATCCTTTTTATTTCTTCGAAATCAGAAGCCAGCGAATCTAACGACACAAATATTCGTACAATTTTCTATAATTAGTATAATCCGTATCTACGTGAATTCCACCAAATATAAATATCGCGGTGCCAAACTTTGTCGTCGAGCTGTTGAATTCCGATTATAGATTATCCGTAGTACCGTAATTTGATTATCAAAAGACGACTGTCATGGTCATCATAATCTTGTAATGCCGGAATGTGCGTTCGTACCACAGTATTTATGTAGATATTAAATACGGTCTTGATCGTATATTTTTTTTTATATCAATTACCTAAAAATGGTTAATATTTTTTTTATATCACCGATGACCAAAGTATATTATTAGAGCGACAGAAAATGCCAATATATAAAATATAATAGAAACTGTAGCGTTACAAAGTTGTGAATCGACCAACGCTAACCATCACAGGTGAAACGAAAGGGTGCAGGCTGTTTCGTAACCGGGCTGTTTCGTACTTAGTTCATTCGTACCTCACGTCGTACCTCAGATTGATTCGTACCTTTTCCTGCATGTTGTTGAAAAAAAGTTGAAACATGATTCGTACCTTTTCCTACATGTTGTTGAAATAAAGTTGTAACATGATTCGTCCCTTTTCCTACAAATAATGTTGAAACACGACGTCTTCCAACGTCTACGAATATTTTATAAAGTGACTGCAACGGCAGAGTAATACCTTTCTGCAATTTCATTGAACAATAATTCCCAAGTCTCGATTACCATGCTTTTAATTTTCTACGTTGACACGGCAATTGAAACATACTCTTGTTAACCTTGTGTAAATAAACTACATTATCCAGACCAAGCTTAGCGCCGTGGTTAGTGAATAGACTTGACAACAAAATTACCAGTCCTGTTTTAGAAGTTTTAGCAGACGATGAGGACATTATATTATAAAAATAACGTTGAAACACGACGACTTCCAACCACTACGAATATTTTATAAAGTAACTGCAACGGCAGAGTAATACCTTTCTGCAATTTCATTGAACAATAATTCCCAAGTCTCGATTACCATGCTTTTAATTTTCTACGTTGACACGGCAAATGAAACATATTCTTGTTAACCTTGTGTAAATAAACTACATTATCCAGACCAAGCTTAGTGCCGTGGTTAATGAATAGACTTGACAACAAAATTACCAATCCTGTTTTAGAGGTTTTAGCACACGGTGAGGACATTATATTATAAAAATAAATATCGTCAGACGACGTCAGACAAAGTCAATAAAGACTGTACCACCATGCCCCAAATTTTTATTGCAAATTTAGATGATTCGCGGAAACGACTCACGGAGATGAAAAAAGCGGAAACCGTTAAATAAATGGAAAAAAATATCATGCCTGAGTGTATTAAACCGATTCAGATGAAAATACTTATTTACGGGTAGTGGCGCTGCGCCAGCCGTCGGTGGTTGGAGGGACAAAGCTAGGGCAAAGTTCACGGCTAAGGGGGCAAAGGCACGAGCTTCGACTAGGCGTAAGTGGCCTGGCATTATTTCAAGGTATATGATTATAACGGACTTGCGAACCTCGACGAATCCCACTCACGAGCGCCAAAGTAGGGAGTCGTTATGGAGGGGGGGGGGGGGGCTCCTGAAAATTTTGAAAAATAGACTGCCGGAAATTCTGTTTGACAGTATTCAGTGAAGCACCGGTCGTCGAGAGAAATAAATTTGGCAAGATACTAATTTATCCGACCAGAGAACAAAATTTCAAATGAACGGACTTGCGAACCTCAACGAAGAATCCCTGTGAGATCCATAGTAGCGAGCACCTGTGGGCGGTTTCGGTGAAATTAAGGATCGAAGTTTAAAAAAATAAATTGAAGAAATATAGGTCAGAATGACCTATTATTTTTCGATACTAGATAAGTAATTACTGATTCGTATACAAAATATGGAGTTTGTCGGTCGGACCGGAGGGGCCACCATCTAGTCCAGTCAATCTATAGTTATACCTAGAACAAATTGCAAAAGAAACGTTTTTTGTTGGAAATGAAGGATTAGTATCAGTAAAATAACATATCAAAAATGTAGAAAAATGTAGGTGGTGCAACATTGTTTTTTTTTAACTTTAAACTTGCTATCAAAAACCGCGAAGATGGTGTCCCATAAAGACCGCCGTATGCGCAAAGGGAGACAACTCGCAATGCCAACAACAAAGAATGACGTCGACGTTGTTCACGGGAAATTGAAAAACAATCAGAGTTCATCAAAATGGAATCATTTGCACAGTAAGTATATGCCTATTTACATGTCTAAACATAAAATGAGCGTACGCAATAATCAAAACACGATGAAAATGTTAATATCACAAAATATTTAGAATCTGAGGAGACGTCCGAATGACGTCATAATTTACCGCTATTCAGACAATTTGATCCAATTCTATAAATTATCAGGTAACCGTATCATGTGTTTATGCTGTGAAAGATTCAACAACATCAATATTTTGAAAATAACGAGTTTAATTATGAGTTTATACCAGGAGAAAAACGTATTTACTAGGCCCTCATTTCACGAGATTAAAAAAGTATGGAAACGTTTTTGGGTCATTTCCATTTCCCGGTTTTTTTTTAGTTTTTTTTGCATAAAAAAACTATGTAGCGCCAACATCAATGGAAGATCAAGTGTTGTTACATTCAAGAAGACTGCTTCAGCTGTTCTTGCCGAGTTTTATGATTCTCCTAAACTGAGTGACAGTGAAGATGAGAAATTAAGAATGGTGAGAACCTGATAAAGAATGATGTCAAATCCTTAGATACATCGAAACAGATATACCCAAACTCACAGGACATTTCATCTATTGATAACAGCATACCAATGCTTCCTGATTCGCTGTACCTTCTGCTAAAATCATTGTTTTCAGAAAAAAAGCAGACACCAAGATAGCCTCAATTGGACAGGCCATTATTCAAGCAACGCGCCCAAGGGTTATTCTTGCTCCTCTCCAGATAGGTTTAGCTGTACAGATGCATCAACAGTTTGCTTCTAAGTTCCTCATCGATACCCTGCACAGTCAAGGGTTTTGTGCATCATACTCGGAGGTGAAGAGGTTTGAGGTGTGTGCTGCAAAGACACAGGGCACTGACATGCCCGGCCTTCAAGCAGGCCAGTTCATTCAGTACATTGCTGATAATGCTGACCACAACATCAACACCCTTGATGGATACAACACATTTCATGGCATAGGGATCATCGCTGCCATCACTCCAGGAATAAGAAACAAACTTCAAATTCCAAGAAGCTTTGCATCAAATGAAGAAATTGCAGAAATAGACATGAAATTCTTCAAATCAACCCCGCTTGCAAGCCTGCCCTTGACACACCATGAACTTGGTGACCTCAGCTGTATTGACCCAACATGGAAGATGGATCTTCTGTGGAAAATTGTGTGGCCTTTACGTTAACCTAGGCCTGGCTGGACAGGATTGATGCAAACAGTAGCGAAGGGGCCATACCCAGGAAAATCATCCATCTCATACATGTCAATGATTGACACGAGTGCTACCGACATGAGCTGTGTTTATTCCACTCTTCACTTCGTTTGTGCACAGGCTAAGGCTTAAAATGTGACACCCATCTTAACATTTGATCAACCATTGTGGTTGAAAGCTTAAATCATCATCCAGAATGAACTGTTGACCAGTGAACTCAAGAATATTGTTCTGCGTCTTGGATGTTTCCACACAGAAATGAGCTACCTCGGATGTATTGGACATATCATGAGAGGTTCAGGTTTACAGGAACTGATGGAAGTCGTGTATGCACCAAACACAGTTATGCACATGCTCAGTTGAAAGGAGCTGTCAAGGGCAGTAAGAGGACACTTCCTGATCAATGCTGCACTAAATGCCGGCAGTGTGAAGTTAGCTCGATTTTCGTTTTTCAATATTGGTGAATATCGAAAAACGAGCTACTCGTTTTTCGATATTGGCGAATAACGAAAAACAACTAGCTCGTTATTCGATATTGGCTATGTTGAAAAACGAGCTACTTGTTTTTCGACATTCAAACTTGAATCTCAAAAAAGTAGATTTGATGGATGTGTAGCTAAAGAAAGTCTCCAAAACACATCTGATTAAATCGGTGATCTAAAATGAAATAGATATCAAAAATGTGGATGCGTGAGCAGTAGATACGCATAAAAAATGCCCTTTCTCCTTGTTTTTTGATATTGGCGAATCTCGAACTCGTTTTTCGATATTCAGACTTGATGGATGTATTACTACAGAATGTCTCCAAAACACATTTTATTATTAAATACGTTTTCTGAAACGAACAAAAGATGTCATTAATGAGGGTGCCTGAGCAGTGGATTCACATAAAAACTGTTCTTTCTCGTTGTATTTTGATATTGGCGAATCTCGAAAACGAGCTACTCGTTTTTCGATATTCAAATATGAATATTAAAAAAGCAGATTTGATGGATGTATATCTACAGACTTTCTCCAAAACACATTTTTTTTTAAATCAGTTATTTAAAACGTACTAAAAATATCATAACTGAGTATGCCCGAGCAGTGGATTCACGAAAAACTGCTCTTTCTCCATATTTTTTGATATTCGACATTCAAACTTGAATCTCAAAAAAAAAAAATAGATTTGATGGATGTCTCTAAAACACATTTTATTAAATAAATGATTTAAAACGGACTAAAAATATCATAAATGAGGATACCAGAGCAGTGGATTCACGTAAACTTCTCTTTCTCCTTGATTTTTGATGTTGGCGAATCTGCCTGAGCAGTGGATTCACATAAAAACTGTTCTTTCTCGTTGTTTTTTGATATTAGCAAATCTCGAAAAATGCTCGGGCATCCTCAATTATGATATCTTTAGTTCGTTTTAGATCACCGATTTAATCAAATGTGTCTTGAAGACATTCTGGAGATAAACATCCATCAAATCTGCTTTTTTGAGATTCAAGTTTCAATATCGAAAAACCAGAAGCTCGTTTTTCGAGATTCGCCAATATCAAAAAAACAAGGAGAAAGAGCAATTTTTATGTGAATCCACTGCTCAGACATCCTCATTTATGATATTTTTAGTTCATTTTAGATCATTGATTTAATAAAATGTGTTTTGGAGACATTCTGAAGATATACACCAATATCAAAAAATAAGAAGATGTATATTTAGTTCGTTTTAGATCACTCATTTAATAAAATGTGCTTTGGAGAAATTCTGTAGATATACATCCATCAAATCTTCTTTTTTGAGATTCAAGTTTGAATATCGAAAAACGAATAGCTCGTTTTTCGAGATTCGCCAATATCAAAAAACAAGGAGAAAGAGCAGTTTTATATGAATCCACTGCTCAGGCATCCTGAATTATGATATCTTTAGTTCGTTTTAGAAAACGTATTTAATAAAATGTGTTTTGGAGAAATACTACAGAGATACCTCCATCTAATCTTCTTTTTTGATATTCAGGATTGAATATCGAAAAACGAGTAGCTCGTTTTTCGAAATTCGCCAATATCAAAAAACAAGGAGAAAGAACAACTTTTATGTGAATACACTGCTCAGGCATCCTCATTTATGACATCTTTAGTTCGTTTTAAATCACTAATTCAATCAAATGTGTCATGGAGACATTGTAGATAAACATCCATAAAATCTGCTTTTTGGATATTCAAGTTTGAATATCGAATAACGAGTAGCTCGTTTTTCGAGATTAGCCAATATCAAAAAACAAGGAGAAAGAGCAGTTTTTATGTCAATCCACTGCTCGGGCATCCCCAATTATGATGTACAAGATGGCTGACAGGTTGTAGTCACGAATCTTCGCTCTGTCCCTCCTGTGACAAATTTACCAAGTGATCTATGCAAAGTTTATATATGAATAGTTATGAAATCGAAATACATTATATCTGTATAAACTAATTCAAATAATTTATCGTATGGTTTTTCGTGTTATGAGCAATAACAACAACAACAGACTGACTAGTGACAGTGTGTTTGGATAAGTCCACCATACTTGTTTGTGTAACAATCGCCACATCACCACAGTTGAGGAAAACTTAGTGTGATATACAGAATGATAGAGGAGGAAAGCAGTATTGAAAATTCGACAACGTCTTCCCTGGCTGTGCTTCCAGAGAAAAATCAAAACGATCCTCCCATTTTTCCTACACCGAAAGGTAAGAAACGACTCCACTCTGTATCTCCAAAATATATGCAAAAGGCTATTTACAGAATGTCAAAATCCCTGTACAGCATGAAATCGCCTAAAAAACAAAGAGGGATTAGATCAATGTTAACCCAAAGTGAGTCACGGAAGACGACGTTATCAATACCAAATGATTTAGAAAATACAGTCCCTAAAACTATAGTCGAAAACACCCTTCTACAGACTATCAATCAAACATCAGAATCCACTTCTGTTCATTTACCTGATGATGATAGCGATACCATGGAAAATGTTTTTCTAAATTCCACCGCTGACTCAATCTCAGAAAAAATTGCTGAGGCTTTATGCCTACCAAATGTTCAAAAAGCTCTACAGCTCTCGATTAAAGAACTCTTGCAAGATAATATCAAAGAGTTCATTAAACCCCTAAAAGAGGAAATCGAAGATTTAAAAGGACAGTTATTAAGTTGCACACTGGATCTAGAACAAAAAATCATAAATGATACAGACGAACTCGAGCAATACAGCCGTCGGAACTGTGTCAGGATAAATGGAATTGGTGAAAATGCAGATGAAAACGTAGAGGACGTTGCCCTTGAAATAATTAAGTGTGTATGTCCTAGTTTTGGTCACGATCACATAGAAAATTGCCATCGTGTAGGGAGAAAGAGAATCCAGTATAATACAGAGGTAGAAACAGAAAACGGACCCCGTCAAATTATTGTTCGACTGTCTAGTTACAAACACAAAAGACAACTCATGAGTGATCGTAAAAATCTGAAAATACCCCGTGCAAACAATACTACAGTCTACATAAACGAAGATCTTACAAGACGACGATCGTATCTTTTTAGTCTTGCTAGAAAAGCGTATCGCTCCAAAGATCTGCATAGCTGTTGGACGTTTGATGGAAGGATTTATTTCCGTGAGTTCCTAAAGGATGGTAAAGGGAGTGATCCAATTCGAATCAACCAGAAAAGCGATATACCTGGCTACAAAATTGGCGACCCAGACAACGCACAGGAATCACTAGATGTTTATTAGTAGCTGTTAAATAGTAGGTCATAATTACAATGTTATTGTCATAATTACCATGTTAATTGTCAAATACAATATAATTTATACTAGTCTATAATAACTTAATCGATGTTTTAGATTGTGATAAGCCCATAAGATGGAACACCATTAAAGTTACTAATAGGCTCTGGCATGCCATCACTATGTCATGTCTTGTCATGACATATGTCACGCCATTGTCAGGTTGAAAATATGCCTACCACTAGATAATAACTACAATAAGCAAATACTTATAATGACTATGCATATAGATTGTAGCGTAGCCCCTCTTTTATCACATGTTATTGTTATACTATAGAATGTTAAAGTCAGGTAATAACAATTGACATTATATTAACTGTCATGTTAATCTTAAAAATATGAATAGATATACTTAACTCAACAGAAAGGAAAATCAAAGCAAAGTTAATAATTCTCGTGCGGTTGTAAATCAACATATTAACTATATGATGCGTTTTAAAATGACTTACTGATAAGATTTGATTCTGATCAAATATAAATATTAAATAATTTACATTTTATGTATTATATTATAACTGTCATATAATTATCATGAAGACATTATATACGCATGTAAATTTATAATGTTATAGAAATCATTCACATTGATAGGTGATCTTTTGCTATAACGGGGTGGGGAGGGGGTGTACGGACATTTTCCATCAAAATAGTCATATCACTGTCAGTTGAAAATTTTAACACGTATTAGGTCTTCTTAAGCCAATAGACATTACTTTGTCTACAACTGACATGGCAATGTGAGTGCCATCTCTTGTCATACCCCTATCAAGCACATAGATCATTATCTGTCAGATATTTTAAAACATTGTTAAATGAAATTTTTAACATGTATTAGTTATATCTCAAGACAGTCTTGCCCACAACTTTCAGCGACACTGCCAGTGTCACATCATGCCATACTACTGGCAAGTACAATGATCATTATCAGTCAAATTGTCGTGTTATTGTCAATTGAAAATATTTAACATTGTATTAGTTTTCTCTAAAGTCAAATTCTTTTTCACTGTCAAAAGAAATTATTTAACATGTATCTGTTTTTCTCTTTAGTTGATAGTTATCTGTTGAATTTGTTATGCCAATATCAATCGGGGCTATTTAACATGAAAAGGCTTCTCTTAACTCAATAGGCATGTGTTTGGGTACTTAGATATTCTGTTAAAATTCATGTCACTGTTATACGACATCATCTGTCATGTCTTTGTTAATCGAAAATACTTATCAGCTTTATCTTTAACCAATAGTGAGTGACTGCTTTGTTCACAACTGTCAGCGACATTGCCAGTGTCAATCAAAAATATTTAGCGGCATTGTAGTTGCCATGTCTTGTTATCCCTGTGTGAATCGACTTATGTAGCATGTAATGGCATTCGTTTAAGCTAATAGAAACTTGCCTTTGTCTTACACTGTGAGCGACATTGCAGTTGCCATGTCCCGTTATGTCACTGTTAAGTTCAAAATAGCATGTCATTGTCAATCGAAACACTTAACATGTATTAGTATATCTTACGGACTATGTAATGGATTTCCTTTACTTAAATAGAAACTTGTTTTCGTTTTACACTGTGAGCGACTTTGTAGTCATGTCCTGACATGCCACTGTCAAGTTCAAAATGTCATGTCATTGTCAATTGAAAATATTTAACATGTATTAGTTATATTACCAGACTGATTTGCCCACAACTGTCAGCGACATTGTCAGTGTCACATCCTGCCATACTACTGTCAAGTCAATGAAAATTGAAATTAATCACTAAGTAATATTAACTGTGTGGTAGACACACTGGATGCACAAAGCCGTAATGATGACACCAAATTTACAAATCTACTATGTAGGGATATATATATATATATACCAATTCATGTTTTAGATTGTGCTATAATTCACAGATAAATTGAGACATAGCTGTCGTGCGTTATGAAATTGTAATGAAGTTGCTAAGCTGGAAATTTTTCAAACATCTATAAGACCTTGTTTTAGTTACATGATGAGTGCCATGTCAGGTTATAATAATGACGAATTGAAAATATTCGCACATGCATTGGGTTACTTTTAGGTGCATGTCATGAAACTATCGTGACAACTGTCTGTGGCTCTGTCATTTTTAAGCCGTTATTGTTTTTATCTGATTTGGGATTTAGTAACTTAAGCCAATATCTAACTATTGTTGCAATTGTATTATCAGGTTATTGTAAAGCCTGTCTTTAACGTTAACTGCCAAACCACTGTTGCTAACATTTTTACATGATGATATCTTAGTTATTAGTATGTATTATTACTGCTATTGTTATATGATAATATACTAATTACTAGTTATATGATAATATCTAAGCTATTTGTATGTATTATTACTGTTATTCTTACATGATAATATCTAAGTTATTTGTATGTATTATTACTGTTATTATTATCTTAGCTATTTGTATGTATTATTACTGTTATTTTTACATAATGATATCTTAGTTATTAGTATGCATTATTACTGCCATTGTTATATGATGATTTCTTAATTATTAGTTATATGATAATATCTAAGCTATTTGTATGTATTATTACTGTTATTCTTACATGATAATATCTAAGCTATTTGTATGTATTATTACTGTTATTCTTACATGATAACATCTAAGTTATTTTATGTATTATTACTGTTATTACTACATGATAATATCTAAGCTATTCGTATGAATTACTACTGTTATTATTACATAATTATATCTAAGTTATTTGTATATATTATTACTGTTATTACTACATGATAATTACTAGGTTATATATATTTATTACTACTGTTATTATTACATTATAAGATCTTAGTTATTAGCATTTATTATAACTGATATTAGCAGGCTAATGATATCCGTATAGTCTTTGACATGAGTTTATAATATTCTTAATATAATTGACTATTTTGTTTTCTTTTCAGCTAACATGTGTTTTCCATATATACAACCTTTAGTGTATATGCGTGTAGTTAAATATAGAGCAAAATGGAAGTGTCACTTAGGGATGGCTTAGTGGAGTTTCAAACGAAATCTGTGCCGTCAGAAATCGATCATTTTTAGTTATTATCAACTATGTATATATGTAAAACCATTGTTGTATGTATATATCTGCGCCGTTCCGTTATACACACACTGGAAACCAAAAATATCCCCATTCATCTATACCGTTAGCCTCAATTTTACTTATTCCCCTATTAGTCCCAACTGCTGCTCAATTACATATTTTGACTCGCCAGACACTTGCTCAAAAACCGAAGTATTATCAGTAAATTCGATATTTTATATACGACTATATGCTTTTGAAAAATTAACATCCCTATATTGGATCTTTCTATTAATAAACCTCTCTGGTGATATTGAAACGAACCCTGGTCCTACTGCACCTAATCGTATATCCGTCGTACACCTGAATGTAAGGAGCATTAGAAACACGATTGACCTAATTTCAGCAGAACTTTCTGAGTATGACATCATAACGGTAAGTGAAACATGGCTTGACAAAGATATCCCTTCATCCTCTATTTCTATACCCTCATATAACACCCCCGTCCGCAACGACAGAAATAAGCATGGTGGCGGTGTCGCGGTCTATGTTCGAAATTCACTTCTTTTTAAAAGACGCCATGATCTAGAACTTGACGATATAGAAGTAATATGGTTGGAAGTTAAAACTATAAATAATGTATTTTTAATTGGAACGTTTTATAGACCGCCAAAGTCCACAAATTTCATAAATAACCTAATAGTTGAGTCTATAACTTTGGCCGCATCTGATGATGTTACTAATTGTTTTATTTACGGTGATTTTAATATTGATATGTTAGCAAAGCAGAATACTTTTTTACACAATGCTATGATAATACTAGATCTTAACCAGGTTATCAAAGAACCAACTCGATATGATGATTATGGAAAAAATAGTCTTATTGATTTAATTTTAACAAATTCACAACATTTTATAGTTGAATCTGGCTGCCTTGACAATTTCTGCAGCGACCATTGTCCGATATTTAGTAAACTAGCATTTAATTTACCCCATTATAAATGTTTACAAAGAATTATTTGGGATTATGGGAACATGGACCACGACAACCTTATTTTAGATGCATCTAATGTAGCTTGGTACGATCTATTTGATGAAAATAATATCAGTCAAACGTGACTTGACGTCACAAGTGAGTTAATTAAGTTAGCCAAAAATAACATTCCAAACAAATTAGTAACAATAAGACCAAAAGATAAACCATGGATGAATTCACAAATCAGGAAAATGAAAAGACGGAAAAACAAAATTCATAGAAAAGCAAAATTATCCGGGAATCCTATAGATTGGGCAAATTTTCGAAAGATCAGAAATGATCACATAACTTTAATAAGGACGAGCAAAAAAGATTATTTTGAGAGATTAGATGATAGAATTAATAATAAAGCTAACTTCGGTACCAAGGATTGGTGGAACTTAGTTAATTCATTTGTGAAATCAAAATCTGCGGTCAACAATGAACTGGTACCTCTACAAGTAAATAACCATACTCACTTTACACCTCTGGACAAGGCGAATGCCCTTAATGACTTTTTTATTAACCAATCAAAACTTAACGACGACAATAATTACTTGCCACCCCTTCAACAAAACCTAAACTCTCTCACAGAGATCGTGCTAAGCCCAAAAGAAGTTAAAGATATCATTCTATGTTTAGATACCTCAAAAGCTAAAGGCCCCGATGATATCAGTGGGAAAATATTAAAAACTATTGTAAATGAAATAAGCCAACCGCTCTGCTATATATTTAATTTGTCCCTCTTTCATAAAAAAGTCCCTGAAATTTGGAAATCAGCAAATGTAGTAGCAATATTCAAAAAAGGAACTCCTCATGAATGCGGAAACTATAGACCTATATCATTATTAAGCATTGTTGTAAAAATATTCGAAAAATGTATATATAAACATGTCTTTAACTTCTTTTGTGAAAACAATATACTAACTTCGTTTCAAAGTGGTTTCTTAAAGGGAGATAGTGCTATCTATCAACTAATTGATTTAACTCATTCTTTTTGTCAAGCCATAGATCACGGAAAGTATACAAGGGCAGTGTTCTGTGACATCAGCAAGGCTTTTGACAGAGTCTGGCATGCTGGACTCTGTCATAAGCTGAGGGCGTCTGGTGTACGAGGGGGGCTGCTTGATTGGTTTACTGATTATTTAAAAAACAGAAAGCAGGTAGTAGTTGTTAGTGGGGCCTCATCTGACCCCAGGATTGTCCCCGCGGATGTCCCCCAGGGCTCGGTTCTCGGTCCTCTTTTATTTTTGTTATATATTAATGATATTGTAAATGATATTAACTCGAATATTAGATTATTTGCAGATGACACATCCCTTTACTTACAAATAACGAATCCCCAGGCAGACGCGGCTATCCTAAATAATGATTTAATTACTATTAACAACTGGTCGAAGTCATGGCTTGTAACTTTCAACCCCCTAAAAACTGAAACAATAACTTTTTCAACTAAAATAAATTACACTAAACCACACTTGTATTTGGACACTGTGCGAATAAAAGAAGTATCGGAGCATAAACATCTTGGGCTAAACTTTCAACCAAATTGCAAATGGGATGTCCATATAAATCATATCTGTAATAAAGTAGGGAAACTTATCAACTGTTTTAGATCATTAAAATATCGACTAAATAGAAAATCATTAAACACCATCTATACTTCTTTCATTCTACCACATTTTGATTATGCTGATGTAATTTGGGCTGGCTGCTCAGATAAATTAGCTTCACAATTAGAAACTTTACAGTTAGATGCACTAAGGACTATATGTGGAGCGGTTAGAGGTACAAGCCATGCAAAACTCTATAAAGAAACGGGATTTGTTCCATTAGCTGAACGTCGACGAAGACACAAACTAAAATTATTTTATAAGTTAATCAATGGTCTAGCTCCGTCTTATATTTCTAACCTTATACTAGAGAAAAAATCACCATACCGTTTAAGAAATTGTAAAAATCTCGAAGAGTACTTTTGTAGAACAAACATTTTTTCAAATTCATTTATTCCGTCGACGATCAGAGAATGGAACAAATTGGAACCCGAAGTGCAAAATTCTAATTCTGTGTCATCATTTGCTTCCAGCTTGATTAAAAACGACGATATTATTCCACATTACCTTTACATTGGAGATAGAAAAAATCAAATAATACACAGTAAACTGAGATTAGGCTGCAGCGATTTAAATGGTCATAAGTTTTTAAGACATTTAACGGATAGCCCCACCTGCGCATGTGGCCACCTTTTTGAAGATTGTTACCATTATCTATTGGTATGCTCCCTACATACGGGTGTCCGAGGACAAACTATTGGCTTACTCAAGCAGCAATTACAAGATATTGGTACTTTATTAAATGGACAGACTGTCCTCTCTTTTGATCAAAACCAGTTCGTTTTTAACACTGTTCATAAATTTTTAAAATTGTCAAAACGCTTTTAACGTCGATTTATTTACTCTATACAAAATATAACCAATACAATACTTCACGTTTTTAGGTAGGTTTTTACTGGAGGTAGGGGTTTGCAGCACTACTAAATTACGGAACGGACAACTGTGTATATGTATAAATGTTTAGTTTATCTAAATAATTTATGTTTCTTGATGTATATATGTATAAATGTTTAGTTTATATTTAAATTATTTTAAATTATATTTTGTATATTTATAGGTTCTTGATGTATATATGTTCTGTATGTATAAAAAGTAAACTTACATTTGTAAATTTTGGAAAGGAGTCAACATAGGCCCAGCCTGTTCTCCCATCCATTTTCAAATGAAATAAAATATTGTTTACAAAAAAAAAAAATTATGATGTATTTAGTTCGTTTTAGATCACTTATTTAATAAAATGTGCTTTGGAGAAATTCTGTAGATATACATCCATCAAATCTTCTTTTTTGAGATTCAAGCTTGAATATCGAAAAACGAGTAGCTCGTTTTTCGAGATTCGCCAATATCAAAAAACAAGGAGAAAGAGGACTTTTTATGTGAATCCACTGCTCGGGCATCCCCAATTATGATGTCTTTAGTTTGTTTTAAATCACTCATTTAATCAAATGTGTCATGGAGACATTCTGTCTGTATATAAACATCCATCAAATCTGCTTTTTTGATATTCAAGTTTGAATATTGAAAAAAGAGTGGCTCGTTTTTCGAGATTCGCCAATATCAAAAAACAATGAGAAAGAAAAGTTTTTATGTGAATCCACTGCTCAGGCATCCTCAATTATGATATTTTTAGTTCGTTTTAGATCACTGATTTAATAAAATTTGTTGTGGAGAAATTCGGTAGATATACCTCCTTCAAATCTGCTTTTTTAATATTCAAGTTTGAATATCGAATAACGAGTAGCTCGTTTTTTGAGATTCGCCAATATCAAAAAACAAGGAGAAAGAGCAGTTTTTATGTGAATCCACTGCTCGGGCATTCCCAATTATGATGTATTTAGTTCGTTTTAGATCACTGATTTAATAAAATGTGTTTTGGAGACATTCTGTAGATATACATCCTTCAAATCTGCTTTTTTAATATTCAAGTTTGAATATCGAAAAACGAGTTGTTCGTTTTTCGAGATTCGCCAATATCAAAATACAAGGAGAAACAGCAGTTTTTATATGAATCCGCTGCTCAGGCATCCTGAATTATGATATCTTTAGTTCGTTTTAGATCACTCATTTAATCAAACGTGTCATGGAGACATTCTGTAAATAAACATCCATCAAATCTGCTTTTTTGATATTCAAGTTTGGCACGTTTTTCGAGATTCGCCAATATCAAAAAAACAAGGAGAAAGAAAAGTTTTTACGTGAATCCACTGATTTATTTAGTTCGTTTAATAAAATGAGACATTCTGTATATAAACATCCATCAAATCTGCTTTTTTGATATTCAAGTTTGAATATCGAAAAACGAGTGACTCGTTTTTCGAGATTCGCCAATATCAAAAAACAAGGAGAAAGAGCAGTTTTTATATGAATCCACTGCTGAGGCATCCTGAATTATGATATTTTTAGTTCGTTTTAGATCATTGATTTAATAAAATGTGTTTTGGAGAAATTCTGTAGATATACATCCTTCAAATCTGCTTTTTTAATATTAAAGTTTGAATATCGAAAAACGAGTGACTCGTTTTTCGAGATTCGCCAATATAAAAAAAAACAACGAGAAAGAAAAGTTTTTATGTGAATCCACTGCTCAGGCATCCTCAATTGTGATATTTTTAGTTCGTTTTAGATCATTGATTTAATAAAATGTGTTTTGGAGATATTCTGTAGATATACATCTTTCAAATCTGCTTTTTTAATATTCAAGTTTGAGATTCGCCAATATCAAAATACAAGGAGAAACAGCAGTTTTTATATGAATCCACTGATCAAGTATCCTGAATTATGATATCTTTAGTTCGTTTTAGAAAGCGTATTTAATAAAATGTGTTTTGGAGACATTCTACAGATATACCTCCATCAAATCGTCTTTTTTGAGATTCACGTTTTAATGTCGAAAAACAAGTAGCTCGTTTTTCGACATTCGCCTATATCGAAAAAACGAGCCAGTTGTTTTTCATTATTCGCCAATATCGAGCTAACTTCACACTGCCCTAAATGCCCTATTAGTACAAAAGGCTTTCTCCGTTCCTCAAACAGTTGCCAAACAGAACCTTACATCAAAGACTGATACTGAACAGATATGTCAATCTGAAGAAAGTACTACAGTCGAATCGGACCATCAACATCCATCACATGATCCCGAGGAAAATCACATTGAGAACTTGGACTGTGAATTGGAAAAGAATCTCAACCTTTTTGACCAACTACTGCATGGTGAAGTGTCTTGTGATGCTGTGTGCCAGGATGAAGCTCCCAACAGTGTACAGAGGAAACTTCAAATAGTGACGGGGTCTCTAGCTCCTTCTCGGACAGCAACTTTGTGGATACAGTATATTGAGATGGTGGATTTGCTACGCATGTTCATCAAAGCAGAAAGAACAGGACACTGGCTTCTTTATCTCTGTACTCTCAAAAGAATGCTGCCATTCTTCGCTGCCACAGGACATAACTTGTATGCTAATGACGCACCTTGAGGAAAGGCACCCAGAGGTATATGCTATGTTTACATCTGGCTTCCATGTCATTTGACGCAGTGACAGATATTGGGCTGGTTTGTCATCAGACCTAGTCATAGAGCAAACACTGATGAGAAACATGAAAACCAGTGGTGGACTGACCAGAGGACGGGGAACACAGTGGTTACTCTCGACGCTAACTTGTGCTGACATCAGCGATGCAATGCAGGAGTTCACTGATACAGACTACATTACCAACGAACAACACAAAGACATGACAGTTGCCAGACAGAAACGTGATGACAAAGACACATACAAACTCTTGGCTTTCCTGCAGGAACGTGATCCATTCACCTCTGATACCTCACTTCGCAACATTACCACAGGTGTTACAGCAGGTAACACTGTTAATGCCGACAGAGGACTGGAAGTTGGAAACCGCATCCTACAGTCAATGGTGGGTAAACAAGTCTTTGAGTATTCCTTCAAGAAGAAAGAGCAGGTCATTACAATGAATATTAAGTATTCAGCGAAGGTTGATGGTGATGCCATCAACTTGGATTCCCAGTTACTTTTCATCGATTAGTGACAGCAGCACAGATGAATGCAGAGGACATTTCTGAGATCTTCAAGTATGAACTCAGTACACTTCCTTCTTGTCTTTTTAAGCCATCTGGACTTATGAGACGGCAAACAAACCTGCCTTGGCTGAGGCATTATGGATATCAGGAAAGGGAAGTGAAATGTCAGTATCACAAGAGCATAATATGGTTCATGTCCTGGTTGGTGGATCTCTCCTTCAGAAAATCCCGTGGCCAAGAAATGTCACATTTGTCACAATCTTTAACATGTACGTTGACCATGTATCACGGAAATACCCAAACCCAGACATATTTTTTGATGGATATGACACAGGCCCATCAACAAAAGCTGTTGCTCACATGAGACGCTCAAGAGGTATGGTAGCTCCAGAGGTAATCTTTGTTGAAGACATGCCACTTGCAACACGGAAGGATCATTTCCTGGCCAATTCCTCAAACAAGCAGAGATTCATCAACATGCCCAGCAATAAACTTGAAGAAAAGGGTTGTAAGACCGTTCACGCCAGAGCTGATGCGGACCTTCTCATTGTGCAGACTGCAGTGGAGAGTGCATCAAACTGCCCAACCACAGTCATAGGTGAGGACACAGATCTCCTTGTTCTGTTGTGTTTTCATGCTGAACCAACATGTCCGGGACTCAACTTCATGTCTGAGGGAAAATAGATGGCGGAGAAACAAGGGGTGTGGAACATAACTGAACTGAAGATGAACTTTGTGCATGCAGCTGGAGGATGTGACACCATATCACGCCTATTCGGGATAGGAAAGGGGGTTGTCCTGAAGAAACTCCTGAAGGACAGCTATTTCAGGGAACAAGTTCATCAGTTCTGTACCGACCAAACAACAGAAAACATCATGTCAGCTGGAGAAGCAATCATTGTCTGCCTGTACAATGGACTACCGGGAGAAAGTCTAGCTAGTCTGCGGTATCGGCGCTTCTCTGAAAAAGTTGCAACTAGTTCTTCCTATGTCCAGGTTCACACACTGCCTCCCACATCAGCAGCAACAGGCTACCACAGTGCTCGTGTTTATCTCCAGGTCAGTGCATGGATGGGAGATGGTGGCTCCCTGGACCCCGAAGACTGGGGGTGGATGAAAGTGGCGGACAAACTTGAACCACGCACAACAGATAAACCTCCAGCTCCAGACACACTTCTGAGAGTAATCCGCTGCAACTGTAAGATAGAGTGTGACAGCAGAAGGTGCACCTGCAGAAGACATGGTCTTGAATGCTCAGTGGCATGTGGACAATGCAGGGGTGTAGCGTGCAGTAACGCCATGTGTAACCTGACTGACACGGCTCCTTGTGACAAGTGAAGTGATCATGAACAAAGACAATAATAGTGAGTTATCATGATGAACAGTTCATTATTTCTGACCAGTATTAGTGGAATATACAGGCAAACGCAGTGTACATACACAAAATGTATCTTTGTAGACATAACTGACTTTAAACTATCACAAATTTGGACATACATGTAATTGGGAAAATTTGGAATTGTCTGATGATTTCAATTATCCAGACTTATAGTATTGATAAACGGGTTAGTATCAACCAATTAAATGTCTCCAATAATTTGTATTGCTACACATAATTTACTTCCATTATCAACAACAGAATGTATTGATATGTGCTCAAATAACGTAGTTGTCTCGCAATATGTCCTTAACATTCCTTAAAATTGCAATATCTGGGATCTCAAACACACGTCATAGGGTGTATTTTACCATGAAAAATGAAAAAGTTCCACTTAATGAATTTTTCTACATTTTTTATATGTTATTCTAAGACCTTCAAAGTTGTTGATAGAATCAAAACCATTTCTTTTGCAATTTGTTCTAGGTTGAGTGTTTTTCTTGGTAAATTGACTGGACTAATCTTGAAACGTGAAAAATCAATAAGGCTTTTGCTATATTTTACTTACAGACATGGGAGTTACATTTTCGGAATCCTTGAAGGAATGCCTAAAAACGTTCAGAGCAGAATTTTGATTTAGGTCAACTGGTGGTCGCCATTTTGAAGTGAATATGAAAATTATGAAAAATCGACATTTACGGGCTTCTAAACAAACACAATAGGGAATAGTATGTTCAGTGCGTCTCCGATTTCTGAAATTAAAACATTTTAGGATAGCCGGGATGCGGGTCGAATTCTTGGTGTTTGACTATTTCAAAATTCGAAATTTTGCCTTTGACCTTTTACGTGCAGATAAAGTTGCTTTCGAGTGAAAAATCACATTAACTTCAGATTTTCGAATTTCAAAATTTCGTAGCTGTGATTTCGAACCGGAAGTTGAGACCAACTTGACAACTTCTTTAATAGTTTTCATGAAATTTAGTATGTTAGTATGTTCGAAATTTTGCCTTTGACCTTTTACGTGCAGATAAAGTTGCTTTCGAGTGAAAAATCACATTAACTTCAGATTTTCGAATTTCAAAATTTCGTAGCTGTGATTTCGAACCGGAAGTTGAGACCAACTTGACAACTTCTTCAATAGTTTTCATGAAATTTAGTATGTTAGTAGATCTTACTGATGCAACTTGAAAAATGACGAGAAATTTTCTAACAAATTAAGGATCAAATTTTTAAAAAGAATCGACGAAATATAGGTCAGATTACCTCGAAAAAAAATTAGAGATTGTAGGTCAATCCAAAGTGCCGCCATCTTGAAATATGGCATATCCTATTAGGCTTTTTTGACATTTTACTTACAGACAAGGGAATTATATTTTCCGATTCCTTGAAGGTTTGATAATTTTGATTTGTGGCAAATGATGGATGCCATTTTGAATTGAAAACTAGACCTGCATGCAGGAATAACGGGTTTCACTGGTGCCACGTTACCCTTAAACATGTCACTCCGGTGCCAAGTTACCCTTGAACATATGTCACTTCCGGTACCAATGAAACCACTAAACAGGTTTCCAAATCAACATTGCACACAAATAAATTGGACGCAGAATCAACCAAATCCAGCAATATCAATTCATTGTATACATTTGTTACTTGTAAATGATCTTGACAAAATTAAATTACTTCCGGTGTTAATGGAAATGTTCAATTAGTCTTATGAAATCAGAAACGGCATACGATATCATATAGTGAAAATTTTATGCAAATCGAATAATAATTGCCATTTTTAAAGACCAAAAAAACTTGAAAAGTGACTTGTAGAAAATCGGCTATTTCTCTGCAACCCTACAAGTTAGAAACCATTTTGTGGTATCTGTATGATCGTATGGGTTCATTCTATTTGTTGATTGGCATCAAATACCATAATTTGAAAAAGATTTCAAAACAGACTCATTTGAATAAAATATCTGTTTTGAAGGCTAAAAATACAGTTTTTGCCAAAATGACGTTACTTCCGGTTATAATGAAAATCTTAAATTACTTGTATGAAATCCCAAATGGCATTAGGTATAACATGGTGTAACGTTTATGAAAATCGAATAATAATTGACACTTTTATGACCCCAAAACCTTCAAAAGTGACCTGTAGAAAACCGTCTATTTCTCGGCAACCAAACAAGTTAGAAACAATTTTATGATATCTATATGACCATATGAGTTGTGTTTATATGTGAATTAAAACCAAAAGTTAAAATAAAATTATTAATACATATTAAGTAATTCTTGGTTGAATAAAACATTGATTTAAAAAGTTTAAAATGCAGTTTTTGACCAAATGACGTCACTTCCGGTGTCAATTTTAAATTGTAATCAACTTGATATGATGCTACATGCTTTTTGAATCATATGATGTCACTTTTATAAAAATCCAATAATAATTGACTATTTTACACGCAAAATAACGAAAACAGTGACTTATGCAGAACTGCCCATTTCTTGGCAACTGCTTATATTACAAACTAATTTTAACATACATTTTCTTCGTATGGATTATAGCTACATGTTTATAAAAGTTACGAAGAAATATTTTAAAATCTGAAAAGCCTGAATGGGTTGTAAATAGGTCAAATTTACACCATATTTAGCCTCTTAATCGAATTTGCTCGAAAATGAAATCGAAATTAAAAAAACTGCTTCCGACATTTTTTGAGCATTTATAGGACACACTCTTTGAGTCATATAATTTTTCAAAAAAATAATATTTGTTTTCGAAAAATGGTACCTAACTGTCAAAATTGTAGTTTTTGGTAAAATTATGCCATTTCCGGTGCCGACAGATAACACTTTCGGTAACAAAAAAAATGACAATTGAGACAACAAAGCATATGAACTTTGTTTTATACAAATCGAACAATAAAAAATTAATCTAGGACTGAAAAACTGAATTAGCCAATGGCGGCCAAGGAAAATTACTGAGACAAAATTTTTTAACATTTTTGCGCTAATCAGATGACTCTTTAATTCTGTGCACAACACGACTAAGAAATATTCATAAATAAAAAAGTTTTTTGTAAAATTTTAAATTTTCGAAATTTGGCGCCTAATATCTTCGAAGATTTGCCGAAAATCAAAAAATGAAAGTAACGTAGCTATGTGCCCTGTCTCCGGCTATGCCAAAATCTATCGAAAATTAAAATCCAATGATTATTGCTAAAATTACTGCAATATTTTCAAAAATGATAACTTCGGTGATTTCGGACATTTCGCATTGTCGCAGAACGTTCAAAATAGCTTTATCCTCTAAGTCACACCCACTTTCCCAGTAAAACCGAAGAAATCGTAACGATGCGACAAGCAGTTGCTGAGATCTACTCAAAACAAAAGAAGAATAATAATAATAAGAACTAGACCTGCATGCAGGAATGACGGGTTTCACTGGTGCCACGTTACCCTTGAACATGTCACTTCCGGTGCCAACTAACCCTTGAACATATGTCACTTCCGGTACCAACGAAACCACTAAACAGGTTTCCAAATAAACATTGTTCACATCAAATAAAATGGACGCAGAATCAACCAAATCCAGCAATATCAATTCATTTTATACATTGTTACTTGTAAATGATCTTGACAAAATTACATTTCTTCCGGTGTTAATGAAAATGTTCAATTAGTTTTATGAAATCAGAAATGGCATACGATATCATATAGTGAAAATTTTATGTAAATCGAATAATAATTGCCACTTTTAAAGACCCAAAAACTTGAAAAGTGACTTGTAGAAAATCGGCTATTTCTCTGCAACCGTACAAGTTAGAAACCATTTTGTGGTATCTGTATGATCATATGGGTTCATTCTATTTATTGATTGGCATCAAATACCATAATTTGAAAAAGATTTCAAAACAGACTCATTTGAATAAAATATCTGTTTTGAAGGCTAAAAATACAGTTTTTGCCAAAATGACGTTACTTCCGGTGATAATGAAAATCTTAAATTACTTTTATGAAATCCTAAATGGCATTAGGTATAACATGGTGTAACGTTTATGAAAATCGAATAATAATTGACACTTTTATGGCCCCCAAACCTTCAAAAGTGACCTGTAGAAAACCGTCTATTTCTCGGCAACCGAACAAGTTAGAAACAATTTTATGATATCTATATGACCATATGAGTTGTGTTTATATGTGAATTTAAACCAAAAGTTAAAATTATTAATATATATTAAGTAATTCTTGGTTTTATAAAACATTGATTTAAAAAGTTTAAAATGCAGTTTTTGACAAAATGACGTCACTTCCGGTGTCAATTTTAAATTTTAATCAACTTGATATGACGCTACATGATTTTTGAATCAAATGATGTTACTGTTATAAAAATCCAATAATAATTGACTATTTTACAGGCAAAATAAGGAAAACAGTGACTTATGCAGAACTGCCCATTTCTTGGCAACTGCTTATATTACAAACTAATTTTAACATACATTTTCTTCGTATGGATTATAGCCACATGTTTATAAAAGTTACGAAGAAATATTTTAAAATCTGAAAAGCCTGAATGGGTTGTAAATAGGTCAATTTTACACCATTTTTAGCCTCTTAATCCAATTTGCTCGAAAATGAAATTGAAATTAAAAAAACTGCTTCCGACATTTTTTGCGCCTTTAAAGGACACACTCTTTGAGTCATATAATTTTTAAAAAAAATAATATTTGTTTTCGAAAAATGGTACCTAACTGTCAAAATTGTAGTTTTTGGTAAAATTATGCCACTTCCGGTGCCGACAGATAACACTTTTGGTAATAAAAAAAATGACAATTGAGACAACGAAGCATATGAACTTTGTTTTATACAAATCGAACAATAAAAAATTAATCTAGGACTGAAAAACTGAATTAGCCAATGGCGGCCAAGGAAAATTACTGAGACAAAATTTTTTAACATTTTTGCGCTAGTCAGATGACTCTTTATTTCTGTGCACAACACGACTAAAAAATATTCATAAATAAAAAAGTTTTTTGTAAAATTTTAAATTTTCGAAATTTGGCGCCTCATATCTTTGAAGATTTGACGAAAATCAAAAATCGAAAGTAGCGTAGCTATGTGCTCTGTCTCCGGCTATGCCAAAATGTATCGACAGTTAAAATCCAATGATTATTGTTAAAATTAATGCAATATTTTTAAAAACGATAACTTCGGTGATTTCGGACATTTCGCATTGTTACAGAACGTTCAAAATAGCTTTATCCTCTAAGTCACACCCACTTTCCCAGTAAAACCGAAGAATTCGTAACGATGCGACAAGCAGTTGCTGAGATCTACTCAAAACAAAAGAAGAATAATAATAATAATAAGAACTAGACCTGCATGCAGGAATGACGGGTTTCACTGGTGCCAAGTTACTCTTAAACATGTCACTTTCGGTGCCAAGTTACACTTGAACATATGTCACTTCCGGTACCAACGAAACCACTAAACAGGTTTCCAAATTAACATTGCACACAAATAAAATGGACGTAGAATCAACCAATCAATCCAGCAATATCAAGTCATTTTATACATTTGTTACTTGTAAATGATCTTGACAAAATTAAATTACTTCCGGTGTTAATGAAAATGTTCAATTAGTCTTATGAAATCAGAAATGGCATACAATATCATATAGTGACAATTTTATGTAAATCGAATAATAATTGCCACTTTTAAAGACCAAAAAACTTGAAAAGTGACTTGTAGAAAATCTGCTATTTCTCTGCAACCGTACAAGTTAGAAACCATTTTGTGGTATCTGTATGATCATATGGGTTCATTCTATTTATTGATTGGCATCAAATACCATAATTTGAAAAAGATTTCAAAACAGACTCATTTGAATAAAATATCTGTTTTGAAGGCTAAAAATACAGTTTTTGCCAAAATGACGTTACTTCCGGTGATAATGAAAATCTTAAATTACTTTTATGAAATCCTAAATGGCATTAGGTATAACATGGTGTAACGTTTATGAAAATCGAATAATAATTGACACTTTTATGGCCCCCAAACCTTCAAAAGTGACCTGTAGAAAACCGTCTATTTCTCGGCAACCGAACAAGTTAGAAACAATTTTATGATATCTATATGACCATATGAGTTGTGTTTATATGTGAATTTAAACCAAAAGTTAAAATTATTAATATATATTAAGTAATTCTTGGTTTTATAAAACATTGATTTAAAAAGTTTAAAATGCAGTTTTTGACAAAATGACGTCACTTCCGGTGTCAATTTTAAATTTTAATCAACTTGATATGACGCTACATGATTTTTGAATCAAATGATGTTACTGTTATAAAAATCCAATAATAATTGACTATTTTACAGGCAAAATAAGGAAAACAGTGACTTATGCAGAACTGCCCATTTCTTGGCAACTGCTTATATTACAAACTAATTTTAACATACATTTTCTTCGTATGGATTATAGCCACATGTTTATAAAAGTTACGAAGAAATATTTTAAAATCTGAAAAGCCTGAATGGGTTGTAAATAGGTCAATTTTACACCATTTTTAGCCTCTTAATCCAATTTGCTCGAAAATGAAATTGAAATTAAAAAAACTGCTTCCGACATTTTTTGCGCCTTTAAAGGACACACTCTTTGAGTCATATAATTTTTAAAAAAAATAATATTTGTTTTCGAAAAATGGTACCTAACTGTCAAAATTGTAGTTTTTGGTAAAATTATGCCACTTCCGGTGCCGACAGATAACACTTTTGGTAATAAAAAAAATGACAATTGAGACAACGAAGCATATGAACTTTGTTTTATACAAATCGAACAATAAAAAATTAATCTAGGACTGAAAAACTGAATTAGCCAATGGCGGCCAAGGAAAATTACTGAGACAAAATTTTTTAACATTTTTGCGCTAGTCAGATGACTCTTTATTTCTGTGCACAACACGACTAAAAAATATTCATAAATAAAAAAGTTTTTTGTAAAATTTTAAATTTTCGAAATTTGGCGCCTCATATCTTTGAAGATTTGACGAAAATCAAAAATCGAAAGTAGCGTAGCTATGTGCTCTGTCTCCGGCTATGCCAAAATGTATCGACAGTTAAAATCCAATGATTATTGTTAAAATTAATGCAATATTTTTAAAAACGATAACTTCGGTGATTTCGGACATTTCGCATTGTTACAGAACGTTCAAAATAGCTTTATCCTCTAAGTCACACCCACTTTCCCAGTAAAACCGAAGAATTCGTAACGATGCGACAAGCAGTTGCTGAGATCTACTCAAAACAAAAGAAGAATAATAATAATAATAAGAACTAGACCTGCATGCAGGAATGACGGGTTTCACTGGTGCCAAGTTACTCTTAAACATGTCACTTTCGGTGCCAAGTTACACTTGAACATATGTCACTTCCGGTACCAACGAAACCACTAAACAGGTTTCCAAATTAACATTGCACACAAATAAAATGGACGTAGAATCAACCAATCAATCCAGCAATATCAAGTCATTTTATACATTTGTTACTTGTAAATGATCTTGACAAAATTAAATTACTTCCGGTGTTAATGAAAATGTTCAATTAGTCTTATGAAATCAGAAATGGCATACAATATCATATAGTGACAATTTTATGTAAATCGAATAATAATTGCCACTTTTAAAGACCAAAAAACTTGAAAAGTGACTTGTAGAAAATCTGCTATTTCTCTGCAACCGTACAAGTTAGAAACCATTTTGTGGTATCTGTATGATCGTATGGGTTCATTCTATTTGTTGATTGGCATCAAATACCATGATTTGAAAAAGATTTCAAAACAGACTCATTTGAATAAAATATCTGTTTTGAAGGCTAAAAATTCAGTTTTTGCCAAAATGACGTTACTTCCGGTGATAATGAAAATCTTAAATTACTTGTATGAAATCACAAATGGCATTAGGTATAACATGGAGTAACGTTTATGAAAATCGAATAATAATTGACACTTTTATGGCCCCGAAACCTTCAAAAGTGACCTGTAGAAAACCGTCTATTTCTCGGCAACCTAACAAGTTGGAAACAATTTTATGATATCTATATGACCATATGAGTTGTATTTATATGTGAATTTAAACTAAAAGTTAAAATTATTAATACATATTAAGTTATTCATGGTTGAATAAAACATTGATTTAAAAAGTTTAAAATGCAGTTTTTGACCAAATGACGTCACTTCCGGTGTCAATTTTAAATTGTAATCAACTTGATATGACGCTACATGCTTTTTGAATCAAATGATGTCACTTTTATAAAAATCCAATAATAATTGACTATTTTACAGGCAAAATAACGAAAACAGTGACTTGTACAGAACTGCCCATTTCTTGGGAACTGCTTATATTACAAACTAATTTTAACATACATTTTCTTCGTATGGATTATAGCTACAAGTTAATAAAAGTTACAAAGAAATATTTTAAAATCTGAAAAGCCTGAATAGGTTGTAAATAGGTCAATTATACACCATTTTTAGCCATTTAATCGAATTTGCTCGAAAATGAAATCGAAATTAAAAAAACTGCTTCCGACATTTTTTGCGCCTTGAAAGGGCACACTCTTTGAGTCAAATAATTTTTCCAAAAAATAATATTTGTTTTCAAAAAATGTACCTAACTGTCAAAATTGTAGTTTTTGGTAAAATTATACCACATCCGGTGCCGACAGATATCACTTCCGGTAATAAAAAAAATGACAATTGAGACAACGAAGCATATGAACTTTGTTTTATACAAATCGAACAATAAAAAATTAATCTAGGACTGAAAAACTGAATTAGCCAATGGCGGCCAAGGAAAATTACTGAGACAAAATTTTTTAACATTTTTGCACAAGGCAGATGACTCTTTAATTCTGTGTACAATACGACTAAAAAATATTCATAAGTAAAAATGTTTTTTGTAAAATTTTAAATTTACGAAATTTGGCGCCTAATATCTCCGAAGATTTGCCGAAAATCAAAAATCGAAAGAAGCGCAGCTATGTGCCCTGTCTCAGGCTATGCCAAAATGTATCGAAAGTTAAAATCCAATGATTATTGTTAAAATTACTGCAATATTTTCAAAAACGATAACTTCGGTGATTTCGGACATTTCGCATTGTCGCAGAACGTTCAAAATAGCTTTATCCTCTAAGTCACACCCACTTTCTCAGTAAAACCGAAGAAATCGTAACGATGCGACAAGCAGTTGCTGAGATCTACTCAAAACAAAAGAATAATAATAATAATAATAACTAGACTTGCTTGCAAGGCTGAAGGCTTTCACCTTACCGAAGGCAGCAAAAATTGCCTACAACTCACCCCTTAAAACACACACACACACACGCTTAAACAACTCAGACATGACACTTTCTGTGCATGCGCATTACGATAGAAGGAAAGTGAAAAATATAGTTGAACAATTATGAACATGGATTGGTAGAATCCTACAGACGCCAGAAATCGAAATACTCAATCAAAAACTCAAAAATTCTAAAAAAAATTACAAGTTCAGTACATTTTCAAATTGTTAGGAAAAAAAGAGAACTGCGTGGTATTGCAATTCGACCTATATCGCATCCGCAATATCCCCGGCTCTACAAAAATATAACTTTTTCGAATTCTATCAATTTTAGTTTCAGAAATCTAAACGACTACAGAAAAAAAAACAGTTTTCCGAATGAGACAAAAAAAATTTACCTTAAGTATCAGGTAATAATATCGCACATTTCAACATTAATTTTTCAACATTGTAATTGAGGGGTACTTTATTTATAAATGGCTTCAACAGAGAGCTTCATTTTCACTGGTATCAAATGATGACGTCATGCAGACATAAAACCTGGGATATTAATTTCAGGAGTAACTGTTAATTACTAAAATGAATTATTTTCATTCTAGAAGCACCAATGCAAGATATTGGTTACCATTCAAACACCCTTTGTTCAAATATTGCCAGTTTTAAAAAAAAGCTCTCTATATATGCTTTATACGTATGCAAAACGTTCCATTTATAACCAATTCGGGCTTTTGTCGATGTCACACCAATGTGTTACACGGAACTTTGGAATCGCGTTCAGGCCAGCTACTCAAATATGTAACTGGTTCAAAACTAAATTGAATATTCAATGAAATATCGACAATATTTTGATTTCGTGCACGTTAATGATTTGACGTCACTAACATATAAAAATTTATCGTTAATTAGAGATAGGGCCCAAACTCAAACTACATCATGCTTTCTATCACAGGTGCAATATTCGTACTTCTGCACGATACTACTGCAAGATACAACTGCAACCTATAGATAATTAGATTTCCTTATAAACAGCGCGAGCCGTCGATTTGTGTCGAGATGATTACGGTTATGAGGTAATTTTAACAAAGAAGAAACAATATTAATTCAAAGACTAATTATTACACACAGAAATCAATTATTTCTGTTACAGGGTCACTAAACCCATAATTTGAATATAAGTAAACACTCAAAGTTGAAATACTTTTAGCTCAAATATCGTCACTGTGATAGAAATGGGGAATTTGAAAATGCTCTAAACGTTGGTAAAACGTACAGATTGTATCAACTCTTACTGAAGGTTTCGCTTAACAATGAAAGATGATGTTTTCAATTTTCGATCCCTTTGTTCTCATACTCCTGATATTTCTAACTGTTGCGCAATGGTTTCATACCTATGACTACCGATAAAACTCTGATTTCGTGCACGTTAATGATTTGACGTCACTAACATATAAAAAATTATCTTTAATTAGAGATAGGGCCCAAGCTCAAACTACATCATGCTTTCTATCACAGGTGCAATATTCGTACTTCTGCACGATACTACTGCAAGATACAACTGCAACCTATGGATAATTGGATTTCCTTATAAACAGCGGGAGCCGTCGATTTGTGTCGAGATGATTACGGTTGAGAGATAATTTTGACAAAGAAGAAACAATATTAATTCAAAGACTAATTATTACACACAGGAATCAATTATTTCTGTTACAGGGTCACTAAACCCATATTTTGAATATAAGTAAACACTCAAAGTTGAAATACTTTTAGCTCAAATGTCGTCACTGTGAGAGAAATGGGGAATTTTGAATAGGCTCTAAACGTTGGTAAAACGTACAGATTGTATCAACTCTTACTGCATGTTTCGCTTAACAATGAAAGGTGACGTTTTCAGTTTTCGATTCCTTTGTTCTCATACTCCTGATATTTCTAAATGTTGCGCAATAGTTTCATACCTAAGACTACCGATCAAACTCTCTGTAGAAGAAGTTCCAAAAAAAAATTACGTTGACTTTTCGAGAAAAAGACGTCTAAAAATGCTCCAAATGGTAAAAATACGACGTTTTGGATTTTCAATCTCGTTTTTCGACTACTCATGACATTTAGAGAAATTGTACAATGGTTTCACACAATACACCACCCATTAGACTCTCGACTGAGAAAGTTTTAAAAAAATCGTAGGCGGCGTTTCCGAGAAACATGCGTTTAAAATTGCTCGAAATCGTAAAAAACCTTACTTTTCAAAGTCCTATAACTTTTTCAATTTATGATAGAAACTTGTCGCTGTGGTACCATCTTGTAGATATTTTATGTGGCTATCAAATGACGTTGTACTTTAACTACTCAGTAAACAGCCAATTAAAACATCGCATTTTCCGCACAAACACCCATTTTTTAGAATTTTGTCAAAGTTTGGATACTTTTCTTGACTACTTCCGGTGATTAGAGGATTTTCATTCATAGACTAAGGACTGGAGACGACTCTTGACTTCATATGCCTGAAGTTTCAGAAAAATCGTAGGTGCCGTTTTAAAAAAATAAGAACTCTACGATTTGACCAAAATGCGTAAAAAAGTGAAAAATCAAAGTTAAAATTTCAGAACAAAACCTATATTGTTGGAATCGGATTAATGTCAGCTATCCAAAAATATAAGTCATATTTAAAAATTCCTAAAAATAACAATTTTAGAAAATTTTGAAAATTTTCCATTTTTCACCAAAAAAATGAGAGCGACAAAGTTTCTAAACTCGATGTTTTTGAACTGCCATCTACTCAGAAATGTTTTCAGCTATCCAAAAATGTAAATATCGGAAAAGTCCGATGAGAATTAGAAGAATTATGGCCGATTTTCAATTTGAGTGCACGTTAAAGATTTGACGCGTTTCCGCTATGCGCACAAATTTGGTTTTACATTTAAGCACTAACCACCACCCAGTTTCCCGACAGAAAATCAAATTTCAGACCTCTATCTCTTATAGTTACTGAGAAATAGGCAAAGTGGAAAAAAAAAAAATAATAAATAATAACTAGACTTGCTTGCAAGGCTGAAGGCTTTCACCTTACCCAAGGCAGCACAAAATGCCCACCACTCACCCCTTAAAACACACACACACACACACTTAAACAACTCAGATATTGACACTTTCTGTGCATGCGCATTACGATAGAAGGAAAGTGAAAAATATAGTTGAACAATTTACAACATTATGAACTTGGATCGGTAGAATCCAACAGACGCCAGAAATCTAAATACGCAATCAAAAACGCAAAAATTCTATAAAAAAATTTACAATTTCAGTACATTTTCAAATTTTTAGGAAAAAAGGAGAACGGCGTGGTGTTGCAATTCGACCTTTATCGCATCCACAATATCACCGGCTCTACAAAAAATATAGCTTTTTAGAACCTATTTTCATTTATGCACGTTAAAGATTTACTTTATTTCAGGTCTGTTCAGAACTTTCGCAATACTTCTAAGTACTTACTGCTTAAAACATAGGAAAAATCATTATTCAGAACTCTATCTGCTTTAGTTTCAGAGATCTACACGAGAATGAAAAAAAAAACAGTTTTTCGAATGGGACAAAAAAAAAGATCGTGTCAGATCATAACCAAAACCAAGAATCATACCTTTCAACATCAACTTTTCAACATTTGTTCAGAGGGGTGCCTTCCTTATGAATAGTTTCAGTAAATAGCGTCATTTTCGTTGGTATCATATGATAGCGTCATGTAGACAAAAAAAACCGGGATAATAATTTCAGGAGTAACTGTTATTGACTAAAATGAAGCAGCATTACCAGATATTGGTTACCAGTAAAACACCTTTAGTTCAAATATTGCCTCTTTAAAAAAAAGCTCTCTATATAATGCTTTATGTGTACACGGGACTTTGGAATCACGTCCATATCAACTACTCAAATGATTAAATATTCAATGAAATATCTACAATTTTCTGATTTCGTGCACGTTAAAGATTTGACGTCACTACATGTAACATATAAAATTTAATATTTATTACAGATAGAGTCCATGCTCAAACTGGTTATCTCAACTGAGAACGACATGGTTATCTCAGTTCGACCTTTATCCCATCCGCAATATCCCCGGCTGTACAAAAATATATTTTTTTCGAAAATCGGTTGGGAATTGACATAATTATAACCGATTTTCATTCGTGCACGTTAAAGATTTACATCACTTCCGGTCTGGTTCACAACTTTCGCAATAGTTCTAAGTACTAAATGTTTAAAACATGGGAAAAATCAATATTCAAAACTCTATCTGTTTTAGTTTCAGAGATTTACACGAGAATAAAAAAACCCGAGTTTTCCGATTGGGACAAAAAAGTATCGTAAGTGTCAAATAATAACCAAAACCCAGAATCATACATTCAACATTAAATTTTCAGTATTTATATGGAGGAGTGCCTTCCTTATAAATAGCTTCAACAGAGAGGTTTATTTTCACTGGTATCAAATGATTACGTCATGGAGACAAAAATCCAGCTATATTAATTTCAGGGGTAACTATTATTTACTAAAACGAATTATTTTCAATCTAGAAGCACCAGTAACAGATATTGGTTACTATTAAAACACCCTTAGTTCAAATATTGCCACTTTTAAAATAAGCTCTCTATATATGCTTTATACGTATGCAAAACGTTCCAATTATGACCAATTCGGACATTTGTCGATGTCACACCAATGTGTACACGGGACTTCGGAATCGCGTTTTCATGTCAGCTACTCAAATATGTAACTGGTTCAAAAATTGATTTTATATTCAATGAAATATCGCCAATTTTCGCATTTCGTGCACGTTAAAGATTTGACGTCACGAACATATAAAATGTCGATATTTATTAGAAACAGAGTCCATGCTCTAACTACATTACACTTTCTGTAACCGGTGCAATATTCGTACTTCTGCACGATACTACTGCAAGATACAACTGCTACCTCTTCAAAATTGCATTTGCTTACAAACAGCGCGAGCCGTCGATTTGTGTCAAGATGATTACGGCTATGAGGTAATTTGGGCCAAGGAGAAATAATATTAATTCAAAGACTAATTATTACACACATAAATCAAATATTTCTGCTACAGGGTCACTATACCCTTATTTTGAATAGAAGTAAAGACTCAAAGTTGAAATACTTTTTGCCCAAATATCGTCACTTTGAGAGAAAAAGGGACTTTTGAATATGCTCTAAACGTTGCTAATACGTACAGATTGTATCAACTCTTACTGCATGTTTCGCTTAACAATGAAAGGTGACGTTTTCAATTTTTGATCCCTTTGTTCTCATACTCCTGATATTTCTAACTGTTGCGCAATGGTTTCATACCTAAGACTACCGATAAAAATCTCTGTAGAAGAAGTTAAAAAAAAAACAAAAAAATTACGTTGACTTTTCGAGAAAAAGACGTCTAAAAATGCTCCAAATGGTAAAAATACGACGTTTTGGATTTTCAATCTCGTTTTTCGACTACTCATGACATTTAGAGAAATTGTACAATGGTTTCACACAATACACCACCTATAAGACTCTCGAATGAGAAAGTTTTAAAAAAAATCGTAGGCGGCATTTTCGAGAAATACGCGTCTAAAGTTGATCGAAATCGTAAAAAACCTTACTTTTCAAAGTCCTATAACTTTTTCAATTTATGATAGAATCTTGTCGCTGTGGTACCATCTTGTAGATATTTTACGTGGCTATCAAATGACGCTGTACTTTAACTACTCAGTAAACAGCCAACTGAAACTTCGCATTTTGCGCACAGGCACCCATTTTTCAGAATTTTGTCAAAGTTTGGATACTTTTCTTGACCACTTCTGGTGATTAGAGCATTTTCATCCATAGTCTAAGGACTGGAGACGACTCTTGACTTCATATTCCTGAAGTTTCAGAAAAATCGTAGGCGCCGTTTTAAAAAAATAAGAACTCTACGATTTGACCAAAATGCGTAAAAAAGTGAAAAATCAAAGTTAACATTTCAGAACAAAACTTATATTGTTGGAATCGGATTGAGGTCAGCTATCCAAAAATATCAGTATTATTTTAAAATTCCAAAAAATAACAATTTTAGAAAATTTTGAAAATTTTCCATTTTTCACCAAAAAAATGTGAGCGACAAAGTTTCTAAACTCGATGTTTTTGAACTGCCATCTAGTCAGAAATGTTTTCAGCTATCCAAAAATGTAAATATCGGAAAAGTCGGATGAGAATTAGAAGAATTATGGCCGATTTTCAATTTGAGTGCACGTTAAAGATTTGACGCGTTTCCGCTTTGCGCACAAATTTGATTTTACATTTAAGCACTAACCACCACCCAGTTTCCCGACAGAAAATCAAATTTCAGACCTCTATCTCTTATAGTTGCTGAGAAATAGGCAAAGTGGAATAAAAAAAAATAATAAATAATAATAATCTTAGTAATAACAATAGACTTTCACCATTGAAAATGGTGAAAGCCTAATAATCTTAGTAATAACAATAGCCTTTCACCATTGAAAAATGGTGAAAGCCTAATAAGAACTAGACTTGCTTGCAAGGCTGAAGGCTTTCACCTTACCGAAGGCAGCAAAAATTGCCTACAACTCACCCCTTAAAACACACACACACACACGCTTAAACAACTCAGACATGACACTTTCTGTGCATGCGCATTACGATAGAAGGAAAGTGAAAAATATAGTTGAACAATTATGAACATGGATTGGTAGAATCCTACAGACGCCAGAAATCGAAATACTCAATCAAAAACTCAAAAATTCTAAAAAAAATTACAAGTTCAGTACATTTTCAAATTGTTAGGAAAAAAAGAGAACTGCGTAGTATTGCAATTCGACCTATATCGCATCCGCAATATCCCCGGCTCTACAAAAATATAACTTTTTCGAATTCTATCAATTTTAGTTTCAGAAATCTAAACGACTACAGAAAAAAAAAACAGTTTTCCGAATGAGACAAAAAAAATTTACCTTAAGTATCAGGTAATAATATCGCACATTTCAACATTAATTTTTCAACATTGAAATTGAGGGGTACTTTATTTATAAATGGCTTCAACAGAGAGCTTCATTTTCACTGGTATCAAATGATGACGTCATGCAGACATAAAACCTGGGATATTAATTTCAGGAGTAACTGTTAATTACTAAAATGAATTATTTTCATTCTAGAAGCACCAATGCAAGATATTGGTTACCATTCAAACACCCTTTGTTCAAATATTGCCAGTTTTAAAAAAAGCTCTCTATATATGCTTTATACGTATGCAAAACGTTCCATTTATAACCAATTCGGGCTTTTGTCGATGTCACACCAATGTGTTACACGGAACTTTGGAATCGCGTTCAGGCCAGCTACTCAAATATGTAACTGGTTCAAAACTAAATTGAATATTCAATGAAATATCGACAATATTTTGATTTCGTGCACGTTAATGATTTGACGTCACTAACATATAAAAATTTATCGCTTAAACAACTCAGACATGACACTTTCTGTGCATGCGCATTACGATAGAAGGAAAGTGAAAAATATAGTTGAACAATTATGAACATGGATTGGTAGAATCCTACAGACGCCAGAAATCGAAATACTCAATCAAAAACTCAAAAATTCTAAAAAAAATTACAAGTTCAGTACATTTTCAAATTGTTAGGAAAAAAAGAGAACTGCGTAGTATTGCAATTCGACCTATATCGCATCCGCAATATCCCCGGCTCTACAAAAATATAACTTTTTCGAATTCTATCAATTTTAGTTTCAGAAATCTAAACGACTACAGAAAAAAAAAACAGTTTTCCGAATGAGACAAAAAAAATTTACCTTAAGTATCAGGTAATAATATCGCACATTTCAACATTAATTTTTCAACATTGAAATTGAGGGGTACTTTATTTATAAATGGCTTCAACAGAGAGCTTCATTTTCACTGGTATCAAATGATGACGTCATGCAGACATAAAACCTGGGATATTAATTTCAGGAGTAACTGTTAATTACTAAAATGAATTATTTTCATTCTAGAAGCACCAATGCAAGATATTGGTTACCATTCAAACACCCTTTGTTCAAATATTGCCAGTTTTAAAAAAAGCTCTCTATATATGCTTTATACGTATGCAAAACGTTCCATTTATAACCAATTCGGGCTTTTGTCGATGTCACACCAATGTGTTACACGGAACTTTGGAATCGCGTTCAGGCCAGCTACTCAAATATGTAACTGGTTCAAAACTAAATTGAATATTCAATGAAATATCGACAATATTTTGATTTCGTGCACGTTAATGATTTGACGTCACTAACATATAAAAATTTATCGTTAATTAGAGATAGGGCCCAAACTCAAACTACATCATGCTTTCTATCACAGGTGCAATATTCGTACTTCTGCACGATACTACTGCAAGATACAACTGCAACCTATAGATAATTAGATTTCCTTATAAACAGCGCGAGCCGTCGATTTGTGTCGAGATGATTACGGTTATGAGGTAATTTTAACAAAGAAGAAACAATATTAATTCAAAGACTAATTATTACACACAGAAATCAATTATTTCTGTTACAGGGTCACTAAACCCATATTTTGAATATAAGTAAACACTCAAAGTTGAAATACTTTTAGCTCAAATATCGTCACTGTGATAGAAATGGGGAATTTGAAAATGCTCTAAACGTTGGTAAAACGTACAGATTGTATCAACTCTTACTGAAGGTTTCGCTTAACAATGAAAGATGATGTTTTCAATTTTCGATCCCTTTGTTCTCATACTCCTGATATTTCTAACTGTTGCGCAATGGTTTCATACCTATGACTACCGATAAAACTCTGATTTCGTGCACGTTAATGATTTGACGTCACTAACATATAAAAAATTATCTTTAATTAGAGATAGGGCCCAAGCTCAAACTACATCATGCTTTCTATCACAGGTGCAATATTCGTACTTCTGCACGATACTACTGCAAGATACAACTGCAACCTATGGATAATTGGATTTCCTTATAAACAGCGGGAGCCGTCGATTTGTGTCGAGATGATTACGGTTGAGAGATAATTTTGACAAAGAAGAAACAATATTAATTCAAAGACTAATTATTACACACAGGAATCAATTATTTCTGTTACAGGGTCACTAAACCCATATTTTGAATATAAGTAAACACTCAAAGTTGAAATACTTTTAGCTCAAATGTCGTCACTGTGAGAGAAATGGGGAATTTTGAATAGGCTCTAAACGTTGGTAAAACGTACAGATTGTATCAACTCTTACTGCATGTTTCGCTTAACAATGAAAGGTGACGTTTTCAGTTTTCGATTCCTTTGTTCTCATACTCCTGATATTTCTAAATGTTGCGCAATAGTTTCATACCTAAGACTACCGATCAAACTCTCTGTAGAAGAAGTTCCAAAAAAAAATTACGTTGACTTTTCGAGAAAAAGACGTCTAAAAATGCTCCAAATGGTAAAAATACGACGTTTTGGATTTTCAATCTCGCTTTTCGACTACTCATGACATTTAGAGAAATTGTACAATGGTTTCACACAATACACCACCCATTAGACTCTCGACTGAGAAAGTTTTAAAAAAATCGTAGGCGGCGTTTCCGAGAAACATGCGTTTAAAATTGCTCGAAATCGTAAAAAACCTTACTTTTCAAAGTCCTATAACTTTTTCAATTTATGATAGAAACTTGTCGCTGTGGTACCATCTTGTAGATATTTTACGTGGCTATCAAATGACGTTGTACTTTAACTACTCAGTAAACAGCCAATTAAAACATCGCATTTTCCGCACAAACACCCATTTTTTAGAATTTTGTCAAAGTTTGGATACTTTTCTTGACTACTTCCGGTGATTAGAGGATTTTCATTCATAGACTAAGGACTGGAGACGACTCTTGACTTCATATGCCTGAAGTTTCAGAAAAATCGTAGGTGCCGTTTTAAAAAAATAAGAACTCTACGATTTGACCAAAATGCGTAAAAAAGTGAAAAATCAAAGTTAAAATTTCAGAACAAAACCTATATTGTTGGAATCGGATTAATGTCAGCTATCCAAAAATATAAGTCATATTTAAAAATTCCTAAAAATAACAATTTTAGAAAATTTTGAAAATTTTCCATTTTTCACCAAAAAAATGAGAGCGACAAAGTTTCTAAACTCGATGTTTTTGAACTGCCATCTACTCAGAAATGTTTTCAGCTATCCAAAAATGTAAATATCGGAAAAGTCCGATGAGAATTAGAAGAATTATGGCCGATTTTCAATTTGAGTGCACGTTAAAGATTTGACGCGTTTCCGCTATGCGCACAAATTTGGTTTTACATTTAAGCACTAACCACCACCCAGTTTCCCGACAGAAAATCAAATTTCAGACCTCTATCTCTTATAGTTGCTGAGAAATAGGCAAAGTGGAAAAAAAAAAAATAATAAATAATAACTAGACTTGCTTGCAAGGCTGAAGGCTTTCACCTTGCCCAAGGCAGCACAAAATGCCCACCACCCACCCCTTAAAACACACACACACACACTTAAACAACTCAGATATTGACACTTTATCTGCATGCGCATTACGATAGAAGGAAAGTGAACAATATAGTTGAACAATTTACAACATTATGAACTTGTATCGGTAGAATCCTACAGACGTCAGAAATCTAAATACGTAATCAAAAACTCAAAAATTCTAAAAAAAAAGTTTACAATTTCAGTACATTTTCAAATTTTTAGGAAAAAAGGAGAACGGCGTGGTATTGCAATCCCCAATATCACCGGCTCTACAAAAATATAACTTTTTCGAAAATCGGTTGGGAATTGACATTATTAGGACCTATTTTCGTTTATGCACGTTAAAGATTTACTTCACTTCAGGTATGTTCAGAACTTTCGCAATACTTCTAAGTACTTACTGCTTAAAACATAGGAAAAATCATTATTCAGAACTCTATCTGCTTTAGTTTCAGAGATCTACAAGAGAATGAAAAAAAAAAAAAGTTTTTCGAATGGGACAAAAAAAAGATCGTGTCAGATCATAACCAAAACCAAGAATCATACCTTTCAACATCAACTTTTCAACATTGGTCCAGAGGGGTGCCTTCCTTATAAATAGTTTCGGTAAATAGCGTCATTTTCGCTGGTATCATATGATGGCGTCATGTAGACAAAAAACCTGGGATAATAATTTCAGGAGTAACTAAAATGAATTATTTTCACTCTAGAAGCAGCATTACCAGATATTGGTTACCAGTAAAACACCTTTAGTTCAAATATTGCCCCTTTCAAAAAAAGCTCTCTATATAATGCTTTATACGTAGGCAAAACGTTGCGATTATGACCAACTCGGACTTTTGTCAATGTCACACCAATGTGTACACGGGACTTTGGAATCACGTCCATATCAACTACTCAAATATGCAACTGGTTCAAAAATTGATTAAATATTCAATGAAATATCTACAATTTTCTGATTTCGTGCACGTTAAAGATTTGACGTCACTACATGTAACATATAAAAATTTAATATTTTTTACAGATAGAGTCCATGCTCAAACTGTTTATCTCAACTAAGAACGACATGGTTATCTCAATTCGACCTTTATCCCATCCGCAATATCCCCGGCTGTACAAAAATATAATCTTTTCGAAAATCGGTTGGGAATTGACATAATTAGAACCGATTTTCATTCATGCACGTTAAAGATTTACATCACTCCCGGCTGTACAAAAATATAATTTTTTCGAAAATCGGTTGGGAATTGACATAATTAGAACCTATTTTCATTCGTGCACGTTAAAGATTTACATCACTTACGGTCTGGTTCACAACTTTCGCAATAGTTTTAAGTACTAAATGTTTAAAACATAGGAAAAATCAATATTCAAAACTCTATCTGTTTCAGATTCAGAGATCTATGGTGGCTGATTGGTATCATGTCGTATTGTCGTGATGTCGCCTTTCATAACGCGACAACCCGACAACACGACAACCCGACATCACGACATTTCTACCCGACAACACGACAACCCGACAACCCGACAACCCGACACCACGACATTTATACCCGACATCACGACATTTTTACCCGACATTACGACACTAAAAATGTCGTGATGTCGGGTAAAAATGTCGTGATGTCGGGTAAAAATGTCGTATTGTCGGGTTGTCGGGTTGTCGGGTTGTCGTGATGTCGGGTTGTCGGGTTGTCGGGTTGTCGCGTTATGGAACAAAAATCTGGCCATAAAGAAAATGGTTGATCAAGTGGAAGTAGATTCACGCTCACATTGCAGTTTGAGTTGCATTCGTATCCATTTGTATACGTCCACATTCATAATGTGAACCGTCTTCATTAGCTCAGTCGGATCAGAACAGTAGGACGTTAAACCCCATTTCAGTTCATAATGTGAACATATTATGCCGCCGCCCTTGTCTGTGTGTCTGTCATTGAGTCAAGTGGTGTGGTTTCCAGCCCAAGCTTGTCCATGACAAAGAGTAGGGTGGTCTGTCTAACCTCGTGGGTTTTCTCCGGGTGCATGCCCTACCCCGCGGGGTGGTGCCAATCCCGCTGTTTTGTTATTATTTTGTCTGTAAATATTCTACAGGTTGCAGTTATTAACAGATTTTGTTCAAATTCGGCATGATCAATCATTTCAATAACAGGATGGTACGTATATTAATATTTTGTCTGTAAACACTCTACAGGCCGCGATTCTTAATGAATTTTCTTCAAATTGGGCATGAGCATTATTTTCAAAGAGAAAATGGCACCTACTAATGTAAATGCATGCCCGACCCATAGGGGCGTTGTCACGCCCACTTTTCGTGAATATTTTGTCTGTAAACACCTTTCAGACTGTAATTGGTATGAGATTTTAATCAGATTTGGCATGATCAAGACACGATGGTAAACACCCTACAGGCTGCAAATTTTATACGCCCACATTGAAATATATCAAGGGGCATATCTCTGATAGTAATTATTGGACATCGCTGAAAATCATTAGGTCTTCGTCGCATGAACTTACACACTGTGCATCAATTTCAAGCGAATCGGATGACAACGTTAGCCTCTAGAGCGTCCACAAGATTTTAAAAAGTGAAACGTGATCATGGGCCATAACTTTGAAAATAATGCTCATGCCAGTCCTTGTGACTAAAGTTATTATCCGATTGATTTGAAATTTATACTAAGTGTTTATGTTCATGAAACTCTGCCAGTATAATTATCTGGCAGTGGAAATCAATGGGTTTCTACGTCTCATGGCCATAAACATTGTATATAAATTTAAAATCAATCCGATGATAACTTTAGGCCCCAGAGAGTCCACAATCTGACCGACGGGGGGACTGACGGACAGACGGGGGCGACGACGATTTATTTAAATCTGGACGTATGAAATTTGCAACCTGTAGGGTGTTTACCATTCTGTCTTGATCAAGCTAAAACTGAACAAAATCTCATAAGAATTACAGCCTGAAAGGTGTTTTCAGACAAAATATTCACGAAAAGTGGGCGTGACAACGCCCCTATGGGTCGGGCATGCATTTACATCAGTTGGTGCCATTGTCTCTTTAAAAATAATGCTCATGCCAAATTTGAAGAAAATCCATTAAGAATCGCGGCCTGTAGAGTGTTTACAGACTAAATATTAATATACGTACCATCCTGTTATTGAAATGATTGATCATGCCGAATTTGAACAAAATCTGTTAATAACTGCAACCTGTAGAATATTTACAGACAAAATGATAACAAAACAGCGGGATTGGCACCACCCCGCGGGGTAGGGCATGCACTCGGAGAAAACCCACGAGGTTAGACAGACCACCCTACTCTTTGTCATGGACAAGCTTGGGCTGGAAACCACACCACTTGACTCAATGACAGACACACAGACAAGGGCGGCGGCATAATATGTTCACATTATGAACTGAAATGCGGTTTAACGTCCTACTGTTCTGATCCGACTGAGCTAATGAAGACGCTTCACATTATGAATGTGGACGTATACAAATGGATACGAATGCAACTCAAACTGCAATGTGAGCGTGAATCTACTTCCACTTAATCAACCATTTTCTTTATGGCCAGATTTTTGTTCCATAACGCGACAACCCGACAACCCGACATCACGACAACCCGACAACCCGACAATACGACATTTTTACCCGACATCACGACATTTTTACCCGACATCACGACATTTTTAGTGTCGTAATGTCGGGTAAAAATGTCGTGATGTCGGGTATAAATGTCGTGGTGTCGGGTTGTCGGGTTGTCGGGTTGTCGTGTTGTCGGGTAGAAATGTCGTGATGTCGGGTTGTCGTGTTGTCGGGTTGTCGCGTTATGAAAGGCGACATCACGACAATACGACATGATACCAATCAGCCACCATAGAGATCTCTACACGAGAATAAAAAAAAAAGAGTTTTCCGATTGGGACAAAAAAGTATCGTAAGTGTCAAATAATATCCAAAACCCAGAATCATACATTCAACATTAATTTTTCTGCATTTATGTAGAAGAGTACCTTCCTTATAAATAGCTTCAACAGAGAGGTTTATTTTCACTGGTATCAAATGACGACGTCATGGAGACAAAAATCCTGCGATATTAATTTCAGGGGTAACTATTATTTACTAAAACGAATTATTTTCACTCTAGAAGCACCAGTAACAGATATTGGTTACTATTAAAACACCCTTAGTTCAAATATTGCCACTTTTAAAAAAATCTCTCTATATATGCTTTATACGTATGCAAAACGTTCCAATTATGACCAATTCGGACTTTTTTCGATGTCACACCAATGTGTACACGGGACTTCGGAATCGCGTTTTCATGTCAGCTACCCAAATATGTAACTGGTTCAAAAATTGGTTTTATATTCAATGAAATATCGCCAATTTTCGGATTTCGTGCACGTTAAAGATTTGACGTCACCCACATATAAAATATCGATATTTATTAGAAACAGAGTCCATGCTCTAACTACATTAAACTTGCTATGACCGGTGCAATATTCGTACTTCTGCACGATATTACTGCAAGATACAACTGCAACCTCTTAAAATTTGGATTTGCTTATAAACAGCGCGAGCCGTCGATTTGTGTCGAGATGATTACGGCTATGAGGTAATTTTGGCCAAGGAGAAACAATATTAATTCAAAGACTAATTATTACACACATAAATCAAATATTTCTGCTACAGGGTCACTATACCCTTATTTTGAATAGAAGTAAAGACTCAAAGTTGAAATACTTTTTGCCCAAATATCGTCACTGTGAGAGAAAACGGGACTTTTGAATATGCTCTAAACGTTGCTAATACGGACAGATTGTATCAACTCTTACTGCATGTTTTGCTTAATAATGAAAGGTGACGTTTTCAATTTTCGATCCCTTTGTTCTCATACTCCTGATATTTCTAACTGTTGCGCAATGGTTTCATACCTAAGACTACCGATAAAACTCTCTGTAGAAGAAGTTCAAAAAAAAAATTACGTTGACTTTTCGAGAAAAAGACGTCTAAAAATGCTCCAAATGGTAAAAATACGACGTTTTGGATTTTCAATCTCGTTTTTCGACTACTCATGACATTTAGAGAAATTGTACAATGGTTTCACACAATACACCACCTATAAGACTCTCGAATGAGAAAGTTTTAAAAAAATCGTAGGCGGCGTTTTCGAGAAATACGCGTCTAAAGTTGACCGAAATAGCAAAATACCTTACTTTTCAAACTCAGATAATTTTTTTATTTTTTGATAGAAACTTGTCGCTATAGTACCATCTTGTAGGTAATTCACGTGGCTATCAAACGATATAATGCATTAACTACTCGGTAAACAACCAATCGATACATCTTATTTGTCGCACAGGCACCCATTTTTCTGAATTTTGTCAAAGTTTGGATACCTTTCTTGACCACTTCCGGTGATTAGAGGATTTTCATTTATAGTTTAAGGAACAATTCAGACATCTCTGTTCATCTTACCAAAGTTTCAGGAAAATCGTTGAAGTGGTTTTAAAAAAATAAGCCTTACCGTTTTTGACCAAAATGCGAAAAAAAGTGAAAAATCAAAGTTAACATTCCAGAACACAACTTATATTGTTGGAATCGGATCGACGTCAGCTATCCAAAAGTGTAATTAGAATTTCTAAATTCCTAAAAATAAACATTTTAGCAATTTTTTGAAAATTTTCCAGTATTCACCAAAAAAATGAGAGCGACAAAGTTTCTATATTCAACGTTTTTCAACTGCTATCTAGTCCGAAATGTCTCCCGCTATTCAAAAATATAAATGTCTGAAAAATCGATTGAGAATTAACTGAATTATGGCCGATTTTCAATTTTTGTGCACGCTAAAGATTTCACGCATTTCCGCTATGCGCACAAATCTGGAAATAGTTTTAAGGAGTAACCACCACCCATTTTCCCGAGGGAAAATCAAACTTCAGACCTCTATCTCTTATAGTTTCTGAGATCTAGCTTCCCCCAATAAAAAAAAAAATAATAATAAGAATAATCTTAGTAATAACAATAGTCTTTCACCATTGAAAAATGGTGAAAGCCTAATAATCTTAGTAATAACAATAGCCTTTCACCATTGAAAAATGGTGAAAGCCTAACTAGACCTGCATGCAGGAATGACGGGTTTCACTGGTGCCACGTCACTTTCGGTGCCTCGTTACCTTTAAACATATGTCACTTCCGATACCAATGAAACCATCAAACAGGTTTCCACATAAGCATTGTAAACATCAAATAAAATGGACGAAGAATCAACCAAATCCAGCAATATCAATTCATTTTATATATATGTTACTTGTAAGTGATCCTGGCAAAATTTCATTACTTCCGGTGATAATGAAAATGTTCAATTAGTTTTAAGAAATCAGAAATGGCATAAGGCATCATAATGGCGAAAATTGTATGTAAATCGAATGAGAATTGCCACTTTTATAGACCAAAAACCTTGAAAAGTGACTTGTAGAAAATCGTCTATTTCTCGGCAACCGTACACGATAAAAACTATCTTTTGGTATCTATATGATCGTATGGGTTCAATCCATTTGTTGATTGGAATCAAATATCATAATTTCAAATATATTACAAATCAAACTCATTTGAAAAAAATGTCTGTTTTGAAGGCTAAAAATACAGTTTTTGCCAAAATGACATTACTTCCGGTGATACTGAAAATGTTAAATTAGTTCTATGAAATCATAAATGACACAAGATATCATATGGTGAAAATTTTATGAAAATCGAATAATAACTGACACTTTTATAGACCAAAAACCTTGAAAAGTGACTTAAGGAAAATCGCCCATTTCTCTGCAACCGTACAAGTTAGAAACCATTTTGTGGTATCTGTATGATCGTATGGGTTCAATCTATTTGATCAATAGAATCAAATATCACAATTTGAAAAAAATAACAAATACGACTCATTTGAATAAAATATTGTTTTTTGAAGGCTAAAATTTAAGTTTTGAGCAAATGACGTCATTTCCGATGGCAGCGCAAGGGGTAAAATGGTTTGACATAGTCCACTATGGCATTAGGCATCCAATGGCGAAAGAAAATTGAAAATCGAATAATAATTGATTCTTTTACAGCCAAAATTACGTGAAAAGTGACTCATGCAAAATTGCCTATTTCTCGGCAACTGCTTATATTACAAACTAATTTTCACATACATTCTCTTCGTATGGATTATAGCTACAAGTTTATAAAAGTTACGTAAAAATATTTTAAAATCTGAAAAGCCTGAATGAGTTGTAAATAGGTCAATTTTACGCCTTTTTTCACCTCTTTATCCAATTTGCTAGAAAATGAAAAAGAAATTAAAAAAACTGCTTCCGACATTTTTTGCGCCTTTAAAGGACACACTCTTTGAGTCATATAATTTTTCAAAAAAATAATATTTGTTTTCAAAAAATGTACCTAACTGTCAAAATTGTAGTTTTTGGTAAAATTATGCCACTTCCTGTGCCGACAGATAATACTTTTGGTAATAAAAAAAATGACAATTGAGACAACGAAGCATATGAACTTTGTTTTATACAAATCGAACAATAAAAAATTAATCTAGGACTGAAAAACTGAATTAGCCAATGGAGGCCAAGGAAAACTACTGAGACAAAATTTTTTAACATTTTTGCGCAAGTCAGATGACTCTTTAATTCTGTGTCCAACACGACTAAAAAATATTCATAAATAAAAAAGTTTTTTGTAAAATTTTAAATTTCCGAAATTTGGCGCCTAATATCTTCGAAGATTTGCCGAAAATCAAAAATCGAAAGTAGCGCAGCTATGTGCCCTGTCTCCAGCTATGCCAAAATGTATCGAAAGTTAAAATCCCATGATTATTGTTAAAATTACCGCAATATTTCGGACATTTCGCATTGTCGCAGAACGTTCAAAATAGCTTTATCCTCTAAGTCACACCCACTTTCCCAGTAAAACCGAAGAAATCGTAACGATGCGACACGTAGTTGCTGAGATCTACTCAAAACAAAAGAAGAATAATAATAATAATAATAAGAACTAGACCTGCATGCAGGAATGACGGGTTTCACTGGTGCCACGTTACCCTTGAACATGTCACTTCCGGTGCCAAGTTACCCTTGAACATATGTCACTTCCGGTACCAACGAAACCACTAAACAGGTTTCCAAATAAACATTGCTCACATCAAATAAAATGGACGCAGAACCAACCAAATCCAGCAATATCAATTCATTTTATACATTTGTTACTTGTAAATTATCTTGACAAAATTACATTACTTCCGGTGCTAATGAAAATGTTCAATTAGTTTTATGAAATCAGAAATGGCATAAATATGATATAGTGAAAATTTTATGTAAATCGAATAATAATTGCCACTTTTATAGACCAAAAACCTTGAAAAGTGACGTGTAGAAAATCGTCTATTTCTCGACAACCGTACAAGTTAGAAACCATTTTTTGGTATTTATATAAATGTATGGGTTTAATCTATTTGTTGATTGGAATCAAATATCATAATTGTATAAACATTACAAATCAGACTCATTTGAATAAAATATCGGCTATGAAGGCTTAAAATACAGTTTTTACCAAAATGACGTTACTTCCGGTAATAATGAAAACTTTAAATTAGTTTTTTAACATCGACTATGAAATCAGGCTTCAAAGGGTGAAAATTTTATGAAAATCGAATAATAATTGACACTTTTATGGGCCAAAAACCTTCAAAAGTGACTTTTAGAAAATCGCCTATATCTCGGCAACCGAACAAGTTAGAAACAATTTTATGATATCTTTTTGACCGTATGAGTTTTGTTAATATGTGAATTTAAACCAAAAATTAATTTTATTATTATATGTGACATAATTCTTGGTTGACAAAAATATCGATTTTGAAAGTTAAAAATTGAGTTTTTGACTAAATGACGTCACTTCCGGTGTCAATTTTAAATTGTAATCAACTTGATATGACGCTACATGCTTTTTGAATCAAATGATGTCACTTTTATAAAAATCCAATAATAATTGACTATTTTACAGGCAAAATAACGAAAACAGTGACTTATGCAGAACTGCCCATTTCTTGGCAACTGCTTATATTACAAACTAATTTTAACATACATTTTCTTCGTATGGATTATAGCTACATGTTTATAAAAGTTACGAAGAAATATTTTAAAATCTGAAAAGCCTGAATGGGTTGTAAATAGGTCAATTTGACACCATTTTTAGCCTCTTAATCCAATTTGCTCGAAAATGAAATCGAAATTAAAAAAACTGCTTCCGACATTTTTTGCGCCTTTAAAGGACACACTTTTTGAGTCATATAATTTTTCAAAAAAATAATATTTGTTTTCGAAAAATGGTACCTAACTGTCAAAATTGTAGTTTTTGGTAAAATTATGCCACTTCCGGTGCCGACAGATAACACTTTCGGTAATAAAAAAAATGACAATTAAGACAACGAAGCATATGAACTTTGTTTTATACAAATCGAACAATAAAAAATTAATCTAGGACTGAAAAACTGAATTAGCCAATGGCGGCCAAGGAAAATTACTGAGACAAATTTTTTTAATATTTTTGCGCTAGTCAGATGACTCTTTATTTCTGTGCACAACACGATTAAAAAATATTCATAAATAAAAAAGTTTTTTGTAAAATTTTAAATTTTCGAAATTTGGCGCCTAATATCTTCAAAGATTTGTCGAAAATCAAAAATCGAAAGTATCGTAGCTATGTGCCCTGTCTCCGGCTATGTCAAAATGTATCGACAGTTAAAATCCAATGATTATTGTTAAAATTACTGCAATATTTTTAAAAACGATAACTTCGGTGATTTCGGACATTTCGCATTGTCGCAGAACGTTCAAAATAGCTTTATCCTCTAAGTCACACCCACTTTCCCAATAAAACCGAAGAAATCGTAACGATGCGACAAGCAGTTGCTGAGATCTACTCAAAACAAAAGAAGAATAATAATAATAAGAATAATAATTTTAACAAAAACAATAGTGTTTCACACAAGCTTCGCAGTGTGAAACCCTAATAATAATTTTAACAAAAACAATAGTGTTTCACACAAGCTTCGCAGTGTGAAACCCTAATAATAATTTTAACAAAAACAATAGTGTTTCACACAAGCTACGCAGTGTGAAACCCTAATAATAATTTTAACAAAAACAATAGTGTTTCACACAAGCTTCGCAGTGTGAAACCCTAATAATTTTAACAAAAACAATAGTGTTTCACACAAGCTTCGCAGTGTGAAACCCTAATGAAAAATAGCAGAAAATTGATTGGCAAAGACTTTGGATGGGCAGATCAACCGAGGACCTGTCTCTAAATAATCGGGGTCCAAGTTAATGATCCCTTGGTAGATGGAATTCGATATAAGAGTAGGGCATGATGCCGCTGTCGTGGTAAAATTCCCCTCGTAGCATTATGTATAGCGTATGCCTGTCTTTATTATCCCAGAGGAAGTTGAACAACAGGACGTTAAAGCCCATTTCTTTCCATAATGATAACCGTGAAATTCAGAGTGGTATAATTTTCTAATTGATCATTCGACGACACAATCTATAGTTTTGATTGATTTTAATAATTCTTTTTCCTTGTTGAGAATTCTTTGTATAACCCATGATATGTGAATAACTTTGTGACTTTTAGATTTATTTTACTAAAAAAAAAACCTCTGTGAGTAACTTAAAACATTTACTTGAAATCTGCTATTTTCGATTTTAGAACTTGGAATATTACGCAATTGGCATCTCACCCAGGAAGTAAATCCACCATGACAAATTCTTGAATATTAGTGCGATTTACGTGAAATTATGAATATAAGTAGATGTGGTTGATCCTACGTCAACGAGGCCATTAGAAATTTTCTAAGTTATCCCCCTTTAAAAACAAACTTCTGAAATTTGGAATCATAGTGAGAGAGAGAAATGGGGTTTAACGCCCACTCGACATAAACTAGATCATCCTGGGACTAACATATTATGGTTTAAATTTCATTTCAATAATTCGCTTGCGCGTAGGGGTCTTTAGCAGTGGGAGGAAACTATAGAGTACCCGGAGAAAACCTACGAGGAATTTGAAATCAGGTATTAAGTTGGACAGTAGGTCCTTCGAGTCTGTTCCCCATTTAAAAAAAAACTTCTGAAATTTGAAATCATAGTGAGCGAGAGAAATGGGGTTTAACGCCCACTCAACACAAACTATATCATTTCGGGACTAACATATGGTTTAATTTCATTTCAATAATTCGCTTGCGCGCAGGGGTCTTTAGCAGTGGGAGGAAACTAGAGTACCCAGAGAAAACCCATGAGGAATTTGAAATCAGGTATTAAGTTGGACATTAGGTCCTTCGATTCTGTTCGCAGGAAATTTAAGGCACTTTAGCAGACCAGAGAGGTTTATCATGGCGGAGGCTATACTATTTTAAGGGTCCTCTTTCGGTTCCGGAGGTCGAGAAATTTTGCAAAATAGAAATCATTTTGGTGCGTACTGACATATCCTCCAGGCCCTTCGAGGCCCGTTTAGTCTGAAGGCCGAATGCGAAATAAATCACTTGCACATATCGGGAGCTCAATCAAATATAATAATTAATGGAATATGGTGGAATGGGCCTATTTTGCATTTAGCACGCGTAACCCCGGAAATCTATACAGCAAATAAATGATCGCGCTGCCAAGCCAGACCACACTGTGCGGTCTAGCCATCTCTTTCTTGAATAGCTTATTAGTAGGTTTTGAGAAAAGGTGATTTCTTGATTGATGATTTTCATGCAATTGCAATGACTGCATTCTCATTCAGTAATGGATTGACTCCGATCTCTTGGCCAGAGGGTTCCTTATGTCAAACGTAGGGCCCCTTTGTCTGTCTTTAGGGCCCTCCCCAACTAGGGTCCATTTTTATACGCCAACATATTTATGGCCCCTGATTGTACGAAAAATCACGTTTTTAGCTTGTGAACAGTGTAGAGGTCACAATTTTGAACTGATTTGGATGAAACTTAAAATCTTGGTTCCTTTCGATATTTGCGCATATCGGATTCTAACTTCCTGAATTATGGCCCCTGATTGTACGAAAAATCGCCTTTATCACCCTGTGGTCCCTCTGAAGGTCACAATTATTACCGTTACATGGTAATATAGGATGAGGTTGAATTTCGTGAAAATTGGACCAAAATTGACAGACAAAATGGCCGCCGTTTGTACGCGAATAGTGTGAAAATATGTTATATCAAGGTTGTGGACCATATAGAGGTCACAATTTTGAACCGATTTTGATGAAACTTGAAATACATGTTTATAACCCAAAGATCTTGATCCCTTTCGGGTGGGTTGGGATGGCCTAGTGGTCTAGAGTGCCGCGCTTCGACCTCTAGTTGGCCGGTCACCTCTGGCTTGCGGCTGTGGTTTCGAGCCCTGGTGTGAGCGTATGTGGCATGGAGATAGGGGCGCCGAGATAGGGGCGCCTTCTCAACCTCGTGGGTTTCCTCCGGGCACTCCGGTTTCCTCCCACTGCTAAAGACCCCCACACGCAAGCGAATTATTGAAATAAAATGAAACCATATGTTAGTCCCAAAATGACCTGGTTTGTGTCGAGTGGACGTTAAACCCCATTTCTCTCTCTCTCTCTTTCTGATCCCTTTCGATATTTGCGCCCATCGGATCGTTACATCCTGATTTATGTCCCCTTTTAGCTTGTGGTCCCTCTGGAGGTCAAAATTGTTATATGGAGGTTGAGTTCGAATTTCGTGAAAATCGGACCGAAATTGACAGACAAAATGGCCGCCGTTTGTACGCGAACAGTGTGAAAATATGTTATATCAAGGTTGTGGACCCTATATATAGAGGTCACAATTTTGAACCGATTTTCATGAAACTTGACATGTATGTTTATAACTCAAAGGTCTTGGTTCCTGTCGATATTTGCGCCCATCGGATCGTAACTTCCTGAATTATGTCCCCTGATTGTCTGAAATATCGCCTTTTTGTAGCTTGTGGTCTTCTCTGGAGGTCAAAATTGTAATCCGATTTTAAAAACCGTTTGATGAGGTTGAGTTCGAATTTCGTGAAAATCGGACCAAAATTGACATATAAAATGGCCGCCGTTTGTACGCGAATAGTGTGAAAATATGTTATGTCAAGCTTGTGGACCCTATAGAGGTCACAATTTTGAACCGATTTCGATGAAACTTGACTGTATGTTTATAACCCAAAGATCTTGGGTCCTTTTGATATTTGCGCCTACCTGATCGTAACTTCCTGAATTATGTTCCCCGATTGGCCGAAAAGGTGCCTTTTTTAGCTTGTGGTCCCTCTGGAGGTCAAAATTATTATCTGATGTAAAAAAAACGTTTGATTATATCACCGTTACATGGTAATAAAGGATGAGGTTGAATTTCGTGAAAATTTGACAAAAACTGACAAACAAAATGGCCGCCGTTTGTACGCGAATGGTGTAAAAATATGGTATATCAAGGTTGTGGACCCTATAGAGGTCACAATTTTAATTCTATTTTGATTAAACTTGAATTACATTTTTATAACCTAAAGATTGTGGTTCCTGTCGATATTTGCGCATATCGGATTGTAACTTCCTGAATTATGGCCTCTGATTATACGAAAAATCGCATTTATTATCTTGTGGTCCGTCTGGAGGTCACAATTAAAATAAAAACCATTTGATTATATCACCGTTACACTGTAATTAATTTTCAGTTTGAATTTCGTGAACATCAGACCAAAATTGCTGAACACGAATAGTGTAAAAATATAGTATATCAAGGTTGTCGACCCTTTAGATGTCACAATTTTTATTCGATTTTAGTCAAACTTGAAACGCATTTTCATAACTCAAAGATCTTGGTTCCTGACGATATTTGCACATATCTGATCGTAAGTTCCTGAATTATGGCCCCTGATTGTACGAAAAATTGCCATATTATTAAATGTTTCGTATCCAGTGGAGGTGACAGCTAATTCCATAATATTAATGTTTCGTATACTTAACGCTAGCATGGGGCAGAACTTTATAAAAACCAAACAAATTCAAATGATTTTCTGATAATTACTTAATATGCGACAACTCTTGTTGACTGCCCGGACGATTTAGCTGCTGTGTGAGCGTATGTTTCGTTGCCTGGCAATCTCTTTTCATTTTTCTCATCGGTTTTAGCATTTTTCTCCCGTTTTATTTTTTTCAACTTCTTTGATTTTTTTCGCGAGGAGGCTGGCGCTTCAGCTATAAAACGCCTCTGAGACCAGGGGTTACACATTCAAGCGAGACACTCAGAACACACAACCGAACTACAAGCATGTGCTGTGCACAAATAATTGTTTATTGATGTTTTGCTGTGAAAACATCATGTCTCTCAAATGCGACAAAACAAACAAGGGTATTTCATTTGTTGCCCTTGTAAAAAATTAAGAAAATAGTTATAGACTCGCCATGGAAAAAGCCCTCTATAGATCTTCATTTTTTGATATTTTTGATGCCTAATGGGTGTACTTTCCCTAGATAATGATTATTCAATACCCGTGTACTTTTTGTATACCCTGCCGGCAACTCACCAGGGATGTGACCCCAACAATGGACTAACCACTCGGCAATGTATTCTACACAAAATTTTACAATAGAAAAGTTGGGTTTGGTTTGGGCCCATTTGATTGACACCCCCACACACTGAGCATCCGGTCTATATCATGTCACAAAGCAGCAACCAATCAAATTTTGCTTACAAACTTTCACCACTATCACTCAAATAGAATCAAAGTTTTCAAGCTCCTAAGTCTTAACCAATCAAATTGCTTATCGTTCTGCTTACTATTCTGAGCAGAAAATGCTCATTATTGAATTTAGTTAGTCAAGGTATTGATGTGATGAAACTATACACTAAGTTTCATAATTTTCACTTAATAAGAACTAAAGTTATTATGTCACAAAACATCAACCAGTCAAATTGCTTACAAAGTTTCACCACTATCACTCATTTAGAATCAATGTTGTCGAGCTCCATAGTCTCAAATTGCTTATCGTTCTGCTTACTCTGAGCAGAAAAGGCTCATTATCTAACTTAATCAAGGTATTGATGTGATGAAACTGTACACGAGGTTTCGTCACTCTCACGTAGTACCATCACTCTCACTTAATTAGAACTAAAGTTATTGTGTCCTGAAGCATCAACCAATCAAATTCCTCATCTCCCATTGGCCTAAGCAGCAAATGCTCATCTTCGACCTCCATCAAGGCATTCACTTTATAAACACCTACATCAACTTAATGAGCGATACTCAAGTACTGCTATTAATCACAATCATTGGGTCAGGCGATTAAATAATCGCCTCCTTTATCAATAATCGTTATATCACGATTATTTTTAACCTAATCGCAATTATGATTCCGGACAAACAAATTTGGAAAGTATGTAATAGTTATATACCTTGTTTTCAAGGTGTATGGGTCGATACACCGTCTCTTTTTAGGACTCAAAATGGCGGATCCATTCACTTGATTTGATATTTACTTATTTTGAGCAATGTCTTTTTTTCTGTCTTGTCCACAGGTTTATCTTGTAGGGTTTTTGTTTTGTGTGTAGTGCGGTCCTCCTGCACTTACTATTAGTGTATGTTCTTAAGTGGAGCTAATTGTAGGCTGGTCGCTAAAATGTAGCATGTGTTGACTATTGATTAACCAGTCAGGACTATGTTATAGTATAAATTAAGCGTTTGGATAACATTTCTTTTATTATCGTTAGAAAAAATATGGCTGCCGAAAATTCTGCACCAATTTTGACAACAAATGATATCCTTCTTAGTCCAAAAAAGAACATGTCTTCAGTTGTATGGAATCGTGTAGACTTTGTGCAAGAGAAATCAAAATGCTAGCGGGTAACACTAATTGGAATCTCTGGCATCATTTTTAAGATAACCACCCACAATCTTATTCTGAAATCAACAAAACAAAAAATCAAAACAATTGGGTTCCAACTTAACAAAAGTCTACTTCAACTTAGTGGGGGTTTAACATCCTACTGTTCTGCTCCGACTGGGCTAACGTAATCAGGACTTCAACTAAGACTCAACCCAGTATTCACGGTGCCTTTGAAAAATTACAAAATGGGACATCAATACCACATCTGTTAGACTTACACACATAGCAATTGGCCATTGCTAAATTTTTCAGCAGTAGATATAGTGGCAGATCTTGACGAAATTGCTGGGCCATTTAGTAAATCCGTTATTTTCGAAATGAAAAATACCATGTTAGACAGAGCCAGCATCGAAAAGCTGTTTAATTCTTTATTTACTCAATACAGAGGCAGTATTTGCGCTAAATTAGTAGAAAACTGGGTCCTCTTTCACAAAAACTTAAATCTTCTTAAAATCGTCTTAAACTAAAATTTCATCCTAACTTAAGATAGATGAGTTTCACAAAACGATTTTAAGCATTTTAGTTAAGATCCACTAAAATAATATTTTAAGTTAAAATCTAATCTTAGCTTAAAATAGTGGCGTTTCACAAACCCATTTTAAGGACAATTTTAACTAAAATCAATTTTAACTTAGGATAGCCGTCACCCTGTCCTAACTTAAAATCAAGACATTAACAAACATTGATTAGAGCTACATTGTTACATATATTGCGGCATATTGGAATAATGATAATATTGTGAACGGCCCGGGTCACATAATTGTAATATTCCAACCATCATTCATAAAAACAATTCTCATTCAAATTCTTTTCGCCGGTTTATTTTAAGTCACTTTAAGCATTTGACGCTTCATATTAGAACTCCAAGAAAAAACTCCACTATAAACCCTAGTAAACTAAGCACTAAAAGAAAATCATTTATTCATATCCCGTGTCTTGGAAAGAAGAGTCCTCTTATCTATAAAGAAAATCGTATACAGTGGTTTAATATGACCCATTTCTTGGTTTTAGAAGGCCTAAAGGCCCATAATACTAGGCGAACCATATGTAGTATTTACGCATACTTTTGGGGGTTATAATGATATGTAAATACTAAAGAGATAAATCAATAATCTCAAATATGTTTATTGACAAATGTTATAGGCATATGCCTATTTGAATTACATTTTAATATAAATTTATTATTATTTCTTAATGAAGTCTTACGTTAATAAAACAACAAAAATAATTTGCATTTTAGGAGCCAAAGCTATTTTATCTTGGGGAAAAAAATCATTTAATTGAGTAAGTATCATTTTCAAAGAATCATTGAAAGGGTGGGTCTATGAGAATGACATGTCAAATCGCATAGAGACATTGGTGTATTAATTTCAAAGTTGATAAATACTTTTAAAATACTACGAAAAATTACAACCTAGATTAGCCGTTTGAGTCACAAATATCATAATGTGTTTGTGACAATTCTACATAAAACTACAAATCCATGCGATTTAGTTTATCGATACACATTGTTTCCATTGAAGCCTGCGAGTAAATCAAATTCCCATGTCACTAGGCGAACCATATGTAGTATTTACGCATACTTTTGGGGGTTATAATGATATGTAAATACTAAAGAGATAAATCAATAATCTCAAATGTGTTTATTGACAAATGTTATAGGCATATGCCTATTTGAATTACATTTAAATATAAATTTATTATTATTTCTTAATGAAGTCTTACGTTAATAAAACAACAAAAATAATTTGCATTTTAGGAGCCAAAGCTATTTTATCTTGGGGAAAAAAATCATTTAATTGATTAAGTATCATTTTCAAAGAATCATTGAAAGGGTGGGTCTATGAGAATGACATGTCAAATCGCATCGGAACATTGGTGTATTAATTTCAAAGTTGATAAATACTTTTAAAATACTACGAAAAATTACAACCTAGATTAGCCGTTTGAGTCACAAATATCATAATGTGTTTGTGACAATTCTACATAAAACTACAAATCCATGCGATTTAGTTTATCGATACACATTGTTTCCATTGAAGCCTGCGAGTAAATCAAATTCCCATGTCACTAGGCGAACCATATGTAGTATTTACGCATACTTTTGGGGGTTATAATGATATGTAAATACTAAAGAGATAAATCAATAATCTCAAATGTGTTTATTGACAAATGTTATAGGCATATGCCTATTTGAATTACATTTTAATATAAATTTATTATTATTTCTTAATGAAGTCTTACGTTAATAAAACAACAAAAATAATTTGCATTTTAGGAGCCAAAGCTATTTTATCTTGGGGATAAAAAATCATTTAATTGAGTAAGTATCATTTTCAAAGAATCATTGAAAGGGTGGGTCTATGAGAATGACATGTCAAATCGCATCGGAACATTGGTGTATTAATTTCAAAGTTGATAAATACTTTTAAAATACTACGAAAAATTACAACCTAGATTAGCCGTTTGAGTCACAAATATCATAATGTGTTTGTGACAATTCTACATAAAACTACAAATCCATGCGATTTAGTTTATCGATACACATTGTTTCCATTGAAGCCTGCGAGTAAATCAAATTCCCATGTCACGAATCAAATGCCAAGTTCAAGGCCAACCCACCGGTACTTTTCGAATCACATATTACGCAGTACACTCATTTATTTCACCTCTCTACGAATGTCTGGCCGTGTGCAAACATTGCTTCAACGTATAAAACTCTCCCCATTGATATTGAAACCGTTAATTCAACCTGCCAACAGTTTTCAGTTTCAAAGCGTATTTGCTTTCACCGTAAGTACCCGCAGCGGAAATGTGCACTGCGCGGGCGCAAGCGATTTTAACTAAAATCTATTAAAATCGCATTTTAAGTTACAATCAATCTTTGTGAAACGCATAAAATTTAAAATTTCATTTTGATTTTAGTTAAAATTTATTTTAGTGATTTTAGCTTAAGTTTTTGTGAAACGGGGCCCTGGTCAGATTTATCAGATTCGGAGCGAAATATTCATATGAATATTAATCATTTCTTTTCTGGTCTTCATTTATTAACTGGTTTGGTGGATAATAGTGTTCTGGAATTCAACATTTTTTAACGTATTTTAAAACGTTTTCGGCCCATTAAATGTTTAAAACTCAAGGTGGAAATGAAGAGTCGGGCTATTATTTCGCCATCTCCACTATACCAAATTCGAATTCAAATATTCCCGAAGCTTTATCTTTATTGTATTTGTAATACTAATAGAATATCGTCCAAATGTGTTATCCAGCAATGTGTTCTTGTTTCATAACAAACATCATATAGTACATTATTTATCTGTGGGACAAAAAATGAAGTCTTAAATCAATAATTTTATTGAGGTGTTTATACCTTTCTCTTACTCCCCGTATTACATGTCATTATATTTTCCTCGTACTTTAACCGGCAATTTATTAACGAACATCATACTGCACAACATAATATTTAGTTATCTTCTAAACTAACATTAAAGTGTTACATTATTAGATTTATAGACCTCTCTCTCCCTCTGTATAGCATGCCATTATAAACAGACCAGTGTCTGTAAACGCACTGTTCATCTTATTACATGTATTAGGCTAATCTTGAAATAATTCATGTCAAACGTCGATCTTTTCATCTCCAGCTTAACCTGTATTTTAATTTTTATTGTAGCATTATAAACACAGTGAATATAAAGACATTTGAAGGCGTGGGTCTACTGCATGGAGGTGTATATACTGACTAGAGTGTATGGTGGTCACGTGATCGCGTGCCGATTATGGAGGTTGGCAGCGCTTTTACAACCGGGAAGATCTAGCCTGCGTTAGCATATATCAACCTATCGGAAAATTATTATTGTTTTGGTAAATTCAATGTCGGGCGCAAATTGCTTCACTCTGAATCGAGATATTAGCGATTCAAATTTAGGATAGCTTCAATTGTCATTCTTCCTAACAATGGTACGATAACAAACAAAGTCTCGATTATCAATTTTTACATTAAATTATCGATAACAAAATGTATTTAAATCCCATTAAATATCGCAGACTAATGATGGCATCAAGGGTTGATTATGGTCTAGTTAAGTTAATTAATGTCTAATTAATAATTTGACTGAAAAGACCTGCAATAGGCAGATTTAGCTCAATAGATTGGGTGTATTTTAACTCCATAGGATGCTTGACCCAGTTATTCCTTCAATAAACATTGCGCTGGTCTTTGATGATAACTTGTGTTTCACATCTTGATAAAAAAAGCTGGATCATTGGAATTCTTTTTAATCGTAAACCGAGTCTTAAAGGTTATTATGTTCTGATCCAGAATATTGCAAACATAAGAAACATTTACCTGAAGTTAGAAATAAATACTTCTACAGTGCACACTTATTCTACCGCTCTCACCTCTATACAATATATACTACATGTCATTTAACACAACTTATCACAAGGCATTAGTCATTGTATATCAGATGTTCAAGTTACCAACCAACAATGGTATGTTCCAATATTTTTGGCTTACTTTTTATTACATTTTGTTAATCATAAAGAAAACAAGCAGTTGCCATCAACCCAGTTTACATGGATGGTTAGATTTACGTTACTTATATGGTTAGATTCTGGTTAGCGTCCAATAATGGTAAAATTTTACGGTTAAATTTACGTCACAATGGTTATTTTCACGCCAGAAAATGACGTAAATCTAACGTAAATCTTATTATGGTTTTCTTACCAATTTTTGTCACTTTAAATACTTCTTGATTAAATAACCATACCAGTGTGTGCACATTCTAACAATTGATAAATAGTCGAAATTCAGACAAAATAATCATATATGTGTCATTGGTGATAATTCTAACGTTAATCTAACACACATTTTACGTTAGGTTTCTAACTGTTAGTTTATGGTTAGTTTTCTGACGTAATTCTAACGTTCATTTTCTAACGTTAATATAACGTTAGTTGTCTAACGTTAATATAACATTAGTTGTCTAACGTTAGTTTTATGTCATAATTTTAATTTAACATTAGTTTTCTAATACCGAGATGGAACCAAAACTTTTACTAACTGCAACCTGTAGACTATTTATGGACAAAATATTAACAAAAAAGTGAAATGGAATGAAATGGTGATTAACGTCCTACTGTTCTGCTCGTAAAATGGGCTGTTGAAGACCGGCCAACATCATATAGTGTGTTATGAGGGAAATTTTGCCCGGGCCGTGGCGTCACGGCCCACTCGTGTATCAAATTCCAACTGCCAAGGGATCTTTTACGTGCACGCCAATGTGTAAGCTTACATGTTACCTCGGTTTTTCGTCCCAACCAATCGACTAGACAGCTGTCCTTGTCAGGCCCTCCCTTCTGCATCTCTGACAAGGAGAAACCACGTCGGAAAATCTGGATGAATTTTCTCGGCCAATGCAGGGATCGAACACCCGACCTCCAGGCTAGCGAGCCAGCATCTTACCCACAAAGACAAAAAAAATGGCTGTGGCATAACCCAAAGGCAGAGGGAAACAATGTCCATTCGACATAAAGTAGGTCATTTCAGGACTAAGATAAGGTTGAATTTTAATTCGCTAGTCCGTAGGGTTCTTTACCAAAAGGAGGAAAGTTGTACGCCCACATTTTGCAAGAAATGGACAGCGAACAACAAAAAGCAATTTTTCATGCAATCAGGGGCCATAATCCAGAAAGTTACTGTCCGATATGTGCAAATATAGAAAGAAACCCAGATACAAACATATATTTTAGTTTTCATCAAAATCGGATAAAAACTGTGACCAGTATTTGCATACGACGAGCAGACATTTTGTAGGACAGTTTAGGTCCATTTTCACAAAATTTGACCGAATGGTTCTTTAATGCGGAAAAAATTTGTGCCCTCAATAGGTTCAACAAGGTAAAAAACATGATTTTTCGTACAATCAGGGGCCATAATTCAGGAAGTTAAGATCTTATGTGCGCAAATATCGAAAGGAAACAGGATCTTTGGGTTATAAACATGTATTTAAATTTCATCAAAATAGGTTTAAAATTGTGACCTCTATAGGATCCACAAGCTAAAAATATGATTTTTCGGACAATCAGGGGCCATAATCCATGAAGTTTCGATTTTAAACATGCCAGTATCGAAAGTAGCCAAGATCTTTTGGAGATCAAATTTCAAGTTTCGTCAAAATCGGATCAGAATTGTGAACTGCAGAGTGTCCACAAACAATTGTAAAATAGGCGATTTTGTGTACAATCAGGGACTATAATTCAGGACGTTAAGATCTGATATGCGCAAATATTGAAAGGAACCAAGATGTTTGGATTATAAACATGCATTTAAAGTTTTATAAAAATCAAATTAAAATTGTGACCTCTACAGGGTCCACAGCCTTGATATATCATTTTTTTTTACACTATTCACGTAAAAGCGGCGGCAAATTTGGTACGATATTTCTGAAATTCGAACTGAACCTTGATTACAGTGTAACGGTGATATAATCAAACGTTTTTTTAAAAATCGGGTAATAATTGTGACCTCCAGAGGGACGACAAGTTAATAAAGGCGACTTTTCGTACAATCTGGGACCGTAATTCAAGAAGTTACGATCTTATGTGCGCAAATATCAAAAGAAATAAAATAAAATAAAACCAAGTACGAACAATCCAAACCATTAGTCAAAATTCGAAGTACAATAAAAACGGTCGAGGTAAAATAGTGTAATCAGCAAATGGACTGTTCACCGTGTACACAATACACGACAAACAGTGGTAACAGGTGTCCGGAAGAGTAAGCTTACCCTGCCTGGCGACACACCCGCCATCGCTGCATCTAAACTATTAAACTAAATCTCAATGAAATAGCATGATTGGCCAATGGACTATCGGTATACAAAATGCACGCGATGAACAGTGTTAACGATGTAATAGAACCAATATCGAAAGCCACCGAGATCTTATGAGAATAAACCTTCAATTCAAGTTTCGTCAAAAGTGGATAAGATTTGTGACCCGTAGTGAATCCACAAACAAATTGTGAAAAAAGGCTATTTTTTTCGGACAATCAGGGGCCATAATTCAGAAAGTTAAGATCCGATATGCCCAAATATAGAAAAGAACCAATATCTTTTGGTCATAAACAAGCATGTCAAGTTTCATCAAAACTTTAAAATTGAGACATTTACATGGTACACAACCACGACATACCACATTTTTACACTTTTCGCGTACAAGAGGCAGCCACAACCTTGACATACCATATTTTTTACACCTTTCGCGTACAAGAGGCGTCCATTTTGGTCCGGTTTTCACGAAATTCGAACTCAACTTTCTTTACGGTGTTACGGTGATGTAATGAGACGGATTTTTAAATCGGATAATAATTTTGACCTCCAAAGGGACCACAAGCTAAAAAAGACCACTTTAGGGTCCACAAGCTTGATATAACATATTTTCACACTATTCGCGTACAAACGGCGGCCATTTTATCTGTCAATTTTGGTTCGATTTTCACGAAATTCGAACTCAACCTCCATAACCATGTAACGGTCATATAATGAAACGGTTTTTAAAATCGGATTACAATTTTGACCTCCAGAGAGACCACAAGCTAAAAAAGGCGATTTTTCAGACAATCAGGGGGACATAATTCAGGAAGTTACGATCCGATGGGAGAAAATATCGAAAGGAACCAAGAACTTTGGGTTATAAACATACATGTCAAGTTTCATGAAAATCGGTTCAAAATTCATACCTCTATCGGGTCCACAACCTTGATATAACACATTTTCACACTGTTCGCGTACAAACGGTGGCCATTTTGTTAATTTTGGTCTGATTTTCACGAAATTCGAACTCAACCTACATATAACAATTTTGACCTCCAGAGGGACCACAAGCTAAAGAGGGTGATTCTTCGAACAATCAGGGATCGTAATTCAGGAAGTTACGATCCGATATGCACAAATATCGAAAAGAAGCAAGATGTTTGAGTAATACATATTCATTACAAGTTTCATCGAAATCGGTTCAAAATTGTTACCTCAACAGTGTTCACAAGCCAAAAACATGACTTTTGTACAATCAGGGCCCATAATCCATGAAGTTACAGTCCGATACATGCCAATATCGAAAGGAAGCGAGATCGTAGGGTGATAAACCTGGATATCAAGTTTCATTGAAATCGGATAAAAATTGTGACCTGTAGAGTGCTCACAAACAATTGTGGACGGACGGACGGACAGGGGCGACGACAATATACGTCCACATGAAAATTTGGGTGTATAAAAACGTACAATCGGGGGCCATAATCCATAGGATTCTTTGTCTCGTGAGCTTAAACGTTGTGTATAAATTTAAAGTCAATTGGATATTAACTTTAGCCTCTAGAGCGTCCACAAGCTTTTTTGAAGTGATCAAGGGCCATAACTCTAGAAGTAATCGGAATTCGCTAAAAATCAATAGTTCTTCGTCTCATGAGCTTAAAACTGTGTATAAATTTAAAGTCAATTGGATATTGAGGCCAAGCAATATTTTGAAGCGATCAAGGGCCATAACTCTGGCAGTAATTATCGGAATTTGCTGACAATCAACAGGCTTCTTCGTCTCACGACCTCAAACACTGTATGAATTTAAAGTCAAACTTTAGCCTCTAGAGCGTCCACAAGCAACAAGCCAGACGGACGGATGGATGGACGGACGGGACAATAATATACGACCACATTTCAATGTGGGCATATAAAAATTGTGACCTCAACAGTGCCCATAAGATAGAAATTGATTTTTCGTACAATCACGGGGCCATAATCTATGAAGTTACGATCTGATACATGCCAATATCGACAGGAAACCATTATCTTTGCGATATGAACCTATATTTCAAGTTTTGTCAAAATCGGATACAAATTGTGACCTTTAGAGTGTCCAAAATCAAATTGTGAACAGATTGACGGACAAGGGCGACAACAATATACATCCACACATGTGGCCATATAAAAATATGTATATTAAAGTTACTATACACTGTGAGATACAGTCATACGATTTACCATTTTCATGTTGTCAAGATATTGAACCAAAAGTAAAACTGATAACATTTATGATATACATGGTACATACAACTCTGACAGTCCTATATAGTCTGCCAGATAAAAGTAATGATTTATTTGCCTTGCTTATACTCTTTTAATTGAAACCTTTGGACCCGGTTTTGGTCATATTTGATGGATGGAACCAACTGTCTCAAAATTGTATTTTAATGAAAAGAAGCTTGAATCAAGTCTACTTTACTTGACAATATTTATAATATATATACATTTAGTCAATGAAATGGGTTTTAACGTCCCAACTGTTCTGCTCCAATTGGGCTAATGGAGGCGAGCATATGTCATACTGTGTGCTATGAGGGAAATTGACAATATTTATAATATACTGAGCGCCATAGAAAACGTATCACTTAGGTTTTTTTTCGTATTACAAAATGATCCTGTAAACATATATAATATATTTTGCTTCTTATTGTGAGAATTGTCAGTAGCGCGTGTGTCCTCCACTGGCTCTTACGCACGATGTGCAGCACAATTAACCATTGCTTATACTCTTTTAATTGAAAACTTTGGTCCCGGTTTAAAATGATGAGAATGAAATAAGAAATGGGGACCCTTAATAATTTCACTTCCGTTCCTTACAGTATACGCCATATGCATTAGAAGAAATCTTTCTTCCCTTTTCTTAAACCTCCTTTAAAAATCCTATACTTTCTGTTTAACCTTTTTTTTAAAAAGAATTTTAATAGTCTGAAAAAAAAACGTAGCCTCCCTACTCCCCTGCAGCTACCCCAGCAACAATCCAGGAATCCTTAGTTAAAAGACTTATTTTTCAAAACAGAAACTGAAGATTACATTCTGTACGCATTTCCAAAGCATCTGTTTGCTTTAGGTTGCCAAACTCAATTTCAAAATATTGAAAGATCAAATATGGGTATCCCTAAATGGATAACAGTGACAAACTTAAGCATTGCGTTTCTATACTCCGCTACTTCTCGTGTACTGTTCTCCATTGTACAAACACTGCTAGCAAGCCCCGGTGGCCAGGGAAGTCAATAAATTACAGGTTGCATAGTGCAATTCATGTCTGTTCTTACATGCAAATGTGTCGTAACACTTTAATATTATTGCCCAAAAGTTGCGATTCTCCTTCTACAGCTTTTAAATAGAAGTTTATCACTAGTCTTGATCATTCAAGTAGTGAGAAGTGTTGAGTGTGTAAAAATCCTCTTTCATATGAGTGGGCAGGAAAAAAATGTGTGAAAAAGAAAGTCAAGTAAAATAGAGTTCATATATATTTAGTATTCGAAATGAAATGAAATGAAAGTTACTGCTGATCTCCAGCTGAGCTAAGGGAGACAGCAATACACCATACAGTGTGCTTTGAGAGCAATTTTGCCTGGGGACCGACTCACAGTTATACCAAATTTTAACTGCCAAGGGTTATTTTACGTGCGCCCCAATGTGTACTCAGTATTTGTAAAACTGGTTATTTTAATCTCTGTAACATTAGTAAAATTAAAAAATATATCTCAACTGATGCAATGAAAACCTTAATCAACTCCCTTGACCCTTGTTACTTATCGCATTGATCATTCCAACTCACTTTTATATGGCACGCCAGCTAAACATCTGGATAAGTTACAAAAACTACAGAATTCTGCAGCCCGTCTTATTTCGGGATCATCTTTTCGAGATCATATTTCACCTGTACTTTATGTGTTGCATTGGTTACCAATTGTTTTAAGAAAAGAAGGGGGTTGGGATGGCCTAGGGGCGCCTTCTCAACCCCGTGGGTTTCCTCCGGGCACTCCGGTTTCCTCCCACTGCTAAAGATCCCTACGCGCAAGCGAATTATTGAAATAAAATTAAACCATATGTTAGTCCAGAAATAACCTAGTTTGTGTTGAGTGGACATTAAACCCCATTTCTCTCTCTCTCTTTAAGAAAAGAATATAAGATTTAAATTTAAACCTATAAATGTTTAAATAATTTGATCCCTTCCTATTTATCAGATCTTATATACTTATACAAACCTAGTCGTCAGCTAAGATCATCTGAAGATCGTTACCTTCTTGTTGAGAAAAAAACAAATCTTGTGTCTTTTGGTTATAAAGCATTTCAGTTGCTTCACCTAAACTGTGGAATAAACTTCCTTACCCGTTTTTAAGAGTCAACTTAAAACCTTTTTGTTTAAGAAAGCTTTTTTAATTAGCTCCTGATGTTGTCTGTTGTCATATATACTCTTCAAAAAAAGAAACGCACAACCCATTTTTCATCATTTTGTTTATTTGAACGAGGTCTTTGTTTCGGTAAATCTTACTTGTTTTTAATGCCATTATGTAAGGATAAAGGAAATTCATTATTGATTTAAAAGGTAGGGTCACTAATTGTGACTGGTCATCCTTTTTGTCAAAATTTTGTATTGCTTGATTGCACCAAGAAACATGAATTTAACAACTTTGCGAGCTTTTCGCGTGGAACCTATATCTAAGGTCTTTCCAAATCAGTTGCACATGTAAACACTCAAAGACTCAAGTGTTGCCACATCCGAACGAAGACCAACGCAACAACGCTATTGGTGGATTACAAGCAGGTGACTCCAAGACAGATGTAGCCAGGCTGCTGAATGTTTCCCTTAGTTCCATTTCTCGCCTTTGGGATAGGTAACAACAGTGAAGTTCAATACTTGTCCTGGATCGTCACTTCCGGTTACGTCATTGGCGTAAATCGTTTTCAACAGCGACCTCTACTGCAGCAGCAATTCCCGGACGGCGTACCAGACAGTAGGCAAACGCCTACGTGGAACCGAATAACGAGGCAGACGTCCCCGTTAGAGCTTTTGTTTTGAAATACGCCGACACCATGAAATCCAACTTTAATGGGTCCAGGCACTGAGGGTATGATCACAGCAACACTGGAGAACAGTTTGGTTCAGCAACGTGTCGCCGTTCTTGTTGCAACAAGGCGATAGTAGAGCGAGGATATACTGACGACGAAATGTAACGTTGCGTTTCTTTTTTGGGAGAGTAGATTTATCTTTTTATCAAATCTATTTTATACTCTATATTTAACAGATTTTAACTTTTGTCATTTCACATTTCTATATTTTAGATCAAATTTATTTTATATTTTATATTTAACAGATCTTATTTTTGTAATTTCTATTTTTTGTATTTTATCACATACTTGTGAGTGTCATATTGTAAAGCACTTCTGAATACTGTTGTGGAAGCAGCGCTATGGAAATGTATGTATAATAAAATAATATAATAATAAAATAAATATTGGGGTGATTAAGTCAATGATTAAGTACAAGTTAACTCAGTGATTAGGCTAATCAAAGTTTATGAAAATCTTAGCTTAAAATTTAATCAGCCTTTCAGAATATTGCTGGTCGAAAAGTCAGAGATTAAATCTATGATTAGTACCAATCAAAATACGGGCCTAAATAACTTATCCAGACCATAATAAACTCTTGATGTCAAGGCTAGACTTCGATGTTGGTGGATTAAATTCCTATATGTCGCTTAACGGCCATTGATGATTAAATCAATCAAGTGGATAATCGAGACTATGCTGTTTATATTAATGATTTTATTAATGATAACCGAAGCTATGTGAATATTTCACTCGCTTCGTTCTCGGTTACTAGTGGATCAATTTGACTGAAATTTTCAACAATTACCTTTACACTATCTAGTTTTTAACTATTGTAGTGAGATCTGCCATCTCTTTATTGTACAAAATAGCGTCCGTTGAATGGGGGTCCATTGTCTGATTTTAAAACATCTATAATTCCGTGCGTTGAAAATATCTTGTCTAGTTTTGATATGATACGTTGAGCAGCTGTTGATTTGACGATTTCAACTTCCGGGTATCGAGAGTAATAATCCATGACGACAAGGAGTGAGTCGCCAGATGGGAACGGCCCACAGAAATCTACACTAACGTGACTCCATTCTTTTATGGGAAGTTCGGTCATGACCAATGGTTCTGGTCGTGATGATGTGCCGGTGCAGGATGCTTGACAGGGAATACATGGGCGAATGAGGTCCTCAGCATCTTTAGCAATTAAAGGATACCAAACTTTTTCTCGAAGTAAACGCTTTGTCTTCACAATGTCCTGGTGTCCTTCATGAGCAAGGTCCAAAACAGTTTTGCGTAAAGAGGGTGGAATTACTGATTTTGAGTCACGAAGTACCACTGATGCAGTGACTGACAATTGGTTTCGAAGCTTGTAGAAAGGTTTCAGATCAAGGATAGATTTCAGCCAATGTCACGATGAAATTGCTTGAATTAGTTTAAGCGTGCTTGGATCAGAGTTGGTTGACTCTTGGATTTGGTGAAAAGTGAGTGACTTTGGGTACAGCATGGTCAGCTATATAGTCTATGTATTCATCAGCTATACGGCGATCGAAAACTGACTGAATAGGTTGTGGGTGCCTGGACAAAAAATCTGCTGGATTGGTAGCTCCAGGACGATACACAACTTTCATGGTACAAAACTGTAAACGTTTTTGCCACCTTTCGATGCGGGGTGGAGGTCTAGACAGGCTTGTGATCAGTGACCACGATGAAAGGCTTTCCGTAGACATACAAATGAAAACGCTCAGATGCCCATACGACTGCGAGTGCTTCACGTTCTATATGTGAATAGCGTCGTTCTACAGCAGTGAGTGTTTTACTGGCATAACCTAAAATGTAACGAGTATCAGTATCGTCTATCTGTGAAAGAATAGCTCCAACTCCAACCGGACTGGTGCCCACAAACTTACCTTCCTAGTCAGCTGGCATAACCTAAAATGTAACTAGTATCAGCATCGTCTATCTGTGTAAGAATAGCTCCAACTCCAACCGGACTTGCATCAGCAATGATTTCTGTGTTCTTGGTTGGATCAAAATAGGAGATAATATTGTCAACAGATAAGCTGTTCTTTAAATTCTGGAATGATTGCTGGTGTTTTTCAGTCCATACCCACTTAGTGCCTTTCTTGGTAAGGTCTCGTAGAGGATCAGTGATGGTTGAATGATTTGGAATAAAACGGGCAAGAAAATTAGTCATTCCCAGTAAACTACGTACTGCTGCTGCATCTTGTGGTACGGGAGCTTGTTGAATGGCAAGTACCTTGAAGGGGTCAGGTGAGATACCTTTATTGGAGAAAGTGAATTCGAAAATATCCAACTTTGTTTGGTTAAAAAGACACTTGTTGATAGTTTAGATTTTTTTCTCGAAGGCGACAGAATACTCTACGCAGAGAAGTATTGTGCTCTTCGGTAGATTTGACAAACACTATAATGTCATCTGAGATATTTTTAACTCCAGGTATGCCGTCAAGCACCTGTTGGATAATATGCTGAAATATCTCTGATGCCGATGATAAACCAAAAAGAAGAAGTCTCTTGTAACGTCATAACCCAATGTGTGTGGCAAAGATTGTCAGGTATCGTGATGATGGGAGCAATTCTATCAGGTGGTAGCATTGCTTGAGGTCTAATTTCGAAAAGACAGATGCGCCATTGATATCATGGATAATCTCGTCTAAGGTGGGTGACGTTGTCGAGTGACAGTTTGATTAGGTGATCGCATGTCAACACAAATGCGTTCAGACTTTTTATCCTTCTTTGGGGCGATAACCATTGGCGAGACCCATGGTGTTGGTCCGTCCACTTCTTCGATGATGTCATCAGCTTGAAGTTTGGCTAGTTCAGCTTCCACCTGTTTCCTGGTGTGGAAAGGGATTCTTCTAACTGGCTGTGCTGTTGGCTTAACAGTTTCGTCAATGTGGATTTTAAATTGATAGTCTTTCAATTTACCCATTCGTTGTAAAATATCTTGGAATTCTTTGATGATTGGTGAAGACTGTTGTGTCAACAACAAAGGTGATACAGCATTAACGTCTGGTATGGCGATGAGACCAAGTTTTTGTGAGGTTTCATAACCTAGTAAAGAGCCAGAATCCTAATCGGTTACATGAAATAGTGGTTCACATTGCTGGTTAGCGACAGTGATTATGATTATAGTACGATTATTATGTCTACGCGTAGACTTCACCGATTGGTGATGTTCATTGGTTCCTCGGTATGAAGATTGTGGGTGGTGTTTAGAAAAATCGAGTTTCCTGCAAACTTTTGCAAAGTGGTTCAGTGTGCCACACTTCGAAGATGTAACTCCTTTCGCTGTACATGGTCTGTTTGTATGAGGCCATATACCACCACATAAACCGCATGTAGTATTAGATTGACGTTCGTGTTGGTTATTTGAAAATTTGCCAACTGGATGTCTTAGAGAGTATGTTGGTTTGGTGTGAGGCATATAGTTAATTGATTCTGGTAGGTGATCAATTTGGTTAGTTTGGGTTTCTGACGATTCCATAGCGGTAGCTAGTTCGAGTATTTTATCGAGGGTGATATCAGGTTTTCGAAGGATTTGTCGTTTGAGCTGTGATGAGTGGAATTTTTCAACAACTTGATCGGCTATGGCATCATTGATATTTGTAAATTCACATGTGGAGGCTAGAGATCCAAGACGTGTAACGAACTGACTAACAGACTCTCCGCTGCGTTGTGATTCTTGTTTGAAAACGTACCGTTCAAAACGAATGTTTTTCTTGGGAAGAAAGTATTCATTTAATTTGTCTGATGCATTTTTAAAATCTTCGCCTGTGTCAGGGAGGCCATCGAAAACACCTAGCACTGAATCTCCTGCTAAATGCAACAATAAATCTCTCTTTTGCTTGTCGTCTGTCACACCGATTGCCTGACTGTATACATCGAAACGGTCCCGCCATTTTTTCCACCTGGTTGAGCGCGATGTGGGGTCTGAATCAGATTGAAACAACGGTAAGGCTGGTATATTTAGTAAAGTAGCCATTTAGGATTGAAGGACAATATATCTTGTCGCCAGCTATAATGTTGTTTTAATCCTTGTGTTTATATGTTTCACACACATAGATGATTATATGGTAAAGAGATGTGCATAGCACTTAGGCCTCGCAACTCTCTCGCCAGGTAGGCGTAGTCTCTTGCATCCAGATATTCTGGGAGCATATAATATTGCGATGTGCAATATTATAGAAGGGACCAGTTATTATACATTTAGTATGCGATATGGACGGTACAGTTTGTGACAAACAAACAAGTTTGATATCAAAAACAAAAAGAAATCAGAACAAGCCAGAACTCGCAAGAAACGAGAACAACAAAATTCCTATCTTGGAAATAAAAATGCAGTTCACGGCATTAGCGATGCATCATCCTCGCCCCCTTGCACACCCCTGGTAATATTGGTACGCTCCATATTTAAACCCCTGTAAGAGATGTACAACTGCCAACCACATTGAATGGCAGAACGGTTAGGGGATCTGGTCAAGTACGACTTGTCGCCCACGGCGATATAATTCACCAATTCAGTAATTATCACACCTTTGAAAAGTTCTTTAAACAGTTGATTACAGGGTCACCATCAACCTTAAGGTATGCACAAACCCATATCGTTTTTGTGGTACCCACAAACTTATCTCCCTAGTCAGCACCGGGAGGGTGTGAAATCTATCAGGCCTTGAACCAAGTGACTTCCAATGACATTTAATCGTTTGATCAAATATATTTTGCGGGTACTGCAGTTAAAACCTTGAGATGACCTCGAGATACAAGATCTAGGACAATTGTGAGAACATCACCATAAGCTATTGTTGTAAGGACTTGATGAGGTATGAGTGTTTCATTCTATTCGTGTATCACCAAATACTATGTGTCCTCAATGGTATTCAACTAGCTTGGGCTTTCTGAATGCCGCTTGTAGGCCAGAGAGTATCTGCATGAATAATGGTTTCTTCATACCCAGACGTTCAGCCATAGTAAAATGATGAAAACTTTGGGTGGTGTAGCCAGTGTTGACACTGTTTGGACCCTTAATTGCTCCTTACCCAGTTTGATACAGCAACGGTTACACCATGCTGGCGTGAATCATGTTTGGTCACCTGACGCCGATGCCCACAGAATTCTCATTGACCTTGTCTCCCGTGGTCGTGTCGGTATTCGCAATCCGCTCAGGTTTGTAACTGAGATGGTGTGATGACCCCGTTCATCATCCTTTTCAAGAAATTTGGAGAATGTATCATCTCAACTGAGCTGGTCATAGAATTCATCTGTTCCATTAAACCTACCATCACGTAGATGGCAATTGTTCAGTTCAGAAAACTTTTGATTGAGAGGTGTACATAACAAGATTCCTGCATTTTAACGAAAGCGGCTGACAGTTGTTCCTGTGCCGGATTTTGATCTGCCTGTCCATTTTGCTGTAATTAAACTCACAAACAGAGGTTGTATAACAGACTACAAAGGGCGATGCAAGTGCAGCAGAAATAAAAATGGTCTGCCTTATACATCCTTGCACGTGTTTTGTTAGGGGCCGTACCAATATGATTAGAGGTGTGTAGAAGGACGAGGATGATGAATAACTGATTTATTTAATTCCAAGATCGGATCTTTTTGTTTCATTTCTGGCTTGTTAAGATTCTTTTTGTTTATGATATGAAACTTGTTTACTTGTTACAAATGACAAAGTGTCTTGAATCTCATGACATAACATTCCAGTCACCCAAAAGTGACCATATTAATCATTTTGTAGCCGGAGTAAGGTTTCCATTATTTTCTGGCCCTATATCTAACTCTGCCTATGATTCGAGGTCGATCCCCTTTATCAACATTTTCTTGTTATTTGTTTTTCTATATTTATATAATGTAGATTTTATTATCTAATTTGCCAATATTTGTTTAATGTGTTTGCCCTACCGCCCATTTAATCGTATGTCTTTATACATATGCACATTCATAGTAGTGAGAGCTGAATATCGGTAGGCCTTGATCGAATATATTTGAGTCATCTTTTTGTGTTTTATTACTGCAAAATAGTATCCCGAACGCGTGCCTATCATTATTTTTGATGTGCCGATGACATGCCGAATTTTATTCATGTTTAAATAATTTCATGTATTATTTTCTGTAAATGTAAGGGACATAACTCTATTTTCATTAATTATCGTTCAAATACAGTTTTCCTGAAATTTTAATTATCTCCTTTAATATGTTTGTAGATTTTTAGTGTCAAAATGTAGAAAATGTATCTTACCAATTTTGTATTAGGTTTTCGTAGTTGAGGCGAGGGTTCTTGTATGATTTTAAACAGTTTCCTTGTCTGAACTTACCAGTCATTTATTGTTTAAAGATAGTTAATATAATTTGCCTGCGCATTATGCCAAGCGAATTGATTTGATATGATTTAGATCAATCCCTGTTATTGCAACAGTACAAATTAGATGTTTTTGATGAGTTTTAATAGATTTTGACTTGTGACTAGAATTATGAAGGAGTTTAATTCTTGTACGGTAAATTTTCCTTTATTAATTTAATTATTTGAATATTGTTAGCGACGCCCACAACGCGTCCCGAACCTGCCATATCTGATTACCCGATGCTGCCCAGCTATCCCAACAACCGAATTATATTTCTTTCTTACCTGTTGTATAAATAAAGCTGTTTTGGAGATATTTTTCTGTGTTTTTTATTTAGACGCTATTCTGTCTATAGTGAGCGGGTAACACTAAGATAGAGAGAGATAGTATTTCTAAATTGCTGGCTGGAGTGGGATGGCTGAAAATCATCCTTATTATAGATTTGTTTAAGATTTGTTATTGAACAGAGTTTATTTTAATGCCAAAGAATGAGTAGCAGTATGAATACTGAAGAGTTGTGCAGAGCGGTTGAAGAACTTCAGCGTTCTTTTAATGCAGATATTAGCAGACTTGAACAGGTGATTGCCGAGAGAAGGGATGCAACGAAAAATACAATATCAATTGTTGATAAAGGACAACACAGTGAAGGTGCTTGTGAAAGATATTAAGAAATATCGATCGCGTGACATTATTATTTTAGTTGAAGAAAAACTTGGCGTTGACTCAGTTCTCGCACGTGTTCCGTGCAGTGATTCGTATGATGTTACTATAGTTAATCGTAACAGTGCTAAACAGTTAGCTGACGAAGGTTTGGTGTGTGGTGATGAGGGTCTACCCTGTAAATTTGTAGATTCAAGTGTGAAGGTAGTATCTTTTATGCATTTGCCTGTTTATATCTCAGATGAAGACGTTTATAAAAAGTTGGAGAATTGGGGCGTTACACCTGTTGGACCTCTTCACAGGAAAACGATCGATATCGTTGGAAAAAGAAAATATGATGGTACCCGCTTTATTAAAGTTGATTTTCCCCCAAATATTTCAAGTTTACCATATGCTACTAGTTTTGATGGTGTGTCGTACAGTATTCGCCATAATGATCAAGAACGGGTTTGTTTCCTGTGTTTACAATTCGGCCACGTAGTTGCTCAATGTCCTGAATTTAAGTGTTTTAGATGTAAACAAGCCGGTCACGATAAAAAAGGTGTGTGTCGGTGTTGTGTGCGAGGTGTAATGAATTCGATTGGAAATGTGAGTGTGTCGTGCATGAAGGTGAAGACATATTTACCTCAACAGTTGATGCACTTGCGGAAATACCTGACGGTAATGTTAACGGTAATGTGAATAACACAGAAGTGTCTGATGGTGAAGCAATAAAAGTCATTGTCCACAATCCCAATGTTGCTGATGTCATTGAAGTAGGTACCCCAACTGATGCATGTGGATCTGTAGATAATATTAATATATGTGATAAGTTAAATTTAGATGTTAACCAAGCCGCTAATGTTATTAGCAACTTACATGATAGGCCAAGTGAAAATGAAGTTGACGTTGATAAAACGGTTGATGATGATAGTGAATTTGAAGTAGAAGATTCTAATTACAGTCAGGTGTCTAGGGGGGATTCAACAGAACGCAAGTCACCATATCCTCGGCGCAATAGAAAATCCGTTGCTTATAATCACTTAAAAAGTAAAATTGGTAAAATCAAGAAAGTGGTCATAAATCCACTTGTGGGTGATCGTATAAAAGTTTCGATTGAAAGTGCCCTTAAAGATAAATCAAAATAAAATATCTAAGATAACATCATGTTAACCTTCATCTTACTTTATATTTTAATGGTTAAAGTAGCTACAATTAACGTCAATGGCCTTACGAACGTGAATAAATTCAGTAATTTAATAGCTAATTTTCAGAGCAAAAGTTTAGATTTTGTGTGCGTTCAAGAAACTCATTGGGGCGACAATTTTATTAATTCTTATAAACATCTGTGGAGTGGTGATATTTATTTTTCAAATAGTAAACATGGTTTTAAAGGCTGTGCTTTATTTGTCCAAGAAATACACTGAAAACTGTAATTTTGTTTACTCTGACGATGATGGTCGATATCTTGAATGTGACGTTAAAATTAATGAGTGTGCCTTTAAACTGATATGTATTTATGCGCCGAATATTCAGAAAGATAGGAGAGAGTTCTTTGATCAAATTAGTGATAGAATATCTGAAAAACCTATTGTTTGTGGAGATTTCAATGACGTCATGAACGGATTTTCTGATCGATCTAAAAATATGTCTGCTTACGGTGGGTCAACCAAGGATCTCTTTGATTTTGCCTCTACTAATAATTTATTTGACATTTGGCAAAGGAAAAACCCAGGCAAAAATACTTTTACGCGTCAACAATTCGTACAAGGTGTGTTGAAGCAGTCTCGATTGGACTATATATTTACCACTTCATCGATACTGATGTTCATATCTTATTGTTTTATATCCCATACTACAACTAGTGATCATAGTTTCGTTACTGCAATTCTTAATTTTAACAACTATGATAAAGGGCCCGGATTGTGGATCTTTAACAATAAGTATCTTAAAGAACATGAATATTGTGAAGGTGTTAAATCATTAATTAACAAATCTCTTGCCTGTCCTTTATATAGAACTGAACAATTAATATGGTGGGACAATTTGAAGTATCGTATAAAACAATTTAGTATTTTGCATGCCCATAAAAGAAGAAAACAAGAGCAGGATGATTTCTGGCAGATTCAGACTGCGTTAAATTTCCATTATACTAAAGCCAATAGAGTTAAAGATTACGACTATTCCGAAATTTATAAACTAAAGAATAAACTTGAACAATACGAAAAACAGATATGTGACGGAGCTATACTTAGATCAAAAACCCGTGATGCTCTTGATACAGACAAATGTTCACGTTATTTTCTTAATTTAGAAAAATTTAAACAGGAGAGTAATATTATTTTGAAAAAATCAGACGGTTCTGTTGTGAATTCAACTCCTGAAATTCTTGAAGAATGTGTTAAATTTTACACAAAATTATATACAAATGAAGCAATTAATGAGGCCAATCAAAATAAGTTATTTGATTTAATTACTGATCAGTTAGATGAAGCTAAATCTAAATATTGTGATTCTGATATTTCCATTCATGAATTGTACAATTCTTTAAAGGGTATGAAGAAAGGGAAATCTCCCGGTCCAGACGGACTTACTGTCGAATTTTATCTGCACTTTTGGGACATTTTAGGTAAATATTATTTTCAAGTTATTTCAAATATACAGGAGTTAGGCGAGCTCAGTAATTCCATGAAGAGAGGGACAATTTCGCTATTTTTCAAAAAGCGGGGTGATAAAGCAGAATTACGTAATTGGAGACCCATAAGTCTCTTAAATGTTGATTACAAGATCTTCTCCAGGACACTACCTCTTAGATTAAAAACAGTAGTTGCTGATCTTGTATCGCCTGATCAGTCTTGTTGTGTTCCCGGCAGGGATATTGCTACCAACATTCTAAACATACGGGACATTATTTCCTTTGCTAAACTTGAAGATCTTCCTCTGTATCTTTTGAAATTAGATGCCGAGAAAGCATTTGACAGGGTTTCCCATGATTATATGTTCAATTTATTACATAAATTTGGATTTGGTGAGAAATTTATCAATTCTATTAAAATCCTGTATAAAGATATTCGAAGTTCGGTAAAGGTTAACGCACATGTCTCTTTATCACCCCCTATCCTTCGCTCTGTTCGCCAAGGATGTGGAATATGTTATATGTATTAACCTCAGTTCCATTAAATACGCTAATTAAATCTAATGAGAATATCAAGGGTGTTGCTGTTCCTGGATGTGATTATAATTCAACCGTGTTTCAACACGCTGATGACACAACTTTGTCTTTATCTAATTTAGATTCCGTAAATGAAGCCCTATCCACAGTTGGAATTTATTGTTCGGGTTCGGGAGCCAAAATTAACGCCGAGAAATCCGAACTCTTATTAGCCGGCAGTGCCGCTGTTCCGAATCCTGATTGTTTATCAGTTAAAGTTTTGCATGGAGCGGCAAAGTTCTTCGGTGTGTATTTAGGTCCGGATGAAGCTATGTGTGAACGATCAAATTGGGATTCCAAGGTTAATAAAATTGGCAGAATACTTAATCTCTGGAGACAGAGAGGGCTTCAGTTACGTGGCAAAGTTTTAATTGTCAACATCATGTGTCTATCAACTTTATGGTATCTATTAAGAAATTCCACAATGGGCCCAAGATCGTATAGAAAAGTCTATTAGATCCTTTATTTGGAGTGGTAAACCACCCCTTATTAAGGGGAGATCTATTGTAGGTAGTACTGACATTGGGGGTCTCAATCTGAATTCTATTATTTTAAAACAGAAAGCCTTTAGGGTACACTGGCTATCTAAATATTTATCCTGTCCAAATAATTTCATCTGGAAATATTTTATGACCTATTTTTTAAAACTTTATAAGAATTATTTGTGTTCATTTGAATTATTATTTATTAACTATTCTAAATCTGCTTTAAAGGTATTGCCATCTTTCTATAGATCTATGTTGATTTCGTAGGATGAATTTTAAAATGGTAAAAGGCCAGTTGCTGATAATTATAATGATATCTTCAATCAGCCATTGTTTGATAATCCACAAATTGTATATGATGATAAAACTTTATATTTTGGTGATTTTATAGAAGCCGGTTTAGTCAAAATTTTTGATCTGTGTTACATTTTTATCGCAGGGTTTTTATCAGTTGACGCTATATTTGAACTGGTTAGAGAATCGTTACCAGATTGTAAATATGAAAAAGTTGAAAAACAATATAATTTGATTCTCAAATGTTTGCCAGTGTCCTGGACTAAAATAATTCGCTCTCAGAGTGATGTTATACGGTATGAATTAGATTTTGAACTTATTATTAATGATAAGACCTGTGATATCTGCCAATTAAGTACGTCTTCGGTCAAAAAGATATTAAGGGATAAGTATTTTGAACCCCCCCCCCCCTGTCTGCCAGTCTTATTGGCAGTACCAAAGGTACGACATGAACTGGCCAGTGGTCTGGAAGTCTGTTTTTACTATAAATAAAAGTTCAGAATCGTTAGATAATGATTATAGGATTGTTCATAACATTATTTGGACCAATGAGAAGCTTTATAATATTGGTAAAATACATAATCCTCATTGTAAATCCTGTGATAAAGATTCTATTGAAAATTTAGAGCACATGGTTCTAGATTGCAAGTCTGTTAAGAATTTGCATGAATTGATTTTAGATTTCATAGAGGTGTTTTTCCAATCCTCGGGTTTTGGACTAGATGACTTCCGCCAGTGGTTACTGTTTGGTTATCCTGTACTAAATGAAGCCAATAACCTGTTTTTAACTTTTATTTTCTCGTTTGCTAGGTTAGCTATTATCAAACAGAGAGTTCTGTTTTAAATGAAACCACCAGGGTAGAATTGTGTATATTATTTAAAACACTTCTTAGTAAACACTTAAATTAATTGCATCAATATATGTCAACACACGGTAATCGACATAAATATTTATTACTATTTTCAATGAATTCTTACATTGAAATTAATGACAAAGTCCATGTTAAATTTAATTAGATGGCGCCTTTAAGATGATGTAATTTTTATTGTTTTGATTATGTAATATCTGTATGTGTGCAATATTTTTATGAATTAAATAAAAAAAAAAATCCGTGTTATTGCAACTGTACAAATTAGATGTTTTTGGTGAGTTTTAATAGATTTTGACTTGTGACTAGAATTATAAAGGAGCTTAATTCTTGTACGGTAAATTTTCCTTTATTAATTTAATTATTTGAATATTATTAGCGACGCCCACAAAGCGTCCCGAACCTGCCATATCTGATTACCCGATGCTGCCCAGCTATCCCAACAACCGAATTATATTTCTTTCTTATCTGTTGTATAAATAAAGCTGTTTTGGAGATATTTTTCTGTGTTTTTATTTAGACGCTATTCTGTCTATAGTGAGCGGGTAACACTAAGATAGAGAGAGATAGTATTTCTAAATTGTTGGCTGGAGTGGGATGACTGAAAAGCATCCTTAATATAGATTTGTTTAAGATTTGTTATTGAACAGAGTTTATTTTAATGCCAAAGAATGAGTAGCAGTATGAATACTTAAGAGTTGTGCTGAGCGGTTGAAGAACTTCAGCGTTCTTTTAATGCAGATATCAGCAGACTTGAACAGGTGATTGCCGAGAGAAGGGATGCAACGAAAAATACAATATCAATTGTTGATAAAGGACAACACAGTGAAGGTGCTTGTGAAAGATATTAAGAAATATCGATCGCGTGACATTATTATTTTAGTTGAAGAAAAACTTGGCGTTGACTCAGTTCTCGCATGTGTTCCGTGCAGTGATTCGTATGATGTTACTATAGTTAATCGTAACAGTGCTAAACAGTTAGCTGACGAAGGTTTGGGATGCAGCGAAAAATACAGTGTCTGCAAATCCTTCACGTAGTAGTAATTATGTTCCCGACACATTTTCGGGTGAGAACACACCGTCACTTTTCTGACATTAATAATTGGAATGATTCTGAGAAGGCTAAGTATCTGGCAATAAGTTTGACTGGTAAAGCCAGTGATATTTTCAGTTTTATGAGACCTGCTGATATAAAGGATTTTAATTGTCTTGTTGCAGCTTTACATCCGAAATTTGAGCCTCTCAAACTTGCAGAATGGAATAACGTCCAACTGCGAGAAAGGAGGAGGAAGCCTAGTGAATCCTTATCTGATTTTGCCCAAGCTATTAGACGATTGGTTAATCAAGCGTATCCAGCAGGAAGGAAGAGTTAGCCAAGGATTACTTGTCCAGTATTTCGGAGACACTAACATGAGAATTTTAATTTGCCAGTCGAGACCGAGAGATCTAAACACTGCTGTCCATTATGCGATGGAACTGGAAGCAGCGTTCCGAAGACAGGTACAGATCTGCTAACGTCACACTAACATGAGAATTTTAATTTGCCAGTCGAGACCGAGAGATCTAAACACTGCTGCCATTATGCGATGGAACTGGAAGCAGCGTTCCGAAGACAGGTACAGATCTGCTAACGTCACATCTATCAATTTAACAAAGAATGAAGAATCCCGTGATTCCACCAAAGCTTTGATAAAGAAGTTAGAAAAAGAGATTGTAGATTTAAAGAATAAATTACGGGAAGGGGAGAAAAAGTGGTCGGCGGAGAAGAATAATTTTGAGAAGGAGAGAGGACGATTGCTGAGTAGAAGACCGGATTTTTCTCGTGTTACCTGTTTTAATTGCCTTGAATTAGGACATTACGTCTCATCGTGTCCATCAAGGCGCGGTCTAGGGCCGGACATGTCTGACGGACCGAAAAGATGTCAACAATCATCCCAAACCCAGTCAATGCCAGTTGAAAGAAACATGCAGGATATTAGCATCGCTGATTCAAGAGCTTCTGGGATGTATCTGCTTGGTTTATGTGAAGGTAAAGAAACGTTTATCAATGATATCCACAGAACATTACGAGTCTTTAGAGAATAAGCCGGAGTTACATCCAGTCAACTAGTTTAAACAGTATTTTATTCAATAAACTGAATTGGATTGAACAACAGGCAAATGCCTGTATAAGTTCTCTCCAAACAAATAAAACAATTATATCTTATGTTTACAATAGACAAGGGTGGACATATATATAGACAGTGAGTTACAAACATATTTACATTTCTTGGAGGTTAATCGTAGAGTAATACATTTTCATTTTAGATTATGAAATTTATATAACATAAATAGTATTTCATAGTGTAGATAACATATTAGATGATTAGGCTGCTAAAATCTCTTGCTATCTTCAATGTATTTTTGCACTATATTAAATATGTTAAAATTGGTATCATCTGAAAGGTCTGGGTTGCCATATAGGATTAGGTTAATTGTAACATTTTGTTTGAGGTTTTGTAAATTATTTTGGAGAATTGTTCTTTGGGTAGAATAGACTGGACATATGAGAAAATAATGGTAATTATCTTCGTCTTTAGAATTACATCTAGGGCACACTTTTGTTTCGCTCAAAAAATGGTGGAATAAGTGGTTGTTTAAATTACTAGCTTTATTTCTTAATTGACAATGGATAATATTTTCTTTCCTATTTCCAGTATTATAATATAATAGTGGTTAAAGTATTGGGTATAAACGTGAAAGGCCCGATTTAAATGAACTTAAAGTTTGGGAGGTTTTAATGTTTTCCGGTAAGTTGTTCCAGAGTTTAATTGTGCAGGGAAAGAAACTATTAGAATAAGATTTGGTTTTACAAAATGGTGGATTGAGGTTCTGATTTTCATTACGAAGATTATAAATTGGTACTAAGGATTCAAATTCCCACCCTAGCACTTGGTATGAATTGTTTTTAGATGAATTTCTTCTAAGGCCAGTTATTATCCTACCTGCTTCAGTTTGAACACTTTCTAATAGGTCAGAATCCTTCTTTGAACAGTTATCCCATACAATATCAGCATATTCTAAAATCGGGCGAATAAAAGCAAGATAAATTTTATTAAGTGAAATTCTATTAATCTTATATTTCAGTATGCGCAAGATATTTAGTCTACCACAAGCTTTCTGGTATATATTTGAAATGTGTTTTGACCATGATGCATTAGACTGAAAAGTTAATCCCAAATGACAATGCGTGTTTACATTTTCAACTTTTGTATTTTCGAAAACAACATCTGGATGGATTGTATTTTTCCTAGTAAAAGTAATATTTTTAGTTTTATTAGGGTTGAAAGTTACACACCACTGTTTAGCCCACGACGAGATAATATTCAGATCTTCAGTTAAAGAGTTCGCGCTACTTAGGGGATCATTATGAATAATGGTAAAAAGTGAAGTATCATCGGCGAATAGTCGTATGTTGTTAGTAATATTATCGGAGATATCATTTAAGTAAATTAAAAATAGAAAAGGACCCAGTACACTTCCTTGGGGAACTCCAGAATTAGTATGCAAATAATTTGATTTGAAACCTTCTAAAACTACACATTGTTGTCTATTATTTAAATAGTGTTTAATCCAATTACTGCTTATATAGCAGGCTATTTTCTTTTATGAAATTATAAATTTTTTTGAATAAGATTTTCTCTAGTATTTTACATAATGAGCATGTTAATGAAATTGGTCTATAGTTGTCAGGGGACTGTGGATCACCTTTCCCTTTATACGCTGCAATGATATGTGAAGTCTTCCAAAAAATCAGGTAATAATTGGAGTTCTAATGAAAGATTAAAAAAATTGGTGAGAGGGCCTGTGATTGAGGGAGTTAGTTTTTTCAGTACGGCTGGACTTATATTATCGAGGCCAGAAGGCGTTGAGCAGTTAAGAATTAGTAGCTGGTCTTTTACTTCTTGTTCGCTTATAATAAATGTCTGTAATTCGTTGTTACTACGAGAAGTAAAGTTTGGAAGGTAGGGTTTATCATTTAATTTTGAAATCGAGGCAAAATAAGTGTTAAGGATATTAGCCTTATCAAGTGGGTGTGTGTATACACAGTTTTCATATAATAACGGCGAGATTGCTACCTTTTCATTTTCAAAATTTGTTATCGATTTTGCTATTTTCCACCACTTATTTGGAGGCAAGTTTTTATTATTTATTTCATTTTCTAAATTTTCTTTAAAGTTATTTTTAGCTTAAATACCAGCCAATGATTAGGGTTATTAGTTTTTTTCGCGCGTTTGTGTGCTCTATTTCGTTTTCGAATTTGTATACGTATGGTGTTATTCATAAATGGCTTATCATTAGGTCTTATAGTTACTACTTTTGTTGGGATATACTGTATTGATGCTTTATTTACAACAGATAAAAAATTTGCATAGACTTTATTGATATGATCATTATTAAAGACATGATTTGTCCAATCGACAGTTAATAATTCATTATTTAAACCTTCATAATCTGCAAGTTTATAATTTCTAATAGTCCTTTTGTTTGTTAATTGTTTGTATGTTTTTACTTTTAAAGATAATATTATTGGTGAATGTGTACTGCATATAGGAGCCTTAACATTAGTATCCGATATAAGTGATTTCCTATTAGTTATAAAAAGATCAATACATGACCCAGGTAGAGTTGTGAAATTAGTCGGTTCTTTTATCAGATTTTCAAGATTTAATCTTTGTAATATTTTTTTAAATTTAGCACAATTACTTGAATTACTAAAAATGTTGATATTAAAATCCCCTGTTAGGATAAGAAAGGAACCACTGTCTAATGCATTAGATAACGTATAATAGAATATATCCCAAAAGGCAACCCTTGTATTTGGAGGTCTATAAATAACCCCGAGTAAGAATTTTGTATGATCATTAAATATGTCTATAAATATTAATTCAATATCAGGGTTCAGGAGATCATGCCTAATCTGAAAGTGTAGATTATTTTTAATATAGACAGCAACACCACCCCCGTGTTTCTGTCTAATCTAACAGGACTTCCATAACCGGGCAGTAAAATAGCTGAATCTTTAATAGTGTTATCTAAATGAGATTCGGTAATACATATTATATCATGGTTAGAGAATTCAGCTTCAATTATATCTAATTTTGGCAATAGGCTACAGACATTATTGTGTACAATGGAAATGTTACCTAAACTTAATGTATTTAATGGGCCAGGGTTTTGTTCAACGCAACCGATAATTAGCAAAGTTTTAATTATAAGCAAGAGATGGATATTTATAACATAACACGAGATAGGATGTAAAATCACGAATAAGGTATGTTGATTGTTCCGTTTGAGAGACCAAATATCATTAATTTCAGTCGTGACTGTCGTTGATTAATATTTTGCGCTCACATTTAAAAACGGAGCAATCAAACATACATTTATATCTAAATAGGTATATATCCATAGAGAGAGTTGGCTTTAAACTAAAAGTTACTTTAAATATAAGATTGTTACATTTTACACTCCAAGAAGTTTGATAGATGGAATATTGAAAACGTGATAAACAAATATACAATATTTTACATAACAATAAACCAAACATCAAGAACAAAATATTTACAATCATAGTTACGAACCAATTCATAAATATGTCGAGGTATGAGTCAACATTATAATTGAAATGAGATATCCTGTCTTGAACGCGAGTAATTAAGAACCAGTATAAGTCGACATGGGGGTTTACATTCATATCATATGCAAGGAGGTGTAGCTCGTAGATAGTGAATTTAGTAATCTTTTTTACATTCCAATGGGAATTCAAGTCTGCGGTAAAACAGGGACACGCGATGAAAGTTCGCTATTCGAGTAATAATTACATTTTATCACAAATATTTTCTATATCAGTGTTCTTTTCATTGTTGAGAACGACATTACAGTATAATTTATTTGATTCTAGTATTGAATAAAAATTCGATATACATAATATAATGGTTTGAATTCATAACTAGAATATCGTCTTTGTATTAGTAGAATATAATAACGTTGTTTAACTAAATAAATTAGGCTATTGAACTTTCATCAGGATATGGCATTATTTCATATCATTCCATTCATAGCTTGGTAAATTACCATGTCATTTTGGCAAATCGAATGTATTTTAGTGGTAGTAATTAAGTTAAAACTTGGTGTTAAGTAATTACATGTTCATTTATAATCAACCTTATGGCCTCTCGTTTTCATTCAGTTTGGGATTAGGTGTAGATGTAAACAGACCAAGGTCTAACAAAGAATGTTGTCGTAACAAGGGGCTTGATTGGATTGAATCCGGTAAATTAATCGGTTGAGCTGTGGGTACAGATGGAGTTGGTTTCGCTGTTTGTTGGTTTAATAATGTCAGGTGATCGGGCTGATCAGTGTTCATTTGATGTTCGACATTTGGCGTGTCGTAAAACTGATTTGTGTCATCTTCACAATTGATTATTATGTTTTTGTCATCATCCAAATTTCTTACATATATTCGGCCGTCATATGTCCAGCAGTTTTTAATTTTATTCAATTTGTAGAGTTCGCGTGTCTTTTTATACAGCTGCGATTTACGCAGTGTCAAGGCTTCATTAATAAATATTTTAGTTTTATTAGTTATATTGAATTGTTTTAGCTTCTTTTTATTTCCATATACTGCAGCACGATCCCTGTAGCTTATGAATCTGACAATTATATCTCTGTGATAATCATTATTGCGAGATCCAACTCTATGCGTACGGCCTATTTGATTAATAGTTAAACGGTCATCACGATCGTTTAGAACATGGTTATTAATATCTAGTATGATATTATCTGTATTTTCACCAGCTCTCTCACTGATACCACTGAATTTGAGGCATGTTCGTCTGGAATATTGTTCAAGGTCATCAATTTTATTTTCTAAATGGTCGATGCGACTGACTAGATCTTGAGTTAGTTTTGGTTGGATTAAGTGAACAATATGGCTCATAATGACTTCGCGTTTAAATAGTTCACCAATAAATGACCTCAACGACCCATCATCTTTGAGAACATTATCTAGAAAATCGTTTATACTGTAGGAATCATTCGGATTTGAATTTGAAGTCATCTCCCTTCTTGTTCGTTTTGGTTGTCTTGATTTCGGCATTAGTAATTTATATGTAACTTATACACCATTCTATCCTTGTAAAAAATAAGCTGAGTGAACTCAGGTGAACTGTTTTCCCAGATAATATACAAACGATTTTAATAGTCAACAAAGTGTCTCCTTTTATACATATTTTATCACAGTTAACACATTAAAAGATAGTTTGGTACATACTCTATTTACCCACAAAGTTTTGATAAATCATTTGAAATATAACACTGTTAAAACTGATGGAGATTAACCCGCTCCCTCAACACGTCCACCTCAGTCGGCCATCTTTAAAATTGACTGCAGGGTAACCCAAGCTGACGGCTCACCCCTATCTGTTAAAGGTAGGGCAACTATGGATTTAAATATCGATGGTGTACTCTACAGTTTCCTTTTGCAGTAGTTGAAATGCCTACTTCAGGATATCATAATTAATGTGTTTAAAGCTGAGATTTATATCAATGGAAATTCTTTTAGATGTGATTTTAAGGGCGGTTTGGGAGTCTGTCGAATTAATTTTAATGAAGATTTTGCTTTATTACCTATTTGTGAGCAGATAATTAATGGTAAGACAGATGGGATAGTGAGCTTGGTTATCGCCGAGTTGAACCTGTTAGGAATCCGCTTAGCAATTATCCAATGGTTGAACGCAGCATTGTTAGACCTGACGCACAGGGATCTGTTCCAGTTAGACGTTTTAATCCTTCCCCAGAAATAATCAGTCTGATCAAGGGTACCACTGTTGCTTTATTACAGGAGGTTTCAGAGATTTCCCCCGAGAAGAAGATGAATACTAACGAGGATTCCGATATTATTGATTCTCTTGTTGAGGGTTTGTTATCACCATGTAAAAACTTCTTGACGGTAAGTCAATTCAGAGAGGCAGAAACACTTTTAACCAGGAACATCTCTGCATTTGCCAGAGATGAAGATGATGTCGGAATAACTCACTTGGCGGAGCATATTATCAACACTGGTGACGCCCAACCGGTACAGTTGCCTCCCAGGAGATTACCTTTTGCTGCCAGGGAGTTAAATATGGTAACTATCCGGGATGCATATCCGCTACCTCGCAATGATGAGCCTATCGAGTGTCTGTCTGGAAATGCCTTGACCTTATGTCTGGATTCTTCCAGGTAGAAGTAGCTGAGAAGGATCGTCAGAAGACTGCTTTCGCTACTCCATTCGGAATTTTTCAGTTCAAAGTCATGCCCATGGGCCTGTCAAACAGCCCGCCAACATTCGAGAGGTTTATGGAGAATACACTATCAGAACTTCATTGGCAGACATGTTTAATTTATTTGAACGATATTATAGTATTTTCTGCTACGTTTGAAGAGCATGTGTCCCAATTAGGCGAAGTTTTAGAGAGGATTAGAGTGGCTGGTTTTATGCTGTATTCGTTACTCCTCGGTTTTATGGAAAATACGACTAACGAAATGGTAAGTAGCGTTTGTAACTATGCAAAATGGCTCGGAAGTCGTAATTACTACTGGAGAACTCGGGTAACTAAAACTATACCGAGTTCACGACATATGACGTGACAAGATGGAAGCGAAAGTTACAAAGTTAAACTTTTTAAACGATAATTATGCTATTTTTGTAGTTAAATTAGTGTTGTGGACGTGGATATCGATTTGAATATGTGATTTTTAAAATTTTACATATTGGGATGCATTTTCTGAATAATGTCAAGAAACACATTAAACAGAAAATGAGAAAGATGCCTGACTTTCCATTGTGTTCCAACTTGTTATTGTACGGCAGTTCAGGTTTTAGGACGATATCAACAAAAAAGTTACTGTAATGAGACAAAAAAAACCCCTGTGATTTAACGCTCACTCGGCACAAACTAGGTCTTTTGCGGAATAACGTAAATTTTGTTGAATTTAAGATGCAGAAACAATTAAATAGATATTACCAGTAGGCCTTTGCTAAGCTAACTGATCGTGCCACTCATCGACAATAGACCCAATCTTATTTTTCCCAGCATTATGGAAGATTAGATAAAGAGATGGTGTTCTCATTATAATAGTTTAAAACTAAATAATGTAAAGGGAAAATGCTTAAAATTTTAATCAAATTGCGTTTAAATTATAGGTCTAGCCTCGATAATGTAAAGGGAATATGCTGAAACGAGATATTACAGATTGAACTTTAGGCCTAGCCACGATCATCATTACTAAAGTCGGTACGATAAAAAAAAACAGACTAGATTATCCATTTTTCTATTAAATCATCAATGAGCATTGAACAGCAGATCGGATTCAAATCCAATGAAAAACGGACACATAAGATTGCATCGAGGGTTGACTATGTTCGTTTCATGTTATAATAAATGTCTAATTTATAATTTAGATAACATTTCAGGCCTAAAGCAAGGCCTGTAATAGGCAGATTTAGCTCTTGCACAATGTATGTTTAACTTACGATAAATTGATTATTTAACATTTAATCAAGAAAGCAAAACCAAAATAGGCCATCAATGGTATTTGTAGATATTTGCTAGCTTGAATTCAATTGGATTTAAAAAAAAGGCCTGTCAAAAGATTGACCAGTTTTTATCGTTTGCATTGGACGCCGAACGTTGAAAATTTTCGATTCATATAACTTTGTAAATACTGAACAGAAATGAAACTTCTTTGGATTCATATTCCTTTTAGCGATTTAAATTTCACAAATGGTGATTAGCGGTTTTAATAATCCTTGAAGAGATAATGGCAGCCATGTTGATTTTCCCACTTGTACACCCGAACACAACAAGTGTGGTAATTGCTATTTCCTAGTGGGAAGCACCATATTTCCGAACGGTAACGAATACAGCATAAAGCTAAAACCTAAAAAGTGTCTGCTATTCAAATCTGAAGTTTATTTCAGTTAAAGTTCAATCATATCGGTTATAATAGAGATATAAAAAGAAATGCCAATTTCATTGGCATGAAATGCGTTCACTTTCGTGTATTTTGGAGGCGGTGTAATTAAACAATGGTAGATGATTGTTCTCACTTGATAATCGTTGCATTTCGACTGGCTGGTCGTTTTAATTTTTCCGCCCCATGGTGACAATCACCAAAACAGTCTGATTTGATTTTCTGACTCTCCGTTTAAAAATGATGTGGTTGCAGCGCCAATTCGAAAGGAATGTAATCTAAAATGAGTTATGTCTAGACCAATCAAAGCTACATGTCGGGTTAAGCAATTGTTATGCCATTGGAACAGTGGACCAGAAGCCCGAGGAAAGGAACAAATATACCCGAGCAATAAACAAGAAGTACACGATTGAATCGATGATATACCGGAACATTCGTCCCAATACGCAGTGGTTTAATGATTCTATTTAAGAGGCCAAAAGGGATCGTAATAAGGCCGAACATCTATGGCGTAAACAAATCTACATGTCCGTAAACAGATTTATAAATCTTTAAAAAAAACACAATATGAATAAATTAATTGAAGAGGCTAAAATTAAATTTTACTCTGATAAAATAGAAAATGGCGAAAACAGACAAAAAGACCTGTATAAAGTTGTGAATTCCCTTGTGAGCGGATATTCTCCCGGATGATGTTCATGATACTGAACTTGCGAATATATTTTCTGATTTAAAATACGAACTGAACTTGATGATTTGAATAAAACTATTGACTTTATAAGTTAGAAACCTCTGTTTACTTAGAAAATTTTAACTTGGTTAGTGAATCTTTTGTTTTAAAGGTAATTAAATCGTCTGCTCCTAAATCTTGTTCATTAGATCCTGTTCCGACTCCTATTCTTAAGGACTGTCTAGACGAAGTTATTCCAGTTTTCACTAATATTATTAATTCTTGTATATCATCCTCTACTGCTCCCAACGTTTTCAAACAAGCTTATGTTACCCCTTTAATTAAACATAACGCTAACGCTAAAATATACGTCCACATTCCTGCTTTGATTGATATGGTACTTTGTCAAGAAGGCTAGGCCTGTAGGTAACACACATAGACACGAAGTAAAAATGGGTATGACTCTGCCCCTGGGGGGTTGGGCAATCACAAAAAAACAATAGGGGTCATCCTTAGGGTATAAGGAATAGGTATGCACAGTTTAAAAAGGATATGTTAAGAATTACGCTCTGTAGGCGAAACACAAGACACACAAACATTGGGCGTGGCTCGGTCCCAGGGGATCGGGCATGCACCAAAAATAATAATGGTCAGTCTTAGGCTATACAGAATAAGTTTAAAAAAAAATGTTTTCAAGACGATCGATTAAGAATTGTGGTCTGTAGTCAATACACAGACACACAAAAAGAAAATGGGCGTGGCACTGTCCCTGTGGGTGGCATGCACTTCAAACGATAGAGATGTTCCTTAGGGTACAAAGAATAAGCATGCAAAGTTTCAAGATGATACGTTAAGAAGTGCAGCCTGTAAACGACACACAAACTAATACAAGAAATGGGCGTGGCTCTGTCCAAGGGGGTCGGGCATGCACCCAATACAATAGGGGTAATCCTTAGGGTATAAAGAATAAGTATGTAAAGTTTCAAGATTATCGATTAAGAATTGTGGCCTGTAAGCGACATAGAGACACACAAAAAGAAAATGGACGTGGCTCTGTCCCTGGGTATGGGGCAAACGATAGGGATGTTACTTAGGGTACAAAGTACAGATATGCAAAGTTTCAAAATAATACGTTAAGGAATGTGGCCTGTAGGTGACAAACAAATGCAAGAAATGGGCGTGGTTCTGCCCAATAGGGATCATCCTTAGGACATAAGGAATAAGTATACAAAGTTTCAAGAAAATCGAGCAAGAATTGCGCCCTGTAGGCGACCCACAGAATCACATACATACACACACACACACACACACACACACACCCACACACCCACACAGAGACAGGGGTGACGGCATAATGTGGACGTATATAAAAGTCTACACTGGATCCTAATATTTTTAAAAATCACAGACTTAATTGTCTCTAACTTAAGAAATGTATTGCTTCTCAGATAAAAGCAGATCTAGATGATTACTGTTTGTATGAACCATTTCAATGTGCTTATAAACAATTTCACAGTACCGAAACTGCCTTAACTCGGGTTTCAAATGATATTTTGATGGAAATTAATAATAGAAAATGCGCCCCCATCTCCATGCCGCATACGCTCACACCAGGGATCGAAACCTCAGCCGCAAGCCAGAGGTGACCGGCCAGCTAGAGGTCGAAGCACGGCACTCTAGACCACTAGGCCATCCCAACCCCTTTGTTGAAACGCACAAATAATATACGTTTATACGAACGAAACATTTAGTTAATAATATTGTCAGTCATTATCACACATGTGATAGAACTGGTTAAATACATTCCAAATATAATATTAACCAAGAGAGAGGGAGAGAGAAATGAGGTTTAACGTCAACCCGACACAAACTAGGTCATTTCGGGACTAACATATGGTTTAATGTTATTTCAATAATTCGCTTGCGCGTAGGGGCCTTTAACAGTGGGAGGAAGCCAGAGTACCCGAAGAAAACCCACGAGGCCGCCTGTACAATTTTAACACAGAGATCATTGCTACGATAGATGCGTAATAATGGTTCATGAAACGGAATTGAGAAACGCAAAAGGAAAACACGAGTTATCCCTCTATATAACTGACTGAAGTGACGAGTGATAAACAGATACACTGCTGAATTTCTGCTCACTAATAATTCCTTGGGAGACCAAAAGTTGTCATGGGACTGCAAAAGGATATCTCACAATTCAATAAAGTAATTGAGTGTCATTAGATAACAGAACATGAGAAAAATAGAAATACTCCGTACATTCCCTTGTTTTTATTGCTTCTATACCTTATAAAAACATGGTAGTGGGAATACCGGAAGTATTATTATAATGTAGCTTCGAATCACCAGAACATTATTACCTTTAAAAATGATAAACTTTTCTATACGTTCAAAATTTCCTTACATTAATTTTTATTTCATTCAACACGCGTAGGCATTTTGAATAGGTCAAGTCTGTCGTTAATTTATCTTCTTCGTTGTCTTGAGTTGATCGCACACTTGTGTTTTGCTATCACATGTTCATTGATAATATGTCGCTCTGTGTCAAGGTCGTCCTCACACGGTTCGCAGAGATCCGTAAGGTGAACAAACTTACGTTATTCCACACGGCAAACGTTGGCAGATTCCGGTCCGGTTCAATCTAGATGTAGGGTACCGGAATCCACCAAGGTTTGCCGAGTGACGTTATTTGAGTTCAATCGGCATTCACAACGAATGTTTCTTACAGGAGCTAGAACTATTTTTACGACTGTGAATTTGTGAGAAAATTCGTGGATATTTTTGAGTATTTGTCACAAGAGATTATAAAATTATCAAACTAATCAACAAAGATCAATTGTAGAGTTTTAATCTCAACGATAATTGATTGGTGATTGCTTGTTAATCTTTTGTGGCTTTACACTCATTGATTGAAGGCCGGGATATATGGTGTCGATTCAACGGAAATCATGTGACGGAACGGTGGAATGATGACGTAATCTGAAACATACAGAGTCCAGATTAACCAGAGTGTCGTAGCGGGCAGAGTTCGTATGTGACAGAGTCCACTGTATTAGGAAAGTGATATTTACCAGCTCAATAAATATATTTCGATCTGTTTCATGGGCCCATTGATGTAATATTTACTGTTTAATTATTTGAAACGCCACTGCAAAGATACTGATTCATAATGGTTATCACTGAATAATATATTCCCAAAATAAACTGACAAGACTGTGAAGAGTATCTAAAAGTATTTATTCCAGGACGCATTTCGGGCGATAGCCCTGTATCAACTTTACAAAATATATAGTTGTGTATCACAGTTTTTCAAACTAATGTAAAATCCTTGAATGACTGTTAGAAGTAGAAATGGAGGTATTTTATTCGTAATAACACAACATTTTGGATTTACTACTCCTTAGTTTATTACATGCAACATGCAATACTCTTACATATATCGCTCTCAAGCAATGGCCAATAATGAAGAACAAACCATAAAACGTAACCACTTTCCTTATTTTTCTACTAGAGTAACTTGCAGTACATCTAATTCGTGCATGCGATGTAAAACATAATTCATCGTCCAATGACAGATACTGCCAGTTATCCATATTATGTACGATCTATGGCCTGGTATACTGTGCCCCATGATATATCCTGTTTACATTACAATTTTTAAGCGTGCCAGGAACGGTACCAAGCACGACACGGTTAATTTTTTTGTAGTGTAAACGGGTCAAACATAAGCCTGCTGTACTGAGTACCGTACAAATCTAGCCCACTGAAATGAGGTGATTCGGCAGAGTACCAGGCACGGCACGGTTAAATTTTCGTAGTGTAAACGTTATCCAGTCTGAGTACGATTTTAGTATGGATTACTGCACATACGCAAAACGAACCCTGTCCTTTTTTTCCCCACCAACTTTGACAACAGTTTCGTCAAAATGGCTATTCAATTGAATCAACCATCGTATGTTTTCATCAGGGTAATTTGCATAAGGACTGAAATTAACTTTTCGCTGAAGATTTGTGCATGCTACTATTCTGAGTGCGGCTGTATTAGAGTAGTGCAAACATGTCAATTTCTTGAAATTTATCGAGGCAAAGTGAAAACTGGGCCTATATTATGTTATGTCTGATATTAATTTCATAAGCCTTAAAAAAAATTTCAAATATAATTAAATACACACAATTAAAATACAGATCTCTATTTCGTTTCATTTTTTTTATACTTTCGATGACCTACACTACATGAAGATTTGACCCAATGATGACACATCCTATTAACAATTACATGTATATCTCAACTTTTCAGATGTGTGAAAATTGCAAGAATGATAAACTAAAGGAACAAGCGGTTGCCTTGCAAAATACAAAATACAACCATATTTTGCAAAAGATGGGCAGAAAATGAACTAAAACAACGATTTTTCTCCAACCATAAAGTTGCAGTCCTATATGCATGAATATCGAAAGGAACAGCCATTTTGTCGAGCAGTTTCAGTCTAGTTTTCACGAAATTCTGATTCAAGCATCAAATTGATGTAATGGTGAAATATATGAATTTTTTTTAAAACCAGATAAAAATTGTGACCGCTAGGATCCACAAACTAAAAACGTAACTTTTCGTACAATCGGGGGCAATAGTGCCAGAAGTTGCGGCCCGATATATGTCAATATTGAAAGGAACCAAGATCTTTGCTTACGAAATGCGGCCATTGTTTTGGGCAGTTTCGTTCTGATTTTCACCAAATTCGAACTCGACCATCATTAGGGTCAACAAGCTAAATACACTATTTTCCATGCACTTAGGGGCCATATTCCATGAGGTTAGGATCCGATACGCGCCAATATCGAAAGGAACTAAGATTAGACCGTTAGCCCAGACCTTCGAGTTCACCTACAGCGTTATTTAGTGGCCTTTCCCTGTACAATAAAAATAGGCGACTGTCAGCTTGTATCAGCGTCCTGATCCCAGTAGCCCCCATAAACATGTCCCCTAAAACATGTCTTGATCCAACATTAGAGGTACTGAGTGAAACCAATGTATACATGATGAATGAGGTGTTTTAATTATGGAAACAGTAATGACAGACAATGTTGGGGGTACCCCCCCCCCTCCCCATGACAGACATGCCCTAGAGGGGGTCTAAATGCAATATTTGAGATACCAACTACTAAAAATCTGTCAGATTTGGGGCCATTTGATAGTAAATCATCTGCTATGAACGACAGACATTTTAAACAGACGCCCTCTAGTGAGGAATATTTATGTTGGTGCCGGACTCAATGTTTAAGATACCACACCAAATTGATTTCTATATTACCTTAGTGTACTTTGAATCAGTTACAGCAGTTGACAGGAATATTTAATGGTGCTTACTCTAAGGGGCGCCGAAATGGTGCGAGGGCAAGGGTACCAAAAGATGGGATCGGTGAGTCTCCTCCCCGCCCCTCCCCCCCCCCCATCATCTAGAAAATTTTGAAATTTGTCAATTCCAAAAACGCTGTTTACAGCGCTTGTAGCATTCCAAATTCCAACATAAAAACCTTTAAAATACATGATAATGAGAGTGTGAGAGCCGGTTCGCGACCGACCAAAGAGCAATTAGTAAAATGGTTGAAAAATTCCACCATTAGGTCATGGGTAGGCAGGGTACCATTTGTATACCCTGGTACCCGGGTTCCGGTGCCCCTGCTTAAACCCTGACAGACGCCCCTAGTGTGTTATATTTATGTCTTTAAATCCCAATTAGTGATCTAAACGTCATCTGCGACAGACAAGAATATTTTGCTGCGTTTTTCCCATTGCATAGTTCCATTTGAATGAATCAAAAATCAAGCCGCTATGGCTTATATAAGGAAAATAAATAATCACGTAACAAATAAAAAATATATTCATGGCTAACAATTTTAGGCCTTTGGGGTTTGTAAATATTTACATATTGGCTGATAGGAGACACTCCGACCTGGGAAAAAAAATCTAAAAACAAATGATTTTTGCTTTTTTATAAGGACTACTTAATTTTGGTATCGGACCTCAAAATCGCCTTATTTCGGTTATCCCCATCTTTACGACCTCTACGCACTCTAATTGCAAATAACTATAAAGACTCAACAGGGTGATTTTTAAAAAAAATATTATTAGCGCAACTATTTACATCCATTATTGAAATAAAATTGAAACATGTGTTAGTCCCGAAATGACCTAGTTTGTTTCGAGTGGACGTTAAACCCCACTGTTCTCTCGCTCTCTATACTCGTCTGATTTGGTACGATGAACTGTCATTAGATTGTTTGCTGACGCGGATGGAGATGGCTCAGTTTTTGTTGACTTTGTGGTGCTGAGTAGCAGGATTTTGGTTAAATTTTGAAAACAATTGCTTGAGGTTGCATTATGTGTAGGATAAAGCAGGAGACTGACTTTATGCTTGGGAAGAAAAACTGAAGAAAATAACCGAGAAAAAGAAAAACCGAGACCAGCAGGTCGAGGTATTTCTGTCGAGGGTTGTTTTTGAGGTATTTCTTCCCCAGCATAACCGAAGTCGAGGACTTTATCTTGCTTATAAACCGTCTATGTTTACATGTACGCAAAATGAGAATATTCCAGAATTCCCATAAGAAAAACCTTAGATCATGTTTTCTTATGGAAACAGGTTTAAAGAAAAACTTCAAGAAGAATAACCCAAAATTCCCCTGTATATAACCACAGCCGATCCCGACTTTCAGACCTCAATTTATTCCGGGCATAGAATATACCCCAAAAGATCAAAGAGATTTACTGTGACAGGTCTGTAAGGAGTAAATATAGTTGGGTACGAGACCTAAAATCCGTGACCAATTTGCGGGGAAGTTGTTTTGAAGGTGGTTTATACATGACAAAAACCTGCTGAAGCGATTAAGCTTGGGTGCCTTGCTCAAAAATGCCGCTTGAGGGCCAAATTCAAAATGGTGGTCAGATGTGGTGGGAAAATATAAAATTATGTAATGTAGGCTTCTGATGTGTCTATTCGTATGTTTTAAGGGTCTCTGAATCGAAATATTGTAATCAAAAATCCATCCAGCCACTAGTTTTGCCAATATGGCCGAAAAATCCAAGATAGCCACCATTTTTGCCTGGAAAATGGTTTCGGGGTCGATGTCTTCAATTTTGATGAATTTGTGTCGATAGATGGCAACCAGCAATAATACTCGCCGATATTTATCATCTGATATACTCTGTAGTCAACTGATTTTGATTTTAATTTAATCAACGCGTAATAACAGACCCATGTAATATTTAATCACGCATAATAACAACATCACCAACGTATGCAGTCAGATCACAGTCATGCGATTCAAAAGATAAATCTAGTTTTGATTATACAGATTCAGAAGTTAAAGTTTCATCGTAATGCCTGCTACTATAACGTCATAACATCACGACGTCGTGAAACAGCATCTTTCAATAATGTGGTTTTTAAAATCAGCCTAAATGGCTTATGCTTAGCACTACGGGGCATCTGTCAGGGGGTAAGCACCATTTAAAATGTCTGTCAACTACTGTAACTTATTCAAAGTACACGTAATAGTTATATGGGTATGATACACCGTCTCTTTTTTAAGTGAGGCTCCGAGGCGAAGCCGAGGAGAACTCCACTCAAAAAAGAGACGGTGTATCAACACATATACCGAGAAAACAAGATATATAACTGACTTATACTAAATACTTTTTCGAAAATTAAAGGGTTTCTCTATTTTTACCAATTTTAAAAGCATTATTCATTTCATAAATCTATCAAAGTTTCCCATACAGAACCCCTCAATCATCTCATCGCAAACGCTTAGTTCTACTCAGGTAAATGATGTCAGTACATCGCACGTCCATTTCACGGTTTACATCAGGTCCGCGAAAATGTTCATAATAGGGCTATTGATTGGTTGAAGAAAAGCAAACGTCATCCAATCATTTTGTACAAGGTCATTTCTTGTTTCTTCAACATTCTGGTTGCTTCGATTGTAGTGGATGACGGAAAATGGATGGGGAATTCGACGAAAAATCCGACTGTATAATGTCACAGATGTATATTCCTGAGAACGGCAATGTCAGGTCTGCAAGCGATGTTGATGATCGGGAAGATTTTAAGCTAATTCGCAATCAACGCGTGAACCAATTTCGAAGTTCCATCACAGAACAAGCGATGCAGAAGAGTCGAATTCCACCAAAGACGAGAATGGCAATTGGTGTATTAGTATTTATGATTCTTAGGGGTATTCTAGTAATACTTCCGTACACAACAATGGAGTAACTACAAATGAACGTTTTTCTCTGTTTCCACCTCTATCGGCTAACATATCAGCATATATTTTTGATTATTGGATGTGCAGATTTGTTTGTGAAATTAATAGACAAGATGGTACACCATATCCAGCTAGTACATTGAAGAATATATGCATAGGAATATGACGACACTTGCGAGACCAGTACAAGAGATATGATTTGAATTTTTTTGATGACCAGAAAGGTACTTTTGCTAATTTTCGGGCTACATTAGACGCACAGATGAAATCCTTAAATTCGTGGGGTATTGACATCCACAAAAAAGCAATACCATTAAATGAAGACGCCGGGTTGAAATTGTGGAGTTCTGAAGTTTGTAGTGCCTAAGGGATTTATTTAGCTATATACTATTATAACAGTAAGATATTTGGATTACATAAGCATAAACAATTGTTGATAGAACAATTCAATTTGGTAAGGATGACATTTGTGAGTTTGTAGTATTCCAGGGTAAAAACTGCAAGAATTATCAGGGTGGATTGAAACATTGTTGCAGAATTCAGTTTAGGTGCGTTCATTTTGATTTCATATGTATGAAACCGTGACAAAATGGGAAAGTGCGACAAAATGCGAAAGTTTGACAAAATATCCGACAAAATGTAAAAGTATAAATAAATGTGAGACAAAATGTAAGAACATGACGGAGATTGACGCAAATTCAAAAAGTGCAGAGGAAGATGAAAATGATGACTCTTTTACTATAACCTTTACATATTCAAAAAGGGTTGCTAATGTTCAAATAATTACGTAAATCATGAATTTGTTATTTTTGTCCCTTTTCCAACTGACACACGGCCACTTTTCACTGTTACGTGTCCACTTTTGTGTCAACAGATGAAAAGTGGCCGTGTATCGGTTATACCCTCCCCTTTCCATCAAAGAGTCGAGAAAAAGTATGGGTATAATAAACAATCAATGTGGTGTGGTATCTCAAACACTGAGTCTGGCACCAACATAAATATTCCTCACTAGAGGGTGTCTGTCAGGGGGCAAGCACTGTTTAAAATGTCTATCAAATGGCCCCCAATCGGACAAATGTTTAGTTGGTATCTCCAATATTGGATCTACGGAGCCCCTTAAGTGCACGATTCCACTCTTATATAATTTTTTTCGTACATGATTCCACTCTTATATAATTATTTCGTTTAATATTTCGTTATAACGAATTCATATTTCGTTTAAACGAATTAATTATTTCGATTAAACGAATTAATTATTTCGTTTAAACGAATTAATTATTTCGTTTTAACGAATTAATTATTTCGTTTAAACGAATTAATCGTTTCGATTAATCGAATTCATCAATGTCAATTTAACACGTCGACTAACCCCAATGCTCCAAGCATCGTGATCTCTATCGTTATCGATATACGGGATATACACGTGGTCCATTTTTATCTCAATAATTCGTTTGCGCGTAAGGATATGTAGCAGTAGGCCCGGGGAGAACCCACGAGGTTGGACAAGCGATCCCGCTGCTTGTCGCGTAGAGGCGGTTAATTGAAATAACGGCACTTGACCCAATAACAGTTTTTTCTCTTCATAGGTTTTCGTAATGGGGATCATGTGATGGATATTGAGTCTATGACACATTGGTGGCATAAAGAGACGGCCCGGGTTCCTCCTCCCCCTATTGTGAGGATACACTTCAATTCAGTTTTTTTTCTTTATATATTGGTGTGAAGCATTGGGGTTAATGAGAGAACGGATCCTATCGTTTCCGCTACCTACTTCTCCAGAGACCCAGTTCCCAAACATTATCCCACTTACGAAAACCCTGTGAACCCTATAGTTTTTAACATATATTTTAGGAAATTAACCATTGGGTTCACAAGCTTTAGAGGTCGCTGGTACGTTCCCGGTGTTGGCGGGAAAAGTTCATCTGGTTTTTATCAGTGATGCAGGACGGAGGGCTTGACAAGGAGAGCTGTCAAGATCGGACTGGACGAACAAACGAAGTCCAATGTACACCCAAATGCTCAAAACACCAAATTTGAAAATAAAAGATGTTTAAAAAAAACCCCAAAACAAAAACTTTATCAATTTGCAGTGGGTTTGAGTCGGTAATCTTGGAACAGAGACACAAACTAGGTCATTTCGGGACTAACACATGTAATCCGCTTTCGCGTAGGGGTATTTAGCAATGGGATGAAACTGAAGACCCACGAGGATGTACAAGCAGTCATACTTCTTGTCACGTACATGCAGTCAACCGATACAACGCCCCTTGACTCAATGGCGCACCACTAGACCACCCAACTTTCATTTCGCTGGAACGGCAAGTCACGTAACACTAACAAATCGATAGGGTGTATACCCTTATGAAATGGGCTTAAATGTCCTACTATTCTGCTTTGAGTTTGACTGGGCTATTGAAGATGGGCATACGCCAAATATTGTGCTTTTGGGGGATGTTTTGCCCAAACAAAATCCCTACAGCCTACTCTTATATGAAATTGCAGCTGCCAAGGGATCTTTGTTGCGCACGCCAATCTGTACACGGGACCTCGAATTTTTCGTACCATCCAAAAGACTAGACAGTTGCCCTTGTCAGACCCTCCTTCCTGCATCACTCACAACTGGAAACCACGAAGAACACCCCAGATGAACTTTCTCCGCCAACACTGGGGCGAATAAGCGACCTCCTGGCTAGCTCGCTAGCGTCTTATCCACTTAGCCACCGTGGTTCCTGCATACGCTTATAAACCAAACGGTTGATACTCCAAAACATATGTTAAAACATTTGCTGCCATCGGTTTAACAAGGTTTTCCGATCATGTTGGGGGTCACTTGTCTAACCTCAAGGGTTCTTTCTGGGTCTACCTGCTAAATAGTATTACGCACAAGCGAATTAATGATATAAAAATGAACAATGTGTATATCCCGTATATCATTAACGACAGAGATCACGACTGTTTTTTTTCAACTTCGTTGTTTGGAGCATTGGGGTTAGTCGACGTGTTAAATCGACATTGATTAATTCGTTTAAACGAAATATTAATTCGTTTAAACGAAATATTAATTCGTTTAAACGAAATATTAATTCGTTTAAACGAAATATTAATTCGTTTAAACGAAATATTAATTCGTTATAACGAAATAATTAATTCGTTAAAACGAAATAATTAATTCGTTAAAACGATATAATATTTCGTTTAAACGAATTAATATTTCGTTTAAACGAATTAATATTTCGTTTAAACGAATTAATATTTCGTTTAAACGAATTAATATTTCGTTTAAACGAATTAATATTTCGTTTAAACGAATTAATATTTCGTTTAAACGAATTAATATTTCGTTTAAACGAATTAATATTTCGTTTAAACGAATTAATATTTCGTTTAAACGAATTAATATTTCGTTTAAACGAATTAATATTTCGTTTAAACGAATTAATTATTTCGTTTAAACGAATTAATTATTTCGTTTAAACGAATTAATTATTTCGTTTAAACGAATTAATTATTTCGTTTAAACGAATTAATTATTTCGTTATAACGAATTAATATTTCGTTTAAACGAATTAATATTTCGTTTACCGTTAAACGAATTAATATTTCGTTTAAACGAATTAATATTTCGTTTAAACGAATTAATATTTCGTTTAAACGAAATAATTATATAAGAGTGGAATCATGTACGAAAAAATTATATAAGAGTGGAATCGTGCACTTAAGGGGCTCCGTAGATCTAGACCCATGGAGACCCGCCTTTAGGGTATGTCTGTCAGAGGGGTGTTACCCCCAATATTGCCTGTCATTACTGTTATCATAATTAAAACACCTCTTTCATCATGTATAAATTGGTTTCACTCAGTACATCTAATGTTGGATCCAGACATGTTTTATGGGTCAGTTTCGGGGGAGGGGGGCTACTGGGGTCAGGACTCTGATACAAACTGACAGTCGCCCACTATCGTTATTCAAGGAAATACCCGCTACTTGCTATAATGGTAAACACTGGTATCTCCTTCGTTGGAGTTCGAGGGCCTGTGTTGCCACACTAGATCTTTGGGAGATAAACCTATATTTCAAGTTTCGTTGACATCAGATAAAAATTATGACCTGTAGAGTGTTCACAAACAAATAATGGACGAACAGACGGACAGTAGTGTATACAAAGTGGGCTTATATAAAAACCTACCTTGTTTGGTTAACATTGTTCTCATCTTTTTTTGTCACAACTATAGATGTTACATGGATGCCTTTAGTTTGTGAGTCTGGTAACTGGCTTGATTTAGATGACATGTTGAGTATTTCTAACTACTGTGTAAAATATAGGCTGCCAGTCAAAGAAATATACACCCACGGCAGCAAGGTAGTCCAATCAGTTGACAAGGGTTGTCACATGTTTATACTTTATAAGACACTGATATCAATTTCATACAAAACAATTATGCCCACATTTTGCAAGAGATGGATAGAGAACAAGCTAAAAGAAGAAACGTTTGGTACAATCAGGGGCATAATTCAGGAAATTACGGTCCGATATGCATGAGAGAGGGAAATGGAGTGAACCCGGAGAAAACCATTGATGTTGGACAGGCGATCCTACTCCTTGCCACATGCACTTGAGGAATTAAAACCACGCCAGTTGACACAATGATAGGCCTTATAAGGCGAGAGGCGAGATACCCCTACCCCAGGTAAAACCAAACATTTTGGATAATTTGGGCGTTAATAGATTGATGGGGAGGAGATAGATTTTTGATTCTTGTTCTATGGTACTGAATAACCTTGAAAATAATTTACTATCATCTGAAAGAATAATGGGTGAACAGCCCATATTTTAGGTCAAAACTTCTAAATTTGCATATATAACGTAATTGTGATTTAATTGTAACATCATTGCTATCATATTGTAATGAAACTATAAACCTCAGAATGCCACGTTTGGCATTTTGTCCAAACGTAGCTAAAACATGTTAATAATTTTGCCACGTAGTAACGTGGTAAAACAAAATGCCACGTTTGTCAGGAGTGCAAAAACGTAGCTATTTAGATTTCCATGTTTTTGAAACGAGGTATTGTGTCCAGGGCGAGGCTCGGTAAAAAATGCCACGTTTTCAAAACGTGGTTTTCTTCAAGATATTTATTACCAGTACTTGTTATACAAATTAGATTATTTATCGGGATATCATGTACGTGGTTAATTGTTACTGCAAGATGCATAGTGAGTAGAACTCAGGCGTCAGAGCTTTTAGTAACGGGCTTCTGCGTTAGAATTTCCTTCAAGCAAGTAGAAAATCTTAATTGTGGTTACTATTCATGGAAGCTCGTGAGAAATAAACGTGTTGTAGTCGTCACTTAAACACATCAGTACTTGTACCCTACGTAAGTATTCCTATCAATGATCAGTAATAATCATAGCGGGAGTAATTAAACAAACATGAGTTTATACGAACCATATCACCAGTCAAGCCTGTGTGGGAGAAATTGGGAAAAGCGTGACTAATTAAGAAAACGTCAGTACCTGGGTGAAACCGACAGTTATATATCTTTAATGAGCGCCAGTAAAAGGAACCGTCGCCAGTAGAGCGTGAAATCGTTAACTATTTTTAAATTTAAAAATTTATGGTGAGTATTGTTACTGAATGTGATTATATATATATTAAGTATCCCGAATAAATGAATTATTATTTATTAATATTATCGAATCGGAGGCATTTTTTAAAACAATAACGGATGGTAGTGAACAAAGGGTATATTTGTCGGCGGTTTTGATTACCGCCGTAGTTTGCAAAAGACACCGAAGATGGTTAGATAGATCGATCTCTAAATACAGTGATCAGAGTTCGGATGTGACAGAGGCCAATTCATATGCGCAATGTGTATTGTTTTTAAATATACAATTTATATGTATTCTCGTTACATGCGGATTGGCACATATATTGGGGTAGGCGGTACTGTATGGATTAGTAAATTTAGAATCAGAACTAATGGTTTAAAAAGATCATCAACATAAATCTGTTTTCGGTAATTTTATTGTAACAGATAATATGATAGCAGGTAATACTGAACTTCATACACATATATACACTCTGAAATTCTGAGCACCGAAGAATCGTGTGAATATCTATTTACATTTGAGAAATAATTAACGATGAAACAATATATATATAACGATGAAAATAGCAGTAGGAGAAAGGGAAATGAACTTCATTCAAGTAATTCGAAATATGGGCACCGAAAAGTCTATTAATATTTTACAAATTGTTTTATTTAGCACACGATAAATATAACTGATACATTGTATGCAACGGTGAAATAGTAAAAACATGTACATGTACAACGTTCGATCTTGGGATATCTTTCATATGTGAAGCACATTGAAAATCATCCCCTAAAAAAACACACTTATAGCTACACTATTACATATTCAAAACTGAGACAATTTTAAACACGAGAAATTACAAGAAAATGCTTTTGTTAAAGATTTTCAACAAATATAGCATTTCTATTGTTGCTGTTCTTAGCGTTTAACGTCCGCTTCCACCGACTGTGATATCGCAGACAAGTCGTATTTTCATTTTCATTATTTTAGCGCACGTGCAGGGGTCTTTGCTGTGGGAGGAAAACGGAGTGCCCGGAGGAAACCCACGAGGTGGAGAAGGATACCCTATCTCCATTCCACATACGCTCACACCGGGGATCGAAACCACAGCCGCAAGCCAGAGGTGACCGGCCAGCTAGAGGTCGAAGCCCGGCACTCTTTAGTTTTCTTGTAAATATGTTTATTCAGATATAAAAATTATATACAGATACGTCATGATATATGAAGGAACAAAAATATACTAAACATATTTACACTGATACATATGAAAGAGTTAATAATTAAGATTTAAAAACATATTTTTGAAGGTTTTGTAGGTATACACAGTACAAGTATTTACAAAGTGAACATTAAAAGTAATTAAAAGAGTAATTTACAGAGTAAAAGTCGAGGGTATATCCCCATTATCTTCATATAGCAATAGACATGACGGCTTAATGAACTTATCAATAAAATTTGACTTATTATTCTTAAAAAAAATACTAAGATTATATTCATTTTCTTTTAATATGTTTTTAAATAAGTTAATGATATTTAATCTACAGTTTTCTTTATCTAAAATAACCATGCGACGCTTATAAATAGCTTGTCTTGCGGAGGATAAAATGACATTACAAAATTCCATATGACTGTTGTTATTGGCGGTGGACTGAATACCTAACAGTAAACTTGTTTTAAAGACTTCATTACTCATGGGGGAATTCGTTATATCGATTATGATCTCTTTAAGTAGATCTATAATATTTACAAGACAATTACATTCTAAAAACATATGAACAATATTTTCTATATCTACTTTACATACAGGGCATACGATTGAATCAATAATATTTACTTTATACAATTTATCCACAGTCCAAATTAAATTGTGCGCTATTTTAAAATCTAGGCCAATGCTAAAGCGATTCTTATAATATTTAAAAAGATTTTTCCATACAAGAGGCCAATTCACCGTTATACCATTCTTCTCCCAAAAATGATAGGAAGTGGGATCGGAACTATTATTCTTAATCAATACTTTATGACAATATTTAGAAGTAATATCTTTGGATTTAACTAATACATCATTAATTTTAAAAGAAATTTCATCGTGGATATCACAAGTGCTATCATACGAATAATTTTCAATAATATGTCTCCATTTCTCAGGAATTGAGGATTTTATTACATCATAATTCTTTAAAAGTTTATCATTATCAAAATTATCATAAGCATCTTGAAAAATATCCAGAACAGTATGGTTCGGAATAAAACCGGGTTTAACATAATATATAATATCATAAATATAATTAATACCAAATGACTGAAATAATTTAAAATTCAGCGTTCGTCCATTATGTGTTATTAAGTTATTATTAAATAATGGTTGAATGGAAATATCATTAAAATTTATAGGATCTAGTCTCGTTCCATTATTTAAGTCATTCCAGGCAATTAAAATATATTTGTAAAAAGCAGGTAAATTTGATAAATTAAGCTTATCTATATTCAGTTTAAAAATATCAATACAATTATTTGAAATTGTAGCTTTAGATAGATAATATTTCATAATGCTTTTCCATACATGTTTATAATTAACATCACACAATTTAATAATCCATTTTAAACATAAAGATTGGCATTTTAATTCAATACTAGACCTGCATGCAGGAATGGCGGGTTTCATTGGTACCACGTTACTTTCGGTGCCACGTTGCCTTGAACATATGTCACTTCCGATACCAATGAAACCATTAAGCAGATTTCCACATACGCATTGCAAACATCAAATAAAATGGACGAAGAATCAACCAAATCCAGCAATATCAATTCTTTTTATATATATGTTAATTGTAAGTGATCCTGGCAAAATTTCATTACTTCCGGTGAGAATGAAAATGTTCAATTAGTTTTATGAAATCAGAAATGGCATAATTAGGCATCATATGGCGATATTGTATGTAAATCGAATAAGAATTGCCACTTTTATAGACCAAAAACCTTGAAAAGTGACTTGTAGAAAATCGTCTATTTCCCGGCAACCGCACATGATAAAAACTATTTTTTTGGTATCTATATGATCGTATGGTTTCAATCTATTTGTTGATTGGAATCAAATATCAGAATTTTAAATATATTATAAATCAGACTCATTTGAAAAAAATATCTGTTTTGGAGGCTAAAAATACAGTTTTTGCCAAAATGACATTACTTCCGGTAATACTGAAAATGTTAAATTGGTTCTATGAAATCATAAATGATATAAGATATCATATGGTGAAAATTTTATTAAAATCGAATAATAACTGACATTTGTATAGACCAAAAACCTGGAAAGTGACTTAAGGAAAATCGCCCATTCCTCTGCAACCGTACAAGTTGGAAACCATTTTGTGGTATCTGTATGATCGTATGGGTTCATTCTATTTGATCAATAGAATCTAATATCATAATTTGAAACAAATAACAAGTACGACTCATTTGAATAGAGGGCTAAAATTTAAGTTTTGAGCAAATGACGTCATTTCCTGTGGCAGCGTAAGAGGTAAAATAGTTTGACATAGTCCATTATGGCATTAGGCATCCAATGGCGAAAGAAAATAGAAAATCGAATAATTATTGATTCTTTTACAGCCAAAATTACGTGAAAACTGACTCATGCAAAATTGCCTATTTCTCGGCAACTGCGCATATTACAAATTAATTTTCACATACATACTCTTCATATGGGTTATTACTACGAGTTTATGAATGTTACGAAGATATATTTTCTAATATGATGACGCTGGATGGGTTGTAAATAGCTTATTTTGACACCTTTTTTCACTCTTTAATCCAAATTGCCTGAAAACGAAATCGAAATTAAAAAAACTGAGCCCGATCTTTTGTGCGCCTTTACATGGCACATCTTTTCAGTCATATAAGATTTGAAAAAAATAATATTTGCTTTCAAAAAGTTGTACCGAACTGTCAACATTGTAATCTTTGCTAAATTAAAGTCACTTCCGGTGCCGACAGGAAACTTCATCGGTAACAAAAAAATGTCACTTGGGGCCACGAAGTATATGCACTTTGTTTTATACAAATCGGGTAATAAATAATTTATCTATAACCGATCAACTGAATTTGCCAATAGCGGCCACGGAAAATTATCGGGACAAAAAATGTTAACATTTTTGCCCAAATCAGACGACCCTTTAACCGTGGGTAAAAGGCCATCAAAAAATATTTATTAATAAAAAAGTTTTTTGTCAAAATTTAAATTTCCAAACTTTGGCGCCTACTATTTCCGAAGATTCGTCGAAATCCAAAATTCTAAAGAACCGTGGCCATGTGCCTTGTCTCTGGCTATGCCAAAATCTATCAAACGTTACAATCCAACAATTGTTGTTAATATTACGGCATTATTTAAAAAAACGACAACTTCGGTGATTTCGGACATTTCGTATTGTCGCAAAACGTTTGAAATAGCTTTATTCTCTAAGTCACACCCACCTTCCCAGTCAAACCGAAAAAATTGGATCAATCCGACAAGTAGTTTCTGAGATATGATCAAAATGGAAAAAAAATAATAATAAGAATAACTAGATCTGCAACTTCGTGTCACATGTCATAGGTCATGTAAATAATCTCATCAAGGAAAAAAATCATTAAAATCGGTCAAAATATAGCGCATCGGCAAGAAAAACATCAAAAACAAAATTCGAAAATGTCACATTTTCAAATAACAATATTTCGACCCTGATCCCGGCTATCCAGAAATAGGAGACATATTCTCCAAACTACGGCATATTGCTTTCATTTACGTGCTCGTTAATGTCGATTTTTCACCTTTTCTCATATTCAGTTCGAAATGGTGACCATCACGTGACCGAAATCGAAATTCTGATCTGATAGATTTTTAGGCATTCCTTCAAGGATTCCGAAAATGTAACTCAAATGTCTATGAGTAAAATATCGCAAAAGGCTTAATGATTTTTCACGTTTCAAGATGGCGGCACTTCCGGTTCGATCCATAAACTCAATATTTTGTGTACGAATCAGTAATTACTTATCTAGTATCCAAATAAAAAATTAGGTCATTCTGACCTATATTTCTTCGACTTTTTTGAAAAATTTGATCCTTAATTTCGTGAAGGGGAGATAATTAAGAACATTTCTAATTATATTTTTGGAGTCACATCGGTAAGATCTACTTATATACTAAATTTCAAGAAAAACGTACAACTAAAGAAGTTGTCAAATTGGTCTAAACTTCCGGTTCGAAATCACAGCGACGAATTTTCGAAATTCAAAAATGTGAAACTGCAGATGAAAATGATTTTTTTCAAGGTATTCAAAGAAAAAAGAATTAGTAAAATCGGTCAAAAAATAACAAAGTTACGACTATGCATTGTCAGTTTTTTCGTTCGTAAAATTCAGTGATTTCGGATTCGTAAAACGTTTTGAAAATATATTCAATCAACAGCCACCACCCATTTTTGGGGGGATAGGTAAAAGTTTCAGACAGATCCTATGGTTAGATTCTGAGAAATCCGATTTGTGGATAAAACACACACAAAAAAATAACAACTAGATCTGCTACTGTCCCATGCAGATATGAAAGCTTTCATTTTCATCGTCACGTGTCATCGATTATATCAAGTATCTCAAATAAAAGGATACGAATAACAAACTATCAAAATTGGTCAAAAACTCGCGAAGTTACAAGTCTAAATATAGTATGAAACATTGTATAATCTGAAAACTAAAGGGAAATAACTGATACTTGTGTTGCTGTAATCGGGATGACTTCCGACTTCAAACTTTCAGAAAAATGAAATGAAAATGGTAAGAAAACATCGAAAAATTAAATGAGATAACTTTGAACAAAACTAAAACTTTTTGAATCAGGTTGAACTCAACTGTTTGAATATGTACGTTGAATATGTAGATTTGGAAAATTATAAAGACATAATTATCAAAATCGGTCAAAAACTCACAAAGTTACAAATTTAAATGTAGTGAGATACATTGCACCCGGGCAAAAAAATAATCTTTAAACTAAAGGGAAACTTGTATAGCTGTAATCGGGCTTCCAAAATTAGTGATATATATATATAATTATGGTTTCCAATATGTTTGGTTATAAGTAGGAAATCGTGACGACTTCTTAAGCATGTTTTAAACAAAGGATCATAGACTATAATATACAAGAATGGCATTCTGCAATAAAAAAACTGGCCAAAGCAAGATTTCTATGCAGAAATTAAATAATTGCTAGAACCAGAAAAATATTTATCCACTATAATAAATAAGCAACATAGAGAAAATGAAATGAAATTGAATGGGGTTTAACGTCCTACTGTTCTGCTCCTAAAATGGGCTAATGAAGACGGGCATACGCCATAAAGTGTGCAATGAGGGAAATTTTACCCGGACAGCGGCGTTACAGCCTACGAGGTTGGACAGGCGACCATACTCCTTGTCACGTACAACCAAGAAATCGAAACAACGCCAGTTGACTCAATGACAGACGTTATGATACAGAGCGCACGTGCTAACCATTCAGCCACGCAACCTCCCCAAAATCGGCAAATTGCTGACCCACAGCGAGAAACATTTCAACCGAGCCAAATTTTCTATTTTAACAGTTTAATTTGCACGGCACCTTTAGTTATCAACCGAATATAACAAAACTTTTAAAAATAAGTTCCCTCTGACCAGCTTCATCGTTCACAATAAACGTTTGCCCCTTAAAATCGGCAAATTGCTGACTTTAAAGTGAGAAACATTACAACCGGGCGAAATTTTCTGTTTTATCACTTTTACATTACCTTTGATTACCAACCGATTATTACAAAACAAAATAAAAGAGAAAGAGAGAAATGCGGCCTAACGTCCATTCGACACAAACTAGGTCATTTCGGGACTACCATATGTTTTTTTATTTTATTTAAAAACTCCCCTTGCGCGTACTGGTCTTTAGCCGTTGTGAGGAAACCGAAGGACACGGAGAAAACCCACGAGGTTGGACATCATACTTCATGTCACGTGCAACCTGGAGATCGAAACGACGCCCGTTGACTCAATGACAGACGTTACGATACAGTGCGCACATGCTAACCATTCAGCCATTCAGCCTCCCTGAATTCAGAAAATTGCTGACTTATAGCAAGAAACATTTCAACAGGGCGAAATTTTCTGTTTTAACAGTTTAATGTGCACGGTACTTTAATTACCAACCGATTATTACAAAACTTTTGAAAATAAGCTCCAACTGACCAGCTTAATTGTATGCAATAAACGTTTTCGCCTGAATTGAAAGTTCTGCACGGAGAAAGTTCATCTCGATTTCCCGGCGTGGTTCCCCTTGTCAGTGAGGAAGAACGGAGGGCCTGACAAGCACAGCTGTCTAGTCATTCGGATGGGACGAAAAACCAAGGTCCCGTGTACACATTGGAGTGCACGTAAAATATCCCTAAGCAGTTGGAATTCGATACTGTTGAATAAGCTCTATACGATGACTAAATGTGTAGATTGTAGTCACCCACACTGCATGTTTCGCTTAACAATGAAAGGGTGCCGTTTTCAATGTTCGATCCTTTTGTTCTTCTACTCCTGATATGTTGGACTGTTGATCGATGGTTTCATATAAAAGACTACCAATAAGACTCTTTGTAGAAGACGTTCCCAAAAAATATTATGTTGACTTTACGAGAAAGACCTCTAAACATGCTCCAAATTGTAAAAATACGACTTTTTGGATTTTCAATCTCTTTTTTTCGGCTATCCCTGATATTTAAAAAAAATGACACAATGATTTCACACAACAGGCTAGCTATTAGACTCTCTATTGACAAAAGTTTCAGCGCCCTCCCTTAATTATAACCAAAGTTATCGTGCCCTAAAGAATCAACAAATCAGCATGCTTATCTCTGCTTACCCTAAGCATAAAATGCTCATCTTTGAACTCAATCATAACATTGACCTAGTGAACGTCTACACCAAGTTTGAACATCCTAGCTTAATTAGAAGGAAAGTTATGGTGCTCCAAACTCTCGGCCCTTCAAATTGCTTCTATTTTTCATTTTCAATTCAAAATGGTGACTCCCGGTTGACCTAAATCAAAATTCTATTCCCGATGATTTTTAGGCCTTCCTACAAGGATTCAGAAAATATAACTCCCGAGTCTGTAAGTAAAATAGCAAAAAAGCCTTAGTGATTTTTCACGTTTAAAGATGGTGGCACTTCCGGTTCGATCGACAAACTCCTTATTTTGTGTACGAATCAGTAATTCCTTGTCTAGTATCGAAAAAAAAAAATAAGTCTTTCTGACCTATATTTCGACGATTTTTTTGAAAACTTTGATCCTTAATTTCACTAAGGGGAGATAATTTAGAAAATTTCTAATTATATTTTTGAAGTCACATCGGTACGATCTACTTATATACTAAATTTCATGAAAATCGCACAACTATTAAAGAAGTTGTCAAATTGGTCTAAACTTCCGGTTCGAAATCACAGCGACGAATTTTCGAAATTCGAAAATGTGAAACTGCTGATGAAAATGATTTTTTTCAAGGTATTCAAAGAAAAAAGATTTAGTAAAGTCGGTCAAAAAACAATAAAGTTACGACTATGCATTGTCCATTTTGTCGTTCGTAAATTTCGGTGATTTCGGATTCGTAAAACGTTTTGAAAATATATTTAATCAACAGCTACCACCCATTTTTGGGGGGATAGGTAAAAGTTTCATAAAGATCCTATGGTTAGATTCTGAGAAATCCGATTTGTGGATAAAACACAAAAAAAAAATAACAATAACTAGATCTGCTACTGTCCCATGCAGATATGAAAGCTTTCATATTCATCGTCACGTGTCATTGATTGTATCAAGTATCCTAAATAAAAGGATAAGAAGAAAAAATTATTAAAATTGGTCAAAAACTCGCGAAGTTACAAGTCTAAATATAGTATGAAACATTGCACCCAGGCATAACAATAATCTGAAAACTAAAGGGAAATAACTGAAACTTGTATTACTGTAATGAGACGGATGAGAAAATGAAATGAAAATGGCGGGAAAAAAAATAAAAATGGCAGGTTGGACAGGCGACCTTACTCCTTGTCACGTACAACCGGGCATTCGAAAACAAGCTAGTTAACTCAATGACAGGCGCGCGTGCTAACCATTCAGCCACCCAACCCCCCTTTGAAATCAGACACGTGCAATATGTCATATAGGAAGAATAAGAAGTCGCTCACAACAAAATGGTAAATTAATGAGTTTAGGTCAAAAGGTTGAGCTACTGTTTTAGAGTACTTAATAGTTTTAAAGAGACACGTTAAGGGTTGTTCATAGTTAAATGAAAGTTTAATTTTAAATAAGACCAATAAAATTAGGATTTAATAATGCCAGACTAATATTTCCAATATGTTTGGTTATAAGTAGGAAATCGTGACGACTTCTTAAGCATGTTTTAAACAAAGGATCATGTTTGTTTAAACAAGAATGGCACTCTGCAATAAAAAAACTGGCCAAAGCAAGATTTCTATGCAGAAATTAAATAATTGCTAGAACCAGAAAAATATTTATCCACTATAATAAATAAGCAACATAGAGAAAATGAAATGAAATTGAATGGGGTTTAACGTCCGACTGTTCTGATCCTAAAATGGGCTAATGAAGACGGGCATATGCCATAAAGTGTGCAATGAGGGAAATTTTACCCGGGCAGCGGCGGTTACGGCCTACGAGGTTGGACAGGCGACCATACTCCTTGTCACGTACAACCAAGAAATCGAAACAACGCCAGTTGACTCAATGACAGACGTTATGATACAGAGCGCACGTGCTAACCATTCAGCCACGCAACCTCCCTAAAATCGGCAAATTGCTGACCTACAGCGAGAAACATTTCAACCGGGCCAAATTTTCTATTGTAACAGTTTAATTTGCAAGGTACCTTTAGTTATCAACCGAATATTACAAAACTTTTAAAAATAAGCTCCCCCTGACCAGCTTAAGCGTTCGCAATAAACGTTTGCCCCTTAAAATCGGCAAATTGCTGACTTTAAAGTGAGAAACATTACAACCGGGCGAAATTTTCTGTTTTATCACTTTTACAGTACCTTTGATTACCAACCGATTATTACAAAACTTTAAAAATAAAAGAGAAAGAGAGAAATGCGGCCTAATGTCCATTCGACACAAACTAGGTCATTTCGGGACTAACATATGTTTTTAATTTTATTTAAAAAATCCCCTTGCGCTTACAGGTCTTTAGCCGTTGGGAGGAAACCGAAGGACACGGAGAAAACCCACGAGGTTGGACATCATACTTCATGTCACATGCAACCTGGAGATCGAAACGACGCCCGTTGACTCAATGACAGACGTTACGATACAGTGTGCACATGCTAACCATTCAGCCATTCAGCCTCACTGAATTCAGAAAATTGCTGACTTATAGCAAGACACATTTCAACCGGGCGAAATTTTCTGTTTTAACAGTTTAATGTGCACGGTACTTTAATTACCAACCGATTATTACAAAACTTTTGAAAATAAGCTCCAACTGACCAGCTTAATCGGATGCAATAAACGTTTTCGCCTGAATTGAAAGTTCTGCACCGAGAAAGTTCATCTCGATTTCCCGGCGTGGTTCCCCTTGTCAGTGAGGCAGAACGGAGGGCCTGACAAGCACAGCTGTCTAGTCATTCGGATGGGACGAAAAACCAAGGTCTCGTGTACACATTGGAGTGCACGTAAAATATCCCTAAGCAGCTGGAATTCGATACTGTTGAATAAGCTCTATACGATGACTAAATGTGTAGATTGTAGTCACCCACACTGCATGTTTCGCTTAACAATGAAAGGGTGCCGTTTTCAATGTTCGATCCTTTTGTTCTTCTACTCCTGATATGTTGGACTGTTGATCGTTGGTTTCATATAAAAGACTCTTTGTAGAAGAAGTTCCCAAAAAATATTATGTTGACTTTACGAGAAAGACCTCTAAACATGCTCTAAATTGTAAAAATACGACTTTTTGGATTTTCAATCTCTTTTTTTCGGCTATCCCTGATATTTAGAAAAAATAATACAATGATTTCACACAACAGGCTAGCTATTAGACTCTGTATTGACAAAAGTTTCACCGCCCTCGCTTCATTATAACCGAAGTTATCGTGCCCTAAAGAATCAACAAATCAGCATGCTTATCTCTGCTTACCCTAAGCAGAAAATGCTCATCTTTAAACTCAATCATAACATTGACCTAGTGAACGTCTACACCAAGTTTGAATATTCTAGCTTAATTAGAAGGAGAATAATTGTGTTCCAAAATCCCGACCCTTCAAATTGCTTCTATTTTTCATTTTCAATTCAAAATGGTGACCATCACGTGACCGAAATCAAAATTCTATTCGCGACATTTTTTAGGCCTTCCATCAAGGATTCAGAAAATATAACTCCCGAGTCTGTAAGTAAAATAGCAAAAAAGCCTTATTGATTTTTCACTTTTAAATATGGCGGCACTTCCGGTTCGATCGACAAACTCCATATTTTGCGTACAAATCAGTAATTACTTATCTAGTATCCAAAAAAAAAATCAGGTCATTCTGACCTATATTTCGACGATTTTTTTGAAAATTTTGATCCTTAATTTCGTCAAGGGGAGATAATTTAGAAAATTTCTAATTATATTTTTGAAGTCACATCGGTAAGATCTACTTAGATACTAAATTTCATGAAAATCGTACAACTATTAAAGAAGTTGTCAAATTGGTCTAAACTTCCGGTTCGAAATCACAGCGACGAATTTTCGAAATTCGAAAATCTGAAACTGCAGATTTATAGTAATTGTCTCAAGGTACTCAAAGAAAAAAGATTTAGTAAAATAGGTCAAATAGTCACAAAGTTACAGCATTGTAGGTCAAATGCATTCGTTCGTAAAATTCGGTGATTTCGGATACGTAAAACGTTTTGAAAATATATTTAATCAACAGCCACCACCCATTTTTGGGGGGATAGGTAAAAGTTTCAGAACGATCCTATGGTTAGATTCTGAGAAATCCGATTTGTGGATAAAACACAAAAAAAAAAAATAATAATAATATTAATCTTAACAGAAACAATAAGCTTTCATATGTAATACATATGAAAGCTTAACTAGATCTGCTACTGTCCCATGCAGATATGAAAGCTTTCATATTCATCGTCACGTGTCATTGATTGTATCAAGTATCCTAAATAAAAGGATAAGAAGAAAAAATTATTAAAATTGGTCAAAAACTTGCGAAGTTACAAGTCTAAATATAGTATGAAACATTGCACCCAGGCATAACAATAATCTGAAAACTAAAGGGAAATAACTGAAACTTGTATTACTGTAATGAGACGGATGAGAAAATGAAATAAAAATGGCAGGTTGGACAGGCGACCTTACTCCTTGTCACGTACAACCGGGCATTTAAAAACACGCTAGTTAACTCAATGACAGGCGCGCGTGCTAACCATTCAGCCACCCAACCCCCCTTTGAAATCAGACACGTGCAATATGTCATATAGGAAGAATAAGAAGTCGCTCACAAGAAAATGGTAAATTAATGAGTTTAGGTCAAAAGGTTGAGCTACTGTTTTAGAGTATTTAATAGTTTTAAAGAGACACGTTAAGGGTTGTTCATAGTTAAATGAAAGTTTAATTTTAAATAAGACCAATAAAATTAGGATTTAATAATGCCAGACTAATATTTCCAATATGTTTGGTTATAAGTAGGAAATCGTGACGACTTCTTAAGCATGTTTTAAACAAAGAATCGTAGACTGAATTATACAAGAATGGCACTCTGCAATAAAAAAAACTGGCCAAAGCAAGATTTCTATGCAGAAATTAAATAATTGCTAGAACCAGAAAAATATTTATCCACTATAATAAATAAGCAACATAGAGAAAATGAAATGAAATTGAATGGGGTTTAACGTCCTACTGTTCTGCTCCTAAAATGGGCTAATGAAGACGGCCATATGCCATAAAGTGTGCAATGAGGGAAATTTTACCCGGGCAGCGGCGTTACGGCCTACGAAGTTGGACAGGCGAACATACTCCTTGTCACGTACAACCAAGAAATCGAAACAACGCCAGTTGACTCAAAGACAGACGTTATTCAGCCACGCAACCTCCCTAAAATCGGCAAATTGCTGACCTGCAGCGAGAAACAGTTCAACCGGGCCAAATTTTCTATTTTAACAGTTTAATTTGCACGGTACCTTTAGTTATCAACCGAATATTACAAAACTTTTAAAAATAAGCTCCCCTTGACCAGCTTAATCGTTCGCAATAAACGTTTGCCCCTTAAAATCGGCAAATTGCTGACTTATAGCAAGAAACATTTCAACCGGGCGAAATTTTCTGTTTTAACAGTTTAATGTGCACGGTACTTTAATTACCAACCGATTATTACTAAACTTTTGAAAATATGCTCCAACTGACCAGCTTAACCGTATGCAATAAACGTTTGGCCTGAATTGAAAGTTCTGCACGGAAAAAGTTCATCTTGATTTCCCGGCGTGGTTCCCAGTTGTCAGTGAGGCAGAACGGAGGGACTTACAAGCACAGCTGTCTAGTCGTTCGGATGGGACGAAAAAAATATCCCTAAGCAGTTGGAATTCGATACTGTTGAATAAGCTGTATACGATGACTAAATGTGTAGATTGTAGTCACCCACACTGCATGTTTCGCTTAACAATGAAAGGATGCCGTTTTCAATGTTCGATCCTTTTGTTCTTCTACTCCTGATATGTTGGATTGTTGATCGATGGTTTTATATAAAAGACTACCAATAAGGCTCTTTGTAGAAGAAGTTCCCCAAAAATATTAAGTTGACTTTACGAGAAAGACCTCTAAACATGCTCCAAATTGTAAAAATACGACTTTTTGGATTTTCAATCTCTTTTTTTCGCCTATCCCTGATATTTAAAATAAATGATACAATGATTTCACACAACAGGCTAGCTATTGGACTCTCTATTGACAAAAGTTTCACAGCCCTCCCTTCATTATAACCGAAGTTATCGTGCGCTAAAGAATCAACAAATCAGCATGCCTATCTCTGCTTACCCTAAGCAGAAAATGCTCATCTATGAACTCAATCATGACATTGACCTAGTGAACGTCTACACCAAGTTTGAACATTCTAGCTCAATTAGAAGGAGAGTTATTGTGTTTCAAAGTCTCGGCCCTTCAAATTGCTACTACTTTTCATTTTCAATTCAAAATGGTGACCATCACGTGACCGAAATCAAAATTCTGCTCCCTACGATTTTTGGGCCATCCTTCAAGGATTCAGAAAATATAACTCCCGTGTCTGTAAGTAAAATAACAAAAAAGCCGTAGGGATTTTTCATGTTTCAAGATGGTGGCACTTCCGGTTCGATCGACAAACTCCATATTTTGTGTAGGAATCAGTAATTACTTGTCGAGTATCGACATTTTTTTTAGGTCATTCTGACCTATATTTCGACGATTTTTTTGAAAACTTTGATCCTTAATTTCACCAAGGGGAGATAATTTAGAAAATTTCTAATTATATTTTTGAAGTCACATCGGTAAGATCTACTTGTATACTAAATTTCATGAAAATCGTACAACTATTAAAGAAGTTGTCAAATTGGTCTAAACTTCCGGTTCGAAATCACAGCGACGAATTTTCGAAATTCGAAAATGTGAAACTGCAGATGAAAACGATTTTTTTCAAGGTATTCAAAGAAAAAAGAATTAGTAAAATCGGTCAAAAAATAACAAAGTTACGACTATGCATTGTCAGTTTTTTCGTTCGTAAAATTCGGTGATTTCGGATTCGTAAAACGTTTTGAAAATATATTTAAACAACGTTCGCACCCCATTTTTGGGGGGTAGGTCAAAGTTTCAGAAAGATCCCATGGTTAGATTCTGAGAAATCCGATTTGCAGAAAATACACAAAAAAAAAAATAATAATAATCTTAACAGAAACAATAAGCTTTCATATGTAATATGAAAGCTTAATAATCTTAACAGAAACAATAAGCTTTCATATGTAATATGAAAGCTTAATAACTAGATCTGCAAAGCAGATATTAAAGCTTTCATATTCACAGTCACTTCCTGTCACATGTCATAGGTCATGTAAATAATCTCACCAAGAAAAAAAAATCATTAAAATCGGTCAAAATTTAGCGAAGTTGTTATGATTTTTCACTCGTAAACAACTTTATCGGCACGAAAAACATCAAAGACAAAATTCGAAAATGTGACATTTTCAAATAACAATATTTCGACCCTGATCCCAAGTCATTTTTCAAGTCGCATCAGTAATGTCTACTTACATACTAAATTTCATGAAAATCGTACAACTATTAAAGAAGTTGTCAAGAAGTTCGAAATCACACCGACGAATTTTCGAATATTACAAAACTTTTAAAAATAAGCTCCCCTTGACCAACTTAATCGCAATAAACATTTGACCCTTAAAATCGGCACATTGCTGACTTTAAAGTGAGAAACATTACAACCGGGCGAAATTTTCTGTTTTATCAATTTTTCAGTACCATTGATTACCAACCGATTATTACAAACTTTAAAAATAAAAGAGAAAGAGAGAAATGCGGCTTAACGTACATTCGACACAAACGAGGTCATTTCGGGACTAACATATGTCTTTTAATTCTATTTAAAAACTTCCCTTGCGCGTACGGGTCTTTAGCCGTGGGAGGAAACCGAAGGACACGGAGAAAACCCACGAGGTTGGACACCATACTCCATGTCATGTGCAACCTGGAAAACGAAACGACGCCGGTTGACTCAATGACAGACGTTAACAGAAAGCATGAGTATGCTAACCATTCAGCCAGACAGCCTCCTAAAAACGGGAAATTGCTGACTTATAGCAAGAAACATTTCAACCGGGCGAAATTTTCTGTTTTAACAGTTTAATTTGCACGGTACTTGAATTACCAACCGATTATTACAAAACTTTTGAAAATAAGCTCCAACTGACCAGCTTAATCGTATGCAATAAACGTTTGGCGTGAATTGAAAGTTCTGCACCGAGAAAGTTCATCTCGATTTTCCGGCGTTGTTCCCCCTTGTCAGTGAGGCAGAACGGAGGGCCTGACAAGGACAGCTGTCTAGTCGTTCGGATGGGACGAAAAACCAAGGTCCCGTGTACACATTGGAGTGCACGTAAAATATCCCTAAGCAGTTGGAATTGTTGAATAAGCTCTATACGATGACTAAATGTGCAGATTGTAGCCACGAATACTTGCATGTTTTGCTTAACAATGAAAGGGTGCCGTTTTCAATTTTCGATCCTTTTATTCTTCTACTCCTGATATTTTGGACTGTTGATCGACAGTTTCATATAAAAGACTATCGATAAGACTCTTTGTAGAAGAAGTTCCCAAAAAATATTATGTTGACTTCAAGAGAAAAGGACCTTTAAAAATGCGCCAAATCGTAAAAATACGACTTTTTGGATTTTCGATCTCTTTGTTTCTGCTATCCCTGATATTTAAAAAAATGATACAATGATTTCACACAACAGGCTAGCTATTAGACTCGCTATTGACAAGAGTTTCACCGCCCTCCCTTCATTATAACCGAAGTTATCGTGCCCTAAAGAATCAACAAATCAGCATGCTTATCTCTGCTTACCCTATGTAGAAAATGCTCATCTTTGAACTCAATTATGACATTGACTTAGTGATCGTCTACACCAAATTTGAACATTATAGCTTAATTAGAAGGAGAGTTATTGTGTTCCAAAGTCCCGGCCCTTCAAATTGCTTCTATTTTTCATTTTCAATTCAAAATGGTGACCATCACGTGACCGAAATCGAAATTCTGATCCGATAGATTTTTAGGCATTCCTTCAAGGATTCCGAAAATATAACTACCGAGTCTGTAAATAAAATAGCAAAAAAGCTTTTTTGATTTTTCACTTTTAAAGATGGTGGAACTTCCGGCTCGATCCACAAACTCCATATTTTGTGTACGAATCAGTAATTACTTGTCTAGTATCGAAAAAAAAATTAGGTCATTCTGAACTATATTTCTTTGATATTTTTTAAAAATTTGATCCTTAATTTCGTCAAGGGGAGATAATTTAGAAAATTTCTAATTATATTTTTGAAGTCACATGGGTAAGATCTACTTATATACTAAATTTCATGAAAATCGTACAACTATTAAAGAAGTTGTCAAATTAGTCTAAACTTCTGGTTCAAAATCACAGCGACGAATTTTCTAAATTCGAAAATGTGAAACTGCAGATGAAAATGATTTTTTTCAAGAAAAAAGAATTAGTAAAATCGGTCAAAAAATAACAAAGTTACGGCTACGCATTGTCAGTTTTTTCGTTCGTAAAATTCGGTGATTTCGGATTCGTAAAACGTTTTGAAAATATATTTAATAAACAGCCACCACCCATATTGGGGAGGATAGGTAAAAGTTTCAGAAAGATCCTATGGTTAGATTCTGAGAAATCCGATTTGTGGATAAACACACACAAAAAAAAAGTAATAATAGGAATAATCTTAACAGAAACAATAAGCTTTCATATTTCATATTCATCGTCACGTGTCATCGATTGTATCAAGTATCCTAAAAAAAGGATAAGAAGAAAAAATTATCAAAACTGGTCAAAAACTCGCAAAGTTACAAGTCTAAATATAGTATGAAACATTGCACCCAGGCATAACAATAATCTGAAAACTAAAGGGAAATAACTGAAACTTGTATTACTGTAATGAGACGGAGGAGAAAATGAAATAAATGGCGGGAAAGAACTAAAAATGGCTGGTTGGACAGGCGACCTTACTCCTTGTCACGTAAAACCGGGCATTCGAAAACACGCTAGCTAACTCAATGACAGGCGCGCGCGTGCTAACCATTCAGCCACCCAAATCCCCTTTGAAATCAGACACGTGCAATATGTCATATAGGAAGAATAACAAGTCGCTCACAACAAAATCGTAAATTAATGAGTTTAGGTCAAAAGGTTGAGCTACTGTTTTAGAGTATTTAATTGTCTTAAAGAGACACGTTAAGGGTTGTTCATAGTTAAATGAAAGTTTAATTTTAAATAAGACCAATAAAATTAGTATTTAATAATGCCAGACTAATATTAAAATAAAGAATAATTAATTATTGGACTAATGCAATGAAATGCTTTGATTTGACGGATGAAATGTACGATGGGTGTCCACACTATGTGGCTAAGGCGTTGTTCGATCCCTGCGCATTGGCCAAGAAAGTTCATCTCGATTTTCTGGCGTGCCCCCCCCCCCGCGACGTGTACACATTGGAGTGCACGTAAAAGATCCCTTAGCAGTTGGAATTCGATACTGTTGAATAAGCTCTATACGATGACTAAATGTGCAGATTGTAGCCACCCACACTGCATCTTTTGCTTAACAATGAAAGGGGGCCGTTTTCAATTTTCGATCCTTTTATTCTTATTCTTTTGGATTGTTGATCGATGGTTTCATATAAAAGACTACCGATAAGACTCTTTGTAGAAGAAGTTCCCTAAAAATATTATGTTGACTTTAAGAGAAAAGGACCGTTAAAAATGCTCCAAATCGTAAAAATACGATTTTTGGATTTTCGATCTCTTTTTTTCTGCTATTCCTGATATTTAAAAAAAATGATACAATGATTTCACACAACAGGCTAGCTATTAGATTCTCTATTGACAAGAGTTTCACCGCCCTCCCTTCATTATAACCGAATGCACACATGGAAGAGTTATATCCCCATCTTCCGTACACAAAACATTAGATTGGAAACATTTATTTACTCACTCTAGAACAGTAAACCATGTATCCCTTCTCGTTGACCCAGATTAACCACGTGGGTGGCATACTACCAACTTCATGCAGGATACAGATCAAGTAGACTTGTTTATCCAGACGCATAACCATCTCCCGTATCACTTAAATCTCACTGAACAACGTAGAAACCTGAACCATTCACCCTTTCTATTCGCAGCCATGTATATATACCCGTACATGTAGATATGTTGTAGTGTTCTACACCTTTTACGACTTGTATTTACGTTTATTAGATTTTATCGTTTATATTTTGAAACATATTAATTTGATACATAAAATGTTTTCTGTCCTAAAGAATATTGTGAAATCTCTTTACACCATACCCTTGGAAACAACTAGATTTGTGACAAGCAACCGATACCACTTACGTCTAAACAAACACCTACAATACTGTCAAATCTCAGGACTATCGTTTGAAGACCCATCGACCGAATCACTATGTAAACACAAGTTGAATAATTTTCTTAATAGAAAGCCTACATATATAACATTTAATGCAAATGCTTTGTACTCAATTACCCTTATAATATACACGTTATTACTATTGACAGGAGACATAGAACTAAATCCAGGACCCGCTTCATTAATACATAATCATCTTTCAATTGTTCATCTCAATGTAAGGAGCTTCAAAAACAAAATTGATCTAATAGCTGTAGAATTTTGACATTATAACAATTAGTGAAACCTGGCTCGACAGAAATACCACATCAGAATCAATTTCCCTACCTTCTTACGGCCCATCTATTAGAAAAGATAGAAATAATCATGAGGGAGGACTTATTACTTACGTTCGTAATTCCATATCGTCCAAACGTAGGGATGACTTAGAAAACAATGAAATAGAATCTATATGGATAGAAGTAAATTGTAATAATCATAAATTTTTACTTGGCAATTATTATAGACCACCCTCATCGTCTTCTAGTATAAACCAACAAATATTTAACTCCCTTCAAAACGCTGTAACCGACCCCTTGGACAAATGCATAATTCTAGGTGACTTCAATATTGATATACTAAAAAAATCTAAAAGTTTTATTCACGATGCAATAAATATATTCGACCTTAATCAGTTGATAAATCAACCTACTCATTTTTCCTGCAAATACCACACTTCTTTAATAGACTTGATATTAACCAGCTCAACTTTACGAACAACTGAAAATGGCGTACTTGACAACTTCTGTAGTGACCACTGTCCGGTATATTGCAAATTGGCATTCAACGTACAAAAACAACACAGTTTCAAGCGAACGGTATGGAATTACGAACACGCAGATCTTGGGGGCATAAAAAGGGACGTTATGGCTACTAATTGGTACAATCTTATCAATAGTTCAAATATAGAAGTATCGTGTGTCGAATTCACAAGCTCTTTGATCAATATAGCAAAAGCGAATATACCTTGCAAAATAGTGACAATTAGGCAACACGATAAACCATGGATGAATGGCACAATAAGACGTATGAAAAAGAAAAAAAATAGATTACACAAAAAAGCGGTAAATAGGAATACAGACTCTGATTGGCACAATTTTAGGAAAATTAGAAATGACTACATAGACTTAATTTGAAAAAGCAAAAATGATTACTTTGATAAAATAGACAAACAAATTTACTCAATCCGAAAAAGCAAATGCCTTAAACTCATTCTTTAGTAAACAATCACAACTAGATAGCACAAATAAATCTCTACCACCACTAGATATGAACCTTAATTGCATCGATAAGATTGTACCAAATCCAGGGGAAGTTAAAGACATAATAGACAGCCTAGGTACTACAAAAGCCTTAGGACCCGACGAAATAAACACGAGAATTCTAAATTCTAAAATACATCTCAAAAGAAATCAGTCATCCACTTTGCCAACTTTTTAAGCTATCATTAGATCTACACATTGTACCAAATATTTGGAAATTTGCAAACGTGGTCGCTATATTCAAAAAGGGCTCTCCAAAGGATTGTAGTAATTATAGACCAATTTCCCTCCTAAGTATAATAGTCAAAATCTTTGAAAAAATCATCCACAAACATGTCTTTAACTTCCTTAGAGATAATTCAATATCAACACCTGTCCAGAGTGGTTTTCTTCTGGGTGATTCTACCATATTTCAACTAATCGATCTAATCAACATCAATACCCAAGAATAGTCTTCTGTGATATCAGCAAGGCCTTTGACACTGTTTGCCATGCCGGACTCTGCCACAAGCTGGATGCTGCGGGGGTTCGAGGAAATTTACTGCTCTGGTTTGAAAATTATTTAACAAACAGATAACAATGTGTAACCATCAGTGGCACCTCCTCGGACCCTAATATACATAAATGACACTATGAACAATATAAATTCAAACATTAGATTATTTGCTGATGATACCTCTTTATACTTAAAAATTGAAGACCCAGGGGCAAGTGCTGCTACCATTAACGATGACTTAAATCGAATCAAAAATTGGGCATGGCTGGTAAGTTTTAACCCCCTAAAAACAGAGACACTGACTATTACTACTAAACCCCACATAGCTAACCCACCATTATTTTTGAACCAGGTACAAATCAAAGAAGTAAGTGAACATAAACATCTAGGTCTAATCTTTCAAACTAACTGTAAATGGAATAATCATATAGATAGCATTGTAAGCAAAGTATCCAAACTAGTAAATTGCCTTCGATCTCTAAAATATAGACTGAATAGAAAATCTTTAAACACAATATACTGTTCTTTTATTCTTCCACACTTTGATTATGCCGATGTTATCTGGGATGGGTGCAGTGATTATTTAGCTAACAAACTAGAATCTCTACAATTGCACTGCGCACTATCTGTGGGGCGGTAAGAGGTACTAGCCATGCCTTACTCTACAAAGAAACAGCGTTTGTTCAACTCTAGGAAAGACGCAGACGTCATAAATTAAAATTATTGTATAAAATTATTAACAAACTCGTGCCATCATATCTCTCTGACCTATTAGAACTGCCCTCTACCCTTATCAGTTATACCCTAAGAAACAAAGATAAATTAAAGGAAACTAGATGCAGAACCAAAATTTTCTCCGGGTCGTTCTTCCCTTCCAGCATACGAGAATGGAACAAACTTAATGTTGAAATTAGAAACTCTCCATCCCTTGCTATCTTTGGAAATTCACTAAATAAATTAGATACTGTCGTACCATCATATTACTATCTAGGGATACGAAAACTACAAATAATCCACTGTAAACTAAGATTATGCTGCTCGAACCTACAAGGCCATAAATTCCTCAGACACATCGATGATAGCCCTGCTTGCCCCTGCAGTCACAAATTTGAAGATACCGAACACTATTTACTCGTATGCCGCTTATATTCAGATGCAAGAAAACAGACAATCCATAACCTTCAACACAATCATAAAACAATTAGGTGTCTGTTGTATGGGTCAACAAAATTTAGTCCTGAGATAAACAAACTTATTTTCCAAGAAGTCCAACAATTTATTCTCTTATCAAAAAGATTTAAATCTCCATAAACAATTCCAAGTCCTGCACTCTGTACAATTTTCTAAGTCTGTACATTATCCATGATGTATCATATGTGTTCTATATTTATGTATGTATGTATGTATGTAAATAATTATACTGTGTACATGTATCTAAATCAGATTATTCACCCAATCCAAATTCAGATTTAATGAATAAAGATATTGTTTATATAAAAAAAATTATAACCAAAGTTATCGTACCCTAAAGAATCAACAAAGCAGCATGCTTATCTCTGCTTACCCTAGGCAGAAAATGCTCATCTTTAAACTCAATCATGACATTGACCTAGTGAACGTCTACACCAAGTTTGAACATTCTAGCTTAATTAGTAGTGTGTTCCAAAGTCTCGTCCCTTCAAATTGCTACTAATTTTCTTATTCACTTCAAAATGTCAACCATCAGTTGACCTAAATCAAATTTCTGCCCCGTGCGTTTTTGGGCCATCCTTCAAGGATTCAGAAAATATAAATCCCGTGTCTGTAAGTAAAATAGCAAAAAAGCCTTAGGGATTTTTCACGTTTCAAGATGGTGGCACTTCCGGTTCGATCGACAAACTTCATATTTTGTGTACAAATCAGTACTTATTTAGTATCAACAAAAAAATCAGGTCATTCTGACCTATAATTCGATGATTTTTTTTTAAATTTTGATCCTTAATTTCGTCAAGGGGAGATAATTTAGAAAATTCGTAATTATAATTTTGAAGTCACATCGGTAAGATCTACTTACATACTAAATTTCATGAAAATCGTACACTTATTAAAGAAGTTGTCAACTTGGTGTAAACTTCCGGTTCGAAATCACAGCGACTATTTTCTCGAAATTCGAAAATGTGAAACTGCAGATGAAATTGATTTTTTTCAAGGTATTCAAAGAAAAAAGAATGCATTATCAGTTTTTTCGTTCGTAAAATTCGGTGATTTCGGTGAAAACGTTTTGAAATTATATTTAATCAAGGTTCGCACCCCATTTTTGGGGGGTAGGTCAAAATTTCAGAAAGATCCTATGGATAGATTCTGAGAAATCCGATTTGCAGAAAATACACCCACAAAACAAAAAATAATAATAATAACTTTAACAAAAACAATAAGCTTTCATATGTAATAAGAAAGCTTAATAACTAGATCTGCTACTGTCCCATGCACGTAAAAGATCCCGTAGCAGTTGGAATTCGATACTGTTGAATGAGCTCTATACGATGACTAAATGTGCAGAGTGTAGCCACCCACACTGCATGTTTTGCTTAACAATGAAAGGGGCCGTTTTCAATTTTCGATCCTTTTATTCTGCTACTCCTGATATTTCGGACTGTTGGTCGATGGTTTCATATAAAAGACTACCGATAAGACTCTTTGTAGAAGAAGTTCCCCAAAAATATTATGTTGACTTTAAGAGAAAAGGACCCTTAAAAATGCTCCAAATCGTAAAAATACGACTTTTTGGATTTTCGATCTCTTTTTTTCTACTATCCCTGATATTTAAAAATGATTTCACACAACGGGCTAGCTATTACACTCTCTATTGACAAGAGTTTCACCGCCCTCCCTTCATTATAACCGAAGTTATCGTTCCCTAAAGAATCAACAAATCAGCATGCTTATCTCTGCTTACCCTAAGCAGAAAATGCTCATCTTTAAACTCAATCATGACAGTGACCTAGTGAACGTCTACACCAAGTTTGAACATTCTAGCTTAATTAGAAGTAGAGTTATTGTGTTCCAAAGTCTAGGCCCTTCAAATTGCTTCTATTTTTCATTTTCAATTCAAAATGGTGACTATCAAGTGACCGAAATCAAAATTTCGATCCGATATATTTTTAGGCATTCCTTCAAGGATTCCGGAAATATAACTACAGAGTCTGTAAGTAAAATAGCAAAAAAGCCTTATCGATTTTTCACTTTTAAAGATGGTGGCACTTCCACAAACTCAATATTTTGTGTACGAATCAGTAATTACTTGTCTAGTATCGAGAAAAAAAATCAGGTCATTCTGACCTATATTTCTATGATTTTTTTGAAAAAATTTGATCCTTAATTTCGTCAAGGGAAGATAATTTAGAAAATTTCTAATTATATTTTTGAAGTAACATCGGTAAGATCTACTTATATACTAAATTTCATGAAAATCGTACAACTATTAAAGAAGTTGTCAAATTGGTCTAATCTTCCGGTTTGAAATCACAGGGACGAATTTTCGAAATTCGAAAATCTGAAACTGCAGATTTAAAGAAATTGTCTCAAGGTACTCAAAGAAATTTTTTTTAGTAAAATAGGTGAAATAGTCACAAAGTTACAGCATTGTAGGTCAAATGCATTCGTTCGTAAAATTCGGTGATTTCGGATACGTAAAACGTTTTGAAAATATATTTAATCATCAGCCACCAAACATTTTTTTTGGGGGGGGGGGGTAAGTAAAAGTTTCAGAAAGATCCTATGGTTATATTCTGAGAAATCCGATTTGTGGATAAGAAACACACAAAAAAAAAATAATAATTGAAATACTAATCTTAACAGAAACAATAGGCTTTCATATTTCATATTCATCGTCACGTGTCATCGATTGTATCAAGTATCCTAAAAAAAGGATAAGAAGAAAAAATTATCAAAAACTCGCGAAGTTACAAGTCTAAATATAGTATGAAACATTGCACCTAGGCATAACAATAATCTGAAAACTAAAGGGAAATAACTGAAACTTGTATTACTGTAATGAGACGGAGGAGAAAATGAAATAAATGGCGGGAAAGAACTAAAAATGGCTGGTTGGACAGGCGACCTTACTCCTTGTCACGTAAAACCGGGCATTCGAAAACACGCTAGTTAACTCAATGACAGGCGCGCGCGTGCTAACCATTCAGCCACCCAAATCCCCTTTGAAATCAGACACGTGCAATATGTCATATAGGAAGAATAACAAGTCGCTCACAACAAAATCGTAAATTAATGAGTTTAGGTCAAAAGGTTGAGCTACTGTTTTAGAGTATTTAATTGTCTTAAAGAGACACGTTAAGGGTTGTTCATAGTTAAATGAAAGTTTAATTTTAAATAAGACCAATAAAATTAGTATTTAATAATGCCAGACTAATATTAAAATAAAGTTTTAAATTAAGAATAATTAATTATTGGACTAATGCAATGAAATGCTTTGATTTGACGGATGAAATGTAACAGAAACAATAAGCTTTCATATGTAATATGAAAGCTTAATAATCTTAACAGAAACAATAGGCTTTCATATGAAATATGAAAGCTTAATAATAGAAATAATAATCTTAACAGAAACAATAAGCTTTCATATGTAATATGAAAGCTTAATAATAATAATAATAACTTTAACAGAAACAATAAGCTTTCATATGTAATATGAAAGCTTAACTTGATCATGGGTCATAGGAATAATCCGAACAAGAAAAAAAATCATTAAAATCGGTCACCATCTAGTGAAGTTAATGTGATTTTTCACTCGTAAAGAACTTTGTCGGCACGAAAAACATCAAAGACAAAAATCGAATTTTTGAAATATTCAAATGCCAAAAATTCGACCCGTATCCCGGCTATCCTGAAATGTATTAATTTCAGACATAGGAGACGCATTGAACATACTATGCCCTATTGTGTTTGTTTACAAGTCCGTAAATGTCGATTTTTCACTATGTTTCATATTCACTTCAAAAATGGTGACTACCAGTTGACCTAAATCAAAATTCTATTCTGAACGTTTTTTAGGCCTTCCTTCAAGGATTCAGAAATTATAACTCCCAAGTCTGTAAGTAAAATAGCTAAAAAGCCTTACGGACTTTTCACGTTTCAAGATGGTGGCACTTGTTCATATTTTGTGAACAAATCAGTAATTACTTATCTAGTATCGAAAAAAATAGGTCATTCTAACCTATATTTCGTTTATTTTTTTTGAAAACTTTGATCCTTAATTTCGTCAAGGGGAGATAATTTGGAATTTCGTCACTCTCACTTAATTATAACCAAAGTTATCGTGCCCCAAAGTATCAACCAATCAGATTGCTTATCTCTGCTTACTGTAAGCTCATCTTCGCACTCCATCATGGCATTGACCTAATGAACTCCATCAAAGCATTCACCTAATAAAGACCTACGCCAAGTTTGAACATTCTACCCGAATAACACTGAGAGTTATTGTGTTTCAATGTCTCGACCAATCAATTTGCGTATCGCTCTGCTTATCCTGAGCAGAAAATGCACATTGTCGAACTTAGTCAAGGTAGTGATTTAATGAAACTATACACCAAGTTTCATCACTATCACTTAATCAGAACTAATGTTATTGTGTGTCGAATCATCAACAAATCAAATTGCTCATCTCTTCTTACCCAACGCAGAAAATGCTGATATTCGATCTTCATCAAGACATTGACCTAGTGAATGCCTATACCAAGTTGGAACATTGTACCCCAATTAGAAGAAGAATTATTGTGTTCCAGAGTCATCAAGGTATTGGCCTAATAAACACCTACACCAAGTCTAGCTGAATTAGAAAGAGAGTTGTTGTGTCCCAAACTAGATCATTTCTGGACTAACATATAGTTCGATTTTATTTCAATATTTCGCTTGCACATAGAGGTCTTTAGCAGTGGAAGGAAACCGGGGGAAATGAAGACAACCCACCAAGTTGGACAGGCGATCTTACTCCTTGTCAGGTACAACCGGAGATTCGAAAACATGCTAGTTGACTCAATGACAGGCTTTATGATACAGCGCGCGTGTGCTAACCATTCAGCCACCCAAATCTCCTTTGAAATCAGACACGTGCAATATGTCATATAAGAAGAATAACAAGTCGCTCACATACAAAATGGTAAATTAATCAGCTTAGGTCAAAAGGTTGAGCTACTGTTTTAGAGTATTTAATTGTTTTAAAGAAACACGTTAAGGGCTGTTCATAGTTCAATGAAATTTTAAGTTTAAATAAGACGAACGTCTACCAATAAAATTAGGATTTAATAATATAAGAATAAGTAATTATTGGTCTGATGGCAATGCAATGTTTTGATTTGACGGATGAAATATACGATGGGTGTCCACACTAAGTGGCTAATGCGTTGGCCTGCTAGCCAAGAGGTCGGGTGTTCGATCCCTGCATTGGCCAAAAAAGTTCATCTCGATTTTCTGGCGTGCCCCCACCCCCGTGTACACATTGGAGTGCACGTAAAAGATCCCTTAGCAGTTGGTATTCGATACTGTTGAATAAGCTCTATAAGATGACTAAATGTGCAGATTGTAGCCACTCACACTGCATGTTTTGCTTAACAATGAAAGGGTGCCGTTTTCAATTTTCGACCCCTTCATTCTTCTACTCCTGATATTTTGGACCGTTGATCGATGGTTTCATATTAAAGACTATCGATAAGACTCTTTGTATGTTGACTTTATGTCGGCGCTTTAGCATACGCTGATGATATTACTTTTGTCACCCCTACCAGACAAGCTCTTACTAAACTGCTAGACATAGCAAGTCAATTTTCTGAAGAATTTGATCTGAAGTTCAATCCAGATAAAACAAAACTTCTACTATTCCCCTTTAATCAAAACTGTATCAACCCTGTTAAAGATATATATTTGGATGGCAAGGTCATTAAGGTCGTGTCATCAGATAATTACTTGGGTAACACACTGAACTCAGCATCCAAATCTGAACACTTATTAAACTGTGTTAACAACTTCTTAGTTAGAGTAAATGTAACCCTAAAGAATTTTAAACTTGTATCATCTGTCACCAAATATGAATTGTTTAAAACATATTGTATGCCATTATATGGGTGTCACCTTTGGGATTATTCTCATAAAAGCATTCATTTATTTTATACAGCATGGCGTAAAACTATAAGACGGTTATTTTGTATTTCTCAACGTACACACAGTAATCTTTTACATTTTATTTGTAATGATGTTCCTATAGATTGTCAATTACACAAAAGATTTTTAAGATTTTATCTTAGTTCATATAATAGCAGTAACACATGTTTAAGCATATGTAGTAAACATGATCTGTATGGAAGCCAGTCTGCAGTTTCTAATAGTATCAATTTTATTTGTTTTAAATATAATCTATGTAAATATGACCTGTGTAATTTTAAATTACCTAAAATCGCCACAGCCATTTCATGTCCAATTACTGATAATGACATCCAACTCGGAAATAGTATAAGAGAATTTATTAAATATAGAGATGTAAACTATGATGATGCTAGAAACCTTGAAGAAATTATCAACTATTTATGTACATCATAGAGAAAAGTTTAGTTATATTACATATATGTATATAACTATGTAAATTCTGTATTGTATTGTGTACTATGAGTACGAAATAAAGCATTATTATTTACGAGAAAATGACCTTTAAAAATGCTCCAAATCGTAAAAATACGACTTTTTGGATTTTCGATCTCTTTTTACTGCTATCCCTGATATTTAAAAAAAATGATACAATGATTTCACACAACAGGCTAGCTATTAGACTCTCTATTGACAAGAGTTTCACCGCCCTCCCTTCATTATAACCGAAGTTATCGTGCCCTAAAGAATCAACAAATCAGCATGCTTATCTCTGCTTACCCTAGGCAGAAAATGCTCAACTTTAAATTCAATCATGACATTGACCCAGTGAACGTCTACACCAAGTTTGAACATTCTTGCTTAAATAGAAGGAGAGTTATTGTGTTCCAAAGACAATTTTAAAAGTCATTTTTCAAGTCGCATCAGTAATGTCTACTTACATACTAAATTTCATGAAAATCGTACAATTATTAAAGAAGTTGTCAAGTTGGTCTCAACTTCCGGTTCGAAATCACAGCTACGAATTTTCAAATATTACAAAACTTTTTAAAATAAGCCCCCCCCCCCCTGACCAGCTTAATAGTTCGCAATAAACGTGTGCCCCTTAAAATCAGCAAATTGCTGACTTTAAAGTGAGAAACATTACAACAGGGCGAAATTTTCTGTTTTATCACTTTTACAGTACTATTGATTACCAACCGATTATTACAAAACTTTAAAAATAAAAGAGAAAGAGAGAAATGCGGCTTAGCGTCCATTCGACACAAACGGGGACATTTCGGGACTAACATATGTCTTTTAATTTTATTTAAAAACTTCCCTTGCGCGTACGGGTCTTTAGCCGTGGGAGGAACCCGAAGGACACGGAGAAAACCCACGAGGTTGGACACCATACTCCATGTCACGCGCAACCTGGAAATCGAAACGACGCCGGTTGACTCAATGACAGACGTTACGATACAGCGCGCACATGCTAACCATTCAGCCATTCAGCCTCCCTAAATCGGGAAATTACTGACTCATAGCAAGAAACATTTCAACCGGGCATTTGAATCGAAACAACGCCAGTTGACTCAATCACAGACCCTGCTAACCATTCAGCCACGCAAACTCCCTAAATTTGGCAAATTGCTGACCTACGGCGAGAAACATTTCAACCGGGCGAAATTTTCTATTTTAACAGTTTTATTTGAACGGTACCTTTAATTATCAACCGAATATTACAAAACTTTTAAAAATAAGCTCCCCCTGACCAGCTTAATCGTTCGCAATAAACGTGTGCCCCTTAAAATCAGCAAATTGCTGACTTTAAAGTGAGAAACATTACAACCGGGCGAATTTTCTGTTTTATCACTTTTACAGTACTATTGATTACCAACCGATTATTACAAAACTTTAAAAATAAAAGAGAAAGAGAGAAATGCGGCTTAGCGTCCATTCGACACAAACGGGGTCATTTCGGGACTAACATATGTCTTTTAATTTTATTTAAAAACTTCCCTTGCGCGTACGGGTCTTTAGCCGTGGGAGGAAACCGAAGGACACGGAGAAAACCCACGAGGTTGGACACCATACTCCATGTCACGTGCAACCTGGAAATCGAAACGACGCCGGTTGACTCAATGACAGACGTTACGATACATCGCGCACATGCTAACCATTCAGCCATTCAGCCTCCCTAAATCGGGAAATTGCTGACTCATAGCAAGAAACATTTCAACCGGGCGAAATTTTATGTTTTAAAAGTTTAATTTGCACGGTACTTTAATTACCAACCGATTATTACAAAACTTTTGAAAATAAGCTCCAACTGACCAGTTTAATCGTATGCAATAAACGTTTGGCCTGAATTGAAAATTCTGCACCAAGAAAGTTCATCTCGATTTTTCGGCGTGGTTCCCCCCTCGTCAGTGAGGCAGAACGGAGGGCTTGACAAGGACAGCTGTCTAGTCGTTCGGATGGGACGAAAAACCAAGGTCCCGTGTACACATTGGACTGAACGTAAAATATCCCTAAGCAGTTGGAATTTGATACTGTTGAATAAAATTCGGTGATTTCGGATTCGTAAAACGTTTTGAAAATATATTTAAACAATACTAACCACCCATTTTTTTTTTGGCGGGGGGGGGGCTAGGTCAAAGTTTCAGAAAGATACTATGGTTAGATTCTGAGAAATCCGATTAGCAGGAAACACACACACAAAAAAAATAACTAGATCTGCTACTGTCCCATGCAGATATGAAAGCTTTCATATTCACCGTCAAGTGTCATCGATTGTATCAAGTATCACAAAAAAGAGGTTAAGAAGAAAATATTATCAAAATTGGTCAAAAAATCGCGAAGTTACAAGTCTAAATATAGTATGAAACATTGCACCCAGGCATAACAATAATCTGAAAACTAAAGGGAAATAACTGTAACTTGTATTACTGTAATGAGACGGATGAGAAAATGAAATGAAAATGGCGGGAAAGAACTAAAAATGGCAGGTTGGACAGGCGACCTTACACCTTGTCACGTACAACCGGGCATTCGAAAACACGTTAGTTAACTCAATGACAGGCGCGCGCGCTAACCATTTAGCCACCCACCCCCCTTTGAAATCAGACACGTGCAATATGTCATATAGGAACAAGGCTCACACTGGCTTTCAATTTTTTCCGCCAGAATGGATGATAATTTTTATGTAAAGAAATGTTCAATTATTTTCTGCCAACTTGAATATTTTATCCGCCAAAAATATGTGATAAAAATTTATACAATATCTGACAATTTTATGTCGCAGTTAGGCTTATTATAAAACAATTAGCGATATATACAATATACAACAACTTTTAACAAATCTGTCTTTGCATAATACATTTAGCACAATTTTGGTTTACTAAGATCAGATTTTATTTTTGGTAAGTTTAGTCTCTTTGAACATCGTCGTATTGCACTATATATTCAGTATTTACACGTCAAATCTCGCCCAAGGATTGCGTGTACAATAGACCTATTGTTATTTTCAGGTACCGTAACGGTTTCTGAGAATGATATGTACTTCAATTATATTTGTAATAAATGCTTACAATTATACCCGCCGTTCACCTTTGGACCATTTTGGCGACGGTAATATGATACAAATGTCGAACCGCTTTCTCGCCCAAGAATCGCCGATATTCAAGTAGCCTAGTTCATACGTTTTCGACCAGTTGTGATAGGATAATTTGAAATAATGATATCCAATAAGCATACCTGTGTGCTTTACATGCCGTATATGATGCCACATTAAACGGAATTGATCTATCACATTTACTTCTTTTCGATAGGCCATTTTGATTACATGTATTACCATTCTTCGTTTCAAGACGAAACAAAACATCAAATAATCACCGCTTGATTTAATCATTAAGGGCGTTGCCATGTCTAACCTATGGTAACTTTGCAATTAATTTTATATTATTTTTTAAAGTCTGTGTTATGACCTTAAAATAGACATCTAAAGCTGTGATTTAAGCTATAGTTGAGGCAAATATCTCTTGTGGTTTTAAAGATATTAAATTTTAAAAACGGCTAAAAAATGGTCAATTTTCGTCGTATATCTAAACAATTCTCAGTTTTGCCTGGTCCGAATTAAATAATTTTTGGTATGCCAATAGCTAAGCAAGTCCCCGACCAAATTACGGGAGGGCTTTTTCATGGTGCCAAAAATAATTCCACAATTCCTGGAAATCCAAAAAATCCACGGGTCATTATGTAAACTGGTCTGAAGTAAAATATCTTTCATATAATCACAATTTGTCCCGTAGTAATGATGTTCGATGCATAAGCTTCAATTTGACACCAAGTTTGTTAAAATCGGTTGAGTAGAACTTGGATTTTTAGCATCGTTTTCCTTGGTGAAAATAAAGGTCCATAGGAATATTGACGTATTCGTGTAATAAGTAATCTAATATGTATATTTTTTGATAAAATATCATGACTTAGTAATGAGTGGACTTTTTCGGTCCTACCTGTGTATTTTATTAAAAACAATATGAGATCTCCGTCCCACAATACAGGGAAAGCGAATCGAGACATTTTTCTCTAACACGGGGCTGTCAAAAAGACTGGTTATTCGAGAGCGAAGGAATTCCCCCTGTCTAGTTCATGTGTTCCGGAAGTGACCAAAATGAGGCTACAGAAACAAAGCAAGTTGGACTACTGTACTTATTGTGAAGGCGAGAACTTTTGAAAAAATGGCTGATGAGGAAAAACCCGATGGAAAAAAGAATAAACGGGCTAGAGCTAAAGACCGCTTCAAGGCGTTGTCAAAGTAGGGAATTGAAGGTAAAAAGCTGAAGCGAATTCGTGAAGAAAGCGGTGATTTGGAGGCAAAATCTGACTCAGACCCGACTGTGAGTGTGAACGTTGCAAAGTCGCCGAGTGAAATTGTTGAAGAACCAATATCTAAGAAGGTAAGTTGTATTGAATAGACCAGACTTCAGATTGTGTTGCCATGCCGGTGAATGCCCAGACATAATAATCGCCGTGGTGCTAATACTAAATTAGAGTCTATATTTACAGCTATTAGTATTACTGACCAAATCAAAGAATAGCAGTGTAGTCTTACTTCTTAGCCTACTATTATTACAGAGGGGCCTACTGTACTAGGCCTAATACTATATGAAGCTATATATATATATATATATATATCATATGTATGTATGTAAAATTTTGTGACTGATAATTTTAAATCCAATATTTAGTAAGTAGGTCAGTAATATATAATTGTCTTATGTTTTCTTCATGGAATAACATATAAAAAAAAGCATTCTCTAGACTCTAGTAGTAGTAGTGTAATATTTTTAGGCTTCAAAAGTTTCATTACTTCTAGTTCCACACTGAACATAAGCCTTTGTTACACTTGCTGTACGTGTAAATACTGCTCTATTGACGCCTTGTCGAAAAAATAAATGCCCTGTTGGGAGCTTTATATATGGCAAAACACACGTGAATGCACATTTCAGTGTACAAAAAAATATTTTATGTACCTCGATAAATTTTAGTGTATACTTGTATGTAAAGGCAGGTACGCCACTAGCCAAAGGAGGAATTGAGAGCTCAATAGACTTAGAGCCGTTCCACATGTAAGTAGCAAAAACAGTATGTTTTGACTCAGATTATACTATGAAGGCCCCGACAGAGTAGAAGAAAATTTCTGAGAGTAATAGTAAACATTATTTTATTTCAGAAAATGTTGACAGAGCCTTCAACCTCCACCATAACTTCTGTTGATCTAACCGAGTTAAGTTTAGTACATCATATGGAAGTTGAATTGTCATCAGACTCGGATAAGGAAGAATTCACAATACCAACAACAAATTCTTGTATCACATCATTACCAGGGCCTTCTTCATACATGTCATCAGAACCAGGACCATCCTCCAGAATAAGATCAAGTGTAAGATCCAGACTTTTCAGGGCAATGGCAAGCAGTGATTCTGAAGCTGAATTTGTTGATCCGATAAGAGTTCTGTCTTCATCGGCTAGTGATAGAGACACCGCATCATCACCGTCACAATACATTCCCACACCATTGAAGAGATTAGAATCAAAGTACAGTGGAGAAGTATCTCCAAGTTAGTTTTGTTTTCAGTTATTATTGATTGGGTATCATATTTGAATATGGTGCGCCAACAATGTTCATTTTGTATATTGATTCATATCTCATGCAAAACCATGACCCATTTGCCTGGGTTGCTCTAATTTTAGTCAGAGCAGTATATCCAGAATAATGTAAATATATTCACAATATTTGTGAAATAAAACCAAAAACAACCTGTTCCTATTCATGTAGATGTATTTTTCATAATTTTTTTTACCACTTTTTATTGTAGAAGAAGAAATACAGAAAATAAATATGACTCTACTCAGTCTACAGAGACGTAAACAGGTACTGGAAAATGCTCTATCAGTGATTACTTCTTCAACTGGGATAGAAGAAGTAGAGGGAATTCATGGTACTGACGCCCCTTATTGTCTTTTTATTGGTGAATCTGATCGTGTCACAGGACTTATTGAAACAGTAAATGAATTTAGAAGATGTCGAACTACTAATTGTAAAGGTACATGTATATTCATGTAATTTATTTCATTTTCAGAACTGCGTATTGACTTGAAATTTAGTGAATGATAGCTATGAAGTATTTGGTTCTTCATACATGTTGCAAATACCTTAGTGTTTGTATTGTTTTAGTTTCTGCTTGCACATGACAAGGAGTAGGGTCGGTCGTCCAACCACATGGATTTTCTTCGATTTACCCAATTGCTGAAGGCTCTGAACTGCAAGTAGATATTGTTATTGTTAGACCCAAAATGATCTTGATAGCTTTCCATGTATTGTTTTTATAAAGACACCCAATTGGTCATTTCAGGAGCACCCAAGGAAATAACTTATGGCCTAGAAATAACTTATGGCCTAAAGTGCACCCATTAGACAGCCAGACATTCCACCCAAATAATGTTTTTTAGTATTACGGAACAAGAATATTTTGATTATATTATATATGTTTTTGAGTTTCATTTTATTTAAAAATATACTACTACACATACTTATATTTTTTGTATTTGCAGGTGATTTAGTTCCACTGAAAGTTGAAACTTCTAGACACGGCTGTGGTATTGTGATTCAGTGGAGTTGTGATGGGTGTCAACAAAGCCATCTCAGATTTGACAGCCGCCTCTTGGAGTCCTCCCGAAGGTGTGTCGTCTCACTGTCCACTTGTGTAGCCTTTATTATATCTGGTTGTTTATTTGTCGATTACAACAAAGTTCTCCGTTTGGGCTTGGGCATGGATGCCTTGAACAAAAACTCATTTTCGCTAGTCATTGAACTCCTGCATAAACCTGTTGAAGAGATGTTATTTGAACAGTGTGAAGCCAATAAAACACAAATGAAAGATATGGACGAAAGCTTCATAGGATCATGGAAGCGTGCAGTAACATCATCTGATGGCGTATGGCAGACAAGAGGTTTTTTCTCAAAAAATGTTACGTTTTCTGTCTGGAACTACATCAATGGGGAACTTTTATACTTCCAGCATTTGTGCCAAAAGGGTACAGACAACATAATAGAAGAAGGACTGTATGGGGGTACTTCCAAGGCTGCAGAAGGCTTTGCTGCAGAAAATGTATTCCGGAAAGCCTCCGAAGAGGGGATGATCATAGAGGTCAACTGGCAGGATGCTGACAGCTCATCTGGGAAAGCTTTTGAAAAAGCTTTCGAAGGAGGATCATCTAAAGTTATGCTTTGTGGAGGTCATGTAAACAGGGCCCATACAAAAGTTTTGAAAGAGAGGATGAAGACGAAATCTTTTTCCGATGCATTTAAACGTCGCCACCAAGCTGAGTTTCCAGATGTGTTGACTGTAAAATGTGAATGTGAGAAAGGGAACCATAAAAAGAACTGTGGGTGTTTGAAAGAAAATTTTATTACACAGGCCAGGGTCAATCTCTTTTGTGCCATTTTTGAAGCCGATACGAGCCCAGAAAAGTTGAAAACAATTTTGTACCAGTTGGGTGAATACCATTCTAGAGATATTCACGAGTGGGATGGGGGGCATTGTTTGTTTTACCCGATTGTCGTTTGTTCATGCGGATCATGTGCAGATGAAGAGTTGAAATGTGATGGTAAGAAGTATTCATCCAGAGTCAAAGTGACATGTCCTCTTCATAGCCTAGCTTATGAGATAGAAATAAAGCAACGTGCGAAAGATGTGAATAAGATAATTCATCCAGATCTAGGTAAAGGCCACTCCAATATACCAGAAAGTGTACATAACATTCTAATACACTTTAGAAGTAAAAATTGGAATGTTCACCGGTTGCATTACTTTGTTTCGACAAATTTGGGTTTGTTACAAGCCAACTCAGTTTTTATGAACAACAACATAGGGACTGAGTATTGTTGGATTGGAGATTTGTATAAACGTTTAGGGTTACCTGTGTTGCCAAATTTAATCAAGGAATGGGAGATACAGATGAAACGCAAGATAAAACGCAGAGAATTCACGACATCAAATGCATACAGGGGAGCCAAGACATTACAGAAAAAGGCTCGTTCTTTAGAACAACTAGAGAGAAAGAAATGGCTAAATGCAAAATCGCTGCAGCACTCATATGGAACTGTCTCGGGTGACGAGGATGAGGAGAGTGATGATGATAGTAGTTTGTCAACATGTTCCGATCCCGAACAAACTCTGTCCGGAAATGCCATAGACACTTTCCAAAAGACTGTACCAAGTAAATCCAAATGTAAATGTGGATCTGTCACCCATAAACGGACTAGTCATAGAGATTGTTTGCTAAGAAGAAAATAGGTACGAGCAATGCAGTGTGAAAGTTGGTGGGGTTCACAGAGTGAAGAGGAATAGTGCATTCTGGAAAATACCATGTCTCAGTTTGGGTGTATCCTTGAATCTCAATCTGGCACTGTAGAGATGTCTGTGATGCAAATAATTACTTTTGATGTGCATGTCTTTGAGACTAATTCTTATGTTTTTTATGTCTTGCCACTTAGAGATGGACGAGATTGGCTTATTTTTTCAATTGTAAAATTCTGTAGCTAGTTCTTGTAAAGAAAAATATATAGATTCCCCACTGTACATATGTAGTATATTGTCAATAAATAGACCTTCATTTTTGTGAATAAACAATCTTTATGTATGTGAAAATGTTCACAAAATATCCAAAAAACGAGGGCCAGAAAATTATGTGGGCTCCTAAAATGTTTCGACCTCCAAAGGGCCTTTATCAATCAACCCAAGATACATTTAGTGTAGCAATATAGACAAGGAATGAGGAGATAAGATATAGTTTGATGTTTCTAAACATATTCACATATATGCAGGTGTGTACTGATTTCAACTAACATTTGATTGACATATTGGTAGATAAAAAAGGGTATAGTTCCGTAACGTACTGGTTATATCTTTCAACAAAATACATGTGGGTCGGAATATTCCTATTGCATCATTTGGCTTAATTTAACCAATCATTACGTCGATTGCACAGGTTCATGGTCATGAACACGCACGGGTCTGCGTGATACCATTGCGGCTATAAAGGAAGCTATAGTATGTCTTTAAATCAGACTTCGATTAGATTCCAGAGGGTTACCATCTAAGAGTCCTAGGCACCGCGAGGTGTCTAGGTTGAGAAGAGTTTAGTTGGCATTGACTGTAATTGTAATATGCTTGTATTTATACCTATGCTACATAAAAGGTAAAAACGAACTGTTGCATTGTTATAACTGAAGAAGACAAACGTCTTAAGAAACCAGTAAGAAGTAAACACAACGTGAAGGAGAAGAAAAGACGATCTGAGATAAATCCTAGACGATCACAAGGCTAACGGTAATATGTAGCAAAAACAAGATGCATGGGTCATACGTAGGATGTGGCGACCGGACCGGTTATCACACGCTCTCCGCGTCAAACAAAAAGACCCATGGTGCTACATATTCCATTGGGTGCCGTGACGAAGTTTCAACCTTTAGGGTAAGCAGCAACTTTTAGAAGAAGACGAATACATATACGATTTGGTGCCGTAACAGTTTCGACCTTTAGGGTTAATATCAACTTTAGAAGAAGAAGAAGAAAACATATTTGATTTGGTGCTGTAACACAGTTTCGACATTTGGGTTACGAAGTTGTTTTAGAAGAAGAATACCTATTTGTAGACGTTCAGCGAAGAAAAATCAACCGTACCATCCAGAGACGGAGAAAATTTTTGGTGGAAATACGAAAACCTGATGATGATATTCGGAAAAAATCTTGGTAAATAAATTTTGTTTGTTAAATTAGATATGTTACATTTGTTAAAAGACCACTTAATATTAATTTAAGTTTAAAAATCTAATTAGAAACAAAATTGTAAAAATTTAACTGTTAGAGAATAAGGGATGTTCATTCATAAGTTTTGATGGACAGGTTTGGTAAACAATATAATATCACTGGTTATCGGGTTAACATGACCTGTAGTAAATTCGAGTAATTAAAGTTAAAGAGAGTCTCTACGGAGTAGGTTTTAAAACAAACAAAATTTTCTTTGATATAACTACGAATTAATAAAAATAAAGAAACGGAGTAGGGAATATAACCAAGGCATAATAAATAATGATAAAGAAACGGAATAGGACTAAAATAGGAACTAGTGTTGTCTCCGGATTGCAGTGGTAAGATGGCAGATCCAAGCATGACGTTTGTGAGTGTTTAACTCCAGTTTTCAAGTTGGCCATGCTCTCTACTGTAATTCGTTAATATGTGTTATTTGTTGTTTCGTATTTAATATAATTTTTGAGATCCTTGTCCAAAGTCTCAAGAATTAGGATTTTAGTCGAGTTAGGCTAAATGTGGGTAGTTCAGCTTTTGACTAAAAGGTTGAATTGCTATTATTGTTTGTGTTTTGTGTCGTCCATGTATGTGGTGCGATACGTAGAGTAATGTAATTTTGAAGCTCTAGTCCAAGGTTTCAAAGATTACGATAATTTAACTTTTGAAAAAAAAGAAAGTTGGGTTATGTTAAAATCCCAGGTGGTTAAAAATCTAGGGATGTAGGTATAGTTTTCCTGGAAAAAAACCCTAAAATTATAGGCTCGTTAATTTGTGAGATTATCGCATACGAGTTTTATAGGAGTTTAAGGTGAGGATATGCGGTAGATTTTGTCCGTATATAACTATTAACTATGTGTCATTACATTTTTGCTTTAGAAACGTAATATATAGGCTACGTTTAATATATTTTTGTTGTTATACGCTGTCGACATAATAGGCGATGATTAGAATGTGTAATTTGTCATTAGGTCGAATTACTACAAACACTAGGTTCTAACACCTGTGTTAATGTATATAGAATATAATATATATTGGATATAGTATTATATGTGTAGTAAAAAGCTCGATATATTTTGGTTGTCGTGTTTAAAAATACAGACTGGTGTTCTGAGTGAGTGAAGTGCACGTCACTTACTTTGGACTCAGTTCTAGATAAAGTAGATAATATGGAGTGTCATTCATATACGGGCCATATTTGATTGACATTCTTGATTATGTAACACTGGTAGTCAAAATAGAAATTGAAATTGTAAATGATTAGGTCAAAAAGGTCACATTACTGATAAGTGAATTATAAAATAATCATGGGGGAATTCTAAAACACAAACGGAAATTACAAAATGAAAACGCAATTACAAAATTATAAACTATTCACTTACTCAGTTCAGGTCACGAGGTCAAAGTTAATTTGGAGATTTATAATTAAAGAGACACATCAAAGTTTATTAATAGTTAAATAAAGTTTAATTGTAATTAAGAGTAAGAGTTACTTATAAGTTTTAGGAAAAATATATTAATATAAAATAAGGTTTAAAAAAAAATTTAGTAATAGTTAGTTCTTGGTCTGATGGCAATGACATGTTTGATTGACGAATGAGATTGTACAAGCCAATCTTAGAAGATAAAAAGAAAGTTTTCAACTTGACACTATGGTAGCTGAAAAGGACAACTACAGAGGCAAGGAAAAATGGTTTATCAGTTTACCAAATTGAGATTTCCAGAATTTAAAGTGAAACTGAACTTTAAAAATTTGAAGTGATGTGTTATTGTGTTTTGAAATTAGGACACTTGAAGATTTAAAAAAGACAATTTGTGTTTTCTGTGTTTAGGTTTGGGCTTAGTGAATTTTCATAGGACTTTGCGATAGTTTTTGCATGCGATTTTTTATGTTTGATTATTTGTGTTTTTCTTCCACAGCTCTGTTGTATTGTAATCATTTATATTTTCCTGATGCGTGCATACTTAGTTAGAATATCTATATTCTATATATATTCTTAAAGGGGGAAGTAGTGTAGCAATATAGACAAGGAATGAGGAGATAAGATATAGTTTGATGTTTCTAAACATATTCACATATATGCAGGTGTGTACTGATTTCAACTAACATTTGATTGACATATTGGTAGATAAAAAAGGGTATAGATCCGTAACGTACTGGTTATATCTTTCAACAAAATACATGTGGGTAGGAATATTCCTATTGCATCATTTGGCTTAATTTAACCAATCATTACGTCGATTGCACAGGTTCATGGTCATGAACACGCACGGGTCTGCGTGATACCATTGCGGCTATAAAGGAAGCTATAGTATGTCTTTAAATCAGACTTCGATTAGATTCCAGAGGGTTACCATCTAAGAGTCCTAGGCACCGCGAGGTGTCTAGGTTGAGAAGAGTTTAGTTAGCATTGACTGTAATTGTAATATGCTTGTATGTATACCTATGCTACATAAAAGGTAAAAACGAACTGTTGCATTGTTATAACTGAAGAAGACAAACGTCTTAAGAAACCAGTAAGAAGTAAACACAACGTGAAGGAGAAGAAAAGACGATCTGAGATAAATCCTAGACGATCACAAGGCTAACGGTAATATGTAGCAAAAACAAGATGCATGGGTCATACGTAGGATGTGGCGACCGGACCGGTTATCACACGCTCTCCGCGTCAAACAAAAAGACCCATGGTGCTACATTACATGTATACAGTTATCTCTCTCCATTAAAATATTTCCAATCCCCATTCGAAACATTTTATGAGCCATCAGGGTCTCTGTTTAATTATAGTAGTCTTGTCAGATTCTAATTTCGGGTATCGAAATGCATTTGGATGGGAATGCCACTCATCTGGAGAACTGTATCCTGTGGTGGGGGTTGGATGGTCGAATGGTTAGTGCATCCGCATTGTATCATAATGTCTGTCATTGAGTCAACTTGCTTGGTTGGGCATGACAAGGAGTTTGGTCGCCTGTCTAACTCATGGATTTTCTACAGTTTCCTCCCACTGCTAAAGTCCCTGAGACGCAAACGAAAATTATTGAAATAGGATTGAACCATGTACTGACTACTTATAATGAATAATAAGTTGAAAAAGTTCTAAGTGAACAATTCTTATTACTGCCCCACTGCTTGTTTCTTTGAACCCCTTCCACAGGTACGTGTATGAGACAAGTTTTATAGAAGTTATATAGATACGCAATGTTTGCAACTTGCTCCGCTTTGCAAACTTCACAATTTTTGGATGAAACCATCCCTATGCTGCACTCCCTATTGTAGTTCCAGAGCTGTCATTGACAATTGGTGTATTCAAGATTCCTGCAAATATTTGCACTGGTAGGCTGATTTCAATTACTTTGCATTACAAAGGTTATTTTTGTGGATGGAATAAATGAGAATGACATCCCAAGGCACTGACAAATCTATTTTTTCCTCATTTGCTGTTATAACCAGAAAAAAGAGTTATCGGTTCATACATTTTTATTTCATACATATTTATGTTATCGAGGCCACTTGGCCTTGGCCATATCCTTGAGTGTCACATGGTATGCCTGTAAATAGAAAAAAAGAATATTTTGTAAGTAAAATAGAGTATTGTTTTTCACAGGTTATCATTAGATGGCTCAATAAATGACTGACACCTTCATAATATATAGTAGGCCTACATACATGTATACACCTAATAAGGAACAATTATCAAGAAATACTTACATTGGGAGCATCGCGATGCTCTGCATCGTGAGCTCCAACAGGGGATGGCTCTGGGAACCGATCCCTGATGAAGCTCACGATGACGGGCGGGTAAACAAATGTACTCCTACCCCCACCAACTTTGGCTCCATACTGAAAATTAAAAAAAGGACACATTATTTGGTATGCAGGAGTGATACAATTGAGCTCCAAATGGCTGTTGAAATAAAAGCCTGATTCCATAAATATTTGGAATTAATATAACTAATCACAACAAATTTACCTTTAGAATCCCATATATCCGCCTATAGACGTCCCTCCGACTATTGCCATAGCTGGCCAGAATGGTTCTGAGGCCCGGTGGCAGTTCGTGACTAAAATTAGAAAAAAAAACATTAGAATAGATAAGAACATTAGAACCTTTAAATTCAGTGTGCTTTGCAATACGACTAGAAATGCCAAATGTAATGAATGCATCCATAAATAATAAATATTCTAGGTCACACAATTCAATGGAAGTTTTAATACTTGAAATTAGTGCCGTTTTGCAGCAACATGAACATGCGGCCATAATATTGCTTGCATTTATGAAGCGATATTTTGTTTTATAAGTAGAAATCGTTCTCTAAATAACAGAAAAGATGGTCTCTAAAATAAGCATTTGCATATATTTCCATCTAAGTAACTTGTCATTTCGTTTTAACTTACCCTTTATCGTGGAACGCACGCTCCACCGGCCTCAGGCTTGCTGTATTGACATTTGTTGCCATTTTGCTTTTCCCGGCTAACCACGTGACTGTGACGTTCGCAACAACATCGGTACTATTTTTAGATCAACCAAGGTCGGGGATACCCTTTCTTTGACCTACTATCCTGACTTATCCGGCGAATTGAACGTTTATTTCTTTTTACGATTTATGTTTTTAGGGGTAAAGGAATCAGGTAGTAAAGTATCACCGAGATATAGTTCGGAAAATTAGTGCGAATCTTAGACATGGCAACGCCCTTAAGATTAAATAGTGACTTGAGATACATCATTGGCAATTATCAATCAACTAATCATTAATCCGAGACAATTGATTAGTATTACTCGTCGACGTGATCCGGATTATCAGCCAGTTGATTAATTAAGCTTTCATATTACATATGAAAGCTTATTGTTTCTGTTAAAGTTATTAAGCTTACATATGAAAGCTTATTGTTTCTGTTCAAGTTATTATTATTATTTTTTTTTTTGTGTGTGTGTTTTCTGCAAATCGGATTTCTCAGAATCTATCCATAGGATCTTTCTGAAATTTTGACCTACCCCCCCCCAAAAAAAAAATGGGGTGCGAACGTTGTTTAAATATATTTTCAAAACGTTTTACGAATCCGAAATCACCGAATTTTACGAACAAAAAAACTGACAATGCATAGTCGTAACTTTGTTATTTTTTGACTGATCTTACTAATTCTTTTTTCTTTGAATACCTTAAAAAAATCATTTTCATCTGCACTTTCACATTTTTGAATTTCGAAAATTCGTCGCTGTGATTTCGAACCGGAAGTTTAGACCAATTTGACAACTTCTTTAATAGTTGTACGATCTTCATGAAATTTTGTATATAAGTAGATCCTACGGATGTGATTTCAAAAATATAATTAAAAATTTTCAAAATTATCTCCCCTTGACGAAATTAAGGATCAAAATTTTCCAAAAAATCATCGAAATATAGATTAGAATAACCTGATTTTTTTTTTGGATACTAGATAAGTAATAACTGATTTGTACACAAAATATGAAGTTTGTCGATCGAACCGGAAGTGCCACCATCTTGAAACGTGAAAAATCCCTAAGGCTTTTTTGCTATTTACAGACACGGGGGTTATATTTTCTGAATCCTTGAAGGTTGGCACAAAAATCCCTGGGAGCAGAATTTTGATTTAGGTCTACTGATGGATTCCATTTTGAAGTGAATATGAAAAGTAGTAGCAATTTGAAGGGCCGAGAATTTGAAACACAATAACTCTCCTTCTAATTAAGCTAGAATGTTCAAACTTGGTGTAGACGTTCACTAGGTCAATGTCATGATTGAGTTTAAAGATGAGCATTTTCTGCTTAGGGTAAGCAGAGATAAATATGCTGATTTGTTGATTCTTTAGGGCACGATAACTTCGGTTATAATGAAGAGAGGGTTGTGAAACTACTGTCAATAGAGAGTCTAAAAGCTAGCCCGTTGTGTGAAATCATTGTATCAGGGATAGCATAAAAAAGAGATCGAAAATCCTAAAAGTCGTATTTTTACGATTTTGAGCATTTTTAAAGTTCCCTTTCTCTTAAATCAACATAATATTTTTAGGGAACTTCTTCTACAAAGAGTCTTATCGATAGTCTTTTATATGAAACCATCGATCAACAGTCCAAAATATCAGGAGTAGAAGAATAAAAGGATCGAAAATCGAAAACTGCACCCTTTCATTGTTAAGCGAAACATGCAGCGTGGGTGACTAAAATTTGAACATTTAGTCATCGTATAGAGCTTATTCAACAGTATCGAATTCCAACTGCTTAGGGATATTTTACGTGCACTTTAATGTGTACACGGAACCTTGGTTTTCAGTCCCATCCGAACGACTAGACATCTGTCCTTGTCAGGCCCTCCGTTGTGCCTCACTGACAAGAGGGAACCACGCCGGAAAATCTAGATGAACTTTCTCGGTGCAGAACTTTCAATTCACGCCAAACGTTTATTGCATACGATTAAGCTGGTCAGTTGGAGCTTATTTTCAAAAGTTTTGTAATAATAGGTTGGTAATTAAAGTACCGTGCAAATTAAACTGTTAAAATAGAAAATTTCGCCCGGTTGAAATGTTTCTCGCTGTAGGTGAGCAATTTCCCAAATTTAGGGAGGTTGCGTGGCTGAATGGTTAGCACCTGCGCTCTGTATCGTAACGTCATTGAGTCAACTGGCGTTGTTTCGATTGAAATGCCCCGTTGAAATGTTTCTTGCTATAAGTCAGCAATTTCCCGATTTTAGGGAGGCTGAATGACTGAATGGATAGAATACGTGCGCTGTGTCGTAACGTCTGTCATTGAGTCAACCGGCGTCGTTTCGATTTCAAGGTTGCACGTGACATGGAGTATGGTGTCCAACCTCGTGGGTTTCCTCCGTGTCCTTCGGTTTCCTCCCACTCCTGAAGACTAATACGCGCAAGGGAAGTTTTTCAACAAAATTAAAAAACATATGTTAGTCCCGAAATGACCTAGTTTGTGTCGAATGGACGTTAAATCGCATTTCTCTCCTTCTGTTTTATTTTTAAAGTTTTGTGATAATCGGTTGGTAATCCATGGTACTGTAAAAGAGATAAAACAGAAAATTTCGCCCGGTTGTAATGTTTCTCACTTTAAAGTCAGCAATTTGCCGATTTTAAGGGGCAAACGTTTATTGCAAACGATTAAGCTGGTCAGGGGGAGCTTATTTTTAAAAGTTTTGTAATATTCGAAAATTCGACGCAGTGATTTCGAACCGGAAGTTGAGACCAACTTGACAACTTCTTTAATAGTTGTACGATTTTCATGAAATTTAGTATGTAAGTAGACATTACTGATGCGACTTGAAAAATGACTTTTAAAATTTTCTAAATTATCTCCCCTTGGTGAAATTAAGAATCAAATTTTTCAAAAAAATAATCGAAATAAAGGTCAGAATGACCTATTTTTTTTCTTTTCGATACTAGACAAGTAATTACTGATTCGTACACAAAACATGGAGTTTGTCGATCGAACCGGAAGTGCCACCATCTTGAAACGTGAAAAAACAATAGAACGTGCGATATTGCACTTACAGACATGGGACTTACATTTTCTGAATCCTTGAAAGAAAACCTAAAAAACGTTCAGAATTTTGATTTATGTCAGCTGATGGTCGCCATTTTGAATTGAATATGAAACATAATGAAAAATCGACATTTACGGACTTGTAAACAAACACAATATGGCATAGTATGTTCAATGCGTCTCCTATGTCTAAAATTTAATACATTTCGGGATACGGGTCCAAATTTTGGTATTTGTATATTTCAAAAATTCGAATTTCGCCTTTGATGTTTTCGTGCCGACAAAGTTGTTTACGAGTGAAAAATCACATTAATTTCGCTAGATTGTGACCGATTTTAATGATTTATTTTTTCTTGTTCGGATTATTTATATGACCCGTGACATGTGACAGGAAGTGACTGTGAATATGAAAGCTTTCATATCTGCATGGGACAGTAGCAGATCTAGTTATTATTATTTTTTTTGTGTGTGTGTTTTCTGCAAATCGGATTTCTTAGAATCTATCCATAGGATACTTCTGAAATTTTGACCTACCCCCCCCCCCCCCCCCCCCCCAAATAAAAAGTGGGGTGCGAACGTTGTTTAAATATATTTTCAAAACGTTTTACGAATCCGAAATCACCGAATTTTACGAACGAAAAAACTGACAATGCATAGTCGTAAATTTTTTGAGCGATCTTACTAATTCTTTTTTCTTTGAATACATCGAAAAAAATCATTTTCATCTGCAGTTTCACATTTTTGAATTTCAAAAATTCGTCGCTGTGATTTCGAACCGGAAGTTTAAACCAGTTTGACAACTTCTTTAATAGTTGTACGATCTTTATGAAATTTAGTATATAAGTAGAGCCTAGCGATGTGATTTCAAAAATATAATTATAAATTTTCAAAATTATCTCCCCTTGACGAAATTAAGTATGAAATTTTTCAAAAAAATCATTAAAATATAGGTCAGAATGACCTGATTTTTTTTGGATACTAGATAAGTAATTACTGATTTGTACACAAAATATGAAGTTTGTCGATCGAACCGGAAGTGCCGCCAACTTGAAACGTGAAAACTTCCGAAGGCTTTTTTGCTATTTTACTTACAGACACGGGGGTTATATTTTCTGAATCCTTGAAGGTTGGCCCAAAAATCGCGGGAGCAGAATTTTGATTTAGGTCTACTGTTGGATTCCATTTTGAAGTGAATATGAAAAGTAGAAGCAATTTGAAGGGTCGGGACTTTGGAACACAATTACTCTCCTTCTAATTAAGCTAGAATGTTCAAACTTGGTGTAGACGTTCACTAGGTCAATGTTATGATTGAGTTTAAAGATGAGCATTTTCTGCTTAGGATAAGCAGAGATAAATATGCTGATTTGTTGATTCTTTAGGGCACGATAACTTCGGTTATAATGAATAGAGGGTGGTGAAGGGATAATGACAAAACTTTTTAAACGCAAAGTGGTTTCCGAAGCGAAACTAGCTGAAAAAAACGAATTTGGCCAAAAAAAATTTCTAAAATGGATTTTTCACTTGGTGGCCGGCAACACTTCGATGAAAAATGAGTTTTTCGATCGAATAAATGAGTATTACGTAATATATGGCTTCTGATATGTGAAATTATATAGTTTTTCGGGTCGCTGAATTCAGGTATGCCAGCAAAATTTAATTTTTGGAAATCCAAGATGGCCGAAATTCAAAATGGCCACCAGAAATTATCCAAAATGGCCGATTTTTTTGATAATAGTCATTTTTGTCTTAGATATGGCTTCTTGTATGTCGTTCCTATGTTTTTCGGTGTCACTAATATGAAAATAACTACTAAAATTAATTTTTGAAATCCAAGATGGCGGCCAAATATTTCCCAAAATGGCCGATGTTAAAGATATTCGTCTTTTTTGTCTTAGATACGACTTGTAATATGCCAGTTCTATGTTTTTCGGTGTCACTAATATGAAAATAGCTACTAGAATTAATTTTAGAAATCCAAGATGGAGGAAATTCAAAATGGCGGCCAAATATTCCCCAAAATGGCCGATGTTACAAATATTGGTCATTTTTTTCTTAGATGCGACTTGTAATGCCAGTTCTGTTGTTTTCGGAGTTACCCTTGAATAATGATACCAGAATGCTCACTCCAACGGTTTCAGCCATTTTTTAAAAGGCGGCGGCCATCTTGAATTGTGGACCAATCAGCATATTTGTTGCGGACTGGAGGCTAGACAAAATCTGACCGGACCACACCCAGGGTGAATGTCCGGTCAGATTTTGCCTGGGATCAAGTTCCCATTGTCGAGCTGGCTAGAAAATTTCTAAGGAATCGCTATACTCTAACATAAATGTATTTACGACTAGTTATCACGAAAGTCATGTAGCGCAATGCCTTTTTTCGTTTTCGGTAGTCATCGGATTAGGTAGGTATCACTAAAATTTTTGATCATCATCATTGTCGCTACTGAGGTCTTCGTCTGTTCTTCTTGTGCTTTAGCTAGTTTCCACTGCTGATGAAAAGCAGTATTTGCGATTGCAACAGTACATGTAATTCCAAGTTCACATCCATTCACAGTTCGACCAGGCCTGCTCTTCTTAGGCGAAACAATTTCTTTTGTAGATAGTAGTACTTGTTCCATATGTTCGTGTTTCATATCTTCTCGTTTCATATCATCTCGTTCCATCTCTGCGGACCGTTTCTTTTGTTGTTCATAGTAGTCTCTTCGTTTGTTTTGTTTCTGCTTTTTTGCCCAATTTAGTGGTACGGTTTTTGTACAAGTGGCAACACAATCTCCTCGACAGTTATCCATATAAAATGTATCATCATCAGATGGCATACGGACACAGTAATGAGAGGCTGTATTCATGAAACATGGTTCTCAAAAGTAGATGAAATTAATCAAAGAATGACTAAATGAGCATTCGATATTAGAGCAAAAAACTCAGCTTTCGATAAAGCCTTGAGCACAATACTGTTTCTGTATGGCGTCTGATGACGAGGCATTTTATAGGGATAACTGCCATGGGGACTGCCATGCCACTTGCTAGATGTTACCGGTACGGAGCTTGGTAGATTATAGATTCACAACCAACAACTATGGTAATAGCGAATACTGTTTTTCACCAACAATGGACACGAGCTAAAGTACAAGAAGAAACAGAAGAAGGCCTCAGTAGTGACAATGGTGATGATCAAAAAATTTAATTCGATAACTACCTACATCGGAAGAGGGAATAGTGCTACATAACTTTCGTGATTACTAGTCGTAAATGCATTTCAATTTACCTTCGCGGCACTTCTTTTTTAAACTTATAATTGTTGCAAAATATATAACTGACAAAAATGAATCAGTGGTTACCATCGGTTTAGATGACACCACAAACGATGCCGAGCATAAGAGTCTTCACTGTAAAAAAATGTCTATGTAAAACATATTACCATTTCCGAACCAACAGGAGAGGTAAATTCTAAACAACTGGATATACAGAAAACGCTTTTCATGTGAAATGGTGAAAAAGGGTACTGGGCAGGGTGCATTGACTTTCTGAAATTATTTTTGACCACAAAATTGAATTCAGTAAGACTGAAACTCTATTTGGTACATTTGAAAAGAAATATTCACAAGAAAAATGAAGGTTTTCCTGAAAATCCGCCATTTTGGAATCCAGTTTGCCCGCCATTTTGATTTTTCGCCATCTATTTGCCCACCATTTTGAATTTCCGACATCTATGATTTGCTAAATGAATTTTTGAGACCAGAATTGAATTCAGAGACCCCGAAAAACATATAAAAGTCCTATCCAACAGAAAAAATGACGATTAATTTCAGATTTTGGAGACAATTTTGGTCGCCATTTTGAATTTCCGCCATTTTAAATTTTCTAAATTCATTTTGGAGACCAGGATTGAATTACGACACCTCAAAAACCATATAAAGGACAAACTAGAAGCCATACCAAACAGAAAAAATAACAATTAATTGAAAATCGGCCATATTTGGCCGCCATTTTGAATTTCCGCCATCTTGGATTATCGTAATCCATTCTTCAGACCAGAATTGAATTCAACCACCCTGGAAACCATATAAAAGTCATATTAGAAGACATATCTTATGAGTTACTGATTAGTTATATGAGAAAATGCCATTTTTTTTACTAAATATGGTAGCCATTTTGAAAAAATGGCCGGCACCAAGTGACCAATTCATTTTTTGACAAAAATTTTGTCAAATTTGTTATTTTCAGTATATTTCGCCTCTAAAACCACTTTGCGTTTAAAGAATTTTGAAAAAAACTATGTGTGAAATCATTGTATCATTGTTTTTAAATGTCAGGGATAGCAGAAAAAATCCAAAAAGTCGTATTTTTACGATTTTGAGCATTTTTAAAGGTCCTCTTCTCTTCAATCAACATAATATTTTTGGGGAACTACTTTTTTTTTTGATATTTTTGAACATTTTCCATGTTTTTGATTTAAAATGTGGTATGTGTTTTTTTTAAAATTGATAAAAAATTTACCAAAAAATATCTTCTTCACGTCTACATAAACATCTTCATTCTGGCCTTCATTTCTTAGAAATTGACAAAAAACGGGAGCTGGTAGGCAAAAATGGATATAACGTCGGCGGCCATCTTTGATGACGTCATAGCGGAATAACCTACCACGTGGTGAGTGTCCACCCAAGTTTAAAATATTTATTTAGGCACTAACTAAACATTCCTACAAAAAAATTCTCCCTACTCAAACTTTCCTACAGAACCATAGTCAGATTCCGGATTATAGCCCGTTGTGTGAAATCATTGTATCATTGTTTTTAAATGTCAGGGATAGCAGAAAAAATCCAAAAAGTCGTATTTTTACGATTTTGAGCATTTTTAAAGGTCCTCTTCTCTTCAATCAACATAATATTTTTGGGGAACTACTTCTACAAAGAGTCTTATCGATAGTCTTTTATATGAAACCATCGATCAACAGTCCAAAATATCAGGAGTAGAAGAATAAAAGGATCGAAAATTGAAAACTGTACCCTTTCATTGTTAAGCGAAACATTCAGCGTGGGTGAGTCAAGGGTGACTACAATTTGCACATTTAGTCATCGTATAGAGCTTATTCAACAGTATCGAATTGCAACTGCTTAGGGATATTTTACGTGCACTTCAATGTGTACACGGGACCTTGGTTTTTCGTCCCATCCGAACGACTAGGCAGCTGTCCTTGTCAGGCCCTCCGTTCTGCCTCACTCACAAGAGGGAACCACGCCGGAAAATCGAGATGAACTTTCTCGGTGCAGAACTTTCAATTCACGCCAAACGTTTATTGCATACGATTAAGCTGGTCAGTTGGAGCTTATTTTCAAAAGTTTTGTAATAATCGGTTGGTAATTGAAGTACCGTGCAAATTCCGGTTGAAATGTTGCTTGCTATAAGTGAGCAATTTCCCGATTTTAGGGCTGAATGACTGAATGGTTAGCAGACGCGCGCTTTGTCGTAACGTCTGTCATTGAGTCAACCGGCGTCGTTTCGATTTCCAGCTTGCACGTGACATGGGGTATGGTGTCCAACCTCGTGGATTTTCTCTGTGTCCTTCGATTTCCTCTGTGTCCTTCAATTTCCTCCCACTCCTGAAGAACAGTAGACGTAAGGGAAGTTTATAAATAAAATTAAAAAATATATATTAGTCCCGAAATGACCTAGTTTGTGTCGAATGGACGTTAAGCCGCATTTCTCTCCTTCTGTTTTATTTTCAAAGTTTTGTAATAATCGGTTGGTAATCCATGGTACTGTAAAAGTGATAAAACAGAAAATTTCGCCCGGTGGAAATATTTCTCGCTGTAGGTCCGCAATTTGCCAAATTTAGGGAGGTTACGTGGCTGAATGGTTAGCACCTGCGCTCTATATCGTAACGTCTGTCGTTGTTTCGATTGAAATTGTCCGGTTGAAATGTTTCTTGCTATAAGTCAGCAATTTCCCGATTTTACGGAGGTTGAATGGCTGAATGGTTAGCATGTGCGCGCTGTATCGTAACGTCTGTCATTGAGTCAACCGGCGTCGTTTCGATTTCCAGGTTCCATGTGACATGGAGTATGGTGTCCAACCTCGTGTGTTTTCTCCGTGTCCTTCGGTTTCCTCCCACTCCTAAAGACCCGTACGTGCAAGGGAAGTTTTTAAATAATGTCCTAGTTTGTGTGGAATGGACGTTAACCTGCATTTCTCTCTTTCTCTTTTATTTTTAAAGTTTCGTAATAATCGGTTGGTAATCAGAGGTACTGTAAAAGTGATAAAACAGGAAATTTCGCCCTGTTGTCAAGTTTCTCACTTTAAAGTCAGCAATTTGCCGATTTTAAGGGGCAAACGTTTATTGCGAACGATTAAGCTGGTCAGGGGGAGCTTATTTTTAAAAGTTTTGTAATATTCGAAAATTCGTCGCTGTGATTTCGATCCGGAAGTTGAAACCAACTTGACAACTACTTTAATAGTTGTACGATTTTCATGAAATTTAGTATGTAACTAGACATTACTGATGCGACTTGAAAAATGACTTTTAAAATTTTCTAAATTATCTCCCCTTGGTGAAATTAAAAATCAAATTTTTTAAAAAAATAAAGGTCAGAATAAGGTCGAAATAAAGGTCAGAATGACCTAAAAAAAATTTTCGATACTAGACAAGTAATTACTGATTCGTACACAAAACATGGAGTTTGTCGAACCGGAAGTGCCACCATCTTGAAACGTGAAAAAACAATAGAACTTTTGCGATATTGCACTTACAGACATGGGAGTTACATATGTACGTTTTCTGAACCCATGAAGGAAAACCTAAAAAACGTTCAGAGCAGAAACACAACAGGGCATAGTATGTTCAATGCGTCTCCTATGTCTAAAATTTAATACATTTCAATTTTAGGATAGACGGGATACGGGTGGAATTTTTGGTATTTGAATATTTCAAAAATTCGAATTTCGCTATGATGTTTTTCGTGCCGACAAAGTTGTTTACGAGTGAAAAATCACATTAATTTCGATAGATTGTGACCGATTTTAATGATTCATTTTTTTCTTCTTCGGATTATTTATATGACCCATGACATATGACAGGAAGTGACAGTGAATATGAAAGCTTTCATATCTGCATGGGACAGTAGCAGATATAGTTTATTATTGTGTTTAGCCACGTGATTAACACTCAATAATGGTTAATACATGATAAATACAATTAGAATTTTAAGATTTTTTTCCGCCAGTTCTCAAAATGAATCGCCAGTACCGTCAAACTTTACCGCAAAAATCAAATTTTAATCGCCACTTTCGTATTTTTATCGCAAATTGCGACTTTGGTGACCGACAGTGTGAGCCCTGTATAGGAAGAATAACAAGTCGCTCACAACAAAATCGTAAAATAATGAGTTTAGGTAAAAAGGTTGAGCTACTGTTTTAGAGTATTTTATTGTTTTAAAGAGACACGTTAAGGGTTGTTCATAGTTAAATGAAAGTTTAATTTTAAATAAGACTAATAAAATTAGGATTTAATAATGCCAGACTAATATTAAAATAAAGTTTTAAATTAAGAATAATTAATTATTGGTCTAATGCATTGAAATGCTTTGATTCGACGGATGAAATGCACGATGGGTGTCCACACTATGTGGCTAAGGCGTTTGCCTGCTAGCCATGAGGTCGGTTGTTCGATCCCTGCATTGGCCAAGAAAGTTCATCTCGATTTTCTGGCGTGTCCCCCCCCCCCCCCCCGCCGTGTACACATTGGAGTGTACGTAAAAGATCCCTTAGCAGTTGGAATTCGATACTGTTGAATAAGCTCTATACGATGTCTAAATGTGCAGATTGTAGCCACCCACACTGCATGTTTTGCTTTACAATGAAAGGGGGCCGTTTTCAATTTTCGATCCTTTCATTCTTCTACTCCTGATATTTTGGACTGTTGGTCGATGGTTTCATATAAAAGACTACCGATAAGACTCTTTCTAGAAGAAGTTCCCCAAAAATATTATGTTGACTTTAAGAGAAAAGGATCGTTAAAAATGCTCCAAATCGTAAAAATACGACTTTTTGGATTTTCGATCTCTTTTTTTCTGCTATCCCTGATATTTAAATGATACAATGATTTCACACAACAGGCTAGCTATTAGACTTTCTATTGACAAGAGTTTCACCGCCCTCCCTTCATTATAACCGAAGTTATCGTGCCCTAAAGAATCAACAAATCAGCATGCTTATCTCTGCTTACCCTAGGCAGAAAATGCTTATCTTTAAACTCAATCATGAAATTGACCTAGTGAACGTCTACACCAAGTTTGAACATTCTAGCTTAATTAGAAGGATAGTTATTGTGTTCCAAAGTCTCGCCCCTTCAAATTGCTACTACTTTTCATATTCACTTCAGAATGGCAACCATCAGTTGACCTAAATCTAAATTCTGCTCCCTGCGTTTTTTTGGGGCCATCCTTTAAGGATTCAGAAAATATAAATCCCGTGTCTGTAAGTAAAATAGCAAAAAAGCCTTAGGGATTTTTCACGTTTCAAGATGGTGGCACTTCCGGTTCGATCGACAAACTTCATATTTTCTGAACAAATCAGTAATTTCTTATCTAATATCAAAAATAAAAATCAGGTCATTCTGACCTATATTTCGATGATTTTTTTGAAAATGTTGATCCTTAATTTCGTCAAGGGGAGATAATTTAAAAAATTTCTAATTATATTTTTGAAGTCACATCGGTAAGATCTACTTATATACTAAATTTCATGAAATCGTACAACTATTAAAGAAGTTGTCAAATTGGTGTAAACTTCCGGTTCGAAATCACAGCGACTGATTTTCGAAATTCGAAAATGTGAAACTGTAGATGAATTTGATTTTTTTCAAGGTATTCAAAGAAAAAAGAATTAGTAAAATCGGTCAAAAAATAACAAAGTTACAACTATGCATTGTCAGTTTTTTCGTTCGCAAAATTCGGTGATTTCGGATTCACAAGCCACGCAGTGTGAAACCATAATTAGGTAGATTTAGACCACCGTCTGCTTTTGTTTTGATAAGAGTTGTGTACTTAACACGGGGTGGCTTGCCTCGCCAGAGAAATTTATTGATAAGTGATGTGATTTCACGCTCTACAGCGTCTGGTAACGGTAAAACACTCGCTGTATACCACAGTTTTGATAACAAGAGGGATTGTATCACAGTCACTTTACCTGCAAGGGTAATACGTCGCCTGCTGCATAGAAGTTAACCTTATTGTCCCAGTTCAAACTATTACAGACATTTTTATTCGATCCCAAATAAACACCTAAAATTTCTATAGAATCAGATACAACTTTAACATCAGTATTATAATCATAGTCCAAATATTCGCTTTTACCTATAGGCCGTAATTCTGACTTAGATGTATTGATTTTTGCTCCGGAAGCTGAGCTATATATATCTAAAACCTTAAAAACAGAATTGACAGAGTCTATATTGCATAAAGTTAAATTAGTATCATCGGCACGTTGGTATATTAAGGAGACAACATCAGAATTATATATGGGCATTCCTTTTAAAGGAGATTGCTTAATTAACAAATTTAAAGGCTCTGCTGTGATAACATATAAAATTGCTGATAAAGGACAACCCTGTCTAACAGATCTCACTACTATAAAAATTGGAGATAAACGGCCATTGCATTTAACTGTACTATATATATCTGAGTATAAAGTCTTGATCCAATTTATGAAATTATCCCCCACCCCAAAGCACTTTAACACATGGAATAAATATGCATGAGATACTCTATCAAAAACCTTTTCTGCGTCTAATTCTAAAATAAATCCCTCGATATCTTCATCATCGGTATAATTAATCACATCTCTAATAGAAGCTCCTGTATCTAAAATATTTCTGCCTGGAACAGAGCAAGTCTGTTCGGGGGATATAAAAGTATGTATAATTTTTCTTAATCTAATAGACAAACATTTGGATAAAATCTTATAATCTGTATTTAAAAGTGTAATGGGTCTATAATTCTTAAGATTCCTTCTATCTCCTTTATCTTTATAAATAAGGGTTAGCATTCCTTTTCGAATAGAGCGAGACATAATTTGATTCACATATATAAAATTAAGTACATGTAGATATAAAGGGCCTATCAAATCCCAAAACTTTAAATGAAATTCTGGAGTAAGAGATTCTAAACCAGTGCTTTTATTTTTAGTCAAACTTTTAAGTGTTTTAGATAATTCATCTAAAGTAATACTTTTATCGCAAAAATCTCTGTCTGTAGGTAAAATATTATTATGTATTACTTTAGATAAATCATTTATAGCACTTAAAATTTATCATCATCTTTAGCATTTAAATTACTATAAAAGGAAGAACACTCATATAAAATAGAACTAGTATCATTTAGAATATCATCATTGTCGTTAATCAATTCTTTAATACATTTATTATTTTGCCTCTGTTTTTCTAAACTTAAAAAATATGATGTATTCCTATCACTTTCTACAGCATGTTGTACTTTAGATCTTAAGATGGCCCCTTTACATAAATCATTTTCTATTTGTTCGAGTATGGCTTCTAATTCTAATATTGTATCATAATTTGTACTGTTCGTTCTATCAATTCTTGCATATTCCCTTGTTAATTTTTTTTGTATATCCCAATATAATTACCTCTCTGTTTGAATAAGTGCGTGCTGTAGATTTTATTTTAAACTTCAGATTATCCCACCATACCAGTGGTCAGGAATTAAAAAGATCTAATTAACTTTCGTTTCTAATAATAGTATGTACCTTTTCACAAAAAACCAAGTCATTTAATAAAGTGTTGTTAAAAATATAAACACCTGGACCACGTTCACACTCGCTGAAATCAACCGTTATAATAACTTGGCTGTGGTCGGATAACTTAGTGTGTGTTATATAAACATTAACGACATTTGATTTGACTTGCCTACTCACTAGAATATAATCTATACGACTCATACGAAGTCTGCTGTTACTGACTGCTCGTCTTGTGAATTGAGCTCGGTCCGGGTGTTTATGCCTATATATATCACATAAATTATTATTATTATTAATGAATGATGTAAAAGCTACACATGAATGTTTATTAGTATACATGTCTTTGGCTATATCTAAGTATGGGCTTACAACATCGTTAAAGTCACCGCATATAATATTAAGTCTCTTATGATCTATATATGTTGGAATATCATTAAAAAATACAATTCTATCTTTATCATTATTTGGGGCATATATAGAAAAAATAGATACGTTTTATCATTAATGAAAATGTCTACTTTTAAAATCCTACCAGAGGAATCAATAACAGTATTTTTGGATACACGATTTAATATTATTTTTAAATAAAATAGCCCCTCCCCCATCTGTGCACATCCGGATAGTTATTATATACTAGTTTCCCGTTCCATAGAGATTCTACGCTTGCAACAAATGTATCATCCCTGAAAGTTTCCTGTAAACATATAGTATCATAGTTCATATCATTTAGAAGGTTAAAAAAATTACTTAACTTAGACCGGTCACAAAGACCGTTTACATTCTATGAAGTTATTTTAATCGTTTTGTAAAAAAAAAGTGTAAGGAGGTAAAGGAATATACAAAAATAATTTCGAATTACCTTGGGTCGTTAGAAATCTATAGTTAATCCGTAGGGTGTATAAATGGTAGAAACACACATAATACAGTATAGTCCAGTGGGAATATACATTAATCTGAGTTCATAATTCATCTTGAGATGTCGGTGTAAATAAATATCCGGTGTATACATACTCCATGAAAACACATAAGATCCTTGGATGAATAAAACATTACAATCAGCCACATTCCACATGTTGACATTTGAGCAACCCCCTCTCAGCATTTCTATTTCTTAACAGAAATTTATATAGTTAATGATTTCACGCTCTACTGGGATAGTAAACCTACCCAATCAACATTCTTAATCTCTTGAGCACTATAACACAAAGGTTCTAATTAAGAGATGAGATTAACAGAAGTTAATCCCATAAAATATTTAATATACACGACCCTTTATTACTAATGTACAGACTATATTCTCTTTGGTTCTAAATGAGAACACCGAGCGAAATATTAAACAAACATTAACAATTTTATGACATGGTTGTTATGTGATTTAGTGTTAGAATATAACGATATCTTTAACTTGCTTTTTCTCAAAACTGTCGCCAAACTTGTTTATCCGACCAGAGAGGAAAGTGTCAAACGGGTGGGATGGGTGACTCAATGTGAATGAATATGTTTGCCACTACATTTTGTGAAATAGACTGTTTGAAATGCAGCCAGGCAGCATTTCAGACACTGGTTGTCGAGATAAATTGAGCTGACCAGATAATGTTCGTCGCCAAATCACCAGCTTATCAGAACAAATGGGGACATATTTGTCAAATGAACGGAATGAATGCACATTCACGTCGCGTTGAACCTATACCCAAAAACTTTGAGGATCATGAAAAACGCAGGATGGGCTTGGTAAGAAATCACTCAACTGGGTGGGTATGTGGGATTTAATCACCGTAGAAGGTATTGATAACCAAATTCTTATATATTTTCTACTAAAATTATTGGCGGGGGTGGGGGGCAAACAGAGGGCAGACCAGATTGGGGGGGGGGCATTTTTATTTCTTAAAATTTGCCAGTTACATATCCGAAACGGAGTGGATATTCGCCATTCGAATGACCAATAGCCTAGACCCATAATGATGGTTATTCGCCATACATAATAAACTTAAAATTCTTGCAGATTGTTTGTTCTTTTATTCATAATATAGAACCAGAATCCCAATCTCCTTTTAAGTGTCATTTGTTATTTGAAACCTTCGTTCACAGCGAAGCGAAGACTGGGAAACCGACATCGTGAGTACATGAAGTAGCACACATGCGAAAAGTTCAGTATTCTGTGAAATTTTGTATATTTACTAATCCAGAAACATTGAAAACACATTTCATTGCACTTTTGTTTATCACAAAGTAGATACAGTCCAGTCAATCTGGCTGAAAAAAGGTCTCCTGTACATCATACTAAAATGTTCCAAAATATTTTTGGTGGAAAGGGGTCAAATTGTGTAATATGCTAATTAGCATAATGCCATGTTTCAGTTTGGTTATCAAATGCTCAAATTTGGTGGAAATTGTATCCAAGCCCGTGTTTTCGTGACCAGAGACACAAATAAAAACATTTAGAATATCATCAAATAATTAAATGATGCACAATATGCAAATTAACCACCGCCATTAGTGAAAAACTTATTTTACCCCTAAATTAGATACTCTTTGTCTTAGCTCCACAAAACTAGTACCTATTCTCATAATAACTGGGTAAAGGGGGTCGAAAACACTAGAAAAACAGCACAGTTATATTGCATAAGAATATGCAAATTAGACACCTCGGCTTTGACCGAAAAACACACTTTTAGTCCATCTGAAAAAAAATTTGTAATGAGTTTGACTTATTCGAAAAGCACACTCAATACAACAATATTATTTGTTTGTTTTTTTCTACATTTATGCTTATTTTGGTAGAAATAACCCTGCAATATCACCATACACCACTAATCATTGAGATATTACTTTGTTGTCCATAATAACACACACTCAGTATTGCGATTACCGCTTTCTTTAAAACACCGATATGGTCTCTGTCTCCTCCTAAGATCGATCTAGATCTTACAAAAAATAGGAAGAAAGATACTAGTTCCACGGTGTTTCAAACCCTCTTTGGAGGGTTAAGGTCTAAATATGGTGATTATGCTCCAATTTATACAGATGGATCCAAAGATGGCGATCGGGCAGCTTAGGCTACTGTCACGCCATCTGAGACCATTTCTGTTCGTCTTTACAGCTGAACCCCAGGCAATCTTTCAGGCTTTGGAGTTCATCAAATCCTCTTCATCTTTAAAATACGTTATATTTACTGATTCTTTTCTTCTTTACAGGCCATAAACAATATGCAGCTTGTACATCCTATCGTCTGCTACTATCATACGAGTTTAACGTCAAGGACACCGTCCTTTGCTGGCTCCCCAGTCATGTTGATATTAAAGGGATCTTTCCATATCAAAATTTATTTTACCTTTCACCGATTTTAAGTCTTCCATTAATTCTTTTATATACAACCGCTGGCAATAGCCTTTGGATGTTGCAGACACAAACAAACTTCATCACATTAAGCCTCTCTCAGGAGACTGGCCAAGCTCCTATAGAACCAACAGGAGGGATGAAGTTGTTTTGTGTCGCTCGCGCATTGGTTATTCTTTTTAAACTCATAATATTTTCATCTTGAAACGAGCGCCTCAACCAGAGTGTGAACACTGAGCACATTCTGATTGAGTGCAACCATCTCAAGAATACAAGATCGCAATATTACCGTTGCCAGTCACTACATCACGTGTTTGCCAAGCCTTGGCTATATTGCAAAATACTAAACTTTTTAAAAGAGACAGGTTTTTATTAGAAATTTTAATTTGTTTATAATATATATATATGTAATATTTTCCTTTTATTGTATATATGCATAAAAGATTGTTTTTTTATTTTTAAATTTGATAAAAGTGTTATATTGTTTTAATTTATGCATATACAAATTTGTGATATGATTTAGCTGGTCTCGAAAGTATCATCATTTTGTGTGGCGCAATACAGCCCGTTTGGAGCTCACGGTGCCATAAAACAACAATTCATTTCATTTACGTCCGAAACCAGTTTTAGACAATTCAGACGATAAAATTTTGTGACCCCACCCCCACCTCATGACAACGGCGCTGTGGTGGTAATGGAGTGAGTCAAATGTTCTCCTTAATAAGGTACAGATACTTTTATTGCTCTCTTTGGCCATACTAAAATAGGTTGCCAGGCAACGAAACATACGCCCACACAGCAGTTAAATCGTCCGGGCAGTCAACAAGAGTTGTCGCATATTAAGTAATTATCAAAAAATCATTAGAATTTGTTTGGTTTTTATAAAGTTCTGCCCCATGCTAACGTTAAGTATACGAAACATTTAATATTGTGGAATTAGCTGTCACCTCCACTGGATACGAAACATTTAATATTATGGCGATTTTTCGTACAATCAGGGGCCATAATTCAGACAGTTACGATCAGATATGTGCAAATATCGACAGGACCCAAGATCTTTGAGTTATTAACATGCATTTCAAGTTTGATCGAAATCAAATTAAAATTGTGACCTCTACAGGATCCACAACCATGATATACCATATTTTTACACTATTCGTGTAAAAGTGGCGGCCATTTTGTTCAGCAGTTCTGGTCCGATGTTCACGAAATTCAAACTGAAAATTCAATACAGTGTAACGGTGATATAATCAAATGATGTTTAAAATCAGGTAATAATTGTGACCTCCAGACGGACCACAAGATAATAAAGGCGATTTTTCGTTTAATCAGAAGCCATAATTCAGGAAGTTACAATCCGATATGCGCAAATATCGAAAGGGACCAAGATCTTTAGGTTATAAAAAATGTATTTCAAGTTTCATCAAAATCGAATTAAAATTGTGACCTCTATAGGGTCCACAACCTTGATATACCATATTTTTTACACCATTCGCGTACAAATGGTGGCCATTTTGTCCGTCAATTATGGTCCAATTTTTACGAAATTCAACCTCATCCTTTATTACCATGTAACGGTGATATAATCAAACTTTTTTTTAAAATCAGGTAATAATTGTGACCTCCAGAGGGACCACAAGGTGATAAAGGCGATTTTTCGTACAATCAGGGGCCATAATTCAAAAAGTTACGATCCAATATGCGCAAATATCCAAAGGGACCAAGATCTTTATGTTATAAACATGTATTTCAAGTTTCATCAAAATCGGTTCAAAATTGTGACCTCTATAGGGTCCACAACCTTGATATAACATATTTTCACGCCATTCGCGTACAAACGGCGGCCATTTTGTCCGTCAATTTTGGTCCAATTTTCACGAAATTCAACCTCATTCTTTATTACCATGTAACGGTGATATAATAAACGGTTTTTTAAATCGGATAATAATTTTGACCCCCAGAGAGACCACAAGCTAAAAAGGGTGATATTTCGGACAATCAGGGGCCAAAATTCAGGAAGTTACGATCCTCTGGGCGCAAATATCGAAAGGGACCAAGATCTTTGGGTTATAAACATGAATTTCAAGTTTCATCCAAATCGGTTCAAAATTGTTCACAAGCTAAAAACGTGATTTTTCGTACAATCAGGGGTCATAGCCCATGAGGTTACAGTCCGATACATGCCAATATCGAAAGGAAGAGTGATCTTAGGGTGATAAACCTATATTTTAAGTTTCATTGAAATTGGATAAAAATTGTGACCTGTAGACTGTTCACAAACAATTGTGGACGGACGGACGGACAGACATGTGCAATACCACTGTGCTGTTCTAGTGTATTTCACCACCCTTGATCCTGAAATTATAGGCGAAGATACTGCTTTCGTGAAGCTCAGTTAAAGAGTTTCAGATTATGTGTGGAAAATGAGTTTTTTTTATTAGTGGCGGCTGTTAATTTGCATATTGTGTTTCAGTTATGGACTCTAAATTTTAATCACAGCCACTAATTAGTGACCGTTGACCTTTGTCACCTTTAAACCACTGTTAAGCAAGATTTATTCAACTTTTGTCGCTTTCCTGATTGGGTTAGCTAGCATTTAGGCTTTGTTTTTTATGGACGTTGAAGAAGACGGAAATGGGGTGAGCTTGCAAGGTCCCGACTAATCTTATAACCGGATTAGATTTACAGATGAGACTTCTGATTAATTAACATATTTGATCTCGGTTGCTATATAATACACCGTTGTATGTGAATAACATTGGTTATATACTGGTAGTATTGGTTTGTTATTTGATTTAAAATAAAACAAAATATATCTAGCTTACAAACTGACAGATAAACCAGATATCCAATAGAATTACAACTGTCATGAATTAAGAATAAGACATAAATATAAGTTGCACTAAAAAACAGACAAAATATGCAATTGCTAACTTCATCAAGTTTAAAACTCGCGGGCAGACCCATACACAATACACCCATAATTTGATCGAATTAATGCTCGATATAATCGAAGCAAGACCTTGCGGTCTGCTCCCCAATCATTATTTGATAAAACTCTCAATATGTTGAGGGCTTTCAGACATTTCTTTTTTAGGCTTTTTATATGAAGAATAAATGATAATTTCTGTTGTTATTGATGTGTTCCCATTTGAATATTGTTCACAACAAGAAGCAACATAAATAAGATATGTTTACAGGATCATTTTGTTATACGAAAAACTAAGTGATGCTTTTTCTGTGGCGCTCAGTATACTTTCGTTTTTGTTTGATGGTGAAGGACTTGACTTTCGTCTATCCTTTCCTCCATCAGATGATGACAAAGAGCTTGTCCTACGTCCGCTCTTCCATGTCGGAGAGGGGTTGAGTTGCTCATCTCCTTAATTAATTCATAGTATTCCCAGATGTCTGAGAAGAGCTTGAGAACTCTTTATTAATTTGCTGGTCAATAACTTTTGGATGTTTCTCTTTTCTGTGCCAGGTTACTTCAGTCTGAACGGAAATGTATCTTGTGGAAACTTTTACCACACTAGAAAACGACCCCCTGGTCTGGGAAGTCGAAAACCGGGAAGTAAGCTCTACTTGTTTTCTTGCATCGAAATAAGAAAGTTTCCGTTCGGACATTATCCATTGAATTTGTTTTTCCTTTGCAAATATGCAAAGTACTTGCCTTTACAATATACACAGGAAATTTCTGATGAACAAGTAGCGCTATCATGACCAGAAAGCATCCCAGAGGATTAGAGATATATGCATCAACAGGTATATTCAAATAACCGGTCTTGATAGATTTCGGTAACTCGGGACGATCGAAAGTGAGAATATAAGTATTTGTCTGGACAACCACATCGTTGCGTCGAACATTAATTCTTTTAACGTGCGACACGCCTTGTGATCTACCATTTCCTCCTCCCTACGGCCTTCGAGTTTCCGACAGCGAATAACACCACTCGGACGGAGGGCCTGACACGGACAGTGGTCTAGTTGTTCGGGTTGGATGAAAAACTGATGTCGATTCATTGATAGTTGGAATTCGATATAAGAGTCGGCCGTAGTGCCGCTTTCTGGGCAAAATATTCCTAATAGCACACTGTATTAGGGGGGAGGGGGTTGTTAAATCAAAAAACGTTTGACCTGCTATATGAGGACCTATTCAATTTACACGTGGTATGATGTACTCGTCATGTGTGAAAAAAGAAATTTGGGAATCAGACCCCTTCTAATCCCCCTATTCATACCCCTTGAAGGTTCCCACCCCAATTTCACCCCAAAATAGCGGTTTTGTGTGTAAAAGGACACCGAAATATGTCAAAGGTGGGTTGTATGTTGTCTTTTTATATGTTTTTAATGATGCTCAGTCTGATTATTGACTTTATAATTATTTTCAATATTACAAAATGGCGGAAGTTCAAAATGGCGGCCAAAATGACCTCCATTTTACTCGAGCTTTTTGCTTATTTCATATATATGGCTTGTAATATTTCTTTTTATAGGTATTCGTTGCTGCAAAGTCTAAATCGGATCTTGAAAAATACTTTTGATCATCCAATATGGTCGAAATTCAAGATGATGATACAAATATGGCTGCCATTTCGGACAAAGTCTTTGTTAATTCGAATATATGGCTTGTAATATGTCTTTTTATGAGTTATCGTTGCTTCAAAGTCTGAATGGGACCTTGAAAAATAATTTTTACCATCCAATATGGCTTGTAATATGTCTTTTTATATGTTTTCGTTGCTGCAAATTCTATGTCTTTTCATAGGTTTTCGATCGTTGCTTCAAAGTCTGAATGGGACCACACTAGAAAGCGACCCCCCCCCCCCACACACACACCGGTCTGGGAAGTCGAAAACAGCGAAGTAAGCTCTACTTGTTTTCTTGCATCGAAATAAGAAAGTTTCTGTTCGGACATTACATGTTGAATTTGATATTCCTTTGCGAATATGCAAAGTACTTGTCTTTACAATTGACACAGGAAATTACTGATGAACAGGTAGCGCTATCATGACCAGAAAGCATCTCAGAGGATTAGAGATATATTCAGGTATATTCAAATAACCGGTCTTGATAGATTTCCGTAACTCGGGACGATCGAAAGTGAGAATGTAAGTATTTGTCTGGACAACCACATCGTTGCGTCTAACACTATTTCTTTTAACGTGTGACACGCCTTGTGACGATAGGTTATCTACCATTTCCTCCTCCCTACTGACTTCGAGTTTCCGGCAGGGAATAACACCTCTCGAACGGAGGGCCTGACAAGGTCAGTGGTCTAGTTGTTCGGGTTGAATGAAAAACTGATGTCCTGTGTACACATTAGTGTGCACGTAAAAGATCCCTTGATAGTTGGAATTTGATATAAGAGTAGGCCGTAGTGCCGTTTTCTGGCAAAATCTTCCTCATAGCACACTGTATTAGGAGGGGGGAAATCAAAAAAATTTGACCTGCTACATGAGGACCTATTCAATTTACACGTGGTATGATGTACTCGTCATGTGTGAAAAAAAGATGCTCAGTCTGATTATTGACTTTATAATTATTTTCAATATTCCAAAATGGCGGAAATTCAAAGTCTGAATGGGACCTTGAAAAATAATTTTGACCATCCAATATAGCTTGTAATATGTCTTTTTATAGGTTTTCGTTGCTGCAAAGTCTATGTCTTTTTATAGGTTTTCGTTGCGTCAAAGTCTGAATGGCCGCCATTTTGTACAATCTCATGGATCATACATAATCTGGTGACAACTTGAAAAAAACCCTCAAATTTAGTGCTTAAAATACTAATATGATCTCCATGTCATGGCAATGTCTGTATGCTTGTGTCTCTAAGTGTGTCTTAACATGTAACTAGATTAACTAGATGTACACGTATGCACTGCAGTTGTTTCATCCCATGCACGATTCGCATATTGGCGCAACATTTGTGTACTTATAGATGTTGTTTTCGTAGTGTGCTAGTGATGTTGCCTTATGTGTACCCCCCAACATGTACAGCTCATCAAAAATACCAACTTGATCTTTAGCAAGGAAAGACCTGGCAGACAGAAAGTATATGGAAATTGCAGGCCTTTTAAGTGGAATATTGCCAACCAAATTGATGGTCATCGAGAATATGATGTACCTACTTAGACCGACTAGAGCTAGACAAGATCAGCAAAGTAATGACTGCCATATTAGATGGCCGAAACTTTTTTTCAAGATCCGAATCAGACTTTGCAGCAACGAAAACCTATGTTTGTATCCACCATCTTGAATTTCCGCCAAATTGGATGACCGAATCTATTTTTCAAGACCCGATTCAGACTTTGCAGCAACGAAAACCTACAAAGAGGCATATTACAATTGACAGACAAATTGACAGACAAATGGCTGCCGCTTGTACGTGATAAGTGTAAAAATATGGTATGTCAAGTTTGTGAACATTGCAAAGGTCACAATTTTGAACCGAATTTGATGAAACTTGAAAGGCATGTCTATAATTCAAAGATCTTGGTTCCTTTCGATATTTGCGCACATCGGATCGTAACGTCCTGAATTATGGCCCATGATTGTACGAAAAATCACGCTTTTAGCTTGTGGACCCTATATCGGTCACAATTTTGAACCGATTTTAATGAAACTTGACATGTATGTTTATAACCCGAAGATCTCACCATTGCTTGGTAATGAAGGTAGAGATCAAATTTCGTGAAAATCGGACCAAAATTGACCGTCAAAATGGCCGTCGTTTGAACGCGAATAATGTAAAACTATGTTATATCAAAGTTGTGGACCCTCTAGAGGTCACAATTTTAATTCGATTTTGATAAAACTTATCGCCTTTTATGACTTGTGGTCCCCTGGAGGTCACACTTAAAATCCGATTTAAAAATCCATTTGATTATATCACCGTTACACCGTAATGAATGTTGATTTCGAATTTCGTGAAAATCGGACAAAAATGGCTGGACAAAATGGCCGCCGCTTGTATTGTATTGTATACCAATGTTGTGGACCTGTAGAGGTCACAATTTTAATTTGATTTTGATGAAACTTGAAACAGTTTAAGGTCTTGAGACAAACAAGTATATTAATTTTTAATGAATTTTGATAATTGTACAGCTAAATCCATAATATTAAATGTTTCGTATACTAAACGTTAGCTTTATAAAAAAAAACCCAACAAATTCTAATGATTTTTGATAATTACTTAATGCGACAACTCTTGTTGACTGCTCGGACGATTTAGCTGCTGGTGGGCGCATGTTTCGTTGCCTGGCAACCTATTTTTATTTCTTTTTTGTGTTTGTGCCACTAGGTCGAAATTCTTAAAGATACATTATGTAAGATTTACATAAAGAACTAGATAATGAACCAGCGGCTGCCCGGCAGGATATGCTCACATTTTCGAGAGATTGATAGAGAATAGGGCAAAATAAAAATGTGTTTTTTCCTACAATCAAGGGCCATAATTCATGAAGTTACAATTCGATATGCGCAAATATCGACAGGAACCAAGTCCTTTTGGGTTTTAAAGATGCATTTTAACTAAGTTTCATCAAAATCGGATTAAAATTGTGACCTCTACAGGGTCCACAACCTTGATAATGATATACCATATTTTTACATTATTCACGTAAAAGCGGCTTTCATTTTGTCAGGCAGTTTTGGTTTGATTTGAACTCAACCTTCCTTACGATGTTATGATGATATAATCAAACTGGTTTTTTAAATCGGATAATCATTGTGACCTCCAGGGACACCACGATCTAAAAAAGGCGATTTTTCGTATTATCAGGGACCATAATCCAGACAGTGACGATACGATATGCGCAAATATCAAATGGAACCAAGATCTTTAGGTTATAAAAACGTATTTCAAGTTTCATCAATATCGAATTAAAATTGTGACAGGGTAAGCTTGATATACCATGTCTTTACACTATTGGCGTACAAACAGCGACCATTTTGTCAGGGAATTTCGGTCCGATTTTCACCAAATTCAAACTCAACCCTCCTTACTATGTAACGGTGAGATAACCAAACGTTTGTTTAAATCGGGTAATAATTGTAACCTGCAGAGGGACCACAAACCAAAAAAACGGCGATTTTTCGGACAATCAGGGGCCATAATTCAGGAAGTTACTATCCGATGGGTACAAAATAGAAAGGCACTGAGATCATTGAGTTATAAACATGCATGTCAAGTTTCATCAACATCGATTCAAAATTGTGACCTCTACAGGGTCCACAACCTTGACATACCATATTTTTAGACTTTTCGCGTACAAACGGCGGCAATTTTGGTCCGATATTGTGACCTCTAGAGGGTAAACTTGATATACCATAAAAGGTACACTATTCGCGTACAAACAGCGACCATTTTGTCAGGGAATTATTATGTCCCGACTATTAATCAATTGCTAGAATGTGCACACACTGGTTAGGTTATTTAATCAAAATGTATTGAAAGCTAAGTAAAAAAAAAATGGTTAGAAAATATGGAAGACCAAACAGCTCTTTATTCAATGTTCTTAGTTCTTAGTTCTAAATTCATAGTCCTTAATTCTTACTTCTTCATTTGTTGTCGTATTTCACCATTTGTACACTAAAATTAACATTTGTATCTTAATATCAATATTTGTTTCACAGATCAGACATTTGTCATATCAGATTTGTAAAATGTATTTTAATAAAAGATATTTTTTTTTTTAGAAAATCAAAAAATTAGTCAATACTTGTATTTTCATTTCATCAGAAAAATACAACGAAAAACAAATATCGAACAACAAATTTCAAAATACAAATCTGCAATTACAAATCTTGCAAAACATTTCTCTAAAAACATTTCTCCAAAAACATTTCTTCAAAAACATTTCTCCAAATACATTTCTCCAAAAACATTTCTCGAAATTCATGAACCAGAACATTAGAAATCAACCTGGCATACAATAAGTCACAATACAATAAAGAAGAATCGAGCAAGCATACAAGTAAAATCGTACAATGACCGTGACTTTAATGAATTCACTTGCGTGTTATGTTTCTATATATTGGTTAATATGATCTAGCATTAGATGAAATAAATTGAAATGTGATAAATTATGAGACTCTTTTATAGAAATCTAGTTTAATGCTTTAATAAACTTTATAAGATTGTTACAGAACCGCTATTATGGATGTACAGGAAAGCATCTCTTTTAATAGTTACTATATTTAGAAGCAACTCCACTAACTAATCACGTGGCATAATATCGCGTGCAATCAATATACTGTTGAGTTGGTAATATGACTAGAGAATGCGACATTCGGGGCCTCCGGTTCCCCCCCCCCACTGCTAAAGACCCCTACACAAGCTTATTATTGAAATAAATTGAACCACGTGTTAGTCCCGAAATGATCTAGTTGTTTCGAGTGGTTGTTTTTTTCGTTATCAAAGGCCCGGTCCGATTAGACGTTCTACGAACGTGCCATTTCTCCATCCAATTCCCCCCACTCGAATGATGAAAAATGAAATGGGGTTTAACGTCCTACTGTTCTGCTCCTAAACTGGGCTAATGAAGACGGGTATACGCCATACAGTGTGCTATGAGGGAAATTTTGCTCGGGCAGCGGCACTACGGCCTACTCTATATCGAATTCCAACTACCAAGGGATCGTTTCACTGGCGTCGCGGTCAATGAGCGATTGTTCTTATTGTACATGTGCTTATACTCGATTCCCATTATTGTATAGTGACTTATTGTATGCCAGGTTGACTTCTACTGTTCCGATTCGATGAATTTCGAGAAATGTATTTGGAGAAATGTTTTGCAAGATTTGTATTTGAAGATTTGTATTTTGAAATTTGTTGTTCGATATTTGTTTTTTTGTTGTATTTTTCTGGTGAAATGTAAATATAGACTAATTTTTTGATTTTCTAAAAAAAAATAAATATCTTATATTAAAATACATTTTACAAATCTGATATGACAAATGTCTGATTTGTGAAACAAATATTGATTTTAAGATACAAATGTTAATTTTAGTGTACACATGTCGAAATACGACAACAAATGAAGAAGTAAGAATTAAGGACTATGAATTTAGATCTAAGAACTAAGAACACTGAATAAAGAGCTGTTTGGTCTTCCATAAGAAAACTGTCATAAAATTTACGTTAGTTCATTTTCGGACGTTAAACTAACCATAACCATAATGACGTAAAAATTACGTAAATTTAACTGCAGAATTTTACCATTATTGGACGCTAACCAAAATCTACCCATACTGACGTAAACTTTACGTAAATCAAATGATCAATGTTATCTGGGAAGAGATTCTCTTAGTCAGTAAGTTCACAGAATCTAAATAGTAGTTTGCATTTTATGAAATGGAAAAGTAAGCAATTTCTCACATGCTGTATCTGTTATATTATTTAATTAAATAAATAGTGTGTTTACGGTTTATTCAATTAAGATTACACCAATCGGGCCTACATTTAAAAAGGCCCTATAATTAAAAGCACAAATATTAATAGTGTATTATACCATATCGTTTTTTCCTTATATAGTATAATTTATACATAGACTCAAGAACTGATATTTAAAAAATGTATATTTACCTTTATTTCACCTAAACAGCTATAAATATTATTGTATCCCCGCTGCCTATAGTTTTCAAGATATAAATGTATATGTTGACCTACTTTTCAGATTTACTACACATTAAAAAGAGAATCCTATGCAAAAGCTTTCAATTTAAGGCACTTTCCATACAACTCACTTTTGACTACCTAATATATTATGTTCATCCAGCCAATGGAAAATATACCACATTTAGCCCTACAGTACTCAATAGTAAAAGTAAACTACTTCACATGTATTTCTTTCAAGTAAAGAGAGTGAATATTTTGACCTTTTGAACTTGACCAGATTGATCAGCTTGAATGAACATTTATAAAAATAAAAATTATGTTTAACCAGGAGGGGCATAATAGTCTGTCACTTTCTGTCATGGTGTATCTACATATTGAATATGTCTAAAATATAGGCTATATTTGGGATTATTGCATGTTGAATCTAATCCTTTGATAAGATCAATCTCAGTTTAATTTAAATTAATTAAATAAACAATTCCATAAGACGTACATCATATAATTGTTCTTTTATTTTTAATCAAGATCTTTGGGTTTTAAACATGCATATATGTAGCCAAACGGAATTTTAATTTGTTTATAGGTTTTATTATGTCAAGTAAAATAGTGTATTGTGTATGTGCACCCTTAAACTAACAAACTGACACTAGTTTTACTTACAAATGTTCTATAATAACAACCTTCCTTTAACTTGGCTTGTTAATCTGTACAGGGGCCTATTTCACGAAATTTTAACTAAGATAAGATCCCAATTTCAGTAATTTGATTGGATAATATTAGATTAATTTTAGTGCTTAGCCAATCAAAATTGAAGTATCTACTAACATTGGATTTTATCTTAAGTTAAAATTTCGTGAAACAGGGCCCTGTTTTCTTAGAGCCCAAATCCTGGGAAAAACTCAAATTGACCTTTACCACAAATATCCTAATGTTAATGATGTTAATATTCTTCTAAGATTAATGATCTAAGAAAACCCATTGTAGAAGGGCGGTTAGATATTTTAAAGAACAATAGTCGTAAATGCAAATACATCCTAAATAATTCAAAAATTGTAAATAGTCTAAAACAACTCGCAAGAAATAGAGTCTTGCCGGTGAGCGAACATTTGCATATTTGTGGTAAAGGTCAATTTAAGATTTTCCCAATGTACAAGCTCAATATTAGCGAAAATGATCTCTTGGACACAAAAGAAAGCAACTTTATCGCTAAATATAACCCAGTTTTGAATGCTAAGTTGTGATTATTTTAATTACGTTTGAGGTTTAATTAATGTTATTTCGTTTTAGTTTTTATATTATACATAGTCATTTTCCTCTGTTATGACGTAACGTTGTTGTAATGTAACATCATAATAACGCATTAAAATGGCCTGACGATTCGTTTCATAACGATGAAAGTATTACCCATAAATTTAATTTTTAGTGTTTTTTCTCTAATATTTGAATTTTATGTATATGTTTAAGTGAGAATTAGATCGTTTTATATATTTTTTAGGGGATTGTACAGAGATGATGGCCTAGGTATTACAAGAGCGCCTTCAAGACAGGTAGAATGAATGAAGAAAGACCTTTGCTCTATATTTCAAAAACACGACTTAAATATAACAATCTAAGCAAACACAAACATCGTTATCTTCCTCGATTTTACGCTCCACCTCACAAATGGTAAATACGCCCCGTTCAACAAACCGAACAATTCACCGCTTTATTTAAACAAAAAGTCTAACCACCCACCCATTACAGTTGAATCTACCCAGTTTTTTCTTCTTTTACTTGTACGTCATTAAGCTTTCATATTACATATGAAGGCTTATTGTTTCTTTTAAGATTAATATTATTAAGCTTTCATATGTATTACATATGGAAGCTTATTGTTTTTGTTAAGATTATTAAGCACGCTTTCATATTACATATGAAAGCTTATTGTTTCTGTTAAGATTATTAGGCTTTCAGACTTTCGTCTGGAAGACTATTGTTTTTACTAAAATTATTAGGCTTTCAGACGAAATTATTATTTTTAAGCTTTCATAAGCTTTCTGTTAAGATTATTATTATTTTTTTTTGTGTGTTTTTCCTGCAAATCGGATTTCACAGAATCTAGACATAGGATGTTTCTGAAACTTTGACCTACGCCCCCCCCCCCCCCCGCCTAAAATGAATGGTGGCTGTTGATTAAATATATTTTCAAAACATTTTACGAATTCGAAATCACCGAATTTTACGAACAAAAAAATAAAAATGCATAGTCGTAACTTTGTTATTGATAGTCTTATTTTATTATTTTTTTTCTTTGAAAACCTTGACGAATACCAATTTCACCTGCAATTTCAAATTTTCGAATTTCGAAAATTCGTCGCTGTGATTTCGTTCCGGAAGCTATGACCAATTTGACAACTTCTTTAATAGATACACGATTTTTATGAAATTTGGAATGTAAGTAGATCCTACCCATGCGCCTTAAAAAATGACTTTAAAAATTTTCTAAATTATCTCCCCGAAATATAGGTCAGATCACCATGAATTTTTTTTAGGTACTAGCTACGGGACTACTGATTCGTACACAAAAAATGGAGTTTGTAGCTCAATCCGGAAGTGCCAACATCTTGAAATGTAAAAAATCCAAAAGGCTTTTTTGCTATTTTACTTACAAACACGGGAGTTATATTTTCTGAATCCTTGAAGGAATGCTTATAAAACGTTCTTGTTAGAAGTTTGATTTAAGTCAATTGATAGTCACCATTTTGAATTGAATATGAGAAATAGAGAAAAATCGACATTAACGGTCATGTAAATAAACAGAATAGCCCGTAGTTGAATTCATGTTTAAGAAGTTGTCATGTTGGTTTTACTTCCGCGATAGGATGTCAATAACGTAATACTTGAATTTAAAAAATCGGAAATAGCAGATTTAAAGTAAATGTTATAAGGTATTCAATGAAAAAATTAAGTGAAATAGATTACAAAATCAAAAAGTTACGGCTGACAAGGCCATTTTTTCATCTGTTAATTTCGATGATTTTGGTTTCGCAAAACGTTTTGAAAATATATTGATTCCAAGGCCACCACCCATTCTTGGAAGAGGACTAACCAGAAATGTATTGATTTCCCAAACTTGAGACAAAATCGCGAAACTGCCATCTATTTGATTATTTTCAAGCTGTTAATCGGAATTATTCATGCGAAGACAACGTCGGCACGAAAAAATATCAAAGGCAAAATTTGAAATTTTCAAATACCAAAAATGAGACAATGAGCCAGACTATCCCCAAATGTATTAAAATAAATCATCGAAATTAACTGATGAAAAAATTGGCCTTGTCAGCCGTAACATTAGTTCGATTTTCATGAAATTGAGAATGTAAGTAGATCTTGTTGATCTACATGTAGCTTCAAAGATATCATTAGAATTTTTCTAATTTATCTCCCCTTGCAGAAATTGAGGACCTACACGAGTTGGAAAAAAGGATTACAAAAAACAGTTTCCCCAATCGGACAAAGAAAGGAATCACATGTCGAAGACAACTACCAAAAAGTAAACGATAATAACTGGCATTGGTTTTTTATTACATGAACGGAAACGTATGTGTGAAATAGCTTTATTTAACCTCCGCTTCTACCGAGGTGATATCGCAGACAAAAGATCGGAAACGAGACCTCGTTATAAATAGCCGCGTCGGAGCACTTTGTTTTCAATGGTATCAAGAAATGACGTCATGTAGACAAAGTACCTCGCACAGAAATTCTACGGCAAAATGTTATTTACTAAAATAAGTTATTTTCACTTTAGAAGCACCAATAACATATTTTGGTTAACAGTAAAACACCTGTTGTTCAAATATTGCCACTTTGAAAATTGCATATGCTATATACCTATGGAAAACGTTTCAATTATGACCATTTCGGACTATTGTCGATTCTAGTGTCATTTTTTGCCATCGATAAAATATAGGTCAGATTTGGATTTTTTATGTACATGTACTACCTTAGAAATTCCTATCAGGTCAAATGTTTATCGCGAGATCAAACGTTTATTGCAAAGCAAACGATTAAGCTGGTCAATGGGAGCTTATTTTCAAAGTTTTGTAATAATCGGTTGGTAATCCAATGTACTGTAAAAATTAAAGTGATAAAACAGAAATTTCGCCCGGTTGTAATGTTTCTCACTATAAGTCAGCAATTTGATGATTTTAGGGAGGTTGGATGGCGGAATGGTACAGAACTTTCAATTCAGTCCAAACGTTTATTGCAAACGATTAAGCTGGTCAGTAGGGGCTTATTTTTAAAAGTTTTGTAATAATCGGTTGATAATTAAAGGTACCGTGTAAATAAACCTATTTAAACAGAAAATTTCTCCCGGTTGAAATGTTTCTCGCTATAAGTCAGCAATTTGCCGATTTAAGGGAGGTTGGATGACTGAATGGTTAGCACGTGCGCGCTGTATCGTAACGTCTGTCATTGAGTCAAATGGCGTGGTTTCGATTTCTCGGTTGTACGTGACTAGGAGTATGGTCACCTGCCCAACCTCGTGGGTTTTCTCCGTGTCCTCCAACCATGTGTTAGTTCCGAAATGACTTATTAGTCTTAATCTGCTTAAATCTACTCTGTGTTGTTGTGGCTAAGTCGGTAACACTGGTTTGCTAGCCTGGGAGTCGGGTGTTCGATCCCTGCATTGGCCGAGAAAGGTCATCCAGATTTTCCGGCGTGGTTTCTCCTCGTCAGTGATGCAGGGCGGATCTCATAACATCTATTTGGATATTTATATGGTGTTGGATGGCTGAATGGCGCAGAACTTCCAATTCAGGCCAAACGTTTATTGCAAACGATTAAGCTGGTCAGTGGGGGCTTATTTCTAAAAGTTTTGTAATAATCGGTTGGTAATTAAAGGTACTGTGCACATTAAACTGTTAAAATAGAAAATTTCGCCTGGTTGAAATGTTTCTCGCCATAATTCAGCAATTTGCCGATTTTAGAGAGGTTGAATGGTTGGCACGTGCGCGCTGTATCGTAACGTCTGTCATTGAGTCAACTGGCGTGGTTTCGATTTCTCGGTGGTACGTGACAAGGAGTATGGTCGCCTGTCCAACCTCGTGGGTTTTCTCCGTGTACCCCGTATTCCTCCCAAGGCTAAAGACCCCTATGCGCAAGCGAATTATTGAAAAAAATTCAAGCATGTGTTAGTCCCGAAATGTCTTATTAGTCTACTCTTTGTTGTTGTTGCTAAGTGCGTAAAACGCAGGTTTGCTAACCTGGAGATTGGGTGTTCGATCCCTGCATTGGACAAGAAAGTTCATACCGATTTTCCGGCGTGGTTTCTCCTTGTCAGTGATGCTGGGCGGGGGACCTGACGAGGACAGCTGTCTAGTCGTTCTGATTGGACGAAAAACCCATTGTTGTTTAATGCAAATGATTAAGCTGGTCAGTGGGAGCTTATTTTCAAAAGTTTTGTAATAATCGGTTGGTAATTAATAATAATAAATAATAATAATGAGTCTTGTATAGCGCTAAAGTCCACACCACAAAAGGGGTATGCTCAAAGCGCCGACCACACAACAAACACACATTATCACTCAACAACACAATTTCACTGATTATAACGTTTGAAGAGATAAGTCTTGAGGTTTGATTTAAACGAACTTAATGTTTTAGAACTCTTGAGTTTTAATGGCAAATTATTCCAAAGAGTTGCAGAGGCGTAGGAGAATGACCGAGCACCAAATGTCTTTAAATTGTAACTTGGAGTCTTAAGTAGAAATTGATCAGAAGAGCGCAAACATCGTGAAGGAAAATATGGGTGTACAAGATCTTGGAGATAAGTTGGAGCCATTTTGGACACTGATTGGTAGGTTAGGCACAAGATTTTAAATTCAATTATTTCTGAAATCCTAAGCCAGTGGAGGGAATCAAGAACAGGGGATATGTGACATCTTTGTTTAGTTCTCGTTACTATTCTGGCGCATTTATTCAGGATTTGCTGAAGTCGTTGAATTTGTTGCTTGGAGGTTCCTATAAAAAGACTGTTGCCGTAGTCCAGTCTAGACATCACCATACACCGAACAAGTGTGGCAGCTGCATCCCTAGTGATAAGATGTCTGATGGATCCAATATTTCGAAGGTGATAATGAGATATTTTACACAAGTAACTGACATGTGTTTCCATTGTTAAAGAAGAGTCAATATGAATTCCGAGATTCTTAACAGATGAAGCGAAAGGAATGATAGATTAATTTATTTTTAGGGACTGTACTTTACATTTTTTAAGTCGAGATTTAGGTCCAATAAGAATTGCTTCAGTTTTATCAGAATTTAGTTATCGTCCATCCATTTCTGGACATCATCTATACAATTTTCCAATTGATGATAAGCAGCAACTTGGCTTGTATGTGATGGAAGGAAGCTGTTAAATAGTTGGGTATCATCAGCATAAGAGTGATGTGTGATTAAGTACCGATTTAACAAGTCTACGAGAGGTTTAGTATAAAGACAAAATAGGATTGGTCCAAGAACAGACCCCTGGGGTACACCACATGTTAGAGTTACGGGAGTTGACACAGATTGTCTAACAACAACAGCTTGCGATCTTTGTGATAAGTATGATGAGCACCAGTTTAAAACAGTGGAACTGATTCCATATTCAAAATCGAGACGCTGTAGAAGTTTCATATGGTCTATCGTATCAAAGGCAGCTGACAGATCTAGTAGTACCAAAATTGACACCTCACCTTTATCAACAGATTCCTTGGCTGCATTTAAAACACAATAACATAACACATAACATAACACATTACATTTGATATAGCGCACATAACTGCCATGCATTCTATGGCGCTTTACAATATCTGTCACAAAAATGTCAAATAAATGTTTTTCGAAAAAAGTATGTTTTGAGTTTCTTTTTGAAATCAGTGACAGTTTTGCATTGTTTTACACTTTCTGGAAGATTATTCCATAGTCGCGGTCCCATCAACCTAAATGATCTGTCTGCAAATGTTTTATATTTAGTCTTGGGTATTAATAACATGTTTTGTGATGAAGATCTTGTATTGTAAGAAGAAGTTTGGAACCGAAATAATTCAGTTAGGTAGGAAGGGGCAATATTGTTGATACATTTATAAACAAGTACCAGAAGCTTAAATTGACATCGGGCTTCAATAGGTAATATATGAAGCTCTTTTAGAGCAGCAGTGGAGCTATGGTCGTAACTAACTCCAAGAATAAGTTTTGCTGTAAAATTTTGAATTCGTTGAAGAGGTTTAACAGTGGATGCTGGTAGATCACAGAGCAGACTATTTCCATAATCCATATGGGAAAAAACTAGAGAGCTCGCAATTTGAAGAGATAATTTTCTGGACAGAAATGGTCTCAATTTTCGCAAGTTAAACATTGCCAAGGCAGCGGAACGAGTTTTTTGGGCAATGTGATGCTTGAAATTTAAGTTTTCGTCCACATGCATTCCCAAGAATTTAATTCGGGACGAAGACTTAACTATAGAGTCCCCAACTCTTAATTTGTGGATGGTAGACTTTTGGAGCTGGCGGTTGGCACCGAAGGTAATAACCTCAGTTTTGTCGTCATTCATTTTTAGTCGATTGTGTAGCATCCAGATTTTAACGTCGTCTAAGGACTCTGATAGTTGGGAGGCAATACTTAATTCTGCATCTAAGGGCAGTTTCTGTACTGTGTGCAGTCCGATTAAAGGTACTGTGCAAATTAAACTGTTAAATTATAAAATTTCGCCTGGTTGAAATGTTTCTCGCTATAATTCAGCAATTTGCCGATTTGAGAGAGATTGAATTGTTAGCACGTGCGCGCTGTATCGCAACGTCTGTCATTGAGTCAACTGGCGTGGTTTCGATTTCTCGGTTGTACGTGACAAGGAGTATGGTCGCCTGTCCAAACCCGTTGGTTATCTCCGTGTCCTCCGGCTAAAGACCCATATGCGCACGTGAATTATTGAAAAAATTCAACCATGTGTTAGTCCCGAAATGATTTATTAGTCTAATCTGCTTAATCCTGCTCTGTGTTGTTGTGTATAAGTGCATAAAACGCAGGTTTGCTAGCCTGGAGATTGGGTGTTCGATCCCTGCATTGGAAAAGAAAGGTCATACCGATTTTCCGGCGTGGTTTATCATTGTCGTGATGGTACGAAAAACCGAATTCCCGTGTACACATTGGTTTGCACGTAAAAGGTCCCCTGTCCCCTGGAAGTCATATAAAAGTAGGCCGTAACGCCGCTGCCCCGGGGTAAAATATCCTTCATTGTACACTTTATGGCGTATGTCCTTCTTCATTAGTTCATTAGGAGCAGAACAGAAGGACGTTAAACCCCATTTCATTTCATATCATTTTCTCTATGTTATTTATTTATTATAGTGGATAAATATTTTTCTGGTTCTAGCATTTATTTAATTTCTGCATAGAAATCTTGCTTTGAACAGTATTTTTTTTATTGCAGAGTGACCTTCTTGTATATTGCAGCCTATGGCCTTTTGTTTAAAACATGCTTAAGAAGTTGTCACTGTTCCTACGTATAACCAAATATATTGGTAACCATAATTATATAATATATCCCTAATTTTGGTAGCCCGATTACAGCTATACAGGTTTCAGTTATTTCCCTTTAGTTTACAGATTATTTTTCTGCCCGGGTGCAATGTTTATCCACTATATTTAAACTTGTTACTTTGTGAGTTTTTGACCGATTTTGATAATTTTGTCTTTTATTTTCCAAATTTACATATTTAACGTAAATATCCAAACAGTTGAGGTCAACCATATTCAAAAAGTATTAGTTCCGTTCAAAGTTATCTCATTTAATTTTTCGATGTTTTCTTACCATTTTCATTTCATTTTCCTGAAACCTTTGAAGTGGGAAGTCATTCCGATTACAGCAACACCAGTCTCAGTTATTTCCCTTTAGTTTTCAGATTATTTTTTACCCGGGTGCAATGTTTCTCACTATATTTAGACTTGTAACTTTGTATTTTTTCTTGTGCATTGTTCTTTTAAGATACTTGATATAATCCATGCCAAGTGACGATCAATATGAAAGCTTTCATATCTGCATGGGACAGTAGCAGATCTAAAAGACATATGAAAGCTTATTGTTTCTGTTAAAGTTATTATTAAGTTTTCATATAACATATGAAAGCTTATTGTTTCTGTTAAAGTTATTATTATTAAGCTTTCATATTTCATATATCAGCTTATTGTTTCTGTTAAAGTTATTATTATTATTTTTTATTGTGCGTGTGTGTTTTCTGCAAATCGGATTTCTCAGAATCTATCCATAGGATCTTTCTGAAATTTTGACCTACCCCCCCCCCCAAAAAAAAATGGGGTGCGAACCTTGATTAAATATATTTTCAAAACGTTTCACGAATCCGAAATCACCGAATTTTACGAACGAAGGAATTTGACCTACAATGCTGTAACTTTGTGACTTTTTGACCTATTTTACTAATTCTTTTTTCTTTGAGTATCCTAAGACATTTACTTCAATTCTGCAATTTCGGATTTTCGAATTTCGAAACTTCGTCGCTGTGATTTCGAACCGGAAGTTGAGACCAACTTGACAATTTCTTTAATAGTTGTGCGATTTTCATGAGTAGAACTTGCCAATGCGACCTCAATGATGTCCTCAGAAATTTTCTAAATCAGCTCCCCTTGGTGAAATTAAGGGTCAAATTTTTCAAAATAATCGTCGAAATATAGGTCAGAATGGCCTGATTTTTTTTTGACTTGGTGTAGGTGTTTATTAGGCCAATACCTTGATGACTCTGGAACACAATAACTCTTCTTCTAATTAGGGTACAATGTTCAAACTTGGTATAGGCATTCACTAAGTCAATGTCTTGATGAGGTTCGAATATCAGCATTTTCTCCGTTGGGTAAGCAGAGGTGAGCAATTTGATTGGTTGATGACTCGACACACAATAACATTAGTTCTGATTAAGTGAAAGGGATGAAACTTGGTGTATAGTTTCATTATATCAGTACATTGACTAAGTTCGACAATGATCATTTTCTGCTCAGGATAAGCAGAGCGATACGCAAATTGATTGGTCGATACATTGAAACACAATAACTCTCAGTGTTATTCGGGTAGAATGGTCAAACTTAGCGTAGGTCTTTATTAGGTCAATGCTTTGATGGAGTTCGAAGATGAGTATTTTATGCTTAGGGTAAGCAGAGATAAGCAATTTGATTGGTTGATGATTTCGGACACTTTCACTTCAGTTCCAATTAAGTCAGAGTGATGAAACTTGGTGTATAGTTTCATTACATCAATACCTTGAATACGTTCGACAATGAGCATTGTCTGCCATGGACAAGCAGAGCGATGAGCAATTTGATTGGTCGAGAATTTGAAACAAAATAACTCTCCTTCTAATTGGGGCAGCATGTTCAATCTTGGTGAAGGCGTTCATTAGGTCAATGCCATGGCGAAGTGCAAGGATGAGCATTGTCTGCTTACTGTAAGCAAAAATATAGGAATCTGATTGGTTACTACTTTGGGGCACGATAACTTTGGTTATAATGAAGTGAGAGTGACAAAATTCCAAATATAGATTCATTATGTCATTACCTTGACTAAGTGTGATGTTGAGAATTTCTGCGTAGATTTAGGAGCAATAAGCAATTTGACTGATCACATTGGTACATAACAACTCTGTTTTTAATTAAGGTATAATTTGAACCGGTTGAATTGTTTCTTGTTATAACACGGTGAGTTTTTGGCGGATTTCATTAATTCTTTTTCCTTTTTAAGATTCTTTATATAACTCATGAGATGCGACAGAAACTGACCGTGAATATGAAAGCTTTAATATCTGCTTAGCAGATCTAGTTATTATTTGTGTTTTATCCACAAATCGGATTTCTCACAATCTAACCATAGGATCTTTCTGAAACTTTTACCTATCCCCCCTCCAAAAAAAAAATGGGTAGTGGCTGTTGATTAAATATATTTTCAAAACGTTTTACGTATCCGAAATCACCGAATTTTACGAACGAATGCATTTGACCTACAACGCTGTAACTTTGTGACTATTTGACGTATTTTACTAAATCCTTTTTCTTTGAGTACCTTGAGACAATTTCTTTAAATCTGCAGTTTCAGAATTTAGAATTTCGAAAATTGGTCACTGTGATTTCGAACCGGAAGTTTAGACCAATTTGACAACTTCTTTAATAATTGTACGATTTTCATGAAATTTAGTATATAAGTAGATCTTACCGATGTGAATTCAAAAATACAACTAGAAATTTTCTGAATTATCTCTCCTTGACGAAATTAAGGATCAAATTTTTCAAAAAAATCAAAGAAATATAGGTCAGAATGACCTAAAAAAAATTTTCGATACTAAGCAAGTAATTACTGATTCGTAGACAAAATATGGAGTTTGTCAATCGAACCGGAAGTGCCACCATCTTTAAACGTGAAAATTCAATAAGGCTTTTTTGCTATTTTACTTACATACTCGGGGGTTATATTTTCGGAATCCTTGAAGGAATGCCTAAAAATCTAACGGATCAGAATTTTGATTTCTGTCACGTGATGGTCACCATTTTGAATTGAAAATGAAAAATAGAAGCAATTTGAAGGGCTGGGGTTTTGGAACACAATAACTCTCCTTCTAATTGAGCTAGAATGTTCAAACTTGTTGTAGACGGTCACTAGGTCACTGTCTTGATTGAGTTCAAAGATGAGCATTTTGTGCTTAGGGTAAGCAGAGATAAGCACGCTGATTTGTTGATTCTTTTCAACTGCAGTTTCCGATTTTCGAATTTCGAAAATTCGTTGCTGTGATTTCGAACCGGAAGTTGAGACCAACTTGACAACTTCTTTAATAGTTGTACGATTTAGTATGTAAGTAGATCTTACCGATGCAACTTTAAATATGTCCTTAGAAATTACCGTGCAATTTAAACTGTTCAAACAGAAAATTTCTCCCGGTTGAAATGTTTCTTGCTATCAGTCAGCAATTTCCCGATTTTAGTGAGGCTGAATGGCTGAATGGTTAGCATGTGCGCGCTGTATCGTAACGTGTGTCATTGAGTCAACCGGCGTCGTTTCGATTTCCAGGTTGCATGTAACATGAAGTATGGTGTCCAACCTCGTGGGTTTTCTCCGTGTCCTCCCACTCCTAAAGACCCGTAGGGGGAATTTTTTAAATTATATTAAAAAATATATGTGAGCCCCGAAATGTCCTAGTTTGTGTCGAATGGACGTTAACACGCATTTCTCTCTTTCTCTTTTATGTTTAAAGTTTTGTTATAATCGGTTGGTAATCAGCGGTACTGTAAAAGTGATAAAACAGGAAATTTCGCCCGGTTGTCAAGTTTCTCACTTTAAAGTCAGCAATTTGCCGATTTTAGGGGGCAAACGTTTATTGCGAACGATTATGCTGGTCAGGGGGCGCTTATTTTTAAAATTTTGTAATATTCGGTTGATAATTAAAGGTACCATGCAAATTAAACTGTTAAAATAGAAAATTTCGCCCGGTTGAAATGTTTCTCGCTGTAGGTCAGCAATTTGCCAAATTTAGGGAGGTTACGTGGCTGAATGGTTAGCACCTGCGCTCTGTATCGTAACGTCTGTCATTGAGTCAGCTGGCGTTGTTTCGATTGAAATGCCCGGTTGAAATATTTCTTGCTATAAGTCTGGGCCCTGTTTCACGAAATTTTAACTTAAGATAAAATCCAATTTTAGTAGATACTTCAATTTTGATTGGGTAAGCACTAAAATCAATCTAATATTATCCAATCAAATTACTAAAATTGGGACCTCATCTTACTTAGAATTTTGTGAAATAGGCCCCAGCAATTTTCCGTATTTAGGGAGGCTGAATGGCTGAATGGTCAGCATGTGCGCGCTGTATCGTAACGTCTGTCATTGAGTCAACCGGAGTCGTTTTGATTTCCAGGTTGCACGTGACATGGAGTATGGTGTCCAACCTCGTGGGTTTTCTCCGTGTCCTTCGGTTTCCTACCACGGCTAAAGACCCGTACGCGCAAGGGAAGTTTTTCAATAAAATTAAAAGACATATGTTAGTCTCGAAATGACCTCGTTTGTGTCGAATAGACGTTAAGCCGCATTTCTCTCTTTCTGTTTTATTTTTAAAGTTTCGTAATAATCGGTAGGTAATCAATGGTACTGTAAAAGTGATAAAACAGAAAATTTCGCCCGGTTGTAATGTTTCTCACTTTAAAGTCAGCAATTTGCCGATTTTAAGGGGCAAACGTTTATTGCGAACGATTAAGCTGGTCAGGGGAAGCTTATTTTAATAAGTTTTGTAATATTCGAAAATTCGTCGCTGTGATTTCGAACCGGAAGTTGAGACCAACTTGACAACTTCTTTAATAGTTGTACGATTTTCATGAAATTTAGTATGTAACTAGACATTACTGATGCGACTTGAAAAATGACTTACAATTTTCTAAATTATCTCCTCATGGTGAAATTAAGAATCAAATTTTTCAAACAAATCGTCGAAATAAAGGTCAGAGTGACCTAATTTTTTTTTCGATGCTAGACAAGTAATAACTGATTCGTATACAAAACATGGAGTTTGTCGATCGAACCGGAAGTGCCACCATCTTGAAACGTGAAAAAACAATAGAACTTTTGCGATATTGCACTTACAGACATGGGACTTACATTTTCTGAATCCTTGAAGGAAAACCTAAAAAAACTTTCAGAGCAGAATTTTGATTTAGGTCAGCTGATGGTCGCCATTTTGAAGTGAATATGAAACATAGTGAAAAATCGACATTTACGGACTTTTCTGAATCCTTGAAGGAAAACCTAAAAAAACTTTCAGAGCAGAATTTTGATTTAGGTCAGCTGATGGTCGCCATTTTGAAGTGAATATGAAACATAGTGAAAAATCGACATTTACGGACTTGTAAACAAACACAATAGGGCATAGTATGTTCAATGCGTCTCCTATGTCTAAAATTTAATACATTTCAATTTCAGGATAGACGGGATATGGGTCGAATTTTTGGTATTTGAATATTTCAAAAATTCAAATTTCGCTTTTAATGTTTTTCGTGCCGACAAAGTTGTTTACGAGTGAAAAATCATATTAATTTCGATAGATTGTGACCGATTTTAATGATTTATTTTTTCTTCTTCGGATTATTTATATGACCCATGACATGTGACAGGAAGTGACAGTGAATATGAAAGCTTTCATATCTGCATGGGACAGTAGCAGATCTAGTTATTATTATTTTTTTTTTTGTGTGTTTTCTGCAAATCGGATTTCTCAGAATCTATCCATAGGATCTTTCTGAAATTTTGACCTCAACCCCCCCCCCCAAAAAAAATGGGGTCCGACGAACGTTGTTTAAATATATTTTCAACACGTTTTACGAATCCGAAATCACCGAATTTTACGAACGAAAAAACAGACAATGCATAGTCGTAACTTTGTTATTTTTTGACCGATCTTACTAATTCTTATTTCTTTGAATACCTTGAAAAAAATCATTGTCATCTGCAGTTTCACATTTTTGAATTTCGAAAATTCGTCGCTGTGATTTCGAACCGGAAGATTAGACCAATTTGACAACTTCTTTAATAGATGTACGATCTTCATAAAATTTTGTATATAAGTAGATCCTACCGATGTAATTTCAAAAATATAATTAGAAATTTTCAAAATTATCTCCCCTTGACGAAATTAAGGATCAAAATTTTCAAAAAAATCATCGAAAGATAGGTCAGAATGACCTGATTTTTTTTTGGATACTAGATAAGTAATTACTGATTTGTACACAAAATATGAAGTTTGTCGATCGAATCGGAAGTGCCACCATCTTGAAACGTGAAAAATCCCTAAGGCTTTTTTGCTATTTTACTTACAGACACGGGAGTTATATTTTCTGAATCCTTGAAGGTTGTCCCCAAAATCGCTGGGAGCAGAATTTTGATTTAGATCTACTGATGGATTCCATTTTGAAGTGAATATGAAAAGTAGTAGCAATTTGAAGGGCCGAGACTTTGAAACACAATAACTCTCCTTCTAATTGAGCTAGAATGTTCAATCTTTATGTAGACGTTCACTGGGTCAATGTCATGATTGAGTGCAAAGATGAGCATTTTATGTCTAGGCCCTAGGGTAAGCAGAGATAAGCATGCTGATTTGTTGAATCTTTAGGGCACAATAACTAAGGTTATAATGAAGGGAGGGTGGTGAAACTCTTGTCAATCGAGAGTCTAGTAGCTAGCCTGTTGTGTGAAATCATTGTATCATTTTGTTTAAATATCAGGGGTGGCAGAAAAAAGAGGTCAAAAATCCAAAAAGTCGTATTTTTACGATTTGGAGCATTATTAAAAGTCCTTTTCTCTTAAAGTCAACATAATATTTTTTGGGAACTTCTTCTACAAAGAGTCTTATTGGTAGTCTTTTATATGAAACCAGCGATCAACAGTCCAACATATCAGGAGTAGAAGAACAAAAGGATCGAACATTGAAAACGACACCCTTTCATTGTCAAGCGAAACATGTGTGGGTGACTACAATCTACACATTTAGTCATCGTATAGAGCTTATTCAACAGTATCAAATTCCAACTGCTTAGGGATATTTTACGTACACTCCAATGTGTACACGGGACCTGGGTTTTTCGTCCTATCTCAACGACTAGACAGCTGTCCTTGTCTGCCTCACTGACAAGGGGGAAACCCCCGGGAAATCGAGATAAATTTTCTCGGTGCAGAACTTTCAATTCAGGCCAAATGTTTATTGCATACGATTAAGCTGGTGAGTTGGAGCTTATTTTCAAAAGTTTTGTATTAATCGGTTGGTAATTAGAGTACCGTGCAAATCAAACTGTTAAAACAGAAAATTTCGCCCGGTTGAATTGTTTCTTGTAATAAATCAGCAATTTCCCGATTTTAGGGAGGCTGAATGGCTGAATGGTTAGCATGTGCGTGCTGTATCGTAAAGTCTGTCAATGAGTCAACCGGTGTCGTTTCGATTTCCAGGTTGCATGTGACATGGAGTATGGTGTCCAACCTCGTGGGTTTTCTCCAGTGTCCTTCGGTTTCCTCCCAACAGCTAAAAACCAGTACGCGCAAGGGAAGTTTTTAAATAAAATTTAAAAAACATATGTTAGTCCCGAAATGACCTCGTTTGTGTCGAATGGATGTTAAGCCGCATTTCTCTCTTTCTATTTTATTTTTAAAGTTTTGTAATAATCGGTTGGTAATCAATAGCACTGTAAAAGTGATAAAACAGAAAATTTCGCCCGGTTGTAATGTTTCTTACTTTAAAGTCAACAATTTGCCGACTTTAATGGGCAAACGTTTATTGCGAACGATTAAGCTGGTCAGGGGGAGCTTATTTTTAAAAGTTTTGTAATATTCGAAAATTCGTCGCTGTGATTTCGAACCGGAAGTTGATACCAACTTGACAACTTCTTTAATAGTTGTACGATTTTCATGAAATTTAGTATGTAGACATTATTGATTCGACTTGAAAAATTACTTTTAAAATTTTCTAAATTTTCTCGGCTTGGTGAAATTAAGGATGAAATTTTTCAAAGAAATCGTCGAAATATAGGTCAGAATGACCTATTTTTTTTTCGATAATAGACAAGTAATTACAGATTCGTACACAAAACATGGAGTTTGTCGATCGAACCGGAAGTGCCACCATCTTGAAACGTGAAAAAACAATAGAACTTTTGCGATATTGCACATACAGACACGGGACTTACACTTTCTGAATCCTTGAAGGAAAACCTAAAAAACGTTCAGAGCAGAATTCTGATTTAGGTTAGCTGATGGTCGCCATTTTGAAGCGAATATGAAACATAGTGAAAAATCGACATTTACGCACTTGTAAACAAATACAATAGGGCATAGTATGTTCAAAGCGTCCCCTATGTCTAAAATTTAATACATCTCAGGATAGCCGGGATACGGGTCGAAATTTTGCTATTTGAATATTTCAAAAATTCAAATTTCGCCTTTGATGTTTTTCGTGCCGACAAAGTTGTTTACGAGTGAAAAATCACATTAATTTCGCTAGATTGAGACCGATTTTAATGATTTAATTTTTCTTGGTCAGATTATTTATATGACCCATGACATGTGGCAGGAAGTGACTGTGAATATGAAAGCTTTCATATCTGCATGGGACAGTAGCAGATCTAGTTAAGCTTCCATATTACATATGGAAGCTTATTGTTTCTGTTAAAGTTATTAGGGTTTCACACTGCGAAGCTTGTGTGAAACACTATTGTTTTTGTTAAAATTATTATTCTTATTAGGCTTTCAGACTTTCGTCTGAAAGCCTATTGAGATTACTAAAATTATTATTTATTAGGCTTTCAGACTTTCGTCTGAAAGCCTATTGAGATTACTAAAATTATTATTAGGCTTTCAGACTTTCGTCTGAAAGCCTATTGAGATTACTAAAATTATTAGGCTTTCAGACTTTCGTCTGAAAGCCTATTGAGATTACTAAAATTATTATTTTTTTTTTTATTATTATTATTTACCGCCGGAGCCTATTTCTCTATGATCGAAAAGAGATACCGATCTGCGGTTCCTCTTTCTATCGGGAAACCATGTGGTGGCTACTCAATAAAGCAATTTTTGAACTTCTGCGCAGACCGGAAGTTGTCGAATTTTGAACGTTGGTAAAAAATAAAAAATCGGACGTGGTTTCGTCAATTCTCTACCTATATTCAAACAAATCACATTTTTGGAAAGCCTGAGACTTTTCCAAGACAATAGCAATCTCACATTTCGCAAATTCGAAACTTCGTCGCTGACTTCTATCGTTCGAAAATTCAAAACACGTCGTCTACGAGACAATTTTTGTTATTTTTCAAGATTTGCAAATTTGACCTTCATTTTTGGATACCTGACGTCAATCCGATTCCAGTAATATAAGTTTCATTCAGAGTTATCGCCCTTTATTTTTCGATTTTTTTCGAATTTTCTTCCCATTTTGTGAGCTGTGGTGTCGTTTTACAGCCAAAATGATGTTTCTGAAACTTACGGAACATGAAGTTATAGTCCAATACCAACTGATAAAGCAATTTCGACAAGAATCCTTTAACCGGAAGTGGTCGAAATAATGTGCAATATTTTGAAAAAAATGCAAAAAATAGATATTTGGGGGGAAAACGCGATTTCTCCGCCCGATATCAATGGATTAAAGAAATTGTGGTACCATTGGACTGCACTAGGATTGTACTATCGTATGATACCCAATTCATACGGATATTATGATCAGACAGCAAAATATGGCACGCTGAAAATCAAGTATTTTCTGATTTGGAGCGTTTTTGGACGCCTATATCTCGAAAACTTAACCGCAACTTTTTTTTAAAAATTTTCTATCGAGAGTCCTTTCGGAGTTTATTTGCATGAAATCATCCAATAAGCCTTTGAAATATCTGGAATAGGTGAAATAACGGACTGAAAATCGAAAAAAGTCGAAAAATCGTGAAATTTTGGAAAATGCTCTACTATTTTTTTATTTGAAGAGATTTTTAAAAAAAGGTTGTATATTCAGATAGCTGACCTAATTACGATTCTAACGATGTATAATATGTATGTAATTATTGAAATTTAATTTTCGATATTTTAATTTTTTTTTCATTTTTGGCACTTTTGAACACAGGATTTCTCAGGGGCATTTTATCTGATCAGATAATGTAATATATGATTACAGAGCCCTGTGGCTATTTTAGTGCCCAAACCGGCTATTAAAACTATTCCGACAATAATAACCGTACCGGAAGTATTCAAAAAATGAAAAAAAAGGTTAAAAACATTGTCTCACTTACGAAAAACTTGATTGCTCCCTTAGGTAATAGCGGACCAAAAGAACTAAAGTGTCGTTGGATAGTCCTATTAATGGACCATCATATGGTATCTAAATAATACGATTTCGATGGTAAGGAAATAAATTATTGTATGCCAAAAATCAAGTATTTTCCGATTTTTTAACATTCTGAGACGCCCTTTTGTCCAAAACGCCGCCGCAGATTTTTCTGAAACTTTTCTTACTCAAAGTCCTATCGGTTGTCTATATAGTGAATCCAAAATGAAAAGCATTGAAATAATATAGGTGGTCCAAAAATGGCATCAAACTTTGAAAAAATTGAAAAATCATTAAATTTTTGTAAACGCTCTTTAATTTATCTTTTTTTCCAAAACTACTCAATGGATGTTTCTGACACTTCTGGTACAGAAAGTTAAGTATCGAAAGAACTTCGTAAAGCTATCGCGACAATAATCGTAAAACCGGAAGTAGTCGAACAAATGTCCGATATTTTGAAAAAAAATATTTTTTTTACGAATACCTTTTTTATTTATGAATATATTTTGATGGTATTTTACACAGGGTTAAAATATCATCGTACTTGAGCAGAAATGAGAAAAAAAATTGTCAGGGTAATTTGCGTTAGCCGCCATCGGCTAATTTAGTTTTTCGTACCCAGAAAAATTATTTATTGTTCGATTTGTATAAAACAAAGTTCATATGCTCCGTGGTCCCAATTGTAATTTTTTTTGTTACGGTGAAATTTTTCTGTCGGCAACGGAAGTGACGTAATATTAACAAAAACTACAATTTTGACAGTTCGGTACCACTTTTTGAAAGCAAATATTTTTTTTTTCAAAACTGATATAACTAAAAGGATGCACCCTGCAAAGATGCACAAAATCCTTAGCTCAGATTTATTAATTTCAATTTCATTTTCGGGCAATTTCGAATAAAATGTAAAATAAAGTGTAAAATTCAGTTATTTACAATTCATTCAGCGTCTTCTATTTTGAAATATTTATTTGTAATTTTCATAAACTCGTAGCAATAATCCAGACGAAGAGAATGTATGCGAAAATTAGTTTGTAATATGAGCAGTTGCCGAGAAATATGCAATTTTGCATGCATCACTTTTCACGTTATTTTGCCTATAAAAGAGTGATTTATCATTCGATTTGCTATATATTTTTTTCCATTTGATGCATAATGCCAATTTGGACTAGGTCAAGCCAATTTTACATTTTCACTGTGACCGGAAATGACGTCATTTGGGCAAAAACTGTATTTTTAACCCAAAAAACAAATATTTTATTCAAATGAGTCTGCCTTATAATATTTTTAAAATTATGATATTTGATTCCCATCAACGAATAGAATGAAGCCATACGACCATACAGATACCACAAAATGGTTTCTAACTTGTGTGGTTACAGAGAAATAGGCGATCTTCTATAAGTCACTTTTCAAGGTTTTTGGTCTATAAAAGTCTCAATTATTATTCGATTTTTATAATTTTTTTACCATTTGATGCCTTATGCCATTTATGGCTTCTATGAACTAAGTTAACCTTTTCAATATCACCGGAAGTAATGTAATTTTTGCAAAAAACGTATTTTTAGCCTTCAAAACAAACATTTTTTTTAAGGGATTTATATTTATTATTCGTTTAACTTGATAACGTCTGACTCTAATGGGCAGTAAGATTGAATCAATACCATCATATTGATATCAAAAAAAGCCTTCTAGCATGTTCCCTTGTCGAATAATAGCCAATTTTCCCATGGTCACTTTTAAGTTTTTTACCTTCTTAATTTCAGTTTATGGGTTATAGGGTAATTATTTATTGCCCAATATGTATAAAACAAAGTTTGTATTTTGTGTGTTGCGAATTTTCGACTTATTTTTCACCTATAAAAATATCTTTCGGTACCGGAAGTGACGTAATTTTGCCATAATTTACAATTTTGACCGGTCTTTTCGCCAGCAAATATTACTTTTACATATGATAGAGGGTGTCACTGAAACAAAACAACTAAAGTATAGTTTGGTAGCTCAATAGATTGGCTATGGTATAAGAAACTTCCTGTATGATTCCTGAAAGCCGGTTCAGTGCTGCTTGCAGGTCTAGTTATTATTATTATTATTTACCGCGGGGGCCTAGATCTCCATGATCGAAAACAGATATCGATCTGGAATTAGATTTTCTATCGGGAAACCATGTGGTGGCTACTGCATAAAATATTTTTGAAATTTCTGCGCATACCGGAAGTGACCGAACTTTGTACGTTGTCAAAAAATTGAAAATCGGCCATAGTTTCGTCAATATTTTATCCATAATCAAACAAATTACATTTTTGGAATCCCTGAATCTTTTCTGAGACCATGGCTATCTCACATTTTTCAATTTCGAACATTCGTCTATGACTTTTATCGTTCGAAAATTGAAAACATGTTGTTTACAAGACAATTTTTGTTATTTTTCAAAATTTTCAAATTTAACCTACATTTTTGGATACCTGAAGTCCATCTGATTCCAGTAATATAAGTTTCATTCAGAGTTATCACCCTTTATTTTTCGATTTTTTTCGAATTTTCTTCCCATTTTGTGAGCTCAGGTTTCGTTTTATGGCAGAATTGACGTTTCTGAAACTTCTGGAACATGAAGTTATAGTCCAATACCAACTTATAAAGCAATTTCGACAAGAATCCTTAAACTGGAAGTGGTCGAAATAATGTGCAATATTTTGGAAAAAATGCAAAAAATGGATATTTTTGGGGAAAACGCTATTTATCCGTCCGATATCAATGGATTAAACGAATGAAGGTATCGTTTAATGGCACGATTGTTGGACTATCATATGATACCCCATTCATACGGATACTATGAACAGACAGCAAAATATGGCACGCTGAAAATCAAGTATTTTCTGATTTGGAGCGTTTTTGGACGCCTGTATCTCGAAAACTTAACCTACAATTTTTTTTTAATTTTTTCTACCGAGAGTCCTTTTGGAGGTATTTTGCATGAAGCCATCCAATAAGACTTTGAAATGTCTGGAATAGGATAAAAAAGGGACTGAAAATCGAAAAAAGTCGAAAAATCGTGAAATTTTGGAAAATGCTCTACTATTTTTTTATTTTAAGAGATTTTTAAAAAAAAGTTGTATATTCAGATAGCTGACCTAATTACGATTCTAACGATGTATAATATGTATGTAATTATTGAAATTTAATTTTCGATATTTTAAATTTTTTGCATTTTTGGCACTTTTGAACATAGGATTTCTCAGGGGCATTTTATCTGATCAGATAATGTAATATATCATTACAGAGCCCTGTGGCTATTTTAGTGCGCAAACCGGCTATTAAAACTATTCCGACAATAATAACCATACCGGAAGTATTCAAAAAATGAAAAAAAAGAGTAAAAACATTGTCGCACTTGCAAAAAACTTGATTTCTCCCTTACGTAATAGCGGACCAAAAGAACTAAAGTGTCGCTGGTTAGCCCTCTCAATGGACCATCATATGGTATCGAAATAATACGATTTTGATGGTAAGGAAATAAATTATTGTATGTCAAAAATCTAGTATTTTCCGATTTTTTAACATTCTGAGACGCCCTTTTCTCGAAAACGACGCCTACGAATTTTCTTAAACTTTTCTTACTCAAGGTCCTATCGGTTGTCTATATAGTGAATCCAAAATGAAAAGCATTGAAATAATATAGGTGGTCCAAAAATGGCATCAAACTTTGAAAAAAATTGAAAAATCATTAAATTTTTGTAAACGCTCTTTAATTTATCTTTTTTTCCAAAACTACTCAATGGATGTTTCTGACACTTCTGGTACAGAAAGTTAAGTATCGAAAGAACTCCGTAAAGCTATCGCGACAATGATCGTAAAACCGGAAGTAGTCGAAAAAATGTCCGATATTTTGAAAAAAATTAATTTTTTTACGAATACTTTTTTTATTTATGAATATTTTTTAATGATATTTTACACAGGGTTAAAATATCATCGTACTTGAGCAGAAATGAGAAAAAAAATTGTCTCGGTAATTTGCGTTAGCCGCCATCGGCTAATTTAGTTTTTCGTACCCAGAAAAATTATTTATTGTTCGATTTGTATAAAACAAAGTTCATATGCTCCGTGGTCCCAATTGTATTTTTTTTTGTTACGGTGAAATTTTTCTGTCGGCAACGGAAGTGACATAATATTAACAAAAACTACAATTTTGACAGTTCGGTACCACTTTTTGAAAGCAAATATTTTTTTTTTCAAAACTGATATAACTAAAAGGATGCACCCTGCAAAGATGCACAAAATCCTTAGCTCAGATTTATTAATTTCAATTTCATTTTCGGGCAATTTCGAATAAAATGTAAAATAAAGTGTAAAATTCAGTTATTTACAATTCATTCAGCGTCTTCTATTTTGAAATATTTATTTGTAATTTTCATAAACTCGTAGCAATAATCCAGACGAAGAGAATGTATGCGAAAATTAGTTTGTAATATGAGCAGTTGCCGAGAAATATGCAATTTTGCATGCATCACTTTTCACGTTATTTTGCCTATAGAAGAGTGGATTATCATTCGATTTGCAATATTGTTTTTCCATTTGATGCCTAATGCCAATTTGGACTAGGTCAAGCCAATTTTACATTTTCACTGTGACCGGAAATGACGTCATTTGGGCAAAAACTGTATTTTTAACCCAAAAAACAAATATTTTATTCAAATGAATCTGCCTTATAATATTTTTAAAATTATGATATTTGATTCCCATCAACGAATAGAATGAAGCCATACGACCATACAGATACCACAAAATGGTTTCTAAATTGTATGGTTACAGAGAAATAGGCGATCTTCAATAAGTCACTTTTCAAGGTTTTTGGTCTATAAAAGTGTCAATTATTATTCGATTTTTATAATTTTTTTACCATTTGATGCCTTATGCCATTTATGACTTCTATGAACTACGTTAACATTTTCAATATCACCGGAAGTAATGTAATTTTTGCAAAAAACGTATTTTTAGCCTTCAAAACAAACATTTTTTTGAAGGGATTTATATTTATTATTCGTTTAACTTTATAACGTCTGACTCTAATGGGCAGTAAGACTGAATCAATACCATCATATTGATATCAAGAAAAGGCTTCTAGCATGTTCCCTTGTCGAATAATAACCAATTTTCCGAGGGTCACTTTTTAGTTTTTTACCTTCTTAATTTCAGTTCATGGGTTATAGGTTAATTATTTATTGCCCGATGTCTATGAAAAAAAGTTTGTATTTTGTATGTTGCGAATTTTCGACTTATTTTTCACCTATAAAAATTTCTTTCGGCACCGGAAGTGACGTAATTTTGCCATAATTTACAATTTTGACCGGTCTTTTCGCCAGCAAATATTACTTTTACATATGATAGAGGGTGTCACTGAAACAAAACAACTAATGTATAGTTTGGTAGCTCAATGGATCGGCTATGGTATAATTAACTTCCTGTATGATTCCTGAAAGCCGGTTCAGTGCTGCTTGCAGGTCTAGTTAGGCTTTCAGACTTTCGTCTGAAAGCCTATTGAGATTACTAAAATTATTATTAGGGTTTCACACTGCGAAGCTTGTGTGAAACACTATTGTTTTTGTTAAAATTATTATTCTTATTATTATTATTATTATTATTCTTTTGTTTTGAGTAGATCTCAGCAACTACGTGTCGCATCGTTACGATTTCTTCGGTTTGACTGGGAAAGTGGGTGTGACTTAGAGGATAAAGCTATTTTGAACGTTCTGCGACAATGCGAAATGTCCGAAATCACCGAAGTTATCGTTTTTACAAATATTGCGGTAATTTTAACAATAATCATGGGATTTTAACTTTCGATACATTTTGGCATAGCTGGAGACAGGGCACATAGCTGCGCTACTTTCGATTTTTGATTTTCGGCAAATCTTCGAAGATATTAGGCGCCAAATTTCGGAAATTTAAAATTTTACAAAAAACTTTTTTATTTATGAATATTTTTTAGTCGTGTTGTGCACAGAATTAAAGAGTCATCTGACTTGCGCAAAAATGTTAAAAAATTTTGTCTCAGTAGTTTTCCTTGGCCTCCATTGGCTAATTCAGTTTTTCAGTCCTAGATTAATTTTTTATTGTTCGATTTGTATAAAACAAGGTTCATATGCTTCGTTGTCTCAATTGTCATTTTTTTTATTACCAAAAGTATTATCTGTCGGCACCGGAAGTGGCATAATTTTACCAAAAACTACAATTTTGACAGTTAGGTACATTTTTTGAAAACAAATATTATTTTTTTGAAAAATTATATGACTCAAAGAGTGTGTCCTTTAAAGGCGCAAAAAATGTCGGAAGCAGTTTTTTTAATTTCTTTTTCATTTTCTAGCAAATTGGATTAAGAGGTGAAAAAAGGCGTAAAATTGACCTATTTACAACTCATTCAGGCTTTTCAGATTTTAAAATATTTTTACGTAACTTTTATAAACTTGTAGCTATAATCCATACGAAGAGAATGTATGTGAAAATTAGTTTGTAATATAAGCAGTTGCCGAGAAATAGGCAATTTTGCATGAGTCACTTTTCACGTAATTTTGGCTGTAAAAGAATCAATTATTATTCGATTTTCAATTTTCTTTCGCCATTGGATGCCTAATACCATAGTGGACTATGTCAAACCATTTTACCCCTTGCGCTGCCACCGGAAATGACGTCATTTGCTCAAAACTTAAATTTTAGCCTTCAAAAAACAATATTTTATTCAAATGAGTCGTATTTGTTATTTTTTTCAAATTGTGATATTTGATTCTATTGATCAAATAGATTGAACCCATACGATCATACAGATACCACAAAATGGTTTCTAACTTGTACGGTTGCAGAGAAATGGGCGATTTTCCTTAAGTCACTTTTCAAGGTTTTTGGTCTATAAAAGTGTCAGTTATTATTCGATTTTCATAAAATTTTCACCATATGATATCTTGTGTCATTTATGATTTCATAGAACTAATTTAACATTTTCAGTATCACCGGAAGTAATGTCATTTTGGCAAAAACTGTATTTTTAGCCTTCAAAACAGACATTTTTTTCAAATGAGTCTGATTTGTAATATATTTCAAATTATGATATTTGATTCCAATCAACAAATGGATTGAACCCATACGATCATATAGATACCAAAAGATAGTTTTTATCGTGTACGGTTGCCGAGAAATAGACGATTTTCTACAAGTCACTTTTCAAGGTTTTTGGTCTATAAAAGTAGCAATTCTCATTCGATTTACATACAATTTTCGCCATTATGATGCCTTATGCCATTTCTGATTTCATAAAACTAATTGAACATTTTCATTATCACCGGAAGTAATGAAATTTTGCCAGGATCACTTACAAGTAACATATATATAAAATGAATTGATATTGCTGGATTTGGTTGATTCTTCGTCCATTTTATTTGATGTTTACAATGCTTATGTGGAAACCTGTTTGATGGTTTCATTGGTATCGGAAGTGACATATGTTTAAGGGTAACGTGGCACCGAAAGTGACGTGGCACCAGTGAAACCCGCCATTCCTGCATGCAGGTCTAGTTCTTATTATTATTATTATTATTATTATTCTTCTTTTGTTTTGAGTAGATCTCAGCAACTACGTGTCGCATCGTTACGATTTCTTCGGTTTTACTGGGAAAGTGGGTGTGACTTAGAGGATAAAGCTATTTTGAACGTTCTGCGACAATGCGAAATGTCCGAAATCACCGAAGTTATCGTTTTTACAAATATTGCGGTAATTTTAACAATAATCATGGGATTTTAACTTTCGATACATTTTGGCATAGCTGGAGACAGGGCACATAGCTGCGCTACTTTCGATTTTTGATTTTCGGCAAATCTTCGAAGATATTAGGCGCCAAATTTCGGAAATTTAAAATTTTACAAAAAACTTTTTTATTTATGAATATTTTTTAGTCGTGTTGTGCACAGAATTAAAGAGTCATCTGACTTGCGCAAAAATGTTAAAAAATTTTGTCTCAGTAATTTTCCTTGGCCTCCATTGGCTAATTCAGTTTTTCAGTCCTAGATTAATTTTTTATTGTTAGATTTGTATAAAACAAAGTTCATATGCTTCGTTGTCTCAATTGTCATTTTTTTTATTACCAAAAGTGTTATCTGTCGGCACAGGAAGTGGCATAATTTTACCAAAAACTACAATTTTGACAGTTAGGTACATTTTTTGAAAACAAATATTATTTTTTTGAAAAATTATATGACTCAAAGAGTGTGTCCTTTAAAGGCGCAAAAAATGTCGGAAGCAGTTTTTTTAATTTCTTTTTCATTTTCTAGCAAATTGGATTAAGAGGTGAAAAAAGGCGTAAAATTGACCTATTTACAACTCATTCAGGCTTTTCAGATTTTAAAATATTTTTACGTAACTTTTATAAACTTGTAGCTATAATCCATACGAAGAGAATGTATGTGAAAATTAGTTTGTAATATAAGCAGTTGCCGAGAAATAGGCAATTTTGCATGAGTCACTTTTCACGTAATTTTGGCTGTAAAAGAATCAATTATTATTCGATTTTCAATTTTCTTTCGCCATTGGATGCCTAATGCCATAGTGGACTATGTCAAACCATTTTACCCCTTGCGCTGCCACCGGAAATGACGTCATTTGCTCAAAACTTAAATTTTAGCCTTCAAAAAACAATATTTTATTCAAATGAGTCGTATTTGTTATTTTTTTCAAATTGTGATATTTGATTCTATTGATCAAATAGATTGAACCCATACGATCATACAGATACCACAAAATGGTTTCTAACTTGTACGGTTGCAGAGAAATGGGCGATTTTCCTTAAGTCACTTTTCAAGGTTTTTGGTCTATAAAAGTGTCAGTTATTATTCGATTTTCATAAAATTTTCACCATATGATATCTTGTGTCATTTATGATTTCATAGATCTAATTTAACATTTTCAGTATCACCGGAAGTAATGTCATTTTGGCAAAAACTGTATTTTTAGCCTTCAAAACAGACATTTTTTTCAAATGAGTCTGATTTGTAATATATTTCAAATTATGATATTTGATTCCAATCAACAAATGGATTGAACCCATACGATTATATAGATACCAAAAGATAGTTTTTATCGTGTACGGTTGCCGAGAAATAGACGATTTTCTACAAGTCACTTTTCAAGGTTTTTGGTCTATAAAAGTGGCAATTCTCATTCGTTTTACATACAATTTTCGCCATTATGCTGCCTTATGCCATTTCTGATTTCATAAAACTAATTGAACATTTTCATTATCACCGGAAGTAATGAAATTTTGCCAGGATCACTTACAAGTAACATATATATAAAATGAATTGATATTGCTGGATTTGGTTGATTCTTCGTCCATTTTATTTGATGTTTACAATGCTTATGTGGAAACCTGTTTGATGGTTTCATTAGTATCGGAAGTGACGTATGTTTAAGGGTAACGTGGCACCGAAAGTGACGTGGCACCAGTGAAACCCGTCATTCCTGCATGCAGGTCTAGTTAGGCTTTCAGACTTTCGTCTGAAAGCCTATTGAGATTACTAAAATTATTATTATTATTATTATTATTATTATTATTATTATTATTATTTACCGCGAGGGCCTAGATCTCCATGACCGAAAACAGATATCGATCTGGAATTAGCTTTTCTATCGGGAAACCATGTGGTGGCTACTTGATAAAATATTTTTGAAATTTCTGCGCATACCGGAAGTGACCGAACTTTGTACTTTCCCTAAAAATTGAAAATCGGCCATAGTTTCGTCAATTCTTTATCCATTTTCAAACAAATTACATTTTTGGAATCCCTGAATCTTTTCTAATACAATGGCTATCTCACATTTTTCAATTTCGAACATTCGTCTGTGATTTTTATCGTTCGAAAATTGAAAACATGTTGTTTACGAGACAATTTTTGTTATTTTTCAAAATTTTCAAATTTGACCTACATTTTTTGATACCTGAAGTCCATCCGATTCCAGTAATATAAGTTTCATTCAGAGTTATCGCCCTTTATTTTTCGATTTTTTTCGAATTTTCTTCCCATTTTGTGAGCTCGGGTTTCGTTTTATGGCAGAATTGACGTTTCTGAAACTTCTGGAACATGAAGTTATAGTCCAATACCAACTGATAAAGCAATTTCGACAAGAATCCTTAAACCGGAAGTGGTCGAAATAATGTGCAATATTTTGAAAAAAATGCAAAAAATGGATATTTTTGGGGAAAACGCTAATTCTCCGTCCGATATCAATGGATTAAACGAATGAAGGTATCGTTTGATGGCACGATTGCTGGACTATCATATGATACCCCAGTCATATGGATACTATGAACAGACAGCAAAATATGGCACGCTGAAAATCAAGTATTTTCTGATTTGGAGCGTTTTTGGACGCCTGTATCTCGAAAACTTAACCTGCAATTTTTTTTTAACTTTTTCTATCGAGAGTCCTTTTGGAGGTATTTTGCATAAAGCCATCCAATAAGACTTTGAAATGTCTGGAATAGGATAAAAAAGGGACTGAAAATCGAAAAAAGTCGAAAAATCGTGAAATTTTGGAAAATGCTCTACTATTTTTTTATTTTAAGAGATTTTTAAAAAGACGTTGTATATTCAGATAGCTGACCTAATTACGATTCTAACGATGTATAATATGTATATAATTATTAAAATTTAATTTTCGATATTTTAAATTTTTTGCATTTTTGGCACTTTTGAACATAGGATTTCTCAGGGGCATTTTATCTGATCAGATAATGTAATATATCATTACAGAGCCCTGTGGCTATTTTAGTGCCCAAACCGGCCATTAAAACTATTTCGACAATAATAACCATACCGGAAGTATTCAAAAAATGAAAAAAAAGAGTAAAACCATTGTCGCACTTGCGAAAAACTTGATTTCTCTCTTAGGTAATAGCGGACCAAAAGAACTAAAGTGTCGCTGGATAGCCCTATTAATGGACCATCATATGGTATCTAAATAATACGATTTCGATGGTAAGGAAATAAACTATTGTATGCCAAAAATGTAGTATTTTCCAATTTTTTAACATTCTGAGACGCCTTTTTCTCGAAAACGACGCCTACGATTTTTCTTAAACTTTTCTTACTCAAAGTCCTATCGGTTGTCTATATAGGGAATCCAACATGAAAAGCATTGAAATAATATAAGTGGTCGAAAAATGGCCTCAAACTTTTAAAAAAATTGAAAAATCGTTAATTTTTTGGAAACGCTCTTTAATTTATCTTTTTTTCCAAAACTACTCAATGGATGTTTCTGACACTTCTGGTACAGATAGTTAAGTATCCAAAGAACTTCGTAAAGCTATCACAACAACGATCGTAAAATCGGAAGTAGTCGAAAAAATGTCCGATATTTTGAAAAAAAATATTTTTTTTACGAAAACCTTTTTTATTTATGAATATTTTTTGATGATCTTTCACACAGGGTTAAAATATCATCGTACTTGAGCAGAAATAAGAAAAAAAATTGTCTCGGTAATTTGCGTTAGCCGCCATCGGCTAATTCAGTTTTTCGTACCCAGAAAAATTATTTATTGTTCGATTTGTATAAAACAAAGTTCATATGCACCGTGGTCCCAATTGTAATTTTTTTTGTTACGGTGAAGTTTTTCTGTCGGCAACGGAAGTGACGTAATATTAACAAAAACTACAATTTTGACAGTTCGGTACCACATTTTGAAAGCAAATATTATTTTTTTCAAAACTGATATAACTAAAAGGATGCACCCTGCAAAGGTGCACAAAATCCTTAGCTCAGATTTTTTAATTTCAATTTCATTTTCGGGCAATTTCGAATAAAATGTAAAATAAAGTGTAAAACTCAGTTATTTACAATTCATTCAGCGTCTTCATATTTTGAAATATTTATTTGTAATTTTCATAAACTCGTAGCAATAATCCAGACGAAGAGAATGTATGCGAAAATTAGTTTGTAATATGAGCAGTTGCCGAGAAATATGCAATTGTGCATGCATCACTTTTCACGTTATTTTGCCTATAAAAGAGTGAATTATTATTCGATTTGCAATATTTTTTTTCCATTTGATGCCTAATGCCAATTTGGACTAGGACAAGTCAATTTTACATTTTCACTGTGACCGGAAATGACGTCTTTTGGGCAAAAACTGTATTTATAACCTAAAAAACAAATATTTTATTGAAATGAGTCTGCCTTATAATGTTTTAAAAATTATGATATTTGATTCCCATCAACGAATAGAATGAAGCCATACGTCCATACAGATACCACAAAATGGTTTCTAACTTGTACGGTTACAGAGAAATAGACGATCTTCTATAAGTCACTTTTCAAGGTTTTTGGTCTATAAAAGTGTCAATTATTATTCGATTTTTATAATTTTTTTAACATTTGATGCCTTATGTCATTTATGACTTCTATGAACCAAGTTAACATTTTCAATATCACCGGAAGTAATGTAATTTTTGCAAAAAACGTATTTTTAGCCTTCAAAACAAACATTTTTTTTAAGTGATTTATATTCTTTATTCGTTTAACTTTATAACGTCTGACTCTAATGGGCAGTAAGATTGAATCAATACCATCATATTGATATCAAGAAAAGGCTTCTAGCATGTTCCCTTGTCGAATAATAACCAATTTTTCCCAGGGTCACTTTTAAGTTTTTTACCTTCTTAATTTCAGTTTATGGGTAATAGGTTAATTATTTATTGCCCGATATGTATAAAACAAAGTTTGTATTTTGTATGTTGCGAATTTTCGACTTATTTTTCACCTATAAAAATTTCTTTCGGCACCGGAAGTGACGTAATTTTGCCATAATTTACAATTTTGACCGGTCTTTTCGCCAGCAAATATTACTTATACATATGATAGAGGGTGTCACTGAAGCAGAACAACTAAAGTATAGTTCGGTAGCTCAATGGATCGGCTATGGTATAATAAACTTCCTGTATGATTCCTGAAAGCCGGTTCAGTGCTGCTTGCAGGTCTAGTTATTATTATTATTATTATTATTTACCGCGGGAGCCTAGATCACCATGATCGAAAACAGATATCGATCTGGAATTAGATTTTCTGTCAGGAAACCATGTGGTGGCTACTTGATAAAATATTTTTGAAATTTCTGCGCATACCGGAAGTGACCGAACTTTGTATTTTGTCTAAAAATTGAAAATAGGCCATAGTTTCGTCAATTGTTTATCCATTTTCAAACAAATTACCTTTTTGGAATCCCTGAATCTTTTCTTAGACAATGGCTATCTCACATTTTTCGATTTCGAACATTCGTCTATGACTTTTAGCGTTCGAAAATTGAAAACATGTTGCTTACGAGACAATTTTTGTTATTTTTCAAAATTTTCAAATTTGACCTACATTTTTGGATACCTGAAGTCCATCCGATTCCAGTGATATAAGTTTTATTCAGAGTTATCGCCCTTTATTTTTCGATTTTTTTCGAATTTTCTTCCCATTTTGTGAGCTCGGGTTTCGTTTTATGGCAGAATTGACGTTTCTGAAACTTCTGGAACATGAAGTTATAGTCCAATACCAACAAATAAAGCAATTTCGACAAGAATCCTTAAACCTGAAGTGGTCGAAATAATGTGCAATATTTTGAAAAAAATGCAAAAAATGGATATTTTTGGGAAAAACGCTATTTCTCCGCCCGATATAAATGGATTAAAGAAATTAGGGTACCATTGGACTGCACTGGGATTGCACTATCGTATGATACCAAATTCATACGGATACTATGAACAGGCAGCAAAATATGGCACGCTGAAAATCAAGTATTTTCTGATTTTTAGCATTTTTGGACGCCTGTATCTCGAAAACTACTCCAGCGATTTTTATGAAACTTTCTCTATCGAGAGACCTTGTGGTAGTCTGAAGTACGAAACATACCATTACGACTTTGAAATATCTGGAATAGGTGAAATAACGGACTGAAAATCGAAAAAAGTCGAAAAATCGTGAAATTTTGGAAAATGCTCTACTATTTTTTTATTTTAAGAGATTTTCAAAAAAAGGTTGTATTTTCAGATAGCTGACCTAATTACGATTCTAACGATGTATAATATGTATGTAGTTATTGAAAGTTAATTTTCGATATTTTAAATTTTTTGCATTTTTCTCACTTTTGGACATAGGATTTCTCAGTGGCATTTTATCTGATCAGTAAATGTAATATATCATTACAGAGCCCTATGACTATTTTAGTACCCAAACCGGCTATTTAAACTATTCCGACAATAATAACCATACCGGAAGTATTCAAAAAATAAAAAAAAGGTTAAAAACATTGTCGCACTTGCGAAAAACTTGATTTCTCCCTTAGGTAATAGCGGACCAAAAGAACTAAAGTGTCGTTGGATAGCCTATTAATGGACCATCATACGGTATGTAAATAATACGATTTCGATGGCAAGGAAATAAATTATTGTATGCCAAATATCCAGTATTTTCCGATTTTTTAACATTCTGAGACGCCCTTTTCTCGAAAACGACGTCTACGATTTTTCTCAAACTTTTCTTACTCAAAGTCCTATCGATTGTCTATATAGTGAATCCAAAATGAAAAGCATTGAAATAATATACGTGGTCCAAAAATAGCATCAAACTTTGAAAAAAATTCAAAAATCGTTAAATTTTTGTAAACGCTCTTTATTTTATCTTTTCTTCCAAAACTACTCAATAGATGTTTCTGACACTTCTGGTACAGAAAGTTAAGTATCCAAAGAACTTCGTAAAGCTATCACGACAACAATCGTAAAACCGGAAGTAGTCGAAAAAATGTCCGATATTTTGAAAAAAAATATTTTTTTTACGAAAACCTTTTTTATTTATGAATATTTTTTGACGATATTTTACACTGGGTTAAAATATCATCCTACTTGAGCAGAAATGAGAAAAAATATTGTCTCGGTAATTTGCATTAGCCGCCATCGGCTAATTTCGTTTTTCGTACCCAGAAAAATTATTTATTGTTCAATTTATATAAAACAAAGTTCATAAGCTCCGTGGTCCCAATTGTAATTTTTTTTGTTACGGTGAAATTTTTCTGTCGGCAACGGAAATGACGTAATATTAATAAAAACTACAATTTTGACAGTTCGGTACCACTTTTTGAAAGCATATATTAATTTTTTTCAAAACTGATATAACTAAAATGATGCACCCTGCAAAGGTGCACAATATCCTTAGCTCAAACTTTTTAATTTCAATTTCATTTTCGGGCAATTTCGAATAAAATGTAAAATAAAGTGTAAAATTCAGTTGTTTGCAATTCATTCAGCTCTTCATATTTTGAAATATTTATTTGTAATTTTCATAAACTCGTAGCAATAATCCAGACGAAGAGAATGCATGCGAAAATTAGTTTGTAATGTGAACAGTTGCCGAGAAATATGCAATTTTGCATGCATCACTTTTCACGTTATTTTGCCTATAAAAGAATGAATTATTATTCGATTTGCAATTTTTTTTCCCCATTTGATGCTTAATGCCATTTTGGACTAGGTCAAGCCAATTTTACACTTTCATTGTGACCGGAAATGACGTCATTTGGGCAAAAACTGTATTTTTAACCTAAAAAACAAATATTTATTCAAATGAGTCTGCCTTATAATATTTTTAGAATTATGATATTTGATTCCCATCAACGAATAGAATCAAGCCATACGACCATACAGATGCCACAAAATTGTTTCTAACGTGTACGGTTACAGAGAAATAGGCGATCTTCTATAAGTCACTTTTCAAGGTTTTTGGTCTATAAAAGTGTCAATTATTATTCGATTTTTATAATATTTTTACCATTTGATGCCTTATGCCATTTATGACTTCGATGAACTAAGTTAACATTTTCAATATCACCGGAAGTAATGTAATTTTTGCATAAAACGTATTTTTAGCCTTCAAAACAAAACATTTTTTTGAAGGGATTTATATTTATTATTCAATTAACTTTATAACGTCTGACTCTAATGGGCAGTAAGATTGAATCAATACCATCATATCGATATCAAGAAAAGGCTTCTAGCATGTTCCCTTGTCGAATAATAGCCAATTTTCCCAGGGTCACTTTTAATTTTTTTACCTTCTTAATTTCAGTTGATGGTATACAGGTTAGTTATTTATTGCCCGATACGTATAAAACAAAGTTTGTATTTTGTATGTTACGAATTTTCGACTTATTTTTCCCCTATAAAAATTTCTTTCGGCACCGGAAGTGACATAATTTTGCGATAATTTACAATTTTGGCCCGTCTTTTCGCCAGCACATATTACTTTTATATATGATAGAAGGTTTCACTGTAGCAAAACATCTAAAGTATAGTTCGGTAGCTCAATGGATCGGCTATGGTATAATAAACTTCCTGTATGATTCCTGAAAGCCGGTTCAGTGCTGCTTGCAGGTCTAGTTATTAGGCTTTCAGACTTTCGTCTGAAAGCCTATTGAGATTACTAAAATTATTATTTTTTTTTTTATTATTATTATTTACCGCCGGAGCCTATTTCTCTATGATCGAAAAGAGATACCGATCTGCGGTTCATCTTTCTATTGGGAAACCATGTGGTGGCTACTCAATAAAGTAATTTTTGAACTTCTGCGCAGACCGGAAGTGGTCGAATTTTGAACGTTGGTAAAAAATAAAAAATAGGCCGTGGTTTCGTCAATTCTCTACCTATATTCAAACAAATCACATTTTTGGAAAGCCTGAGACTTTTCCAAGACAATAGCAATCTCACATTTCGCAATTTCGAAACTTCGTCGCTGACTTCTATCGTTCGAAAATTCAAAACACGTCGCCTACGAGACAATTTTTGTTATTTTTCAAAATTTCCAAATTTGACCTACATTTTTGGATACCTGACGTCAATCCGATTCCAGTAATATAAGTTTCATTCAGAGTTATCGCCCTTTATTTTTCGATTTTTTTCGAATTTTCTTCCCATTTTGTGAGCTCGGGTTTCGTTTTATGGTAGAATTGACGTTTCTGAAACTTCTGGAACATGAAGTTATAGTCCAATACCAACTGATAAAGCAATTTCGACACGGATCTTTAAACCGGAAGTGGTCGAAATAATGTTCAATATTTTGAAAAAAATGCAAAAAATGGATATTTTGGGGAAAAACGCGATTTCTCCGCCCGATATCAACGGATTAAAGAAATTAGGGTGCCATTGGACTGCACTAGGATTGTACTATCGTATGATACCCAATTCATACGGATACGATGAGCAGGAAGCAAAATATGGCACGCTGAAAATCAAGTATTTTCTGATTTGGAGCGTTTCTGGACGCCTGTATCTCGAAAACTTAACCGCAACTTTTTTTTTAACTTTCTCTATCGAGAGTCCATTCGATAGTCTTGTGAATTATGCCACCCAATAAGACTTTGAAATGTCTGGAATATGTGAAATAACGGACTGAAAATCGAAAAAAGTCGAAAAATCGTGAAATTTTGGAAAATGCTCTACTATTTTTTTATTTTGAGAGATTTTCAAAAAAAGATTGTATATTCAGATAGCTGACCTAATTACGATTCTAACGATGTATAATATGTATGTAGTTATTGAAATTTAATTTTCGATATTTTAAATTTTTTGCATTTTTGGCACTTTTCAATATAGGATTTCTCAGGGGCATTTTATCTGATCAGATAATGCAATATATCATTACAGAGCCCTTTGGCTATTTTAGTGCCCAAACCGGCTATTAAAACTATTCCGAAAATAATAACCATACCGGAAGTATTCAAAAAATGAAAAAAAAGGTTAAAAACATTGTCGCACTTGCGAAAAACTTGATTTCTCCCTTAGGTAATAGCGGACCAAAAGAACTAAAGGGTCGTTGGAAAGCCCTATTAATGGACCATCATATGGTATCTAAATAATACGATTTCGATGGTAGGGAAATAAATTATTGTATGCCAAAAATCTAGTATTTTCCGATTTTTTAACATTCTGAGACGCCCTTTTCTCGAAAACGACGCCGCAGATTTTTCTTAAACTTTTCTTACTCAAAGTCCTATCGATTGTCTATATAGTGAATCCAAAATGAAAAGCATTGAAATAATATAGGTGGTCCAAAAATGGCATCAAACTTTGAAAAAAATTGAAAAATCATTAAATTTTTGTAAACGCTCTTTAATATATTTTTTTTTCCAAAACTACTCAATGGATGTTTCTGACACTTCTGGTACAGAAAGTTAAGTATCGAAAGAACTTCGTAAAGCTATCGCGACAATGATCGTAAAACCGGAAGTAGTCGAACAAATGTCCGATATTTTGAAAAAAAAAATTTTTTTTACGAATACCTTTTTTATTTATGAATATATTTTGATGGTATTTTACACAGGGTTAAAATATCATCGTACTTGAGCAGAAATGAGAAAAAAAATTGTGAGGGTAATTTGCGTTAGCCGCCATCGGCTAATTTAGTTTTTCATACCCAGAAAAATTATTTATTGTTCGATTTGTATAAAACAAAGTTCATATGCTCCGTGGTCCCAATTGTAATTTTTTTTGTTACGGTAAAATTTTTCTGTCGGCAACGAAAGTGACGTAATATTAACAAAAACTACAATTTTGACAGTTCGGTACCACTTTTTGAAAGCAAATATTTTTTTTTTCAAAACTGATATAACTAAAAGGATGCACCCTGCAAAGATGCACAAAATCCTTAGCTCAGATTTTTTAATTTCAATTTCATTTTCGGGCAATTTCGAATAAAATGTAAAATAAAGTGTAAAATTCAGTTATTTACAATTCATTCAGCGTCTTCATATTTTGAAATATTTATTTGTAATTTTCATAAACTCGTAGCAATAATCCAGACGAAGAGAATGTATGCGAAAATTAGTTTGTAATATGAGCAGTTGCCGAGAAATATGCAATTTTGCATGCATCACTTTTCACGTTATTTTGCCTATAAAAGAGTGAATTATCATTCGATTTGCAATATTTTTTTTCCATTTGATACCTAATGCCAATTTGGACTAGGTCAAGTCAATTTTACATTTTCACTGTGACCGGAAATGACGTCATTTGGGCAAAAACTGTATTTTTAACCCAAAAAACAAATATTTTATTCAAATGAGTCTGCCTTATAATATTTTTAAAATTATGATATTTGATTCCCATCAACGAATAGAATGAAGCCATACGACCATACAGATACCACAAAATGGTTTCTAACTTGTATGGTTACAGAGAAATAGGCGATCTTCTATAAGTCACTTTTCAAGGTTTTTGGTCTATAAAAGTCTCAAGTATTATTCGATTTTTATAATTTTTTTACCATTTGATGCCTTATGCCAATTATGGCTTCTATGAACTAAGTTAACATTTTCAATATCACCGGAAGTAATGTAATTTTTGCAAAAAACATATTTTTAGCCTTCAAAACAAACATTTTTTTGAAGGGATTTATATTTATTATTCGTTTAACTTGATAACGTCTGACTCTAATGGGCAGTAAGATTGAATCAATACCATCATATTGATATGAAAAAAAGCCTTCTAGCATGTTCCCTTGTCGAATAATAGCCAATTTTCCCAGGGTTACTTTTAAGTTTTTTACCTTCTTAATTTCAGTTTATGGGTTATAGGGTAATCATTTATTGCCCAATATGTATAAAACAAAGTTTGTATTTTGTGTGTTGCGAATTTTCGACTTATTTTTCACCTATAAAAATATCTTTCGGTACCGGAAGTGACGTAATTTTGCCATAATTTACAATTTTGACCGGTCTTTTCGCCAGCAAATATTACTTTTACATATGATAGAGGGTGTCACTGAAGCAAAACAACTAAAGTATAGTTTGGTAGCTCAATGGATCGGCTATGGTATAAGAAACTTCCTGTATGATTCCTGAAAGCCGGTTCAGTGCTGCTTGCAGGTCTAGTTAGGGTTTCACACTGCGAAGCTTGTGTGAAACACTATTGTTTTTGTTAAAATTATTAGGGTTTCACACTGCGAAGCTTGTGTGAAACACTATTGTTTTTGTTAAAATTATTAGGGTTTCACACTGCGAAGCTTGTGTGAAACACTATTGTTTTTGTTAAAATTATTATTCTTATTATTATTATTCTTCTTTTGTTTTGAGTAGATCTCAGCAACTGCTTGTCGCATCGTTACGATTTCTTCGGGTTTACTGGGAAAGTGGGTGTGACTTAGAGGATAAAGCTATTTTGAACGTTCTGCGACAATGCGAAATGTCCGAAATCACCGAAGTTATCATTTTTGAAAATATTGCAGTAATTTTAACAATAATCATTGGATTTTAATTTTCGATAGATTTTGGCATAGCCGGAGACAGGGCACATAGCTACGTTACTTTCAATTTTTGATTTTCGGCAAATCTTCGAAGATATTAGGCGCCAAATTTCGAAAATTTAAAATTTTACAAAAAACTTTTTTATTTATGAATATTTCTTAGTCGTGTTGTGCACAGAATTAAAGAGTCATCTGATTAGCGCAAAAATGTTAAAAATTTTTGTCTCAGTAATTTACCTTGGCCGCCATTGGCTAATTCAGTTTTTCAGTCCTAGATTAATTTTTTATTGTTCGATTTGTATAAAACAAAGTTCATATGCTTCGTTGTATCAATTGTCATTTTTTTTATTACCAAACGTTTTATCTGTCGGCACCGGAAGTGGCATAATTTTACCAAAAACTACAATTTTGACAGTTATTTTCCTTCTTCGAAAACAAATATTATTTTTTGGAAAAATTATTTGACTCAAAGAGTGTGCCCTTTCAAGGCGCAAAAAATGTAGGAAGCAGTTTTTTTAATTTTGATTTCATTTTCGAGCAAATTCGATTAAGAGGCTAAAAATGGTGTAAAATTGGCCTATTTACAACCTATTCAGGCTTTTCAGATTTTAAAATATTTCTTCGTAACTTTTATAAACTTGTAGCTATAATCCATACGAAGAAAATGTATGTTAAAATTCGTTTGTACTATAAGCAGTTACCAAGAAATGGGCAGTTCTGTACAAGTCACTGTTTTCGTTATTTTGCCTGTAAAATAGTCAATTATGATTGGATTTTTATAAAAGTGACATCATTTGATTCAAAAAGCAGGTAGCGTCATATCAAGTTGATTACAATTTAAAATTGACACCGGAAGTGACATCATTTGGTCAAAAAATGCATTTTAAACTTTTTAAATCAATGTTTTATTCAACCAAGAATAACTTAATATGTATTAATAATTTTAACTTTTGGTTTAAATTCACATATAAACAAAACTCATATGGTCATATAGATATCATAAAATGGTTTCTAACTTGTTCGGTTGCCGAGAAATAGACGGTTTTCTACAGGCCACTTTTGAAAGTTTCGGGGCCATAAAAGGGTCAATTATTATTCGATTTTCATAAACGTCACGCCATGTTATACCTAATGCCATTTGGGATTTCATACAAGTAATTTAAGATTTTCATTATCACCGGAAGTAACGTCATTTTGGCAAAAACTGTATTTTTAGCCTCTAAAACAGATATTTTATTCAAATGAGTCTGTTTTGAAATCTTTTTCAAATTATGGTATTTGATGCCAATCAACAAATAGAATGAACCCATACGATCATACAGATACCACAAAATGGTTTCTAACTTGTACGGTTGCAGAGAAATAGCCGATTTCCTACAAGTGACTTTTCAAGTTTTTTGGTCTTTAAAAGTGGCAATTATTAGTCGATTTACATAAAATTTTCACTATATGATATCGTATGCCATTTCTGATTTCATAAGACTAATTGAACATTTGCATTTAATTTAATTTTGTCAAGATCATTTACAAGTAACAAATGTATAAAATGAATTGATATTGCTTGATTTGGTTGATTCTGCGTCCATTTTATTTGATGTGAGCAAGGTTTATTTGGAAACCTGTTTAGTGGTTTCGTTGGTACCGGAAGTGACATATGTTCAAGGGTAACTTGGCACCGAAAGTGACTTTTCAAGGGTAACGTGGCACCAGTGAAACCCGTCATTCCTGCATGCAGGTCTAGTTATTATTATTATTATTATTTACCGCGGGAGCCTAGATCTCCATGATGGAAACAGATATCGATCTGGAATTAGATTTTCTATTGGGAAACCATGTGGTGGCTACTTGATAAAATATTTTTGAAGTTTCTGCGCATACCGGAAGTGACCGAACTTTGTACGTTGTCTGAAAATTGAAAATCGGCCATAGTTTCGTCAATTCTTTATCCATTTTCAAACAAATTACATTTTCGGAATCCCTGAATCTTTTCTGAGACAATGGCTATCTCACATTTTTCAATTTCGAACATTCGTCTATTACTTTTATCGTTCGAAAATTGAAAACATGTTGTTTACGAGACAATTTTTGTTATTTTTCAAAATTTTCAAATTTGACCTACATTTTTGGATACCTGAAGTCCATCCAATTCCAGTAATATAAGTTTCATTCAGAGTTATCGCCCTTTATTTTTCGATTTTTTTCGAATTTTCTTCCCATTTTGTGAGCTCGGGTTTCGTTTTATGGCAGAATTGACGTTTCTGAAACTTCTGGAACATGAAGTTATAGTCCAATATGAACTTATAAAGCAATTTCGACAAGAATCCTTCAACCGGAAGTGGTCGAAATAATGTGCAATATTTTGAAAAAAATGCAAAAAACGGATATTTTGGGGAAAAATGCGATTTCTCCGCCCGATATCAATGGATTAAAGAAATTATGGTACCATTGGACTGCACTAGGATTGTACTATCGAATGAAACCCAATTCATACGGATACTATGATCAGGAAGCAAAATATGGCAGGCTGAAAATCAAGAATTTTCTGATTTTTAGCATTTTTGGACGACTGTATCTCGAAAACTTAACCTACAATTTTTTTTTAATTTTTTGTATCGAGAGTCCTTTTGGAGGTACTTTGCATGAAGCCAACCAATAAGACTTTGAAATGTCTGGAATAGAATAAAAAAGGGACTGAAAATCGAAAAAAGTCGAAAAATCGTGAAATTTTGAAAAATGCTCTACTATTTTTTTATTTAAAGAGATTTTTAAAAAAAGGTTTTATATTCAGATAGCTGACCTAATTACGATTCTAACGATGTATAATATGTATGTAATTATTGAAATTTAATTTTCGATATTTTAAATTTTTTGCATTTTTGGCACTTTTGAACATAGGATTTCTCAGGGGCATTTTATCTGATCAGATAATGTAATATGTCATTACAGAGCCCTGTGGCTATTTTAGCGCCCAAACCGGCTATTAAAACTATTCCGACAATAATAACCATACCGGAAGTATTCAAAAAATGAAAAAAAAAGTTTAAAAATATTGTCGCACTTGCGAAAAACTTGATTGCTCACTTAGGTAATAGCGGACCAAAAGAACTAAAGTGTCGTTAGATAGCCCTATTAATGGACCATCACATGGTATCTAAATAATACGATTTCGATGGTAAGAAAATAAATTATTGTATGCCAAAAATCTAGTATTTTCCGATTTTTTAACATTCTGAGACGCCCTTTTGTCGAAAACGACGCCTACGATTTTTCTGAAACTTTTCTTACTCATAGTCCTATCGGTTGTCTATATAGTGAATCCAAAATGAAAAGCATTGAAATAATATAGGTGGTCCAAAAATGACATCAAACTTTGAAAAAAATTGAAAAATCGTTAAATTTTTGTAAACGCTCTTTAATTTATCTTTTTTTCCAAAACTACTTAATGGATGTTTCTGACACTTCTGGTACAGAAAGTTAAGTATCCAAAGAACTTCGTAAAGCTATCACAACAACGATCGTAAAACCGGAAGTAGTCGAAAAAATGTCCGATATTTTGAAAAAAAATATTTTTTTTACGAAAACCTTTTTTATTTATGAATATTTTTTGATGGTATTTTACACAGGGTTAAAATATCATCCTACTTGAGCAGAAATGGGAAAGAAAATTGTCTCGGTTATTTGCGTTAGCCGCCAACGGCTAATTTAGTTTTTCGTACCCAGAAAAATTATTTATTGTTCGATTTGTATAAAACAAAGTTCATATGCTCCGTGGTCCCAATTGTAATTTTTTTTGTTATGGTGAAATTTTTCTGTCGGCAACGGAAGTGGCGTAATATTAACAAAAACTATGATTTTGACAGTTCGGTACTACTTTTTGAAAGCAAATATTATTTTTTTTTCAAAACTGATATAACTAAAATTATGCACCCTGCAAAGGTGCACAATATCCTTAGCTCAGATTTTTAAATTTCAATTTCATTTTCGGGCAATTTCGAATAAAATGTAAAATAAAGTGTAAAATTCAGTTGTTTACAATTCATTCAGCGTCTTCATATTTTGAAATATTTATTTGTAATTTTAATAAACTCGTAGCAATAATCCAGAAGAAGAGATTGTATGCAAAAATTAGTTTGTAATATGAGCAGTTGCCGAGGAATATGCAATTTTGCATGCATCACTTTTCACGTTATTTTGCCTATAAAAGAGTGAATTATTATTCGATTTGCAATATTTTTTTCCATTTGATGCTTAATGTCAATTTGGACTAGGTCAAGCCAATTTTACAATTTCACTGTGACCGGAAATGACGTCATTTGGGCAAAAACTGTATTTTAAACCTAAAAAACGAATATTTTATTCAAATGAGTCTGCCTTATAATAATTTTAAAATTATGATATTTGATTTCCATCAACGAATAGAATGAAGCCAAACGACCATACAGATACCACAAAATGGTTTCTAACTTGTACGGTTACAGAGAAATAGGCGATCTTCGATAAGTCACTTTTCAAGGTTTTTGGTCTATAAAAGTGTCAATTATTATTCGATTTTTATATTTTTTTTTACCATTTGATGCCTTATGCCATTTATGACTTCTATGAACTAAATTAACACTTTCAATGTCACCGGAAGTAATGTAATTTTTTCAAAAAACGTATTTTTGGCCTTCAAAACAAACATTTTTTTGAAGTGATTTATGTTTATTATTTGTTTAACTTTAGAATGTCCGACTCTAATGGGCAGTAAGATTGAATCAATACCATCATATTGATATCAAGAAAAGGCTTCTAGCATGTTCCCTTGTCGAAAAATAGCCAATTGTCCCAGGGTCACTTTTAAGTTTTTTACCTTCTTAATTTCAGTTTATTGGTTATAGGTTAATTATTTATTGCCCGATATGTATAAAACAAAGTTTGTATTTTGTATGTTGCGAATTTTCGACTTACTTTTCACCTATAAAAATTTCTTTCAACACCGGAAGTGACGTAATTTTGCCATAATTTACAATTTTGACCGGTCTTTTCGCCAGCAATTATTACTTTTACATATGATAGACGGTGTCACTGAAGTAAAACAATTAAAGTTTGGTAGCTCAATGGATCGGCTATGGTATAATAAACTTCCTGTATGATTCCCGAAAGCCGGTTCAGTGCTGCTTGCAGGTCTAGTTATTATTATTATTATTATTTACCGCGAGGGCCTAGATCTCCATGACCGAAAACAGATATCGATCTGGAATTAGCTTTTCTATCGGGAAACCATGTGGTGGCTACTTGATAAAATATTTTTGAAATTTCTGCGCATACCGGAAGTGACCGAACTTTGTACTTTCCCTAAAAATTGAAAATCGGCCATAGTTTCGTGAATTCTTTATCCATTTTCAAACAAATTACATTTTTGGAATCCCTGAATCTTTTCTGAGACAATGGCTATCTCACATTTTTCAATTTCGAACATTCGTTTGTGATTTTTATCGTTCGAAAATTGAAAACATGTTGTTTACGAGACAATTTTTGTTATTTTTCAAAATTTTCAAATTTGACCTACATTTTTGGATACCTGACGTCCATCCGATTCCAGTAATATAAGTTTCATTCAGAGTTATCGCCCTTTATTTTTCGATTTTTTTCGAATTTTCTTCCCATTTTGTGAGCTCGGGTTTCGTTTTATGGCAGAATTGACGTTTCTGAAACTTCTGGAACATGAAGTTATAGTCCAATACCAACTTATAAAGCAATTTCGACAAGAATCCTTAAACCGGAAGTGGTCGAAATAATGTGCAATATTTTGAAAAAAATGCAAAAAATGGATATTTTTGGGGAAAACGCTATTTCTCCGTCCGATATCAATGGATGAAACGAATGAAGGTATCGTTTGATGGCACGATTGCTGGACTATCATATGATACCCCATTCATATGGATACTATGAACAGACAGCAAAATATGGCACGCTGAAAATCAAGTATTTTCTGATTTGGAGCGTTTTTGGACGCCTGTATCTCGAAAACTTAACCTGCAATTTTTTTTTAATTTTTTCTATCGAGAGTCCTTTTGGAGGTATTTTGCATAAAGCCATCAAATAAGACTTTGAAATGTCTGGAATAGGATAAAAAAGGGACTGAAAATCGAAAAAAGTCGAAAAATCGTGAAATTTTGGAAAATGCTCTACTATTTTTTTATTTTAAGAGATTTTTAAAAAGACGTTGTATATTCAGATAGCTGACCTAATTACGATTCTAACGATGTATAATATGTATGTAATTATTAAAATTTAATTTCCGATATTTTAAATTTTTTGCATTTTTGGCACTTTTGAACATAGGATTTCTCAGGGGCATTTTATCTGATCAGATAATGTAATATATCATTACAGAGCCCTGTGGCTATTTTAGTGCCCAAACCGGCCATTAAAACTATTTCGACAATAATAACCATACCGGAAGTATTCAAAAAATGAAAAAAAAGAGTAAAAACATTGTCGCACTTGCGAAAAACTTGATTTCTCTCTTAGGTAATAGCGGACCAAAAGAACTAAAGTGTCGCTGGATAGCCCTATTAATGGACCATCATATGGTATCTAAATAATACGATTTCGATGGTAAGGAAATAAACTATTGTATGCCAAAAATGTAGTATTTTGCAATTTTTTAACATTCTGAGATGCCTTTTTCTCGAAAACGACGCCTACGATTTTTCTTAAACTTTTCTTACTCAAAGTCCTATCGGTTGTCTATATAGGGAATCCAAAATGAAAAGCATTGAAATAATATAAGTGGTCGAAAAATGGCCTCAAACTTTGAAAAAAATTGAAAAATCGTTAAATTTTTGGAAACGCTCTTTAATTTATCTTTTTTTCCAAAACTACTCAATGGATGTTTCTGACACTTCTGGTACAGAAAGTTAAGTATCCAAAGAACTTCGTAAAGCTATCACAACAACGATCGTAAAATCGGAAGTAGTCGAAAAAATGTCCGATATTTTGAAAAAAAAATATTTTTTTTACGAAAACCTTTTTTATTTATGAATATTTTTTGATGATCTTTCACACAGGGTTAAAATATCATCGTACTTGAGCAGAAATAAGAAAAAAAATTGTCTCGGTAATTTGCGTTAGCCGCCATCGGCTAATTTAGTTTTTCGTACCCAGAAAAATTATTTATTGTTCGATTTGTATAAAACAAAGTTCATATGCACCGTGGTCCCAATTGTAATTTTTTTTGTTACGGTGAAGTTTTTCTGTCGGCAACGGAAGTGACGTAATATTAACAAAAACTACAATTTTGACAGTTCGGTACCACATTTTGAAAGCAAATATTATTTTTTTTCAAAACTGATATAAATAAAAGGATGCACCCTGCAAAGGTGCACAAAATCCTTAGCTCATATTTTTTAATTTCAATTTCATTTTCGGGCAATTTCGAATAAAATGTAAAATAAAGTGTAAAATTCAGTTATTTACAATTCATTCAGCGTCTTCATATTTTGAAATATTTATTTGTAATTTTCATAAACTCGTAGCAATAATCCAGACGAAGAGAATGTATGCGAAAATTAGTTTGTAATATGAGCAGTTGCCGAGAAATATGCAATTGTGCATGCATCACTTTTCACGTTATTTTGCCTATAAAAGAGTGAATTATTATTCGATTTGTAATATTTTTTTCCATTTGATGCCTAATGCCAATTTGGACTAGGTCAAGTCAATTTTACATTTTCACTGTGACCGGAAATGACGTCTTTTGGGCAAAAACTGTATTTCTAACCTAAAAAACTAATATTTTATTGAAATGAGTCTGCCGTATAATGTTTTTAAAATTATGATATTTGATTCCCATCAACGAATAGAATGAAGCCATACGACCATACAGATACCACAAAATGGTTTCTAACTTGTACGGTTACAGAGAAATAGGCGATCTTTTATAAGTCACTTTTCAAGGTTTTTGGTCTATAAAAGTGTCAATTATTATTCGATTTTTATAATTTTTTTAACATTTGATGCCTTATGCCATTTATGACTTCTATGAACCAAGTTAACATTTTCAATATCACCGGAAGTAATGTAATTTTTGCAAAAAACGTATTTTTAGCCTTCAAAACAAACATTTTTTTGAAGTGATTTATATTCTTTATTCGTTTAACTTTATAACGTCTGACTCTAATGGGCAGTAAGATTGAATCAATACCATCATATTGATATCAAGAAAAGGCTTCTAGCATGTTCCCTTGTCGAATAATAACCAATTTTCCCAGGGTCACTTTTAAGTTTTTTACCTTCTTAATTTCAGTTTATGGGTTATAGGTTAATTATTTATTGCCCGATATGTATAAAACAAAGTTTGTATTTTGTATGTTGCGAATTTTCGACTTATTTTTCACCTATAAAAATTTCTTTCGGCACTGGAAGTGACGTAATTTTGCCATAATTTACAATTTTGACCGGTCTTTTCGCCAGCAAATATTACTTATACATATGATAGAGGGTGTCACTGAAGCAGAACAACTAAAGTATAGTTCGGTAGCTCAATGGATCGGCTATGGTATAATAAACTTCCTGTATGATTCCTGAAAGCCGGTTCAGTGCTGCTTGCAGGTCTAGTTATTATTATTTTTTTTTTCGCCGGAGCCTATTTCTCAGTGCCTGTAACAGATACCGATCTGGGACCTAATTCTCTATCGGGAAACCATGTGTTGGCTACTTGATAAACTATATTTGAAACTTCTGCGCAGACCGGAAGTGGTCGAATTTCGTGCGGTGTCAAAAAATTAAAAAACGGCCGTAGATTCGTCAATTCTGTACCTATTTTCATACAAATGACATTTTCGGAAACCCTGAGTCTTTTCTCGGACGATAGCAGTTGAAAATTTCGATATTTCGAAACTTCATCGCTGACTTCTTGCGATCGAAAAATGAAAAATGTTGTTTGAGAGACAATTTTTGTTATTTTTCAAAATTTTGAAATATGACCTACATTTTTGGATACCTGAAGTCCATCCGATTCCAGTAATATAAGTTTCATTCAGAGTTATCGCCCTTTATTTTTCGATTTTTTTTCGAATTTTCTACCCATTTTGTGAGCTCGGGTTTCGTTTTATGGCCGAATTGACGTTTCTGAAACTTCTGAGGCATGAAGCCAAATGACCATTGCAAGGAATAAAGCAATTTCAACAATAATCTGTACACCGGAAGTGGTCGAAATAATGTCCGATATTTTGAAAAAAATGCAAAAAATGGGTATTTTGGGGAAAACGCGATTTCTTCGTCCGATATCAATGGATTAGACAAATTAGGGTACCATTGGATTGCACTAGGATTGTACTATCATATGATACCCAATTCGTACGGATACGGTGAGCAGGAAGCACAATATGGCACGCTGAAAATCAAGTATTTTCTGATTTGGAGCGTTTTTGGATGCCTGTAGCTCGAAAACTTAACCGCAACTTTTTTTTAAAAATTTTCTATCGAGAGTCCTTTCGGAGTTATTTTGCATGAAACCATCCAGTAAGACTTTGAAATATGTGGAATAGGTGAAATAACGGACTGAAAATCGAAAAAAAGTCGAAAAATCGTGAAATTTTGGAAAATGCTCTACTATTTTTTTATTTTAAGAGATTTTCAAAAAAAAGTTGTATAATCAGATAGCTGACCTAATTACAATTCTAACGATGTATAATATGTATGTAGTTATTGAAATTTAATTTTCGATATTTTAATTTTTTTGCATTTTTAGCACTTTTGAACATAGGATTTCTCAGGGGCATTTTATCTGATCAGATAATGTAATATGTCATTACAGAGCCCTGTGGCTAATTTAGTGCCCAAACCGGCTATTAAAACTATTCCGACAATAATAGCCACACCGGAAGTATTCAAAAAATGAAAAAAAATGTTAAAAACATTGTCGCACTTGCGAAAAACTTGATTTCTCCCTTAGGTAATAGCGGACCAAAAGAACTAAAGTGTCTTGCTGGTTAGCCCTATTAATGGACCATCATATGGTGTCTAAATAATACGATTTCGATGATAAGGAAATAAATTATTGTATGCCAAAAATCTAGTATTTTCCGATTTTTTAACATTCTGAGACGCTCTTTTCTTGAAAACAACGCCGCAGATTTTTCTTAAACTTTTCTTACTCAAAGTCCTATCGGTTGTCTATATAGTGAATCCAAAATGAAAAGCATTGAAATAATATAAGAGGTCCAAAAATGGCCTCAAACTTTGAAAAAAATTGAAAAATCGTTAAATTTTTGGAAACGCTCTTTAATTTTTTTTTTCCCCAAACTACTCAATGGATGTTTCTGACACTTCTGGTACAGAAAGTTATGTATCCAAAGAACGTCGTAAAGCTGCCACGACAATGATCGTAAAACCGGAAGTAGTCGAAAAAATGTCCGATATTTTGAAAAAAATTTTTTTTTTTATGAAAACCTTTTTTATTTATGAATATTTTTTGATGGTATTTTACACAGGGTTAAAATATCATCCTACTTAAGCAGAAATGATTAAAAAAATTGTCTCGGTAATTTCCGTTAGCCACCATCGGCTAATTTAGTTTTTCGTAACCAGAAAAACTATTTATTGTTCGATTTGTATAAAACAAAGTTCATATGCTCCGTGGTCCCATTTGCAATTTTTTTTGTTACGGTGAAATTTTTCTGTCGGCAACGGAAGTGACGTAATATTAACAAAAACTACAATTTTGACAGTTCGGTACCACTTTTTGAAAGCAAATATTTTTTTTTTCAAAACTGATATAACTAAAAGGTGTATAAAATCTTTAGCTCAGATTTTTTAATTTCAATTTCATTTTCGGGCAATTTCGAATAGAATGTAAAATAAAGTGTAAAATTCAGTTATTTACAATTCATTCAGCGTCTTCATATTTTGAAATATTTATTTGTGATTTTCATAAACTCGTAGCAATAATCCAGACGAAGAGAAAATTAGTTTGTAATATGAGCAGTTGCCGAGAAATATGCAATTTTGCATGCATCACTTTTCACGTTATTTTGCCTATAAAAGAGTGAATTATTATTCGATTTGCAATATATTTTTCCATTTGATGCCTAATGTCAATGTGGACTAGGTCAAGCCAATTTTACATTTTCACTGTGACCGGAAATGACGTCATTTCTGCAAAAACTGTATTTTTAACCTAAGAAACAAATATTTTATTCAAATGAGTCTGCCTTATAATATTTTTAAAATTATGATATTTGATTCCCATCAACGAATAGAATGAAACCATACGACCATACAGATACCACAAAATGGTTTCTAACTTGTACGGTTACAGAGAAATAGGCGATCTTCTATAAGTCACTTTTCAAGGTTTTTGGTCTATAAAAGTGTCAATTATTATTCGATTTTTATAATTTTTTTACCATTTGATGCCTTATGCCATCTATGACTTCTATGAACTAATTTAACATTTTCAATATCACCGGAAGTAATGTAATTTTTGCAAAAAACGTATTTTTAGCCTTCAAAACAAACATTTATTTGAAGGGATTTATATTTATTATTTGTTAAACTTTATAACGTCTGACTCTAATGGGCAGTAAGATTGAATCTATACCATCATATTGATATCAAGAAAAGGCTTCTAGCATGTTCCCTTGTGGAATAATAGCCAATTTTCCAAGGGTCACTTTTAATTATTTTACCTTCTTAATTTCAGTTTATGGGTTCTAGGTTAATTATTCATTGCCCGATATGTATTAAACAAAGTTTGTATTTTGTATGTTGCAAATTTTCGACATATTTTTCACCTATAAAAATTTCTTTCGGCACCGGAAGTGACGTAATTTTGCCATAATTTTGACCGGTCTTTTCGCCAGCAAATATTACTTTTACATATGATAGAGGGTGTCACTGAAACAAAACAACTAAAGTATAGTTCGGTAGCTCAATGGATCGGCTATGGTATAATAAACTTCCTGTATGATTCCTGAAAGCCGGTTCAGTGCTGCTTGCAGGTCTAGTTATTATTATAAGTCACTGTTTTCGTTATTTTGCCTGTAAAATAGTCAATTATTATTGGATTTTTATAAAAGTGACATCATTTGATTCAAAAAGCATGAAGTGTCATATCAAGTTGACTACAATTTAAAATTGACACCGGAAGTGACGTCATTTTGTCAAAAACTGCATTTTAAACTTTTTAAATCAATGTTTTTTTCAACCAAGAATTACTTAATATGTATTAATAATTTTAACTTTTGGTTTAAATTCACATATCAACACAACTCATATGGTCATATAGATATCATAAAATTGTTTCTAACTTGTTCGGTTGCCGAGGAATAGACGGTTTTCTACAGGTCACTTTTGAAGGTTTTTGGGCCATAAAAGTGTCAATTATTATTCGATTTTCATAAACGTTACACCATGTTATACCTAATGCCATTTAGGTTTCATACAAGTAATTTAAGATTTTCATTATCACCGGAAGTAACGTCATTTTGCCAAAAACTGTATTTTTAGCCTTCAAAACAGATATTTTATTCAAATGAGTCTGTTTTGAAATCTTTTTCAAATTATGGTATTTGATGCCAATCAACAAATAGAATGAACCCATACGATCATACAGATACCACAAAATGGTTTCTAACTTGTACGGTTGCAGAGAAATAGCCGATTTTCTACAAGTCACTTTTCAAGTTTTTTGGTCTTTAAAAGTGGCAATTATTATTCGATTTACATAAAATTTTCACTATATGATATCGTATGCCATTTCTGATTTCATAAAACTAATTGAACATTTTCATTAACATCGGAAGAAATGTAATTTTGTCAAGATCATTTACAAGTAACAAATGTATAAAATGAATTGATATTGCTGGATTTGGTTGATTCTGCGTCCATTTTATTTGTGTGCAATGTTAATTTGGAAACCAGTTTAATGGTTTCGTTGGTACCGGAAGTGACATATGTTCAAGGGTAACTTAGCACCGGAAGTGACATGTTTAAGGGTAACGTGGCACGAGTGAAACCCGTCATTCCTGCATGCAGGTCTAGTTAAGCTTTCATATTACATAATGAAAGCTTATTGTTTCTGTTAAAGTTATTATTAAGCTTTCATATTACATATGAAAGCTTATTGTTTCTGTTAAAGTTATTAGGGTTTCACACTGCGTAACTTGTGTGAAACACTATTGTTTTTGTTAGAATTATTATTCTTCTTATTAGGCTTTCAGACTTTCTTCTGAAAGCCTATTGTGATTACTAAAATTATTATTTATTAGGCTTTCAGACTTTCGTCTGAAAGCCTATTGAGATTATTAAAATTATTATTAGGGTTTCACACTGCGAAGCTTGTGTGAAATACTATTGTTTTTGTTAAAATTATTATTCTTATTATTAAGCTTTCATATTTCATATGAAAGCTTATTGTTTCTGTTAAGATTATTAAGCTTTCATATTTCATATGAAAGCTTATTGTTTCTGTTAAGATTATTATTATTTTTTTTTTTTTTGTGTTTCTCCTGCAAATCGGATTTCACAGAATCTAACCATAGGATGTTTCTGAAACTTTGACCTACCCCCCCCCCCCCAAAAAAAAAAAATGGGTGGTGGCTGTTGATTAAATATATTTTCGAAACGTTTTGCGAATTCGAAATCACCGAATTTTACGAACGAAAAAATTAACAATGCATAGTCGTAACTTTGTTATTGATAGACCTATTTTACTAAAAAAAAATTCTTTGAAAACCTTGACGAAAACCAATTTCACCTGGAATCGCTGTGATTTCGTTCCGGAAGTCATGACCAATTTGACAACTTCTTTAATAGATACACGATTTTTATGAAATTTGGAATGTAAGTAGATCTTACCGATGCGAGTTTAAAAATGACTTTTAATATTTTCTAAATTATCTCCCCTTGGAGAAATTGAGGATCGAAATTTTCAAAAAAATCGACGAAATATAGGTCAGATCATCTTGAATTTTTTTTTAGGTACTACTTACGAGACCACTGATTAGTACACAAAAAATGGAGTTTGTAGCTCAATCAGGAAGTGCCACCATCTTGAAAAGTGAAAAATCCCTAAGGCTTTTTTGCTATTTTACTTACAGACACGATAATTATATTTTCTGAATCCTTGAAGGATGGCCCAAAAAATCGCAGGGAGCAGAATTTTGATTTAGGTCAACTGATGGTTGCCATTTTGAAGTGAATATGAAAAGTAGTAGAAATTTGAAGGGCTGAGACTTTGAAACACAATAACTCTCCTTCTTATTGAGCTAGAATGTTCAATCTTGGTGTAGACGTTCACTAGGTCACTGTCGTGATTGAGTGCAAAGATGAGCATTATCTGCTTAGGGTAAGCAGAGATAAGCATGCTGATTTGTTGATTCTTTAGGGCACGATAACTTTGGTTATAATGAAGGGAGGATGATGAAACTCTTGCCAATCGAGAGTCTAATAGCTAGTCTGTTGTGTGAAATCATTGTATCATTTTTTTAAATATCAGGGATAGCAGAAAAACAGAGATCGAAAATCCAAAAGGTCGTATTTTTACGATTTGGAGCATTTGTAAAGGTCCTTTTCTCTTAAAGTCAACATAATATTTTAGGGGAACTTCTTCTACAAAGAGTCTTATCGGTATTCTTTTATATGAAACCATCGACCAACAGTCCAAAATATCAGGAGTAGAAGAATAAAAGGATCGAAAATTGAAAACGGCACCCTTTCATTGCTAAGAAAAACATGCAGTGTGGGTGGCTACAATCTGCACATTTAGTCATCGTATAGAGCTTATTCAACAGTATCGAATTCCAACTGCTAAGGGATCTTTTACGTGCACTCCAATGTGTATACGGCGGGGGGGGGGGGACACGCCAGGAAATCCGTCTCATTACAGTAATACATGCTTCAGTTATTTCCCTTTGATTTTCAGATTATTGTTATGGCTGGGTGCAATGTTTCATACTACATTTAGACTTGTAACTTCGCGAGTTTTTGACCAATTTTGATAATTGGGGGGGGGGGGAGGAATCACATGTCTAAGATAACTACCAAAACCGAAACCATAATAACCTGCGTTGTTTTTTTATTATCCGTATCGAAAGCGAAACATTCTATCATATGCCAATCTGTTGGACCTCTTGCTGATATCCCTTTTGAAAGAAAAGTCTGGGTTGAGTTTAAATTTAAGACAGCAGGGCTTTAGTTTGTATAACGATGGTTATTTCATTGATGTAACACTTTTTGGGGCTTGTGACCGATCAACATCAACGTGTCGGCCAAGTGTTCTGGAAGTCAAAGAAAGAATGAGAAACCCCATTCAGTTCAAATTAGACGTGTCTCCAAAAGAAGTGTCAGATATTCACTGTTTTTGCCACTTGGGCTGATTGTCAGCATGTTTTTTTTTAATAGGAGTAGGATGTAACACAATAGATCTACACAGGCGATGAGTAGCCTATTCACAGGCAGATGAGATATATGACATTTCTGGTATCCTGCAACTGGCTGTAGCAATAATAATACTATATTTATTACAGGATCACCTTGGCTAAGTCTTGTCTGGATTTGATATAAATTGGAATATGGGCCAAGAAACTACTTTTGATGTTTTGCCGAATTAATTATGCAGTAGCGAATTCGATCTGAAAAGCTGTGGAATAATTGTATTCCTTGACACTTAATTTGGTGTTAGTAGGCCTAGGCCGATATGAGCCAGAGTAGGCTATATGAATATGGGCCAAGAATCTTATGATCTCTTGTCGAATTAATTATGCAGTAGGGAATGCGAACTGAAACATGTGGAATAATGTTAGGTAAATCGTAAACATCCAGTAAGATGGAACAGGGTATTCAGTCAGACGAATTCATCTCCCCCATTTGAAAGCTAATTCAAAGCGGCTCTATTTTGGCTAATGAATTTGTGCGTATATTTTGTAGTCAAGCCATAAAAATATCATTGCCAATAGAAAAGACCCTCCCCCCCCCACACACACACACCCACACACATAAACAAACTATATAAAAAATTAGTCTTTTAATTTTGTCCCAAGTGTATCACAACGAGTATTTGCATATTTTCTTTGGAGGATATAAAAACATTGCTCATTGAGCCGCGTAAACAGCTTACACATGTTTGTTTGTTATGTAATGTTTATTCAGTGTAAATCAACTAATACAAATAATAAAAAAATACTTAAAATTAAGAAGTATTCATACATGTAACATAATTCCTCTCAAAAATGTATATGGATTACATTGTATATCTAGAATACAATTTAGATTGATATGTTACAGATATATAAAAAAAATTAGCAAAATTATGTGTAGAACATTAGCAAAATTATGTGTAGAACATAAAATTCTCTTTAGTATCTCTTATCTTTCATAAATAGTAAACTATTTATAAACCTCAACGCTAAACAAACCAAACGCCTAGCCTTCTTGACAAAGTACCATATCAATCAAAGCAGGAATGTGGACGTATATTGTAGCGTTAGCGTTATGTTTTTAAATATCAGGGGTAGCAGAAAAAAAGATCGAAAATCCAAAAAGTCGTATTTTTACGATTTGGAGCATTTTTAAAGGTCCCTTTCTCTTAAAGTCAACATAATATTTTTGGGGAACTTCTTCTACAAAGAGTCTTATCGGTAGTCTTTTATATGCAACCATCGATCAACAGACCAAAATATCAGGAGTAGAAGAATTAAAGGATCGAAAATTGAAAACGGCACCCTTTCATTGTTAAGCAAAACATGCAGTGTGGGTGGCTACAATCTGCACATTTAGTCATCGTATAGAGCTTATTCAACAGTATCGAATTCCAACTGCTAAGGGATCTTTTATGTGCACTCCAATGTGTACAAGGTGGGTGGGGGGACACGCCAAAAAATCGAGATGAACTTTCTCGGCCAATGCAGGGATCGAACACCCGACCTCCTGGCTAGCAGGCCATCGCCTTAGCCACATAGTGTGGACAACCGTCGCACATTTCATCCGTCAAATCAAAGCATTTCATTGCATTAGACCAATGATTAATTATTCTTAATTTAAAACTTTATTTTAATATTAGTCTGGCATTATTAAATTCTAATTTTATTGGTCTGATTTAAAATTAAACTTTCTTTTAACTATGAACAACCCTTAACGTGTTTAAATACTCTAAAACAGTAGCTCAACCTTTTGACCTAGACTCATTAATTTACCATTTTGTTGTGAGCGACTTGTTATTCTTCCTATATGACATATTGCAGGTGTCTGATTTCAAAGCGGAGTTGGGTGGCTAAATGGTTAGCACACGCTTGTCTTTGAGTTAACTGTCGTGTTTTCGAATACCCGGTTGTACATGTACGTGACAAGGAGTAAGGTCGCATGTCCAACCTGCCATTTTTAATTTTTTCCCGCCATTTTCATTTCATTTTCTCATCCGTCTCATTACAATAATACAAGTTTCAGTTATTTCCCTTTAGATTTCAAATTATTGTTATGCCTGGATGCAATGTTTCATACTATATTTAAACTTGTAACTTCGCGAGTTTTTGACCAATTTTGATAATTTTTTCTTCTTACCCTTTCATTTAGGATACTTGATACAATCAATGACACGTGACGATGAATATGAAAGCTTTCATATCTGCATGGGACAGTAACAGATCTAGTTATTATTTTTTTTTGTGTGTTTCTCCTGCAAATCGGATTTCACAGAATCTAACCATAGGATTCGAAATCACCGAATTTTACGAACGAAAAAATTAACAATGCATAGTCGTAACTTTATTATTGATAGACCTATTTTACTAAAAAAAATTTCTTTGAAAACCTTGACGAAAACCAATTTCACCTGCAATTTCAAATTTTCGAATTTCGAAAATTCGTCGCTGTGATTTCGTTCCGGAAGTCATGTCCAATTTGACAACTTCTTTAATAGATACACTATTTTTATGAAATTTGGAATGTAAGTAGATCTTACCGATGCGAGTTTAAAAATGACTTTAAAAATTTCTAAATTATCTCCCCTTGGAGAAATTGAGGATTGAAATTTTCAAAAAAATCGACGAAATATAGTCAAATCATCTTGAATTTTTTTTAGGTACTACCTACGAGACCACTGATTAGTACACAAAAAATAGGTTGCCAGGCAACAACATACGCCCACACAGCAGTCAACAAGAGTTGTCGCATATTAAGGAATTATCAGAAAATCATTAGAATTTGTTTGGTTTTTATAATCAAACGTTTTTTTTTTAAAATCAGATAATAATTGTGACCTCCAGAGGCACAACAAGCTAAAAAGGGTGATCTTTCGTACAATCAGGGGACATAATTCAGGAAGTAATGACCCGATGGGCGCAAATATCGAAAGGAACCAAGATCTTTGGGTTATAAACATACATGTCAAGTTTCATCAAAATCGATTCAAAATTGTGACCTCTATAGGGTCCACAACCTTGATATAACATATTTTCACACTATTCGTGTACAAACGGCGGCCATTTTGTCCGTCAATTCTAGTCCGATTTTCACGTAATTCAAACTCTCTCTTCATTACCATGTAACGGTGATATAGTCAAACGTTTTTTTAAATCAGATAATAATTTTGACCTCCAGAGGGACCACAAGCTAAAAAGGGCAATTTTTCGGACAATCAGGGGCCATAATTCAGGAAGTTATGATCCGATGGGCGTAAATATCGAAAGGAACCAAGATCTTTGGGTTATAAACATACATGTCAAATTTCATCAAAATCGATTCAAAATTGTGACCTCAATAGGGTCCACAACCTTGATATAACATATTTTCACACTATTCGTGTACAAACGGCGGCCATTTTGTCCGTCAATTCTAGTCCGATTTTCACGTAATTCAGACTCTCTCTTCATTACCATGTAACGGTGATATAGTCAAACGTTTTTTTAAATCGGATAATAATTTTGACCTCCAGAGGGACCACAAGCTAAAAAGGGCAATTTTTCGGACAATCAGGGGCCATAATTCAGGAAGTTGCGATCCGATGGGTGTAAATATCGAAAGAAACCAAGATCTTTCGGTTATAAACATACATGTCAAGTTTCATCCAAATCGGTTCAAAATTGTGACCTCTATAAGGTCCACAACCTTGATATAACATATTTTCACACTATTCGCGTACAAATGGCGGCCATTTTGTCCGTCAATTTTGGTCCAATTTTCACAAAATTCGAACTCAACCTTTATAACCATGGAACGGTGATATAATCAAACGTTTTTTTAAATCGGATAACAATTTTGACCTCCAGAGGGACCACAAGCTAAAAAAGGGCGATTTTTCGGACAATCAGGGGCCATAATTCAGGAAGTTACGATTCGATTGGCGCAAATATCGAAAGGAACCAAGATCTTTGGGTTATAAACATGCATTTCAAGTTTCATCCAAATCGGTTCAAAATTGTGACCTCTACACTGTTCACAACCTTGATATAACATATTTTCACACTATTCGCGTACAAATGGCGGCCATTTTGTCTGTCAATTTTGGTCCAATTTTCACAAAATTCGAACTCAACCTTTATAACCATGGAACGGTGATATAATCAAACGTTTTTTTAAATCGGATAACAATTTTGACCTCCAGCGGGACCACAAGCTAAAAAGGGCGATTTTTCGGACAATCAGGGGCCATAATTCAGGAAGTTACGATCCGATTGGCGCAAATATCGAAAGAAACCAAGATCTTTGGGTTATAAACATGCATTTCAAGTTTCATCCAACTCGGTTCAAAATTGTGACCTCTACACTGTTCACAAGCTAAAAAACGTGATTTTTCGTACAATCAGGGGCCATAACCCATGAAGTTACGGTCCGATACATGCCAATATCGAAAGGAACCGAGATCTTAGGGTGATAAACCTATATTTTAAGTTTAATTGAAATCGGATAAAAATTGTGACCTGTAGACTGTTCACAAACAATTGTGGACGGACGTCCGGACGGACTGACGGACTGACGGACGGACGGACGGACGGACGGACGGACGGACGGACGGACGGACGAACAGGGGCGTCGACAATATACGTCCACATGAAAATGTGGGCGTATAAAAATGGAGTTTGTAGCTCATTCCGGAAGTGCCACCATCTTGAAAAGTGAAAAATCCCTAAGGCTTTTTTGCTATTTTACTTACAGACACGAGAATTATATTTTCTGAATCCTTGAAGGATGGCCTAAAAATCACAGGGAGCAGAATTTTGATTTAGGTCAACTGATGGTTGCCATTTTGAAGTGAATATGAAAAGTAGTAGAAATTTGAAGGGCTGAGACTTTGAAACACAATAACTCTCCTTCTTATTGAGCTAGAATGTTCAATCTTGGTGTAGACGTTCACTAGGTCACTGTCGTGATTGAGAGCAAAGATGAGCATTATCTGCTTAGGGTAAGCAGAGATAAGCATGCTGATTTGTTGATTCTTTAAGGCACGATAACTTCGGTTATAATGAAGGGAGGGCGGTGAAACTTTTGTCAATAGAAAGTCTAATAGCTAGCCTGTTGTGTGAAATCATTGTATCATTTTTTTTAAATATCAGGGATAGCCGAAAAAAGGAGATTGAAAATCCAAAAAGTCGTATTTTTACAATTTGGAGCATGTTTAGAGGTCTTTCTCGTAAAGTCAACATACTATTTTTTGGGAACTTCTTCTACAAAGAGTCTTATTGGTAGTCTTTTATATGAAACCATCGATCAACAGTCCAACATATCAGGAGTAGAAGAACAAAAGGATCGAACATTGAAAACGGCACCCTTTCATTGTTAAGCGAAACATGCAGTGTGGGTGACTACAATCTACGCATTTAGTCATCGTATAGAGTTTATTCAACAGTATCTAATTCCAACTGCTTAGGGATATTTTACGTGCACTCCAATGTGTACACGGGACCTTGGTTTTTCGTCCCATCCGAAGGACTAGACAGCTGTGCTTGTCAGGCCCTCCGTTCTGCCTCACTGACAAGGGGAACCACGCCGGGAAATCGAGATGAACTTTTTCCGTGCAGAACTTTCAATTCAGGCAAAACGTTTATTGCATACGATTAAGCTGGTCAGTTGGAGCTTATTTTCAAAAGTTTTGTAATAATCGGTTGGTAATTAAAGTACCGTGCACATTAAACTGTTAAAACAGAAAATTTCGCCCGGTTGAAATGTTTCTTGCTATAAGTCAGCAATTTTCCGAATTCAGGGAGGCTGGATGGCTGAATGGTTAGCATGTGCTCGCTGTATCGTAACGTTTGTCATTGAGTCAACGGGCGTCGTTTCGATCTCCAGGTTGCACGTGACATGGTGTATGATGTCCAACCTCGTGGGTTTTCTCCGTGTTCTTCGGTTTCCTCCCAACGGCTAAAGACCAGTACGTGCAAGGGGAGTTTTTAAGTAAAATTAAAAAACATATGTTAGTCCCGAAATGACCTAGTTTGTGTCGAATGGACGTTAGGCCGCATTTCTCTCTTTCTCTTTTTAAAGTTTTGTAATAATCGGTTGGTAATCAAAGGTACTGTTAAAGTGATAAAACAGAAAATTTGGCCCGGATGTAATGTTTCTCACTTTAAAGTCATCAATTTGTCGATTCTAAGGGGCAAACGTTTATTGCGAACGATTAAGCTGGTCAGGGGGAGCTTATTTTTAAAAGTTTTGTAAGATTCGGTGGATAACTAAAGGTACCGTGCAAATTAAACTGTTAAAATAGAAAATTTGGCCCGGTTGAAATGTTTCTCGCTGTAGGTCAGCAATTTGCCGATTTTAGGGAGGTTGCGTGGCTGAATGGTTAGCACGTGCGCTCTGTATCATAACGTCTGTCATTGAGTCAACTGGCCTTGTTTCGATTTCTTGGTTGTACGTGACAAGGAGTATGGTCGCCTTACCAACCTCGTAGGCCGTAACGCCTCTGCCCGGGTAAAATTTCCCTCATTGCACACTTTATGGCGTATGCCCGTCTTCATTAGCCCATTGTAGGAGCAGAACAGTAGGACGTTAAACCCCATTCAATTTCATTTCATTTTCTCTATGTTGCTTATTTATTATAGTGGATAAATATTTTTCTGGTTCTAGCAATTATTTAATTTCTGCATAGAAATCTCTGGCCAGTTTTTTTTTTATTGCAGAGTGCTATTCTTGTATATTGCAGTCTATGACCCTTTGTTTAAAACATGCTTAAGAAGTCGTCACGATTTCCTACTTATAACCAAACATATTGGAAACCATAATTATATAACATATCTTGGAAGCCCGATTACAGCTATACAAGTTTCAGTTATTTCCCTTTAGTTTAAAGATTATTTTTTTGACCCGGGTGCAATGTTTCTCACTACATTTAAATTTGTAATTTTGTGAGTTTTTGACCGATTTTGATATTATGTCTTTATAATTTTCCAAATCTACATATTTAACGTACATATTCAAACAGTTGAGTTCATCCTGATTCAAAAAGTTTTAATTTTGTTCAAAGTTATCTCATTTAATTTTTCGATGTTTTCTTACCATTTTCATTTCATTTTTCTGAAAGTTTTGAAATCGGAAGTCATCCCGATTACAGCAACACAAGTATCAGTTATTTCCCTTTAGTTTTCAGATTACTCAATGTTTCATACTATATTTAGACTTGTAACTTCGCTAGTTTTTGACCAATTGTGATAGTTTGTTATTATTATCCTTTTATTTGAGATACTTGATATAATCGATGACACGTGACGATGAATATGAAAGCTTTCATATCTGCATGGGACAGTAGCAGATCTAGTTAGGCTTTCAGACTTTCGTCTGAAAGCCTATTGTGATTACTAAAATTATTATTAAGCTTTCATATTACATATGAAAGCTTATTGTTTCTTTTAAAGTTATTATTATTTTTTTTTTTGTGTGTGTTTTCTGCAAATCGGATTGCTCAGAATCTATCCATAGGATCTTTCTGAAATTTTGACCTAACCCCCCCCCCCCCCAAAATGGGGTGCGAACCTTGATTAAATATATTTTCGAAACGTTTTACGAATCCGAAATCACCGAATTTTACGAACGAAAAAAATGACAATGCATAGTCGTAACTTTGTTATTTTTTGACCGATTTTACTAATTCTTTTTTCTTTGAATACCTTTAAAAAAATCATTTTCATCTGCAGTTTCACATTTTCGAATTTCGAAAATTCGTCGCTGTGATTTCGAACCGGAAGTTTAGACCAATTTGACAACTTCTTTAATAGTTGTACGATTTTCATGAAATTTAGTATCTAAGTAGATCTTACCGATGTGACTTCAAAAATATAATTAGAAATTTTCTAAATTATCTCCCCTTGACGAAATTAAGGATCAAAATTTTCAAAAAAATCATCGAAATATAGGTCAGAATGACCTGATTTATTTTTTGGATACTAGATAAGTAATTACTGATTTGTACACAAAATATGGAGTTTGTCGATCGAACCGGAAGTGCCGCCATATTTAAAAGTGAAAAATCAATAAGGCTTTTTTGCTATTTTACTTACAGACTCGGGATTTATATTTTCTGAATCCTTGTAGGAAGGCCTAAAAAATGTTGAGAATAGAATTTTGATTTCGGTCACGTGATGGTCACCATTTTGAATTGAAAATGAAAAATAGAAGCAATTTGAAGGGTCGGGACTTTGGAACACAATTACTCTCCTTCTAATTAAGCTAGAATGTTCAATCTTGGTGTAGACGTTCACTAGGTCAATGTTATGATTGAGTTTAAAGATGAGCATTTTCTGCTTAGGGTAAGCAGAGATAAGCATGCTAATTTGTTGATTCTTTAGGGCACGATAACTTCGGTTATAATGAAGGGAGGGCGGTGAAACTTTTGTCAATAGAGAGTCTAATAGCTAGCCTGTTGTGAGAAATCATTGTATTATTTTTTCTAATTATCAGGGATAGCCGAAAAAAAGAGATTGAAAATCCAAAAAGTCGTATTTTTACAATTTGGAGCATGTTTAGAGGTCTTTCTCGTAAAGTCAACATAATATTTTTTGGGAACTTCTTCTACAAAGAGTCTTATTGGTAGTCTTTTATATGAAACCATCGATCAACAGTCCAACATATCAGGAGTAGAAGAACAAAAGGATCGAACATTGAAAACAATCTACATATTTAGTCATCGTATAGAGCTTATTCAACAGTATCGAATTCCAACTGCTTAGGGATATTTTACGTGCACTCCAATGTGTACACGGGACTTTGGTTTTTCGTCCCATCCGAATGACTAGACAGCTGTCCTTGTCAGGCCCTCCGTTCTGCCTCACTGACAAGGGGAACCACGCCGGGAAATCGAGATGAACTTTCTCCGTGCAGAACTTTCAATTCAGGCGAAAACGTTTATTGCATACGATTAAGCTGGTCAGTTGGAGCTTATTTTCAAAAGTTTTGTAATAATCGGTTGGTAATTAAAGTACCGTGCACATTAAACTGTTAAAACAGAAAATTTCGCCCGGTTGAAATGTTTCTTGCTATAAGTCAGCAATTTTCTGAATTCAGGGAGGCTGAATGGCTGAATGGTTAGCATGTGCGCACTGTATCGTAACGTCTGTCATTGAGTCAACGGGCGTCGTTTCGATCTCCAGGTTGCACGTGACATGAAGTATGATGTCCAACCTCGTGGGTTTTCTCCGTGTCCTTCGGTTTCCTCCCAACGACTAAAGACCTGTAAGCGCAAGGGGAGATTTTAAATAAAATTTAAAAACATATGTTAGTCCCGAAATGACCTAGTTTGTGTCGAATGGACATTAGGCCGCATTTCCCTCTTTCTCTTTTATTTTTAAAGTTTTGTAATAATCGGTTGGTAATCAAAGGTACTGTAAAAGTGATAAAACAGAAAATTTCGCCCGGTTGTAATGTTTCTCACTTTAAAGTCAGCAATTTGCCGATTTTAAGGGGCAAACGTTTATTGCGAACGCTTAAGCTGGTCAGGGGGAGCTTATCTTTAAAAGTTTTGTAATATTCGGTTGATAACAAATTAAACTGTTACAATAGAAAATTTGGCCCGGTTGAAATGTTTCTCGCTGTAGGTCAGCAATTTGCCGATTTTAGGGAGGTTGCGTGGCTGAATGGTTAGCACGTGCGCTCTGTATCATAACGTCTGTCATTGAGTCAACTGGCGTTGTTTCGATTTCTTGGTTGTACGTGACAAGGAGTATGGTCGCCTGTCCAACCTCGTAGGCCGTAACCGCCGCTGCCCGGGTAAAATGTCCCTCATTGCACACTTTATGGCATATGCCCGTCTTCATTAGCCCATTTTAGGAGCAGAACAGTCGGACGTTAAACCCCATTCAATTTCATTTCATTTTCTCTATGTTGCTTATTTATTATAGTGGATAAATATTTTTCTGGTTCTAGCAATTATTTAATTTCTGCATAGAAATCTTGCTTTGGCCAGTTTTTTTTATTGCAGAGTGCCATTCTTGTTTAAACAAACATGATCCTTTGTTTAAAACATGCTTAAGAAGTCGTCACGATTTCCTACTTATAACCAAACATATTGGAAATATTAGTCTGGCATTATTAAATCCTAATTTTATTGGTCTTATTTAAAATTAAACTTTCATTTAACTATGAACAACCCTTAACGTGTCTCTTTAAAACTATTAAGTACTCTAAAACAGTAGCTCAACCTTTTGACCTAAACTCATTAATTTACCATTTTGTTGTGAGCGACTTCTTATTCTTCCTATATGACATATTGCACGTGTCTGATTTCAAAGGGGGGTTGGGTGGCTGAATGGTTAGCACGCGCGCCTGTCATTGAGTTAACTAGCGTGTTTTCGAATGCCCGGTTGTACGTGACAAGGAGTAAGGTCGCCTGTCCAACCTGCCATTTTTAATTTTTTTTCGCGCCATTTTCATTTCATTTTCTCATCCGTCTCATTACAGTAATACAAGTTTCAGTTATTTCCCTTTAGTTTTCAGATTATTGTTATGCCTGGGTGCAATGTTTCATACTATATTTAGACTTGTAACTTCGCGAGTTTTTGACCAATTTTAATAATTTTTTCTTCTTATCCTTTTATTTAGGATACTTGATACAATCAATGACACGTGACGATGAATATGAAAGCTTTCATATCTGCATGGGACAGTAGCAGATCTAGTTAGGCTTTCAGACTTTCGTCTGAAAGCCTATTGAGATTACTAAAATTATTATTAAGCTTTCATATTTCATATGATCGAAAATCCAAAAAGTCGTATTTTTACGATTTTGAGCATTTTTAAAGGTCCTTTTCTCTTCAATCAACATAATATTTTTTGGGAACTTCTTCTACAAAGAGTCTTATCGATAGTCTTTTATATGAAACCATCGATCAGCAGTCCAAAATATCAGGAGTAGAAGAATAAAAGGATCGAAAATTGAAAACTGCAACCTGTCATTGTTAAGCGCAACATGCAGCGTGGGTGACTACAATTTGCACATTATTCATCGTATAGAGCTTATTCAACAGTATCGAATTCCAACTGCTTAGGGATATTTTACGTGCACTTCAATGTGTACACGGGACCTTGGTTTTTCGTCCCATCCGAACGACTAGACAGCTGTCCTTGTCAGGCCCTCCGTTCTGCCTCACTGACAAGAGGGAACCACGCCGGAAAATCGAGATGAACTTTCTCGGTGCAGAACTTTCAATTCACGCCAAACGTTTATTGCATACGATTAAGCTGGTCAGTTGGAGCTTATTTTCAAAAATTTTGTAATAATCGGTTGGTAATTAATGTACCGTGCAAATTAAACTGCTAAAATAGAAAAGTTGAAATGTTGCTTGCTATAAGTGAGCAATTTCCCGATTTTAGGGAGGCTGAATGACTGAATGGTTAGCATACCCGCGCTTTGTCGTAACGTCTGTCATTGAGTCAACCGGCGTCGTTTCGATTTCCATGTTGCACGTGACATGGAGTATGGTGTCCAACCTCGTGGGTTTTCTCCGTGTCTTTCGGTTTTCTCCCACTCCTGAATACCAGTACGCGTAAGGGAAGTTTATAAATAAAATTAAAAAACATATATTAGTCCCGAAATGACCTAGTTTGTGTCGAATGGACGTTTCCCGCATTTCTCTCCTTCTGTTTTATTTTTAAAGTTTTGTAATAATCGGTTGGTAATCCATGGTACTGGTACTGTAAAGGTGATAAAACAGAAAATTTCGCCCGGTTGTAATGTTTCTCACTTTAAAGTCAGCAATTTGCCGATTTTAAGGGGCAAACGTTTATTGCGAACGATTAAGCTGGTCAGGGGGAGCTTATTTTTAAAAGTTTTGTAATATTCGGTGCAAATTAAACTGTTAAAATAGAAAATTTGGCCCGGTTGAAATGTTTCTCGCTGTTGGTCCGCAATTTGCCAAATTTAGGGAGGTTACGTGGCTGAAAGGTTAGCACCTGCGCTCCGTATCGTAACGTCTGTCATTGAGTCAACTGGCGTTGTTTCGATTGAAATGCCCGGTTGAAATGTTTCTTGCTATAAGTCAGCAATTTTCCGATTTTAGGGAGGCTGAATGGCTGAATGGTTAGCATGTGCGCGCTGTGTCGTAACGTCTGTCATTGAGTCAACCGGCGTCGTTTCGATTTCCAGGTTGCACGTGACATGGAGTATGGTGTCCAACCGCGTGGGTTTTCCCCGTGTCCTTCGGTTACCTCCCACGGTTAAAGACCCGTACGCGCAAGGGAAATTTTTCAATAAAATTAAAAGACATATGTTAGTCCCGAAATGACCTCGTTTTTGTCGAATGGACGTTAAGCCGCATTTCTCTCTTTCTGTTTTATTTTTAAAGTTTCGTAATAATCGGTTGGTAATCAATGGTACTGTAAGAGGGATAAAACAGAAAATTTCGCCCGGTTGTAATGTTTCTCACTTTAAAGTCAGCAATTTGCCGATTTTAAGGGGCAAACGTTTATTGAGAACGATTAAGCTGGTCAGGGGGAGCTTATTTTTAAAAGTTTTGTAATATTCAAAAATTCGTCGCTGTGATTTCGAACCGGAAGTTGAAACCAACTTGACAACTTCTTTAATAGTTGTACGATTTTCATGAAATTTAGTATGTAACTAGACATTACTCATGCGACTTGAAAAATTACCTCCCCTTGGTGAAATTAAGAATCAAATTTTTCAAAAAAATCGTCGCAATAAAGGTCAGAATGACCTAATTTTTTTTTCGATACTAGACAAGTAATTACTGATTCGTACACAAAACATGGAGTTTGTCGATCGAACCGGAAGTGACACCATCTTGAAACGTGAAAAAACAATAGATCTTTTGCGATATTGCACTTACAGACATGGGAGTTAGTTTTCTGAACCCTTGAAGGAAAACCTAAAAATCGGTCAGAGCAGAAACACAATAGGTCATAGTATGTTCAATGCGTCTCCTATGTCTAAAATTTAATACATTTCAATTTCAGGATAGACGGGATACGGGTGGTTTTGTTATTTGAATATTTCAAAAATTCGAATTTCGCTTTTGATGTTTTTCGTGTCGACAAAGTTGTTTACGAGTGAAAAATCACATTAATTTCGATAGATTGTGACCGATTTTAATGATTTATTTTTTCTTCTTTGGATTATTTATATGACCCATGACATGTGACAGGAAGTGACAGTGAATATGAAAGCTTTCATATCTGCATGGGACAGTAGCAGATCTAGTTAGGCTTTCAGACTTTCGTCTGAAAGCCTATTGTGATTACTAAAATTATTATTATTAAGCTTTCATATTACATATGAAAGCTTATTGTTTCTGTTAAAGTTATTATTATTATTTTTTTTTTTTGTGTGTTTTCTGCAAATCGGATTTCTCAGAATCTATCCATAGGATCTTTCTGAAATTTTGACCTACCCCCCCAAAAATGGGGTGCGAACCTTGATTAAATATATTTTCGAAACGTTTTACGAATCCGAAATCACCGAATTTTACGAACGAAAAAAATGACAATGCATAGTCGTAACTTTGTTATTTTTTGACCGATTTTACTAATTCTTTTTTCTTTGAATACCTTTAAAAAAATCATTTTCATCTGCAGTTTCACATTTTCGAATTTCGAAAATTCGTCGCTGTGATTTCGAACCGGAAGTTTAGACCAATTTGACAACTTCTTTAATAGTTGTACGATTTTCATGAAATTTGGTATATATGTAGACCTTACCAATGTGACTTCAAAAATATAATTAGAAATTTTCTAAATTATCTCCCCTTGACGAAATTAAGGATCAAAATTTTCAAAAAAATCATCGAAATATAGGTCAGAATGACCTGATTTTTTTTTTGGATACTAGATAAGTAATTACTGATTTGTACACAAAATATGGAGTTTGTCGATCGAACCGGAAGTGCCGCCAAATTTAAAAGTGAAAAATCAATAAGGCTTTTTTGCTATTTTACTTACAGACTCGGGAGTTATATTTTCTGAATCCTTGTAGGAAGGCCTAAAAAATGTCGCGAATAGAATTTTGATTTCGGTCACGTGATGGTCACCATTTTGAATTGAAAATGAAAAATAGAAGCAATTTGAAGGGTCGGGACTTTGGAACACAATTACTCTCCTTCTAATTAAGCTAGAATGTTCAAACTTGGTGTAGACCTTCACTAGGTCAATGTTATGATTGAGTTTAAAGATGAGCATTTTCTGCTTAGGGTAAGCAGAGATAAGCATGCTAATTTGTTGATTCTTTAGGGCACGATAACTTCGGTTATAATGAAGGGAGGGCGGTGAAACTTTTATCAATAGAGAGTCTTATAGCTAGCCTGTTGTGTGAAATCATTGTATTATTTTTTCTAAATATCAGGGATAGCCGAAAAAAAGAGATTGAAAATCCAAAAAGTCGTATTTTTACAATTTGGAGCATGTTTAGAGGTCTTTCTCGTAAAGTCAACATAATATTTTTTGGGAACTTCTTCTACAAAGAGTCTTATTGGTAGTCTTTTATATGAAACCATCGATCAACAGTCCAACATATCAGGAGTAGAAGAACAAAAGGATCGAACATTGAAAACGGCACCCTTTCATTGTTAAGCGAAACATGCAGTGTGGGTGACTACAATCTACACATTTAGTCATCGTATAGAGCTTATTCAACAGTATCGAATTCCAACTGCCCGGTTGAAATGTTTCTCGCTGTAGGTCAGCAATTTGCCGATTTTAGGGAGGTTGCGTGGCTGAATGGTTAGCACGTGCGCTCTGTATCATAACGTCTGTCATTGAGTCAACTGGCGTTGTTTCGATTTCTTGGTTGTACGTGACAAGGAGTATGGTCGCCTGTCCAACCTCGTAGGCCGTAACCGCCGCTGCCCGGGTAAAATTTCCCTCATTGCACACTTTATGGCATATGCCCGTCTTCATTAGCCCATTTTAGGAGCAGAACAGTCGGACGTTAAACCCCATTCAATTTCATTTCATTTTCTCTATGTTGCTTATTTATTATAGTGGATAAATATTTTTCTGGTTCTAGCAATTATTTAATTTCTGCATAGAAATCTTGCTTTGGCCAGTTTTTTTATTGCAGAGTGCCATTCTTGTTTAAACAAACATGATCCTTTGTTTAAAACATGCTTAAGAAGTCGTCACGATTTCCCTCTTATAACCAAACATATTGGAAATATTAGTCTGGCATTATTAAATCCTAATTTTATTGGTCTTATTTAAAATTAAACTTTCATTTAACTATGAACAACCCTTAACGTGTCTCTTTAAAACTATTAAGTACTCTAAAACAGTAGCTCAACCTTTTGACCTAAACTCATTAATTTACCATTTTGTTGTGAGCGACTTCTTATTCTTCCTATATGACATATTGCACGTGTCTGATTTCAAAGGGGGGTTGGGTGGCTGAATGGTTAGCACGCGCGCCTGCCATTGAGTTAACTAGCGTGTTTTCGAATGCCCGGTTGTACGTGACAAGGAGTAAGGTCGCCTGTCCAACCTGCCATTTTTAATTTTTTTTCCCCGCCATTTTCATTTCATTTTCTCATCCGTCTTATTACAGTAATACAAGTTTCAGTTATTTCCCTTTAGTTTTCAGATTATTGTTATGCCTGGGTGCAATGTTTCATACTATATTTAGACTTGTAACTTCGCGAGTTTTTGACCAATTTTAATAATTTTTTCCTCTTATCCTTTTATTTAGGATACTTGATACAATCAATGACACGTGACGATGAATATGAAAGCTTTCATATCTGCATGGGACAGTAGCAGATCTAGTTTATTATTATTATTTTATTTTTCGGGGGAGCCTATTTCTCAGTGTCTGTAACAGATACAGATCTGGGACGTAATTTTCTATCAGGAAACCATATAGTGGCCATCCCTTCCACTGTATTTGAAACTTCTGCGCAGACCGGAAGTGGCCGAATTTTGTGCGGTGCCAAAAAATTAAAAAACGGCCGTAGATTCGTCAATTCTGTACCTATTTTCATACAAATTACATTTTTGGAAACCCTGAGTCTTTTCTCGGACGATAGCAGTTGAATATTTTGCAATTTAGAAACTTCGCTGCTGACTTCTAGCATTCGTAAAATGAAAATATGTTGTTTAAGACACATTTTTTGTTATTTTTCAAAATTTTCAAATTTGACCTACATTTTTGGATACCTGAAGGCAATCCGGTTCCAGTAATATAAGTTTCATTCAGAGTCATCGCCCTTTATTTTTCGATTTTTTTCGAATTTTCTTCACATTTTGTGAGCTTAAGTTTCGTTTTACGGCCGGATCGACGTTTCTGAAATTCCTGGAACATGAAGTAATATGGTCAAACCACCGTTTAAAGCAATTTCAACAACAATCCGTAAACCGGAAGTAGTCGAAATACTATGCGATACTTTGAAAAAACGTGAAAAATTGGTGCTTTGGGTAACGGATTAAACAAATTAAGGTATCATTTGGTCGGGCGGTAATTGGACCACTGAATGATACCCAATTCGTACGGATACGATCAGCAGGAAGCAAAATATGGCTCGCTGAAAATCAAGTATTTTCTGATTTGGAGCGTTTTTAGATGCCTGTATCTCGAAAACTGCTCCACAGTTTTTTATGAAACTTTCTCTATCGAGAGACCTTGCAGTAATCTTGTGTACGAAACATTCCATTACGACTTTGAAATATCTGGAAAAGGTGAAATAACGGACTGAAAATCGAAAAAAGTCGAAAAATCGTGAAATTTTGGAAAATGATCTGCTATTTTTTTATTTTAAGAGATTTTCAAAAAAAAATTGTATATTCAGATAGCTGACCTAATTACGATTCTAACGATGTATAATATGTATGTAGTTATTGAAAATTAATTTTCGATATTTTAAATTTTTTGCATTTTTGGCACTTTTGAACCTAGGATTTCTCAGGGGCATTTTATCTGATCAGATAATGTAATATATCATTACAGAGCCCTGTGGCTATTTTAGTGCCTAAACCGGTTATCAAAACTATATCGACAATAATAACCATACCGGAAGTATTCAAAAAATGTAAAAAAAAAGGTTAAAAACATTGTCGCACTCGCAAAAAACTTGATTTCTCCCTTAGGTAATAGCGGACCAAAAGAACTAAAGTGTCGTTGGATAGCCCTATTAATGGACCATCATATGGTATCTAAATAATACGATATCGATGGTAAGGAAATAAATTATTGTGTGCCAAAAATCTAGTATTTTCCGATTTTTTAACATTCTGAGACGTCCTTTTCTCGAAAACGACGCCGCAGATTTTTCTTAAACTTTTCTTACTCAAAGTCCTATCGGTTGTCTATATAGTGAATCCAAAATGAAAAGCATTGAAATAATATAGGTGGTCCAAAAATGGCATCAAACTTTGGAAAAATTGAAAAATCGTTAAATTTTTGTAAACGCTCTTTAATTTATCTTTTTTTTCAAAACTGCTCAATGGATGTTTCTGACAATTCTGGTACAGAAAGTTAAGTATCCAAAGAACTTCGTAAAGCTATCACAACAACGATCGTAAAACCGGAAGTAGTCGAAAAAATGTCCGATATTTTGAAAAAAATTAATTTTTTTACGAAAATCTTTTTTATTTATGAATATTTTTTGATATTTTACACAGGGTTAAAATATCATCCTACTTGAGCAGAAATGAGAAAAAAAAATTGTCTCGGTAATTTGTGTTAGCCGCCATCGGCTAATTTAGTTTTTCGTACCCAGAAAAATTATTTATTGTTCGATTTGTATAAAACAATGTTCATATGCTCCGTGGTCCCAATTGTAATTTTTTTTGTTACGGTGAAATTTTTCTGTCGGCAACGGAAGTGACGTAATATTAACAAAAACTACAATTTTGACAGTTCGGTACCACTTTTTGAAAGCAAATATTATTTTTTTTCAAAACTGATATAACTAAATGGATGCACCCTGCAAAGGTGCACAAAATCCTTAGCTCATATTTTTAAATTTCAATTCCATTTTCGGGCAATTTCGAATAAAATGTAAAATAAAGTGTAAAATTCAGTTATTTACAATTCATTCAGCGTCTTCATATTTTGAAATATTTATTTGTAATTTCCATAAACTCGTAGCACTAATCCAGACGAAGAGAATGTATGCGAAAATTAGTTTGTAATATGAGCAGTTGCCGAGAAATATGCAATTTTGCATGCATCACTTTTCACGTTATTTTGCCTATGCAAGAGTGAATTATTATTCGATTTGCAATATTTTTTTCCCATTTGATGCCTAATGCCAATTTGGACTAGGTCAAGCTAATTTTACATTTTCACTGTGACCGGAAATGACGTCATTTGGGCAAAAGCTGTATTTTTAACCTAAAAAACTAAAATTTTATTCAAATCAGTCTCCCTTATAATATTTTTAAAATTATGATATTTGATTCCCATCAACGAATAGAATGAAGCCATAAGACCATACAGATACCACAAAATGGTTTCTAACTTGTACGTTTACAGAGAAATAGGCGATCTTCTAAAAGTCACTTTTCAAGGTTTTTGGTATATAAAAGTGTCAATTATTATTCGATTTTTATAATTTTTTTACCATTTGATACCTTATGCAATTTATGACTTCTATGAACCAAGTTAACATTTTCAATATCACCGGAAGTAATGTAATTTTTGCAAAAAACGTATTTTTAGCCTTCAAAACAAACATTTTTTAGAAGTGATTTATATTCATTATTTGTTTAACTTTATAACGTCTGACTCTAATGGGCAGTAAGAGTGAAGCAATACCATCATATTGATATCAAGAAAAGGCTTCTAGCATGTTCCCTTGTCGAATAATAACCAATTTTTCCCAGGGTCACCTTTAAGTTTTTTACCTTCTTAATTTCAGTTTATGGGTTATAGGTTAATTATTTATTGCCCGAAATGTATAAAACAACGTTTGGATTTTGTATGTTGCGAATTTTCGACTTATTTTTCACCTATAAAAATTTCTTTCGGCACCGGAAGTGACTTAATTTTGCCATAATTTACAATTTTGACTGATCTTTTCGCCAGCAAATATTACTTTTACATATGATAGAGGGTGTCACTAAAGCAAAACAACCTAAAGTATAGTTTGGTAGCTCAATGGATCGGCTATGGTATAATAAACTTCCTGTATGATTCCTGAAAGCCGGTTCAGTGCTGCTTGCAGGTCTAGTTATTATTATTATTATTATTTACCGCGGGAGCCTAGATCACCATGATCGAAAACAGATATCGATCTGGAATTAGATTTTCTGTCGGGAAACCATGTGGTGGCTACTTGATAAAATATTTTTGAAATTTCTGCGCATACCGGAAGTGACCGAACTTTGTATTTTGTCTAAAAATTAAAAATAGGCCATAGTTTCGTCAATTCTTTATCCATTTTCAAACAAATTACCTTTTTGGAATCCCTGAATCTTTTCTTAGACAATGGCTATCTCACATTTTTCGATTTCGAACATTCGTCTATGACTTTTAGCGTTCGAAAATTGAAAACATGTTGCTTACGAGACAATTTTTGTTATTTTTCAAAATTTTCAAATTTGACCTACATTTTTGGATACCTGAAGTCCATCCGATTCAAGTGATATAAGTTTTATTCAGAGTTATCGCCCTTTGTTTTTCGATTTTTTTCGAATTTTCTTCCCATTTTGTGAGCTCGGGTTTCGTTTTATGGCAGAATTGACGTTTCTGAAACTTCTGGAACATGAAGTTATAGTCCAATACCAACAAATAAAGCAATTTCGACAAGAATCCTTAAACCGGAAGTGGTCGAAATAATGTGCAATATTTTGAAAAAAATGCAAAAAATGGATATTTTTGGGAAAAACGCGATTTCTCCGCCCGATATAAATGGATTAAAGAAATTAGGGTACCATTGGACTGCACTGGGATTGCACTATCGTATGATACCAAATTCATACGGATACTATGAACAGGCAGCAAAATATGGCACGCTGAAAATCAAGTATTTTCTGATTTTTAGCATTTTTGGACGCCTGTATCTCGAAAACTACTCCAGCGATTTTTATGAAACTTTCTCTATCGAGAGACCTTGTGGTATTCTGAAGTACGAAACATTCCATTACGACTTTGAAATATATGGAATAGGTGAAATAACAGACTGAAAATCGAAAAAAGTCGAAAAATCGTGAAATTTTGGAAAATGCTCTACTATTTTTTTATTTTAAGAGATTTTCGAAAAAAGGTTGTATTTTCAGATAGCTGACCTAATTACGATTCTAACGATGTATAATATGTATGTAGTTATTGAAAGTTAATTTTCGATATTTTAAATTTTTTGCATTTTTCTCACTTTTGGACATAGGATTTCTCAGTGGCATTTTATCTGATCAGTAAATGTAATATATCATTACAGAGCCCTATGACTATTTTAGTACCCAAACCGGCTATTTAAACTATTCCGACAATAATAACCATACCGGAAGTATTAAAAAAATAAAAAAAAAAGGTTAAAAACATTGTCGCACTTGCGAAAAACTTGATTTCTCCCTTAGGTAATAGCGGACCAAAAGAACTAAAGTGTCGTTGGATAGCCTATTAATGGACCATCATACGGTATGTAAATAATACGATTTCGATGGCAAGGAAATAAATTATTGTATGCCAAATATCCAGTATTTTCCGATTTTTTAACATTCTGAGACGCCCTTTTCTCGAAAACGACGACTACGATTTTTCTCAAACTTTTCTTACTCAAAGTCCTATCGATTGTCTATATAGTGAATCCAAAATGAAAAGCATTGAAATAATATAGGTGGTCTAAAAATAGCATCAAACTTTGAAAAAAATTCAAAAATCGTTAAATTTTTGTAAACGCTCTTTATTTTATCTTTTCTTCCAAAACTACTCAATAGATGTTTCTGACACTTCTGGTACAGAAAGTTAAGTATCCAAAGAACTTCGTAAAGCTATCACGACAACAATCGTAAAACCGGAAGTAGTCGAAAAAATGTCCGATATTTTGAAAAAAAATTTTTTTTTTACGAAAACCTTTTTTATTTATGAATATTTTTTGACGATATTTTACACTGGGTTAAAATATCATCCTACTTGAGCAGAAATGAGAAAAAAAATTGTCTCGGTAATTTGCATTAGCCGCCATCGGCTAATTTCGTTTTTCGTACCCAGAAAAATTATTTATTGTTCAATTTATATAAAACAAAGTTCATAAGCTCCGTGGTCCCAATTGTAATTTTTTTTGTTACGGTGAAATTTTTCTGTCGGCAACGGAAATGACGTAATATTAATAAAAACTACAATTTTGACAGTTCGGTACCACTTTTTGAAAGCATATATTAATTTTTTTCAAAACTGATATAACTAAAATGATGCACCCTGCAAAGGTGCACAATATCCTTAGCTCAGACTTTTTGATTTCAATTTCATTTTCGGGCAATTTCGAATAAAATGTAAAATAAAGTGTAAAATTCAGTTGTTTGCAATTCATTCAGCTCTTCATATTTTGAAATATTTATTTGTAATTTTCATAAACTCGTAGCAATAATCCAGACGAAGAGAATGCATGCGAAAATTAGTTTGTAATGTGAACAGTTGCCGAGAAATATGCAATTTTGCATGCATCACTTTTCACGTTATTTTGCCTATGAAAGAATGAATTATTATTCGATTTGCAATTTCTTTTCCCCATTTGATGCTTAATGCCATTTTGGACTAGGTCAAGCCAATTTTACATTTTCATTGTGACCGGAAATGACGTCATTTGGGCAAAAACTGTATTTTTAACCTAAAAAACAAATATTTTATTCAAATGAGTCTGCCTTATAATATTTTTAGAATTATGATATTTGATTCCCATCAACGAATAGAATCAAGCCATACGACCATACAGATGCCACAAAATTGTTTCTAACGTGTACGGTTATAGAGAAATAGGCGATCTTCTATAAGTCACTTTTCAAGGTTTTTGGTCTATAAAAGTGTCAATTATTATTCGATTTTTATAATATTTTTACCATTTGATGCCTTATGCCATTTATGACTTCGATGAACTAAGTTAACATTTTCAATATCACCGGAAGTAATGTAATTTTTGCAAAAAACGTATTTTTAGCCTTCAAAACAAAACATTTTTTTGAAGGGATTTATATTTATTATTCAATTAACTTTATAACGTCTGACTCTAATGGGCAGTAAGATTGAATCAATACCATCATATCGATATCAAGAAAAGGCTTTTAGCATGTTCCCTTGTCGAATAATAGCCAATTTTCCCAGGGTCACTTTTAATTTTTTTACCTTCTTAATTTCAGTTGATGGGTTACAGGTTAGTTATTTATTGCCCGATACGTATAAAACAAAGTTTGTATTTTGTATGTTACGAATTTTCGACTTATTTTTCCCCTATAAAAATTTCTTTCGGCACCGGAAGTGACGTAATTTTGCGATAATTTACAATTTTGGCCCGTCTTTTCGCCAGCACATATTACTTTAATATATGATAGAAGGTTTCACTGTAGCAAAACATCTAAAGTATAGTTCGGTAGCTCAATGGATCGGCTATGGTATAATAAACTTCCTGTGTGATTCCTGAAAGCCGGTTCAGTGCTGCTTGCAGGTCTAGTTATTTATTATTATTATTTTTTTTTTTCGCCGGAGCCTATTTCTCAGTACCTGTAACAGATACCGATCTGGGACCTAATTCTCTATTTGGAAACCATGTGTTGGCTACTTGATAAACTATTTTTGAAACTTCTGCGCAGACCGGAAGTGGTCGAATTTTGTGCTGTGTCAAAAAATTAAAAAACGGCCGTAGATTCGTCAATTCTGTACCTATTTTCATACAAATGACATTTTCGGAAACCCCGAGTCTTTTCTCGGACGATAGCAGTTGAAAATTTCGATATTTCGAAATTTCATCGCTGACTTCTTGCGATCGAAAAATTAAAAATGTGGTTTGAGAGACAATTTTTGTTATTTTTCAAAATTTTCAAATTTGACCTACATTTTTGGATACCTGAAAACCATCCGATTCCAGAAATATAAGTTTCATTCCGAGTTATCGCCCTTTATTTTTCGATTTTTTTCGAATTTTCTACCCATTTTGTGAGCTCGGGTTTCGTTTTATGGCAGAATGGACGTTTCTGAAACTTCTGAGGCATGAAGCCAAATGACCATTGTAAGGAATAAAGCAATTTCAACAATAATCTGTACACCGGAAGTGGTCGAAATAATGTCCGATATTTTGAAAAAAATGCAAAAAATGGGTATTTTGGGGAAAAACGCGATTTCTCCGTCCAATATCAATGGATTAGACAAATTAGGGTACCATTAGATTGCACTAGGATTGTGCTATCGTATGATACCCAATTCGTACGGATACGATGAGCAGGCATCAAAATATGGCACGCTGAAAATCAAGTATTTTCTGATTTGGAGCGTTTTTGGATCCCTGTATGTCGAAAACTGCGCACAGATTTTTATGAAACTTTCTCTATCGAGAGACCTTCCGATAGTCTTGTGTACTAGACATCCCATTACGACTTTGAAATATCTGGAATAGGTGAAATAACGGACTGAAAATCAAAAAAAGTCGAAAAATCATGAAATTTTGGAAAATGCTCTACTATTTTTTTATTTTAAGAGATTTTCAAAAAGAGGTTGTATATTCAGAAAGATGACCTAATTACGATTCTAACGATATATAATATGCATGTAGTTATTGAAATTTAATTTTCGATATTTTAAATTTTTTGCGATTTTGGATTTTTTGAACATAGGATTTCTCAGGGCCATTTTATCTGATCAGATAATGTAATATATCATGACAGAGCCCTGTGGTTATTTTAGTGCCCAAATCGGCTATTAAAACTATTCCGACAATAATAACCATACCGGAAGTATTCAAAAAATGAAAAAAAAGGTTAAAAAGATTGTCGCACTTGCGAAAAACTTGATTTCTCCCTTAGGTAATAGCGGACTAAAAGAACTAAAGTGTCGCTATATAGCCCTATTAATGGACCATCATATGGTATCTAAATAATACGATTTCGATGGTAAGGAAATAAATTATTGTATGCCAAAAATCTAGTATTTTCCGATTTTTTTAACATTCTGAGACGCCCTTTTCTCGAAAACGACGTCACAGATTTTTCTTAAATTTTTCTTACTCAAAGTCCTATCGGTTGTCTATATAGTGAATCCAAAATAAAAAGCGTTGAAATAATATAAGTGGTCCAAAAATGGCGTCAAACTTTGAAAAAAATTGAAAAATCGTTAAATTTTGGGAAACGCTCTTTAATTTATCTTTTTTTCCCAAACTACTCAATGGATGTTTCTGAAACTTCTGGTACGTAAAGTTAAGTATCCAAAGAACTTCGTAAAGCTATCACAACAACGATTGTAAAACCGAAAGAAGTCGAAAAAATGTCCGATATTTTGAAAAAAATTAATTCCTTTACGAAAACCTTTTTTATTTATGAATACTTTTTGATGATATTTTACACAGGAATTATTGATATAAAATTAAACCATGCTAGTCCCAAAATGACATAGTTTGTGTCTATTCGACGTTAAACCCCATTTCTCTCATCTCGGTAGTGCCGGTTAATTTGAGATATATTTTGTCTCACGTTAAGTTTTTTACCTTTTTTAATTTCAGTTTATGGGTTCCAAGTTTATTATTTATTGCCTGGTGTGTATAAAACAATTCTCAATTGCGAATTCTCAACTTATTTGTTACCGATAATGATTTCTTTTGGCACCAGAAGTGAAGTAATTTTGCCAGATTATACAATTTTGACCGGTGTATTCGCAAGCAAATATTACTAAAAAATCTGATAGAGGGTGTCACTGAATCATAACAACTACAGTATCGCTTGGTAGCTCGATGGATCGGCTATTGTATGACGCACTTCCTGCCTGATTCCTGAAAGCCGGTTCAGCACTGCAGGTCTGCAGGTCTAGTTATTATTATTATTATTCTTCTTTTGTTTTGAGTAGATCTCAGCAACTGCTTGTCGCATCGTTACGATTTCTTCGGTTTTACTGGGAAAGTGGGTGTGACTTAGAGGATAAAGCTATTTTGAACGTTCTGTGACAATGCGAAATGTCCGAAATTACCGAAGTTATCGTTTTTAAAAATATTGCATTAATTTTAACAATAATCATTGGATTTTAACTGTCGATACATTTTGGCATAGCCGGAGACAGAGCACATAGCTACGCTACTTTCGATTTTTGATTTTCGTCAAATCTTCAAAGATATTAGGCGCCAAATTTCGAAAATTTAAAATTTTACAAAAAACTTTTTTATTTATCAATATTTTTTAGTCGTGTTGTGCACAGAAATAAAGAGTCATCTGACTAGCGCAAAAATGTTAAAAAATTTTGTCTCAGTAATTTTCCTTGGCCGCCATTGGCTAATTCAGTTTTTCAGTCCTAGATTAATTTTTTATTGTTTGATTTGTATAAAACAAAGTTCATATGCTTCGTTGTCTCAATTGTCATTTTTTTATTACCGAAAGTGTTATATGTCGGCACCGGAAGTGGCACAATTTTACCAAAAACTACAATTTTGACAGTTAGGTACCATTTTTCGAAAACAAATATTATTTTTTTAAAAAGTTATATGACTCAAAGAGTGTGTCCTTTAAAGGCGCAAAAAATGTCGTAAGCAGTTTTTTTAATTTCGATTTCATTTTCGAGCAAATTGGATTAAGAGGCTAAAAATGGTGTAAAATTGACATATTTACAACCCATTCAGGCTTTTCAGATTTTAAAATATTTCTTCGTAACTTTTATAAACATGTAGCTATAATCCATACGAAGAAAATGTATGTTAAAATTAGTTTGTAATATAAGCAGTTGCCAAGAAATGGGCAGTTCTGCATAAGTCACTGTTTTCCTTATTTTGCCTGTAAAATAGTCAATTATTATTGGATTTTTATAAAAGTGACATCATTTGATTCAAAAATCATGTAGCGTCATATCAAGTTGATTAAAATTTAAAATTGACACCGGAAGTGACGTCATTTTGTCAAAAACTGCATTTTAAACTTTTTAAATCAATGTTTTATTCAACCAAGAATTACTTAATATGTATTAATAATTTTAACTTTTGGTTTAAATTCACATATAAACACAACTCATATGGTCATATAGATATCATAAAATTGTTTCTAACTTGTTCGGTTGCCGAGAAATAGACGGTTTTCTACAGGTTACTTTTGAAGGTTTGGGGGCCATAAAAGTGTCAATTATTATTTGATTTTCATAAACGTTACACCATGTTATACCTAATGCCATTTAGGATTTCATATAAGTACTTTAAGATTTTCATTATCACCGGAAGTAACGTCATTTTGGCAAAAACTGTATTTTTAGCCTTCAAAACAGATATTTTATTCAAATGAGTCTGTTTTGAAATCTTTTTCAAATTATGGTATTTGATGCCAATCAATAAATAGAATGAACCCATATGGTCATACAGATACCACAAAATGGTTTCTAACTTGTACGGTTGCAGAGAAATAGCCGATTTTCTACAAGTCACTTTTCAAGTTTTTGGGTCTTTAAAAGTGGCATTTATTATTCGATTTACATAAAATTTTCACTATATGATATCGTATGCCATTTCTGATTTCATAAAACTAATTGAACATTTTCATTAACACCGGAAGAAATGTAATTTTGTCAAGATCATTTACAAGTAACAATGTATTAAATGAATTGATATTGCTGGATTTGGTTGATTCTGCGTCCATTTTATTTGATGTGAACAATGTTTATTTGGAAACCTGTTTAGTGGTTTCGTTGGTACCGGAAGTGACATATGTTCAAGGGTAACTTGGCACCGGAAGTGACATGTTCAAGGGTAACGTGGCACCAGTGAAACCCGTCATTCCTGCATGCAGGTCTAGTTTTTTTTTTATTATTATTATTTACCGCCGGAGCCTATTTCTCTATGATCGAAAAGAGATATCGATCTGCGGTTCATCTTTCTATTGGGAAACCATGTGGTGGCTACTCAATAAAGCCATATTTGAACTTCTGCGCAGACCGGAAGTGGTCGAATTTTGAACGTTGGTAAAAAATAAAAAATCGGCCGTGGTTTCGTCAATTCTCTACCTATATTCAAACGAATCACATTTTTGGAAAGCCCGAGACTTTTTCAAGACAATAGCAATCTCACATTTCGCAATTTCGAAACTTTGTCGCTGACTTCTATCGTTCAAAAATACAAAACACGTCGCCTACGAGACAACTTTTGTTATTTTTCAAAATTTGCAAATTTGACCTACATTTTTGTTTTCGAATTTTCTTTCCATTTTGTGAGCTGTGGTGTCGTTTTACAGCCAAAATGATGTTTCTGAAACTTACGGAACATGAAGTTATAGTCCAATACCAACTGATAAAGCAATTTCGACAAGAATCCTTTAACCGGAAGTGGTCGAAATAATGTGCAATATTTTGAAAAAAATGCAAAAAATGGATATTTTTGGGAAAAACGCGATTTCTCCGGCCGATATCAATGGATTAAAGAAATTAGGGTACGATTGGACTGCACTAGGATTGTACTATCGTATAATACCCAATTCATACGAATACTATGATCAGGCAGCAAAATATGGCACGCTGAAAATCAAGTATTTTCTGATTTGGAGCGTTTTTGGACGCCTATATCTCGAAAACTTAACCGCAACTTTTTTTACATATTTTTCTATCGAGAGTCCTTTCGGAGTTAAATTGCATGAAACCATCCAATAAGCCTTTGAAATTTCTGGAATAGGTGAAATAACGGACTGAAAATCGAAAAAAGTCGAAAAATCGTTAAATTTTGGAAAATGCTCTACTATTTTTTTATTTGAAGAGATTTTTTAAAAAAGGTTGTATATTCAGATAGCTGACCTAATTACGATTCTAACGATGTATAATATGTATGTAATTATTAAAATTTAATTTTCGATATTTTAATTTTTTTTTCATTTTTGGCACTTTTGAACACAGGATTTCTCAGGGGGATTTTATCTGATCAGATAATGTAATATATCATTACAGAACCCTGTGGCTATTTTAGTGCCTAAACCGGCTATTAAAGCTATTCCGACAATAATAACCATACCGGAAGTATTCAAAAAATGAAAAAAAAGGTTAAAAACATTGTCTCACTTGCGAAAAACTTGATTGCTCCCTTAGGTAATAGCGGACCCAAAGAACTAAAGTGTCGTTGGATAGCCCTATTAATGGACCATCATATGGTATCTAAATAATACGATTTCGATGGTAAGGAAATAAATTATTGAATGCCAAAAATCTAGTATTTTCCGATTTTTTAACACTCTGAGACGCCCTTTTCTCGAAAACAACGCCCCAGATTTTTCTGAAACTTTTCTTACTCAAAGTCCTATCGGTTGTCTATATAGTGAATCCAAAATGAAAAGCATTGAAATAATATAGGTGGTCCAAAAATGGCATCAAACTTTAAAAAAAGTTGAAAAATCGTTAAATTTTTGTAAACGCTCTTTGATTTATCTTTTTTTCCAAAACTACTCAATGGATGTTTCTGACACTTCTGGTATAGAAAGTTAAGTATCCAAAGACCTTCGTAAAACTATCACGACAACGATCGTAAAACCGGAAGTAGTCGAAAAAATGTCCGATATTTTGAAAAATTTTTACGAAAAGCTTTTTTATTTATGAATATTTTTTGATGATATTTTACACAGGGTTAAAATATCATCCTACTTGAGCAGAAATGAGAAAAAAAAATTGTCTCGGTAATTTGCGTTAGCCGCCATCGGCTAATTTAGTTTTTCGTACCCAGAAAAATTATTGTCCCCCGCCTTTCGAAGAAAGCAGGGGACTATTAAAATGGGTTCGTCCGTCTGTCCGTCTGTCTGTCCGTCTGTCTGTCTGTCTGTCCGTCACACTTTTTGGGACACAATAACTCTTTTCCTAATTGAGCTAGAATGTTCAAACTTGGTGTATGTGTTTATTATGTCAATGCCTTGATGGAGTTCGAAGATGAGCATTTTCCGCTTAGGGTAAGCAGAGATAAGCAATTTGATTGGTTGATGCTTTGGGACACGATAACTCTCTTCCTAATTGGGCTAGAATGTTCAAACTTGGTGTATGTGTTTATTAGGTCAATGCCTTGATGGAGTTCGAAGATGAGCATTTTCCGCTTAGGGTAAGCAGAGATAAGCAATTTGATTGGTTGATGCTTTGAGACACGATAACTTTTAATTGAGCTAGAATGTTCAAACTTGGTGTATGTGTTTATTAGGTCAATGCCTTGATGGAGTTCGAAGATGAGCATTTTCCGCTTAGGGTAAGCAGAGATAAGCAATTTGATTGGTTGATGCTTTGGGACACGATAACTCTCTTCCTAATTGGGCTAGAATGTTCAAACTTGGTGTATGTGTTTATTAGGTCAATGCCTTGATGGAGTTCGAAGATGAGCATTTTCCGCTTAGGGTAAGCAGAGATAAGCAATTTGATTGGTTGATGCTTTGGGACACGATAACTCTCTTCCTAATTGGGCTAGAATGTTCAAACTTGGTGTATGTGTTTATTAGGTCAATGCCTTGATTGAGTTCGAAGATGAGCATTTTCCGCTTAGGGTAAGCAGAGATAAGCAATTTGATTGGTTGATGCTTTGGGACACGATAACTTTAGTTCTAATTAAGTGAGATTGATGAAACTTGGTGCATAGTTTCATTATAGTAATACCTTGACTAAGTTCGATAATGAGCATTTTCTGCTCAGGGTAAGCAGAGCGATACGCAATTTGATTGGTCGAGACTTTGGAATACAATAACTCTCTTTCTAATTGAGTTAAAATGTTCAAACTTGGTGTATATGCTTATTAGGTCAATGCCTTGATGGAGTTCGAAGATGAGCATTTTCCGCTTAGGGTAAGCAGAGATAAGCAATTTGATTGGTTGAAGCTTTGGGACACGATAACTTTAGTTCTAATTAAGTGAGAGTGATGAAACTTGGTGTATAGTTTCATTATAGTAATACCTTGACTAAGTTCGATAATGAGCATTTTCTGCTCAGGGTAAGCAGAGCGATACACAATTTGATTGGTCGAGACTTTGGAACACAATAACTCTCCTTCTAATTGAGTTAAAATGTTCAAACTTGGTGTATATGCTTATTAGGTCAATGCCTTGATGGAGTTCGAAGATGAGCATTTTCCGCTTAGGGTAAGTAGAGATAAGCAATTTGATTGGTTGATGCTTTGGGACACGATAACTTTAGTTCTAATTAAGTGAGAGTGATGAAACTTGGTGTATAGTTTCGTTACAGTAATACCTTGACTAAGTTCGATATTGAGCATTTTCTGCTCAGAGTAAGCAGAGCGATACGCAATTTGATTGGTCGAGACTTTGGAACACAATAACTCTCCTTCTTATTGAGTTAAAATGTTCAAACTCGGTGTATATGCTTATTATGTCAATGCCTTGATCGAGTTCGAAGATGAGCATTTTCCGCTTAGGGTAGGCAGAGATAAGCAATTTGATTGGTTGATGCTTGGGACACGATAACTTTAGTTCTAATTAAGTGAGAGTGATGAAACTTGGTGTATAGTTTCATTACAGTAATACCTTGACTAAGATCGATAATGAGCATTTTATGCTCGGGGTAAGCAGAGCGATAAGCAATTTGATTTGCCAAGACTTTGGAACACAATAACTCTCCTATGAATTGAGTTAAAATGTTCAAAATTGGTGTGTATGCTTATTAGGTCAATGCCTTGATGGAGTTCGAAGATGAGCATTTTCTTCTTACGGTAGGCAGAGATAAGCAATTTTTGGATGACACTTCGTGTTCAGTTTCATTGCTCGATACGTTTGAAAAAAAGAAATGTGCGATTAATTAATATGTGTCATCTATTTATTTTGGGATTTCGGCGGGGGACATCAGCCTCACTGTTGGCTTGTTTATTGTTCGATTTGTATAAAACAAAGTTCACATGCTCCGTGTTCCAATTGTAATTGTTTTTGTTACGGTGAAGTTTTTCTGTCGGCAACGGAAGTGACGTAATATTAATTTTTTGTCCTCGCAATAATAAAGTAGTGAGACGGCGAGCTCTCAGCCAATGAAAATCTAATAAATAGCGAAAAACAGTAAATACACGTGACCTTAACGGGCCAATCCCGATAACTTTCTGAGGAATAAATCTGCTTAATTTTGTGTTAAAATCCCTTAAAACCCATTACCTAAGGCCGACCAACTAACACGATATTTGTGATACGCTTGTAAATAAATTAAATCTAAATTCATCTGGAAATGGAGACCGTTGTATAATAATACAGTATTTGGATAAAACCAGACTTTTTTCTAAAAAAAATAATATATAGGCGAAATTTACCTTTTGTTATCAAGTACAGTACATGGGTCATTCACTGTATAGACCTCTCAAGAAATGTGAATCGATTATCAGGTCACCCAATGAAAAAATTGACCCGAAATAATAAAAGGGTTACGTGTCCGGATAAGCAGTGTTGACGTTCACGTCCAAACGACTCAATATTTTGAGCTGAAATTTGGAGACAAGATAAATACACCATGCCTCTATATTTTGGTCCATAAATTTCATAAACTCTCAGACTTTAATTTTTGAGACTTTGTTCTTATCGGGACTGTCCCTTTAAGGAGAATTTAATAAACCACTGTCGTTGTTTTGCTATAATATAATTAGGACGATTTTTTTTTAGCCAAACTCGTTGTAAATCATATTTCTAATGAAAAGAAAATGCGCGCTATTAATACTGGTATTTACCGGTGTCGGCTAACATGTAATAAGTGCATAAATGTGAAAGATTTAGATCAGCGATGACTCATTCAGTCTTTGGGTAGAGTGTCCAACTGAAACCTGCTTACAACTTGGCGATTATGTGCCGTGTTTTCGTAACCGCCACCCCATCAGACGGTCAGTTTTCCCCGATGCCAGACAAGCTTTACCCACGTGAAGCCGCTGTCGGTAATTCCTGACGGGCTTGTCCTCTCTCAACAAATTTTAAGCTGTTTGTAGCCTGTGTAAATGTGATGAATCAATTTATTATTCTTAAGAAAGTACACAACACTGTGGAATTAATTTTTGCATGCATCGTGTTTAACGTCCCGCCACAGCTCCGAGTGTTAAGATAATTTGAGAAGGGTTGGAAATGTTGTTTGATAGCAATGATATAGGCCTATATATAATCGAATATAGATAATTGCCAAATATCAAAATCAATCAAGGTGTGTGAAGCTATATTTTATTAGAGGCTCTCTTCCTACTGTATTTGTCTTTGCGTGTGTAGACATACATACTTTGCATTGTCGAGTTCACCCTAATATTAACTGGTTAGAATAGATCCCCTAATCCCACCCTTCCTCATCTCTTATAAAGTCGACACTGTAGCATCCATATAATATAACTATGCATAAATCAAATGCAAGGCCCAGCCCACCCCCCTCATACACTGCTTAATCGCCCACCCTCCATATAAGGTTGGAAATACCTTTTAATATCAATAGGCCCAGCACCCCCCCCCACACACACACACACACACCTCATACACTGCTTAATCCCCCACCCTCCATATAAGGTTGGAAATACCTTTCAATATCAATATACCCACAAGACGGAAATTCCTAAAGCCCTACCACATCCATACCAAAGGCACCTCTAAATTAACTGATGTTTTGTGGACAGTTATATGTGTTTGTTAAATTGTGACTTTTTGAATTTAATGCATAGATATAATACAGGTTGTGTTCTAACAACTGGCTAAAATGTCCCTTGTTTGTCCATTTCCCTATTTTAAAAAAAAATATATATAGACTACTTGGTCTTGCTCAAAGGAGCAGTGTATGGGAGTTTTAAAAATAAATGATTTTTTTTAACATTATTTATTTACAATATAGGCTATATACGCCATTATTGAAGGAGCGGGGCTAAAAGTTTTCTTTATTTTGATTGGTCAAAATGGCACTCGGCAACAAACTTCGGCAGTTTCCGGGTTAGTATTTATCTTTCGAGTTCAAGGCCGATTGCACATCGACCGAACTAACCGTTACGTCATTGATCATAGTGCGTATTCCTACAGCGTGTAAGTTTATTTTTTAGGTGATTAGGTTAAAGAGAATTCCATTTTTAAAAAATAATTATGAAATACTGGCACATGCTGGATGTGTGGAGATCATGTTTTTTAAATTAGTACAAAGAGACATGTAATTTAAAAAGATTAAAATCTCCCACACAGGTTATTGCAACGAACTTGAACGATAAATTTCTTCGGTCTTCCGCCTAGTTCGGTACCACTTTTTGAAAGCAAATATTAATTTTTTTCAAAACTTATATAACTAAAAGGATGGACCCTGCAAAGGTGCACAAAATCCCTAACTCAGATTTTTTAATTTCAATTTCATTTTCGGGCAATTTCGAATAAAATGTAAAATAAAGTGTAAAATTCAGTTGTTTACAATTCATTCAGCGTCTTCATATTTTGAAATATTTATTTGTAATTTTCATAAACTCGTAGCAATAATCCAGACGAAGAGAATGTATGCTAAAATTAGTTTGTAATATGAGCAGTTGCCTATAAATATGCAATTTTGCATGCATCACTTTTCACGTTATTTTACCTATAAAAACGTGAATTATTATTCTATTTGCAATATTTCTTTTTCCATTTGATGCCTAATGCCAATTTAGAGTAGGTCAAGCCAATTTTACATTTTCACTGTGACTGGAAATGACGACATTTTGGTAAAAACTGTATTTTAACCTAAAAAAGAAATATTTTATTTAAATGAGTCTGCCTTATAATATTTTTAAAATTACGATATTCAATTCCCATCAACGAATAGAATGAAGCCATACGCCCATACAGATACCACAAAATGGTTTCTAACTTGTACGGTTACAGAGAAATAGGCGATCTTCGATAAGTCACTTTTCAAGGTTTTTGGTCTATAAAAGTGTCAATTATTATTCGATTTTTATAATTTATTTACCATTTGATGCCTTATGCCATTTATGAATTCTATGAACTAAATTAACATTTTCAATATCACCGGAAGTAATGTAATTTTTGCAAAAAACGTATTTTTAGCCTTCAAAACAAACATTTTTTTGAAGGGATTTATATTTATTATTCGTTTAACTTTATAACGTCTGGTTCTAATGGGCAGTAAGATTGAATATATACCATCATATTGATATCAAGAAAAGGCTTCTAGCATGTTCCCTTGTCGAAAAATAGTCAATTTTCCCAGGGTCACTTTTATTTTTTTTACCTTCTTAATTTCAGTTGATGGGTTATGGGTTAATTATTTATTGCCCGATATGTATAGAACAAAGTTTGTATTTTGTATGTTGCAAATTTTCGACATATTTTTCACCTATAAAAATTTCTTTCAGCACCGGAAATGACGTAATTTTGCCATAATTTACAACTTTGACCGGTCTTTTCGCCAGCAAATATTACTTTTACATATGATAGAGGGTGTCACTGAAGCAAAACAATTAAAGTATAGTTTGGTAGCTCAATGGATCGGCTATGGTATAATAAACTTCCTGTATGATTCCTGAAAGCCGGTTCAGTGCTGCTTGCAGGTCTAGTTATTTTTTTTTTTCGCCGGAGCCTATTTCTCAGTGCCTGTAACAGATACCGATCTGGGACCTAATTCTCTATTGGGAAACCATGTGTTGGCTACTTGATAAACTATTTTTGAAACTTCTGCGCAGACCGGAAGTGGTCGAATTTTGTGCTGTGTCAAAAAATTAAAAAACGGCCGTAGATTCGTCAATTCTGTACCTATTTTCATGCAAATGACATTTTCGGAAACCCTGAGTCTTTTCTCGGACGATAGCAGTTGAAAATTTCGATATTTCGAAACTTCCTCGCTGACTTCTTGCGATCGAAAAATGAAAAATGTGGTTTGAGAGACAATTTTTGTTATTTTTCAAAATTTTCAAATTTGACCTACATTTTTGGATACCTGAAAACCATCCGATTCCAGAAATATAAGTTTCATTCCGAGTTACCGCCCTTTATTTTTCGATTTTTTTCGAATTTTCTACCCATTTTGTGAGCTCGGGGTTCGTTTTATGGCAGAATTGACGTTTCTGAAACTTCTGAGGCATGAAGCCAAATGACCATTGTAAGGAATAAAGCAATTTCAACAATAATCTGTACACCGGAAGTGGTCGAAATAATGTCCGATATTTTGAAAAAAATGCAAAAAATGGGTATTTTGGGGAAAAACGCGATTTCTCCGTCCGATATCAATGGATTAGACAAATTAGGGTACCATTGGATTGCACTACGATTGTGCTATCGTATGATACCCAATTCGTACGGATACGATGAACAGGCAGCAAAATATGTCACGCTAAAAATCAAGTATTTTCTGATTTGGAGCGTTTTTGGATGCCTGTAGCTCGAAAACTTAACCGCAACTTTTTTTTAAATTTTTTCTATCGAGAGTCCTTTTGGAGTTGTTTTGCATGAAACCATTCAGTAAGACTTTGAAATATCTGGAATAGGTGAAATAACGGACTGAAAATCGAAAAAAGTCGAAAAATCGTGAAATTTTGGAAAATGCTCTGCTATTTTTTTTTATTTTAAGAGATTTTCAAAAAAAGATTGTATATTCAGATAGCTGACCTAATTACGATTCTAACGATGTATAATATGTATGTAGTTATTGAAATTTAATTTTCGATAGTTTAATTTTTTTGCATTTTTGGCACTTTTGAACATAGGATTTCTCAGGGGGATTTTATCTGATCGGATAATGTAATATATCATTACAGAGCCCTGTGGCTATTTTAGTGCCCAAACCGGCTATTAAAACTATTCCGACAATAATAACCATACCGGAAGTATTCAAAAAATGAAAAAAATGGTTAAAAACATTGTCGCACTTGCGAAAAACTTGATTTCTCCTTTACGTAATAGCGGACCAAAAGAACTAAAGTGTCGCTGGATAGCCCTATTAATGGACCACCATATGGTATCTAAATAATACGATTTCGATGGTAAGGAAATTGTATGCCAAAAATCTAGTATTTTCCGACTTTTTAACATTCTGAGACGCCCTTTTCTCGAAAACGACGCCACAGATTTTTCTTAAATTTTTCTTACTTAAAGTCCTATCGGTTGTCTATATAGTGAATCCAAAATGAAAAGCGTTGAAATAATATAAGTAGTCCAAAAATGGCCTCAAACTTTGAAAAAAATTGAAAAATCGTTAACTTTTTGGAAACGCTCTTTAATTTATCTTTTTTTCCAAAACTACTCAATGGATGTTTCTGATACTTCTGGTACGTAAAGTTAAGTATCCAAAGAACTTCGTAAAGCTATCACAACAACGATCGTAAAACCGGAAGTAGTCGTAAAAATGTCCGATATTTTACGAAAACCTTTTTTATTTATGAATATTTTTTGATGATATTTTACACAGGAATTATTGATATAAAATTAAACCATGCTAGTCCCGAAATGACATAGTTTGTGTCTAGTCGACGTTAAACCCCATTTCTCTCATCTCGGTAGTGCCGGTTAATTTGAGATATAGTTTGTCTCGTAAAACCGGAAGTAGTCGTAAAAATGTCCGATATTTTGAAAAAAAATAATTCTTTTACGAAAACCTTTTTTATTTATGAATATTTTTTGATGATATTTTACACAGGAATTATTGATATAAAATTAAACCATGCTAGTCCCGAAATGACATAGTTTGTGTCTAGTCGACGTTAAACCCCATTTCTCTCATCTCGGTAGTGCCGGTTAATTTGAGATATAGTTTGTCTCCCTTTAAGTTTTTTACCTTTTTAATTTCAGTTTATGGGTTTATTATTTATTGCCTGGTGTGTATAAAACAATTCTCAATTGCGAATTCTCAACTTATTTGTTACCGATAATGATTTCTTTTGGCACCGGAAGTGAAGTAATTTTGCCAGATTTTACAATGTTGACCGGTGTATTCGCAAGCAAATATTACTTACAAATCTGATAGAGGGTGTCACTGAATCATAACAACTACAGTATCGTTTGGTAGATCGATGGATCGGCTATTGTATGACGCACTTCCTGTCTGATTCCTGAAAGCCGATTCAGCACTGCAGGTCTGCAGGTCTAGTTATTATTAATATTATTATTATTATTATTATTCAGATACCAATTTAAGTAGATCTCAATAACTACGTGTCGCATCGTTACGATTTCTTCGGTTTTACTGGGAAAGTGTGTGTGACTTAGAGATTAAAGCTATTTTGAACGTTCTGTGACAAAGCGAATTCCCGAAATCACCGAATTTATCGTTTTTGAAAATATTGCAGTATTTTTAACAATAATCATTGGATTTTAACTTTCGATATATTTTGGCATAGCCGGAGACATGGCACATAGCTACGCTACTTTCGATTTTTGATTTTCGGCAAATCTTCAAAGATATTAGGCGCCAAATTTTGAAAATTTTAAATTTTACAAAAAACTTTTTTATTTATGAATATTTTTTAGTCGTGTTGTACACAGAATTAAAGAGTCATCTGACTTGCGCAAAAATGTTAAAAAAATTTGTCTCAGTAATTTTCCTTGGCCGCCATTGGCTAATTCAGTTTTTCAGTCCTAGATTATTTTTTTATTGTTCGATTTGTATAAAACAAAGTTCATATGCTTCGTTGTCTCAATTGTCATTTTTTTTTGTTACCAATAGTGTTATCTGTCGGCACCGGAAGTGGCATAATTTTGACAGTTATTTTCCTTCTTCGAAAACAAATATTATTTTTTTTGAAAAATTATATGACTCAAAGAGTGTGTCCTTTCAAGGCGCAAAAAATGGCGGAAGCAGTTTTTTTAATTTCGATTTCATTTTCGAGCAAATTCGATTAAGACGCTAAAAATGGTGTAAAATTGACATATTTACAACCCATTCAGGCTTTTCAGATTTTAAAATATTTCTTCGTAACTTTTATAAACATGTAGCTATAATCCAAACGAAGAAAATGTATGTTAAAATTAGTTTGTAATAAAAGCAGTTGCCAAGAAATGGGCAGTTCTGCATAAGTCACTGTTTTCGTTATATTTGCCTGTAAAATAGTCAATTATTATTGGATTTTTATAAAAGTGACATCATTTGATTCAAAAAGCATGTAGCGTCATATCAAGTTGATTACAATTTAAAATTGACACCGGAAGTGACGTCATTTTGTCAAAAACTGCATTTTAAACTTTTTAAATCAATGATTTATTCAACCAAGAATTACTTAATATTTATTAATAATTTTAACTTTTGGTTTAAATTCACATATAAACGCAACTCATATGGTCATATAGATATCATAAAATTGTTTCTAACTTGTTCGGTTACCGAGAAATAGACGGTTTCTACAGGTCACTTTTGAATGATTTGGGGCCATAAAAGAGTCAATTATTATTCGATTTTCATAAACGTTACACCATGTTATACCTAATGCCATTTGGGATTTCATACAAGTAATGTAAGATTTTCATTATCACCGGAAGTAATGTCATTTTGGCAAAAACTGTATTTTTAGCCTTCAAAACAGACATTTTATTCAAATGAGTCTGTTTTGAAATCTTTTTCAAATTATGGTATTTGATCATACAGATACCACAAAATGGTTTCTAACTTGTACGGTTGCCGAGAAATAGTCGATTTTCTACAAGTCACTTTTCAAGTTTTTTGGTCTTTAAAAGTGGCAATTATTATTCGATTTACATAAAATTTTTACTATATGATATCGTATGCCATTTCTGATTTCATAAGACTAATTGAACATTTTCATTAAGACCGGGAGTAATTTAATTTTGTCAAGATCATTTACAAGTAACAAATGTATAAAATGAATTGATATTGCTGGATTTGGTTGATTCTGCGTCCATTTTATTTGTGTGCAATGTTAATTTGGAAACCTGTTTAGTGGTTTCGTTGGTACCAGAAGCGACATATGTTCAAAAATAACTTGGCACCGAAGTGACATGTTTAATGGTAACGTGGCACGAGTGAAACCCGTCATTCCTGCATGCAGGTCTAGCTATTATTATTTTTCTTTTTGTGTGTTTAATGCAAATCGGATTTCTCAGAATCTATCCATAGGATCTTTCTGAAATTTTGACCTACCCCCCCTCCCAAAAAAAAAAATGGGGTGCGAACGTTGTTTAAATATATTTTCAAAACGTTTTACGAATCCGAAATCACCGAAATTTACAAACGAAAAAAACTGACAATGCATAGTCGTATTTTTTGACCGATCTTACTAATTCTTTTTTTCTTTGAATACCTTGAAAAAAATCATTTTCATCTGCAGTTTCACATTTTTGAATTTCGAAAATTCGTCGCTGTGATTTCGAACCGGAAGATTAGACCAATTTGACAACTTCTTTAATAGTTGTACGATCTTCATGAAATTTAGTATATCAGTAGATCCTACCGATGTGATTTCAAAAATATAATTAGAAATTTTCAAAATTATCTCCCCTTGACGAAATTAAGGATCAAAATTTTCAAAAATATCATCGAAATATAGGTCAGAATGACCTGATTTTTTTTGAATACTAGATAAGTAATTACCAATTTGTACACAAAATATAAAGTTTGTCGATCGAGCCGGAAGTGCCACCATCTTGAAACGTGAAAAATCCGTAAGGCTTTTTTGCTATTTTACTTACAGCCACGGGAGTTATATTTTCTGAATCCTTGAAAGTTGGCGCAAAATTCGCTGGGAGCAGAATTTTGATTTAGGTCTACTGATGGATTCCATTTTGAAGTGAATATGAAAAGTAGTAGCAATTTGAAGGGCCGAGAATTTGAAACACAATAACTCTCCTTCTAATTAAGCTAGAATGTTCAAACTTGGTGTAGACGTTCACTAGGTCAATGTCATGATTGAATTTAAAGATGAGCATTTTCTGCTTAGGGTAAGCAGAGATAAATATGCTGATTTGTTGATTCTTTAGGGCACGATAACTTCGATTATAATGAAGAGAGGGTTATAATGAAACTCCTCTCAATCGAGAGTCTAATAGCTAGCCCGTTGTGTGAAATCATTGTATCATTTTTTTTAAATGTCAGGGATAGCATAAAAAAAGAGATTGAAAATACAAAAAGTCGTATTTTTACGATTTTGAGCATTTTTAAAGTTCCTTTTCTCTTAAATCAACATAATATTTTTGGGGAACTTCTTCTACAAAGAGTCTTATCGATAGTCTTTTATATGAAACCATCGATCAACAGTCCAAAATATCAGGAGTAGAAGAATAAAAGGATCGAAAATTGAAAACTGCACCCTTTCATTGTTGAGCGAAACATGCAGCGTGGGTGACTACAATTTGCACATTTAGTCATCGTATAGAGCTTATTCAACAGTATCGAATTCCAACTGCTAAGGGATATTTTACGTGCACTTCAATGTGTAAACGGGACCTTGGTTTTTCGTCCCATTCGAACGACTAGACAGCTGGCCTTGTCAGGCCATCCGTTGTGCCTCACTGACAAGAGGGAACCACGCCGGAAAATCGAGATGAACTTTCTCGGTGCAGAACTTTCAATTCACGCCAAACATTTATTGCATACGATTAAGCTGGTCAGTTGGAGCTTATTTTCAAAAGTTTTGTAATAATAGGTTGGTAATTAAATTACCGTGCAAATTAAACTGCTAAAACAGAAAATTTCGTCCGGTTGAAATGTCAGCAATTTCCCGATTTTTAGGGAGGCTGAATGACTGAATGGATAGCATACGTTCGCTGTGTCGTAACGTCTGTCATTGAGTCAACCGGCGTCGTTTCGATTTCCAGGTTGCACGTGACATAGAGTATGGTGTCCAACCTCGTGGGTTTTCTCTGCGTCCTTCGGTTTCCTCCCACTCCTGAAGACTAGTACGTGCAAGGGAAGTTTTTCAATAAAATTAAAAAACATATGTTAGTCCCGAAATGGCATAGTTTGTGTCGAATGGACGTTAAGTCGCATTTCTCTCCTTCTGTTTTATTTTTAAAGTTTTGTAATAATCGGTTGGTAATCCATGGTACTGTAAAAGTGATAAAACAGAAAATTTCGCCCGGTTGTAATGTTTCTCACTTTAAAGTCAGCAATTTGCCGATTTTAAGGGGCAAACGTTTATTGCGAACGATTAAGCTGGTCAGGGGGGGCTTATTTTTAAAAGTTTTGTAATATTCGAAAATTCGTCGCTGCGATTTCGAACCGGAAGTTGAGACCAACTTGACAACTTCTTTAATAGTTGTACGATTTTCATGAAATTTAGTATGTAAGTTGACATTACTGATGCGACTTGAAAAATGACTTTTAAAATTTTCTAAATTATCTCCCCTTGGTGAAATTAAGAATCAAATTTTTCAAACAAATCATCGAAATAAAGGTCAGAATGACCTATTTTTTTTCTTTTCGATACTAGACAAGTAATTACTGATTCGTACACAAAACATGGAGTTTGTCGATCGAACCGGAAGTGCCACCATCTTGAAACGTGAAAAAACAATAGAACGTGCGATATTGCACTTACAGACATGGGACTTACATTTTCTGAATCCTTGAAGGAAAACCTAAAAAACGTTCAGAGGAGAATTTTGATTTATGTCAGCTGATGGTCGCCATTTTGAATTGAATATGAAACACAGCGAAAAATCGACATTTACGGACTTGTAAACAAACACAATAGGGCATAGTATGTTCAATGCGTCTCCTATGTCTAAAATTTAATACATTTCGGGATAGTCGGGATACGGTTCGAAATTTTGGTATTTGTATATTTCAAATATTCGAATTTCGCCTTTGATGTTTTCGTGCCGACAAAGTTGTTTACGAGTGAAAAATCACATTAATTTCGCTAGATTGTGACCGATTTTAATGACTTGTTTTTTCTCCTTCGGATTATTTATATGACCCATGACATGTGACAGGAAGTGACTGTGAATATGAAAGCTTTCATATCTGCATGGGACAGTAGCAGATCTAGTTATTATTATTTTTTTTTGTGTAGTTTTTGCAAATCGGATTTCTCAGAATCTAACCATGCGATCTTTCTGAAACTTTCATATCTGCATGGGAGAGTAGCAGATCTAGATATTATTATTTTTTTTTGTGTGTGTGTGTTTTCTGCAAATCGGATTTCTCAGAATCTATCCATAGGATCTTTTTGAAATTTTGACCTACCCGCCCAAAAAATGGGGTGCGAACGTTGTTTAAATATATTTTCAAAACGTTTTACGAATCCGAAATCACCGAATTTTACGAACAAAAAAACTGACAATGCATAGTCGTATCTTTGTTATTTTTTGACCGATTTTACTAATTCTTTTTTCTTTGAATACCTTGAAAAATATCATTTTCATCTGCAGTTTCACATTTTCGAATTTCGAAAATTCGTCGCTGTGATTTCGAACCGGAAGTTTAGACCAATTTGACAACTTCTTTAATAGTTGTACGATTTTCATGAAATTTAGTATATAAGTAGAACTTACCGATGTGACTTCAAAAATATAATTACAAAAATTTTCTAAATTATCTCCCCTTGACGAAATTAAGGATCAATGTTTTCAAAAAAATCATCGAAATATTGGTCAGAATGACCTGATTTTTTTTTTAGGGGGGGGGGTGTACTAGCTAAGTAATTACTGATTTGTACACAAAATATGAAGCTTGTCGATCGAACCGGAAGTGCCACCATCTTGAAACGTGAAAAATCCCTAAGGCTTTTTTGCTATTTTACTTACAGACACGGGAGTTATATTTTCTGAATCCTTGAAGGATGGCCCAAAAATCGCAGGGAGCAGAATTTTGATTTAGGTCAACGGGTGGTTACCATTTTGAAGTGAATATGAAAAGTAGTAGCAATTTGAAGGACCGAGACTTTGGAACACAATAACTCTCCTTCTAATTGAGCTAGAATATTCAATCTTGGTGTAGATGTTCAGTACGTCAATGTCGTGATTCAGTGCAAAGATGAGCATTTTCTGCTTAGGGTAAGCAGAGATAAGCATGCTGATTTGTTGTTTCTTTAGGGCACGATAACTTCGGTTATAATGAAGGGAGGGTGGTGAAACTCCTGTCAATCGAGGGTCTTATAGCTAGCCCGTTCTGTGAAATCATTGTATAATTTTTTTTTAATATCAGGGATAGCAAAAAAAAAAAGATTGTAAACCCCAAAAGTCGTATTTTTACGATTTGGAGCATTTTTAAAGTCAAAATAATATTTTTGGGGAACTTCTTCTACAAAGAGTCTTATCGGTAGTCTTTTATATGAAACCATCGACCAACAGTCCAAAATATCAGGAGTAGAAGAATAAAAGGATCGAAAATTGAAAACAGCACCCTTTCATTGTTAAGCAAAACATGCAGTGTGGGTGGCTACAATCTGCACATTTAGTCATCGTATAGAGCGTATTCAACAGTATCTTTTACGTTCACTCCAATGTATACACGGCGGGGGGGGGGGGGCACGCCAGACAATCGAGGTGAACTTTCTCGGCCTATGCAGGGATCGAACACCCGACCTCCTGGCTAGCAGGTAAACGCCTTAGCCACATAGTCTGGACACCCATCGTACATTTCATCCGTCAAATCAAAGCATTTCATTGCATTAGACCAATAATTAATTATTCTTAATTCAAATGTTTATTTTAATATTAGTCTGGCATTATTAAATCCTAATTTTATTGGGCTTATTTAAAATTAAACTTTCATTTAACTATGAACAACCCTTAATGTGTCTCTTTAAAACAAATAAATACTCTAAAACAGTAGCTCAACCTTTTGACCTAAACTCATTAATTTACGATTTTGTTGTGAGCGACTTGTTATTCTTCCTATATGACATATTGCATGTGTCTGATTTCAAAGGGGGGTGGGGTGGTGGCTGAGTGGTTAGCACGCGCGCCTGTCATTGAGTTAACTAGCGTGTTTTCGAATGCCCGGTTGTACGTGACAAGGAGTAAGTTCGCCTGTCCAACCTGCCATTTTTAGTTCTTTCTTGCCATTTTCATTTCATTTTCTCACCCGTCTCATTACAGTAATACAAGTTTCAGTTATTTCCCTTTAGTTTCCAGATTAGTGTTATATCTGGGTGCAATATTTCATACTATATTTAGACTTGTAACTTCGCGAGTTTTTGACCAATTTTGATAATTTTTTCTTCTTATCCTTTTATTTAGGATACTTGATACAATCGATGACACGTGATGATGAATATGCAGTAGCAGATCTAGTTATTATTATTTTTTTTTGTGTAGTTTTTGCAAATCGGATTTCTCAGAATCTAACCATGCGATCTTTCTGAAACTTTGACCTACCCCCCCCCCCCCCCTTAAAAAAAACAAAACAACTGTGTGTCAGTTTTTGATTAAATATATTTTCAAAACGTTTTACGAATTCGAAATCACAGAATTTTACGAACGATTGAATTTGACCTGCATTACTGTATCTCTGTGACTATTTAACCTATTTTACTAATTCTTTTTTTTTCTTTGAGTACCTTGATAAAAATCATTTTCGACTGCAGTTTCAGATTTTCGAATCTCGAAAATTCGCTGTGATTTCGGACTGGAAGTTGAGACCAACTTGACAACTTCCTTAATAGTTATACGATTTTCATGAAATTTTGTATATAAGTAGATCTTACCCATGTGACTTCAAAAATATAATTAGAAATTTTCTATATCATCTCCCCTTGACGAAATTAAGGATCAAATTTTTCAAAAATATCAAAGAAATATAGGTCAGAATGACCTAATTTTCTTTCCGATACTAGACAAGTAATTACTGATTCGTACACAAAATATGAAGTTTGTAAATCGAACTGGAAGTGCCACCATCTTGTAACGTGAAAAGTCCCTAAGGCTTTTTTGCTATTTTACTTACAGACACGGGAGTTATATTTTCTGAATCCTTGAAGGATGGCCTAAAAAAATATTCGGAGTAGAATTTGGATTTAGGTCAATTGATGGTCGCCATTGTGTAGTGAAAGCGAAAAATAGAAGCAATTTGAAGGGTCGAGAATTTGAAACACAATAACTCTCCTTCTAATTGATCTAGAATGTTCAAACTTGGTGTAGACGTTCGCTAGGTCACTGTCTTGATTGGGGTCAAAGATGAGCATTTTCTGCCTAGGGTAAGCAGGGATAAGCAAGCTTTTTGTTGATTCTTTAGGGCGATGAAACACTTGTCAATCGAGCGTCTAATAACTAGCCTGTTGTGTGAAATCATTGTATCATTTTTTTTTTAAATGTCCGGGGTAGCCGAAAAAAAAAGAGTCCAAAAAGTCGTATTTTTACAAATTGGAGCATGTTGGAGGTGGTGAGTATTGATTAAATATATTTTCAAAACGTTTTACGAATTCGAAATCACCGAATTTTATGAACGAATGAATTTGACCTGCATTACTGTAACTCTGTGATTATTTGACCTATTTTACTAATTCTTTTTTTCTGTGAGTACCTTGACAAAAATCATTTTCGACTGCAGTTTCAGATTTTCAAATTTCAAAAATTCGTCGCTGTGATTTGGAACCGGAAGTTGAGACCAACTTGACAACTTCTTTATTAGTTGTACGATTTTCATGAAATTTACTATGTAAGTAGATCTCACCAATGCAACTTTAAAGATGTCCTTAGAAATTTTCTAAATTATCTCCCCTTGGTGAAATTAAGGATCAAAGTTTTAAAAAAATCGAATAAATATAGGTCAGAATGACCTGATTTTTTTTTTGGCTACTAGACAAGTAAATACTGATTCGTACAGCAAATATTGAGTTTGTGACTTGAACCGGAAGTGCCGCCATCTTGAAACGTGAAAAATCATTAAGGATTTTGCGATATTTTACTTACAGACATGAGAGTTACATTTTCGGAATCCTTGAAGGAATGCCTAAAAATCTATCGGATCAGAATTTTGATTTCGGTCACGTGATGGTCACCATTTCGAACTGAATATGCATTACCACTGTCTAACAGCCGTGTTTTACCTTCCATGGCTGGAATATGTAGCATTAACTCAAATACTTGCAATACATATGAATTATTGTTAAATGTTGGTCTGAATAAATAATTTAGCTAAGTCAGCGTTGACAGCATAATTCAGACATGAGAGTTACATTTTCGGAATCCTTGAAGGAATGCCTAAAAATCTATCGGATCAGAATTTTGATTTCGGTCACGTGATGGTCACCATTTCGAACTGAATATGCATTACCACTGTCTAACAGCCGTGTTTTACCTTCCATGGCTGGAATATGTAGCATTAACTCAAATACTTGCAATACATATGAATTATTGTTAAATGTTGGTCTGAATAAATAATTTAGCTAAGTCAGCGTTGACAGCATAATTCAGGTCTAAAATGACGGAAATAAAAATTTACTGTTCTATCTGTAACTTTTATAACAAGCACAACAAATCCGACAGCACAACAAAAAAAATGAAATGAAATGGGGTTTAACGACCTACTCTTTTGCACCTAACCTGGGCTAATGGAAGACGGACATACACCATACAGCGTGCTATGAGGGAAATTTTGCCTGGGCAGCGGCGCTACGGCCTACTCTTATTATATCGAATTCCAACTGCCAAGAGATCTTTTACGTGCATTCCAATATCAAAGAATTCTAAGTATGACTTTAAACGGCTTCAGGTACAGTGTAATCGGTATTAAAATAAAATGAAATGGGGTTTAACGTCCTACTCTTTTGCAACTAACCTGTGCTAATGGAAGACGGGTATGCCATACAGTGTGCTATGAGGGAAATTTTGCCCGGGCAGCGGCGCTACGGCCTACTCTTTTATCGAATTCTAACTGCCAAGGGATCTTTTACGTGCACTCCAATGTGTTTGTGGGACCTCGGTTTTTCGTCCCATCCGAAGGAACAGACAGCTGTCCTTGGTAGGCCTTCCTTCTGCATCACTGACAAGGGGAAATCACGCCGGAAAATCGAGATGAACTTTCTCTGCCAATGCAGGGATCGAACACCCGACCTCCAGGCTAGCGAACCAGCGCCTTATCCACTTAGCCACCGTGACCCCCCCCCCCCCCGGTATTAAAAGACATCTATTGAAATTTAAATAAGTTATTAAAACAACACATTGTACATTAAAATAGCATTATGCAAGAGCAAAATCTGCTTATTACAGGTCTTTCTTTAGGCCTGAGATGTTATCTAAATAATCAATTAGACATTAATTAACATATCCAGACCATAATAAACTCTTAAAGTCAAGGCTAGCCTTCGATGTTGGCGGATTGAATTCCTATATTATCTCCCATAATGCAACTTTAAATAAAGGAATGAGAAATAAAGAACGAATGGATAAATGCGCCAATTATATCCTTATTACAATACTACACTTCCTCCCCCTTTAAATAAGTTCCAATATACAATGCCAATCTGTTTCACAGAGAAATACTTACGAATTAACCCTGAAAGTAATTTACAGACATTGTTAAAATCTTATAGGATCTTAAGTCTTACTAATTTAAATAATGCATATAAACTTCATACAGATCGAATGATAAGTTCTGATGTTACAGTGATCACAGGGTTAAAAAAAATGAAACAAGGGCCATAACTCTAGAATTAATTAACGGAAATTCAATAGGTTTCTTCGTTTCACTAATTTAAATGATGCATATAAATATCATACAGATCGGATGATAACTATTGTTGTTAGAGTTAGAGCTTTCACATGGTTCGACATGGGGAAACAAGGGTCATTACTCTAGACATAATTAACGGAAATTGCTGAAATTCAGTAGGTATATTTGTTTCACTAATATAAAGGATGCATACAAATTTCATACTGTTCGGATGGCGGAGGGGGTTGGGTGGGATGGCCTAGTGGTGAGTGCCGCGCTTCGACCTCTAGCTGGCCGGTCACCTCTGGCTTGCGGCTGTGGTTTCGATCCCTGGCGTGAGCGTATGTGGCATGGAGATAGGGGCGTCTTCTCAACCTCGTGAGTTTCCTCCGGGCACTCCGATTTCCCCTTTACGAGCAACCGAATTGTTGAAATAAAATTAAACCATATGTTAGTCCCGAAATGACCTAGTTTGTGTCGAGCGGGCGTTAAACCCCATTGCTCCGTCTCTCTTTCTGTTCGGATGACCATTTTTGTCGTAAGAGCGTCCCCAAGGTGCAATAAATTGAAACAAGGGCCATAACCCCAGGCAAAATTGAAGGAAAATAAATAGGATTCTTCATGTCACTAATGTTAACAACCTTAACAGAAATTTTTAAAAATCGTAACTGTAATTAAAGCACAAAATCTAAATTCATTTAAATGTCAACTCGGGTGCAATTAAATCTGTCAAATCACACATTCTAAAATAGGGTGGGGATACCACTTTTTATTCGAGGAATTAACAATAAACATTGCCGTCGTCTTCCAGGTGGCATGAATGAATTCACGTTCTACTTAGCTATCCATTACATAGGTACACAGTAAGTCGATTGTAATATTGTTATACTTATTTGAATATACTTTATACGACTCTATACACAACAATGTATGAAAATTAACAATGCAATGACCCACCTTTACGACTATCGTGATAGCATATTTGCGTCCTCGAGTCTGTACCCAAGACAACCTGACTATATTCAATAGACATATGGGCTAGTTATATCTTATGATAAAGGGATCCTAGACAACTATGTTTATAATAGCAGTCGGTTTGTTATTCCGCTACATGCCATATATACATTTACACGAAATCGGGCGTGTTAATACAACGGAAAAGATACGCGACTGTTTTTGAAAGTTGTAAATGTCAATGACAGATTCTGGTATGAAGTGAAAGGATTTTATTGTAGTTATCTCATTCTAAATCTACTCCGATAAATGTTGAAATACGTGTAGGAATTATTGTCGGTGGCTGTAGATTCAAAATGGCTTCCGTTGAAGAGTACAATGAAGGTGGTTACTATGCAACACTTTTAATAGGTAGGTCTGATTTAATTGTTTAAATTAATCGATATTTTTATACGTTCACATTATTTCGTCACCCTGTCCGTCGGTCGGTCGATCCTTTCGCCAACAATTGGCTTGAAAACGCGATAGAAGCTGTAGTTTTTGACGGAGTTTTAATATTATTTTAATGTGAAGCTTTGTGGTCACGAGAGGACGAACCCCATCTATATTCAGCATTCCAGAGTTATCCGCCTTGTCGAAAACATTGTGCACGAGATAGAGGCTATATTTTAAAAAGGAATATGTTCAAATTAATTTTTAAGCATTGCGTTCATTAGAGGATGATTCCTATCTATTTTCAGTTTTCCCAAAATTCATTTCAGAGGTTATCCCGTTTTGCTGCACCCCCCCCCCCCCCCCTGTTCTCAAATAGTGTGGTATATCAAGGTTGTGGACCCTCCAAATTCATATTTCGAACTCAAAGATCTCGATTCCTGTCGCGCATATCAGGTGGTAACTTCCTGAATTATGGCCTTTAATTATACGAAAAATCGCGTCCTTAATGTTTGGATCCCTACAGGTCACAATAAAAGTGTGAAAATATCACCGCTATTGATGGTAGAGTTCGATTTTCACGAAAATGTCAAATCAAAACATTTCCTTGCCATCAGAGCATTAATTAATTATTCTTAATTTAAAACTTTATTTTAATATTAGTCTGGCATTATTAAATCCTAATTTTATTGGTAGACGTTAGTTTTGTTTAAAATTAAACTTTCATTTAACTATGAACAACCCTTAACGTGTCTCTTTAAAACAATTAAATGCTCTAAAACAGTAGCTAAACCTTTTGACCTAAACTCATTAATTTACAATTCCCTATAGGACATATTGCACGTGTCTGATTTCGAAAGGGGGGGGGGTTAATCGTTAACACTCGTGCGCTGTATCATAAAGCCTATCGTTGAGTCAACTGGCGTGTTTTCGAATTCCCGGTTGGTCCCTGTCCAACCTCGTGGGTTTTCTTCGGTTTCCTCCAACTGCTAAAGACCACTGTCACCGGAAATGACGTAATTTTGACAAAAACTGTGATTATAGCATTCGAAACAAATAATTTATTCAAATGAGTCGTATTTGTTATTTGTTAAAAATTTTGATTATTGATTCCAAACAACTAATAGAATGAACCCATACGATCATATATATTGGGTGACCCACCATAAATAAATATCTTCAAATATCTCGACAATTACGCCACAATATTTATATATATATATATATTACTAATTCCATATACGGTGAATACCGAACAACAAACCAGCTCGTTGTTCGTTATTCGCCAATACCGAACAACAAACTGGCTCGTTGTTCGTTATTCGCCAATGTGTAACAGCTCTTTCTTCTGATAGAAAGAGAAGTTGTTAGAATCTATTTCCCAGAAGTTTGAAGTTTAATCGTCTATTTAAGCTCATAAAAACCCGCCTGTGGCGTGTTCCTTACAAAAGTACCTTTATTATATTAATGATTCCATATACGGTGAATACCAAACAACTAACCAGCTCGTTGTTCGTTATTCGCGAATACCGAACAACAAAATGGCTCGTTGTTCGTTATTCGCCAATATGTAACAGCTCTTTCTTCGGATAGAAAGAGAAGTTGTTAGAATCTATTTCCCAGAAGTTTGAAGTTTTATTGTCTATTTAAGCTCATAAAAACCCGCCTGTGGCGTGTTCCCTACAAAAGTACCTTTATTATATTACTAATTCCATATACGGTGAATACCGAACAACAAACTGGCTCGTTGTTCGTTATTCGCCAATATGTAACAGCTCTTTCTTCGGATAGAAAGAGAAGTTGTTAGAATCTATTTCCCAGAAGTTTGAAGTCATATTGTCTATTTAAGCTCATAAAAACCCGCCTGTGGCGTGCTTCCTACAAAAGTACCTTTATTATATTACTAATTCCTTATACGGTGAATACCGAACAACAAACCAGCTCGTTGTTCGTTATTCGCCAATACCAAACAACAAACTGGCTCGTTGTTCGTTATTCGCCAATGTGTATCAGATCTTTCTTCGGATAGAAAGATAAGTTGTTAGATTCTATTTCCCAGAAGTTTGAAGTTTTATTGTCTATTTAAGCTGATAAAAACCCGCCTGTGGCGTGTTTCTTACAAAAGTACCTTTATTATATTAATAATTCCATATACGGTGAATACCGAACAACAAACCAGCTCGTTGTTCGTTATTCGCCAATACCGAACAACAAACTGGCTCGTTGTTCGTTATTCGCCAATATGTAACAGCTCTTTCTTCGAATAGAAAGAGAAGTTGTTAGAATCTATTTCCCAGAAGTCAGAAGAAAGAGAAATTGTGATAATCTATTTCCCAGAATTGTGAAACTTTATAATCCAGTTAGGCTTATAAAAACCCGCCTGCGGCGTGTTCCCTGCAAAAAAATCTTTTATTACATTACTAATTCCAAATCTAGTGAATGCCGAACAACAAACCAGCTCGTTGTTCGTTATTCGCGAATACCGAACAACAAACCAGCTCGTTGTTCGTTATTCGCGAATACCGAACAACAAACTGGCTCGTTGTTCGTTATTCGCGAATACCGAACAACGAACAACGGGCTAACTTCACGTCGCCCCACAAAGTAGGTGGGCGTATAAAAACGTATCATAAGTGCAGAACTTTCTATGACATATAACGGCCAAGTGACATATAACGGACGGATTTAAGTGGAATTCTTTATGTAGACAAACACGTGAAATCAATATTCGGTCATGTGACATTTCGGTAACTATGAAGTTTTTAAGTAATTTCATGTACTGTTATTCAATTTATTCAGAGAATAAATTATCCCAAAATACATGTTCATATTCAGGCGAATTGAACAACTTTCAAAATCAGCTTTGGCCTTAAGCCCGATCCATACCGCCACGACTACACACGACCCGACTGGACTCAGCGTCTTGGGTTGTTGTAAAAAAAAAATTGGGTCGCGTCTTTCTTTCACTTGCCTACGACGGTACCAGTCCTCACAGGTCCGACTCTCGCAGATTATGTGTCGTGAGTTACCCCACTTCCCACTAGCGAGTGATTCCAAAGAAAACCGGAAGCATAAAAGTGACATTATATTTTGCCAAGATGTCGCCGAAGTTGACTGCTCTTAAAAAGAAATGTGCTGCACATGACCTGCACAGTCACATGACTAAATGCTACTCTCTGATTGGCTAAACAACAGTAAGACAATTGATCGTGTCGTGTGAGTGTCCACAAAAAGACGATGGGTTACGACTGTATCCGACTACGATTGAACCTGCTCAGTCGGGCCGACTGGCCACGACGCGACGGCAATCGATTGAATCGTGGTCGTGGGACTGTCCACACTGCACCGATTATCTGAGACAAGACGTTGCGTCCGGTAGAGTCTGGGCAAGTCGTAGCGGTATGGACCGGGCTTTAGTGCTCTGGGTTATATGCAATCAGCTTGTACCTCAAATTATTTATTTTCTAAATTTGCCTGGAAACCATAAAGTGTTCACCACTGATGGCATATTGTGTCATAGTCCACAACTGATGGTCTGTGGCCCATTTCACCATGGCCTGAGGCCCAGTTCACCAATGATGGATTGTGTGTCTAGTCCACTACTGTTGGTTTGTATGGCCCAGTCCACCATTAATGGACTGATGGCATATTGTGTCATAGTCCACAACTGATGGTCTGTGGCCCATTTCACCATGGCCTGAGGCCCAGTTCACCAATGATGGATTGTGTGTCTAGTCCACTACTGTTGGTTTGTATGGCCCAGTCCACCATTAATGGTCTGCGTCGGACAGTCCTCCACTAATGGTCTATTGTGTCATATTCTAGTACTGATGGTATATTGTGCCAAATCCACCACTGACGGTATGTGGCCCAGTAAACGACTGATGATCTTTGTGTCCAAGTCCACCAATGATTGCCGATTGTGGTATCGCTTTCAGGCATACATTAGAAATTAAACAATTTGAGGTATAAGCAATTGATATATATCGAGTCGGATTATATGATGCCCTTCCTTTATAGATGAAACACTAAATAGCCATGCAGAACTTTTAGACTCGGATTGCCGGTCTTAGAATTTTGCTTTATCTACGCTTTTTTTTTCGAGTCAAGGGGGCGTTTCGTCCCAAAGCGAAGCTTTCTGGAAATTTGCGTGGTGAATGATGAGTGCATTACTTATAAATATATAACTGGCGGTAGTTTTTTCTTTGATGTCCATAGCATTTATATCTCATAACATCCTGTCATGGCGTCATCATACGTTGATATATTCGGTTCATATCAACCGCTGATGACGTCATGACAGGTTGATATTTCATATCAACCGCTGATGACGTTATCCCAGGTCGATATATTCGGCTCATACCAACCGCTGATGACGTAGATGATCGAAATAATACAAAGAACACAGAAACAAAATTTTATTCTTTTGACATTAAAAAAAGTTTGTAGCATTCAGGACCGAAAAAGGGGCGTACTTATCGGTATATTTAAATCGGTTATCCATACTCCATGTCTAAGATATCTTTCAGAATTTTCTTTCCGTCCACATTATTTCTCCACACACAACAGTATTTTTGGATAGAGTCCACTTAAAACAGTCAGTCAAATCCTTCTCTGAACATTCCTAAAACCTTCAAACACGGTTCATTGTTAGAATTATCGGAAAAGATTAGCTTTTGATCCAAATTTTCTTCAGGCTTAACTTTGTTAAGTGGATTGTACCAAAATACTTTACAAAGGAACTCTTGGACTATATACATACTTTCAGGTCTTGTAGTGTGTGGAGAAATATTCGAAATGTCGACGAAAAGAAAATGTGAAAGGATAATTATCTTAGACGTGGATAACAGATCAAAATATGCCGATAAGTATGTTGTCCGTGTAAATTGATGCTGAATAATGCTACAAACTACCGTAAAAAAATTAATTGTCAAAAGAAAATAATGTATGTCTGTGTTCTTTGTATTATTTCGATCATCAACGTCATCAGTGGTTGATATGATCCGAATATATCGACCTCAGATGACGTAATTAGAGGTTGTTATTTCATATCTACCTGTCATGACGTCATTAGCGGTTGATATGAAATTGCCATAGAATAGCAACCTGTCATGACGTCATCAGCGGTTGATATGAACAGTCATGACATGTTGTAATGAGATAAAACTGCTCTGCACATCAAAGAAAAAACTACCACCAGTTGTATATAATCATGTCAGATATAAACCTACTCTCCCTCGGATTGATATGATAGAGAACACTTGGGCTTTGTCCGCGTGTTTTCTTATCATATCAACCTCTGGTAGGTTAATGCCCAATACGTAAACCATTTCATCGCCTAGGACGACAGTTGTGTACATGATTTATTTGGTGAATTGTCTTGCGACAATTTCAAAAAAACGTTTAAACCTAGATGTTGTTCCAAAAATGTTCAACTTTAGTCACAGCCAGAAAGAATAAAAAGTCGGAATCGTTAATTGGCAGTCGGGAGAATCGTCTTGAGCAGCGAATTACTGTAAAGGTAACTGAACTTCGTCTGAATTAGATGACGTAAAAGTTAGTGCACAAGTCATATACCATATTCCTGAAGCAATGGCCCGAGAAATCCTTCTTTGGCTATTGCTGGATTAGCTTCTGCTTCTTGAACTCTTGCGGGTGTATGTCTATTCTTACCGTTCAATCAAAGCTATCACTTAAGTACAGCAACATGACAGTCCTTCGTTTAATGTGGGTCTTCCCTAAAGCTTAGGACAGTGATTTAAGGAATTAAAAACGGTGAAAGTATGTTCGTTTCCAAACAGAATTGTTTACATTTCATTCGACTCGATAGCCTCGTTTGTCACGCAATTAGTTTTACTGCAACATTCTGCCATGCACGGGTTAATTGGGCATAATAAAATCGTGAGCCATGACGTAACCTTATGTAAACATATTTGGTCCAATATTGGCACTCGTTTTAAATGTAGAGCTTTTGTAGAGCAGCTAGTCATTGGTTGGTAGTCGGACTACTGACCAATCAAAATTTAAAACAACAATATACACTCATTACAGCAGTGAGTAGAGGGATTACATCTTATCAAACGAGTATGGTCATATACATGTAATTGGCGTTTTGCATCATTTTTATATTTACCAAAGAAATAAAACCATAAAGTTTTTTACAGTTCAAAATTTCGGAACTGTAGGTAAGCCACTATAGAAAAGTCAGATCTGAGCGATTAATCAATGTCTGACTCATACAGTCAAAAGCTGTTCGTAAGACCTCTGACTCGACCTTTTACTACAACCGATCAGATCTTCATGTATTTCCGGACTATCTCTTTATTTCTAATTAGGGGAAGATGAAAGAAATAGTGCCAAGAGAAAGCGTCAGAATGATTATAAACAAGATTTAGAACTACAGATGAGAGAAAAACATGCTGCTAGACAAAGGTACAGTAATATTTTGATATATAAATTTTAATATCAAATCAAGTGAATGGATCTGTGGGTCAGTCGTAAGGGTCCACTGTGCTAGCTGTACTGGCACGGGTCTAATTATATATGCTAATATTAACTAAATAAATATTATTATATATCAAACTGTTTATAAATATTTATACTATAAAAAGGTATTTATTTATTTACTATGTTGAAGTGTCACAAACTTGTTACAGACTATACTTTAAACCCCCATTGTTGGTTAATTAGTCATGGGCGGGTTCACCTAGACTCTAAACAATAGATATGGGGAAAGTATGGTGGCTGATTGGTATCATGTCGTATTGTTGTGATGTCGCCTTTCATAACGCGACAACCCGACATCACGACATTTCTACCCGACAACACGACAACCCGACACCACGACATTTATACCCGACATCACGACATTTTTACCCGACATTACGACACTAAAAATGTCGTGTTGTCGGGTAAAAATATCGTGATGTCGGGTAAAAATGTCGTATTGTCGGGTTGTCGGGTTGTCGGGTTGTCGTGATGTCGGGTTGTCGGGTTGTCGCGTTATGGAACAAAAATCTGGCAATAAAGAAAATGGTTGATCAAGTGGAAGTAGATTCACACTCACATTGCAGTTTGAGTTGCATTCGTATCCATTTGTATACGTCCACATTCATAATGTGAACCGTCTTCATTAGCTCAGTCGGATCAGAACAGTAGGACGTTAAACCCCATTTCAGTTCATAATGTGAACATATTATGCCGCCGCCCTTGTCTGTGTGTCTGTCATTGAGTCAAGTGGTGTGGTTTCCAGCCCAAGCTTGTCCATGACAAAGAGTAGGGTCGTCTGTCTAACCTCGTGGGTTTTCTCCGGGTGCATGCCCTACCCGCGGGGTGGTGCCAATCCAGCTTTTTGTTATTATTTTGTCTGTAAATATTCTACAGGTTGCAATTATTAACAGATTTTGTTCAAATTCGGCATGATCAATCATTTCAATAACAGGATGGTACCTATATTAATATTTTGTCTGTAAACACTCTACAGGTCGCGATTCTTAATGAATTTTCTTCAAATTGGGCATGAGCATTATTTTCAAAGAGAAAATGGCACCTACTGATGTAAATGCATGCCCGACCCATAGGGGTGTTGTCACGCCCACTTTTCGTGAATATTTTGTCTGCATCAATTTCAAGCGAATCGGATGACAACGTTAGCCTCTAGAGCGTCCACAAGATTTTAAAAAGTGAAACGTGATCATGGGCCATAACTTTGAAAATAATGCTAATGCCAGTCCTTGCGACTAAAGTTATTATCCGATTGATTTGAAATTTATACCAAGTGTTTATGTTCATGAAACTCTGGCAGTAATTATCTGGCAGTGGAAATCAATGGGTTTCTACGTCTCATGGCCATAAACATTGTATATAAATTTAAAATCAATCCAGAGAGTCCACAATCTGACCGACGGACGGACTGACGGACAGACGGGGGCGACGACGATTTATTTAAATGTGGACGTATGAAATTTGCAACCTGTAGGGTGTTTACCATTCTGTCTTGATCAAGCTAAAACTGAACAAAATCTCATAAGAATTACAGCCTGAAAGGTGTTTTCAGACAAAATATTCACGAAAAGTTGGCGTGACAACGCCCCTATGGGTCGGGCATGCAGTTACATCAGTAGGTGCCATTGTCTCTTTAAAAATAATGCTCATGCCCAATTTGAAGAAAATTCATTAAGAATCGCGACCTGTAGAGAAAACCCACGAGGTTAGACAGACGACCCTACTCTTTGTCATGGACAAGCTTGGGCTGGAAACCACACCACTTGACTCAATGACAGACACACAGACAAGGGCGGCGGCATAATATGTTCACATTATGAACTGAAATGGGGTTTAACGTCCTACTGTTCTTATCGACTGAGCTAATGAAGACGGTTCACATTATGAATGTGGACGTATACAAATGGATACGAATGCAACTCAAACTGCAATGTGAGCGTGAATCTACTTCCACTTGATCAACCATTTTCTTTATTGCCAGATTTTTGTTCCATAACGCGACAACCCGACAACCCGACATCACGACAACCCGAAAACCCGACAACCCGACAACCCGACAATACGACATTTTTACCCGACATCACGACATTTTTACCCGACATCACGACATTTTTACCCGACATCACGACATTTTTGTGTTTAGTGGCCCTAATTGTGTTTAGTGGTACTGTCATAAGTTTAAATTATATACCTATTCCGTTTACGAGTAATAAAGTCGTCGAAATTTGCCTTCCTTTCATTTTAGTTATCCGTGGCCTTCATGTCAGCTATAACTAAAATTGATTCGTCAAATTTCCCACGGTACTGCCATAACCTATTATAGAAAGTGAGCATTCTTATGAAAAAACAATTCATAATAACAGTAGGACGGGACATTTACAACTAAATCTTGCATCTGTGAATTATTGACCTAATCCCAAGCCCAACCGCGCCTGAACGACTGTATGATATTGAAAAGTTATTACATATGCATTTCATGCGTCTACATGTATAGAAAAGGCACAACTTTTTGGTTTGTGTACACGTGGACAACAGTGCAATTTAGGCTATTTTTATTACCGTAGCAGTCCGTGTTTGCTTTCAGCTTTTACTTTTTACGACAATTGCCGTTATGCCGTGGTAATTTCTAGCATAGGCTATATGATTGTGATTATTATTTATAAAATGTTGATTACAATATAATTTAAAATCCTCAAATTTGTCGGCTTTCATAGAATGTTTCATCGCAAACGGTTGTTTATGAATATGATAGCTTCTGTCGTTGTCAATGTCACGTGACAATTTCCTGCCTTTTCTATCTTTAGAGTTGAAAATATCAATAATTATAAAGCATTGAGTCTTGTATCACACACACGGCAACTAAGATAAACGGGTCGAGTGCGATTTTAAGTAAGAGAGAGTGATTTTTTCACAGTCTAAATAATATTTTATGAAAAGGTATTTGACTGCCGAGTCTTTTTGAACAGATATCGGCTACGCAAATATCGGCAATATTTCTTTTGATAGGCCACTCATCGGCCGATTAGTCTACTGAATGGCGAAACCGATTATCGGAACATCACTAAAAATAAATTTAAAATGATTGCCTTCAAATTAGTCTCATGCGATTTCGTTTCGTTTAAAGAATTCGTTCGTAATGTGCACCAACCCAGATTTCACCTTTCACCTATGTAGGTCATTTCCTTTTTCAATGTGTTAAGTTGGTTGTAGGCGAAGATTTTTGTGAAATGTCTTAAAATAGTCAGCAAAAAAAATTTTTCGGAACACAGATAGATATGATATGTAAGTTTAATGTGTTCGCAGTGCAGATAACTGAAAATTGTGAATTTTGCCGTCCGCTGAACGAAGTAAACTAGTTATCAACTTTTGCCCCGAGTTTTTGACTGTTCGGAAGTTAGATGTTACGTCGGCAAAATATCAAAGTGTAACATCTAACTTGTTGGATTACTTGCAGCTCTAATCAAATCTTTATATCGACCACACATACTGAGACAGTAAAACAATGACATGCAAAAAATGGAGCACACAAAACATTCTCTCCAAGGGAGATTATTCCAACCCACAATTTCATAATATTAGGAGTAGGACCAGTCATTTTCTTCATATTCAATACACTCCCCGTCTGATAATGATAAGTTGTCACTGACAAAACCTATATAAAACATTTACATTTAACAAATAAAATAACATATAATAATAACAGTTGATGTTAAAGCTTTACTAGCTCACACTGAAAATGTTCAAATAGTCTTAATTTGATATTCAGTAGATTTATATAAAAAAAACCCAGTTACTGTTCACTGACCAAAACTACCAATTCACTAAAGGGACGAGTGTATACTGCGGTTTTACCATCTTTGCATACACGAACCTGTACTTTTCGCACAATGTCATCGTTACTTTTTAATGCATTCACGACCATACCCATAGGCCATGTGTTACGATGGACATCCTTTTCTCTGAGTAGAACAATATCATTCTCCATAATGTTTGGTTTGGTTTCCAACCAGTTCCGTCTTTGCTGAAGACAACGCAAAAATTCCCTTTTCCACCTTGTACAAAAACAAATCTGATAGAAATTGAAATCGTTTCCATTGTGCTTAAAACATATCTTTGGTATTGAATTCACTTATGTCAAACGATGTAGATGAACCGGATTTTTGTGTTAGTAACATGTTTGGTGACAGAATGAACGGTTGTTCGGAATCACAACTGTCTGGTACTAATGGTCTTGAGTTAACTATAGCCGATACTTCAGCGAAGAATGTAACTTACACTTCATGTGTAATTTCTCGATTATCATGTTCCAGCATAATACCATATAAAACTTGTCTCACAATTCCTTTAATACGTTCCCATACGCCACACATATGTGACGCATGGGGCGGATTGAATAACCACTTACAGCCTCTGTTGAAAAGGAAGTTTATTACTTTCTGGTCTTCGACATTAAACATATAATAAATATAACTCACTTCAAAAAAATATTTGTTTTGAATTCTAAAAATACGGTTTTTGCAAATATGACATTACTTCCGGTGATAATAAAAATGTTAAATCAGATCATTGCAATCATAAATGGCATAAGGCATCACATGGTGAGAATTGTATGAAAATTGAATAATAATTGACACTTTTATAGACCAAAAAGTTTGAAAAGTGACCTGTAGAAAATCGTCTATTTCTCGGCCACCGTACAAGTTAGAAACTTTTTTGTGGTATCTGTATGATCGTGTGGGTTCATGCTATTCGGTGATGGGATTCAAATATCATAATTTTAAAAATATTATAAACAAGACTCATTTGAATAAAATATTTGTTTTTTAGGTTAAAAATACAGTTTTTGCCAAAATGACGTCATTTCCGATCACAGTGAAACTGTAAAATTGGCTTAACCTAGTCCAAATTGGCATTAGGCATCGAATGAAAAAAAAATATTGAAAATCAGATAATAATTTACTATTTTATAGGCAAAATAACTTGAAAAGTGATGCATGCAAAATTGCATATTTCTCGGCAATTGCTCATATTACAAACTATTTTTTGCATACATTCTCCTCGTCTGGATTATTACTACGAGTTTATGAAAGTTACGAATAAATAGATCAAAATATGAATACGTTGAATGGGTTGTAAATAACTGATTGTTACACTTTTTTTTACAATTATTCGAAATTGCCTGAAAATGAAATTGAAATTAAAAAATCTGAGCTAACGATTTGTGCCCCTTTACAGCGCGCATCCTTTTTGCTATATCAGATTTCGAAAAAAATAATATTTGCTTTCAAAAAGTGATATTGAACTGTCAAAATTGTAGTTTTTGTTAATATTACGCCACTTCCGTTGCGTGCAGAAAAATTTCACGGTAACAAAAAAAAATACAATTGAGACCACGGAGCATATGAACTTTGTTTTATACAAATCGAACTATAAATAATTAATCTAGGTACGAAAAACTAAATTAGCCAATGGCGATTAAAGAAAACATTCTTTCTCACTTCTGCCCAAGTAGGGTGATACTTTAACTCTGTGTCAAAAACCATCAAAATATATTCATAAATAGAAAAGTTTTCTGTAAAAATGTAAAAAAAAAATCAAAATGTCGGAGATTTTTTCGACTACTTCCGGTTTTTCGATCATTGTCGGAATAGCTTTAACATGTTGATTAGATACCTAACTTCCTGTACCAGAAATATCAGAAACATTCATTGAGTAATTTTCGAAAAAAAGATACATAAAAGAGCATTCTCAATAATTTAATGATTTTTCAACTTTTTTCAAAGATTGAGGTCATTTTTGTACTGCCTATAATATTGCAACGCTTTTGTTATTAGATGCACACGCTAGGCCACCGATAGGACTCTGAGTAAAAAATGTTTAAGAAAAATCGTAGGCGTCGTTTTCGAGAAAAAGGCGTCTCAGAATGCTCCAAAAGGGAAAACACTTAGTTTTCGGCGTACCATAATTTATTTCCTACGAATCAAATTCGTGTTATTTAGATGTTATACGGTCGTCTATTAATGGAACTATCTAACGACACTTTAATTGTTCTGGTCCGCTAATATGTGACGGAGAATTCGAACCTTTGGCAAGAGCTCCAATTTGGTTTCTCATTTTTACACTTTTTTGCCGTTTTTTGAACTACTTCCGATAGACGAATCATCGTCGAGTAGTTTGCAAGGGAACAGGGCTCTCTAATGACACTATACGATTAAATAAAATACTTCTGAGAAATCCTTTGTTCAATATTGTTAAAAATGTAAAAATGTAAAAATATTGAAAATTAAATCTCAATAACTGCATACATATTATACATCATTAGAATCGTAATTAGGTCAGTTTTTTAAAATATATATCATTTTTTTGAAAATCTCTTAAAATAAACAAATAGTAGAGCATTTTCCAAAATTTCACGATTTTTTTACTTTTTTCAATTTTCAGTCCCTTTTTGTCTTATTCCAATTATATGAAGGTGTTAATGGATGGATCCATGCTAAAGACTATCGAAAGGACCATCGATAGATAAAGTTTAAGAAAAATCGCTGGAGCAGTTTTCGAGATAAAGGCGTCCAAAAACGCTGCAAATAAAAAAATGCTTGATTTTCAGCGTGTCATATTTTACTTCTGGATCATCGTATCTGTATGAATTGGATATCATACGATACTCCAATTCCGATGTAAACGATACCTTAATCCATTTGATCGGTTGATATGGGACGACGAAATCACGTTTTTCCCATAGCCCCCATCTTTTGAGTTTTTTTCCAAAATATCAGACATTATTTCGACTACTTCCGGTTTACGAATCGTTGTACTTTATGCAACTGTCTGGCAATATGGCCTCATGTTTCAGGGGTTTCAGAAATATCGTTTTATCCTTTCCAAAAAATATAAGGGTCAGAAAATGGGCAGAAAATTCGACAAAATTCGAAAAATAAAGGGCGATAACTCTGAATGAAACTTATATTACTGGAATCGCATAGACTTCAGGAATCCAAAAATGTAGGTCAAATTTGCAAATTTTGAAAAATAACAAAAATTGTCTCATAAACCACGTCTTTTCAATTTTCGAACGATAGAAATCATAGACGAATGTTCGAAATTGAAAAATGTGAGATAGCCATTATCTCGAAAAAGATTCAGGGTTACGGAAAATGTCATTTGATTAAAAATGGGTAAAGAATTGACGAAATTATGGCCGATTTTCAATATCCGGACAACCTACAAAGTTCGGCCACTTACGGTATGCGCAGAAGTTTGAAAAATAGCCTATGCACTAGCCACCTCATGTTTTCCGGATAGAAAAGTTTGTTCCAGATCGATATCTGTTTTCGATCATGGAGAAATAGTCTCCCGCAGAAAAAAATAATAATAGAGAGAGAGAGAAATAGGGTTTAACGTCCACTCAACACAAACTAGGTCATTTCAGGACTAACATGTGGTTTAATTTTATTTCAATAATTTGATTGCGCGTAGGGGTCTTTAGCAGTGGGAGGAAACCGGAGTGCCCGGAGGAAACCCACGAGGTTGAGAAGGCGCCCCTATCTCCATGCCACATACGCTCACACCAGGGCTCGAAACCACAGCCGCAAGCCAGAGGTGACCGGCCAGCTAGAGGTCGAAGCGCGGTACTCTAGTCCACTTAGCCATCCCAAACCCCCCAAAATAATAATAACTAGACCTGCAGACCTGCAATGCTGAATCGGCTTTCAGGAATCAGACAGGGAGTTCGTCACACAATAGCCGATCCATCGAGCTACCAATCGATACTGTAGTTGTTATGATTCAGTGACACCCTCTATCAGATTTGTAAAAGTAATATTTGCTTGCAAATACACCAGTCAAAATTGTAAAATCTGGCAAAATTACTTCACTTCCGGTGCCAAAAGAAATCATTATCGGTAACAAATAGGTTGAGAATTCGCAATTGAGAATTGTTGTATACATATCAGGCAATAAATAATAAACTTAGAACCCTTAAACTGAAATTAAAAAGGTAAAAATCTTAAAAAGTGATCCTTAGAAAATTGGTTATTTCTCGACAAGGGAATATGCTAAAAGCAATTTTTCGATATCAGTATGATTATATTGATCCAATCTAAATGGCCATTAGAATCAAACGTTATAACGTTAAACAAATAATAAATATAACCCAGTCTTAAAATACGGTTTTTGCAAATATGACATTACTTCCGGTGATAATGGAAATGTTAAATCAGATCATTCCAATCATAAATGGCATAAGGCATCACATGGTGAAAATTGTATGAAAATTGAATAATAATTGACACTTTTATAGACCAAAAAGCTTAAAAAGTGACTTGTAGAAAATCGTCTATTTCTCGTCAACCGTACAAGTTAGAAATTTTTTTGTTGTATCTGTATGATCGTATGGGTTCATGCTATTCGTTGATTGGATTCAAATATCATAATTTTAAAAATATTATAAAAAAAGACTCATTTGAATAAAATATTTGTGTTTTAGGTTAAAAATACAGTTTTTGCCAAAATGACGTCATTTCCGGTAACAGTGAAACCGTAAAATTGGCTTAACCTAGTCCAAATTGGCATTAGGCATCGAATGAAAAAAATATTGAAAATCGGATAATAATTTACTCTTTTATAGGCAAAACAACTTGAAAAGTGATGCATGCAAAATTGCATATTTCTCGGCAACTGCTCATATTACAAACTATTTTTCGCATACATTCTCTTCGTCTGGATTATGGCTACGAGTTTATGAAAGTTACGAATAAATAGTTCAAAATATGAAGACGTTGAATGGGTTGTAATAACTGAATTTTACCCTTTTTTTTGCATTTTATTCGAAATTGCCCGAAAATGAAATTGAAATTTAAGAATCTGAGCCAAACATTTTATGCGCCTTTACAGGGCGCATACTTTTTGTTATATCAGTTTTCGAAAAAAATAATATTTGCTGTCAAAAAGTGCCAATTAACTCTCAAAATTGTAGTTTTTGTTAATATTACGCCACTTCCGTTGCGTGCAGAAAAATGTCACCGTAACAAAAAATATTACAATTGACATCACGGAGCATATGCACTTTGTTTTGATACAAATCGAACAATAAATAATTAATCTAGGTACGAAAAAGTAAATTAGCCAATGGTGACTAAAGAAAATTACTGAGACAAAATTCTTTCTCACTTATGCTCAAGTAGGGTGATACTTTAACTCTGTGTAAACTACCATCAAAAAATATTCATAAATAAAAAAGTTTTCTGTAAAAATGTAAAAAAAATTCAAAATATCGGAGATTTTTTCGACTACTTCCGGTTTTTCGATCATTGTCGGAATAGCTTTAACAATTTGATTAGATACTTAACTTCCTGTAGCAGAAATATCAGAAACATTCATTAAGTAATTTTTGAAAAAAAGATAAATAAAAGAGCATTTTCAATAATTTAATGATTTTTCAACTTTTTTCAAAGATTGATGTCATTTTTGGACCACCTATAATATTGCAACGCTATTATTATTAGATGCACACGCTAGGCCACCGATAGGACTCTGAGTAAAAAATGTTTAAGAAAAATCGTAGGCGTCGTTTTCGAGAAAAGGGCGTCTCAGAATGCTCCAACACGGAAAATACGTAGTTTTCAGCGTACCATAATTTATTTCCTAAGAATCAAATTCGTGTTATTTAGATGTTATACGATCGTCTATTAATGGAACTATCCAACGACACTTTAATTGTTTTGGTCCGCTAATATGTGACGGAGAATTCGAACTTTTGGCAAGAGCTCCATTTTTTTTTCATCTTTTTTACGTTTTTCTTCGTTTTTTGAACTACTTCCGGTATACGAATCATTGTCGAGTAGTTGGATCTGCGTCTCGATTTTGACAATTGCCATAAACTTAGTGTTAAATTGTACGATAAACGTGATGACTTTGACTTTCCGATCGTTAACTTTCCATTTATTAGTAGTAACATTCCAATATCACCAGCTTATGGAGTGTTTGTGTCTCAGCTAATACGATACACGAGAGCTTGTTCCTTTTATTCTGATTTTTTAAATAGATCGAGGCATTTGTCATCTAGGCTTCAACTACAGGGATACTTGCGCACTAAACTCATTAAAACCTTTAAAAAGTTTTATGGATGTCATATTGACTTGATTGGTAAATATAACATGTCTCTCTCGGCTATTATTCAAGATATATTTTATTGACTCGTAAAATATTATCTTCCTAATTATGTCTGTCTATTACATCGTTAACACTGTTCATCACGTGCATTTTGTATACCGATAGTCCATTGGCCAATCATGCTATTTCATTGAGATTTCGTCTAATAGTTGGGATGCAGCGATGGCGGGTGTGGCGCCAGGCAGGGTAAGCTTACTCTTCCGGACACCTGTTACCACTGTTTGTCGTGTATTTTGTACACGGTGACCAGTCCATCTGCTGATTACACTATTTTGCCTCGACCGTTTTTATTGGACTTCGAATTTTGACTAATGGTTTGGATTGTTCGTACTTGGTTTTATTTTATTTCACATCAGATTTGGAGTTTGCATGGGAACAGGGCTCTCTAATGATATACTACACTATACAATCAAATAAAATACTTCTGAGAAATCCTATGTTCAAAAGTGTTAAAAATGTCAAAATGTCAAAATATTGAAAATTAAATTTCAATAACTGCATACATATTATACATCATTAGACTCGTAATTATGTCAGCTTTTTGTATATATATCTTTTTTTTTGAAAATCTCAATAAAAAAATAGTAGAGCATTTTCCAAAATTTCACGATTTTTTGACTTTTTTCAATTTTCAGTCCCTTTTTGTCTTATTCCAATTATATGAAGGTCTTAATGGTTGGATCCATGCTAAAGACTACCGGAAGGACCATCGATAGATAAAGTTTAAGAAAAATCGCTGGAGCAGTTTTCGAGATAAAGGCGTCCAAAAACGCTCCAATTCAAAAAATGCTTGATTTTCAGCGTGTCATATTTTACTTCTGGATCATTGTATCTGTATGAATTGGATATCATACGATACTCCAATTCCGATGTAAACCAATGATACCTTAATCCACTTGATCGGTTGATATGGGACGAAGAAATCACGTTTTTCCCAAAGCCCCCATTTTTTTTAGTTTTTTTCAAAAAATCAGACATTATTTCGTCTACTTCCGGTTTACGAATCGTTGTTGAAATTGCTTTATGCAACTGTCTGGCAATATGGCTTTATGTTTCAGGTGTTTCAGAAATATCGTTTTATCCTTTCCAAAAAATATAAGTGTCAGAAAATGGGCAGAAAATTAGAAAAAAATCGAAAAATAAAGGGCGATACCTCTGAATGAAACTTATATTACTGGAAACGCATAGACTTCAGGAATCCAAAAATGTAGGTCAAATTTGCAAATTTTGAAAAATAACAAAAATTGTCTCATAAACAACGTCTTTTCAATTTTCGAACGATAAAAGTCATAGACGAATGTTCGCAATTGAAAAATGTGAGATAGCCATTATCTTGCAAAACATTCAGGGTTTCCGAAAATGTCATTTGATTAAAAATGGGTAAAGAAATGACGAAATTATGGCCGATTTTCAATATCATGACAACCTACAAAGTTCGGCCACTTCCGGTGTGCGCAGAAGTTTGAAAAATAGTTTATGCACTAGCCACCACATGTTTTCCCTATAGAAAAGTTGGTTCCAGATCGATATCTGTTTTCGATCATAGAGAAATAGGCTCCCGCGGAAAAAAATAATAATAACTAGACCTGCATAGCAGTGCTGAATCGGCTTTCAGGGTCCTTTATATCATTGCCATGCTTTTAAATTTACCTTTATACTGTAAACGACCGATAGGACTCCGGGTAACAGAAGTTTAAGAAGTGAAATAGAAGTAGTTTTCGAGATAAACGGGTCTGAAAAGGCTCCAAAAAAGAGGAAAATACTACATTTTCGGCATCTCATAATCTATTGCCTAACCATCGAATTTGTATCATTCTGATATCATATGAAAGTCCAAAAAGGAAAATACTAGATCTTCAGCGTCCCGTAATATTTGTCATTGAACACGCCATCTTGAGTCGGATCGAGCAAAATCTAATTTTGGAGTAGAGGCAAATAAGTAAAAATATTGATGAGATGTTCTCAAAATCTAATTTTGGAGTAGAGGCAAATAAGTAAAAATATTGATGAGATGTTCTCAAAAATGAGTCTATAAATATACTATTTATCGACACAAAAAGATCAAAATAGCAATAAAAGATTTTAGAACACCTTTATTTGAACGTTTTGTAAGAGTACCGTATTTTTAAATCTGTCCTATTTCTTAAAATTCTCGGCGAAATTAGTTATGTTTCTTTACTCGCTATTGAACGACCTCTGCAGACCTGCAGTGCTAAATCGGCTGTCAGGAATCAGACAGGAAGTGCGTCATACAATAGCCGATCTGGCAAAATTACTTCACTTCCGGTGCCAAAAGAAATCATTATCGGTAACAAATAAGTTGAGAATTCGCAATTGAGAATTGTTTTATATATATCAGACAATAAATAATAAACTTGGAACCCATAAACTGAAATTAAAAGGTAAAAAAACTTAAAAAGTGATCCTTAGAAAATAAATTGGTTATTTCTCGACAAGGGAACATGCTAGAAGCAATTTTTTGATATCAGTATGATTATATTGATCCAATCTAAATGGCCATTAGAATCAAACGTTATAACGTTAAACAAATAACAAATATAACTCACTTCAAAAAAATATTTGTTTTGAAGTCTAAAAATACGGTTTTTGCAAAAAAGACATTAATTCCGGTGATAATAAAAATCTTAAATTAGTTTAATGCAATCATAAATGGCATAAGGCATCAAATGGTGAAAATTGTATGAAAATTGAATAATAATTGACACTTTTATAGGCCAAAAAGCATGAAAAGTGACTTGTAGAAAATCGTCTATTTCTCGGCAACCGTACAAGTTAGAAACTTTTTTGTGGTATCTGTATGATCGTATGGGTTCATGCTATTCGGTGATGGGATTCAAATATCATAATTTTAAAAATATTATAAAAAAGACACATTTTAATAAAATATTTGTTTTTTAGGTTAAAAATACAGTTTTTGTCAAAATGACGTCATTTCCGGTCACAGTGAAACTGTAAAATTGGCTTAAACTAGTCCAAATTGGCATTAAGCATCGAATGAAAAAAAAATATTGAAAATCGGATAATAATTTACTCTTTTATAGGCAAAATAACGTGAAAAGTGATGTATGCAAAATTGCATATTTCTCGGCAATTGCTCATATTACGAACTATTTTTTGCATACATTCTCCTCGTCTGGATTATTACTACGAGTTTATGAAAGTTACGAATAAATAGTTCAAAATATGAAGACGTTGAATGGGTTGTAAATAACTGATTGTTACACTTTTTTTTTACATTTATTCGAAATTGCCCGAAAATGAAATTGAAATTAAAAAATCTGAGCTAACGATTTGTGCCCCTTTACAGCGCGCATTCTTTTTGCTATATCAGATTTCGAAAAAAATAATATTTGCTTTCAAAAAGTGATACTGAACTGTCAAAATTGTAGTTTTTGTTAATATTACGCCACTTCCGTTGCGTGCAGAAAAAATTCACGGTAACAAAAAAAATTACAATTGAGACCACGGAGCATATGCACTTTGTTTTATACAAATCAAACAATAAATAATTAATCTAGGTACGAAAGACTAAATTAGCCAATGGCGACTGAAGAAAATTACTGAGACAAAATTCTTTCTAACTTCTGCTCGATTAGGATGATACTTTAACTCTGTGTAAACTACCATCAAAAAATATTCATAGATAAAAAAGTTTTCTGTAAAAATGTAAAAAAAAATCAAAATATCGGAGATTTTTTCGACTACTTCCGGTTTTACGATCATTGTCGGAATAGCTTTAACAAGTTGATTAGATACTTAACTTCCTGCACCAGATATGTCAGAAACATTCATTGAGTAATTTTCGAAAAAAAGATAAATAAAAGAGCATTTTCAATAATTTAATGATTTTTCAACTTTTTTCAAAGATTGAGGTCATTTTTGGACCACCTATAATATTGCAACGCTTTTATTATTAAATGCCCACGCTAGGCCACCGATAGGACTCTGAGTAAAAAAATTTTAAGAAAAATCGTAGGCGTCGTTTTCGAGAAAAAGGCGTCTCAGAATGCTCCAAAACAGAAAATACTTAGTTTTCGGCGTACCATAATTTATTTCCTAAGAATCAAATTCGTGTTATTTAGATGTTATACGGTCGTCTATTAATGGAACTATCCAACGACACTTTAATTGTTTTGGTCCGCTAATATGTGACGGAGAATTCGAACTTTTGGCAAGAGCTCCAAATTTTTTTCATCTTTTTTACATTTTTCTTCGTTTTTTGAACTACTTCCGGTATACGAATCATTGTCGAGTAGTTTTTGCATCCCGTTTTGGAGTTTGCATGGGAACAGGGCTCTCTAATGATATACGACACTATACGATCAAATAAAATACTTCTGAGAAATCCTATGTTCAAAAGTGTTAAAAATGTCAAAATGTCAAAATATTGAAAATTAAATTTCAATAACTGCATACATATTATACATCATTAGAATCGTAATTAGGTAAGCTTTTTAAATATATATCTTTTTTTTTGAAAATCTCTTAAAATAAAAAAATAGTGGAGCATTTTCCAAAATTTCACGATTTTTTGACTTTTTTTCAATTTTCAGTCCCTTTTTTGTCTTATTCCAATTATATGAAGGTCTTAATGGATGGATCCATGCTAAAGACTACCGGAAGGACCATCGATAGATAAAGTTTAAGAAAAATCGCTGGAGCAGTTTTCGAGATAAAGGCGTCCAAAAACGCTCCAAATCAAAAAATGCTTTATTTTCAGCGTGTCAGTTTTTACTTCTGGATCATCGTATCTGTGTGAATTGGGTATCATGCGATACTCCAATTCCGATGTAAACCAACGATACTTTAATCCATTTGATCGGTTGATATGGGACGAAGAAATCAGGTTTTTCCCAAAGCCCCCATTTTTTGAGTTATTTTCAAAATATCAAGCATTATTTCGACTACTTCCGGTTTACTAATCGTTGTTGAAATTGCTTTATGCAACTGTCTGGCAATATGGCTTTATGTTTCAGGGGTTTCAGAAATATCGTTTTACCCTTTCCAAAAAAAATAAGGGTTACAAAATGGGCAGAAAATTCAAAAAAAATTCGAAAAATAAAGGGCGATAACTCTGAATGAAACTTATATTACTGGAATTGCTTAGACTACAGGAATCCAAAAATGTAGGTCAAATTTGAAAATTTTGAAAAATAACAAAAATTGTGTCATAAACAACGTGTTTTCAATTTTAGAACGATAGAAATCCTACACGAATTTTCGAAATCGAAAAATGTGAGATAGCCATTCAGGGTTCCCGAAAATGTCATTTGTTTTAAAATGGGTAAAGAATTGACGAAACTATGGCCACTTCCGGTATGCGCAGAGGTTTGAAAAATAGTTTATCAAGTAGCCACCACATGTTTTCCCGATAGAAAATTTTGTTCCAGATCGATGTCTGTTTTTGATCATGGAGAAATAGGCTCCCGCGGTAAAAAAAATAATAATAACTAGACTGCAGACCTGCAGTGCTGAATCGGCTTTCAGGAATCAGACAGGAAGTGCGTCATACAATAGCCGATCCATCGCGCTACCAAACGATACTGTAGTTGTTATGATTCAGTGACACCCTCTATCAGATTTGTAAAAGTAATATTTGCTTGCAAATAAATACACCGGTCAAAATTGTAAAATCTGGCAAAAAAACTTAACTTCCGGTGCCAAAAGAAATCATTATCGGTAACAAATAGGTTGAGAATTCGCAATTGAGAATTGTTGTATACATATCAGGCAATAAATAATAAACTTAGAACCCTTAAACTGAAATTAAAAAGGTAAAAAACTTAAAAAGTGATCCTTAGAAAATTGGTTATTCCTCGACAAGGGAATATGCTAGAAGCAATTTTTTGATATATGTATGATTATATTGATCCAATCTAAATGGCCATTAGAATCAAACGTTATAACGTTAAACAAATAATAAATATAACTCACTTCAAAAAAATATTTGTTTTGAAGTCTAAAAATACGGTTTTTGCAAATATGACATTACTTCCGGTGATAATGGAAATGTTAAATCAGATCATTGCAATCATAAATGGCATAAGGCATCACATGGTGAAAATTGTATGAAAATTGAATAATAATTGACACTTTTATAGACCAAAAAGCTTGAAAAGTGACATGTAGAAAATCGTCTATTTCTCGGCAACCGTACAAGTTAGAAACTTTTTTGTGGTATCTGTATGATCGTATGGGTTCATGCTATTCGTTGATGGGATTTAAATATCATAATTTTAAAAAATATTATAAAAGAGACTCATTTGAATAAAATATTTGTTTTTTAGGTTAAAAATACAGTTTTTGCCAAAATGACGTCATTTCCGGTAACAGTGAAACTGTAAAATTGGCTTAACCTAGTCCAAATTGGCATTAGGCATCAAATAAAAGAAAAATATTGAAAATCGGATAATAATTTACTCTTTTATAGGCAAAATAACTTGAAAAGTGATGCATGCAAAATTGCATATTTCTCGGCAACTGCTCATATTACAAACTATTTTTGGCATACATTCTCTTCGTCTGGATTATGGCTACGAGTTTATGAAAGTTACGAATAAATAGTTTAAAATATAAAGACGTTGAATGGGTTGTAATAACTGAATTTTACCTTTCTTTTTACATTTTATTCGAAATTGCCCGAAAATGAAATTGAAATTTAAGAATCTGAGCCAAAAATTTTATGCGCCTTTACAGGGCGCATACTTTTTGCTATATCAGTTTTCGAAAAAAAATAATATTTGCTGTCAAAAAGTGGTACTTAACTCTCAAAATTGTAGTTTTTGTTAATACGGTTTTTGCAAAAAAGACATTACTTCCGGTGATAATAAAAATCTTAAATTAGTTTAATGCAATCATAAAATAATGGCATCAAATGGTGAAAATTGTATGAAAATTGAATAATAATTGACACTTTTATAGACCAAAAGCGTGAAAAGTGACTTGTAGAAAATCGTCTATTTCTCGGCAACCGTACAAGTTAGAAACTTTTTTGTGGTATCTGTATGATCGTATGGGTTCATGCTATTCGGTGATGGGATTCAAATATCATAATTTTAAAAATGTTCTAAAAAAGACACATTTGAATAAAATATTTGTTTTTTAGGTTAAAAATACAGTTTTTGCCAAAATGACGTCATTTCCGGTAACAGTGAAACTGTAAAATTGGCTTAACCTAGTCCAAATTGGCATTAGGCATCAAATAAAAGAAAAATATTGAAAATCGGATAATAATTTACTCTTTTATAGGCAAAATAACTTGAAAAGTGATGCATGCAAAATTGCATATTTCTCGGCAACTGCTCATATTACAAACTATTTTTGGCATACATTCTCTTCGTCTGGATTATGGCTACGAGTTTATGAAAGTTACGAATAAATAGTTCAAAATATAAAGACGTTGAATGGGTTGTAATAACTGAATTTTACCTTTCTTTTTACATTTTATTCGAAATTGCCCGAAAATGAAATTGAAATTTAAGAATCTGAGCCAAACATTTTATGCGCCTTTACAGGGCGCATACTTTTTGCTATATCAGTTTTCGAAAAAAAATAATATTTGCTGTCAAAAAGTGGTACTTAACTCTCAAAATTGTAGTTTTTGTTAATATTACCCCACTTCCGTTGCGTGCAGAAAAATGTCTCCGTAACAAAAAATATTACAATTGACATCACGAAGCATATGCACTTTGTTTTATACAAATTGAACAATAAATAATTAATCTAGGTACGAAAAACTGAATTAGCCAATGGCGACTAAAGAAAATTACTGAGACAAAATTCTTTCTCACTTATGCTCAAGTAGGGTGATACTTGAACTCTGTGTAAACTACCATCAAAAAATATTCATAAATAAAAAAGTTATCTGTAAAAATGTAAAAAAAAATCAAAATATCGGAGATTTTTTCGACTACTTCCGGTTTTTCGATCTTTGTCGGAATTGCTTTAACAAGTTGATTAGATACTTAACTTCCTGTAGCAGAAATATCAGAAAAATCGTAAGTGTCGTTTTCGAGAAAAAGGCGTGTCAGAATGCTCCCAAACGGAAAATACGTAGTTTTCAGCGTACCATAATTTATTTCCTAAGAATCAAATTCGTGTTATTGAGATGTTATACGATCGTCTATTAATGGAACTATCCAGCGACACTTTAATTGTTTTGGTCCGCTAATATGTGACGGAGAATTCGAACTTTTGGCAAGAGCTCCAATTCTTTTTTATCTTTTTTACATTTTTCGTCTATTTTTGAACTACTTCCGGTATACGAATCATTGTCGAGTTATTTTCACATCCAGTTTTGGAGTTTGCATGGGAACAGGGCTCTCTAATGATATACTACACTATACAATCAAATAAAATACTTCTGAGAAATCCTATGTTCAAAAGTGTTAAAAATGTCAAAATGTAAGGGAAGTAGTTTGCAAGGGAACAGGGCTCTCTAATGACACTATACGATTAAATAAAATACTTCTGAGAAATCCTTTGTTCAATATTGTTAAAAATGTAAAAATGTAAAAATATTGAAAATTAAATCTCAATAACTGCATACATATTATACATCATTAGAATCGTAATTAGGTCAGTTTTTTAAAATATATATCTTTTTTTTGAAAATCTCTTCAAATACAAAAATAGTGGAGCATTTTCCAAAATTTCACGATTTTTTTACTTTTTTCAATTTTCAGTCCCTTTTTTGTCTTATTCCAATTATATATAGGTCTTAATGGATGGATCCATGCTAAAGACTACCGGAAGGACCATCGATAGATAAAGTTTAAGAAAAATCGCTGGAGCAATTTTCGAGATAAAGGCGTCCAAAAACGCTCCAAATAAAAAAATGCTTGATTTTCAGCGTGTCATATTTTACTTCTGGATCATCCTATCTGTATAGGAAAAAATCACGTTTTTCCCAAAGACCCGATTTTTTGACTTTTTTCAATTTTCAGTCCCTTTTTTGTCTTATTCCAATTATATATAGGTCTTAATGGATGGATCCATGCTAAAGACTACCGGAAGGACCATCGATAGATAAAGTTTAAGAAAAATCGCTGGAGCAGTTTTCGAGATAAAGGCGTCCAAAAACGCTCCAAATCAAAAAATGCTTGATTTTCAGCGTGTCATATTTTACTTCTGGGTCATCCTATCTGTATAGGAAAAAATCACGTTTTTCCCAAAGACCCCATTTTTTGAGTTTTTTTCGAAAAATCTGACATTATTTCAACTACTTCCGGTTTACGAATCGTTGTTGAAATTGCTTTATGCAAAACTGGAATCGCATAGACTTCAGGAATCCAAAAATGTAGGTCAAATTTGCAAATTTTGAAAAATAACAAAAATTGTCTCATAAACAACGTCTTTTCAATTTTCGAACGATAGAAGTCATAGACGAATGTTCGAAATTGAAAAATGTGAGATAGCCATTATCTTGCAAAAGATTCAGGGTTTCCGAAAATGTCATTTGTTTAAAAATGGGTAAAGAATTGACGAAATTATGGCCGATTTTCAATATCCCGACAACCTACAAAGTTCGGCCACTTCCGGTATGCGCAGAAGTTTGAAAAATAGTTTATGCACTAGCCACCACATGTTTTCCCGATAGAAAAGTTTGTTGCAGATCGATATCTGTTTTCGATCATGGAGAAAAATAATAATAATAATAATAATAACTAGACCTGCATAGCAGTGCTGAATCGGCTTTCAGGGTCCTTTATATCATTGCCATGCTTTTAAATTTACCTTTATACTCTAAACGACCGATAGGACTCGCGGTAACAGAAGTTTAAGAAGTGAAATAGAAGTAGTTTTCGAGATAAACGAGTCTGAAAAAGGCTCCAAAAAAAAAGAGGAAAATACTACATTTTCGGCATCTCATAATCTATTGCCTAACCATCGAATTTTTATCATTCTGATATCATATAAAAGTCCAAAAAGGAAAATACTAGATCTTCACCGTCCCGTAATATTTGTCATTGAACACGCCGTCTTGAGACGGATCGCGCAAAATCTAATTTTGGAGTAGAGGCAAATTAGTAAAAATATTGATGAGATGTTCTCAAAAATGAGTCTATAAATATACTATCTATCGACACAAAAGATCAAAATAGCAATAAAAGATTTTAGAACACCTTTATTTGAACGTTTTGTAAGAATACCGTATTTTTAAATCTGTCCTATTTCTTAAAATTCTCGGCGAAATTAGTTATGTTTCTTCGCTCGCTATGGAACGACCTCTGCAGACCTGCAGTGCTAAATCGGCTTTCAGGAATCAGACAGGAAGTGCGTCATACAATAGCCGATACATCGAGCTACCAAACGATACTGTAGTTGTTATGATTCAGTGACACCCTTTATCAGATTTGTAAAAGTAATATATGCTTGCAAATACACAGGTCAAAATTGTAAAATCTAGCAAAATTACTTCACTTCCGGTGCCAAAAGAAATCATTATCGGTAACAAATAAGTTGAGATTTCGCAATTGAGAATTGTTTTATAAACTTGGAACCCATAAACTGAAATTAAAAGGTAAAAAAACTTAAAAAGTGATCCTTAGAAAATTGGTTATTTTTCGACAAGGGAACATGCTAGAAGCAATTTTTTGATATCAGTATAATTATATTGATACAATCTAAATGGCCATTAGAATCAAACGTTATAACGTTAAACAAATAACAAATATAACTCACTTAAAAAAAATATTTGTTTTGAAGTCTAAAAATACGGTTTTTGCAAAAAAGACATTACTTCCGGTGATAATAAAAATCTAAAATTAGTTTAATGCAATCATAAATGGCATCAAATGGTGAAAATTGTATGAAAATTGAATAATAATTGACACTTTTATAGACCAAAAAGCGTGAAAAGTGACTTGTAGAAAATCGTCTTTTTCTCGGCAACCGTACAAGTTAGAAACTTTTTTGTGGTATCTGTATGATCGTATGGGTTCATGCTATTCGGTGATGGGATTCAAATATCATAATTTTAAAAATGTTCTAAAAAAGACACATTTGAATAAAATATTTGTTTTTTAGGTTAAAAATACAGTTTTTGCCAAAATGACGTCATTTCCGGTCACAGTGAAACTGTAAAATTGGTTTAAACTAGTCCAAATTGGCATTAAGCATCGAATGAAAAAAAAATATTGAAAATCGGATAATAATTTACTCTTTTATAGGCAAAATAACGTGAAAAGTGATGCATGCAAAATTGCATATTTTTCGGCAATTGCTCATATTACGAACTATTTTTTGCATACATTCTCCTCGTCTGGATTATTACTACGAGTTTATGAAAGTTACGAATAAATAGATCAAAATATGAATACGTTGAATGGGTTGTAAATAACTGATTGTTACACTTTTTTTTACAATTATTCGAAATTGCCCGAAAATGAAATTGAAATTAAAAAATCTGAGCTAACGATTTGTGCCCCTTTACAGCGCGCATTCTTTTTGCTATATCAGATTTCGAAAAAAATAATATTTGCTTTCAAAAAGTGGTACTGAACAGTCAAAATTGTAGTTTTTGTTAATATTACGCCACTTCCGTTGCGTGCAGAAAAAAATCAACGTAACAAAAAAATTACAATTGAGACCACGGAGCATATGCACTTTGTTTTATACAAATCGAACAATAAATAATTAATCTAGGTACGAAAAACTAAATTAGCCAATGGCGACTAAAGAAAATTACTGAGACAAAATTCTTTCTCACTTCTGCTCAATTAGGGTGATACTTTAACTCTGTGTAAACTACCATCAAAAAATATTCATAAATAAAAAAAATTTCTGTAAAAATGTAAAAAAAATTCAAAATATCGGAGATTTTTTCGACTACTTCCGGTTTTACGATCATTGTCGGAATAGCTTTAACAAGTTGATTAGATACTTAACTTCCTGTACCAGAAATGTCAGAAACATTCATTGAGTAATTTTCGAAAAAAAGATAAATAAAAGAGCATTTTCAATAATTTAATGATTTTTCAACTTTTTTCAAAGATTGAGGTCATTTTTGGACCACCTATAATATTGCAACGCTTTTATTATTAAATGCACACGCTAGGCCACCGATAGGACTCTGAGTAAAAAATATTTAAGAAAAATCGTAGGCGTCGTTTTCGAGAAAAAGGCGTCTCAGAATGCTCCAAAACGGAAAATACTTAGTTTTCGGCGTACCATAATTTATTTCCTAAGAATCAAATTCGTGTTATTTAGATGTTATACGATCGTCTGGTAATGGAACTATCCAACGACACTTTAATTGTTTTGGTCCGCTAATATGTGACGGAGAATTCGAACTTTTGGCAAGAGCTCCAATTTTTTTTCATCTTTTTTACATTTTTCGTCGTTTTTTGAACTACTTCCGGTATACGAATCATTGTCGAGTAGTTTTCGCATCCAGTTTTGGAGTTTGCATGGGAACAGGGCTCTCTAATGATATGCGACACTATACGATCAAATAAAATATTTCTGAGAAATCCTATGTTCAAAAGTGTTAAAAATGTCAAAATGTCAAAATATTGAAAATTAAATTTCAATAACTGCATACATATTATACATCATTAGAATCGTAATTAGGTCAGCTTTTTAAATATATATCTTTTTTTTGAAAATCTCTTAAAATAAAAAAATAGTAGAGCATTTTCCCAAATTTCACGATTTTTCGACTTTTTTCGATTTTCAGTCCCTTTTTTGTCTTATTCCAATTATATAAAAGTCTTAATGGATGGATCCATGCTAAAGACTAGCGGAAGGACCATCGATAGATAAAGTTTAAGAAAAATCGCTGGAGCAGTTTTCGAGATACAGGCGTCCAAAAACGCTCCAAATCAGAAAATAATTGATTTTCAGCGTGCTATATTTTGCTGCCTGATCATAGTATCCGTATGAATTGGGTATCGTTCAGTGGTCCAATCACCGCTAGACCAAATGATACCTTAATTTGTTTAATCCGTTGATATCGGACGGAGAAATCGTGTTTTTACCCAAGACACCAATTTTTCACGTTTTTTTCAAAATATCGCATATTATTTCGACTACTTCCGGTTTACGGATTGTTGTTGAAATTCCTTTAAACGGTGGTTTGACAATATTGCTTCATGTATCAGGAATTTGAGAAACGTTGATCCGGCCGTAAAACGAAACTTAAGCTCACAAAATGTGAAGAAAATTCGAAAAAAATCGAAAAATAAAGGGCGATAACTCGGAATGAAACTTATATTACTGGAACCAGATTGCCTTCAGGTATCCAAAAAAGTAGGTCAAATTTGAAAATTTTGAAAAATAACAAAAATTGTCTCTCAAATAATTTTTTTCATTTTTCGATCGCAAGAAGTCAGCGGCGAAGTTTCGAAATTGCAAAATTTTCAACTGCTATCGTCCGAGAAAAGACTCAGGGTTTCCAAAAATGTAATTTGTATGAAAATAGATACAGAATTGACGAATCTACGACCGTTTTTTAATTTTTTGGCACCGCACGAAATTCGACCACTTCCGGTCTGCACAGAAGTTTCAAATACAGTGGAAGGGATAGCCACCATATGGTTTCCCGATAGAAAATTATGTCCCAGATCTGTATCTGTTACAGACACTGAGAAATAGGCTCCCCCGAAAAATAAAATAATAATAATAAATAACTAGATCTGCTACTGTCCCATGCAGATATGAAAGCTTTCATATTCATCGTCACGTGTCATCGATTATATCAAGTATCTCAGATAAAAGGATAAGAATAACAAACTATCAAAATTGGTCAAAAACTCGCGAAGTTACAAGTCTAAATATAGTATGAAACATTGAGTAATCTGAAAACTAAAGGGAAATAACTGATACTTGTGTTGCTGAAATCGGGATGACTTCCGATTTCAAAACTTTCAGAAAAATGAAATGAAAATGGTAAGAAAAAATCGAAAAATTAAATGAGATAACTTTGAACAAAACTAAAACTTTTTGAATCAGGTTGAACTCAACTGTTTGAATATGTACGTTAAATATGTAGATTTGGAAAATTATAAAGACATACTATCAAAATCGGTCAAAAACTCACAAAGTTACAAATTTAAATGTAGTGAGAAACATTGCACCCGGGCAAAAAAACAATCTTTAAACTAAAGGGAAATAACTGAAACTTGTATAGCTGTAATCGGGCTTCCAAGATATGTTATATAATTATGGTTTCCAATATGTTTGGTTATAAGTAGGAAATCGTGACGACTTCTTAAGCATGTTTTAAACAAAGGATCATGTTTGTTTAAACAAGAATGGCACTCTGCAATAAAAAAAACTGGCCAAAGCAAGATTTCTATGCAGAAATTAAATAATTGCTAGAACCAGAAAAATATTTATCCAATATAATAAATATGCAATATAGAGAAAATGAAATGAAATTGAATGGGGTTTAACGTCCTACTGTTCTGCTCCTACAATGGGCTAATGAAGACGGGCATACCCCATAAAGTGTGCAATTAGGGAAATTTTACCCGGGCAGCGGCGTTACGGCCTACGAGGTTGGTAAGGCGACCATACTCCTTGTCACGTACAACCAAGAAATCGAAACAAGGCCAGTTGACTCAATGACAGACGTTATGATACAGAGCGCACGTGCTAACCATTCAGCCACGCAACCTCCCTAAAATCGGCAAATTGCTGACCTACAGCGAGAAACATTTCAACCGGGCCAAATTTTCTATTTTAACAGTTTAATTTGCACGGTACCTTTAGTTATCAACCGAATACTACAAAACTTTTAAAAATAAGCTCCCTCTGACCAGCTTAATCGTTCGCAATAAACGTTTGCCCCTTAAAATCGACAAATTGCTGACTTTAAAGTGAGAAACATTACAACCGGGCCAAATTTTCTGTTTTATCACTTTAACAGTACCTTTGATTACCAACCGATTATTACAAAACTTTAAAAAGAGAAAGAGAGAAATGCGGCCTAACGTCCATTCGACACAAACTAGGTCATTTCGGGACTAACATATGTTTTTTAATTTTATTTAAAAACTCCCCTTGCACGTACTGGTCTTTAGCCGTTGGGAGGAAACCGAAGAACACGGAGAAAACCCACGAGGTTGGACATCATACACCATGTCACGTGCAACCTGGAGATAGAAACGACGCCCGTTGACTCAATGACAAACGTTACGATACAGCGAGCACATGCTAACCATTCAGCCATCCAGCCTCCCTGAATTCGGAAAATTGCTGACTTATAGCAAGAAACATTTCAACCGGGCGAATTTTTCTGTTTTAACAGTTTAATGTGCACGGTACTTTAATTACCAACCGATTATTACAAAACTTTTGAAAATAAGCTTCAACTGACCAGCTTAATCGCATGCAATAAACGTTTTGCCTGAATTGAAAGTTCTGCACGGAAAAAGTTCATCTCGATTTCCCGGCGTGGTTCCCCTTGCCAGTGAGGCAGAACGGAGGGACTGACAAGCACAGCTGTCTAGTCCTTCGGATGGGACGAAAAACCAAGGTCCCGTGTACACATTGGAGTGCACGTAAAATATCCCTAAGCAGTTGGAATTCGATACTGTTGAATAAACTCTATACGATGACTAAATGCGTAGATTGTAGTCACCCACACTGCATGTTTCGCTTAACATTGAAAGGGTGCCGTTTTCAATGTTCGATCCTTTTGTTCTTCTACTCCTGATATGCTGGACTGTTGATCGATGGTTTCATATAAAAGACTACCAATAAGACTCTTTGTAGAAGAATTTCCCAACAAATATTATGTTGACTTTACGAGAAAGACCTCTAAACATACTCCAAATTGTAAAAATACGACTTTTTGGATTTTCAATCTTTTTTTTTCGGCTATCCCTGATATTTATAAAAATGATACAATGATTTCACACAACAGGCTAGCTATTAGACTCTCTATTGACAAAAGTTTCACCGCCCTCCCTTCATTATAACCGAAGTTATCGTGCCCTAAAGAATCAACAAATCAACATGCTTATCTCTGCTTACCCTAAGCAAAAAATGCTCATCTTTCAACTCCATCATAACATTGACCTAGTGAACGTCTACACCAAGTTTGATCATTCTAGCTTAATTAGAATGAGAGTTATTGTGCTCCAAATTCTCGGCCCTTCAAATTGCTTCTATTTTTCATTTTCAATTCAAAATGATGACTCCCGGTTGACCTATATAAAAATTCTATTCGCGACATTTTTTAAGCCTTCCTACAAGGATTCAGAAAATATAACTCCCGAGTCTGTAAGTAAAATAGCAAAAAAGCCTTATTGATTTTTCACGTTTCAAGATGGTGGCACTTCCGGTTCGATTGACAAACTCCATATTTTGTGTACGAATCAGTAATTCCTTGTCTAGTATCGAAAAAGAAAAATTAGGTCATTCTGACCTATATTTCGACGATTTTTTTGAAAACTTTGATCCTTAATTTCACCAAGGGGAGATAATTTAGAACATTTCTAATTATATTTTTGAAGTCACATCGGTAGGATCTACTTACATACTAAATTGAATGAAAATCGCAAAACTATTAAAGAAGTTGTCAAATTGGTCTAAACTTCCGGTTCGAAATCACAGCGACGAATTTTCGAAATTCGAAAATGTGAAACTGCTGATGAAAATGATTTTTTTCAAGGTATTCAAAGAAAAAAGATTTAGTAAGATCGGTCAAAAAACAATAAAGTTACGACTATGCATTGTCCATTTTGTCGTTCGTAAATTTCGGTGATTTCGGATTCGTAAAACGTTTTGAAAATATATTTCATCAACAGCTACCACCCATTTTTGGGGGGATAGGTAAAAGTTTCATAAAGATACTGTGGTTAGATTCTGAGAAATCCGATTTGTGGATAAAACACAAAAAAAAATAACAATAACTAGATCTGCTACTGTCCCATGCAGATATGAAAGCTTTCATATTCACAGTCACTTCCTGTCACATGTCATGGGTCGTATGAATAATCCGAACAAGGAAAAAAAATCATTAAAATCGGTTACAATCTAGTGAAGTTAATGTGATTTTTCACTCGTAAAGAATTTTGTCAGCACGAAAAACATCAAAGGCAAAAATCGAATTTTTGAAATATTCAAATACCGTATCCCGACTATCCTGAAATGTAATAATTTCAGACATAGGAGACGCATTGAACATACTATGCTCTATTGTGTTTGTTTACAAGTCCGTAAATGTCGACTTTTCACTATGTTTCATATTCACTTCAAAATGGTGACTACCAGTTGACCTAAAACAAAATTCTACTTCGAACTTCATCAAGACATTGACTTAGTGAATGCCTATACCAAGTTTGAACATTGTACCCCGATTAGAAAAAGAGTTATTGTGTTCCAGAGTCATCAAGGTATTGGCCTAATAAACACCCACACCAAGTCTAGCTGAATTAGAAAGAGAGTTATTGTGTCCCAAACTAGATCATTTCGGGACTAACATATAGTTCGATTGTATTTCAATATTTCGCTTGTGCGTAGAGGTCTTTAGCAGTGGAAGGAAACCGGAGGAAATGAAGAAAACCCACCAAGATGGACAGGCGACCTTACTCCTTGTCAGGTACGACCGGAGATTCGAAAACACGCTAGCTGACTCAATGACAGGCTTTATGATACAGCGCGCGCGTGCTAACCATTCAGCCACCAAACTCCCCTTTGAAATCGGACACGTGCAATATGTCATATAAGAAGAATAACAAGTCGCTCACATACAAAATGGTAAATTAATGAGCTTATGTCAAAAGGTTGAGCTACTGTTTTAGAGTATTTAATTGTTTTAAAGAGACACGTTAAGGGATGTTCATAGTTAAATGAAAGTTTAACTTTAAATAAGACGAACGTCTACCAATAAAATGAGGATTTAATAATACTAAAATAAAGTTTCAAATTAAGAATAATTAATTATTGGTCTAATGCAATGAAATGCTTTGATTTGACAGATGAAATGTACGATGGGTGTTCACACTATGTGGCGAAGGCGTTGACCTGCTAGCCAGGAGGTCGGGTGTTCGATCCCTGTATTGGCCGAGAAAGTTCATCTCGATTTTTTGGCGTGTCCTCCCACCGGCGTGTACACATTGGAGTGCACGTTAAAGATTCCTTAGCAGTTGGAATTCGATAATGTTGAATAAGCTCTATACGATGACTAAATGTGCAAATTGTAGCCACCCACACTGCATGTTTTGCTTAACAATGAAAGGGTGCCGTTTTCAATTTTCGATCCTTTTATTCTTCTACTCCTGATATTTTGGACTGTTGATCGATGGTTTCATATAAAAGACTACCGATAAGACTCTTTGTACAAGAAGTTCCCCAAAAATATTATGTTGACTTTAAGAGAAAAGGACCTTTAAAAATGCTCTAAATCGTAAAAATACGACTTTTTGGATTTTCGATCTCTTTTTTCTGCTATCCCTGATATTTAAAAAAAATGATACAATGATTTCACACAACAAGCTAGCTATGAGACTCTAGATTGACAAGAGTTTCACCACCCTCCCTTCATTATAACCGAAGTTGTTGTGCCCTAAAGAATCAACAAATCAGCATGCGTATCTCTGCTTACCCCAGGCAGAAAATGCTCATCTTTACACTCAATCATGACATTGACCTAGTGAACGTCTACCCCAAGTTTAAACATTCTAGCTTAATTAGAAGGAGAGTTATTGTGTTCCAAAAACTCGGCCCTTTAAATTGCTTCCATTTTTCATTTTCAATTCAAAATGGTGACTTCCAGTTGACCTAAATGAAAATTCTACTCCCGGCGTTTTTTAGGCCTTCCTCCAAGGATTCAGAAAATATAATTCCCGTGTCTGTAAGTAAAATAGCAAAATGGCGTTTGAGGTTTTTACATTTCAAGATGGTGGCACTTCCGGGTTGAGCTACAAACTCCATTTTTTGTGTACGAATCAGTGGTCTCGCAGCTAGTAACCAAAAAAAAAATCAAGATGATTTGACCTATATTTCGTCGATTTTTTTGAAAATTTCGATCCTCAATTTCTCCAAGGGGAGATAATTTAGAAAATTTCTAAAGTAATTTTTCAAGTCGCATCATTAAGGTTTACTTACATATTAAATTTCATGAAAATCGTACAACTACTAAAGAAGTTGTCGAGTTGGTCTAAACTTCCGGTTCGAAATCACAGCGACGAATTTTCGAAATTCGAAAATCCGAAATTGCAGATTTGAAGTAAATGTCTCAAGGTACTCATAGAAAAAAGAATTAATTAAATAGGTCAAATAGTCACAAAGTTACAGCATTGTAGGTCAAATGCATTCGTTCGTAAAATTCGGTGATTTCGGATTCGTAAAACGTTTTGAAAATTTATTTAATCAAGGTTCGCACCCCATTTATAGGGGGGTAGGTCAAAGTTTCAGAAAGATCCTATGGTTAGATTCTGAGAAATCCGATTTGCAGAAAATACACAAAAAAAAAAAATAATAATAACTAGATCTGCTACTGTCCCATGCAGATATGAAAGCTTTCATATTCATCGTCACGTGTCATCGATTATATCAAGTATCTCAAATAAAAGGATAAGATTAACAAACTATCAAAATTGGTCAAAAACTCGCGAAGTTACAGGTCTGAATATAGTATGAAACATTGAGTAATCTGAAAACTAAAGGGAAATAACTGATACTTGTGTTGCTGTAATCGGGATGAATGAGGTAACTTTGAACAAAATTAAAACTTTTTGAATCAGGTTGAACTCAGCTGTTTGAATATGTACGTTAAATATGTAGATTTGGAAAATTATAAAGACATAATATCAAAATCGGTCAAAAACCCACAAAGTTACAAATTTAAATGTACTGAGAAACATTGCACCCGGGCAAAAAAATAATCTTTAAACTAAAGGGAAATAACTGAAACTTGTATAGCTGTAATCGGGCTTCCAAGATATGTTATATAATTATGGTTTCCAATATGTTTGGTTATAAGTAGGAAATCGTGACGACTTCTTAAGCATGTTTTAAACAAAGGGTCATAGACTGCAATATACAAGAATGGCACTCTGCAATAAAAAAACTGGCCAGAGATTTCTATGCAGAAATCAAATAATTGCTAGAACCAGAAAAATATTTATCCACTATAATAAATAAGCAACATAGAGAAAATGAAATGAAATTGAATGGGGTTTAACGTCCAACTGTTCTGCTCCTACAATGGGCTAATGAAGACGGGCATACGCCATAAAGTGTGCAATGAGGGAAATTTTGCCCGGGCAGCGGCGTTACGGCCTACGAGGTTGGTAAGGCGACCATACTCCTTGTCACGTACAACCAAGAAATCGAAACAACGCCAGTTGACTCAATGACAGAGCGCACGTGCTAACCATTCAGCCACGCAACCTCCCTAAAATCGGCAAATTGCTGACCTACAGCGAGAAACATTTCAACCGGGCCAAATTTTCTATTTTAACAGTTTAATTTGCACGGTACCTTTAGTTATCAACCGAATATTACAAAACTTTTAAAAATAAGCTCCCCCTGACCAGCTTAATCGCTCGCAATAAACGTTTGCCCCTTAAAATCGGCAAATTGCTGACTTTAAAGTGAGAAACATTACAACCGGGCGAAATTTTCTGTTTTATCACTTTTACAGTACCTTTGATTACCAACCGATTATAACAAAACTTTAAAAATAAAAGAGAAAGAGAGAAATGCGGCCTAATGTCCATTCGACACAAACTAGGTCATTTCCGGACTAACATATGTTTTTTAATTATATTTAAAAACTCCCCCTGCGCGTACTGGTCTTTAGCCGTTGGGAGGAAACCGAAGAACACGGAGAAAACCCACGAGGTTGGACATCATACACCATGTCACGTGCAACCTGGAGATCGAAACGACGCCCGTTGACTCAATGACAGACGTTACGATACAGCGCGCACATATTAACCATTCAGTCATTCAGCCTCCCTTGAATTCGGAAAATTGCTGACTTATCGCAAGAAACATTTCAACCGGGCGAAATTTTCGGTTTTAACAGTTTAATGTGCACTGTACTTTAATTACCAACCGATTATTACAAAACTTTTGAAAATAAGCTCCAACTGACCAGCTTAATCGTATGCAATAAACGTTTTGCCTGAATTGAAAGTTCTGCACGGAGAAAGTTCATCTCGATTTCCCGGCGTGGTTCCCCTTGTCAGTGAGGCAGAACGGAGGGCCTGACAAGCACAGCTGTCTAGTCGTTCGGATAGGACGAAAAACAAAGGTCCCGTGTGCACATTGGAGTGCACGTAAAATATCCCTAAGCAGTTGGAATTCGATACTGTTGAATAAGCTCTATACGATGACTAAATGTGTAGATTGTAGTCACCCACACTGCATGTTTCGCTTAACAATGAAAGGATGCCGTTTTCAATGTTCGATCCTTTTGTTCTTCTACTCCTGATATGTTGAACTGTTGATCGATGGTTTCATATAAAAGACTACCAATAAGACTCTTTGTAGAAGAAGTTCCCAAAAAATATTATGTTGACTTTACGAGAAAGACCTCTCTAAACATGCTCCAAATTGTAAAAATACGACTTTTTGGATTTTCAATCTCTTTTTTTCGGCTATGCCTGATATTTAAAAAAAATGATACAATGATTTCACACAACAGGCTAGCTATTAGACTCTCTATTGACAAAAGTTTCACCGCCCTCCCTTTGTTATAACCGAAGTTATCGTGCCCTAAAGAATCAACAAATCAGCATGCTTATCTCTGCTTACCCTAAGCAGAAAATGCTCATCTTTGTACTCAATCATAACATTGACCTAGTGAACGTCTACACCAAGTTTGAACATTCTAGCTTAATTAGAAGGAGAGTAATTGTCTTCCAAAGTCCCGACCCTTTAAATTGCTTCTATTTTTCATTTTCAATTCAAAATGGTGACCATCAAGTGACCGAAATCGAAATTCTGATCCGACAGATATTTAGGCATTCCTTCGAGGATTCCGAAAATATAATTCCCGAGTCTGTAAGTAAAATAGCAAAAAAGCCTTTTTGATTTTTCACTTTTAAAGATGGTGGCACTTCCGGTTCGATCGACAAACTCCATATTTTGTGTACGAATCAGTACTTACTTCTCTAGTATCCAAGAAAAAAATTAGGTCATTCTGACCTATATTTCTTTGATTTTTTTGAAAAATTTGATCCTTAATTTCGTCAAGGGGAGATAATTTAGAAAATTTCTAATTATATTTTTGAAGTCACATCGGTAAGATCTATTCATATACTAAATTTCATGAAAATCGTACAACTATTAAAGAAGTTGTCAAATTGGTCTAAACTTCCGGTTCGAAATCACAGCGACGAATTTTCAAAATTCGAAAATGTGAAACTGCAGACGAAAATGATTTTTATCAAGGTATTCAAAGAAAAAAGAATTAGTAAAATCGGTCAAAAAATAACAAAGTTACGACTATGCATTGTCAGTTTTTTCGTTCGTAAAATTCGGTGATTTCGGATTCGTAAAACGTTTTGAAAATATATTTAAACAACGTTCGCACCCCATTTTTGGGGGGGGGGGTAGGTCAAAGTTTCAGAAAGATCCCATGGTTAGATTCTGAGAAATCCGATTTGCAGAAAATACACAAAAAAAAAAATAATAATAATCTTAACAGAAACAATAAGCTTTCATATGTAATATGAAAGCTTAATAATAACTTTAACAGAAACAATAAGCTTTCATATGTAATATGAAAGCTTAATAATCTTAACAGAAACAATAAGCTTTCATATGTAATATGAAAGCTTAATAATAATTTTAGTAATCACAATAGGCTTTCAGACGAAAGTCTGAAAGCCTAACTAGACCTGCATAGCAGTGCTGAATCGGCTTTCAGGGTCCTTTATATCATTGCCATGCTTTTAAATTTACCTTTATACTCTAAAAGACCGATAGGACTCGGGGTAACAGAAGTTTAAGAAGTGAAATAGAAGTAGTTTTCGAGATAAACGAGTCTGAAAAGGCTCCAAAAAAAAGAGGAAAATACTACATTTTCGGCATCTCATAATCTATTGCCTAACCATCGAATTTGTATCATTCTGATATCATATAAAAGTCCACAAAGGAAAATACTAGATCTTCAGCGTCCCGTAATATTTGTCATTGAACACGCCATCTTGAGTCGGATCGCGCAAAATCTAATTTTGGAGTAGAGGCAAATTAGTAAAAATATTGATGATATGTTCTCAAAAATGAGTCACAAAAGATCAAAATAGCAATAAAAGATTTTCGAACACCTTTATTTGAACGTTTTGTAAGAGTACCGTATTTTTAAATCTGTCCTATTTCTTAAAATTCTCGGCGAAATTAGTTATGTTTCTTCGCTCGCTATGGAACGACCTCTGCAGACCTGCAGTGCTAAATCGGCTTTCAGGAATCATACAGGAAGTGCGTCATACAATAGCCGATCCATCGAGCTACAAAACGATACTGTAGTTGTTATGATTCAGTGACACCCTTTATCAGATTTGTAAAAGTAATATATGCTTGCAAATACACCGGTCAAAATTGTAAAATCTGGCAAAATTACTTCACTTCCGGTGCCAAAAGAAATCATTATCGGTAACAAATAAGTTGAGATTTCGCAATGGAGAATTGTTTTATACATATCAGGCAATAAATAATAAACTTGGAACCCATAAACTGAAATTAAAAGGTAAAAAAACTTAAAAAGTGATCCTTAGAAAATTGGTTATTTCTCGACAAGGGAACATGCTAGAAGCAATTTTTTGATATCAGTATGATTATATTGATCCAATCTAAATGGCCATTAGAATCAAACGTTATAACGTTAAACAAATAACAAATATAACTCACTTCAAAAAAATATTTGTTTTGAAGTCTAAAAATACGGTTTTTGCAAAAAAGACATTACTTCCGGTGATAATAAAAATCTTAAATTAGTTTAATGCAATCATAAATGGCATAAGGCATCAAATGGTGAAAATTGTATGAAAATTGAATAATAATTGACACTTTTATAGATCAAAAAGCTTGAAAAGTGACATGTAGAAAATCGTCTATTTCTCGACAACCGTACAAGTTAGAAACTTTTTTGTGGTATCTGTATGATCGTATGGGTTCATGCTATTCGGTGATGGGATTCATATATCATAATTTTAAAAATGTTATAAAAAAGACACATTTGAATAAAATATTTGTTTTTTAGGTTAAAAATACAGTTTTTGCCAAAATGACGTCATTTCCGGTCACAGTGAAACTGTAAAGTTGGTTTAAACTAGTCCAAATTGGCATTAAGCATCGAATGAAAAAAAAATATTGAAAATCGGATAATAATTTACTCTTTTATAGGCAAAATAACGTGAAAAGTGATGCATGCAAAATTGCATATTTCTCGGCAATTGCTCATATTACGAACTATTTTTTGCATACATTCTCCTCGTCTGGATTATTACTACGAGTTTATGAAAGTTACGAATAAATAGTTCAAAATATGAAGACGTTGAATGGGTTGTAAATAACTGATTGTTACACTTTTTTTTACATTTATTCGAAATTGCCCGAAAATGAAATTGAAATTAAAAAATCTGAGCTAACGATTTGTGCCCCTTTACAGCGCGCATTCATTTTGCTATATCAGATTTCGAAAAAAATAATATTTGCTTTCAAAAAAGCGGTACTGAACTGTCAAAATTGTAGTTTTTGTTAATATTACGCCACTTCCGTTGCTTGCAGAAAAAATTCAAGATAACAAAAAAAATTACAATTGAGACCACGGAGCATATGCACTTATACAAATCGAACAATAAATAATTAATCTAGGTACGAAATACTAAATTAGCCAATGGCGACTAAAGAAAATTACTGAGACAAAATTCTTTCTCACTTCTGCTCAAGTAGGGTGATACTTTAACTCTGTGTAAACTACCATCAAAAAATATTCATAAATAGAAAAGTTTTCTGTAAAAATGTAAAAAAAAATTCAAAATATCGGAGATTTTTTCGACTATTTCCGGTTTTACGATCATTGTCGGAATAGCTTTAACAAGTTGATTAGATACTTAACTTCCTGTACCAGAAATGTCAGAAACATTCATTGAGTAATTTTCGAAAAAAAGATAAATAAAAGAGCATTTTCAATAATTTAATGATTTTTCAACTTTTTTCAAAGATTGAGGTCATTTTTGGGCCACCTGTAATATTGCAACGCTTTTATTATTAAATGCACACGCTAGGCCACCGATAGGACTCTGAGTAAAAAATATTTAAGAAAAATCGTAGGCCTCGTTTTCGAGAAAAAGGCGTCTCAGAATGCTCCAAAACGGAAAATACTTAGTTTTCGACGTACCATAATTTATTTCCTTAGAATCAAATTCGTGTTATTTAGATGTTATACGATCGTCTATTAATGGAACTATCCAACGACACTTTAAATTTTTTGGTCCGCTAATATGTGACGGAGAATTCGAACTTTTGGCAAGAGCTCCAATTTTTTTTCATCTTTTTTACATTTTTCGTCGTTTTTTGAACTACTTCCGGTATACGAATCATTGTCGAGTAGTTTTTGCATCCAGTTTTGGAGTTTGCATGGGAACAGGGCTCTCTAATGATATGCGACACTATACGATCAAATAAAATACTTCTGAGAAATCCTATGTTCAAAAGTGTTAAAAATGTCAAAATGTCAAAATATTGAAAATTAAATTTCAATAACTGCATACATATTATACATCATTAGAATCGTAATTAGGTCAGCTGTTTAAATATATATCTTTTTTTTGAAAATCTCTTAAAATAAAAAAAAAGTAGAGCATTTTCCCAAATTTCACGATTTTTCGACTTTTTTCGATTTTCAGTCCCTTTTTTGTCTTATTCCAATAATATAAAAGTCTTAATGGATGGATCCATGCTAAAGACTAGCGGAAGGACCATCGATAGATAAAGTTTAAGAAAAATCGCTGGAGCAGTTTTCGAGATACAGGCGTCCAAAAACGCTCCAAATCAGAAAATACTTGATTTTCAGCGTGCCATATTTTGCTGCCTGATCATAGTATCCGTATAAATTGGGTATCATTCAGTGGTCCAATCACCGCTAGACCAAATGATACCTTAATTTGTTTAATCCGTTGATATCGGACGGAGAAATCGTGTTTTTACCCAAGACACCAATTTTTCACGTTTTTTTCAAAATATCTCATATTATTTCGACTACTTCCGGTTTACGGATTGTTGTTGAAATTGCTTTAAACGGTGGTTTGACAATATTGCTTCATGTATCAGGAATTTGAGAAACGTTGATCCGGCCGTAAAACGAAACTTAAGCTCACAAAATATGAAGAAAATTCGAAAAAAATCGAAAAATAAAGGGCGATAACTCGGAATGAAACTTATATTACTGGAACCAGATTGCCTTCAGGTATCCAAAAATGTAGGTCAAATTTGAAAATTTTGAAAAATAACAAAAATTGTCTCTCAAATAAAATTTTTCATTTTTCGATCGCAAGAAGTCAGCGATGAAGTTTCGAAATATCGAAATTTTCAACTGCTATCGTCCGAGAAAAGACTCAAGGTTTCCGAAAATGTCATTTGTATGAAAATAGGTACAGAATTGACGAATCTACGGCCGTTTTTTAATTTTTTGACACAGCACGAAATTCGACCACTTCTGGTCTGCGCAGACGTTTCAAAAATAGTTTATCAAGTAGCCAACACATGGTTTCCCTATAGAGAATTAGGTCGCTGAGAAATAGGCTCCCCGAAAAATAAAATAATAATAATAAACTAGACCTGCATGCAGGAATGACGGGTTTCACTGGTGCCACGTTACCCTTGAACATGTCACTTCCGGTGCCAAGTTACCCTTGAACATATGTCACTTTCGGTACCAACGAAACCACTAAACAGGTTTCCAAATAAACATTGTTCACATCAAATAAAATGGACGCAGAATCAACCAAATCCAGCAATATCAATTCATTTTATACATTGTTACTTGTAAATGATCTTGACAAAATTACATTTCTTCCGGTGTTAATGAAAATGTTCAATTAGTTTTATGAAATCAGAAATGGCATACGATATCATATAGTGAAAATTTTATGTAAATCGAATAATAATTGCCACTTTTAAAGACCCAAAAACTTGAAAAGTGACTTGTAGAAAATCGGCTATTTCTCTGCAACCGTACAAGTTAGAAACCATTTTGGGGTATCTGTATGATCATATGGGTTCATTCTATTTATTGATTGGCATCAAATACCATAATTTGAAAAAGATTTCAAAACAGACTCATTTGAATAAAATATCTGTTTTGAAGGCTAAAAATACAGTTTTTGCCAAAATGACGTTACTTCCGGTGATAATGAAAATCTTAAATTACTTTTATGAAATCCTAAATGGCATTAGGTATAACATGGTGTAACGTTTATGAAAATCGAATAATAATTGACACTTTTATGGCCCCCAAACCTTCAAAAGTGACCTGTAGAAAACCGTCTATTTCTCGGCAACCGAACAAGTTAGAAACAATTTTATGATATCTATATGACCATATGAGTTGTGTTTATATGTGAATTTAAACCAAAAGTTAAAATTATTAATACATATTAAGTAATTCTTGGTTGAATAAAACATTGATTTAAAAAGTTTAAAATGCAGTTTTTGACAAAATGACGTCACTTCCGGTGTCAATTTTAAATTTTAATCACCTTGATATGACGCTACATGATTTTTGAATCAAATGATGTCACTTTTATAAAAATCCAATAATAATTGACTATTTTACAGGCAAAATAAGGAAAACAGTGACTTATGCAGAACTGCCCATTTCTTGGCAACTGCTTATATTACAAACTAATTTTAACATACATTTTCTTCGTATGGATTATAGCTACATGTTTATAAAAGTTACGAAGAAATATTTTAAAATCTGAAAAGCCTGAATGGGTTGTAAATAGGTCAATTTTACACCATTTTTAGCCTCTTAATCCAATTTGCTCGAAAATGAAATCGAAATTTAAAAAACTGCTTCCGACATTTTTTGCGCCTTTAAAGGACACACTCTTTGAGTCATATAACTTTTAAAAAAAATAATATTTGTTTTCGAAAAATGGTACCTAACTGTCAAAATTGTAGTTTTTGGTAAAATTATGCCACTTCCGGTGCCGACAGATAACACTTTCGGTAATAAAAAAAAAATGACAATTGAGACAACGAAGCATATGAACTTTGTTTTATACAAATCAAACAATAAAAAATTAATCTAGGACTGTAAAACTGAATTAGCCAATGGCGGCCAAGGAAAATTACTGAGACAAAATGTTTTAACATTTTTGCGCTAGTCAGATGACTCTTTATTTCTGTGCACAACACGACTAAAAAATATTCATAAATAAAAAAGTATTTTGTAAAATTTTAAATTTTCGAAATTTGGCGCCTAATATCTTTTGACGAAAATCAAAAATCGAAAGTAGCGTAGCTATGTGCTCTGTCTCCGGCTATGCCAAAATGTATCGACAGTTAAAATCCAATGATTATTGTTAAAATTAATGCAATATTTTTAAAAACGATAACTTCGGTGATTTCGGACATTTCGCATTGTCACAGAACGTTCAAAATAGCTTTATCCTCTAAGTCACACCCACTTTCCCAGTAAAACCGAAGAAATCGTAACGATGCGACAAGCAGTTGCTGAGATCTACTCAAAACAAAAGAATAATAATAATAAGAACTAGACTTGCTTGCAAGGCTGAAGGCTTTCACCTTACCCAAGGCAGCACAAAATGCCCACCACTCACCCCTTAAAACACACACACACACATACACTTAAACAACTCAGATATTGACACTTTCTGTGCATGCGCATTACGATAGAAGGAACGTGAAAAATATAGTTGAACAATTTACAACATTATGAACTTGGATTGGTAGAATCCTACAGACGCCAGAAATCTAAATACGCAATCAAAAACTCAAAAATTCTAAAAAAAAAATTACAATTTTAGTACATTTTCAAATTTTCAGGAAAAAAAGAGAACGGCGTGGTAATGCAATTCGACCATTATCGCATCCGCAATATCACCGGCTCTACAAAAATATAGCTTTTTCGTAAATCGGTTGGGAACTGACATTATTAGGACCTATTTTCATTTATGCACGTTAAAGATTTACTTCACTTCCGCTCTGTTCAGAATTTTCGCAATGGTTCTAAGTACTTACTTACATAGGAAAAATCATTATTCAGAACTCTATCTGCTTTAGTTTCAGAGATCTACACGAGAATAAAAAAAAAAGATCGTGTCAGATAATAACCAAAACCAAGAATCATACCTTTCAACATCAACTTTTCAACATTTGTACAGAGGGGTGCATTCCTTATAAATAGCTTCAGTAAATAGCGTCATTTCCGATGGTATCATATCAACAATTTTCTGAGTTCGTGCACGTTAAAGATTTGACGTCAATAATAGAGTTATTACAAACAGATTCCATGCTCATACTACATCATGCCTTCTATCACAGGTACAATCTTCGTACTTCTGCACGATACTGCTGCATCCGCAATATCCCCCGCTGTACAAAAATATAACTTTTTCGAAAATCGGTTGGGAATTGACATTATTAGGACCTATTTTCATTTATGCACGTTGACGATTTACTTCACTTCAGGTCTGTTCAGAACTTCTAAGTACTTACTGCTTAAAACATAGGAAAAATCATTATTCAGAACTCTATCTGCTTTAGTTTCAGAGATCTACACGAGAATGAAAAAAAAAACAGTTTTTCGAATGGGACAAAAAAAAATCGTGTCAGATCATAACCAAAACCAAGAATCATACCCTTTAACATCAACTTTTCAACATTTGTCAAGAGGGGTGCCTTCCTTATAAATAGTTTCGGTAAATAGCAATATCACCGGCTCTACAAAAATATAGCTTTTTCGTAAATCGGTTGGGAACTGACATTATTAGGACCTATTTTCATTTATGCACGTTAAAGATTTACTTCACTTCCGCTCTGTTCAGAATTTTCGCAATGGTTCTAAGTACTTACTTACATAGGAAAAATCATTATTCAGAACTCTATCTGCTTTAGTTTCAGAGATCTACACGAGAATAAAAAAAAAGATCGTGTCAGATAATAACCAAAACCAAGAATCATACCTTTCAACATCAACTTTTCAACATTTGTACAGAGGGGTGCATTCCTTATAAATAGCTTCAGTAAATAGCGTCATTTCCGATGGTATCATATCAACAATTTTCTGAGTTCGTGCACGTTAAAGATTTGACGTCAATAATAGAGTTATTACAAACAGATTCCATGCTCATACTACATCATGCCTTCTATCACAGGTACAATCTTCGTACTTCTGCACGATACTGCTGCATCCGCAATATCCCCCGCTGTACAAAAATATAACTTTTTCGAAAATCGGTTGGGAATTGACATTATTAGGACCTATTTTCATTTATGCACGTTGACGATTTACTTCACTTCAGGTCTGTTCAGAACTTCTAAGTACTTACTGCTTAAAACATAGGAAAAATCATTATTCAGAACTCTATCTGCTTTAGTTTCAGAGATCTACACGAGAATAAAAAAAAAACAGTTTTTCGAATGGGACAAAAAAAAATCGTGTCAGATCATAACCAAAACCAAGAATCATACCCTTTAACATCAACTTTTCAACATTTGTCAAGAGGGGTGCCTTCCTTATAAATAGTTTCGGTAAATAGCGTCATTTTCGCTGGTATCATATGATGGCGTCATGTAGACAAAAAACCTGGGATAATAATTTCAGGAGTAACTGTTATTGACTAAAATAAATTATTTTCACTCTAGAAGCAGCATTAACAGATATTGGTTACCAGTAAAACACCTTTAGTTCAAATATTGCCTTTTTCAAAAAAAGCTCTCTATATAATGCTTTATACGTAGGCAAAACGTTGCGATTATGACCAACTCGGACTTTTGTCAATGTCACACCAATGTGTACACGGGACTTTGGAATCACGTCCATATCAACTACTCAAATATGCAACTGGTTCAAAAATTGATTAAATATTCAATGAAATATCTATAATTTTCTGATTTCGTGCACGTTAAAGATTTGACGTCACTACATGTAACATATAAAAATTTAATATTTATTACAGATAGAGTCCATGCTCAAACTGGTTATCTCAACTGAGAACGACATGGTTATCTCAATTCGACTTTATCCCATCCGCAATATCCCCGGCTGTACAAAAATATAATTTTTTCGAAAATCGGTTGGGAATTGACATTATTAGGACCGATTTTCATTCGTGCACGTTAAAGATTTACATCACTTCCGGTCTGGTTCACAACTGTCGCAATAGTTCTAAGTACTAAATGTTTAAAACAAAGGAAAAATCAATATTCAAAACTCTATCTGTTTTAGTTTTAGAGATCTACACGAGAATAAAAAAAAACGAGTTTTCCGATTGGGACAAGTGTCAAATAATAACCAAAACCCAGAATCATACATTCAACATTAATTTTTCAGCATTTATGTAGAGGAGTACCTTCCTTATAAATAGCTTCAACAGAGAGGTTTATTTTCACTGGTATCAAATGATGACGTCATGGAGACAAAAATCCTACCATATTAATTTCAGGGGTAACTATTATTTACTAAAACGAATTATTTTCACTCTAGAAGCACCAGTAACAGATATTGGTTACTATTAAAACACCCTTAGTTCAAATATTGCCACTTTTAAAAAAATCTCTCTATATATGCTTTATACGTATGCAAAACGTTTCAATTATGACCAATTCGGACTTTTGTCGATGTCACACCAAGGTGTACACGGGAATCGCGTTTTCAAATATGTAACTGGTTCAAAAATTGATTTTATATTCAATGAAATATCGCCAAATTTCTCATATCGTGCACGTTAAAGTTCGATATTTATTAGAAACAGAGTCCATGCTCTAACTACATTAAACTTTCTATGACCGGTGCAATATTCGCACTTCTGCACGATACTACTGCAAGATACAACTGCAACCTCTTAAAAATTGGATTTGCTTATAAACAGCGCGAGCCGTCGATTTGTGTCGAGGTGATTACGGCTATGAGGTAATTTTGGCCAAGGAGAAACAATATTAATTCAAAGACTAATTATTACACACATAAATCAAATATTTCTGCTACAGGGTCACTATACCCTTATTTTGAATAGAAGTAAAGACTCAAAGTTGATATACTTTCTGCCCAAATATCGTCACTTTGAGAGAAAAAGGGACTTTTGAATATGCTCTAAACGTTGCTAATACGTACAGATTGTATCAACTCTTACTGCATGTTTCGCTTAACAATGAAAGGTGACGTTTTCAATTTTCGATCCCTTTGTTCTCATACTCCTGATATTTCTAACTGTTGCGCAATGGTTTCATACCTAAGACTACCGATAAAACTCTCTGTAGAAGAAGTTAAAAAAAAAAAATTACGTTGACTTTTCGAGAAAAAGACGTCTAAAAATGTTCCAAATGGTAAAAATACGACGTTTTGGATTTTCAATCTCGTTTTTCGACTACTCATGACACATAGAGAAATTGTACAATGGTTTCACACAATACACCACCTATAAGACTCTCGAATGAGAAAGTTTTAAAAAAATCGTAGGCGGCGTTTTCGAGAAATACGCGTCTAAAGTTTTAGAAATAGCAAAATACCTTACTTTTCAAACTCAGATAACCTTTTTATTTTTTGATAGAAACTTGTCGCTATAGTACCATCTTGTAGATAATTCACGTGGCTATCAAACGATATAATACTTTAACTACTCGGTAAACAACCAATCGATACATCTTATTTGACGCACAGGCACCCATTTTTCTGAATTTTGTCAAACTTTGGATACCTTTCTTGACCACTTCCGGTGATTAGAGGATTTTCATTTATAGTTCATGGACTGGTTTGGTCCTTCGACTTCATATTCCTGAAGTTTCAGAAAAATCGTTGGAGCCGTTTTAAAAAAATAAGAACTCTACGATTTGACCAAAATGCGAAAAAAAGTGAAAAATCAAAGTTAACATTTGGGAACAAAACTTATATTGTTGGAATCGGATCGATGTCAGCAATCCAAAAATATAAGCAGAAATTCAAAATTCAAAAAAATAAAAATTTGGGGAAATTTTGAAAATTTTCAAATTTTCACCAAAAAAAGTAAAGCGACAAAGTTTCTAAATTCGACATTTTTGAACTGCTATCGGCTCAGAAATGTCTCCAGCTATCCAAAAATGTAAATATCAGAAAAATTGGTTGAGAATTAACAGAATTACGGCCGATTTTTGTTTTTCGTATTAAACGTCACTTCCGTTGTGCGCACAGATTTCAAAATAGCTTTAAGCAGTAGCTGCACACCACTTTTCCGACAGAAGATCAAATTGCAAACCTCTATCTCTTATAGTTGCTGAGATCTAGCTTCCCCCTAAAAAAAAAAATATAAACTAGATCTGCTACTGTCCCATGCAGATATGAAAGCTTTCATATTCATCGTCACGTGTCATTGATTGTATCAAGTATCCTAAATAAAAGGATAAGAAGAAAAAATTATTAAAATTGGTCAAAAACTCGCGAAGTTACAAGTCTAAATATAGTATGAAACATTGCACCCAGGCATAACAATAATCTGAAAACTAAAGGGACATAACTGTAACTTGTATTACTGTAATGAGACGGATGAGAAAATGGTATGAAAATGGCAGGTTGGACAGGCGACCTTACTCCTTGTCACGTACAACCGGGCATTCGAAAACAAGCTAGTTAACTCAATGACAGGCGCGCGTGCTAACCATTCAGCCACCCACCCCCCCTTTGGAATCAGACACGTGCAATATGTCATATAGGAAGAATAAGAAGTCGCTCACAACAAAATGGTAAATTAATGAGTTTAGGTCAAAAGGTTGAGCTACTGTTTTAGAGTACTTAATAGTTTTAAAGAGACACATTAAGGGTTGTTCATAGTTAAATGAAAGTTTAATTTTAAATAAGACCAATAAAATTAGGATTTAATAATGCCAGACTAATATTTCCAATATGTTTGGTTATAAGTAGGAAATCGTGACGACTTCTTAAGCATGTTTTAAACAAAGGATCATGTTTGTTTAAACAAGAATGGCACTCTGCAATAAAAAACTGGCCAAAGCAAGATTTCTATGCAGAAATTAAATAATTGCTAGAACCAGAAAAATATTTATCCACTATAATAAATAAGCAAAATAGAGAAAATGAAATGAAATTGAATGGGGTTTAACGTCCGACTGTTCTGCTCCTAAAATGGGCTAATGAAGTGCAATGAGGGAAATTTTACCCGGGCAGCGGCGGTTACAGCCTACGAGGTTGGACAGGCGACCATACTCCTTGTCACGTACAACCAAGAAATCGAAACAACGCCTGTTGACTCAATGACAGACGTTATGATACAGAGCGCACGTGCTAACCATTCAGCCACGCAACCTCCCTAAAATCGGCAAATTGCTGACCTACAGCGAGAAACATTTCAACCGGGCCAAATTTTCTATTGTAACAGTTTAATTTGCACGGTACCTTTAGTTATCAACCGAATATTACAAAACTTTTAAAAATAAGCTCCCCCTGACCAGCTTAAGCGTTCGCAATAAACGTTTGCCCCTTAAAATCGGCAAATTGCTGACTTTAAAGTGAGAAACATTACAACCGGGCGAAATTTTCTGTTTTATCACTTTTACAGTACCTTTGATTACCAACCGATTATTACAAAACTTTAAAAATAAAAGAGAAAAAGAGAAATGCGGCCTAACGTCCATTCGACACAAACTAGGTCATTTCGGGACTAACATATGTTTTTAAATTTTATTTACCCCCCCCCCCCCCTTGCGCGTACTGGTCTTTAGCCGTTGTGAGGAAACCGAAGAACACGGAGAAAACCCACGAGGTTGGACATCATACACCATGTCACGTGCAACCTGGAGATCGAAACGACGCCCGTTGACTTAATGACAGACGTTACGATACAGTGCGCACATGCTAACCATTCAGCCATTCAGCCTCCCTGAATTCAGAAAATTGCTGACTTATAGCAAGAAACATTTCAACCGGGCGAAATTTTCTGTTTTAACAGTTTAATGTGCACGGTACTTTAATTACCAACCGATTATTACAAAACTTTTGAAAATAAGCTCCAACTGACCAGCTTAATCGTATGCAATAAACGTTTTCGCCTGAATTGAAAGTTCTGCACGGAGAAAGTTTATCTCGATTTCCCGGCGTGGTTCCCCTTGTCAGTGAGGCAGAACGGAGGGCCTGACAAGCACAGCTGTCTAGTCATTCGGATGGGACGAAAAACCAAGGTCCCGTGTACACATTGGAGTGCGCGTAAAATATCCCTAAGCAGTTGGAATTCGATACTGTTGAATAAGCTCTATACGATGACTAAATGTGTAGATTGTAGTCACCCACACTGCATGTTTCGCTTAACAATGAAAGGGTGCCGTTTTCAATGTTCGATCCTTTTGTTCTTCTACTCCTGATATGTTGGACTGTTGATCGATGGTTTCATATAAAAGACTACCAATAAGACTCTTTGTAGAAGAAGTTCCCAAAAAATATTATGTTGACTTTACGAGAAAGACCTCTAAACATGCTCCAAATTGTAAAAATACGACTTTTTGGATTTTCAATCTCTTTTTTTCGGCTATCCCTGATATTTAGAAAAAATAATACAATGATTTCACACAACAGGCTAGCTATTAGACTCTCTATTGACAAAAGTTTCACCGCCCTCCCTTCATTATAACCGAAGTTATCGTGCCCTAAAGAATCAACAAATTAGCATGCTTATCTCTGCTTACCCTAAGCAGAAAATGCTCATCTTTAAACTCAATCATAACATTGACCTAGTGAACGTCTACACCAAGTTTGAACATTCTAGCTTAATTAGAAGGAGAGTAATTGTGTTCCAAAGTCCCGACCCTTCAAATTGCTTCTATTTTTCATTTTCAATTCAAAATGGTGACCATCACGTGACCGAAATTAAAAGTTTTAAATTAAGAATAATTAATTATTGGTCTAATGCAATGAAATGATTTGATTTGACGGATGAAATGTACAATGGGTGTCCACACTATGTGGCTCAGGCGTTGGCCTGCTAGCCAGGAGGTCGGGTGTTCGATCCCTGAATTGGCCGAGAAAGTTCATCTCGATTTTCTGGCGTGCCCCCCACCCGCCGTCTACACATTGGAGTGCACGTAAAAGATCCCTTAGCAGTTGGAATTCGATATTGGTGAAAAAGCTCTATACGATGACTAAATGTGCAGATTGTAGCCACCCACACTGCATGTTTTGCTTAACAATGAAAGGGTGCCGTTTTCAATTTTCGATCCTTTTATTCTTCTACTCCTGATATTTTGGACTGTTGATCGATGGTTTCATATAAAAGACTACCGAAAAGACTCTTTGTAGAAGAAGTTCCCCAAAAATATTATGTTGACTGTAAGAGAAAAGGACCTTTAAAAATGCTCCAAATTGTAAAAATACGACTTTTTGGATTTTCGATCTCTTTTTTCTGCTACCCCTGATATTTAAAAAAAAATGATACAATGATTTCACACAACAGGCTAGCTATTAGACTCTCGATTGACAAGAGTTTCACCACCCTCCCTTCATTATAACCGAAGTTATTGTGCCCTAAAGAATCAACAAATCAGCATGCTTATCTCTGCTTACCCTAGGCCGAAAATGCTCATCTTTGCACTCAATCATGACATTGACCCAGTGAACGTCTACACCAAGATTGAACATTCTAGCTCAATTAGAAGGAGAGTGTTTCAAAGTCTCGGCCCTTCAAATTGCTACTACTTTTCATATTCACTTCAAAATGGCAACCATCAGTTGACCTAAATCAAAATTCTGCTCCCAGCGATTTTCGGGCCATCCATCAAGGATTTAGAAAATATAACTCCCGTGTCTGTAAGTGAACTAGCAAAAAAGCCTTAGGGATTTTTCATGTTTCAAGATGGTGGCACTTCCGGTTCGCTCGACAAACTCCATATTTGTGTAGGGAATCAGTAATTACTTGTCGAGTATCGAAATTTTTTTTTAGGTCATTCTGACCTATATTTCGACGATTTTTTTTAAAAATTTGATCCTTAATTTCACCAAGGGGAGATAATTTAGTAAATTTCTAATTATATTTTTGAAGTCACATGGGTAAGATCTACTTATATACTAAATTTCATGAAAATCGTACAACTATTAAAGAAGATGTCAAATTGGTCTAAACTTCGGGTTCGAAATCACAGCGACGAATTTTCGAAATTCGAAAATGTGAAACTGCAGATGAAATTGATTTTTTTCAAGGTATTCAAAGAAAAAAGAATTAGTAAAATCGGTCAAAAAATAGCAAAGTTATGACTATGCATTGTCAGTTTTTTCGTTCGTAAAATTCGGTGATTTCGAATTCGCAAAACGTTTTCAAAATATATTTAATCAACAGCCACCACCCATTTTTTGGGGGGTAGGTCAAAGTTTCAGAAACATCCTATGGTTATATTCTGTGAAATCCGATTTGCAGGAGAAACACACACACAAAAAAATAATAATCTTAACAGAAACAATAAGCTTTCATATGAAATATGAAAGCTTAATAATAATAATTTTATTAATCTCAATAGGCTTAAGAATAATAATTTTAACAAAAACAATAGTGTGAAACCCTACGCAGTGTGAAACCCTAAATAATAATTTTAGTAATCTAATAATAATTTTAACAAAAACAAAAGTGTTTCAAACCCTAATAATTTTAGTAATCTCAATAGGCTTTCAGACGAAAGTCTGAAAGCCTAATAACTTATACAGAAACAATAAGCTTTCATAAGTTATACATATGAAAGCTTAATAATAATCTTAACAGAAACAATAAGCTTTCATATGTAATATGAAAGCTTAATAATAACTTTATTTGATGAGGATAGTCATAGTCCCCTTAGCACAAGTGTACTAATTTTCAGGGGGTTCCTCCTACTCTACAATATATATATATATATATATATATATATATATATATATATATATATACATAGATATATAGTAACATGCAAATACAAAACAAAAAGAGACCCCCCCCCCCAAAGCAAAAACAACAAAAATAAAGTAATAATGATTATGAAATAAAATATGCAGCTATGTTATACACAATCTACTGCTCCCCACCCCCTTCCCCCTTCCTCCAAAACAAAAGCAACAAAAATAACGTAATAATAATGATATAATAAAACATGTAGCTGTAATATACACAATCTAATGCTCCCAGGCCCATACCCCCCCCCCCAAAAAAAAATGTAAGAAATATGAAATAAAAAATGCTGCTACGTTATATACAATATACATGGTAAATCTACTTTTCTTTTACAAATTTATTTAAGTATTTTTTAAAGGTAAATGTTGATGTATCTTCTTTTATTTGAAGAGGTAAGGAATTCCAAAGATTAGAGGCCGAAAAATGAAAAGTACGCGTCATTGCGTGTTTTTTGCATTTTGGGGTGTTGAGTTTCTTTTGAGTTTCAGATCTTAAGCCTTACTTAAGGTTAACTCGGTATTTGTACAATTAGAGCGTTCATCAAAAAAATTAAAAAGATACTCGGGTGATTTTTCTTTCATGATTTTAAACGTTAGCATTCCAATATTAAATTTAATCCTTTGATATATATTTAGCCAATTTAGTTTCAAAAATAATGGTTCTGATCTCGCATCATGTTTTTCATCTAAAATTGTTCTTGCCGCGCGTTTCTGCAATTTATGCAGGACATCAAGTTTCGACTTAGTAGCATTACCCCAAACTGTCGAGCAATAATCAAAGTATGGCAATATATAACTATTGTAAAATAATATTCTCAATTTATGAGGAAGGTATTTTTTTAGTTTAGACAGGAGATATATTTTAGAGCTAATAGCTTTAGAAAGTTTATTAATTTGATTTCCCCACAGTAAATTTTGATCCACACTGATCCCCAGTAAAACAGTTTCATCAACATTTTCTAGCATTTAAGTTTAATTGTTTATTTTCTGTATATTGTTTTGATCCAATCATCATCACTTTAGTCTTTGTACTGTTTAACACCATCCCATTATCAATACACCATCTTAACACGTTGTCTAAGTCCTTCTGTAAAGCTGATTTCACGCTGTTTACGTCCTACTCTTTTGCATCTAACCTCAGCTAATGGAAGACGGGCATACGCCATACAGTGTGCTATGAGGGAAATTTTGCCCGGGCAGCGGCGCTACGGCCTACTCATATCGAATTCCAACTGCCATGGGATCTTTTACGTGTGCTCCAATGTGTATACGGGACCTCGGTTTTCCGTTCCACCCAAACTTTCTCGGCCAATGCAGGGATCGAAACCCGACCTCCAGGCTAGCGAACCAGCGCCTTATCCACTTAGCATCATAGAGATACAAATGATGGATAGTTTTCTAAAACTAACAACATACAAAATAACGGATATATTCTTAAAATATCATGCACATGCTCATGAATGTATATGACAAAACACCCCAGTCATACAATGCAAGCATACACAGTCCAAATATTCGGCATGGAGATAATAATGAGAATATATGTGATAATAGTCCGACAGCCAAACCCCATTTTAAGCCTTAACGTGGAAATATAGTCCACCTAATGGTTTTTGATGGATTATATATCTTCAGTATGTGTAGATTAAGAATCCGGATGATGCCATCCTGGCACCCTTGGGGAAATTTAAATATTCAAGATGGTTGCCATGAGACCTTTTCTGTTTATTTAGTGGGGTAAAATATTTGACAGATTCTCTCGGACCTGGGTTTGAAGATGGGTTTTATAAGAATTTGACACACTGAATCCAATGAGCATGGATAGTCCCTCTGAAAGTAACGGCTTATTCCGCTAGGAGGCCAAATTCAAAATGGTGGGTTAGTAAGGCTGTGTAATTTATTGAAATATAGGTTTTTGGTGTATTATATATCTTCAATCTGTGCAGTTTCAGAATCCGGATGATGCCCTCCTGGCATTAAAAATTTCAAAATGGCCGTCATAAGGCATTTTCTTGTTATTTACTTTAACTTAGTGGGGTAAAATTCGGGACAGACTCTCTCGGATGTCTGCCGATTGCGAGTATTCCCGTGATTCAAGAGACAAACTCCTGAGGTTGCACAAGACAAATATGTGACAAATTTGCTTTCGACTCACGATGGTCTGATAGTTGATTGTGTTTGACTGTGTACACTTTGTGTCCCTATAAGAATATTAGGGGAATAATATCATCGGATTGGAACACTTTTTGCTTGAACATGTATTTATGTTTATATCTGAAGAAATTGACAATGAAAACCTATATTACACACCGTATAAGGGAACACCATGAGTTTACCTAAAAAAAGGAGCTATCATAATGAATTTGGCCCACTAGCGGAAGTAGTCTTCACTTTTAAGATGAATACCCAACTTCATTAGATTCCGCGGATCAATTTCTTACAGAAACCACCTTCATACCGAGGTCCAAGAGAATTTGTCCCGAATTGTATCCCATTGAATTACAGTAAATAACCAGAAAATGTCTCATTGCGGCCATCTTAAATATTTTAATTACCCTAAGGATGCCAAGGTGGCATCATCAGGATTCTGAAACTACACATATTCAAGATATATAATATACCCAAAACCTATATTTTAATATATTACACACTGGTTTCCAGCCAAAATAAGCCACCATTTTGAATTTGGCCTCCTAGCGTAATTAGCGTCACTTTTAGGGGGAATATCCATGCTCATTGGATTCAGTGGGTCGAATTATTAAAAAAACCCATCTTCAAACAGAAGTCCGAGAGAATCTGTCACATATTTTACCCCACTAAATAACCAGAAAATGCCCCATGGCGGCCATCTTGAATATTTAAATTTCCCCAAAGATGCCAGGGTGGCATCATCCGGATTTTTAATCTACACATACTGAAGATATATAATCCATCAAAAAACATTATGTTGACTATATTTCCAGGTTCGTCGACCTGCTGCCGGACTATAAGCATTTGGATACGGATTACATTGATAATGTACTCGGCATGGAAGATAATAGCCGTAAAAATTGTGATGTTCTTGATATGGGGGATAAGGCTGCTCACGAAAATGATTTAGATATTGATAATATTCTTAGTACTGTGGTTAATATGGAGGGTACTAGCCGTCCAAATTTTGATTTGAAATATAATATATACTCTGATATAAGTGACAGGACACAAGAACAAAGGCGCAAACCAATTCGAACTCAACTGTCATTATGGTGTAACGGTGATATATTTTAACGGTTTTAAAAATCGGATAAAAATTGTGACCTGTATAGGTTCCACACATGTTCAGTTTCATCAAAATGTGATTTCTGTATAACCCATGAAGTTACGATCCCATACACGCAGGGGGGGGGGGCCTAATGGTCTAGACTGCCGCGCTTCGACATCTAGCGGGCCGGTCACCTCTGGCTTGCGGCTGTGGTTTATATCCCTGGTGTGAGCGTATGTGGCATGGAGATAGGGGCGCCTTCTCAACTCCGGTTTCCTCCCACTGCTAAAGACCCCTACGCGCATGCGAATTGATGAAATAAAATTAAAACCATATGTTAGTCCCGAAATGACCTAGTTTGTGTTGAGTGGACGTTAAACTCCATTTCTCTCTCTCTCTCTCTCTCTCTCTCTCTCTCCCATACAAGCAAATATCGAAAGGAACCGAGATCTTTGGGATATATACATGTACCTATATTTCAAGTTATGATCTGTAGTGTCCACAAAGAGGGTGTACAAATGTGTGGGTATAAAAACGTATCATCGATCTAGTGCCGAACACACTATTAAACGGACAAGTGGCAAATAACTATGGCGGTATATTAGATTAAAAATTCTAACATGCTATCGTCTAATTTTTAACTTCCATTCATGTAATTTCTAACTTTTATTCATGTAATTGCTAACTTCTATTCATGTAACTTCTAAATTAACACAATGTATAATCCAACTTCTTTATTTGTTCAGTGTAAATTTTAATTCTGTTTCATCTTAATTATATTATTTAGACGAAAAACGCCTTCTTAGTTGATGCTTTACACGCTTAAGACGAACATTAACGAATTTAGAATGTTTACACTTATGCCTATACTAGCAACCGTCATTATGAAGTCGTTTAGTGTCGCCACTGCGTGCTACGTCTTCTTTGTTGATGCTTTTACACGCTTAGGATGAACATTAACGAATTTAGAATGTATACACTTATGCCTATACTAGCAATCGTCATTATGAAGTCGTTTAGTGTCGCCACTGCGTGCTCATTTGGTGATTGCGCACCTGGTCGGGGCCATTCTGTTGATATAAACGACTCGCTCTTCGTCTGGTTGATAGTTGGACGGAGAGCTGACATTTACTGAGATAGAAATGAGGTTTAACGACCATTCAACACAAACTAGGTCATTTCGGGACTAACGTATGGTTCAAATTTATTTCAATAATTCGCTTGCGCGTAGGATCTAACAGTAGAAGGAAAACGGAAGATCCGGAGAAAACCCACGGTGTTGGACAAGTGACCCTACTCCTTCTCACGTACAACCGGGGAATGGGAATCGGTGATGAAAATGAAAACAACATCGAACGTGATGTGGTTGGCATGGCAAATACTATTTCAAATATAAACTAAACAACATTTTTTCTTTTTTTTCTTTTTTTGAAATTTGAAGACACGTAAAGGATTTGGAGAATTTTATTTGAATTTTTTTACAGTTTAGCTGATGTTAATATTTATGTACTGTTGATTGGTATTCTTCTATTACTATACTCTAATACAATGTCACTTTGTTATGATAAACCTTGTCTTGAAATGGTTCAAAGATATAAATTTAAAGAAAATTATCCGCCGTTTCCTTGCATCTGTAGCCATTCCAAGAGCTATTTGGCTGATATTTTCGTCTAAGTAAACGTTCGGAACGAACATATTTGGGTCTAAGAAAAGGCACTTTCAGCAGTAAGAAAGGGCACTATCGAAAATGAGGGGGGAGGGGCGCCCCCCCCCCCATTGAATCCGCCTCTGCATTCCGCTAAACCATTCAACCTTACGAAGAGCGAGTCGTTTGTGTCAACGTAATGATCCCGATCATGTGCGCAATCGCCAAATTGAGCACATGGTGGCGACACCAAACGACGTAATAATGATAGGGAGAAGTCACAAAATTGTAAAATTGCTCGACGTTCTTAATTAACATATAAAGCGACAATGAAGTAGACATTTTTCTTCTTGATAGAAAAAAGATGAAACAGAACTAAAATGTACACCGAACAAATAAAGAAGTTGGATTATACATTGTCTTAATTTAGAAGTTACATGTATAGAAGTTAGAAATTACACGAATAATAGTTAGAAATTACACGAATAGAAGTTAGAAATTAGACAATAGCATGTTAGAATTTTGAATCTAATATACCGCCATATATAACGGACTTTTGTTACTATGAGGTGTTAAAGTAATTTCATGTAGCCCACTGTAATTTAATTTGCCCAGAGAATCAATTATCCCAAAATACATGTTCATTTTTCAGATAACTGTCTATTATTGGCAAACTTGTCCATTATTTTCAATAAATGTGAAAATTTTATACATAATAGAGGATTGTTTAAGAAAAGCGTGCATTCTCCTAAAAACATCAAAGGATGACGTCATATCTATGTTTTAAATGTAGTTATTAAGTTGTTTACAAATGAATTTGCATGCTCTGCATTGTTTTCTCAAGACCTAATAATCTTATGCCATAGTTAAACATCCTAGTGGCATTCGACTAAGATGTTTGTTGACAAATCTAGTTTAATTTCTTGAATGTCATTTTTCTTAAAGGGAGAAGTTGCAAGATATGAGCGTGAATGCCTCTGGTTGGTTAGATCCCGAGAAAGGACCAGAAAGGTTGAAACCTCTTGGTAGTCATGATTTTCTAACGACAAGAAGAGTTCGGGATTCAAGAGCTAAACCATATCACACTTTGTTTGCTTTGGACCAGCCCAGGTAAAAGCAATATTCATATTGTTAATACTTGTTTAATTTATTATGTCGTATATTTCAAAACTCCAAATAGGGATAAACGTTATAGAATAAAGTCTGACAACTAAGCTTTTGGTGGGCGTAGGTTTCGTTACCTTTGTGTATATTTGAATATATTTAATTTTTATACACCCACATTTCATTGTGGGCGTATTATGCCGTCACCCAACCTGTTGGTAGCGAAATAGGCTACATTTTATGACCAATTATTTTCAAGTTTGGTGTGAAGCATTGGTGTCATGAGAGGAGATCCGGAGTTAACCCCCACCCCCTTTCCGGAAAACCTTGTGACTCGATAAAGGCCGTAGTTTAATACGGATTTTTCTTTTTCAAATTTGGTTTCAAGCATGTGGATTATGATGACACGAACCCAGAATTTGTGGAAAGCATTTTTGAAATGGTGTAACGGTCACCATTTTGAATTGAAAATGAAAAATAGAAGCAATTTGAAGGGCCGGGACTTTGGAACACAATATTTCTCCTTCTAATTAAGCTAGAATGTTCAAACTTTGTGTAGACGTTCACTTGTTCAATGTCATGATTGAGTTCAAAGATGAGCATTTTCTGCCAAGGGTAAGCAGAGATAAGCACGCTGATTTGTTGATTCTTTAGGCCTCGATAACTTTGGTTATAATGAAGGGAGGGCGATGAAACTCTTGTCAATCGAGAGTCTAATAGCTAGCCTGTTGTGTGAAGTCATTGTATCATTTTTTTTTTAAATGTCCGGGGTAGCCGAAAAAAAGAGATTGAAAATCCAAAAAATCGTATTTTTACAAATTGGAGCATGTTTAGAGGTCTTTCTCGTAAAGTCAACATGTGTTTCCTGCAAATCGGATTTCTCAGAATATAACCATAGAATGTTTCTGAAACTTTGACCTACCCCACCAAAAAGGGTGGTGAGTAGTGATTAAATATATTTCCAAAACGTTTTAATCATTCGAAATCACCGAATTTTACGAACGAATGAATTTGACCTGCATTACTGTAACTCTGTGACTATTTAACCTATTTTACTAATTCTTTTTTCTGTGAGTACCTTGACAAAAATTATTTTCAACTGCAGTTTCAGATTTTCAAATTTCGAAAATTAGTCGCTGTGATTTCGAACCGGAAGTTGAGACCAACTTGACAACTTCTTTAATAATTGTACGATTTTCATGACATTTAGTATGTAAGTAGATCTTACCGATGCAACTTTAAAGATGTCATTAGAAATTTTTAAAATTATCTGCCCTTGGTGAAATTAAGGATCAAATTTTTAAAAAAAATCGAAGAAATATAGGTCAGAATGACCTGATTTTTTATTTGGATACTAGATAAGTAAATACTGATTCGTACACCAAATATTGAGTTTGTGACTTAAACCGGAAGTGCCGCCGTCTTGAAACGTGAAACATCATTAAGGCTTTTGCGATATTTTATTTACAGACCAGACATGGGAGTTACATTTTCGGAATCCTTGAAGGAATGCCTAAAAGTCTATGTGATCACAATTTTGATTTCGGTCACGTGATGGTCACCATTTCGAACTGGATATGAGAAAATCGACATAAACGTGAAAAATCGACATAAACGTGCACGTAAATGAAAACAATAGGCCGTAGTTTGGAGAATATGTCTCCTATTTCCAAAATGAATACATTTCTGGATAGCCGGGATCAGGGTCGAAATATTGCTATTTGAAAATGCCACATTTTCGAATTTTGTCTTTGATGTTTTTCGTGCCGATAAAGTTGTTTACGAGTGAAAAATCATAACACCTTTGCTATATAAATTTTACTGATTTTTTTTTCTTGATGAGATTATTTACATGACATGTGACATGACAGGAAGTGACTTTGAATATGAAAGCTTTAATATCTGCTTTGCAGATCTAGTTCTTATTATTCTTTTGTTTTGAGTAGATCTCAGCAACTGCTTGTCGCATCGTTACGATTTCTTCGGTTTTACTGGGAAAGTGGGTGTGACTTAGAGGATAAAGCTATTTTGAACGTTCTGCGACTATGCGAAATGTCCAAAATCACCGAAGTTATCGTTTTTAAAAATATTGCAGTAATTTTAACAATAATCATGGGATTTTAACTTTCGATACATTTTGGAATAGCCGGAGATAGGGCACATAGCTACGCAACTTTCGATTTTTGATTTTCGGCAAATCTTCGAAGATATTAGGCGCCAAATTTTGAAAATTTAAAATTTTAAAAAAAACTTTTTTATTTATGAATATTTTTTAGTCGTCTTTTACACAGAATTAAAGAGTCATCTGACTTGCGCAAAAATGTTAAAAATTTTTGTCTCAGTAATTTTCCTTGGCCGCCATTGGCTAATTCAGTATTTCAGTCCTAGATTATTTTTTTATTGTTCGATTTGTATAAAACGAAGTTCATATGCTTCGTTGTCTCAATTGTCATTTTTTTTGTTACCGATAGTTTTATCTGTCGGCACCGAAAGTGGAATAATTTTACCAAAAACTACAATTTTGACAGTTAGTTACAATCTTCGAAAACAAATATTATTGTTTTGAAAAATTATATGACTCAAAGAGTGTGTCCTTTCAAGGCGCAAAAAATGGCGGAAGCAGTTTTTTTAATTTCTATTTCATTTTCTAGCAAATTGGATTAAGAGGTGAAAAAAGGCGTAAAATTGACCTATTTACAACCCATTCAGGCTTTTCAGATTTTAAAATATTTTTACATAACTTTTATAAACTTGTAGCTATAATCTATACGAAGAGAATGTATGTGAAAATTAGTTTGTAATATAAGCAGTTGCCGAGTAAAGGGCAGTTTTGCATAAGTCACTGTTTTCGTAATTTTGCCTGTAAAATAGTCAATTATTAATGGATATTCGCAAAAGTGACATCATTTGATTCAAAAAGCAAGTATGCTTCATATCAAGTTGATTATAATTTAAAATTGACACCGGAAGTGACACCATTTGGTCAAAAACTGCATTTTTAACTTTTAAATCGATATTTTTTTCAACCAAGAATTATTTAATATGTAATAATAATATTAACTTTTGGTTTAAATTCACATACTAACAAAACTCATACGGTCATAGTGATATCATTAAATTGTTTCTTACTTGTTCGGTTGCCGAAATATATAGGCGGTTTTCTAAAAGTCACTTTTGTAGGTTTTTGGCCCATAAAAGTGTCAATTATTATTCGATTTTCATAAAATTTTCACCCTTTGAAGCCCAATGTCATAGAGGATGTTATATAACTAATTTAACGTTTTTAGTGTCACCGGAAGTAATGCCGAGAAATAGCCGATTTTCTACAAGTCACTTTTCAAAGTTTTGGGTCTATAAAAGTGGCATATATTATTCGATTTGCATAAAATTTTCACCATGTGATGCCTTTTGCCATTTCTGATTTCATAAAAGTAATTGAACATTTTCATTATCACCGGAAGTACTGTACACTTACATGCAACAAATGTATAAAATGAATTGATATTGCTGGGTTTGGTTGATTCTGTATTTATTTTATTTGATGTGTGCAATGCTTATGTGGAAATCAGTTTATTGGTTTCTTTGGTACCGGAAGTGACATATGTTCAAGGGTAACGTGGCAACGAAAGTGACACAAGTTCAAAGGTAACGTGGCACCAGTGAAGCCCGTCATTCCTGCATGCAGGTCTAGTTCTTATCATAATCATCATCATTATATGAATACCGTGGCAACATAGATCGTACCTACAGTTCTATGGTGGCAATTTGTAAATTGTGCGCAGAACTACGAAATGATGTTTTATTTTATTAGTTGAGCCAAGTGAACGTCCGCGAATGTCCAGATCTATTGAGTTTTCGCTAAAATTTTGAACATTGCTCCTGAAATGAAAGTTTTGCTTTTTATTGAATATAGTGTCATCCAGGTGATAAATAAAGAAATAAAATATATTTTAAAAATAATCTAGGACATCTGATGCCGATGGGATTTTTTTTTTTTATTTAAAAAAAGGAAAATATGAGATTTTCGTAGTAGCAGCGATTAAAAAAAAATATAATTATTTTGTTTACAAACTTTGTTTGGGGAAGTTTTCAAGACTTTCACTTATTTGTCCTTAATATAATTAACCAACTAGTTCGGGGGTTTTAAGCGTGTTTTTTGATAAAAAAAAAGAAACATAAACTGATATTGCAAGAAACTTTCGCTTTATTCTGTACATCTGAGAACACAATGTCGTCCTACTTAATTAAATCTGAGGGGGTGAAACTGACAGATAACAAAACAACTAAAGGCCAGTGAGTACATGTCTGTGACTAAACACTCAACTGCAATAAGCAGGCTTACTCCCCGCGATATTTTTCGTACAAAGCCACATGTGTGTCTATATAATTTACGCAATTTCTATAATAATTAAATAAAACAATAATTTGGAAGTTCGCTAAAAAGACGGACCTTTTAATTATTACATAATAAAAATATCAGTACTAATAAATTAAGTGAATGGACCCGCCGGCTTTTCGGCCTCAAGCTTCGAGTGTTCGACCATCGACGTCTTCATTAAATTATTTTACACAATTATCATGATTATACTATATATATAAATTCAATATTTCACTTATAACTTATCATGCCTACTTATGAACTGATAATCCACCCCCTTTTCGCCTGACATTGAATTAACCCAAACAATAACAACTTTCCGACATGTTGGTATATTATGCTAACTCAGGCTAAATCTTCCCCGTTGTAAAATGGCTGCCAACCTCCATAGCCGGCACGTGACCACCATACACTCTAGTCAATATATACACCTCCATGATTTGTACTTGTCATCCGTTTTTAAGAATAGTTGTGACGGCTATTTAACTTAAGAATAGTTGTGACGGCTATGTAACTTAAGAATAGTTGTGACGGCTATGTACATGTGTATAACGATGCATTTTGTTTCTTTGTAGAAAAACCATTCCAGAATCATCACATTCCATTCCATTCTATTCATTCATCACTCTGTTCACCCTAGATTAGATTATATCAACGTATAATGGTTAAGAATGTGTGTAATTTGTACTGATAACGAAGTAATAAATGCTTATAATAAACAAAATAATGAGTTTAGCACAGAATGTTCTAAAAGAGGGACGCCCATAGCTTTGCAGCTATATAGCTCAGTGACCAGTTGGCGGATTATTGTCTGTCAGATCGACTAATGGAGTGGTTATTTCGTGATCGTAAGGTTAGGCAGTTTTTGGGAGATTGAAGGGTACAAACGCTCAATACACTCTGCAATTAAACGACGGAAATGGAAGTTGCCAGAAAATAATCCATGAATTTACTTAGGTTCCAGTATGCATGCTAGATGGACAGTAATTCTTATAATAATCCCTCCTTCTGTCAACTTACCAAAAAGATATGGCTTCTATACAAATAGATTCTTTATATCTTATAGTAAGTGCAGGAGGGTTGCACCACACACAATTTTACACAAAAACAAATATATGGACAAGACATCATACTCAAAAACCACAAACATAAACAAATCAAAGAGAGTGAATGGATCCGGGGGCTAGCCGTAAGCGTCCACTGCGCTGTACAGTCCCGGGCCTGTGGTGACACAGACTTCACTCATATTTGAAAACAACTGGGAATGCAACCCAGAGAAATAATTATATAGTGTCAGCATGAGTCATGTTCTATTATATGTTGTAAGAATTACGAATGCAAGCATATTGTTGTATAAATTCCGCTACACAAGTAACCACATAGTTAAATGTATCAGAAGTAGGCCTAGTTCAAAACCAAATCAATAAAAGGATTGAAGTATATAAATGCATTTAGGACAAACATTGCAATCGTCACAGAAACAAAAACACAACTGGATACAAAGAAGCAAAGGAAAAGACTATCTAGGGAGACAGCCGTCTGCTGACTGAGTGGTGTGACGTGAATCTGCCGTAATAGTTGTTATGACGTCGTGGTTTAGAAGGTGCAATTTCCCGATAAAAGGGCGATAATCTAGATAAAATTACTTTAAAATATAAAAACTATTAGTTTTAAAGACTATGCAATTGTACAAACCATAGTATAATTATTATATAATGTCCCACGTAAGAAATGCAAAACAGGAATGCTAAAGAAATCGTAAGTTATTAGTGTATTCATGAAGGCCTAAAAATAAGGGCAATAATCCAGATAGGACTAGACATCTAGAAGCAATTTATATAGAATCATTATCCAATATGTAGTCAGTAATATCATTATAAGAAATGTAAAACTTATTATGTTGAAGAAATGGAAGTTTTGAAATTTCTTTCAAAATGCGTAATTGTGTACCACCTTTGGCCGTGCACTTAAAATTAAGAGTTTTTATTCGGGAAAGAAATAGTTCTTTATTGTTGCATATTTTTAAAAATCGTAATGCCTGTGAATAGAAAACATTGTATAGTGTCGTATCTGGTATGTTACTATGAGCTGACGGTTATTTTACTACTTCAAAACCAAATTTGTCCGTTTTATCGAATATACCGACATTAAATTTATTATTAATCATATTGATGTCCAAGTCAAGGACAGATGCATTTATAGTGCCCGAATTTTCTTTATTTAATATAAGTTCAGGAGGATATATTTCATCTTTGTATTTATTGAAATTACCATTATCATTGATTGGTGTTATGTCATCAATGTAACGGAAGGTATAATTTAGACTTTTTGCTACCTTGTAATCTGTTTTTCTTTTATGGTCTTGAAAGTCGAATTCGTATTTATATAAATGTGCATTTGCCATAAATGGGGCGGGGTCAGTTCCCATTGGTAAACCAATAGTTTGTTGTATAATCTGATCCCCAACCTCAAATATGGCATTGTCAATGAGAAAATGTATAATATTTTGAAATTTTTCTTTATCGAAAACTACAGTATTGGCATTGCGCCGTTTTATGATCCATCTTGCATCTTGTGAGTAGATGGCCATCAGATTTCTGCCTTTTCCAAAAGCACCATTAAAGGCCTTATCCACGAACCAATCCAAATTCTTTTTAAGGTCTGCATGTTGTAGCATAGTATATAAAGTAGAAAAGTCGAAAGTTTCTATTGATTTTGCATTGTCTTTATGATTGATTTTATCTAAAGTGTCTACTATTGGTTTATTTTTATCAATTATGAAAAAGCTATTAATCCCAGTATAATTGCGAAGTGTTTTGCACCAAATGGCATGTTGGGCCTGGCATAATTTAAGTCCTTTCGTAATAGTCACTGCTAGAGGTTTTGTCTGGCAGATGCTGAAGGAAATTATGTATCTGAATTTTACTGGATTTTTATGAAATTTCGGTATAGAATAAATATATGGAAGGGCATCTACTTTTACATTGTCTTTTATATCATTACTCCTGTTAAACGAATATTGATTTTGTAAAATATCTAGTTTAGATAATTCCGTAATACATTTATAAGTGTTATTATTGGTGTTAGGCCAAAGTCCAACTTCGGTAAGGATATTTTTAATATAGTACTTTTTACAGATAAAGGCAATGTTATTGCTGGCCTTATCGACAGGTGTTAGAACAAATTTCTCTTGAAGAGCAGAAAGGCATTCAGCTGCAGATGCATTTTTTAGGACTTCGGGTGGTGGATGTCTTGGGTTGTTTTTAATATGTTTGATTCTCTTTGATAAGAGGTCAAAAACAGTGTTTCTCCATTCTCCAAAAGATTCTATAGGTCACGAAATTTATCTGACCAAGCTACTATGCATTTCCGGATTTCTGATTTTAGATTATTATGTAATTTTTTGAAGTTAGTTTTATTAGGTTGTTCTCGAAATTGTGGTCCAAAGCGAAATAGTTTTGTAAGATTATTGTCTTCAACAATATCGAAGTTAATACAATGTTTGGAGATGTAATTTAATTAGTTTGAATATGTTTAGTCCAAATCAAATCTGTACCGGAATGTATCTGTACACCGGAATGTATCTGTAAAAGAAAATTTCGATGTGTATATGTTACAGTCAATTTGTGTAATCGGTTATTTCGCGTAATGACTAAATGAATCAGTCATTTCACGAAAAGCCTGTGAGCACCAGGCAATACGTGTAATGACTGAAAATTCCAGACATTACATGAAATGACTAAAAATCATGGGCAGACATTACGCGAAATGACTGCTGAAGTACTGTCAAACCACGAATATTCACCGTAAAACATTTATTGACTTAACATCCAACGTTAAATCATATTTTGTAGAATAATATAAATTCCCTCGAAACGAAATATTAATTTCATCAATTTAAAAAAAAATCTTGACTGGTTCATCACTTAAGTCATTTTTTTTGTGTATAACAGACTGCTATGACAATGACTGGAGCATTTGAGTTTGAGTTTGAAACATTTGCATCTATTCGTCCCACATCTCGTGGAACCAGCACAATTACACCGGGCATACCCCTGTCCACCGCAGCCGGATTTTTTAGGTACAGCCTGACGAAGTGTTACCGTACTTGTTTGTCTACATCAGATTTAGTAAGTAACTGTTTGGGACACAAATCAACCTGATAGGATTGTTCTTGTTTTATTAAGTTAATGAACTTGTAAATATTAGGATGGCATGCTGTCATTTTATTCAACTTAGAATGCCAACCTTCTACGTGGTTGATAGTACGGGGCCCTGTTGTGTCAAAATGGTTCCACACATTACGGTCATTGTTATCAACCCACTGCTCCGTCATATAATCAGCGAACCGCCCTACAGCTTCCGAAGCAAAGAAACAAAAATCCTCGATATCACACATTCTTATCAGTGGCAAAGCTGATGCGTGGCGTACAAATTGTCTTATAAGAGGGTTGTCCCGGAATAATGTCTGGAGTCCACAACGTTGAACAGCTTTCCAAATGGCCTGGCGAAAATGAAACATGCACCCTTTAACACCAGAATTAAAAACAATCCTTGCGGCATTTTGTGCTGCGGTCTCAAAATCGGTAAATATTGTTGATAGGTTCAAATTTAAACCAATGTTACGGGTTCTATCTAATATTATCTGAAACATTTGTTCGTAGGTATCCTGTCGCTTATTTGCTAGCAAAGCATACACGAGTTGATACATATTTCCATCTATCATTGAATGAATTGTATATATCTGGTAAAAATGCTGTGGGCAAATACAAAATGTTCTGTCACAAAAATACGAATCACTGCCAGCGAGAAATCGTAGATTTTCATCTGTTGCAAATATGCACATATTTCTGTCTGAAAAAAGCAGGAACCGGTCACCATTAGCTGTAGTTTGGTATGATTCTGTAAGTTCTATGTCCTGGCGTTCTTTAGGTAATGTTGGTATAATATTTGATCGTGAGCGGTATAAGGCGGAATGGATGGAACAAAAAGTTGGCACAGACTGTATAACTTCAGTAACTTCCTCAGTTCGTAGACCTGAAACAATATAAACAAATAGACATATAGAACTTACTCAATAGAAATAATATCAAAACATTTTATTTTCAGTTTGGCAATAAGGTTCAAGATTAAATGGCGTAATTTACTTACTAGTTATTTGTTCTTGATAAATACTTGGCATTGGTCTGTGGTCAGTTTTTACCAAATCCATCATGGATGACAAAAACGTATCAACTTTAATCTTTACATTATCTGGTTGATGATTGTGTTCGGATCCAACAGTGAGAACATCATTTTTGGTGTTTACAGTAGCTGGACAAGTTTTTGTTGAACATTTCCAATGGACGGCATTTGGTCTGCTTGACTTTATACTAAACTTGTAACCATTGTGTATTAAATATTGGCCACCTCTTTTATTGGAGATAAAGCCAATATTAACCTGAACGTTTGCCATTTTAAAATAAATATAATTTCGACACAGATCGACCATCTATTTATATTAATATAGTGAATTGAATTCATGTTTCATTAATTAGTTGGTTAATAAATTTTATTAAGAGTGATTAAGAGCTCATTAACGCTGAACACTAGTGAACAGTTCTTGAGTGACTACTTTTAAACAGACTATAGTTTTAAGATCAATCAAAGGATTAACAGTCTGCCGACTAAGTGGGAACACACCGTTGTCTCCAACCTGTGGCTAGTTCCACTTGTCTTCTCTTGACCATACGCTGAGCTTGTATCATCTGAGCAGAGCTGGAACCATTTCTTTCTCACGGGATGTTTGGCAAGCGGGCATTGAGTAAATCGGAGGGACTATTCCCCTGTTCAATTTGGCTAACTGAAGGTTCAAGGTCAAAATTCAGACTGGTAGTTTGTGACGATTCCTGACTGGTTGTAAGTGTCGGCTCTTGACTGGTAATTGGTTTCGGACTGGTAGCTTGTCGCAGTACCTGGCTGGTAGTTTGTGTCAGTTTCGGAAGGTAGCTTGTGACGGTATCTGGCTGGTAGTTTGCGCCGGGTCAGGATTGATGTTTGAGTCTTGCAGACTGGAAAATGCTAACAATAAATCATCCCCACTTTGCATCTGTTCAATAACCTCGGTGGGCAAAGATAATGATGTTAAGCCAACTTTAGCTTCACATCCAAACATAGCAGTATATAGGGTTCGTTTGATTCCAGAATGCAGACTGGAATGTTTCTTGAATTGTACAAATTTTATGCCCACAGACCAATCGTTTGTGTTATTACCTCCCATCCAAGCAACAAGCATATCCTTTATGTCACCATTTGCCAGTTCCACAGACCCTTGACTTTGAGGGTGTCGAGGTTTACCATGAACCCCAGCAGCACGTTTTGAGCTTAATGCTCACAGAATAACAAATTTGGTCAAGTGATCTTGAAGACCATGATCCACTTGAATGAATTTTGGGCCATGGATTGCATATCAATCAGATCAACTTGGTTTAAACAATATTTATTTCTATTGTATCATGATTAATTACAATACTGATATGATGGATCTGAAAACAAGCTATATAAATTGATCTCAACGTAAACTGAAAATTTCAATAACATTGCTAAAATGTACAATTTTCAAAAGTATTATATGTTACATTTTTACAAATATATGAGTAAATAAATAAATAAATCATCTTCATGATCAGCACCATCTTCATCAACGTCATCATCATCATCATCATCATCATCATCATCATCAATATAAATGAATTGTAAATAATTATCTTCATCACATATCACCGCCGCCTGCCAGTTACGTTATCTATTCAAAGCGCTTGGTTAGTTTTAAATACTTGTGAACTTTACTAAAAATCACTTCATTGTACGAGTTACTTTCATTGGGATTGCCATATAGGAACGCTTTTGTATATTTCGATTTGAATGGGAGGGTATTTAATGTTGAGATACGCTGAGACAAATAATTTGGACAATAAAGGAAATAATGGTCACTGTCTTCTTGGGTATGACCACATCTGCATGTCGGATTATTTGAAATATGCATTAAACATCTATGGAAGTTTAGAGCACTTTTACAATTACGAAGTCTGGTATGTACAATTTGAAATTTACGTTCTCCATAGTAATAATATTTGGGTATTTTATGATCGTTCATGCTTAACTTAATTTTGAAATTTTGAATAGTAGGGGCGTTTTGCGTATCGTAAGAAAGGTTGTTCCAGAGGTCAACTGTTGAAGGCAAAAATGAGTTTTTGTAGTAATTGGTGTAAGAAGCTATATTTTTCAATTCATTGTTATTACGAACAGGGTAAGGATTTACTTCAGAAATTTTAGGTAGTACTAGTAGGCTTAAGAAAGAGGGAACCAATTTATTGACCATTTTATACATAAGAATAAGTTTGTGTCTTATACGTCTTGTTGATAATGGGTTATATCCAGATTCATAGTATAGTACGTTATAGGAAGTGCCTCGAACTGTTATCGTTCTCAGGGCGTCAAGATGGAGATTTTGTAATTTTGATGACTCAAATTTGCTACAGTTGTCCCAAACGACGTCAGCTTAGTCAAATAATGGCAATATAAATGAGTTGTAAATAATATCTAAAGACTTACGAGAAATAAGATATTTTAAGCCACGGAGACAGTCGATAGAGCTTTTAACTTTACATATTCAATATGGTTAACCCACTGACAATTACTTTGTAAAAAAAGACCAAGGTGTTTATGATATATCGTTTCCTTAATTCTTACATTGTTAAAATTTAATTGAAAAGAGGTTTGGAATTGTTTTCTAGAGAATGTCATGAAAATTGTTTTTAGGGGGTTAAATCTTACTTTCCATTTAGTCGACCAGCTGTTTATCAAATTGAGATCTAAATTCATTACATTTTCACATTCATCTGGATTTTCAATCGTTAGATACAACGACGTATCGTCTGCAAATAAACGTATATTATAATTGATATTTTCAGTAATGTCATTGATATATATATATAAGGAAAAGAAGTGGTCCCAATACTGATCTTTGGGGAACACCTGTGGTTACATTATTTAGATTAAAGCTTTCACCTTTAATAACTACTGATTGTTTTCTATTCGTCAAATAATCTAAATTAAGCGTTAAAAGTTTACCTCGGATACCGATACAACTCAGTTTGTGAATCAGACCCTTATGCCACACACGGTCGAAGGCTTTACTAATATCACAAAATATGGCTTTAACTTCTTTACCGTTATCGAGGGCTTACGAAATATAATCATATATATCAATTAATTGATAAATAGTACAGTCATTTATTCTGAATCCCGATTGGAGAGGGCTTAATAAATTATTGGTTAATAGAAAATTGTGTATATCTTTGTAAATTAGTCATTCAAAGACTTTTCCGAGTAGACTTAATAATGATATAGGTCTATAATTCGCGGGATCGTGAGTGTCACCTTGTTTAAAGATTGGAACTACGATAGCCTGTTTCCATATGTTTGGAAATACAGTTGTATTGTGTAGGAAATTAAACAATGCGGTAAGGGGCTGGCACAATTTTTCAAAATAAAGTTGTTAACTCTGTCAGGTCCACTGGCTTTATTTGTCGAAAGTGAGATCGCGCACCTTAGCCGTTGTGTAAACTGGCTGCTCAATTTCAATCGGATTAGCATAGAGTTCCGGTGGCACATCGTTTGCACCCTCAAGATGAGGGTTAAAAATGTTAGTTTTATCACAATCACCATAAAATAGTTTATCATTGACTTTCAGTGTAGGGATTTCCGTGGAGGATTTGCCAGTATGAAAGACAAGTGTCCACCAAACCCTTTTATCGAATCTATCAGAGTTAATTTTGTTATCAATGTTATCGTAGTATTCCTTCTTACATTTTCTTACTTCATATATGACAAAATTTAAGTTTTCACGAAATAATTTCCATGTATTAGGACTATTTTGGATTTTAGCACTGTTATGAATTTTATTACGTTTGCGAATTATACGTCTTAGGTAACCGTTCATCCATGGGACATCGTTTGGTCTTATAACAACATCTTTATGGGGTACAAATTTATAAACTCCTTCAATAATTTTATTTGAGACACACTCTGCTACTGAGTTTGGAGAACTGACATTATTAAATAAAACATCCCAATCAGTTTCAAGATAGAATTTGTTCAAACATGTAAAATTTGTATGCTCATAATTCCAAATGGTACGTCTAAAACTTTTACATGATTTTAAGTTAAAAGCTAAATCTAGTTTTACTGGACAATGATCACTTAAGTTGCATTCGAGAACTTCGGTTTGTTTTATAAAGGCAGGACACGTAACAATAGCAAGATCTAAAAGTGTAGCCGAATTAGGAGTAATACGTGTGGCATGTTTGTGTAAGATTGAACCGACGTATGATATCATGGATTTTACTGGTATTATTGGTTAAAAAATCAATGTTAAAATCACCAAGGAAGATACATGGTTTGTTTGAGTCAATAGCTAAGACTCAACTTTCTTCTAATAATTTCCAGTATGTAATAGTCGACGTTGATTTTCTATAAAACGCGTCTATTAAAAAGGAATTTTGGTGTTTTGTTATTTCTACCCATGTGGCTTCAAGATCCAGAACTTCAAAGTCTTTATGATGTTTAAAATAAATAGATTCTTTAATATAAATAGCAACCCCGCCGCCAGTACCTGTGTTACGATTGCATAATACGGGTGGGTGATAGCCTTTTAATTTTAGCAATTCAGTGTCGTATGAATTAGGAATCCAAGTTTCAGAAAAAGTTAAAACATCTGTTCCTGAAAATTCAGGTAGGATAAGGTCTAATTTATTTGGGAGACTACGCACATTAAGATGGATGATAGAGAACGGCAGACCAGGATTGCTTTCCACATCACAACACATCGGGATTAGTGAACGCAATTTAGGTATCTTGTAATGTAATAAGGTATAATAAAATTTAGTTTTCAAATAGAAAAAGTTGGACCGTACAGTTTCATTAGTAAACGTATTATACTTAGTTAGAAAGTAGGCGAAAACTATTCATTTAAATCTAAATATCATATAACCAGTAACAATAAAATATATCAGGTATTAGTGATTTCATGATAAATGCGATGACGAATGGCAATACAATAATAATAGTGACGATGACGATGATAAAAAAAACTGCTGAAAATAATAATAATAGAGATGATATTAATAGAAATGAGCCTATATACATATAGTGATGGCAAGTATATACAGATTGTAGTATGGGAATGAGCTGTGGACTAGACATGGGCATGACAGGGGTGGGACATTAATCGACCTAGATCAGATCAAGAATGGGGAGTGGGTGCATAGCAAACTTATTACATCAACGTTTTCTATTGATTACAGATTTTAGAATCAATCATAGTATTCGAATCAACGAAAAACCGATTGACCTTCTGTACAGTTGTTTATTTGAGAACTTTTCCTGGTCAATAACCGAATTCCAATAGTCAGGGCTTGTTTTACGAGCATGTAAGCGAGACCACGTGACCATAGTTTACGTACATTGCAAACGACTAGGTGCTGTCCTAGAATATGTAAGCTTCCTTATTTTATGAGGTAGTCAATCATATTAATGGCATATACATGTACTACAATACTATGATGTGGAGGGGCATTTCGTTGTGAAATAGTTCATCTTATCTATGGATGACTCCAAGATTCCAAAATACATAGGTTGTCTTATACATTATGAAATAAGCAATCATATCAGTTGATCAGTCATGTAACTCCATGCACAAGAATACATCGGCTTTCTTACATCTATGCATAGGAATCATATCAGTGGGTGGCTCATATATCTAGGATGTATATAGACTGTCATGTAATTTATGAAAAGATCAGTTCTATCTATGGATAACCACTTTTACTAGTAGAGTTTGAATATATAACTCCTTTAGCCATAGAGTAATCAGTCATATCAATGAGTGACTTTAAATACTGGAATATGTAAACTTGCTTTTGATTATGAAGTCATCAACCATATCAATGAGTGACTCTAAATATCGGAATACATTTGTCAACTTTCTTGTGATTATAAAGTAATCAATCATATCCATGGGTGACTTCATCTAATGGAATACATAATCTATGAAAAAGCATTGGGTGGCTCTATGTACTCCATATACTAGACAGTGTAAGCTTTATTTTAAATAGTAAATAATCAATAATATCAATGGATGACTCCGTATACTAGATTGTTAAATTTTGATATTAAAAATCAGTGGATGGCTCCCTATACTAGAATACATTAAATTTCTTTTGATTCGGAAATGATCATTCAGATCTATGAATGACTTCATATAATAGGATAGATAAACTTTTATTTTGATTAATATAATTAAGAATCTTGTCAATGCACAACTCCATATACCAGAATGTAAAAGACCTTTCACTGAATTGTGAAATAATCAGTCCTATCTTGGATAAGTCGTATACTAAAATATATAGTATATACAAACTTTCCTGTAGCAGTAGGGAAGTCAACCATATCAATTAGTGGCTCTAAATACTGAAATATTTAAACTTTCTTTTAATTATAAACTATACAAACACAATAACCGTTATTTTAATTCTGACATAATCAATCATGACGGTGTTTGAGATGATCAACCAGATCTATGGATGATTCCATATACAGTATTAGGATATTTCATTTAATTATACAATAATCAAATAATCAATCATACTAGAATATATAAACTTTCTTTTTATTTAGAGATGATCAGTTATATCTTTGGAGAACTCCATATACTGGTTCAAAAAATTACAATCTTTCTTTAAGTTATGAAATAGTCAACCATATCAAGGAGTGGCTTCACTATGTATACTGTAGTATTTAAGTGTCTTTTAATTATGAAATAAAATAATCAATCATGTAAATGGATGAACCCATGTTCTCGAATGTATAACCAGCATTGTATTATAAAATAATCCGTTATATCAGTTGATGACTCCACATTCTATTACATGTATATATACCCTTCGTTTAATTATGCAATAATATCTAATAAAGTGTATTACGTACTATCATGTATTATTTCCTTTAATTTGAAGCAGTCTATCACATCAACAATGATTCTATATACTAAAATGTATAAGCTTCCTTTTAGTTGTGAAATAATCAATCATATCTATGTATGACTCCATGCATGAGAATATAGGATTTTAAGAAGACTTCATACTCTAGAATGTATAAGCTTCCGTTTAATTATGTAATAATCAACCATATCAATGTGATAATTAATCACTACTAGAATACATAAAATTTCTTATAATATTGAAGAAGTCAGTGACATCGATAATGACTCCATATTCTACAATATCAATGAATAGCTCCATATCCTAGAATGTTTCAGCATTCTTGTAACTTTGAGATAACCATTTCTCTAAATGACCCCAGTGATATTAATGAATGACTCCATATCCTAAAATATCAATGAAAGATTGTATATCCTAAAATGTTTCAACTTTCTTGTAACTTTAAAATAATCTCTAAATGACTCAATAGACTAGGATGTATTTTGAAACTTTTATAAGACTTTAATCGGCCTGACGTATTTGTTAGTATAAGTGGACCAGGAACCGTTATACATGTGCGTTCACGCGTTGTGTCAGTAGCTGCACTATGTAAACAACATACCTGCTGCAGTATTTAATCTTAGTAGAATGTTAAAGAGAGCACGTGTGGCCTTGTCGTGGTTAAATAATTATATGATTGACACACCTAACTATTAAAAAGGTAATCCAATTTATGCTAATAATAATATTAATACACATTTTAGTAGGTAGGATTTTAAAGTTCCATTGTCGAGATATTTAAATAAGAATCTTCACCTTTCAGTGGGTCTGTAGTAGCATCGCCTACTTTGGTAAATCTCATTTTTATCTTTGTTGCATCACAAACTGCCTCAAACTCGTTTATGTTTCTCACTAACTTTGTTGATCCATCTCGGGTTTTTATGAAGATGATCCCATCGCTACACCATGTTTGCGAAATTTTAATTGACGGGCTTTAAACGCAAGGGTTGATCTTAGTTTTTTTTAGATCATCATTAATAAAAATTCTATTTCTCTTCAACAAGAGGTACGTGAGACAAATCGTTATCATCAGTGTCGTTTTGTTTCCTAGGTCTTCAAGGACGTTTCTTCTCGTAGGTCATTATTAATGGTATTACCGGTAAGACCCGCATTTGTTTTTGTTTTGGGGGACCGTATATTTTTTTTAGCCTTTTGGCATTTTTCATAAATGCCTGCTTGGTGTAATAAGACTTAAACCTTACAATAATTGGTCTAGGGTTTGAAACAGAATCATATGCACCAGGGGGGGCTTACCCTATGACTCCGATTTATGTCGTCTCTGGTTATTGCAACATCAATGATTTTACCTGTTTCAATAACAAGCTGGTCTGTGTCTTCATTTTGAGTTTCGATAATTCCAGGGATGCGCACCCCATCTCTCCTGCCATACTGTTCAAGATCGTCACATTTATTGTAGATTTCGCTGATTTGGGCGTTCTTCTCTAGAAGTTCTTTCTCCAATCGATCTACCTTATTTTGTAATTTTACCACAGCATCAGCCACCTGGGGGCTTATGATCTTCGCTAGTGTATTGGCAATTTTAAATACAGCCCTTTCATCCTGGAGCACCACGAGAAATCGGTCGATTAATTTATCCTCCATTTCAAAGTCTAGTTCGTCACCAGAATCAAGCTCAAAATCAAAAGTTTTTGACTTTTGGGGGTTTGTAATACTCGAGGCCGATGTAAGTCTCTTCCTCAGTTTATCAAATGACATAATCACACTTATACATATGTCTTACAATGGTTACAACACTTAGCAGTCCTGTTTACAACACAAACAAGAGATGAAACACCGCAAGTGAGAGATAGTTATGATAGCGTCCCTAGTTACAGAGTCCAACCCACCTTACTCATCAATCAGCAGTAAGCAAACAGTAGGCAATCATTTTTCATATCAGTAACAATATAATATATACTAATTTCTAGATTAGAGCATTATAGCACTAATATACTGTATACTAAATCCTCATTCTCGAGATGATTAAAGGTTGGTCAGAGAGGCTCACACACACAGCCTACCACTTGCCGATCAACTTGTGCACGTGAGGCGAATTCTTTTGTTGGAATGGGACGTACGACCACACCCTGGGTCCTTGGGCGCTTGCGTTTCTTCTGGCATTCCTGGCAGAAGGATTTGAACATTTCAAGAGTCTCGCGAGTGATGTTGGCATACCTTTTGTTGACCTCTTTGGCCATTCGATCACGTCCACCATGGCCTTTGGCTATGTGAGCTCGCTTGACCACATCGTACGTGTCTTCTATACTGACATAATATACTGGATCCTCATCTTAGGTGGCACGCTTTTTCTCAACATCACCACATGATAAATTTTTAAAAACTATATTTAAAAAATACTTAGACCATGCATATATGTAATGCATGAAAAATACGCCCCGGACCCACCCTATATTCAAAAAACGCTGACAGAACAAAAACATGTCAAACTAGATCTGCCAGGCAGAGAGGAAAGCTTTCATTTTCACGGCCACCTCCTGTCGCATTTCATGGGTTATATGAAGAATCTTAACAAGAAAAATAATTATTAAAATCGGTCAAGAACCTGTGAAGTTATAAGCTAAATATAGCGAGAAACATTTCACCTGGGCGAAAAAATAATCTGAAGTTAGGTTGCCAGACAACAAAATATACGAATAGTTAGGTCAAATTGATTTTCGTAAGATTCTGCCAAGTAAATTGTTTCAATGGCATTTAGTTATTGAACCGGAAAATACTGGTCACAATTCTATTGAATACAATTACTGCTTATTACTAAATGATATTTTGACTAGGCTTCTCTAATCACTATCAAGCCATGATAAAATATAACAAGACAATATAAACATGTAAACAACAATACTTGGTCAATACTGACCAATCATGAGAGACACCCTTCTAATTATCTTGAAGGAAACCTAACTTATTTCACTTAATGTAATTATTGTAAGTGATTAAGGAGTGATAAGGGTAATGCTAATAACAACATCCAATTATATGACACTCTACTTGAAGATAAAACACAATGATTAATGGATAACTTGTTTTGAAGTGTTGACAATGATTTTATCTGGTTTTTAGATACATGAAAGGTGCTGGTTCTGTCTTCCGTATGACAGAATTTTTACTGTACAGTTAATTTTTGTCCCCCGCCTTTCGAAGACTATTAAAATGGGTTCGTCTGTCTGTCTGTCTGTCCGTCACACTTTTTGGGACACAATAACTCTCTTCCTAATTGAGCTAGAATGTTCAAACTTGGTGTATGTGTTTATTAGGCCAATGCCTTGATGGAGTTCGAAGATGAACATTTTCCACTTAGGGTAAGCAGAGATAAGCAGTTTGATTGGTTGATGCTTTGGGACACGATAACTTTAGTTCTAATTAAGTGATGAAACTCGGTGAATAGTTTCATTACAGTAATACCTTGACCAAGTTCGATAATGGGCAATTTCTGCTCAGGGTAAGCAGAGCGATACGCAATTTGATTGGTCGAGACTTTGGAACACAATAACTCTCCTTCTAACTGAGTTAACATGTTCAAACTTGGTGTATATGCTTATTAGGTCAATGCCTTGATGGAGTTCGAAGATGAGCATTTTCCGCTTAGGGTAAGCAGAGATAAGCAATTTGATTGGTTGATGCTTTGGGACACGATAACTTTAGTTCTAATTAAGTGAGTGATAAAACTTGGTGTATAGTTTCATTACAGTAATACCTTGACTAAGATCGATAATGAGCATTCTCTGCTCAGGGTAAGCAGAGCGATACGCAATTTGATTGGTCGAGACTTTGGAACACAATAACTCTCCTTCTTACTGAGTTAACATGTTACAGTAATACCTTGACCGAGTTCGATAATGGACATTTTCTGCTCAGGGTAAGCAGAGCGATAAGCAATTTGATTTGCCGAGACTTTGGAACACAATAACTCTACTTCGAATTGAGTTAAAATGTTCAAAATTGGTGTGTATGCTTATTAGGTCAATGCCTTGATGGTCTTCGAAGATGAGCATTTTCTTCTTAGGGTAGGCAGAGAAAAGCAATTTGATTGGTTGATACTTTGGGACAAGATAACTTAGATTCATCTTGATTGATGATTTTTATGCCAATACAATGACTGCATTCTCATTCAGTAATGGATTCGACAGTAACAGTGTATAGAAATGATTGATTCGGACACGAGGGCCCTTTCCCTTGGACAGAGGGGCCCTTTTGTCAAGCGTGGGGGCCCTTTTGTCAAGCGTGGGGGCCCTTTTGTCTGCCTTTAGGGTCCCCCTAACTAGGGTACATTTTCATTTTTCTCGTCGGTTTTAGCATTTTTCTTTATAAAATACTTTTGGATGACACTTCGTGTACAGTTTGATTGCTCGATATGTTTGAAAAAATAAATGTGCGATTAATTAATATGTGTCATCTATTTATTTTGGGATTTCGACGGGGGACATCAGCCTCACTGTTAGCTTGTTTATTTATTGAAATGGTTGCTTATAAAGATATCTGGGTTTTCAGTCCGAAATTTTGGAAAGAAAATGATAAATTGAAAAGAAATCGATTTTTTGCCCTGTTTTGTGCCCACACTTCGTCGAGTAGTTGGGAGAAGCTTTATTTGATGACGTGGAGGCGGCATGACGTCATTTTGGTGAAGTCATTGACGTCAGATTAGTACTCAAAACAGCTTTAAGTAGAAACAAATTATGAAAATATAAAAAAAGAAAGAATTATTTTATTTTATTGTGAAAAAATCCATTTCCTTTGTAGTCAATAATTCTTTTGACGATGAGCCGATCGGATTTTAGCAGAAGAGTCGTGACAATAAAAAAAAGAAATGTTTTATTTATTTTTTTGGGGGGAGGGGTTCTAGTCATAAAATAAAACGCTCGAAATCCGATGAATTTTAGTCTGAATCAGTTAATCAACGTGTAAAAGATATTGGGCATAGACCATTATCAATTTAATTAATTTTTCGGGCCTTAGCCTTTCCAACAAACATAAGCCCCTTACGCCTTTGAGCGAGGAGACGAGTCCGTGCTCGCCAATCGCCAATAACATGCTGTCTCGTTATTCAAAATCCTGAATAATGTTCCGAATTCACGTTGCAATCCACACCCTTTGTTTAGATTCATGAAAGAAAAAGGAAATAACACAATTGAAATCATGTTGTAGTACATTGTTCATTAGGTTATATCGATTGCCGAGAAATATATACTTATAAATCAGATAGTATGTCGGAAAAAATGCACAGTTTTATTCGTTCGTTCGTTCGTTACTGGAGATTAACGTCCACGGTTGATATCATAGACAAAGCACAGTTTTACTGCGACACAACGTTAAATTCGGCAGATTAAAAACTTGTCTTACATTTATGCTAATAATAGTAAAGTTGATGAAACAAAATTGATTCGTTTTGTAATTGATGTATATAATTATTATGTCCATAAAGTTTTGATTTGCTTAAGGAATAACAAGGCTGTATTTTCATTACTATTATCTGGTAGGATATAATTTACAGCACTAAAACGTCAATACTTAAAATCATATTAAAGGTTGCAATTTGGAATAAATTTTTACCCACGAATTTTCTGGTCTTCCAGGAAGACTGTGGCAGGTCATGCAGTGTTCAGGGCTGATCACACCCCAATTAGAGTAATACAACCTGAAGCAAAGACAGTTAGGCCAGTACAAGTTATAGAGTCGTTCCGAGCTTCCCCTCCTCCTGTGTGAGTAATTTAAAAATAGAATCATTAGTACACATATCGGTTATTATTCTTCTAAAAATGAACTGGTTTAAGATTGTGTATTTGTACATGATACCAGCATATGATTTTTGATACAATGTTCACCCTTTCTAATATTAATTACACCTTTAGAATTAATAGTAAGATGAATTATTGTAGTACTAAAAATCTAGTTTATGTTGTTTTTTGTGTAACCCATGTGGAAAATTTTATACAGGCGAATGTGGTACTGAACTACGCACAGGCACGCGTGAACACGGGAAACAAAATACACAAATACAAATAATTCCTGTATTGAAAATTTGTCAAAATTTAAAAACTTGTACCCATTAAAACCTCAATGACCAGTTCTTACTACACTTAATATCGGAGAAATCTGATGCCATCGAGAGTTAATTAAGGCCTGGATCAGTTAATTAATGTCTCATTAATACTTTAAAAAAATTTCAGGCCTAAAGAAAGACCTGCAGATTGAGCTCTTGCATAATGCATATATACGGGATGAAAAAATTGAGCAATTTAGAACCCATTCAGGCTTTTCAGATTTTATAAACTTGTAGCTATAATCCATACGAAGAAAACATATGTTAAATTTAGTTTGTAATATAAGCAGTTGCTTACAAATGGGCAATTTTGTATAAGTCACTGTTTTCGTTACTTTGCCTGTAAAATAGTGAATAATTATTGGATTTTCATAAAAGTGACATAATTGGATTCATAAAGCAAGTATGTGTCATACCCACTGATCTATATAATAACTGGATAGCTCATGACGCAATCAACAAATGACGTTGCTTGAAGCCACCGTCCGGCATCTTGCTCCTCCCAGAAGCACTCGTTGTCCTTTGTCTCCACTATAAGTACGCACTTTGTTTACAAGTAAATTCGACGAAAACATTAACAACAGAACATTATATTTTGTTGACGACATTGTTGGTGCTTTATATAAAATAAATTCACAAGGGTACAACATTGATTTTATTTTTAAAAGTGCACATTCTCATTATAAAATGTTTTGAAGCGAACCACACATTTGCCGTAAATCAGATTATAACTTTAACATACCATTGAATTTATCAATTTCTATAGGCCTACAATAAATGATAGAGTATGGTTTGGAAAAAATAAAATCATCTGACTAGAAAAAAAAAAAAAAAAAATTTAAGATGCCACCCTTGTTTTTTTTTAAATTATTGTTTTCATTATGGATTTTAAAAATGTTTGGAAATCAGCCAGTTGTATTCATCCAGAATTTTCTACTATATTTTAAATATTTATGAATACCAAGATTGTATCATGTCCTTTGGTAAAAAAAAGGGCATAGTATCTATTGACATGTAGGGTCCATGATAAAATAATAAAAGTATGAGCCGTATTTACACTACCGTTGTCTTTGCAATGGCGCATTACAATATTCAAATTTAAATACTGTTCAGCTATTTTTTTTGTGTGTGCACATCTTTATCCTTAGAATATATGTAATTTTGATATTTTATAGCTTTTTTCTACATATGTACATCTAAACCTCTATTCTACTTACTTTTTTACCTTTTACTATCTTTGTATAATTTTCCCATTTTCTTTTTCTACTATTCAGTATTTTAGAGAGAAAAAGGGTCAAGATGTAAAGAACAGTTTTTTTTATGTTGTATTATATAATATTATTAGCTTCATAGTCTGTAATTCTAGATCCTCTATATATATATCATAGTCTTTAAAAAACACGGGGTTTGGGTTGGGATGGCCTAGTGGTCTAGAGAGCCGCGCTTCGACCTCTAGCTGGCCGGTCACCTCTGGCTTAATGCGGCTGTGGTTTCGAGCCCTGGTGTGATTGTGTGTGCCATGGAGATAGGGGCGCCTTCTCAACCTCGTGGGTTTCATCCGGGCACTCCGGTTTCCTCCCACTGCTAAAGACCCCTACGCGCAAGTGAATTATTGAAATAAAAATGAAACCATATGTTAGTCCCAAAATGACCTAGTTTGTGTCGAGGGGACGTTAAACCCCATTTCTCTCTCCTTCAAAACACTACTTATATTATAGGCCTATATCCCGTTTTCTCCTTTACAAATTACAATTCTGTGTTTTCAGTGTTAATTCCAAAGAGAATAGTATACTTTCCTCTGAATTACCGTCTTGCCTATAGATGTAAGTATTGCAGGCACAGTGCTTCCTCCCGGGAATTATTACATATATCAAAAACTAAAACAATGGCAAAGATATGAACTTTATTAACATGATCTGAAACACTGTACATTGACTATACCCACTTCATCCCACAACACACTTCGCCCCTCAACACATTTCGCCCCACAACACATTTCGCCCCATCACATACTTTCCCCTTTAACCAATATAAATTACTGACATTGAAAAGTTTTCTATCATGTAACAATCGTAAACTTGGATTACTCCAATGATTTTTAGGCTATTACAGAAGACTACATTAAACCTAAATTGCTAAGCATTAAGCGTTTACCTTTTATATTCAAATGCAGTCCGTCTACCAAATGACGTCTTGTTATATTTTTATGACTTACGAACATAAATCCCAATTGTTTACATTGGAATTCCAAATAAAAATTAAATTTGGTTATCTGTTCATCAAATCTGTTGTTGGACGTCATAATTATGCCCGAAATTATGATTGTGATATTAAATGTTGTATGATTATATTTCAATAAAGCCAACAAATTATCTACTTCACTCTTACAATTAAACAGACTTTTGAACCCTCTAAAATCGTTAATACCAACATGGACAAAAAGATAAATCGGTTTTCCATGCGAGACCAAAACATTAAGCAATTTCCCAGCTAAACCTGAAATCCGTATACCACTGTAAGACAGTACTTTAAATTTGTCTAAGACTAACTCATCTAAGCCACGGACAATTGAGTATCCAAATATTGTCACGGAATGGTCATAATTATAGGCGAAAGACTTTAAACATTTAGGCCCAACATGGCATATTACGAAGTCCTGCGGTAAACCTTTTTTGTCACGCAGAAATCCCTTTTTTGAGGGATACTTTAGAAAAAATTTATCGCCACGAACCCTCAATAAGAATATACTACTACACAAATCGATGAGTTTTGGCCACCAAAACGGCTTCGGGGAGAACACTGGCAAAATCATTGAACCTATCAAATTCTGCTGTTCAAAAAGTTTTAAGACAGATGGAATCATACAAAAAGGGGGGAAGATGTAACAAACTTCATCTCGAGATATATTTTGCGAAAACATGTCCACACCCGAAGTCTTAGGGGTTACAAAAGGAGTAAAATGGCGCGCTACCAAAGCATTTGAATCAAGTGCCATCAAGTCAACCGTGTGCGGAGTTTGCCTACTATGCTGAACTCTGAACCAAGCTATTTCCGAGAGCATAACATCTTCTTTGCTGAATACTCGTGAGTAACCATCCGCAGTATTTAGTTTAGATTGGACATATTGGAACGTCAAATGCACACGATAATCTCTAATAAAAACAAATATATCTTTCAAGATGCTATTTAACGCAGCCGATCTCGACCCCTGTTTGTTCCATGCGAAAATAAACGATTCAGAATCGGAATTTACTGTAAGTCTGGAATCCGAACAAAGTGTATCTAATGATTTCAACGAAAACAAAACTGCCTTAGCTTCCTTCAGGATTATAGGTAACCCTATTTCCTCATCGGCCCAGTAATCTCCGAAATGTTTAGTAACGCTCCCCGACTTAAAATTGCACGTCCACTTAAATTGTGATGAATCCGTAAAAATATTCAATACTGTGTGTTTTTCTTTCTTCCAAGGGAGAAAACCCTCCCAAAAGTCAAGAAAACGCCAAAATTCTATTTCTTCCACTAACTCTCCCTGAAGTTTGCAAACATTGCGACCAGATTTAAAACATGATGAAATTGCGACCGAACACGCAGTAGTAAATAACTTGGCTCCCGGTACTGCTAGCATAAAAGATATACAAATTCCTAGGAATTTTTGAAGATCAACAAGCGTACAGTTGGAACTGGAAAGGATATTTTCCCTCAAACTTACGAACTTATCTCTTTTCTTCTGTGGCAATATAAAAGCTTGTTTCTCGGTATCAATTATAAAACCCAAATATACCAGAGAAGTGGATGGTTGCAATTTCGATTTACTCAAACCAATACAGTAACCTAACCTGATCACAATTTGACAAGTCGCGTACAATGCCACAGTTGATTTTAACAAACTATCATTCGTTGGGTACTCTACTGCTTCCCCAATTAGCCTATCATCAATGTAAATCAAATTGCAAATACTCAAGGACCGTAAATATGAGGCAACAGACAGATTTAATGAATGATATATATAAGCCGAATTTTTCCATCCAAACGGTAATGTGTTACATACATAAAATTGACCTTTCCATGAGAACCCAAAATACTGTTTTGATATTTCATTCACAAACACGTGGTCGTTTCCCGACTTGTCGTCTAATTTAGATATAAATGATTTTTTATTAATAAGACGCGGCACGTCGTTTAAAGAATCTAGAGAAAAGGGCGAATTCATCATCCAGCAATTTAACAGCCTAAGATCAATACATAATCTTGGTTTGGACGGCTCTACGGTTAAAGGGGAACATAGATATGGCTGTTTTTCCACTTCTGAAATCGCCCCAGTTATAAGTCGGTTTTGTATCTCAGAGTCAATAAATTCGACAAAACTGTCACACGATTTTGAATTTGGTAGTTGAAAAGACGGTGGCTTAACAGAATTATATGTCACTCGGTTAAACTCCCCTTTAAACGGCTGCATAAAATTATGAATATCGACTTTATTCTCGATGATATCAAGCAACTCATAGTTATCTGTTAAGACATGTAAAATCCTTCGCCATTCGTTAACATAATTATGTAGCCTACCAGCACGGAAGTGATTTGGATCCCTAAATGACAAGTAATAAATGTCTGGTGGATGTGTACCTTTAAATACATCCTCAGCAGATGGTGGACAAGTCACCTCTTTCACAAAACTCTCGAAGGAGACCCAACGTTCATCAATATCAATCACAGGCCCATAGTTCGGTAACAGTCCCTACAAGGAATGAACAAGTACATATATAAATAACTCACAGAACAAAAACAAATATCACTACCCAGTTGGAAACGAAGTCAAACTACTGGACATTCTTGGGGCAAAACCTCGCTATATGGCCGTACCCTTGGCAATTGAAACATTTACCCTTCATGGTACCTTGGAAACGGGACTGGTTTGCATTCATGCTAAAACGCGATGGACCGGCCTGTTGACGCATATAACCTGAGTTCTGAAACTGTTGTATTGGATTAACGGATTTGAGGAAACTTTGTTCTTTTTTCAAAATTTTCGCTTCGTTCGCGGTGGAAAGCATTGCCACTACCATACTTCCAACATGCGGACTATGTTTTAAATGATGGAACCTCTGGATGATGAATGAGTAAGAATCTGCTTCCGGATGCGAAGACTTCCTGGCACGTTGCTCCAGTATCAAAAGCTTTTGTAAAAGTACATCAGGATTAAAGTCATATGATCGGCAACCATATTCTTTTACCTCCGCAAGCGCGACTTCAATCGAACCCTCTGTCATATCCTTCTGTTGTTCCGCTACCAATTTCTTCAGCTCTTGTACTTCCTGCTCTAAAGATTTCGCCTGAAATAATTTTAATATTCATTTAGACACCTTACAAACTTTTCAAAGCAGTCCAGCCAAATATGCATTGTCTTATCTTTGATATCTGCGTATAGTCTTTCTCGTGCACACATTTATTTGAAAGTGATTCAGATGTAGTCCGCGACCTAGACACATTCCACAAACGGATATAACGTTCAAGCATGCCTTTGGACTTCCAACTCAAATGTTTCATAATCTCTTCGTCTGACACACCAAGCATTTTAAGGGTAATCGCGCATCCAGACCTTGCCCCATGGGGAGTCTCCCCCTCCCATAAGCCTGCTGCAATTAGATGTTTTTTTCAAACGACCGTTCATACAAGATGACGAAACCCCTCTGTCAGAATCGAACCCCTTGATAGACCGACACGCTCTAAATAAATGGCCCCCCCTCACATCTAGATTTCTTGAATCGCAAAAGGATATATAACTCAATATTTCTGTTACTGGGCACAGCGACTTATCGTCGTTCTGTGCTACTACATACACACGAGGTTCTGCCTTTATTGTTTTTCCCCTTGTCATCTGAATCAAAAGCCCATCATCATCTAATCTTTTAATTTGTTCAGTTCGCAATTCTGCGAGGTTGCCCGCTCTACCTCCTGTGTGACATATCAATTTAAAGAAGGCCTTATCTCGTCTCAGCAGGTAAAGATCTCTTACGTTCTTTGCATACAGAGTTCTAAACTCCAAAAACCTGCATAGTTTCTGTATTTTTGACAAAAACAAAGGTGTAGCTTGTTTCGGAGAAACCATGGCTCGGGTTTGTTCAATCCTGACTGCCTCAAGGTGACGTTTAATGCACATGGAAGCCATAGGGTTACCAGTCAAAAGTGTCTCGTTCCATTCTGACCCTTTCCCGCGATCCCGTAAAATAGCTCGCAGCTTCCCAATCAGACTGTCTACAGATCCTGCCGCTAAACGTAGGGGACATGGGCAATTCAAAGTGTTTGGATCATTTGCAGAACAACTATCAGTATGCACTCTAGTTTTACCACCAGAATCTTTGTGAATAAGAAATAAGCGCATAAAATATGGCGTAACATTTTCCAAATCTTGATTATACAATTGTAAAAAGTTCTCCAACTCTTTTTCTAAGGCAGATTTTTGTTTCACATACTTCGGACAACATACTAGCATATCCAACTCTATCATCCTTTTTCTAGCACTCCGCAAATCGAATTCATTCTGAAAATAAAAGAGCTAATACACTACTCCATACACTCAAACCTATACATGATCCCAAGCCCCCTACCCCTATTACAAATCACTTACTCTTCCCGACATTTAAGTTATTTGAATCATCTTGAAATATCGTAAGTCAACTCTATCGTACTTTTCATCTCATTCAAACAGAATGGAATTCGTTTTTCAAATAAATCTACTCTGTTACCTAAATCAATTCAACTGGTTCGTACTAAAACGTTTACGCCCTGCGATGCATATTTGTCACCCATATGAGGTGTGGGGTGGGATGACCAAAACCCGGGGGGGGGGGAAGTGCCATATACCTATTTACAATGACCGCAATTTACTTATTTGGCAACCCTAATGTTGTGCATGTATCCCCCGCCCCCCTAAATGAGCAATCGAGAGGCTAAAATTTCACTATAGTTGAACTCCTTGGCCATAAACAATACTATAACAAGGCCCTTTGACCTTTCAGACCGATAAGCTCCTTTAATTAGCTCCCACACAAGTAAGCTCCATTAATTTGCTTACAAACAGGTAAGTAAGCCCCCTTGATTTTGTTCCACTCGGTAAGCCCTCTTTAGTTTTGCTTTGACACAGGTAAACCCTCAGATGTGTTTCCAAACAGGTATCCCCCCCCCTCCACGTAATCCCCTTTAATTTGCGTCACGCGTGTAAGCTCCCTTAATTAACTTCCACAAAGTTATGTCCCCTAAATTTGCTTCTACCCAGGTAAGTCTCCTAAATTTGTTTCTACCCAGGTACGTCCCCTAAATGTGCTTCCACACAGGTAAGTCCCCTCATCTTGCTTCCACACAGGTAAGTACCCCCAATTTGTTTCCACACAGTTAAGTCGCCTCAATTTGTTTCCACCCAGGTAAATCTCCTTAATTTGCTCCCACACATGTAAAACCCCTCAATTTGCTTGCACACAGGTAAATCTCCTTAATTTGCTTCCACACATGTTAAGTCCCCTTAATTTGCTTCCACACAATTAAGTCCCCTAAATTTGCTTCCACACAGGTAAGTCTTCATAATTTGCTTCCACACGGGTAAGTCTCCTTAATTTGCTTCCACACAGGTAAGTCTCCTTAATTTGCTTCCACACAGGTAAGTCTCCTTAATTTGCCTCCACACAGGTAAGCCCCGTTAATTTGTCTCCACACAGGTGAGTCTCTTTAATTTGCTTCCACACAGGTAAGTCTCCTTAATTTGCTTCCACACAGGTAAGTCCCCTCAATTTGCTTCCACACAGGCGAGGCTCCTTAATTTTCTTCCACACAGATAAGTTCCCTACATTTTCTTCCACACATGTAAGTCCCATAAATTTGCTTCCACACATGTTAGTCCCCTTAATTTGCTTCCACACAGGTAAGTCCCCTTAATTTGCCTTAACACAGGTGAGAGTCTCCTTAATTTGCCTTAACACAGGTGAGACCCCCCTTAATTTGCCTTGACGCAGATAAGTCCCCTTAATTTGCTTCGACACAGGTAAGTCCCCTTAAACTGCTTCCACGCGGATAAGTTCCCTTAATTTGCTCCCACATAGGTAAGCCCCCTTAATTTGCTCCCACGCGGATAAGTACCCTTAATTTGCCTCTACACAAATAAGCCCCCTTAATTTTCTTCTACACAGTTAAGCCCCCTTAATTTGCGTCCACACAGATAATTCCCCTTAATTTGCTATCACACAGACAAGTCCCCTTAATTTTCTTCCACACAGGTAAGCTCCCTTAATTTGCTTCCACACAGGTAAGCTCCCTTAATTTGCTTCCACATAGGTAAGCTCCCTTAATTTTCTTCCACACAGGTAAGTTCCCTTTATTTTCTTCCACACAGGTAAGCCCCCTTAATTTGCTTCCACATGGATAACCCCCCTTAATTTGCTTCCATACGGGTAAGCCCCCTTAATTTACTTCCACATGGGTAAGCACTCTCAACTTGCTTCCACGCAGGTAAGAACTTTCTTTCTACATACAAGTAACTTTTTTTTTTTTTTTTTTTTACGAGTTCAATCATTTTTCTACTTGATTGCCAACCAAGTGGAATAAACTTGAATATGTTCCATATTAGATGGCGGAACAAGGCAAATACGACTCACCCGAGTCATTAAGGAAAATATCCGCTTTATTACTTGCTTACAAAGTAGAAATAAATTAACACAAACCTTATTTTATGTTCCATGTTAGATAGCGGAACAACAAGGCTAAATACGGTTCACCCGAGTTATTAAAGCATTAATTTTACAACGTAACTCATCATTAATTAATTAAGATCCCTTTAGAGTACCATGCTACATGTTAGATGTGGAACAACAAGGCAGAACACAATTCACCCGTGTTATTTAAGAAAGCATTTAGTTTACCACTCGTTAACAGAGTAAAAATCAAATAAGACGACTTTGATGTTATATTCTATATTAGATTGCGGAGCAACTAAATTTTTAACAAAGACAGACGTTTATTACCGAATTGAAGTGTTGGTGACAAACACTAACCAACCACGTCTAAACGCACGTCATGCTATACGTGTGCACGTGCGTGACCTATATCAACGTCTACCCTCACCTACCAACAGACTGACACACACATAATATGCAATTTCTATGCCTTCCAAGCAACAACCAACTCTACAACCAAAATCAACATACCTTGTCGTTTTTTATCTTTTTAGCAACCGGCCCCGCCTCAGAGTCATCAGGGTTCTCTTTTCTCTTCAATTCTGTTTTCGGTGTTTTCAAATGTAATACCAGAATAGCGGCAACGACTAGTTCAAGATAGGTCTCTCTTTTTTGTTCTATATTCAAAATTTCTATGGCCTCTTCAATGTCAAAATTTATATCAACAGCAAATCTTTTCAAATCAGTTATACTTAAAGTCTCAATATTCACGTCGGGTGTGATATTGGCTAATTTCTTGGGGGGCGAACCATTTTCTCTGAATGGCTTCAGAACACTTATTTGTGAAGGGTTTGTTTCCCCGTTCCATGTGGTTCTCGACATTTCACAGAGCGTGCACCTGACTTGTTGCCGATCCCAGTGTTTAAGACCAAGTGATGTCACGTTGTTAGGACACTTCCCTCTTGCGGCAAGGGCCGATAATTCAGTGAATAGCACAAATTCGTCTTTTTTTTAAAATATAGGATTACATTACATAACTTTATTTTACAAGCCTGTATCCCATATTCTTCTACACAATTTAAAATTCTGTATTTCAATGTTAATTAAATACAAAACAGTCCAAATTTATTCTTTAGAAATAGATAAAATCCTTATAGGGCATTTAGTAACTGAAAATATGATAAATAACACAAATTAATATGGATAACAGTCAGTGAGTAATTTTGGAGGGAAAAAACTCATGTATTGTCCAGTTATTTTTCTTTCTTTCGTCCTGTGGTCAGTATAATCTGTAATTTTAGAGTCTTTATTTTTTTTACAAAAAAACAAACCTGGGCTATTCACATATAGGCCTATATTTACGTCTGATTTCTAGTAATTTTAGAAATGTTCAAAGATATAATATAGGCCTATAAGAAGTTATTTTTGTCCCCCGCCTTTCGACGAAAGTTGGGGGACTATTAAAATGGGTTCGTCCGTCCGTCTGTCTGTCTGTCTGTCCGTCTGTCCGTCACACTTTTTGGGACATAATAACTCTCTTCCTAATTGAGCTAGAATGTTCAAACTTGGTGTATGTGTTTATTAGGTCAATGCCTTGATGGAGTTCAAACATGAGCATTTTCCGCTTAGGGTAAGCAGAGATAAGCAATTTGATTGGTTGATGCTTTGGGACACGATAACTTTAGTTCTAATTAAGTGATAGTGATGAAACTTAGTGTATAGTTTCATTACAGTAATACCTTGACTAAGTTCGATAATGAGCATTTTCCTCTCAGTGTAAGGACAGCAATTTGATTGGTCGAGACTTTGGAACACAATAACTCTCCTTCTAATTGAGTTAAAATGTTCAAACTTGGTGTATATGCTTATTAGGTCAATGCCTTGATGGAGTTCAGAGATGAGCATTTTCCGCTTAGGGTAAGCAGAGCGATACGCAATTTGATTGGTCGAGACTTTGGAACACAATAACTCTTCTTCTAATTGAGTAAAAATGTTCAAACTTGCTGTATATGCTTATTAGGTCAATGCCTTGAGGGAGTTCGGAGGTGAGCATTTTCCGCTTAGGGTAAGCAGAGCGATACGCAATTTGATTGGTCGAGACTTTGGAACACAATAACTCTTCTTCTAATTGAGTAAAAATGTTCAAACTTGGTGTATATGCTTATAAGGTCAATGCCTTGATGGAGTTCGAAGATGAGCATTTTCCACTTAGGGTAAGCAGAGATAAGCAATTTGATTGGTTGATGCTTTGGGACACGATAACTTTAGTTCTAATTAAGTGAGAGTGATGAAACTTGGTGTATAGTTTCATTACAGTAATACCTTGACTAAGTTCGATAATGAGCATTTTCTGCTCAAGGTAAGCAGAGCGATACGCAATTTGATTGGTCGAGAGTAGTCGAGACTTTGGAACACAATAACTCTCCTTCTAATTGAGTTAAAATGTTCAAACTTGGTGTATATGCTTATTAGGTCAATGCCTTGATGGAGTTCGAAGATGAGCATTTTCCGCTTAGGGTAAGCAGAGATAAGCAATTTGATTGGTTGATACTTTGGGACAAGATAACTTAGGTTCATCTTGATTGATGATTTTTATGCCAATACAATGACTGCATTCTCATTTAGTAATCGATTCGACAGTAACAGTGTATAGAAACGATTGACTTGGACACGAGGGCCCTTTCCCTTGGCCAGAGGGGCCCTGTTGTCTGCCTTTAGGGTCCCCCCTAACAAGGGTACATTTTCATTTTTATCGTCGGTTTTAGCATTTTTCTTTATAAAACACTTTTGGATGACACTTCGTGTACAGTTTGATTGCTCGATACATTGAAAAAAATAAATGTGCGATTAATTAATATGTGTCTTCTATTTATTTTGGGATTTCGGCGGGGGACATCAGCCTCACTGTTGGCTTGTTCTTTATTTGGTCTATATAGGAATAAACACCAGTCAATTGCATAGGCCTATCTTTTTTCTTTAAAAATAAATTACTTATATTATAGGCCTATGTCATTTTTTTTTTAAAAATTACTTATATTATAAATTATAGGCCTATATCATTTTTTAAAAAAATACTTAAAGAGTTTTGAAATATATCCTATTTTTTAAAACAAATAAATACCGGTACTTATAGGCCCCTATTATAGGCCTATATCACACTCACATTCTCGCCTTTACTATTTGTAATGTTGTTTTTCAATGGTAATTTCAGAGAGAATAAAAGCACAAATTAATTTGCAATAAACAATAGTATTACATTATATCACTATATTTTTTGGGGCTACATGTATATCAAAATTTTAAATTCGGTATTTTCACTGTTTATTAAAAAAAAATATTCAAAATTTATATTTTCGTCAATATACAGGCCCACTTTATATACCTTTTTTGTCTTTACTTTTCTGTAATTTCACAGATAATTTAAGAGGGGGAAAAACTAAGATTTGACGTTATTTAGTTAGTTATTTCATTGGCATTTTGGACAGAATAATTTGTAATTTTAAAAATTATAGGCTATTCACATAATAAAAGAACTATAGGCCCATGTGTTTATGATATGTGTCTATCTTCTTTTATTACTTCTTTTTTCGCTGATGTTTAAACAAACAAAAAGGGAAAAAAATAAAAATGAACGAAATATAATCAATATACATACATATAACAAAAATAATTTTTTTTTTCTTTTTTGTATCCTCTAATATTTTTTAAAATTTAAGGATTACATGAGGTAATTAATTGTATGATAAAAAAAACCTTCCATACCTTTGGCAGGCCTACATCCTATTTTCTTCTTAAAAGAATCTTACTTATTTCATAGTCCTACCTATATCACATTTTCTTTTCTACACTTTACAATTTTGTATTTTCACTGTTTATTCACTCATCACTGTCCAAATTTATTCTTTAAAAATACAAATAGGCCTATATTATTATAGACTATTCTGTAATTTCACAGTTAATTCTAGAGGAAAAATCATGTAGTGATTATTATTATTTTTTTTTTAATAAAAAGGCTATTCATATATAGGCCTAAATATGTATCCAATTTCTTTTTTACTCTCACTCTTTAAATCAAAGTTAATAGCAAATGAATAAATATAAAAAGGATAAAATATATATAACAAAAAAAAAACCCAAGGAAAAAAAAGAAAAGAAAACTTGAAGAACTAGACTATATTAAAATACATAAATATGATTATGACTCTTGTAGTTAGCCTTATGATAGGCCTATAAATAGCTGTGTTTGATCTATAAAGCCGATCTGTATTTATTTGTTTTTCTTTTCAACCGTGAATTCACCACATCCCTTCCTTTATAATGTAAAAAGTTTCATTAAATAATAGGCCTGATTTACGTCTATTTACCATGCAACCATGATTATGATGAATGTAAAGATAGACCAAGGTATGCCCACGTAAAACAGTAATTTCACGTTATACCTTTTTTTTCATAAACTGTCGGCATATTTCATTCAGGACAACTTGTTATTAATTTTGAAAAGTTAGGATTATTTTAAAACCTTATAACGGTATTAATATTATCGAAGTTTACTTGAGGTAAATAACATTACGTCAACGGTAAAAACAAATGTTTTGCGAGGTTAAACATGGCAGAATTGGTACTTCCGGTGACTTCACACTTCTCAGCCAATGAGCTATCCAGTTATTATATAGATCAGTGGTCATACCAAATTTATTACAATTTAAAATTGACACCGGAAGTGACGCCATTTTGTCAAAAACTGCTTTTTTTAACTTTTAAAATCAATATTTTTTTTCAACTAAGAATTATTTTATATGTATTAATAATTTTAACTTTTGGTTTAAATTCACATATTAATAAAATTCATACAGTCATATAGATATTATAAAATTGTGTCTAACTTGTTCAGTTGCCGAGAAATAGACGGGTTTCAACAATTTACTTTTGAAGACTTTTGGTAAATAAAAGTGTCAATTATTATTCGATTTTCATCAAATTTTCATCATGTGATGACTAATGTCATTTAACATTTTCATTATCAGCGGAATTAATGTAATTTTGTCATGATCACTTACATGTGACACGTGTATAAAATTAATTGATTGTTGGGTTTGGTTGAATCTGCGTCGTTTTCATAAAATTGTGTCTAACTTGTTCAGTTGCCGAGAAATAGACGGGTTTCAACAAATTACTTTTGAAGGCTTTTGTTAAATAAAAGTGTCAATTATTATTCGATTTTCATCAAATTTTCATCATGTGATAACTAACGTCATTTAACAGTTTCATTATCAGCGGAAGTAGTGTAATTTTGTCATGATCACTTACATGTAACACGTGTATAAAATCAATTGATTGCTGGATTTGGTTGAGTCTGTGTCGTTTTTATTTCATGTGTGCAATGCTTATGTGGAAACCTGTTTAACATTTTCATTGGTACGGGAAGTGACATATGTTCAAGGGTAACGTGGCACTGGTGAAACCCGTCATTACTGCATCGCAGTTCTAGTGTTTATTTTCTGCAAATCGGAATTCTCAGAATCTAACCAAATGATATTTCTGAAACCTTGATCTCCCCTCCCCCCCCCCCAAAAAAAAGAAAATGGGGAGCGGCTGTTTATTAAATATATTTTCAAAACGTTTTACGAATCCAAAATCACCGAAACTTAAGAACTAGAAAACTTACAATGCATAGTCGTAACTTTGTGGGGGGGGGTATATTTTTTTTTTCTGTGAGTACATGTACCTTGAAAAATATCATTTTCATCTGCAATTTCAGATTTTCGAATTTTGAAAATTTGTTGCTGTGATTTCGAACCGGAAGTTGAGACCAACTTGACAACTGCTTAAATAATTGCACGATTTATATGAAATTTAGTTAGGAAGTAGATCTTACTGATACCATATGAAAAGTGCTTTTTTTATCTTATCTCTACTTGGAGAAATTGAGAATCAAAATTTTCAAAATAATCGACGAAATATAGGTCGGATTTTTGACTTTTTGATATTTTACTTACAGACAAGGGAAATTTATTGTACGAATCCTTTAGGGAATGCCCATAATTTGTAGGGCTCGGAAATTTGGTTTCTGGCAAATGATGGACGCCGTTTTGAATTGAAAAGGAAAGAAAAATAGTAAAAAATCCACGTTAATGTGCTTGAAAACATGAAATTTGAAATATCCCTAAGGCTTTTTGATATTTTACTTACAGACAAGTGAATTATATTGTACGAATCCTTGAGGGAATGCCCATAATTTGTAGGGCTCGGAATTTGGGTTTCTGGCAAATGATGGACGCCATTTTGAATTGAAAAGGAAAGAAAAATAGTGAAAAAATCCACGTTAATGAGCTTGAAAACATCCACAATAGGTCGTGGTTTTGAGAATCCGTCTCCTATTACTGAAATTATTACATTTCGGGATAGTCCGACTCAGGCACGAATTTTTGGTATTTCAAAATTTCGAATTTCCATTTTGACGTTTTTCGTGCCAACAAAGTTATTTAGAATGACAGTTTCTTTCGTAATATTCTGTCAAGGTTATATCTAATCTTTGACTCTTTCTAAATCTTTAACCTGTCTCCCAGAATGGATGTTGGCTTTGGAAGACATATTGAAGAAACGATTTACAAATCCGAAATCACCAAATGTTAATGACGAAAGAATTAACCTTTACAGCTGTAACTTTGTGAATATTTGACCTATTTTACATATTCACATTTCTTTGGGTACTTTGAAACATTTACTTTAAATCTTCTGTTTTCGAATTTCAAAAATTTCGTCATTGGTATATTATTTCGGTAATAAAAACGAATTTGACAACTTTTTTAATATTAGCACGATTTTCATGAAATGTGGAAGAAAAGTAGACCATGGCCCTGTTTCACAAAAGTTAAGCTAAAATCACTAAAATAGATTTGAACTAAAATCAAAATGAAATTTTAAATTTTATGCGTTTCACGAAGATTGATTATAACTTAAAAAGCATTTTTAATAGATTTTAGTTAAAATCGCTTGCGCCCGCGCAGTGCACATTTCCGCTGCGAGTACTTACGGTGAAAGCAAATACGCTTCGAAACTTAAAACTGTTGACAGGTTGAATTAACGATTGCATTATCAATGAGGAGAGTTTCATATTTTGTGGCAATGTTTACACACGGTCAGACAGTCGTAGACAGATGAAATAAATGAGTTTATTCCGTAATATTTGATTCGAAAAGTATCGTTTGGTTGACCTTGAACATGGCATTTGATTTACTCGCAGGCTTCAATAGAAATAATGCGTATCGATAAACTTAATCGCTTGAATTTGTAGTTTTATGGTATTTTGGACAAGAGAAACTATTGAGAATTGTCACAAACATATTATGATATATTTTAAAAGTATTTATCAACTTGGAAATTTATACACCAAACAGCCAATGTTCCGATGCTTATATTTGAAATATGGAGATTAGATTTTAACTTAAAATAGTATTTTAGTGGATTTTAACTAAAATGCCTAACATCATTTTGTGAAACTCATCTATCTTAAGTTAGGATGAAATTTTAGTTTAAGACGATTTTAAGGAGATTTAAGTTTTTGTGAAATAGGGCCCTGGTTTTCAAACTTATTTCCCCCCCCCCCCCCCGCCTTTGGAGAAATGCGGGATCAAAGCAATTTATTGTACGATATTTTCTCGGCATTTTCCCAGCCATTATCAACTCATTTTCGGATCCAACTGGGTTTTAAACGACTTGAGTGATATTTCGGAAACTTTTTCCAACTATTTTCTACTAATTTTCTTGGTTTTAAACGACACTTGGTCGACTTGATTGATTTTTCACAGCAATAAGGTCTCAGCAATATCTTTTTATTTTTAGATTAACTTTTGGCCATGGGGAACGGCTCTCGTTATATTTTAGCGATCTATTAGTTATCACTCTTCAGCCCGCTTCAATACTTGCTACGTTAAAGCTTAGTTACCTAAAATTTAAAACGTAGACATATATCCAGACCATAAAGCCATCGTCGTTAATTATATCGATAATTCACCTTTTAACCTAATTCAAGTGGTCTGGAGATATTAGACTGAACCAGGACCACCTGAGTTTCGTAATCTGGGGGAAAAAGTAAATTCTCCGACATAAAACCTATTCATTATGTTATATTCAAACAATTTCTGGCATTTTGGGTTGTTGCATTTTTGATCAATATTATTGGCCATAGCATGGTTTTGATTTTGTCTGATATATGCAAACACCTGCTGCACTAGCCCGTTGACTTTATTCTAGCTCTTTGAACTATAGAAATATCTTTAAAGTTTTAAGATTGAAAAAAAAATAAAAAATTAAATCATCCGTATTTTAAACTACTGCAGTCAATTCAATTACAAGTCTCAGTTATTTCCCTTTTTTTCCATAATTCATTTTCGGCCGAGTGCAATGTTAAGCAATATATCTGCCCATAAAAGGCAGATAGATAGCTAGCTTATACGATTTAATGTATGTCAGTATGAAGTAAAGTGGAGAATTGTTTTGTTTTGTTTTTTTTACCTGGACGTATTTTTTATTTATTTATGTATATATATATATATATATATATATATATATATATGTGTGTGTAAATATCAGCATTTTCCAGCGTCGTTCCTTGTCAGTGGTACAAAACTGAGGCCCTGGCAAGAACAGCTGTCTAATCGTGCGAGTGGGCAAATAAACTGAGGGCCCGTTTTTAAATTGGGGTCCGCGTTAAAGATCCGTTGGCAGTTGGAATTCGATATAAGAGTGGGGCCTAGTGCCACTGCCCGGTCAAAATTCCCCCATAGCATCCTGCATAGCGTATGCCTCCCTTAAAGTTACATTATGGTAGATAAGATAAAGAAATGACAGTTCTCACTATAATAGATAGTGTAAAGATAATTTGCTGAAAGTTTCAGTCAAATTGAACCACTATTAGCTGAGAAAAGGGCGTTTGAAATATTCACATAGCCTCGGTCATCATTACTCAAATCATTAATATAAACAGCATAGTCTCGATTATCCACTTGATTGATTTAATTATCAACGGCCATTAAGCGGCATATAAGAATTCAATCCACCAACATCGTAGGCTAGCCTTGACATAAAGAGTTTATTATGGTCTGGATATGTTAATTAATGTCTAATTGATTATTTAGATAACATCTCAGGCCTAAAGAAAGACCTGTAATAAGCAGATTTTGCTCTTGCATAATGCTATTTTAATTAGCTCAGTAGACGCAGAACAGCAGCCCATTTCATTTTATATTAAGAACAGTGGAATTTAGGGTTGTATAATTTTCCATTTGTTCATCCGACGACCTAATAAACTTGTTCAACATTTTCCTGCCATTTTTGAGTTATTTCCCGACATTTTCATTTCATTTATTCATCTGTCCCATTTTTCAACATCTACATCCGTATTTTAAACTTCTAGAACGAAAGTCAATTCGATCTCAGAAATACGAGTCTCAGTTATTTTAATTTACGTGCACAACAATGTGCACACGGGACTTAGATTTTTCGTCTCATCCGTACGACCATGCTTTGTTTTTGCCCCAGACTCTCCGTCCTTCACCACTTATATACTTTAAAACGGTTCATTCTCACCCAGGTCAAAATTTAAATAATAATGTTAGCGTGACTAAGGTGTTAATTGGAATTCTAAAGAAGGATTAGCTGTAGTCTGTTTCACATTGGGCACTGTTTATTTCATTAGGTTAAACCTAATAGTAAAACAAAATCATTTGATAATGTTTTATTCAACATTTATTATAGTAAAACATATTTATTTTAACACTTTTAATGTAAATGGAAAAACTTAATATAAAAAATAAACAACTAAGTAGCATTATGAAATGAGCATCAACATTAAAAATATATATTTCATATGGGTTTTGATTGAACCAAATTGATTCATTACTTTGTAAAAAAATCACTCATTAAACATAGTTCACATGACACTTATTAAACACAGTTCACATGACACTTATTAAACGGTTAATCCATAAGCTTATCTAATTAGGTGAACACATTTCAGCTACAGACCATAATCCCCAGCCCTAAACCCTTAATCAATATTTTGAGCTGGATGAGAACAGGTATTATTTATAATCCATTGTCATGGTTATCTATCATTGTACGTACCGTATGTATAAAATGCACTTATTTATATACATTATAACATTGAAGACGATAGAGATATAGCAAACAGTTAGCTAATGATTTGATGCCTATCAAAATGGAGTAAAAGTGGTTGATGTTTTTTTTAACTAGGTGTATTTTTTCTTCATGTATTTTCAGCCGTAAAGATACAAGTACTTGTATTTTATTAGCTACGACAATGTAGCTAAAAACGTTGAGATATACTAAAGTGTTTGTTTTTAGCTACGATTTGATGCCTTTAGTTCCAAGTGGCAAACTCAATTTCTTTATTAATGAATGTAACATCTTTAAAATAAGATAAGTTCATGCTATTTATGACTAACTAAACTTACAGAGGCCAATGTAGTGGCACAACTATCGCCTAACTCCAAATATTAGCGTTTAAATTAATGAAGCGTGATTGGCGGTTTGAACATGTGGATGTCATTTTGTTTCTCAACTGGCGATTGCCTTTTTGATTGGCTGTTATAAAAGCCTGATATTTAGCCCCGCCTTCATGATGACACCGTCTCATAAGTCTCCTGTCTAAAAATTTGGCGTTCTTAGTAACGACTTAACGCCTCGATTGGCTGTTATAAAAGCCTGATATTTAGCCCCGCCTTCATGATGACACCGTCTCATAAGTCTCCCGTCTAAAAATTTGGCGTTCTTAGTAACGGCTTAACGCCTCGATTTTAAATACGATGAATTATAACCATTTCAGGTAGGATTATATGCTTAATTGTAGTTGGGTGTGTCAGAAATATTATAAACTAGACCTGCAAGCAGCACTGAACCGGCTTTCAGGAATGAAACAGGGTTTTATTCTGATATCATATAATAGTCCATTATCCACGCTATCCACCGATACATTATTTATTTTCATTCGAAGAAATCTGACGTAGTAATCACTTTTATTTTCGTAAGAGCACCATTTTGTTATTTTTTACATTTTTTTTCAACATATCGGATAGTTTTTCGACAACTTCCCTTTTATTTGATCACTCTCGGGATAACTTTAATGAGCTATTTGGATACTTAACTTCCTGTAACGGAAGTGTCAGAAACATCCACGGAGTAGTTTGGGAAAAAAGACAAATTATTTATTTTCATTCGAAGAAACCTGACGTAGTAATCACTTTTCTTTTCGTAAGAGCACCATTTTGTTATTTTTTACATTTTTTTTCAACATATCGGATAGTTTTCCGACAACTTCCCTTTTATTTGATCACTGTCGGGATAACTTTAATGAGCTATTTGGGTACTTAACTTCCTGTAACGGAAGTGTCAGAAACATCCACAGAGTAGTTTGGGAAAAAAAGACAAATAAGAAAATATTTTCAATAATTTGACGATTTTTCAACATTTTTCAAAGATTGGGTCTTTTTTTGGGCCACCTATATTATTTCAAGGCCTTTATTTTTTAATTCAAACGCCAGACCACCAATAGGACCCTGTGAATTAAAAAAGTTTAACTAAGAAAAATCGCTGGGGTCGTTTTCGAGAAAAAGGGCATCTAAGAATGCTCCAAAACGGAAAATACTAGATTTTCGACATACCATAATTTAATTTCTAACCATCGAAATCGTATCATTTAGATGCCATACGATAGTCCATTAATGAAGCTATCTCTTGGCATTTTAGTTCATTTGGTCTGCTAATATCTAACTGAGAAATCAAGTTTTTTACAAGAGCGCCTGTTTTTTTTAACCTTTTTTCAATTTTTGAATACTTCCGGTATGGCGATTGTTGTCGGTATACTTTTGATATCCAATTTGTCAAATTAAAAAGTCGCAGGGCTCTGTAATAATATATTACATTATCTTATCAGACAAAATGCCCCTGAGAAATCCTTTATTCAAAAGTGCCAAAAATGTCAAAAATCGAAAATTCATTTTCAATAACTACATACATATTATACATCGTTAGAATCGTAATTAGTAGGGGGAGGGGGGTGATAATTTTACTTTCGATTTGATATTTTCCGCAGGTTAATCTTATAGGTTTTTGTTTTTCGTGTAGTGCGGTCCTCCTGCACTTACTATTAGAAGCATGAGGCCTACTATACCGATAAATCAACAAAAAAAAATGGGGATCGGAACCCTCTAACCCCCCTGTACATGCCCCCTGCAGGTTCCTACCCCTATTTTGACCCCAAAATGTAAAAGGTGGTTTGTATGTTGTCTTTTTACAAGTTTGTAATGATGCTGAGTCTTATTATTGACTTTATAATTATTTTCGATATTTCAAAATGAAGGAAATTCAAAATGGCGATCAAAATGACCCACATTTTGCTGGGGATCTTTGCTTGTTTCTTTTTATGGGTTTTCGCTACTGCAAAGTCTGAATCGGATCTTGAAAAATAGTTTCGACCATCCAATATGGCGGTTATTCAAGATGGTGGATACAAACACATACATAATCTGGTGACAACTTGAAAAAAGCTCAAATTTAGTGTTTAAGGTGCTCATATGATCTCCATGTAATGGTGATGTCTGTATGTGTCTACCATGTAACTAGATTAGCTAAATATATACTCTGCAATTGTCTCATTCCATGCACGATTTGCAGAGCATTGGCGCAACAGTTGTGTACTTTCAGATGTTGTTATCGTAGTGTACTAGTGATGTCTTCCTATGTGTACCCTCCAACATGTACAGCTTATCAAAAACGCCATCTTGATCTTCAGCAAGGAAGGACCTGGCAGACAGAAAGTATATGGAAACTGCAGGCTTTTTAAGTGGAATGTATGGTGTCAAGATGATCGAAAACGAATGGGAATTCCTACAAGATCAGCACAATCAGCAAAAACAGTTTTGGAAAAACAACACCATGATATGCAGTCCTTTGAGTCAAATGAGAGCTAAAATAGAAGCCAAAAAACAGTCTGAGTAAGCAATAGACTTTAGTTCTCTTTGAGATGAAGATGATGTGAACCCATCCCAAAGTGATATCGATTATGGGCCACTATGGCATGATGAAAGTACATTTTTTTGTTTTATTTTAGCTCTCATTTTCACAAAGGACTGCATATCACGATGTCGTCTTTCCATTGTCTTCGCCTATTGTTTGTCGACGAAAAGTTCGCAAAACTGTTTTCCTGATTGTGCTGATCTTGTCGGAATTCCTCACAAAATATTCTTGTAAAATCTGAAAATTACACGAATGTTACGCCAATGTGCGAATCGTGCATGGGATGGGACAACTGCAGTGCATACGTGTACATCTAGTTAATCTAATTACATGATAGACACACTTATAGACACAAATATACAGACATTACCATTACATGGACATCAGTAATAGACACAAATATACAGACATTACCATTACATGGACATCATAGCATTTTAAGCACTTAATTTGAGGCGGGGGAGGGGGGTTCAAGTTGTCACAAGATTATGTTTGTATCCACTATCTTGAATATCAGCCATTGGATGGTCAAATCTATTTTTTTTTTCAAGGTCCAATTCAGACCTTGCAGCAATGAAAACCTACAAAAAGACATATTACAAGCCATATATACGAATTACTAAAAACTTTGTTCAAAATGGCAGCCATGTTTGTATCATCAGCTTGAATTTCTGGCATATTTGATGGTCGAAACTATTTTTCATGATCTGATTAAGACTTTGCAGCAGTGAAAACCCATAAAAAGACATATTACAAGCCATACATTAGAAATAAACAAAGATCTGGTCATTTTGATCGCCATTTTGAATTTCTGCCATTTTGGAATATCGAAAATAATTATAAAGTCAATAATCAGACTCAGCATCATTAAAAACTTATAAAAAGACAACATACAAACCACCTTTTGACATATTTCTGTGGCTTATTACGCCAAAAACTGCTATTTTTAGGTCGAAATAGGGGTAAGAACCTTCAGGGGGTATGTACAGAGGGGTTAGAGGGGTCTAATCCCCAAAATTTTTTTCACACATGACGAGTACATCACACCACATAAATTGAGTCGGTCCGCGTGTTGCAGGTAGAAAATTTTTGATTTAAAAACCCCCCTCCCCTATAATTAGGTCAGCTATCTGAATATATAAACCTTTTTTTAAAAAATCTCTTAAAATAAAAAGAAAATAACAGAAAATTTTCCAAAATTTAACGATTTTTCGACTTTTTTCCAAAGTCTTAATTGAATAAATGGTACACAAGACTACCGGGGGGACTCTCGATAGATAACGTTTCAGAAAAATCCCAGGCGTAGTATTCGAGATACATAGTGTCCAAAAACGCTCCAAATCAGTAAATACTAAATTTTCAGCGTGCCATATTTTTCTGCCTTTTCATAGTATCCGTGTGAATTTGGTATCATACGATAGGCCAATCCTTACGCCATCCGTTTTTTGCATTTTTTTCAAAATATTGAACACTATTTCGACCACCTCCGAAACATCAATTCGCCAGTAAAACGAAACCCGAGCTCACAAAATGGTAAGAAAATTCGAAAGAAATCGAAAAATAAAGGGCGATAACTCTGAATGAAAATTATATTACTGGAATCGGATGGACTTCAGGTAAACAAAAATGTAGGTCAAATTTGAAAATTTTGAAAAATAACAAAAATTGTCTCGTAGGCAACGTGTTTTCAATTTTAGAACGATAGAAGTCAGCGACGAAGTTTCGAAATCGAAAAATGTTAGATTGCTATTATCTTGGAAAAGTCTCGGGCTTTCCAAAAATATAATTTGTTTGAATTGACGAAACCACGGCTGATTTTTTATTTCTTAACAACGTTCAGAATTCGGCCACTTCCGGTTTGCGCAGAGGTCTAAAAATTGCCTTATTGAGTAACCAGCACATGGTTTCCCTATAGAAAGATGAACCGCAGTTTGGTATCTCTTTTCGATCATAGAGAAATAGGCTTCCGCGGTAAATAATAATAATAAAAATAATAATTTTAGTAATCTGAAAGCCTAATAACAATAATCAATCGTTGTTTTTATGAAAATTATTGTCAATTTTGCGTAGTAATGCCCGTTGTGATTCCCGTTGGGCTTTTCTACGTTGAACTATATAGGTAGGACCAACTCTAATCTCGAAACACGGAGGGTTGAGAGATGAGGTTTGTAATCTAGTATTTTATCTGCTTTAATTGTTGGTTGATTTTTTTAATCGTGCGTATATTTTTCTTTATTTGTGTACTTTATCTACTTTAATCTACTCAAATAGTTATATACACATTGTAAATCATTACAGGAATAGAATATGGGCTAAAGGGCCACGTAGTGTGTCAACTATGGCCATTGAGAGATACTCCCCTCCTTATCAACCGCTGGAAAGTTCGATGTCTGTTCCCCAGTTTGCGTTGATAGAACCTCCCAGACGAAATCTTGATCCAAATCTAAACATATATTACCAACCGATGTGAGTTCGCCTTAAATTAGGATTTATTATAGTTTAATATAGATATTATTAGATAACAAAACAGTAGCTGTATTAGACAATAACATCTAGATTATTTATTATATTAAGGGGACAAAAGTTGGCTTCCTTAATATTTTGACCGCAAAATAAACATACAACTGCTCCTTTTTTCTAAAATGAAACTTGTTCCAGTAATTAACGAGATGATTCAAGAGATAATTCCCTAAAGTTTCATTATAAAAACATAATAATTTTTTAACAATTTTTTTTTAACAAAACTGTGATGGCGTGTATATTTGTGTGTATTATTATTTACGAATCAAGGGGGCCTTCTTTAATCTGCAGTAGCGCAGTAATTTTTACGAAGTAATAGGGGTTTTTTTCATGAAATTTGTTATACATGTATCTATTGGATCTTTTAATTAATTTCTACATTCTGTCATTTTTTTATCAATATGCCCGCGTATATATCTGCATAATTACACATAAAGGTGTCAAATGTATATTTGCATAATATGAACATTGAGGCGACCAAAATATATTTTGCTGTATAAAGTAAATCTTCTTAACTTAACTCATCGAAAATAGCTGCAGTGTTTGGAAGCCTATTGTCGCATGAACCTTTTACCGACCACTTGTATAGTGGTCCATGGTCGCAATAGCGTTTTGTGGTTATTGTTCCATTTAAAGTAAAAATATTAGTAGGAAAAAAGAAACATTTTATATATATATATCCGAAATTATTAGGACAACCGCAAAGTTGCACTACTTTGTTTCACGGTAAATGATAAAAAGATAAAAGGTATGCCGACACAAACTGATTTTAAAGTACTTTTCGTCCGTCTTGGGACTATTCATAAATAATGTCATTGTATAAAGATGGACATTATAGTATATTTATACATATTTACATAGCTATAGTTACCATTGTCTATGATTACATATCGTTAACTAATATAAAACATGAACACACGTGTGTTAATCTGTAGTATATGGGTTTAATTTGGGAACAATGAATGGAAGATTATCATGAGATATATTAAAGAAAATTAATAAATAAATGAGGCTAATTGCTAATTGTTACTTGTTGCGATTAAGTCGAGGAATGTATTTTTTTTAATAAAATGATTTTCCATTAATTTCCTTTTCGTGGTGTCATCATTTTATAAAAAGGGAAAATTTGAAATTTTATTTGTAGATGTTGCGCACATTTCAAGATATGTCTATTTACAAATAAGGGCCCATTTTCAATATTGCAATCCCGTCGATTGTTGCGTACTCTATCCCGTAGATGAGTAGATGTCTCGCCTATGTAGAAAAAATGACAAACCAGACACGTCAAGACATATATGCGATTTATTGTGTCACAATTCATATTGTCGTTGACGCTAAACGTAATGTTACGAAATTTATATTGGCTATTTGGTATTATATGGTCACAACATTTACACCGAAGATCCAGGCATTTAGATACATAAAAACCGGTCCTTGTGATAGATGAATTGAATTACTTCATTCTGACATACATCAAATTATATAAGCTAGCTGTCTGCCCTCTATAGGCGTCTTCAGATATTAATAATGTATACAAAATATTGCAAATACGATACATATTTATATATACATTTTTAGAACAATAGATTTCCATGACAATGGATTATAAATAATATTAAGTAATATACAACAAAGGGTTAAAAGTATATAATACATAACATGATATTAATCTAAAGTGTGATTCCATATTCCTTCTCTTGATAGTATCTGAATTTAATATTTAAATTCTTAGCACACGTATTTAGATGTTTAGTCACTTTCAAGACAGGATTAGTTTGTAAACTCTGTTGCTTATGAACTCGGATACGTGCGCGTAATTCAGTTGAGCACTTTCCTATGTAGATCTTCATACAATACTATCAAGAGAAGGAATATGGAATCACACTTTATTGACCGGTTCAAACCGGATTTAAATGCTTAATTTGCCCCTTTCCCACCGTGTTAATATTCTAATTTTAAATAAAATCTTAATATATATTTACACTTTTTACTTCAACACCATTTAAGGGAATTTTAAACCCTGTATATCTTTATTTCTCTATAATCGGTTTATTAGAGAATAAGGTGGATATAAACAAGATTACAACCAAATTACATAATTGATCTATTGACATTTTTTTACTCTTCACTTCTGTATGGTTCTATTGTCAAATTATACCAGGAAGACTATGTAAGTTATTATAACCAGATTACATAATTGGTCTATTGTCAAACTATTGTCAAACTATACCAGGAAGACTATGTAGATTAATGTCATGTTATGTATTATATACTTTTAACCCTTTGTTGTATGTTACTTAACATTATTTATAATCCATTGTCATGGAAATCTATTGTTCTAAGAATGTATATATATATATATGTATCGTATTTGCAATATTTTGTATACATTATTAATATCTGAAGACGCCTATAGAGGACAGACAGCTAGCTTATATAATTTGATGTATGTCAGAATGAATCAAAGTGGAGAATTTTTTACCTGGACGTATTCTTCTATTTTTGTATGCATTATCTACCGTAAACAAAGAAGTACTTGTACTTTATCTACTTTAATATATATTATACTGTTTACGAAGATGCGTCCAAGTAAAGGAGCTAGACCACTGAACCATGATCCGTATATGCAAATACTCAACAAATTAGCAGAACAGTTGAAGACAATAGCGGACAATCAAACCCTACTTATGAAGAAAATTGACGAGGGGATTGTTAATAACACGTCCAGTCTTAAAGATACAATGAAGTCGATTATCGAGGACTTATCTAAAATTTCCAGTGTCATGAAAAATTCTGATGAACAAGTCGAATTCAAGAAGGAATTTCATAAATTCAAACTGAAATCGGTAAGAAAAATCTCTTTCTATAAAATGCTGAAATGTAAAGAAAAGGCTGAACTATACCAAGTTTTCCTGAATATGGTCAACCCATTTGTGCCCCGGAAACTTCGGGAAAATCCCAAAAGTTACGAGACGGAAAGTCAAGTAAAAAGAAGGCATGAACTAAGTATACAGAGAATGGAGAATGAAATAGATTTTTTGTTTGAAATCTCTGCAAAGGAGTCAGAGACCCTTTTCAAAGCGGAAACCGATATATCCAATCTGATCGAAACCCATCCAAACGAAGAGGTCAAAACATCATTCAAGTCAGTTTGGTCCAAGGGGATTAAAATGGAAGAAGATTAATCAAACAGAATCTGGAACAAAAAGAAAGAATTCCTTTCGAGTTTACCTACTAAAGAACTCGAACAATCAAATCTACATATCCAGGATGCCTCCGCAGAGGTAAACAATGAGGATAACAACCCTCTTCCGCCTGGTGATAATCAGTGGAGGGAGGTTTCTAGAAAAACGACCTCAAACTTCAATAACCACAAATGTTATACTCCTGGTCACAACCAGCACAACCAGTCGGAATATAGGCCTTTTTTAGACCAGGGCCACAATAAACCACGACGACCCACGAACAAGCGACAGTGGAATTATCAACAGAGAAGGAGACGGACACCCAAGAGAGGAACTACGAACAGAGGAAATACCAACAGGGGGGGGATCAACAATGGGACAGATATCAAGACAGGGAATACCAAGACAGAGACTACAAACACAAGAGATATCAACAAGGAGGGAACCAACAGGGGGCATATCAGAGGAAAGAATCTCAACAGAGGAACGATCAACGGAATCTATCGAAAAGGAGAAACTAAATCCTAAAATTATTAATATTTCTTCCCATAATTTTACGGAAATTGAAATTTTACTTTTACAAAGGAGGTTGAAATTCACACCTACGCCTAAAACCAATATGTGTGAACTCAAATGTGATGTAAAAAATTTCTGTCGAAAACTAACATTGCGGGAAGAATTCGGGGATTTAAACTATTCTAAAGAGGAATTAGTGCGCAATAAGAGTTGTTATAATCCAAGTCGCGGAAAGGATAAAACTTTAGACAAATAAATCGATTTTCTAAATGATTTACCCCTACCAGAGAAGAAAAATATGAGAAAAAATATTAACAACGACGAGTATAAAATAACAGCTTACAGACTAATGATTCTCTTATCATCAAAGAATCGGACAAAGGCGGGGCCATAGTTATAAGATCCTCAATATTTTAGAAGATAGAAGTGCTTATCTTGAAATAGATTCAAATAGGGACAAAGGAACCTTAACGCTAATTAATATTTTAATTGAAAAAGAAGGCCACGGTTTAACAGAAAATGAAAAACAGTTCTTAACCAAATTTGATTGTAAAGCTAGTAAATTCTATGGCCTTCCGAAAATACACAAATCGGATTTAATTAAAAACAGCGTCATAGAACAAAATAGCGAATATGTTATGACCAATATCGTGTGATCTTACCTTTAGGCCAATTATAGCTGGCACGTCGTGTGTCACTAATAGATTATCCTATTTAATTGATTTTCTTTTCAAACCCTTTGTCCCTAGAGTTAAATCATATATAAAGAATGACACTGACTTCCTTAATAAACTACCTCAGGAAATAAACGATGGGGAAATATTTGTAACATTGGATGTCTGTAGTCTCTATAGCAATATCTCACATAATTTGTGCCTAGAGGCAGTCAGTTATTGAATAGATAGATTACCTGTACTTCGAAATCCCCGTTTTCAAAAACCTTTATTTTAAAAGCTATCGATATTTTTTTTTAGGACTAATACTTTCGAATTTGGAAAACGTAATTTTATACAAATTAAAGGCTGTGCTACGGGCTCAGTGTGTTCACCCGACCTTAGCAACCTCATTATGGGATTCTTAGAAGGAAAATTATATACAAAAACTGAAAACAAATTTGGTATTAACTATACAAACTACATCAAAGAAAATTTTAAAAGATATACTATTCAAAAAAAGTAGGGGATATTTGATTTTTAAGTGTTATTAAAGTCACCTAATGAAACTGACGAAGAAACAAATGACAAAATGAAATGAAGTTCACATTCATCGATTTATTCCAAATGATCGTTAGACTAAGTAAGGCACAGACTGACCATTATAAGGGTAAAATGATACCCGGGGTCAAACAGCAAAGTTACCACAGCATCACAACAAAGTCAGTAACGGGTAAATCCTCCTCTGTTTGCCAAACAAGCATTGATCCGACGTGGCATACTCCTAATGAGACGTCTATGGTCATTTTGGTCCAGATTGTCCCATTCCTGTTGCAACGCAGCAGCAAGTTCTTGGACATTGGCAGGACGTTGTTGACGTTGACGTAACCTCTGTCCAAGCATGTCCCAGACATGCTCGATGGGGGAGAGGTTGGGACTCAGTGCTGGCCAAGGTAATGTGGTGATGTTCTGTTGTTGGGGGTAACCTGTAACGATCCTGGCCCTGTGACATCTTGCATTGTCATCCTGGAAGATGAAACGGCGGCCATGACGTCGTGCGAACGGCACAACATGGACTGCCAAGATATTGTCCCGGTAGTACTGGCCTGTAACACGCCCTGCAACAACATGTAAAGTCGTTTTTCCAGCAACAGTGATGCCTCCCCACACCATAACAGAACCACCCCCAAATCGATCATGTCTGATGACGTTAACGTCTTTGAAGCGCTCGTTTCGACGACGCCACACCCTCCTACGTCTGTCCAAAAAATCAACAGTGAACCTTGACTCATCTGAAAACATCATATTGCTCCAGCGTCGATTATCCCAGTGTTGACGATCCCTACACCAACGACGTCTTGCCTGAATGTGATGATCCCTCAAACAAGGGATCACGTGAGGACGTCGGGCGCGAAGGTGACCCCTATGCAGTCGATTCCGAATCGCCTGGCCACTCACTCTCACACCAGTGTCTGTTTGAAGACGAGCGCTGATCTGATTTGCTGTGATGACACGATTTCTCAAGGCCAAGGTACGGATAAATCGATCCTGGGCTTGAGTTGTCGCCCTTGGTCGAACTGAGCGTGGTCTGTCCTGTACAGATTGTGTATCACGGTATCTGGACCATAGCCTGCTTATGACAGACTGAGAAACATTCATCGTCCGCGCCACAACCGCCTGTGTTGTGCCGATCTGTAGCATGCCAAGGGCACGTAACCTTTCATTTTGGGTAAGCCGACGCATATCAAAATTTGTTTTCTGGTCACTAAAACAATTAAACGGATGTTTCCACCCTGGAATTCAATGCCACAATGACTGTAACATTCAAAGTCAGAGTCGTGCAAATCTTGGGTTGGACCCTCATGATGATCCCAAGCATCACCTGCATTCCATGCGGTAGCTATTGGTGCATTTTGGCGTCACATGTTTCTTCTGTTAGGTTCTATAGTGACTTTTTTCGTAGTCATTTGCATATTTTAGTATTATGCCCCCAAAATCATATATCCCCTACTTTTTTTGAATAGTATATTTAGAAGACGTCTTCCTCATTTGGAAAACTAATCTCGGCCATATAGCAGATTTGCACCAAATTTTAAATGACTTAGATATTAATATTAAATTCACTATTGAAAGTAGTTATAAGGAAATTGCTTTTTAAGATGTTCTCGTTAAGAGATTTAACAATCAAATCATTACAGATATTTACTCCAAAGAAACAGATACTAAAATCTATTTATCTTATAAGTCATGTCACCCCCGTCATGTTAAAAATAATATACCCTTTTCCTTGCCAGAAAACGATGCACTATAATTTTAAACGAAGATCTCAGAATTCAACGACTTAATGAATTGAGATCCAATTTATTGAAAAAAGATTATCCACTTGGGGTTATTAATATAGGTATTGATAAAGCTAGGGACCTAACTACTGAAGAATTAAGAACGCCAAAAGAAAAGAATATTTCTTCTTGTATTACCTTTATTTCGACATATAATCCTCGACATAATAATTTTTTTTCAATATATTTATGATACTAAGAATGTTCTCCGTTCTAATGATAATCTTAATAATCAATTTTACGGCATAGAATTAATTAATAGTAAACGTCAGTCCCCTAGCCTTACAAAGCTACTCACTAGAGCTAAGTTTCAAACTTCTAATAATGGAACTTTTACTACTTCGAAGTGTCATAGCCTACTTTGTAAATGTTGCCAACATATCATAATTAATAGTAAATTCACCTTTTCTAATACTAATTATACATTAGGATTAATCATAATATGAATTGTAGTACTAAAAATTTAATTTATGTCCTTATTTGCAATAATTGTATGAAGATCTACATAAGAGAGTGCTCAACTGAATTACGCGCACGTATCCGAGTTCATAGGCAACAGAGTTTACAAACTAATCCTGTCTTGAAAGTGTCTAAACATCTAAATACGTGTGCTAAGAATTTAAATATTAAATTCAGTATTTTTCCTTTTTATAAAGCCAATATTGACAATACTATCAAGAGAAGGAATATAGAATCACACTTTATTGACCGGTTCAAACCGATGAACTTATATTAATTAACTTATATTAATTATTGTAGCATGTTTATCAGTATAATGGTATTTTAGACTTGAAATTTTAATCGACATATTCAGCGCTTTTAAAGTATTAATATTGTATTATATTTAATGCATGTTAGATAGCAGCGTTAATTAAGCAGCATTGCTTATTTAACGCATTGCAAGGGGACGAATTGTAACACTATAGACTTAGTGTTCTGTTTAATATAGAATTCTTTACCTACATGATGTATGACGAAAACACAGGATAGTGTCACAGTCCCACAACGTGAAGTCCGAAGAAAAACCCTAGAAGAAAGTGTCACACTTGCGTCCCCGTAGTGTCACAGCCGACTATTTGGTGCCGATGACGAAGGATTTCCGACCCTAGGGGATATTTTTGGAAGAAGAAGTTTCCAGTCGTTTTTAGTTAAGTACATATTTCCTAATAAACTGACCATGGAAAGCCAAAAAAGACCAAAGGGTAGATTAAACAAATTTTAAAGGTTAGGAATTTGCTAAATATAAAGGTTTAAAAATGAATGTCAAAATAGTAAACTAGTAAAATAATTCAGTTAAGGAAATAAAGGAAAAACTATTAAAGAAAAGGACAATCACAGGGTTATTAAAATATGTAGCAAGGACAGAGAGTATGCTTCACATCATTAAGTAAATAAGGGCTAGGTTTAAACATGTACATATTTGTCTATTAATGTAGGGAAAAATCGTCAAGAAAACAAACTGAAACAAATGATTAGTAAAATTGAAAGCTAGGTAAAAGAAAATAAATGATTGTCTCCGGTCTTCGCAGAAGATAGTTCGGAAATGGAGGGTTTGCGCGGTTGATGTAAAACTCCATAAGAATTGTTCGGATGCATAGATCGTAATCACACCGCTTCGAAAAGTCTTAGGAGGATAGAGGACTTGCTTTTTGGTAAATTAATGTAATGTATTGTTTTGTTAATTAATGTACATGTATATGAACCAAGTATAAAGTTATAGTTTAAACCTGTGTAAATCGCAAGATAGCGTGTAGGTTTAGGGTAAAGGAAATGCCAAAAGAAAATTTAAAACTGAATGGCCCTTTGTAAATCGCAGGATAGCGTGTGGGTCGGTATAAGGTTTTAAATAAAACGTTTAAAATGAAACAGTGTGCCTTGCAATAGCGGATAGCTTAGATTATGCAAGTGGTATAAACTGTTTCTGTATTTTCGTGTTGTTTTGTTAAAAATGTTCAGAGATATATGTGTTTTTAAAAGTGGTAAGCACGCCATGGTAAATGGGTAATCTAAAGTTGGATTCGAATGTGCGGTTTTGAATTCCCTGATATGTCATGCGTAGTGTATACTAGACCATACTTAATGACAGCGAAAACGTCATGAACTTATTTGTAAATCGTTATGTGTATTTAAAAACGTAAGGAATATATTAACTTTCGGTTAGTGATTGATTTGTTATTACAACCAGGTATAATATAATCAGGTCTTGATATAAATATTGATCGCATTTGTTTCAATGATGCTGTTTCGGTCGAATTAAGAAACGAACAAATTCAGAAATCAAAAACATATAAGATGTTTATTTGATGTATCTGTATGGTATTTAGAAAAAGATACTGCTAATTTTTATTAATGGGACAGATTAAGTTCTTTTGTTAATAGTCTATTCAGTTAAAAATAAATAAAAGTAAGGATTAATACATGTGTATTCCCAATGAAGGAAATGCAAGTTTCATTTTAAATAAACTTAATGGTAAGAATATGATTAAGTAAGATACAATCGTATCCAATTAATATTAAAGTAAATGTTATTAATTACGGGTAATGTAATTGAATAATTAGTGGTCTGATTAAGCAAGTACACAGGTTGTTTACGGGAAGTAATGTACTGTATCTTAACGCCCAGCAAAGACGAACCAGTTTAGATAGTTCCAGTATGCAAGAAGATATGGTTCTGGAGCGGAGTTTGTGGAAGTGTTAACTTAACGGATCACCATATTTACAGCGCAAGAAACAGAATAATTTTGAATAGAAAATGTGGTTTTGCTGTGTTATAAACAGTGAACATATTGACATTGAAATAGTGAACTTCTTTAAATTACGAAGAGTTTTTTTAATTGTGTTAGAACCTAAACCAAGTATTTATATGACAGTTAATCAATGAACTTATATTAATTATTGTAGCATGTTTATCAGTATAATGGTATTTTAGACTTGAAATTTTAATCGACATATTCAGCGCTTTTAAAGTATTAATATTGTATTATATTTAATGCATGTTAGATAACAGCGTTAATTAAGCAGCATTGCTTATTTAACGCGTTGCAAGGGGACGGATTGTAACACTATAGACTTAGTGTTCTGTTTAATATAGAATTCTTTACCTACATGATGTATGACGAAAACTAGGGTAATGAAGTAGCTTGCATTATTCTACTACTATCTTAGACTAACTCGCAGACAGATACGTCAGTATCCATATATGGAAAGTAGGATAGTATCGTCCAGTCCTCACGTGCACAGATTAGTACAATTAACCAGAATAGTGTTGATGTAAAACGATGCCTTTACGAAACACTTACCCATAAATGGTAATTGTCCCGCCCTAATAGCTGGCACAGTATACATTCTATGTAGGAGAGAGTTTGTTTAATTTACGCTCAGACCCCATTCGAGAGAGCCGAGGGGAAGTTCACCCCGGGAGCTGAGCTGGCCTGGTTTACTGGCCGGACGCAGCCGTCATGATGAAGCAATAGACAAGACATTATAGAAGTTCCGAGGGAGACTGCTGGGCGAAATAACGTTTATACCTAAAAATCAATAGTTGTATCTGTGCTGAAGAATATATTATTGTAACATATAAAGAATGTCTCAAGAGTCGAATTCTTATTGATCACAACGTCAAGTCCCACCTAAACAAACGACAGTGTGACATAGAAGATTTGGCCGTACGGACACACAGTACGTGTCTCTAGAGTGTCACAGTCGTCGATTTGGTACCGCGATACAGGATAGTGTCACCGTCCCACAACGTGAAGTCCGAAGAAAAACCCTAGAAGAAAGTGTCACACTTGCGTCCCCGGAGGGTCACATATGTAGATTAATGTCATGTTATGTATTATATACTTTTAACCTTTTGTGGTATGTTACTTAATATTATTTATAATCATGGAAATCTATTGTTCTAAGAATGTATATATATATATATATATGTATCGTATTTGCAATATTTTGTATACATTATTAATACCTGAAGACGCCTATAGAGGGCAGACAGCTAGCTTATATCATTTAATGTATGTCAGAATGAAGTAAAGTGGAGAATTTTTTACCTGGACGTATTTTTCTATTTTTATATCCAAAATTATTAGTACAACCGCAAAGCTGTACTACTTTGTTTCACGGTAAACGACGAAGAGATAAAAGGTATGCCGACACAAACTGATTTCAACACAGGTTTAATAACATTTTAACATTTTAAACTAATTTTCGTCCGTCTTGGGACTATTCATAAATAATGTTATTGTATAAAGATGGACAGTATAGTATATTTATACATATTTACATAGTAACACTGTGGTTTTAATTGGCTATAGTTACCATTGTCTATGGTTACACAGTTTATCTGACTAATACAAAACATGTAAACACTGGATAATCACGGGATTGTTTTAAGAAAATTAATGAAACTAATCGCCAATTGTTACTTATTGGCTATTAAGTCGAGGAACTTATTAAACAATAATTCAATTAACAATAGTCTATGACGTCACCTATGACGTCACGGTGTCATAGTTACATGATAAAATTATTATACAGTCAAGGGTAGTTAGTTCTTAGTCTACAGACTACAAATATTTAATCCCACCACAATCTTTATTTCATATAACTTATATATTGTCTTATTTAGAATTAAGTTTTGAGTGGTACTTCTCAATAAAATAGCTTTCTTTTGCCTCCACGAGGTCGTTGTTTTTGCTATTAAGTTTATATAAAGGAAAAACACTAAATTCACCCCCACCACATACTTCAAGGTGCTCACTGAGCGGGATCATCCTATATTTTGGTTGAAGTACATGTATGTGCTGTCGATGAAGGTTCATTCTCAGCCTAAGCATCATTTGGGTCTTTCCATACTCCACCTTGTCAAAGTTCAGAGACTACAGGAGCTAAAAGGTTTCTTATCAAAACAAAGCTATCCAGGTAAATTAATAGACGATGCTAACAAAAGAGCATTGAGTCTGAATCAAAGCGTCTTAAGACTACCTAAAGTTCCTGTAAACTCTGATAAAAGGAACGTTGCTTTAGTTACAACATTCAATCCGTCCCAGGAAAATGGGAAAACTATCATTGAAAATTATATCCATATTCTTAAAAATAGCCAAACAATGCATAAAATATTGAGTAAAAAAGAATATAATCAACAGTCTTAAGCAACCTTCCAATCTAGCTAGGATAATAACATCTTCTAAATATGATACGATGCCCCACGCGCTTACTGAAAAGTTGTACTAGACACGTGGAATGTGCACGATTGAGTTGTTTAACTACAACTAATTTTATGACAGTCTCGCACACTCGTTGAATCTATAAATAGCAACAGCACAGAGAAATTCTCAACATACCATCAACTATTACAGTCGTAAAAAATCTATTGTTGAACAGCAGTAATATTTAGCGTTTTGGTTATAACGGCATCTTTAGAAATTACGCTCGTTTTATTTTTTTAAATTTTATTTTATCCTTAACAAGACCGTAAGCGACATATTTTGGTTTAGTACAAATACTATCTCTGAATGATACCAGCAGTAGTTGCATTTTACTTTTACAAGGTTCATAAAACAATTGTTGAGTCGCCCACCGTGCGTCATTTCTAAATTCGATTTCTTGTTCTAGCTTTCTGCCATGTTTCGTAAAAAGGTATTCTGGATTATCCCTGCCTGTCAATCAGGCGGAGAATGCTCGATAGACTGGTGAATTGAGACTATTTTCAAAACAAGGGCACGTGACCTATTTTTTACTCGAAAGTGTCTGGATGTTATGGACGACACTCCGAACTATTTTTCAGTGTATTTCAGCGGCGACAACACTGGGACACAGGATCAGTCGACAAACCGTCTACAGATGACTACGGCAGTATGGTATCCGGCCACGTAATCCCTACCGCGGACCGCACCTGACGCCTTGACACCGGCACGACAGACTGATATGGGCCAGGCGAGTTCGACGTTTGCAACGGCGGTACTTGGCACGTGTTATGTTCTCTGATGAGAGCAGATTCCTCATGTTCCGAAACGATGGACGGCAGCTTGTATACCGAAGAGTTGGTGAACGTTTGGTGCCTAACGGTGTCCTACAGGTCCGGCCATTTGGAGGTGGAGGGTTAATGGTTTGGGGTGGCATATGTGGTGACATCACAACGAGGCTTGTCGTAATTCGTGGAAACCTGAATGCACAGCGTTATCGTGATGACATCTTACGGCCTGTTGTGGTGCACTTTCTGCTGCAACAGCCTCGTGGAATCATTTTCCAACGTGACAATGCAATGCCGCACACAGCAAGATTGACACAGAACTTCCTTACCAACGCCAACGTACACGTTTTGCCATGACCCGCATGTTCACCGGACTTGAATCCCATCGAGCACTTATGAGACCACCTCGATCGGCAATTGCGACGTCGCCTTGTGCCTCCAGTCAAGGTTCAGGACTTGGAACGATTTCTCCTCGAGGAATGGCAACAAATCACTCCCAACGTCATCAGACGTTTGACGTCATCAGTCCGCAGGCGTGTTCTGGCATGTATTGATGCTCAAGGTGGACATACCTTATACCACTGATCTATATATATAGATCAGTGCCCTATACTGACCTTTAGACATGTGGTGTGTCATTTCCCGTTGTTTCTGTGATCAGTGTTCTAACGAAATGTTTATTTTTCAACCCCTCCGATCTTTAACGGCTTGTCATATTGATTGTACAGATTTGATTAAAATGATTTTGTGTACAGGGCCCTGTTTCACGAAATTTTAACTTAAGATAAAATCCAATTTTAGTAGATACTTCAATTTTGATTGGCTAAGCACTAAAATCAATCTAATATTATCCAATCAAATTACTAAAATTGGGATCTTATCTTAGTTAAAATTTCGTGAAATAGGCCCCAGATTTTGTGAAGGGATTTCTCAAAAGAATAACACTAATCCTAAACTTTTGCTTTGTTTAGTTTTTCTTTTCTGTCGTTGCAAACAGGCGGTATCGTTTCTTTTGGACACTAGTTTATATAAATATTGTGGTGTAATTGTTGGGCTATTTGGAGATATTTATTTATGGTGGGGCACCATAAATATGGTTCAGTCGCTTCAAATCCATTAGTTTCGAAATGCGTTAGTGTAAAACCTGTGACATTATCATTGAGGGATCATCTATAAAAATTAATGATGATAATCCATATATATCAAACAGGCAATAAATTGCCAATCGAACTATGTAATTTACCTTATAACGTGTCCGGGATGCAAAGGGGAGTATATAGGAAAGGCCCAAATGATGCTTAGGCTGCGAATGAACCTTCATCGACAGCACATACTTCAACCAAAATATAGGATGATCCCGCTCGGTGAGCACCTTGAAGTATGTGGTGGGGGTGAATTTAGTGTTTTTCCTTTATATAAACTTAATAGCAAAAACAAAGACCTCTTGGAGGCAAAAGAAAGCTATTTTATTGAGAAGTACCACCCAAAAATTAATTCTAAATAAGACAATATATAAGTTATATGAAATAGAGAATGTGGTGGGATTAAATATTTGTAGTCTGTTGACTAAGAACTAACTACCCTTGACTGTATAATAATTTTATCATGTAACTATGACACCGTGACGTCATAGGTGACGTCATAGACTATTGTTAATTAAATTATTGTTTAATAAAACGCCTGATGAGCCGCTATCGCGGTAAAAACGTAAAAATGTAGTTTTATTTTGCCATCTTTAATTTCAATTATATACATGAACAAACAACTCTCGGGTGATATATAAATAAATAAGATGTTTGAAAAGAAAACAAACTACATATTAAAAAGTCTGAAGAGGTTCCGACGGAACTGAAAGCGCTAGCTTTAAATATGTAGATTGTTTTCTTTTCAAACATCTTATATATATATATATATATATATATATATATATATATATATATATATATATATCCACCTTAAGAAGACCAAGTGTATATTAATATACGCATTAAGGCCTCCGTTATATTAAGGCGACAAAAGTTGGTCTCCTTAATATTTTGACTGAAAAATAAACATACAACTGCTCTTTTATTCGACAGATTAATGAGTGATTCAAGAGATAATTCATTAAAGTTTCATTATTAGAAAAAATATATTTTTGTAACAAATTTCGTCGAAAGAGTGATGGCGTGTATATCTGTGTGTACTATTATATACGCATTAAGGTGACCCGCTTTAATCTACAGTAGCGCAGCAATTTTTACTATATAGTTATTTTTTATTTGTTGAATGAGTTGCTACTGTCTGTTCCAGGTAATACTACAACTCGAAAATCGCTTGTCATTTATTCAAATTTTAATTAAAATGGCTAAAACTTCGTGTAATACCTGGAATGGTCATCCCATTGCTTTCTGTCTTGTGAGAACTAAGTTCAGGTTAAGCTTTATGTCCTTTCTCCTTTGAAAAATCGTTATTTGTTTACATCTTACTAATTGAACCTGCCATGTTTGGCCTACTTATCTGGATGAGCCTAACTGGACAAGGGGTGCTTTAAGTCGTTTCACCCTACTTTGATTAGCAGTTGGTTGTTTCGTTCCAGTAGAATATAACTCTTTTGAAAGAACTATTTACTGAATCCCAGACCACGGCTGTTTGTCCCACTAACTTGAATATTTAGTCGCCAACCGTCAAAAGGTTGTAATTTTTTGATATCGATATAAGCTACATGTAAATTTTAACCCGCTATCAAAGAAATTGTGGAAGGAGGCTGTAAGACATACTCAAAAGTAGTTACGAGAACGTAGCTAAAAACGTTGAGATATCCTGATGTGTTTTAGCTACGATTGGATGCCTGTCTTTAGTTCCAAGTGGCAAACTCAGTTTCTTTATTAATGCACGTAACATCTTAAAAATAAGATAATTTTACACTATTATATCCAGTTAAACAGAGCTATAAAGTCACAGAAAACGAATTTCGGAATCATTTTACCAGACATATTTATTCAAACTTTAAATAAGGCTAACCTTTTACACCAATTTACTTATTTCTGAGAGTTCGCATGGATATGGCATGTGCCGACTTTTCAAAATAATTTTAATCTTTAAGTCACTCCAAATTTTCCAATGATAATTTTTGTGCGCAATAATCAAGGTGGAAACAGAAAAAAAAACCTATATCAATCTGAACAAAAACAATATTGTTTCACACAAGCTTCAAAGTGTGAAACCCTAACAAGTATTATTGTCGCGAAAAAGACGGCCGAATTCTCCTTCACTAGACATGTGTCACATTTCTAACCGAATGCACCAAATTTGTAAAGTACCTGTCTACCCTAATGCGAAATGCATGTGCTCCATTTAACGCACGTGCATTCGTAATGTTGATGTTATGAGAAAGTGACAATGTCTAAATATGTGAAATTTACAAGAGAATACTGGATTTTATCGGACTTCTAGTCATTTGGGCTAAGGGAAGAGATCAAAGGGACGTCAATTCCAGGTATGTCACAAAGTTTTAGCCATTTTAATTAAAAAATGAAGGCAAGGTAAGCATTTTTCGAGTTGGAGTATCACCTGGAACAGACAGTAATAACATTATCGGGGTTTTCAGCCCGAAATTTTGTAAAAATAAATTATAAATTAAAAAAAAATGGATTTTTTGGCCTGTTTTGTTATTTATTATTATTATTATAATTCATCTTCTATAGCGCTTCATTATATCCGGTAATATTTTTAAGCGCTTTACAAATGACACATCACAGGTCGTAATAATATTTAAACAAGTGTGTTTTTAACTTTGATTTGAATTTAACTAAAGTTGAACTTTCTCTAATTGATCTTGGTAGCTTATTCCACATATGGGCACCATTTATAGGGAAATTTATTTTCCTCTGAGTAGTATCTGTGGACGAACGAAGATTCGGTCTTTCCTGTTTATAGAATGTGAATAATTGTTTCATGTAGGAGGGAGCAGTATCCGCAAACAAAGCTTTATAGACATTTGATAGCACTTAAAATCGATTCGGGATTTCATAGGCAGCCAGTGAAGATTTTTTAAGAGTTTCTGATACACGATCTCTAGAAGATGACTTGGCAACTAGTCGAGCACAGTTATTTTGTACAACTTGAAGGCGGTTGAGGGAGAAATCTGGAACGCCAGCCAGGAGTCCATTTCCATAGGCCAACTGAGATATGACCAGGGCTAATACAACTCTAGCACATGAGTCTTTAGTAAGATACCTCCTGATTCTGGATATTGGCTTTAATCTCATGTACATTTTACACATAGTATTGTTAACCTGTGGGATGAGAGACATTGTCTTATCCACGATGAAACCAAGATTTCGTGCTTTACATGATGGTGAGATTTCAGTATCGCCGATGTTTAGCTTTGGTGAAAAGTTGAAACTGTTCAGTTTTGATCTTGGTAGTATCATCAGGAATTCTGTCTTCTCATCGTTCAGCTTTAATTTGTTTTGATTCATTCATGTCCGAATAACACTGATACAGGATTCTAGCTTCTTTAGGGCACTATGTATTGACATCGGGTCAGAAGGAATGAATGTGTTATACAATTGCGTATCATCGGTAAAACCATGATAGCTGATACCATGCCTATGAATAATTTTACCAAGTGGAAGAACATACAGTAAGAAAAGAAGTGGACCTAGTACCGATCCCCGTGGGACTCCAATGGACAGCGGTTTAGATACAGAATTGCTGCTATGAATATGGACACATTGGCTTCTGTCAGTTAGATAAGACTTCAACCAATCCAGTGCCGATCCTGTGAGTCCCATCGATAACTGCAGTCGATTGAACAGAATGGTATGGTCGATGGTATCAAATGCTGCACTTAGATCAAGAAGTATAAGATTGATACCAAGGTTGCTGTATAATGCTGCATCAATATCAGCTTTTACCTTCAAGAGTGTTGTCTCTGTGCCGTGTCCTTCTTTATAAGCTGACTGCAGTGGTTCATGAAGATCGTTAGCCTGCAGATAATTAGTGATTTGTCTGGCTATCACCCTTATTAAGCACCTTTCCGATAAACTCAAGGTTTGAGATAGGTCGATAGTTTTTCAGGATCTCTCAGTCAAGCGATGGCTTCTTCAAAAGTGGAATCACAAGGGCAGTCTTTAATGAAGTTGGCACACAGCTTTTGGCAATTGAAGAATTTATGATAGCAGTGATGAAAGGAAGGAGCGCATCCAATACTGGTTTGGACTTCAGAAGCCATGTTGGAAGTGGATCTAGGATACAGGAAGTTGACTTGCTCTTACCAATGATGGATCGGACATGTTCTTCTGAAACTTGGGCAAACTCAAACAAACGGCCTGGTACATGATGGTCTTCAAACGCATTTAACCCACTGCTGGTAATGTCAAGAGTACGTCTGATATCACTGACTTTGTCATGAAAGAAGTCACTGAAAGTTTGAGCTAGCACAACATCGGAATTAGACTTTGGTAATTTCTTCTGATTTTCAGAGATAAGTTTATCGATAACATTAAAAAGATCTTTAGAATCTGTTGCAGAGAGTTTGTTTTTAAAAAAGATTGTCTTAACGTCCGAAATCAATTTTATTACCCTCTTGTATTGTGATTGGAATAGTTGTCTATCAACTTCAAGACCTGTTTTTACATACTTTCTTTCTGCTTTTCTTCTGAGAATTCTTCCAAAGTGAATTACATCAGTATATCAGAGATTTGGATGGTTGCCTTTACTTTTGCGGGACTTTACAGGAGCAAATACATCAAGTGTCGACTCAATGACCTGAGAATACCGATGCAGTAGAGTTAGGGGATCATCAGAATCAATACATTTCATAGGCTCTTTGATAGACGACGCAAACTTCTCAATATCAATATCTTTCAGTTTTCTACTCATAATTTCTTTCTCCACAGACGATGCGCTTTCAAGGTTTATGTCACATACTATTGGGTAGTGATCTGACAATAAATCTGTAGTTACTTCAAGGGTATTGATATGTTGGCTGTTTTGTTCAGAGATAACAAAGTCAAGAATATGTCCACGTTTGTGTGATTTAGTCTCCACATGTTGATATAAGCTATAAGAATCTATGATGTTTTGGAATTTGGAAACAGTAGAATCGTAAATTAAAATCTCCAATAATAAGCAGACTTGTGTTAAGGAGAATGAGCTCGGAAATCATAGTCTCAAAGTCTTTCAGAAAATCCTGATTACTTGATCTGTTTTTCTTTGATGGGGGAGGATGATATAATATCACAAGCCGAAGTCTATTGTTGAGAAGTAATTGTACAAATTCAAAGGAATGAAAGCATGTGTTGACTCGTTCTCTTATGCATTCGAATTTATTCTTGAAAAGAAGACCAACGCCCCCCACCTCGTGTCAGTCTGGGTAGATTTATAAAATCAAAATCATCACCACATAATTAATTGATGATAACAGGGTCATTATCCGAGAGTCAAGTTTCGGTTATTGCCAGCAAGTCAAGTGATTTTTCATTGATAAATTCATGTATAGCAATGGTTTTGTGGCCACACTTTGTGGAGTATTTGCAAAGCAAGAAGCTTTATTTGATGACGTGGAGGCGTAGACGTCATTTTCGTGACGTCATTGACGTCATATTGGTTAACTCAAAACAGCGTGTTTCTAATTATTTTGACGATAGGTCAACCAGCATTTAGTAGAAAGAAATTATGAAAATAAAAAAAGAAAGAATTATTTTATTTTATTGGGAAAAAATCGTTTTTCTTTATAGTCAATAATTCTTTTGACGATGAGCCGACCAGATTCTGGCAGAAAGAGTTGTGACAATAAAAAAAAAGAAATTTTTATTTTTGGGGGAAAAATCGTTTTGCTTTCTAGTCATAAAATAAAACGCTCGGAATCCAATGAATTTTAGTCTGAACCGGTGAACCAACGTGTAAAAGATTTTCGGCATAGACCATTATCATTTTAATTAATTTTTCGGTAATGGAAATAGCTTTGAATTGACAAATTGATAAAATAAGATCAATGTATATGTAGTAGCCGATGTCTGATTCTTTCACATCAAGGATATACTTGATTCGTGACTTTGGCGATCGTAGGAGCCCGGCTTCGTAGATTGCTTTAGGGATTTTTTTTTGGAATTTCATTTCTGTACCCGCTGAAGTAGCTAAATCTCTAACTCAATATCATCCAAAATCTTTAACTTTGAAAACACGAAATATTTGTTAATTTAAATCAGCATTGATGCTGTGATCTACCCGGAAAAGATAGGCTTCTGATATCCCATTATTTGAGACAAAATAAACATTTTACCATTGGTACCCGAATTGTGTATCATAATGCGTTTCAGTCCCAGTTTTAGCAAGAGACTCGGGGAACGAGGTTAGACACACTGCACAAAATCAAACAGCATATGTAGACTTGAATAACCAGACGCTAGAAATTTGCACTCGATTGAGATTGCTACCTTCTTTCTTGGAACATAACTGATTTGAAATATGAGTAAAAACGGAAACCATTGAATGTAAATCAGTTAATATATATTCATATAAGAGTATTATATGCGTTGAGACCCACTTTTGTCAATTTCTAGGTCCCAATTGTTAGCGATTTAGCTCCTTTAAAGCTCAGCGCGTAATTCGGGATTTGGCAAGGACGAGTCAACACGTTTTAGGGATTCCGCATTTAAATTGATTGGCCTACCTTGCAACAGACCATTCCCTCGCTACCCCTTCCGAAGGGATAAATGAACGGGATATAGCCGACTAGCAAGTTGGTCTCAGATTAATAAATTAATGAGGCAAACAAACAATTCCAAAATAGAAGGAAAACTCGTAAATACTTCATTCATGCACCTAAATTGCAAACATCACTCCATGCTACTTACGCAAAACTGTAGTATATAATAACCTTGCCAACTTATGTTCTAAAAAAAAGTATTTCACTCTTATTCTGTTGTGACTTTTTCCTACTGGGAGCTAAATAGTCGGTCTCAAAATAAGTGCAATCACTGCAGTCGGTCTCAAAATTATGCATCGGCGACTAAATGAATTAATGAAGTTAAAAAAAAACAATGCCAGAATAGAAGGGGAAAATATCAAATACTTGCGTGAATCCGTGAACGCTGTATTATGAAGTCTGTCATTGAGTCAACTGGCGTGGTGTTGATTTCCCGGTTGTACGTGACAAGGAGTTGGGTCGCCTGTCCAGCCTCGTGGGGATTCACCGTGTCCTCCGGGTTCCTCCCACTGCTACAGACCCCTACGCGTAAGCTAATTATCTAAATAAAATTGAACCATGTGTTGTTCCAAAATGATCTTGTGTCGAGAGGACGTTAAACCCCATTTATCTCCCCCCCTCCCCTCCTCTCTCTCTCTCTCCCTTGTGTCTGCCCGAATACGCCCGTGTGTGAAAAAGGTTTAGTTGACGTTCGCGAACATCTAAATCTACGTTCACACTAGGGGTTTAATCTGAAATAAATTCTGAATAAAGTCTTATTCCGGAATTTGGCGTCACACTCAATTTGATAAATCTGAACTGAATCTGAATTAACAAATCCGTAAATTTTTCCGAATTCAACCCGGAACAATTATTCCGCATCGGGTTATTCGCAGTCAAGATTTGAGTGTGACACGCTTGATTCAGATCAAACTGTTGACCGTCCAAGTCCAAATTTCTGCCCCAGTTTCCAAAGTGTTACAGCCAGTCGCTCGTGACGAGGCACTTGCCTCCTTGTATCTAGTTTTTCTATGGCTGGTCTCAACAAATTGCAAATTATCGCGAATGTAGCCCTTACATGCGAATGGTTCTTTCGCCAATAGCTTTCTCCCCAAAGTTCGCCATGATAGATTTCGTGCCAATAATTCCAAAGACGGTATTTCAACCGAAGGCGATGGGGATTAAGGCCGAACCAATGTTCTGTAACTTACATAGCTGTAACCTTTCGTCTTTGAAACAAATACTATGGTAACATAACCATCTATAAATATGTTGTCAGGTAACGAAACATACGCCCTCCGCAGTTATGCACTCCGAGCAGTCAACAAGGGATGTGGCAACCTTTAGAACACACTAAATTCTTATTACGATGTCTGCCCCATATTAACATAGAATTATCGTAAATTGTTCAAAATCAATTGGCTTCCTTATCCATCACCTTAACGGAGGGGTCGACGAGAATATGCGACCACATTTCATAACATTTCAATTATGAAATGTATCTTCTTGAAATACATGTACATACGGGTTAATGTATAGCAAACGCTATCAAAAGAGTATTCATCCTCACTCGCATTTGATTTTGGTGTCAACGAAATCGTGCCCGGCCCTACGTGACCCTAGCCTTGCTTGCCCCAGAAAATCAAACATAAGCTACACAAGACCACCAATACGAATGTCCGGCGCATCCATCTTGGAAATGAATGACCTTCACTGCACATTCGATGTGGCGCTTTTCATTCTGAATTCAAGCCTATTAAACTATAATGTGACGCACCGCTTTTAATCCGAGAAAAACCAATCCGAATTCCGGAACCCAGCTTAAAGCTACGTTCACACTGCATGCGCATTCATTGCGAATTCCGGTAACCGGTCTCCGGAATTCGGATTGGTTTTTCCAGGATTACAAGCGGTGCGTCACATTGCAGTTTATTCGGATTGAATAAAGAATTAAAAGCGCCACACTGAATGCGCAGTGAATGTCATTCATATCCATGATGGCTGCGTTAGACAGTCGTATTGGTGGTTTTATGCTGCTTATGTTTAATTTCCTGACGCAAGCAACGCTACATCAATAACCCGGGTCTTACATCTCCGCCTTGTAATACTGGCTTGAGGAAATCACGCCCGAAAATCAAGATGAACGTTTTCGGTCAACACCGGACTAGGGAGCCAGCTTCTTACTCACTGAACCAATGTGGCCCCGATTTCATAATTCAAATCCTTTCAGCACTAAGAAATACATTTGGCGAATAAGGTGGTGAATGAAGAATGCGGTTGATTTTGAACGATTTACGATAACTAAATGTTAGTATAGGGCAGAATTTAGTGTGTTGTAGATGGAAAAATATGCCACAGCCCTTGTTGACTGTTCGGAGGACTTAGCGATGAATGGATAAGTTTCGTTGCCTGACAACCTATGTTTTAGCTTGTTATGTTACCACAGTATTTATCATGGCGAACTTTGGAGAGAAAGCGATTGGCGAGAGAACCTTCGCACGTCAAGGGCTACGTATGTAGTTTGTTGAGGTCAGCCATTGCAAAACAAGATACAAGACTCCGGAGGCCAGTGTCTCGCCACGAGCGACTGGCTGTAAGACCTTTAAAACTGGCAACAGTTACACGACTCTTGGACAGGAAATTTGGACTTGGACGGTCAACAGTTTGATCTGAATCAAGCGTGTCACACTCAAATATTGACTGTGAATAAACCGTTCGGAATAATTGTTCCGGGTTGAATTCGGAAAAATATACGGATTCGTTGATTCAGATTCAGTTCGGTTTTTATCGAATTAAGTGTGACGCCAAAATCCGGAATAAGACTTTATTCTGAATTCAATTCAGATTAACCCCTTAGTTTTTTTTACAGGATGAACACTCGAAATATACGACATTAAAATGGATGTTCCTGCAAAATAAAGAAGTTGTTCCTTTTTCATTCATAACGTTCGATATATGTTTGAATACGCCTTTTCCGCCTTGGCTTTTTGCCGGATAAAAACTCGAAACGAGCAGCTTCAAAGGGAATTTTCCTGGATAGATACAGGCGTTGTTCATTTGTCATTCAAAACATTCCATACATCAGAAATTATTTCGCATTATTGTTTTCGCTTTTAGCGTCCGTATCAAAATTAGTAATTTATATTGAAAAAAAAAAGTTTAAGATTATACACATTGAATGTAGTCGTATTGTCGCCAGCCCGTCATCCATTTTTAGAGGCTAAACTTAACGCCAGTGTTTATGTTCATGTTACAAAAAAACATCTGTTTTCAACTATTAATATACAGGTCTTATTCGATTTGAAAATTCCTTTATATCAAGAAATTTTGAACAAGCATTTTGATCAGTTGAGTGAGGGATCGATAACTCGAGGTAAAAATAATCTCGTGTTCTCTTCTCCTCTCTCCCACTCACTCTGTCTCTCTCCGACCAAACAGTATAGTCAGCAAAAGGACTGTTCACCGTGTACAAACACCCACCATAGGTCAAATACACATAACACATTTTATATGTAATAAAATGAAATGAATGGCAGATGTGTTAAAATACCGTTTATAATAATATTATGCAAATGACGCTATATCCGACGCTTCATTAATTATTGACAAATTATACGACCTTTCAACCCAAACTCAATCCATTGAAAATCTAAGCATTCCGCTTATGTAAGAAGAAGAATCCAATTATTTTATTTTAATAAAAGACCGAGTGTAGTTCTCGCACTAAATGAATCTTTCTACAAAATATAATGATGTGAAAGTTGAATCTTTTTAAATACGAAACCAACCCAACAATGAAAATGCTCTTATGCAAGGTGGGAGCCACGGTGGCTAAGTTGGTAAGACGCTGGCTCACTAGCCGGGAGGTCGCGTGTTCGATCCCTGTCTTAGACAAAATATTAATCGGGGGGATTTTCCAATGTGGTTTTCCCTTGTTAGTGATGCACGGCCTGACAAGAACAGCTGTCTAGTGTTTTCAGATGAGACGGAAAACCGGGAACCCGTGTATACATTGGTGTGCACGTACAAGATCCCTTGGCAGATGGAATTCGGTATAAGAGTAGGCCATATTGCTGCTATCAAGGCAAATTTTCCCTCATAGTACACTGTATGGCGCAATGCGCATGTCCGTCTTCATTAGATGTCTCGCCAATAAAAAATTTCAAGCACCCCCTGCACGTCAAGACATGATATTTTGTGTGTCATAATTCATTGTCGTTGACGCTAAACGTAAAATTACGAAAATTATATTTGTTATTTGGCGTTATATGGTCGCAACATTAACATCGCAGATCCAGGCATACAGATACGTAAAAACCAGTCCTCATGATAGATGAGATGAATTTTGCTTTGGTTAGGAGGCGTTTCAGATTAGGTGGCTGTCTTTGTGACTTAATGAATGCGCAAACCCATTTGTCGTAAGGATGCTTTGGTGTTGCCCTTTCGAGTTTCAGATATTAACTCTATGTCAATGTGTAAATAGCCATGTTTATGGTTTTCTGAATTGACTTCCATTATTTCTACATGAGCTTGAAACGTTTGGAGACATAACCTTGTTCGGATTTTCTTAGATTTTTTCGTTTTCCCCTTCTATTTCTTTAATTTGGAAATTTAACGGAATAAGAGGCGTTTTTTTCATTGATCCATTCGGAGTAATATTCTATATGTTTAGACATATTGTAGTGTTTCCAGAAAATTTTCTTTCTGTCTTCTCTTATATATGCGCAATAAAGATGTTTTAGGAAAGAAAACTAGTGTATGGTGGCCTACAGTCTGAATAACATCTTTTTTCTAAATAGGCTAAAAGAAAAAAAAATAATAATTTTTTTATATTGTCAGAAAAAAAACTACATTTGCCTAGCGTCTTAATAGTGTCTTGATTATCTCCCTTCCGAAAGTAATAATCGTCGTAAAGTGTACCAGTTCGCGTGGTCGTAGAGGTTTGAAATTGCTAGAGCTTGTTCAGGTGGGCTAGCGATGATCTCATCCAAATCGATCAATAATTTTTCATTTTATCGACCTTTTATCTTCTCCAAGGAGATATATTTATCTGTTCGACGCAATTTGCATTTGTTGACTATTTAGACTCGAATAGCATGACTATTTGGCGATGACCAATTTGATTGGCGTTTACGTGTGAATAATGTTGAGACCTCGACGCTGTCTCGGGGTCTTTGCGTTTACGCTTGCCGTCGCCCTATTCTTGTTGTATTATCAAATTCAATGTTCAAGCTGAAAGCAGAGACAATGCCCTTCAAAAAAGATAACCGGATCAAAGTCAGTTTTTGGACTTCTGATCTTGGGGTGCGACCTTCACCACATACTATATTTTAAAGGCTACAATCTGGTTTTGGACCACCGACCTTGACCTTGGTCCTGTCACACACTGGTGATTCAGAAAACGGCCAAACGTAGAGGGCCCGTGTTCAAAAGGAAGTCAATTGGCGTGGTCAATATGAATGGTCGTGGTGACCTCCCCTAGTCAACGCAAACCAACCACGACCTTGACCAAACTTTCTATCTATCTCGGGGCCTTTACCCTTATGCTTGTCACGGCCCTATTTCTTACTGTATTACCAAGGCCAATGTTCGAGGTGAAAGCAGAGAGGGTGGTCATCGGAAGAGATAACAGGGTCAATATCGTTGGTCAAGGTCATGTTACAGAAAACAGAACTCAAACTTTAAAGCCAGTTTTTGGACATTTGACTTTGACTTACGACCTTCACCCAGTGACCACATTCAAAGGCCATCATCTTGGCTTGAACCATTGACATGTACCTTGGTCCTGTCGCACGAAATAGGGCCATGGCAAACATAAACGCAAAGGCCCTGAGCTCGATGGGAATTTTGGGTCCAAGGTGAAAGTTGAGGTCACGGTTGGTTAGCCTTGATTATCGGAAGTTACCACGACCTTTCATATTGACCAGGCCCATAGACCTCCTTTTGAACATGGGCCCTTTACGTCTGACCGTTTTCTGGCAAAGTATTGTGTGACAAGACCAAGGTCAAGGTCGGTGGTCCAAGTCCAGATTGTGGTCTTGAAAATATTGTATGGTGTGAAGGTCGTACCCCAAGGTCAAGTGTCCAAAAACTCACTTTGAAAAGTTTGAGATAAGTTTTCTGTAACATGACCTTGACCCACGACTTTGACCCAGTTACCTTTTTTGAATGACATCGTCGCTGCTTTCATTTCGAACATCAACCTTGATAATACAGCAAGAAATAGGGCCATATCAATCATAAACGCAAAGGCCCGAGCTGGATGGGAATTTGGGGTTCAAGGTCATGTCGGGGTCAAGGTTGGTTGGCCTGATGACTCGAGGTCACCACGTCCTTTCATACTGACCAGGCCCATAGACTTCCTTTTGAACACGGGCCGTTTTCTGAATCACCAGTGTGTGACAGTACCAAGGTCAAGGTCGGTGGTCCAAGTCTAGATTGTGATTTTGAAAATATTGTATAGTGTGAAGGTCGTACCCCAAGGTCAAGTGTCCAAAAACTGACTTTGAAAAGTTTGAGTTCAGTTTTCTGTAACATGACTTACGACTTTGACCCGGTTACCCTTTTCGAAGGGCATTGTCTCTGCTTTCTACTCGAACATTGAATTTGATCATACAGCAAGAAATAGGGCGACGGCAAGCATAAACAAAGACCCCGGGATTGATGGAAAATTTCAAGTCAGGGTCAGCATCAAGGTCACAACGTTATTCACACGTAAACGCCAATCCAAATGGTCAATGCCAAATTGTCTTTTACAGAATGGTGGCTTAGCGCAAACATTAAAATATACGAAAGATTATTAATTGAACATTTTATAATTTACACAACTATAATGTTAATATAACAAAATCAAAACCTTGAATTAAGCAATTTTTCAATAAACTATGGTTCCTTTGCTTCTAATAGACCGTTGTTTTTGCTGTTTAATTGATATAACGGAAAGACATTAAAATTGAGGTGTCGGCTCAAGGGCATCATCCTGTTTAGCGGATTAAGAACATGTTGTCGATGGAGGTTCTATCGTAATCGAAGCATAATTATTGTCTTTCCGATATATCTACCCTTACAGGCCGGACAAATTATAACATATATAATATAATCGGATTTACGAGTCATTTGTGGTTTTATATGAAATGTAAAATTGTCCGTGATATTAATGGATGAATCTTCAATTAATTTGTCCGGGCTGTAAGGGTAGATATATCCGAATCGAATCTGTATTTTGTAAGAATCCTACGAAAATCTGGAGACTGTTACCGACTATGTATCAATTTTTCAGAATGTATCTCATTTTCGAACGTTTGATTAATTCATCCTGATTTGAAAGGAACAGTAGCAATTTCGACAAATGGCAAAATTGAAACCGACCTATACTATAAGAAAACCTATACACACCAATATCTCAATTTTTATACGCCCACATTTTCATGTGGACATATATTGTCGCCGCCCCTGTTCATCCGTCCGTCCATATGAACGTCCAGGTCACAATTTTTATCCGAATTCGATGAAACTTGAAATGTAGGTTTATCACCATAAGATTCCAGTTCCTTTCGATATTGGCATGTATCGGACTGTAACTTCATGGGTTATGGCCCCTGATTGTACGAAAAATCACGTTTTTAGCTTGTGAACAGTGTAGAGGTCACAATTTTGAACTGATTTGGATGAAACTTGAAATGCATATTTATAACCCGCAGATCTTGGTTTCTTTCGATTTTTGCACATATCGGATCACAACTTCTTGAATTATAGCCCCTGATTGTACGAAACATCGCCCTTTTTAGCTTGTTGTACCTCTGGAGGTCAAAATTATTATCTGATTTAAAAACGTTTAATCATATAACCGTGACATGGTAATAAAGGTTGAGTTCGAATTTCGTGAAAATCGTACCAAAATTGACGGACAAAATGGCCGCCGTTTGTACGCGAATAGTGTGAAAATATGTTATATTAAAGTTGTGGACCCTATAGAGGTCACAATTTTGAACCGATTTTGGTGAAATTTGAAATACCTGTTTATAACCCAAAGATCTTGGTTCCTCTCGATATTGGCGCACATCGGATCGTAACTTCCTGAATTATGGCCCTGATTGTACGAAAAATGGTCTTGTTTAGCTTGTGGTCTCGCTAGAGGTCATAATTATTATTCGATTTATAAAACCGTCTGATTATATCACCGTTACACTGTAATAAAGATTGGGTTCTAATTTAGCGAAAATAGGACCAAAATTGCCAGACAAAATGGCCGCCGCTTGAATGCGAATAGTGTAAATATATGGTATATCAACGTTATGGACCCTGTCGAGGTCACAATTTTAACCTGATTTTGATGAAACTTGAAATACATGTCCATGTTTAAAATCCAAAGATCATGGTTCCTTTTGATATTTGCGCATATCGGATTGTAACTTCCTGAATTATAGCCAATGGTTGTACGCAAAATCGACCTGTTTTTTAGCTTGTTGTTCCTCTAGGGGTCTCAATTATTACCCGATTTTAAAATACGTTTGATTATATCACCATTACACTGTAATGAAGGTTGAGGTCGAATGGCTGCCGCTAATACGCGAATATTGTAAAAATATGATATATCCATGTTGTGGACCCTGTAGAGGTCACAATTTTAATCCGACTTTGATGAAATTTGAATTGTAACTTTACAACTTTACAACACTTCCCTTTATCTGAAAATTGATGAACCTACCAAATGTGCAAATATTCTAAACGATGACCTGGATAAAATTAACGCGTGGGCTAAAACATGGCTGGTATCCTTCAACCCACTAAAGACCGAAACACTAGCACTAACAACCAAACAAAATCCTATTTTACCCACCCTTACTCTAAATAGTGTTCCTATCAAGGAGGTCCCACATCACAAACATTTAGGCCTGACTTTTCAACAAAATTGCAAATGGAACAAGCATATTAACGACATTATCGAAAAAACCAGCAAACTTGTCAATTGTTTAAGATCCCTAAAATACAGACTTAACCGTAAATCGTTACAAACCATCTACACCACCTTTATCCTACCACACTTTGACTACTGTGACGTCATCTGGGACAAATTAGAGCACATACAACTGGATGCACTTAGGTCCATATGTGGTGCTGTAAGGGGTACCAGCCATAGATTGTTATATAAAGAAACTGGTTTTGTTACGCTAAAGGAGAGACGCAGAAGACATCAACTCAAATTCATTTATAAAATTATAAACGACCTATCTTCATGATTTAATCTTGACAAAAAGCTCCCACTATAATCTCCGAAACACATGTCTACCTGAATATAAATGTAAAACAAATATTTTTTATAATTCTTTCATACCATCGTCAATTAGAGAATGGAACAAATTAAGTGCAGACACAAAAAATTCTCTAAATATTTTTAATTCTAAACTTACGGCTCATGATTCAATACCACCAAAATCTTTTTCGTTTGGATCCCGCACAAATCAAATCATTCATTCCAAACTGCGTCTCTCCTGCAGCAATCTAAACGGGCACAAATTTTTACGTCACATTTCTGATAATCCATGCTGTAAATGTGGTCATCACTTTGAAGATACTGAACACTTTTTATTGAATTGCTCCTTATATTCAGATGCCCGAAAAAATACAATAAATAATTTAGCGACCATTTACCAAAACACTACCGTTTTATTGCACGGAACTGACGACGTGGAAAACTCGCTCAATATTTTCAAAATTGTCCACTCGTTCTTCGAAATCACCAGACGGTTCCAGGGACAACTATAACCACACATTGTACATATATTTTCACTATAATCATAAATGCATATGTACATTGATAATTAATGTCTAAAATGTAAATACATGTATCTATATCTGACAGGGAGAGGGGTTTAATATAGGCTATGCCTGTTCCCCAATCCCTATTCAGATACAAATCTGAATAAATACTGCTTATAAAAAAAAAAACCCCACAGATCGCAGTTCCTGTCGATATTCGGGCACATTGGACCATAACCTCCTGAATTATGACCCCTTATTGTACGAAAAAATCATGGTTTTTTTTATCTTGTGGACCCTATGGAGGTCACAATTTTATTCCGAATTAAAAAAAAACCTTTGACTATATTCCCGTTACACATTAATGATGCTTGAGTTTGATTTTCAATGACTTTTGATAATTGAACAGCTAAATCCATAATATACTAAACGTTAGCATGGGGTAGAACTTTATAAGAACCAAACAAATTCTAATGATTTTCTGATAATTAATTCAGGAAGTTATGGTCCAATGTGCCCGAATATCGAAAGGAACTGTGATGGTTGTGTTATAAACTTACATTTCAAATTTCACAACCATGATACATCATATTTTTTACACTATTCGCGTATAAGCGGCAGCAATTTTGCCCAGTAGTCTGGTCTGATTTTTACGAAATTTGACCTAAACCTTCATTACAGTGTAACGGTGATATACCATATCTTTACACTTTTCGCGCACAAGCGGCGGTCATTTTGACTGGCAATTTTGGTCCGAAATTCGAATTCAACCTTAATTACGGTGAAACAGTGATATAATCAAACGTTATTTAAAATCCTTTTATAATTGTGACCTCCAAAAGGACCACAAGCTAAAAAAAAAGGCCAATTTTCGTTCAATCAGGGGCCATTATTGAGGAATTTACGATCACACATGTGCAAATATCGACAGGAACCAAGATCTTTGAGTTATGAACATGCATTTCAAGTTTCATCAAAATCGGATTTAAATTGTGACCTTTACAGGATCCACAAACTTGATATATCATATTTTTACACCATTCGCGTAAAAGTGGCGGCCATTTTGTTCAGTAATTTTGGTCCAATGTTCATTAAATTCGAACCGAACATTCATTACAGTGTAACGGTGATATAATCAAAAGGTTTTTTTTTAAATTAGGTAATACTGGTGACCTCCAGAGGGACCACAAGATAATAAAGCCGATTACATCGAAAGGAACCAAGATCTTTCGGTTATAAACATGTATGTCAAGTTTCATCAAAATCGAATTAAAATTGTGACCTCTGTAGGGTCTACAACCTTGCTATACCATATTTTTTTTTACACTATTCGCGTACAAACGGCGGCAATTTCGCTGTCAATTTTGGTCCGATTTTCACGAAATCTGAACTCAACCTTCATTATAATCAAACGTTTTTTTGTTTAAATCGGATAATAATTTTGACCCCCAGAGGGTCCACAATCTAAAAAAAAATAGGTTGCCAGGCAACGAAACATACGCCCACACAGCAGCCAAATCGTCCGGGCAGTCAACAAGAATTGTCGCATATTAAGGAATTATCAGAAAATCATTAGAATTTGTTTGGTTTTTATAATCAAACGTTTTTTTTTAAATCATATAATAATTGTGACCTCCAGAGGCACCACAAGCTAAAAAGGGTGATTTTTCGTACAATCAGGGGACATAATTCAGGAAGTAATGACCCGATGGGCGCAAATAAAACATACCTGTCAAGTTTCATCAAAATCGATTCAAAATTGTGACCTCTATAGGGTCCACAACCTTGATATAACATATTTTCACACTATTCGTGTACAAACGGCAGCCATTTTGTCCGTCAATTCTAGTCCGGTTTTCACGTAATTCAAACTCTCTCTTCATTACCATGTAACGGTGATATAGTCAAACGTTTTTTTAAATCGGATAATAATTTTGACCTCCAGAGGGACCAAAAGCGAACAAAAGCGATTTTTCGGACAATCCAGGGACATAATTCAGGAAGTTATGATCTAATGGGCGCAAATATCGAAAGGAACCACGATCTTTGGGTTATAAACATACATGTCAAGTTTCATCAAAATCGGTTTAAAATTGTGACATCTATAAGGATCACAACCTTTATATAACATATTTTCACAATATTCGCGTACAAACGGCGGCCATTTTGTCCGTCAATTTTGGTCCGATTTTCACAAAATTCATACTCAACCTTCATAACCATGGAACGGTGATATAATCAAACGTTTTTTTAAATCGGATAACAATTTTGACCACAAGTTAAAAGGGCAATTTTTTGGACAATCAGGGGCCATAATTCAGGAAGTTACGATCCAATTGGCGCAAATATCGAAAGGAATCAAGATCTTTGGGTTATAAACATGCATTTCAAGTTTCATCCAAATCGGTTCAAAATTGTGTCCTCTACACTGTTCACAACCTTGATATAACATATTTTCACACTATTCGCGTACAAATGGCGGCCATTTTGTCCGTCAATTTTGGTCCGATTTTCACGAAATTCGAACCCGACCTTCATAACCATGGAACAATGATATAATCAAACGGTTTTTTAAATCGGATAACAATTTTGACCTCCAGAGGGACCACAAGCTAAAAAGGGCAATTTTTCGGACAATCAGGGGCCATAATTCAGGAAGTTGCGATCCGATTGGCATAAATATCGAAAGGAACCAAGATCATTGGGTTATAGACATGCATTTCAAGTTTCATCCAAATCGGTTCAAAATTGTGTCCTCTACACTGTTCACAACCTTGATTTAACATATTTTCACACTTTTCGCGTACAAATGGCGGCCATTTTGTCCGTCAATTTTGGTCCGATTTTCACGAAATTCGAACTCGACCTTCATAACCATGGAACGGTGATATAATCAAACGGTTTTTTAAATCGGATAACAATTTTGACCTCCAGAGGGACCACAAGCTAAAAAGTGCGATTTTTCGGACAATCAGGGGCCATAATTCAGGAAGTTACGATCCGATTGGCGCAAATATCGAAAGGAACCAAGATCTTTGGGTTATAAACATGCATTTCAAGTTTCATCCAAATCGGTTCAAAATTGTGACCTCTAAACTGTTCACAAGCTAGAAAACGTGATTTTTCGTACAATCAGGGGCCATAACCCATGAAGTTACAGTCCGATACATGCCAATATCGAAAGGAACCGAGATCTTAGGGTGATAAACCTATGTTTTAAGTTTCATTGAAATCGGATAAAAATTGTGACCTGTAGACTGTTCACAAACAATTGTGGACGGACGGACGGACGGACGTCCGGACGGACGAACAGGGGCGACGACAATATACGTCCACATGAAAATGTGGGCGTATAAAAAGTCGTTTTTTGGACAATCAGGGTCATAATTCAGGAAGTTACGATCCGATGGGTGCAAATATTGAAAGTAACCAAGATCTTTGGGTTATACACATTCTTGTCAAGTTTCATCACAATTAGGCGGGTAAAGATAAAAATGCACGTAGAACAAACTGCAACAGAAATCATTTCTTTGGGAACTGTTCCGGTATGGTCTCTAGTACTCCCATAACAAAAGCGACAATTATCGGTTTGGGCGAAATTTGCTTAATTAACATAAATCCAAGATGGCGACCAATGGACCAGAATGATATATACAAAACCGTTGACTTTAGGGCAAATAAATGTATTACCGAAATCGATACTCACGAGTTCAAAAATGTCGACATTTTTTTCATACGACCTTATTGTAACGTCGTAACGTCATTTTGGCGACATTACGTCTTGCTCGTTGTGACGTCATTATCAAATCTCATTGTAACTGCGCTCGGAAAATTGCTGGAACCCACGTACCGCTATATAATTTGTATGAAAATGAAACTAAATATCATCGTTTATCTATAGCGGGGGCCACGGTAGCTCAGTGAGTAAGACGTTAGCTTGCTTAAATGGGTATTCAGAGTTTGATCCCTGTGTTGGCCGAGAAAGTTCATCGGGACTTTCCGGCGTGGTTCTCCCTTTTCATTGGTGCAGGACAGAGGGTCTGACAAGGGACAACGTATAGTCCTTCAGATGGCACGTAAACCCGAGATCCCGTGTACACATTGGGGTGCAATTTAAAGGAGCTAAATCGTTAACATTTTGGACCTAGAAATTGACACAAGTGTGTCGCAACGGATATAATACTGTAGTATGAATGTATATAAACTGATTTACATGCAATGGTTTCCGTTTTTACTCTAATTTCAAATCAGTTATATGTTCGGCGAAGTAAACTAGCAGTCTCAATCGAATGCAAATTTCTACCGTCTGGTTATTCCAGTCTACATACACAGTTTGATTTGGTGCAATGTTTCTAGCCTCGTTCCTCGAGTCCTTGCTAGAACTGGGGCTGAAATGCATTATGGTACACGATTCGTGTACCAATGGTAAAATGTTTATTTTGTCTTGAATATTGGATATCAGAAGCCCACCTTTTCCGGTAAGATCACAGCATCAATGTTGATTGAAATTGATAAATATTTCGTGTTTTCAATATTGAAGATTTTGGATGATATTGAGTTTACATAAGATATAGTCTGGAGGCTCAGTGCGGGGAGGTGTTCATCAAATGCGCACTAAACAAGACCTAACTTTTGTAGAGTAAAATTTTGCGTAGGGCGTTTTCGAGATATTCGGGTTCAAAGGTTCATGAGTTCATTTGCACCGAAAGTGAATGCGCAAAAATGATCGAAAGAAATTATTCTTTCAAAAAAAAAAAAAAAAAATGTAAACTGATATTTTATTACTTTAAATCTTCCTAATACTAAACAGGAAAATTTGACCCTTTGACCCCCGGCGTCACTTGGAACAAAGATGAATTTAGTAAGTTTATATTTTTATTGAAAAAGTGATTACTTTTGATTATTTTCAGTAGTAATTCGGGCACACGAGGGCTGTCCATCGTCTTCACAACGTATTTTTTCTTCGAAAGTTGTCAATCCAAATGTTCTAGATTTAGTTGTGTGTCCAGGTTTGAACTTACTGGCACACTAGACAGCCGCGATATTGTAATCAAGTCGATATATTGAAATTCACCCCTCAAACCCCAAATATTTCTACGAAAGGTTTCTCAATTGATTCTGGTAGGGTTAAGTGCATTTTACAACATACAATGTACTGAAAGTTTACCAAAGTAGGACCGCCGGAAAGATTATTTTTATAAAATGGCCACCGAAAAGTCATAATATTTATAACCCTGTAACTATCAACCGAAATTTGATGATCTTGGTGTCCATCCCTATGTTTGTGGGAGAAAAGAACACATTAAGATCATAAAAAATGATGTTGGTCTATATATGATGTCAAATATGGTGTCTCCAACACCTCAAAATGACAATAGTTCATAACTATTGACTCAAATTTGATGATTTTGATGTCTATCCCCAGGTTTGGGGTGGGGGAACAAGAAACACATTGAGAAAACTTTGGTTATCACTAAGCTGTTGAATCATCATGAAATTGAATTCATGACCTTCAGCTGTCTACTATCACTTAATACACAAACACCTTTGTCCATAGAATAAATTTCAGAGTGTTGTTTGGTTTGTCACAGTTTTCAGCTTGGAAAGGCCCACATAGAGTAATAGAGTAGAGTCCATTGCATCTGCTGCTGCATCGATAGGCTTTGCATCCCCCGAACAGTTGAAATGGACTATTTCCAAGGGGAACATCATTTTTAATGATCTTGATGTGTTATCTGCTCCCAAAAACCTAGTGGTAGACATCAAGATCATCATATTTGCGTTGATAGTTACAGAGTTATGATCATTAAGAGGTTTCGGTGGCCAGCTTGGGTGTCATCTTTATAAAAACACTTTTCCGAGGGTCCGACTTGGTTTAGCCTACCAGAATCAGTTGAGAAACCCTTTGTAGCAATCTTTTGAGGGTTAAACTGTATTTTGACCTGACTGTTGTGCGGCATCTTCAATTGGAGGTAGAGACTATACTAGCATTACTTTATCTGGCCACTTTCTGCAACAAATTGAGCCACCGTGGCTTTAGACTATAGATGAACGATGATATATAGTTTCAGTTTGTGTGAAGATGTGTTCTTTTATACAAATTACACAGCGGCAGGCGCGGATCATGTGACAGTTGATTTTCATTTTCGTTTTCCTTGTTACTGTTTACATATCTGCTCTTTAATAGATGACATATACATGATTTTCGCATTGTCTCTGCCCTAGCAATCCAAATTTGCAACGCATTACCCTTTTCTCCAATGTATGCCCCCCCCCCACTCGACAAAATCCTGGATCCGGGCCTGAACGGTTCGTGGTTTCCAGCAGTTTTAAGAGCGCAGTTACAATACAATTTGATAATGACGTCACGAGAACTACGTAATGCCGTCAAAGTGACGTTACGATGTTACAATAAGTTCGGAGGAAAAAAAAATGTCGGCATTTTTGAACTCAAGAGTATCGATTTCCTATATTTGCGCTAAAGTCAACCGTTTCGGAGATTTCGGAGATTTTCTGGTCTTCTGGCGGCCATCCTGGATTTATGTTAATTATGCAAATTTCCCCAAGACCGATAATGGCCGCTTTTGTTATGGGAGTACTAGAGACCATACTTGAACAGTTCCCAAAGAAATGATTTCTGTTGCAGTTTGTTCTAGCCCCCCCCCCTCTCATATTGCTATCTTTACCCACCTAAATCGATCAACATTGTGACCTCTATAGGGTCCACAAGCTAAATACATGATTTTTCCGTACAATCAGGGGCCATAATCCACGAAGTTTCGATCCGATACATGCCAATATCGATCTTACGGGGATAAACCTATTCTTCAAGTTTTGTCAAAATCGGATAAAAATTGTGACCTGTAGAGAGTCCACAGACGGATTGTGGACGGACGGACAGGTGTGACGGCAATATACGTCGACATGAAAATGTGGGCGTATAAAAAGTATATATCCCATCGACGCAGAATCTTTTATTAATTGATAAAAACAAATTCACATTAACTATGCGAATTTTGGAGGTGGAGTATATAATAGTGACTTTGCCAGAGGCTGTTGAAATCCTAAAATAGTGAATATTTCAATTGTTCCACCTGACCTGGTGGCGCGAAAAGTATGCATCACACACATTGAATGTGATGTGCATTCGCAATCTACACTAAAAGTTGTATTCAATTACAAAGTTAGAGCGTTCTACTTGGTCCACTTAACATAGCATGACCCATTTTCATAAATTGGATTACCAAATAACCAATTTTATGGGGCCATTGATCACATAACATCGGGGGCCATTGATCACATAACATCGGGATACTTTGCTTTATTGCCAGGTGTATAAACACGACAATTGGGCTAGTAATGCTTGCTTCAAAAGATGCATGCATATTTGGAATTTTGGTCCAGTGGTGGCCATTTTGTCATATTCATACTTTTTAAAGATGATTCAATTTCTAATTACTTTGGATCTGAACCAAATATTAAAGGAAAACGCCATAAAACGTGATGCTATTTTTACACATAAACAGTTTGTTTTAATTTAAATGGCCTTTTTTTTTCATTTTTGCAGCAGTGGCGCATATCCGTCTATGAATGTACATGATCCTGGCATGGCTTCCCCAATGATAATGTCAACCTCAGGTAACAAAATACCATGCCTATATAATTATAATGACAAAATACAATTATTAAACTCAGTATAAATAATATTCTCGTCATGTGATATAACTGATAAGACAGATTTACTCATATGGTCAAGCAGTCTGGTTGGTCAACTCAACGATCATTTAAATCAAAACTGACATCCTTGGGATAGAGGTCTTTCTTTTGGTTGCCAACTTTTAAAAAAAACAAAAAAACCCCAAATAATCCAGTTGCCAAATCCTCTTTTAAGATTTAACGTGGAAATATAGCCCACCTAATGTTTTTTGGTGGATTATATATCTTCGGCACCCTTGGGGAAATTAAAATATTTACGATGGCATTTCTGGTTGATTAGTGCGGTATAATATGCGAGAGATTCTCTCGGACCTCCTTTTGAAGATGGGTTTAAAAATTCACTGAATCCAATGAGCTTGGGTATCCATCCTAAATGTGATGGCTATACAATTCCGCTAGGGGCCAAATTCAAAATGGAGGCTTTTTTGACAGGAAACTTATAAAGTTCCCCACAGGGGGGTGTAATATATTGAATATATAGGTTGTTGGTGTATTGTATATCATCAATATGTTCAGTTTCAGACTGCGGATGATGCAACCATGGCATCCTTGGGGAATTTAAAATATTCAAGATGGCCGTCATGAGGCATTTTTTGGTTATTTACTTTATTTTAGTGAGGTAAAATTCGGGACAGATTCTCTCGGACCTCGGTATAAAGGAAATTTCTATCAGAATTTGACCGGCTGAATTCGATGAACTTGGGTATCCCTCCTAAAAAAGAAGGCTAATTCCACAAGGGGGCCAAATTATAGCTTGTCAATGTCGTTTACTTGCGATATGAAGTGTTCCAGGTTGATGTTCATATTGAAAATGGTGACCATATTTGGCAAATCCTAAAGGTATTAGTAATGTATTAAACTACAGGTTTTCGGGTTCGCCGAATTCACATCTGCGTGGCGAAATGTGCCATGACCGAACGAAACGCCAAAATAGTTCCCAAATGCAACAAAATAACTAAGGTTACTACACAGGTACATGGGGACAGGAACGCCCTTATTATATACATGTAGAGTCTATGTGGTTTTTCAAAATTTTTGAGTTTCAGTTTTTTTCTGAACATTTTTTACATTTTTAATCTTATTTTATCCATATTTGATGCTAAATGATATAATATTTACTATCAAACATGTAATTCATATTTAAAAAAATACCTTCTGATGTATTTATAAGAGAGAAAGGTAGGACACTTTTCAGTTGACGTTTACTATCAAACATGTAATTCATATTTTAAAAAAATACCTTCTGATGTATTTATAAAAGAGAAAGGTAAGACACTTTTCAGTTGACGTTTCTTTTCCGTGAGGTACCTCTGTCGCTATTACCTCCACAATAGTGAATAAAATTGCGTTACAATACAAATCAACCACCCAGTTCCTTTCCTGACTTTTGACCCCTCTGACTTTGTACCGTTGAAAATAACAAATAATTAAAATTTTGTGTAAAAATTTGTCTCTTTTGAAAAATGTAGTAATCTACAATATAGACTCGGTTGGGAAAGTAATTAATATAAGGACTGGCAACGGTTATGATTAGTTAAATGGGGTTTAACGTCCTACTGTTGTGCTCCTAACCTGGTCTAATGAAGACGGGCATACGCCTTACAATGTGCTATGGGGAAAATATTGCCCGGGCAGAGGCACTACGAATTCCAACTTTTGCGTGCACACCCTCCGTCCTGAATCACTGACCAGGGGAAACCACGCCGGAAAATTTGGATGAACTTTCTCGGCCAATGCAGGGGTGGATCTAATATCCTTAAGATGATTGCACTCAATCAAAGTGTGCTTAACTGTCCAAGGAAATATGACAGTGTTCACATTCTGGTTAAGGTGAAAATATGAGTTAAAAAGTATGACCTATACGAGAACGACACAAGGCCATTTCGTCCCTCCTGTTGGTTCTTTAGAAGCTTGGCCAATCCCCTAAGAGAGTAAGAGAGGCTTAATGTGGTGAAGTTTGTTTGTCCCTGCAAGATCCCAAGACCGTTGCCAGTGGCCATAATTAAAATGATTTATACAAGTTTCAAGATCCTTATATGGTATTAAAATATTTGATAGGGGAAGATCTAAAGCAGTTTTGGTATCTAAATCTACTTGATCATTGCCCCTTATATCTTTGCTGTTGCTCTCGTAAGATAGTAGCAGACGATAGACATCAGTCTCAGACAAAAGGCGTTGTGTGCGAATACCAAATGGTGGAATGACTTTAGACTTTAGCAAATATAAATGCTCATGATAGGGTTTAAATATGGTCTTAAATGAAATATGATTTGGTAAAGATGCTATTTTCGTAGCATAATGCAGGGTCAGTTTATCACGTCTGTTGTGCAGTGAGGGCTCGCAAACTGTCCACTCTAGATGTACGAAATGCTCCAAGACTGATTTGGGTTGTGTATGGTATCGAACTCTTTGAGATATGACTTGCTCCGGGTGTTATAGACATTATAAATTAGATCTTTATTTACACAACAAGCACAAAATCAACTCTGTAGACTTACGGATGGCTTGCATTGGGTTTGGATTTACACAGGATTTCATTGATTGATTAAATTTTGTTAAATGGAGTCGTGAGCGGAGATTAACCGTTACTTTGACGTCATACTCCTGGAAATTTTAGATCGAGGCTATATGATAGAGTATACGAAGCGAGACCGCTGTTGAGCGAGGCCTTAACAAATGACATCTAAATTAAAATGCTATAATCCTTTAGTGGCATTTAGCGATTGGAGACAATAGCTAACACAGTTATATGGGGAAAACAATCACTTTATGTCATTTTTAAACGCCGTGCTTGTGTATAATAAACCAGTGATTGTTTTCCCATATAACTGTGTTAGTTCTGAAGTAAGGTCAAAGGCGGGGACAATTCGCGTCAATGCATCTTCAGCAGCTTGTAATCATAACAGGCGACGTTCAAAACAGTTGTCTACATAATTCTTTATTCAACCATAAAAATATCTAATCTCATGTTGATGTGATGATAAAATGATATTCATTATGATGCTGATTATGATTGACTGAAATATATAAATATTTCAGACATATATACCAGAAATGACATACAATAATAAAATAATAAAGTCATAAGTATGACAAGAATATTCCGTCACAAAACAGAAATTCGTCTGCAGGCCTATTATCTTATGCACTCCAGTTGGATTTAAATAATGTTTAAAGTCAGATAATATTACATAACTATAACTTAATGTCAGTTTACATTCATTTACTATCATAACCAATTTATTAAACTAATAATATGCCTTTTGCCTAAGAAGAACATCATAACTTGACAAGAATAATGGACGGTTTGCCTGCAATGGCGGGAAATGAAGGAAAAGCACATGGGCCACAAGGCATAAAGATTACACTTTAATTTACTGCTAAAAACGCAAAGACATTATTATCTATTCTCATAATTTAGGTCTATAACAACATTCATTTACTATCATAACCAATTTATTAAACTAATAATATGCGTTTTGCCTAAGAAAAACATCATAACTTGACAAGAATAATGGACGGTTTGCCTGCAATGGCGGGAAATGAAGGAAAACCACATGGGCAACAAGGCATACAGATTACACTTTAATTTACTGCTAAAAACGCAAAGACATTATTATCATTTCTCATAATTTATGTCTATAACAACTCTGCTTTAATTCTTACCGTATATTATGTAATGCTAGATTGATGGAAAGAGATGAGACAAGATATAAACAGTAAACAACTACATGAACAAGGTTCTTCCTAAGAAGACATTTTGCCGAGACTCGATCATCAGGGCTTGCCTAAGTGAACAAGTTAAACAGGGTTACTTGACATTCGAGACTACCATTTCCTCAAAGTCTGAACCACATTTTGGAATGCTTATACATAAAACAAAAGGAAATCAAAAAATAAAGTACACATGGTACAAATACGAAAATTAAAGGAAAGGTGTAATTTGACCGTTACATACCGGCCCTCTAATCGTCGATTTTACAAGAGCGATTACCAAAATCTTTAAAGATAGGCTGGCATTGCCAGGCAGGATACGCCCACATTTTCGAGAGATGGACAGAGAACAAGCAATACCGAAAGTGATTTTTCCTACATCTTTAAGTCCTGTATTTCATACTGTATTGGGAGCAGCCATTTAGTTGGTCAGTTCCAGTCTGATATTAATGAAATTCGAAACCGACAATGATTATGGTGTGACGGCACACAACCTAGAAATGTGACTTTTCATCAAAATCGGATAAGAATTGTGACCTGTAGAGAGTCCACAACCATGATATACCATATTTTTACACTATTCGCGTACAAACGGCGACCATTTCGTCCGGCAATTTTGGTACGATTTTCACGAAATTAGAACTCAACCTTCCTCATCAAAATCGAATTAAAATTGTGACCTATACAGGGTCCACAACCATGATATATCATTTTTTTAACAGTATTCGCGTACAAACGGCGGCCATTTTGTCTGTCAATTTTGGTCCGATTTTCCCGAAATTCAAACTCAACCTTCCTCACAGGTTTTAAGTCTACATCAAATTTCAAAACATCTAATTCTACATTCCATGTGATACCGAGAGCCCGTTCGACTGGTAGGTCTTCGTAATCAAGATCCAACTCAACGACATTCTTAGCTCTGTCTTCTACAGTTACTGATGACAAGATATCTCGATCATTCGAAATCCATTTAGAAATCCATAAGACAATTCTTATAATAAGTTTCCAGTATTAAAGATTTGAAGAACCATTCCAGGCTCTTGGAATATCTGACGGACCTCATGGTCACAATTGGTGCAGAAGCCCTGTGTGGTAAAATTCCAGCCTCTTACACACCAAAGCGAGTACCCCAAGAATCAAGAAGATGGAACAAATTATACCACGAAAATTAGAAGAAATAATCAAAGTGATGGAACTGAATACAGAGGCAAATCAATGGAAAATCGAAAATAGAGGTTAGAACTTTTCTACAATTCTGACTTGGCGAAATGTCTCTGCTCAAAACGGAGTGAAGAAATCGGCCAGCAGAAGAGCACGAGATGCCATGAGATCTCAAAAATTTAAAGAGCGATGTGCCGTTAACGAAAGCACTAAAATTCCACAAGTTGACATGGTATCTCCTTCAGTTAGTGAATTTGCCAAGACAGTTATCAAGCCATCAACAGTAGATAGTGAATGTCAAACCACCAAAACCTGCACTCTTGACAAAAGCGTTGTAGCCTTTCCAACGGTATATACTAAAAGTTGTCAGACAGTCGAACTGCTAAATTCAGTAATCAAAAATGAACATGCATCTTCCAAATCGAACACGGATTCCCGGCGTATCAAGGAAGTTGTGCAGAAAGACTAAACAATGGACAGCTAGAATATCAAGTTAAATGGGTTCATGAAAGCAATTTAGATGAAACGGATATTTCGTATATGGAGATCAATAAAAACAAAATTCCTGGACCCGTACCAGAAGTGGTTAGAAAGGTAGTCCCCCAAAGCTATATACTATTACCAGAGAAACGAGTTCATGTGGCATGGGACAGACTAAGTAATTTTGAAGATCACCCAGATGGAAGACGATGGAAATTGTGCGCACGCTACCGTGATCCAAAAACAGATCTAGAATATTATCTGTCAGAAAGACGTGTTTTTCTGGACAATTTTACCCTCCAGCATGCGTACCAGTGGGAGTGGACTGATAAAATATACAAGGAAGACTCAGAATTCTACGACGATTGTATACCATATCTAGAGGATGTACCCTATAAAAATATGTGGTAGTTATAATTGTACAATGATAGTTTTGTGTTCAAGAAGAATACGTTCCCAATTAAAACGAGGCCGTATTAAAAATAGCGAGCAAGGAGGATATATAACCGTGCTGGTTATAGTTGTTCTATGTTAGAATTTAAAACAATATTTCAATAAATACTTGGAATTAATAAGGAAATTCATCAAATCGAATTATGTATATATGTAAACTCTAAGGACAATTATTATTCTACTTCTTCAAAACGTTGTGTGTGTGTGCTATTGAATGGTGACTGTAGCCAAGGGTGAAATGTTACGTAATTCTAATGACATGTTAATTTATTATAATCCCTTATTGTTTTTAAAACCTTTATTAATAGAAAGTAACTGACAATATGGTCTGTCTGGTGAACTTGCCAATCGTATGATTAATCTATTAATTGTTTTATTTACCATTGTTTTATTTCTTATATTGTACATTATTACATCAATACTTATTTATGTCAACACTTGATCTAGCCAAGTGATTGGAAGTAATTCCATATAAATATGTGATTGTACTTGATACATGAGTCATTTAGGTCTATCCGACTTACTTAGTAGCATAAGGTACTAGCCGGTTATCCGCGGTCCTGTAAGTGTATGTAGATAATTATTATTATAAGTTTCCAGTATTAAAGATTTGAAGAACCATTCCAGACTCTTGTAATATCTGACGGACCTCACGGTCACATCTTTCACAAGCTTCATCAGTTGGTCTTTGTCATCGTTGGATCTTAGGCAGTCGTCCACATAAAAGTTATTAAGTACAGTTTTGAAAACTAATTCATAACATTGTCTAGGGCAGTTCTTCTTAGTGCAGAGTTAGCGCATGGCTATGGTGACCGCAGAACAAAGCTATGTTTTAGCATTCTGTATATGGCTGGACTTTTTGTAACATCCCCGTCAGGCCACCATAAAAATCTGAGTTTGGAACATTAACGATGTAGAACATCATACTCTGTATATCCCCTTGAGTCGCATAAGTTCCTTGGCGAAAACGAAGGAGGACCCCTATCAAATTGTTTGTCAGGTCAGGGCCTTGAAGTAGACGATTATTAAATGAACTACCCTGATACGTAGCTGCACAATCAAAATCTACTCGAATTTTATTCTTCTTAGCATGGTATACACCATGGTGTGGCAGATACCAAACTTTTCCATCTGGGCGCTCTATTTCCTTCTCAGGGACAACTTCGGCATGAACATCTGTAATAAGCTTCTCCATAAACTCAGTATAATCACAAGCAAATTCTGGGTTCCTTCTCATTTTAGTAGCTAACGACTGCAGACGCTGAACTGCTTGGTACACGGTATTTGACAACAAATTGCTACCAGCTACTAGATTTAAAGGATAAGGCTATTGTGTACGACTGTCAGCATATGAGATTGACTTGTTAACTTGATCAAGAAATTGTTTATCTTCTTGAGAGTTTTCTCTTTTATCATTTTTAATGGCCTCTGGAAAATCATAATTATACATTTTAGTAACAATACTATTTATCTCTTCATAATCCCGAATAGATGAGATAGTTGCTCTGTTTACAACAGCCGTGGATTCTCGAATGCATTAGGAGACCCTGGCGGACCATTCCTGAAATCTTTTATCGAGTATACGTCTGGGACATTGTTACCAATCAGTAGTTCAATCTCCGAGTTAATTATAGGTAAACTGATGCCTTTTAGGTGAGGCCATCTTTGGATTTCTTGTTTTTTTGGTAGATGTCCTTTGGTAACAGTCATTTTATCTTTCGTGTAGACATTTGGTAGATTGATTAAGCATTCGTGAGTTAGATCGGAAATATGTATGCCGTTAATGATTTGTGAGGTAAATGTATGCGGTGTACCCATCGTGACTATGGTTAAGCTTAGCTTCTTTCCAAGCCCAGCTAATCGGCGTATTATATCTGTAGAGCAAAATGAAATGCTGCTTCCAGGATCTAAAAAGGCGTATGTACATACCGTGTTCAATCCATTCTTCAGCTTCGCTATAACTGGAATGATTGCCATAGCACAATTTCCTGAAGTGTCTTCATCAACAATAGAAATAGCTCCTGTTACAGCGGGTTTATCAGTTCTATTGTTAGTATTATCATTACCTGTATTAGTCGGGTGTAATACTGTGTGATGGGGTATCGAAGATAGTTCGCACCTTGGATTGTTTTTACAAAGATAGGCTGGCACTGCCAGGCAGGATACGCCCACATTGTCGAGAGATGGACAGAGAACAAGCAATACCGAAAGTGATTTTTCCTACATCTTTAAGTCCTGTATTTCATTCTGTATTGGGAGCAGCCATTTAGTTGGTCAGTTCCAGTCTGATATTAATGAAATTCGAAACCGACAATGATTATGGTGTGACGGTACACAACCTAGAAATGTGACTTTTCATCAAAATCGGATAAGAATTGTGACCTGTAGAGAGTCCACAACCATGATATACCATATTTTTACACTATTCGCGTACAAACGGCGACCATTTCGTCCGGCAATTTTGGTACGATTTTCACGAAATTAGAACTCAACCTTCCTCATCAAAATCAAATTAAAATTGTGACCTATACAGGGTCCACAACCATGATATATCATTTTTTTAACAGTATTCGCGTACAAACGGCGGTCATTTTGTCTGTCAATTTTGGTCCGATTTTCCCGAAATTCAAACTCAACCTTCCTAACAGTATAACGGTGATATAATCAAAGGTTTTTTTAAATTGGATAATAATTGTGACCTCCAGATGGAGCACAAGCTAAAGAAAGGGGGATTTTGCGTATAACCAGGGGCCATAATTCAGGAAGTTACGATCCGATATGCGCAAATATCGAAAAGAACCAAGATCTTTGGGTTATAACCATGAATTTCAAGTTTCATCAAAATCGAATTAAAATTGTGACCTTTACAGGGTCCACAACCTTGATATACCATTTTTAAACAGTATTCGCGTACAAACGGCGGCCATTTTGTATGGCAATTTTGGTCTGATTTTCCCGAAATTCGAACTCAACCTTCCTTACGGTGTAACGGTAATATAATCAAACGTTTTTTTAAATCGGATAATAATTGTGACCTCCAAGCTAAAAAAAAAAGGCGATTTTGCGTATAATCAGGGGCCATAATTCAGGAAGTTACGATCCGATATGCGCAAATATCGAAAGGAAGCAAGATCTTTGGGTTATAACCATGAATTTCAAGTTTCATCAAAATCGAATTCAAATTGTGACCTCCACAGGGTCCACAACATTGATATACCATTTTTTAACAGTATTCGCGTACAAACGGCGGCCATTTTGTATGGCAATTTTCGTCCGATTTTCCCGAAATTCGAACTCAACCTTCCTTAGGGTGTAACGGTGATATAATCAAACGTTTTTTTAAATCGAATAATAATTGTGACCTCCAAGCTAAAAAAAAGGCGATTTTGCGTATAATCAGGGGCCATAATTCAGGAAGTTACGATCCGATATGCGCAAATATCGAAAGGAAGCAAGATCTTTGGGTTATAGCCATGAATTTCAAGTTTCATCAAAATCGAATCAAAATTGTGACCTCCACAGGGTCCACAACCTTGATATACCATTTTTTAACAGTATTCCCGTACAAACGGCGGCCATTTTGTATGGCAATTTTCGTCCGATTTTCCCGAAATTCGAACTCAACCTTTCTTAGGGTGTAACGGTGATATAATCAAACGGTTTTTTAAATCGAATAATAATTGTGACCTCCAGAGGGACCACAAGCTAAAAAGGGTGATTTTTCGGACAATCAGGGGCCATAATTCAGGAAATTACATTCCGATAGCCGCAAATATCGAAAGGAACCAAGATCTTTGGGTTACAAACATGCATGTCAAGTTTCATCAAAATTGGTTCAAAATTGTGACCTCTATAGGGTCCACAAGCTAAAAACGTGATTTTTCGTACAATCAGGGGCCATAATCCATGAAGTTTTGATCCGATACATGCCAATATCGAAAGCAGCCGAGATCTTTTGGGGATAAACCTATATTTCAAGTTTCGTCAAAATCGGATAAGAATTGTGACCTGTAGAGAGTCCACAAACAAATTGTGGACGGACGGACGTCCAGACGGACGGACGTCCGGACGGACAGGGGCGACGACATAATACGTCCACATGAAAATGTGGGCGTATAAAAATGACCAACATGCCCAATTTTCAAACAGCCAAAACACAACCTCTTCGATCGGACAAAGTCTGATTTCTTCTCATAAGAAAGTGATGACAACTCTCTACAGAGATCCATACGACTAGAGGGGTGATTGCCGTAAGCACATGGTTTAGTGAAGGCTATATCCACATTTTGTGTTCCATTTGTAGATGTAAAAGGAGTAAACTTGTTGTTTGTACCGCATGATCCATCTCTTTTATTTTTATTTCCACTCGCTGAAGTAGAAAACTGAGTTGCGTAAGAGCCTTTCGGTTTTACCGTAAATGGTCGTCGTTCAGATATTAAAGCAAGTTTACCAAACATTGGGTCATTGGCTTTTCTTTACTCTGTTTGAAGTAGATTCAATAGGTCGACAAATTTAAGGGGAGTTGACTTGCCTCTATTACTATCCTTCAGTGTTCTATACTTGCCCTGTATTGAATATGGAAGTTTTCGCAGGATTATTCTAACAGTGTGAGCAAGTCTAAATGTTTCTCTGATTCAATACTTTCGATTGCATTCGAACACTCAGTTAAAAACAGTACAAAATCATCCAAGGCTTTTGGATTATCGGAACGAATTTACACGGGCGTTTGCTACAACTTCATTGTCTCCATAGCCCTATTTACACAGTCGTTTGCTACAACTTCTTTGTCTCCATAGCGTTCTTCCAGTAATCGCATAGCTGATGTATACGCTTCTTCACTACCCTTCTTGTATGAAAAGGAACTGACAAAGCTATATGCTTCACTGGTAGTAAATTGCTCCAGAAATGTCATTTTTTCATCAAAAGATTCACAGTTCGAAATAACAAGAGACTTAAACTGTTTAATGAACTTATGATAATTCAGAACATCGCCACTAAATGACTTAATGTTTGTAGCAGGTTTCCTCAAATGGCGAGCTAGGGATGCAGAAAACTGCGCTGATTCATCACTAGGTACATACTTGACAGCAGGTTCAGTTTTATCACTTCACACAGGCTCAACAGCAGGTGTACGTTCATCAGTTGGCTCCACCGTAGTACTGCGGACAGATTTATTATCGTCATCGCTTAGATTCTTCAATAAATTGCTTTTTTTCTGATTATATCTGAAGATCAGTGTCAATTTCTAACTGTTCCTCACGATGCTCTATGTCCAGTCTAGCCTTATCAAGCTTATGTTTTTCTTTCAGGGCATTTGCTCTTGCAGTTATTTTTCTTTTTGTTTTCTTCTTGTAGTTTTAATGAAGATATACTTACTACTTGAAACAGAATGACGTGATGAACGAGAGAGACGACTTGTTTTAATTCCTTTTGAAATGTGAAAATCCACAGATGTAAATGTCTATTTTCATAAATTTAATGATTATATTCTTCAACCTCAGAAAGCGATAAAATGCCACTATAAATATCAAGTTGATTTAAGTAGGCTTCAAAAAGTACCATCCATTCTGAAAAGCCCTTTCTGTGTTTTCCAATAACAGTTTATTTAAACATTTAGTCTTGGCTTTAAGAATTCGAAAGGAATCGTTCATATCTTTTAATGTTAACTCTTTGCGGAAGTTCGAACCTTTGGAAGTCTCTGTTCTTTGTCTTGGAGTTGCCACAGATTTAGTTGTTGTCTCGTCCCTTTCCATCTTTATCTTTAATTATACGTCAATAATGAAGTAAGGGCAAAGGCGGGGGCAATTAGCGCCAATGCATCTTCAGCAGCTTGTAAACATAACAGGCGACGTTCAAAACAGTTGTCTACATAATTAGTTTAAACATATTTTATTACCACAATGTGAAAGGATCGGACAAAAGTTACATAAACTTACAAAAACATCATTTCCTTCATAAGTACATGAAATTATTCAAGATAACAAGAGGTGCAGAAAAAAAAGAGAATTGAGACGGTGCTGGGCAATAAACCTCAAGATTGACGAAGATGATTATAAGAAAGCTATCTGAGATTTATTCCAGTGAGTGCAAAGATCTTGAAAATTGAACCCCATTTACAACTATCTTACAGGAAAAAATATCGAAAGGTTTCAAGGGCTGTTGGTATGGGGTTATTTCAAGCTTAAAGGTGTATTTCCAAATAGTTACTTAGGAGCAGGACCACTCTTATGCAACTGGCGAATATTCATTTACACCTTACTAAACTCTATGGTATTGGAAGTACACATTTTAAATGTTGAAATGTTGACCCAAATCTTTACTGTTTATTTCTAATATGAAAAAAAGTAATAATTAGATAACACTGTCAAATCTTTTTGTACCTTTAAGATATTTATGTATGTTTTTAATGAGTCGATTATTTTGAGAATTACTTAAGTTGTCATCACCCCATAATAATGTACTAATATTTATGTCAATATTATTTGGCGTGTTGTTTACGAAGTCGTAGCGCTGTGTCTTGTAATTTGGACAGTCCAGGAAATAATGCTGTGCGTTTTCAATTGTATGGCCGCATTCGCAATTTTGATTTTCGACCAGGTTAACTCGGTATAGATCCGATTTCAGTGTACTGCAGTTATGGTGTAGTTTTGTATGGATTATCACATATTTACGTTCCCCTGTACATAGGACGTCTGAAATAGCTTTTGTATTTGGTTTTGGTTTAATATTACGTTTAAAAATTGACTAATTTCTAGATGTTTTAGTTGCTGTGTTCAGACGGTTCCAGGCTTTGATGGTAGAGGGGAAGAAGGATTTTTGGAATGTTGTGGTTCTAGCAAGTGGTGGTTTGAGGTTTTGAGGGTTTCGTAGGGTGTATGTAGTACTAGGCGGTTTATAATTGTTTAAGATTTCAGATAAGTACGCAGGACATTCGTTATTGTAAATTTCGTATATAGTTGTGAGTTTCCTTTGATGTCTCCTTTCGACCAAGCTTTCCCATCCTGTTTCCAGATATAGCGATTGTTTGCTTGCATATTTCGGTAAACCGGTAACAATGCGGGCAGCTTCTAATTGGATTTTTTCTAGTTTTGCGCAGTGAGAGTCATTACACCCATCCCAAACTTGGCAACAGTATTCAAGATTTGGTCTTATATATGTTTTATAGATAATGTCCAGTGAGTTTTTATTTAATGAATATTTCAGTTTTCGTAGAATACCAAGTTGTTTGGATACCGAAGAACATATAGTGTCAATGTGTTTTTACCACCTAAAGTCGCTTGATAGTGTAACATAATTCTTTATTCAACCATAAAAATATATAATCTCATGTTGATGTGATATCCATTGTGATGCTGATTATGATTGACTGAAATATATAAATATTCCAGACATAAATACCAGAAATGACATACAACAATAAAATAAAGTCATAAGTATGACAAGAATATTCCGTCACAAAACAGAAATTCGTCTGCAGGCCTCTTATCTTATGCACTCCAGTTGGATTTAAAAAAAGGTTTAAAGTCATCACATTCAGGCAAGACGTCGTTGGTGTAGGGATCGTCAACACTGGGATAATCGACGCTGGAGCAATGTGATGTTTTCAGATGAGTCAAGGTTCACTGTTGATTTTTTGGACAGACGTAGGAGGGTGTGGCGTCGTCGAAACGAACGCTTCCAAGACGTTAACGTCATCAGACATGATCGATTTGGGGGTGGTTCTGTTATGGTGTGGGGAGGCATCACTGTTGCTGGAAGAACGGCTTTACATGTTGTTGCAGGGCGTGTTACAGGCCAGTACTACCGGGACAACATCTTGGCAGTCCATGTTGTGTCGTTCTCACGACGTCATGGCCGCCGTTTCATCTTCCAGGATGACAACGCAAGATGTCACAGGGCCAGGATCGTTACAGGTTACCTCCAACAACAGAACATCACCACATTACCTTGGCCAGCACTGAGTCCCGACCTCTCCCCCATCGAGCATGTCTGGGACATGCTTGGACAGAGGTTACGTCAACGTCAACAACGTCCTGCCAATGTCCAAGAACTTGCTGCTGCGTTGCAACAGGAATGGGACAATCTGGACCAAAATGACCTTAGACGTCTCATTAGGAGTATGTCACGTCGGATCAATGCTTGTTTGGCAAACAGAGGAGGATTTACCCGTTACTGACTTTGTTGTGATGCTGTGGTAACTTTGCTGTTTGACCCCGGGTATTATTTTACCCTTATAATGGTCAGTCTGTGCCTTACTTAGTCTAACGATCATTTGGAATAAATCGATGAATGTGAACTTCATTTCATTTTGTCATTTGTTTCTTCGTCAGTTTCATTAGGTGACTTTAATAACACTTAAAAATCAAATATCCCCTACTTTTTTTGAATAGTATATTTCATTTAAACCTAATTGTCCATCCTCTTTCAATTTATCAAAACTGCAACTTGAGAACTGCATTAGTGAAATTAGGAAAAGGATGTCAAAGAACTTTCTAAAATTAAATGATGATAAAACCGAATATTTGTTATTAGGCTCAAGGCATCACTTAAGGAAATTTGCACATGATAACCCCCCGTTGTAATAGGTAATTGTGATATATTTTCATCTGATTCTGCTCGTAATATTGGCCCAATCTTTGACAATTTTATGCATATGGGAGCTCAAGTAATTAACATTTGTAAATTGTGCTATTTTAGTATTAGAAATATGGGTAAAATACGTAAATTTGTAACTGAAGAGGCCACTAAGTCACTTGTTAATTCTCTTGTCACTTATCGATTAGATAACTTTAATTCACTTTTAGTTGGTTTACTGTTAAAGCTTTTATAGATAAATTACCAAAAGTACAGAATACTGCTGCTAGTAATATTTGTAAATTGTGCTATTTTAATATTAGAAACATAGGTAAAATACGTAAATTTGTAACTGAAGAGGCCACTCAGTCACTTGTTAATTCTCTTGTCACGTCTCGATTAGATAACTTGAATTCACTTTTAGTTGGTTTACCGTTAAAGCTTATAGATAAATTACAAAAAGGACTGAATACTGCTGCTAGACTTGTTACTTTAACTTAAAAAATGTGGCCACATAACTCCTGTTTTATACAATTTACACTGGTTATACAATTTCCAACCTGGAATTCAATGCCACAATGACTGCAACATTCAAAGTCAGAGTCGTGCAAATCTTGGGTTGGACCCCCATGATGATCCCAAGCATCACCTGCATTCCATGCGGTAGCTATTGGTGCGTTTGGGCGTCACATGTAACTGGAAATGTTTCTTCTGTTAGGTTCTAGAGTGACTTTTTTCGTAGTCATTTGCATATTTTAGTATTATGCCCCCAAAATCAAATATCCCCTACTTTTTTTGAATGGTATATATGATTGAGTATCATCGGCATACAAATGAAAGTTGAGGCCATATTTTCTAACAATATCAACTAATGGTGACGTATAGAGGGTATATAAAATCGGTCCAAGAACAGAACCCTGAGGAACCCCAGATGACAAAACAGATTCAGATGATGATTTACAAGTAACTAAAATATACTGTTTTCTACCCACAAGATAGCTTTCTAAAAGATTTAATGCAGAGCCACAAATACCAAATTTAAACTGTAGTCTAGGTAGAAGAATGGAATGGTCCACTGTATCGAAAGCAGCAGATAAATCCAATAAAATTAAAAATGTACATTTTCTATTATCAATTTCCATCAAAATATCATTTGAAACCCGGGTTAAGGCTGTTTCGGAACTGTGAAATTGTTTATAAGCACTTTGAAATGGTTCATACAAACAGTTATCATCTAGATGGGCCTTTATCTGAGAAGCAATACATTTCTCCAATATTTTAGAAATAAAAATTAAGTTAGAGACAGGTGTGTATTTTTATACGCCCACATTTTCATGTGGACGTATTATGTCGTCGCCCCTGTCCGTCCGGACGTCGGTCCGTCCGTCCACAATTTGTTTGTGGACTCTCTACAGGTCACAATTCTTATCCGATTTTGGGGAAACTTGAAATATAGGTTTATCCCCAAAAGATCTCGGCTGCTTTCGATATTGGCATGTATCGGATCAAAACTTCATGGATTATGGCTCCTGATTGTATGAAAAATCACGTTTTTAGCTTGTGGACCCCATAGAGGTCACAATTTTGAACGGATTTTGATGAAACTTGACATGCATGTTTGTAACCCAAAGATCTTGGGTCCTTTCGATATTTGCGGCTATCGGAATGTAATTTCCTGAATTATGGCCCCTGATTGTCCGAAAAATCACCCTTTTAAGCTTGTGGTCCCTCTGGAGGTCACAATTATTATCCGATTTAAAAAACCGTTTGATTATATCACCGTTACTCCCTAAGGAATGTTGAGTTCGAATTTCGGGAAAATCGGACCAAAATTGCCATACAAAATGGCCACCGTTTGTACGCGAATACTGTTAAAAAATGGTATATCAAGGGTGTGGACCCTGTGGAGATCACAATTTTAATTCGATTTTGATGTAACTTGAAATTCATGGTTATAACCCGAAGATCTTGGTTCCTTTCGATATTTGCGCATATCGGATCGTAACTTCCTGAATTATGGCCCCTGATTATACGCAAAATCGCCTTTTTTTTTTTTAGCTTGTGGTCCCTCTGGAGGAGGTCACAATTATTATCCGATTTAAAAAGACGTTTGATTATATTACCGTTACACCGTAAGGAAGGTTGAGTTCGAATTTCGGGAAAATCGGACCAAAATTGCCATACAAAATGGCCGCCGTTTGTACGCGAATACTGTTAAAAAATGGTATATCAAGGTTGTGGACCCTGTAAAGGGCACAATTTTAATTCGATTTTGATGAAACTTGAAATTCATGGTTATAACCCAAAGATCTTGGTTCTTTTCGATATTTGCGCATATCGAATCGTAACTTCCTGAATTATGGCCCCTGGTTATACGTAAAATCCCCCTTTCTTTAGCTTGTGGTCCCTCTGAAGGTCACAATTATTATCCGATTTAAAAAAAAACGTTTGATTATATCACCGTTACACCGCAAGGGAGGTTGAGTTTGAATTTCGGGAAAATCGGACCAAAATTGACAGACAAAATGGCCGCCGTTTGTACGCGAATACTGTTAAAAAATGGTATATCATGGTTGTGGACCCTGTATTTTAATTCGATTGTGATGAGGAAGGTTGAGTTCTAATTTCGTGAAAATCGTACCAAAATTGCCGGACGAAATGGTCGCCGTTGGTACGCGAATAATGTAAAAATATGGTATATCATGGTTGTGGACTCTCTACAGGTCACAATTCGTATCCGATTTTGATGAAAAGTCACATTTCTAGGTTGTGTACCGTCACACCATAATCATTGTCGGCTTCGAATTTCATGAATATCAGACTGGAACTGACCAACTAAATGGCTGCTCCCAATACAGTATGAAATACAGGACTTAATGATGTAGGAAAAATCACTTTCGGTATTGCTTGTTCTCTATCCATCTCTTGAAAATGTGGGCGTATCCTGCCTGGCAGTGCCAGCCTATCTTTTAAAATATTAGGATCCAGTGTAGACTTTTTAATTAAAGGGGTAACATAAGCTTGTTTGAAAATGTTGTGAGCAGTAGAGGATGATATACAAGAATTAATAATGTTAGTGAAAACTGGAATAACTTCGTCTAGACAGTCTATAACAATTCTGCTTTAAGTCTTACCGTATATTATGTCATGCCAGATTGATAGAAAGAGATGAGACAAGAAATAAACAGTTAACAACTACATGAACAAGGTTCTTCCTAAGAAAACATTTTGCCGAGACTCGATCATCAGGTCTTGCCTAAGTGAACGAGTTAAACAGGGTTACTTGACATTCGAGACTACCATATCCTCAAAGTCTGAACCAAATTTTGGAATGCTTATACATAAAACGGAAGGAAATCAAAAAATAAAGTACACATGGTACAAATACGAAAATTAAAGGAAAGGTGTAATTTGACCGTTACAAGTTCTCTAAAGTGCTATAAACTAAACACAGATAATGACAGATTATACAAGTCCCGGAGACCGTGTGATGACTAAAACAGACGGACAGGTCTTCTGTCTTAATAATATCAATAAAAATATTTCCCTGAGAATTTGGGGAAAAGGTAGAACACAAATTCGGATATCATGACAGAACGTAATAAAAAAGTGAATTTGTATATAAAAAAAAGACTTTGACATTTTATAGAGGGGAATATGCAAAAGCATACGAACCCACAAAAAAATCATCCAAGGGGTTGACAAATTCAAAGGGGTTGACAAGCGACTATTCTGATTAGTATTAAAACTGACTGATGTCTGACGATAACGGTATATACCGGTAATTAGATCTTCCCTAATACACACTGTCGGTATTATACGCTCTTTTGTCACTTGCGTTTACAGTAAAATTATGGAAATTGATAAACATCGCACCTAACATCAATCACCCCAGCTGAATTGCAGTCCCATCAGATCATTGTTTTCTTTTCGTTTGCTTCGGGAGTCACGTAGGCCTACTGAAAGTACAAGAAGAATACACGAAGCCAACGCAAGAAGTTGGCTATAATTATTTACAATACTGTCTCATTGATTTGGTCCATTCCTTTCAAACTTTAAAATCCTATTTTCGACTTTCTCTACTTTTCTATATATTAAAGATACATTACGGGAGATCAGATAAAGAGTTGGCAGTTCTCAAACAATAGTTAAAAACTAGCTAATGTAAAGGCAATATACTAAAGTCTGTAAGACAAAACCAGTAGTCTCGGTTATCCATTTATATTGGTAAATCGCGAAGGAAAATATTTCAGCGAATCGAACTACAATCCAACCAAAAATCTCATGCTAGCCTTGACACCGAGAGTTGATTATGGTCTGAATAAGTTAATTGATGTCTAATTAATAATTTTTATAACATTTCGGGCCTAAAGAAAGACCTACAATAGGCAGATTTTGCTCTTGCATAATGCATGTTTAAGTCTTAAATCTAATTTGTAGTAAAAATAAATGTAATACGAATTGAATTGCAGCTCCGTCTGAAACCGAATAGGCTAACGGTACCACAAGGCGATAATCCAGACAAGATTAGATAACTACTATATGCAAACTCAGATCAAATAAATATGCAAACTCAGATCAAACGTCTCATTCAGTCTTTATATGCTGTTTTGTCGGTTCCGCGGACAACTTGAAAAAAAAAATAAGTAAACTGTAGGATTTCCTTTTCATCTGTACCATCCATAGTTGTTTGCACTTGGTTTCATCAATTTCCGCCTCTATTTCTGAACTCAACAGAATCACATTTATACTTTAGCTTCAGTTTTTGCCTTTCATTTCCTGTTCAGTGTTCCTGTTCCTGGGGCTGCAATTAATTCCTTACAATAAGAGCACGCTAGCACTATGTCCAAACAGTACTATATTGAAAAAGGGATGTTAGGATACTGTTACTTAACCGCATACTGACTTGTGATACTTTTTTTTCTCCTAAGTAGGGTGGCCTGTCCAACTCCATGGGTTTCTCCAGATCCCCCGACTGCTAAAGACCTGGGGCCTATTTCACGAAATTTTAACTAAGATAAGATCCAAATTTTAGTAATTTGATACTACAATATTACATTGATTTTAGTTCTTAGCCAATCAAAATTGAAGTATCTACTAAAATTTGGATTTTATCTTTAGTTAAAATTTCGTGAAACAGGGCCCTGTACGCGGAAGAGAAATTTTGATATAAAGTTGAACCATATATTAGTCTCGAAGTGACCTAGTATGTGTGAAGTGGACGTTAACTCTCTCTATTTACTTTCATTCCCAAACTTTCATTTAAAACTTTTTCAGCGTTTTCCGAAATTCTATCTGTGTTATCGCCCTTTTTATTCTTAAGGCCCGGAACGGTACAGCCATTTGGGCACTGGCGCCCCCCCCCCCTCCTCCCGAATCCGTTCACTTGATTTTATGTAATGCTTTTCCCTGTCGAGTGAGTAGTAATGTCTAAATTGATTACAGACCCATACTATTCGTTTTATATAAAGAGTTGGCCGCTCTCGCTATAACATTTCAAAAATAGATAGTGCAAAATGAATATATTGTTAACATTGTTTGAAGTTTTGACAAGATGTAGCATGGATTGTTTATTATAGTAACAACGGTACTGGTTATTCGGAACTTAGTCTCGATTCGCCATTTTGAAATTAAATCATCAATGTCGACCGTATATTATTAATCCGTTCAAATCTTAGAAATCCGATAATCAATACATGTATAAATAATAGTTTACATAACATTTCAAACCAAAATAAAGAGCAGCAATAGGCAGATATGGCTCTTAAACAATTCTTCTTTAAAATGAAATATCATTTAAAATGAATATATAAACCTAATCAGAAATTGTAAAAAGGAATACTTTGACAAAATCGACAACAAAATCAATAATTGCAATAATTTTGGAAGCAAAAATTGGTGGGGCCTTGTCAACTCATTTATGAAAAATAAACGTGCTGGCACTAGCAATGAACTACCGCCTCTATCAGTGAACGACACCACATATTACACACCTTCCGACAAATGTAACTGCCTTAACGATTTCTTTATTAGCCAATCTAACATTGATAGCGACAATGCACAACTTCCTGCACTAGAAAGAATACCCAACTCATTAACTACTATTATCCTCCACCAGAAGGAAGTTGAAGACATAATTACTACTATTGATCCCTCGAAAGCCAATGGTCCCGATAACATCAGTGGAAAACTAATAAAACTAATATCCAGCGAAATTTCTGAACCTCTATCTAAATTATTTAACTACTCTCTTTCGACGAAAACAGTACCGAACATCTGGAAATTTGCCAATGTAACTGCCATATTAAAAAAAGGTGACCCATCAAATTGTGGAAATTATAGACCCATATCTCTACTTAGTATCCTAGTTAAAATATTCGAAAAATGCATCTACAAAAATGTCTTCAACTTCCTAAGGGAGAATTCTGTCCTAACTAACCTCCAGAGTGGCTTTTTGCATGGTGATTCATGTGTTAACCAACTTACAGATATTGCACACTACTTTTGTCAAGCCATTGATCAGGGATTCTATACGAGAGCAGTGTTCTGTGACATCAGTAAAGCCTTTGACAGGGTCTGGCATGCTGGACTCTGTCACAAGCTTGAAGCTGCGGGGATAAGGGGAGACATCCTTCAATGGTTTCACAACTATTTAGAGGGAAGACAACAATCAGTTGTTTTTGGGGGTGTCTCTTCCACCGCAAAAACCATTCCCTCGGGCGTGCCACAGGGCTCTGTTCTCGGTCCCCTCCTTTTTCTCATTTATATCAATGACGTTGTGAATGATATTTCATCAAATGTTCGACTCTTTGCTGATGATACTTCCCTCTATCTAAAAATTGATGACCCTACCGAATGCGCAAATATTCTAAACAATGACCTGAATAAAATTAACGCGTGGGCTAAAACATGGCTGGTATCCTTCAACCCACTAAAGACTGAAACACTAGCACTGACAACCAAACAAAATCCCATTTTACCTACCCTGACTCTAAATAATGTTCCCATCAAGGAAGTCCCCCATCATAAACATTTAGGCTTGACATTTCAACAAAATTGTAAATGGAACCAACACATTAATGACGTTATAGAAAAAACCAGCAAATCTGTCAATTGTTTAAGATCCCTTAAATATAGACTTAACCGGAAATCGCTACAAACCATCTATACCTCTTTTATCCTACCCCATTTTGATTATTGCGACGTCATCTGGGACAACTGCACAGACCAACTAGCTAACAAATTAGAGCACCTACAACTGGATGCACTTAGGTCCATATGTGGTGCTGTTAAGGGTACCAGCCATAGACTGTTATATAAAGAAACCGGTTTTATTACGCTAAAAGAGAGACGCAGAAGACATAAACTCAAATTCATTTATAAAATTATAAACGGCCTTTCTCCATCCTATCTCCATGATTTAATCTTGACAAAAAGCGCACACTATAATCTCCGAAAAACAAGCCTACCCGAATATAAATGCAAAACAAATATCTTCTATAATTCTTTCATACCATCGTCAATAAGAGAATGGAACAAACTAAGTTCGGAGACAAAAAATTCAACATCTCTAAATATTTTCAATTCGAAACTCATGGCTCAAGATCCGATACCCCCTAAAACATTCACTTTTGGAACCCGTGTAAACCAAATCATTCATTCTAAACTGCGTCTCTCTTGCAGCAATCTAAACGGACATAAATTTTTACGCCATATTTCTGATAACCCATCCTGCAGATGTGGTCATCAATTTGAAGACACTGAACATTTTTTATTGAATTGCTCCTTATATTCAGATGCCCGAAATAATACAATAAATAATTTACCTACTATTCACCGAAATACTACAACCCTATTGTATGGAATTGACAACATAGAAAACTCATTCATTATTTTTAAAACTGTTCACTCGTTTTTCGAAACCACCAGACGATTCCAGGGACAACTATAACCATATAACCATTCACTGTAAATATATTTTCACTTGTACATTATTTGCCTATTTGCTTATTACTAAACTGTAAATCCATTCCAGAGACAACTATAACACACTCATTGTAAAATATTTGCACTTGTACATTGTATGTTCCTTTATGTAAATACATGTATCTATATCTGACAGGGAGAAGGGTTTAATATAGGCTATGCCTGTTCCCCAATCCCTATTCAGATAGAAATCTGAATAAAAATATTGCTTACAAAAAAAAAAAATGAAATATCATCTAGTTAAGGTTACTATTTCTCATTCAAATTTTATGAATTATCATTAATATTGTATAATTATGTTGTTTTTTTTTCAGCACCGGGTAATCTAGCCCCTCCTTTGACAATCACACAGTCGAGTCCAAGACCTGTCGTTATATGCCAGCAACCCATAGACACGTAATATCAATATTTTTAAATTTATTAATGTGAATATCAAATCTTCACACTCAACATTCAAAATATATTATTTATCCGCGTAAAATTATCCCCACAGAACACTGCATGGCGTATGGGTTTCTTCATCTTATATCGGTTGGTGAAGAAAAGTAAGGCGTTAAGAGTGTATCCGCGAGAAGACAATGCAAAATTCGCAAAAAGTGCTAAGATGGGGGGTCGGAAGTTTTTGATCAAACTTATGGCATGGCATCCCCTAGTGGCAAGAAGTGACATGCTGAAGTGGTTTCAACCTAATGTCGCTATAAAAGACTGTACTGGAAATACTCATTTTATGGGTACAATTTTAGTTTTCACATATGTATTTATCACCTTTTTTAAGCACAGACTGCATTCTATGGTGCAATAAAAACCTTCTAATTTTGACCCTGTCTGATTAAACGGGTTGTCAACTTCCACCCCAGCACCAATTTGAAAAAAAAATCAGTCCATACTAATTTTTTGTGGACTTGATTTAGGGTACCATATTCACATTGTCCCAATAGTACACAAAAAGATACACTGTAACTTTTTCTTTCATGGTCGCAAGTAGAATTTCTTTGGATGGTTTTGAAGTGCTAAGGACATAGTATCAATATGTGTAAAAAAATGACCGGAATGCAACATACTTTAAATATACAGCTTATTGAAAAGTGCTAAAAATAAGCTTTTGTGATACATTTTTTTAGAAATTTTGATTAGAGAAATAAAATGCTTGGTTTTTATACGTTTTCATCATATCCATAGCCATCATTTGTACCATGTGGTACTGTATATAAGTGTGTATTTGTATGTATGGTATATTTGGTATTGTCGTATTGTCCCTTTAACATATTTGTTGTATTGTCTCTTTAAGGTTTCATTTTCCAACAGGTTACCGAAAATGGCTACAAATTTAAGAGCTTGTTTCCAGTATTCATTTTGGGACACATCCACTGATTTCTACAATGCAGAAATGTGGAAGCTTAAATTTTAACAGCTTAAATTGAATCGACGCTGAACAGTGTAGTATGGTAGCTACGGCTCTCGAGCGCTGTCAGTTACACCTACAGGGTCGGATTTAGAATAAGAGAGGCCATAGGCAATCTCCCTGAACAGGCTCCGCGTCATAGACCTTGGGCTCTTGGGACAAGCATTTCGGTGATGGGGTTCGTTGGCGGGAAGTCATGCGGTTGGTGGTTCGAATCTCACATACTGCCAGAGTTATGACGCTTGATCACTTTAAAAAATCTTGTAGACGCTCTACAGACCAAAGTTAAGTTAATGTCCGATTGACTTTAAATTGACACACAGTGTTTACGGTCATGAGCCGAAGAAGCGTATAGATTTTCAGCAATATCCGTTAATTACTGCCAGAGTTATGACCCTTGATCACTTCGTAAAATCTTGTTGACGCTTTGGAGGCAAATGTTAATATCCTATTGACTTTAAATTTTATACACAGTGTTTACGGTCATGAGACGAAAAGCCTATTCATTTTCAGCGATATCCGATAATTACTGCGAGAGTTATGACCCTTGATCACTTCGTAAAATCTTGTTGACGCTTTGAAGGCAAAAGTTAATAGCCCATTGGCGTTAAATTTATACACAGTGTTTACGGTCATGAGACGAAAAGTCTATTCATTTTCAGCGATTTCTGATAATTACTGCCAGAGTTATGACCCTTGATCACTTCGTAAAATCTTGTTGGCGCTTTGGAGGCAAAAGTTAATATCCCTTTGACTTTAAATTTATACACAGTGTTTAAGGTCATGCATGAGACGAAGAAACTCAAGTTAATATCAGATTTCAATTGATACTCAGTGTTTGAGGTCATGAGACGAAGAAGCCTTGATCATGTGTTGTAAACGTTCTCCTTACTGACAAAAGAAAAAATATGCGACAACCCTTGTTGACTGCCCGGACGACTTTGTGTACGTATGTTTCGTTGCCTGGCAACCTATCTTGTTTGGAATATATCACTTAAAATAATGTCTATTTGAGATTAATGGATATATTTAAGCGTATTTCATTGAGCACATCGATATTCCAATGGAAGCTCACGGACAACTGTGGCAACCATTTCCCGTCGGCGCCAGATGAACAATGGACGATAACAGGCCGTTTAAAGCATTTTTTTTCAAGACATTTTTATAAATCAGATACTTATGTATTTTAGGGCTGATAGTAAACAACATAAGAATGAAAAGGATAAAAAATTGTTAGGTCTACTACGGTTAATTTACACAAAAATAAGGAAATTACAGGTTGATTTCATGGGTTATTGTTTCCTTTACCTAGTTTTTGTCAAGTCGATTCCGGTCATTTTTATTTTTTGTATCACATGTTGGGAGGTTGTTTGTTCACGTGAGCATAATTTTTTTTAAACCCACCCCATGAAAGAAGTAGCTATAGGGTGTCAAACTTTGGGTGACAAAAAATGGGGAATTTAGAAAGGCTTTGATATCCAGTCCGTATACAGTCCCCGTTTGCCGGAATCGTCTGAAATTAATTTTGTGGAAACAGCACTAGGTCATCTACAAATTGTGTGAGTTTGGCCTTTTTGCTACATATAGTAAATGTGTGAGGATTTGTCAAAGTTGGTATTTGAGAAAAGACAGATTTTGGCCATTTCACCATTTGGAAAATGTTTTTTTCAATTTTCTCAGTCTGGAATTGAAAGATTTATCTGATATTGCACATATATGTGTTTTGGGACTATCCCAACTTATAAACCAAATTTGGTCAAAATCTGTGATTGAAGCCTTAGCACCTTCTGCATGGTTTTCTCGCGGACACACTCTTAAATACCTTTTTTTCATGACAAAATCAAAATTTTTCACGGGATTACCTCCCCTGATTTTCTGGCACTAAGAAAACTTAAACTGTTTCATTTGTTGGCTAGATAGTTCGGGATTTAGGCTGAGCAATGCTAGCAAAGATTATAGTAAGCCATGGTAAAGGAAATAACTCTTCTAATATAGGCCAACGGTTTTTGACATATGAGTATTTGTAGAGCAATACGATTACATTATGTCACAACCGCTTATGTTGAAAGTGTCTTCATTTGAAAAAAAAAATAGATTGATGTTTTGATAAGTAAAATTTGCTGCGTTCTTGCCTTGGGGTTACGAACTACATCGTGTTGGTTTACGAAGTTCTTCCTGAAACAGACTACATAAAGAGAGGTACCAGATTATAAGACAACTAATTATAATGAGTGAATATTGTTACATTTTTTCATAAAACAAATTGAAATGAATTTAGCACCAGCTAATTGTCCACAAAGAAAGTTTCTGAATAACGAAATAAAGTTAATACATCATTCTTTGGTATTTGCGAGAGTTCTGACACTTGCACGATTCCGTGGCACGCATTGGCACGACTCGGGTCGGCACGAGAGCGTCCGATTTGCGCAAACTCATCGTGCCAATGCGGGAAGTGGGTAAACAATGCGCAAACTATGCGTGAACTCGTCGTGCCAGTTCGTGTCAATGTGGACACTAATGGGCACGACAAAATCGTGGCCAAAAGCCGTGCAAGTGACTCAAGCTAGCTGTCACCCTCCGCTTCCTAGCCACTGGAAAGTCCTATCCAGGTCTACAGTACAGCTTCAGGGTTGAAGCAAGTACCCTCTGCAAGTTCATACCCGAAGTGTGTAAAGACATCATCGCGGTCTACAAGGACGAAGTGCTGCGCTGCCCCAGAACTGAATAGGCGTGGAAGGAAGTTGCTGCCAGGTTCAGCTCCATACTTCCGCAACTCTTTTGGGGGGCTGTGGACGGCAAGCACATTGCCATGAAGAAGCCACTCAATGCTGGCTCTTACTAAAACTACAAGGGCTTCCACAGCATTGTTCTGATGGCAATGGCAGATGCTATCTACAAGTTCCTCTTTGTGGACGTTGGGGCAGAGGGTGGTGCGTCGGATGGAGTAACTGTTCCCTGCATGATGCTGTAGAAGAGAACAGAGTTGGGGTGCCTCAACCAGAACCACTCCCTAATGATGACCAGCCACGCACTGGCACACATCCCCCCCGACGAGTTCACGAACAGTTTGCGCATGGTTCACGACCGGGTGCTTAATTTTGTCGTGACCAAAATTTTGAAAATTTCAAAATTCTCGTCCCGACATGGCACGCAGTCACGACGGGTTTACGCACACTTCACGCCAGTTTACGACTAGTTTACGCTCTGGCACGACTGGAGTCATACCAATGCGTGCCACGGAATCGTGCAAGTGTCAGCCTTGCTTAATGCAAACTCTAATAATATAACATTTAATCCTTCTCAAGAAAGAAGTTTGTCTATTGTAAAAGGCGGTTGGATATTCAAAAGAACAATAGCCGTAAATTTAAAAAAAAAAACTTAAATAATTCAAAAATTGTAAAAAGTCTAAAACAACATCAAAATCTTACAAGAATATTAACGCCATCAAGGTTTGATTTTGACATTTCGTTACCGCGTGTATCCAAGTTTGGGGACCTACGATGTATGACATGTTCCGATATATTAGAAGGAAAATTTGTCCAAATTATTAAAGATATTAAATTCTATGTAAAACAAAACATGAATTGCAAATTAAAATATGTGATTTACTTATTAATATGTAATGGTTGTTGTAATGGCAAGTGAATTTACGAGTTAAGCAACATCGTTCTAATATAAAACTCGCGGGAAATAGAGTCTTGCCGGTAAGCGAACATTTGGATATTGGTGGTAAAGGTGAATTTAAGATTTTCCCATTGTACAAGCTCAACATTTGTGATAAAGATCTCATGGGAACAAAAGAAAGCAACTTTATCACTAAATATAACGCAAACTTTGAATGCTAAGGGGTAATTATATTGATTATGTTTGTGTAATTAATGTTATGTCATTTTAGATTTTGCACAGTTTGATAACGATGAAAATACTAGCCAAAAATTTATAATTTAATGGGGTTTTTTTCTCTCTAATTTAATATTTGATTTTTATTTATATCTTTAACTGAGAGTTAGATTGTTTATGTATAAAGCCTGGCGAAGTTCAGATGGGAATGAAAGCACTAGCTTGAAATAATATGTTGTTTCTTTTCTTTTCAAACATATTAAAGTGGATAAAGTACAAGTACTTCTTTTCAAACAAAGACGTGGCGATTTGAAGCAATTTTTTATAAAGCAAACTATCCCGTAAAGCTGGTCGACAATGCGATACAGACAGCCCTAAAATTAGACCAGGAAATGTTACGAGTCCCAAAGTCGAAGGGGAAAACTGACAACATCATGACATTAGTAACTGCATTCAATGTACGCCACAACATACCAATGAACATCATCTATATGAACAAGCCGATGATGGAAAAGTGCCCGAAAAGGAAACCGAATGTTTCAAAACAACTTCAAACATCCTCTCGGTTTGATATGAATGAAATTACAGAAAATTAAGGCGTATCAAAATTTGGTGATAAACGTTGTGGATTATGTATTGACATCATGGAAGGTTCAACATTCTCCATGCCAAATAATCGAGTATTTAAACAAAACATGAACTGCAAAACTAAGCATGTTGTTTACTTGTTTGCTCGAGATAGTTGAAGCCAAAGAGAACCGACTGATACTAAGCTGAACCGGCGAAAGAAGTGAACATTACCTCTTTGGAGTTATGTTCCCTTATTGACGTCCCGCTATCATGTAACTAAGCGGTGTTGTTGTTGTTAGCCCTGAAGACGCCGTAAGGCCGAAAGATCTTGGAAAATGTGTTAATGTGATTAAAATACAGATTTCCCCATCCAAATCTAAGTATTTTTGGTGTATACACTGTATATATATATATATTTATAATTGTAACATGCTTAAGGGTGAATCTTGCGTTTTGATTGGTCAATTAGACACTGTCGATTGGACAATAACACCCCTCTGTTTTAGCCACTGATCTATATAATAACTGGATAGCTCATTGGCTGAGAAGTGTGAAGTCACCGGAAGTACCAATACCGCCATGGTTAACCCCGCAAAACATTTGTTTCTACCGTTGACGTGATGTTATTTACCTCAAGTAAACTTCGATAATATTAATACCGTTATAAGTTTTTAAAATAATCCTAACTTTTCAAAATTAATAACAAGTTGTCCTGAATGAAATGTGCCGACAGTTTATGAAGATTAAATAATGTATAACGTGAAATTACCGTTTTACGTGGGCATGCCTTGGTCTTTCTATACATTCATCATAATCATGGTTGCATGGTAAATAGACGTAAATCAGGCCTATTATTTTAGACACAGGCACAGTATTCGGATCCTGTATCTTAATGTTATTTTAATGACACATTTCACATTATAAAGGAAGGGATGTGGTGAATTCACGGTTGAAAAGAAAAGCAAATAAATACAGATCGGATTTATAGATTAAGCATTAAAGGCCAAACACATGCAGCTATTTATAGGCCTATCATAAGGCTAATTACAAGAGTCATAATCATATTTATGTATTTTAACATAGTCTAGTTCTTCAAGTTTTCTTTTCTTTTTTTCCTTGTTTTTTTTTTGTTATATATATTTCATCCTTTTTATATTTATTCATTTGCTATTAACTTTGATTTAAAGAGTGAGAGCAAAAAAGAAATTGGATACATATTTAGGCCTATATATGAATAGCCTTTTTAAAAAAAAAAATAATAATAATCACTACATCCGGGCTGTGATTTTTTCCTCTAGAATTAACTGTGAAATTACAGAATAGTCTATAATAATATAGGCCTATTTGTATTTTTAAAGAATAAATTTGGACAGTGATGAGTGAATAAACAGTGAAAATACAAAATTGTAAAGTGTAGAAAAGAAAATGTGATATATGTAGGACTATGAAATAAGTAAGATTCTTTTAAGAAGAAAATAGGATGTAAGCCTGCAAAAGCTATGGAAGGTTTTTTTTATCATACAATTACCTCATGTAGGCTATCCTTAAACTTTTAAAAAATATTAGAGAATACAAAATAGAAAAACAAATTCTTTCTTGTTATATGTATGTATATTGATTATATTTGGTTCATTTTTATTTTTTTCTCTTTTTGTTTGTTTAAACATCAGCGAAAAAAAGAAGTAATAAAAGCAGATAGACACGTATCATAAACACATGGGCCTATAATTCTTTTATTATGTGAATAGCCTATAATTTTTAAAATAAAGACTTTAAAATTATAAATTATTCTGTCCAAAATGCCAATGAAATAACTAACGTCAAATCTTAGTTTTTTCCCCTCTAAAATTATCTGTGAAATTACAGAAAAGTAAAGACGAAAATGGTATATAATGTGGGCCTGTATATTGATGAAAATATAAATTTTGAATATTTTTTTTTTAATAAACAGTGAAAATACCGAATTTTGATATACATGTAGGCCCAAAAAATATAGTGATATAATGTAATCCTATTGTTTATTGCAAATAAATTTGTGCTTCTCTCTGAAATTACCATTGAAAAACAACATTATAAATAGTAAAGGCGAGAATGTGAATGTGATATAGGCCTATAATATAAGTATTTATTTGTTTTTAAAAAATAGGATATAGGTCAAAACTCTTAAGTATATAAATCCGAAAAATCGATGCTAATTGATAGAACGATAACTAGTAAGTTATGCATTTTTTATATAAAGAAACATTGCACATCAAATTTTAAAAATCTATATGTATTGCTGATTCCATTGAAAATATCTTGTAACAATTGAATTTAATCTTACCTACATCATTGATCTTGTTTTGAAAAAGTTTATAATTTCGACGGAAAACGATATCGTGCTAATTTAATACGAGATTATTTCATCTCAAACAATGTTCTTTTGTACTGGCAACTTCTTCTAGTATAAACTTAAACAGTATGTCTAATTATAGAAGTATACTACTAAAATATAGTATATCTTTGCACAGAATGACTAACCAAATATTTAATAGGTTTTCATTTTCATTTGTTTATTGTTTTAATGACTTTGTGTATTTAAAGCTTATTGAGCATTTTATTGTATGTTGTATTATAATACTATATCTAACTGCTACCATAAAATATGTAACAAAGAATGATGACTATATGAAACTGAAATTGATCATGTTCTTAATTCAAAGACAATTAACACTAGACCTGCATGCAGGAATGACGGGTTTCACTGGTGCCACGTTACCTTTGAACTTGAACTTGTGTCACTTTCGGTGCCACGTTACCCTTGAACATATGTCACTTCCGGTACCAATGAAACCAATATACAGATTTCCACCTAAGCATTGTACACATCAAATAAAATGGAAAGAGAATCAAACAAATCCAGCAATATCATTTCATTTTATACATTTTTTACATGTAATTGATCCTGACAAAATTACAGTACTTCCGGTGATAATGTAAATGTTCCATTAGTTTTATGAAATCAGAAATGGCATAAGGCATCACATGGTGAAAATTTTATGTAAATCGAATAATAATTGCCACTTTTATAGACCAAAAACCTTGAAAAGTGACGTGTAGAAAATCGTCTATTTCTCGGCAACCGTACAAGTTAGAAACCATTTTGGGGTATTTTTATGACCGTATGGGTTTAATCTATTTGTTGATTGGAATCATATATCACAATTGTATCAACATTACAAATCAGACTCATTTGAATAAAATATCGGTTTTGAAGGCTTAAAATACAGTTTTTGCCAAAATGACGTTACTTCCGGTGATAATGAAAACGTTAAATTAGCTTTATAACATCGTCTATGACATTAGGCTTCAAAGTGTGAAAATTTTATGAATATCGAATAATAATTGACACTTTTATGGGCCAAAAACCTTCAAAAGTGACTTTTAGAAAATGGCCTATATCTCGGCAACCGAACAAGTTAGAAACAATTTTATGATATCTTTTTGACCGTATGGGTTTTGTTAATATGTGAATTTAAACCAAAAGTTAATTTTGTTATTATATGTGAAATAATTCTTGGTTGAAAAAAATATCGATTTTAAAAGTTAAAAATTGAGTTTTTGACTAAATGACGTCACTTCCGGTGTCAATTTTAAATAGTAATCAACATGATATGACGCAGACTTGCTTTTTGAATCAAATGATGTCACTTTTGTGAATATCCATTAATAATTGAATATTTTACAGGCAAAATTACGAAAACAGTGACTTATGCAAAACTGCCCATTTCTCGGCAACTGCTTATTTTAGAAACTAATTTTAACATACATTCTCTTCGTATGGATTATAGTTACAGGTTTATAAAAGTTAAGTAAAAATATTTTAAAATTTGAAAAGCCTGAATGGGTTGTAAATAGGTCAATTTTACGCCTTTCTCCACCTCTTAATCCAATTTGCTAGAAAATGAAATAGAAATTAAAAAAACTGCTTCCGACATTTTTTGCGCCTTTAAAGGACACACTCTTTTAGTCATATAATTTTTCAAAAATATAATATTTGTTTTCGAAAAATGGTACCTAACTGTCAAAATTGTAGTTTTTGGTAAAATTATGCCACTTCCGGTGCCGACAGATAACACTTTTGGTAATAAAAAAATGACAATTGAGACAACGAAGCATATGAACTTTGTTTTATACAAATCGAACAATAAAAAATTAATCTAGGACTGAAAAACTGAATTAGCCAATGGCGGCCAAGGAAAATTACTGAGACAAAATGTTTTAACATTTTCGCGCAAGTCAGATGACTCTTTAATTATGTGCACAACACGACTAAAAAATATTCATAAATAAAAAAGTTTTTTGTAAAATTTTAAATTTTTGAAATTTGGCGCCTAATATCTTCGAAGATTTGCCGAAAATCAAATATCGAAAGTAGCGTAGCTATGTGCCCTGTCTCCGGCTATGCCCAAGTGTATCGAAAGTTAAAATCCAATGATTATCGTTAAAATTACAGCAATACTTTCAAAAACGATAACTTCGGTGATTTCGGACATTTCGCATTGTCGCAGAACGTTCAAAATAGCTTTATCCTCTAAGTCACACCCACTTTCCCAGTAAAACCGAAGAAATCGTAACGATGCGACACGTAGTTGCTGAGATCTATTCAAATTGGAATCTGAATAATAATAATAAGAACTAGATCTGCTACTGTCCCATGCAGATATGAAAGCTTTCATATTCATCGTCACGTGTCATTGATTGTATCAAATATCCTAAATAAAAGGATAAGAAGAAAAAATTATTAAAATTGGTCAAAAACTCGCGAAGTTACAAGTCTAAATATAGTATGAAACATTGCACCCAGGCATAACAATAATCTGAAAACTAAAGGGAAATAACTGAAACTTGTATTACTGTAATTAGACGGATGCAATAAAAAAACTGGCCAAAGCAAGATTTCTATGCAGAAATTAAATAATTGCTAGAACCAGAAAAATATTTATCCACTATAATAAATAAGCAACATAGAGAAAATGAAATGAAATTGAATGGGGTTTAACGTCCGACTGTTCTGTTCCTAAAATGGGCTAATGAAGACGGGCATATGCCATAAAGTGTGCAATGAGGGAAAATTTACCCGGGCAGCGGCGGTTACGGCCTACGAGGTTGGACAGGCGACCATACTCCTTGTCACGTATAACCAAGAAATCGAAACAACGCCAGTTGACTCAATGACAGACGTTATGACACAAAGCGCACGTGCTAACCATTCAGCCACGCAACCTCCCTAAAATCGGCAAATTGCTGACCTACAGCGAGAAACATTTCAACCGGGCCAAATTTTCTATTGTAACAGTTTAATTTCCACGGTACCTTTAGTTATCAACCGAATATTACAAAACATTTAAAAATAAGCTCCCCCTGACCAGCTTAAGCGTTCGCAATAAACGTTTGCCCCTTAAAATCGGCAAATTGCTGACTTTAAAGTGAGAAACATTACAACCGGGCGAAATTTTCTGTTTACAGTACCTTTGATTACCAACCGATTATTACAAAACTTTAAAAATAAAAGAGAAAAAGAGAAATGCGGCCTAACGTCCATTCGACACAAACTAGGTCATTTCGGGACTAACATATGTTTTTAAATTTTTTTTTCCCCCCCCCCCCCCTTGCGCGTATTGGTCTTTAGCCGTTGTGAGGAAACCGAAGAACACGGAGAAAACCCACGAGGTTGGACATCATACACCATGTCACGTGCAACCTGGAGATCGAAACGACGCCCGTTGACTCAATGACAGACGTTACGATACAGTGCGCACATGCTAACCATTCAGCCATTCAGCCTCCCTGAATTCAGAAAATTGCTGACTTATAGCAAGAAACATTTCAACCGGGCGAAATTTTCTGTTTTAACAGTTTAATGTGCACGGTACTTTAATTACCAACCGATTATTACAAAACTTTTGAAAATAAGCTTCAACTGACCAGCTTAATCGTATGCAATAAACGTTTTCGCCTGAATTGAAAGTTCTGCACGGAGAAAGTTCATCTCGATTTCCCGGCGTGGTTCCCCTTGTCAGTGAGGCAGAACGGAGGGCCTGACAAGCACAGCTGTCTAGTCATTCGGATGGGACGAAAAACCAAGGTCCCGTGTACACATTGGAGTGCACGTAAAATATCCCTAAGCAGTTGGAATTCGATACTGTTGAATAAGCTCTATACGATGACTAAATGTGTAGATTGTAGTCACTCACACTGCATGTTTCGCTTAACAATGAAAGGGTGCCGTTTTCAATGTTCGATCCTTTTGTTCTTCTACTCCTGATATGTTGGACTGTTGATCGATGGTTTCATATAAAAGACTACCAATAAGACTCTTTGTAGAAGAAGTTCCCAAAAAATAGTATGTTGACTTTACGAGAAAGACCTCTAAACATGCTCCAAATTGTAAAAATACGACTTTTTGGATTTTCAATCTCTTTTTTTCGGCTATCCCTGATATTTAGAAAAATAATACAATGATTTCACACAACAGGCTAGCTATTAGACTCTCTATTGACAAAAGTTTCACCGCCCTCCCTTCATTATAACCGAAGTTATCGTGCCCTAAAGAATCAACAAATTAGCATGCTTATCTCTGCTTACCCTAAGCAGAAAATGCTCATCTTTAAACTCAATCATAACATTGACCTAGTGAACGTCTACACCAAGTTTGAACATTCTAGCTTAATTAGAAGGAGAGTAATTGTGTTCCAAAGTCCCGACCCTTCAAATTGCTTCTATTTTTCATTTTCGATTCAAAATGGTGACCATCACGTGACCGAAATCAAAATTCTATTCGCGACATTTTTTAGGCCTTCCTACAAGGATTCAGAAAATATAACTCCCGAGTCTGTAAGTAAAATAGCAAAAAAGCCTTATTGATTTTTCACTTTTAAATATGGCGGCACTTCCGGTTCGATCGACAAACTCCATATTTTGCGTACAAATCAGTAATTACTTATCTAGTATCCAAAAAAAAAATCAGGTCATTCTGACCTATATTTCGATGATTTTTTTGAAAATTTTGATCCTTAATTTCGTCAAGGGGAGATAATTTAGAAAATTTCTAATTATATTTTTGAAGTCACATCGGTAAGATCTACTTAGATACTAAATTTCATGAAAATCGTACAACTATTAAAGAAGTTGTCAAATTGGTCTAAACTTCCGGTTCGAAATCACAGCGACGAATTTTCGAAATTCGAAAATGTGAAACTGCAGATGAAAATGATTTTTTTAAAGGTATTCAAAGAAAAAAGAATTAGTAAAATCGGTCAAAAAATAACAAAGTTACGACTATGCATTGTCATTTTTTTCGTTCGTAAAATTCGGTGATTTCGGATTCGTAAAACGTTTCGAAAATATATTTAATCAAGGTTCGCACCCCATTTTTGGAGGGGTAGGTCAAAATTTCAGAAAGATCCTATGGATAGATTCTGAGAAATCCGATTTGCAGAAAACACACAAAAAAAAAAAAAATAACTAGATCTGCTACTGTCCCATGCAGATATGAAAGCTTTCATATTCATCGTCACGTGTCATCGATTATATCAAGTATCTCAAATAAAAGGATAAGAATAACAAACTATCAAAATTGGTCAAAAACTCGCGAAGTTACAAGTCTAAATATAGTATGAAACATTGAGTAATCTGAAAACTAAAGGGAAATAACTGATACTTGTGTTGCTGTAATCGGGATGACTTCCGATTTCAAAACTTTCAGAAAAATGAAATTAAAATGGTAAGAAAACATCGAAAAATTAAATGAGATAACTTTGAACAAAACTAAAACTTTTTGAATCAGGTAGAACTCAACTGTTTGAATATGTACGTTAAATATGTAGATTTGGAAAATTATAAAGACATAATATCAAAATCGGTCAAAAACTCACAAAGTTACAAATGTTAATGTAGTAAGAAACATTGCACCCGGGCAAAAAAATAATCTTTAAACTAAAGGGAAATAACTGAAACTTGTATAGCTGTAATCGGGCTTCCAAGATATGTTATATAATTATGGTTTCCAATATGTTTGGTTATAAGTAGGAAATCGTGACGACTTCTTAAGCATGTTTTAAACAAAGGGTCATAGACTGCAATATACAAGAATGACACTCTGCAATAAAAAAAACTGGCCAGAGATTTCTATGCAGAAATTAAATAATTGCTAGAACCAGAAAAATATTTATCCACTATAATAAATAAGCAACATAGAGAAAATGAAATGAAATTGAATGGGGTTTAACGTCCTACTGTTCTGCTCCTACAATGGGCTAATGAAGACGGGCATACGCCATAAAGTGTGCAATGAGGGAAATTTTACCCGGGCAGCGGCGTTACGGCCTACGAGGTTGGACAGGCAACCATACTCCTTGTCACGTACAACCAAGAAATCGAAACAAGGCCATTTGACTCAATGACAGACGTTATGATACAGAGCGCACGTGCTAACCATTCAGCCACGCAACCTCCCTAAAATCGGCAAATTGCTGACCTACAGCGAGAAACATTTCAACCGGGCCAAATTTTCTATTTTAACAGTTTAATTTGCACGGTACCTTTAGTTATCAACCGAATATTACAAAACTTTTAAAAATAAGCTCCCCCTGACCAGCTTAATCGTTCGCAATAAACGTTTGCCCCTTAAAATCGACAAATTGCTGACTTTAAAGTGAGAAACATTACAACCGGGCCAAATTTTCTGTTTTATCACTTTAACAGTACCTTTGATTACCAACCGATTATTACAAAACTTTAAAAAGAGAAAGAGAGAAATGCGGCCTAACGTCCATTCGACACAAACTAGGTCATTTCGGGACTAACATATGTTTTCTAATTTTATTTAAAAACTCCCCTTGCACGTACTGGTCTTTAGCCGTTGGGAGGAAACCGAAGAACACAGAGAAAACCCACGAGGTTGGACATCATACACCATGTCACGTGCAACCTGGAGATCGAAACGACGCCCGTTGACTCAATGACAAACGTTACGATACAGCGAGCACATGCTAACCATTCAGCCATCCAGCCTCCCTGAATTCGGAAAATTGCTGACTTATAGCAAGAAGCATTTCAACCGGGCGAATTTTCTGTTTTAACAGTTTAATGTGCACGGTACTTTAATTACCAACCGATTATTACAAAACGTTTGAAAATAAGCTCCAACTGACCAGCTTAATCGTATGCAATAAACGTTTTGCCTGAATTGAAAGTTCTGCACGGCAAAAGTTCATCTCGATTTCCCGGCGTGGTTCCCCTTGTCAGTGAGGCAGAACGGAGGGCCTGACAAGCACAGCTGTGTAGTCCTTCGGATGGGACGAAAACGAAAAACCAAGGTCCCGTGTACACATTGGAGTGCACGTTAAATATCCCTAAGCAGTTGGAATTCGATACTGTTGAATAAACTCTATACGATGACTAAATGCGTAGATTGTAGTCACCCACACTGCATGTTTCGCTTAACAATGAAAGGGTGCCGTTTTCAATGTTCGATCCTTTTGTTCTTCTACTCCTGATATGTTGGACTGTTGATCGATGGTTTCATATAAAAGACTATTAATAAGACTCTTTGTAGAAGAAGTTCCCAAAAAATAGTATGTTGACTTTACGAGAAAGACCTCTAAACATGCTCCAAATTGTAAAAATACGACTTTTTGGATTTTCAATCTCTTTTTTTCGGCTATCCCTGATATTTAGAAAAATAATACAATGATTTCACACAACAGGCTAGCTATTAGACTCTCTATTGACAAAAGTTTCACCGCCCTCCCTTCATTATAACCGAAGTTATCGTGCCCTAAAGAATCAACAAATTAGCATGCTTATCTCTGCTTACCCTAAGCAGAAAATGCTCATCTTTAAACTCAATCATAACATTGACCTAGTGAACGTCTACACCAAGTTTGAACATTCTAGCTTAATTAGAAGGAGAGTAATTGTGTTCCAAAGTCCCGACCCTTCAAATTGCTTCTATTTTTCATTTTCGATTCAAAATGGTGACCATCACGTGACCGAAATCAAAATTCTATTCGCGACATTTTTTAGGCCTTCCTACAAGGATTCAGAAAATATAACTCCCGAGTCTGTAAGTAAAATAGCAAAAAAGCCTTATTGATTTTTCACTTTTAAATATGGCGGCACTTCCGGTTCGATCGACAAACTCCATATTTTGCGTACAAATCAGTAATTACTTATCTAGTATCCAAAAAAAAAATCAGGTCATTCTGACCTATATTTCGATGATTTTTTTGAAAATTTTGATCCTTAATTTCGTCAAGGGGAGATAATTTAGAAAATTTCTAATTATATTTTTGAAGTCACATCGGTAAGATCTACTTAGATACTAAATTTCATGAAAATCGTACAACTATTAAAGAAGTTGTCAAATTGGTCTAAACTTCCGGTTCGAAATCACAGCGACGAATTTTCGAAATTCGAAAATGTGAAACTGCAGATGAAAATGATTTTTTTAAAGGTATTCAAAGAAAAAAGAATTAGTAAAATCGGTCAAAAAATAACAAAGTTACGACTATGCATTGTCATTTTTTTCGTTCGTAAAATTCGGTGATTTCGGATTCGTAAAACGTTTCGAAAATATATTTAATCAAGGTTCGCACCCCATTTTTGGAGGGGTAGGTCAAAATTTCAGAAAGATCCTATGGATAGATTCTGAGAAATCCGATTTGCAGAAAACACACAAAAAAAAAAAAAATAACTAGATCTGCTACTGTCCCATGCAGATATGAAAGCTTTCATATTCATCGTCACGTGTCATCGATTATATCAAGTATCTCAAATAAAAGGATAAGAATAACAAACTATCAAAATTGGTCAAAAACTCGCGAAGTTACAAGTCTAAATATAGTATGAAACATTGAGTAATCTGAAAACTAAAGGGAAATAACTGATACTTGTGTTGCTGTAATCGGGATGACTTCCGATTTCAAAACTTTCAGAAAAATGAAATTAAAATGGTAAGAAAACATCGAAAAATTAAATGAGATAACTTTGAACAAAACTAAAACTTTTTGAATCAGGTAGAACTCAACTGTTTGAATATGTACGTTAAATATGTAGATTTGGAAAATTATAAAGACATAATATCAAAATCGGTCAAAAACTCACAAAGTTACAAATGTTAATGTAGTAAGAAACATTGCACCCGGGCAAAAAAATAATCTTTAAACTAAAGGGAAATAACTGAAACTTGTATAGCTGTAATCGGGCTTCCAAGATATGTTATATAATTATGGTTTCCAATATGTTTGGTTATAAGTAGGAAATCGTGACGACTTCTTAAGCATGTTTTAAACAAAGGGTCATAGACTGCAATATACAAGAATGACACTCTGCAATAAAAAAAAACTGGCCAGAGATTTCTATGCAGAAATTAAATAATTGCTAGAACCAGAAAAATATTTATCCACTATAATAAATAAGCAACATAGAGAAAATGAAATGAAATTGAATGGGGTTTAACGTCCTACTGTTCTGCTCCTACAATGGGCTAATGAAGACGGGCATACGCCATAAAGTGTGCAATGAGGGAAATTTTACCCGGGCAGCGGCGTTACGGCCTACGAGGTTGGACAGGCAACCATACTCCTTGTCACGTACAACCAAGAAATCGAAACAAGGCCATTTGACTCAATGACAGACGTTATGATACAGAGCGCACGTGCTAACCATTCAGCCACGCAACCTCCCTAAAATCGGCAAATTGCTGACCTACAGCGAGAAACATTTCAACCGGGCCAAATTTTCTATTTTAACAGTTTAATTTGCACGGTACCTTTAGTTATCAACCGAATATTACAAAACTTTTAAAAATAAGCTCCCCCTGACCAGCTTAATCGTTCGCAATAAACGTTTGCCCCTTAAAATCGACAAATTGCTGACTTTAAAGTGAGAAACATTACAACCGGGCCAAATTTTCTGTTTTATCACTTTAACAGTACCTTTGATTACCAACCGATTATTACAAAACTTTAAAAAGAGAAAGAGAGAAATGCGGCCTAACGTCCATTCGACACAAACTAGGTCATTTCGGGACTAACATATGTTTTTTAATTTTATTTAAAAACTCCCCTTGCACGTACTGGTCTTTAGCCGTTGGGAGGAAACCGAAGAACACAGAGAAAACTCACGAGGTTGGACATCATACACCATGTCACGTGCAACCTGGAGATCGAAACGACGCCCGTTGACTCAATGACAAACGTTACGATACAGCGAGCACATGCTAACCATTCAGCCATCCAGCCTCCCTGAATTCGGAAAATTGCTGACTTATAGCAAGAAGCATTTCAACCGGGCGAATTTTCTGTTTTAACAGTTTAATGTGCACGGTACTTTAATTACCAACCGATTATTACAAAACTTTTGAAAATAAGCTCCAACTGACCAGCTTAATCGTATGCAATAAACGTTTTGCCTGAATTGAAAGTTCTGCACGGCAAAAGTTCATCTCGATTTCCCGGCGTGGTTCCCCTTGTCAGTGAGGCAGAACGGAGGGCCTGACAAGCACAGCTGTGTAGTCCTTCGGATGGGACGAAAACGAAAAACCAAGGTCCCGTGTACACATTGGAGTGCACGTTAAATATCCCTAAGCAGTTGGAATTCGATACTGTTGAATAAACTCTATACGATGACTAAATGCGTAGATTGTAGTCACCCACACTGCATGTTTCGCTTAACAATGAAAGGGTGCCGTTTTCAATGTTCGATCCTTTTGTTCTTCTACTCCTGATATGTTGGACTGTTGATCGATGGTTTCATATAAAAGACTATTAATAAGACTCTTTGTAGAAGAAGTTCCCCAAAAATAGTATGTTGACTTTACGAGAAAGACCTCTAAACATGCTCCAAATTGTAAAAATACGACTTTTTGGATTTTCAATCTCTTTTTTTCGGCTATCCCTGATATTTAAAAAAAATGATACAATGATTTCACACAACAGGCTAGCTATTAGACTCTCTATTGACAAAAGTTTCACCGCCCTCCCTTCATTATAACCGAAGTTATCGTGCCCTAAAGAATCAACAAATCAGCATGCTTATCTCTGCTTGCCCTAAGCAGAAAATGCTCATCTTTGAACTCAATCATAACATTGACCTAGTGAACGTCTACAACGAGTTTGAACATTCTAGCTTAATTAGAATGAGGGTTATTGTGCTCCAAAGTCTCGGCCCTTCAAATTGCTTCTATTTTTCATTTTCAATTCAAAATGGTGACTCCCGGTTGACCTAAATCAGAATTCTATTCGCGACATTTTTTAGGCCTTCCTACAAGGATTCAGAAAATATAACTCCCGAGTCTGTAAGTAAAATAGCAAAAAAGCCTTATTGATTTTTCACGTTTAAAGATGGTGGCACTTCCGGTTCGATCGACAAACTCCATATTTTGTGTACGAATCAGTAATTCCTTGTCTAGTATCGAAAAAAAAAACTAGGTCATTCTGACCTATATTTCGACGATTTTTTTGAAAACTTTGATCCTTAATTTCACCAAGGGGAGATAAGTTAGAAAATTTCTAAAGTCATTTTTCAAGTCGCATCATTAAGGTCTACTTACTTATTAAATTTCATGAAAATCGTACAACTACTAAAGAAGTTGTCGAGTTGGTGTAAACTTCCGGTTCGAAATCACAGCGACGAATTTTCGAAATTCGAAAATCCGAAATTGCAGATTTAAAGTAAATGTCTTAGGATACTCAAAGAAAAAAGAATTAGTAAAATAGATCAAATAGTCACAAAGTTACAGCATTGTAGGTCAAATGCATTCGTTCGTAAAATTCGGTGATTTCGGATTCGTAAAACGTTTTGAAAATACATTTAATCAAGGTTCGCACCCCATTTTTTTTTTGGGGGGGGGGGGGTAGGTCAAAATTTCAGAAAGATCCTATGGATAGATTCTGAGAAATCCGATTTGCAGAAAACACACAAAAAAAAAAATAATAATAACTAGATCTGCTACTGTCCCATGCAGATATGAAAGCTTTCATATTCATCGTCACGTGTCATTGATTGTATCAAGTATCCTAAATAAAAGGATAAGAAGAAAAAATTATTAAAATTGGTCAAAAACTCGCGAAGTTACAAGTCTAAATATAGTATGAAACATTGCACCGAGGCATAACAATAATCTGAAAACTAAAGGGAAATAACTGAAACTTGTATTACTGTAATGACACGGATGAGAAAATGAAATGAAAATGTTGGACAGGCGACCTTACTCCTTGTCACGTACAACCGGGCATTCGAAAACACGCTAGTTAACTCCATGACAGGCGCGCGTGCTAACCATTCAGCCACCCAACCCCCCTTTGAAATCAGACACGTGCAATATGTCATATAGGAAGAATAAGAAGTCGCTCACAACAAAATGGTAAATTAATGAGTTTAGGTCAAAAGGTTGAGCTACTGTTTTAGAGTACTTAATAGTTTTAAAGAGACACGTTAAGGGTTGTTCATAGTTAAATGAAAGTTTAATTTTAAATAAGACCAATAAAATTAGGATTTAATAATGCCAGACTAATATTTCCAATATGTTTGGTTATAAGTAGGAAATCGTGACGACTTCTTAAGCATGTTTTAAACAAAGGATCATGTTTGTTTAAACAAGAATGGCACTCTGCAATAAAAAAACTGGCCAAAGCAAGATTTCTATGCAGAAATTAAATAATTGCTAGAACCAGAAAAATATTTATCCACTATAATAAATAAGCAACATAGAGAAAATGAAATGAAATTGAATGGGGTTTAACGTCCGACTGTTCTGCTCCTAAAATGGGCTAATGAAGACGGGCATACGCCATAAAGTGTGCAATGAGGGAAATTTTACCCGGGCAGCGGCGGTTACGGCCTACGAGGTTGGACAGGCGACCATACTCCTTGTCATGTACAACCAAGAAATCGAAACAACGCCAGTTGACTCAATGACAGACGTTATGATACAGAGCGCACGTGCTAACCATTCAGCCACGCAACCTCCCTAAAATCGGCAAATTGCTGACCTACAGCGAGAAACATTTCAACCGGGCCAAATTTTCTATTGTAACAGTTTAATTTGCACGGTACCTTTAGTTATCAACCGAATATTACAAAACTTTTAAAAATAAGCTCCCCCTGACCAGCTTAAGCGTTCGCAATAAACGTTTGCCCCTTAAAATCGGCAAATTGCTGACTTTAAAGTTAGAAACATTACAACCGGGCGAAATTTTCTGTTTTATCACTTTTACAGTACCTTTGATTACCAACCGATTATTACAAAACTTTAAAAATAAAAGAGAAAGAGATAAATGCGGCCTAATTCGACACAAACTAGGTCATTTCGGGACTAACATATGGTTTTAATTTTATTTAAAAACTCCCCTTATGCTTACAGGTCTTTAGCCGTTGGGAGGAAACCGAAGGACACGGAGAAAACCCACGAGGTTGGACATCATACTTCATGTCACGTGCAACCTGGAGATCGAAACGACGCCCGTTGACTCAATGACAGACGTTACGATACAGTGTGCACATGCTAACCATTCAGCCATTCAGCCTCCCTGAATTCAGAAAATTGCTGACTTATAGCAAGAAACATTTCAACCGGGCGAAATTTTCTGTTTTAACAGTTTAATGTGCACGGTACTTTAATTACCAACCGATTATTACAAAACTTTTGAAAATAAGCTCCAACTGACCAGCTTAATCGTATGCAATAAACGTTTTCGCCTGAATTGAAAGTTCTGCACGGAGAAAGTTCATCTCGATTTCCCGGCGTGGTTCCCCTTGTCAGTGAGGCAGAACGGAGGGCCTGACAAGCACAGCTGTCTAGTCATTCGGATGGGACGAAAAACCAAGGTCTCGTGTACACATTGGAGTGCACGTAAAATATCCCTAAGCCGCTGGAATTCGATACTGTTGAATAAGCTCTATACGATGACTAAATGTGTAGATTGTAGTCACCCACACTGCATGTTTCGCTTAACAATGAAAGGGTGCCGTTTTCAATGTTCGATCCTTTTGTTCTTCTACTCCTGATATGTTGGACTGTTGATCGATGGTTTCATATAAAAGACTACCAATAAGACTCTTTGTAGAAGAAGTTCCCAAAAAATATTATGTTGACTTTACGAGAAAGACCTCTAAACATGCTCCAAATTGTAAAAATACGACTTTTTGGATTTTCAATCTCTTTTTTTCGGATATCCCTGATATTTAGAAAAAATAATACAATGAATTCACACAACAGGCTAGCTATTAGACTCTCTATTGACAAAAGTTTCACCGCCCTCGCTTCATTATAACCGAAGTTATCGTGCCCTAAAGAATCAACAAATCAGCATGCTTATCTCTGCTTACCCTAAGCAGAAAATGCTCATCTTTAAACTCAATCATAACATTGAACTAGTGAACGTCTACACCAAGTTTGAATATTCTAGCTTAATTAGAAGGAGAGTAATTGTGTTCCAAATTCCCGACCCTTCAAATTGCTTCTATTTTTCATATTCAATTCAAAATGGTGACCATCACGTGACCGAAATCAAAATTCTATTCGCGACATTTTTTAGGCCTTCCATCAAGGATTCAGAAAATATAACTCCCGAGTCTGTAAGTAAAATAGCAAAAAAGCCTTATTGATTTTTCACTTTTAAATATGGCGGCACTTCCGGTTCGATCGACAAACTCCATATTTTGTGTACAAATCAGTAATTACTTATCTAGTATCCCAAAAAAAAAATCAGGTCATTCTGACCTATATTTCGACGATTTTTTTGAAAATTTTGATCCTTAATTTCGTCAAGGGGAGATAATTTAGAAAATTTCTAATTATATTTTTGAAGTCACATCGGTAAGATCTACTTAGATACTAAATTTCATGAAAATCGTACAACTATTAAAGAAGTTGTCAAATTGGTCTAAACTTCCGGTTCGAAATCACAGCGACGAATTTTCGAAATTCGAAAATCTGAAACTGCAGATTTATAGTAATTGTCTCAAGGTACTCAAAGAAAAAAGATTTAGTAAAATAGGTCAAATAGTCACAAAGTTACAGCATTGTAGGTTAAATGCATTCGTTCGTAAAATTCGGTGATTTCGGATACGTAAAACGTTTTGAAAATATATTTAATCAACAGACACCACCCATTTTTGGGGGGATAGGTAAAAGTTTCAGAACGATCCTATGGTTAGATTCTGAGAAATCCGATTTGTGGATAAAACACAAAAAAAAAAAAAATAATAACTAGATCTGCTACTGTCCCATGCAGATATGAAAGCTTTCATATTCATCGTCACGTGTAATCGATTATATCAAGTATCTCAGATAAAAGGATAAGAATAACAAACTATCAAAATTGGTCAAAAACTCGCGAAATCTAAATATAGTATGAAACATTGAGTAATCTGAAAACTAAAGGGAAATAACTGATACTTGTGTTGCTGTAATCGGGATGACTTCCGATTTCAAAACTTTCAGAAAAATGAAATGAAAATGGTAAGAAAACATCGAAAAATTAAATGAGATAACTTTGAACAAAATTAAAACTTTTTGAATCAGGTTGAACTCAACTGTTTGAATATGTACGTTACATATGTAGATTTGGAAAATTATAAAGACATAATATCAAAATCGGTCAAAAATTCACAAAGTTACAAATTTAAATGTAGTGAGAAACATTGCACCCGGGCAAAAAAATAATCTTTAAACTAAAGGGAAATAACTGAAACTTGTATAGCTGTAATCGGGCTTCCAAGATATGTTATATAATTATGGTTTCCAATATGTTTGGTTATAAGTAGGAAATCGTGACGACTTCTTAAGCATGTTTTAAACAAAGGGTCATAGACTGCAATATACAAGAATGGCACTCTGCAATAAAAAAAACTGGCTAGAGATTTCTATGCAGAAATTAAATAATTGCTAGAACCAGAAAAATATTTATCCACTATAATAAATAAGCAACATAGAGAAAATGAAATGAAATTGAATGGGGTTTAACGTCCTACTGTTCTGCTCCTACAATGGGCTAATGAAGACGGGCATACGCCATAAAGTGTGCAATGAGGGAAATTTTACCCGGGCAGCGGCGTTACGGCCTACGAGGTTGGTAAGGCGACCATACTCCTTGTCACGTACAACCAAGAAATCGAAACAAGGCCAGTTGACTCAATGACAGACGTTATGATACAGAGCGCACGTGCTAACCATTCAGCCACGCAACCTCCCTAAAATCGCCAAATTGCTGACCTACAGCGAGAAACATTTCAACCGGGCCAAATTTTCTATTTTAACAGTTTAATTTGCACGGTACCTTTAGTTGTCAACCGAATATTACAAAACTTTTAAAAATAAGCTCCCCCTGACCAGCTTAATCGTTCGCAATAAACGTTTGCCCCTTAAAATCGACAAATTGCTGACTTTAAAGTGAGAAACATTACAACCGGGCCAAATTTTCTGTTTTATCACTTTAACAGTACCTTTGATTACCAACCGATTATTACAAAACTTTAAAAAGAGAAAGAGGGAAATGCGACCTAACGTCCATTCGACACAAACTAGGTCATTTCGGGACTAACATATGTTTTTTAATTTTATTTAAAAACTCCCCTGGTCTTTAGCCGTTGGGAGGAAACCGAAGAACACGGAGAAAACCCACGAGGCTGGACATCATACACCATGTCACGTGCAACCTGGAGATCGAAACGACGCCCGTTGACTCAATGACAAACGTTACTATACAGCGAGCACATGCTAACCATTCAGCCATCCAGCCTCCCTGAATTCGGAAAATTCCTGACTTATAGCAAGAAACATTTCAACCGGGCGAAATTTTCTGTTTTAACAGTTTAATGTGCACGGTACCTTTAGTTATCAACCGAATATTACAAAACTTTTAAAAATAAGCTCCCCCTGACTAGCTTAAGCGTTCGCAATAAACGTTTGCCCCTTAAAATCGGCAAATTGCTGACTTTAAAGTGAGAAACATTACAACCGGGCGAAATTTTCTGTTTTATCACTTTAACAGTACCTTTGATTACCAACCGATTATTACAAAACTTTAAAAATAAAAGAGAAAAAGAGAAATGCGGCCTAACGTCCATTCGACACAAACTAGGTCATTTCGGGACTAACATATGGTTTTAAATTTTATTTAACCCCCCCCCCCCTTGCGCGTACTGGTCTTTAGCCGTTGTGAGGAAACCGAAGAACACGGAGAAAACCCACGAGGTTGGACATCATACACCATGTCACGTGCAACCTCGAGATCGAAACGACGCCCGTTGACTCAATGACAGACGTTACGATACAGTGCGCACATGCTAACCATTCAGCCTCCCTGAATTCAGAAAATTGCTGACTTATAGCAAGAAACATTTCAACCGGGCGAAATTTTCTGTTTTAACAGTTTAATGTGCACGGTACTTTAATTACCAACCGATTATTACAAAACTTTTGAAAATAAGCTCCAACTGACCAGCTTAATCGTATGCAATAAACGTTTTCGCCTGAATTGAAAGTTCTGCACGGAGAAAGTTCATCTCGATTTCCCGGCGTGGTTCCCCTTGTCAGTGAGGCAGAACGGAGGGCCTGACAAGCACAGCTGTCTAGTCATTCGGATGGGACGAAAAACCAAGGTCCCGTGACCACATTGGAGTGCACGTAAAATATCCCTAAGCAGTTGGAATTCGATACTGTTAAATAAGCTCTATACGATGACTAAATGTGTAGATTGTAGTCACCCACACTGCATGTTTCGCTTAACAATGAAAGGGTGCCGTTTTCAATGTTCGATCCTTTTGTTCTTCTACTCCTGATATGTTGGACTGTTGATCGATGGTTTCATATAAAAGACTACCAATAAGACTCTTTGTAGAAGAAGTTCCCAAAAAATATTATGTTGACTTTACGAGAAAGACCTCTAAACATGCTCCAAATTGTAAAAATACGACTTTTTGGATTTTCAATCTCTTTTTTTCGGCTATCCCTGATATTTAGAAAAAATAATACAATGATTTCACACAACAGGCTAGCTATTAGACTCTCTATTGACAAAAGTTTCACCGCCCTCCCTTCATTATAACCGAAGTTATCGTGCCCTAAAGAATCAACAAATTAGCATGCTTATCTCTGCTTACCCTAAGCAGAAAATGCTCATCTTTAAACTCAATCATAACATTGACCTAGTGAACGTCTACACCAAGTTTGAACATTCTAGCTTAATTAGAAGGAGAGTAATTGTGTTCCAAAGTCCCGACCCTTCAAATTGCTTCTATTTTTCATTTTCAATTCAAAATGGTGACCATCACGTGACCGAAATCAAAATTCTATTCGCGACATTTTTTAGGCCTTCCAACAAGGATTCAGAAAATATAACTCCCGAGTCTGTAAGTAAAATAGCAAAAAAGCCTTATTGATTTTTCGCTTTTAAATATGGCGGCACTTCCGGTTCGATCGACAAACTCCATATTTTGTGTACAAATCAGTAATTACTTATCTAGTATCCAAAAAAAAAATCAGGTCATTCTGACCTATATTTCGACGATTTTTTTGAAAATTTTGATCCTTAATTTCGTCAAGGGGAGATAATTTAGAAAATTTCTAATTATATTTTTGAAGTCACATCAGTAAGATCTACTTAGATACTAAATTTCATGAAAATCGTACAACTATTAAAGAAGTTGTCAAATTGGTCTAAACTTCCGGTTCGAAATCACAGCGACGAATTTTCGAAATTCGAAAATGTGAAACTGCAGATGAAAATGATTTTTTTAAAGGTATTCAAAGAAAAAAGAATTAGTAAAATCGGTCAAAAAATAACAAAGTTACGACTATGCATTGTCATTTTTTTCGTTCGTAAAATTCGGTGATTTCGGATTCGTAAAACGTTTCGAAAATATATTTAATCAAGGTTCGCACCCCATTTTTGGGGGGGTAGGTCAAAATTTCAGAAAGATCCTATGGATAGATTCTGAGAAATCCGATTTGCAGAAAACACACACAAAAAAAAAATAATAATAACTAGATCTGCTACTGTCCCATGCAGATATGAAAGCTTTCATATTCATCGTCACGTGTCATTGATTGTATCAAGTAACCTAAATAAAAGGATACGAAGAAAAAATTATTAAAATTGGTCAAAAACTCGCGAAGTTACAAGTCTAAATATAGTATGAAACATTGCACCCAGGCATAACAATAATCTGAAAACTAAAGGGAAATAACTGAAACTTGTATTACTGTAATGAGACGGATGAGAAAATGAAATGAAAATGGCGGGAAAAAAAAATTAAAAATGGCAGGTTGGACAGGCGACCTTACTCCTTGTCACGTACAACCGGGCATTCGAAAACACGCTAGTTTACTCAATGACAGGCGCGCGTGCTTACCATTCAGCCACTCAACCCCCCTTTGAAATCAGACACGTGCAATATGTCATATAGGAAGAATAAGAAGTCGCTCACAACAAAATGGTAAATTAATGAGTTTAGGTCAAAAGGTTGAGCTACTGTTTTAGAGTACTTAATAGTTTTAAAGAGACACGTTAAGGGTTGTTCATAGTTAAATGAAAGTTTAATTTTAAATAAGACCAATAAAATTAGGATTTAATAATGCCAGACTAATATTTCCAATATGTTTGGTTATAAGTAGGAAATCGTGACGACTTCTTAAGCATGTTTTAAACAAAGGATCATGTTTGTTTAAACAAGAATGGCACTCTGCAATAAAAAAAACTGGCCAAAGCAAGATTTCTATGCAGAAATTAAATAATTGCTAGAACCAGAAAAATATTTATCCACTATAATAAATAAGCAACATAGAGAAAATGAAATGAAATTGAATGGGGTTTAACGTCCGACTGTTCTGCTCCTAAAATGGGCTAATGAAGACGGGCATATGCCATAATGTGTGCAATGAGGGAAATTTTACCCGGGCAGCGGCGGTTACGGCCTACGAGGTTGGACAGGCAACCATACTCCTTGTCACGTACAACCAAAAAATCGAAACAACGGCAGTTGACTCAATGACAGACGTTATGATACAGAGCGCACGTGCTAACCATTCAGCCACGCAACCTCCCTAAAATCGGCAAATTGCTGACCTACAGCGAGAAACATTTCAACCGGGCCAAATTTTCTATTGTAACAGTTTAATTTGCACGGTACCTTTAGTTATCAACCGAATATTACAAAACTTTTAAAAATAAGCTCCCCCCTGACCAGCTTAAGCGTTCGCAATAAACGTTTGCCACTTAAAATCGGGAAATTGCTGACTTTAAAGTGAGAAACATTACAACCGGGCGAAATTTTCTGTTTTATGACTTTTACAGTACCTTTGATTACCAACCGATTATTTTCTGTTTTATCACTTTTACAGTACCTTTGATTACCAACCGATTATTACAAAACTTTAAAAATAAAAGAGAAAGAGAGAAATGCGGCCTAATGTCCATTCGACACAAACTATGTTTTTTAATTTTATTTAAAAACTCCCCCTGCGCTTACAGGTCTTTAGCCGTTGGGAGGAAACCGAAGAACACGGAGAAAACCCACAAGGTTGGACATCATACTTCATGTCACGTGCAACCTGGAGATCGAAACGACGCCCGTTGACTCAATGACAGACGTTACGATACAGTGCGCACATGCTAACCATTCAGCCATTCAGCCTCCCTGAATTCAGAAAATTGCTGACTTATAGCAAGAAACATTTCAACCGGGAGAAATTTTCTGTTTTAACAGTTTAATGTGCACGGTACTTTAATTACCAACCGATTATTACAAAACTTTTGAAAATAAGCTCCAACTGACCAGCTTAATCGTATGCAATAAACGTTTTCGCCTGAATTGAAAGTTCTGCACGGAGAAAGTTCATCTCGATTTCCCGGCGTGGTTCCCCTTGTCAGTGAGGCAGAACGGAGGGCCTGACAAGCACAGCTGTCTAGTCATTCGGATGGGACGAAAAACCAAGGTCCCGTGTACACATTGGAGTGCACGTAAAATATCCCTAAGCAGTTGGAATTCGATACTGTTGAATAAGCTCTATACGATGACTAAATGTGTAGATTGTAGTCACCCACACTGCATGTTTCGCTTAACAATGAAAGGGTGCCGTTTTCAATGTTCGATCCTTTTGTTCTTCTACTCCTGATATGTTGGACTGTTGATCGATGGTTTCATATAAAAGACTACCAATAAGACTCTTTGTACAAGAAGTTCCCAAAAAATATTATGTTGACTTTACGAGAAAGACCTCTAAACATGCTCCAAATTGTAAAAATACGACTTTTTGGGTTTTCAATCTCTTTTTTTCGGCTATCCCTGATATTTAGAAAAAATAATACAATGATTTCACACAACAGGCTAGCTATTAGACTCTCTATTGACAAAAGTTTCACCGCCCTCCCTTCATTATAACCGAAGTTATCGTGCCCTAAAGAATCAACAAATTAGCTTGTTTATCTCTGCTTACCCTAAGCAGAAAATGCTCATCTTTGAACTCAATCATAACATTGACCTAGTGAACGTCTACACCAAGTTTGAACATTCTAGCTTAATTAGAAGGAGAGTAATTGTGTTCCAAAGTCCCGACCCTTCAAATTGCTTCTATTTTTCATTTTCAATTCAAAATGGTGACCATCACGTGACCGAAATCAAAATTCTATTCGCGACATTTTTTAGGCCTTCCTACAAGGATTCAGAAAATATAACTCCCGAGTCTGTAAGTAAAATAGCAAAAAAGCCTTATTGATTTTTCACTTTTAAATATGGCGGCACTTCCGGTTCGATCGACAAACTCCATATTTTGTGTACAAATCAGTAATTACTTATCTAGTATCCAAAAAAAAAATCAGGTCATTCTGACCTATATTTCGATGATTTTTTTGAAAATTTTGATCCTTAATTTCGTCAAGGGGAGATAATTTAGAAAATTTCTAATTATATTTTTGAAGTCACATCGGTAGGATCTACTTAGATACTAAATTTCATGAAAATCGTACAACTATTAAAGAAGTTGTCAAATTGGTCTAATCTTCCGGTTCGAAATCACAGCGACGAATTTTCGAAATTCGAAAATGTGAAACTGCAGATGAAAATGGTTTTTTTAAAGGTATTCAAAGAAAAAAGAATTAGTAAAATCGGTCAAAAAATAACAAAGTTACGACTATGCATTGTCATTTTTTTCGTTCGTAAAATTCGGTGATTTCGGATTCGTAAAACGTTTCGAAAATATATTTCATCAAGGTTCGCACCCCATTTTTGGGGGGGTAGGTCAAAATTTCAGAAAGATCCTATGGATAGATTCTGAGAAATCCGATTTGCAGAAAACACACAAAAAAAAAAATAATAATAATAATAACTTTAACAGAAACAATAAGCTTTCATATGTAATATGAAAGCTTAATAACTTTAACAGAAACAATAAGCTTTCATATGTAATATGAAAGCTTAATAATATTAATCTTAACAGAAACAATAAGCTTTCATATGTAATACATATGAAAGCTTAATAACTTTAACAGAAACAATAAGCTTTCATATGTAATACATATGAAAGCTTAATAATAATAACTTTAACATAAACAATAAGCTTTCATATGTAATATGAAAGCTTAATAATAATTTTAACAAAAACAATAGTGTTTCACACAAGCTACGCAGTGTGAAACCCTAATTAAGCGTTGTAGTAGCTCTAATATTACGTCTCATACAAATAGATATTCATCCCAATCCGGGCCCCATTGATATTAATTCCAAACTTTCAATTTGTCATTTAAATGCGGGATCAGTAAGGTCTAAAATAGACTTCATTCCAACGAATTATCAGATTTCAATATATTATGTTTTACTGAAACTCATTTGGATAGTAACATTAACAATGAAGAAATAGATATAGCTGGATATAATTTGCCATACCGTAAAGATAGGAATAATCGTGGTGGGGGATTTTAATTTACACTCAACATGCAGAGTACCTTCACTTGAATTTGATGCTGACATTATTTGGCTGAATATTGCAATTAATTCAATTAAATTGTTGTTATGTTGTGTTTATAGATCCGAACAATCGCCAGAGAACTTTTGGCTTTTATTAGATGAATCAATCGAGAATGCTTTAGATATATCAAGTAGCATAATAATTTTGGGTGATTTGAACTGTGACCTTTTAACATCAAATAATAAGTTACAATCATTGATTGATTCTTATGATTTAAAAAACGTTATAACTAAGCCCACCAGATTATCAAACACAAAGTTTACATTAATAGACCCTATTATTATCCCATCGTTTATGACTTACGCTATAGCCGATACTTTAGACGTTCCCAGATTTGTATCTGATCACAGAGCGACATGTATCTATTTAAACCATAGTATGCCTTCTAAAAGATCTTTTAAAAGGAACATTTATCTTTACAAAGAGCAAATTTTGCCGCCTTAAATGATGAAATAAACAGTTTCAGCTGGCGTGAAATTATTAACGATTCATACCCAATCGATAATATTATTGACAAATTTGATGAGGAAATTGAACAACTAATATCTCAATATATTCCTACTAAAACAATTACTGTCCATCCTAATGATAAACCATGGTTTAATAATCAAATAAGACGACAAATTCGACAACGTGATATATTAAGAAAGAAAGCCTTAAAAACCAAAAGTGAATCGCATAATGCTCTCTTTAAAAAGGCGCGGAATAAAGTTAATAACATGAAACAATATGCCAAAACTCAGTATAATGAATCAGTTAATGATAGAATAAAAAACCTGTCAAATCCATCCCAAAGGGATTACTGGAAAGCGATGAAACACTTCATTCCAACCTCTCAAAAAACATCAATTCCCCCTCTTAATAATACTTATGGTTTTTATGTAAGCGAATCTAAATCGAAAGTTAATCTTTTGAACCAATATTTTACATCTATTTCGACAATACAGGATATGGAAGTGTTACCCGAATTCCCAACACGCTGTACAACAATATGCCCTCCGTATTCCTTTACTTTAACAGATATCAAAAATGTATTAAACTCACTAAACGAATCCAAAGCCAGCGGACCCGGATTAGTTAATAATAAAGTATTAAAATCTGTGAAACATAGTATTTGTAAACCACTGTATTTACTTTTCAAAGTAATTATAAAACAGAAAATATTTCCGAGTAAATGGAAACAAGCCAATGTTATCCCACTGTATAAAAAAGGTGATAGGTCGGATCCAAAAAATTATAGACCCATTTCCCTACTGAATAGTATATCTAAAGTCTTTGAACGATTGATTCATCAGAATCTTTTAAGTCATTTTTCAAAAAATGAACTTTTTAATAAGTACCAATCGGGGTTTTTACCAGGCATATCTACGGTACATCAACTCATAGAAATATATCAATACATTTGTAATTCTTTAGAAAAAAAAGAATACACGGGCTTAGTGTTCTGCGATATTTCCAAAGCGTTCGACAAAGTTTCGCATAAAGGACTGTTGCATAAATTGAACAGTTATGGAATCCAAAATGACTGTCTCGAATTAATTTCAAATTACTTGAATAATAGAAATCAAATTCTTATGTTAGAAAATTGTTTATCTGATACTTTTTCTACCAATTCTGGGGTACCACAGGGTTCTATTCTTGGTCCACTGCTTTTTTGATCTATATAAACGATGTATCTGATCAACTTAAAGGCTTAACGAGATTATTTGCTGATGACACAACGCTATGTTCCTCCTCAACAGATTTATCTAATGTTGAAGCTGCACTGAATTATGATTTAAACCAGTTGTGTATGTGGTCTAATAAATGGTTAATAACCTTTAATCCTGAAAAAACTAAATTAATGATCTTCACTAACAAAAATGTCATATTCCCTTTAAATATTAAATTTCAAAGCACGTATCTACATACAACTTCCGTTCATAAACATCTAGGTGTATATATCCAAGATGACCTTAAATGGAATTATCATATTGAATCTATAATAAAACAAGCTTCGTTTAAACTAAACCACCCACGTAGAGCTAAATTTCAATTAACACAACCCAACTTAAATAAATTATATAAATGTTATATCTTACCAATTCTTGAGTATGGCTGCGAAGTATGGGATAACTGTTCAAATTACAATTCTGAAAAACTTGAGAAATTACAGCTTAAAGCTGCCCGCACGGTAACAGGATGCACTATTTATGCATCTCGTGAATCGCTCTATTTTGAAGCTGCATGGTCTAAATTACACGATCGCAGAAAGATTAGACGGCTATGTATATTACATAAGCTTATTCACAAAACAGGACCGTCTTATCTCCAAGAGATAATCGGTTATCATAACAATAATTATAATCTTAGGAACTGTAATGATCTAAAAGTACCACTTTGTCGTTTAACAGTAACAAAAAACTCCTTTTTCCCTAAAACCATCCAACAGTTCAATAGTTTACGTCCCGGTTTAAAATCCACAATATCTTTATCGGAGTTTAAAACCAATATAAAAAACTAAAGTCAAACCTCCAAAGTTAAGAAACATCGGCAGCAGAAAATTATCAATTTACCATAATCGTATACGCCATATCTGTAGTGGTCTAAATTATGATCTTAATAAATCAAATATCGTTCAAAATCCATATTGCACATGTGACAATAAAAGCATTGAAAATTCATTTCACTACTTTTTTGACTGTCCAAAATATGGGCTACAGCGCCATCATTTATTCGATAAACTTGGCTTTATAGCCAAACTACCACGACCTGAATTGCATAAAATTTGCTTAGATGGCTCTACACTATTTCCAAATTCTTTTAATATCCATATATTTCACACCGTACAAAATTATATTAAAGAAACGAAAAGATTCACATGTACTTTGTAGCTAGTATTGTATTTGGACAGTGGTTTATCTCTATTAATATTCACTTAGTATGTAACGACATGGTCATATTATCCTAAGGTAGCATGTATATATGTATATAACTATGTAGTAAATTAAATTTCAGTGGTATTTGTAAATATTTTACATTATACTGGGAGAAGATTCGTAAATTGTATAATTTGTTCTGATCCCGTTTGTATATACACATATACTATGTATGTATTTGCAAATAAACTATTCACTATTTTAAAAAAAAAAGTATTTTTTTTTAAAAAATGATATAGGCCTATAATTTATAATATAAGTAATTTTTTTAAAAAATGACATAGGCCTATAATATAAGTAATTTATTTTTAAAGAAAAAAAGATAGGCCTATGCAATTGACTGGTGTTTATTCATATATAGACCAAATAAAGAAAAATAACTTATTACAGGCCTATATTATATCTTTGAACGTTTCTAAAATTACTAGAAATCAGACGCAAATATAGGCCTATATGTGAATAGCCCAGTTTTAAAAAAAAATAAAAAAATAAAGACTCTAAAATTACAGATTATACTGACGAAAGAAAAAAATAATAACTGGACAATACATGAGTTTTTTTCCCTCCAAAATTAACTGTGAAATTACACAAAAGTAAAAGAAAAAATAAGGCCTATATACATGTATTTCTAAGTCCTTAGATGGATTCATAACTTAATTAATCTACATCTTTGGTGTCCACTATGTAAGGTTATGATTGTTCGTTTTATTAGCCCTTTGATGGTCCATATCAGTTATTGTTTATATTACCTTGTTAATTTGATTTCTTGTCATTATACGGTCATTACTCACTGACTGTTATCCATATTAATTTGTGTTATTTATCATATTTTCAGTTAGTAAATGCCCTATAAGAATTTTATCTATTTCTAAAGAATAAATTTGGACTGTTTTGTATTTAATTCACATTGAAATACAGAATTTTAAATTGTGTAGAATCTAAGAATATGGGATACAGGCTTGTAAAATAAAGTTATGTAATGTAATCCTATATTTAAAAATAAGACAAATTTGTGCTATTCTCTTTGGAATTAACACTGAAAACACAGAATTGTAAATTGTAATTTAAAGGAGAAAACGGGATATAGGCCTATAATATAAGTAGTGTTTTTAAGGAGAGAGAAATGGGGATTAACATCCACTCGACACAAACTAGGTATTTTGGGACTAACATAATATGGTTTCATTTTTATTTCAATAATTCGCTTGCGCGTAGGGGTCTTTAGCAGTGAGAGGAAACCGAAGTGCCCGGAGGAAACCCACGAGGTTGAGAAAGCGCCCCTATCTCCATGCCACATACGTTCACGCCAGGGCTCGAAACCACAGCCGCAAGCCAGAGGTGAACGGCCAGCTAGAGGTCAGGTCGAAGCGCGGCTCTCTAGACCACTAGGCCATCCCCCCCCGTGTTTTAAGGACTATGGTATAGGACTATATATACATAAAAATAAAATCAATGTTGTACCCTTGTGAATTTATTTTATATAAAGCACCAACAATGTCGTCAACAAAATACAATGTTCTGTTGTTAATGTTTTCGTCGAATTTACTAGTAAACAAAGCGCGTACTTATAGTGGAGACGAAGGACAACGAGTTAGTGGAGACGAAGGACAACGAGTGCTTCTGGGAGGAGCAAGATGCCGGACGGTGGCTTCAAGCAACGTCACTTGTTGACTGCGTCATGAGCTATCCAGTTATAGATCAATGGTTTTAGCAAGGCGAATAACTGCGTATAAATTGTACAGTGTACTTTTTTTTTCATTTTGTCCTCACCCATCTTCCTCAACTCAAATTTTTATTGGCAAATATCTTCATGAAATTCTGCTCAAATCAAATGACCATCACACTATTTTCAAACTTCATCCTTTATACTATACAAACACATCTCTGAAATACATAAAACAGAAGAAAATCAGTCATAAATTAATGAAAACCGTTTTCAGACAACATAAATTATTGGTAACTGAGCAGCGTGGACAATTTTGGGTTCTATTTCAGTATCGCACCTCTACCAGTTCCTGGCGTCGTAGAGACTTGGAAATTTCAGGGGATGTTCCGATGGGCTAGCGATGGCCTCACACCAAATTTTAGCCAAATCGATCAATAACTTTTCATTTTACCGACCTTTAGCTTCTCCCGGGAGATATGTTTATCCGTACGACGCCATTTGCATTTCTTGACTATTTAGACTCGAATAACAAGACACTCAAACGAACTCCAACACTGACTCGGCGCCACGTTCCTGATGCTGCCGTTCATAAAAATAATAATAATTTTCGTATGTTTTAATTATACGCCCACATGGAAATGTGGTCGTATATTGCCGTCGCCCCTGGCCGTCCGTCCGCCCGTCCATCGTCCACAATTTCTTGTGAACGCTCTAGAGGCTAAGGTTAATAACCGATTGACTTTAAATTTATGCACAGTGTTTAAGGTCATGAGACGAAGAAGCATATAATGCATTTTAAGGGATATCCGATAATAACTGCCAGCGTTATTACCCTTGATCTCTTCAAAAAATCTTGTGAACGCTCTAGTGGCTAAAGTTAATATCCGATTGACTTTAAATGTATACACAGTGTTTAAGGTCACGAGACGAACAAGCCTATTGATTTTCAGCGATATCCAATATTTACTGTCAGAGCTATGGCCCTTGATCACTTTGTAAAATCTTGTGAACGCTCTAACGGCTAAAGTTAATATCCGATTGACTTGAAATTTATGCACAGTGTCAAAGGTCACGAGACGAAGAAGCCTGATGCTGCCGTTCATAAAAATAATAATTATTTTCGTATATTTTAATTATACGCCCACATGGAAATGTGCAATCTGTTTCACAGAGAATTACTTACGAATTATCTCTGTAAAAGAGGACTGTCCACAACACGTGCGTTGACTGCACACTTCGCCAGTCATTGGCTCAACGGCTCGTGCAATGTTTACTTAACGCCTAACTGCTTCGGGCAAAATGATGCATTTTACTCATTTTAATATCCATTCACACAAAATAGGCAATATTTTTTAACTACAAATACTTCAAACGTCTTGATTTAATTTTCTTTTACCTCAAAAAAATGTTTGAGAATTTAATTTGTCGGAGTATAAAAAGTTAATATGCCGTACTCATTAAGCCTCGTCGATGTCATGCTTACCAGTGATTGTAGTGGCCAAGGGAATATTCACTGCGGGATCAGTTTGGGAAATGTGGTCGTATATTGCCGTCGCCCCCGGCCGGCCATCCGCCCGTCGTCCACAATTTCTTGTGAACGCTCTAGAGGCTAAAGTTAATACCCGATTGACTTTAAATTTATGCACAGTGTTTAAGGTCATGAGACGAAGAAGCATATACTGGATTTTCAGGCATATCCGATAATACTGCCTGAGTTATTACCCTTGATCTCTCCAAAAAATCGTGTGAACCTTCTAACGGCTAAAGTTAATATCTGATTGACTTTAAATGTATACACAGTGTCTAAGGTCACGAGGCGGAGAAGCCTATTTATTTTCAGCTATATCCAATAATTAATGCCAGAGTTATGGCCCTTGATCACTTTGAAAAATCTTGTGAACGCTCTAACGGCTAAAGTTAATTTCCGAATGACTTGAAATTTAAGCACACAGTTTAAGGTCAGTTTTTCGACATTTGGCCTTTGGGTACGACCTTCACCCTATACAATATTTTAAAGGCCACAATCTTGACTTGGACCACCGACCCTGACCTTGGTCGTGTCACACTCTCAATCTCCCAAACAGAGTTGTCTTCCCTTGCAGTCCACACTAACCTCTGCTAACGGCTCAATTGACTACGCCACCAAGATTCTTGGTGTTGATGGACAATCCTTAATGATACGATTTAAAACAAATAAATGATAATATATTTCATACTATCACCATATTGAAATAGAAATGTGGTCACAATTGCAAAGTAACAATATATTTACAACTATTACACAGAACTCTTTCGCGTAAGATCACAGGTTAATCGGTCGGAAATAAGAACTGCGCATGTCGCCGTGCTAATTTTAGAATGAATACACGTGCGTCTGTTTGTTTGTACAACGCGATCGATAGGCCTAACACTCAATTTAGAAATGTCTGTGGTTAATTCAAATTAAAGAATTCTCGGTATATGTTTAAAATATGATCGAAAAATCATCAAGTGTTTATAGCGCCTAAAATTGACTAAAATTCATAATATCATGAAGTGTTTGTAACGCCAAGTACATTTCTCTTACAGACGCCATTTTTGATCATAGTAAATCACGTGATCGATGACCTCCGGGTCAAACCTATATAGTACGCGAGCCGACGGCAGAGTCGAATGCTTGATAGAGCGAGACTTGCGTGGAGAATGTCACACTCTATGGGTAAAACGGCAGTCCGTTATCAATAATCAAGTTACGTCACAACGTTGTCTGACGTCAAAATTGATTTTTTTGATTTTTACGTCATTCAAACCGAGTTGCTGTTTTGCGAATTTTGAAGTTTACACAATAAAATAAGTTCTTTTAAAATCCTGAAAAAGAACATGTTACATGTCGATAAACACCTCCTGTTTCGCATTTAGAAGGGTGTTATTGTCCAGTAGACATGTCCTGAGATTTTACATTAGAACCCGCGACGTTAACGCGTCTTGGGTCCTAATGATCTCAGGACATGTCTATTGGACAATAACACCCCTCTAAATGCGAAACAGGAGGTGTTTATCTCCTAAATGTATCCTAAAAGATTAAGTAGAAAATACCACTAAAGAAGTTTTATTTAAATGCCTACATGTCTTGTGCTTTAGTAGCCCTCGGTGTTTGGATATCAATTGCCAAATCCTTGTTTATCCCAACTTCTATTACCTCGAGGGGGTGATACTGTTAGGGTGACACACCATAAATAAATATCTCCATATATTTTGACAAACGCTGTGAATAAAAAGTGTCAACAACGTCTCTATTAATACATGCGCAAATTGAGATCTGTTCACGTTAACCAAATACTTTCACTGTTTTACACTTCATTTATACAAAGCATTCTTTGTTTTTCTATCCAAGATTGGTATCCCCCCACCACCGCCCAAAACAAAGCTAAGCTAAACAAACTTTTTAACGTGGCAAGCAAAATTTCAGGAGTTCAGCACACCGCTATGGAAGACCAAACAAATCTTTTTTCCGTGTTCTTAATCCTTATTTCTTAATTCATAATCCTTAATTTATTTGTAAACTAAAATTAGCATTTGTATCTTAAAATCAATATTTGTTTTACAAATCAGACATTTGTCATATCAGATTTGTCAAATGTATTTTAATTGTTTTTCAATATAAACATACAATTTATTTTAGAAAATCAAAAATTAGCGTACATTTAATTTACATTTCATCAAAGAAATACAACGAGAAACAAATACGGAACAACAAATTTCTAAATAATAATCTCCGAATACAAATCACCAAATACAAATCTTGCAAAACATTTCTCCAAAATCATTTCCCCCCCCCCCCAAATTTCTTCAAAAACATTTCTCAAAAAACATATCTCGAAATCTATCGAACCGAAACATTATGACATGAGCCGAAATCAAACTGGCATACAATATGTGTCATCATACAATAAAAGGAGAATCGGACAAGCATACATTATTATACAGTACCATAAGAAAAATCGTTCGATAAGTGTGACTCTAGTGAAAGAATTAGGTTTTTTCTTGATAGCGACATACTTCTTTTCTCAAACAAAAGTATTTTTTTTATCTCTTCTAAATCTGGGAATAAGTAATATATTGAAAGAGGGATAAAGAAATAAAAACTTTCCACCCATGCACGATAACCCGTATTTTAACAATTTAATATCCCCCCCCCCTCATAACCCGTATTTTAACAATTTAATACCCCTCCACAAACACACCCAACTTTAATACCTTTTTCATTCTTTGTAAATTTAAATGTGCCAGAATATAATTTATATTTCTGAAAAGGTAATTAAACCTTCTTTTCAGTGTGTGGTATCTGGAATGACCCAAATATTGACATTTAAGACCCCACCCACCCCTCCCTGTCACTAAATAGAGTTGAATAAAGTAGAACTTTTCAAGTTATTTTCTGGTACATTTACTTTGAAAAAATCAAAGTTCCACGATACTAAACTGTGTTATTAAGTTGGGGGAGGGGACGGATATTTAAAGTCAAAAAACCGATCTTAATAAGAAATTCTCGATATCTGTTCATATACAGCTGAAAAATATTTTATTGTTTGCTACAAAATGTAAATTATTTCCTTGCACATCTGTATTTACATACCCTGAAACTTAAACAAATTTAAAATGGCACAAACTTGTATTAAATAACAGAAACCAAAAACCATCGCTCATCATGTCATCTGCGCCATACCAAAAATAATATACCCTTTTCCTTAACTAGATAAACCTGCTGGTTGTCAGATTAGTTGAGGCGAAAAGAAATTTATTGAAGCAGCATTCTATTAAATAAAAAGTGACTTTTAAAAAAAATAAAAATAACTAGATCTGCTAAGCAGATATTAAAGCTTTCATATTCACACTCACTTCCTGTCACATGTCATGGGTCATATAAATAATCCGAAGAAGAAAAAATAAATCATAAAAATCGGTCACAATCTAGTGAAGTTAATGTCATTTTTCACTCGTATACAACTTTGGGTTCATGAAAAACATCAAAGGCAAAATTCGAATTTTTGAAATAGTCAAATACCGAAAAATTCGACCCGTATCCCGGCTATCCTGAAATGCATTAATTTCAGAAATAGGAGACGCATTGAACATACTATGCCTATTGTGTTTGTTTACAAGCCCGTAAATGTCGATTTTTCATTATTTTTCATATTCACTTCAAAATGGCGACCATAAGTTGACCTAAATCAAAATTCTGTTCCGAACGTTATTTAGGCCTTCCTTCAAGGATTCAGAAAATATAACTCCCATGTCTGTAAGTAAAATATCAAAAAAGCCTGGTAGATTTTTCACGTTTCAAGATGGTGGCACTTCCGGTTCGATCTACAAACTTCATATTTTGTGTACGAATCAGTAATTACTTGTCTAGTATCGAATTTTTTTTTAGGTCATTCTGATCTACAAACTTCATATTTTGTGTACGAATCAGTAATTACTTGTCTAGTATCAATTTTTTTTTTTAGGTCATTCTGACCTACAAACTTCATATTTTGTGTACGAATCAGTAATTACTTGTCTAGTATCGAAATTCATTTTAGGTCATTCTGACCTATATTTCGGTGATTTTTTTGAAAACTTTGATCCTTAATTTCGTCAAGGGGAGATAATTTAAAAAATTCTAATCATATTTTTCTTTGGGAGGGGGGGGGGTAGGTCAAAGTTTCAGAAAGATCCATAGTTAGATTCTGAGAAATCCGATTTGCAGAAAATACACACAAAAAATAATAATAATCTTAACAGAAACAATAAGCTTTCATATGCAATATGAAAGCTTAAAAAGATAACTGTTTTTACTTTATTGACCTTCAGTGAAATTTATAGGACTTTGTAATAGCTAAACTGCTGTCAAAAAATGATGTATCACTACGATGTAATGTAATTAGATTCAGTAAAAGTGAAAGCTATACCAAAGAATTATTTTGATATCAAAAAATATATCAACACCTCGTTGATAAAGATAAAATATTTTTATTTTTTTTACATTATCAACTTAGTATGTTGATATATTTTGATATCAAAAAAGACTCGTATGAGATTCTCTATTTAATATTTATATATTGCTTTAGTATCTTTAAAAACTATAGCACTGATTTTATTTTTGTTCATTTTAGTGGTCCGTCTCCCAGATATAACCCATTCCAGAATAACTGTAAGTGTATCTTTTCTTTTGGCACGTAAAGTGTATAATGTGTGTGCATCCATTATTTCAAGCAAAGAATATACGTTGCCTTCGTTTATTTACAGCTGGATTCATGGAGATGAAATCGGTTCTACAAATGTCAATGGTGAGTTTAATTATCATATTTGCAAATAACCAACCTTTTCGTCTGTTCCTCGCTTGTTACGTAAAATGACAATGTGAAAATCTATATTTCCTTGACGTATTTTATGAAATGGGTTACAGAGATTTCAAAGATAATTTTGAAAATATATTTTCTTTTCATACTTGGCGCGTGACATCTACCTGCCTATACCGGGTGTATGCTTATATCCCATATCATTTACTATTTAAAATTATAATCATTGTATTATTATTACAACATATTTATACTGCACCCTTTCATATAACATGTTCAGGGGCACTTTACAGAGTGACAATGTAATCATAAATAAACAAGATTACGAACATTTTAACGTTTGCATACAGTCAGTTAAAACCCCGATTAAATAAATGTGTTTAAGATGTTTTAAATAAAAAATAATATAGAGATGTCCAACATCTTAAACTAAATGGTAGATTATTCCATAAAACAGGTGCTTGATAACTAAAAGAGCGCTGACCATAAGAGACCAGTTGAATAGTTTTGGGCTTTAAAAGAAGTTTATCTGATGGGCAGTGTGAAGTTGAATTGTTTTTCGTTATTCGTTATTCGCCAATAACGAGGCAAGTCGCCTCGTTATTCGTTTTCGTTATTCAACTTTATATTCGGCATTCCAATATGCAGCTAGCCATGACTAGAATTATAGATGACAAGTATCCCCCAGTAGTATAAAACACAGCAAAACGACATCTAAACCATAAACAGTCCATGTTGTTATTCAAACAGCGAATAACAACCTATTTGTTATTCATTTTTTCACCTCGTTATTCGGGATTCACATAATATAAGGTGTTCACGTATCTTTAATGAAGATATTTCAGGATTTAATTCTAAACAATCATTAGAAAACAACGGAATAATGGATTGCAAAGTATCCCCTAGCAGTAGAAACAGATTAAATGACGGTTAGTCGGTAAATAAACCAGATTGTTAATCAAGCGGTGAATAACGAGGTGACTTGACTCGTTATTGGCGAATAACGAGGCAAATCACGTCGTTATGCGTAATTCAACTTTATATTCGGGATTCCAATATGCAGATAGCCATGACCAGAATGATGGATATCAAGTATCCCCCAGTAGTATAAAACACAGCAAAACGACATCTAGACCATAAACAGTCCATATTCTTATTCAAACAACGAATAACGACTTGTTTGTTATTCATTTTTTCACCTCGTTATTCGGGATTCACATATAAGGTGTTCGCGTATCTTTAATGAAGATATTTCAGGATTTAATTCTAAACGATCACTAGAAAACAACAGAATAATGGATTGCAAAGTATCCCCTGGCAGTAGCAAACATATTAAATGACATGTAGTCGATAAATAAACCAGATTGTTATTCAAGCGGTGAATAACGAATAACGAGGTGACTTGCCTCGTTATTGGCGAATAACGAGGCAAGTTACCTCGTTATTCGTTATTGAACTTTATAAACGGGATTCCATTATGCATCTAGTCATGGCTAGAATGATGGATGGCAAGTCTTCCCCAGTAGTATAAAACACAGTAAAACGACCTCTAGACCAAAAACAGTCCACATTGTTATTCAAGCAGCGAACAACGAGCTGTTTGTTATTCGTTTTTTCACCTCGTTATTCGGGATTCACATATAAGGTGTTCACGTATCTTTAATGAAGATACACAAAAACACATACTTATGGAAAAACAGCTACTCAATTTATTTAGGCGACGTTTCGAAGAGAATTCTCTCAACGTTATCAAGCTAATACAGTAAAACAAGAATTATGTGATCAATATATACAGAAAAACTATAACAACAATTCATAAAACCAAACAGGACAACAACAAGATCAAAGGGGCTATTCAAAACAAGCTAATTAACACTAAGCTTAAGTGAAGCCATGAGTGGGGTTAAGTAGCTATGGTGTTATGTATGATTCTAACAACAACAAGTAGCTGTTTTTCCATAAGTATGTGTTTTTGTGTATTGCTGCATATTGGAATGCCGAATATAAAGTTGAATAACGAATAACGAAAAACGAAAAACGATTCAAGTTCACACTGCCTATCTGATGTACCTAATGTTCGGCCGGGTGTATAAAGTTCTAAAAGATCTTAGAGGTAAACAGGAGCTAGAAAAATAATTTTAAGATTTTATTACTTACTTTTAAATGCTTTCTCTTGAAGGGCAGCAAGGCATTCAACTGCAAATGTGTTATTTAGTAGTCGGGTGACGGGTCTCTTAAGGCCGTGGACTGGGCACGATTATATGGTTTAGATTTTTACTCTCGCTAAAAGGTCTGTAACCGCGTTTCCGATTTTTCAAATTGATAGATACAGCAAAAATGATGTTAACTAGCAACCTCCACATATGGCTGTCAGCGCCTATAATATTAATAAAATTATCTGTAAAGAACTATAATTTTTCTCGTCATAACAGAAAGTTGCTACGCGGCCAAGTAATTAACTAATGAAAATCGTCGGATTATGGCATGTGATTAGTTAGGATAACCGGGACTACTTCCACCTTTACACGGAGTCCCGAACTACCAGCGGGATTTAACCTATATATTGCTGTTGCCGTGGCTTCGGCTCATTGTCTGCGATATCACTTATGTGGAAGCAGACGTTAAACACCAAGTAGTAGTAGTAGCTTCGGCTCAGAATATGTTTTAGACTTCAAATAGGTAACTTTGTTATTGATTGCGGACGCCTTGGAACACCAAGTGGGACTTGGTACATATAGAAATAACCCCGACCACATCAAATGGTAATACGGATAAAACCTTTTATTTAAAACGGGAGAAGGATATAATATAATATATTGCTTTGCATCTTTATCTAGTTAGTAATAGAATAGACAAATTGAAACTTTGTTGACCTCGAGTTGCACGTGCGGCTCTTTTGTTTACACTGTGTACATGCACGAGCATATTAACACGTGTTTTGTTTGTAAGGAGTGACTTATTGTTTACGATCACATCGTCATATTTCCCCATATATGTTATGAGATGGTGATGAAAAAATGAATTATTTATGGTCGTCCACGGGTGGCAATCCTATATCCCGTCAGTATTATAGGGGTAACAATATGGTTAACCGATCTCAACGGTGTTACAATATTCCAGAGTCATTGTTTTATGACGTCTATTCAAACTGGCCAAATTTTGCCATATCGCAAGCATGGTCCGATCGGGAATGTAGGGAATAGTTGTTCTTTTGTTTAAAGGGATGTGCGGTAGATGGTCATAGAATTAACATGCTTTGAACTTATGACAAAACTCGAGGAATGTTTAGTAGTGCAAAAATGTCTCTGAGTGCACACTCATTTCAGAATCGATCATCACCGACCCAAAGAATTGATCGTAGGCCTAATGAAATCGTACAGGCAGCAACCAAAACCCAAGCTGAAACTGGCAAATCGCAGGAAATGACTTCGTCCAACATATAAGTATGTTTGGAAAACGCAGGGCAGCTCCGAGCCAGGATGGACCGTAAGTGGGATTACACCATTACCAAAATTGACAAATTATTAAATAAACTGTGCCGCCAGTTGACTGATATTTGTCTTTCCTCAGAAAGACCTCATCGGTCACGCCCAATAATGCCTAATGCGTAAAATCCAGTACCCAATCTTATTCCGGAGAAATTAACATGCGACCTTGTCCATGTACGTTCTGCAATGGACGAATTAAAACTTGAATTCGATCAAGTAGACAAGCCTTGCGCCCCAAGTTTGTCCAGTGATACAGATGCCCGGATGTCCGAAGATACACTTTGACTACCAAAGGGTCGGATAGACGCGGGACGATCGCCAGTTTTGAAACCGCTTAGGCATCAAAATGGCTTCACTAACTCCGATTTATACTGTGGTGTAACAAATATCGCCACCCCGAGGAGTGATCAAAAGTTCCGGGATACCGTTACACCTAGTGTCATTCCAAGAATCGACCTCATCGATTCCGCGAAAACTAAGCAAAGGTGCGTATTAGCTTAAACGTATATCCACAGTGATCATTCAGATTCTGTAAGTCGGTTTAATTTAAAAGCTGAAAGTCAATGGATGTCGACGTTTATATTAAAATAATTTGAATTCTTATAGTCCAGCTTAATGTTTAATTTCTTTATTATCCTATCTCAGCCTCGCCTAAAGCGAAAGAAAAAAACGTTATTACAAATTTCTCAACATTTATAGAGTCCGAAACGTCGCCAGCCCAAGATTGGAAGTTGCTTGACCGAGTCCGAAAAGTCGCGAAGTAAGTCTAAAAGTCCCCACACTGAGTCCGAAACGACGTTTGTTTTAGTCCGAAATGACGCGGGATCGAAATGACGTGCTACCTAATCAGCATGACAATTGTTGAGCTCTTAATCTTACATTGTAAACAATTACTTACCTGCATCCAAAGTCTGTGTTTTATATAATACATCGTTGGTTCGTTTTCCAGCACGTTTGATATATGAGTCGACTTTCTTGCATATGATACACACAGATGGAAGAACACCACCGATAGACGATGTGACTGTACATGATAACGGTCGATAGGATCTTAATCTTTTTGGTGAAGGAGCTGACGGTCTATGTGGTCAGGTCTCGGGTACTGCCCTTTTCAAGGCTCTCTTTTCTGAACGCTGGATCCGCTGTTTAGCACAGAAGCGTGAATAGCATTTGATGTGATAACCGTACTCATTCAATGCTTCTTGTTTTGAGCCTACAAAAAGTTTAAAAATTAGCCACTTTTTATATTTTGCAGTATATAGTCAGTATGAAATACATCGCCCGCAATATCATAATAATAATCTTAGATATTGCTTTAAACATTTATCTTCAACATGCCATTTATAATTTATTTTCTTTATTACCATTTGCTGAGACAGATTAATAAGCTACCACTAGGTTGTTTCCGAATTCTTATATAATTTAGTATTTATTGTATTCTATATCCAAATAATAAATGCTAAATAAATACTGTTTAAACCAAAAATGTGCCTGTTTGTATAAGGCATAGACTCATCGACATAAAGAATCTGTAGTCATTTCAGTGTAAGAAAGAGAGAAAAATAATATGGCCTACCTTACCGTCAAACACATCACGATAAGAAACGGCAATTTTCTGCTCTTCTCCGTCTTGATTTTGCTACGAAGAAGCTTAGTTCACAACAGAATTCCAACTGGTATCACTAAACTGAACTAATTTGCCGGGATCCGTGATTGCTTGGTGAATAGACACTTCGTACTTCGAGAAACTTAGTCAAAACGACGAAAAAATAAACACGTGTATGTAATAGTTATTAGTACACTTTCCGAGGTGTATCGGTGAATATCATAATAGTATTTATTATCGAGTCGTTTCAACCGAAAAGTGACAAATAATTTCAGCTCTTTTATTTATCCCTCTCTGTACCCCACGTTACATTTCATGGTAGTATTTACACGTGCGTCTTGTTGTGAAACCCCGAGGGTGAAACAGCCACATGTTTGTTTAGACCACATCGTCCAAACAACTTGTCTATGGCGTAGAGGACTGCGATGATATTAAATGTAGTGTAAAGGAAATTCGAAACGTGGGTCATTCCTGGTTAAAGTATGCATCGGCGCATGGTTCGTCCGTTGAAATTTAATTGTAATGAAATTTATAACTTTCTAGGCGTGTTTTTTATATCCTGCTTATTTTCAAGGCTTGTGAAGTGTCTAGCAAGAGAATCACAATTAGTTAAAATAATTATTCAATATTCTAATTTATATGTTTTGCATAATAAATCAAACCAAATTATGGAATAGATGCCAATTGATATGTGTAATAATTGTTTATCGTAATATGTTGTTATGTTGATTTTATGTCATTGTATATATTTTTGCACTGCCATGTAGTTCCTACCGGTTTGTTTTGTTACTATGATTTTGATTAGTTGTCTCATGTACCTTGGCGAAGTGTAGTATGAAACTACTTGCGATCTGGGTCGGACTAAACGTCCGCTTCTTATTGCTTGATAAGTTTCTTAAACGGTATAAAAGTATCCGTGTATCAGAAATGAACAGTACTCTTTTCGAAAGTGTACTGTTCATTTCTGATACACGGCTACTTTTACGCATGTATTGGAAATGGACAGGACAGTTTCATCAAAGGTTGCCATTGGCAAGGAGTAGAAGTGGGATGTAATTGTTGTTATCACTGCCGGTAATGACGATTTTCCTGTTGTTTGCTGATTGGCTGAAATCCCGGTTCCAGAACTTTCAGTCGTAAATTCTCCCAACCTTTTCACTGGCGCAATAATATGGCGGTGAAAAAGACCAAGTCCGCGAAAACAAAGTAATTAAAAGTTATAAAAATATTTTGAAGCAGTCCGTTATGGAAAAGGAGACGTGGAGGAGTGCCATTATACATTTTATGTATTTTTAAATCAGTCTGTGCAGAAAAATACGGGTCTTAAGCCATTCCTCGAGAGTAAACAATAACTCTCTCTTTCCAGTCAATGGCCTACGTGGGTTAAGTTTAATATATTTGATTCTCTTTGACAAAAGATCAAAAACAGTGTTTTTCCATTCTCTAAAAGATTCTAAAGGTGCACGAAATTTATCAGACCAAGCTACTATGCATTTCCAGACTTGGGATTTTAGATTATTATGTAAGTTTTGGAAGTTATTTTACTTGGTTGTTCTCGAAATTCTGGCCCAAAGCGAAAACGTTTTCTAGGATTTTTATCTTCAACAATATCGAACTGTCATGAAATTCATCGTTTACCCCCCAAAGCATGCGTATACTAAACCAAGCAATTGAGATCTTTTTACGTTAACTCCTGAAGGAATGGCCCGAGAAATCCCTCTCTGGCCATTGCTGGAATAGCGTCTGTTTCTGGAACTTATGCGGGCGTGTGTCTATTCTTTCCGTTCAATGAAAGCTATCACTAAAGTACAGCAACATGACAGTCCTTCGTTTAATCTGGGTCTTCCCTAAAACTTTGGACAGTGATTTAAGGTATTAAAAACGGTGAAAGTATGTTCGTTTCTAAACAGTATTGTTTACATTTCATTCGACTTGATAGCCTCGCTTGTCACACAATTAGTGTTACTGCAGTATTCTGCTATGCACGGGTTAATTAGGCATAATAAAATCGTGAGCCATGACGTAACGTTATGTAAACATATTTGGTCCAATATTGGCACTCGTTTTAAATGTAAAGCTTTTGTAGGGCAGCTAGTGATAGGTTGGTAGTCGGATTACTGACCAATCAAAATTTAAAACAACAATATCCACTCATAATAGCAGTGTGTAGTGGGATTACCTCTAATCAAACAAAACGCTGCGCGGAGTATAACCAAACCATACTTTCACGGTTTTACTCTTCATTTATCCAAAGCATTCTCTGTTTTCTATCCGGTGTTGGTATTCCTCCCTCACCGTCAAAAACAAAGCTAAGCTAAACAAAATTGTTAAAATGGCAAGCAAAATTTCAGGAGTTCAGCACACCACACTCAATAGATTGCACAATAAATTTGTACTAAATGCGGGCCAAAAAATCGCCTTTGATGAAACACATTTTCTTTATATAGTGGATACGAATTACTACCCTCAGGACGTCGCTAGAGAGGCCAAAATTTAAAACAAAAAGATATAAGTCATCGTTTATCCCCCAAAGCATGTGTATACTAAACCAAGCAATAACCGACGACATGCAATAGGCTGTCATTAACTGTTAACATATATCCATGTATTATGTAATTTTATATCTTTTTATTATTTTGTGTCAAATTTCCCAAATCTTGTCTATGTTAAAGAGACCCTGTAAGGCAATAAATAATTATTATTATAATGAGTATAATGATACGATATATTTTCAAAACTGTGATTTTAACGCTAACGTCCTAAACGATTATTTTGTCTCCCAGACGATTTTAGATTCAGGTCAAGACGGCCTCCAGACATTACGTTCTCTACCATAGACAATTACTCTCAAAGTAGTCGGAGGTACTCTGTCTTCGTTAACACGTAAAACATCATGTGGACAGGATAATGTAAACAACTAAAATTACTACACAAATCCCTGGCAATTCCACTCAGCCGCCTGTTTACAATACTAGCTGATTGTTGTATCTTTCCAAATTGTTGGAAATCTTCCAATGTTGTTCCCTTCTTTAAAAAAGGATGTGCACACCACTGCAAAAACTACAAACCAATTTCTCTCTAGGTAACGTCTTTGGAAGGATTATTTATAATCATATTTTCAATTTCACCATTAGGCTTAAAATCATTACTCCCAATCAATCCAGATTTCTCCCTAACGACTCAGCTACTTATCACCTTCTCAAAATGTACAATTATATTTGCAGGGCTCTTGATACGGGACTTGATGTAAAATCTGTCTTTTTCGTTATAAGTAAAGAAGTTGATAGAGTTTGACATCGCGGGCTAACAACATAAACTATACAGCTATATTGTATCCGTCATTACCCCACATATTAATTACTAATTATCTCCTGGATCGCGAGCAATGTGTCGTCATAAATGGCCAACAATCTTTTACAAGAAATGTTTCTGCAGGTGTGCCACAAAAGGTCGATAATGTTCTCCATTATATTAATGAGCTAATTAACATTTCATCTGTTATACGCCTATTCGCTGACGATACCTCATTATTTGTTATAATAGATAACCAAGTCTCTTCTCAAAATAAATTAAATGCTGATCTTGATACCATTTTCAAATGGTCAGAAAAATATAAAATAACATTCAATCTTTCCGTAACTACTAGCCTTTCCTTCTCCAAGAAACTATCCCCTACTTCTCTTAAACTAAACTTCAAAAATGTTCTTCTAACTGATGCTAACACTGATAAACATCTCGGTGTTTATTTCAAAAATTGACAAGTAGTTTCTGGGATATGCTCAAGTGGAAAAAAAACAAAGAATAATAATAATACGAAGAACTAGAACTGTGATGCAGTATTGTAGCCCAAAATGGAAATTTCGTGGATTCTGATTGGTCGAAAAGTGGCGTCGAATGAGTATAACAGTCCTCTAAATTTCCTAGGCGACTCACTGCGAATGAATATTTTGTGAGTGCTAGACTCTTGTTTGCAGTGGCCAAAACTTCTACACCTCAAAACTTTATTCCAGGAAATCTTCATGATTTTCTTTTGTATGTCATCAACAATGAAATTCAACCATTGGCTTATTGAAACACACACCTGAAACACACAAAAAAATAAAGTTAGTGAGTGTATCAGAAAGATAATAGGAAAATTTCATTTCAAGGTTGGTCTGACTATAATGTATAATGGTTGCTATGGTCCTTCTGTCATAATCAGACTGGTCAAAATCGAAAAGTGAATAAAAATACTACTATTTACTGAACTCCGGTGGGACCCTAAATAACTGATGGTGATATAATTTAAAAGTCGGACTGATTAATACTGATATGAATAGGACAGAGACTAATTTCCATACAGGATTTTGTAGCGAAGAAAAACATCACACCGTCGAAATGACAACGTGGTACAGTTTTCAAACAAGCATAGCAACCGCATGTGTACGCTACACAGCATGTATCTACACAGTCGCCCGAATGTATGGACATTTATCAAACGTGATATGCAATTTACTTCGAACCTAGTTACCGCCGAAGTTCAAAATCTTTTAAAAAGTACATAATTACACTTACGATTTCTGTTTCCGATCTTCAAAATAATCGCAGAGTGACCTCCCTTTCCAAACAGACACAAATAACCAGTCGCTCAGTGAACCAAATAGAACGGAAGAGCGTGTTATTTTATTACGTAACGGATATTTTCATTACGTCAAAATTGTTTTATTTGGTTTTTACGTCACATAAACCAGAAAACGACCGTCAGCAATCGCGAAAGAATGAGTCCCATTAAAAATGTTAAATATTTTGGGCTACAATATCGATAAACACCTCCTGTTTAGAATTTATCGGACTGTTATTGTCCATTTGATACCGCTTAAATTTTTCATTAGAGGCGCTCGATCGCTGCGCGATCTCGGCCTCTAATGATTTAAGCGGTATCAAATGGACAATAACAGTCCTCTAAATTCTAAACAGGAGGTATTTATCTCCTAAATGACGTGTTTCACAGATGCCACGTTACCCTTGAACATGTGTCACTTCCGGTATCATTGAAACCATTAAACAGGTTTCCACATACGCATTGCACACATGGACGCAGAATCAAACCAAATCCAGCAATATAAATTTATTTTATACATGTGTTACATGTAAATGATCCTGACAAAACTACAGTACTTCCGGTGATAATGGAAATGTTCAATTAGTTTGATAAAATCAGAAATGACACAAGGCATCACATGGTGAAAATTTTACGTACATCGAATAATAATTGCCACTTTTATAGACCAAAAACCTTGAAAAGTGACTTGTAGAAAATCATTTATTTCTCGGCAACTGTACAAGTAAGAAACCATTTTTATTTGCTTGGTATCTACATGATCGCATCGGTTCAATCTATTTGTTGATTGAAATCAAATATCACAATTTGAAAAAAAACCATTACAAATCAGACTCATTTGAATAAAATATCTGTTTTGAAGAAATGTAGGATATGCTCACATTGTGCAAGAGATGGACAGAGAACAAGCTGAACAAAAAGTGATTATTCGAACAATCAAAGGCCATAATTCCGGAAGCTACGATCTGATATGCGCGAATATCGAAAAGACCAAGATCTTTGGGATATAGAGATATGTTTCAATTTTCATCAAAATCGGATCATATTTGTGACTTCTAGAGTGTCCACAACCTTGATATACCAGTTGATATACCAAATGTTTACACTATTTGCATACATGGGCGATCATTTTTGTCCGGCAGTTCACGAAATTCGAACGCAACCAACCTTACGGTGTAACAGTGATATATTAGAACTTTTTTTTTAAATCGGATAATAATTGTGACCTTAATTTAGAGGGATCACAAGCTAAAACGTAATTTTTCGTACATTCAGGAAGTTACAATATGCATGAATATCGACAGCAACTAAGATCTTTGGATTATAAATATGCATTTCAAGTTTCATGAAAATTGGATTTAAAATTGTGACCTCCACAACCTTGATATGCCATATTTATACACTATTTTTACAATATATGCCCACATGAAAATGTGGGCGTATAAAATTACAGTTTTTGCTTTGAAAAGTGACCTCCTTGTGAAAATCGCCTATTTCTCCGTAACTGAAAAAGCTAGAAACCATTTTTTTGATATCTATATGATCGTATGAGTTCATTCTAATAGTTCATTGGAATCAAATATCAACATTTTAAACAAATAACAAATACGACAGTACGCATCACATGGTGTCACTTTTATGAAAATCCAACAATAATTGACTCTTTTACAGGCAAAATAGGCTAAAGAGTGTCACATTGCAAACTAATTTTGAGATAGATTCTCTCCGCATGGATTAATGATACAAGTTTTCGAAATTTACAAAGAAATATTTTAAAATAGCTCTTTTTGACACCTATTTTCACATTTAAATCGAAATGGTGCAAATACCAAACCGAAATTAAATAAAAGCAAGTCTGATATTTTTTGCACCTTTGTAGGGGCATTTATCTTGATCTACCAGATTTGCAAAAATTAACATTTGTTAGCGAAAAGACGTCCAGAACGACTCGTCAAAATTAGAGCTTTTAGCAAAATTGTGTCAGATCCGGTGTCGATGGAAAACTTTACTTGTAATAAAAGAAAATCACAATTTGCACCATGGAGCATATGAACTTTGTTTTATACAGATCGGTCATAAATAATGGATCTAGAACTGAATTAGCCAATAGCGACCAAGAAAAATGATCGACACAAAATCAGTCGACCCTTTAAAGCCCCAATAACACTCTTGTTGTAACTGAAAAATATGTCCCAATCTTCATTCTGGTCAACAAATCGTATTATTTTAGAATATTCCAATTAAATGATGATATAAATTTCATCTTAACACACCTAATTTAAAAAATTGGAAAAATTCAACCAATTGATTTGAAAAGTCTAACGTAAACCTTTTCAAATGTGACGTGGATTTTAAAATATTTTCGAACCCTCTGGACAAATAAAATAGGTTGTAATGGATAATTTACACAACAGGTAGGACATTTAAACATCTAGTACTTAGAATAAGGGTATTATTTATTTTCTGGAGCTACCAAGCCAGCAAGAATGTTATTGTCCCTTTAACCCCTAGAAAATGGCGTAAAAATTATCCATTTGTAAAAGAAATTTAGATGTTCAAAATTTGGTGCCTGAAAATTCGTCAAATATCAAAAATGTAATGCACCGTAGCTATGTGCCATGTCTCCGGCTATGCCAAAATGTATCAAATGTTATAATCCGACGATTATTGTTGAAATTACGTCAATATTTAAAAAAAAAAAGAAAAAAAAAAGACAACTTCGGTGATTTCGGACATTTCGCATTGTCGCAAAACGTTCGAAATAGCTTTATACTCTACGTCACACCCACTTTCCCAGTAAAACCGAAGACAAAGAATTGATCCGACAAGTAGTTGCTGAGATATAAGCAAAATCGAAAAAGAAAAATAATAATAAGCACTAAAATTGCGATGCAGTAATAACGGGTAGCAAGTTACACATGAACTTATGCCACTTCAGGTGGCATGTTACAATGGGGTCCGTCGACAATTTTTTTACTAGCCAGGCGGCGCGCGTGTATTAGTGGGGGGGAATAAGCGCGATATACGCAACATTGCCGAACGCCGTGGTTTTATGGACAACGAATGAAGACGTATGACAAAATATTGCTGTGTACCTTATTGAATTCAATTTCCAAGGGATGAACATTATCGCTACATGTAGCACACACCAATAACAGAAACGAGGCAAAGACAAAGAAATTCTTGAAGCCGGGCCGGGAGCGAATTATGCTGTCGTCTGCAAAGATCGCATTGCCATTTCTTCAGCTTCAAAGTCGCACGTAATATTAGGCCTAGTACTAGTAGCCTATTATTAGGTAAGTTTTGATGATTTTCTCGAATGTAAGATCTATTTTATTAGTTAAGTTACTGTTATTAGGCATTAGTAACAGAATGTGCACTACTTAACGTAATAACTAATTTGATTAATTTCTTTATTTTTAAATTATGTTTTTCCCCAAAAGTTCATTTGATAAACAGTTATTAAACGTTACTGTTTTATGGTATATTATCTTCTGTTCCTGTTGCTTTGTGGTTTCTTTTTATTTCTGTTCCAGGTATCACCACCCAAAAGATGTCGATGAGAGTAAAGGTCTGCAAGAAGAGTGTCACTGCTGTACTAGTTTAATTTTTACAATCAACAGCAACATGCCATGGTGGGCTTAATTTAGTGCAACGTAAGTGATATGTAGGCCTATACCATTACCATGCTTTAATGAACAACCGAACAACCAATATTGATAAATTGAAATTTTGTATTTTATGTAAGCTTATCATCATTATTATTATTTATAATACTACATGGTTCAATGTGTTCTATAAATATAACTATAGAATATAATATAATTCAGGTGAACGGGAAAGATAAAAAATGCAGTGCCATCATCCACAATAGAATACAACCCTTAGCTTATTTAAACAGAAATGGTTTCACTACTGATAACTTCCATTTGTAAATAAGAATATATACCTTCATTCTTGGTTTTTGTTTTGTGAAATTTATGAAAATTATTGGTACATGACATCTTTAATTTCACAATGTGAATGGGACAGGGTCACCATTTGAGCTATATATTTTTGTTATCTTGCAATTTTAGGTTACCAATTAATATAAGACAATAATTCGCCAGATAAATAAAATAAATTAATATTGGATGTTATGCTGTATGTTACATTTGTATGAGGCAAAGTGCTTTAATCTTCCCATGATCACTTACACCTATTTTTATTTCTGATCCCCTAAATTGTCACTAATTAAACTTTAATTTAAAAGTGTAACAACTTATCAGTAACACATGGCCTAAAAAGAAATGAAATGGGGTTTAACAACCTACTGTTTTGCTCTGTCTTTGTCGGCCCTCTGCCCTGCACCACTGACACGTAGAAACGACGGAAGAAAAATCCTGAATAACTTTCTCAGCCAACTCGCAACAGACCAGCTACTTAGCAACTGGGGCTCCCAAATGGCCTTACATTGTATTGTAGAATAATTTGATCTACCTTATTTTCATGGTTCCAACTACATTCTTTGTAGTTTTTAAAACAGTATGCTAGCACTCTCCCACCGTGTCTTTTCCTTTTTAAAGAGCCTTCATATATCCCCTATTAAATGAAAAAAAAATTGTTTACATGACCTTATAAATAATCAATTAATTGTATTTGATTAATATTTAACCATGCAGAATACACACAAACATTACTAATTCAAAGATGTATCCAGGCCTATTTACCTGCCATTCTATATAGATCGCCTAGTTCAAGTTCAATTTGATAAAAATCTATTGAGGGCAAGTAACCTACTCATTAGTTATTTATCAACTATCCTGATAGAAAAATGACAGGTCCCCTATATAACTATACAAATGAAGCTATCTATAGGGCCTGTCTATACGGCAAAACATAAGCCTTAATTCATACACCGATTATAACGATATCGTCTAAATTAATTATAGTAAATAATTAAGTTGAATTACAAACTGCAGTTTTAGATGTTAAAAGAATGTCAGCTCGGCCCTACAAATATATATTATAATTGTTATTGTCACACATACAGAACAATACAAACGAAAGCGTTCGCTATGCGGCAAAATACCGGTACCGGTAGGCTACGTACAATAATAATACAGGCCTTAAAATTCATGCAGCGATGCCATGGTGAATTAATAAAGCAAACTAGACCTACCCTATTGTTTCCAAACTAATGATTCCATGGATGATTAATATTTATAATTTCATTAAAACTTTACAGACTTAATTGTTAGGATTCATTTAAAAGCAAATATTGTTCGCCAGCTCATTTGACGGAGTCAAAGATTTGGCAGGTCATATCCGGAAATTCCCATGTCCGTCTGCTTTGTTTGTGCATACGCACAGAGGCCTAAACAGTTGTATTGAGATCAATTAAAAAACCTATTTGTGGTGTAAAAAAAAATCAGTTTTCGCGTTCCATTTAATATAGAATTTACTTCAGAATTTATCGTGTGGGTTCCTCGAAAATCCTGTCAACATCTTGACGCGAGAGTCAACTCTAACACTGGTAATTAGATTAATTAAAACAGATTTAAGCTACATTTTAAGTTACCATGAGATAAACTATTTGTCATATTTTATAATTACCGTTCTATAAGATCTATGTTTCACCCTTGTTACGACAGATCTTCTACCGGCTTCGATTTTAAGTTTGGTTACGGACCCGAGTCGATCATCGTCAGCCATATTGTTCGGTATCACCCCTAATACACAGAGGCCACCTAGCGAGGAATGTCGACGGCAGACCCCATTGAACTTATGTCACCCCCGTTAAATAGGTTTCCACATAAGCATTGCACACATGAAATAAAATGGATGCAGAATCAACCAAATCCAGCAATCAATTCATTTTATACATTTGTTACATGTAAGTGATCCTGGCAAAATTACATTATTTACGGTGATAATGAAAATGTTAAATTATTAGTTTTATAAAATCAGAAATGACATCATCAGGGGTGACATTACTTTCGGTGATACTAAAATGGCAAACTACTGTTATAATTTCGTCTATTAAATTAGGCATCACATGGTGAAACTTTTATGAAATTCGAATAATAATTGATGATTTTATAGACTAATAACCCCCAAAAGTGACCTATAGAATACCGTCTATTTCTCCGCAACCGAACAAGATAGAAACAATTGTATGATAATATATATATTATATATGAATTTCAACCACAGTTAAAATTATTATTATATACTATTCAAGAAAAAGTAGGGGATATTTGATTTTTAAGTGTTATTAAAGTCACCTAATGAAACTGACGAAGAAACAAATGACAAAATGAAATGAAGTTCACATTCATCGATTTATTCCAAATGATGGTTAGACTAAATAAGGCACAGACTGACCATTATAAGGGTAAAATGATACCCGGAGTCAAACAGCAAAGTTACCACAGCATCACAACAAAGTCAGTAACGGGTAAATCCTCCTCTGTTTGCCAAACAAGCATTGATCCGACGTGGCATACTCCTAATGAGACGTCTAAGGTCATTTTGGTCCAGATTGTCCCATTCCTGTTGCAACGCAGCAGCAAGTTCTTGGACATTGGCAGGACGTTGTTGACGTTGACGTAACCTCTGTCCAAGCATGTCCCAGACATGCTCTATGGGGGAGAGGTCGGGACTCAGTGCTGGCCACGGTAATGTGGTAATGTTCTGTTGTTGGAGGTAACCTGTAACGATCCTGGCCCTGTGACATCTTGCGTTGTCATCCTGGAAGATGAAACGGCGGTCATGACGTCGTGCGAACGGCACAACATGGACTGCCATGATGTTGTCCCGGTAGTACTGGCCTGTAACACGCCCTTCAACAACATGTGGTGCCTCCCCACACCATAACAGAACCACCCCCAAATCGATCATGTCTGATGACGTTAACGTCTTGGAAGCACTCTTTTCGACGACGCCACACCCTCCAACGTCTGTCCAAAAAATCAACAGTGAACCTTGACTCATCTGAAAACATTACATTGCTCCAGCGTCGATTATCCCAGTGTTGACGATCCCTACACCAACGACGTCTTGCCTGAATGTGATGATCTCTCAAACAAGGGATCACGCGAGGACGTCGGGCGCGAAGGTGACCCCTATGCAGTCGATTCCGAATCGTCTGGCCACTCACTCTCACGCCAGTGTCTGTTTGAAGACGAGCGCTGATCTGATTTGCTGTGATGACACGATTTCTCAAGGCCAAGGTACGGATAAATCGATCCTGGGCTTGAGTTGTCGCCCTTGGTCGACCTGAGCGTGGTCTGTCCTGTACAGATTGTGTATCACGGTATCTGGACCATAGCCTGCTTATGACAGACTGAGAAACATTCATCGTCCGCGCCACAACCGCCTGTGAGGTGCCGATCTGTAGCATGCGAAGGGCACGTAACTTTTCATTTTTTCGGTAAGCCGACGCATATCAAAATTTGTTTTCTGGTCACTAAAACAATTAAACTGATGTTTCCACCCTGGAATTCAATGCCACAATGACTGTAACATTCAAAGTCAGAGTCGTGCAAATCTTGGGTTGGACCCCCATGATGATCCCAAGCATCACCTGCATTCCATGCGGTAGCTATTGGTGCGTTTGGGCGTCACATGTAACTGGAAATGTTTCTTCTGTTAGGTTCTATAGTGACTTTTTTCATAGTCATTTGCATATTTTAGTATTTTGCCCCCAAAATCAAATATCCCCTACTTTTTTTGAATAGTATTAAATAATTCTTGGTAGAAAAAAATATTGATTTTAAGAGAGAAAAATGCAGTTTTTGACAAAATGGCGCTATTTCCGATGTCAATTTTAAATTGTAATCAACCTGATATGAGGCATACTTGCTTTTTTGATCAAATGGTGTCACTTAAAAGAAAATCAAATAATAATTGACTACTTTTCAGGCAATTTTAGACCTTTTTCCACCTCTTTATCGAATTTGTTTTTTTGCGCCTTTAAAGAGCCCACTCTTTTAATTATATCAGTTTTACGAAAAATAATTGCTTTCGGAAAGTAGTACCTAAATGTCAAAACTGTAGTTTTTGGTAAAATTACGCCACTGCCGGTACTGGCAGATAATTCTATTGGTAACAAAAAAATGACAATTGTGACCACGGATTCCCCGCCTAAAAATGACAAGGAGTGGGATCGCCTCTTCACCCTCGTGGATTCTCTCCGGGCCTCCTCCTACTGGTTAAAAAAGACCCATACATACGCGTAAGTGAATTATTAAAATAAAACTGAACCATGTTAGTCCCGAAATTACCTAGTTTGTGTCCAGTCTTTCTCTATATTACATTAATGCACATTGATTTGATTTGATTTAATTTAGCTTAGACGTCAGATTATAAAACCAGGCCTACGGTACCCAGTCCTGACTGTAGACTAGTTGTCAATGTTACACTGGAATAGGCCCTTGTATCATATTATGCAATATAATACCAATTAAGCAATCGAATATGAAAACATCTTTCACCAAATATGTACTCTTACAAAATAACCTTTTTGATGATATATTTTGCTGTTATTACAATCTATTATATAATTATGACTCAGTATTTGTTATATATTTATAGCACTAAGCCCACGGGGTAAAACTCTGTGCTGGGCTTAGCACTCGGTGATGATTCGTATCGTACTCATAGCAGATGACGCGACGTAAACTGAGCTCTTTTTCTTCAGGAAAGCTGAGGAATTTTAATCCCTCAATAGCCCCTTAAATCAAAACACACAGCGTACGACCTACCCTGGGTACTATATCCACTACTCGGATGTTTACATTTTCGTTTGTTCAACTGCGAAACGTTTTCTTTAGCCGTCATGTTTAGTGACATTACAGACAAACCCAAAGATGCAATGCGCGACCTACTTCTTATACAAAAGAAGAAGTTGACACTCTGGTTATATTTACTCTGTGATACCGGCACATAAAAGAACTCCTTTATTCATTTTTCACAATTACAGATATTTACAAATAATAAGATAATACATAATAAACAAATTCTTAATTCATACTTAAGCATATTTTATTCGCCCACAGTTTCATGTGGGCGTATGGTCATGTATTATGCTGTTAACATTGTTCTTCCGGAGGTCTGTTCACATTTGTTTGTGGACACTTTACAGATCGCAATTTTTATCCAATTTTGATGGAGCTTACAATACACGTTTATTTCCCAAATGACTAGATCACATGTTGAGCCTTATATCTTTGGATTATTACCCCTGATTGTTCGTTCACGAACTCCGTTCCTAAGTTACCCCCTGAACCCCCCCCCCCCCCAAAAAAAATAGTAAAGGATACAGTTTTTAACAGATTTAAATCAGACGTGAGGTTCAAGAGTTCCTCCCTCCTCCGAACAAGATAGAGGCTACATCTTTTAACAGATGGGCTTTATCTCCTATTTTTCTGCATGGTTTGGCAAATGACGACAGGTGTTTGTCATACAGTGTGCTTTCTTACTCTTATTGTAATTCTCCCAAGTATTATTTTACATGTACTTCAACCAATCGAATACATAATGTCCTTTTAAGGCCCTCCATCCGAAATTCCTCACAACAAAATCTTTTTTTTACATTCTGTTATTCAGGGAGGTTTGACGCAGGGAAGAGCTCATCTTATATTCAGAGTCCTACAAAAAAGATTAAAAAAAAGATAAGACAGGGTTTAAATGGGTATTAACATATTCATAAAGTCAATGAGGGGTTGAAAGGGGTATTAATATATTCAACATAATCCTAAAAGTCAGTTTTCAGATTCAATAATTATGTATCTTCAGATTATGTAATACTGATTAAATAAATATTGTTAGAAGGAAAAAAACAGCATCACTATCTGATATTCACACTTACATTCATGCAAAAAAGTCTAAACACACTATATCTGGCTTGAAAATATAACGAATCATCATTTTACTATAGCAAATACACAAATGCAACTGGATTTGAATGAATATGGTAATGCTTTCAATATTAAATGAGGGATTAGAAGAAGACACCAATTCAAATGATTTTTTAAAAATGTTTACCTTGAAATTTCAGTGTGCATACATATCGTTTTAAAATACCGATAGCACATTTTGAAATTCTCAAAATTCTGGTACCATTTATAAGGTCTGGATTTAATAGGGAATTTCCTTAGAATCTCAACTAAATTTTCCTATATATTTAATGAAGTTAATAAAAACAAGTTATTTTTTTTATCTATGCACGTATTATGGCATATCTAATAATATTACAAACAAAACAGTTTTTCCTACAATCTAAAAGATAGGTTGCCAGGCAACGAAACATACGCACACAGCAGCTAAATCGTCCGGGCAGTCAACAAGGGTTGTCGCATATTTTTACTTTTTTGGTAATGAAACATTTGTAATACACTAAAATCTGATTAAGAGTAACAACTCATTATGTAATTATCTGAAAATCATTAGAATTTGTTTGCTTTTTATAAAGTTTTGCCCCACGCTTACAATTAGTATAGGAAACATTTAACATCATGGATTTAGATGTTCAGTTAACAAAATTCATTGAAAATCAAAATACTTGTTCGTTTCAACACCTTAAACTCTGTGTATCAATCTGAAGTCAATCGGATGATAAGTTTGGCATCTATAGCGTCACAAGGTTTTTTGAAGTGATCAATGGAGATAACTCTTGAAGTAATTATTTGAAATCGCTCGAAATCAGTAGGTTTCTTCGTCTCGTGACCTTAAACAGTGTGTGTAAATTTAAAGTCAATCGGATATTAACTTTGGCCTCTAGAGCGTCCACATGATTTTTTGATGTGATCAAGGGCCATAACTCTGGCAATAATTATCAGAGATCGCTGAAAATCATAGACTTCTTCGTCTCATGACCTTAAACACTGTGTGTAAATTTAAAGTCAATCAGATATTAACTTTGGCCTCTAGAGCATCCACAAGATTTTTTGAAATGATCAAGGGCCATAACTCTGGCACTAATTATCAGAAATCGCTGAACATCAATAGGCCTCTTCGTCTTATGACCTTAAACACTGTGTATAAATTTAAAGCCAATCGGATATTAACTGTGGCCTCTAGAGCGTCCACAAATTTTTTTGAAGGGATCAAGGGACATAACTCTGATAGTTATTATCAGAAATCGTTGAAAAACAATAGGCTTCTCCGTCTCATGACCTTAAACATTGTGTATAAATTTAAAGTCAATCGGATATTAACTTTAGCCTCTAGAGCGTCCACAAGCAATTGTGGACGCCGGACCGACGGACCGACGGACGGACGGACGGGGGCGACGACAATATACGACCACATTTCAATGTGGGCGTATAAAAAGAAAATTGGGGGGCTCTGAAGAAACCTTGAAGTAATGAATATGATATTACTTTTCTGATACATTTCCGATGTGGTTACTTGTATAGTTGAATTAATGCAATATGCTTGCATTCGTATTTCTTGCAGCATATGACAGATCATGACTCATGCTGACATTATACAATGATGTATTAGGTTTTCACACTGCGTAGCTTGTGTGAAACACTATTGTTTTTGTTAAAATTATTATTCTTATTAAGCTTTCATATGTATTACATATGAAAGCTTATTGTTTCTGTTAAAGTTATTAAGCTTTCATATTACATATGAAAGCTTATTGTTTCTGTTAAAGGTATTATTATTATTTTTTTTTTGTGTGTGTTTTCTGCAAATCGGATTTCTCAGAATCTATCCATAGGATCTTTCTGAAATTTTGACCTACCCCTCCAAAAATGGGGTGCGAACGTTGTTTAAATATATTTTCAAAACGTTTTACGAATCCGAAATCCCCGAATTTTACGAACGAAAAAACTGGTAATGCATAGTCGTAACTGTGTTATATTTTGACCGATTCTTTTTTCTTTGAATACCTTGAAAAAAATCATTTTCATCTGCAGTTTCACATTTTCGAATTTCGAAAGTTTAGACCAATTTGACAACTTCTTTAATAGTTGTACGATTTTCATGAAATTTAGTATATAAGTAGATCTTACCGATGTGACTTCAAAAATATAATTAGAAATTTTCTGAATTATCTCCCCTTGACGAAATTAAGGATCAAAATTTTCAAAAAAACCCATCGAAATATAGATCAGAATGACCTGATTTTTTTTGGATACTAGATAATTAATTACTGATTTGTACACAAAATATGAAGTTTGTCGATCGAACCGAAAGTGTCACCATCTTGAAACGTGAAAAATCCCTAAGGCTTTTTTGCTATTTTACTTACAGACACGGGAGTTATATTTTCTGAATCCTTGAAGGACGGCCCAAAAATCCGAATTTTGATTTAGGTCAACTGATGGTTACCATTTTGAAGTGAATATGAAAAGTAGTAGCAATTTGAAGGGCCGAGAATTTGAAACACAATAACTTTCCTTCTAATTGAGCTAGAATGTTCAATCTTGGTGTAGACGTTCGGTAGGTCAATGTCGTGATCGAGTGCAAGGAATGGAGGGTGGTGAAACTCCTGTCAATCGAGAGTCTAATAGCTAGCCCGTTGTGTGAAGTCATTGTATAATTTTTTCTTAATATCAGGGATAGCAGAAAAAAAAGATATCGAAAACCCAAAAAGTCGTATTTTTACGATTTGGAGCATTTTTAAAGGTCATTTTCTCTTAAAGTCAACATACATGTAATATTTTTGGGGAACCTCTTCTACAAAGAGTCTTATCGGTAGTTTTTTATATGAAACCATCGACCAACAGTCCAAAATATCAGGAGTAGAAAAATAAAAGGATCGAAAATTGAAAACGGCACCCTTTCATTGTTAAACAAAACATGCAGTGTGGGTGGCTATAATCTGCATATTTAGTCATTGTATAGAGCGTATTCAACAGTATCGAATTCCAACTGCAAAGGGATCTTTTATGTGCACTCCAATGTGTACACGGCGGGGGGAGGGGACACGCCAGAAAATCGAGATGAACTTTCTCGGCCAATGCAGGGATCGAACACCCGACTTCCTGGCTAGCATGCCAACGACTTAGCCACATAGTCTGGACACCCATCGTACATTTCATCCGTCAAATCAAAGCATTTCATTGCATTAGACCAATAATTAATTATTTTTAATTTAAAACTTTATTTTAATATTAGTTTGACATTATTAAATCCTAATTTTATTGGTCTTATTTAAAATTAAACTTTCATTTAACTATGAACAACACATAACGTGTCTCTTTAAAACAAATAAATACTCTCAAACAGTAGCTCAACCTTTTGACCTAAACTCATTAATTCACGATTTTGTTGTGAGCGACTTGTTATTCTCCCTATATGACATATTGCACGTGTCTGATTTCAAAGGGGGGTTGGCTGAATGGTTAGCACGCGCGCCTGTCATTGAGTTCTTTAGCGTGTTTTCGAATTCCCGGTTGAACGTGACAAGGAGTAAGGTCGCCTGTCCAACCTGCCATTTTTAGTTCTTTCCCGCCATTTTCATTTCATTTTCTCATCCGTCTCATTACAGTAATACAAGTTTCGGTTATTTCCCTTTAGTTTTAAGATTATTGTTATGCCTGGGTGCAATGTTTCATACTATATTTAGACTTGTAACTTCGCGAGTTTTTGACCAATTTTGATAATTTTTTCTTCTTATCCTTTTATTTAGGATACTTGATACAATCGATGACACATGACGTTGAATATGAAAGCTTTCATATCTGCATGGGACAGTAGCAGATCTAGTTAAGCTTTCATACTACATATGAAAGCTTATTGTTTCTGTTAAAGTTATTAGGCTTTCAGACTTTCGTCTGAAAAACTATTGTTTTTACTAAAATTATTATTAGGGTTTCACACTGCGAAGCTTGTGTGAAACACTATTGTTTTTGTTAAAATTATTATTCTTATTATTATTATTATTCTTCTTTTGTTTTGAGTAGATCTCAGCAACTGCTTGTCGCATCGTTACGATTTCTTCGGTTTTACTGGGAAAGTGGGTGTGACTTAGAGGATAAAGCTATTTTGAACGTTTTGCGACAATGCGAAATGTCCGAAATCACCGAAGTTATCGTTTTTGAAAATATTGCAGTAATTTTAACAATAATCATTGGATTTTAACTTTCGATACATTTTGGCATAGCCTGAGACAGGGCACATAGCTACGCTACTTTCGATTTTTGATTTTCGGCAAATCTTCGAAGATATTAGGCGCCAAATTTCGAAAATTTAAAATTTTACAAAAAACTTTTTTATTTATGAATATTTTTTAGTCGTATTGTGCACAGAATTAAAGAGTCATCTGCCTAGTGCAAAAATATTAAAAAATTTTGTCTCATTAATTTTCCTTGGCCGCTATTGGCTAATTCAGTTTTTCAGTCCTAGATTAATTTTTTATTGTTCGATTTGTATAAAGCAAAGTTCATATGCTTCGTTGTCTCAATTGTCATTTTTTTTATTACCGGAAGTGTTATCTGTCGGCACCGAAAGTGGCATAATTTTACCAAAAACTACAATTTTGACAGTTAGGTACCATTTTTCGAAAACAAATATTATTTTTTGGAAAAATTATTTGACTCAAAGCGTGTGCCCTTTCAAGGCGCAAAAAATGGCGGAAGCAGTTTTTTTTAATTTCGATGGTTTCGTTGGTACCGGAAGTGACATATGTTCAAGGATAACTTGGCACCGGAAGTGACATGTTTAAGGGTAACGTGGCACCAGTGAAACCCGTCATTCCTGCATGCAGGTCTAGTTATTTATTATTATTATTCTTTACTACCAGAGCCTATTTCTCCATGATCGAAAACAGATATCGATCTGAAACCAAATTTTCTATTGGGAAACCATGTGGTGGCTATTTGAAAAACTATTTTTTAAACGTCTGCGCATACCGAAAGTGGTCGAACTTTGTACGCTGGTCTGAAATTGAAAATCGGCCATAGTTTCGTCAATTCTTTATCCATTTTTGGAATTCCTGAACCTTTTCCGAAACAATGGCCATCTCACATTTTTCAATTTCAAACATTCGTCGCTGACTTTTATCGTTCGAAAATTGAAAACATGTTGTTTACGAGACATTTTTTGTTATTTTTCAAAATTTGCAAATTTGACCTACATTTTTGGATTCATGAAGTCTATGCGATTCCAGTAATATAAGTTTCATTCAGAGTTATCGCCCTTTATTTTTCGAATTTTCCGCCCATTTTGTAACCCTTATATTTTTTGGAAAGGATAAATCGATATTTCTGAAACCTCTTTAACATAAAGCCATATAGTCAGACAGTTAAATAAAACAATTTCAGGAACGATCCGTAAACCTTAAGTAGCCGAAATAATTTCTGAAGTTTGGAAAAAAATGCAAAAAATGGGTGCTTTGGGGAAAAACGTGATTATTTCGTCCGATATCAACGGATTAAAGAGATTAGGGTATCGTGGTATCGTGGGGTTGAACGGGAATTGAAGTATCGTATGGTAGCTATTTCATAAAGATACGATGACCCGGAAGTAAAATATGGCACGCTGAAAATCAAGTATTTTTCAATTTGGATCGTTTTGGGACGCCTTTATCTTGAAAACTGCTCCAGCGATTTTTCTTAAACTTTATCTATCGATGGTCCTTCCGGTAGTCTTTAGCATGGAGCCATCCGTTAAGACCTTCAAATAATTAGAAAAGGACAAAAAAGGGACTAAAAATCGAAAAATGTCGATAAATCGTGAAATTTTGGAAAATGCTCTACTATTTTTTTATTTGAAGAGATTTTCAAAAAAAGGATATAAATTCAGATAGCTGACCTAATTACGGTTCTAACAAGGTATAATATGTATGTAGTTATTGAAATTTAATTTTCGATATTTTGACATTTTTAACACTTTTGAACATAGGATTTCCCAGAAGTATTTAATTTGATCGTAGAGTGTCGTATATCATTAGAGAGCCCTGTTCCCATGCAAACTCCAAAACTGGATGTGAAAACTACTCGACAATGATTCGTATACCGGAAGTAGTTCAAAAAACGACGAAAAATGTAAAAAAGATAAAAAAAAAATTGGAGCTCTTGCCATAAGTTCGAATTCTCCGTCACATATTAGCGGACCAGAACAATTAAAGTGTCGTTGGATAGTTCCATTAATAGATGGTCGTATAACAACTAAATAACACGAATTTGATTCTTAGCAAATAAATTATGGTACGCCGAAAACTAAGTATTTTCCTTTTTGGAGCATTCTGAGACGCCTTTTTCTCGAAAACGACGCCTACGATTTTTCTTAAACATTTTTTACTCAGAGTCCTATCGGTGGCCTAGCGTGTGCATCTAATAATAAAAGCGTTGCAATATTATAGGTAGTTCAAAAATGACCTCAAACTTTGAAAAAAGTTGAAAAATCATTAAATTATTGAAAATGCTCTTTTATGTATCTTTTTTTCGAAAATTACGCAATGAATGTTTCTGATATTTCTGGTACAGGAAGTTAAGTATCTAATCAACTTGTTAAAGCTATTCCGACAATGGTCGAAAAACCGGAAGTAGTCGAAAAAATCTAAGATAGTTTGATTTTATTTACATTTTTACAGAAAACTTTTTTATTTATGAATATTTTTTGATGGTAGTTTACACAGAGTTAACGTATCACCCTACTTGAGCAGAAGTGAGAAAGAATTTTGTCTCAGTAATTTTCTTTAGTCGCCATTGGCTAATTTAGTTTTTCGTACCTAGATTAATTATTTATTGTTCGATTTGTATAAAACAAAGTGCATATACTCCGTGGTCTCAATTGTAATTTTACCGTGAAATTTTTCTGCACGCAACGGAAGTGGCGTAATATTAACAAAAACTACAATTTTGACAGTTCAATACCACTTTTTGAAAGCAAATATTATTTTTTTCGAAATCTGATATAGCATGCGCGCTGTAAAGAGGCGCGCTGTAAAGTTGCACAAATCGTTAGCTCCGATTTTGTAATTTCAATTTCATTTTCGGGCAATTTCGAATAAATGTCAACAAAATTGTAACTATCAGTTATTTACAACCCATTCAACGTCTTTATTTTGAAATATTTATTCGTAACTTTCATAAAATCGTAGTAATAATCCAGACAAGGAGAATGTATGCAAAAAACAGTTCGTAATATGAGCAATTGCCGAGAAATATGCAGTTTTGCATGCATCACTTTTTACGTTATTTTGCCTATAAAAGAGTAAATTATTATCCGATTTTCAATATTTTTTTTCATTGGATGCCTAATGCCAATTTGGACTAGGTTTAAGCCAATTTTTCAGTTTCACTGTGACCGGAAATGACGTCATTTTGGCAAAAACTGTATTTTTAACCTAAAAAACAAATTCAAATGAGTCTTTTCTATAATATTTTTAAAATTATGATATTTGAATCCCATCAACGAATAGCATGAACCCATACGATCATACTGATACCACAAACAAGTTTCTAACTTGTACGGTTGCCGAGAAATAGACGAGTTTCTACAAGTCACTTTTCAAGCTTTTTGGTCTATAAAAGTGTCAATTATTATTCAATTTCCATACAATTTTCACCATGTGATGCCTTATGCCATTTATGATTGCAATGGTCTGATTTAACATTTCCATTATCACCGGAAGTAATGTCATATTTGCAAAAAACGTATAATGATTTCTTTTGGCACCGGATGTGACGTAATTTTGCCAGATTGTACATTTTTGGCCGATCTTTTCGCAAGCAAATATTACTTTTACAAGTCTGATAGAGGGCGTCACTGAATAAAAAAAATACAGTATCGTTTGGTAGCTGGATAGATCGGCTATTGTATGACGTGTTTCCTGTCTGATTCCTGATAGCCGATTCAGTGCTGTGGAGGAAATGTAGCAGGTTGACTGGCATGTACATTTGGACATTCCCTCCCCTCCTTAAACATGTGACTTGCACCCGGGGTGTTTTACGTGCAAGCAAATGTGTACATAGGACCTCGGTTTCGCATCTACTCTGATCTATTATTTTCGGGCACCATCCCTACACCTTTGACAATGGAGGAACTATGCTGATGCTGACAAATCTAAATATTTCTCGATAAATGCAGGGATTGGACATGGGACCTACAAGTTAGTGAGTTACAAGCAGGGCTACCAAAAGGAATGCCTACCAAGAATAACCTGGCTAATGAAAAGTGGAATATGTCATGCAGTTTGTTACAAAGGATTATCTGTCTGGACAGCTGCCATAGCAAACAGGCCATTTATTTTCTTTTTTGCCGTTGAACATATCTTTTCAAGAGTTTTCAGGGGTGCTAAAGACTTAAATCGTAGTAAAAATTTGATCAGATGATATCCAACATTTATTTGCTATTTTGTCAATTGATATTTTTGTGCTGAAGACGAAAATCATTGTAAATGCACTCTTTTCGTAACGAAAAATCCACAACATCATAGTGTTATACTGAAAAACAATCTATACATTAGTAGTAATTTGTATATTATAACTTTGGTAGGATTAACTGAAGTTAATATCATCAATTAATTAGCACCTTAGTGCCAGCGGGAACATCTCACAGTGCCACCCGCTATTGTTCTCATGGGAGGATTAATCAAGCCAGGGGATTATCGAATACAATGGTGTTAAATGTATAGTCCGCTCTTTAAAACTACTGGGTTAAAATTAATTAACAACTTTATTCACAATAAATAACAACTAATACATGTATCAAACATGAATCATAACCCTACTAAATGTGATATGACGTTAGTATATTCAATAGCATTTTTTACTCCATTTAACAGTTCGATTTTTAGATCATTAATAGATTTTTCTACTCTTCTATATTTTCGCCTTTTAGGGGGCATTCCAGTTATCCAATTGAACTATGGTATTTTCAGTAAAAGTCTGCTGTTTCGACACAATGTTCATAAATTTAAATATATTTGGGTGACTTGTTCAGGTTTTCTTCATTTTACTGTGCCATCCCTCGCTTTCTACCACTTGTTCAGTAACATAATCTGCAAACTTTGAAATATTGTCATCCTCCAAATCAGCTTCTTCTAAGGCATTTAACCCAACCTTGTCTATATCAAATAATCTCAAAAATGGGAGGCCGGAATAATACTTAAGATATTTGTTAACCAATGAAACGTGAACTTAACTTATATATTTTAATCATTAACATAATTAAATCTTAACTAGGTGAATAGTACTAATAAGGATACAGTCTATAATCCGTTGTTTACTTAAACTTTCACATCACTACCCTATAACACCAGTTGATTAGGTGGCTCAGTGAGATTAAACTGTGCCAGCTAGTGGACAGGAGATTAAGATTATTGTTGATTAGGTAATCATCAAAGAAGCCGCCACAATTGTACGTGTGATCAGTTAACACGTGGATTAAAATAAGATTTTGAGTGTACGATACGTCTATAGTATTTTCAGATACCGTAACGTTATCAAAATATGAGTCCCTATAGATAGCTGCCAATTTAATAGTCAAGCTCAAGCTTACGTTCACTTTCGTGCATTTTGGCATTGATGTAATTAAGCAATGGCAGGTTCGAGAGTTGTCACATTTCGGCTCGTTGGTCGTTCTCATTTTTTCGACCCATGGTGATAAGAACATTTTAAACAATGATATCCAATACGCATTCCTTATTTTACATGCCGTATGAAGAAGCGACAGTTAACAGAATTCAGCTATCGATAAAATTTCCTTCAAAAGAAAATTATTGTCTATTTTTATTTCCATTTAAGGCCTATAAATTATTTTTTAAAGATGGTATGAGATATTATTCGCAGTAAATAATGAGTTGTCGACGGCTTTATCATTGACCCGTGACAGTTGATTAGTATTACTCAACGACACACACCCGCTTGCCGATTAATTTACATAATCAGTTACATGGTTTTGATTAACACTCAAAGGCAATCTATATACGATCAGAATTAATTTTTTTTTGTCACTTATCAGAGTGAATCTCATGTAGGTACCCAAAAACATAATTGCCTAAACCAAATATTTATCGCCCGCTCAGCCATCCTCGTAACCATAATGCTTTGAACGCGATGTCTGGGCCAATCAGCAAACGAGTTGTGTAGACAGCATGGCCACATGGTGTTTGTTTATATTTTCTAGGGGTTTTAAAACTCGAGCTTGTCCGTTCAAAATCAATTCAGAGATAATATTTTGATAATATTTGATATCTGGAGATTCTCCGTTTTACAACGATGCCAATTATTATGCAAGAGGAATGACCGGTCGTTCCATAGCGAGCGAAGGAACATAACTTATTTCGCAGAGAATTTTAAGAAATAGGACAGATTTAAGAATATGGTACTCTTACAAAACGTTCAAATAAAGGTGTTCTAAAATCTTTCATTGTTATTTTGATCTTTTGTGTCGATAGATAGTATATTTATAGACTCATTTTTGAGAAAATCTCATCAATATTTTCACTTATTTTGCAATCCGACTCAAGAGGGCGTGTTCAATAACAAATATTACGGCACGCTGAAGATCTAGTATTTTCCTTTTTGGGCTTTTATATGATATCAGGATACAAATTTGATGGTTAGGCAAAAGATTATGAGATGTCGAAAATGAAGTATTTTCCTCTTTTTTTGGAGCCCATTCAGACTCGTTTATGTCGAAAACTACTACTATTTCTCTTCTTAAACTTCTGTTACCCCGAGTCCTATCGGTCGTTTAGAGTATAAAGGTAGATTTAAAAGCATGGCAATGATGTAAAGGACCCTGAAAGCCGATTCAGCACTGCTATGCAGGTCTAGTTAGGCTTTCAGACTTTCGTCTGAAAGACTATTGTTTTTACTAAAATTATTATTATAAAGCTTTCATATGTATTACATATGAAAGCTTATTGTTTCTGTTAAAGTTATTATTATTACTTTTTTTTTTGTGTGTTTTCTGCAAATCGGATTTCTCAGAATCTATCCATAGGATCTTTCTGAAATTTTGACCTACCCCCCCAAAAATGAGGTGCGAACCTTGATTAAATGTATTTTCAAAACGTTTTACGAATCTGAAATCACCGAATTTTACGAACGAATGCATTTGACCTACAATGCTGTAACTTTGTGACTATTTGATCTATTTTACTAATTCTTTTTTCTTTGAGTATCCTAATACATTTACTTTAAATCTGCAATTTCGGATTTTCGAATTTCGAAAATTCGTCGCTGTGATTTCGAACCGGAAGTTTACACCAACTCGACAACTTCTTTAGTAGTTGTACGATTTTCATGAAATTTAATATGTAAGTAGACCTTAATGATGCGACTTGAAAAATGACTTTAGAATTTTTCTAACTTATCTCCCCTTGGTGAAATTAAGGATCAAAGTTTTCAAAAAAATCGTCGAAATATAGGTCAGAATGACCTAGTTTTTTTTTCGATACTAGACAAGGAATTACTGATTCGTACACAAAATATGGAGTTTGTCGATCGAACCGGAAGTGCCACCATCTTTAAACGTGAAAAATCAATATGGCTTTTTTGATATTTTACTTACAGACTCGGGAGTTATATTTTCTGAATCCTTGTAGGAAGGCCTAAAAAATTTCGCGAATAGAATTCTGATTTAGGTCAACCGGGAGTCACCATTTTGAATTGAAAATGAAAAATAGAAGCAATTTGAAGGGCCGAGACTTTGGAGCACAATAACCCTCATTCTAATCAAGCTAGAATGTTCAAACTTGTTGTAGACGTTCACTAGGTCAATGTTATGATTGAGTTCAAAGATGAGCATTTTCTGCTTAGGGTAAGCAGAGATAAGCATGCTGATTTGTTGATTCTTTAGGGCACGATAACTTCGGTTATAATGAAGGGAGGGCGGTGAAACTTTTGTCAATAGAGAGTCTAATAGCTAGCCTGTTGTGTGAAATCATTGTATCATTTTTTTTAAATGTCAGGGATAGCCGAAAAAAAGAGATTGAAAATCCAAAAAGTCGTATTTTTACAATTTGGAGCGTGTTTAGAGGTCTTTCTCGTAAAGTCAACATACTATTTTTTGGGAACTTCTTCTACAAAGAGTCTTATTAATAGTCTTTTATATGAAACCATCGATCAACAGTCCAACATATCAGGAGTAGAAGAACAAAAGGATCGAACATTGAAAACGGCACCCTTTCATTGTTAAGCGAAACATGCAGTGTGGGTGACTACAATCTACGCATTTAGTCATCGTATAGAGTTTATTCAACAGTATCGAATTCCAACTGCTTAGGGATATTTAACGTGCACTCCAATGTGTACACGAGACCTGGGTTTTCCGTTTTCGTCCCATCCGAAGGACTACACAGCTGTGCTTGTCAGGCCCTCCGTTCTGCCTCACTGACAAGGGGAACCACGCCGGGAAATCGAGATGAACTTTTTCCGTGCAGAACTTTCAATTCAGGCAAAACGTTTATTGCATACGATTAAGCTGGTCAGTTGGAGCTTATTTTCAAAAGTTTTGTAATAATCGGTTGGTAATTAAAGTACCGTGCACATTAAACTGTTAAAACAGAAAATTTCGCCCGGTTGAAATGTTTCTTGCTATAAGTCAGCAATTTTCCGAATTCAGGGAGGCTGGATGGCTGAATGGTTATCATGTGCTCGCTGTATCGTAACGTTTGTAATTGAGTCAACGGGCGTCGTTTCGATCTCCAGGTTGCACGTGACATGGTGTATGATGTCCAACCTCTTGGGTTTTCTCCGTGTTCTTCGGTTTCCTCCCAACGGCTAAAGACCAGTACGTGCAAGGGGAGTTTTTAAATAAAATTAAAAAACATATGTTAGTCCCGAAATGACCTAGTTTGTGTCGAATGGACGTTAGGCCGCATTTCTCTCTTTCTCTTTTTAAAGTTTTGTAATAATCGGTTGGTAATCAAAGGTACTGTTAAAGTGATAAAACAGAAAATTTGGCCCGGTTGTAATGTTTCTCACTTTAAAGTCAGCAATTTATCGATTTTAAGGGGCAAACGTTTACTGCGAACGATTAAGCTGGTCAGGGGGAGCTTATTTTTAAAAGTTTTGTAATATTCGGTTGATGACTAAAGGTACCGTGCAAATTAAACTGTTAAAATAGAAAATTTGGCCCGGTTGAAATGTTTCTCGCTGTAGGTCAGCAATTTGCCGATTTTAGGGAGGTTGCGTGGCTGAATGGTTAGCACGTGCGCTCTGTATCATAACGTCTGTCATTGAGTCAACTGGCCTTGTTTCGATTTCTTGGTTGTACGTGACAAGGAGTATGGTCGCCTTACCAACCTCGTAGGCCGTAACGCCGCTGCCCGGGTAAAATTTCCCTCATTGCACACTTTATGGCGTATGCCCGTCTTCATTAGCCCATTGTAGGAGCAGAACAGTAGGACGTTAAACCCCATTCAATTTCATTTCATTTTCTCTATGTTGCTTATTTATTATAGTGGATAAATATTTTTCTGGTTCTAGCAATTATTTAATTTCTGCATAGAAATCTCTGGCCAGTTTTTTTTATTGCAGAGTGCCATTCTTGTATATTGCAGTCTATGACCCTTTGTTTAAAACATGCTTAAGAAGTCGTCACGATTTCCTACTTATAACCAAACATATTGGAAACCATAATTATATAACATATCTTGGAAGCCCGATTACAGCTATACAAGTTTCAGTTATTTCCCTTTAGTTTAAAGATTTTTTTTTGCCCGGGTGCAATGTTTCTCACTACATTAAAATTTGTAACTTTGTGAGTTTTTGACCGATTTTGATATTATGTCTTTATAATTTTCCAAATCTACATATTTAACGTACATATTCAAACAGTTAAGTTCAAACTGATTCAAAAAGTTTTAGTTTTGTTCAAAGTTATCTCATTTAATTTTTCGATGTTTTCTTACCATTTTAATTTCATTTTTCTGAAAGTTTTGAAATCGGAAGTCATCCCGATTACAGCAACACAAGTATCAGTTATTTCCCTTTAGTTTTCAGATTACTCAATGTTTCATACTATATTTAGACTTGTAACTTCGCGAGTTTTTGACCAATTTTGATAGTTTGTTATTCTTATCCTTTTATTTGAGATACTTGATATAATCGATGACACGTGACGATGAATATGAAAGCTTTCATATCTGCATGGGACAGTAGCAGATCTAGTTAAGCTTTCATACTACATATGAAAGCTTATTGTTTCTGTTAAAGTTATTAAGCTTTCATATGTATTACATATGAAAGCTTATTGTTTCTGTTAAAGTTATTATTATTATTTTTTTTTTTTGTGTGTTTTCTGCAAATCGGATTTCTCAGAATCTATCCATAGGATCTTTCTGAAATTTTGACCTACCCCCCCAAAAATTGGGTGCGAACCTTGATTAAATGTATTTTCAAAACGTTTTACGAATCCGAAATCACCGAATTTTACGAACGAATGCATTTGACCTACAATGCTGTAACTTTGTGACTATTTGATCTATTTTACTAATTCTTTTTTCTTTGAGTATCCTAAGACATTTACTTCAAATCTGCAATTTCGGATTTTCGAATTTCGAAAATTCGTCGCTGTGATTTCGAACCGGAAGTTTACAACAACTCGACAACTTCTTTAGTAGTTGTACGATTTTCATGAAATTTAATATGTAAGTAGACCTTAATGATGCGACTTGAAAAATGACTTTAGAAATTTTCTAACTTATCTCCCCTTGGTGAAATTAAGGATCAAAGTTTTCAAAAAAATCGTCGAAATATAGGTCAGAATGACCTAGTTTTTTTTTCGATACTAGACAAGGAATTACTGATTCGTACACAAAATATGGAGTTTGTCGATCGAACCGGAAGTGCCACCATCTTTAAACGTGAAAAATCAATAAGGCTTTTTTGCTATTTTACTTACAGACTCGGGAGTTATATTTTCTGAATCCTTGTAGGAAGGCCTAAAAAATGTCGCGAATAGAATTCTGATTTAGGTCAACCAGGAGTCACAATTTTGAATTGAAAATGAAAAATAGAAGCAATTTGAAGGGCCGAGACTTTGGAGCACAATAACTCTCCTTCTAATTAAGCTAGAATGTTCAAACTTGTTGTAGACGTTCACTAGGTCAATGTTATGATTGAGTTCAAAGATGAGCATTTTCTGCTTAGGGTAAGCAGAGATAAGCATGCTGATTTGTTGATTCTTTAGGGCACGATAACTTCGGTTATAAAGAAGGGAGGGTGGTGAAACTTTTGTCAATAGAGAGTCTAATAGCTAGCCTGTTGTGTGAAATTATTGTATCATTTTTTTAAATATCAGGGATAGCCGAAAAAAAGAGATTGAAAATTCAAAACATCGTATTTTTACAATTTGGAGCATGTTTAGAGGTCTTTCTCGTAAAGTCAAAATGCTATTTTTTGGGAACTTCTTCTACAAAGAGTCTTATTGGTAGTCTTTTATATGAAACCATCGATCAACAGTCCAACATATCAGGAGTAGAAGAACAAAAGGATCGAACATTGAAAACGGCACCCTTTCATTGTTAAGCGAAACATGCAGTGTGGGTGACTACAATCTACGCATTTAGTCATCGTATAGAGTTTATTCAACAGTATCGAATTCCAACTGCTTAGGGATATTTTATGTGCACTTCAATGTGTACACGGAACCTTGGTTTTTCGTCCCATCCGAAGGACTAGACAGCTGTGCTTGTCAGGCCCTCCGTTCTGCCTCACTGACAAGGGGAACCACGCCGGGAAATCGAGATGAACTTTTTCCGTGCAGAACTTTCAATTCAGGCAAAATGTTTATTGCATACGATTAAGCTGGTCAGTTGGAGCTTATTTTCAAAAGTTTTGTAATAATCGGTTGGTAATTAAAGTACTGTGCACATTAAACTGTTAAAACAGAAAATTTCGCCCGGTTGAAATGTTTCTTGCTATAAGTCAGCAATTTTCCGAATTCAGGGAGGCTGGATGGCTGAATGGTTAGCATGTGCTCGCTGTATCGTAACGTTTGTCATTGAGTCAACGGGCGTCGTTTCGATCTCCAGGTTGCACGTGACATGGTGTATGATGTCCAACCTCGTGGGTTTTCTCGATGTTCTTCGGTTTCCTCCCAACGGCTAAAGACCAGTACGTGCAAGGGGAGTTTTTAAATAAAATTAAAAAACATATGTTAGTCCCGAAATGACCTAGTTTCAATTCAGGCAAAATGTTTATTGCATACGATTAAGCTGGTCAGTTGGAGCTTATTTTCAAAAGTTTTGTAATAATCGGTTGGTAATTAAAGTACCGTGCGCATTAAACTGTTAAAACAGAAAATTTCGCCCGGTTGAAATGTTTCTTGCTATAAGTCAGCAATTTTCCGAATTCAGGGAGGCTGGATGGCTGAATGGTTAGCATGTGCTCGCTGTATCGTAACGTTTGTCATTGAGTCAACGGGCGTCGTTTCGATCTCCAGGTTGCACGTGACACGGTGTATGATGTCCAACCTCGTGGGTTTTCTCGATGTTCGTCGGTTTCCTCCCAACGGCTAAAGACCAGTACGTGCAAGGGGAGTTTTTAAATAAAGTTAAAAAACATATGTTAGTCCCGAAATGACCTAGTTTGTGTCGAATGGACGTTAGGCCGCATTTCTCTCTTTCTCTTTTTAAAGTTTTGTAATAATCGGTTGGTAATCAAAGGTACTGTTAAAGTGATAAAACAGAAAATTTGGCCCGGTTGTAATGTTTCTCACTTTAAAGTCAGCAATTTGTCGATTTTAAGGGGCAAACGTTTATTGCGAACGATTAAGCTGGTCAGGGGGAGCTTATTTTTAAAAGTTTTGTAATATTCGGTTGATAACTAAAGGTACCGTGCAAATTAAACTGTTAAAATAGAAAATTTGGCCCGGTTGAAATGTTTCTCGCTGTAGGTCAGCAATTTGTCGATTTTAGGGAGGTTGCGTGACTGAATGGTTAGCACGTGCGCTCTGTATAATAACGTCTGTCATTGAGTCAACTGGCCTTGTTTCGATTTCTTGGTTGTACGTGACAAGGAGTATGATCGCCTTACCAACCTCGTAGGCCGTAACGCCGCTGCCCGGGTAAAATTTCCCTCATTGCACACTTTATGGCGTATGCCCGTCTTCATTAGCCCATTGTAGGAGCAGAACAGTAGGACGTTAAACCCCATTCAATTTCATTTCTTTTTCTCTATGTTGCTTATTTATTAAAGTGGATAAATATTTTTCTGGTTCTAGCAATTATTTAATTTCTGCATAGAAATCTCTGGCCAGTTTCTTTTATTGCAGAGTGCCATTCTTGTATATTGCAGTCTATGACCCTTTGTTTAAAACATGCTTAAGAAGTCGTCACGATTTCCTACTTATAACCAAACATATTGGAAACCATAATTATATAACATATCTTGGAAGCCCGATTACAGCTATACAAGTTTCAGTTATTTCCCTTTAGTTTAAAGATTATTTTTTTGCCCGGGTGCAATGTTTCTCACTACATTTAAATTTGTAACTTTGTGAGTTTTTGACCGATTTTGATATTATGTCTTTATAATTTTCCAAATCTACATATTTAACGTACATATTCAAACAGTTGAGTTCAACCTGATTCAAAAAGTTTTAGTTTTGTTCAAAGTTATCTCATTTAATTTTTCGATGTTTTCTTACCATTTTCATTTCATTTTTCTGAAAGTTTTGAAATCGGAAGTCATCCCGATTACAGCAACACAAGTATCAGTTATTTCCCTTTAGTTTTCAGATTACTCAATGTTTCATACTATATTTAGACTTGTAACTTCGCGAGTTTTTGACCAATTTTGATAGTTTGTTATTCTTATCCTTTTATTTGAGATACTTGATATAATCGATGACACGTGACGATGAATATGAAAGCTTTCATATCTGCATGGGACAGTAGCAGATCTAGTTATTATTATTTTATTTTTTTTTGTGTGTGTTTTCTGCAAATCGGATTTCTCAGAATCTATCCATAGGATCTTTCTGAAATTTTGACCTACCCCCCCCCCAAAAATGGGGTGCGAACCTTGATTAAATATATTTTCGAAACGTTTTACGAATCCGAAATCACCGAAAAAAATGACAATGCATAGTCGTAACTTTGTTATTTTTTGACCGATTTTACTAATTCTTTTTTCTTTGAATACCTTTAAAAAAATCATTTTCATCTGCAGTTTCACATTTTCGAATTTCGAAAATTCGTCGCTGTGATTTCGAACCGGAAGTTTAGACCAATTTGACAACTTCTTTAATAGTTGTACGATTTTCATGAAATTTAGTATCTAAGTAGATCTTACCGATGTGACTTCAAAAATATAATTAGAAATTTTCTAAATTATCTCCCCTTGACGAAATTAAGGATCAAAATTTTCAAAAAAATCATCGAAATATAGGTCAGAATGACCTGATTTTTTTTTTGGATACTAGATAAGTAATTACTGATTTGTACACAAAATATGGAGTTTGTCGATCGAACCGGAAGTGCCGCCATATTTAAAAGTGAAAAATCAATAAGGCTTTTTTGCTATTTTACTTACAGACTCGGGAGTTATATTTTCTGAATCCCTGTAGGAAGGCCTAAAAAGTGTCGCGAATAGAATTTTGATTTCGGTCACGTGATGGTCACCATTTTGAATTGAAAATGAAAAATAGGAGCAATTTGAAGGGTCGGGACTTTGGAACACAATTACTCTCCTTCTAATTAAGCTAGAATGTTCAAACTTGGTGTAGACGTTCACAAGGTCAATGTTATGATTGAGTTTAAAGATGAGCATTTTCTGCTTAGGGTAAGCAGAGATAAGCATGCTAATTTGTTGATTCTTTAGGGCACGATAACTTCGGTTATAATGAAGGGAGGGCGGTGAAACTTTTGTCAATAGAGAGTCTAATAGCTAGCCTGTTGTGTGAAATCATTGTATTATTTTTTCTAAATATCAGGGATAGCCGAAAAAAAGAGATTGAAAATCCAAAAAGTCGTATTTTTACAATTTGGAGCATGTTTAGAGGTCTTTCTCGTAAAGTCAACATAATATTTTTGGGAACTTCTTCTACAAAGAGTCTTATTGGTAGTCTTTTATATGAAACCATCGATCAACAGTCCAACATATCAGGAGTAGAAGAACAAAAGGATCGAACATTGAAAACGGCACCCTTTCATTGTTAAGCGAAACATGCAGTGTGGGTGACTACAATCTACACATTTAGTCATCGTATAGAGCTTATTCAACAGTATCGAATTCCAACTGCTTAGGGATATTTTACGTGCACTCCAATGTGTACACGGGACCTTGGTTTTTCGTCCCATCCGAATGACTAGACAGCTGTGCTTGTCAGGCCCTCCGTTCTGCCTCACTGACAAGGGGAACCACGCCGGGAAATCGAGATGAACTTTCTCCGTGCAGAACTTTCAATTCAGGCGAAAACGTTTATTGCATACGATTAAGCTGGTCAGTTGGAGCTTATTTTCAAAAGTTTTGTAATAATCGGTTGGTAATTAAAGTACAGAAAACAGAAAATTTCGCCCGGTTGAAATGTTTCTTGCTATAAGTCAGCAATTTTCTGAATTCAGGGAGGCTGAATGGTTGAATGGTTAGCATGTGCGCACTGTATCGTAACGTCTGTCATTGAGTCAACGGGCGTCGTTTCGATCTCCAGGTTGGACGTGACATGAAGTATGATGTCCAACCTCGTGGGTTTTCTCCGTGTCCTTCGGTTTCCTCCCAACGGCTAAAGACCTGTAAGCGCAAGGGGAGTTTTTAAATAAAATTTAAAAACATATGTTAGTCCCGAAATGACCTAGTTTGTGTCGAATGGACATTAGGCCGCATTTCTCTCTTTCTCTTTTATTTTTAAAGTTTTGTAATAATCGGTTGGTAATCAAAGGTACTGTAAAAGTGATAAAACAGAAAATTTCGCCCGGTTGTAATGTTTCTCACTTTAAAGTCAGCAATTTGCCGATTTTAAGGGGCAAACGTTTATTGCGAACGCTTAAGCTGGTCAGGGGGAGCTTATTTTTAAAAGTTTTGTAATATTCGGTTGATAACTAAAGGTACCGTGCAAATTAAACTGTTACAATAGAAAATTTGGCCCGGTTGAAATGTTTCTCGCTGTAGGTCAGCAATTTGCCGATTTTAGGGAGGTTGCGTGGCTGAATGGCTAGCACGTGCGCTCTGTATCATAACGTCTGTCATTGAGTCAACTGGCGTTGTTTCGATTTCTTGGTTGTACGTGACAAGGAGTATGGTCGCCTGTCCAACCTCGTAGGCCGTAACCGCCGCTGCCCGGGTAAAATTTCCCTCATTGCACACTTTATGGCATATGCCCGTCTTCATTAGCCCATTTTAGGAGCAGAACAGTCGGACGTTAAACCCCTTTCAATTTCATTTCATTTTCTCTATGTTGCTTATTTATTATAGTGGATAAATATTTTTCTGGTTCTAGCAATTATTTAATTTCTGCATAGAAATTTTGCTTTGGCCAGTTTTTTTATTGCAGAGTGCCATTCTTGTTTAAACAAACATGATCCTTTGTTTAAAACATGCTTAAGAAGTCGTCACGATTTCCTACTTATAACCAAACATATTGGAAATATTAGTCTGGCATTATTAAATCATAATTTTATTGGTCTTATTTAAAATTAAACTTTCATTTAACTATGAACAACCCTTAACGTGTCTCTTTAAAACTATTAAGTACTCTAAAACAGTAGCTCAACCTTTTGACCTAAACTCATTAATTTACCATTTTGTTGTGAGCGACTTCTTATTCTTCCTATATGACATATTGCACGTGTCTGATTTCAAAGGGGGGTTGGGTGCCTGAATGGTTAGCACGCGCGCCTGTCATTGAGTTAACTAGCGTGTTTTCGAATGCCCGGTTGTACGTGACAAGGAGTAAGGTCGCCTGTCCAACCTGCCATTTTTAATTTTTTTTTTCCCGCCATTTTCATTTCATTTTCTCACCCGTCTCATTACAGTAATACAAGTTTCAGTTATTTCCCTTTAGTTTTCAGATTATTGTTATGCCTGGGTGCAATGTTTCATACTATATTTAGACTTGTAACTTCGCGAGTTTTTGACCAATTTTAATCATTTATTCTTCTTATCCTTTTATTTAGGATACTTGATACAATCAATGACACGTGACGATGAATATGAAAGCTTTCATATCTGCATGGGACAGTAGCAGATCTAGTTAGGCTTTCAGACTTTCGTCTGAAAGACTATTGTTTTTACAAAAATTATTATTATTATTATTATTATTATTATTTTTTACCGCGGGAGCCTATTTCTCCATGATCGAAAACAGATATCGATCTGGAACCAACTTTTCTATCTGGAAAACATGTGGTGTCTACTTGATAAACTATTTTTCAAACCTCTGCGCATACCGGAAGTCGCCGAACTTTGTACGTCGTCTAAAAATTGAAAATAGGCCATAGTTTCGTCAATTCTTTACCCATTTTAAAACAAATGACATTTTCATGAACCCTGAATCTTTTCGGAGATAATGGCTATCTCACATTTTTCAATTTCGAAAATTCGTCTAGGACTTCTATCGTTCGAAAATTGAAAACACGTTGTTTTGTTATTTTTCAAATTTTCAAATTTGACCTACATTTTTGGATTCCTGTAGTCTATGCGATTCCAGCAATATAAGTTTCACTCAGAGTTATCGCCCTTTATTTTTCGAATTTTTTCGAATTTTCTGCCCATTTTGTAACCCTTATATTTTTTGGAAAGGATAAAACGATATTTCTGAAACCCCTGAAACATAAAGCCATATTGCCAGACAGTTGCATAAAGCAATTTCAACAACGATCCGTAAACCGGAAGTAGTCGAAATAATGTCTGATATTTTGAAAAATCTCCAAAAATGGGTGTTTTGGGGAAAAACGTGATTTCTTCGTCCGATATCAACCGATCAAATGAATTAAGGTATCGTTGGTTTACATTGGAATTGGAGTATCGTATGATACCCAATTCATACAGATACGATGACCCGGAAGTAAAATATAGCACGCTGAAAATCGAGTATTTTCTGATTTGGAGCGTTTTTAGACGCCTTTATCTCGAAAACTGCTCCAGCGATTTATCTTAAACTTTCTCTATCGAGAGTCCCTACGGTGGTCTTTAGCATGAAGCTATCCATTAAAACCTTCATATAATTGGAATAGGACCAAAAACGGACTGAAAATCGAAAAAAGTCGAAAAATCACGAAATTTTGGAAAATGCTCTACTATTTTTTTATTTGAAGAGATTTTCAAAAAAAAGATATATATTTAGAAAGCTGACCTAATTACGATTCTAATGATGTATAATATGTATGCAGTTATTGAAATTTAATTTTCAATATTTTGACATTTTTAACACTTTTGAACATAGGATTTCTCAGAAGTATTTTATCTGATCGTATAGTGTAGTATACCATTAGAGAGCCCTGTTCCCATTCAAACTCCAAAACTGGATGTGAAAACTACTCGACAATGATTCGTATACCGGAAGTAGTTCAAAAAACGAAGAAAAATGTAAAAAAAGATAAAAAAAATTGGAGCTCTTGCCAAAAGTTCGAATTCTCCGTCACATATTAGCGGACCAAAACAATTAAAGTGTCGTTGGATAGTTCCATTAATAGACGATCGTATAACATCTAAATAACACGAATTTGATTATTAGGAAATAAATTATGGTACGCCGAAAACTAAGTATTTTCCGTTTTGGAGCATTCTGAGACGCCTTTTTCTCGAAAACGAAGCCTACGATTTTTCTTAAACATTTTTTACTCCGAGTCCTATCGGTGGCCTAGCGTGTGCATCTAATAATAAAGGCGTTGCAATATTATAGGTGGTCCAAAAATGACCTCAATCTTTGAAAAAAGTTGAAAAATCATTAAATTATTGAAAATGCTCTTTTATTTATCTTTTTTTCGAAAATTACTCAATTAATGTTTCTGATATTTCTGGTACAGGAAGTTAAGTATCTAATCAACTTGTTAAAGCTATTCCGACAATGATCGAAAATCCGGAAGTAGTGGAAAAAATCTCCGATATTTTGAATTTTTTTTACATTTTTACAGAAAACTTTTTTATTTATGAATATTTTTTGATGGTAGTTTACTCAGAGTTTAAGTATCACCCTACTTGAGCAGAAGTGAGAAAAATTTTTGTCTCAGTCATTTTCTTTAGTCGCCATTGGCTAATTTAGTTTTTCGTACCTAGATTAATTATTTATTGTTCGATTTGTGTAAAACAAAGTGCATACGCTCCGTGGTCTCAATTGTAATTTTTTTTGTTACTGTGAAATTTTTCTGCACGCAACGGAAGTGGCGTAATATTAACAAAAACTACGATTTTGACAGTTCGGTACCACTTTTTGAAAGTAAATATTATTTTTTTCGAAATCTGATATAGCAAAAAGGATGCGCGCTGTAAAGGGGCACAAATGGTTAGCTCAGATTTTTTAATTTCAATTTCATTTTCGGGCAATTTCGAATAATTGTAAAAAAAAGTGTAACAATCAGTTATTTACAACCTATTCAACGTCTTCATAATTTGAACTATTTATTCGTAACTTTCATAAACCCGTAGTAATAATCCAGACGAGGAGAATGTATGCAAAATATAGTTCGTAATATGAGCAATTGCCGAGAAATATGCAATTTTGCATGCATCACTTTTCACGTTATTTTGTCTATAAAAGAGTAAATTATTATCCGATTTTCAATATTTTTTGTTCATTCGATGCCTACTGCCAATTTGAACTAGGTTAAGCCAATTTCACAGTTTCACTGTTACCGGAAATGACGTCATTTTGGAAAAAACTATACTTTTAACTTAAAAAACAAATATTTTATTCAATTGAGTCTTTTTTATAATATTTTAAAAATTATGATATTTTGAATCCCATCAACGAATAGCATGAACCCATACGATCATACAGATACCACAAAAAAGTTTCTAACTTGTACGGTTGCCGAGAAATAGATGATTTTCTACAAGTCACTTTTCAAGCTTTTTGGTCTATAAAAGTGTCAATTATTATTCAATATTCATACAATTTTCACCATGTGTTGCCTTATGCACTTTAGGATTGCAATGATCCGATTTAACATTTCCATTATCACCGGAAGTAATGTCATATTTGCAAAAACCGTATTTTTAGACTTCAAAACAAATATTTTATTCAAATGAGTCTGATTTGTAATGTTTATACAATTATGATATTTGATTCCAATCAACAAATAGATTAAACCCATACAGTCATATAAATACCAAAAAATGGTTTCTAACTTGTACGGTTGCCGAGAAATAGACGATTTTCTACACGTCACTTTTCAAGGTTTTTAGTCTATGAAAGTGGCAGTTATTATTCGATTTACATAAAATTTTCACCATGTGCTGCCTTATGCCATTTATGATTGCAATGATCTGATTTAACATTTCCGTTATCACCGGAAGTAATGTCATATTTGAAAAAACTGTATTTTTAGACTTCCAAACAAAATTTTACTCTAAAATTAGATTTTAGGCGATCCGACTCAAGATGGCGTGTTCAATGACAAATATTACGGGACGCTGAAGATCTAGTATTTTCCTTTTTGGACTTTTATATGATATCAGAATGATACAAATTCGATGGTTAGGCAATAGATTATGAGATGCCGAAAATGTAGTATTTTCCTTTTTTTTTTTGGAGCCTTTTCGGACTCGTTTATCTCGAAAACTACTTCTATTTCACTTCTTAAACTTCTGTTACCCCGAGTCTTATCGGTCGTTTATAGTACAAAGGTAAATTTAAAAGCATGGCAATGATATCAAGGACCCTGAAAGCCGATTCAGCACTGCTATGCAGGTCTAGTTATTATTATTATTATTTTTTACCGCGGGAGCCTATTTCTCCATGATCGAAAACAGATATCGATCTGGAACAAACATGTGGTGGCTACTTGATAAACTATTTTTCAAACCTCTGCGCATACCGGAAGTGGCCGAACTTTGTACGTCATTTAAAAATTGAAAATAGGCCATAGTTTCGTCAATTCTTTACCCATTTTAAAACAAATGACATTTTCGGGAACCCTGAATCTTTTCGGAGATAATGGCTATCTCACATTTTTCGATTTCGAAAATTCGTGTAGGATTTCTATCGTTCTAAAATTGAAAACACGTTGTTTATGACACAATTTTTGTTATTTTTCAAAATTTTCAAATTTGACCTACATTTTTGGATTCCTGTAGTCTGTGCGATTCCAGTAATATATGTTTCATTCAGAGTTATCGCCCTTTATTTTTCGAATTTTTTCGAATTTTCTGCCCATTTTGTAACCCTTATATTTTTTGGAAAGGATAAAACGATATTTCTGAAACCCCTGAAACATAAAGCCATATTGCCAGACAGTTGCATAAAGCAATTTCAACAACGATTCGTAAACCGGAAGTAGTCGAAATAATGTCTGATATTTTGAAAATAACTCAAAAAATGGGGGTTTGGGGAAAAACCTGATTTCTTCGTCCCATATGAACCGATGAAATGGATTAAGGTATCGTTGGTTTACATCGGAATTGGAGTATCGCATGATACCCAATTCACACAGATACGATGATCCAGAAGTAAAATATGACACGCTGAAAATCAAGCATTTTTTGATTTGGAGCGTTTTTGGACGCCTTTATCTCGAAAACTGCTCCAGCGATTTTTCTTAAACTTTATCTATCGATGGTCCTTCCGGTGGTCTTTAGCATGAAACCATCCATTAAGACCTTCATATATTTGGATTAAGACAAAAAAGGGACTGAAAATTGAAAAAAGTCAAAAAATCGTGAAATTTTGGAAAATGCGCCACTATTTTTTTATTTTAAGAGATTTTCAGAAAAAAGATATATATCTAAAAAGCAGACCAAATTACGATTCTAATGATGTATAATATGTATGCAGTTATTGATATTTAATTTTCAATATTTTGACATTTTGACATTTTTAACACTTTTGAACATATGATTTCTCAGAAGTATTTTTATTTGATCGTATAGTGTTGTATATCATTAGAGATCCCTGTTCCCACGCAAACTCCAAAACTGGGTGTGAAAACTACTCGACAATGATTCGTATACCGGAAGTAGTTCAAAAAACGATGAAAAATGTAAAAAAGATGAAAAATAATTGGAGCTCTTGCCAAAAGTTCGAATTCTCCGTCACATATTAGCGGAACAAAACAATTAATATGTCGTTGGATAGTTCCATTAATAGAAGATCGTATAACATCTAAATAACACGAATTTGATTCTTAGGAAATAAATTATGGTACGCTGAAAACTACGTATTTTCCGTGTTGGAGCATTCTGAGACGCCTTTTTCTCGAAAACGACGCCTACGATTTTTCTTAAACATTTTTTACTCAGAGTGCTATCGGTGGCCTAGCGTGTGCATCTAATAATAAAAGCGTTGCAATATTATAGGTGGTCCAAAAATGACATCAATCTTTGAAAAAAGTTGAAAAATCATTAAATTATTGAAAATGCTCTTTTATTTATCTTTTTTTCAAAAATTACTTAATGAATGTTTCTGATATTTCTGCTACAGGAAGTTAAGTATCTAATCAACTTGTTAAAGATATTCCGACAATGATCGAAAAACCGGAAGTAGTCGAAAAAATCTCCGATATTTTGAATTTTTTTTACATTTTTACAGAAAACTTTTTTATTTATGAATATTTTTTGATGGTAGTTTACACAGAGTTAAAGTATCACCCTACTTGAGCAGAAGTGAGAAAGAATTTTGTCTCAGTAATTTTCTTTAGTCGCCATTGGCTAATTTAGTTTTTCGTACCTAGATTAATTATTTATTGTTCGATTTGTATAAAACAAAGTGCATATGCTTCGTGATGTCAATCGTAATATTTTTTGTTACGATGACATTTTTCTGCACGCAACGGTAGTGGCGTAATATTAACAAAAACTACAATTTTGAGAGTTAATTGCCACTTTTTGACAGCAAATATTATTTTTTTCGAAAACTAAAATAACAAAAAGTATGCGCCCTGTAAAGGCGCACAAAATGATTGGCTCAGATTCTTAAATTTCAATTTCATTTTCGGGCAATTTCGAATAAAATGTAAAAAAAAAGATAAAATTCAGTTATTACAACCCATTCAACGTCTTCATATTTTGAACTATTTATTCGTAACTTTCATAAACTCGTAGCCATAATCCAGACGAAGAGAATGTATGCGAAAAATAGTTTGTAATATGAGCAGTTGTCGAGAAATATGGAATTTTGCATGCATCACTTTTCAAGTTATTTTGCCTATAAAAGAGTAAATTATTATCCGATTTTAAATATTTTTCTTTTATTTGATGCCTAATGCCAATTTGGATTAGGTTAAGCCAACTTTAAAGTTTCACTGTTACCGGAAATGACGTCATTTTGGCAAAAACTGTATTTTTAACCTGAAAAACAAATATTTTATTCAAATGAGTCTTTTTTTATAATATTTTTAAAATTATGATATTTGAATCCCATCACCGAATAGCATGAACCCATACGATCATACAGATACCACAAAAAAGTTTCTAACTTGTACGGTTGCCGAGAAATAGACGATTTTCTACAAGTCACTTTTCAAGCTTTTTGGCCTATAAAAGTGTCAATTATTATTCAATTTTCATACAATTTTCACCATTTGATGCCTTATGCCATTTATGATTGCATTAAACTAATTTAAGATTTTTATTATCACCGGAAGTAATGTCTGTTTTGCAAAAACCGTATTTTTAGACTTCAAAACAAATATTTTTTTGAAGTGAGTTATATTTGTTATTTGCTTAACGTTATAACGTTTGATTCTAATGGCCATTTAGATTGGATCAATATAATCATACTGATATCAAAAAATTGCTTCTAGCATGTTCCCTTGTCGAGAAATAACCAATTTTATAAGGATCACTTTTTACGTTTTTTTACCATTTAATTTCAGTTTATGGGTTCCAAGTTTATTATTTATTGCCTGATATGTATAAAACAATTCTCAATTGCGAATTCTCAACTTATTTGTTACCGATAAGGATTTCTTTTGGCACCGGAAGTGAAGTAATTTTGCCAGATTTTACAATTTTCACCGGTGTTTTTGCAAGCATATATTACTTTTACAAATCTGATAAAGGGTGTCACTGAATCATAACAACTACAGTATCGTTTGGTAGCTCGATGGATCGGCTATTGTATGACGCACTTCCTGTCTGATTCCTGAAAGCCGATGTAGCACTGCAGGTCTGCAGAGGTCGTTCAATAGCGAGCGAAGAAACATAACTAATTTCGCCGAGAATTTTAAGAATTTTAGATAGTATATTTATAGACTAATTTTTGAGAACATCTCATCAATATTTTTACTTATTTGCCTCTACTCCAAAATTAGATTTTGCTCGATCCGACTCAAGATGGCGTGTTCAATGACAAATATTACGGGACGCTGAAGATCTAGCATTTTCCTATTTGGACTTTTATATGATATCAGAACGATACAAATTCGATGGTTAGGCAATAGATTATGAAATGCCGAAAATGTAGTATTTTCCTCTTTTTTTGGAGCCTTTTCAGACCCGTTTATCTCGAAAACTACTTCTATTTCACTTCTTAAACTTCTGTTACCCCGAGTCCTATCGGTCGTTTACAGTACAAAGGTAAATTTAAAAGCATGGCAATGATATAAAGGACCCTGAAAGCCGATTCAGCACTGCTATGCAGGTCTAGTTATTATTATTATTTTTTTTTCTGCGGGAGTCTATTTCTCCATAATCGAAAACAGATATCGATCTGGAACAAACTTTTATATCGGGAAAACATGTGGTGGCTAGTGCATAAACTATTTGTCAAACTTCTGCGCATACCGGAAGTGGCCGAACTTTGTAGGTTGTCCGGATATTGAAAATCGGCCATAATTTCGTCAATTCTTTACCCATTTTTAAACAAATGACATTTTCGGAAACACTGAATCTTTTGCAAGATAATGGCTATCTCACATCTATGACTTCTATCATTCGAAAATTGAAAAGACGTTGTTTATGAGGCAACTTTTGTTATTATTCAAAATTTTCAAATTTGACCTACATTTTTGGATTCCTGAAGTCCATCCGATTCCAGTAATATAAGTTTCATTCAGAGTTATCGCCCTTTATTTTTTTTATTTTTTTCGAATTTTCCACCCATTTTCAAACCCTTATATTTTTTTGAAAGGATAAATCGATATTTCTGAAACCTCTGGAACCGAAAGCCATATAGTCAGACAGTTGAATAAAGCAATTTCAACAACGATCCTTAAACCGGAAGTAGTCGAAAAAATTTCTGATGTTTGGAAAAAAAATGCCAAAAATGGGTGCTTTGGGGAAAAACGTGACTACTTCGTCCGATATCAACGGATTAAAGCGATTAGGGTATCGTTGGGTTGCACGGGAATTGAAGTATCGTATGGTACCCATTTCATAAAGATACGTTGACCCGGAAGAAAAATGTCGCACGTTGAAAATCAAGTATGTTCTGATTTGGAGCGTTTTTAGACGCCTTTTTCTCGAAAACTGCTCCAGCGATTTATCTGAAACTTTCTCTATCGAGAGTCCCTTCGGTGGTCATTAGCATGAAGCCATCCATTAAAATCTTCCAATAATTGGAATAGGACCAAAAACGGACTGAAAATCGAAAAAAGTGGAAAAATCGTGAAATTTTGGAAATTGCTCTACTATTTTTTTATTTGAAGAGATTTTCAAAAAAAAGATATATATTTAAAAAGCTGACCTAATTACGATTCTAATCATGTATAATATGTATGCAGTTATTGAAATTTAATTTTCAATATTTTGACATTTTTAACACTTTTGAACATTGGATTTCCCAGAAGTATTTTATTTGATCGTATAGTGTAGTATACCATTAGAGAGCCCTGTTCTCATGCAAACTCCAAAACTGGATGTGAAAACTACTCGACAATGATTCGTATACCGGAAGTATTTAAAAAAACGACGAAAAATGTAAAAAAGATAAAAAAAAAATTGGAGCTCTTGCCAAAAGTTCGAATTCTCCGTCACATAATAACGGACCAAAACAATTAAAGTGTCGTTGGATAGTTCCATTAATAGACGATCGTATAACATCTAAATAACACGAATTTGATTCTTAGGAAATAAATTATGGTACGCCGAAAACTAAGTATTTTCCGTTTTGGAGCATTCTGAGACGCCTTTTTCTCGAAAACGACGCCTACGATTTTTCTTAAATATTTTTAACTTGTGTGCATCTAATAATGAAAGCGTTGCAATATTATAGGTGGTCCAAAAATTACCTCAATCTTTGAAAAAAGTTGAAAAATCATTAAATTATTAAAAATGCTCTTTTATTTATCTTTTTTTCGAAAATTACTCAATGAATGTTTCTGACATTTCTGGTACAGGAAGTTAAGTATATATTTAACTTGTTAAAGCTATTCCGTCAATGATCGAAAAACCGGAAGTAGTCGAAAAAATTTCGATATTTTGAATTTGTTTTACATTTTTACAGAAAACTTTTTTATTTATGAATATTTTTTGATGGTAGTTTACACAGAGTTAAAGTATCACCCTGCTTGTCTCAGTAATTTTCTTTAGTCGCCATGGCTAATTTAGTTTTTCGTACCTAGATTAATTATTTATTCGATTTGTATAAAACAAAGTGCATATGCTCCGTGGTCTCAATTGTATTTTTTTTTTGTTACCGTGAAATTTTTCTGCACGCAACGGAAGTGGCGTAATATTAACAAAAACTACAATTTTGACAGTTCAGTACCATTTTTTGAAAGTAAATACATGTATTATTTTTTTCGAAATCTGATATAGCAAAAAGGATGCGCGCTGTAAAGGGGCACAAATCGTTTTTAAAAAAGTGTAACAATCAGTTATTTACAACCCATTCAACGTCTTCATATTTTGAACTATTTATTCGTAACTTTCATAAACTTGTAGTAATAATCCAGACGAGGAGAATGTATGCAAAAAATAGTTCGTAATATGAGCAATTGCCGAGAAATATGCAATTTTGAATGCCTCACTTTTCACGTTATAAAAGAGTAAATTATTATCCGATTTTCAATATTTTTTTTTTCATTCGATGCTTAATGCCAATTTGGACTAGGTTAAGCCAATTTTACAGTTTTACTGTTACCGGAAATGACGTCATTTTGGCAAAAACTGTATTTTTAACCTAAAAAACAAATATTTTATTCAAATGAGTCTTTTTTATAATATTTTTAAAATTATGATATTTGAATCCCATCAACGAATAGCATGAACCCATACGATCATACAGATACCACAAAAAAGTTTCTAACTTGTACGGTTGCCGAGAAATAGATGATTTTCTTCACGTCACTTTTCAATCTTTTTGGTCTATAAAAGTGCCAATTGTTATTCAATTTTCATATTTGCAAAAAACTTATTTTTAGACTTCAAAACAAATATTTTTTTGAAGTGAGTTATATTTATTATTTGTTTAACGTTATAACGTTCATTTCTAATAGCCATTTAGATTGGATCAATATAATCATACTGATATCAAAAAGCATATTCCCTTGTCGAGAAATAACCAATTTTCTAAGGATCACTTTTTAAATTTTTTACCTTTTTAATTTCAGTATATGGGTTCTAAGTTTATTATTTATTGCCTGATATGTATAAAACAATTCTCAATTGCGAATTCTCAACTTAATTTTTACCGATAACGATTTCTTTTGGCACCGGAAGTGAAGTAATTTTGCCAGATTTTACAATTTTGACCTGTGTATTTACAAATCTGATAAAGGGTGTCACTGAATCATAACAACTACGTACAGTATCGTTTGGTAGCTCGATGGATCGGCTATTGTATGACGCACTTCCTGTCTGATTCCTGAAAACCGATTCAGCACTGCAGGTATGCAGGTCTAGTTATTATTATTTTTTTTTTGTGTGTGTTTTCTGCAAATCGGATTTCTCAGAATCTATCCATAGGATCTTTCTGAAATTTTGACCTACCCCACCAAAAATGGGATGCGAACGTTGTTTAAATATATTTTCAAAACGTTTTACGAATCCCAAATCACCGAATTTTACGAACGAAAAAACTGACAATGCATAGTCGTAACTTTGTTATTTTTTAGACCGATCTTACTAATTATTTTTTCTTTGAATACCTTGAAAAAAATCATTTTCATCTGCAGTTTCACATTTTTGAATTTCGAAAATTCGTCGCTGTGATTTCGAACCGGAAGTTTAGACCAATTTGACAGCTTCTTTAATAGTAGTACGATTTTCATGAAATATAGTATGTAAGTAGACATTACTGATGCGACTTGAAAAATGACTTTTAAATTTTTCTAAATTATCTCCCCTTGGTGAAATTAAGAATCAAATTTTTCATAAAAATCGTCGAAATAAAGGTCTGAATGACCTAATTTTTTTTCGATACTAGACAAGTAATTACTGATTCGTCCACAAAACACGGAGTTTGTCAATCGAACCGGAAGTGCCACCATGCAATTTAGCATATAAGTAGATCCTACCGATGTCATTTCAAAAATATAATTAGAAATTTTCAAAATTATCTCCCCTTGACGAAATTAAGGATCAAAATTTTCAAAATAATCATCGAAATATTGGTCAGAATAACCTGATTTTTTTTTTTGGATACTAGATAAGTAATTACTGATTTGTACACAAAATATGAAGTTTGTCGATCGAACCGGAAGTGCCACCATCTTGAAACGTGAAAAATACCTAAGGCTTTTTTGCTATTTTACTTACAGACACGGGAGTTATATTTTCTGAATCCTTGAAGGTTGGCCCAAAAATCGCTGTGAGCAGAATTTTGATTTAGGTCTACTGGTAGATTCCATTTTGAAGTGAATATGGAAGTAGTAGCAATTTGAAGGGCCGAGACTTTGAAACACAATAACTCTCCTTCTAATTAAGCTACAATGTTCAATCTTGGTGTAGACGTTCACTAGGTCAATGTCATGATTGAGTTTAAAGATGAGCATTTTCTGCTTAGGGTAAGCAGAGATAAATATGCTGATTTGTTGATTCTTTAGGGCACGATAACTTCGGTTATAATGAAGAGAGGGTGGTGAAACTACTGTCAATCGAGAGGCTAAAAGCTAGCCCGTTGTGTGAAATCATTGTATCATTTTTTTTAAATGTCAGGGATAGCATAAAAAAAGAGATCGAAAATCCTAAAAGTCGAATTTTTACGATTTTGAGCATTTTTAAAGTTCCTTTTCTCTTAAATCAACATAATATTTTTGGGGAACTTCTTCTACAAAGAGTCTTATCGATAGTCTTTTATATGAAACCATCGATCAACAGTCCAAATTATCAGGAGTAGAAGAAGAAAAGGATCGAAAATTGAAAACTGCACCCTTTCATTGTTAAGCGAAACATGCAGCGTGGGTGACTACAATTTGCACATTTAGTCATCGTATAGAGCTTATTCAACAGTATCGAATTCCAACTGCTTAGGGATATGTGTACACAGGACCTTGGTTTTCGTCCCATCCGAACGACTAGACAGTTGTCCTTGTCAGGCCCTCCGTTGTGCCTCACTGACAAGAGGGAACCACGCCGGAAAATCTAGATGAACTTTCTCGATGCAGAACTTTCAATTCACGCCAAACGTTTATTGCATACGATTAAGCTGGTCAGTTGGAGCTTATTTTCAAAAGTTTTGTAATAATAGGTTGGTAATTAAAGTACCGTGCAAATTAAACTGTTAAAATAGAAAATTTCGCCCGGTTGAAATGTTTCTCGCTGTAGGTCAGCAATTTGCCAAATTTAGGGAGGTTGCGTGGCTGAATGGTTAGCACCTGCGCTCTGTATCGTAACCTCAATGAGTCAACTGGCGTTGTTTCGATTGAAATGCCCGGTTGAAATGTTTCTTGCTATAAGTCAGCAATTTCCCGATTTTAGGGAGGCTGTATGACTGACTGAATGGATAGCATACGTGCGCTATGTCGTAACGTCTGACATTGAGTCAACCGGCGTCGTTTCGATTTCCAGGTTGCACGTGACATGGAGTATGATGTCCAACCTCGTGGGTTTTCTCCGTGTCCTTCGGTTTCCTCCCACTCCAGAAGACCAGTACGCGCAAGGGAAGTTTTTCAATAAAATTTAAAAAAAAATGTTAGTCCCGAAATGACCTAGTTTGGGTCGAATGGACGTTAAGCCGCATTTCTCTCCTTCTGTTTTATTTTTAAAGTTTTGTAATAATCGGTTGGTAATCCATGGTACTGTAAAAGTGATGAAACAAAAAATTTCGCCCGGTTGTATTGTTTCTCACTTTAAAGTCAGCAATTTGCCGATTTTAAAGGGCAAACGTTTATAGCGAACGATTAAGCTGGTCAGGGGGAGCTTATTTTTAAAAGTTTTGTAATATTCGAAAATTCGTCGCTGTGATTTCGAACCGGAAGTTGAGACCAACTTGACAACTTCTTTAATAAATGTACGATTTTCATGAAATTTAGTATGTTAGTAGACATTACTGATGCGACTTGGTGAAATTAAGAATCAAATTTTTCAAAAAAATCATCGAAATAAAGGTCAGAATGACCTATTTTTTTTTCGATACTAGACAAGTAATTACTGATTCGTACACAAAACATGGAGTTTGTCGATCGAACCGGAAGTGCCACCATCTTGAAACGTGAAAAAACAATAGAACGTGCGATATTGCACTTACAGACATGGGACTTACATTTTCTGAATCCTTGAAGGAAAACCTAAAAAACATTCAGAGCAGAATTTTGATTTATGTCAGCTGATGGTCGCTATTTTGAATTGAATATGAAACATAGTGAAAAATCGACATTTACGGACTTGTAAACAAACACAATAGGGCATAGTATGTTCAATGCGTCTCCTATGTTTAAAATTTAATACATTTCGGGATAGTCGGGATACGGGTCGAAAATTTGGTATTTGTATATTTCAAAAATTCGAATTTCGCCTTTGATGTTTACGTGCCAACAAAGTTGTTTACGAGTTAAAAATCACATTAATTTCGCTAGATTGTGACCGATTTTAATAATTTATTTTTTCTTGTTCGGATTATTTATATGACCCATGACATGTGACAGGAAGTGACTGTGAATATGAAAGCTTTCATATCTGCATGGGACAGTAGCAGATCTAGTTAAGCTTTCATATTTCATATGAAAGCTTATTGTTTCTGTTAAGAATATTATTTTTTTTTTTGTGTGTGTTTTTCCTGCAAATCGGATTTCACAGAATCTAACCATAGGATGTTTCTGAAACTTTGACCTACCCCCCCCCCCCCCAAAAAAAAATGGGTGGTGGCTGTTGATTAAATATATTTTCAAAACGTTTTGCGAATTCGAAATCACCGAATTTTACGAGCGAAAAAACTGACAATGCATAGTCGTAACTTTGCTATTTTTTGACCGATTTTACTAATTCTTTTTTCTTTGAATATCCCGAAAAAAATCATTTTCATCTGCAGTTTCACATTTTCGAATTTCGAAAATTCGTCGCTGTGATTTCGAACCGGAAGTTTAGACCAATTTGACAACTTCTTTAATAGTTGTACGATTTTCATGAAATTTAGTATATAAGTACATCTTACCGATGTGACTTCAAAAGTATAATGAGAAATTTTCTAAATTATCTCCCCTTGGTGAAATTAATGATCAAATTTTTTAAAAAAATAGTCGAAATATAGGTCAGAATGACCTAAAAAAAATTTGGATACTGGACAAGTAATTACTGGTTTGTACACAAAATATGGAATTTGTCGATCGAACCGTAAGTGCCACCATCTTGAAACATGAAAAATCTCTAAGGCTTTTTTGCTATTTTACTTACAGACACGGGAGTTATATTTTCTGAATCCTTGAAGGATGGCCCAAAAATCGCAGGGAGCAGAATTTTGATTTTGGTCAACTGATGGTTGCCATTTTGAAGTGAATATGAAAAGTAGTAGCAATTTGAAGGGCCGAGACTTTGATACACAATAACTCTCCTTCTAATTGAGCTAGAATGTTCAATCTTGGTGTATACGTTCACTAGGTCAATGCCATGATTGAGTGCAAAGATGAGCATTTTCTGCCTAGGGTAAGCAGAGATAAGCATGCTGATTTGTTGATTCTTTAGGGTACGATAACTTCGGTTATAATGAAGGGAGGGCGGTGAAACTTTTGTCAATAGAGAGTCCAATAGCTAGCCTGTTGTGTGAAATCATTGTATCATTTATTTGTATCAGGAATAGGCGAAAAAAAAAGAGATTGAAAATCCAAAAAGTCGCATGTTTAGAGGTCTTTCTCGTAAAGTCAACTTAATATTTTTGGGGAACTTCTTCTACAAAGAGTCTTATTGGTAGTCTCTTATGTGAAGCCATCGATCAAATATCCAACATATCAGGAGTAGAAGAACAAAAGGATCGAACATTGAAAACTGCATCCTTTCATTGTTAAGCGAAACATTTGTGGGTGACTACAATCTACACATTTAGTCATCGTATAGAGCTTATTCAACATTATCGAATTTCATCTGCTTAGGGATATTTTACGTGCACTCCAATGTGTACACGGGACCTTGGTTTTTCGTCCCATCCGAACAACTAGACAGCTTACCTTGTCAGGCCCTCCGTTCTGCCTCACTGACAAGGGGGAATCACGCCGTAAAATCGAGATAAACTTTCTCGGTGCAGAACTTTCAATTCAGACCAAACGTTTATTGCATACGATTAAGCTGTTGAGTTGGAGCTTATTTTCAAAAGTTTTGTAATAATCGGTTGGTAATTAAAGTACCGTGCATATCAAACTGTTAAAAGAGAAAATTTCGCCCGGTTGAAATGTTTCTTGCTATAAGTCAGGAATTTCCCGATTTTATGGAGGCTGAATGGTTAGCATGTGCGCGCTGTATCGTAACGTCTGTCATTGAGTCAACCGGCGTCGTTTCGATTTTCAGGTCGCATGTGACATGTATTATGGTGTCCAACCTCGTGGGTTTTCTCCGTGTCCTTCGGTTTCCTCCCACGTCTAAAGTCCCGTACGTGCAAGGGAAGTTTTTAAATACAATTAAAAGACATATGTTAGCCCCGAAATGACGTAGTTTGTGTCGTATGGACGTTAAGCCGCATTTCTCTCTTTCTCTTTTATTTATAAAGTTTTGTAATAATCAGTTGGTAATCAATGGTACTGTAAAAGTGATAAAACAGAAAATTGCGCCCGGTTGTAATGTTTCTTACTTTAAAGTCAGCAATCTGCCGATTTTAATAGGCAAACGTTTATTGCCAACGATTAAGCTGGTCAGGGGGAGTTTATTTTTAAAAGTTTTGTAATATTCGAAAATTCGTCGCTGTGATTTCGAACCGGAAGTTGAGACTAACTTGACAACTTCTTTAATAGTAGTACGATTTTCATGAAATATAGTATGTAAGTAGACATTACTGATGCGACTTGAAAAATGACTTTTAAATTTTTCTAAATTATCTCCCCTTGGTGAAATTAAGAATCAAATTTTTCATAAAAATCGTCGAAATAAAGGTCTGAATGACCTAATTTTTTTTCGATACTAGACAAGTAATTACTGATTCGTCCACAAAACACGGAGTTTGTCAATCGAACCGGAAGTGCCACCATCTTGAAACGTGGAAAAGCAATAGAACTTTTGCGATATTGCACTTACAGACATGGGACTTACATTTTCTGAATCCTTGAAGGAAAACCTAAAAAGGGTTCAGAGCAGAATTTTGATTTAGTTCAGCTGATGGTCGCCATTTTGAAGTGAATATGAAACATAGTGAAAAATCAACATTTACGGAATTGTAAACAAACACAATAGGACATAGTATGTTCAATTCGTCTCTTATGTCTAAAATTTAATACATTTCAGGGTAGCCGAGATACGTGTCGAAATTTTGGTATTTGAATATTTCAAAAATTCGAATTTCGCCTTTGATGTTTTTCGTGCCGACAACGTTGTTTACGAGTGAAAAATCACATTAATTTCACTAGATTGTGACCGATTTTAATGATTTATTTTTTCTTGTTCGGATTATTTATATGACCCATAAAGTGACAGGAAGTGACTGTGAATATGAAAGCTTTCATATCTGCATGGGACAGTAGCAGATCTAGTTTTTTTTATTATTATTCTTTTCCGCCGGAGCCTATTTCTCTATGATCGAAAAGATATACCGATCTGGGGTTCATCTTTCTATCTGGAAACCATGTGGTGGTTACTCAATAAAGCAATTTTTAGACTTCTGCGCAGACCGGAAGTGGCCGAATTTTAAACGTTGGTAAAAAATTAAAAATCGGCCGTGGTTTCGCCAATTCTCTACCTATATTCAAACAAATCACATTTTTGGAAAGCCTGAGACTTTTCCAAGACAATAGCAATCTCACATTTTTCATTTTCGAAACTTCGTCACTGACTTCTATCGTTCGAAAATTCAAAACATGTTGATTACTATACCTTACGTCAATCCGATTCCAGTTTCATTCAGAGTTATCGCCCTTTATTTTTCGATTCTTCCCATTTTGTGAGCTGTGGTGTCGTTTTACAGCCAAAATGATGTTTCTGAAACTTATGGAACATGAAGTTATAGTCCAATACCAACTGATGAAGCAAATTCGACACGGATCTTTAAACCGGAAGTGGTCGAAATAGTGTGCAATATTTTGAAAAAAATGCAAAAATGGATGTTTTCGGATAAAACGTGATGTCTCCGTCCGATATCAACGGATTAAAACGATCAAGGTAACGTTGGGTTGCATGAGAATTGCAGTATCGTATGATACCTAATTCACACCGGTACTATGATCAGGCAGCAAAATATAGCACGCTGAAAATCAAGTATTTTCTGATTTTTAGCATTTTTGGACGCCTGTATCTCGAAAACTTAACCGCAACTTTTTTTAAAATTGTTTCTATCGAGAGTCTTTTCGGAGATATTTTGCATGAAGCCATCCAATAAGACTTTGAAATACCTGGAATAGGTGAAATAACGGACTGAAAATCGAAAAAAAGTCGAAAAATCGTGAAATTTTGGAAAATGCTCTGCTATTTTTTTATTTTAAGAGATTTTCAAAAAAAAGATTGTATATTCAGATAGCTGACATAATTACGATTCTAACGATGTATAATATGTATGTAGTTATTGAAATTTAATTTTCGATATTTTAATTTTTTTTCATTTTTGGCACTTTTGAACATAGGATTTCTCAGGGACATTTTATCTGATCAGATAATGTAAAATATCATTACAGAGCCCTGTGGCAATTTTAGTGCCCAAACCGGCTATTAAAACTATTCCGACAATAATAACCATACCGGAAGTATTCAAAAAATGAAAAAAAAGGTTAAAAACATTGTCGCACTTGCGAAAAACTTGATTTCTCCCTTAGGTAATAGCGGACCAAAAGAACTAAAGTGTCGCTGGATAGCCCTATTAATGGACCATCATATGGTATCTAAATAATACGATTTCGATGATAAGGAAATAAATTATTGTATGCCAAAAATCTAGTATTTTCCGATTTTTTAACATTCTGAGGCGCCCTTTTTTCGAAAACAACGCCGCAGGTTTTTTCTTAAACTTTTCTTACTCAAAGTCCTATCGGTTGTCTATATAGTGAATCCAAAATGAAAAGCATTGAAACAATATAGGTGGTCCAAAAATGGCATCTTTAATTTATCTTTTTTTCCAAAACTACTCAATGGATGTTTGTGACACTTCTGGTACAGAAAGTTAAGTATCCAAAGATCTTCGTAAAGCTATCGCGACAATGATCGTAAAACCGGAAGTAGTCGAAAAATTTCTTTTTTTTTTACGAAAACCTCTTTTATTTATGAATATTTTTTGATGGTATTTTACACAGGGTTAAAATATCATCCTCGGTAATTTGCGTTAGCCGCCATCGGCTAATTTAGTTTTTCGTACACAGAAAAATTATTTATTGTTCGATTTGTATAAAACAAAGTTCATAATATGCTCCGTGGTCCCAATTGTATTTTTTTTTGTTACGGTGAATTTTTTCTGTCGGCAACGGAAGTGACGTAATATTAACAAAAACTACAATTTTGACAGTTCGAATATTTGATTTTTTTACGTTAATGATTAATTAACTGAGGCGATTTTTAGTTATGAATGCCAAAAACAGTTGTGTTGTTCCAAAAACGGTTGGGTTACTAAAATTCGTATACTTACTAGACTCGCCAGCGACCACTGTTGCTCAATCAACGTCAGTACACCTACTTCGTCATCAATAACTACGACTATTTCTGCCGCTACTGGTAAGAGGATTCCAAAGGAGAGGAAATTAGTGGAGAAATTACCCCCCGACTTTATTCTGCCCGATATAAAGGAAATTTTCCATGTGACTTTATAAGAAGTGTTGTGTTAAACAATCATTCTCGGAATGTGTGTATTTCATACAACTTTTGTTTTATGAGTGAATAACCCACTAATCAGTGACTGTTTGTGCGTATGTCGACAGCTTTTATATAGTATAACTATTGCGTTTATATAATATGTCAATATTATACTTGTATCTATATCAACATATTGATTTTTTTGATTTTTACGTCATCTAACCGATTTGCAGTTTGGCGAAGTTTAAAGTTTACACAATAAAATAAGTTCTTTTAAAAATCCTTAAAAATAGCATGTTACAATGTCGATAAACACCTCCTGTTTCGCATTTAGAGGGGTGTTATTGTCCAATAGACATGTCCTGAGATTTTACGTGTTTCCTTTCGACACCAGTTAACGGTTTTTGTTGTTTTGTTGTCTTGTTACCTTGTTGACGTCATTAACGTAACTATGTTTTGTATATTCAAATTTCATTTCATAATTGTCTTCTGAAGAGTGTGCATCGCACATGAAACTATTAGTAAAGACAAAGACTTTTTGATTCTATATCTTTTTATTGTGTATTCGCTCTGGATTTATTCATCGAGCACTCTGTGTTCAGTAAATGTGCACTACTTGGATTTTAATATATCAACATATATATATCCAGAGTGTTTCAGTTCCAGTACACGTTGTTCGGTAGCTGTGTTGTCTATGAAACTGTCATCAACAATTAAACACGGTGTAACTTTTCACCTTTCGTGGTAACCAGAAGTCAAATATGTGACCCTACTATAGACTGAGTGTATATTATCAAACAAACTATGGAGGTCAACTTCATTAGGTCACATATTGTAGAAGGATGTGTGTTGTACTTGTAGCAGGACTTTATTTTATATCACTATCTAATTATTTTTTTTTTTCGCCGGAGCCTATTTCTCAGTGCCTGTAACAGATACCGATCTGGGACCTAATTATCTATCGGGAAACCATGTGTTGGCTATTTGATAAACTATTTTTGAAACTTCTGCGCAGACCGGAAGTGATCGAATTTCGTGCGGTGTCAAAAAATTAAAAAAACGGCCGTAGATTCGTCAATTCTGTACCTATTTTCATGCAAATGACATTTTCGGAAACCCTGAGTCTTTTCTCGGACGATAGCAGTTGAAAATTTCGATATTTCGAAACTTCATCGCTGACTTCTTGCGATCGAAAAATGAAAAATGTTGTTTGAGAGACAATTTTTGTTATTTTTGAAAATTTTGAAATTTGACATACATTTTTGGATACCCGAAGTCCATCCAATTCCAGTAATATAAGTTTCGTTCAGAGTTATCGCCCTTTATTTTTCGATTTTTTTCGAATTTTCTACCCATTTTGTGAGCTCGGGTTTCGTTTTATGGCCAAATTGACGTTTCTGAAACTTCTGAGGCATGAAGCCAAATGGCCATTGCAAGGAATAAAGCAATTTCAACAATAATCTGTACACCGGAAGTGGTCGAAATAATGTCCGATATTTTGAAAAAAATGCAAAAAATGGGTATTTGGGGGAAAAAACGCGATTTCTCCGCCCGATATCAATGGATTAAACAAATTAGGGCACCATTGGACTGCACTAGTATTGTGCTATCGTATGATACCCAATTCATACGGATGCTATGATCAGGCAGCAAAATATGGCACGCTGAAAATCAAGTATTTTCTGATTTTTAGCATTTGAAGGCATCCTATAAGACTTTGAAATATCTGGAATATGTGAAATAACGGACTGAGAATCGAAAAAAGGTCGAAAAATCGTGAAATTTTGGAAAATGCTCTGAGAAGAAATGGCTCTATCAAGAAACGGCGAGTTAACAACTAATGGGAATGAATCAGCAACCATCTCGCCAGCGACCACTGTTGTTCAATCAACGTCAGTACTTGGTACACCTACTTCGTCATCAATAACTACGACTATTTCTGCCGCTACTGGGAAGAGGATTCCAAAGGAGAGGAAATTAGTGGAGAAATTACCCCCCCCCCCCCCCGACTTTATTCTGCCCGATATAAAGGAAATTTTCCATGTGACTTTATAAGAAGTGTTGTCTTAAACAGTCATTCTCGGAATGTGTGTATTTCATACAACTTTTGTTTTATGGGTGAATAATCCGCTAATCAGTGACTGTTTGTGCGTATGTCGACAGCTTTTATATAGTATAACTATTGCGCTTATATAATATGTCAATATTATACTTGTATCTATATCAACATATATATATCCAGAGTGTTTCAGTTGCAGTACACATTGTTCGGTAGCTGTGTTGTCTATGAAACTGTCATCAACAATTAAACACGGTGTAACTTTTCACCTTTCGTGGTAACCAGAAGTCAAATATGTGACCCTACTCGTATAGACTGAGTGTATATTATCAAACAATCTATGGAGGTCAACTTCATTAGGTCACATATTGTAGAAGGATGTGTGTTGTAGCAGGACTTTATTTTATATCACTATCTAATTATTTTTTTTTTCGCCGGGGAGCCTATTTCTCAGTGCCTGTAACAGATACCGATCTGGGACCTAATTCTCTATCGGGAAACCATGTGTTGGCTACTTGATAAACTATTTTTGAAACTTCTGCGCAGACCGGAAGTGATCGAATTTTGTGCAGTGTCAAAAAATTAAAAAAACGGCCGTAGATTCGTCAATTCTGTACCTATTTTCATTCAAATGACATTTTCGGAAACCCTGAGTCTTTTCTCGGACTATAGCAGTTGAAAATTTCGATATTTCGAAACTTAATCGCTGACTTCTTGCGATCGAAAAATGAAAAATGTTGTTTGAGAGACAATTTTTGTTATTTTTGAAAATTTTGAAATTTGACATACATTTTTGGATACCTGAAGTCCATCCAATTCCAGTAATATCAGGACTCAGACTAGTAATTATTTGCCCATTGACTTCAATGTTAAATGCCTGTAACATCACAGGCTGTAGTTTTTTTCTCAACATTCCGTTGCTTCCAATCTTTTTAGGCACAATGGGGACCACATTTGGCAATCTCCTCATCATAAGTTTGTAGGGGGTTGACCATTTAGATTTTTTGCTACGGGGATTTTAAGTTGATTGGGGTGAAAATCTCACTTCTGACACAATGATTGCTCCGCAGAAAGACATTTTACACCCCCTATCCCTCCGCTGTAATATCCTCAGTATTACCCAAAACTGCTATGAAATTGAAAATTTGATGCCTTTTCTCCAATTCTAGACCAAAAAGTCAACCCAAAAATGCAGGAAGAGGGGAGAAAAAAAATAAGGGAAAAATTGTCTATTTATAAATCGCACTACATTCGTCCATCATGAAATGAGGGGAAATAATTACTAGTCTTAGTCCTATATACCTCACATGTTGCTGCTATTTGAACAAATCTTTTGTAATCTAATAAACAAACATATATGCAATTCCCTGGCCAAAGATTATGAAAATCCATGCATTTTCAGATGAGCAGTGCTGCATTCTGCAAACAATATAATACATCAGAAAACTGCGGAATTTCAGAGAGAAATTTCAAAGGACATGAATTTTGAATTCCACACAACATTTTTATTGTTGAACATAAATGCATTCTGTAATAAGATGAGATAAATTCAATGTAAATCAAACATGAAAATACTTTAAAACAGCAATCATGATGCAATATTAGACTTTTTAACACTTTCATCAAAAACCACACAGTTTTTTGCAGTTAACGTGGTTTCAAGTGTCAAATTATGGTTAAATCTAAGATGTTGAAATCTGCAGTGCATATCAATTTTAAACTGTCTCCTATATAGCTGTATTTCCATAGGATAAGTAAGTTGAAATAATCTGATTGTGTAACACTACAACAGCTTTTTCAACCCCACCCCCAGTATGAAATCGTATAATTTGAAAGCACATGAATTTTGAATTCCACAGAACATTTTTATTATTGAACATAAATGCTTCATGTAAAAAGATGAGATAAATTCAATATAAATGAAACATGAAAATACTTTAAAACAGTAAACATGATGCAATATTAGACTTTTTGACACTTTCATCAAAAATCACACAGTTTTCTCTGTTAACACAGCTTCAAGTGCCAAATTGTGGCCAAATCTAAGATGTTGAAACATGAAGTGCCTATGAATATCAAAATATCAGCGATATAGCTGTATTTCCACAGGATAAGTTAGTGGGAAAAATCTGATTATGTAACACTACAGCAGTTTTTTTCATCCCCACCCCCCAGTATTGAATCAGATACACTGCTGACCAATCACAGGTCACCCTGTTCACTCTGGTCTGTCAAATGATTTACAATGGTGATGGTGCCTACAACTTTCCTGGCAAAGAGATATGAACAACCGTCAACACACAGGCCATTTATTGGCATTTATGTTATCTTCCAATATGAGAGGTCATGATAAACACAAGGGTGTCCTGTTCAAGCTCGGAAATGAAATCATCATCAAAAAGCAAAGTTTACAGGGGTCCTCGGCTGGAACCCAAACTGATTACGATTTGCCTTCCACTTTCACCACCGGTGTCATAGAGATCAGGGATGAAATTGATATGCATCATCATTCTACTAAAGCCAGTCCAGGAAGTCATCGGGTTTTGAGATGTAGACCTGAAATGTTAAATTTGGACGATAATGAGCATTCTGGGGTAAATACTATCCAGGTAAATGGATCATTGACATCCAGAAAATGGTCAAAATGTGCAATTCTGTTAGACCGTCGTCTGTCAGTAGCTATCGTTTCAAAAAATTTCTATAAAATGGGTTTAGTTGTAAAGTCACACATTAGTAAAATGTGAATTTATATGGATAAAAAGCCGCCTTCCCGCTTCTAAAATGTCCCAGTTTTTATAAACGAGTCGTCGCAAGTTTCTGTTCGCGCCATGAAGTTTATCAACCACTATTTACACCTGATGCATATCATTAAAACAAACAACCAATCAAAAACACACTAGAGCCAATTTGACCTCAAGTTCACAGGTCAAAAGGTGAGTCTGGGTTCGTGTTTACTTTTAGACGATGAAGTGCCTCATCCACCGCGTAGACAAAGAATATTGTGGAAAGCTGATTAAATTTACAGATACCAGTTAGAATAAGGTTGTTTTAAGTTTTAAAGAATGGACAAATCTTGATAGAAACGAGCTAAAAGTGTGTCGACAATATAAAGATGTATTTGATGGTAAGTTTATCAACTAAATCAAACTAAAATTGAAAGTAGAGTCGCCATTTTATTTTTCAGCGAAACACAAAATGATAGGCGGATTAAATTTTATAGACACCTGTACTCATCACAAATGATCGGGACTGTACAACGCAACGAGAGCTTACGTCCGTATATAATCTTTCTTGTTTGTTGTCATTGCTGTGTGCAAGTTACGATAAATAATAATGTTTGTTGACATTCACATTGTATAGTCTCGTTATATAGTTCATACTCATCATAGAGATAGGTTTGTTTTAAAATCGATAGCATTCACGCTAGTCTTTGGTTTTATTTCATTAACCCCAGATTGTCTAAGTGTCTTTTCACAAATCAAGTGCAAACAGGTGGCAGTGTCTTATTGTTTTTCATAAAAGAAAAGTTATTTTTATTATGGATATTTGTTGCCACCTAAATTCTTCTCTCAGGTTCTATTTTGCTTATTTTGTTTATGTGTCCATAAAATTAGGAGTCAGTATGTTTGTTTTTATAGGGAATAAAGATGATGCACTATGTGACTATGGGTTTATGGGTTTATGGCTATCATTCCAAGTGTTATTCGAGATTCACAGACAGAACAACGATTGAACGAGCTACTAAAAGAGTTGCATTAGGCTACAGTCTGGTGAGAAGCAAACGAGTGATGAGAGTCAATCCACCTCTAGACAAGGTTTGCGATCAGCCTCCACTAAATCATCAACCACCCAAGCTGTCCACCTGCGAGGACATGTCTTTCCTCCTCTGGGCATTATCTGCAAAAAAGTACCTTTGTTCTACAGGTGTCAGAATAAGACTGTCTCTGATAAGCTGGTTTTAGCAGAAATTAAAGATGGGGGTAAGTTTTTATTATTTGTTCAACCGTTGTGAATTAATATTGTCCCCCCCAGCCTCATTCCTGGCTATGCCCAGTGTTACCTAGTGGAATAGGCCCATCGACCCTCCTCAGCGTGTCGTAAAAGGCGTTTATTGGGGAGAGTGGTCGGGTGGCCGATAGGTGTTATCTATCAGTCTGTCATCAATAGTTGAGGGTACGAGTCTCATTCTCTGCGATCTCAGTGAAAACGTGTGGGAGTAGCCTATCCGAACACGCAGGGTTATGTACATGTATTTACCAGGTCTGCCAAAAGTTGTCTAGTTCATTGTTAAAAGTAGGCTGCTCCATACAAAGCCTATTATACACATAAAAACTGTTGCATGAAGAATTTTATGTTTTTTTTAATTTACGCATATGTAACCAGAAAACGAATATGCATTCTACTGCTAGTTGGTTTATGATATCCATGATATTTACAATTTTCCATATCTTTTTAGGGCGACTTAGAGAAGCAGCAATTAAGAAAGAAGATGAAACCATTCTCAGGCACATCAGAGATAAAGACTGTGTTGCTGTTGAAGTTAGATACCATCTACGATGCTACAAGGATTATGTTCGATTCCTAACAAGAGAACCCACAGTTCAGTCTTCAGGATAAATTTATTTCATACTTGTACTAGTTGTTGGGTCCTTGTGGCTTGTTGTTATATCTATTTTATATCATAGGCCTACATAGGCAACTAGTGGGTGGGAAGGGATTTATATAGCCAAGTGGTTACAAAAAGGTCTGTCATCAATGGACTTGAGTTTGAATCCCATTATCAGCGACCTCAATGACAAAGTGTGGGAGTAGCCGATTTATTCTATACTCTATAGTATAAGTAGTGCTGGTATATTTGATGGCAAGTGAATTGGCACAAAATGACTAGATTGTGGTGTCCAAATGCACTAAAACATCCGTTCTAAGAATGTGTCAACATTTTTTACTAGCACTTTTACTAGTTTTGAAATGTTTTAAATTACAATACACAGACATGATTTATATCTATTTTAACCTTTAAAAAAATATATCACTAGATAAAGTTGAATAAATATGTACATACTTTTCCATCTTTTGATTTTAGTATTTTGTTTAACTGTTTGTTTTACCTGTATTTTACATACTAACTACATGTATAATATTCAACTACTTTATGTCCAGATTTAATTGAATTATTATTTTAACAAAACAAAGGGTTTTCTGTATTTTAAACTAGTTTTGAAATGTTGTTTTTAATTATAATACACAGGCATGATTCATATCTTTAAAAGATAACCAAACAATATATCAAAAGATAAATAAATGTGTAAATACTTTTCCATTTGTTGATTTTAGTACTTTGTTTAACTGTTTTTATATTTTATATTTTAACTATTTAAGCATTAATTATTGCACAACTGTTACAGCAACATTTAAAAAAATTATTGATATAACAGTTATTAAAAATGAAAAAAATGTTTTCTGTATTTTAAAAAAATATTGATATTGAAATGTTGTTGTAAATTGCAATACAAAGGCCTAATTTATATCTATTTAAACCTTTAATACTAGTCATTACATAAAAAATTAATGTTTTAAATTTGTTTTCATTCTTTGTTTGGTGATAGGGTGGGTTGCCAAGGAGAAATTTAGTCTTTGTTCAATATTTATAGGTCATTTATGATACGAGTTATCTCCCCTTATACCTTTTTACCTGGGACCCCTCTTTGAAATATCACGTTTATGTATTGTTTTTTGGTTGAAATCAAATATGTCTATGCAATTATCAAATTTATGTATGATTTCTGATAATAAATTAAATTCAATATCAATACAATGACGCTGTATTTTCATAAATAGACAAAAACATGCTACGATGTGCAACATTACTGCTTTGTGGGCGCTTATAATTGGTCCTGTGCATATACAAATTGAGATATTTCCATAATTTTTTTTTTCAAATGTTGCTGTGCATTTTGGCAGTACACACGAAAAAAATTATTCACCTGCAGTAATTTTATCATCCAAAATCACGACGTCAAAGTCATGTTAGACAAGCATGATAAAGTGACGGAGACCCTGGGTAAATGGGTAATATTTTAAAAACTGGCAATATCTGAAGGTGGGAATATGGATTTTCCATCACTAGAAACCTTGTATTATAAGAAAATGGCAACATTTTTTAGACCCAGGGGGGGTGCAACAAAAATCGATTTTTAAGCACATTTTCCCTATACAGACGACAGTCTATGTCATTCAGTTACATGCCAAGGGGAGAAGAAAACCCCATGCAGTACCAAATTTCCAGCCCTTTAGTCAGCAGAAGTGGGGATCAGGTTGGATGTACTTCGTAAAGTGTATGAAATGCACATTTATCTCACCTGTTTTGCTTCTTTTTTTCTTTTTAAAGCTTGTGTTGAGGTCAATCAATCCGCTCTATGAATGAAATATTAGCCTTGGCACCTGAAATGATAGAAAGCTGGAGATAAATATGCAATAAAAAACTGTGGGATAATAAGAAAGGAAAAAAAAATGGTCTCAATTGGAAATACATGTAGAAATAAACCTCTTTGTTTCTAGCAAACATCTCGTCACTGGACCTACAACTAGTAACCAGTTCACAATCAGTAGTCAGTAAAAAAAAAGTAAACTCTTGAGTGTCACATAAGTCTAAGGCAATCTCAAAGGTAGATACCATATTTTGAAGTTTGGTCTAAATGTTAAGGTCAACTGCAGATTTGGTCAAAAGTCACACAGGTGTGAATGTTGGAGTATACCTGTTAACGTGTCATTGTGTGTAGGCAAAACATTTTAGGTCTAAATATTAAGGCCAACTGCAGACTTTGTTCACGGTCACCTGTAAATTGGGTTGTGGGCGCATGATTTTTGGACAAAATTGTGGGCTAGGGACAGGACTGGGTTTTGGCTTGGGCCTAGGGCACATGTTTGTTGACGAGGTTAGGGTTAGGGTAAGGGCTGGGTCTTGGGTATGATACACAATTCATACGGATACTATGATCAGGCAGCAAAATATGGCACGCTGAAAATCAAGTATTTTCTGATTTTTAGCATTTTTAGACGCCTGTATCTCGAAAACTTAACCGCTACGGTTTTTTTAATTTTTTCTATCGAGAATCCTTTTTGCATGAAGTCGAAAAATCGTGAAATTTTGGAAAATGCTCTGCTATTTTTTTATTTTATGGGATTTTCAAAAAAAGGTTGTATATTCAGATAGCTGACCTACTTACGATTCTAACGATGTATAATATGTATGTAGTTATTGAAATTTAATTTTCGATATTTTAATTTTTTTGCATTTTTGGCACTTTTAAACATAGGAAATCTCAGGGGCATTTTATCTGATCAGATAATGTAATATATCATTACAGAGCCTTGTGGCTATATTAGTGCCCAAACCGGCTATAAAAACTATTCCGACAATAATAACCATACCGGAAGTATTCAAAAATGAAAAAAAAAGGTTAAAAACATTGTCGCACTTGCGAAAAACTTGATTTCTCCCTTAGGTAATAGCGAACCAAAAGAACTAAAGTGTCGTTGGATAGCCTTATTAATGGACCATCATATGGTATCTAAATAATACGATTTCGATGGTAAGGAAATAATTTATTGTATGCCAAAAATCTAGTATTTTCCGATTTTTTAACATTCTGAGACGCCCTTTTCTCGAAAACGACCCCGCAGATTTTTCTTAAACTTTTCTTACTCAAAGTCCTATCGGTTGTCTATATAGTGAATCCAAAATGAAAAGCATTGAAATAATATAGGTGGACCAAAAATGGCATCAAACTTTGAAAAAAATTGAAAAATCGTTAAATTTTTGTAAACGCTCTTTAATTTATCTTTTTTTCCAAAACTACTCAATGGATGTTTCTGACACTTCTGGTACAGAAAGTTAAGTATCCAAAAAACTTCGTAAAGCTATCACAACAACGATCGTAAAACCGGAGGTAGTCGAAAAAAATGTCCGATATTTTGAAAAAAAATTATTTTTTTACGAAAACCTTTTTTATTTATTTATTTATTGTTCGATTTGTATAAAACAAAGTTCATATGCTCCGTGGTCCCAATTGTAATTTTTTTTGTCAACGGAAGTGACGTAATATTAACAAAAACTACAATTATGACAGTTCGGTACCACTTTTTGAAAGCAAATATTATTTTTTATCAAAACTGATATAACTAAAAGGATGCAGCCTGCAAAGGTGCACAAAATCCTTAGCTCATATTTTTTAATTTCAATTTCATTTTCGGGCAATTTCGAATAAAATGTAAAATAAAGTGTAAAATTCAGTTATTTACAATTCATTCAGCGTCTTCATATTTTGAAATATTTATTTGTAATTTTCATAAACTCGTAGCAATAATCCAGACGAAGAGAATGTATGCGAAAATTAGTTTGTAATATGAACAGTTGCCGAGAAATATGCAATTTTGCATGCATCACTTTTCACGTTATTTTGCCTATAAAAGAGTGAATTATTATTCGATTTGCAATATTTTTTTTCTCCATTTGATGCCTAATGCCAATTTGGACTAGGTCAAGCCAATTTTACATTTTCACTGTGACCGGAAATGACGTCATTTGGGCAAAAACGGTATTTTTAACCTAAAAAACAAATATTTTATTCAAATGAGTCTGCCTTATAATATTTTTAAAATTATGATATCAACGAATAGAATGAATCCATACGACCATACAGATACCACAAAATCGTTTCTAACTTGTACGGTTACAGAGAAATAGGCGATCTTCTATAAGTCACTTTTCAAGGTTTTTGGTCTATAAAAGTGTCAATTATTATTCGATTTTTATAATTTTTTTACCATTTGATGCATTATGCCATTTATGACTTCTATGAACTAATTTAACATTTTCAATATCATCGGAAGTAATGTAAGTTTTGCAAAAAAACGTATTTTTAGCCTTCAAAACAAACATTTTTTTTTGAAGGGATTTATATTTATTACTTTATTACGTCTAACTCTAATGGGCAGTAAGACTGAATCAATAGCATCATATTGATATCAAGAAAAGGTTTCTAGCATGTTCCCTTGTCGAATAATAGCCAATTTTCCCAGGGTCACTTTTCATTTTTTTACCTTCTTAATTCCAGTTTATGGGTTATAGGTTAATTATTTATTGCCCGATATGTATAAAACAAAGTTTGTATTTTGTATGTTGCGAATTTTCGAATTATTTTTCACCTATAAAAATTTCTTTCGGCACCGGAAGTGACGTAATTTTGCCATAATTTACAATTTTGACCGGTCTTTTCGCCAGCAAATATTACTTTTACATATGATAGAGGGTGTCACTGAAGTAAAACAACTAAAGTATAGTTTGGTAGCTCACTGGATCGGTTATGGTATAATAAACTTCCTGTAGGATTCCTGAAAGCCGGTTCAGTGCTGCTTGCAGGTCTAGTTATTATTATTATTATTCAGATCCCAATTTGAATAGATCTCAGCATTGTTACGATTTCTTCGGTTTTACTTGGAAAGTGGGTGTGACTTAGAGGATAAAGCTATTTTAAACCTTCTGCGACAATGCGAAATGTCCGAAATCACCGAAGTTATCGTTTTTAAAAATATTGCAGTAATTTTAACAATAATCATTGGATTTTAACTTTCGATGCATTTTTGCATAGCCGGTGACAGGGCACAAAGCTACGCTACTTTCGATTTTTGATTTTCGGCAAATCTTCGAAGATATTAGGCGCCAAATTTCGAAAATTTAAAATTTTACAAAAAACTTTTTATTTATGAAAATTTTTTAGTCGTGTTGTACACAGAATTAAAGAGTCATCTGACTTGCGCAAAAATGTTAATTGTTTTTGTCTCGGTAATTTTCCTTGGCCGCCATTGGCTAATTCAGTTTTTCAGCCCTTCATTAATTATTTATTGTTTGATTTGTATAAAACAAAGTTCATAAGCTCCATTGTCTCAATTGTCATCTTTTTTGTTACCAACAGTGTTATCTGTCGGCAACGGAAGTGGCGTAAATTTACCAAAAACTACCAAAAACTACAATTTTGACAGTTAGGTACCATTTTTCAAAAGAAAATATAATTTTATTTAAAAACTGATATAACTAAATGTGTGTGCCTTTTAAAGGCGCAAAAAATGTCGGAAGCAGTTTTTTTAATTTCAATTTCATTTTCGAGTAAATTGGATTAAGAGGTGAAAAAGGGCGTAAAATTGACCTATTTACAACCCGTTCAGGCTCTTCAGATTTTAAAAAAATTCTATGTAACTTTTATAAACTTGTAGCTATAATCCATACGAAGCGAATGTATGTGAAAATTAGTTTGTAATATAAGCAGTTGCCGAGAAATGGGCAGTTTTGCAGAAGTCACTGTTTTGATTCAAAAAGCAAGTATGCGTCATACCAAGTCGATTGCAATTTAAAATTGAAACCGGAAGTGACGCCATTTGATCAAAAACTGCATTTTAACTTTTGAAATCAATACTTTTTTCAACCAATAATTATTTGGATTAAATTCACATATTAACAAAACTCTTATGGTCATAAATATATCATAAAATTGTCTCCAACTTGTTCGGTTGCCGAGATAAAGGCGGTTTTCTTAAAGTCACTTTTGAAGTTTTTTGGCCCATAAAAGTGTCAATTACTTTTCGATTTTCATAAAATTTTCACCCTTTGATGCCTAATGTCATAGTCCGTGTTATAAAACTAATTTAACGTTTTTGGTATCGCAGGAAGTAATGTTATTTGGCAAAAACTGTATTTTTAGCATTCAACACATATATTTCATTCAAATGCGTCTGATTTGTAATGTGTTTAATATTATGATATTTGATGCCAATCAACAAATAGAATGAACCCATACGATCATATAGATACCCAAAAATAGTTTCTAACTTGTACGGATGCCGAGAAATAGACGATTTTCAAGGTTTTTGGTTTATAAATGTGGCAATTATTATTCGATTTACATAAAATTTTCACCATATGATATGTTATGCTATTTTCGATTTCATAAACTTAATTGAACATTTTCATTATCACCGGAAGTAATGTAATTTTGGCAGGATCACTTACAAGTAACGTATATATAAAAAGAGTTGATATTGCTGGATTTGGTTGATTCTGCGTCCATTTTATTTGATGTGTGCAATGCTTATGTGGAAACCAGTTTATTTGTTTTTTTGGTACCGGAAGTGACATGTGTTCAAGGGTAACGTGGTGATGAAAGTGACACGAGTTCAAAGGTAACGTGGCACCAGTGAAACCCGTCATTCCTGCATGCAGGTCTAGTTTTTATTATTATTATTATTCAGATTCCAATTTGAATTGATCTCAGCAACTACGTGTCGCATCGTTACGATTTCTTCGGTTTTATTGGGAAAGTGGGTGTGACTTAGAGGATAAAGCTATTTTGAACGCTCTGCGACAATGCAAAATGTCCGAAATCACCGAAGTTATCGTTTTTAAAAATATTGCAGTCATTTTAACAATAATCATTGGATTTTAACTTTCGATACATTTTGGCATAGCCGGAGACAGAGCACATAGCTACGCTACTTTCGATTTTTGATTTTCGGTAAATTTTCGAAGATATTAGGCGCCAAATTTCGAAAATTTAAAATTTGACAAAAAACTTTTTTATTTAAGAATATTTTTTATTTGTGTTGTGCACAGAATTAAAGAGTCATCTGACTAGCGCAAAAATGTTTAAAAATTTTGTCTCAGTAATCTTCCTTGGCCGCCATTGGCTAATTCAGTTTTTCAGTCCTAGATTAAATTTTTATCGTTCGATTTGTATAAAACAAAGTGCATATGCTTCGTTGTCTCAATTGTCATTTTTTTATTACCGAAAGTGTTATCTGTCGGCAGTGGAAGCGGCATAATTTTTTTACAATTACAATTTTGACAGTTAGGTACCATTTTTCGAAAACAAACATTATTTTTTTTAAAAATTATATGACTAAAAGAGTGTGTCCTTTAAAGGCGCAAAAAATGTCGGAAGCAGTTTTTTTAATTTCGATTTCATTTTCTAGCAAATTGGATTAAGAGGTGAAAAAGGGCGTAAAATTGACCTATTTACAACCCATTCAGGCTTTTCAGATTTTAAAATATTTCTACGTAACTTTTATAAACTTGTAGCTATAATCCATACGAAGAGAATGTATGTGAAAATTAGTTTGTAATATAAGCAGTTGCCGAGAAATGGGCAGTTTTGCATAAGTCACTGTTTTCTTAATTTTGCCTGTAAAATAGTCAATTATTATCGGATTTTTATAAAAAAAAAGACATCATTTGATTCAAAAAGCATGTAGCGTCATATCAAGTTGATTACAATTTAAAATTGACATCGGAAGTGACGTCATTTGGTCAAAAACTGCATTTTTAACTTTTTAAATCAATGTTTTATTCAACCAAAAATTATTTAATATGTATTAATAGTTTTAACTTTTGGTTTAAATTCCCATATGACACAACTCATATGGTCATATAGATATCATAAAATTGTTTCTAATTTATTCGGTTGCCGAGAAATAGACGGTTTTTTACAGGTCACTTTTAAAGGTTTGGGAGCCATAAAAGTATCAATTATTATTCGATTTTCATAAACTTTACACCATGTTATACCTAATGCCATTTAGGATTTCATACGAGTAATATAAAATTTTCATTATCACCGGAAGTAACGTCATTTTGGCAAAATTTGTATTTTTAGCCTTCAAAACAGATATTTGATTCAAATGAGTCTGTTTTGAAATCTTTTTCAAATTATGATATTTGATGCCAATCAACAAATAGAATGAACCCATATGATCATACAGATATCACAAAATGGTTTCTAACTTGTACGGTTGCCGAGAAAGAGCCGATTTTCTACAAGTCACTTTTCAAGTTTTGTGGTCTTTAAAAGTGGCAATTATTATTCGATTTACATAAAATTTTCACTATATGATATCTATGCCATTTCGGATTTCATAAAACTAATTGAACATTTTCATTAACACCGGAAGTATTGTAATTTTGTAAAGATCATTTACATGTAACAAATGTATAAAATGAATTGATATTGCTGGATTTGGCTGATTCTGCGTCCATTTTATTTGATTTGAGCAATGTTTATTTGGAAACCTGTTTAGTGGTTTCGTTGGTACCGGAAGTGACATATGTTCAAGGGTAACTTGGCACCGGAAGGGACATGTTCAAGGGCAACGTGACACCAGTGAAACCCGTCATTCCTGCATGCAGGTCTAGTTTGAGTTGTAATTGTTTTCAAATATAAGTGAAGTCTGTGGACGCTTACGGCTAGTCCCCGGATCCATTCACCTTTTTTGAATCATTCCTTCCACTGCTAAAGAACCTTACGCCCAAGCGAAATATTGAAATAAAATTAAACCATATGTTAGTCCCGAAATGACCTAGTTTGTGTCGAGTGGACGTTAAACCCATTTTTCTCTCTCCCTTTTTGAATTGTTTGTTTGTGGTCTTTGAGTATGGTGTCCATATATTTTTGTGTAAATTATGTGTGGTGCAGTCCCCCTGCACTTACTATTACTGCCGGGAGAAGAGCACCACACCCCCTCCCCCACCGTTAACAACGATAACAATGCTCCCCCGAAGGAATTTGTAAAACTCGTCAGAAAATTGCAATTTGTCTTTCTAAATGAAAGATTTTTTGATAAATATTTCGATATTTTATTAAGTTACTCTTATTACACGTGGATGAAAGGCCGAACATCCGTTCCCCTCCGACCTTGTCCATATTGTATTTTAAAGGATCTGATCTTGAAATATGTTCGTGCTAACGCCCCGTCCCCAATGCGCCAGTTGCATATTTCGCAACAATGTCAAATTTATCACAGTTTAATCCACGATATTATGTAGTCAGCGTGATTATTCAACATTTGATTAAGAAAGCAAACTCAAAATACTAACACTAGCTAATCTCTCGGCTTGGATTCAGTCGGATTTAAAACGGGTCCATCACTTATATTCGCCTAGCGACCGGCATAGATTGATGGAATTTTAATTCAACATGTCCTTTTAAGTACTGAACTGATCTTTTAGAATTCTATAAACCCGACCGAACATTACGTACCTCAGATAAAATACTTTAAAGCCCCAAACTGTTCAACTAGTCTCTTATGGCCAGGTCTCTTTTAGTTATCAAGCGCCTGTTTTATGAATAATCCACCATTTAGTTTAATAGTAAGTGCAGGGGGACTGCACCACACACAATTCTACACAAAAACAAATATACAGATAAGACGTCATACTAAGAGACCACAAACAAAAACAAATCAAAAAGAGTGAATGGATCCGGGGGCTAGCCGTAAGCGTCCACTGCGCTGTACAGTCCCGGGCCTGTGGTGACACAGACTTTACTCATATTTGAAAACAAGTTGGGAGTAAAACCCAAGGAAACAGTTATATAATGTCAGCATGAGTCATGATCTGTTATATGTTGTAAGCATTACGAATGCAAGCATATTGTTGTATAAATTTCGATATACAAGTAACCATACCGTTAAATGTATCAAAGAAGTAGGCCTAGTTCTTAAAAACTAGATGCATTAAATCAATAAAGAAGAGGATTGAAGTATATTGAATGCATTAGGACACACATTACAACCGTCACAGAAACAAAACTGAATACGTAGAAGCAAAGGAATGTTAGACCGTCTAGGGAGACCGTCGTCTGCTAACTGAATGGCGTGACGTGAATCTGTCGTTACAGCTGTTATGACGTCGTCGCTTAAAAGGTGCAATTTCCCGATAAAAAAGGGCGATAATCCAGATGAAATAACGTTGAAAACTAAAAAAAACTATAAGTTTTTAAGACTATGTAATTGTACAAACCATAGCATAAATATCATATAATAACCCACGTAAGAAACGCAAAACAGGAATGCTGAAGAAATCGTAGATTATAAGTATATTCACAAAGGCATAATAATAAGGGCGATAATCCAAACAGGACTAGACATTTATAGAAGATAAAAAATAATTTTATATTGAATCATTATCCAATATGTTGTACATTTCTATATTCTTTAAAAAAAAAACTTAAAGCACATTTAGTTAATCAGGCTTTTAACTGAGTCTATATACAATCGTTAACATGTTCATAATCTTGTTTATTTATAATTACATTGTCACTTCGTAAACTGTTATATGAAAGGGCGCACTATAAATATTTGTAATAATAATAATATATAGGCATGTGTAATTAGTAAACTTGTGGATTCTAGACTAGTAGCTGCATAGTTTTTATTAGGTTCGACGAAATATTATTATATCAAATAAAAACAAATTAGGTTTATAATTCTTGGGCCTGTGAACGGCAAAATCATTTTATACGAACGAAACATGTACTGACAACTAATCATATTGATACAAAATAGCTTGCACAGGTTTAAACATTCATTTCGGATATATTTTAGTTTTGCAGACGACGCTTTGTTCGTATTTTATTCCGAAGCTCACATGACTGAAGACTCCATACACATGTCTTCACGTTTTTATTTAACCGGAAGTAAGTTGTGGTACATCTCTTTCGTGCATGCGACGTATGACATAAACGACCGGTCGGGCTTCCTTTCTAGTACAGTTCTATGGTATAGGTACAATGAAACAAATTGCGGACCGTTTTCTCAAACTAAAAATTCTATTTTAATCTTTTGTATCGATAAATATTTGTATATAGACTCATTTTTGTGAAAATCTAAATTTCGATCAAAATCAATATTTTCACTTCGTTTTGTCCGTAGCGCATTCCGACTTATTTCTCCAACACTGGTCACAAATGTTATTTTATAAAACTGAACGTCGACCAAGACATACATTAAAAGTATACTATAGGCTAGCTGTCTGATACATTTCTAACTTTATTTCAAAGTACATTTCGCCATTAATTTATAAACTAATTAGTTGTGTACAGTTACGGTTATGAACATAAAACTTATATCTCATTTTTAAACAGTTGGAAAATGAAAAGATAAGATCAAGGTTAGACAAAGAAAATGCAGATCACAAACGTCGTCTTGATAGAGATCGGGAGGCAGAATTACGTCGGCAACGGGATTTAGAAGCTGAGGTAAGTAGTTAACAGACTGTAACGCTAAGGGCAGATGAGCGTATTTTTTCGCCTCATTGCGCAGGAGCACACGAATGATTTTTCTTAGCAATTTCAAAAATCGGCGCGATCGGCGAAAAAAATCGCTCGTCTCACCCCACTTGAATGAAATTTAAAATATAGGTTTATCACCCTACGATCTCGGTTCCTATTGATATTGGCATGTGTCGGACTGTAACTAAATTGATTATGGTCCCTGATTGTACGAAAAATCACCATTTTAGCTTGCGAACTCTATAAAGGTCAGCATTTTTTTTTTTTTTATCAAATTCGGTTTAAACTTGAAATATATCCACGGATCTCGGTTCCTTTCGATATTTGCGCATATCGAACCAAAACTTCCTGAATTATGACCCCTGATTGTACAAAATATCGCGTCTGAGACTGCATTTCATAAAAAATCGGACCGAAACTGATGGACAAAATGGCCACCCGTCGGTCGCAAATAGTGTCAAAATATTGTGTATCAGGGGTGTTGACCCTCGGGAGGTAACAATTTTCATCTGATTTTGACGAAACTTGCAGTGCATGTTTATAACCCAAATATCTTGGTTTCTTTCGATTTTCATACATATCGAATAATAACTTCCTTTTTTATGATCCCTGATTTTACGAAAAATCGCGTTTTGAGCTTGAAATGTTAATAACCCCCAGGTCGCAGATCCTTTCGGTATTGGAGTATATCGGTCCGAAACTTCCTCAATTATGGCCCCTGATTGCACGGAAAATAGGACCAAAACTGACGGACAAAATGACCGTTCCTCGTTCGCAAATAGTGTCAAAATATTGTGTATCAAGGTTTTGGACCCTCTTGAGGTCACAATTTTCATCTGATTTTGATGAAACTTGTCATGCATGTTTATACCCCAAATATCTTGGTTCCTTTCGATGTTCATACATATCGAACAATAACTTCCCGATTTATGGCACTTGATTTTACGACAAATCGCGTTTTGAGCTTAAAATGTTAATAACCAACAGATCTCGCTTCGATATTGGAGTATATGGACCAAAACTTTATAAATTATGACCCCTGATTGTACGGAAAATGACATTTTTAGCTATTGAACTCTATAGAGGTCCCAATATTTTTTACCGGAGTTAAAAAAAAACCGTTGGAATATATCAGTGTTACACCCTAGAGGTGGTTGAGTTCGAATTTCGTAAAAATAGGACCGAAACTGATTGACAAAATGGCCGCTCCTCGTTCACAAATAGTGTCAAAGTATTGTGTTTCAGGGTTGCGGACACTCTGGAGGTCAAAATCTTCATCTAATTTTGATGGAACTTTTCATGCATGTTTATACCCCAAATATCTTGGATCCTGTCGATTTTCATACATATCGAATCATAACTTCCTGAATTATGGTCCCTGATTGCACGAACAATCGCGTTTTTACCTTGTGATCTCTCTCGAGGTCACAGTTATTATCCGATTTTAAACAGCGTTTGAATATACCACCGTTTCACCGTAATGAAGGTTTAGTTTGAATATATCACCGTTACACCGTAATTTTGTCTGAGACCGCATTTCATGAAATTCGGAGCGAAACTGATAGACAAAATGGCCGCCCCTCCTTCGTTTTTTTTTTAAAAAAAAACCTTGAATATACCACCGTTACACCGTAATTTTGTCTGAGACTGCATTTCATGACAATCGGACCGATTGTTCGAAAAATCACCATTTTAGTTTTTGAACACTGTAGTGTTTAAACTTGAAATGTATGTTTGTAACCCACAAATCTTGGTTCCTTTCCATATTGGAGCATATCGGACAAAAACTTCCTTAATTATGGCCCCTGAATGTACGAAAAATCTCCTATTTAGCGTTTGGACCCTATAAAAGTCCCAATTTTTATCCGATTTAAAAAAAAACCAACGTTTGAATATATCACTGTTACACACTGAAGGTGGTTGGTTGAGTTCGAATTTCGTAAAAATCGAATATATCACCTGTGGAGGCGTTAAGACGTTTCATTTTCGTTTATTCGCATTCCGTAGTGGTTTTGCTGAAAGCAAAAATAAACGTTGATGTACAAGAAATAAATTTAAACACTAACATATGCATTTAATTTGATATATCAAAGGAAATGCGATGTACTGTCCATGTACATATAATGGACATAACGTGGCTTACGAAAGTTTGTTTACTTGCAGTGTTTCACAAAACATACAGTTATTAAAACATACTATTTAAGCATATAAGTAATAAATAAAATAAAACCAAGTACGAACAATCCAAACCATTAGACAGAATTCGAAGTCCTAAAAAAAACGTTATAGGCAAAATAGTGTAATCAGCAAATGGACTGCTCCCTGTATACAAAATACACGACAAACAATGATAACAGGTGTCCGGAAGAGTAAGCTTACCCTGCCTGGCGCGCCACACCCGCCAGATCGGTGAAATAAATTTACAGTTACAGCTTATGTTGCATTGTATTTGATCCAAACATTACAGAAACTATGACGAATGACTTACGTGAACATCACAACGGGGCAAACTAAAAACATGGCGGCTCACGTGACTACAATATGACATCACTGCACGAGCTAATGTCAAGGTTGGATTCAGCAGGGTAATTACTACTGCTGCCGTAACATACCGGACCCTTTAAACTGACTCTTCGGTTTAAACACAACTAATCTGAAGGCAGTAATAGCACTAGTTTGTCAATTGGACGAACCATAACAGACGACTGTTTTTTACGGTTGCACTGCGCTCTAAGCCTTTAATGTCAGTTTGTTTTAACGTCGATAATCAAACCCATTTTCCATTGGATTCTTGGCATGTTTTTTATCTACGATTAGAACGATATCGTTAACAGAGAGGTTACGCCTCTGTTTTGTCCATTTACGCAAACATCACAACGTGCAAACGAAAAAACTAAAAACATGGCGGCTGTTAGAGGAATGCGGACTCAGGTGACTACAATATGACATCACTGCACGAGCTAATGTCAAGGTTGGATTCAGCAGGGTAATTACTATTACTGCCGTAACACACCGACCCCTTTAAACTGACTCTTCAGTTTAAACACAACTAATCTGAAGGCAGTAATAGCTGTCACAAAATTGGACCTTTGGTTTTTTTGGGGCGGATCGACGGTCATGCACTTATATAGTTCCCATTAACAAAAACACAATATGATTTAAATATCTTTATATAACTACAATATAATATAATAATATATATTTATGTAATTATTCTCTAATTTCACGGATTCAAACAAGACGAATCACAGTTCTACATTGATGAAATGATGAAACACGCGCACACATCCGTAATTAAATTAAATAGCTGACGCTCCACAGCACATTTAAGATGATTAAGATGATCAGGTTGATGAGTTATTCATGTAGATCGTTTCATTATTTTCAACACCATAAAATAACTGGAACAGTAACGATCACAGCAACAATATCGGTAACACTAACCGTAGCACATTAACATGAACGGAAACAGAATTAGAATCAGAATCAGGTCACAAGCATTTGTACTAATTATTACTCATAAAACACAGATTACCATTATAACGACACACAGTCTAAACCAACGACACACAGTCTAACAGCCATTTAGTTGAAATACAATTTATAGGAGTGATTCATGAATGAATGATGATTAATGGACACGTGTGATTCTCCCAAAATCCAGCATTAGAGTAACAATATAAATTCAAATCTTCCACCACGTAAACTACAGTTTCACTCACAAACAATCAAACCACGACAACAAAACAGGCAGTGCACATGCATTCAATGCAATCATACCTGCAATCAGACAAGTGAATAACTCTACCTTGGCAAATATTAACTATCACACATCTTACAAATAAACAATAAAATCAAAGGTTTATAAATCAACTTTATTACCACAATCTGAAACCATGTTCAGCAGTTGTCATAAACTGTAATAAACAACAATAACACATATACTATATTTATTAATGTACAAATACTTGTGACCTTGAAACGTTCAGCAATACCAGCGTGAATCCATACCTATATGTAGTACATCCACGACAAACTATAATATAAACTATCGTTATCAAATAAAGATATCATACGTGACAATAACACTAGTTTGTCAATTGGACGAACCACAACAGACGATTGTTTTTTTACGGTTGCACTGCGCACTAAGCCTTTGATGTCAGTTTTAACGTCGATAATCAAACCCATTTTCCATTGGTTTCTTGGCATGTTTTTATCTACGATTAGAACGATATCGTTAACAGAGAGGTTACACCACTGTTTTGTCCATTTACTCCTTTCTTGAAGGGTGAGCAAGTATTCCTTGCGCCGTGTAGTCCAAAAGGTGTCTGCTAAATACTGAACACGTTTCCATGTTTTACGAGCATACGAATCCTCTCTTACGAAGTTACCAGGGGGGAGTGTTCACGTTGATTTCATTGTCAGTAACTGATTGGACGTTAAAGGACACATATAATCGAGATTATCCGACACAAAGGTAAGGGGTCGACTGTTTACGATAGCTTCAATCTCGCACATCAGTGACCTGAAAGATTCGTCGTTTAACGTTGAAGACACACCGTCATGTAACAAAGATGTTAACACTTTCCATACTGCCCTGATCTGGCGCTCCCAAACGCCTCCACGGCGGCTGCCAGCGGGTGGATTAAAAATCCATCTAACGTTACGCTGCAGTAATTCGTCGTTGATTTGCGACTGGTTCCATTTGTTGATTTCCTGCGTAAGTTCTCTTTCGGCTCCACAGGAATTCGGATTTCCTTAACTTGGCCACGCCTGGATGTGAATCGACGAGTGCTTGTTTCTAATGAACTGGCAGTCGCGATATGAACCGCTCGCACGACTAAACAAGTAAAAAAAAACACCGTATTTTTTCAGTTCCTTCCTGGTATGTTCATCTCCGAGTGGTTATAAGTAAATACAAACATGTATCAGTTGATGAACATTAATTTAGACCACAACTTCTTTGATCTTCGGCGTGGTATAACCAACTGAATTGTTAGTTATACCATGACTGGGACTACTTTCTTCGCCCCCTCCCACCTCCTGTCCCAACAAATTCAAATCTAAAGCAGCAATTTTTAATGGCCAAAAATGGCCAAATCGCAATATTAATGCCTTGCTCTAATTTTGATTGAAAGAAATACAACACAATTTCAGTACATTTTTCTTTTTTTAATGTCACATTAACAATTTATATTTACTGAAATATGTACACTCCTCCGTCGTTTACCATCCGAAGTGGTATCTGGATCGTCAGACAGCGGTCGTTTAGATGACTGGACAGTAGTAGATGATGAACTCTGGCCTTGGATCACACTACTAACAAAGGCCTCTTGTGCGGTGTTCGATCGCTTGTATGCGCGTATAGCGTTACTTCTATGTCCTGTGGTCTTTGCTATGAGCTGTTCATCCACACCAGATCTAAACAGGCGAGTCGCACAAGTAGTTCTCAAGGAATGATTAGTGAAGAATCCTGAAAAAATAAAAGGTTTCAAATTCATCAATAGTCGTATAGATTCAGAACATATTGTGCGATTCAAATATCGTGGGATAGTATTCTGGTCAAATATCGTGGGATAGTATTCGATCGAGAGAAGGGGGGGGGGTGTTCTATGACAGTATTCTTTCAATTAAGTTATAGTTACCTTTAAATCCAGCCGCTTCACATAACCTTTTGACGGTGTTCGCCAGTGTATTCCGGCCAACAGGTGCTTCTGCATACCACATCTTTTCTGTTGGTTTAATCAATGGTCGCAGATATACCATAGACATAGCATGTTCAGGTCTCAAACTCAAGTATTGCTGATACAGCTTCACTATGCATCACACACTTGGGATTCACTATACATTCTTTCAGTCCACGCTGATTAGTTTTGCTAATTTTCTTTGTATATCTTAGATAAGGTGCCTGTTCATTTTCGCCCATGCATAACTGATCCAAAGTTAAATTACGGTGCTCACCACCACTCCGCAAAGCAAAGTTTAATCCAAAAAGATACACAATCGTGTTCAGCAAAGTTTGTGGATTCGAATTTCCTAAAATACCTTGTTTCCACATGATATTTTCTTCATCAATAGAAATTACATCAGCTTGTTTCGTCAATAATCCATTCCCTTTACTGGCACCAATTTTCATAGAGTTGTCGAGAGTATTCCTGAGCTCATTAAAAATCGGATCTGATAACAGTTTAACTGGGCGGTCAATGTTATTCAAGTGCATTTGAATGATCAAAACCAGTTGGCGTAACGTTTTAGGTGGGTATTCATTGCCATCAGCTTTCCTGGTTTCGACAATAAACCTACTCAAACAATAACTTAGTTCATCATCGTTTAAAAAGTCTAATTCACGTGTTATGAAACTCAGTTGATGACCAGATGTATCTCCTTGTCGGATTTTGTCATTTCTAGCCTTTCTCCAGCTTTCAAAGAGTCGACATGCCCATAATATTGTCTTTTCAGTTGTTCCCGGAATAATTTTCTTCGTCAAAGATGACATCTCATCGTCGGTTATAGGTGATACGAACCGGGTGTCTACCTCAGCTGGTTTAATTTCCACAGTTTCATCATTATCACTGCTTATATCGCCGTAGATATGTTTAATCTTTTCATCATTGAAATACATGTTAAAATTGTCTTCTTGTGTTAATAAAGTGTCCGAATACTCCTGGTTAATTACACTTTGAGAAGACACGGGAAAATCGTCGTCACTATCCATTATAAAAAGACACAGAACTGCAGCAAGAAGGAAACCTCTTCTCAAACTGATACACACGAATCTAAGCTCCTATTATACATGCGTACTAACTACTGATCAATGTACTTATTCTTCTTTTAAGTTATGCTCACATTGAATAATCAACGAAAACATGTTCAATAAACATTACTCAGTTGTTAACATAACTTGGCCATAAATAGTGACGTGACGTGACAACAAGTTACACGTGCTGAAATGTCATGTAGGTCGTGTAACATACCAATAATCGCCCACAAAAGAAATAGTTCTATGTACAAATCTAAATTAATAAGTTTAAAAGAATATTTTTTTAAACATACGTAGTATATCATAACTGGTTATGGTCTAAACAGGTTAGATTACTCGGTTTCCGTGGTTTAATCGTTTAAAGTGTTAGTTAAACCACGAAGCGCGTATTAACTAACACTTTAAACGATTAAACCACGGAACCTCGTAATCTAACCTATACATATTCTATGAATGAAGAGACATGTTACAATTAACAGCATGCGTGAGTTGAGCCGTCTTATCTCCAAGGGGCACAACTCCAACAAATCAAATACAATAGACTTTTACATCTAGACACAATCAGAATACTAATATCATCCATCTCCCTCCCTTCTAAAACTAAATACATATTCAGATATTTTCTGATTACATTACTAATATGTACTAAAATCTCATTTAGGTATTTACGTTGCGTGAATACTTTAAAAGAACAACAGTTATTATTTCAGTTTATAATCCGCGAAACGCACTGGTACACGTCTAGAACGTGTTGACTTTCTTGATGTTATTTCTTGTGAGGTAGATGATGATTGTTTGAGTATTGGTGGTGGCATCTTATCAGGAACATTTTGTTCCGGCTTTTGAAGTTCCTGTACCCTGACCATAGGTTGTTGATTCGTATAATCATCACTGTCACTGTCAGAGTCACTATCATCCTGTTGTTGAACAGCTGGATGTTGTACATTGTCACCAATGTTATTATGATTTTTTAATGAACTATTCTGATCCACCCCATCATGGCTAATTATTGGAGACCATAAAGATGTACCTCCATTCTGGTTCTTCGGTGGATGTCGTAACCGAAGGTCTCTACGATTACGAACTGTTATCAGACCAGAGGGTAACCGAACAAGATATTTCCGAACATTACGGTTGCATTCTTGGATTATACCATCCCAGCGATTAGTTAGTCGGTTTTGAATAACTACTGGCGAACCTACTTTGAGTTCTGGGAGGAGTGTTCCCGGTCTGAGTCAATTCTTTGACGTTCCTTAGCAATGTATTTGTCATAATTACTAAGCTCTTTATGCCAGTCCTTTGATAGGGCACTTTTATGAGCTGGGACTGTATCACGAACTGAGTGTCCATAAACCAATACTGCTGGTGATAATCCAGTTGATTTATGAGGAGTATTACGTATTTGCAAAAGTCCTTTTGACCATTTTTCAAAATCAATTTTACCCTTAGTAACGCTTTTGCCTGTTTCACACCATTTTCTGCATAAGAGTTACTTTGAGGATAGTATGCAGATGATGATATCCACCTCACTCCCCATCGCTGACAAAAGTCTGTAAAGTCTGCTGAGGAAAACGGTAAACAAAACTTCAGGAACAGTTGTATCAGCAAAAAAGTTTCGTAGTTCGTGTATTGTTAAATCACATGTGGTTCGAGACATTCGCGAAACACTAAACCAACCACGTTTCCAATCAGTGATTATCAAAAATTTGATATTGTCAATATCAGCAAAATCCGCAGATACATATTGAAAACACCTTTGTGGGCTGGGTAAATGAATTTCTGGTTCTTTCGGTTGACTTGGCCTATCTTCAATACACATCAAACATTGTTTACATTTCTGTTCAATCTGAAAGTCAATTCGGGGCCAATACACAACAAGTCTAGCTCTGGACTTAATGCCAACAATACCTCTATGACCAGAATGTAATTCATCTAGAATCTGTGATCTGAGACATTTTGGAATTATCAGTCTAACACCATATAAAATAAAGTCATCATCACTAATCAAAAGATCGTTTTTGACATTCCAATATTCTCGAATTGATTCATCCAAATCTTTCTTGTTTTCAGGAAAACCATTAAGAATAGTTGTTTTCAATAACTGGTATTCAGGGTCATTCTGAGCTACATTCTTAATGTTTTCTAAATCTAATGTGTCCATATATGCTGTCTGACCGGCTTTGACGTAAAAAGATGTAGCTTGGGACTCCTCAATGTCTTCATTATCAGGTTTGGAAACAGGATTGCTGGAAAAAGTATCAGCAATGATATTAACAGATCCTGGTATATATTCTACTGTGAAATTAAAATCCATACATTTTAATAAATTCCGCAGAATTCGTGTATTGGAAACTTCGTCTAATCGTCTTGAATTAACAAGAGACACTAGTGGTCTATGATCAGTGAACACTGTGAATTTTGGACCTCCTAGTAAAAATTTCCGGGCTTTTTTCAGACTCCATGCTAAAGCTGTAATTTCGCTCTCAATAGGAGCATACCGGGTTTCGTCATCTGTTAGACTTCGACTGCCAACAACAACTGTGTCCATTTACCATCAACTTGTTTTTGTTTGAGTACAAAATCGAATCCAGTTATACAAGCAGCATCGGTATATAACTGTAATGGAGCACCTGGTCTAAAGAATGCTAAAGTCAATGGAGATGCTAGGTGCTTCTTGACTTCAACAAAAGCTTCCTTTTCATCTGGAGTCATCTGAAATGTACCATTTTGTTTTTCAACAAATGTCGGATAGGGGCTAGCTTCTTAGTTAATTCTGGGTCATATGGCGAAAGTTGATTCGCTAGACCATGAAATGACCTCATTTTCTTCAGACTGTTTGGTTCAGGGAAATTTAAAATAGCGTCTACCGTTTTAGCATGTATTGAATAACCATCTTTACTAATTTTCAAACCAGCAAATTCTATTTCTGTCTGATGCCATACGACTTTTTTTTAATGTTCAAACGAATATTTTCGTTTCGACATCTCTGTAAAAACTGTCGCACATTTTGTAAATGCTCAGCACTGTCTTTACCATAAACTAACGTGTCATCCACAATTCTTGATATCCCTTTTAAGCCTTGTAGTGCTTCACTGATACGCCGATTATAATACTGGGATTGAATTAATTCCAAATGGTGCTCTTTCAAAACGAAACCTTCCAAAAGGCGTGAGGAAAGTTGTTAGATCTTTGGAATTGTCAGAAAGTGCTATTTGGTGGTAACCTTTCTTGGCATCAAATGATGAAAAATACACAGCAGATTCAGACTGAATCGATTGAGCAAATCAACAACACCAGGTGATTGAAAATATTCAGGTTTACAGTACTTATTTAACTTTCTAAAGTCAACACACATTCGGATATCTTCAGTATCCTTTTTCGGTGCGATCACAATCGGGCTCACCCCTTTTGTCGGGTGTGTCACTTTAGAAATGTGTCCATCTGCTTGTAACTGATCAAGCTCTTTTTTGAGTTTATCGTAGTATGCTACTGGTAAATTTCTAGGGAAGAATACTTTCGCTGGCACGGCATTTTCTCCAAGTTCAATATGAAAAGGTCCCCTTTTAAGAGGTTCAGTTTGAGCGGAAAAGACATCAGCATATTCAAGTTTTATGTCATCATAAGTCACTTGATCCGCAGGTTTCAACCCTATACTATTTGGAACTTGAACATTATTGACCTGGCAATTTCTTGAGTTCATTACCACTGGCTTCAGTCGTTCTGGCGGCTGTTGTAAAACAACATTTAATGTAGTTCTCTGCCTGTCGTCTTGTTTTGTGTCTATTTTAGCTATGTGGGTGTTTGGTGGTTTGTAATTAATTACTACAATACCTAATTTAACTAAGGCATCTCTAGACAGTATGAATGAATTCAAATTATTGAAAAATACTAATGGGCATGTAATTTCAGTGTCACCAAACTTGATTGTGGCATCAAAGTATCCTTTGACATCCATTTGATTTCCACTTGCATTGTATGCATTTATCATTTCATTGGTTGGGGTAATTAGATTATGAACATCTTCACACAGTTCTGTAATCTTCGTTACAGGAGCACAGCACCGATCAGCACCAGTGTCAATCTCAGCCTTAATTGATTTTCCCTCAATGGCAACTTGAACTGTTTCTGCAGCTGTCTGCGAAATAGCTGAAACAATACGACCCATCTTCTTGCCAACATTTGAAATAGATAGTCTATCTCTTTTAGGATTAGAGCGACATACAGATGAAAAATGATTTTTTCCTTTACAATTTCGACACTCCCTTCCAAACGCTGGACATTCGGTTTGACGATGTTTTTCATTGTAACCACAAAAATTACATTTATTATATCTGCTGTTACTACTCTTTGATCGGCTTGCTTGACGATTTCTGCTCTGAGGTCGTCTTAAAGGTTCTCTCTTTGAACCCATTTTATTCACTGTTTGATGAGGTTTGTCTAACTCAGATTGTGTTTTCTTTCAATTTTCATCAGCTTCTAATTCATGTAGGGCAGTAGCCACATCTAATGTCTTCATCTTTATCATTTCTTTACGGGCATCTTCGCTCCTGGTAGAAAAGACTAATTTCATCAAAATAAGAAGACCAACAGCGCTTTGTTTACATTCGTTGCAAAATGATTCTGAAAATTCGCAGTCTTCAGATATCTCGGCTATGCAGGAATAAAACTGTCGTGCAGTCTGGTCGGGTCGCTGTACTGTTGAATTAAACTGATGTCGTGCAACCCATACAGGTCGACTAGATTCTATGAGATCCTTGGCAATGTTTAAAACGCTTTCAAACTTATGTTGTTCTTCTGATCGTAATTGAAGTATTAGAGCATTCACTTTAGAAAAAGGTTCTGGCATCATAGCTGTTTGAAATGCTGTCATCTTTACTTCCCAATCTTTATTGTCAATTTTAGCTTCTCGGACGAAAGAACGGAATGCAGAATCCCATGTGCGATGAAGTAGTCGTGAAGATGATAACACATCTAATTTCTCTGGACACAAAGTTTCCAATAAATTCCAAGGAATTTTCTCTGATGAATTGTTGACTTGTTCTCTATTATCAACATCCTCTGTGTCTTTTTGCCTTTGACCAGTCCCAAACTGCGTCGACTGTAAAACTGCCGAAACTGTTTGCGCAACAATACTAGAAATTGTAGCTGAATCAAGGGTAACTTGCGACGAAGTACTTGTTGTTGTTCTGAATCACTCATAGTATATGTTTAGTTTCTTCAAAACACTCAAAAGTTTTAGCTTTTAACTCAGTCATCAACATTCGGCGTCTTTCGTCATGGGCGCGGCCATCTTGGGTCAAAGTTTACTGCATGACATTTTGGCTTCCATCTTCAGAAAATAAACGATTTCAACACCGTTTATTCTTTATTTACGTTAATGTATACCTTATTTAGTTCGCAGCGCCATGGTATGTTCATCTCCGAGTGGTTATAAGTAAATACAAACATGTATCAGTTGATGAACATTAATATATTCTATGAATGAAGAGACATGTTACAATTAACAGCATGCGTGAGTTGGGCCGTCTTATCTCCAAGGGGCACAACTCCAAATCAAATACAATAGACTTTTACATCTAGACACAATCAGAATACTAATATCATCCACCTCCTACTCTCTTTAATAAAGAAAGGCCCAAAATAGTCGACACCAACATACGTAAAGGGTGGTGCAGGTGTTACACGATCTCGTGGTAAATCCGACATCTGTTGTTCCATAACAGGAGATCTAAATTTACGACAATTAACACATTTCGACAATATATGTCAAACTACAGAATTAGCGTTTATAATCCAATATTTATCACGTACGTGGGCGAGAGTGTGCCCTTGGCCGGAATGGGCTATTTCACTGTGTGTGTTTCTGATAATTAAGGTCGTAACGTGACCGTTTCTAGGAAGAATGATTGGATACTTCGCCTCTTCTGGTATATCTGCTCTTCCAAGGCGTCCTCCAACACGTACTATTCCGTTTAACATTATAGGATATAGACGATATAAAGAACTAGCTTTCCCCACGTTCATTTTTGTTACGTTATTATCGGTTTCGTTACTAATCTTCTTTACCGTTTCAATTTCTTTTGAATAAACCTTTTTCTATACGTATTTTAAGATACTATTTTCAGCTGCGTTGAGATCGTCAATGGTAATTAACAGCTTGCGAGAATCAAATGCCTTGATTTCCTCCATACTTTTCCGTACATTGTTTTTACGTTTCGTTTCGTTAGTTTCAGTTATTTTGTTTTCAACATTCTTTCTGTCCCGTGACCACTTTAGGAGCCTTTTTCCCACTTGTAAGATTAAAGTGACTGCTTGCTTTAAACGATACCAACTTGAATAATGTTTAATTAAAGTCATTATATACTCAGAATTTTCGTTGATTTCAACAGCATTAGCTATTTCTTTCTTCACCTCAAGGTCGTCACATGAAGTGTCGTTGAAACTTTGTTGTTGTGGCCAATGTTCTTTATTACTCCACGGGAACTCCGGCCCCGTCAACCATCTCTGGTTGTTCAATAATTCATTTGCGGAGATACCTCGTTACGCGTCGTCACAAGGATTTGATGCGGATGGACACGATTCGCAACAAATAAGTGAAATCGTTGAATAATTATCTTAACACTGTAGTGCTATCAGTCCAGAAAGATACGCTATCTGGTAAGAGATTTAGTTCTTTTAACAATGTTCTGGAAACACGAGAAGCGGTTGTGGCAGCCATTAGCTCAAGCCTAGGAACGGTTACATTTTTCAGGGGCGTTACGCGCGATTTTCTCATTAGGAAGCAACAATGAATTTCATTATTAACGTTAACGAGTCACGTTACGCCACGGCACCATATCCCTTAGTGCTGGCATCAGAAAACACGTGCATTTGTCGATGGGTGACAACTCCGAAATTATTGCTACATAAACATCTATCAACAGTAAAGTCCTCTAAAAGTCGTAACTATTTCTTCCATTCGAACCATTGTTGTTCACAAACATATGTGATTGCATCATCCCATCCAATTTCACCCCAACATAAGTCTTGGAGTATGATCTTTGCATTAAACGTAAATAGGACTGCAAACCCTAATGGATCGTAGACAGATCCAATAACTGAAAGAATTCCGCGTCTGGTGGGCGGTCGTTCGTTTATCACTATTTTAAAACAAAAGATGTCATTTTCTATGCACCAACGTACTCCGAGTACACGTTCGTCTGGCAAGTCATCGTAATTTAACTTAAGCGTTGTGATTTCTATCGCACGTTCGTTTTCGGGTAAACTGTTCAGTAGAATACGATCGTCGCTTATGAATTTCGTGAGATGAAACCTTCCTTTAAACAGGCTTCGCGTAGACGGTTTGCTAGAACTACGACTTCTTGAACGTTATAAGTTGACTTGAAACAGTCGTCTACGTAGGAATTTTTCATAATTGTTGCGCCGAAAAAATGCACCGTCAACTGGTATTCCTCCACTTCCTTTTCTGTATCTCCCGCGGGCCACCATAAAAATCGTAGGAAGTCCCACTGACCAACCGGTCCCTTGACCTGATGGAACATCGCACGAATATCCGCAACAAATGCAACAGGCTTTTTCCTAAATCGCGTTAACACACCTACAAGTGAGTTTGTTAAGTCTGGGCCTTGTAGAAGGTTATCTTTGAGTAACTTTCTACCTTGTTCTGCGCTGCAGTCAAACACAACGTGAGTTTGTCCAGTTTGCGACGATGGTAGAGGCTGTGGTGCGGTATATACCACAATTTACCCAATGGAGCGTTAAGTCGTTCTCATGATACCTTTACGGCATACTCGTTTACAAATAAATCGTTCATGACGTTCACATAATCGGTTTCAAACTTGGTGTTAGTCTCTAGTTTTCTCATTAAACTTTTAAGTCTTGATACAACCTGATCACGATTATATGGCACATGAACATCTTCGTCGCGAAAGGGTAAGGGTATTTCATAGTGTCCGTCGACATATCTAATGCCATTTTCAGCCCTTTGTAGAAACTTCTTATCTTCTTGCGAATAACCGAACTCAGCCTTCTTCGTATTCGTTGAATTCATATTCTATCATCCGTTGTACCAGGTGACGCGTGTCTATATCTTTGACTGTATTGTTGACTATTAGCTGATGGAGTCTAGGCGGGTCGGTATTCAGTTCTTTTAAGTAGACGCCGTTACACGCTACGTTGGTTGAAACCGTCTCTGAAGTGAATGGTCCATTTAACGTCCATCCAAGGCGGGTAAGAACTGCACATGGTCCGTTGTTTTGACTTGGAATTACCTCTAGTGGCTCTAGTGCCTTTGGACAATTTACGCAAATTAGTAAACCGATTTCAACAGTAGGCATGTATTCAGGTATTGGTAAGTCACGAAGATACTCCGATTTCGTCAGCGCTTGCGGTGTCGGTATTTGTCCTGGGTTTACAGGCATCTCGCTACAAGTATATGTCTTTGGCAAACTAATCACGTGATTTCCATAAAGATCTGTTACTTCTAAATCTAATAAGACTATGCTTTTAAAAAGTTTTCTGTCCGTTCATTGTGCCAAGGAGAAGATCAGTTGGATTACCAGTTGCGTTTAAGCGCTCGTTTGTTTCATCAAGCAGAAAACATCCTCTGGAACCATTATCTTAAAAAGCATAAGTAATGGTCGAAGAGTTGTTACTTTTACATCTAATAATCACTGGTACGACAGACACCATTACTTCTGATTTCTTTTCGGTTTCAGGTGCAGAGTAGTAGCGTTACGTTGATCAGAACTGTGTGTATTAGGAGGCCTAGGGACTTCTGAATTGATTTGAAATCCATCGATGTGAAATGCAATTGGGTGTGGTTTATTACATTTCTTACAAATTTTCGTGTTCATACAATATTTAGACTGGTGATTATTACCAAGACATCCAAAGCATAGGTGATTTTCTTTGGCAAAGTTTCTTTTCGTTTCATGTGGCTTCCATATGAATACAGAACAATCAGACGAATCATGTTTTCCGTTACAAAACAAGCATCATTTAGGTTTATACGCTGATCGTACTGAGTAAGCGCGAGGTGGTACGTTTGTTGCGAAGCTCTGGCTATGTTTGAATATTGATATCTTCTGTCGCTGTTATTTACGTTATAACTATAATGCGGTATATTTTTCTCGACTCAGGTAGTTTACCAAATATAGGATCTGTCAGCACTTCAACTTCATCCTTCACAAATTTTACCATATCATCAAACAAAACAGTTCTATGGTATGTTTCTTTAACATGTTGAGCCGTCCTACGCCATCTCTCGCGGGGGTGAAAAGGCAATTTCTCCATGAGCTCTTGTAAGTTCTTTGGATGATTCATGTCAGACATGTTCAGTATATCTCTCAAAGCATATAAACAGGACGTCAGTGCAATTGAGAAAATCTTCAAGGATGATATACTCTCGCTTCTAATAGGGGGCCATTTCAATATCTTCTAGGTGTAGGCAGTTGCTATGCGATATTCATCTCCATATGTTTCTTTCAGTGGTCGTTTAGCTTCGTTATATCCGTATTCAGGATCCATGTGTAGACAGCCATTGATTAAATTGTTCGCTTCTCCTGCAGTATATTGAGAGATGTAGTAGAATCGATCCGCTTTACTTGTTACCTTTACTTCAATTCTCGTTCAAGTGACTTAATAAAAGGTCTATATTCCAAAGGATCTCCAGTGTATTTTGTTATGGATGGTTGTGGTAGTAGAGTTGTTTTCTGTTGTTCTATCAGCAGAACGGGTGAGGTCAATCTGTAGGTTTGGTATTTCGTTCTGACGATTTATCTAAACTTGCGTTAATCCCCAAATCAGGATTTGTCACAGCGTGAAATTGACTTTTAGCGACTGGAACAGGGTATGGTGATTCAAACATTGTATCATGAAATGCATCTGTTGAGGAGTCTGGGAATTCAGCTGGGGGACCATAACTCGGTACATCAAAATGTCGCAGGTCGCCAGGTTCGTTTACAGTTCGTTGAGTATCAAAATCAGGTGCTTGAGCACTGATAAATTGCGCACTTTCGTTGGATTCGTTATAGTCGTTTATGCATATTGAGCAGTTTGTGTATGAATAAGGTGCAAATTCTCCGTTAAGTTCACTTTGTGCAGCATTATAAGCCCTTTCTTTGGCTTCGGCAACAGCGATTTCCCTTTTCAGGTTGAATTCTTCGAGTTGGGCCTTTAAAGCTTGTTCCTGTTTTGATACTGCTGCTAGTGCAAGCAGTGCAGCTTTCTTAGCAGACTGTCTGGCTTTGGCTCTAGATATAGAATAAGCAGATCTTACAGAAGTATAGGACCCGTTTATGGAAACTGCTGAAGTATAAGACCCGTCAGTTGAAGATATATCACAATTATCCCTTGAACGCCTTCCATGTGAAGATTGTGAAATAATACTATCGTTGGACATGATTAAAAAACATAAAGCAATAAACAGGTTCCTCAAAACTATCATCAGTAATTGCTATTTACGTTTATCGTTAGTGCCACTATAAGCGTTGAAGCGTTAAAACTGTTATTTGGTATTGTTCAATATAATTACTTTACGTTGATTTATTTGAAGCGTTTCCTTCTTTTATTTGTCTTCATTTATTGTTATATACGTTGATTTCCGTTTAATTTGATCGTTGATTCCCCTTAGAGCGTTCATAAGCGTTGGTTGACGTTTCTTTAGTCGTTCAGATTGGTTGGCGTTTATTTTGTCGTTTACGTTGGTGATGAAACACGACGAAGAAGCTCAAAACTAAAATGTGGAGGCGTTAAGACGTTTCGTTTTCTTTTATTCACATTCCGTAGTGGTTTTGCTGAAAGCAAAAATAAACGTTGATGTACAAGAACTAAATTTAAACACATCACAAAGGAAATGCGATGTACTGTTCGTGTACATATAACGGCCATAACGTGGCTTACGAAAGTTTCTTTACTTGCAGTGTTTCACAAAACATAGAGTTATTAAAGCATACTATTTAAACATATAAGATCAGTCAAATAAATCTAGTCACTTACAGCTTATCTTGCATTGTATTTGATCCAAACATTACAGAAACTATGACGAATGACTTGCGTAAATGTAGCAGGATCGATGGACGACAGACTATCCACTTTCCAGGTCGTGAGTTAACCATAAAGAGACAAGACAGGAACACAGCTATACAGTTTATTTACAAAACACGGAACACACAGGAACAAAACAGGCAATTATTTACAGAAAGAAGAATAAGTAGAAGAGCACTGAAATAATAATAAAACTAAATTAGCAAATATATATACAAAAGGATATAGCGCTTCTAATAACTAGATAACTAATAAGAGATATATTGCCTATTACAGGTAATAATAAAAGAATCAGAACTATTATACACATAATACATATAATAAGGAAATATATAAAAACGTACCCTGAGAAAGGTGCTCTTAATATATAAGGAAAAGGAAGAACTAGACGAGCAGGAAACCCATATACAAATTACGAAAATATCGAAACACTAAAAGATAAAACAAACACCAAATTAGACATACAGTTTGGAATCTAACTTAAATTATTACTTATGTATTTTTATTGTATTTACTTATTTATAATTTATGCCAGAATAAAACAGTATTTATATTAAATAGGAATTGTCATATTTAGTAATGTCAAGTCAAGTTAAACAAATATAAACCTACCTGAGTTAGTGCAATCGGTGCATCCAAGATGGAGAAAGAAGAAAAAGTGACTAAAGGTGAAACAGGATGTTAGGACAGTAGCTAAGTAACAGAACACTACTCACCATCTTTAAATAGCAACTTTAAACTATACACCTAAGCAATTATAACAACTGGAAATGCAAGACTACATGTACCTGGATATACCGGACAATAGAAACTGACTAAAAGATTTAAAGGGATTAGAACACCTAAAAATAATTAAAGGGGCTATTACACCCTACTACACTATCCCCCCAGCACAAGAAGTGGCGTCCCGACACGAACAAAGCTAAATAATTACGGTACACCATAATAAAAATAAAAACATACATATATACCACAAAAATGAACCAATCCACATAACCAAAATCACAATCCATAAACAAAGCCAAGTCGTCATCAAGTAAAACTGTAAGCAACTTTATAACCTAACTAAAAATACAGAAATGAAACAAAAAAAACCCTTATCAAAATAGATACAACTAATGAAAATCAAAGCCAAACAGTATTCCCTAAAACCCAAGCATCAGATTTCATCCAAGCAGGTGGTTTACGTTGTCGTTTAGGAGATAGGACTGGTTGTGAAATACATGCATCATCGGAAGAAATATCAGGATCAGGCGGAGAAATTGAATCATCAGATGTATCATTATTATAAATACCAAGATCACAATTATCTGGAACAGGAATTACTGGAGCCTTATTAATAAGAGAATCATCTTTAGAAATACCTGTACTTACATCATGGGAAAAACTAGATGAATCATTACCCATAGAAACTGAAGAAGTAATTACATTATCATTATCTTCCGTGTGAAGTTGAGAAATGGGCAAATCAGGAATACTAACATCAGATGAAGGAACAACACGTGGAAGTTGAACATTTAATCGTGGAGCAGGAATAGGTCGACCAGAAGAACTTATTGGAAGAAGAAGATTTCTGTGTAAAGTACGCCTTAATGAAGAGTCAGCTTTCTGAACTACAAAAACTGGTATTTTAACATCTGGTTGTGAAATAACTGTATAACAATCATTCTCCCATTTATCTGCAAGTTTATTTTTACCTCTGATCTGTACATTACGAACTAAAACAACATCACCAATATGTAGATTAGCACCTCGGGTTTTCACATCATAATGAAATTTCTGCTTCTGCTGCGCTTTATTAATATTTTCTGTAGCAATACTGTTTACGGCTTTAAATTTATCTTGAAGTTCAGAAGCAAACTGGGTATAAGAATTACGTACATCTGTAGCAGACGTATCTCCGAAAATTATATCAATAGGTAACTTAGGATTTCTTCCAAACATCAAATAAAAAGGTGAAAAAGAAGTGGATTCATGTCTAGTTGAATTATATATAAAAACTAAGTAAGGAACGTGATCTTTCCATCTCTGTTTCTGTTGTTCTGAAAGAGTTCCGAGCATATTTAAAAGTGTTCTGTTGAAGCGTTCACATAAACCGTTTCCCATTGGGTGATATGGAGTAGTGCGAGATTTGTGTATCCCTAAAATATTACAGACTTCTTTGATAATACTGGACTCAAAATTACGACCTTGATCGGAATGAAGTTTTGCAGGAATTCCGTATGGTAGAAAGAAATTATGAATTAATGCTCTTGCAGTGGTTTTAGCGGTCTGGTTTTTAGTTGGAACAGCAACAGCAAATTTCGTGAAGTGATCAGTGATAATTAAAATATTTTCAATTCCACCCTTTGAAGGTTCTAAAGATAAAAAATCTGTACAGACAAGTTGTAATGGTTCAGATGTAGAAATATTAATTAAAGGAGCTCTAATATTCTGTTGAGGAGATTTTCGACGAATACATCTGTCGCAGGATCTGACATAATCCTCTACATACTTCGACATTGAAGGCCAGAAAAAACGTGATTTGACCAGGTCCAACGTGCGATCACGACCCATGTGACCCATGTTGTCATGCAGTAATGATAATACATGTTGACGAAGAGAAACAGGTAAAACAATTTGAAATACAGTATCAGATGACGGTGTAGGTAAGTATTTCCTGTATAATATATCATCTTTCACAATTAAATTATCCCAATGACGAAATAGAACTCGGAAGTCTTTATCAATATAAAATAAAAATGTATCAGACGGCTTACAACCAGATTTCACAAAATGAATGATGTTTCGAATACCTAAACATTCTTGCTGGGCTTTTAAAATCTTAGAATTGTCAATTAACTTGGTATATTCTACAGGAATTCCAATAATAGGAGACATAAAACAATCAATTACATCTTGATTAAAAGAAAAAGTTTCAACTTTACTATGCTCAACGTCTGTGAAATTAGTTATAGCAGCTACGACAGAATTATCTACAAATGAAACAGGAAGTCTTGATAACGCATCTGCAGCAACATTACGAGATCCAGGTAAGTATTCTAAAGAAAAATCAAATGCAGAAAGATCAGCTAACCATCTATGACCTGTGGCGTCAAGTTTTGCAGAAGAAAGAATATATGTAAGTGGGTTGTTGTCTGTTTTAACAGTGAATTTGTTGCCATAAAGATAATCTTGAAATTTTTGAGTGACAGCCCATTTCAAAGCCAGAAATTCGAGTTTATGTGCTGGATAGTTCTTTTCACTTTTTGAAATACTGCGACTGGCATAAGCAATTACTCTTTGTTTTCCATCCTGAATTTGATATAAAATAGCACCTAAACCATGAGAACTAGCATCTGTTTCTAAAATGAAAGGTTGAGTAAAATCGGCGAAAGCTAAGATAGGTGAAGAAGTTAATTGAGAAATGAGATTATCAAAAGCTTGTTGTTGATCTGCACCCCAGTGAAATGAAATACAATTAGATTTTCTGTGTTTTTTAGGTGAATCGCCAAGAAGAAGATCTGTTAAAGGTCGAGCAATCTTTGCATAATCTTTGATGAAACGTCTGAAATATCCACAAAATCCAAGAAAACTGCGTACTTTTGAAACCGATGTAGGAATAGGCCAACCTGTAAGAGTAGAAATTTTATCAGGATCAGCTTTAATACCATCTTCAGAAATTATATGCCCTAAATATTTTAATGAAGACTGCAGAAACTCACATTTTGAAGGTTTTAACTTAAGATTATGTTTCCTTAACCTAGAAAATACTGATCGAAGACGAAAAATGTGTTCATCAAAGGTTTTTGAAAATACGATGATATCGTCAATATAAATTAAACAATGAAATAAATGAATATCCGACATACAACGCTCTAAACAACGCTGAAAAGAACTAGGTGCGTTGGTTAATCCGAATGGCATAGAATTGAACTCCCAAAAGCCAAGGCTACCTGTAGTGAAAGCTGTTTTACATTTATCTTCTTCTGCCATCTCAATCTGCCAATATCCACTTTTTAAATCTAAAGATGAAAAATATTTCGAGCCATTTAATGAATCTAAAATCTCGTCTATGCGAGGAAGAGCATAAGAATCACGAACAGTTTTTGAATTGAGCTTTCTATAATCTACGCAAAATCGTAATGAACCATCTTTTTTTCGTACAAGTACAACAGGAGAAGCAAATGGACTGTTAGAAGGACGAATGACATCAGCCTTAATCATATCGTTAATATGGTCTTTAACTTCTTGAAACATGGAAGGAGGTATTCTACGATGTCGTTGCTTAAATGGAGTATCATCAGTTAGTTTAATTTTATGTTTCATAATATCAGTTCTGCCGAAATCAGTGTCAGACATGCTGAAAATATCTTTGAATTCATGGAGAAGGTCTTTAAGTTGTTGTGTTTCACCAGGAGAACATTTAGAATTAACTGAATTAAAATTGAATAACTCTTCGAAAGGTTTAGAAGGTGAATCATGTGGATTAGAAAATGGAGAATCATTGACAATATTTACTTGTTGAAGTTGACAAAGAACACTATTACGAGAAATAGCAATCGGCTTATTTGAAGAATTAGTGATGTTTATATGAATATTAGAAGAAGGTTGTACAATCCCAGGAACTACATGAAGGAAACCAGGAAGTGAATTGTAGTCTAATGCCAAATATTGTTTACCAGGTATAGGTTTAGATAAATTACAACTACCAACAACAACCATAGAAGAATTTGCTGGAACAGTTACAGTCTTAGAAGTGTTTTTTAAAAATTGAGGAACATTACTAGCATTAATCCTATCACATAAAATTGAAAATGTAGAATTCCACACAGTGGATTTTGTATGAAAATTACACAACCTAGATAAAATATTTGTACCAATTAAAAATGGAACCTTTAAATTGAAAGAACACGAGGGGACAATTAAAACTAAGGCTTGCAAATCTTCTGAAGTATCTGGAATACGAACTGGAACTGAAATGTACCCAAGATATAAAACCGGAACACCACCCGCAGCACGAACATCTAATAAATCATTCAATGGATAAATATGAAATTCTGATAAATATTTGTGGTGAAACTCTTCTGACAAAGTAGAAATCATTGAACCTGAATCCAATAATGAAGGACATAAAATATTATTAACTAAAATATCTGCTATATTAGAACTTCCAACAAGATTAGAAATAAAATCTGAGGCATTATCTTTCTGTGAGAAAACATCAGGACTCATCGACCGCCCCGTGGAACAAGTCCCTGATAGTTTAACGGGCAGATTCTATCACCTTGTCTGTGTCCGGGTTGTTGACATTTAAAACAAATGGGACTAACACGAGGTAAATTTGAAGTAGTAAAACGTGGTGGAGGACGGAAAGCTGGATTAAACGAAGGTGGAGGTGGAGGAACAGAAAAATTTGGAGCTTGAGAAATTCTAGGTGGATAAGATCTCGGACGAGAAGTTGACGTTTGTTCCATGTCGTTTATTCTAACACTAATATTTTTAATTTGATCGGAAAGATTTGATATCTGCTGTAGAACTCTACTCTGGAAATTATCAGAAGAATTTACAGAACTTGGGGGAATAACTGAAGGATGATTTGAAGGATGATTTGAAGTATCTTTAAAACATGAAACTAAATTTAACTCTTCTTCGGACTTTCTAACTGCTGTCATTAATTCTGAAAATGAAACATCAGAATCGAGAATATGCCGCGTGTTGCTCTTAACTAATGAATTGTGAAGCCCATGCCAAAATTTATCTTTAAGAATTTTATCAGATGAAGATTCAGTTAAAATACCGGATGAAATTAATTTTAATACAATATGTTGAACTCTACATGCCCACGATGAAATTGATTCAGAATCAGTTTGTTTAGAAATATGTAGTTTATTGAGTAAAAATTCTGCAGAAATAATATCGCCAAATAATGGATCCAGGTGACTGAATAATTCGTCTAAAGACTGTGGATTTAGACCAACAAGAAAATCTGCTGCAGTACCCCTAGATGCCCTACGAACAGTATTAATTATAACAGGTATAGAATATGTCCCTTCCCTCTGCAAACCGAGAATTTCCAATCGCCACTGGTTATATGACACATCACCCCTATTGCCATCCCCAGAAAAAGTAGACAATCTAGGTGTTGAAAAAGCAGATGTCACATATGTTGGAGAATATGAAGTATAAGGCCAAGGTGGATTTGAATAAACAGGCTGAAATGATGGAGGAATACTATATGAATTAACATTAGTGACCGTAGAACTGGAAGGAATAGAATGAGGTTGAAGAATCGGTCGTGGAGTGAAACTGTAATTACCAGGAATGTATCTGTGTGGTGGAGCTGCACTAGTAACTGGCGAAGAATGATTGGGTCTTACTGATGGATCATAACCAAGAACATCATGACAAATTTCCTGTTGGTATTCGAGATTTAAAGTGGACATAATGCCTTTAATTTCGTTGATGACTTCCCTAGTTAAATTTGAATCCTGAGATTGAGCCATTCTAACAAGGTTGAAAATTGAAATAAGTTGGATACAAAATATTCCCCAAATTATCAAACTAGAAATCGGAACTTTAATAAAATAACAAAACATCTAAGTAAAATTATAAATAGTAAACAAACTATAAAGAACTATCACTATCAACTAACCAGAGAGAAATCAACCAAGCTATTTCCAATCAAGTCTAAGTCCATAAACTAAAATACTAATACCACAATGTTAACTAATTCGATCAATTAAAGCTATGTCCAAAAAAATATAAATAAACAAATCGAGAAGACAAGTTCAAACAACACAAGAAATCTGTAATATAAAACACCGACAAAAAAATATCTAACCCACAAGTCAAAAATGGTACACCTTATCTGGTTATGATAAAACAAATCTAAATACCAACTACAGATACCACAAATCATCAATTTAATTCAAAGTACGAATATTATAAACCAAATGTTACAATGTAAATATATAAACACCCAATAAATTTAAGACAATAGAAGTATTGAAAATAAGATATGTTACCTGCAAGTGTATGTGCAAAAGTTGTTAATTTATAGAACAATGGAAAATGTAAACAAATAAAAATGGCGGTCCTGTCATTAGGTCACTGTGTCAATGTCAGTAGGTCAATGTCACTATACCCTAACACTAAAGAGAACTTATTTAAAGGGCTAAACAAAATAAATTATTTGTACTACTATGTAATTAACTTATCTTAGTAAATATGTAAATTAGTTATATTATGATAGCGTTAAATGTATATATGTCACCTGTACTAGGCATCTACTTAATTATATATATGATAAATAGCAATAAATAAGTATGTTATAATATTATAAGAAAACTTTTGAATAATATTGTGTATTCAAGCGTCCCCAAATACACACACACACACACACAGTTAATGCCAATAAATAGACCTTATAATATTATAACAACCATTTCTAAAGTTACATCAATAGAATATAATATTAACCCCCACAAATCTTAATGACTTGGCCAAGTATAAAATAAAATAACTTACAGATTACAGCGCTGATTCCCGCGATATAACATCCAATAAATACACAAACACAAAACACAGATCACAAAGCACAAAACTGGAACAATGTCTCTTTAAACAACGTTGGGCGCCATTTTGTAGCAGGATCGATGGACGACAGACTATCCACTTTCCAGGTCGTGAGTTAACCATAAAGAGACAAGACAGGAACACAGCTATACAGTTTATTTACAAAACACGGAACACACAGGAACAAAACAGGCAATTATTTACAGAAAGAAGAATAAGTAGAAGAGCACTGAAATAATAATAAAACTAAATTAGCAAATATATATACAAAAGGATATAGCGCTTCTAATAACTAGATAACTAATAAGAGATATATTGCCTATTACAGGTAATAATAAAAGAATCAGAACTATTATACACATAATACATATAATAAGGAAATATATAAAAACGTACCCTGAGAAAGGTGCTCTTAATATATAAGGAAAAGGAAGAACTAGACGAGCAGGAAACCCATATACAAATTACGAAAATATCGAAACACTAAAAGATAAAACAAACACCAAATTAGACATACAGTTTGGAATCTAACTTAAATTATTACTTATGTATTTTTATTGTATTTACTTATTTATAATTTATGCCAGAATAAAACAGTATTTATATTAAATAGGAATTGTCATATTTAGTAATGTCAAGTCAAGTTAAACAAATATAAACCTACCTGAGTTAGTGCAATCGGTGCATCCAAGATGGAGAAAGAAGAAAAAGTGACTAAAGGTGAAACAGGATGTTAGGACAGTAGCTAAGTAACAGAACACTACTCACCATCTTTAAATAGCAACTTTAAACTATACACCTAAGCAATTATAACAACTGGAAATGCAAGACTACATGTACCTGGATATACCGGACAATAGAAACTGACTAAAAGATTTAAAGGGATTAGAACACCTAAAAATAATTAAAGGGGCTATTACACCCTACTACATAAACATCACAAAGGGGCAAACAAAAAACTAAAAACATGGCGGCTGTTAGAGGAATGCGAACTCACGTGACTACAATATGACATCACTGCACGAGCTAATGTCAAGGTTGGGTTCAGCAGGGTAATTACTATTACTGCCGTAACATCACGGTTTCTTCGTAATTTTGTCTGAGACTGTGTTTCATGAAAATCGAACCGAAAGTGGTGGACAAAATGGCCGCCCCTCGTTCTCAAATATTGTCAAAATATTGTGTATCATGGTGGTACAATCTGATTTTGATAAAATTTGAAATGTATGTTTATAACCTTAAGATATTGGTTCCTTTCGATATTTGATTGAACAAAAAGATACGTTTTTAGCTTGTGGTCCCTGTAGAGATGAAAATATTTATCCGATATTAAAATAACGTGTGAATATATCACTGTTACATACTAAGATCTTTGTGATATCTATATGATCGTATCGGTTTATTCTATTAGTTGATATAATTTTTAAACAAATAACAAATATGATTCATTTGAATAAATTATTTGTTTCGAAGGCTATATACAGTTTTTGACAAAATTACGTCATTTCCGGTGATATTGAAAATGTTAAATTGGTTTGATCTTGTTAAAATTGACATTACGCATCAAATCGTGTCACTTTTATGAAAATCCAATAATAATTGACCCGTTTACAGGCAAAAAAACCATAAAAAGTGACTCAGGCAAAAATGCCTATTTCTCGGTAACTTCTCATATTACAAACTAATTTTCACATACATTCTCTTCGTATGGCTTATTGCTACATGTTTATGAAAGTTGCGAAGAAATATTTTAAAACAGGAAAAGTCCGAACGGGTTGTGAATAGCTCATTTTTCATCTTTTTTCGCCTTCAAATTGAAATGACCAGAAAATGATATGAAATTAAAAAAATGAGCCAGATGTTTTGTGTGCACACCATTTCAGCCATACCAAATTTGAAAAACTGTCAATATCGAACTGCGGAGCATATGAACTTTGTTTTATACAAATGGAACAATAAATAATTATTCTAGGATTTAAAAACTAAAATAGCCAATGGCCGTCAAGGAAAAAACGGTGTCAAAAAATGTTCCCATTTTTGGTCAAATCAGATGACTTTTTAACCCAATGTAAAATACCACATAAAAATATTCATTAATAAAAAAAATTGTAAAAATTTAAATTTTATAAAATTTGGCGCCTAATATTTGCCAAAGATTTGCCAAAAATAAAAAATCCAAAGGACTGTAGCTATGTCTCCGGCTACATAAAAATGTATCAAATATTACAATCAAACAATTATTGTTAATATTACGGCAAAATTTCGAAAAACGACAACTTCGGTGATTTCGGGCGTTTCCCATTGTCACAGAACGTTCAAAAAAGCTTTAACTAAGTCAAACCCACTTTCCAAGTAAAACGAAGACACGGAATCGATCCGACAAGTAGTTTATGAGATATGCTCAAGTGGAAAAATAATAATAATAATAATCCGAACAAAAATAATAGTGTTTCACACAAGCTACACAGTGTGAAACCCTAATAATCTTAACAGAAATAATAACTTTGAGAAAAACAATAAGCTTTCATATTTAATACATATGAAAGCTTAATAATCTCATCAGAAACATGTAATACCTATGAAAGCTTAACTAGATCTGCCAAGCAGATATTAAAGCTTTCATATTCACGATAACTTCCTGTCACATGTCATGGGTCATATAAATAATCCGAATAAGAAAAATAATCATTAAAATCGATCACAATCAAGTGAAGTTAATGTGATTTTTCACTCATAAACAACTTTGTCGTCACGAAATTTGAAATAGGAGAGAGACGCATTGAACATACTATGCCCTATTGTATTTGTTTACAAGCCCGTAAATGTCGATATTTCACTAATTTTCACATTCCCGTCAAAATGGCGACCATCAGTTGACGTAAATCAAAATTCTGCTCTAAACGTCTTTATGCATTCCTTCAAGGATTCAAAAAATATAACTCTCATGTCTGTAAGTAAAATATCAAAAAAAGCCCAGTGAATTTTTTCACATTTCAAGATGGCGGCAATTCCGAATTGAGCTACAAACTCCATTTTTGTGTACGAATCAGTAGTCTCGTAGGTAGTATAGATAATTTAGAAAATTTCTAAGGACATCTTTGACGTCGCATTGGCAGGATCTACTTACATTCTAAATTTCATGCAAATAGTACAACGATTATAGAAGTTGTCAGGTTGGTCTCAACTTCCGGTTCGAAATCACAGCGACGAAGTTTCGAAAATCTGAAATTGCAGATATGAAGTAAAGGTCTTAGGATAATAAAACAAAAAATAATTAGTAAAATAGGTCAAATTGTCACAAAGTTACAGCATTTTAGGTCAAATGGATTCGTTCGTAAAATATATTTGATAAGGTTCGCACCCCACTTTCTTTTGTGTGTGGGGGGGGGGGGGCGGTAGATCAAAATTTCAGAAAGATCCTATGGATAGATTCTGAGAAATCCGATTTGCAGAAAATACACACAAAAAAAAATAATAATAATAATACGGATACGGACGGACTGAAATTCTAAATTTCATAAAAATCTTACAACTATTTAAGAAGTTGTCAAGTTGGTCTCAATTTCCGGTTTGAAATCACAGCGACGAAGTTTCGAAATTCGAAATTGCTGATTTGAAGTAAATGTCTTAGGATAATCAAAGAATAAAGAATTGGTCAAATAGTCACAAAGTTAGAGCATTGTAGGTCAAATGCATTCGTTCGTAAAAATCGGTGATTTTGGATTCGTAAAACGTTTTGAAAATATATTTAATCAAGGTTTCCACCCCATTTTGTGGAGGGTGGGGGGTAGGTCAAACTTTCAGAAAGATCCTATGGATAGATTCTGAGAAATCTGATTTGCAGAAAATACACACACACAAAAAATAATAATAATAACTAGATCTGCTAAGCGGATATTAAAGTTTCATATTCACGGTCAGTTTCTGTCGCATCTCATGAGTTATATATAAAGAATCTTAAAAAGGAAAAAGAATTAATGAAATCGGCCAAAAACTCACCGAGTTATAACGAGAAACAATTCTACCTTAATTAAAAACAGAGTTGTTATGTTTCAATATGATCAGTCAAATTGCTTATTGCTCCTAAGTGTACGTAGTAATTCTCAACATCAAACTTAGTCAAGGTAATGACCTAATGAATCTATATTTGGAATTTTGTCACTCTCACTTCATTATAACCAAAGTTATCGTGCCCCAAATTATCAACCAATCAGATTGCTTATCTCTGCTTACTGTTAAGTAGACAATTCTCATCTTCGCACTATATCGTGTCATTGACCTAATGAACGTCTTCACCAAGATTGAACATTCTGCCCCAATTACAAGGAGAGTTATTTTGTTTCAAATTCTCGACCAATCAAATTGCTCATCGCTCTGCTTATCCATTGCAGACAATGCTCATTGTCGAACGTATTCAAGGTATTGGTGTAATGAAAGTATACACTAAGTTTCATCACTCTGACTTAATTAGAACTGAAGTGTTGATGTAAGGTATTGATGTAATAAAACTATACACCGAGTTTCATCACTCTGACTTAATTAGAACTGAAGTGAAAGTGTCCGAAATCATCAACCAATCAAATTGCTTATCTCTGCGTACACTAAGCATAAAATGCTTATCTTCGAACTCCATCATGGCATTCACCTAATAATTAAGACCTACGCCAAGTTTGAACATTCTAGCCGAATAACACTGAGAGTTATTGTGTTTCAATGTCTCGACCAATCAATTTGCGTATCGCTCTGCTTATCCTGAGCAGAAAATGCTCATTGTCGAACTTAGTCAAGGTAGTGATTTAATGAAACTACACACCAAGTTTCATCACTATCACTTGATCAGAACTAATGTTATTGTGTGTCGAATCATCAACCAATCAAATTGCTCATCTCTGCTTACCCAACGCCGAAAATGCTGATATTCGAACTTCATCAAGACATTGACCTAATGAATGCCTATACCAAGTTTGAACATTGTACCCCAATTAGAAGAAGAGTTATTGTGTTCCAGAGTCATCAAGGTATTGGCCTAATAAACACCTACACCAAGTCTAGCTGAATTAGAAAGAGAGTTATTGTGTCCCAAACTAGATCATTTCGGGACTAACATATAGTTCGATTTTATTTCAATATTTCGCTTGCGCGTAGAGGTCTTTAGCAGTGGAAGAAAACCGGAGGAAATGAAGAAAACCCACAAACTTGGACAGGCGAACTTACTCCTTGTCAGGTACAACCGGAAATTCGAAAACACACTAGTTGACTCAATGACAGGCTTTATGATACAGCGCGCGCGTACTAACCATTCAGCCACCCAACTCCCCTTTGAAATCAGACACGTGCAATATGTCAAATAAGAAGAATAACAAGTCGCTCACATACAAAATGGTAAATTAATGAGCTTAGGTCCAAAGGTTGAGCTACTCTTTTAGAGTATTTAATTGTTTTAAAGAGAGGCGTTAAGTGTTGTTCATAGTTAAATGAAAGTTTAATTTTAAATAAGACGAACGTCTACCAATAAAATTAGGATTTAATAATATTAAAATAAAGTTTTAAATTAAGAATAATTAATTATTGGTCTGATGGCACTGCAATGTTTTGGTTTGACGGATGAAATGTACGATGGGTGTCCACACTAAGTGGCTAAGGCGTTGGCCTGTTAGCCAAGAGGTCGGGTGTTCGATCCCTGCATTGGCCAAGAAAGTTCATCTCGATTTTCTGGCGTGCCCCCCTCCCCCGTGTACACATTGGAGTGCACGTAAAAGATGCCTTAGCTGTTGGAATTCGATACTGTTGAATAAGCTCTATACGATGACTAAATGTGCAGATTGTAGCCACCCACACTGCATGTTTTGCTTAACAATGAAAGGGTGTCGTTTTCAATTATCGATCCTTTTATTCTTCTACTCCTGATATTTTGGACTGTTGATCGATGGTTTCATATAAAAGACTATCGATAAGACTCTTTGTAGAAGAAGTTCCCAAAAAATATTATGTTGACTTTAAGAGAAAAGGACCTTTAAAAATGCTCCAAATCGTAAAAATACGACTTTTTGGATTTTTGATCTCTTTTTCTTCTGCTATCCCTGATATTTAAAAAAAAATGATGCAATGATTTCACACAACAGGCTAGCTATTACACTCTTGACGAAAGTTTCACCGCCCTCCCTTCATTATAACCGAAGTTATCGTGCCCTAAAGAATCAACAAATCAGCATGCTTATCTCTGCTTACCCTAAGCAGAAAATGCTCATCTTTGAACTCAATCATGACATTGACCTAGTTTGAACATTCTAGCTTAATTAGAAGGAGAGTTATTGTGTTCCAAAGTCCCGGTCAAAGTCCCGGCCCTTCAAATTGCTTCCATTTTTTCATTTTCAATTCAAAATGGTGACCATCACGTGACCGAAATCAAAATTCTGATCCGATAGATTTTTAGGCATTCCTTCAAGGATACCGAAAATATAACTCCCGAGTCTGTAAGTAAAATAGCAAAAAAGCCTTATTGATTTTTCACTTTTAAAGATGGTGGCACTTCCGGTTCGATCCACAAACTACATATTTTGTGTACGAATCAGTAATAACTTTCGTCAAGGGGAGATAATTTAGAAAATTTATAATTATATTTTTTGAAGTCACATCGGTAAGATCTACTTATATACTAAATTTCATGAAAATCGTACAACTATTACAGAAGTTGTCAAATTGGTCTAAACTTCCGGTTCGAAATCACAGCAACGAATTTTCGAAATTCGAAAATGTGAAACTGCAGATGAAACTGATATTTTTCAATGTATTTAAAGAAAAAAGAATTAGTAAAATCGGTCAAAAAATAACAAAGTTATGGCTACGCATTGTCAGTTTTTTCGTTCGTAAAATTCGGTGATTTCGTATTCGTAAAACGTTTTGAAAATGTATTTAATCAACAGCCACCACCCATTTTGGGCGGGGGGATAGGTAAAAGTTTCAGAAAGATCCTATGGTTAGATTCTTAGAAATCCGATTTGTGGATAAAACACAAAAAAAACTAGATCTGCTGTTGTCCCATGCAGATATAAAAGCTTTCATATTCATCGTCAGGTGTCATCGATTATATCAAGTATCTCAAATAAAAGGATAAGAATAACAAATTATCAAAATTGGTCAAAAACTCGCGAAGTTACAAGTCTAAATATAGTATGAAACATTACATAATCTGAAAACTAAAGGGAAATAACTGATAATTGTGTTGCTGTAATCGGGAGGCAGACCACCATTAAATTTCACCATCTCGGTACCCACAAATTGTAGTTCGTCTATTTATAGCAGTTCTCTCTCTGTCTCTTTTCGCCCCTTTTGCATGCCCATTTTTGTTGATTTTTTGGCCTAGAATGGACTAAGAGGGTTTGAATTAATATTTTCTGCCAGGTTTTGGTAAATATTCATGATTTTGAGGCGGAAGGATAACGGCGTTATGAGGTTGGCTTCGGTGATATGTACGGCAACTAGATACATGTTTTGCGTATGCTTCTTCAAGTTCGTGTATCCCAAAATTTTGGTGGTCAACCTCATAAAAATTTTAGTGCAAAGAAATGGCCATTTGTTCTTCTGTCTGTAGTGAAAAGCATTTCGCCCAACGAAAATTTGGGGAAAAGTTGGAGGTGGGCAAAGAGTCCAGAATTAACATTGAAGTCAATGGGGAAATTAATGATGGTCTGCCTCCATCGGGATGACTTCTGAAAACTAAAGGGAAATAACTGATAATTGTGTTGCTGTAATCGGGATGACTTCCCACTTCAAAACAGAAAAATGAAATGAAAATGGTAAGAAAACATCGAAAAATTAAATGAGATAACTTTGAACAAAACTAAAACTTTTTGAATCAGGTTTAACTCAACTGTTTGAATACTTACTTTAAATATGTAAATTTGGAAAATTATAAAGACATAATTATCAAAATCGGTCAAAAACTCACAAAGTTACAAATTTAAAGGTAGTGAGAAACATTGCACCCGGGCAAAAAAATAAATTTTAAACTAAAGGGAAATAACTGAAACTAAATTAGAGATATGTTATATAATTATGGTTTCCAATATGTTTGGTTATAAGTAGGAAATCGTGACAACTTCTGAAGCATGTTTTAAACAAAGGGTCATAGACTGCAATATACAAGAATGACACTCTGCAATAAAGCAAGATTTCTATGCAGAAATTAAATAATTGCTAGAACCAGATATTAATCCACTATAATAAATAAGCAACATAGAGAAAATGAAATGAAATTGAATGGGGTTTAACGTCCTACTGTTCTGCTCCTAAAGTGGGCTAATGAAGACGGGCATACGCCATAAAGTGTGCAATGAGGGAAATTTTACCCGGGCATCGGCGTTACGGCCTACGAGGTTGGACAGGCGACAATACTCCTTGTCACGTACAACCAAGAAATCGAAACAACGCCAGTTGACTCAATGACAGACGTTATGATACAGAGCGCACGTGCTAACCATTCAGCCTCGCAACCTCACTAAAATCGGTAAATTGCTAACCTACAGCGAGAAACATTTCAACCTGGCCAAATTTTCTATTTTAACAGTTTAATTTGACGGTACCTTTAATTATCAACCGAATATTACAAAACTTTTAAGAATAAGCTCGCCCTGACCAGCTTAATCGTTCGCAATAAACGTTTGCCCCTTAAAATCGGCAAAATGCTGACTTTAACGTGAGAAACATTACAACCGGGCGAAGTTTTCTTTTTATTTAAAAACTTCCCTTGCGCATACGGGTCTTTAGCCGTGGGAGGAAACCGACGGACACGGAGAAAACCCACGAGATTGGACACCATACTCCATGTCACGTGCAACCTGGAAATCGAAACGACGCCCGTTGATTCAATGACAGACGTTACGATACAGCGCGCACATGCTAACCATTTAGCCATTCAGCCTCCCTGAATTCGGAAAATTGCTGACTTATAGCATGAAACATTTCAACCGGGCGAAATTTTCTGTTTTATCAGTTTAATGTACACGGTACTTTAATTACCTACCGATTATTACAAAACTTTTGAAAATAAGCTTCAACTGACCAGCTTAATCGTATGCAATAAACGTTTGGCCTGAATTGAAAGTTCTACACCGAGTAAGTGAGGCAGAACGGAGGGCCTGACAAGGACAGCTGTCTAGTCGTTCAGATGGGACGAAAAACTAAGGTCGCGTGTACACATTGGGGTGCACGTAAAATATCCCTAAGCAGTTGGAATTCGATACTGTTGAATAAGCTCTATACGATGACTAAATGTGCAGATTGTAGTCACCCACACTGCATGTTTCGCTTAACAATGAAAGGGTGCCGTTTTCAATGTTCGATCCTTTTGTTCTTCTACTCCTGATATGTTGGACTGTTGATCGATGGTTTCATATAAAAGACTACTGATAAGACTCTTTGTAGGAGAATATCATGTTTAGTTTAGAGAAAAAGAGCTCTAAAAATGCTCCAAATCGTAAAAATACGACTTTTTGGATTTCGACCTCTTTTTTTCGGCTACCCTGGACATTTAAAAAAACTGATACAACTATTTCACACAACAGGCTAGCTATTAGACTCTCGATTGACAAGAGTTTCATCGCCCTCCATTCATTATAACCAAAGTTAACGTGCCCTAAAGAATCAACAAATCAGCTTGCTTATCTCTGCTTACCCTAGACAGAAAATGCTAATCTCTGAACTCAATTCTGACAATGACCTACACCAAGACTGAACATTCTAGCTCAATTAGCAGGAGAGTTATTGTGCTCCAAAGTCTCGGCCCTTCAAATTGCTATTACTTTTCATATTCACTTCAAAATGGCGACCATCAGCTGACCTAAATCAAAATTCTGCTCTAAACGTTTTTTAGGTTTTCCTTCAAGGATTCAGAAAATGTAACTCCCATGTCTGTAAGTGCAATATCGCAAAAGTTCTATTGTTTTTTCACGTTTCAAGATGGTGGCACTTCCGGTTCGATCGACAAACTCCATGTGTTGTGTACGAATCAGTAATTACTTGTCTAGTATGGAATATAAAAATTAGGTCATTCTGACCTTTATTTCGACGATTTTTTTGAAAAATTTGATTCTTAATTTCACCAAAGGGAGATAATTTAGAAAAATTTTAGAAGTCATTTTTCAAGTCGCATCAGTAATGTCTATTTACATGCTAAATTTCATGTAAATCGTACAACTATTAAAGAAGTTGTCAAGTTGTTCTCAACTTCCGGTTCGAAATCACAGCGACGAATTTTCGAATATTACAAAACTTTTAAAAATAAGCTCCCCCTGACCAGCATAATCGTTCGCAATAAACGTTTGCCCCTTAAAATCGTCAAATTGTTGACTTTAAAGTGAGAAACATTACAACCGGGCGAAATTTTCTGTTTTATCAATTTTTCAGTACCTTTGATTACCAACCGATTATTACAAAACTGTTAAAATAGAAGAGAAAGAGAGAAATGCGGCTTAACGTCCATTCGACACAAACGAGGTCATTTCGGGACTAACATATGTCTTTTACTTCTATTTAAAAACTTCCCTTGCGCGTACGGGTCTTTAGTCGTGGGAGGAAACCGAAGGACACGGAGAAAACCCACGAGGTTGGACACCATACTCCATGTCACGTGCAACCTGGAAATCGAAACGACGCCGGTTGACTCAATGACAGACGTTACGATACAGCGCGCTGTAAATGACCAGAACCAACCGTTGGTTTTACTATGTAATCAGAAATACAAGAAGTAAAATTGCTTGACCCTAGATCACCCTCACCCTCCTGCCAAACATAACATGAGACCTCCCCTGAACCGAGATCATAAATAGTGTAGTTGTGACATGCAAGTTTTATCTTGTAATACATAGGACTGGGCAATAAGCTCCGAGCTAACAAAACAGCCTGGAGATCTACGATAACCACTCTACACCTGCCTTCTAATGCATTGACATGGATGGTAGACAAGAGTGCGATTTCGTCTTGAATCAACCCCACCCCCTTCCCGGTTGTTAGTTCAGAAGTGATGTGTGAATCAACATTATTTGCTACAAAAAAACTTGTTTTTTGATTCCAGTCCATCGTCCAGAATGCGTCGAATACATTTTGCCTATCTTTCTCTGTGAATTCATTACATTTGGTTGTCTTATTTTTGATGCAAGGATGTTGACATTCGCATGGTCCAAGACGTCTCGGTTCCTTTGTGACCGAATAAGTATATTTCCCGCCGTTTTCTTTAAACTCATGTATTTATGGCCTGGCTAAAAAATTTAACTTTCTCTGATTTGACTTTTCATGCTCCCTTATATCAGCGGAAACATGGACCCTTTTATTTATATTTGTTGCATTATCAGATGAATCAGATACCTCTGAATCACTTGACTGCAAAGGGGGCACACCTTTCTTTTTAACAGGAGGAACCCACTCTGGATCTTCGACCTCGGAAATGTCTGAATCTTCTGTTCATTGAATGTGGTCTGTGACGTTGATGGGACCAGATCTTTGTTAAGTACATGTCCCTTTTCGTGAAAGTGCCCAGGATGGATTTGCGTTCTGTTATCGTTTTGGGCAAGCTGCTCCCCCAAATAAAGTCCGCGGGGAAATTTTGTTGGCTTCCATACTTTAAGAAATCAAAATAACCTGAAATGATCAAAGCAGTAATAGGTCAGTAGGGCAATAGGGATATCAAAACCACTTAACTCGAAACAAAGGCGTACACCCATTAAATATTACTATATTTAATACACATTATAAACAATGTTTCATTTTCTGTAGAATATTAAGTTTATATAACTTGGTGTTATATTAAATAGGTGACTCACTTTAGTATATCACCCTCAAGTATGCATCTCGTGAAATTTATATTCAGGGTTCGAATAAAGTTCAAACAATTTTTAACGTATAAATTCTATTAATTATTTACTTGAAATTCATATGAAAATGTTTTAATTTATTGAATACTTACATTTATTATCATTGATGTTGATAAGGGAGCTGGGGCACTTTATACCAGATAAAGTTACAAGAAGTTTGAAGTTTTTAAAAACATGAAGACTGTAAATCATTATCTTTTTATATAAAGGGCTTAAAGACAGTTTACCTTTTATTTAAAAAAAAAAACCCCAACAACTTTTAAGTTAGATGTTTTTTTTCGATATTTAACAGGTAACCAGTGTAAATTATATAAAACAGGAGTTATGTGGTCACTAGGGTTGGGACAATAATGCACTTTTTCGCATGCCACTGTTCTGCAGGGGTATATCTTAGGCCAAATTGAATGAAAAATACAAAAATTGAAGAATTATTTGTATCCGACAATTTTTTCGGTCGGAATGGGGCACATTTTCAAAATGGCCGCCAAAATATGTATAAATTCATATTTTTAAGCTTTTATTTCTCATTAATGCAATTTATTTTCAAGTAGAGATCATTAATGGGATTTTTAACGGTATTTATCTTGTAAGACGTTACACGAAGCTTTTCTCTAGCCCCTCGAATCCAATATGCCGCCCAAATCCAAGATGGCGGCCATATATTGCAGGGATTTCCCGATATGTACAGAATAACGATAAACATGTTGTGTAATATATCGATTTATAGGATTTTGCTGATGCTCTTTCGATAAGTCACTATATTTTACATTTCAGCATACCTCTCCCTTTAAAATCCAAGATGGAGACCATATATTGCAAGGATCACCGGATATTTACAGTGTGGCGATAAACATGTCGTGTAAAATATCATTTTAGAGGTTTTTGCTAATGCTCTTTCAATAAAAGTCACTATTTTAACGACACCTAGTAAGTGTTAATTTTAACCTTATTTCAGTGTCACAGACTTACTTATATTCTGGAAGAACAACAGATATTATGGGGTTTCTGAGTTCTTGTACAGTAAAATTTTGGAATTGAAACCGCCCATTGTCAGACTTAACACGCTATTTCGATTGATATATGTAAGGTGCTGTATTTTATAGTTATCCATCCTCCATTATCCAATTTCAGATATTAGCTGCCGTTTATTTAGTTTCTTCAACGAAGTTATTGAAGAGCCAGTGACTGGACCAACATGTAGTATACACATATCCAAAAGTTTTTGCATTTTAGAAAATTTTAGCTGTTTCAATTTTTCCTTCTACTTTAACGCTAACTATTTGCGTATTTTGACAGTGGCCAAGAAATAAGTTTCTAATGTTTTCACACGGTTAACCATGTCACTACTTCTTGCCCATTTCCATTTCTTTCTGCGCTATATACATGCACACCGATATGAACATGGGACCTCAGTTTTTCGTCCCATCCGAACACTATATGTTATGCCTTGCCTTGCCAGGCCGTACGTCCTGCACCACTGCCGATGAGAAATCGCGCCAGAAAAGCAGGACGCAAACCGGTAGTCAAACAAATGACTAAAGTGGAAACAAATTTGAAAAATGCATAATTGCTACTAACTAAGTTATCTGATGTAAAATTTACTGATCTCAAGGGATAAATAGCGCAGAAATAAATGGAAATGGACAAGGGTAGTAACAAGGTTAACCGTGTAAAAAATAGAAGCTAATTGAATAATGGAGGATAACTATAAAATACAGCACCTTACATCAATCAAAATGGCGTGTCAAGTCTGACAATAAGCGGTTTCAATACTAAAATTGCATTGTTCCAGAAATCAGAAACTCCATAATATCTGTTGTTCTTCCAGAATATAAGCAAGTCTGTGACACTGAAACCTTGTTAAAATTAACACTTGCTAAGTGTCGTTAAAATAGTGACTTTTATTGAAAAGGCATCAGCAAAAACCTCTAAAATGATATTTTACACGACATGTTTATCGTCACACTGTAAATATCCGGCGATCCTTGCAATACATGGCCGCCAGCTTGGATTTAAAGGGGAAAGGTCTGCTGGAATGCAAAATAATAGTGACATATCGAAAGAGCATCAGCAAAATCCAATAAAATGATATATTACACATGTTTATCGTTATTCTGTAAATATAGGGAAATTCCTGCAATAAATGGCGGCCATATTGGATTCCAGGAGCTAAAGAAAAGCTTCTTGTGACGTCTTACAAGATTAATATCGTTAAAAATCCCATAAAATATAGTGACTTATCATCGAAAGAGCATCAGCAAAATCCTATAAATCGATATATTACACAACATGTTTATCGTTATTCTGTAAATATCGGGAAATCCCTGCAATAAATGGCGGCCGTCTTGGATTTTGGCCGCCATATTGGATTCCAGGAGCTAAAGAAAAGCTTCGTGTGACGTCGAAAGAGCATCAGCAAAATCCTATAAATCGATATATTACACAATATGTTTATCGTTATTCTGTAAATAGCGGGAAATCCCGGCAATAAATGGCGGCCATCTTGGATTTTGGCCACAATATTGGATTCCAGGAGCCAAAGAAAAGCTTCGTGTGACGTGTTACAAGATTAATATCGTTAAAAATCCCATTAATGATCTATACTTATGAAAATAAATTGCATTAATGAGAAGTAATAGCTTAAAAATACAATTTTTACATAATTTGGCGGCCATTTTGTAAATGTGATCCATTCCGACCGAAAAAATTGTCGGATACCAAAAATTCTTCAATTTTTGTATTTTTCAGTCAATTTGGCCTAAGAAACACCCCTGCAGATTTTTTTTCTTTTCTTTTTTTGATATTGGCCCAACATTTCTTAGTTAAACATGCATTATGCAAGAGCTAAATCTGCCAATTACAAGTCTTTCTCTAGGCCTGAAATGTTATCTAAATTATCAATTAGACATATATTAACTTATCCAGACCACAATGAAAACTCGATGTCTAGGCTAGTCTCCGATGTTGGCTGGATTAGATTCCATTGATAATTGAATTTAAAACGTAGATAATCGAGACTATGCTGTTTATATTAATGATTTTAGTAATGATGACCGAGGCTAAGCGAAAATTGCACCCGCTTCCTTCTCGGCTCATAGTGGATCAATTGACTGAAATTTTCAGCAAATCACCTTTACACTATCTAGTTTTTAACTATTATAGTGAGGTGTAAATTAAATATACAATTGGGTATCGTCAGAATACAATTGAAAGCTGAGACCATATTTTCTGACAATATCACTTACTGATGACGTAAAGAACAGAATCCTGAGGAACCCAAGATGACAAAACAGATTCAGACGACGAGGTACAATTAACTAAAATACAGTGTTTTCTACCAACAAGATAGCTTTTTTTTTAAAGTTTTAATGCAGAGCCACAAATACGTAATAGAATGGAAAGGTCCACCGTGTCGAAAGCAGCAGATAAATCTAATAAAATTAAAAATGTTTTCACTTTCCATCAAAATATCATTTGAAACCGCGCTTTGAACTGTTTCATACAAACAGTTATCATCTAGATGGGCCTTTATCTGAGAAGCAATTCATTTCTCCAATATTTTAAAATCGGATAGTATAGAGTTTGATTCTTTCGAATATGTACTTATTCCAAAAACGCGAGGACAAAAAATAATAATGCGAATAAAAACACTAGTTTTTAAAGTAGTAATATAAAAACTACGAACAATACGACCAAAAACAGTAGTAATAAGATTTATGAATTATAAAAGTTTAATAGTCTTAGCAGTAACAATAAGCTTTAATATGAATTATAAAAGCTTAATAATGATAATCTTAACAGGAATAATAAGCTTTCATTTTTAATATGAAAGCTTAATAATAATATTTATTTCAACTATACAAATATTGCACTGAAGTTTACGGTAATTACAGTACATAAATTTGGAGATTTTGTCATGTGATCAATTTACGTATACATGTATAAATACCGAAGATTACGAGATACTGCGGACTCAAATTTAAATCTTATCCTTATGTAGTGAATATGAAAATTATTTTAAAAATCAGTCCAGTACAAAGTCGACATAGGACAGATGCTAAATTGGGACGTCTAACATATTTTTGAAAATATCGAGGAATAATCAGCGCAAAGTTGACATCTGCGCACCAGTTTGATACGCGCACATTAGACTAGGCGCAACACGACAGCCCAGATGGTAATCTGTCTGAGCGGCGAAGAATGGGTCCATCATGCATGCTGTGTATAATTGTCTGTAGCATATACACGTTTTGTATTATACCATTGACACAGTAGCATGTATTAACAGAATTTGTAAGTTTACATGTCATGCACTGCAGTTAGTAACGAATGAAAACGCACATATTTCGAACATCATCTATATAAATTGTTGATCCCCACGTTCGCTGTTCCTGCAAAGGCTTCTCCCGAAATTAATCTTAAATCATAACTAAGAAAAAACAATTTACGAAAATGGTTTTGTTTGTAGTAAATAGAAAGGTAGAGTTAATGATATTTTGTTTTATTTTACATGAATTTATACGTGCAGCATCGGCGTAGAATGGAAGAACTGAGAAGAGAAGAGGACAGAAGAAGGCTGCAAGCGGAAAGAGATCGGCGAGAAGCCGAACGGTTTAGACTTTTATCTATGCGTCAAACAAAACAAGATTACACAGTATGTTTATTTCCTACTTAATGTGATTGTAAGTACATTGAGGTCCAGTGGCAAAACAGGGATGTCCTAGTTAGCGAGTCAGAATCTTACTCACTGTGCCACTGTGGCTCATAACTGACCAATAAGAAGGATGCATCGCCAGTAATAATATATTTTTTTCATACACAAAGGCATTCATAAAGAAGTACGGAATTATTAATTGGTTTATTAGGGTAAACATTTCAACGCCCGTTAATAATTATATATATCGATGTTACAGAGCTTTGCTATGAGAAACTGACATTTCTTCTTATGTAGAACAGAGCAGAGGACAGCTGTCTAGTCGTTCGGATGGGACGAAACACCGAGGTCTCGCTAACACGTAACAGATCTCTTGGCAGTTGGAATTCGATGTAAGAGTAGGCAGTAGCACCGCTGTCCGGGCCAAATTTTTCTCATAGCACACTGTGTGACGTATGCCCGTCTTCAATAGCCCAGTTTAGGAGCAGAACAGTAGGACGTTAAACCCATTTCATTTCCTTTCTTTTGTAGAAGCTCAGGTCAGATCCAGGGTTATTTACTTCATATGTATGAACTGAACAATGTCTAATTTACCCGGGTATCTAGGGTTGTAGAAGTGGAGACGTTGAATCCCCAATTAGAACAAAGTGTAAGGACCGGTGGGGCTTGGTGGGTGTTTGTAGAAGCCTGACATGATCGCGCCACATCCGGCTCAATAAATTTAACAATGACCAGTTCCTACATAGGAAATCAATAACCTTGGATTTGGCCCCGAGTTCACAAAGCATTCTCAGGCTTATGTTGAGAATTTGCTCAACTTGGAATCACAGTTTATGAGAAATTAATAATGGTGTATTTGATACATCAAAACAACAAACGTTTTCTAAATGGCTATACTTTAGTAAAACTAAGGTGATCAATTTTGAGTAAATTCTCAACTTATGTCTGATAATGCTTTGAGAACTCGGACTCGGGCCCAGACCTGAGCTTCTAAATAGGAGGATATATCAATCTCGCATAGCAAAACTGTGTAACCTCGATATATACAATTATTGATTCGCATAATAACATGCTATATACTCCCCACTTGGAAAGGGGTAAATATAACGGGAAATATTTGGTGGTGATGATGAATATGGGATGGTGTGTGCGTGTGTGTGTTTGGGTGTGTGTGTGTGTGTGTAGGGGTGGGGTGAGGGTATCCGCTTCGTCATTGCAGCTTTGGATGGGCCTTAAAAATAAAACAAATTACTCTTTATTCTGCAAGTTTATCATTGAATGTAGTGCACAAAATCATATAGCTTAAAACATCGGTTGAGATGTGTTCGGTTGTATTAGCTCGAGCTCTCGACTTACTATCTCGAGCGCTCGACTTACTATCTCGAGCGCTCAACTTACTATCTCGAGCGCTCGACTTACTATCTCCAGCGCTAGACCTTATATCTCAAGCGCTCGAGATACGAAGTCGAGCGCTCGAGATATTTATTTTTTGCGTGTCCTAAATCAGTCACCGTATTTATTGTTAATTTTAACTTTGCCAAGAACCCTTGGACCCGTGTGAGAAATAGTGAAAATTATTGTTCTAAATTATGATTGGCCAATAGTCCGATTAACTACCAATCGCTAACTGGGTTACAAAGGCATTACCCTTAACACAGATTGTCAAATTGGACCAAATATACTATTCAAAAAAAGTAGGGGATATTTGATTTTTAAGTGTTATTAAAGTCACCTAATGAAACTGAGGAAGAAACAAATGGCAAAATGAAATGAAGTTCACATTCATCGATTTATTCCAAATGATCGTTAGACTAAGTAAGGCACAGACTGACCATTATCAGGGTAAAATGATACCCGGGGTCAAACAGCAAAGTTACCACAGCATCACAACAAAGTCAGTAACGGGTAAATCCTCCTCTGTTTGCCAAACAAGCATTGATCAGACGTGGCATACTCCTAATGAGACGTCTAAGGTCATTTTGGTCCAGATTGTCCCATTCCTGTTGCAACGCAGCAGCAAGTTCTTGGACATTGACAGGACGTTGTTGACGTTGACGTAACCTCTGTCCAAGCATGTCCCAGGCATGGGGGGGGGGGAGAAGTCTGTGACATCTTGCGTTGTCATCCTGGAAGATGAAACGGCGGCCATGACGTCGTGCGAACGGCACAACATGGACTGCCAAGATGTTGTCCCGGTAGTACTGGCCTGTAACACGCCCTGCAACAACATGTAAAGCCGTTCTTCCAGCAACAGTGATGCCTCCCCACACCCAAATCGATCATGTCTGATGAAGTTAACGTCTTGGAAGCGCTCGTTTCGACGACGCCACACCCTCCTACGCCTGTCCAAAAAATCAACAGTGAACCTTGACTCATCTGAAAACATCATATTGCTCCAGCGTCGATTATCCCAGTGTTGACGATCCCTACACCAACGACGTCTTGCCTGAATGTGATGATCTCTCAAACAAGGGATCACGCGAGGACGTCGGGCGCGAAGGTGACCCCTGTGCAGTCGATTCCGAATCGTCTGGCCACCCACTCTCACACCAGTGTCTGTTTGAAGACGAGCGCTGATTTGATTTGCTGAGATGACACGATTTCTCAAGGCCAAGGTACGGATAAATCGATCCTGGGCTTGAATTGTCGCCCTTGGTCGACCTGAGCGTGGTCTGTCCTGTACAGATTGTGTATCACGGTATCTGGACCATAGCCTGCTTATGACAGACTGAGAAACATAAATCGTTCGCGCCACAACCGCCTGTGTTGAGCCGATCTGTAGCATGCCAAGGGCACGTAACCTTTCATTTTGGGTAAGCCGACGCATATCAAAATTTGTTTTCTGGTCACTAAAACAATTAAACTGATGTTTCCACCCTGGAATTCAATGCCACAATGACTGTAACATTCAAAGTCAGAGTCGTGCAAATCTTGGGTTGGACCCCCATGATGATCCCAAGGATCACCTGCATTCCATGCGGTAGCTATTGGTGCGTTTGGGCGTCACATGTAACTGGAAATGTTTCTTCTGTTAGGTTCTATAGTGACTTTTTTCGTAGTCATTTGCATATTTTATTATTATGCCCCCAAAATGAAATATCCCCTACTTTTTTTGAATAGTATATGTTGACATAACGTTACGTCATGGCTCACGATTTTGGTATACCCAATTAACAGTACATGGCAGAATATTGCCGTAAAACTAACTGCGTGACAAACAAGGCTATCAACATTGACATAATGTAAGTAATACTGTATGGAAACGAACAGACTTTCACCGTTTTTAATACCTTAAATCAAAGTCCAAAGTATTAGGGAAGACCCCCGATTAAACGAAGGGTTGACATGTTGATGTACTGAAGTGATAGATTTGATTGAATGGGAAGAATAGACACACTCCCTCAAAAGTTCAAGTATCAGACGCCAATCCAGCAATGGCCAGTGAGGGTCTTTTCGGGCCATTGCTTCAAGAAAATGATATGATAACAATAAATGTAAATATATTATTTTCAGCCTTCACCTGATGTAAGAGTTATTCGTCCAACTTGTGAGTATTATTTTTTTCACGGACTTCCTATTACCCTACAACACAAGTTCTTGTGTTAATCTACACAAGTTTGTATTGTTTTGCATTGCATTGATACAAATTTACCTGTGTAGATTTTTAAAATCAGGCACCTTGTTTTTTCATGCCATTAAAGATACATTAAGGGCGATTTCTTTTAGAGAGATGTTCATTCTTGTAATTTTTTACTAGAAATGGGACTCCATCTTGATCGTCTCCGAGAATGGCCGATCGTTTGATTGACAGGCGTTAACTCCACCTAATAATCTTGATTATCGAGTAACGTTTTCAATGGCTGTGGTACCGTTAGACTATTCGGTTTGAGACGGGGTTGCAATTCAATTCGTATCACATTTATTTTTTTTAATAATAAGACTTTTAATATATAGTTAAGAAGAAAAAGTTTGAAAGGAATGGGCCAAATCAATGTGGGAGCATTGTACATAATTATAGTCGACTTCTTGTTAGTCTGTGTATACTCTTGGACTGTAACTGGTAGGCCTAAGTGACTCCCGAAGCAGATCCTAGATAATACCGTATGATTGCCGACTCATGTGTACTCGACGTTATGTTGCGAAACGCGTGAAACGGCGAGAAAGGCGGTTGATGACTTCCGGTCGTCTGTTCTCGCTGTTTGTTTACTATAGGCCCAGTAGCTATATTTTTTATTCTTGTAGTTTTCAATATGGCATCATCTGGTCAAATGGAAACAAAAAACAGAAGCAATGTTCGAGATATGAATAGAAATTAATATCTTATAATTTTGTTATTGATATTATTTTGTATTATAAGTATTGCACGTCATGAACATCTCGACACGTGTGTAGCCCAGTGAAGGCAACTTTTGACAGCCCTGACCTACTTTTAAAAATCGGCAAAAAAGTGTTTTCAATTCATTAATTTTTGTATGTCCAACTTGCAAAATTCTTTATTTTGGAAAGAAAATAATGTTAAAAGTAAAATTAATGTCGATATAGTGTATAATTTTCATACGCCCACATTTTCATGTGGACGTATATTGTCGTCGCCCCTGTTCGTCCGCCCGTGCGTCCATCCACAATTATTTGTGGACACCCTACAGGTCACAATTCTTATCCGATTTTGAAGAAACTGGAAATATAGGTTTTATCTCTAAAAGAGCTTGACTCCTTTCGATATACCTTTGCTAGACCGGAAGCTAGACCGGAAGTAAACAAGGCACTCTGCCCAAATAATATGCGCAAGAACCAGAAGGCAACATCACGCTAGGTGCTAAAGCCGAGTTGGCAACCATACGGTATTATCTATGAGCAGACAAAAATGAAATGAAATGGGGTTTAACGTCCTACTCTTTTGCACCTAACCTGGGCTAATGGAAGACGGGCATATGCCATACAATGTGCAATGAGGGAAATTTTGCCCGGGCAGCGGCGCTACGGCCTACTCTTATATCGAATTCCAACTGCCAAGGTATCTTTTACGTGCACGCCAATGTGTACACGGGACCTCGGTTTTTCGTTCCATCCGAACGACTAGGCAGCTGTCCTTGTCAGGCCCTCCTTCTGCATCACTGACAAGGGGAAATCACGCCGGAAAATCTAGATGAACTTTCTCGACCAATGCAGGGATCGAACACCCGACCTCCAGGCTAACGGACCAGCGCCTTATCCACTTAGCCACCGTGACCCCCGATGAACAATCGGAAACAGTTATCCAATGGGGATGCAATTCAACTGGGGTGATGTTAGCTGCGGTGTTTATGGATTTCCATAATTTTACTGTAAACGCATGTGACAAAAGAGCGTATAATACCGACATGCAAACTCTCATTTTAACCACATTTAAACATAATACCAAGACCGTAAATTCAACTTTCAATCAAATTGACTGACATGTGGCCTCGTTTCTTGCGCTCTGCCATTTAGCCTAAATCAGCACTGCCTTTTATGGAAAATGTTCGGGAGTATGACGTCAACGTAACGGTTAATCTCCACTTACGACGCCATTTAAAGATTTAATCAGTCAATGAAATCTCGTTTAAAGTCAAGCCGAATCAAAGCCATCCGTGGACTTACATAGTTGATTTTTGGCTTGCTGTGTAAATAAAGATCTAATTTATATCTACATCTATGGCATGTGAGGCCCAAAAGGAAGACCGACAATAGGCAGATTTAGATCTTGCATAATGTATGTTTAACACAAGTAGTGTACCATTAACTCCATACACAGTCTAAATTTGGAAGTCCACAAGTTGAAGAAAAATAATCAGGCAATGAAGTAAAAGTCTTAATTTACATGCTGTCCTTCACGGGAATGGTGTGAGTAATAATTAATCAACTGGTTCATTAAAATGATGATTCGTGATCATTTAAAAAATGTAAAACAGTGTAAAATCCTTGAAACCATATCGATTTCGAATAAATGACGGTAGACCAAACTGTTTATTTTCTCGTATTTTTACTCAGACAATTGGCAGTCAAACTTGTATGTCAATTGGTGTTAAATTGTCTGTATAGTTAAAATGTCGAGTTGTTTTTTTGTTGGTCGAATAAACTAATAGACCCAAAGTTTAACGATGTAATTAACTCAGCTTTCATGATTAGATACTTATTTGATAGATAGATAGACAGATACATAGATAGACAATAAAAGATATAGAATCAAAAAGTCTTTACTAATAGTTTCATGTGCGATGCACACTCCTCGGAAGACAATTATAAAATGAAATTTGAATACAAAACATAGTTACGTTAATGACGTCAACAAGGCAACAAGACAACAAAAACCGTTAACTGATGTCGAAAGGACACATGTGGTAAAAGCTATCACTTAAAGTTTTGTAATAAATGTTTATGAACATGCCTACAGGTTGTTACAAGTTCATTTCTTCTGTTAAGGGTAGAAAGTTTCGGTTTACAAATTATGAAATATTTTTCCAATAGGCATAAGTTGCATCTACTTAATTCTGTGCTGTTTATCATCTTGGGGTTTCTAAAAGAAAAGGTATGGTTGTTGAATCTTGTTTTAAAGGGACCCTCTGTTAGACCTACATACGTTTCATCTTGTTTGTTCTTAGCAGAGACTGTAGCTTGATATATTACGGATTCGGTTAAACATTTATTTTGTAAGGGGCAATCTTGGCGCGTTATAACAATTACATAATTTATTATTTGGATGAGATTCACTTTTATTCAGGATCGATTTATTGTGATTATTGATACTTTGTTGGATATTACTCATTGTGCAGTAGCTTATTTTAACGGTGTTCCTGTTGAACAGTTTATGAAGTTTGTTGGTAGCTGGAAATTCTTCATCTAATAATTTTAGGAACAATTTCCCAACATTTGTCTGCTTGTTTTTGCTATATGGAGGGTTAAACCAAATGATGTTTCTCTGTCTTTTTCGGGAGTCGGCTTGTTTGCTGCAGTTCAGTGGTACACTCGGGGAGTAGGAGAGTTTGTGTGTATATCCGCTTTTATCCAATGCTGTTTGATATAGGGGGGTAGCCTTGTCAAATGTTTTTCGATCACTTGATATTTCACTTAAACGTTTGTTTATGGTCTCAGGAATATTTTTGAGTATACTTGTGGGATGGTCAGACTTTTTGTTCACATATAGGGGGTATTATTCGGCTTGTTGAATGGGGAATGTATACCATTTGCAAGATTCAATGTTACATCCAAGAAGTTCACTATGGTTTTGTTTGCTTCAATGGTTATTTTTAATCCGTGTTTATGAAATATGGAGCAGAGGTCTTTCTTTATTAGTTCAACCTGTCTTGGTGGTGCTTTAGTGATGCCTAGGCCATCATCTCTGTGAAATCGAAAAATATTCCCATGCTTCTCTGTAATTTCATTTAGAAGATATAGACCAACAAGTTCACATACTTCAGCCCCGTCATGGCTACCCATGGTAATGTCAAACAAATTTGGCGACTGTGTTTTTCCCCATGGTTCGTCACAATTATATAAAACAAGATAGATATATACTGACATTGGTAATAAGTATTTGTAGTTTTGATAATGGAACATTTTTTAAACGCGAATTCTTTGAGGAAAGTATATAATGCCTTTATATTTATTTGTTTATTTCTACTTTTATTATGGCTTGTTCTTAATGTAACTGGAACCAACGTTAATGTGGTTTCCAGTGCCCTGTTACGCTTTTCATGTTTTATGAAAATCGTTAGTTTTTGACAAAAATGGAGATTATTTACTATTAAACTTGTCGAGTGCCACCCATTTTTCTGGTGTTTTCCAGGGGATCACACCCTATGTGTGTGGGGGTTAGGGGTTTTCCAGTGTTTTCCAGAGGATCAGGATCAGGGTCGCCTATTTAGTTTGTTTTCTGGCATTTAGTGTGTTTACCGGTATTCAGTATAACATGGTGTTTTCCGGTAAAGCCCCTGATCACTAAGCAAACGTTTTCTTAACTTATAATTTGGCATATTCACCGTTGGATCTGAAAGGCAATTCTGTTTCATAAAGGTTATCTTTTAGCGTTATTGAATCGTTCAATATTCTAAGAAATCTCTTGTCTTCTAATGACATGTGCTGTTTTTCATCAGTAAGTCTTTCTCCAAATTCTAAATTGAAATATCCACGAACTCGGTCTTTTGAATTATTATCTACTGCACATAATTAACACCGACTATCCTGGTAATCCATAATACAGCATAAAGTTCACCATTTTTTCTGTTATGATTTCAAGGAGCGTAGTAGCGACTGGAACATTAATTCCGATTATCATCATAACCAGGTTATGGAACGTCAAGATCACAAATTCTCTTTCTCATATTAATAACAATATTACAGACATGATCATTTAGTACTAAACAGTAAATGAATGTCAAAAATAACATAAACATAGAACGGTTTACAAACTTTACTGGAAGGTTATCTTTTTTTTGGTTTAATTTAAACGTTTTTTAGATTAGGAAAACGGAACGTTTTAAAAACCGAAATCCAATACAATTAATATAACTTCACAAAACGTATTACGTTCAAAGAGTCATAAGTCAAAACTCTACAAAAAATATGTTAGGAAATTAATAATTATGTGTTCTCTGTTAATTTTTGGATTGTGGAGGGGGACATCAGCCTCACTTAAATGAATACATCATTTTATTACATCAAGTTAATCACCCCATCAACTTATCATTATCCAATTATCAACCCAAATTATCAACTAATTTTACAAAATGTAAAAATAAAATGTAAATAAAGAAAAAAAAAAAAAAAAAAAATAGAAGCCATTTGGAAAAAAAATATAATTATAAATTTTAAATTATTTCCCAATTCTGACAAAAAATTAAACTTTTGAAATTTGAAGCTTAAAATTTTGTCGACAATCTTAAGACGGCGTAACGCTGGGGGTGGGGGTGGTTGGGTTCTGTTACGAGCGCGTACATCACATAATTACGGAGTGTGGAATGTGAAATAGATTCAATTTTGTTTGTCATTCTTTTTTTTTAAAGAGAACTAAATATAATTTATTAAGGAAGTGTAGGTCAACGTTTTTATACGCCCACATTTTTATGTGGACGTATATTGTCGTCGCCCCTGTCCGTCCGTCCGTCCGTCCGTCCACATTTTTTTGTGAACAGTCTACAGGTCACAATTTTTATCCGATTTCAATTAAACTTAAAATATAGGTTTATCACCATAAGATCTCGGTTCCTTTCGATATTGGCATGTATCGGACTGTAACTTCATGGGTTATGGCCCCTGATTGTACGAAAAATCACGTTTTTTAGCTTGTGAACAGCGTAGAGGTCACAATTTTGAACCGATTTGGATGAAACTTGACATGTGTGTTTATAACCCAAAGATCTTGGTTACTTTCGATATTTGCGCCCATCGGATCGTAACTTCCTGAATTATGGCCCCTGATTGTCCGAAAAATTGCCCTTTTTAGCTTGTGGTCCCTCTGAAGGTCAAAATTGTTATCGGATTTAACAAATCGTTTGATTATATCACCGTTCCATGGTTACGAAGGTTGAGTTCGAATTTCATGAAAATCGGACCAAAATTGACGGACAAAATGGCCGCCGTTTGTACGCGAATAGTGTGAAAATATGTTATATCAAGGTTGTGGACCTTATAGAGGTCACAATTTTGAACCAATTTTGATGAAACTTGACATGTATGTCTATAACCCAAAGATCTTGGTTCCTTTCGATATTTGCACCCATCGGATCGTAACTTCCTCAATTATGGCCCCTGATTGTCCAAAAAATCGCCCTTTTTAGCTCGTGGTCCCTCTGGAGGTCAAAATTGTTATCCGATTTAAAAAAACCGTTTGATTATATCACGATTCCATGGTTATGAAGGTTGAGTTTGAATTTGGGAAAATCGGACCAAAATTGACGGACAAAATGGCCGCCGTTTGTATACGAATAGTGTGAAAATATGTTATATAAAGGTTGTGGACCTTATAGAGGTCATAATTTTGAACCGATTTTGATGAAACTTGACATGTATGTTTATAACCCAAAGATCTTGGTTCCTTTCGATATTTGCACCCATTGGATCATAACTTCCTGAATTATGTCCCCGGATTGTCCAAAAAATCGCTTTTGTTAGCTTTTGGTCCCTCTGGAGGTCAAAATTATTATCCGATTTAAAAAAACGTTTGACTATATCACCGTTACATGGTAATGAAGAGAGAGTTTGAATTACGTGAAAATCGGACTAGAATTGACGGACAAAATGGCCGTCGTTTGTACACGAATAGTGCGAAAACATATTATATCAAGGTTGTGGACCCTATAGAGGTCACAATTTTGAACCGATTTTGATGAAACTTGACATGTATGTTTATAACCCAAAGATCTTGGTTCCTCTCGATATTTGTGCCCATCGGGTAATTACTTCCTGAATTATGTCCCCTGATTGTACGAAAAATCACCCTTTTTAGCTTGTGGTCCCTCTGGAGGTCACAATTATTATCTGATTTTAAAAAAAACGTTTGATTATAAAAACCAAACAAATTCTAATGATTTTCTGATAATTCCTTAATATGCGACAACTCTTGTTGACTGCCCGGACGATTTGGCTGCTCTGTGGGCGTATGTTTCGTTGCCTGGCAACCTATTTTTAATTCTGAATATAAGATATCTCACAGATTTAGTTACTATTATTGTAAAATCAGAACGTTGCTCTCATTAATCTGACTTTAAGAAACTGAACACATGTAGATGGTTTGCACACTTAAAAGCACGAACATATGCTGGCGGTTATGTGGGTAAATTGTTCAAGATTTGAAATAAGAGTTTGCGTGTATACATGTTATTGTTTAATTCAGGACTAATGAGTTGGAAATTGGATATAGTTAATATATTTTTATGGCATGAAATACGTTTTCCGTATTTATTTTGCAGCGCCAAATCTACACAATCTAGAATTGTATAGGCAACAACTCAGAGAAGAAAGAAGAAAATTAGAAGACTTGCTAAACAGAAAGGTTAATATTTTATACTTCATATATTTAATTATTTGCAAACAGTTTGTAATTCGACCAGTACGACTTAAAAATAACGTAAATTGTGTAAATCACTTTGATTTGGGTTAAAAAAAAGAAATTTTCGACTTGATTGGATTTATTGCCACAATTTATTCGGGGAAGCAGGCAGATGAAACAATAACAAATAATGAGAAACGTCATAATTACAAAATATCATTGATAATCAGGACCTAGCACAAATAATTATAAATTACAATTTTAATACAAACTAGACCTGCATGCAGGAATGACGGGTTTCACTGGTGCCACGTTACCCTTGAACATGTCATTTCCGGTGCTAAGTTAACCTTGATGAAAATGTTCAATTACTTTTATGAAATCAGAAATGGCATAAGGCCACACATGGTGAAAATTTTATGCAAATCGAATAATATATGCCACTTTTATAGACCCGAAACCTTGAAAAGTGACTTGTAGAAAATCGGCAACCGTACAAGTTAGAAACGATTTTGTGGCATCTGTATGATTGTATGGGTCCATTCTAATTGTTGATTGACATCAAATATCATAATTGTAAAAACATTACAAATCAGACTCATTTGAATAAAATATCTGTTTTGAAGGCTAAAAATACAGTTTTTGCCAAATAACATTAATTCCGGCGATACCAAAAACGTTAAATTAGTTTTATAACACCGACCATGACATTAGGCATCAAAGGGTGAAAATTTTATGAAAATCGAAAAGTAATTTACACGTTTATGGGCCAATAACCTTCAAAAGTGACTTTAAGAAAACCGCCTATATCTCGGCAACCGAACAAGTTGGAAACAATTTTATGATATCTTTATGACCATAAGAGTTTTGTTAATATGTGAATTTAATCCAAAAGTTAATTTTATTATTACATATTAAATAATTATTGGTTGAAAAAAATATTGATTTCAAAAGTTAAAATGCAGTTTTTGACCAAATGGCGTCACTTTCGGTTTCAATTTTAAATTGTAATCGACTTGATATGACGCATACTTGCGTTTTGAATCAAATGGTGTCACTTTTGTGAATATCCATTAATAATTAACTATTTTACAGGCAAATTACGAAAACAGTGACTTATGCAAAACTGCCCATTTCTCGGCAACTGCTTATATTACAAACTAATTTTCATATACATTCTCTTCGTATGGATTATAGCTACAAGTTTATAAAAGTTACATAGAAATATTTTAAACTCTGAAAAGCCTGAATGTGTTGTAAATAGGCCAATTTTACGCCTTTTTCACCTCTTAATCCAATTTACTTGAAAATGAAATGGAAATTTAAAAAACTGTTTCCGACATTTTTTGCGCCTTTAAAAGACACACTCTTTTAGTTATATGAGTTTTAAAGAAAAATAATATTTTCTTTTGAAAAATGGTACCTAACTGTCAAAATTGTAGTTTTTGGTAGTTGTTGGTAAATTTACGCCACTTCCGTTGCCAACAGATAACACTGCTGGTAACAAAAAAAGATGACAATTGAGACAACGAAGCATATGAACTTTGTTTTATACAAATCGAACAATAAAAAAATAATCTAGGACTGAAAAACTGAATTAGTTAATGGCGGCCAAGGAAAATTACCGAGACAAAAAAAATTATCATTTTTGATCAAGTCAGATGACTCTTTGATTCTGTGTACAACACGACAAAAAAATATTCATAAATAAAAAAGTTTTTTGTAAAATTTTAAATTTTCAAAATTTGGCGCCTAATATCTTCGAAGATTTGCCGAAAATCAAAAATCGAAAGTAGCGTAGCTATGTGCCCTGTCTCCGGCTAAGCCAAAATGTATCGAAAGTTAAAATCCCATGATTATTGTTAAAATTACTGCAATATTTTTAAAAACGATAACTTCGGTGATTTCGGACATTTCGCATTGTCGCAGAACGTTCAAAATAGCTTTATCCTCTAAGTGACACCCACTTTCCCAGTAAAACCGAAGAAATCGTAACGATGCGACAAGCAGTGCTGAGATCTACATAAAACAAAAGTATAATAATAATAAGAAGAACTAGACCTGCATGCAGGAATGACGGGTTTCACTGGTGCCACGTCACTTTCGGTGCCACGTTACCCTTAAACATATGTCACTTCCGATACCAATGAAACCGTCAAACAGGTTTCCACATAAGCATTGTAAACATCAAATAAAATGGACGAAGAATCAACCAAATCCAGCAATATCAATTCATTTTATATATATGTTACTTGTAAGTGATCCTGGCAAAATTTCATTACTTCCGGTGATAATGAAAATGTTCAATTAGTTTTATGAAATCAGAAATGGCATAAGGCAGCATAATGGCGAAAACTGTATGTAAATCGAATGAGAATTGCCACTTTTATAGACCAAAAACCTTGAAAAGTGACTTGTAGAAAATCGTCTATTTCTCGGCAACCGTACACGATAAAAGCTATCTTTTGGTATCTATATGATCGTATGGGTTCAATCCATTTGTTGATTGGAATCAAATATCATAATTTGAAATATATTACAAATCAGACTCATTTGAAAAAAATGTCTGTTTTGAAGGCTAAAAATACAGTTTTTGCCAAAATGACATTACTTCCGGTGATACTGAAAATGTTAAATTAGTTCTATGAAATCATAAATGACACAAGATATCATATGGTGAAAATTTTATGAAAATCGAATAATAACTGACACTTTTATAGACCAAAAACCTTGAAAAGTGACTTAAGGAAAATCGCCTATTTCTCTGCAACCGTACAAGTTAGAAACCATTTTGTGGTATCTGTATGATCGTATGGGTTCAATCTATTTGATCAATAGAATCAAATATCACAATTTGAAAAAAATAACAAATACGACTCATTTGAATAAAATATTGTTTTTTGAAGGCTAAAATTTAAGTTTTGAGCAAATGACGTCATTTCCGGTGGCAGCGCAAGGGGTAAAATGGTTTGACATAGTCCACTATGGCATTAGGCATCCAATGGCGAAAGAAAATTGAAAATCGAATAATAATTGATAATTTTACAGCCAAAATTACGTGAAAAGTGACTCATGCAAAATTGCCCATTTCTCGGCAACTGCTTATATTACAAACTAATTTTCACATACATTCTCTTCGTATGGATTATAGCTACAAGTTTATAAAAGTTACGTAAAAATATTTTAAAATCTGAAAAGCCTGAATGAGTTGTAAATAGGTCAATTTTACGCCTTTTTTCACCTCTCAATCCAATTTGCTAGAAAATGAAAAAGAAATTAAAAAAACTGCTTCCGACATTTTTTGCGCCTTTAAAGGACACACTCTTTGAGTCATATAATTTTTCAAAAAAATAATATTTGTTTTCAAAAAATGTACCTAACTGTCAAAATTGTAGTTTTTGGTAAAATTATGCCACTTCCGGTGCCGACAGATAACACTTTTGGTAATAAAAAAAATGACAATTGAGACAACGAAGCATATGAACTTTGTTTTATACAAATCGAACAATAAAAAATTAATCTAGGACTGAAAAACTGAATTAGCCAATGGAGGCCAAGGAAAATTACTGAGACAAAATTTTTTAACATTTTTGCGCAAGTCAGATGACTCTTTAATTCTGTGCACAACACGACTAAAAAATATTCATAAATAAAAAAGTTTTTTGTAAAATTTTAAATTTCCGAAATTTGGCGCCTAATATCTTCGAAGATTTGCCGAAAATCAAAAATCGAAAGTAGCGCAGCTATGTGCCCTGTCTCCAGCTATGCCAAAATGTATCGAAAGTTAAAATCCCATGATTATTGTTAAAATCACCGCAATATTTGTAAAAACGATAACTTCGGTGATTTCGGACATTTCGCATTGTCGCAGAACGTTCAAAATAGCTTTATCCTCTAAGTCACACCCACTTTCCCAGTAAAACCGAAGAAATCGTAACGATGCGACACGTAGTTGCTGAGATCTACTCAAAACAAAAGAAGAATAATAATAATAATAATAAGAATAATAATTTTAACAAAAACAATAGTGTTTCACACAAGCTTCGCAGTGTGAAACCCTAATAATAATTTTAACAAAAGCAATATTGTTTCACACAAGTTTCGCAGTGTGAAACCCTAATAATGATAACTTTAACAGAAACAATAAGCTTTCATATGTAATACATATGAAAGCTTAACTAGACTTGCTTGCAAGGCTGAAGGCTTTCTCCTTACCCAAGGCAGCACAAAATGCCCACCACCCACCCCTTAAAAAAAACACACACACACACACACACACCCACACACAGTTAAACAACTCAGATATTGACACTTTCTGTGCATGCGCATTACGATAGAAGGAAAGTGAAAAATATAGTACAACAATTTACAACATTATGAACTTGGATCGGTAAAATCCTACAGACGCCGGAAATACGCAATAAAAATTAAAAAATTCCCCAAAATGACAATTTCAGTACATTTTCAAATTTTCAGGAAAAAAAGAGAACGGCGTGGTATTGCAATTCGATCTTTATCGCATCCGCAATATCCCCGGCTCTACAAAAATATAACTTTTTCGAAATTCGGTTGGGAATTGACATTATTAGGACCTATTTTCATTTATGCACGTTAAAGATTTACTTCACTTCCGGTCTGTTCAGAACTTTCACAATAGTTCTAAGTACTTACTGCTTAAAACATAGGAAAAATCATTATTCAGAACTCTATCTGTTTTAGTTTCAGAGATCTACACGAGAATAAAAAAAAAACACTTTTCCGAATGGGACAAAAAAAGGATCGTGTCAGATGATAACCAAAACCAAGAATCATACCTTTCAACGTCAACGTTTCAACATTAATACAGAGGGGTGCCTTCCTTATAAATAGCTTCACTAAATAGCGTCATTTTGGCTGGTATCAAATGGTGACGTCATGTAGACAAAAACCCTGGGATAATAATTTCAGGAGTAACTGTTATTGACTAAAATGAATTATTTTCACTCTAGAAGCAGCATTACCAGATATTGGTTACCAGTAAAACACCTTTAGTTCAAATATTGCCTCTTTCAAAAAAAGCTCTCTATATATGCTTAATACGTATGCAAAACGTTCCGATTATGACCAACTCGGACTTGCTTATAAACAGCGCGAGCCCTCGATTTCTGTCGAGATGATTACGGTTATGAGGTAATTTTGACAAAGAAGAAACAATATTAATTCATAGACTAATTCGTTACACACAGAAATCAACTATATCTGTTACAGGGTCACTAACCCAACATTCTGAATATAAGTTAACTCTCAAAGTTGAAATATTTTTCGCTCAAATATCGTCACCCTGAGAGAAAAAAGGAAGTTTGAATATGCTCTAAACGTAGCTAATACGTACAGATTATATCAACTCTTAACTGCATGTTTCACTTAACAATGAAAGGTGACGTTTTCAATTTTCGATCCCTTTGTTCTCATACTCCTGATATTTCTAACTGTTGCGCAATGGTTTCATACCTAAGACTACCGATAAAACTCTCTGTTGAAAAAGTTCCTAAAAAAATATTACGTTGACTTTTCGAGAAAAAGACCCCTAAACATGCTCCAAATCGTAAAATACGCCGTTTTCAATTTTCAATCTCTATTTTCGGCAACCCCAGACATTTCAAAAAATTATACATTGGTTTCATACAACAGACTACCCATTGTACTCTTGATTGAGACAGTTTTAAAAAAAATCGTTAGCAGCGTTTCCGAGAAACATGCGTTTAAACATGATCGAAATCGTAAATAACCTTACTTTTCAAAGTCCCATAACTTTTTTAGTTTGAAAAATAAACTTGTCGCTGTGGTACCATCTTGTAGATATTTTACGTGGCTATCAAATGACGTTGTACTTTAACTACTCAGTAAACAGCCAATTGAAACATCGCATTTTCCGCACAGGCACCCTTTTTTCAGAATTTTTTCAAAGTTTGGATACTTTTCTTGACCACTTCCGGTGATTAGAGCATTTTCATCCATAGTCTAAGGACTGGAGACGACTCTTGACTTAATATTCCTGAAGTTTCAGGAAAATCGTAGGCGCCGTTTTAAAAAAATAAGAACTCTACGATTTGACCAAAATGCGTAAAAAAGTGAAAAGTCAAAGTTAACATTTCAGAATAAAACTTATATTGTTGGAATCGGATTGATGTCAGCTATCCAAAAATATCAGTTATATTTTAAAATTCCCAAAAATAACAATTTTAGAAAATTCTGAAAATTTTCCAATTTTCACCAAAAAAATGAGAGCGACAAAGTTTCTAAACTCGATGTTTTTGAACTGCCATCTGCTCAGAAAACAACTTTGTCGGCACGAAAAACACCAAAGGCGAAATTCGAATTTTTGAAATATTCAAATACCAAAAATTCGACCAGTATCCCGTCTATCCTGAAATTGAAATGTATTAAATTTTAGACATAGGAGACGCATTGAACATACTATGCCCTATTGTGTTTGTTTACAAGTCCGTAAATGTCGATTTTTCACTATGTTTCATATTCACTTCAAAATGGCGACCATCAGCTGACCTAAATCAAAATTCTGCTCTGAAAGTTTTTTAGGTTTTCCTTCAAGGATTCAGAAAATGTAACTCCCATGTCTGTAAGTGCAATATCGCAAAAGTTCTATTGTTTTTTCACGTTTCAAGATGGTGGCACTTCCGGTTCGATCGACAAACTCCATGTTTTGTGTACGAATCAGTAATTACTTGTCTTGTATCCCCCCTCCCCCCAAAAAATAGGTCATTCTGACCTTCATTTCGACGATTTTTTTGAAAAATTTGATGCTTAATTTCACCAAGGGGAGATAAGTTAGAAAATTTTAAAAGTCATTTTTCAAGTCGCATCAGTAATGTCTAGTTACATACTAAATTTCTTGAAAATCGTACACCTATTAAAGAAGTTGTCAAGTTGGTCTCAACTTCCGGTTCGAAATCACGTGCAACCTGGAAATCGAAACGACGCCGGTTGACTCAATGACAGACGTTACGATACAGCGCGCACATGCTAACCATTCAGCCTCAATAAAATCGAGAAACATTTCAACCGGGCGAAATTTTCTGTTTTAACAGTTTAATTTGCACGGTTTAAAACTTCCCTTGTGCGTACGGGTCTTTAGCCACAGGAGGAAACCGAAAGACACGGAGAAAACCTACGACGTTGGACACCATACTCCATGTCACGTACAACCTGGAAATCGAAATGACAGACGTTACGATACAGCGCGCACATGCTAACCATTCAGCCTCCCTAAAATCGGGAAATTGCTGACTTATAGCAAGAAACATTTCAACCGGCGAAATTTTCTGTTTTAACAGTTTAATTTGCGGGGTACTTTAATTACCAACCGATTATTACAAAACTTAATCGTATGCAATAAACGTTTGGCCTGAATTGAAAGTTCTGCACCGAGAAAGTTCATCTCGATTTTCAGTAAGGCAGAACGGAGTAAGGCAGAACGGAGGGCCGAAAAACCAAGGTCCCGTGTACACAATGGAGTGCACGTAAAATATCCCTATGCAGTTGAAATTTGATACTGTTGAATAAGCTCTATACGATGACTATGCAAACCATTATTAATTGATGAATGTGTTAAAATGTACAAAATATAAACAGTATTAATCTAAATCAATAACATAAATGATTACAATTTTTTTTTAGATAGTTTTAAAATAGAAAACAAATAATTATATCAACTCAAACCTATTCAATTTCAATTAATATGAGGACTGGCTGCAAAGTTTTAAGCCTGTGTGTGCAAGACCTATATAATGTTGATGTTTCCTTTTATTTTTCTATATAGTTTCCATCCAAGCTCAATTTTTTCATCGGTTATTTTCGGTGATTTTGGATTCGCAAAACGTTTAGAAAATATATTGATTACAAGGCCACCACCCTTTTTTAAACGGAGGCTAACCAGAAAAGTAAAATAGATCACAAAATCACGAAGTAACACAGCTGTCAAGGTCAATTTTTTCATCAGTTGTTTTCGGTGATTTTGGATTCGCAAAACGTTTTGAAAATATATTGATTCCAAGGCCACCACCCATTTTTGAATGGAGGCTAACCAGAAATGTATTGATTTCCTAGATTTGAGACGAAATCGCGAAACTGCGATCTATTTGATTCTTTTCAAGCTGTTAATCGGAATTATTCACGCGAAAACAACTTTGTCGGCACGGAAAACATCAAGGGCGAAATTTGAAATTTTGAAATTTGCAAATACCAAAAATTCGACAATGTATTAATTTCAAAGATAGGAAACGAACTACGGTCTATTCTGATAATTTACGTACCCGTTAATGTCCATTTTTCACTATATCTGATATTCAATTCAATATGGTGACTATCCATTGACTTAAATCAAAATTCTACTGCCAACATTTTATAGCCATCCCTTCAAGAATTCAGAAAATATAATCCCCGTGTCTGTATGTAAAATAGCAAAATGGCGTTTGAGGTTTTTACATTTCAAGATGGTGGCACTTCCGGATTGAGCTACAAACTCCATTTTTTTTGTGTACGAATCAGTGATCTCGTAGCTAGTACCTAAAAAAAATTCAAGATGATCTGACCTATATTTCGTCGATTTTTTTGAAAATTTCGATCCTCAATTTCTCCAAGGGGAGATAATTTAGAAAATTTCTAAAGTCATTTTTCAAGTCACATTATTAAGGTCTAATTACATATTAAATTTCATGAAAGTCGTACAACTACTAAAAAAGTTGTCGAGTTGGTCTAAATTTCCGGTTCGAAATCACATCGACGAATTTTCGAAATTCGAAAATCCGAAATAGCAGATTTGAAGTAAATGTCTCAAGGTACTCATAGAAAAAAGAATCAATTAAATAGGTCAAATAGTCACAAAGTTACAGCATTGTAGGTCAAATGCATTCGTTCGTAAAATTCGGTGATTTCGGATTCGTAAAACGTTTTGAAAATATATTTAATCAAGGTTCGCATCCCATTTTTTTTTGAGGGGGGGGGGGTCAAAGTTTCAGAAAGATCCTATGATTAGATTCTGAGAAATCCGATTTGCAGAAAATACACACAGAAAAATAATAATAACTAGATTTGCTACTGTCCCATGCAGATATGAAAGCTTTCATATTCATCGTCACGTGTCATTGATTGTATCAAGTATCCTAAATAAAAGGATAAGAAGAAAAAATTATTAAAATTGGTCAAAAACTCACGAAGTTACAAGTCTAAATATAGTATGAAACATTGCACCCAGGCATAACAATAATCTGAAAACTAAAGGGAAATAACTGAAACTTGTATTACTGTAATGAGACGGATGAGAAAATGAAATGAAAATGGCGGGGAAAAAAAATTAAAAATGGCAGGTTGGACAGGCGACCTTACTCCTTGTCACGTACAACCGGGCATTCGAAAACACGCTAGTTAACTCAATGACAGACGCGCGTGCTAACCATTCAGCCACCCAACCCCCCTTTGAAATCAGACACGTGCAATATGTCATATAGGAAGAATAAGAAGTCGCTCACAACAAAATGGTAAATTAATGAGTTTAGGTCAAAAGGTTGAGCTACTGTTTTAGAGTACTTAATAGTTTTAAAAAGACACGTTAAGGGTTGTTCATAGTTAAATGAAAGTTTAATTTTAAATAAGACCAATAAAATTAGGATTTAATAATGCCAGACTAATATTTCCAATATGTTTGGTTATAAGTAGGAAATCGTGACGACTTCTTAAGCATGTTTTAAACAAAGGATCATGTTTGTTTAAACAAGAATGGCACTCTGCAATAAAAAAAAACTGGCCAAAGCAAGATTTCTATGCAGAAATTAAATAATTGCTAGAACCAGAAAAATATTTATCCACTATAATAAATAAGCAACATAGAGAAAATGAAATGAAATTGAATGGGGTTTAACGTCCGACTGTTCTGCTCCTAAAATGGGCTAATGAAGACGGGCATATGCCATAAAGTGTGCAATGAGGGAAATTTTACCCGGGCAGCGGCGGTTACGGCCTACGAGGTTGGACAGGCGACCATACTCCTTGTCACGTACAACCAAGAAATCGAAACAACGCCAGTTGACTCAATGACAGACGTTATGATACAGAGCGCACGTGCTAACCATTCAGCCACGCAACCTCCCTAAAATCGGCAAATTGCTGACCTACAGCGAGAAACATTTCAACGGGCCAAATTTTCTATTGTAACAGTTTAATTTGCACGGTACCTTTAGTTATCAACCGAATATTACAAAACTTTTAAAAATAAGCTCTCCCTGACCAGCTTAAGCGTTCGCAATAAACGTTTGCCCCTTAAAATCGGCAAATTGCTGACTTTAAAGTGAGAAACATTACAACCGGGCGAAATTTTCTGTTTTATCACTTTTACAGTACCTTTGATTACCAACCGATTATTACAAAACTTTAAAAATAAAAGAGAAAGAGAGAAATGCGGCCTAATGTCCATTCGACACAAACTAGGTCATTTCGGGACTAACATGTTTTTTAATTTTATTTAAAAACTCCCCTTGCGCTTACAGGTCTTTAGCCGTTGGGAGGAAACCGAAGGACACGGAGAAAACCCACGAGGTTGGACATCATACTTCATGTCACGTGCAACCTGGAGATCGAAACGACGCCCGTTGACTCAATGACAGACGTTACGATACAGTGCGCACATGCTAACCATTCAGCCATTCAGCCTCCCTGAATTCAGAAAATTGCTGACTTATAGCAAGAAACATTTCAACCGGGCGAAATTTTCTGTTTTAACAGTTTAATGTGCACGGTACTTTAATTACCAACCGATTATTACAAAACTTTTGAAAATAAGCTCCAACTGACCAGCTTAATCGTATGCAATAAACGTTTTCGCCTGAATTGAAAGTTCTGCACAAAGAAAATTCATCTCGATTTCCCGGCGTGGTTCCCCTTGTCAGTGAGGCAGAACGGAGGGCCTGACAATCAGAGCTGTGTAGTCCTTCGGATGGGACGAAAACGAAAAACCAAGGTCCCGTGTACACATTGGAGTGCACGTTAAATATCCCTAAGCAGTTGGAATTCGATACTGTTGAATAAACTCTATACGATGACTAAATGCGTAGATTGTAGTCACCCACACTACATGTTTCGCTTAACAATGAAAGGGTGCCGTTTTCAATGATCGATCCTTTTCTTCTTCTACTCCTGATATGTTGGACTGTTGATCGATGGTTTCATATAAAAGACTATTAATAAGACTCTTTGTAGAAGAAGTTCCCAAAAAATAGTATGTTGACTTTACGAGAAAGACCTCTAAACATGCTCCAAATTGTAAAAATACGACTTTTTGGATTTTCAATCTCTTTTTTTCGGCTATCCCTGATATTTAAAAAAAATGATACAATGATTTCACACAACAGGCTAGCTATTAGACTCTCTATTGACAAAAGTTTCACCGCCCTCCCTTCATTATAACCGAAGTTATCGTGCCCTAAAGAATCAACAAATCAGCATGCTTATCTCTGCTTACCCTGAGCAGAAAATGCTCATCTTTGAACTCAATCATAACATTGACCTAATGAACGTCTACAACAAGTTTGAACATTCTAGCTTAATTAGAATGAGGGTTATTGTGCTCCAAAGTCTCGGCCCTTCAAATTGCTTCTATTTTTCATTTTCAATTCAAAATGGTGACCATCACGTGACCGAAATCAAAATTCTATTCGCTACATTTTTTAGGCCTTCCTACAAGGATTCAGAAAATATAACTCCTGAGTCTGTAAGTAAAATAGCAAAAAAGCCTTATTGATTTTTCACTTTTAAATATGGCGGCACTTCCGGTTCGATCGACAAACTCCATATTTTGTGTACAAATCAGTAATTACTTATCTAGTATCCAAAAAAAAAAATCAGGTCATTCTGACCTATATTTCGATGATTTTTTTGAAAATTTTGATCCTTAATTTCGTCAAGGGGAGATAATTTAGAAAATTTCTAATTATATTTTTGAATTCACATTGCTAAGATCTACTTATATACTAAATTTCATGAAAATCGTACAACTATTAAAGAAGTTGTCAAATTGGTCTAAACTTCCGGTTCGAAATCACAGCGACGAATTTTCGAAATTCGAAAATGTGAAACTGCAGATGAAAATGATTTTTTTCAAGGTATTCAAAGAAAAAAGAATTATTAAAATCGGTCAAAAAATAACAAAGTTACGACTATGCATTGTCAGTTTTTTCGTTCGTAAAATTCGGTGATTTCGGATTCGTAAAACGTTTTGAAAATATATTTAAACAACGTTCGCACCCCATTTTTGGGGGGTAGGTCAAAGTTTCAGAAAGATCCCATGGTTAGATTCTGAGAAATCCGATTTGCAGAAAATACACAAAAAAAAAAAATAATAATAATCTTAACAGAAACAATAAGCTTTCATATGTAATATGAAAGCTTAACTAGATCTGCTACTGTCCCATGCAGATATGAAAGCTTTCATATTCACAGTCACTTCCTGTCACATGAATAATCCGAACAAGGAAAAAAACCCATTAAAATCGGTCACAATCTAGTAAAGTTAATGTGATTTTTCACTGGTAAAGAATTTTGTCAGCACGAAAAACATCAAAGGCAAAAATCGAATTTTTGAAATATTCAAATGCCGTATCCCGACTATGATGAAATGTATTAATGTCAGACATAGGAGACGCATTGAACATACTATGCTCTATTGTGTTTGTTTACAAGTCCGTAAATGTCGATTTTTCACAATGTTTCATATTCACTTCAAAATGGTGACTACCAGTTGACCTAAATCAAAATTCTACTTCGAACTTCATCAAGACATTGACCTAGTGAATGCCTATACCAAGTTTGAACATTGTACCCCAATTAGAAGAAGAGTTATTGTGTTCCAGAGTCATCAAGATATTGGCCTAATAAACACCCACACCAAGTCTAGCTGAATTAGAAAGAGAGTTATTGTGTCCCAAACTAGATCATTTCAGGACTAACATATAGTTCGATTTTATTTCAATATTTCGCTTGCGCGTAGAGGTCTTTGGCAGTGGAAGGAAACCGGAGGAAATGAAGAAAACCCACCAAGATGGACAGGCAACCTTACTCCTTGTCAGGTACGACCGGAGATTCGAAAACACGCTAGCTGACTCGATGACAGGCTTTATGATACAGCGCGCGCGTACTAACCATTCAGCCACCAAACTCCCCTTTGAAATCAGACACGTGCAATATGTCATATAAGAAGAATAACAAGTCGCTCACATACAAAATGATAAATTAATGAGCTTAGGTCAAAAGGTTGAGCTACTATTTTAGAGTATTTAATTGTTTTGTTAAGAGACACGTTAAGGGTTGTTCATAGTTAAATGAAAGTATAATTTTAAATAAGACGAACGTCTACCAATAAAATGAGGATTTAATAATATTAAAATAAAGTTTCAAATTAAGAATAATTAATTATTGGTCTAATGCAATGAAATGCTTTGATTTGACGGATGAAATGTACGATGGGTGTCCACACTATGTGGCGAAGGCGTTGACCTGCTAGCCAGGAGGTCGGGTGTTCGATCCCTGCATTGGCCGAGAAAGTTCATCTCGATTTTCTGGCGTGTCCTCCCACCGGCGTGTACACATTGGAGTGCACGTAAAAGATTCCTTAGCAGATGGAATTCGATAATGTTGAATAAGCTCTATACGATGACTAAATGTGCAGATTGTAGCCACCCACACTGCATGTTTTGCTTAACAATGAAAGGGTGCCGTTTTCAATTTTCGATTCTTTTATTCTTCTACTCCTGATATTTTGGACTGTTGATCGATGGTTTCATATAAAAGACTACCGATAAGACTCTTTGTACAAGAAGTTCCCCAAAAATATTATGTTCACTTTAAGAGAAAAGGACCTTTAAATATGCTCTAAATCGTAAAAATACCACTTTTTGGATTTTCGATCTCTTTTTTCTGCTATCCCTGATATTTAAAAAAAAATGATACAATGATTTCACACAACAGGCTAGCTATTAGACTCTCGATTGACAAGAGTTTCACCACCCTCCCTTCATTATAACCGAAGTTATTGTGCCCTAAAGAATCAACAAATCAGCATGCTTATCTCTGCTTACCCCGGGCAGAAAATGCTCATCTTTACACTCAATCATGACATTGACCTAGTGAACGTCTACCCTAAGTTTAAACATTCTAGCTTAATTTGAAGGAGAGTTATTGTGTTCCAAAAACTCGGCCCTTCAAATTGCTTCTATTTTTCATTTTCAATTCAAAATGGTGACTCCCAGTTGACCTAAATGAAAATTCTACTCCCGACGTTTTTTAGGCCTTCCTCCAAGGATTCAGAAAATATAATTCCCGTGTCTGTAAGTAAAAAAGCAAAATGGCGTTTGAGGTTTTTACATTTCAAGATGGTGGCACTTCCGGGTTGAGCTACAAACTCCATTTTTTGTGTACGAATCAGTGGTCTCGGAACTAGTAACCAAAAAAAAATTCAACATGATTTGACCTATATATCGTCGATTTTTTTGAAAATTTCGATCCTCAATTTCTCCAAGGGGAGATAATTTAGAAAATTTCTGAAGTCATCTTTCAAGTCGCATCATTAAGGTTTACTTACATATTAAATTTCATGAAAATCGTACAACTACTAAAGAAGTTGTCGAGTTGGTCTAAACTTCCGGTTCGATATCACAGCGACGAATTTTCGAAATTCGAAAATCCGAAATTGCAGATTTGAAGTAAATGTCTCAAGGTACTCATAGAAAAAAGAATTAATTAAATAGGTCAACTAGTCACAAAGTTACAGCATTGTAGGTCAAATGCATTCGTTCGTAAAATTCGGTGATTTCGGATTCGTAAAACGTTTTGAAAATATATTTAATCAAGGTTCGCACCCCATTTATGGGGTGGTAGGTCAAAGTTTCAGAAAGATCCTATGGTTAGATTCTGAGAAATCCGATTTGCAGAAAATACACAAAAAAAAAAAATAATAATAACTAGATCTGCTACTGTCCCATGCAGATATGAAAGCTTTCATATTCATCGTCACGTGTCATCGATTATTTCAAGTATCTCAAATAAAAGGATAAGAATAACAAACTATCAAAATTGGTCAAAAACTCGCGAAGTTACAAGTCTAAATATAGTACTAGACCTGCATGCAGGAATGACGGGTTTCACTGGTGCCATGTTACCTTTGAACTTGAACTTGTGTCACTTTCGGTGGTACGTCACCCTTGAACATATGTCACTTCCGGTACCAATGAAACCAATATACAGGTTTCCACATAAGCATTGCACACATCAAATAAAATGGAAACAGAATCAAACAAATCCAGCAATATCATTTCATTTTATACATTTGTTACATGTAATTGATCCTGACAAAGTTACAGTACTTCCGGTGATAATGTAAATGTTCCATTAGTTTTATGAAATCAGAAATGGCATAAGGCATCACATGGTGAAAATTTTATGTAAATCGAATAATAATTGCCACTTTTATAGACCAAAAACCTTGAAAAGTGACATGTAGAAAATCGTCTATTTTTTTTTTTTTTTTATAAGCAGTATTTTATTCAGATTTGTATCTGAATAGGGATTGGGGAACAGGCATAGCCTATATTAAACCCCTCTCCCGTCTATTTCTCGGCAACCGTACAAGTTAGAAACCATTTTTTGGTATTTATATGACCGTATGGGTTTATTCTATTTGCTGATTGGAATCAAATATCATAATTGTATAATTTGAATAAAATATCGGTTTTGAAGGCTTAAAATACAGTTTTGCCAAAATGACGTTACTTCCGGTGATAATGAAAACGTTAAATTAGTTTTATAACATCGCCTATGACATTAGGCTTCAAAGGGTGAAAATTTTATGAAAATCGAATAATAATTGACACTTTTATGGGCCAAAAACCTTCAAAAGTGACTTTTAGAAAATCGCCTATATCTCGGCAACCGAACAAGTTAGAAACAATTTTATGATATCTTTTTGACCGTATGAGTTTTGTTAATATGTGAATTTAAACTAAAAGTTAATTTTATTATTATATGTGACGTAATTCTTGGTTGAAAAAAATATCGATTTTAAAAGTTAAAAATTGAGTTTTTGACTAAATGACGTCACATCCGGTGTCAATTTTAAATAGTAATCAACATGATATGACGCAGACTTGCTTTTTGAATCAAATGATGTCACTTTTGTGAACATCCATTAATAATTGACTATTTTACAGGCAAAATTACGAAAACAGTGACTTATGCAAAACTGCCCATTTCTCGGCATTTGCTTATTTTAGAAACTAATTTTAACATACATTCTCTTCGTATGGATTATAGCTACAAGTTTATAAAAGTTACGAAGAAATATTTTAAAATCTGAAAAGCCTGAATAGGTTGTAAATAGGTCAATTTTACACCATTTTTAGCCTCTTAATCGAATTTGCTCGAAAATGAAATCGAAATTAAAAAAACTGCTTCCTACATTTTTTGCGCCTTGAAAGGGCACACTCTTTGACTCAAATAATTTTTCCAAAAAATAACATTTGTTTTCGAAGAAGGAAAATAACTGTCAAAATTGTAGTTTTCGGTAAAATTATGCCACTTCCGGTGCCGACAGGTAACACTTTTGGTAATAAAAAAAATGACAATTGATACAACGAAGCATGTGAACTTTGTTTTATACAAATCGAACAATAAAAAATTAATCTAGGACTGAAAAACTGAATTAGCCAATGGCGGCCAAGGAAAATAACTGAGACCAAAATTTTTAACATTTTTGCACTAGTCAGATGACTCTTTAATTCTGTGCACAATATGACTAAAAAATATTCATAAATAAAAAAGTTTTTTGTAAAATTTTAAATTTTCGAAATTTGGCGCCTAATATCTTCGAAGATTTGCCGAAAATCAAAAATCGAAAGTAGCGTAGCTATGTGCCCTGTCTCAGGTTATGCCAAAATGTATCGAAAGTTAAAATCCAATGATTATTGTTAAAATTACTGCAATATTTTCATAAACGATAACTTCGGTGATTTCGGACATTTCGCATTATCGCAGAGCGTTCAAAATAGCTTTATCCTCTAAGTCACACCCACTTTCCCAGTAAAACCGAAGAAATCGTAACGATGCGACACGTAGTTGCTGAGATCTATTCAAATTGGAATCTGAATAATAATAATAATAACTAGACCTGCAAGCAGCACTGAACCGGCTTTCAGGAATCATACAGGAAGTTTATTATACCATAGCCGATCCATTGAGCTACCAAACTATACTTTAGGTTGTTTTGCTTTAGTGACACCCTCTATCATATGTAAAAGTAATATTTGCTGGCGAAAAGACCAGTCAAAATTGTAAATTATTGTAAAATTAAGTCACTTCCGGTGCCGAAAGAAATTTTTATAGGTGAAAAATAAGTCGAAAATTCGCAACATACAAAATCCAAACGTTGTTTTATACATTTGGGGCAATAAATAATTAACCTATAACCCATAAACTGAAATTAAGAAGGTAAAAAACTTAAAAGTGACCCTGGGAAAATTGGTTTTTATTCGACAAGGGAACATGCTAGAAGCCTTTTCTTGATATCAATATGATGGTATTGATTCACTCTTACTGCCCATTAGAGTCAGACGTTATAAAGTTAAACGAATATTGAATATAAATCACTTCTAAAAAATGTTTGTTTTGAAGGCTAAAGATACGTTTTTTGCAAAAATTACATTACTTCCGGTGATATTGAAAATGTTAACTTGGTTCATAGAAGTCATAAATTGCATAAGGTATCACATGGTAAAAAAATTATAAAAATCGAATAATAATTGACACTTTTATATACCAAAAACCTTGAAAAGTGACTTATAGAAGATCGCCTATTTCTCTGTAAACGTACAAGTTAGAAACCATTTTGTGGTATCTGTATGGTCGTATGGCTTCATTCTATTCGTTGATGGGAATCAAATATCATAATTTTAAAAATATTATAACGGAGACTGATTTGAATAAAATTTTAGTTTTTTAGGTTAAAAATACAGTTTTTGCCCAAATGACGTCATTTCCGGTCACAGTGAAAATGTAAAATTGGCTTGACCTAGTCCAAATTGGCATTAGGCATCAAATGGGAAAAAATATTGCAAATCGAATAATAATTCACTCTTGCATAGGCAAAATAACGTGAAAAGTGATGCATGCAAAATTGCATATTTCTCGGCAACTGCTCATATTACAAACTAATTTTCGCAAACATTCTCTTTGTCTGGATTAGTGCTACGAGTTTATGGAAATTACAAATAAATATTTCAAAATATGAAGACGCTGAATGAATTGTAAATAACTGAATTTTACACTTTATTTTACATTTTATTCGAAATTGCCCGTAAATGGAATTGAAATTTAAAAATATGAGCTAAGGATTTTGTGCACCTTTGCAGGGTGCATCCATTTAGTTATATCAGTTTTGAAAAAAAATAATATTTGCATCCATTTAGTTATATCAGTTTTGAAAAAAAATAATATTTGCTTTCAAAAAGTGGTACCGAACTATCAAAATTGTAGTTTTTGTTAATATTACGTCACTTCCGTTGCCGACAGAAAAATTTCACCGTAACAAAAAAATTACAATTGGGACCACGGAGCATATGAACTTTGTTTTATACAAATCGAACAATAAATAATTTTTCTGGGTACGAAAATCTAAATTAGCCGATGGCGGCTAACACAAATTACCGAGACAATTTTTTTTTCTCATTTCTGCTCAAGTAGGATGATATTTTAACCCTGTGTAAAATATCATCAAAAAATATTCATAAATAAAAAAGATTTTCGTAAAAAAATTATTTTTTTTCAAAATATCGGACATTTTTTCGACTTCTTCCGGTTTTACGATCGTTGTTGTGATAGATTTACGAAGTTCTTTGGATACTTAACTTTCTGTACCAGAATTGTCAGAAACATCCATTGAGCGGTTTTGAAAAAAAAGATAAATTAAAGAGCGTTTACAAAAATTTAACGATTTTTCAATTTTTTCAAAGTTTGATGCCATTTTTGGACCACCTATATTATTTCAATGCTTTTCATTTTTGATTCACTATAGACAACCGATAGGACTTTGAGTAAGAAAAGTTTAAGAAAAATCTGCGGCGTCGTTTTCGAGAAAAGGACGTCTCAGAATGTTAAAAAATCGGAAAATACTAGATTTTTGGCACACAATAATTTATTTCCTTACCATCGATATCGTATTATTTAGATACCATATGATGGTCCATTAATAGGGCTATCCAACGACACTTTAGTTCTTTTGGTCCGCTATTACCTAAGGGAGAAATCAAGTTTTTTGCAAGTGCGACAATGTTTTTAACCTTTTTTAACATTTTTTGAATACTTCCGGTATGGTTATTATTGTCGATATAGTTTTGATAACCGGTTTAGGCACTAAAATAGCCACAGGGCTCTGTAATGATATATTACATTATCTGATCAGATAAAATACCCCTGAGAAATCCTAGGTTCAAAAGTGCCAAAAATGCAAAAAATTTAAAATATCGAAAATTAAATTTCAATAACTACATACATATTATACATCGTTAGAATCGTAATTAGGTCAGCTATCTGAGTATCCAATTTTTTTTTGAAGATCTCTTAAAATAAAAAAATAGCAGAGCATTTTCCAAAATTTCACGATTTTTCGACTTTTTTCGATTTTCAGTCCGTTATTTCACCTATTCCAGATATTTCAAAGTCGTAATGGAATATTTCGTACACAAGATTACTGCAAGGTCTCTCCATAGAGAAAGTTTCATAAAAAACTGTGGAGCAGTTTTCGAGATACAGGCATCTAAAAACGCTCCAAATCAGAAAATACTTGATTTTCAGCGAGCCATATTTTGCTTCCTGCTGATCGTATCCGTACGAATTGGGTATCATTCAGTGGTCCAATTACCGCCCGACCAAATGATACCTTAATTTGTTTAATCCGTTGGTATCGGACGGAAAAATCGTGTTTTTACCCAAAACACCAATTTTTCACGTTTTTTTCAAAATATCGCATAGTATTTCGACTACTTCCGGTTAACGGATTGTTGTTGAAATTGCTTTAAACGGTGGTTTGACCATATTACTTCATGTTCCAGGAATTTCAGAAACGTCGATCCGGCCGTAAAACGAAACTTAAGCTCACAAAATGTGAAGAAAATTCGAAAAAAATCAAAAAATAAAGGGCGATGACTCTGAATGAAACTTATATTACTGGAACCGGATTGCCTTCAGGTATCCAAAAATGTAGGTCAAATTTGAAAATTTTGAAAAATAACAAAAAATGTGTCTTAAACAACATATTTTCATTTTTCGAATGCTAGAAGTCAGCAGCGAAGTTTCTAAATTGCTAAATTTTCAACTGCTATCGTCCGAGAAAAGACTCAGGGTTTCCAAAAATGTAATTCGTATGAAAATAGTTACAGAATTGACGAATCTACGGCCGTTTTTTAATTTTTTGGCACCGCACAAAATTCGGCCACTTCCGGTCTGCGCAGAAGTTTCAAATACAGTGGAAGGGATGGCCACTATATGGTTTCCTGATAGAAAATTACGTCCCAGATCTGTATCTGTTACAGACACTGAGAAATAGGCTCCCCCGAAAAATAAAATAATAATAATAAATAATAATAATTTTAGTAATCACAATAGGCTTTCAGACGAAAGTCTGAAAGCCTAATAAGAATAATAATTTTAACAAAAACAATAGTGTTTCACACAAGCTACGCAGTGTGAAACCCTAATGAAACATTGAGTAATCTGAAAACTAAAGGGAAATAACTGATACTTGTGTTGCTGTAATCGGGATGACTCCCGACTTCAAAACTTTCAGAAAAATGAAATGAAAATGGTAAGAAAACATCGAAAAATTAAATGAGATAACTTTGAACAAAACTAAAACTTTTTGAATATGTTTGAATATGTACGTTAAATATGTAGATTTGGAAAATTATAAAGACATAATATCAAAATCGGTCAAAAACTCACAAAGTTACAAATTTAAATGTAGTGAGAACCATTGCACCCGGGCAAAAAAATAATCTTTAAACTAAAGGGAAATAACTGAAACTTGTATAGCTGTAATCGGGCTTCCAAGATATGTTATATAATTATGGTTTCCAATATGTTCGGTTATAAGTAGGAAATCGTGACGACTTCTTAAAGTTGGGTTCCCAGATAAGTATTTATCAGGTGGTCATTGCCTATAAAAGTATGGCAATTTTGATTCATGAATTCTTTATTACTCCTCTATGGTAGCGATGATCTTTGTGTTAATAATATTTGTGGAAAGTGTTTAATCAGTTCTATCACATATGTGATAATGACTGGCACCAATATTGTCCTTTAATAGTCAACCCGACGAATAAGGTTACCTGCACGCTTGGCGTTGAAGGCTGCACGCGAACTTGAGTGATTTGTGTACATTTTGAAAAACTTTATGAAGAGTTAGACATACAACAATTTCTGGGGTAAAAATCACGGAAAAAGACGCATGCAGTGGATAATCCGAGAATTTAATTAGGATTCTATATTTGTAGTAAATAGTCAGCGCTTACAGACAACATCGTCTTGTGTATGCAATGCATTCTCCCCTGTCGTCTGCCACCGTTGCCATTGGTTACGGAGAGGGGTAATCGCCTGACGCAAACATGGTCTCTTTCGATAGATTTTTATAGCAGGCTATTCTCGTCAATAAAAATGTTATGAGAACGATTTGAAGCAAAATTATGATAAGATAATTAGTTTGAATATGTTTTTAATTCTAATATATCATCAAATCACCCAGTTTGTATCCGGGAACCCAACTTTAAGCATATTTTAAACAAAGGGTCATAGACTGCAATATACAAGAATGGCACTCTGCAATAAAAAAAACTGGCCAGAGATTTCTATGCAGAAATTAAATAATTGCTAGAACCAGAAAAATATTTATCCACTATAATAAATAAGCAACATAGAGAAAATGAAATGAAATTGAATGGGGTTTAACGTCCTACTGTTCTGCTCTTACAATGGGCTAATGAAGACTGGCATACGCCATAAAGTGTGCAATGAGGGAAATTTTACCCGGGCAGCGGCGTTACGGCCTACGAGGTTGGACAGGCGACCATACTCCTTGTCACGCACAACCAAGAAATCGAAACAACGCCAGTTGACTCAATGACAGACGTTATGATACAGAGCGCACGTGCTAACCATTCAGCCACGCAACCTCCCTAAAATCGGCAAATTGCTGACCTACAGCGAGAAACATTTCAACCGGGCCAAATTTTCTATTTTAACAGTTTAATTTGCACGGTACCTTTAGTTATCAACCGATTATTACAAAACTTTTTAAAATAAGCTCCCCCTGACTACCTTAATCGTTCGCAATAAACCTTTGCCCCTTAAAATCGACAAATTGCTGACTTTGAAGTGAGAAACATTACAACCGGGCTAAATTTTCTGTTTTAACACTTTTACAGTACCTTTGATTACCAACCGATTATTACAAAACTTTAAAAATAAAAGAGAAAGAGAAAAGTGCGGCCTAACGTCCATTCGACACAAACTAGGTCATTTCGGGACTAACATATGTTTTTTTAACTTTATTTAAAAACTCCCCTTGGACATCATACACCATGTCACGTGCAACCTGGAGATCGAAACGACGCCCGTTGACTCAATGACAGACGTTACGATACAGCGCGCACATGCTAACCATTCAGCCTCCCTGAATTCGGAAAATTGCTGACTTATAGCAAGAAACATTTCAACGGCGTGGTTCCCCTTGTCAGTGAGGCAGAACGGAGGGACTGACAAGCACAGCTGTCTAGTCGTTCGGATGGGACGAAAAACCAAGGTCCCGTGTACACATTGGAGTGCATGTAAAATATCCCTAAGCAGTTGGAATTCGATACTGTTGAATAAGCTCTATACGATGACTAAATGCGTAGATTGTAGTCACCCACACTGCATGTTTCGCGTAACAATGAAAGGGTGCCGTATTCAATGTTCGATCCTTTTGTTCTTCTACTCCTGATATGTTGGACTGTTGATCGATGGTTTCATATAAAAGACTACCAATAAGACTCCTTGTAGAAGAAGTTCCCAAAAAATAGTATGTTGACTTTACGAGAAAGACCTCTAAACATGCACCAAATTGTAAAAATACGAATTTTTGGATTTTCAATCTCTTTTTTTCGGCTATCCCTGATATTTAAAAAAAATGATACAATGATTTCAAACAACAGGCTAGCTATTACACTCTCTATTGACAAAAGTTTCACCGCCCTTCCTTCATTATAACCGAAGTTATCGTGCCCTAAAGAATCAACAAATCAGCATGCTTATCTCTGCTTACCCTAAGCAGAAAATGCTCATCTTTGAACTCAATCATGACATTGACCTAGTGAACGTCTACAACAAGTTTGAACATTCTAGCTTAATTAGAAGGAGAGTTATTGTATTCCAAAGTCCCGGTCCTTCAAATTGCTTTTATTTTTCATTTTCAATTCAAAATGGTGACAATCACGTGACCGAAATCAAAATTCGGATCCGACAGATATTTAGGCATTCCTTCAAGGATTCTGAAAATATAACTCCCGAGTCTGTAAGTAAAATAGCAAAAAAGCCTTTTTGATTTTTCACGTTTAAAGATGGTGGCACTTCCGGTTCGATCGACAAACTCCATATTTTGTGTACGAATTAGTAATTACTTCTCTAGTATTCAAAAAAAAAATTAGGTCATTCAGACCTATATTTCGACGATTTTTTTGAAAACTTTGATCCTTAATTTCACAAAGGGGAGATCATTTAGGAAATTTCCAAGGACATCATTGAAGTCGCATTGGCAAGATCTACTAACATTCTAAATTTCACGAAAATCGTACAACTATTAAAGAAGTTGTCAAATTGGTAATAACTTCCGGTTCGAAATGACAGCGACGAATTTTCGAAATTCGAAAATCCGAAATTGCAGATTTGAAGTAAATGTTTCAAGATACTCAAAGAAAAAAGAATTAGTAAAATCGGTCAAAAAATAACAAAGTTACGACTATGCATTGTCAGTTTTTTCGTTCGTAAAATTCGGTGATTTCGGATTCGTAAAACGTTTTGAAAATATATTTAATCAAGGTTCGCACCCCATTTTTGGGGGGTAGGTCAAAATTTCGGAAAGATCCTATGGATAGATTCTGAGAAATCCGATTTGCAGAAAACACACAAAAAAAAAATAATAACTAGATATGCTACTGTCCCATGCAGATATGAAAGCTTTCATATTTATCGTCACGTGTCATCGATTATATCAAGTATCTCAAATAAAAGGATAAGAATAACAAACTATCAAAATTGGTCAAAAACTCGCGAAGTTACAAGTCTAAATATAGTATGAAACATTGAGTAATCTGAAAACTAAAGGGAAATAACTGATACTTGTGTTGCTGTAATCGGGATGACTTCCGATTTCAAAACTTTCAGAAAAATGAAATCAAAATGGTAAGAAAACATCGAAAAATTAAATGAGATAACTTTGAACAAAACTAAAACTTTTTGAATCAGGTTGAACTCAACTGTTTGAATATGTACGTTAAATATGTAGATTTGGAAAATTATAAAGACATAATATCAAAATCGGTCAAAAACTCACAAAGTTACAAATGTTAATGTAGTGAGAAACATTGCACCCGGGCAAAAAAATAATCTTTAAACTAAAGGGAAATAACTGAAACTTGTATAGCTGTAATCGGGCTTCCAAGATATGTTATATAATTATGGTTTCCAATATGTTTGGTTATAAGTAGGAAATCGTGACGACTTCTTAAGCATGTTTTAAACAAAGGGTCATAGACTGCAATATACAAGAATGGCACTCTGCAATAAAAAAAACTGGCCAGAGATTTCTATGCAGAAATTAAATAATTGCTAGAACCAGAAAAATATTTATCCACTATAATAAATAAGCAACATAGAGAAAATGAAATGAAATTGAATGGGGTTTAACGTCCTACTGTTCTGCTCTTACAATGGGCTAATGAAGACTGGCATACGCCATAAAGTGTGCAATGAGGGAAATTTTACCCGGGCAGCGGCGTTACGGCCTACGAGGTTGGTAAGGCGACCATACTCCTTGTCACGTACAACCAAGAAATCGAAACAAGGCCATTTGACTCAATGACAGACGTTATGATACAGAGCGCACGTGCTAACCATTCAGCCACGCAACCTCCCTAAAATCGGCAAATTGCTGACCTACAGCGAGAAACATTTCAACCGGGCCAAATTTTCTATTTTAACAGTTTAATTTGCACGGTACCTTTAGTTATCAACCGAATATTACAAAACTTTTAAAAATAAGCTCCCCCTGACCAGCTTAATCGTTCGCAATAAACGTTTGTCCCTTAAAATCGACAAATTGCTGACTTTAAAGTGAGAAACATTACAACCGGGCCAAATTTTCTGTTTTATCACTTTAACAGTACCTTTGATTACCAACCGATTATTACAAAACTTTAAAAAGAGAAAGAGATGAATGCAGCCTAACGTCCATTCGACACAAAATAGGTCATTTCGGGACTAACATATGTTTTTTAATTTTATTTAAAAACTCCCCTTGCACGTACTGGTCTTTAGCCGTTGGGAGGAAACCGAAGAACACGGAGAAAACCCACGAGGTTGGACATCATACACCATGCCACGTGCAACCTGGAGATCGAAACGACGCCCGTTGACTCAATGACAAACGTTACGATACAGCGAGCACATGCTAACCATTCAGCCATCCAGCCTCCCTGAATTCGGAAAATTGCTGACTTATAGCAAGAAACATTTCAACCGGGCGAATTTTCTGTTTTAACAGTTTAATGTGCACGGTACTTTAATTACCAACCGATTATTACAAAACTTTTGAAAGTAAGCTCCAACTGACCAGCTTAATCGTATGCAATAAACGTTTTGCCTGAATTGAAAGTTCAGCACGGAAAAAGTTCATCTCGATTTCCCGGCGTGGTTCCCCTTGTCAGTGAGGCAGAACGGAGGGCCTGACAAGCAGAGCTGTGTAGTCCTTCGGATGGGACGAAAACGAAAAACCAAGGTCCCGTGTACACATTGAAGTGCACGTTAAATATCCCTAAGCAGTTGGAATTCGATACTGTTGAATAAACTCTATACGATGACTAAATGCGTAGATTGTAGTCACCCACACTGCATGTTTCGCTTAACAATGAAAGGGTGCCGTTTTCAATGTTCGATCCTTTTGTTCTTCTACTCCTGATATGTTGGACTGTTGATCGATGGTTTCATATAAAAGACTATTAATAAGACTCTTTGTAGAAGAAGTTCCCAAAAAATAGTATGATGACTTTACGAGAAAGACCTCTAAACATGCTCCAAATTGTAAAAATACGACGTTTTGGATTTTCAATCTCTTTTTTTCGGCTATCCCTGATATTTAAAAAAATGATACAATGATTTCACACAACAGGCTAGCTATTAGACTCTCTATTGACAAAAGTTTCACCGCCCTCCCTTCATTATAACCGAAGTTATCGTGCCCTAAAGAATCAACAAATCAGCATGCTTATCTCTGCTTACCCTAAGCAGAAAATGCTCATCTTTGAACTCAATCATAACATTGACCTAGTGAACGTCTACAACAAGTTTGAACATTCTAGCTTAATTAGAATGAGGGTTATTGTGCTCCAAAGTCTCGGCCCTTCAAATTGCTTCTATTTTTCATTTTCAATTCAAAATGGTGACTCCCGGTTGACCTAAATCAGAATTCTATTCGTGACATTTTTTAGGCCTTCCTACAAGGATTCAGAAAATATAACTCCCGAGTCTGTAAGTAAAATAGCAAAAAAGCCTTATTGATTTTTCACGTTTAAAGATGGTGGCACTTCCGGTTCGATCGATAAACTCCATATTTTGTGTACGGATCAGAAATTCCTTGTCTAGTATCGAAAAAAAAAACTAGGTCATTCTGACCTATATTTCGACGATTTTTTTGAAAACTTTGATCCTTAATTTCACCAAGGGGAGATAATTTAGAAAATTTCTAAAGTCATTTTTCAAGTCGCATCATTAAGGTCTACTTACATATTAAATTTCATGAAAATCGTACAACTACTAAAGAAGTTGTGGAGTTGGTGTAAACTTCCGGTTCGAAATCACAGCGACGAATTTTCGAAATTCGAAAATCCGAAATTGCAGATTTAAAGTAAATGTCTTAGGATACTCAAAGAAAAAAGAATTAGTAAAATAGATCAAATAGTCACAAAGTTACAGCATTGTAGGTCAAATGCATTCGTTCGTAAAATTCGGTGATTTCGGATTCGTAAAACGTTTTGAAAATACATTTAATCAAGGTTCGCACCCCATTTTTTTGGGGGGGGGGTAGGTCAAAATTTCAGAAAGATCCTATGGATAGATTCTGAGAAATCCGATTCGCAGAAAACACACACAAAAAAAAAATAATAATAATAACTTTAACAGAAACAATAAGCTTTCATATGTAATACATATGAAAGCTTAATAATAACTTTAACAGAAACAATAAGCTTTCATATGTAATATGAAAGCTTAATAATAATAACTTTAACAGAAACAATAAGCTTTCATATGAAATATGAAAGCTTAATAATCTTAGTAATAACAATAATAAGAATAATAATTTTAACAAAAACAATAGTGTTTCACACAAGCTTCGCAGTGTGAAACCCTAATAATAATAATAATAAGAACTAGATCTGCTACTGTCCCATGCAGATATGAAAGCTTTCATATTCATCGTCACGTGTCATTGATTGTATCAAGTATCCTAAATAAAAGGATAAGAAGCAAAAATTGGCAGGTTGGACAGGCGACCTTACTCCTTGTCACGTACAACCGGGCATTCGAAAACACGCTAGTTAACTCAATGACAGGCGCGCGTGCTAACCATTCAGCCATCCAACCCCCCTTTGAAATCAGACACGTGCAATATGTCATATAGGAAGAATAACAAGTCGCTCACAACAAAATGGTAAATTAATGAGTTTAGGTCAAAAGGTTGAGCTACTCTTTTAGAGTATTTAATTGTTTTAAAGAGACACGTTAAGGGTTGTTCATAGTTAAATAAAGGTTTAATTTTAAATAAGACCAATAAAATTAGGATTTAATAATGCCAGACTAATATTAAAATAAAGTTTTAAATTAAGAATAATTAATTATTGGTCTAATGCAATGAAATGCTTTGATTTGATGGATGAAATGTACGATGGGTGTCCACACTATGTGGCTAAGGCGTTGGCCTGCTAGCCAGGAGGTCGGGTGTTCGATACCTGCATTGGCCGAGAAAGTTCATCTCGATTTTCTGGCGTGTCCCCCCACCCGCCGTGTACACATTGGAGTGCACGTAAAAGATCCCTTAGCTGTTGGAATTCGATACTGTTGAAAAACCTCTATACGATGACTAAATGTGCAGATTGTAGCCACCCACACTGCATGTTTTGCTTAACAATGAAAGGGTGCCATTTTCAATTTGTCCCATGTAGATATGAAAGCTTTCATATTCATCGTCACGTGTCATTGATTGTATCACGTATCCTAAATCAGAAGAAAAAATTATCAATATTGGTCAAAAACTCGCGAAGTTACAAGTCTAAATATAGTATGAAACATTGCACCCAGGCATAACAATAGTCTGAAATCAGCCGTGGGAGGAAACCGAAGGACATTGAGAAAACCCACGAGGTTGGACACCATACTCCCTGTCACGTGCAACCTGGAAATCGAAACGATGCCTTTTAATTTGCACGGTACTTTAATTACCAACCGATTATTACAAAACTTTTGAAAATAAGCCCCAACTGACCAGCTTAATCGTATGCAATAAACGTTTGGCCTTAATTGAAAGTTCTGCACCGAGAAAGTTCATCTCGATTTTCCTGCCTGGTTCCCTCTTGTCAGTGAGGCAGAACGGAGGGCCTGACAAGGACAGCTGTCTAGTCGTTCGGATGGGAGGAAAAACCAAGGTCCCATGTACATATTGAAGTGCACTTAAAATATCCCTAAGCAGTTGGAATCGATACTGTTTATTCATCTCTATACGATGACTATGCAAACCATTATTAATTGATGAATGTGTTAAAATGTACAAAATATAAACAGTATTAATCTAAATCAATAACATAAATGATTACAAATATTTTTTTAGATAGTTTTAAAATAGAAAACAAATAATTATATCAAATCAAACCTATTCAATTTCAATTAATATGAGGACTGGCTGCAAAGTTCTAAGCCTATGTGTGCAAGACCTATATAATGTTGATGTTTCCTTTTATTTTTCTATATAGTTTCCATCAAAGCTCAATTTTTTCATCAGTTATTTTCCGTGATTTTGGAAATATATTGATTCCAAGGCCACCACCCATTTTTGAAAGAAGGCTAACCAGAAAAGTAAAATAGATCACAAAATCACGAAGTAACACAGCTGTCAAGGTCAATTTTTTCATCAGTTGTTTTCGGTGATTTTGGATTCGCAAATCGTTTTGAAAATATATTGATTCCAAGGCCACCACCCATTTTTTAAAGGAGGCTAACCAAAAATGTATTGATTTCCCAGATTTGAGACGAAATCGCGAAACTGCGATCTATTTGATTATTTTCAAGCTGTTAATCGAAGTTGTTCACGCGAAAACAACTTTGTCGGCACGGAAAACATCAAAGGTGAAATTTGATATTTTGCAATTTTCAAATGCCAAAAATTCGACAATGAGCCAGGCTATCCCCAAATGTATTAATTTCAAAGATAGGAAACGAATTCAACAAACTACGGTCTACTCTGATAATTTACATGCCCGTTAATGTCCATTTTTCACTATTTCTGATATTCAATTCAATATGGTGACTATCCATTGACTTAAATCAAAATTCTACTGCCAACATTTTATAGCCATTCCTTCAAGGATTCAGAAAATATAACCCCCGTGTCTGTATGTAAAATAGCAAAATGGCATTTGAGGTTTTTACATTTCAAGATGGTGGCACTTCCGGGTTGAACTACAAGCTCCATCTTTTGTGTACGAATCAGTGGTTTCGTAGCTAGTACCTAAAAAAAATTCAAGATGATTTGACCTATATTTCGTCGATTTTTTTGAAAATTTCGATCCTCAATTTCTCCAAGGGGAGATAATTTAGTAAATTTCTAAAGTCATTTTTCAAGTCGCATCATTAAGGTTTACTTACATATTAAATTTCATGAAAATCGTACAACTACTAAAGAAGTTGTCGAGTTGGTCTAAATTTCCGGTTCGAAATCACAGCGACGAATTTTCGAAATTCGAAAATCCGAAATTGCAGATTTGAAGTAAATGTCTCAAGGTATTCATATAAAAAAGAATTAATTAAATAGGTCAAATAATCACAAAGTTACAGCATTGTAGGTCAAAAGCATTCGTTCGTAAAATTCGGTGATTTCGAATTCGTAAAACGTTTTGAAAATATATTTAATCAAGGTTCGCACCCCATTTTCGGGGGGTAGGTCAAAGTTTCAGAAAGATCCTATGGTTAGATTCTGAGAAATCCGATTTGCAGAAAATACACAAAAAAAAAATAATAATAATAACTAGATCTGCTACTGTCCCATGCAGATATGAAAGCTTTCATATTCATCGTCACGTGTCATTGATTGTATCAAGTATCCTAAATAAAAGGATAAGAAGAAAAAATTATCAAAATTGGTCAAAAACTCGCAAAATTACAAGTCTAAATATAGTATGAAACATTGCACCCAGGCATAACAATAATCTGAAAACTAAAGGGAAATAACCGAAATTTGTTGCTGTAATGAGACGGATGAGAAAATGAAATGAAAATTGCCGGAAAAAAAATTAAAAATGGCAAAATTACAAATCAAATCAAAATTGGTCAAAAACTCGCAAAATTACAAGTCTAAATATAGTATGAAACATTGCACCCAGGCATAACAATAATCTGAAAACTAAAGGGAAATAACCGAAATTTGTTGCTGTAATGAGACGGATGAGAAAATGAAATGAAAATTGCCGGAAAAAAATTAAAAATGGCAGGTTGGACAGGCGACCTTACTCCTTGTCACGTACAACCGGGCATTCGAAAACACGCTAGTTAACTCAATGGCAGGCGCGCGTGCTAACCATTCAGCCGCCCAACCCCTCTTTGAAATCAGAAACGTGCAATATGTCATATAGGAAGAATAACAAGCCGCTCACAACAAAATGGTAAATTAATGAGTTTAGGGGCAAAAAGGCGTCTACAGCACCGGTGTTCCCAGGCGGTCACCCATCCAAGTACTAACCGGGCCCGACGTTGCTTAACTTCAGTGATCGGACGAGAACTGGTGTTTTCAACATGGTATGGCCGTAGACGAGAGAAGGTGGACAGAACCCGTAGTTATACTTACTTGAATTGACCCGCTTATTGATTTTTTGGGGGGGTTTTGTCGGTTTTAAAAGGGCGTCTACAGCACCCGGTGTTCCCAGGCGGTCACCCATCCAAGTACTGATCGGGCCCGACGTTGCTTAACTTCAGTGATCGGACGAGAACTGGTGTTTTCAACGTGGTGTGGCCGTAGACGAGAGAAGGTGGACAGAACCCGTAGTTATACTTACCTGAGTTGACCCGCTTATTGATTTTTTGGGGGGGTTTTGTCGGTTTTAAAAAGGCGTCTACAGCACCCGACGTTGCTTAACTTCAGTGATCTGACGAGAACTGGTGTTTTCAACGTGGTGTGGCCGTAGACGAGAGAAGGTGGACAGAACCCGTAGTTATACTTTTCCTGAATTGACCTGCTTATTGATCTTTTTTTTTTTTGGGGGGGGGGGTGTCGGTTTTAAACAGGCGTCTACAGCACCCGGTGTTCCCAGGCGGTCACCCATTCAAGTACTGACCGGGTCCGACGTTGTTTAACTTCAGTGAACGGACGAAAACTGGTGGTTTCAACGTGGTGTGGCCGTAGAAGAGAGAAGGTGGACAGAACCCGTAGTTATACTTACCTGAATTGACCCGCTTATTGATTTTTTTTTTTGGGGGGGGGGGGGTGTCGGTTTTAAAAAGGCGTCTACAGCACCCGGTGTTCCCAGGCGGTCACCCATCCAAGTACTGACCGGGCCCGACGTTGCTTAACTTCAGTGATCGGACGAGAACTGGTGTTTTCAACGTGGTGTGGCCGTAGACGAGAGAAAGTGGACAGAACCCATACTTGTGCTTACTCAAATTCTTTTTGTGTCTTTTTCCCTGGGGAGACGGGCCGAGCGGAGAGCTGGAGTGGTGCAAAAGAGTGCGCGCTGTTGTCTGATTGGCGGAAAATTGATTTTTTCACGAAGAATCAGGGCAAACGAGAGAAGGTGGACATAACCCGTAGTTATACTTACCTGAATTGACCCGCTTATTGATTTTTTTTTGTTTTTTGTCGGTTTTAAAAAGGCGTCTACAGCACCCAGTGTTCCCAGGCGGTCACCCATCCAAGTACTGACCGGGCCCGACGTTGCTTAACTTCAGTGATCGGACGAGAAATGGTGTTTTCAAGGTGGTGTGGCCGTAGACGAGAGAAGGTGGACAGAACCCGTAGTTATACTTACCTGAATTGACCCGCTTATTGATTTTTTTTTGGGGGGGGGGGGTCGGTTTTAAAAAGGCGTCTACAGCACCCGGTGTTCCCAGGCGGTCACCCATCTAAGTACTGACCGGGCCCGACGTTGCTTAACTTCAGTGATCGGACGAGAACTGGTGTTTTCAACGTGGTGTGGCCGTAGACGAGAGAAGGTGGACAGAACCCATACTTGTGCTTACTCAAATTCTTTTTGTGTCTTTTTCCCTGGGGAGACGGGCCGAGCGGAGAGCTGGAGTGGTGCAAAAGAGTGCGCGCTGTGGTCTGATTGGCGGAAAATTAATTTTTTCACGAAGAATCAGGGCAAAAAGGCGTCTACAGCACCCGGTGTTCCCAGGCGGTCACCCATCCAAGTACTAACCGGGCCCGACGTTGCTTAACTTCAGTGATCGGACGAGATCTGGTGTTTTCAACGTGGTATGGCCGTAGACCAGAGAAGGTGGACAGAATCCGTAGTTATACTTACCTGAATTGACCCGCTTATTGATTTTTTTTTTGTTTTTTGTATTTAATTGTTTTAAAGAGATTTAATAATGCCAGACTAATATTAAAATAAAGTTTTAAATTAAGAATAATTAATTATTGGTCTAATGCAATGAAATGATTTTATTTGACGGATGAAATGTACGATGGGTGTCCACACTATGTGGCTAAGGCGTTGGCCTGCTAGCCAGGAGGTCGGTTGTTCGATCACTGCATTGGCCGAGAAAGTTCATCTCGATTTTCTGGCGTGTCCCCCCACCCTCCGTGTACACATTGGAGTGCACGTAAAAGATCCCTTAGCAGTTTGAATTCGATATTGTTGAATAAGCTCTATACGATGTCTAACTGTGCAGATTGTAGCCACCCACACTGCATGTTTTGCTTAACAATGAAAGGGTGCCGTTTTCAATTTTAGATCCTTTTATTCTTCTACTCCTGATATTTTGGACTGTTGATCGATGGTTTCATATAAAAAAACTACCGATAAGACTCTTTGTAGAAGAAGTTCCCAAAAAATATCATGTTGACTTTACGAGAAAGACCTCTAAACATGCTCCAAATCGTAAAAATACGACTTTTTTCGGCTATCCCTGATATTTAAAAAAAATGATACAATGATTTCACACAACAGGCTAGCTATTAGACTCTCGATTGACAAGAGTTTCACCACCCTCCCTCCATTATAACCGAAGTTATTGTGCCCTAAAGAATCAATTCATCAGCATGCTTATCTCTGCTTACCCTAGGCAGAAAATGCTCATCTTTGCACCCAATCAATTCATCAGCATGCTTATCTCTGCTTACCCTAGGCAGAAAATGCTCATCTTTGCACCCAATCATGACATTGACCTAGTGAACGTCTACACCAAGATTGAACATTCTAGCTCAATTAGAAGGAGAGTTATTTTGTTTCAAAGTCTCGGCCCTTCAAATTGCTACTACTTTTCATATTCACTTCAAAATGGCAACCATCAGTTGACCTTAAACCAAATTCTGCTCCCTGCGATTTTTGGGCCATCCTTCAAGGATTCAGAAAATATAACCCCCGTGTCTGTAAGTAAAATAGCAAAAAAGCCTTAGGGATTTTTCATGTTTCAAGATGGTGGCACTTCCGGTTCGATCGACAAACTCCATATTTTGTGTAGGAATAAGTAATTATTTGTCGAGTACCGAAAATTTTTTGTAGGTCATTCTGACCTATATTTCGACGATTTTTTTTAAAACTTTGATCCTTAATTTCACCAAGGGGAGATCATTTAGAAAATTTTTTATTATATTTTCGAAGTCACATCGGTAAGATCTACTTATATACTAATTTTCACGAAAATCGTACATCTATTAAAGAAGTTGTCAAATTGGTCTAAACTTCCGGTTCAAAATCACAGCGACGAATTTTCGAAATTCGAAAATGTGAAATTGCAGATGAAAATGATATTTTTCAAGGTATTCAAAGAAAAAAGAATTAGTAAAATCGGTCAAAAAATAGCAAAGTTACGACTATGCATTGTCAGTTTTTTCGTTCGTAAAATTCGGTGATTTCGAATTCGCAAAACGTTTTGAAAATATATTTAATCAACAGCCACCACCCATTTTTGGGGGGTAGGTCAAAGTTTCAGAATCATCCTATGGTTAGATTCTGTGAAATCCGATTTGCAGGAAAAACACAAAAAAAAAAAAATAACTAGATCTGCTACTGTCCCATGCAGATATGAAAGCTTTCATATTCACAGTCACTTCCTGTCACATGCCATGGGTCATATGAATAATCTGAACAAGGAAAAAAAATCATTAAAATCGGTCACAATCTAGTAAAGTTAATGTGATTTTTCACTCGTAAAGAATTTTGTCAGCACGAAAAACATCAAAGGCAAAAATCGAATTTTTGAAATATTCAAATACCGTATCCCGACTATCCTGAAATGTATTAATGCCAGACATAGGAGACGCATTGAACATACTATGCTCTATTGTGTTTGTTTACAAGTCCGTAAATGTCGATTTTTCACTATGTTTCATATTCACTTCAAAATGGTGACTACCAGTTGACCTAAATCAAAATTCTACTTCGAACTTCATCAAGACATTGACCTAGTGAATGCCTATACCAAGTTTGAACTTTGTACCCCAATTAGAAGAAGAGTTATTGTGTTCCAGAGTCATCAAGGTATTGGCCTAATAAACACCCACACCAAGTCTAGCTGAATTAGAAAGGGAGTTATTGTGTCCCAAACTAGATCATTTCGGGACTAACATATAGTTCGATTTTATTTCAATATTTCGCTTGCGCGTAGAGGTCTTTGGCAGTGGAAGGAAACCGGAGGAAATGAAGAAAACCCACCAAGATGGACAGGCGACCTTACTCCTTGTCAGGTACGACCGGAGATTCGAAAACACGCTAGCTGACTCGATGACAGGCTTTATGATACAGCGCGCGCGTACTAACCATTCAGCCACCAAACTCCCCTTTGAAATCAGACACGTGCAATATGTCATATAAGAAGAATAACAAGTCGCTCACATACAAAATGGTAAATTAATGAGCTTAGGTCAAAAGGTTGAGCTACTATTTTAGAGTATTTAATTGTTTTGTTAAGAGACACGTTAAGGGTTGTTGATAGTTAAATGAAAGTTTAATTTTAAATAAGACGAACGTCTACCAATAAAATGAGGATTTAATAATATTAAAATAAAGTTTCAAATTAAGAATAATTAATTATTGGTCTAATGCAATGAAATGCTTTGATTTGACGGATGAAATGTACGATGGGTGTCCACACTATGTGGCGAAGGCGTTGACCTGCTAGCCAGGAGGTAGGGTGTTCGATCCCTGCATTGGCCGAGAAAGTTCATCTCGATTTTCTGGCGTGTCCTCCCACCGACGTGTACACATTGGAGTGCACGTAAAAGATTCCTTAGCAGTTGGAATTCGATAATGTTGAATAAGCTCTATACGATGACTAAATGTGCAGATTGTAGCCACCCACACTGCATGTTTTGCTTAACAATGAAAGGGTGCCGTTTTCAATTTTCGATCCTTTTATTCTTCTACTCCTGATATTTTGGACTGTTGATCGATGGTTTCATATAAAAGACTACCGATAAGACTATTTGTACAAGAAGTTCCCCAAAAATATTATGTTCACTTTAAGAGAAAAGGACCTTTAAATATGCTCTAAATCGTAAAAATACCACTTTTTGGATTTTCGATCTCTTTTTTCTGCTATCCCTGATATTTAAAAAAAATGATACAATGATTTCACACAACAGGCTAGCTATTAGACTCTCGATTGACAAGAGTTTCACCACCCTCCCTTCATTATAACGGAAGTTATTGTGCCCTAAAGAATCAACAAATCAGCATGCTTATCTCTGCTTACCCCGGGCAGAAAATGCCCATCTTTACCCCCAATCATGACATTGACCTAGTGAACGTCTACCCCTAGTTTAAACATTCTAGCTTAATTAGAAGGAGGGTTATTGTGTTCCAAAAACTCGGCCATTCAAATTGCTTCTATTTTTCATTATCAATTCAAAATGGTGACTCCCAGTTGACCTAAATGAAAATTCTACTCCCAACGTTTTTTAGGCCTTCCTCCAAGGATTCAGAAAATATAATTCCCGTGTCTGTAAGTAAAATAGCAAAATGGCGTTTGAGGTTTTTACATTTCAAGATGGTGGCACTTCCGGGTTGAACTACAAACTCCATTTTTTGTGTACGAATCAGTGGTCTCGGAACTAGTAACCAAAAAAAAATTCAAGATGATTTGGCCTATATTTCGTCGATTTTTTTGAAAATTTCGATCCTCAATTTCTCCAAGGGGAGATAATTTAGAAAATTTCTGAAGTCATCTTTCAAGTCGCATCATTAAGGTTTACTTACATATTAAATTTCATGAAAATCGTACAACTACTAAAGAAGTTGTCGAGTTGGTCTAAACTTCCGGTTCGATATCACAGCGACGAATTTTCGAAATTCGAAAATCCGAAATTGCAGATTTGAAGTAAATGTCTCAAGGTACTCATAGAAAAAAGAATTAATTAAATAGGTCAACTAGTCACAAAGTTACAGCATTGTAGGTCAAATGCATTCGTTCGTAAAATTCGGTGATTTCGGATTCGTAAAACGTTTTGAAAATATATTTAATCAAGGTTCGCACTCCATTTATGGGGGGTAGGTCAAAGTTCAGAAAGATCCTATGGATTGATTCTGAGAAATCCGATTTGCAGAAAATACACACAAAAAAAAATAATAATAATAATAACTTTAACAGAAACAATAAGCTTTCATATGTAATATGAAAGCTTAATAACTTTAACAGAAACAATAAGCTTTCATATGTAATATGAAAGCTTAATAATAATTTTAACAAAAACAATAGTGTTTCACACAAGCTTCGCAGTGTGAAACCCTAATGATAATTTTAACAAAAACAATAAAAGCTACGCAGTGTGAAACCCTAATAATAATTTTAACAGAAACAATAGTTTTTCACACAAGCTACGCAGTGTGAAACCCTAATTAAATCCCCCAGCGCAGCCAGTGAGTGATATCTAAAGTAATATATGTAAACGGGTAATTGGTCATTCTTATAAATAATTATGGGCCTTTTAATTGTTTGGAGACGTTTCGAAGAGTATTCTCCCAACGTTATCAAACTAATACAGTAATACAATGTTGTTGTTTATTAAAGATTTAACTCCAATAATACATTAAACAAATTGTAATATTATGGACAGGATGATTTAATTAAATTATTTACACTTAATGGGTTTAACATTGGTAAAAGCTTACAACACAAACGACCGTGTATATCAAAAGTCTCCTTATCTACCCTATATATTGTCGATCTTTTTGAAAAAAACTGATCCTTATTTTTCCAAGGGGATATAACTAATGACATTGTTGAAGTTGTATCAATTAAATCTACTCACATTCCTAATTTCATGAAAATTGTACTAGTATTCAAGAAGTTGTCATTTTCATTTTACTTCCGGGATGAGATATAGCAGGTTTAAAGTAAATGTTTTAAGGTACTCAAAAATAAAAGAATAAGTAAAACAGATCAAAAAGTCACAAAATTATAGCTATATAAGTCAATTTTTTCATTGGTCAATTTCGGCGATTTTGGATTCATAAAACGTTTTGAAAATATATTGATTCCAACGACACCGCCCATTCTTGAAACGAGGCTAACCAGAAATGTATTAATTTCCCAAATATGGGACGGAATCACGAAAATCCGACCTATTTGATTATTTTCATTTTGCTTGATAAAGACGAAAGTATCCTCGTCGAAACGTCGCAGGGTATCAAACTCAGTAATTGTGTATCCATAAAATTGTACCTTGTGTGATTATTTTCAAGCTGTTAATCAGAATTCACCTATCGAAAACAACTTTGTCGGGACGGTAAACGTCAAAGGCGAAATTCGAAATTTTGATATTTTCAAATACCAAAAATTCGGCCATGTGCCAGGCTATCTCGAAATTTTTTTATTTCAGAAATATCAGTCGAATTCAAGAAATTACGGTATATTCTGTATATTTACACACCCGTTAATGCGGGTTTTTCTCTTTTTCTCATATTCAATTCAAAATTCTGCTCTAAACGTTTTTTAGACATTCCTTCAAGGATTCAGGAAATATATCTCCCGTGTCTATAAGTAAAATATCAAAAATAGCCTGGTGGATATTTCACATTTCAAGATGGTGGTACTTCCGGATTGAGCTACAAACTCCATTTTTAGTGCACGAATCAGTAGTCTCGTAGCTAGTAAAAAAACAAATCACGGTAATCTGACCTATATTTCATCGATTTTTTAAAACTATGGTTAGATTCTGTGAAATCCAATTTGCAGAAAAAACACACACAAAAAAAATAATAAAAAAAATAACTAGATCTGTTTAACAAAAACAAAAAGCTTTTGAAATATGAAAGCTTAATAATGGTAACAAAAACAATAATAATTTTAGTAATCACAATAGGCTTTGAGACGAAAACAAAAATCTTTCAGACGAAAGCCTGAAAGTTAAATAACTAATAATAATTTTAGTAAAAACAATACTCTTTCAGCCAAAAGCCTGAAAGCCTAATAATTTTCATCAAAACAATAATCTTTCAGACGAAAGTCTGAAAGCATCACAATAGGCTTTCAGACGATTAATAATCTTAACAACAAAAAATACAATAAGAAGAATAACTTAACCTGTGAAGCAGTACTGATGTGTTTCACCGGTGCCACATTACCCTTGAATTTACGTCACTTCCGGTGCCACGTTACCCTTGAACTTCCCGTACCGTAAAACAGGTTTCCACATTAAGCATTGCACACATGAAATAAAACGGACGCAGAATCAACCAAATCCAGCAATCAATTCATTTTATAAATTTGCTACATGTAAGTGATCCTGTCAAAATGACATTACTTCCGTTGATAATGAAAATGTTAAATTAGTTTGATGAAATCAGAAATGACATCAGCACATGGCAAAATATTTTATGTAAATCGAATATTGTAAATAGGGGGCGGGGGGTATTTTACTAATTTTGATGTTCAAATTCGGGGCCCCTCCAAAAGTTGAAGTTACCCTTCCCATGTATGAATATATGATTTTTATTTCTTTCTGATCCTTTTTGAAACCCCCGGTACATACGCCCTGAAGGCAGTGGGGGTTAAACTGATGGTGATAATTTAGATTTTTTTTTTTTAAATCTTCACTATTTTCCTTGTATAACCTCATCTTGATTCAATATTTGGGTGTCCGGGGTCGCTGAGTTTATTGGTGGTGTTAAATTTAAGATTTGAAAAAAAAAAAGATGGTGGATATCCAAGATGGCAGTAATATTTCACAAATTCCACATGTATTGATGTTTTATCGGTGTTTAACGACATGTGTAACATTTTACTGTTACATTTTCTTGCCTATAAAACTTTTTTATGTATACTTGTAACGTATCTATATTTGTCTATATATACTCAGCTATGTGTGTTTATTGTGTGCTTGCAGACTAAAGTAATACCGTAATGACCTCGCCAAAACCTAAAGCAACTCGCCCCTTTGTGCGAAAAACAGTTAGGGGAGGTATTGCATATAGAAACAGCTGGATTTGCCACTTGACTCCTACCTTTTTTTAAAATGATACCATAACTAACATGATGTATCTGATGAGAACTGCTAGGGCTGGTTAAAGTGGATGTTCTAAAAAAATGCAGCTCTAGTTTTGGCATATGTGCTTTCAGAACACTGGTTATTTTTCTTTCAACGTAGTATTAGTATAGGCTATACTATCACTACCAAATATATCAAAACGAATATACTAACTCCTTACCCAAGATTTTGAAATCTGACTCAAACGCGGCAAGCAAGGAAAAATTAGAAATATAAAGAGAATGTTAAACTATTTAACACTGAACATTCTCAACTGTTTAATATCTATTGTGACGATACAGAGGTTAGAAAGCGCTTAGTTTTCGTGGTGTGAAAATGACCTTAATGGAGACATTTAAAAGGTGTAAGAGAAGCGTACTAACAAGCAGAAGAAGAAGTAACTTCTCTACTTCGAAATTATGGGAAGTTTGGTCCATTAGCTCTTTCACTATTCCATCTAATACAACCATTTCGATGCTTTTACCAGTCACAAGTCTGTTTGAACGTTATTAACGACTAAACTTCCAATAATTTCGAAGTAGATAAGTTACTTCTTCTTCTGCTTGCTAACACGCTTCTCTATTGTTTTCATTCATTCTTCACCAATGAAGTTTCCACTTACCATTTTCCTCTCACATGGTTAATCTTCAAAGAAATCAAATTCGACTGAGGGTTATTTATTCACACCATGAAAACTAGGCACTTTCTAACCTTTGTATCGTCACAAGAGATATCTAACAGTTGAGAATATTCAATATTAAATAATTTAACATTCTCTTTATATTTTTCATTTTTCCTGGCCTGGCGCGTTTGGATGAGATTTTCGAACCGCGTGAAGAGAGTAAGTATATTCATTTTGATTTGTTTGGGTGAGATTTCGAAATACAGATTTTAAAAGTGAAAAACAATCTCCCAAACAGAGTTGTCTTCCCTTGCTGTCCACACTAATCTCTGCTAACGGCTTAATTGACTACGCCACCAAGATTCTTGGTGTTGATGGACAATGCTTAATGGTACGATTTAAAACAAATAAATGATAATATATTTCATACGATGTGGTCAGAATTGCAAAGTAACAATATATTTACAACTATTACACAGAACTCTTTTGCGTAAGATCACAGGATTAATCGGTCGGAAATAAGAACTGCGCATGTCGCCGTGTTAAATTTAGAATGAATACACGATCGATAGGCCCAACAATTAATTTAGAAATGTCTGTTGTTAATTCAAATCCAAGAATTCTCGATATATGTTTAAAATATGATCGAAAAATCATCAAGTGTTTATAACGCCTAAAATTGACTAGAATTCATAAAATCATAAAGTGTTTATAATGCCAAGTACATTTCTCTGACAGACGCCATTTTTGATCACAGTAAATCACGTGATCGATGACCACTGGGTCAAACCCATATAGTACGCGAGCCGACGGCAGAGTCGAATGCTTGATAGAGCGAGACTTTCCTGGAGAATGAGTGAAACATTCAGTTTTTAGCTAATTGGCGTCACTTCCGTTGTCAATTTCAAATTGTAATCAACTTGATATCACGCATATTTGCTTTTTCAATGCGAAATTGCCCATTTCTAGGCAACTGCTTACATTACAAACTAATTTTTACATATGTATAGATTATAGCTACAAGTTTATACCTGTTACATATAAATATTTTAAAATCTGAAAAGCCTGGATGGGTTGAAATTAGGTCAATTATATTACAAACTAATTTTAACATACATTTTCTTCGTATAGATTATAGCTGCAAGTTTATAATAGTAACAAATAAATATTTTAAAATCTGAAAAAAAAACTGAGCACACCCTTTGTGTGCCTTTAAATGATTTTCAAACAACAGTTATATACTCAGCTAGCCGACCTAATTACAATTCTAACAATGTGTAATATGTATGTAGTTATTGAAATTTGATTTTCGATATTTCTCAGAGCCATTTTATCTGATCAGATAATGTAATATATCATTACAGAGCCCTGTGGCAATTTAAGTGCCCAAACCGGTTATTAAAACTAGCCCAACAATAATCTTCATACCGGAAGTATTCAAAAAATGAATTTTTAAAAAAAAAAACTGGCGAACTTGCAAAAAAAATGACTTTTCTGTTAGATATTAGCGGACTAAAAGAGCTAAAGTGTCATTGGGTAGTCCAATTAACGGACTATGATATTACATCCAAATGATACGACGCCAAAGATTTTTCTTAAACTTTTCTTGGCTGTACATCGGTGGTCTTAGGTGTACATTCAAATATAAAAGCATTGAACTAAAATAAATGGTTAAAAAGGGCCTCAATTTTTTTAAGAAAAGTTAAAACATCGTGAAATTATTGTAAATGCTCTTTTATTTATCTTTTTTTCCAAAACTCCTTAATGGATGTTTCCGAAACTTCTGTTAAAGGAATTTAAGTAAACCGAAAGAAGTCCAAAATATATCCGATATTTTGAAATAAATTAAATTTTTTACAATAAACCTTTTTTTTTATTAATAAATATTTTTTATGGTACTTAACAAAGGGTTAAAGTATCACCCTACTTGAGCAGGAGTAAGAACGAATTTTGTCTTAGTAATTTGCGTTAGCCGCCATTGGCTAATTTAGTTTTCCGTACCTAGATTAATTATTTATTGTTCGATTTGTATAAAACAAAGTTCATATGCTCCGTAGTCATTGTACCATAGATTACAGATTCAACATTCATAAGTGTACAAATGTCTTGTTATTGATGTGTTCCCATTTGAATATTGTTCACAATAAGAAGCAAAATAAATAAGATTTGTTTACAGGATCATATTGTTACACTAAAAACTAAACCTGTCATTTCAACCTCAAGTATCTGCTGTATCATCATCTTCATTTTATAAAATACACCAACTGAGTAAAATCAAACAGTATCTCTCTATGGATAACCTTAAACTTCTTGTACAGTCTCTTGTAATATCTAAACTTGACTATCACAATGCGGTATTATACGGAATTCCTGAACATCAAATCCAAAGACTTCAACACGTCCAAAACGCTGCCGCAAGGCTCATCACTGGCACCAGGAAACGAGACCACATCACTCCTGTTTTGCGTGAACTCCACTGGCTGCCAATCAGAGCCAGAATTGAATACAAAATTCTTCTGTTGACTTACAAAGCGTTACACGGTTTGGCCCCAGAATACATTAGAGAATTAATATCAAAGCCACATTATTGTCGATCTCTCCGTTAAGAAGATAAAAACCTTCTTGTCATCCCCAAATCCAACCTTCAAATGAGTAAACGATCCTTCCAACACTCTTCACCTAAATTATGGAATTCAATCTCCTCTAATAGCAACCTGAAGAACTCTGAAACAATTGACATATTCAAACAAAGACTCAAAACTTATTTGTTCCAATTACACTTTGGATAATTGGTGGATCTCTTAATCAAACACGCGCCTTTGGAACCATTCATTTGGTGTTTAGGCGCTATATAAATACTTTAATGTTTAATGTTTAATGTTTACAAAGAGTCTTATTGGTAGTCTCTTATGTGAAACCATCGATCAACAATCCAACATATCAGGAGTAGAAGAACAAAAGGATCGAACATTGAAAACGGCATCCTTTCATTGTGAAGCCAAACATGAGTGGGTGAGTACAATCTACACATGTAGTCATCGTATAGAGCTTATTCAACAGTATCGAATTTCAACTGCTTAGGGATATTTTACGTGCACTCCAATATGTACACGGGACCTTGGTTTTTCGTCCCATTCGAACAACTAGACAGCTGACCTTGTCAGGCCCTCCGTTCTGCCTCACTGACAAGGGGGAACCACGCTGGAAAATCAAGATAAACTTTCGCGGTGCAGAACTTTCAATTCCGGCCAAACGTTTATTGCATACGATTAAGCTGTTGAGTTGGAGCTTATTTTCAAAAGTTTTATAATAATCGGTTGGTAATTAAAGTACCGTGCATATCAAACTGTTAAAAGAGAAAATTTCGCCCGGTTGAAATGTTTCTTGCTATAAGTCAGGAATTTCCCGATTTTAGGGAGGCTGAATGGTTAGCATGTGCGCGCTGTTTCGTAACGTCTGTCATTGAGTCAATCGGCGTCGTTTCGATTTTCAGGTCGCATGTGACATGGAGTATGGTGTCCAACCTCGTGGGTTTTCTCCGTGTCCTTCGGTTTCCTCCCACGTCTAAAGTCCCGTACGTGCAAGGGAAGTTTTTAAATACAATTAAAAGAGATATGTTAGCCCCGAAATGACCTAGTTTGTGTCGTATGGACGTTAAGCCGCATTTCTCTCTTTCTCTTTTATTTATAAAGTTTTGTAATAATCAGTTGGTAATCAATGGTACTGTAAAAGTGATAAAACAGAAAATTGCACCCGGTTGTAATGTTTCTCACTTTAAAGTCAGCAATTTGCCGATTTTAATAGGCGAACGATTAGGCTGGTCAGGGGGAGTTTATTTTTAAAAGTTTTGTAATATTCGAAAATTCGTCGCTGTGATTTCGAAACGGAAGTTGAAACTAACTTGACAACTTCTTTAATAGTTGTTAGATTTTCATGAAATTTAGTATGTAAGTAGACATTACTGATGCGACTTGAAAAATGACTTTTAAAATTTTATAAATTATCTCCCCTTGGTGAAAAAATTAAGAATCAAATTTTTCATAAAAATCGTCGAAATAAAGGTCTGAATGACCTAGTTTTTTTTCGATACTAGACAAGTAATTACTGATTCGTCCACAAAACATGGAGTTTGTCAATCGAAAGGGAAGTGCCACCATCTTGAAACGTGAAAAAGCAATAGAACTCTAGAATCGGTTATAATGAAAAGAGGGTGGTGAATAGCTAGCCCGTTGTATGAAATCATTGTATCATTTTTTTTTAAATATCAGGGGTAGCAGAAAAAAGAGATCGAAAATCCAAAAAGTCGTATTTTTACGTTTTGGAGTATTATTAAAAGTCCTTTTCTCTTAAAGTCAACATAATATTTTGGGGGAACTTCTTCTACAAAGAGTCTTATCGGTAGTTTTTTATATGAAACCATTGATCAACAGTCCAAAATATCAGGAGTAGAAGAATAAAAGGATCGAAAATTGAAAACGGCACCCTTTCATTGTTAAGCAAAACATGCATTGTGGGTGGCTACAATCTGCACATTTAGTCATCGTATAGAGCTTATTCAACAGTATCGAATTCCAACTGCTAAGGTATCTTTTACGTGCACTCTAATGTGTACACGGCGGATGGGGGGCACGTCAGAAAATCGAGATGAACTTTCTCAGCCACTGCAGGGATCGAACATCCGACCTCCTGGCTAGCAGGCCAACGCCTTAGCTACATAGTGTGGACACCCATCGTACATTTCGTCCGTCAAATCAAAGCATTTCATTGCATTAGACCAATAATTAATTATTGTTAATTTAAAACTTTATTTTAATATTAGTCTCGCATTATTAAATCCTAATTTTATTGGTCTTATTTAAAATTAAACTTTCAATTAACTATGAACAACCCTTTTCGTGTCTCTTTAAAACAGTAGCTCAACCTTTTGACCTAAACTCATTAATTTACCATTTGGTTGTGAGCGACTTGTATTCTTCCTATATGGCATATTGCACGTGATTTCAAAGGGGGTTGGGTGGCTGAATGGTTAGCACGCGCGCCTGTCATTGAGTTAACTAGCGTGTTTTCGAATGCCCGGTTGTACGTGACAAGGAGTAAGGTCGCCTGTCCAACCTACCATTTTTAATTTTTTTCCCGCCATTTTCATTTCATTTTCTCATCCTTCTCATTACAGTAATATAAGTTTCAGTTATTTCCCTTTAGCTTTCAGATTATTGTTATGCCTGGGTGCAATGTTTCATACTAGATTTAGCCCTGTAACTTCGCGAGTTTTGATAATGTTTTCTTCTTATCCTTTTATTTAGGATACTTGATACAATCAATGACACGTGACGATGAATATGAAAGCTTTCATATCTGCATGGGACAGTAGCAGATCTAGTTATTATAATTTTTTTTTTTGTGTGTGTTTTCTGCAAATCGGATTTCTCAGAATCTATCCATAGGATCTTTCTGAAATTTTGACCTATCCCCCCAAAAATGGGGTGCGAACCTTGATTAAATATATTTTCAAAACGTTTTACGAATCCGAAATCACCGAATTTTACGAACGAATGCATTTGACCTACAATGCTGTAACTTTGTGACTATTTGACCTATTTTACTAATTCTTTTTTCTTTGAGTATCTTGAAACATTTACTTCAAATCTGAAATTTCGGATTTTCGAATTTCGAAAATTCGTCGCTGTCATTTCGAACCGGAAGTTATTACCAATTTGACAACTTCTTTAATAGTTGTGCAATTTTCGTGAAATTTAGAATGTTAGTAGATCTTGCCAATGCGACTTCAATGGTGTCCTTGGAAATTTTCTAAATTATCTCCCCTTGGTGAAATTAAGGATCAAAGTTTTCAAAAAAATCGTCGAAATATAGGTCAGAATGACCTATTTTTTTTTCGATACTAGACAGGGAATTACTGATTCGTAAACAAAATATAGAGTTTGTCGATTGAACCGGAAGTGCCACCATCTTTAAACGTAAAAAATCAATAAGGCTTTTTTGCTATTTTCCTTACAGCCTCGGGAGTCATATTTTCGGAAGCCTTGAAGGAATGCCTAAAAATATATCGGATCAGAATTTTGATTTCGGTCACGTGATGGTCACAATTTTGAATTGAAAATGAAAAATAGAAGCAATTTGAAGGGCCGGGACTTTGGAACACAATAACTCTCCTTCTAATTAACCTAGAATGTTCAAACTTGGTGTAGACGTTCACAACGTCAATGTTATGATTGAGTTCAAAGATGAGCATTTTCTGCTTAGGGTAAGCAGAGATAAGCATGCTGATTTGTTAATTCTTTAGGGCACGATAACCTCGGTTATAATGAAGGGAGGGCGGTGAAACTTTTGTCAATAGAGAGTCTAATAGCTAGCCTGTTGTGTGAAATCATTGTATCATTTTTTTTAAATATCAGGGATAGCCGAAAAAAGAGATTGAAAATCCAAAAAGTCGTATTTTTACAATTTCGAAAATGTTTAGAGGTCTTTCTCGTAAAGTCAACATAATATTTTTTGGGAACTTCTTCTACAAAGAGTCTTATTGATAGTCTTTTATATGAAACCATCGATCAACAGTCCAACATATCAGGAGTAGAAGAACAAAAGGATCGAACATTGAAAACGGCACCCTTTCATTGTTAAGCGAAACATGCAGTGTGGGTGACTACAATCTACACATTTAGTCATCGTATAGAGCTTATTCAACAGTATCGAATTCCAACTGCTTAGGGATATTTTACGTGCACTCCAATGTGTACACGGGACCTTGGTTTTTCGTCCCATCCGAACGACTAGACAGCTGTGCTTGTCAGGCCCTCCGTTCTGCCTCACTGACAAGGGGAACCACGCCGGGAAATCGAGATGAACTTTCTCCGTTCAGAACTTTCAATTCAGGCAAAACGTTTATTGCATACGATTAAGCTGGTCAGTTGGAGCTTATTTTCAAAAGTTTTGTAATAATCGGTTGGTAATTAAAGTACCGTGCACATTAAACTGTTAAAACAGAAAATTTCGCCCGGTTAAAATGTTTCTTGCTATAAGTCAGCAATTTTCCGAATTCAGGGAGGCGAATGGCTGAATGGTTAGCATGTGCGAGCTGTATCGTAACGTCTGTCATTGAGTCAACGGGCGTCGTTTCGATCTCCAGGTTGCACGTGACATGGTGTATTATGTCCAACCTCGTGGGTTTTCTCCGTGTTCTTCGGTTTCCTCCTAACGACTAAAGACCAGTACGCGCAGGGGAATTTTAAATAAAATTAAAAAACATATGTTAGTCCCGAAATGACCTAGTTTTTGTCGAATGGACGTTAGGCCGCATTTCTCTCTTTTGTAATAATCGGTTGGTAATCAAAGGTACTGTAAAAGTGATAAAACAGAAAATTTCGCCCAGTTGTAATGTTTCTCACTTTAAAGTCATCAATTTGCCGATTTTAAGGGGCAAACTTTTATTGCGAACGATTAAGCTGGTCAGGGGGAGCTTATTTTTAGAAGTTTTGTAATATTCGGTTGATAACTAAAGGTACCGTGCAAATTAAACTGTTAAAATAGAAAATTTGGCCCGGTTGAAATGTTTCTCGCTGTAGGTCAGCAATTTGCCGATTTTAGGGAGGTTGCGTGGCTGAATGGTTAGCACGTGCGCTCTGTATCATAACGTCTGTCATTGAGTCAACTGGCGTTGTTTCGATTTCTTGGTTGTACGTGACAAGGAGTATGGTCGCCGGTCCAACCTCGTAGGCCGTAACGCCGCTGCCCGGGTAAAATTTCCCTCAGTGCACACTTTATGGCATATGCCCGTCTTCATTAGCCCATTTTAGGAGCAGAACAGTAGGACGTTAAACCCCATACAATTTCATTTCATTTTCTCTATGTTGCTTATTTATTATAGTGGATAAATATTTTTCTGGTTCTAGCAATTATTTAATTTCTGCATAGAAATCTTGCTTTGGCCAGTTTTTTTATTGCAGAGTGCCATTCTTGTATATTTCAATCTATGATCCTTTGTTTAAAACATGCTTAAGAAGTCGTCACGATTTCCTACTTATAACCAAACATATTGGAAATATTAGTCTGGCATAATTAAATCCTAATTTTATTGGTCTTATTTAAAATTAAACTTTCATTTAACTATGAACAACTCTTTACGTGTCTCTTTAAAACTATTAAATACTCTAAAACAGTAGCTCAACCTTTTGACCTAAACTCATTAATTTACCATTTTGTTGTGAGCGACTTCTTATTCTTCCTATATAACATATTGCACGTGTCTGATTTCAAAGTGGGGTTGGGTGGCTGAATGGTTAGCACGCGCGCCTGTCATTGAGTTAACTAGCGTGTTTTCGAATACCCGGTTGTACGTGACAAGGAGTAAGGTCGCCTGTCCAAACTGCCATTTTTAATTTTTTTTCCCGCCATCTTCATTTCATTTTCTCATCCGTCTCATTACAGTAATACAAGTTTCAGTTATTTCCCTTTAGTTTTCAGATTATTGTTATGCCTGGGTGCAATGTTTCATACTATATTTAGACTTGTAACTTCGCGAGTTTTTGAACAATTTCAATAATTTTTTCTTCTTATCCTTTTATTTAGGATACTTGATACAATCGATGACACGTGACGATGAATATGAAAGCTTTCATATCTGCATGGGACAGTAGCAGATCTAGTTTTTATTATTTTTTTTGTGTGTGTGTTTTCTGCAAATCGGATTTCTCAGAATCTATCCATAGGATCTTTCTGAAATTTTGAACTACCCCCCCCCCAAAATGGGGTGCGAACCTTGATTAAATATATTTTCAAAACGTTTTACGAATCCGAAACCACCGAATTTTACGAACGAATGCATTTGACCTACAATGCTGTAACAAAGCTTTCATTTCTGCATGGGACAGTAGCAGATTTATTATTAAGCTTTCATATTACATATGAAAGCTTATTGTTTCTGTTAAAGTTTTTTTGTGTGTTTTCTGCAAATCGGATTTCTCAGAATCTATCCATAGGATCTTTCTGAAATTTTGACCTACCCCCCAAAAATGGGGTGCGAACCTTGATTAAATATATTTTCGAAACGTTTTACGAATCCGAAATCACCGAATTTTACGAACGAAAAAAATGACAATGCATAGTCGTAACTTTGTTATTTTTTGACCGATTTTACTAATTCTTTTTTCTTTGAATACCTTTAAAATAATCATTTTCATCTGCAGTTTCACATTTTCGAATTTCGAAAATTCGTCGCTGTGATTTCGAACCGGAAGTTTAGACCAATTTGACAACTTCTTTAATAGTTGTACGATTTTCATGAAATTTAGTATCTAAGTAGATCTTACCGACGTGACTTCAAAAATATAATTAGAAATTTTCTAAATTATCTCCCCTTGACGAAATTAAGGATCAAAATTTTCAAAAAAATCATCGAAATATAGGTCAGAATGACCTGATTTTTTTTTGGATACCAGATAAGTAATTACTGATTTGTACACAAAATATGGAGTTTGTCGATCGAACCGGAAGTGCCGCCATATTTAAAAGTGAAAAATCAATAAGGCTTTTTTGCTATTTTACTTACAGACTCGGGAGTTATATTTTCTGAATCCTTGTAGGAAGGCCTAAAAAATGTCGCGAATAGAATTTTGATTTCGGTCACGTGATGGTCACCATTTTGAATTGAAAATGAAAAATAGAAGCAATTTGAAGGGTCGGGACTTTGGAACACAATTACTCACCTTCTAATTAAGCTAGAATGTTCAAACTTGGTGTAGACTTTCACTAGGTCAATGTTATGATTGAGTTCAAAGATGAGCATTTTCTGCTTAGGGTAAGCAGAGATAAGCATGCTAATTTGTTGATTCTTTAGGGCACGATAACTTCGGTTATAATGAAGAGAGGGCGGTGAAACTTTTGTCAATAGAGAGTCTAATAGCTAGCCTGTTGTGTGAAATCATTGTATTATTTTTTCTAAATATCAGGGATAGCCGAAAAAAAGTCAACATAATATTTTTTGGGAACTTCTTCTACAAAGAGTCTTATTGGTAGTCTTTTATATGAAACCATCGATCAACAGTACAACATATCGGGAGTAGAAGAACAAAAGGATCGAACATTGAAAACGGCACCCTTTCATTGTTAAGCGAAACATGCAGTGTGGGTGACTACAATTTACACATTTAGTCATCGTATAGAGCTTATTCAACAGTATCGAATTCCAACTGCTTAGGGATATTTTACGTGCACTCCAATGTGTACACGGGACCTTGGTTTTTCGTCCCATCCGAATGACTAGACAGCTGTGCTTGTCAGGCCCTCAGTTCTGCCTCACTGACAAGGGGAACCACGCCGGGAAATCGAGATGAACTTTCTCCGTGCAGAACTTTCAATTCAGGCGAAAACGTTTATTGCATACGATTAAGCTGGTCAGTTGGAGCTTATTTTCAAAAGTTTTGTAATAATCGGTTGGTAATTAAAGTACCGTGCACATTAAACTGTTAAAACAGAGAATTTCTCCCGGTTGAAATGTTTCTTGCTATAAGTCAGCAATTTTCAGGGAGGCTGAATGGCTGAATGGTTAGCATGTGCGCACTGTATCGTAACGTCTGTCATTGAGTCAACGGGCGTCGTTTCGATCTCCAGGTTGCACGTGACATGAAGTATGATGTCCAACCTCGTGGGTTTTCTCCGTGTCCTTCGGTTTCCTCCCAACGGCTAAAGACCTGTAAGCGCAAGGGGAGTTTTTAAATAAAATTAAAAAACATGTTAGTCCCGAAATGACCTAGTTTGTGTCGAATGGACATTAGGCCGCATTTCTCTCTTTCTCTTTTATTTTTAAAGTTTTGTAATAATCGGTTGGTAATCAAAGGTACTGTAAAAGTGATAAAACAGAAAATTTCGCCCGGTTGTAATGTTTCTCACTTTAAAGTCAGCAATTTGCCGATTTTAAGGGGCAAACGTTTATTGCGAACGCTTAAGCTGGTCAGGGGGAGCTTATTTTTAAATGTTTTGTAATATTCGGTTGATAACTAAAGGTACCGTGCAAATTAAACTGTTACAATAGAAAATTTGGCCCGGTTGAAATGTTTCTCGCTGTAGGTCAGCAATTTGCCGATTTTAGGGAGGTTGCGTGGCTGAATGGTTAGCACGTGCGCTCTGTATCATAACGTCTGTCATTGAGTCAACTGGCGTTGTTTCGATTTCTTGGTTGTACGTGACAAGGAGTATGGTCGCCTGTCCAACCTCGTAGGCCGTAACCGCCGCTGCCCGGGTAAAATTTCCCTCATTGCACACTTTATGGCATATGCCCGTCTTCATTAGCCCATTTTAGGAGCAGAACAGTCGGACGTTAAACCCCATTCAATTTCATTTCATTTTCTCTATGTTGCTTATTTATTATAGTGGATAAATATTTTTCTGGTTCTAGCAATTATTTAATTTCTGCATAGAAATCTTGCTTTGGCCAGTTTTTTTATTGCAGAGTGCCATTCTTGTTTAAACAAACATGATCCTTTGTTTAAAACTTTCTTAAGAAGTCGTCACGATTTCCTACTTATAACCAAACATATTGGAAATATTAGTCTGGCATTATTAAATCCTAATTTTATTGGTCTTATTTAAAATTAAACTTTCATTTAACTATGAACAACCCTTAACTTGTCTCTTTAAAACTATTAAGTACTCTAAAACAGTAGCTCAACCTTTTGACCTAAACTCATTAATTTACCATTTTGTTGTGAGCGACTTCTTATTCTTCCTATATGACATATTGCACGTGTCTGATTTCAAAGGGGGGTTGGGTGGCTGAATGGTTAGCACGCGCGCCTGTCATTGAGTTAACTAGCGTGTTTTCGAATGCCCGGTTGTACGTGACAAGGAGGAAGGTCGCCTGTCCAACCTGCCATTTTTTAATGTTTTTTTCCCGCCATTTTCATTTCATTTTCTCATCCGTCTCATTACAGTAATACAAGTTTCAGTTATTTGCCTTTAGTTTTCAGATTATTGTTATGCCTGGGTGCAATGTTTCATACTATATTTAGACTTGTAACTTCGCGAGTTTTTGACCAATTTTAATAATTTTTTCTTCTTATCCTTTTATTTAGGATACTTGATACAATCAATGACACGTGACGATGAATATGAAAGCTTTCATATCTGCATGGGACAGTAGCAGATCTAGTTATTATTATTTTTTGTATGTGTGTGTTTTCTGCAAATCGGATTTCTCAGAATCTATCCATAGGATCTTTCTGAAATTTTGACCTACCCCCCAAAATGGGGTGCGAACCTTGATTAAATGTATTTTCAAAACGTTTTACGAATCCGAAATCACCGAATTTTACGAACGAATGCATTTGACTTACAATGCTGTAACTTTGTGACTATTTGATCTATCTTACTAATTCTTTTTTCTTTGAGTATCCTAAGACATTTACTTTAAATCTGCAATTTCGGATTTTCGAATTTCGAAAATTCGTCGCAGTGATTTCGAACCGGAAGTTTACACCAACTCGACAACTTCTTTAGTAGTTGTACGATTTTCATGAAATTTAATATGTAAGTAGACCTTAATGATGCGACTTGAAAAATGACTGTAGAAATTTTCTAACTTATATCCCCTTGGTGAAATTAAGGATCAAAGTTTTCAAAAAAATCGTCGAAATATAGGTCAGAATGACCTAGTTTTTTTTCGATACTAGACAAGGAATTACTGATTCGTACACAAAATATGGAGTTTGTCGATCGAACCGGAAGTGCCACCATCTTTAAACGTGAAAAATCAATAAGGCTTTTTTGCTATTTTACTTACAGACTCGGGAGTTATATTTTCTGAATCCTTGTAGGAAGGCCTAAAAAATGTCGCGAATAGAATTCTGATTTAGGTCAACCGGGAGTCACCATTTTGAATTGAAAATGAAAAATAGAAGCAATTTGAAGGGCCGAGACTTTGGAGCACAATAACCCTCCTTCTAATTAAGCTAGAATGTTCAAACTTGTTGTAGACGTTCACTAGGTCAATGTTATGATTGAGTTCAAAGATGAGCATTTTCTGCTTAGGGTAAGCAGAGATAATCATGCTGATTTGTTGATTCTTTAAGGCACGATAACTTCGGTTATAATGAAGGGAGGGCGGTGAAACTTTTGTCAATAGAGAGTCTAATAGCTAGCCTGTTGTGTGAAATCATTGTATCATTTTTTTTAAATATCAGGGGTAGCCGAAAAAAAAAAGAGATTGAAAATCCAAAAAGTCGTATTTTTACAATTTGGAGCATGTTTAGAGGTCTTTCTCGTAAAGTCAACATACTATTTTTTTGGGAACTTCTTCTACAAAGAGTCTTATTGGTAGTCTTTTATATGAAACCATCGATCAACAGTCCAACATATCAGGAGTAGAAGAACAAAAGGATGGAACATTGAAAACGGCACCCTTTCATTGTTAAGCGAAACATGCAGTGTGGGTGACTACAATCTACGCATTTAGTCATCGTATAGAGTTTATTCAACAGTATCGAATTCCAACTGCTTAGGGATATTTTACGTGCACTCCAATGTGTACACGGGACCTTGGTTTTTCGTCCCATCCGAAGGACTAGACAGCTGTGCTTGTCAGGCCCTCCGTTCTGCCTCACTGACAAGGGGAACCACGCCGGGAAATCGAGATGAACTTTTTCCGTGCAGAACTTTCAATTCAGGCAAAACGTTTATTGCATACGATTAAGCTGGTCAGTTGGAGCTTATTTTCAAAAGTTTTGTAATAATCGTTTGGTAATTAAAGTACCGTGCACATTAAACTGTTAAAACAGAAAATTTCGCCCGGTTGAAATGTTTCTTGCTATAAGTCAGCAATTTTCCGAATTCAGGGAGGCTGGATGGCTGAATTGTTATCATGTGCGCGCTGTATCGTAACGTTTGTCATTGAGTCAACGGGCGTCGTTTCGATCTCCAGGTTGCACGTGACATGGTGTATGATGTCCAACCTCGTGGGTTTTCTCCGTGTTCTTCGGTTTCCTCCCAACGGCTAAAGACCAGTACGTGCAAGGGGAGTTTTTAAATAAAAATAAAAAACATATGTTAGTCCCGAAATGACCTAGTTTGTGTCAAATGGACGTTATGCCACATTTCTCTCTTTCTCTTTTTAAAGTTTTGTAATAATCGGTTGGTAATCAAAGGTACTGTTAAAGTGATAAAACAGAAAATTTGGCCCGATTGTAATGTTTCTCACTTTAAAGTCAGCAATTTGTCGATTAAGCTGGTCAGGGGGAGTTTATTTTTAAAAGTTTTGTAATATTCGGTTGATAACTAAATGTACCGTGCAAATTAAACTGTTAAAATAGAAAATTTGGCCAGGTTGAAATGTTTCTCGCTGTAGGTCAGCAATTTGCCGATTTTAGGGAGGTTGCGTGGCTGAATGGTTAGCACGTGCGCTCTGTATCATAACGTCTGTCATTGAGTCAACCGGCCTTGTTTCGATTTCTTGGTTGTACGTGACAAGGAGTATGGTCGCCTTACCAACCTCGTAGGCCGTAACGCCGCTGCCCGGGTAAAATTTACCTCATTGAACACTTTATGGCGTATGCCCATCTTCATTAGCCCATTGTAGGAGCAGAACAGTAGGACGTTAAACCCCATTCAATTTCATTTCATTTTCTCTATGTTGCTTATTCATTATAGTGGATAAATATTTTTCTGGTTCTAGCAATTATTTAATTTCTGCATAGAAATCTCTTGCCAGTTTTTTTTTATTGCAGAGTGCCATTCTTGTATATTGCAGTCTATGACCCTTTGTTTAAAACATGCTTAATAAGTCGTCACGATTTCCTACTTATAACCAAACATATTGGAAACCATAAGTGATGCGTTTTCTATGGCGCTCAGTATATTTTTAAAATAAGGATAATTTAATCCCATCAACAAATAGCTTGGATCCATACGATAATACAGATACCACAAAATGTTTTTTTTTAACTTGTATCGTTACTGAGAAATAGGCGATCTTCTATAAGACACTTTTCAAGGTTTTTGGTCTATAAAATTGTCAATTATTATTCGATTTTCATGCAATTTTCACCATTTGATGCCTTATACGATTTAGGATTTCACCAAAAAACATTTAGGGGATTGCTTTTCCAATTTCAATCCAGGTACCGATCGTGTAGGCACATGTCCAAGTGTAGACGTGGCTGCATTTCAAAGGTGCGACTGGCAGCGATGGTTTTCTGGCGTTGTTCCAATCCGTTGTTAACCGGATCCTGTCGTACACCGGTTTCGACGGATTTCGTGGAATTGAACTGCCCGGCGGTATCTTTTTCCCAAAGGACTTGTTTCGACAGTTGATCGTTCTTGGCTCCTTTACCAAAGCTCAGCGAATTCTCCAAGTAAGCCCGGTAGGGATAGTTGGGCAGAGACGCGGTGATCAAGGTTTCGGCATCTTTTCCCAGACGTAATTTAACGCCTTTGAACTAATGACTTCGATGAATCGCGATGGTGGTCTCTGGTTAAACAAATCTCTTTAAAGAAAGCCTGCTCTAGCCAAGAAATTCCACCTCTAAAATATAACGATAAGACATATTTTGAAAATTGTGATAAAGCTAACGTCCTAAATGATTATTTTGTCTCCCAGACCAATTTAGACTCAGATCAAGACACCCTTCCAGACTTACCGTTCCATAGAAATTTCCTCCCTAACAATTACGCCCAAATTAGTCGAAGATACGCTTTCTTCTCTAACCCCTAAAAAATCATGTGGACATGATAATGTGAACAACTTTGTTCTAAAATTACTACACAAATCCCTGTCAATTCCACTCAGCCGCCTTTTTACAATACTAGCTGATTGTTGTATCTTTCCAAATTGCTGGAAATTTTCCAATGTTGTTCCCATCTTTGAGAAAGGATGTCCCCACGACTGCAAAAACTACAGACCAATTTATCTCCTTAGTTCTCTAGGCAGTCTTCGAAAGGATTATTTATAATCATATTTTCAATTTCACCATTAGGCTTAAAATTATTACTCCCCATCAATCCGGATTTCTCCCTAACAACTCAGCTACTTACCATCTTCTTTAAATGTACAATTATATTTGTAAGGCCCTCGATAAGGGACATGAAGTAAAATCTGTCTTTTTCAATATTAGTAAAGCCTTCGATAGAGTTTGGCATCGTGGGTTATTACATAAACTATACAGCTATGGTATCCGTCATGACATCCACAAATTAATTACTAATTATCTCCAGGATCGCGAGCAATGTGTCGTCCTAAATGGTCAACAATCTCTTACAAGAAATATTTCTGCGGGTGTGCCGCAAGGATCGATAATTGGTCCGCTTTTATTTCTCCTTTATATTAAGGACTTAACTAATAACATTGCATCTGATATACGCCTATTCGCTGACGATACCTCATTATTTGTAATAATAGATAACCAAATGAATTAAATGCTGATCTTGAAACGATTTACAAATGGTCATTAAAATGGAAAGTTACATTCGATCCGTCCAAAACTACTAGCCTTACCTTCTCCAGGAAACTATCACCTACTTCCCTAAACTAAATTTCATTAATGTTATTCTAACCGATGAAAACACTCATAAACATCTCGGCGTTTATTTCAATAATTGTTGTGGGATACCCACATAAACCACATGATAACCAAATTAGCAAAACCATTAACTGCTTTCGTTCACTAAAATATCGACTAAAACGTAAAACTCTTGAAATTATCTTTAAATCTCTATCCTACCACTTTTCGACTATGCTGATTGTGTCTGGAATAACTGTACTAAAGAAAAGGCGACCAACTAGAATCTCTACATTTAGACGCTATTCGAACTATTACATGCCTTCCTCGTGGTACTTCTCATAATTTACTTTATAATGAATCTGGATTTTCCTCGCTTTTAAAAAGACCTTATGAACATAAAATGGTTTTATTTTTCAAAATTATCAATCTTCAAACACCCTCGTGCCTATTGGATTTAGTCCTCCTATCTATAGTGTCCAGTAAACCATATCAACTCAGAAACTCCAATAATCTAATGAGTATTAACTGTAAATCTAATTTTTATCAAAATTCGTTTTTCCCATCATCAGTTCAAGAATGGAATCGTCTTGATGAAAACGTCAAAACTTCAAATTCAATCTCTTCATTCAAATTTCAAATTAGAAAAACATATGGCAAACCTAAATACAATGATCTTTTCAATTTTGGCGACAGATCGTTACAAATTATTCTTTCTAAATTACGCAACTCTAAATCTGACCTAAATCATCATAAATACCTCATGTATATATCTGACGATCCATCCTGTTTATGCGGAAACAGGTGTGAATCTAGTGAACATTATTTCTTTCAGTATCGCCTATTTATAGACCAACGCAGACCCACTATCGATACATTGGACTTTCAGTAGTTCCCCAATATATAGCTCCAACTAAACGCTTCAAATCTCGGAAATGAATGTGCTTCCGCTCTGTGCGAAACGAAAAATGGTTATTACTAGCTTGATCACCCCCTAATCCCCTTTGCACAATCCATAGGTAACTCAGCCTCACGTGGAAAATGTGTAAACAATAACATTGAAACTGCTACAATAAAAGTATTCCTGGATCGCTTTGGTGCGTGTTAGGCTTTTTTGGGGTTTTCTAGCGTTGCATTCCAAACTACTTTCTAATTCAAATCTCTATCCAATCCCCTCCCCCCTTATTAATGTCCCTAGCTTTCGCTTCAATTTTTCTTTATCTTATTTATTCGATTTTCCCTATTATAATTTTTTTTAATTTTTTTTTTAATTTAACAACCTTTCTTCTTTCCACCTTTAACTAAAACCCTAATCTAGATAATAATTTTTATTTTATTACATTGCCAGCTGGTCATTTAAAATTTATATTCAATACATACTATTCTGGAAGCAGTTTTATATAAACATTAAGTTGTTTGTTACCGTATCCAATTTATTCATATTATTCCCTTCATCGTTTTATATAAAAATTTCTGAATAAATACTTTTTTAAATCAACGTCTTTGTACAACAAATGAAACAGGTTGTTGATGGGTGCGACTTGACTACCAGCATCCAAGTCAATACCATCATTCTTGGTCACCTTCATGGTCAAGTGCAGCGTCATGTTGGCCAGATTGATGAAATCGGTGGTGGCATTGGAAATATATAGGGCGTCATAGGATACTTGATACTTTTTGATTTGGGTCACTTTGTGTATGGCCGTCTGCGTGTCAGGTACACTGAACAAATTCTGCAATTCGTCTCGCGCGCAGAGACAGGAATCATTGCGCATTACCTGCGTAGCCATGGTCGAAGATATCAGGTTTGCGTCGTTTGTGAGAGGTGACCTGTGTCTTCTTTTTCCTCTTCGGGCGATGTGAATTTGACGCGTATCGCGGGGGTTCTTTTATAGGTTCCAGGTGAGCGACCACGTTCTTGAGTGTGTCGGACATTGTGATTGACACTGCGGGCCATAGCGTGTCCTGGGCGACTTTCTTCCAGTTCCATTCTTCCCGACCACTGATAGCGTCGAGCACGTTTTGTCCCACTTTGGGTAGCACTTCGGCTGCATTTTGTTTCACGGCCGCTTTGCCGGCCGACCACAGGGTCTTTCCGACCGATTTAACGGCATTCAACAATTCCGACCATCGCCCGGCACCCCGCTGCTCAGAATTCCTCCCTTGTACACAATGAACGAACATCGGACCCTCGCGTCCTGAGCATACCGCTTTTATACACCCGAATCATCGTCGACGGAAATGAAGTTGGAGTACCACTTTACCATCGATAAATGGCACGGCTTAACCCATTCCATTCTTGATATAGACCCCAATGGAATGTAGTAGATTGCATTGCCGGGGATAGTAATGAATACTGGAAGGACGATGATACAGTTGATCAAAGGGTATCACATCTATCAATGGTGCCGTCATGTCACCCACAATCTGGTTTTCGATAATGCCCGTGTACAGTTAAAACAGATCGTACTTTACTTGTAAGTGTGGGGGTAGTCGGCGTAGAAGGGAATCAGACTTTGGCCATCCATGCCGGTCAAAGCTATTGACTGTAGGGAAATCAACAATTAACATCCAGGCCAACCTAACATGGAAACGACGGGTCCATACAGGCGGAGTTCGGTTTTCGGCAACACCTCAAAATAGTAAAGCGCTTCCATGTGATTGATCTGCAGATACACCTTGTCTCTGGTGCGGTCTTTCTTGAAAGAAACGAAGGGACCTGTTTGTTCGACCCTTTGCCGTATCACCTCTCGAGTTTGCTGTTTCTTCTCGTGGTCGGTCATTTCTTTGATGTTGGGATCTAAGCAGACGGGTTGATTGGCGAGGTGTTTGCGAATGGGGAATAGTTTCCACAAACCGTCTAGTTGAGTGTTCAAGACATCCATGATGTGCTCAGCCGTCTCGTAGTCGTCGCTCTTGATGTGCGTTTCCATTTCTATCGATCCCTTGATCTCGTCGTCCTTCACACCTTTGACACAGTACGAGGGATTCATGTCTATACGATCCAGGCATATCTTTTGTTCTTCATTCGAATTGTCCCAGGGATGAACGCGTAGACCAATCGTGTTGTATAGGTGATCGACATTGTTCTATTTTTTGGGCAAGCTGGCATGATCGAGACGAAGTGGGGGGGGGGGGGGGTCCAAGTGCGTTCGATACGTGGACATAGTGTTGTCGGGATACCACCTACCGGAACTGTCGCTAGGGAGCGTGACGTAAAAGGGTAGGTCGTTGTTCATTATGTTTGGTTTTAAAGGTCGGAGAAGGTAACAGGTAACCCAAGGTACTGGAGAGTAAGGCCGTCCACAATGTAGTCTGCGATCTGTCGTGTTTAAAGGCCAATTGGGACAAGGAAACACCAGCCACGACGTACACTAATATCACTTGACAGAAAAAGACAATTTCCGCTTGTGGTACGCGTCTTCGCAACAGTGACCGATGGTAGGATGTCGTCTGCGATGTGATGGACGTGGTTTCGTCTTGCATGTTGACTCGCTCCTATTTATACGTATTTCGTTCGTTTGTGGGGTTTAACGTCCACTTCCACCTTAGGTGATATCGTAGACAACTTATACGTATTGGATACTACTCCTATTTATACGTTCTGGATATTGATCCTATCGATCCACGAATTAAAACTCGCCGGATAGCCAAACCATTTCATTAATTCTTTGTCTTTTTTTCTTTCGAGTACTCTTTCGATGGGAAAGATCTCATCGTCGTTGACCTGGACCGCTTGCCATTCTTCGGAATAGAAGGTGCCTTGTATGGGTTCGCTTATTTCGTCCAAAAGTTTGTAACCGGGACCGACGTTGGGTGCGACGTTGAACGTTTCCAGAGTCCTGTTCGGCCAGTAACCTTTGTCGAAGGTACCATGTTTCGTTAAAGCCAAACGTACGGTCCATTGATTTTTTTTCTTTTACAGGGGATGTGGAGGTGTTGTCAACACCCACTCGTGTTCGGGGCGAACGTCTGTAGGCGCCATACCGACGGTCCGATGTCGTCCGGGAAAATTTCTTTTTCAGTGGTTTGTGCAAGGTGTATGCCCTTTGTTGTTTCAACCATGTCCTGACTTTGTCTATGGACACGCCGGTAGCTTTGTGGAGACCTAGGGCTCCACCGAAAGCCGCCGGGTGTTCGGATCGTAATAGACTTTGTGAACAGGCTATTTATAGTTTTTAAGAGGTATCCATCTGGCTCGCCTGGTAGGTGTACTCGCAGATCTGACTCGCCCAGTAGGTGTACTCGTAGTAAGGGTGTCCATACTGGAGATGTTCTTCTTTCGCGGGGGTCGCGGCGGAACGGGGATCCGTGAGGGTGGTGTGGACCAAACGTTCCATCGTTCTTGATTCCCGATTGCTTCCCGCGGTACGTTCGTAACTTTCAAACTTTGCGTCACCTCAAACCATCCCAAGGGGGCCTGGGTATTCTTTCGCCGACGAACCAAACCGTTCACGATGTCAATGGCAATGGTGTTTAGTACGCGTACCCCATTCCGAAACAATTCCAAGTCTTTTCGTTCATGTGTTTAAACAAAAGGCGAGCCCGAGGTTGATAGACACGGGGGACCGACTCCAGGGTGGGTGTCTCCGAGACTTCTTCTTTTTGCTCTGGTATTTTCTCGTCCGACAAGGGAATGGCCTGTTTTCTTTTCTTTTGCATCGTTTGATAACGGTGTAACAACTGTCCGTATCGTTGCTTTTTATTTTCATCGGTAAGTGTTGGATCGTTTAGCACGTGTTGCATGTCTTTGAGAAAATTCTCGACGGCCTGCTGCAGTGGATCTCGATCGTACGCGGGTTCGACTTGTCTGACTTCAATGGGTTTTACGTCGGTGGGTGCTTCGAAGGGTACCAGTTTCATTTTCTTGGCGAATTTCATCTTTCGGGAATGACCGGAACAACCGGGTGCAGAATCACCCTTTTTCTTGCTTCACATGTCGCCGACGTGTCTCCTAAGGTGTTTTAGACGTGCCCAAACGTCGTAACAAGAGGGCGTCTTTTTCAAGAGCTTGATTTCGTTCTCGGTCACAGGAACGTTACCGCGAATCGGATTTCCAATACATTCGCACACACCGTCGTCGATGGGTTGGGTCTCGAGCAGGGCGGTCTTTGGGTGCAGTGTTCAATAGATACCGCAGTGTCTCCATGACTGGGCTCAAGGCCGTTCTCCGGTTCCCCTTTTATACCTTTCTGTCCAATAGGTTATCCCCAAAATAGTTTAGATAACTCGGCAGCCATAGCGTTCGCTTTATCGCGCCTTCTAAGAAAGGGGTGTTTACCACCCTGTTATCCCCCGAATAGTTTAGATAGCAAGGGGGCCAAAGTTGGGAGAGCCATAGCGAGCAATGCTCCAAACGCACCATCCTGCTGGTTGAGAAGTCGCTGTTTGACGTCGGGTCGTGTTTGCGGATTATCAATCTGCGAAGCAACACTCGGTGTTGGTCCAACTGCTTAGCGCTCCATCCATTTCCAAGCTTAGCGGTCTGTCGAACGAATTTATTTCGTTTCTTGTCTCTTGCAGTCTTTCTTTTCATCGCACCAAGAATCGAATCACCCCCTCCCCCGAAAAATCCACGTCCTCCGGGTTTCATGATCAGGGAGAGTCTTTCGGTCGTTGGCATGTTTTTTCTCCGTCAGTTTGGTCAACACCTATCGATTTCGTTCCACCCATTTCTTGTGCTGGGTAGCAGTGGTTGGATGTTATCATTCAGGAGGTGATTGGCCGCCAGTTTGAACCAGTGCAACAAACCAATACGCGCCCTGTCCGTATACTTGGCCAACTATTCATAAACCTTATCGGGAGTCAAATGTTGTAATTTGCGAATGAAGGCCTTCAGTCCTTTCATATAATTCTTCTTTTCTCTCCTCGGTCTTCGATTGATCGGAGAAACAGGTCGCGAAGGGGGTCTTAGTGACGTGGGGCGTGGTGGTGTGACCAGAAAGGGAGATGTTAAAGAGGGCAACAATTGTGGTCTAGATGCTCTCATTTTCGGGCGAGTCTGTCTCCGTACAGTGGGATCGCGAAGATCCGCTGCCGGGGTCGGGAACATTGCCCTGGGAAGACCTGAGGGTGGGTGTTTCCTCTGCGTATTCTTCATGCGAGCCATCGTTACTAACAGAGTCAATTCGAGGTACAGGTCCCCCTTTTATACTTTTTGGACGTAGGCGACGGAAGTTTGCTCTTCGGGTAAAATGTTGGATCTTAATCGCGGGAGGGGTACATCTGACGGGCCATCACACCAATTTGCGAGGCGTCTCGGAGATTTTTGAACAAAACCAAGAAATTGGCATTCAGGCTGATGGTCCGCTGTTGCTTGTCGAAGTTTTGCACGATGTAAATGACACCCGGGTCGTGGTGATGACTCTTTTTCGTGAACCACTTTTGCAATATCTCGTTGTTTTCTCCCATCAAGTCATCCACGACTAAGACTTGTGGACCTTTGATTTAACCCATGACGTTGTCAATATCTGTCAAGCCTTTGACGTAAGTGCAAGGAAACTGATGGTAACTCTCTTGCCATTCCCCATAGGCCCACACGATGCGTTGGGGAGGGATGTCGAACAGGGACGATTGAAGAAATTTCTGTACAAAGACAGTCTTTCCAACGCCCGTTGGACCACTGACTAACATGATAAAGGGATGCTTGAATGCCACATCCATCTTGCACTGTTTACCCAAACTCTCTTTTCACCCGCCTTTTATACCTTCGCGCCCACCACAGAACAAAGATATGGAGTGAAATAAGAACAATGTTTATGTGACAATAAAATACAAAAAAAAAATCAATACAAAAAAAGCATGGCATACAATACAAAAGAAATAGAAAAAAGAACGTTAGATTGGACTGTTTCTCTTCAGGATATTTTCGGTCATCCACGTTGCGTGTCTCAGGCCGCGATGAATCCAATAGACTTGTTCCTTACGCTTCTGCATCATATCATGTCTTCCACGACGGGTACGCATTCGCTCATATCGAAAGATAGTCCCGAAATGACCTAGTTCGTGTTGAGTGGACGTTAAACCCCATTTATCTCTCTCTCATATCGAAAGAGGGGGGATACGACAAAACTTCAGTCATATCCCTCGGACCTGCATATTGGACGAATGCTAGAGTCAAACTTTCCACGTCCTTCTCCGCCAGCCACAGACATTGGGCAATCGGCTTTACGGATTCACTGTTCGGGATTTCACTGGTAGTCGGAAGATTAGTGGGTGGGTTTGAGAGCTTCGTCGGTCGTTTTCTTTTTCTCTTGGAACCGCCGTTAGCGTTCGAACGATTCTCCACACCAGTACCAGTATCGTTGACTACGGGCGTTGTCTCTGGGTGTAAAGATGTTGTTGTCGAACATGCGATTGGCAACGGCCTCAAACGTGTCTTGGATTTCTTCTTGGCATTGGAGCAGACCGTGATTGACCGAGCTGTCCACTGTTGAGGCACTTGTGGTTATCGTCCGTAGGTCTCTTGACTCCGTAACACTTTCTTTTTACGGTGTCTCTTGTCTTTCTTCGTCGTTCCTCGCCTTTTTGGTTTCGGTTCGTTTGCCACACTGGGGTGCCCAGTGGCCTGTCTTTCCACAGAGGAAACAACTTCCGTAGGACCCATAAGCTGGTCTGTCTTGTCTTGGCTGTGGTTTTCTGTGCTGTTGTTGGGTTCCGTAAGAATCATAAGCTGATCTGCCTTGTCTTGGCCATGGTGTTACTTACAGGTACTTACAGGTTCTCTTCTGAAAGCTGGCCTTAGGCCACTATTTTCAGGTCTTCGTAATCAATGTGCTGATTTTTTTCTGCTACCTCCGGTGCATATATAAGATGTAACGTCAAATTTTATCTCTAGGTCCTTCCAGTATTGATCTAGTCTGTTTTCAAACGACTTTAGTGTTGGTGCGTTTACTACTAATCCTGGTAGATCATTCCATATCGGTACTATTCGCTGGGTGAAGAAGTTAGATCTGATTTTTTGTTAGATCTTTGGACAGCAAGTTTTTTGTTATGACCTCTTGTACGGATGTCAGTGTTGTAGTTTAGGTTTTATCATAAATGTCTGACAATTACTTGTATGCCCCGATCATATCTCCTCGAGCTCTTCTGTATATGAGGGTTTGCAGCTTTAATTTCTTTGGCCGATCTTCGTAATCCATATTTCTTAGGGTTGGTAATAGTTTTGTGGCTCTTCGCTGGACATTTTATATAGCTGTGTTCTTGTGGTGATTTTCCTGCAGTAAGTACTTTGCATTTATCTGGATGGAATCGTAATAGCCACGTCTTAGACCCGATTTCAAGCTCTCGCAGGTCTTTTTGTAATATCTCATTGTCGACTGGAGTTGAAATTTCTATGAAGATCTTTGTGTCGTCTGCAAACATGTAGCATTCTGATTTTAGGTGGTCAGGTAAGTCATTTATGTACAGGACGGAAAGAATCGGGACTAGCACACTGCCTTGTGGTATTCCGCTTGTTACAGGTTTGAAGTCGGAGTAGCTACTATTCACTCTTACTCGTTGTTTACGGTTACTCAGAAAGGATGTAAGCCAGTTTATTAATTCCTCTGATATTCCATTTCTTTTATACAATGTGATCTCTAACAAAGGTTTCTAGCATCTTACATAGGATGCTTGTACGACTCACAGGTCTATAGTTGGATGCTTGCTTTCGGCTCCCCTTTTTGAATATTGCTGTAATACATCCCTCTTTCCAATTGTCTGGCATTGATCTTGATAATATTGATGCTTTAAATATCATGCACACTGGTAAGCATAATGTTGTAGTCTGGGGTGTATATAGTCTGGTCCAGGGGATTTGCTAATATTTAGTTCTTTTTTTTACCATATCTTCTATGATTATCATTTCTTTCATTTCATATGTAAGCTTCAGATTTTCTAGTTTAGGTATCTCTTCCCCATCCTCTGCAGTGTATCTGTTTTAGTCAGTTTTTCCGTCCCGTTCTGAGCATCCATCACCAGATCGGATATGCCTGTTTTCATTTTCATCTTGGATTGGGTGTATTGCCTGAACTTTTGGGATTATCCTTGAGGTGTCTTGCAATGTCTTTTTTCTTACAATTTAAGTGCTTTTTATAGTAAGGCTTCTGACTTTATTCCTTTGTCTGCAATATTCCTGGTAGGTTTTCTCATTTTAGTTTCCATATATCTTGCCCAGCATCTATGTTTTTTCTTTATGGTGTCCATGTCTAATCCTAAAATCCCTCTTTTCTTTCCATCTGTTGTAAGTTTTTTGTGAGGTATGTGTTTATCTTGAAGTTCTATTATGTATTTCTTAAATATTTTCCATTGTTCATTTAGGTTTTTACCCCTGAATTCATCTTCCCACTTTCCATTTCTTTGGAATTTGCGTAGTAAAACTTTACCCTCTCTGTGTTAATTTGTTGCACGTAGCAGTTGAAATCGAAGCTTAATAATGAGTGGTCACTTTTTCCTATTGGGCAAAGGTGTTCTAGGTCTGATACCATTCCTTCCTCATTTGTGAAGATTAGGTCTAGGACATGAGGGTTCTGGTTGATGCGTCCCCTTGTTGGTTTTGTAACATGTTGGTATAGGTATCAATCTCGAATACATTCTATGAATTTATAGTCAATCGATGATTTGTTGTGCTCCAGTTTTCCTAGCATATTTTTTCATAATTGAAGTCTCCCATTATTAATAAGCGGCTGAAATTTTTTATTGTTACTTCTCTTAGCAGTTGACGTAGATTCTCGTCATTTTCTTCCGACCCACTACTACTCAGGTATACACATCCAATTAGTAGTTTGTCACCGCTTAATAATTTAATGCTCACCCATACTGCCTCTTTGAGTTTTGAACTCCATTTGTATTGCTGGGATTGATACATGAATATAAAGGCAGACTCCTCTGCGTGTATCATTGTTTATGTTCGTGGCGAACATTTCGTAGTTCTCAATAGCAATTTCACTACTCTGTAGGATATATCTAGAATTCTTTGGTTTGACCTCTGTCACTCCAATAATTTTAGGATTTATATTCTTCACAAGGAGTCTCAATTCTGACATTTTGTTTGTTAAGCAGTCTGAGTTTGTGTATATATGTTACAGTCAATGTGTAAAATCAGACATTGCTTGCCACTCGCCGCACAGTTGCATTTAGCATATCCCTGGCCACCGCATCGAGATTCACTCTGTACTGCCTGGCGTAGACCAACTTCAACATCCCTGGACATGTCCTCAATGTTAAACAGCTTATTGGTGCACAGGTCGAACTGAGTTCTGCTATAGTGTCCCTTAAGAATCCTAGCCTTGACAGCAACACGATACGGGTCATTCTCGTTCCTGTCTACAATGACACCCATTATTTTTTATTTTTTTTTTAAACAATATTTTATTCAGAAATTGAAAGGGATTGAGGAACAGGCATAGCCTATATGACCTCTCTCCTAAATACAAAAAATAATATGGATATGTAAAAGAAGTAATCGAGTGAACAACAAAACAATAAAATGAATACTTAATCAACATTTCATATATACATATTTACACATTGGCTACGCAGTTGTTCGTGTTCGCATTTTGGTCGAAATAGATCTTAAAACCTTCTGCTCATGTCAAAAAACATGTGGACCCTTTCAAAAATTGTTAACGAAATATCACTGCTGCTTACACCGTATAACAGATTATGTGTATTGATAAAATTCGATGGTAAAAGATTTATAGATATTTTTCGTGCATCAGAATGTAAGGAGCAATGTATAAGAAAATGATCAGTATCTTCGAAGGAATGACCGCAATCACACTCGGGGCTGTCCAAAATATGCCTTAAAAATTTATGCCCATTTAGGTCACTGCATGAGAGACGAAGACGACTATTTAATATTTGATTTTTACGTTTGCCAAAGTTGAAATAAGGGGGTATATTTTTATCTTTATCAGTTATTTTGGTTTTAAAATTATTTATTGAGGGCGAATTTTTAATATTTATATCAAGGTTATTACATTCTTTTATGGTAGAAGGTATAAAGGATTTAGAGAATAAAGTTGTTCGACATAAGTAATCAGTTAAAATATTGCTATTACGAAGATTATAAGGAATATTGGAAAATTGAATTAAATTGTGGAGGTATGGGGGAGTTAAATGATTAATAATTTTGTACATTAAGATGAGTTTGTGACGCCTTCGCCTCTCTTGCAGAGTGATAAATCCTGTTTCTTCATATAATAACCTATGGCTGGTACCCTTTACAGCCCCGCATATAGTTCTGAGTGCATCTAGTTGCAAGTGTTCTAATTTGTTTTTTAGTTCTTCTGTGCACCCATCCCATATTACGTCACAATAGTCAAAATGTGGAAGGATAAAAGAGGTATATATAGTTTTCAAGGTATTTCTATTAAGGCAGTGTTTTAAAGACCTAAGGCAATTAATCATTTTACTCGTTTTAGCCAAAATTATATTTATGTGTTTGTCCCATTTGCAATTTTTCTGAAAAGTCAATCCCAAATGCTTGTGTTGGTAAACTTCTGTAATAGGAATTCCGTCTAAATTTAGTGTAGGTAACAGTGGGTCTCGTTTAGTAGTCAGTGCAAGTGATTCAGTTTTCAGCGGGTTAAAGGAAACCAGCCACGTTTTTGCCCATTTGTTTAACATTTCAAGGTCACTATTTAAGACAGTCGCGCATGCGGTTGGGTCATTAATTTTTAGATAGATGCTAGTGTCATCCGCAAAAAGTCGAATATTCGAATTAATGTTCTTAACGATATCATTTATATATATAAGAAAGAGAAGGGGGCCGAGGACAGAGCCCTGTGGTACACCAGCAAGGACGGTCTTAGGATCAGAGGAGACTCCACTGACAACGACGCTTTGCTTTCTGTTATACAAATAATTTTTGAACCATTGAAGCAATTCTCCTCTGATCCCAGCCGCCCCAAGCTTCCGACACAGTGCAGCATGCCACACCCTGTCAAATGCCTTGCTGATGTCACAGAACACCGTCCTCGTGTACTGACCCTCGTCTATGGCTTGACAAAAGAAGTGCGTAAGGTCAATTATGTTGCGAGGGTCACCCTTACCACGATCAACTAATGGAATAGGGATGGTCACATTGTCACCCGGATTGCCAGCGACATGCTCTAATCGACTACGTTTGACCATGCGTTCAGTTTGTGAAAGCTGACCATCCACTGCTCTTTTCCTCTGGACCTCGATGTTCTGTTGATTCAATCTTAGCTCTGAATCTTCAGGGTCTGCTGTATCAGGTTGCATGGTACCTGCACTCACATCTTGATGTTCTACATGGCTAGTAGCTTCTCTCTTCTTCAGAGACCCTTCTTTCAAGTATTTCTGTTGGAAGGGTGTTCGAGCGCAATCCAACTTTGGCTTCACTTCCAAACAGGGCTTTGTATGGTGATTGCTTAATTCCAGAGTGGTAGCTGCTGTTCTTTTGGAATTGCACAAAGCGAAGTCCCATAGGCCAGTCTGTTGAGTCGTTGTCCCCTAGGCATGCAGTGAGAATATGTCCTTCACGTCACAGTTCAAACGTTCTACTGAAGCTTGACTCTGGGGATGTCTTGGCTTACCATGCACCATGAGAAGACCAGGCCATAGAAGTTTCAGCTCTGTGATAACGGATGCCGTGAACTCAGATCCATTATCGCTTTGCAAAATATGAGGTGCTCCGAGTAATAGGAAAATGTCCATCAACTGAAAGGCAACTTCTGCAGCACGTTTGGATGTTAATGGACGTAGTAGACAGTATTTAGTGAGATGATCTTGGTAGACCATTATCCATCGGGATGAGCCACTTGCCATTGACTGCATGTCATTTAGGTCTACTTGGCCTCGTGATCCAAAGTCCTTTGATAGAATGGGCTTAACCACTACTCCTTTGGTTGTGATGCGTTTACGTTTCTACTGGCATTCTACGCAAAGTGACTTGTAGAATTCTACTGCATCGCGGGTCACATTGGCATATTTCTTCAAAAATTGCTTCATTTTATCTCGGCCACCATGACCAGTTGAAATATGACCTCTCTTAACAATGTCAAACATATCATCGATAAGTGTAAAGTAAATGGACTCATCATCATTGGTATTGCGTTTCCTGATTAACTTTTCCACGTCACTACACTGCAATATCTCATAGCGACCAAGGATGTAATACTGACGAGGTGTTTTACTTCTGGCAGAACCAGCTTCTTTCAGCTCTTCAAGTAGAGAGCGATACTCTGTTTTCGTCAACAATAAGGACTTGTCATGCTTGTCAGCTTCTCTCTTCATCAAAAGTTCCTCTCTATAGGAATCTTCCATTGTTTTCTCCATTGCAAAAGTTGAAAGAGCAATGATACAGTCTGTTATTGTTCACTTTCTTTTATACATATATGATAATATTAGTGTTTTGATAGGATATAACCATGATTCGTTTCTGTTCTTTTGATCCTTGTTTGACTGCATGATTAAGTAAGGCTTCCAATTTGTTATTCAAACAATCAACTAATTAACCATACCTGATATCTTAAGAAATTAAGGATTAAGAAAGAGTTAAAACTTTGGCTTCCAATCTATTATCAAAATAGATCATATGATAGACTTTAAATAATCTGATAGCCTTATGTGATTCCATTAGTGAGATTAATTCATTTTAGTCAATCTGTCTAGAAATCCGCCTAAATTTCCAGTCAATCTGTACATTGACTGATTTTTTTAGTCAATCTACAGAATGACTGAGTGAATCAGTCAATCTACAGATTCTGATTCATTTAACGAACGAACATGTGCTTTTTTGAACTAAAAAGGTGCTTTAAACCGTTAAAATTATTTACAGAACTCTTACTGCCATCTAAACTGTAGGTATTTTCTTTATGTATCTTGCGCATAGTAGGCCTCGAACTCTGTACTTGAATTTCCCCTTCGAGTTCTTTTCTTTAGTTTTCGCTTCCAATATCATCGATTTCAATTCTTCCCTCTCTTTTGTAGTCATATCGTGGTCTATACTGGTATTATGTATATCTGATTCTGTCTCAAATTCTTCTCCATATATTTCGGCTCTCAGTTTACTGAAGTTCTTGAACATTGTTCTTTTTACTTTCTCGTTTTTGAATGAAACCAACAGTGGGTGGGTCTTGCTGTTATCCTCAGATTTCTTGCCTATTCTGGTTATTTTTGTTATGATTGCTCTGTCTACTTCCTCTAGCTTAGTCAAGTCTTCGCTGACCCTTTCATCCTTTAGATTTGTTTTTGGTTCTGGGACATTGTAGAATATAGCTTTGTATTTTCGATTCTCTATGTCATTCATTTCTCTGAGACTAAGATATCTGTGTTTTCAGTTGTGCCGACACTGGCAATATTTGCTTTAGTAACCTCTTCATTCATAATATGCTTTACTGTGTTTACTGTTACCATCTGGTCAGTCTTCTCCTGTAGTTTGACTTTTCTTTCCTCGAAATTTTGCGCGAACAGTCTGCACGTTTCCTCTATTTCCCTGTCGGACTTCAGATTTTTCTCAATTGTTTCGTTGCATTGTGGGCAAAACCATTTCATATCTTGTCTGTTAGATAATTGGTTGTATAGTAGCACATTGTGGGTGTGATTACTATTTAATAAAATGCAACAGCATTATAATTTACCGCATCTTTACGAAGAGTTCAGATTTCCCGCCATTTTCTTTGCTGTTGTTGGAAACGAGCTGAACAGTCTCTATACCAGTGGCCGACATCGTTGCAAAAGTAACAAGCTTGACTCACCATCGAGAAAGAATGAAAATTCAATTGGTCACTTCACGTCTTACACTCATTTGGTCGTGACGTCACACTCTCTTTTGATTGGTATTTTTTTTCTTTTGATGGTGCAATCGGTATTGCGCAATAACTCGCATTTTGAACGGTTCTTTCTATTTCTTCTGGTTGCGCAATCGGTATTGTGCAATAACTCGCGTTTTGGTTGGTTGGTTCTATTTCTTCTGATTGTGCAATCGGTATTGTGCAATAATAAACAGACATGCAACTAACAACACTGGTTCGTAACGTTTAGTCTTTGATTTCCAGGCTGTCCACATACGTTTGCAATTCTTCCCATGCGATGACGGCTCCACTCACGAAAAAGGCCTCTAACAACGTCGCCGGGTTGGCCCGCTTCATGACGCTTCGACTCAGGAAATATATTATCAGTCGTTGTTCACCGACTGGCTTACCGTATTTTTGTCGCCACTGATTGAGCATGGTAAAGGTTTGATTCTGTGTATTTAAGGTGATTCTGTCTGCCGATAGATTTCCAACCATTTCGTACCATGCCAGATATCTTATTGACATCCGTTTCATCCAGGAGCCAATCCTTCGTTCTATTCGTTAACCAGTCCATCCATATTCATATGGGATCCGCGCCATCTTTGCGTTTGATCATCGGTGTCTTAAAGCCAGGGACGATCTCCCAGTACTTTCACAAGGCTTGCATGACGTCGCCCTGCCATCGTTGTTTGGCTTTCCACGTCTTGACTCGATCCTGTGGATCACCCACCATGCTGCCTAAGACACTGTCGATGTCTTTTGATTTCGGCTCGTCCGCCCAGTGGTAGTGGCTGTAATCGTCGACGGGATGTGAGGGTTGACCCGTTATGGAAGAGACGCCTAGCCCCAAACACGAATGGTATCTCTGACTGGGGTGGTTGTACCTGCAACCAATACACTCCCCGTGTTGACTTTCTTCTGTGATGGGTAGTCTTAGCTTTTCGACAATATCTGTATTCGTTGCTGCTGGTTTGTCCTCTTCTCTGCTCGTTCGCCATGTTCCTGAGACTCAAAAGTCAGTATCCGTATGGGTAAGTGTTGTTTGGCTGGCCATCGTCATTGAATTGAACGAAACGTTTGTCATGCCCAGGGCGTGTCCAGAGACGTCGGTCACGTGATCTCAAATTACCACATAACGCGCATCATCTGCATACCGTACTGCTATTAGAGTCGACGGTGACGTTCTTGTGTCTTCTGGTACAAGTCCCTCATACTGAGAGATGGATCGTAGGGATGTTTATGTTGAACGTCTTGGACGGGGCCCGGAAAACATTTGGGACATCCATGAAAGGCACACCCGTGAAATTCGTACACCGTACCCGTCGTCGTGTCCATACCATCTAAACTGTAAAGACCAACTCGGCATTCACTACCGTTGCGGGCGTGTCGGATGTTTGGTAGTGGTGTCTGGTTTCGGAAAGCTACCGTGGTATGCCGGTGTTGTACCCATTCCAACCATCGAAGAGCTTTGTTGGACTGTTGTCGAGGCTGGAAGCGATGCCAGTGCTTCCCAGGTTTCGGCTCTTGCATCAGGGCTCGAGAAATGACGACGAGGGTGTCTTTCTTCGGGTAGTGTGTGCGTAACACGCGACTGCAGGCGGAGGCCAGGGTCAGGCTCGTCTCAAAGGGATCGATTCCGGTGTCCATGAGGAATATCTCTCGAAACACGCCACAACATCGGCGTAGGACATCTACATCACTCTTACAGTAGGTGAGAAATTCCTGGCGTAAATCACAGACGTCGTGACGGTGCTGTTCGTACCACTCGTGAATCTTCTCTCGTTCCGATACACTCATGGCATCCGGATCGTAATATGTGTCGGGAGGATAGGCGCCCACGTAATTGTCATTCTCCGGTCTGGTAAAGTGGTGCGGGAAATAACCTTTCTTGAGTTCTTGCAGGCCAAAGGTCTTGGGTATGTCCCGTAAAGCCATTGGTAGAAAGTTGAGGGAATCAATGAATTTAACCGTACCGACAGTGATTGTAATTGCTTTACCACCATTCATAATGACTTCGGGTTGCGCCACGGAATGTTTGTGCAGCGTCTGTAAAATCAGCAGTCCGTCGTAACCTTTAAAGTTGTGAGCCACGACAATCACGGGACTCGATTGGTGACTGTCATCGTCCAGTGTGTCTTGGTCTTTAAACACAATTTCCCGTTGGTGATTCCAGTACATGTCGCAGTGCTCGCATGGTTCTTGGTTGACGATGCAAAAGTGACAGCACGTTTGCAAGACACATAGGTTGGGAGTGTGTTCTTCGGAATCTTGCTGGCATTCAAAGTCAAAGAAGACGAAGCAGGTCAACGTTGTTTTCTGTAGTTTTTTGATTTGTATCTTCCTGTCTCCATTCATGTCGTTGGGTGATTTTAACGGTTGAATGTAACAAAATTTGTTTCTCGACCGTGTGCCACTCCCGACAGATGGAACATTCGTATTCTCCGCATCGGTGTTCTTCCAAATTTCGTTTGGATTTGATGACGTCCCAAACCAGACACTACACTTGGGGTGGATGGCGAGGTGATTGTCGAAACACTGGCGGCTTATAAACACGCAATGGCATCGGCAACACGTCTTTGTATTGGGATCGGGTGGACAGGGTGGGCCCACTGTCTTGCATCCTTCCAGCAGACACATTTTAGTTTTCCAATTACAGTGTTGTGACAGTCGTCATTGTCATTGTTTATACAAAGCCCAGTTTATAATTTGTTTTTGACGATGGGCTTTGTATAAACAATGACAACTGTCACAACACTGTAGTTGGAAAACTAAAATGTGTCTGCTGGAATGTTAACGGGCTATAAAACAAATTATTAGATACAGATTTTCTGAAGTATTTATAAGAATTTGATGTGATATGTCTCATAGAAACATGGTGTTGCACAGAGGTGGATTTGGAATCTATTTTCGCAAATTACTCTGCAGTTTGGTGTGTGAGGGATAGTGGGCGTAATAGGGGAGGTATATGTAGGGTTTTTTGTCCCCCGCCTTTCGAAGAAAGTTGGGGGACTATTAAAATGGGTTCGTCCGTCTGTCTGTCTGTCTGTCTGTTCAAAATTGGTGTGTATGCTTATTAGGTCAATGCCTTGAAGATGAGCATTTTCTTCTTACGGTAGGCAGAGATAAGCAATTTTTGGATGACATTTCGTGTTCAGTTTGATTGGTCGATACGTTTGAAAAAAATAAATGTGCGATTAATTAATATGTCATCTATTTATTTTGGGATTTCGGCGGGGGACATCAGCCTCACTGTTGGCTTGTTCAACATAGAACAGCATGTGGTATTCTGAAACTAGGCTACAAATTTCGAGAAAAAAATATTCCTTAAATTTTACAGAATTTTTTTCGGCTGGAATGAAGATGTTGTGTTAGGTGTTGTTTATATCGCACCTGAATGTTCACCTATACATAAGGAAATCGACGGATTTGATTTACTGGAAGAAGATTTATTAAAGGTACGCAGTTAATATCCGGTTGAAAACTTTGTATTAACGGGTGATTTCAACGCTCGGACTGGTAACGGTACATTACACGATTTTGTGTATGATGACTCTGTAAAATATATTCCCGGACTTGATGATGCGGATAACGATGTAGATTCGTTTAGTCAGGGTAGGATATCTAAATATACCGAAGTAAATAAATATGGTAGGAAACTGTTGTCTTTGTGTGCTTACAACAACATTCACATTGTTAACGGTAGGTGTAATGGCGATTCAAACGGCGAATTTACCTGTATCCGATACAACGGAGCTAGCGTAGTCTATTACGTGCTAGTCTCTTCAGAATTTTTCATAAATATTACAAACTTTCGTTGGGATTCGTACGGAGTCAGACCACCTGCCATTGTTGTTTGATGTTAACTGCCAGATACAACATGGGAATGAGACTGTCTGTGATGACATTCAAACTACCCCTTATCATAAAATTAAATGGAAACAAAATGTGTCTAATCAATTTATCCACAGGTTCACAATAGGATTTGATAAATTTAATTCAGATTTTTCAGAGCATTTACAGACCTTTCCACAAAGGCGGGCATGGATGTAATGACGTCGTAATGTCTGTCGTGTAAATACAGGTTCAGATGTTTTGGTGTTCCGGTGATGTATTTTGTTCCACGATAGATCACCTTACAAAAGATGGCTCGAGAGAAAACGTTGATCTGATATCCTTGCTCTCCCAAATACCTGGCGTACAATTCCCAGGTTTCCATCCCCGTCCAGGCGTGTCTGGTTCCACCGGCGGCCTCGATGAGGGCTTCCGTTTTCCTCGTCTGCCACGAGTGGGAACCTGCCCTCCTCTGTAGTCTGTTCCTCTCTCTTTCCCATTCAGGTGTGACTTGTTTGTTCGCAAAGTGACGAGCGACGACAATGGCTCGCTGAAAACATAGTTGGTCACTGTTCTTAATAGTGACGAGGCATCTCCTTTTCATTAAATACTCGTCGAAATTAGCACTGTGTTTCTTCTTCATGTTTGTTCCGCTACCTCTACCATCGGGAAGGGACACATGACAAATACTCATGGACATGCGTTGATCTAGTCGAAATTCTTCATTACTTTGTAACACGGCAGCCACTTTCTGTAAAACGTCTTCGGCTTTTAACAAGCGATGCTCACGGAAGGGTCACCAGATCGGTGATTTGAGTCCTGGGTGACTAATGGCAATTCTAACGTAGTCACTTTCTCTGACTTCCAAGGTTCGGCGAATTTCCTAAATGATAGCCTCAAAGGTATCGTGTAATTGTTGCGGCACATCTATGTCCAGAACGTGAGAGCAATCTTCAAGAAAATCTATTTCAACACATAGCGATTCGGTTCTTAACAATCTGCTGTATATTCTGTCTACAGTTATAAAACGACACACATTTCGTCTCTCATTGTCAGAATGGCGGACGGCGCTCCAATCCTACGTATCGAAGAAAACCGCAGCATGGACACTCTCATGCATCTCAAGTGTAATACTCTTGCCGTGACTACCCATGACGATATCTTCGTCTTACCGGACGAGTTATTAAAAACACCGCCTCCCGAATTAGATGTAATCGACATAAAGTGCGTCGTACCCCCACATTCTAGTGAGGACAGCGGCCCTCTTCAGGGCCTCAAATTTAAATGTATAAAAGAGTTTTTCCCCACCCTCTTTTACCTCTCTTTCTCTCTCGTTATCATGTCTGATTCTAATGAACATACATATTGATCAATACAGCCATATTGGTGTCAAAAAATTGCTTCTAGCATATAAATCTATTCCCATCAACGAATAACTTGAATCCATACGATCATACAGATACCACAAAATGTTTTTTTAACATGCACGGTTACTTAGAAATAGACGATCTTCTATAAATCACTTATCAAGGTTTTTGGTCTATAAAAGTGTCAATTATTATTCGATTTTCATACAATGTTCACCATTTGATGCCTTATACGATTTAGGATTTCACTGAACTCATTTAATATTTTCAATATCACGGGAAGTAATGTTGTTTTTGCAATAGCGGTATTTTTAGCCATCAAAATAAATATTGTTTTGGAGTGAGTTATATCTATTATTCGTTTAACGTTATAATGTTTGATTCTAATGAACATATACATGGGATCAATACAACCATAATTGGTATCAAAAAATTGCTTGTCGAGAAATAACCAATTTTCCCAGGCTCACCTTTTAAGTTTGTAAAATTTTTAATTTCAGTATATGGGTTATATTTATTGCCCGATATGCATAAAACAAAGTTTATATTTTTCAATTGTAACAAATTCCCAATTGACGCAATTTTACCAGATTTTACATTTTGATCTGTCTTTTCGTAAGCAAATATTACTTTTACAAATCTGATAGAGGGGGACAACTAGTATCGTTTGGTAGCTCGAAGGGTCGGCTATTGTATAACACACTTCCTGCCTGATTCCTAAAAGCCGGTTCAGTGCTGCTTGCATGTCTAGTTAATATGAAAGCTTATTGTTTCTGCTAAAGTTATCAAGCTTTCATGTGTATTACATATGAAAGCTTATTGTTTCAGTTAAGATTATTATTTTTTATGTGTGTGTTTCCTGCAAATCGGATTTCTCAGAATCTAACCATAGGATGTTTCTGAAACTCTGACCTACGCCCACAAAAATGGGCGGTGAGTATTGTTTAGATATATTTTCAAAACGTTTAAAGCATTAGAAATCACCGAATTTTACGAACGTATAAAAACTAACAACGCATAGTCGTAACTTTGTGATTTTTTGACCGATTTTACTAATTCTTTTTTCTTTGAGTACCTTAAAAAAATCATTGTCATCTGCAGTTTCGAACCGGAAGATCAGATCAACCTGACAACTTCTTTAATATATGCACGATTTTCATGAAATTTAGTATGTAAGTAGAACTTTCTAATGCAGCTTGAAAAATGACTTTAATGAATATTTTCTAACTTATCTCCCCTTGGAAAAATTAAGGATCAACAGTTTTCAAAAAAATCGTCGAAAAATAGGTCTAATCACATTGAATTTTTTTTCTCCGTACTACGAAACTACTGATTCGTACACACAAATTGGAGTTTATAGCTCAATCCGGAAGTGCCACCATTTGAAATGTGAAAAATCCACAGGGCTTTTTTGATATTTTAGTTACGGGCACGGGAGTTGTATTTTCCGAATCCTTGAAGGAAGGCCTGAAAAAACGTTCACATGAAAGCTTATTGTTTCTGATTCGTACACAAAAATTGGAGTTTGTAGCTCAATCCGGAAGTGTCACCATCTTGAAATGTGAAAAATCCACAGGGCTTTTTTGATATTTTAGTTACAGACACGGGAGTTGTATTTTCTGAATCCTTGAAGGAAGGCGTAAAAAAGCGTTCATTTGAAAGCTTATTGTTTCTGTTAAGATTAATATTATTAAGCTTTCATATTTCATATGATATCTTATTGTTTCTGTTAAAGTTATTTAGCTTTCATATGTATTACACATGAAAGCTTATTGTTTCTGTTAAGATTAATATTATTATTTTTTTGTGTGCTTTGTCCACAAATCGGATTTCTCAGACTCTAACCATGGGATCTTTCTGAATCATTTACCTATCTTCCTCCCAAATATGGGTGGTGGCTGTTGATTAAATATATTTTCAAAATGTTTTACGAATCCGAAATAACCAAATTGTACGAACGAATACATTTGACCTACAATGCTGTATCAAAAAAAATCATCGAAATATAGGTCAGAATAACCTAATTTGTTTTCGTACTAGGCAAGTAATTACTGATTAGTACACAAAATATGGAATTTGTCGATCGGACCGGAAGTGCCACCATCTTGAAACGTGAAAAGTACCTAGGGCTTTTGCGATATTGCACTTATAGACATGAGACTTATATTTTTTGAATCCTAGAAGGAATGCCTAAAAAATGTTTAGAGCAGAATTTTTATTTAGGTCAACTGATGGTCGCCATTTTGAAGTGAATATCAAAAATAGTGAAACATCGACATTTACGGGATTGTAAACAAACACAATAGGGCATAGTATGTTCAATGCGTCTCCTAATTCTGAAATTAATACATTTCAGGATAGTCGGGATACGGATCGAATTTTTGGTATTTGACTATTTCCAAAATTCGAATTTTCCCTTTAATGTTTTTGTGCCGACAAAGTTGTTTACGAGTGAAAAATGACATTAACTTCACTAGATTGTGACCGATTTTAATGATTTGTTTTTTCTTGTTCAGATAATTTATATTACCCACGACATGTGACAGGACGTAACTGTGAATATGAAAGCTTTAATATCTGCTTAGCAGGTCTAGTTATTATATTTTTTCTTGTGTGTATTTTCTGAAAATCGGATTTCTCAGAATCTATCCATAGGATCTTTCTGAAATTTTGCCCCCCCCCCACAAAAAAAAATAAATAAATGGGGTGCGAACCTTGATTAAATATATTTTCAAAACGTTTTACGAATACGAAATCACCGAATTTTACGAACGAATGCATTTGATCTACATTGCTATAACTTTGTGACTATTTCAGCACTGCATTTCAAAATGTGTTTGTTCTCCATAGTTTTGTTTGATAATATAAACTCTGTCTACACTGGTAAGGTCACATATTTGACTTCTGGTTACCACAACAGGTGAAAGGTTACACCATGATTAATTGCTAATGTCAGTTTGATAGTCAAAACAGCTACCGTTCAGTGGGTGACTGTTTAACACAAAAAAACAGGCAGATGGATATTTTGACACTGGTTAGTTATTTTTTACAAAAATATCACTGCTTTTTTTTATGTATAACTATATATTCACGTATGTCTGATTTGATTCCATAGAAAGAGTGGTGTAACAATTTTCCAAAGACACAGTATCGTCTTAAAGACCAAAGTCTTACAAATATTCCATGTTTGAAAATCGGAAATAGCAAATTTAAAGTAAATGATTTAAGATACTCAAAAAAATATTGAATTCCTTTCCCCCTTTCCGTCTATATTTACGCTAACAATTATATGACATTTTCCCAGACCTACTAATTATTTGATTTGGTCATATTTTCAAGTAAATTATTCACATTTGAATAACAGCCAGCTTTATGGATAACATTCACTAGGTTTATTAACTGCAACGTTTTAATGAGGACACTCTCATCGTTATCAAGCAATGATACAATCAACATGTTACAGAATGTTATATACAAACAGATAACAATAAACTAATTAACAATATAAGGCCGAAGCCATTCAAAATAAACCTATACCCAAGTAAACTGTTATTAATTAACAGTTCTTAATAAAAACAAGAACAAGCTAAACTATTTTTACAGTTAACAAGCCTTGCAACTGTTAAGTAAACTCACACAAGCAATAAGAGCCCATAGTTAATTAGTTTTAAATAACATTGATTGACTAGCGGCTCTCTGTGGAAAGGGTTAACAACAGTTAAATCAGCTTACGAGCTTAAATAACAACAGCTTTAAACTCCAATCAACACTGTTCGGTCCCTCCTTTTGTTTTTTGATTATTTCGGCAGCATAAGAACGATGGCGTCAGAGGCTAGCTCAACCATGTCCATGGCTGACGCTTTTAAAAGCAGCCCTGCACCAAAGTTCTTTCCTGTGACAAAAAGGAGAGAGGAACAGACTCACGTCGTTCTAGTGAAGCCACTTAAAGGCAAGTCCTTCCAAGGGGCCAAACTTACGGCTGTGGGGAAGGGGATAAAAAGTAAGTGGGGTATCACAAGCATACCCGATATCAAGATTACAGTGCCAGGCCATCTCAGCCCTAAAAAGCAGGTCTGACATGGATATGGCGTTGGGACAGAAGGCACTTCTTGGTATGTCCGTGATGGTGTCCGAACCGATCACCTTGTCAATAGACGGAATGTGAGACGCCGATAGATCAGTAAACCCACAAGACTGAGAGGCATCCATCCAGGCAGTCATCATGGCGGGCCAGGTAAAAGTCCTACAACTTAATATCAATGGACTGGCTCCCAGGTGTGCTGAACTGAGAAAATACATAAACCGCAACCCCAAAGATGTAATATGCCTCCAAGAAACCAAGCTACTACCAACGAAGAGCGACATCTACCTACCCGGATATACTTGTCAGAGAAGGGACAGACCGGGCAGCATGACACGTGGTGGCGGCCTTGCCATTTACGTCAGTGACAACATAAATTACATTTCTGTTCCACTGAATGTAACCAACCCCCTAGAAGCAATGGGCATAGCCATCACAATGAGCAATAAAACAAAGTTGACAATAGTGAATGTCTATGCACCCCCAGAGGTCACAATAGAACCAGATGACTTCCAGTCACTTCTCGATCAGCTTCCACGGGACGAATCGGTGCTTTGTGGAGATTTCAACGCAAAGCACGCTCTGTGGGGGTCACCGAGGAATGACTGCAGGGGGACTAGCCTATGCTCAATAATAGAAGGGAACGACCTATGCGTACTGAATGATGAGAGCCCTACATTTGTCGGAGGAAATGCCCCACCTTCACACCTAGATCTCACATTCTGCACGCTTGGTATGGCAAACCGCTGCGATTGGCTAGTACATGAAGATGAGACACTTGGCAGTGACCATTTGGTGATATAATTTAACATCCAAGCTGAAACCAACAGAGAAGTCTATAACGGAAGACCCAATTGGAAAATGATAGAAGCTGATTGGGCTAACTTCCGTGTAGGCTGCCTCGATTGGAAGGAAGAAGATATCATCGACACCGACATCGACGTGTACTCCGCCAATATTACGAATGCAATTATAGGTGCAGCAGACAACTCCATTCCAAAGACTTCTGGCAGAAAACCAAGGAATACAAAACCCTGGTGGTCTTCAGAATGTCAAGAGGCAGTTTACGAAAGAAAGAAGGCACTTCGTCTACGAAAACGCCACTACAATGAAGTCAACCACCAAAATTACTTGAAGTTGAAATACGCCGCAAGAGACACCATCCAGAAGGCACAAAGTGGGCACTGGAGGACATTCTGTAATGCGTTGAACCAAAACACGCAAACAGGTGTCGTCTGGAAGAAACTGAACGCCATGCACGGAAAACGCAGATCGTTCAACATACCAAACCTTGAAGATGGAGACAATCACGTTACCAACGGCAATGAAAAGGCAGATTTACTTGCTAAGACATTTGCAGATGCAAGTAAAGATGAAAACCAACCACCAGAATTCATGAAGAGGAAAGAAATCTTTTACTCACAGTACCCTTCATTAGTAATTGAATCTAATGTAGAGGCTGAACCAATCAATCTGCCCTTCTCCGAGGAAGAGTTAAATAAGGCGCTTTCCCTCAAGAAGGATAGTGCGGCTGGTGAGGACAAAGTAAAGTACCCAATGCTCAAACATCTGCCCAGAAATGCCAAAAAGATACTACTGAACTTCTTCAACACATCTTGGTTGACATGGGAGGTACCTAAAGAATGGTGGAAAGCCAACGTCATCCCCCTTCCGAAACCAGGGAAAGGGAGAACAAAGGCAGAGTCCTATCGACCAGTGAGCTTGACATCCACACTATGCAAAACCTTGGAGACAATGGTTAACATCCGACTTCAGTTCTACCTGGAGAGTAACCGACTGATCGACGAAAATCAAAGCGGGTTCAGGAAGGGACGATCAACAATGGACCACTTGGTGCGACTACAGCAAGTCATGTCTCAGGTACTCCTCTCGGGGCACCTGCTATGTGCCGTGTTTGTAGATTTAACCAAGGCTTTCGATTTAGTTTGGTTGGGCGAGCTGCTTTTCAAGCTGGGACGTATCGGAATAACGGGCACAATGTTTAGGTGGATCAAAAGCTTTCTGAACGATAGAAGGATACAGGTGAATGTTGGCAGAGTGCCGAGCAAACATTAGAAAATGGCACGCCTCAGGGGTCAGTCATCAGTCCCACTCTCTTCAATATTATGATCAATGACATACAGAAATCTTCATATCTCGACGCGAGAACTGAGCTAGCAAAATTTGCTGACGACAGCACAATATGGAGGAAAGGGACGAGGTTCTGTGAACTTCAAAAGAATATGCAAAAGGCCTTAGACAAATTCATGACATGGGCAAACGACTGGGGATTTAAGGTCTCAGAGAAGAAAACAGTGGGCATGCTTGTGTGCAGGGATAGAGGGATAAGCAGAATGACTTTGTGTATGAACGGGAAAACCATCGAGTTTAAAGATCAAACCAAGTTCCTTGGCGTAATCTTTGATCAAAGGCTGACCTGGAAACCGCACATCGACTGGACTGTAGATAGATGCTCCAAAGTCCTAAACTTAATGAGAAAAATAACGGGTAGCACCTGGGGAGCCAATAGAGTTACACTTATGATGGTGTATCGTGCTCTTATACGCTCTGTATTAGACTACGGATCTTTGGTCTTCATGAACTGCGCGCCAACACTCTTAAGTAAGCTTGACACCATCCAATACAAAGCTCTGTGTATTGCGACTGGCGTAGGGCTTGGGACCAGGAGAGGGGCATTACTACAGGAAGCCGGAGAGTTGCCCCTATCCCCAAGAAGAAAAGAACTAGCAACAAGGTATTGGGCTAAGATCTCGCAATTCGGCGAGAGATCCCCGGCCTTTGTCAGCCTTAAGAAGACAAGATATGTAAGAGATCCTAGAAAGAAAAGCTTCGGCCAGGGTATCAGGGAAACAGTCAAGGAACTACGACTGGAGGAGCTCGTGATAAACGAACACGACCCACCATCGATCGCTCCTTGGACACTCCCAATACCACCGATCAATCTAGATCTGCTACAGAAAACCGACAAGAAAAACAACCCCACAGCAGCACGGGCTCTTTCTCTGGAACACCTGGAAGACAACTGGCCGTCGGATGACTGGAAACATGTTTATACGGATGGCTCACGCAATCCTGAAAGGGGCACCAGCTCGTTTGGAATATACCTGCCAAACGGGGAACAGGGAATAAGCAGGAAACTGCCCAATAACTGTTCGGTGTACACTTCAGAGATTGTGGCCATCCGTGATGCTATATCATGGATCTCTTATCAAAAGACTAGTAAGTTCGCCATCCCAAGCGACTCTCTGAGCAGTCTGATTTCAATCCAAAATGACAACTCGGACTCAAGACCAAAAGTCATTTTGGAAATCAGGCAGCTGTACCAGAGGGTCCTAGAGAAGGGAAGCAAATTAGAGCGCGTGTGGATTCCATCACATGTGAACATTAGAGGAAACGAGGAAGCAGATCGACTCGCAAATGAAGGTCTCGGGGACACAGCACCACTCCACACCATAGAATACAGCACCACGGAAATCTACAGTATGGTAAAAAAAAGACAGGTCAATTCACTCTGGGAATTAAAGCTCGTTGAACTTGACACATACAGATTCCGACTGGATGACAAGATCTACACGAAGACAGCTATCAATCACCCTAGAAGAGATATATGCAAACTTATATCGAAACTAAGGGTGAAAGAGCGGCTGCGAGACTACAAACACCAAGTCATCGTCTGTGAGTGTGGAGAAGAATATACCACCAACCATGTCCTGGTAGACTGCGAGGTATTCAGGGAAGAGAGAACGGAACTAGTGGAGATGATGGAGACCAACAACATACCGCTCAACACTAAGAACCTACTCTTTCCAAGACCCGATCTGAAGCTGCAAATCTTCGAACTAATTCACGATTTAATGAACACCGTTGGATTAGGTAGAATAGTGAAGTAAGAGGGGGCTACGGTAAGACGGGCTCGGCATCTAAACACTTTTCAAATCCGAAATCACCGAATTTTACGAACAAATGTATTTGATCTAAAATGCTGTAACTTTGGGACAATTTCAACTATTTTACTATATTTTCTTTCTTTGAGTACCTTGAGACATTTACTTCAAATCTGCAATTTCGGATTTTCGAATTTCTTAAAATCGTCGCTATGATTTCGTACCGGAAGTTTAGACCAACTTGGCAACTTCTTTAGTAGTTGTACGATTTTCGTGAAATTTAGTATGTAAGTAGAACTTTCTAATGCGACTTTAAAAATGACTTTGGTTAGGGTCAAATTCTAAAAAAAAAAAATCGACGAAATATAGGTCAGATCAACTTGAATTTATTTTCCTATACTAGCTACCAGAATACTGATTCGTACACAAAAAATGGAGTTTGTAGCTCAATCCGGAATCGCCGGCATCTTGAAATGTGAAAAATCCACAGGGCTTTTTTGATATTTTACTTACAGACACGGGAGTTGTATTTTCTGAATCCTTGAAGGAATGCATTAAAAAACCTTCAGAGTAGAATTTTGATTTAAGTCACCATTTTGTATTGAATATGAGAAATGGTGAAAAATTGACATTAACGGACATGTAAACAGAATAGACCGTAGTTTGTTGAATTAGTCTCCTATTTTCTAAAACTAATACATTTGGGGATAGTCTGGCTCATGGTCGAATTTTTGGTATTTGACTATTTCAAAAATTCGAATTTTGCCTTTGGCGTTTTTCTTGATGACAAAGTTGTTTACGAGTGAAAAATCACATTAACTTCACATTAAAATCACATTAACTTTTTTTCTTGTTCGGATTATTTATATGACCCATGACATGTGACAGGAAGTGACTGTGAATATGAAAGCTTTAATAAGCTTTGTTATTATTTACCGCGGCAGCGTGTTTCTCCATATCTAAAACAGATATCGATCTGAAACCAATTTTTTTCTATTTGGAAACCATTTGGTGGCTACTTGATAAAACATTTTTTGAAATTTCTGCGCATTCCGTAATTTGTGGAACTTTGTACGTTGGCCTGTAATTGAAAATCGGCCACAGTTTCGTCAATTCTTTAACTATTTTCAAACAAGTTACATTTTTAAAATTCGTGAATCTTTTCCGAGATTTTGCAATTTCAAATCTACGTCGTTGACTTTTATCGATCGAAATTTGGAAAAACTTTGTTTGTGAGACAATTTTTGCTATTTTTCAAAATTTTCAAATTTGACCTACATTTTTAGATACCCAAAGCACATCCGATTCCAGTAATATCAGTTTCATTCAGTATTATTGCCATTTATTTTTATCGATTTTGTTTTCGAATTTTCTGCCCATTTTCAAACCTTAATATTCTTTGGAAAGGGAAAATCGATAGAGCCATATGGTCAGTAGTCGAAATTATGTCTGATATTATGAAAAAAAACCGCAAAAAATGGGTGCTTTTGGGAAAAACGTGACTTCTTCGTCCTATGTCAACGGATTAGAGGAATTAAGGTCATAGTATCATACAGATACGATGACTTGGTAGTGAAAATATGGCATCCTGAAAATCAAATATTTTCTGATTAGGGGCGTTTTAGGACGCCTTTATCTCGAAAACTGCGTCAGCGATTTTTCTTAAACTTTCTCTATCGAGAGTCCCTTCGGTAGTCTTAAGCTTGAAGCCGCCCAATATACCTTAATATAACTGGGATAGGCCAATAAAGGAACTGAAAATCGAAAAAGTCGAAAAATATGAAATTTTGGAAAATTCTCTATTAAATGTTGATTTTAACAAGTTTTTTTTTTAAAAAAAAAAACAAACAAATTTATGCATTCAGCTAGCTGACGTAATTACGATTCTAACGATGTATAATATGTATTTTCAGCAAATCTTTGCAGATATTATGCTCCAAATTTAGACAATTTGAATTTATTTATGAATATTTTTAGTCGTGTTTTACAAAGAAGTGCCGTAATTTTTCCAGAAATTATAATTTTGACAGTTAGGTACCATATTTCAAAAGCAAATATATATATTTTTTTAAACTGATATAACTAAAACAAAAGAATGTGCCCTGAATTAAATCACACACACACACACACACATACACAGTGATATCGAAGGTGATAACGATGGAAAACGTCATTGATTAGCCACACTGTGTGTCTTTACAACAATGATCTTTACAAGGTTATTCTTTGTAATTACAGATTGAAGTAAAAAAGGACATAGATTTGCGGGTAATAAAACAAAAGAAACAGCAGTAAGTAGTGCCAAATTATATACCCTATGATATATAGTGACAATCTAAATCACTGATTTGATTTAAAGTGCTGTTGAAATATAATTCTGCTGAGGTGTGGTTTTTGGTATGATTATATGCGGGACGTTTACCCCTAAAATCTCTTCCTTAAAACATTAATCCAGTCTGTTTCAGATTGTGAATGTTTTTGTTTATATATTAATCACAATAATATTTTCCCACGCAAGAAAACGTAACAGGCCCAATTCTCGGCTTTAAAATCCGCCACCTTCGCTCACGCTAACCCGGACCCCGTTTCACAAAAACTTAACCTAAAATCACTAAAATAGGTTTTAACTGAAATCAAAATGAAATTTTATGCATTTCGCGAAGATTGATTGTAACTTAAAATGCAATTTTAATAGATTTTAATTAAAATTGCTTGCGCACACCCACTGTACATTTCCGCTACAGGTACTTACGGTGAAAGCAAATGCGCTTCGGAACTGAAAACTGTTGACAGATTGAATTAACGGTTGCAATATCAATGGGGAGAGTTTCATATGTTGTAGCAATGTTTGCACAAGGTCAGACAGTCGTCGAGAGGTGAAATAAATGATTTTATTGCATAATATTTGATTCGAAAAGTATCGGTAGGTTGGCCCTGAACTTGGAAATTTTATTCGTGACTTTGGCATCTCACAAGCTTCAATGGAAATAATGTGTACCGATAAACTAAATCGCTTGAATTTGTAGTTTTATGGTATTTTGGACAAGAGAAACTATTGAGAATCGTCACAAACATATCATGATATTTGTGACTCAAACGACTAATCTAGACTGTAATGTATTTATCAACTTTGAAATTAATACATCAAATAGCCAATGTTCCGAAACCTAGATTTGAATTCAATGATACTTTGAAAATGACGAAGTGCCTATCTATGTTACTCAATGAAATGATTTTTTCCATAGCTTTGGCGCCTACAATTTCTCTTATTAGGGTTTCACATCGCGTAGCTTGTGCGAAACACTATTGTTTTTGTTAGGGTTCTTCCTCTTCTTCTTCTTCTTCTTATTATTATTATTTTACACTTAAGCATATCTCAGAAACTACTTGTCGGATTGATTCGATGTCTTCGGTTTTACTGGGGAAAGTAAGTATGACTGAGTATTTAAGGCTATTTTGAACTTTCTGTGACAATGCAAAATGTCCGAAATCAATAAGTTGCCGTTTGTTTGCAATACTTACAGTATTCATCGGATTTTAACGTTTGTTACATTTTGACATAGTCTGAGACAGGGCACATAGCTATGGTACTTCTGAGATATTAGGCGCCAAATTTTGAAAATTTAAATTTTTACAAAAAGCTGTTTTATTTATGAATATATTGTTATAGGGTTTTACCCATCACCAATATGTGTTTTAGTTTAAGTTAATTAATACAATCCCAATGCGTGACATCGAACTGCTCTCATCGAGGGTTATTCATCAGTCACTTTGCGAGTTAGTTCCCTTCTCTACGGGTAGCCTAGTCAATTTAGTGTATAACATGCAACAAATTGCAACACAAGATTTTTTTTTTCAGAAATCATATCAGTAACCATGTATGAACAACATACTAAAAATATACAAAAATATAATTTGTGGAAAGCGGTCAAATTCATCAAAACATGTTGATCGCGTATAGTATACGAGTAAGCTAGTGGCTGAAATGGCTCACCATACACAACAAAGATGACGTCATGACCTCCATTTTGTGACGGCTAGCAGACGAAATTTGTTCCATACGAAAAGTAAAAGAAAAAAAAATATATATAGACATGAATGGTAAAACAATTAGTTCATTATATTTCTGGAAAACATATACCTATTATATCAGTTAAACCAAAGTAAATACCAGTTTGAGACTATATGGCCATGTTCTTGTCGACAACACCTTTTGGGTGTGGAGGATGTAGAGGCATCAACTGTACCAATTCAACAGCCATCACAGACGAAGATCTTGAAGATGAAAAATGAGCTAAATATGTGAACTGTTATATCGAAAAAGAAAGCATAAGACAATTTTTGAAAATTTACTCAAATGTAACTATTTGACTTATAATATAAAGGGAGGATGGGTATAATATAAAACATCCACCAAATAAAAATGTGCTTTTCTCCCCAAAAAATTCATAGATTTTTCACTTTTTCACCGCAAAATACCTTTACCACAAATTATATATTTATTTATATTTTACTAGTTTTAGTATGTTGTGGATGTAAATAAATCCATTACCCAATAAATATTTTCCTTTCTCTCACAATTCATAGATTTTAAAGATCTGTAGATAAAACAGCAATTGTTTTTTTTTTTTAGCTTTTTTGACAATTTTCTGTTAAAACCATCCCAAAAAGACCTTTTTTGGAACAATTATATTTTTTTATGTTTAGAATTTTGTTAATACAAGTCCATGCTGAAAATAAAATTTCATTTTGTCTCAAAATTCATAAAAAAGCGAATTTTCCATTTTGTATTAAAAACATCCGAAAAATACCTTTTCCACAAGTTATATATATTTTTAGTATGTTGCTAATACAAGTCCATGCTCCAATTTGCACCAAGAAAAGCTTGTGTTGCAATTAGTTGCAAGTTGGGCAATTTAGATGCTAGATTGACTAGGCTAGGGGGCGCTTTTTCTGTTTACCATTCATGTCGGCTAGTCGTATTTTCCTGTACACAACATAATAGTTTATCTAAGCCTTTGTTTATTTACAAGATACTATTACTACGTCCTCAACTGGCGAGGTGGCACAGTTTAGAAACTCACGCATCATTCAATTAACTTGGAATTAACGAACATTTTCAATTGTGTTTGAGAACGTGGTGTTACAACCAGTCTTGTTGTATGCGTATAAAAGCGTGTTAACAGTCTTTCTATAGGAAGTCCCAAGCTAAGACCTTTTTAAAATAGCATTCTATTGTTATGTTGTGATGTGAAAACAGATATGTCGAACACTCAACGAGCGCCAAAACAATGGTGTCTCACTAAAACAGAAACTGTCAATTCATTTGAGAATTGGAAGCAAAATCTCGTCTATACACTATCCCTTGATCAGAATTTCGCTCCATTTCTCGTGAAAGGTTTTACTTGGGATAAGAAAACCAGAACTTCACCTACAAGAGGGTTTATCAATGATGGAAAACCAATACCTAATGCCCAACGCCGCAAAGCAGAAAAAAGTAACTATATGCTCGAATTGCTAAATTGCTAATTACTTCCCTGGCATAGCCTGGAATTACATCGTAAAAAATTCTACACCATTCAAAATATCTGGCAGCAAATACGGCATATTGCTCGACTCCGTCAATTTAAATCCAGACAAGAGTTTATAAGCATATGAATCTAACCGTTTTCGCCATCTTCTCAAAGATTATGATATACTGTTCAATCCGAACTATCAAGGATATAATGGCGCCTCTGGTCCATTTAAAGCCACGGTGAATATGGGACCAGTACAACCTCCTCAACAAAAGGATAGACTGCCTCAATACCCACGAGATAAACTTACAGAGTTGCTGAACAAATTCAACGATCTGGAAGAGAGAGGTGTATTTGACTAGGATAGTTATATTCAACTCTTTCAATCACAAATTGTTTTGGACTTCAGGTCTGTATACAAGATGCACTTTTATTACTACTGTCTGTTCTAGGTGATACTACGACTCGAAAAAAGCTTGCCATGCCTTCAATTTTGAATAAAAATGGCTAAACTTCGTGACATACCTGGAATTGTAACCCTTTGATTTCTTCCCTTAGAATAAATGACTAAAAGTCCGATAAAATCCAGTATTCTTTTGTAAATTTCATATATTTCGACCTTGTCACTTTCTCAGAACATAAACATTACGACTGTGCGTGCGTTAAATGGGGCACTTGCATATCGCATTAGGGTAGATATGTACTTTATAAATTTGGTGCATTCGGTTAGAAATGTCTAGTGAAGAAGAATTCAGCCGTCTGTTTCGCGACAACAGCACTTATTACGGTTTCACACTTTAAAGCTTGTGCAAAACAATATTGTTTGGTTTTTTTGTGCAAACGACATTTTATTTCATTTGAAAGTGGATTGGAGAATGGACTGGGCATCTGCTGTTCAGATTGATATGGTTTTTTTTTGTTTCCACTTTGCTCATTTCGCACCAAATTTCTCACTGAAATAATATGGATTGTCTTAAAGATTAAAGCTATTTTGAAAAGCCGGCACATGTCAGAACCATGCGAACTCTTCGATATAAGTAAATTGGTGTAAGAGATTAGCCCTTATTTAAATTTGAATAAATCTGTCGGGTAAAATGATTCCGACATAAGAGCTCTGTTTGAGAGCAACGTGCTTTTTACCTTTTCGGAACACTTTCAGAGGTAAAAATTTAGCTGCTGTTGTTAATAAGCAGAGCAAGACAAGCCAATTTTCGAATTTTGTTTTCCTGCAAATTTAGATATTTAAAAGGCTGTAACATAATAATTTTCAAAGGCATATATAAGGGCAAACGAAAATCCATAGTTCATTTTAAATATCCGAGGGAAATGGGCCAGTTTGTGGGATTCAATTTTTCAACTTTTTATGCCCATTAAAGAATGAATGGTTTGATTTTCATAAAGAAATAAATTTCAGCAATCTGTGAAAATTTCTTAGATGTAACCAACTGCTCACTGAAAATGATGTCATTCTGGCAAATATTGCATTTTCGCGAACATATATACATCAACAGATATACATCAATATCACCACTGTCCATTACATTATCGAAACAAACGAACGTTAGGAAAGTATAGCTCCTTGCATAATGGAATATTGTTATGCACAATTTCAGGATAGAAAAAATACGCGATATGTCAAGTAATGGGTAAAACAATTATATTACTGTAGTTATTTGAGAAAGATAATGCAGTGAATTATAAACCAATTAAAAATTTATAAAAAAATGTTATCTACGTTCTAAATATACACGTAAATTATCAAACTGATCCCGCAGTGAATATTCGCTTGGCCGCTACAATCACTGATAAGCATGACCAAACTGATCCCGCAGTGAATATTCGCTTGGCCGCTACAATCACTGATAAGCATGGCATTGACGAGGCTTAATGAGTACGGCATATTAACTTTTTTACTCCGACAAATTAAATTCTCAAACATTTTTTTGAGGTAAAAGAAAAATAAATAAAGACGTTTGAAGTATTTGTAGTTAAAAAATAATTCCTATTTAGTGTAAATGGGTATTAAAATGAGTAAAATGCATCATTTTGCCCGAAGCAGTTAGGTGTTAAGTAAACATTGCACGATTCGTTGAGCCAATGACTACGAGGCGTGCAAGTCAACGCACGTGTTTTAGACAGCCATCCGTTACAGGGATATTTCGTTAGTAAGTCTCTGTGAAACAGGTTGAAGCATGACATCGACGAGGCTTAATGAGTACGGCATATTAACTTTTTTACTCCGACAAATTAAATTCTCAAACATTTTTTTGAGGTAAAAGAAAAATAAATAAAGACGTTTGATGTATTTGTAGTTAAAAAAACATTTCCTATTTAGTGTAAATGGGTATTCAAATGAGTAAAATGCATCATTTTTCCCGAAGCAGTTAGGTGTTAAGTCAACATTGCACGAGCCGTTGAGCCAATGACTACCGGCGTGTGCAGTCAAAGCACGTGTTATGGACTGTCGTCTGTTACAGAGATAATTCGTAAGTAATTCTCTGTGAAACAGATTGGTAAATTATGTGTAAGGGGTTCTATAAAACCGGATAGCAGGTTAAGTACGGTTAAAACCCAGCTAACAAAATTTAGTTTTCCATACATTATTTTTTCGTTATTTAACGTTCCCTGTGAATGTTTGTGGCACGTGACCCAGGAAAGTTTTGTTGTTGTTACGTTGACGTTTTTACAAACGTTACAGGATACGTTTACCTAACATTAATGTTAACGTTTTGAAAGCATTAATGTTAACGTTTTGAAAACAATAGTTTTTGTGTTATTTCACGTTAATTTTGAATGTTCATCTGACGTAAGCCAGGAAAGTTTTGTTGTCGTAACGTTAACGTTTTTACAAACTTTACAGGATACGTTTACTGAACATTAATGTTAACGTTTTGAAAACATTAATGTTAACGTTTTGAAAACATCAATTATTCTGTTATTTCACGTTAGTTTTGAATGTTCATCTGACGTAAGCCAGGAAAGTTTTGTTGTCGTAACGTTACAGGATACGTTTACTGAACATTAATGTTAACGTTTTGAAAACATTAATGTTAACGTTTTGAAAACATAAATTATTCTATTATTTCACGTTAGTTTTGAATGTTCATCTGACGTAAGCCAGGAAAGTTTTGTTGTCGTAACGTTAACGTTTTTACAAACGTTACAGTATACGTTTACTGAACATTAATGTTAACGTTTTGAAAACATTAATGTTAACGTTTTGAAAACATCAATTATTCTGTTATTTCACGTTAGTTTTGAATGTTTATCTGACGTAAGCCAGGAAAGTTTTGTTGTCGTAACGTTAACGTTTTTACAAACGTTACAGGATATGTTTACTGAACATTAATGTTAACGTTTTGGGAACATTAATGTTAACGTTTTGAAAACATCAATTATTCTGTTATATCACGTTAGTTTTGAATGTTCATCTGACATAAGCCAGGAAAGTTTTGTTGTCGTATGGCAAACGTTATTTACAAACGTTACATGATAAGTTAACTGAACATTTATGTAAACGTTTTGACAACATTAGTTATTCTGTTATTTGACGTTAGTTTTGAATGTTCATTTGACGTAAGCCAGGGAAGTTACTGGTAACGTCTATAGCATGTGTTAAAATTCACCCCCTTAACGTTCCGGATAACGTCAATAGAATGTGTTAAATTCCTCTCCTTAAACGTTCCTGATAACGTCTATATCATGTGTTAATTTCTCCTAGCCTAAACGTTATAGATAACCTCTGGAGAATGTTAAAATCCTCCCCTGTACGGTTTCTGATAACGTCTATAGCACGTGCGTTTTCCCCCTCCTTTAACGTTACAGATAACGTCTAGTGCAGGTGTTACAACCCTTCCGGTAAACGTTGCCTATAACGTCTACAGCATGCATGGCACCCCTCTCCGTAAACGTTCCCAATAACGTCTATAGCAGGCGTGAAACAGCCTCCGTTAACGTTCTCCATAACGGATATAGCATGTGTTAAATAACCCCTTGCCCCAACGTCAGTAGTACGTCTTTAATCCCAACCCTAAACGTTACCGATAACGTCTATAGCAGGTGTTCAATTCTCCCCCTGAAACGTTCTCTATAACGTCTATAGCAGGTTTTCAATTCTCCCCCTGAAACGTTCTCTATAACGTCTATAGCATGCACTACATTCTCCCCCCTAAACGCTACACATAACTTGTAATTTAAGCATAACCTGTAATATCATTTCTTCAAATGTCAGCTTAATTCTATCATCAAAAATATGAACATTAACCAAATATACTTAAAAAATAAATTTAATAAGTAATGATAACAATAAATTAAAAAGTATAAATCAATATCACAGACATCAAACATCAATATCACAAAAACGGTAAATAATCCTACAGTATCAGTGCATCACAGCATAATCCTACAGTATCACAGAATCAGTATACATGTATAATGATGCAGTATCAGTATTATAATTATATACATGTAGCATTAGTCTCAAAGAATCAGTATATTATCATAAAGTATCACGGAATCAGTACACTATCATAATGTATCAGTATATAATCATAAAATATCACAGAATCAATATATTATCATGCAGTATCAGTATATAATCATAAAGTATTACAGAATCAGTTATTATCATACAGTATCAGTATATAATCACAAAGTATCACAGAATCAGTATATATAAAATATCACAGAATCACAAAATCAGTATATTATAATCACAAAGTATCACAGAATCAGTATTTAATCACAAAGTATCACAGAATCAATATATTATCATGCAGTATCAGTATATAATCATAAAGTATTACAGAATCAGTATATTATCATACCGTATCAGTATACATGTATAATCACAAAGGTCACAGAATCCGTATATATCATACAGTATCAGTATATAATCACAAAGTATCACAGAATCAGTATATTATCATACAGTATCAGTATATAATCACAAAGTATCACTATATAATCATAGTATCTCTCTAATCACTATCTTATCATAAAGTATCACAGAAATTGGAATCACAGAATCAGTATATAATCATACAGTATCACAGTAATCAGAACCACAGAATCAGTATATACTCATATAGTATCACAGAACCAGTATATTATATAATCATAGTATCACAGAATCAGTATATAATCATGCATTATCAAAGTAATCAGAATCACAAAATATGTATACAATCATATAATATCACAGAATCAGAACCACAAAACCAGTATATTATCATACAGTATTACAGAATCAGTATAAATATTGTCATACTACACTATTACAGAGTCAGTTTATATGTTGTCATACAGTATCACAGAGAATCAGCATATAATCATGCAGTATCAAAGAATCAATATATAATTATGACTCATCACTATCACTTGTATCTTGTAAGGTAACTTCTCTGTAATAAAACAAAATGAGGCAAGTTATTAGCTTTGGCATGAAATGTCTATACAAATATCCAGTAAACTAATGAGTGAATGACAGCACATAATATGGTTGTGCTTATTGTGACATTAAACCCCATTTCATTTCATGTCATTTCCAAACTACCAATCAACACCGAAATTTATCAAAACTATTTCGATATGCTTACAACAAGTGTCTCAACTGGCACGCTTTGAAGAAAGTATTAGTAAGATATGCAAGTGTGGGCAGCAGTGGGCAAATTTTGAAATCTTTACTTATAATAATAATAATTTTCGAAATATTTATACTTCAATAAAGCTTTGCATTATATTGTAAATTCAACAGGTAGACATTATCTAATCACAATTTTCCCAAAATATTGCTAATCAAAACCAGAAATTAATAATCAATTGCCGAAATTTACCTCATTTGATTAGCAGTTTTGCAAATCATGTCCGAAAAAATCTTCAGAAGTATGGCAGCAATAACATTTGAATATGTGTTATGATTCCTGATAAATGTATGGAGTAAAAGTTTTAAATATTTCACAGCTAAGATTTTCGCAAGTCTGTTAAGATCTTCTGTAGATAAAACAAATCTTTGGACTACAGTCACACTGATGATTTTCTCTGGCCTGATGAAGTTTCACACAGACTAATGGCAACAATATTCTTTCAAATTGAAAATATGATAAAGTTGATTACCTGAGCATATTTGAGGATATCTCCACTGTAATCATTGATGTCCTTAATAGTACTGTTTACATGTAATTTTCTACAGGCTTCTGAAATCAAATTTAAGATTAGTTAAACATGTGTTCATGTTAGGGTGCATTTGGACCTACCACACCAAGTTTGAATATCCTTGCTCGATTAGAAAGAGAGTCATTGTGTCCTAAAAAGTAAGACAGACAAACAAACCCATTCTAATAGTGGAAAGGTGGGGAACAAAAACTGATTTTTCATACAATCAGGGACGATAATCCTGGATATGGTACGACATGTGACAATACCAAAAAGGAACCACACGTTTCATGATATAAACATACATTTGAAGTTTTATCGGGTTACATAATTGGTGTTACATAATTGTACAGTATTGATGTGCAAGAAGAAGCCATTTTGCCTGGCAGTTTTGGTACCATTTTCACAAAATCCAAACACAAATGTCATTAGGGTTTAACAGTGATATATTTGAACGTTTTGTACAATCAAAGGGTTAACAAATTAAAAACATATTTCATCATCAATCTTAGTCAAGGTAATGATATGATGAATTCTATATTCAGAGTTTCATCTTAATTTTAATCAACGTTAACGTGTCCCAAAGCATCAACCAATCAGAATGCTTATTGATGCTTAACGTAAGCAGACAATGTTTAAAATTGAACTCCATCAAGGCATTCATGAAAGCCTACACCAAGTTTGAACATTCTACCTCAATAAGAAGGAGCGTTATTGTGTTCCAAATTCTCGACCAATCAAATTGCTTAATGCTTTGCTTATCCAAAACCGAAAATGTTCATTATCAAACTAAGTCAAGGTATTGATTTGTTAAAATTATAAACTAAGTTTCCTCACTCTCATTTCATTAGAACTAAAGATATCTTGTCCTGAAGCATCAACCAATCAAATTGCTTATCTTTGCATATCAAATTGCTTATCTTTGCATATCAAATTGCTTATCTTTGCATATCAAATTGCTTATCTTTGCATATCAAATTGCTTATCTTTGCATAACCTAGGCAGAAAATATTCTCATCGTCAAACTCCATCATGGCATTAACCCAATAAACATCTACGCCAAGTTTGAACATCCTAGCTAAGTCAGAATGAGAGTTATTGTGTTCCAAAATCCTTATATTGTCACTCTGCATACCCGGAGCAGAAAATGTTCAGTATCGAACTTAGTCAAGGTATTGATGTAATAAAATTATGCACCAAATTTCATCACTTTCACTTAATTAGAACTAAAGTTGTCATGTCCCAATGCATCCACCAATCAAATTGCTTATCTCTGCTTACACCTACCTACACTAAGTTTGAACATTTTCAGTCAATTCGTTGAATACGTCCACAACAAGTTCTAAAATACAACAATTCAGACGTAAAAGTAAACATTTCCTTCAGTGCACTACTCTGCCGCTTTAAAAATCATTTTATACATTCAAAAATAGTAATCTTCGATCATCAATATCAAATTCACCCATGTTCCAATCACGATAGGTGGCAAACCTGGATAATCACATCTCACAGCAAATTCCTTCTGATTTCTCTCCGCTTGTAGCCTACCTCAATACAAACCGTCGGACTGTTATGTGTCCTGTGGTTTATTTTATACAAGGAACAAGTGCGCAAACTGAAAAGTCTCAATAAGTTTGGTGTTGAAAATTTAGAGCGTATCGTAGAATAGGCCTACTCAACTCCCTTTAAATGACAATTCAGCATAACAAGTGGTTGCCATGCAAGACACATTTTGCAAGAGATGGACAGAGAACAAGCTAAAAAATAAAAGTGATTTTTTGCACAATCTGGAACCATTAACCTGCAAGTGACGTTTCGATATGCACCAATATCGAAAGGAACCAAGGTCATTTGGATATAAACAAATAATTTCAATAAGTTTCATCAAAACCTGATAAAATTTACAACTTTTAGAGGGTCCACCATAACCTTAGTATTAGGCTACATGTACATACTATTACACTATTTGAGTACAAGGAACAGCCATTTTGTAGGGTAGGCCTACTTTCAGACCGATTTCCACAAAATTTGAACTCCGCCATCATTTGTGTGTAACCATGATATATTCAATCTGTTTTTTTCTCAATTGGATAAAAATTATAACCTCCACAGGCACCACAAGCTGAAAACGCAACTTTTTGTTCAATCAGGGGCCATACCATAATACAGGAAGTTATGGTCTGATATGAGCGAATGTCAAAAGGAACTATAATCTTTGGGTTATACACATACAGTTCAAGATTTATCAAAATTGGTTAAAAATTGCGACTTCAGGAGAGTCCACAATTTTGGTATTACATACTTTTACACAATTGGTGTAGACAGAGCAGCCTTTTTGTTTGGCAGTTTTGGTCGATTTTCCTGAAATTCGAACTCAACCATCATTACGGACAAACAAGGTGTAACAGTGATATATTCGAACGCTTTTTTAAATCGGCTAATAATTGTGACCTCTTAGAGGCACCACAAGCTAAAAAAAACCATTTTCGTACAATCAGGGGTTAAAATTCAGGAAGTTACCAGCCGATATGTGCAAATCTCAAAAGGAACCAGGATCTTCGTGTTATAAACACGCATTTCAAGTTTCATCAAAATTGGTTGAAAATTGTGACCTAGACAGTGTTCACAAGCCTAAAGGCCCAATCCCGATAACTTTTTGGGGAATAAAACTGCTTAATTTTGTGTAAAAATCCCTTAAAACCCATTACCTAAGGCCGACCAACTAACCCGGTATTTGTGATATGCTTGTAAATAACTTAAACCTGACAGTCTTCATCTGGAAATGGAGACCTTTGTATTATACAGTATAGGGATAAAACCAGACTTTTTTCTATAAAAATAATATGTAGGTGAAATTTACCTTTTGTTATCAAGTACAGTACATGGGTCATTCACTGTATAGACCTCTCAAGAAACGAGAATCGGTTAGCAGGTCACCCAATGAAAAAAATGACCCGAAATCTTAAAAGGGTTATGTGTCCGGATAAGCAATGTTTACGTTAACGTCAAAACGACTCAATATTTTGAGCTGAAATTCTGAGACAAGGTAAATACATCATGCCTCTATGTTTTGGTCCATAAATTTCATAAATGCTCGGACTTTCAATTTTTGAGACTCTGTTCTTATCGGGATTGTCCCTTTAAAACGTGATTTTTCGTACAATCAGGGGCCATAATCCACGAAGTTACAGTTCGATAGTGCCAATGTCGTAAAAGAACCGAGATCTTAGGGTGATAAAACCATCAAGTTTCATTGAAATCGGATAAAAATTGTGATCTGTAGTTTGTGGATGGACGGACAAGCGACAACAATATATGTCCACATGTAAATGTGAAAATCCACAAATATTTACAGTAGGCATCCTCAAACCAATCTTCCAACAAATTTCTGATGGGATCACAATTACTAGGTAACTGGATAAATAAATAGCATAAGTGTAGAGTTAAAATAGCATAAATAAAGGGCGCATAAAAATTATGACCGTCCACCAAGTAAAAACGTGATTTTAAGTGCAATCAGTGGCCATAAACAATATTTTAAAGTTGTACGTCATATGCCAATTTCGAAAGGAATCAAGATCATTTGAAAATTTCAGATAAAAATTGTGACCCGCCGAGCGCCCACAGGGTGAGAAACTTCCAAAATGTGTGCATATAAAAACAGTAAGCTTATATATTATCCAATATTTTATTACATGTAAAAATTGTGATACAAGTTGAAATAATAGTGGATTTGGTAAAAACTTCACAAATTACTTGGGAATTTGGAAATCAAATCTGGAGGGGCCATTAGACACAATGAAATGAGTTTAACGTCATACTGTTCTGATCCAAACTGGACTTATGAAGACGGGCATATGCCATACAGTGTGTTATGAGGGAAATTTCGCCCGGACAGCAGCACTATGGCTTACTCTTATTATATCGAATTGCAATGACTAGACTGGATCATTGAAGTCTACATGTATGACATCCGAAGGAATTGAATGTATAATTGAAGTAAATATTTACTTTTTACATCCGAATTGTTAAATTTTAAAACTTGTTGTGGACATCAAACACAATTCACAAAATCTCATTTGAAGGTAAATAATGAACAGTACTATTCAAAAAAAGTAGGGGATATTTAATTTTGGGGGCATAATACTAAAATATGCAAATGACTACGAAAAAAGTCACTATAGAACCTAACAGAAGAAACATTTCCAGTTACATGCGACGCCCAAACGCACCAATAGCTACCGCATGGAATGCAGGTGATGCTTGGGATCATCATGGGGGTCCAACCCAAGATTTGCACGACTCTGACTTTGAATGTTACAGTCATTGTGGCATTGAATTCCAGGGTGGAAACATCAGTTTAATTGTTTTAGTGACCAGAAAACCAATTTTGATATGCGTCGGCTTACCCTAAATGAAAGGTTACGTGCCCTTGGCATGCTACAGATCGGCACAACACAGGCGGTTGTGGCACGGACGATGAATGTTTCTCAGTCTGTCATAAGCAGGCTATGGTCCAGATACCGTGATACACAATCTGTACAGGACAGACCACGCTCAGGTCGACAACTCAAGCCCAGGATCGATTTATCCGTACCTTGGCCTTGAGAAATCGTGTCATCACAGCAAATCAGATCAGCACTCGTCTTCAAACAGACACTGGTGTGAGAGTGAGTGGCCAGACGATTCGGAATCGACTGCATAGGGGTCACCTTCGCGCCCGACGTCCTCGCGTGATCCCTTGTTTGAGAGATCATCATATTCAGGCAAGACGTCGTTGGTGTAGGGATCGTCAACACTGGGATAATCGACGCAGGAGCAATGTGATGTTTTCAGATGAGTCAAGGTTCACTGTTGATATTTTGGACAGACGTAGGAGGGTGTGGCGTCGTCGAAACGAGCGCTTCCAAGACGTTAACGTCATCAGACATGATCCATTTGGGGGTGATTCTGTTATGGTGTGGGGAGGCATCACTGTTGCTGGAAGAACGGCTTTACATGTTGTTGCAGGGCGTGTTACAGGCCAGTACTACCGGGACAACATCTTGGCAGTCCATGTTGTGGCGTTCGCGCGACGTCATGGCCGCCGTTTCATCTTCCAGGATGACAACGCAAGATGTCACAGGGCCAGGATCGTTACAGGTTACCTCCAACAACAGAACATCACCACATTACCTTGGCCAGCACTGAGTCCCGACCTCTCCCCAATCGAGCATGTCTGGGACATGCTTGGACAGAGGTTATGTCAACGTCAACAACGTCCTGCCAATGTCCAAGAACTTGCTGCTGCGTTGCAACAGGAATGGGACAATCTGGACCAAAATTACCTTAGACGTCTCATTAGGAGTATGCCACGTCGGATCAATGCTTGTTTGGCAAACAGAGGAGGATTTACCCGTTACTGACTTTGTTGTGATGCTGTGGTAACTTTGCTGTTTGACCCCGGGTATCATTTTACCCTTATAATGGTCAGTCTGTGCCTTACTTAGTCTAACGATCATTTGGAATAAATCGATGAATGTGAACTTCATTTCATTTTGTCATTTGTTTCTTCGTCAATTTCATTAGGTGACTTTAATAACACTTAAAAATCAAATATCCCCTACTTTTTTTGAATAGTATATTATAGATATCTCTTTTTAGCATGTACCTTACTAATCGAATCAGGATGAAATTTCTCGGCCAATGCAGGGATCGAACAACTAACCTCCTGGCTTGCAAGCCAGCGTCTTACCCACCACGACCCCCTTAATATTGGTGAACCTTTAACTTTAGCATTATTAATGTGAGTTCTAAAACGGACCACCCCAGATTACAGTAGACCAACACAACAATCTACAAGCCTGTAGCTAGCTCGTCCGACGATCACGTGGCTAAGTGGGTAAGATGCTGACTCGCTAGCCTGGAGGTCGGGTGTTTGACCCCTGCATTGGCCGAGAAAGTTCATCCAGATTTCCCGACGTGGTTTCCCCAAGTCAGTGATGTAGGACGAGGGCCTGTTAATGACAGGTGTCAAGTCGTTCGACATTGACATGCACATAATAGATCCCTTGGCAGTTGGACTTCAATATAACTATAAGGGTAGGCCGTAGTGCCGCTGCCCGGGCATAATTTCCCTCATAGCACACTGTATGGCGTATGCCCGTCTTCAGTAGCCCAATTTAGGAGCTGGGCCCTGTTTCACAAACACTTAAGCTAAAATCACTAAAATAGATTTTAACTAACTAAAATCAAAATGCAATCTTAAATTTTATGCGTTTCAGGAAGATTGATTTTAACTTAAAATGCAATTTTAATAGATTTTAGTTAAAATCGCTTGCGCCCACGCACATTTCCGCTGCGGGTACTTACATGTACCTTAAAAGCAAATACGCTTCGAAACTGAAAATTGTTGACAGGTCGAATTAACGGTTGCAATATCAATGGGGAGAGTTTCATACGTTGTGGCAATGTTTGCACACGGTCAGAGAGAGAGAGAGAGAAATGGGGTTTAACGTCCAACAACAGGTCATTTTGGGACTAACACATGGTTCAACTTTACTTCAAAAATATCGCTTGCGCGTAGGGGTCTTTAGCAGTAGGAGGAAACCGGAATACCCAGAGAAAATCCACGAGGTTGGACAGGCGACAAGGATTCAAAACCACGCCAGTTAACTCAATAGCAGGCCGTATGATACAGCGTGCGCACGATAACCATTTGGTCATCCCCCCCCTGCACACGGTCAGACAGTCGTAGAGAGGTCAAATAAAAAAGTTTAATGCGTAATAATGATTCGAAAAGTGTTGGTGGGTTGGCCTTGAACTTGACATTTGATGTGTGACACTAGCAATTGATTTACTCGCAGGCTTCAATGGAAATAATGTGTATCAATAAACTAAATTGCTTGGATTTGTAGTTTTATGGTATTTTGGACAAGAGAAACTATTGAGAATTGTCACAAACAAATAGGCAATAGCCAATGTTCGGATGCCTTGATTTGTTGAAATGTCATTCCAATAGACCCTTTCAATGATACTTTGAAAATGCTAAAGTGCCTACTTATCTTACTCAATCAAATGATTTTTCCCCAAGATAAAATAAATGAAATGAAATGGGGTTTAACGTCCTACTTTCTGCTCCTAACCTGGGCTAATGAAGACGGGCGTCACACAATACAATGTGCTATGAGGGAAATTTTGCCTCCTACAGCCTACTCTTATATCGAATTCTAACTGCCTAGGGATCTTTTACGAGCACGACAATGTGTACACGGATCTCGGTTTTTCATCCCATACGAACGACTAGCTCTGTCCTTGTCAGGCCCTCCGTCCTGCATCACTGACAAGGGGAAAGAACGCCAGAATATCTGGATGAACTTTCGGTCAATCAAGATAAAATAGCTTTGCCTTATTAATGTTGTTTTATTAACGTTCGACTTCATGAATAAATTTATGATATTAAAATTTAATTTCAAATAGCTACAACATTTGTGATTATTGATTTTTCTTTTTGCAAATCATAACCCCCGAAAGCATGAATAAATACTACATGGTATGTCTAGTATTATAGGCCTTTAAGCCTTCTAAAATCAAGAAAAAAGCCATTAAACCATTGTACACGAAGATATTTTCTTTATAGATGAGAGTGCTCTGAGCTTCTTTCCATGAGGGGGGGGGGGGGGTGGATGCTGATGGTTAGCACGCACATGTTGCATCATAAAGCCTGTCATTGAGTCAACTGGCGTGATTTCGAATCCCCGGTTGTACGTGAAAAGTCACCTGTCCAACCTCGTGGGTTTTCTCCGGGTCCTTCGGTTTCTTCCCACTGCTAAAGACCCCTACATGCAAGCGAATTATTGAAATAAAATTAAACAATATGTTAATCCCAAAATGATCTAGTTTGTGGCGAGTGGACGTTAAACCCCATTCCTCTCGCTCTCTTTTCACGACATTGGATTTGGATAGGCCTATATATACTGAGCGCCATAGAAAACGCATCACTTATTTTTTCATATAACAAAATGATCCTGTCCTGTAAACATATCTTATTTATTTTGCTTCTTATTGTGAACAATTTTGAAATGGGAACACATCAATAACAACACATTTGTACACTTATGGATGTTTAATCTGTAATCAACGGTACAAAGTCAGAAGGGTCAAAAGCAAAAGAACGACAGATGTCAGTAGCGCTCGTGTCCTCCACTGCGCTTATGCACGCTGTGCAGCGATGTAGCATGGAATTAACCATCTGTGTCATACCGGTGTCCCAAACTGTATTATTGCGGTGTCTACGTAAAACCATGCAGGCTTAGTTTTAAAGTCAACAGTGAGGCTAATGTCCCCCGCCGAAATCCCAAAATAAATAGATGACACATATTAATTAATCGCACATTTTTTTTTCAAACGTATCAAGCAATCAAACTGTACACGAAGTGCAACTGTTTACCAAAGTTGGATAAATTTGACGGTTAAAACTTAACGACCTACCTGGAATTGCCACCCCGTCACTTTCTTCGACGAGCCTCAACGCATACTAGTTCGATAGCATCCTTTATTCTGTTGTAAATTTCACATTTTTAGAGACAGCCAACTTGCCGTAACATAAACATTAGCACTGCGTCTGCGTAAGTTGGGTCACTCGAATATCATGTTGAGGTATCGGGGTATTCCACAAATCGGGTGAATTTGGTTAATAATGTTTTGTGTGGGAGGATTCGCCTGTTTTACGGCAGTGCGTGCCTGCACGTGTGGGGTTTATTTGGTTATCGGGCATTTTAATATTCCTTAAAGATACGCATTGTAAAATATTCCTCAAAATAACTGTTATTTCCAACCTTTCTGATATAGTATAAAATTGTACAATTTTATGGACTTAAATAGTGTCGATTACTGGTATCCAATTTTATTTCTATTCGCTGTCCACGGGCATACAAGATATGTTTCAGATATTGTCGTAGTATAGATAATAATTAAAAAAAACGAATCGTAGAAAAATATAATCCCTTGAATAATGGATTGCCCTTTCATACATACTTTGCAAGTACACGATGGTGTGTGTATACAACATGTGTGCGTAAATTGTATAATAGAAATAGATAGCCCTTAATCAATCGCTTGTTTAGGGGCATTTCACACACACACACACACTCCCACACACACAAAAATTAAAACAAGAAATAGACTAGACCATCTGTAAAAATATCTTAGGAGCGCCTTCTTTTCAAATGTATTAAAACTTTTAAAATAGAAAAAATGAAAATAAAAATCTATCAATATATTGCCAATCATGGTGGTCAACGAAGGTAGATAGGCCTATTTTTGTAAATAGTGCCACAAGACCATGATTTGGCGTCTGAAAAGAGTATTAATGGGCCCTTCAAAGCCAAATAAAATCAACAGTTATAAATCTATTATCCGAAAGCTAGATAGACAATTTGTTTGAATTGTCATTTAGCGTACTTCCAAATCTCCACACTTTCTATGTAGTTTATATCAATTTCCAAAAGCCATCGGACTGGGGCACCCAATTCAATATCTAAGGCAGTGGACCAAACAAATGTGGTCGGAAACCTAATAGCAAATTTATATTACCTCCCGTAAATAGCACTTTAAAACAATTTATATTCTACTGGGTCGGAATAACTATTTAAACATGCAATGTAGCAATGATCTCTGTTAAAATTATATTTGGAATGTGTTTAACCAGTTCCATCACATATGTGATAATGACTGACACCAGTATTGTCATTTAAGGGTAGTTTAAACGATTATGTTATGAATGAATTGTTATATTTGTCGAATGGTTAATATACTAATAGTCAGTTGTTAATAATATTATTAAAGGTAAATAATGTTTGGTAAAAGATAATATGACCGCATCCAAACAGTACTCTGTGTTGTGGCAGTTGTAGTTTCGGTCGGACTGAATGTAGATGCTGCCTTCTCATTCTCTGAGTTTGCATTCTTTCTCGCATCTTTTAATTGATTTAAGAGCCTTATTTTGTCCATAAACATCTATAACACGTTGGTCGAAATGAAATCCAACACCACTGCCGGCTGTTTCTTCAATGTTTTTTTCCACATCCGACCAACGTGGACTTTCCTTCTCAACACTGTGTAGGTGAACAATACAAGTGAATTGAGCCTTTGTCGCCATTTCGTGTAGATTCTATAACGGCAATGTGTTCCTCGTTGAGCACGCCATTTTGTATTTACCAACAACACACGCGATTGTAGACGATAACGTGATTGGTCGGATGTGGAAAAAAACGATCACGTGATGCGGCGAGCAACTTTGAATTCTGTCCAGTGACTACGAATTTTACTATGAATTAACAATCCGGGTGTCAAAGAAGAATTTCATAAAAGAACTATTAAATTTTTGAGTGAATATTTCAACAAACGATTATCACTAAGTAATAACTAAACACTGATAAAAATTTCTTCTAGACCGGATTTGTAGGAATGAAAATGATATTCGCATCGAGACTTTGTGCCCATGGAATGCGGCCTATAAAGAGGCCGTAACAGTTTTATTCTACACGCCATGCTCCGCATAGTCACAATGAGTCGAGAAACATGTTGAAAGAAACATGTGCAATTTCGTTCATTTTAAAATAATACATCGTGCAGTAAGTAAATATGCAATAACTCAATGAAAAATAAACATAAATATTTTACAATTGTTTTGTAAAAAACATTAACTTTAAAATAAATACAAACAATCAAAACTAAATAGGTAATTTCGGGGCTAACATATAGTTCAATATTATTTCATTAATTCGTTTGCGCGAAGGGGTTTTTAACAGTGACGTGAAACCGGTGGACTAGAGAAAACCCGCCTTGTTTGACAGTCTATCCCACGCCTTGTCACTGTATGAGAGAGATGGGTCATTTGGGGAATAACATATGATATATCGTCATACTTGTTTTTCTTATTGCAAGTTTGTCGTCTTGGAAACCAATTGCAAAACCAAAGAAGATGATTAAACTGAGAAGCGTAAAATATATCCATCGGTTGTAAAGGGAGCTAACTGGGTAAACATTTTTATTTTCTGCGAAATATCGAATATTTGTTGTAGTAATTGTACTAATGTTCTGTTATTTGACAATATTGGGTTGTTATTTAATCATATTGGGGTAGTATTTGATGAATATTTGGTAGTACTGGGTTATTATTATTATGACACTTATTATGGATAAATAAATAAATTGATTGTATTGCAACGGTTCAACAAGATTTCAAAAGTCGTTTTCATACAAATACCCCAAAATGAGACATATCACAGGTGAAATATAACAGAGAATTACTTCATCTCTTACTATTATATCCGTTTATTTAATTCGGGTTTGTACTTTTTGATGAAATAATTTTCTTTACATTCAAGTGAATCATTATTTAAAAAATTCAATTTGTACAAGGGAAATACATTGAATTTTCCACCTCCACACGTTTCAATGTGTGCACTTAAAGGTATCGTTCGATTATTGGGTATCTTAATTTAAGATCTATGAAGGTTCATTCGAAGGTTTAGTTGACCTTCTGTTTTACCAATGTATTTCCCTTTACAACCATAGTATACGATGAGATAAATTACATTGACAATTTATAGTAATTGAAAATTATATCCATATTCTTAAAAATAGCCAAACAATGCATACAATATTGAGAAAAACGAATATAATCAACAGTCTTAAGCAACCGTCCAATCTAGCTAGGATTATAACATCTTCTAAATATGATTCAGTCGCTTCAATTCCATTAGTTTCGAAATGCGGTAGTTCAAAGTGTAAAACCTGTGACATTATCATCGAGGGATCATCCATAAAAAATAATGATGATAATACATTTTATGTCAAACAGGCAATGAATTGCAAATCGAACTATATAATTTACCTTATAACCTGTCCGGGATGCAAGTGGAAGTATATACACTGAAAAAAAACTTGTGTTGGATCTCAACACATGTACTTGTGTTAAAACTAATCAACATTAACACAAACTTGTGTGGATTTGTAAAAATCTTGTGTGTTTTCATATCAGTAACACAAGTAATGTGTAGGCTTACCGTCAACCAAAGATTTTTTTTGTTGTTTTGTTTACAAAGTCAGGATTCGGGAGTTCATAAGTTTAAGCAAAGTAATAAAATAAAAGGCTTAATTCAAATCCCGAAAATTACATGCTGTTCTTCACTGGAAGAGTGTGAGCACTAATTAATCAGACAATTGCCAGGCAGACTTGAATGTTAATTGGTGTTAAGTTGTCTGTAAAGATGAAATGTCTGGTTGTCTTTTTTTTATTGATCCAATAAACTGATATATCAAAGGAATATATAGTGTACATGTGATTTTCAGCACCCTTGTGTTTGTCAAAATTGATTCAGTGTGCATTGGAAAATAATGAGTAAAACTCTTAGTAATGTAATTGGTTGATGTAATCGAAATTGGACAGTATATTGGTTAACTAAACAGTAACCAATCAAATTTAATTAATCTTCCAGATTTCTCTCATAATTGATTTATTTATACAATGGTTTTCCAAGTTATCTATACTCTATTTGATGTTTTATCAGCGACATTCAGTTAGACATTTAACTGTAGGACGCCACATTTCGTAGTAGTGTCAACCGAGATTGATATTTTTAAAAATATAATATAATATAAATATAAAAATATAAGACCGCAGGTTTGTAAAATTTAAAAAAAAATAATACCGTATATTTAATTTAGCATCGATTTATTGTTTCTATGTATATTACTAATAATTTAAAACAAACAAGTCTGACCAAGACTTGTTCTAGAACCTCGTAATCTTCAACGTACGTTATTCGTAGAATATTTTTCTGGATGTTAGAGACTAACTCAGAACAATTAAACCGGAAGTGTGTGTTTGAAAATGGCGGACATGGAAATGTGTTCCTAAAGCGTCCCGGTAATTCAGCAGTCTAACGAATTTGTCTTAATTTTTCTGAAAACGTGCTTAATTAATATTATTCGGCGCCACACCGTTGTTCAAATACTTGTAATTGCAAAAAACAACCCCAACTGGGACCAGCAGGTAAGAATCTCTCTTCATTTTATACTCGCCCTGCAACCATCTTTGTTTCGGGAAAAATGAGAAATACGTGTATATCAGGCATGGACTATAGCTAGATACTAACTTTTGTACTAGTTTAATTGAAATGTAATCTTATCTGTGTAAAAGAAAAAAAAACAAACAAACAAACCAGCCTTTTATTTTTATATCAATCAATGTGTAATATATTAGACGTACTGATTAAGAAACTAACACCTGTCGTCTGAAGTTTCTCTATAATTTCGTTGTTTTTTTCAGTCATTGATGTTAGCATATAGGCCTACTCCACAAAGAAAAACTGGTAACAATTTCATTTTCTTTTAATATATTTTTTTAATAATATAACTATCAGTAGTAATATCCAGTCAAGAGAGAGTGGGAATCGGGTTTTAATTTAAGTTCACTTAACAGAACTGTGCGATATACATGTCCTTGTATTAAATTGGTCGAATCAAGTATGCCCATGCATAATATATGTCCTAGAATCAAATAGGACAGGTCTTCCATTTCCGCCATTTTCCTGAGCACTGACCGTTGTGTATGTTGTGTTTATATTAATTCGGCATAAACTTAGGAGTTGTTGTTAGTGTTTGTTGCATAAATCCTTTAAACTTACTGGCGCCAGGTAATTTTGAGACTACAATATTTGAGACTAGTCACATTCAAGCGGTGAATCACATAAGAGAATGGTCTATTTCAAATATGATATTTGCATAAGTATAAAGGTAAATCGGCAGCGCTGGACACACTAGCAGAAGGATTCTGCTGAATCAATCAGCGCTAAAATTCACGTAGTGTGTACACTGACATTCGCCCAAATCAAACAGGTTTGATATATTTGGCTGAACTATATTTGATTGGTGTGTTCGCTTTGTTGAAGCATTCGTCTGGTTTTAGTTAGAATTCATTATCCAATAAGCACACATTCATATCAAGAAGTCACATGAATTTTTTGAAGACAAATGTTAAATCATGTGACGTGAAAGGTGATGTAACTGAGTGGTGAATCTGACGAGGGATTCGCCTAGAGTATCCACTCATTCGGCTGCAATTATGCGCCAATTGAATAGGGCAAATAATTTGAACACATCATTCTGGTGTGTCCACAGCTTTACTAGAAAAGTCTGTATTTTCTAAAAAAAACAACAATGGGGCATACCCAGAACAAAAATATAAGGCCATACCATGCTATCGGGTTACATGCACGCCAGTGGGACTGCAGGTTTTTTATTCCATCGAACAATCCAAATGCACTTTCTCTGGAAAAACGGAGAGCAAACCCGCCACCTCCAGAATAGCAACCCGCACCTTACTCACTCAGCCGCATGGCTATCATCTAATTACTGTGACAGTCCAGTCAAATGACAAACTAGGGTTATTAAAATAGATTTTCACGGCTTATGTAAAATCTTAAGGATTCAAATGGTTTTGGATACCGTAGATATTTTAGTTTCAATTTCATATCACACAGTTTGTATATGGTAAGATATCTTAAACAGTTAATTACATGTCACATATTTATATTTTTCAGTTTCCATATTAGATGTCATAGCAAATCAAACATCATATAATAAAATAAGAAAAAAAACAAATATGGGAGAAGAAAGAGATGAAAGAATGAGGTTTTTGGAGGGTGAGTGTTCAATTCTAATAGAAAAAATTGTTGTTATGGTAATTTGAAATCTCACCATTAAATGTGTTTGGCACAATATAGCCCGGTTGGAGCGGAGGTGACATTAGCCTCCATTTCAGTTTATTATTTTGAAATATAAAATTCAATTTAGTATAGTAAAAGTATACACATACATGTATGTGCACATATGACGGTCTCATCTGTGGAGAGTCGAGGTGGGTAAGACACTGGCCCGCTTATTTTAAGGCTGCAGGTTTGCTCCCAATGTTGACATAGAAAATTCAGGATTGAGGGCCTGGCAAGGACATTCTTCTAGTTGTTCAGATTGAAAAACAAAACATGGTCCTGTGTACACATTGGCATGCATGTAAAAGATCCTCTGGCAATTGGAATTTGATACAAGAGTATGTCTTAGGGTCGCGGTACGGTGCAAAATTTCAGTCCAAAATCTCAAGGCCTTTTTGTGACTTCTAAGGGTGTGGGGGTGAATTGCTGGTTGGATGGACGGATGGTTAGGACATGCGCGCTGTATCATAAAGCTGCGGTTCCTCCGGTTGCACTCACTTCTAATGACCCCTCAGCGCAAGCGAATTATTGAAATAAAATTAAACCGTATGTTGGTCCCAAAATGACCTAGTTTGTGTCAAGTGGATGTTAAACCCCATTTCTCTCTTTCTCTGACTCTAACCCATTTCAGTTGAGCATTATATTTTGCCTGGGCCTGTAACTGGACTAGACATAAAGATTGTTACACAAAGTTGAAACAAAATAGAAACTAAGTCTCGATGTGGCAATAAAAATTGTTTATTTAAACATTATGAACCATATAGAAAGTATTTCCCACTTTTTATTTTTTAGGCCGAAGCACCCCCGGAGGAGAATTTAATGAATGATAAAAACAAGAGAAACCAAGCATCAATTTATTTTATAATTCTGGAAAAGAATGCATTTGACCCAATTTTTAAATATTTAATTTTTGTTTTTAATGTTAAGTATTCTTCGAAAACACAATTAGATTTTAACCCTCTTATTAATTTCTGTATAATATAGAAAGTAAAGTAACATATAAATCACTTAGAATTTGGTCGGAAATCATAAAAGTATTTAATAGGCATTATCTAGAAACCAAATGTAGATCAGATATACCCAGAATTACAAAAAACCTTGACCTACATTAAGTTGACTTTACCTTGCTTATGATACGAAATAAGGTTTAATATCCCACTTTTCTGTGTTATTAGGATGATTCAGCCTTACAGTCTACTCTCATATCAAATATTTCAACTGTCAAGGGTTCATTAAAGGGAACTCAGGGGGTCGAATGGTTAACAGGCACACATTGGATCAGGAGGTCTGTCATTGAATCAAATATGTCAATTGTCAAGAGTAGTGAACACAGTCGAAGTGGCTTTGATCCAGGCCTGTACCCATTTGACCCAGTTTGTGTCAAGTGGACGCTTAACCTCATTTCTATATCTTCTTTAAAATGCACGGCAATGTGTACATTAGATCAAGGTTTTTTTGTCCTATCCAAACAACTATATATTGTCCCTTCCCACGTCATACACTACTGACATGGAGGAACTATGCTTGGAACTCCAGTTGAAATTACTCGGCCAACGCCTTATACTCACCGTGGCTTCCCATTGCTTATGATTTGTAATTGTATATAAATATTTTGTACATATTATTCAATATTTGCCATTGTCTCTGATGTTTTTATATTTCAATCCTGCAATCTTGATGCTTTGCTCCTTATATGTACAAAATATTCATTTTGTTTGGGGTTTGTTTTCCTAATGAGGAAAGAGTTCTACACCATTTTATTACTCCTGTAAAATAGGTCATTTTTCTTTTGTTAATTTTCTGTGTATGCTAGTTATTTCTAGATTACTCACTAATCACTTGTAATTCGACTTGTAACAATTCAAATTAGTGGATAATTTATCTTATTAGTGCTTGGTATATATCTTATTAAATTGTTTGGGGTTTGTTTTCCTAATGAGGAAAGAATTCTACACCATTTTATTACTCCTGTAAAATAGGTCATTTTTCTTTTGTTAATTTTCTGTGTATGCTAGTTATTTCTAGATTACTCACTAATCGCTTGTAATTCGACTTATAACACTTTTCACTTTTTGAAAGTAATTCAAATTAGTGGATAATTTATCTTATTAGTGCTTGGTATATATCTTATTAAATTTAGATATATTTGAATTATATATTTTGGGGGTATGGGGTAGGGATACTGTCTTTATATGCTTAGTACTTGTTGATGGGTAAAGAAAAATTTAAATAGCTATTTCATAGTTTGTGATTGGGGGGGGGGGCATTATTTAACACAATTTTATTAATATTATTTTTCTGTTAACATTCCAAATATCATTTTATGAATAAATAATAATTTAACAAAAAAAAATTATTGTTACCTCATTTATCAAACTTTGCAGGTTAAACAGAGCAAAAGGAGGGATGTTGCGTGGGAAAGGTTTCTATATTGGATATAAATTGGGGGAAATACAACACAAGTTTTTGTTGATGGTTATACAAGTTTCAGAAATTTCAACACAAGTTTCAGAAATTTCAACACAAGTTTCAGAAATTTCAACACAAGTTTCAGAAATTTCAACACAAGTTTCAGAAATTTCAACACAAGTTTCAGAAATTTCAACACAAGTTTCAGAAATTTCAACACAAGTTTCAACACAAGTTTCAGAAATTTCAACACAAGTTTCAGAAATTTCAACACAAGTTTCAGAAATTTCAACACAAGTTTCAGAAATTTCAACACACGTTTCAGAAATTTCAACACAAGTTTTAGAAATTTCAAAACAAGTTTCAGAACTTTCAACACAAGTATTGTGTAGATTTTCACACAAGTTTGTGTTGTTTGACAAATTTTAACACAAGTCTTGTGTTGTTTCAGCATTTGACACAAGTTTGTGTTGTTTCAACACAAGTTTGTGTTCTTAAATAGTAACACCCGACTTGTGTTGAAAACAACACAAGTTTTTTTTTCAGTGTAGGAAAGACCCAAATGATGCTTAGGCTGAAAATGAACCTTCATCGACAGCACATACTTCAACCAAAATATAGGATGATCCCGCTCAGTGAATACCTTGAAGTATGTGGTGGGGGTAAATTTAGTGTTTTTCCTTTATATAAACTTAATAGCAAAAACAACGACCACTTGGATGCTGCCTTAAGCTGTTGATGAGTTCCCTCGGATAAATTCATATGATCAATTTGATGAATTCCTGAAATTTCTTGAAACAAATTGTCTTCTTTTTGCGATTGGAATATATTGTACCTTGGTACGCTTTCATCTTTTGGTACTTTTGGTAGATATGCTCTTGATAATATATCTGATATAAACATACTGATTCCTGATATATGTGTAAGCTGTAAGTTGTATTTCTGCAATCTCATCATCATTCTTTGTAGTCTCTTTGGAGCTTGGTGTATTGGCTTTTGAAGAATGGTCACAAGTGGTTTGTCATCTGTGTGTACTGTTATAATATCTCGTCCATGAAAATATTGGTCAAATCTTTCACAGGAAAATACAATTGCCAAACATTCTTTTTCTATTTGGGCGTAATTTTTCTCCGCTGGTAATAGAGCTCTGGATGCGAAGGCGATTGGTTGGCCTTGCTGTAATAAACAAGCTCCCTATCCAGTATCTGATGAGTCGCATTCTACTGTGACTTCTTCATATACATCATAATAGAGTAAAATAGGTGTAGATACCATTAATTTAAGGATTTTCTGGTAAGCCTCCTCATGCTGTGATTCCCAGTGCCAAGGAAGTCCTTAATAGTGAGTCGACGCAGTGGTTCAGAAACTTCAGACAGTCTTTGGCATATTGACGATAGCATTTATTTTGGCAGGGTCAGGTTTCACTCCTGATGACGTTATAAGGTGTCAAATTTATGGAACTTCAGTTAATTTAAATTGAAGTCTTTTCTTATTTAACTTTAAATTCACTTTTCGCGCTCTGTCTAAAAATGCTTTAAAGTTCTGATCGTGATCAATACTGGCTTCTTCTGCAGTATCTCCAGATCCAAAAATAATAATGTCATCGGCAATGACATCGATTCTAGATAAACCTTCTCAGACTTCTTTCTGTCTTCGTTGATATTCCTCAGGTGCTGAAGAAATACCTTGAGGGCATCTTAAATAACGATACCTCCCAAATGGAATCCAACATGTTGTTAAATATGAACTTTCTTCATCTAGTTCTATCTGGAAGAATCCATCTTTGGCATCACACACGGTAAATATTTTAGCTTTATTCAATTGAGGCAAAACTCCATCTACTGTTGGGATCTGGTAATGTGGTCGTCTTATAGCTTGATTAAGATCCTTTGGGTCTATACAAATTCTAAGTTTGTCTCCGCGACTTACTGCTACCGAACTACTGATCCATGAAGTATGCTCCTTAACTTTTGCTATGATCCCTTGCTTCTCCAAATCGTTGATTTTGGCTCTTAGCTTTTCTTTAAGGGGAACAGCAACTCTTCTTGGTGAGTGTTGTACTGGTTGTACTGTTTCATCTATCTCGATGTGATACTTGCCCGGAAGACAGCCTAGTCCTTTAAAAATATCTGAGTATTCTGACAATACTTTCTCCTTAGTCAGATTTTCCTGAGGTTCTGGCAGTACTGCATGCACTATTTGAACTATTTAGAGTTATCCAGTTGTTTCTGAGACAAGTATTGCCATCTATGATTGGCCAAGGTGCCGACTCTAGAATGTAAAATGTTAGGTTGCTCCAGTATCAAGCTGTGTTTCTATTACAGGTGAATATTCATTGTGATATATCATTGGCATCATAAACTTGGATTTTCTTACAAAACCATCTACTGATGATATTCTATGGGCTGCAAAAATCATATCATCTGAGTCTTCGTAATCATAGTCTGTATCAGTTGTTTCTTCCCGTACTTGATAAACTCTTTTTCTTTTAATTTTATCTTCCTGGTGGCAACTGTTGGCAAAATGATTCATTTCTCTGCATTTCAGACACTTCTTTCCACAAGCAGGACAATTTCTTCTTTTGTGTACAAGACTACAAAATTTACAATTTTTTTTCTTCTCATGTTTGTCTTTCGGATTATTGTCTTTCTGTTCATGTGAGTTTCTTCTAGCTTGTGTAGATCTTTTATTCTTCTTGTAAGTTCCATGCACTTCATTGACTGGCAATGTGGAAGTTAAGCTTGGGTGTTATTTATGTGATTTTGAAAGTTCACTTGCGCTTGAAACTTCTTGACATCGATTTAGATTTGGTACTGATCTCTCGCGAAGCAATCGATCTCTACTCTTGACATCAAATGCACCCATGACAAGTCTGTCCCGTATTAAAGAATCTCGAAGGGGTTCTAACTCACAATTTTCAGACAATTCTCGTAGACGAATAACAAAGTTATCTGCAGTCTCATTTTCGGCTTGCTCAGCACTGAAAAATCTAACTCTCTCAAATAGAATATGCGTATCTGGCACAAATTCAGCTTCTAGTCTCCGAAGAATTATATCTGGGTCACGCTTATCAGCATCTGCCACACCATCTATTGTATTCAAAATCTTCAGACATTCTGTGCCCACAATACTGCATAATGTAGCTGCTACTTGAGCTTTCCCAGCATTATTGGGAATTCCATCTTCTAGAATTAATTTCGTATCTAATTCTGTTGCTAACAAATAAAATTTCCACTGTGTTTTAAATGTTATGAACTTCTCTCTTCTGTTACCCTTTAAAACCATTGGTGATCGTGCTGGAACTTAATATGTAGCCATACTGAACTTCTAAAGTAAACAGTGTTCCTTAATATATCACCAAAATAATATTGAAAGGTTGTAGCGATTTTTTGTAGAAAAGTTGGCTGTTTGCCAAGTCTCGGTGCCAATTGGTCCGTCCTTATCACTACACGTGGTTTTGACCTAAACGTTACACGAGGCTTTCTCATATTGAAAGGTTGTAGCGATTTTTTGTAGAAAAGTTGGCTGTTTGCCAAGTCTCGGTGCCAATTGGTCCGTCCTTATCACTACACGTGGTTTTGACCTAAACGTTACACGAGGCTTTCTCATAGCTGCTGCAACTCTCCTACCGGTTAATATTTGACTGGATGCATTCACAGCCTTCTCAATATTAACATAAAAATGTGCTTCACTTTTGACACCATGTTCTAGTCTGCGTACTATGTGTAGGTTTCAATAAACTGACAATCATCATTTAGTAGTTTATTGTATGGCAGACATCTTTACATAGACAAAGCAGGCTCATTACAATTAACAATAGTTTGGTATTTAACCTTTGACCTATGAAATGCTACACACTCAACACTACATATCACATTGTATGTCGACAACTACATGTGAGCTGACAGCCCTTCGACTTGTTGATTAATAACGGCTATGGGCTCGTATCTTATTTATCTATATCTTTTATTCAAACCAATGGGTCACAAGCTCCACTGAACTAACTCACCACCCAAATGCGCCGTTATTTCTACTGTCAACTGTACTTTTACTCTGTGACCACGCTCTCTCCCATAGTCGTTTCTAGCGTGCCATTCAACGGGATACCACGTGACCCGTGCATTCGCACCACTGTGTTTCTCTTCTTATTATTGTTCTCTTGGGTGGGCGTGTGACGTTTATTGTGCCGTTTTCTTGCTTTTTGGGGGGGAGGGTTATTTTTCTTTTCGGGTTCTTTCTACTTTATATCAATCCACGCACGGCGCTACATCAATACCGTTCCGTGGTTACCGATCTCTTATTTGTAAATATGTATATAGATGTGATTACCAGTAATATGGTAAATATTTATATTATCTTCTAACGTATGTAAATATTCAAAACTATTTTCAATGTACATCACTAAGTAATTATGTATATGTGTGTTTCCCTGTTGCTTATATTTGTGTGTGTTTGTTATTTTTTCATTACGTCCCAAATACTATATGTATGGCCCTTTTAGTCTCTGGTGATGTCGAAAGCAATCCTGGCCCTTCCCGCAACTTGTCTATCGTCCATCTGAATATAAGGAGTCTACGTCATAAAATTGATATTTTAGAAGCTGAACTCGCCGAAAAATTTGACATTATTCTCTTAACTGAGTCATGGCTTGATAAACCAGTAGACACCAATACATTACTACTACGATCTTTTCACGCACCTATAAGAAATGACAGGACGTACGGACAGGGTGGGGGTATTGTGACTTACATACGGAACACTCTTTCTGTGAAAAGAAGACCTGACCTGGAAGTCGACGGTACAGAATGCATATGGATACAATTAAATACTTCCAATAAAACTATTTTAATAGGTACCTTCTACAGACCTCCAAATTCTACTGTCGAACAAAACAACAAATTTTTTGACTCGATCGCTAATTCTGTATGCGATAATGTCGATAACTGTTTAATATTTGGCGATTTTAATATTGATTTTATGACTTCAACTCAATCATTATGCAATAATACTTTTCGATCTCTATCAAGTAATCCATACTCAAACGCGATTCGGAAACTACGGTAATAATTCAATTTTAGATTTAATTTTAACTAACTGTCCAAACTATTTAAAAGAATCAGGCTGTCTAGATAATTTTTGTAGTGATCATTGTCCTGTGTACTGTCAACTTCCATTTCAGAACCCAAAATTGACATGCTACAGACGAGTAATTTGGCACTATAACAACATTAACACCGAGGAATTGCGACGGGGCGTTACTGACACGGACTGGGAAAGTTTAATTTACATAGAATCAACTAATACAGCTTGTGTAAACTTCACAAATGAGCTGACAAGGCTAGCGAAAAAACACATTCCTAATAAAACAGTAATCATCTGGAAATTTCTCAATGTAACTGCCATATTAAAAAAGGGGACCCATCAGACTGCGGATATTATAGGCCTATATCACTACTTAGTATCTTAGTTAAAATATTTGAAAAATGCATTTATAAAAATGTCTTCGACTTCCAAAGGGACAATTCTGTTCTAACCAACCTCCAGAGTGGCTTTTTGCATGGGGATTCTAGTGTTTATCAACTTACCGATCTTGCACACTACTTTTGTCAAGCCATCGACCAGGAATTCCACACGAGAGCAGTGTTCTGTGACATAAGTAAGGCTTTTGACAGGATCTGGCATGCTGGACGCTGTCATAAGCTTGAAGCTGCGGGGATACGGGGAGACATCCTACAGTGGTTTCACAACTATTTAGATGGAAGGAAACAGTCTGTTGTCACTGGGGGGGGGGGGGGGTCTCCTCTTCCCCCAAAACCATTCCATCAGGAGTACCACAGGGCTCTGTTCTCGGTCCTCTCCTTTTTCTCATTTATATAAATGATATTGTAAGTAATATCGTCTCAAATGTTCGACTCTTCGCTGACGACACTTCCCTTTATCTGAGAATTGATGACCCGACCGAATGCGCAAATATTCTAAACAATGACCTGGATAAAATTAACGCGTGGGCTAAATCATGGCTGGTATCCTTCAACCCACTAAAGACCGAAACACTAGCACTAACAACCAAACAAAATCCTATTTTACCCACCCTTACTCTAAATAATGTTCCTATCAAGGAGGTCCCGCATCACAAACATTTAGGCCTGACTTTTCAACAAAATTGCAAATGGAACAAGCATATTAACAACATTATTGAAAAAAACAGCAAATCTGTCAATTGTTATTAAGATCCCTAAAATACAGACTTAATCGGAAATCGTTACAAACCATCTATACCTCCTTTATCCTACCTCATTTCGATTATTGTGACGTCATCTGGGACAGACCAACTAGCTAACAAATTAGAGCACCTACAACTCGATGCACAAAGGTCCACGTGGTGCTGTAAGGGGTACCAGCCATAGATTGTTATATAAAGAAACCGATTTTATTACGCTAAAAGAGAGACGCAGAAGACATAAACTCAAATTCATTTATAAAATTATAAACGGCCTTTCTCCTTCCTATCTTCATGATTTAATCTTGACAAAAAGCGCTCACTATAGTCTCCGAAACACATTTCTACCTGAATATAAATGTGAAACAAATATTTTTTTATAATTCTTTCATACCATCGTCAATTAGAGAATGGAATAAATTAAGTGCAGACATAAAAAATTCGTTATCTTTAAATATTTTCAATTCGAAACTTACGGCTCATGATTCAATACCACCAAAAACCTTTTCGTTTGGGTCCCGCACAAACCAAATCATTCACTCTAAACTGCGTCTCTCTTGCAGCAATCTAAACGGTCACAAATTTTTACGTCACATTTCTGACAATCCATGCTGTAAATGTGGTCATCACTTTGAAGATACTGAACATTTTTTTATTGAATTGCTCCTTATATTCAGATGCCCGAAAAAATACAATAAATAATCTATCGACTATTTATCAAAACACTACCGCTTTATTGCACGGAACTGATGACGTGGAAAACTCGCTCAGTATTTTCAAAATTGTTCACTCGTTCTTCGAAATCACCAGACGGTTCAAGGGACAACTTTAACCACACATTGTAAATATATTTTCACTATAATCATAATTGCACATGTACATTGATTATCTGTTTCTAAAATGTAAATAAATGTATCTATATCTGACAGGGAGAGGGGTTTAATATAGACTATGCCTGTTCCCCAATCCCTATTCAGATACAAATAAAATACTGTTTATATAAAAAAAAAATCCAATAATAAATTTTCCAAAAAATTAAGATACCATGTACTAAATCTACTGAATGTTTATAAAAGCGGCGTTAAGCTAGCTTGTTGCCAGTTTGTTGTTCGGTATTCGCGAATAACGAACAACGAGCTGGATTGTTGTTCGGTATTCGCGAATAACGAACAACGAGCTGGTTTGTTGTTCATTATTCACCAGATATGGAATGAGTAATATAATAAAGAAATATTTGTAAGGAATACGCCGGGAGTGGGTTTTAAAACTTCAAAGTTTTATTGCCTATTTAGGCTCAAGAAAACCCACCTGAGGCGTATTCCCTACAAAAGTACCTTTATTATATTACTAATTCCATATACGGTGAATACCGAACAAAAAACCAGCTCGTTGTTCGTTATTCGCGAATACCGAACAACAAACTGGCTCGTTGTTCGTTATTCGCCAATATGTAACAGCTCTTTCTTCGGATAGAAAGAGAAGTTGTTAGAATCTATTTCCCAGAAGTTTGAAGTTTTATTGTCTATTTAAGCTCATGAAAACCCGCCTGTGGCGTGTTCCCTACAAAAGTACCTTTATTATATTACTAATTCCATATACGGTGAATACCGAACAACAAACCAGCTCGTTGTTCGTTATTCGCGAATACCGAACAACAAACTGGCTCGTTGTTCGTTATTCGCCAATATGTAACAGCTCTTTCTTCGGATAGAAAGAGAAGTTGTTAGAATCTATTTCCCAGAAGTTTGAAGTTTAGTCCCGAAATGACCTAGTTTGTGTTGAGTGGACGTTAAACCCCACTCTCTCTCTCTCTCTCTCTCTTCGGATAGAAAGAGAAGTTGTTAGAATCTATTTCCCAGAAGTTTGAAGTTTTATTATCCAGTTAGGCTCATAAAAACCCGTCTGTGGCGTGTTCCCTACAAAAGTACCTTTATTAGATAACTAATTCCATATTTGGTGAATACCGAACAACAAACCAGCTCGTTGTTCGTTATTCGCCAATACCGAACAACAAACTGGCTCGTTGTTCGTTATTCGCCAGTATGTAACAGCTCTTTCTTCGGATAGAAAGAGAAGTTGTTAGAATCTGTTTCCAAGAAGTTTGAAGTTTTATTGTCTATTTAAGCTCATAAAACCCCGCCTGTGGCGTGTTCCCTACAAAAGTACCTTTATTATATTACTAATTCCATATGCGGTGAATACTGAACAACAAACCAGCTCGTTGTTCGGTATTCGTGAATACCGAATAACAAACCAGCTCGTTGTTCGTTATTCGCCAATACCGAACAACAAACTGGCTCGTTGTTCGTTATTCGCCAATATGTAACAGCTCTTTCTTCGGATAGAAGTTTGAAGTTTTATTATCCAGTTTGGCTCATAAAAACCCGCCTGCGGCGTGTTCCCTACAAAAGTTATTTTATTAGATTACTAATTCCATATCTGGTGAATACCAAACAACAAACCAGCTCGTTGTTCGTTATTCGCCAATACCGAACAACAAACTGGCTCGTTGTTCGTTATTCGCCAATATGTAACAGCTCTTTCTTCGGATAGAAAGAGAAGTTGTTAGAATCTATTTCCCAGAAATTTGAAGTTTTATTATCCAGTTAGGCTCATAAAATCCGCCTGTGTAGTGTTCCCTACAAAAGTTATTTTATTCGCCAATACCGAACAACAAACTGGCTCGTTGTTCGTTATTCGCCAATATGTAACAGCTCTTTCTTCGGATAGAAAGAGAAGTTGTGAGAAACTATTTCCTAGAATTTTGAAGCTTTATAATCCAGTTAGGCTTATAAAAACCTGCCTGCGGCGTGTTCCCTGCAAACATTTTTTTATTACATTACTAATTCAATATCTGGTGAATACCGAACAACAAATCAGCTCGTTGTTCGTTGTTCGCGAATACCGAACAACAAACCAGCTCGTTGTTCGTTATTCGCGAATACCGAACAACAAACTGGCTCATTGTTCGTTATTCGCGAATACCGAACAACGAACAACAGGTTAACTTCACGTCGCCGTTTATAAATACTATAATAATTCAAACTTTATTACCTAACTCATTATGCTATGATTACAATGATTAAAATGTCACTCTGAGTTAACCTACATGCATGTTCTTATATCATTACAATAATTCAAACTAACTCTAAGTAGACTTATATTTTTTATAAAACATTAAACTAATCTCTGCCACATGTCTATACAGCTCATTGATTAATGACATTGTACATATATATATATATATATATATATTTCATCTGTGATATGTCTCATTTGCTTGAAAACGACTTGTGAAATCGTGTTGAAACGTTGCAGTACAATAAACCAAGTGATTGTATCCATAATAAGTGTCCGAGTATTATATCATAAATCAATTGCGAAATGCCTCTCAAAGAATATGACAAAAATATAGGTCAGATTTCCTTGGATTCTTTTAGAAATTTCTATCACGTCAAATGTTGATCGCGACGTCAGTTGCTTATTTTGAAAGTTTTATCAAAATCGGTTGGTAGGAAGTTGGATGGCTGAATGGTTAGCAGGTGCGCGCTGTATCGTAACGTCTGTCATTGATTGAGTCAACTGGCGTGGTTTCGATTTGTACGTGACAAGTAGTATGATTGCCTGTCCAACCTCGTGTGTTTCTCCGTTTCCCCCCACGTCTACAGGCCATATTGCTATGTGTTAGTCCCGAAATGACATAATTTGTGTCGAGTGGGGGTTGAACCCCACTCCCCTTTCTTTTGCCGATATTAGTAATTCTTTTTCCTTTTTGAGATTCTTTATATAACCCATTTTCAACAAGTATTCAGGCCATGGAGCCGTAGTATGCTCAAGACATGATCATAAAATTACAAACATAACAAACCAACACTATTTACACAGATTCTTCATACCTCATATTACATTATGATTTCATTATTTTAGTTTACTCTGGTTGTTTTCTATTCTTTTCATAGCATTATAAATAAATTTACTTATGTTACAGATTATATCATAATTAGTACCCTGCAAGTAAACTTTAACACGGTTCTAACTTTTACAGTAATTATTGACATTGCCCATGTTTCTCAGGTCGTCATACAGTTGACAGTGAAATAAAATGTGTAATTCATTTTCAGTTGTTCTTATATGTCTTAAGAGTAGAGTGTAGCGCCGCTGCCCGGGCAAAATTTCCCTCATAGCATACTGTTTGGCGTATTCCTGTCTTCCATTAGCCCATGTTAGGTGCAGAAGAGTAGGACGTTAAACTCCTTTTCATTTCATTTCATTTCTTATATGTCTGTCATTGAAACGGTATTTACATATCGTGTCATTTCTTTCTATTAATATAGCACTATCAGACTCTTTTGTAAGGTTGTGGCTACTTAGTCTTAATCTGATTAAGGGAACTCTGTGTTGTTGTGGCTAAGTGCGTAAAACGCAGGTTTGCTAGCCTGGAGATTGGGTGTTTGATCCCTGCATTGGCCAAGAAAGTTCATACAGATTTTCCGTCGTGGTTTCGCCTTGTCAGTGATGCAGGGTTGGGGATGACAAGGACAGCTGTCTAGTCGTTCGGATGGGACGAAAAACCGAGTTCCCGTGTAAAAGATCCCCTAGCAGTTGGAATTCGATATAAGAGTAGGCCGTAACGCCATTGCCCGGTTAAAATTTCCCTCATTTCCCTCATTGTCTTCATTATTCCAGTTTAGGAGCCGAACAGTAGGACGTTAAACCCCATTTCAATTCATTTTTTCTATGTTGTTTATTTATTATAGTGGATAAATATATTTCTGGTTTTAGCAATTATTTAATTTCTGCATTAAAATCTTGCTTTGAACAGTTTTTTTTATTGCAGAGTGCCATTCTTGTATATTGCAGTCTATGACCCTTTGTTAAAAACATGCTTAAGAAGTTGACACTATTTCTTACTTATAACCAGACATATTGGTAACCATAATTATGTATCCCTAATTTTGGTAGCCCGATTACAGCTATACAAGTTTCAGTCATTTCCCTTTAGTTTACAGATTATTTTTTTGTCAGGTGCAATGTTTCTCACTATATTTAGACTTGTAACTTTGTGAGTTTTTGACCGATTTTGATAATTTTGTCTTTTTTTTCCCAAATTTACAAATTTAACGTAAATATTCAAACAGTTGAGGTCAATCTGATTCAAAAAGTATTAGTTCCATTATCTCATTTAATTTTTCGATGCGTTCCTACCATTTTCATTTCCTTTTTCTGAAACTTTTGGAGTTGGAAGTCATTCCGATTATAGCAACACAAGTCTCAGTTATTTCCCTTTAGTTTTCAGATTATTTTTTTTTTGCCCGGGTGCAATGTTTCTCACTATATTTAGATTTGTAACTTTGCGTTTTATTTTTACCAATTTTGATAATTATTTTTCCTGGTACATTTTTCTTTTAAGATACTTGATATAATCCATACCACGTGAAAATGAATATGAAAGCTTTCATATCTGCATGGGACAGTAGCAGATCTAAAGTTACTATCATTTTTGTTCCACTTGAGCATATCTCAGAAACTACTTGTCAGATCGATTCGATATTTTCGGTTTTCCTGTGAAAGTGGGTGTGACTTATAGATGAAAGCTATTTCTGGCATTCTGCGAAAATGCGAAATGTGCGAAATTACCGAAGATGACGTGTTTTTTTTAAATATTGCCGTAATATTAATAATAATCATCGGATTTTAACACATAGTGCATTTTTACATAGCCGGAGACAAGACGCATAGCTGCGTTGCTATTTTACTAAGCGCCAAATTTCGAATATTGATGAATATTTTTATACGACATTTTACCCAGGGTTAACGAAATATTTGATTTGACTAATAATGTCAACATTTTTTGTCTCCGTAGTTTTCCTTGGCTGATTCAGTTTTTCAGTCCTAGATTAATTGGATTTGTACAAAATAAAGTTCATATGCTGCATGGTCCAGAATGTCATTTTTTTGTTACCGGTATAGTTTCCTGTCGGCAGCGGAAGTGACGTAAATTCGTCAAAAACTAAACTAGTGTCCAAAAGAAACGATACCAACTTTCTTTCCAATTAATTTTTTTCTAAATTAAATTTTTAGTATGAAAACATGTCAGTTTGCACATCCCTAACACAGCATAGTCCATAAAAATACCGGGAACACTTGATCACTTTCGGGAAAAAACGTAAATTTCGTGAAAGTGACATTTCCCTCTCTAGCATGTTCTGCACGTGCATAAAGCGGCTGATCAGGCACGTTGATATCACTGCAACAGAAAGAACACAAGATATGCCACGTCTGACAGCCATCGAGAGAGAGCCGTTGGAATGGTTCAAAAAGGAGCGTAACATGTCGACGTCGCCAGAAGTTTGGGCTGTGCACGCATCGCTATCACCAGGTTGATGCAGCGGTTCCGTCTGACAGATCATACGTCAGACAGGCCCAGGAGTGGAAGACCACGAGTAACCACGCCCCGTGAGGATCGTTACATTCGGGTATTACACCTGAGGAACCGCTCCGTAACAGCGACATCCACGGCGGCGACAGCACTGGGACATAGGATCAGTCGACGGACCGTCTACAGGAGACTACGGTAGTGTGGTATCCGGCCACGTCATTCCTACCGCGGACCGCACCTGACGCCTCGACACCGGCACGACAGACTGATATGGGCCAGGCTAGTTCGACGTTGGCAACGGCGGGACTGGGCACGTGTTATGTTCTCTGATGAGAGCAGATCCCTCATGTTCCGAAACGATGGACGGCAGCTTGTATGCCGAAGAGTTGGTGAACGTTTGGCGCCTAACTGTGTCCTACAGGTCCGGCCATTTGGAGGTAGAGGGTTAATGGTTTGGGGTGGCATATGTGGTGACGTCACAACGAGGCCTGGAAACCTGAATGCCCAGCGTTATCGTAATGACATCTTACGGCTTGTTGTGGTGCCATTTCTGCAACAACGGCATCGTGGAATCATTTTCTAACATGACAATGCAAGGCCGCACACAGCAAGATTGACACAGAACTTCCTTGCCAACGCCAACGTACACGTTTTTGCCATGGCCCGCATGTTCACCGGACTTGAATCCCATCGAGCACTTATGGGACCATCTCGATCGGCAAATCCGACGTCGCCTTGTGCCGCCAGTTAACGTGCAGGACTTGGAACGATGTCTCCTCGAGGAATGGCAACAAATCACTCCCAACGTCATCAGAAGTTTGACGTCATCAGTCCGCAGGCGTGTTGGGGCGTGTATTGACGGTCACGGTGGACATACCCGCTACTGACTTATTGGATTTTCATAACAGTGGCACCATTTGAAACTAATGTCAATTGGGGCTAGTTCAAACCAGTTCAACATTTTCAATGTCACCGGAAATGACGTCATTTTGAGCAAAAGCTGTATTTATATTCATCGAATCAAATAATTTATTCAAATGGGTCGTATTTGTTATTTGTTTAAAATTTCATATTTGATTCAAATCAACTAATATAATGAAAACATACGAACATATAAATATCACAAAATGGTTTCTAACTTGTTCAGTATCGGGGAAATAGGCGATTTGCAATAGGTCACTTTTCAAGGTTTTTGGTCCATAAAAGTGTCAATTATTATTCGATTTTCATAAAATTTTCATTGTGTGATACCTAATGCCATTTACGACTTCATGCACGTAATTTCAGATTTTTATTATCACCGGAAGTAACGACATTTTTCCAAAACGCTATCTTTAGCCTACAAAATAGATATATTTGATTCAAATGTGTCTGATTTGTAATGTTTTTAAAATTATGATATTTGAATCAACGAATTGCATGAATCCATACGATCATATAGATACCAAAAAATGGTTTCTAACTTGTACGGTTGCCGAGAAATAGACGATTTACTACAAGTCACTTTTCAAGGTTTTTGGTCTATAAAAGTGGCAATTATTATTCGCTTTACATAAAATTTTCACAGTGTGATGCCATTTCTGATCATTTTCATTAACATCGGAAGTACTGTATTTTTGTCAGGATTAATTACCTGTAACAAATGTATAAAATAAATTGAAATTGTTGGATTTGGTTGATTCTGTTTCCATTGTATTTGATGTGTGCAATGTTTATGTGGAAATCTGTTTATCGGTTCCATTGGTACTGGAAGTGATACGAGTTCAAGGGTAACGTGACACCGAAAGTGACATAAGTTCAAAGGTAACGTGGCACCAGTGAAACCCGTCATTCCTGCTTCGCATGTCTAGTTTTGTTTCTGTATGCAATATTCGATAATTTTGAGAGAAGTAATTGGCTATTTTTTTCTCAAAAATACACAAAATATTTTACGCACAAATATAAATTATGCTGTTATTATCTAAGTAAGTAATATAGAAAAACACCCGTGTTTGTTTTGGTTTATAAATAATATTTTATTTTATTTGAGGTTGTATTGAGAGACAGGAAATGATAATTACGATACAAAATTACAGCAAAGCGCCACACACTCACGCTGTGAATTCCGTAAGCAAGCTGCCTACACAGCTATGCAAGAGATGGACGAATAACAGTGGAAATCGATAGTCCTCGGTCCAAATGCTTCCCATTGAAGATGAAAAATAGTTTTTAAAAACTGCAGCCATCATAGCGTTTAAATGGTTTTCCGCAAAGGGAGGTTGCAGAACTTTGAATATCGTTATGGATTTTGGCCAAGAGAGCATAGCCCAAGATCCCGAAAAACTAACGGAAAACACCTTGTTATACAGAATACCGGAAGTCACCGGAAAAACGATAACACACTAAGCAATGAATAATACACTAATTACCAGAAAACAACCTAAATAGGTAACCTTGGTTTCGGGTGCGGGGGGGGGGGGGGGTAGGGTTATGGTTAGTGTTAGGTTTTTCCGGTGTTTCAAGAGGAACAGGTTCTCTGTGTGCGGGGGGGGGGGGGGTAGGGTAAGGGTTAGGTTTATCCGGTATTTTCCAGAGGACCAGGTTCAGGGTTACCTATTTAGGGTGTTTTCTGGTATTTAGTGTGTTTTCCGGCATCTAGTGTTTTCTGATGTTTACCGATATATAGTATAGCCCGTTCACAGGGCAAAATAATATCAATTTTCTAGATGGGAATTACGACATGACACGTGCAGTGTGAGGTGATTTTGCAAGAACAGTGATGCCGTGGTTGTCACAAAATTGAACCTTTTTGGTTCTTTTTGGGGAGGATTGACGATCGTGTACTTATAGTTCACATTATCAAAAACACAGTATAATTTAAATATTTTTATATAACAACAATACACCAATACAATGATATATGTAATTATTCCCTAATTAGTTCATTTCACTGATTCAAACCACACGACGAATCACATAATTTCTACATTGAGGAGATGGCGATGAGGAAATGGCGGTAACGCGCACACAGCAGTCATTAAACTAAATATTTGACTCTCCGCGGCACATTTAAGATGATAATAAAAATGATAAGGTTGATGGGTTATTCATGTAGATCTTTTTATCACTGTAACATAACTGGAACAGTAACGATCACAGTAACAATATCGTTAACACTATCCGTATTGACATTATTGGAAACAGAATCAGAACCAGGTCACCTAAAACATAACACAATGTTTAACAGAAAATCAAAATATTTCTACATTTCCACGATTATCAACATTACCAAAATCAAACAATTCTTACAAGCATATGTACTAATTATTACTCATAATCACACATATTACCATTGTAGAAACACAGCCCAAATCAACGAGACCCGCAGTCAAACACTCATTTAGTTGAAATATCTGTAGGAAAGATTCACGAATGATGATCAATGCACACGTGTGATTCTCCCAAAATCCAGCATTAGCGTAACAATATAAGTTCTTAAAATACAGATGTGGCCTCATCCTCTGATGTTGGCGTACCATTATTACCAATAATATACGGACAACTAGCCAATCGTACATTTTCTATACTAGCTAGATGGAATATTGGACTCGCGTGACATATTTCATTGAAAAGCACGTGCGGGAAAGTGGCTATATTTTAAGTTGTTTAATGGTCTCGAGCTAAAGACATTGCGTAATATATTGAAACAGTATCAATATATTACTCAAACCATACATTTCTCCCACCACGCAAACTACTGTTTCACTCACAACCAGTCAAACGACAACAACAAAACAGGCAGTCCACATGCATTCAATGCAATCATACCTGCAACCGCACATGTGCATTACTCAACCTTGGCATATGTTAACTATCATACAGCTTAGAAATAAACAATAAAAACAAAGGTTTATAAATCACCACAATCTTAAAACACGTTCACTAGTTGTCATAAACTGTAATAAACAACAATAACATATATAGCATATTTATTAATGTACAAATACTTGTGACCGTGAAACATTTAGCAATACCAAGGACTTTTTTTATTATGACAAAGGGAGAATGGATCTATAGTGTTTCAGAATTTCTTGGTCAAGTGTGGGTTTCTTAGAAGTGGTGTGACAACGGCTTGTTTAACAATTGGGGGAAAATCAGCTGTTCTTATAGATGTGTTAATAATAGTGGTAATAAAGGGAAGCAGTTCATGGAGAAATTTTTTTAGAGGCCACGTTGTGATTGGATCCAGGCAGCAAGATTTGGTAGCGCTGATGAGCAATTGACGTTCTTTATATCTTCTGTGGATGTCAGAGCAAAGAACCCCAAGCAAACACCATTGAAAATGGGAGCGTCACCTACTCGATCGTGTGTTATATTATCATTTAATGTTTTACGTATGGTTTCTACTTTATTGGGAAAGAATGAAAAAAAGTTCTCTGCTAGTTCTTCAGTATTCGGAAAAGATGGGAGATTTCGCTTGTTTGGTCGTTCAAGCAATTTATTCACAATATTAAATGTTTATTTGGTATTACCAGCAGTGTTCTGCATTGATTCTCAAATGAAATCATATTTAACAGTGTTTATAAGTTTATTTGTTTTATTCCGGAGAATCTGATAAATTTGCCTATGTACTTCTAGTTTTGACTTTTGCCATCTTTTTTCGGCTTTCTGACGTTGCATGTTTGATTGGGAAATATCTTCAGTGAACCATAGAGTTTGGTCGAATAAAAACTGTGTTGTGTTTTGTTTTTTTGTTTTGTTTTGTTTCTTTGGGGGAGGGGGGCAACTCAATAGATCTTCTAGGGCTTGGTTGTATAGATTAACTTGAGCATTTACGTCTTTTTCGTGTTCTATTTTGTTCAGTTTTTCAGATGACAGGATATCATTCTTAAACAGATATAACTTAAGTTACATCCCACTTCTACTCGTTGCCGATGGCAACCTTTGATGAAACTGTCCTGTTCATTTCCAATACATGCACAAAAGTAGCCGTGTATCAGAAATGAACAGTACACTTTTGAAAAAGAGTACTGTTCATTTCTGATACACGGAAACTTTTATACCGTTTAAGAAACTTATCAAGCATTAAGAAGCGGACGTTTAGTCCGACCCAGATCGCAATGATAACCAGTTGTTTCATACTGCACTAGGCTAAGGTACATGAGTCAACTAATCAAAATCATAGTAACAAAACGAACCGGTAGGAACTACATGGCAGTACAAAAATATATACAATGACATTAAATCAACATAACAACATATTGCGAAAAACAATTATTACACATATCTATTGGCATCTATTCCATAATTTGGTTTGATTTATTATGCAAAACATATAAATGAGAATATTGAATAATTATTTTAACAAATTGTGATTCTCTTGCTAGACACTTCACAAGCCTTGAAAATAAGCAGGATATAAAAAAAACGCCTAGAAAGTTATAAATTTCATTACAATTAAATTTCAACGGACGAGCCATGCGCCGATGTATACTTTGACCATGAATGACCCACGTTTCGAATTTCCTTTACACTACATTTAATATCATCGCAGTCCTCAACGCCATAGACAAGTTGTTTTGACAATGAATGTCTAAACGAACACGTGACTAGTTTACGCTCGGGGTGTCACAACAAAACGCACGTGTAAATACTACCATGAAATGTAACGTGAGGCTCAGAAAGGGATAAATAAAAGAGCTGACATTATTTGTCACTTTTCGGTTGAAACGACTCGATAATAAATACTATTTTTCACATTTTGCTTCACAATACTCGATAGAAATGTGATGTAAGTAACTTATTAGCACCTTTCCTCGGTGTATCGGTGAATATCAGGACAGTTTTGGTCGTGGGCCGCCTCGGCTCCGCCTCGGCTGAGCCCCCGACCAAAACTGTCCTGATATTCACCGATACACCTCGGAAAGTGTGCTAATAACTATTACTCGTATGAATTGTCTGCCATAAAAGTTCTGGCTTTTGAAGAGTAAGGTTAGCACTTACACAGTAATGATCAGAGATGCAATAATTAAAAACATCCATGGGTTTGATTATATTATCGGATTCTCTGATAACGAGAAAGTCAAGTGTGTGTCCCTTTTCATGGGTAGAGACAGAAACATGTTGTATTAGGTTAAAGGAGTCTAGTAGATTTTTCAGATCGTTTTCAAAGTGTATGTTAAAATCACCAGAGATAACCAGTATGCATGTTGATGGGCACAAGTTATGTAGGAGGTCATTGAAATCATTTATAAACATTTCGAAAGTGAGTTACTTGACAGTTGAGAGAGAGAGAGAGAGAAATGGGGTTTAACGTCCACTCAACACAAACTAGGTCATTTTGGGACTAACATATTGTTTTTAATTTTTATTTCAATAATTCGCTTGCGCGTAGGGGTCTTTAGCAGTGGGAGGAAACCGGAGTGCCCGGAGGAAACCCCACGAGGTTGAGAAGGCGCCCCTATCTCCATGCCACATACGCTCACACCAGGGCTCGAAACCATAGCCGCAAGCCAGAGGTGACCGGCCAGCTAGAGGTCGAAGCGCGGCACTCTAGACCACTTGGCCATCCCAACCCCCTACTTGACAGTTGATGACTGAGGACCATAGATGGTAATAAAACGGATTGATTCACTATTTCCCCTTTAAATGAGTTGTAAGCATCTCAAAAGTATTGTATTGTTCACATTTAACATTTTGCATGTCAACTGATTTTTTGTGGATAAGAATAATCCCTCCTCCTGCCTACCAAGTCTAGTAGGATTTATAGAAGAATATGTGCAGGGGATTAGTTCATTAAGAACCGAATCGTCATTCGATTTTAGCCATATTTCGGTTACAGCAAACATGTCAAGATCGTTATCGAGTATGAATTCATTTAAATCGAATTGTTTGTTTCGCACCGATCGGGGCATTAGCCAAACAGAAAGTGACATATTCATTTTCAACCTTTATCTCTGTAGGTTTTTGTTTTGGGTAAAAGGGAATTAAGTAAGATTTAGATATACCTCCATTATTGTTGCAGGCATTTCTATTGAATATGTCTTCAATCACATTTATTGACATCTCATACATCCTTTATACCCCTTTTAGTTTTAATATGAGCACTAATACACAATTTGTTGAAAAGACTTTGATCTAGAAACTGAGTTGAGTTGAGATATATGCAGTGAGGTTTAACCTCCTAATTTTCTGCTCCGTTACTGGGGATATACACCAATCCTCAGCATGTCAATTCCTCCAGCTTCCAGAAGTATTAAGTATTGGGGAGCAATATTGCGATACATCTGAATGCAAGAGGATCAACACAGCTTAAATAAAACAACCGTGGGTGGGATTGGGTGGGGAAAACGTTAATGAAGAGGGACAGTGTGGATACCTCATGTCCACCTGTACAACGGACTACCCCTCTCGCTGTCTTAATGAAGAATGATTATTGAATACATCATACTACGTCATCACCGGAAATGTCACGTGAGGATCTACACCAATCCTCAGCATGTCAATTCCTCCAGCTTCCAGAAGTATTAAGTATTGGGGAGCAATATTGCGATAAAATATCCTACCTCCGGAACCCCCTCAAAAAGCATTACCACCAGCATATCCATTACCCTCTATTCCCAATACTCAAAACAAAAGATAACAAAACATCACAAGATTTATTCCATTAAATATAAATTATAAATACAAAAATAATCTGAAAGTAAATAAATTCCATTTCATTTCCTGAATTAAATAACGGCAGAAACATTCTAATTCTAGTCCCGGGATTTTAATTTTATCCAAACATTAAACGAAGGCATCCTTTAAAAGATCAAACTCCGCATTTTTGACATATTCCTTTTCAATATCCTGATCTTTAGCTGCAGAATCCGCCAATTTTTGAGCAACAACAGCCGAATCCGCGAGAGTACATAAACGGCTATAATATTCTGCACTCTTTTCCCCAAACCACCCTATATGTCTCATCATCTGTTTTGTATTTTTTACCGACCCCGAAAGAGCCATAGTAACGGCACAGCCTGACCGAAAACTGTGTGGTGTTTCTCCTTCATATATCCCCAAAATAGAAAGATAATACCTCAACCTTTCCTAAATTACAGAATAGTTTACTGGCTTATCAAGAACACGACCTTTCCCCGAAACAATGCGGAAAATGTAGCCCCGTGTTAAGTTAATCCCATGCTGCCTTGCAAATTCCATAAAATCAACAAGACCTTTTACCGGGCAAATCAAATCTTCATCACACCGTTTTATAACAAATGAATTACCCTTAGCCTTATCTCCGCGTAGAGTTTTGCCAAATTTATGCTGAAAAACTAACCCGGAAGCATCACTGAGAATCTTCACCTCTTGTGCCACTACGACCGCCAAATCGCTAGCACGATCCCCTGCAAAGAACTGTAATTTCAACCAAGCCTGATCTCTACTCAGTACATAAAATTCGCGTATATTCAAATCATTCCTATGCAACTCTCTCTGAATAAACAAAGATATAGATCGCAATTTTGTCAAGAATATCGGCTTCGCCTGTTTAGGGAGTATATGCGCTCTTGCCTGTTCCTCCTTTACTAATTTTAAATATTCCTTTACGCGAACAGACGCGGCTGGATTACCCGTATGTGAGAAATCATCCCAGCATATTCCAAAACCATAATCATCAAACAATTGGACTAACTGGTATATAATATTCTCTATGGTTCCAGATGCTAACCGTTTAGGACACGAACAGGAGGTTGCGTGTATAACTTTTTTTACCCAAATATGAACATGAAATGTCATGAACAATGGTCTTGCCATTAGAATCTTTCCATATCAAAAACCTACGAATATCATCGGGTGTACAATCACTCATCTTAGCCCTCCGCGGAAGGCACGACAGAAACCGACAAAACCCATTTAGTAAGCTGAATTTCCTTTTAAATGCCAAAGACGACTGTGTCTTATTGTCCAACTGAATCATTCTCTCGTTTATAGCATCCCAATCAACTACAATATCAGCCGTGCCCTGAAAAAAAAACAATTAACACTTAAAAGACACCCTAAAAACATAGAGCGACCACCGTAATCCCACAGTATCCAAAAGAAACCCCTTTTTGGTAGGAACCCTTACAACCCCCTTTTCCCCCACCTTTCCCAAACAGAAATGGCTATTAGACGCATTGTTTATCATGGGCCACCACATTGGAAGTGGTCTTATCTGAGGAACAACCACTGTACATTCAACATGCTGTTGTTCCAAAAAACACAGTATAGGGAAGATCATTCCATAAGGGGGAAAACCATACGGATTAGACTCTGATTCCAGCGTCTGACAGAACACATTTACTCCACTAGATAATGGGCTAAAGGTAGGCGTGAAATGTCTCAATGGCGTACCATCTGATAATGTCATGGTATTAGAATCCAGAGCCATTAGGTCAACCGAATGAGGTCCATATATACTCTCAACTTCTAGCCAACTCTTACTGCTTAACATGGTATCGCTGGCGCTTAAAATCCTAGATTCACCATCGGCAAGATTCAAACTAGAAGGAACAAATTTCATGTGCAAATCCATATTTAAAGTAACCACACAATTAAAGATTTCCTTAATAATCGAATTCAAACGTGTATCCCTACCACCATGATTCTCCCAAACCGATATTACCGCCATATTATCCACTGACACATCCACCCTCGAGTTTCTTAATGACACATCCAAAGACTGCAACGACTTTAAGACCGCATCCGCCTCTTTAAGATGAATCGGACGATTGTCACCCTCAGGCCAATAATCGCCCAGGTTTATTTCTGAATTCCCTAGTTTCACAACAGCCCCATATCTAAATTGTGAAGAATCCGTTGCCATATCAATGGTCTTATGAAACTCTGGACGCCATAACGAAGCCCCTTGCCATGAATCTATAAACTTCCAATGTTCTAATTCTTTCCTAAGATCACTATCAACATCAACCATACGGCTATGTTTACTACATCGAGAAATGGCCATATTAACCTCTCGGGTGAACAATCTACATCCCGGAACTGCCAACGCCATCGAAATACACTTACAAGAAAATCTCTGAAGGGTCTTTATATCAACATTCTTACGAGACGAAACATAATCCCTTAGCTCAATAAATTTCACCTTCTTGTCATCAGGGAGAATATACGCCTGTTTAACCGAATCAATATATAGTCCTAAATATTTCAGACAAGTCGTCGGCTCGAGGGTGCATTTATTCAAAGATAATGTGTACCCTAATCTAGTCAGCAAGCTTAACATAACGTAAGCCAGTCTTTTTGCTTGATCATAACTCTGTCCTGCGGAAGTAAAATTAGATGATGAAAGAAATCGGTCATCAATATATAATGAATTAGTAATAGAGTATTCTCTTAAATATGAAGTTACGGATAAACCAATAGACTGGTATATAAACGGCGAGGCTTTCCAACCAAATGGAAGAGTAATACAAGTCATTACATAACCCCCAAATTGAATACCAAAGTAGGTCTGTGACGCCTTACTTAACCTAACATGGTCATATCCAGATTTTTCGTCACACGCTACCATAAAAGCATCTACATCGACCATTCTATGAATATCTCTCAAGGTTTCCAGGCGAAAAGGCGAATCCTTAATCCAAAGATTTAAAAAACGTTCATCATGGCATAGTCGGGGTTTACTCGGTTCAACGGTCAGTGGCATTATAACTTTTGGAAGTTCACACTCACTCGCCTTACCTAACAACCTTACCGCCCCTGTGGCAATACGATTACGGAGCTCACTACATACAAATTCAAGATGCTCTCTACAAGAGGCCGAATTTTGAAAATATTGCTTCGGAGGTATACCGCTATCATAACATCTCCCTTCAAAGTTACCCTTAAATGACTTAAAGAAACTAGAAACATCAACACCATATCTTAACCAATCTAAATTTAGATTATTCCCCTATTAATGCCCCTTATTTTCTTTTCGCATTTCTTTCATCTTCATGCAGTCCCTAATCTGATGGTCTTGGCTGTCGCAAAACAAACAAGCTCCACGGGGTCTAAAACCAGAAGTGCGGTATGCTCGACCAGTGCCTCTACCGAAAGTGGGATTAAAAGGACCTGAATACATGGGTAGAAAAGGCTGCGAGATGTGGGGCATATTGCCAGGTGGATACATATACGATGGTGACTGAAAAGGAGGATAGCAGTTTGATAATGGAGACAATGCATTTAAGTCACGCTTGGCATCTAACGGAGCAGATTTCTCATCAACTTTTGTAATTTCAGCCTTCATACATTTCGTTATAGCCTTGGTTACAATATTAGCAGCTTTGCCTCCAAGAACTGACAAACAAAGGGAAGATATACTAAGTTTTGATTGTAAACGATTAGCCTGCCTATATAATTCTTCAAACGTATTTTCATCTTCATGGCTGCACTTTGCTGAAACTTTAGCTAGTTCGTCTAATGTTAAAAGAATCAATGCTGTACTCGGTTCGTCCTGCAGGCACAAACACCTCACCTTCTCTTTAAGATCATTGACGTTATCAAACTTTGACTTTTTCTCTAAACTTTGAATGCGTTCTTCTAATTCCCGCTTCCTTTTACCCTCAACTATGTCTATACCAGCACATCTGGCTTCATTATTCTGCTAAATACAAAGGAAAATAATAAAGAACTTACCTCCAGTGACGTTAACTCCTGCCCTGACGGTTGACCACATTCATTGGCATAGACAATTGCGTAATGAAGAACAAGCCTTGCATTTTCTACAGTGATATCTTTGTTAGCCATCTCCATCAGGTCTATAAGTAATTCTCCGGTTAGCTGTTATACTTGTTCATCTATCTCATCCATTATCATATCTTCCGTCTTTCTATCCTTATGTATTCTGGCGTAATCTTTCGGAAACGTGCCCCCTTTAATCCGCTTGATAAGCGGAATAAAATTGACCCCCTTTAGATTATTCCTCTTTCTCAAAACCACTGGTAAAACCATCTGAAAAATAATCAAAAACATACAAATCATTACGCTCATCATGCAAACAATACATGAATGAATATAATGAACGCAATCGAACTAGGTAATTACTCTACCTTGCCACAACCCAATTGTGAACTCAGACTAACAACTGTATCAACACACCTGTTTAAACCTTCGATCATGACCGATGACTCGCACGTGCGTTGACCTACTTATCCTCAATTAAGCAGGTAAATAATCTATACACATATCAAACACTGAATCAGTCTGCGGAAACTTTACTTTTCCTCGTAATCATTCACGCCAATTACATCCATTCAGGATAATATTACTACAGTCTAAAATCATCCCCCTATAAATTTACTCAAAAAATGTACTATCTACCCCGCAAATAATTTCAGGCCACCAAGGCTTTCCTATTTCCATCATGATTTAAAAGATTTAATACTACCAATGCACACTCTGAAACCACCACGACTATTGACTACCAAAGCCAAATCAACAAGCCACCAAGGCAATCGGCTACCAAAGCCAAAATCAACAAGCCACCAAGGCAATCGGCTACCTAAGCCAAATTCAATATTCCACCAAGGCTATGGCTACCTAAGCCAAAATCAATATACCACCAAGGTATCTTTAATAAAATAAATGCTATTACCTTTACATGAAGCAAGAACACGTCTTCACACCTGGATGTCTTAATGAAGAATGATTATTGAATACATCATACTACGTCATCACCGGAAATGTCACGTGAGGATCGACCATACAGTGTACAGTGTGGTATGAGGGACATTTTGCCCTGACAGCGGCACTGTGGCCCACACGTGCATTGAATTCCAACTACCAGTAGATCTTTTACATGCATGCCAATGTATACACAGGTCCTCTGTTTTTTGTCCAATTGGAAGGACTGGACAACTGTCATTGTCAGGCCCTGGTGCATGTCGTGTGTGGCGGATACACCTGCTACCCTCAAGTTTTTATTTGGTTGTTGATTATCCATATAAGTCAATCACCTGTATACATTTGCTCAATTATGTAAAATATATTGATTGCTTTTTAAATTCTACATTCTAATTTCATGTACAGGGTTTCCTTACCACACACACCTCAAACTGCAGATTTAGCGAACAGACAAAATGTGGCGGTATTCACGAATTTAAAGCATAGAGGTAAGTTTTATTGATATCAGAATACAAATGCCACGAGACACCAAAAAGTCAGTATATGAACGGAAATCAGTGCAACACCAGTTAACAGAGTTACCAGCCATATACCAAGCGTAGAGCTATAATAGTTCAATCTAAACTTGGGAAATTGGACCCTACAAAAATACAAGGTAAATGATCAGAAATATAGTACTAAAATCGTAGTATGAAGAGCAGCGTGTAGCTGATATATCTAGTAGAAATTCAAATAAAAAAGATTTTTGGAAAATTATAAATAAATTGGTCCGAATGAAACAACGTAATCTCATATTTCTCCTTTTCACAAGAACACGAGTGACGAATAATTTTATTCTCATATGAAATCGCCGAACTTGTTTGGGGATCTGAGGCAAATAATCTCATCAAAAGAACTGCCAGCACTCGCACAAATAAAAACAAAATATCTTCCAAAAGTCTGAAATTATCGGTGCTATAACATATGTTAAACATAAGAAAGCTTGTGATCCTGATAAATCTGTAACAAATTTTTAATAAATCTATTGAAGAAAGGGTGTTCCCAGCATTGTGTAAATTTGCACATGTTATACCAGTATTAAATATAACTGAACATTATATATAGACCAGTATCACTAATCAGTTGTATTAGGGGGTGGTGTTATTTTACAAATGTTGATGTGCAAATTCGGGGCGCCCTTCAAAAGTTGTAGTTAAGCCAGGCGCAGACGGGCAACTTTTTCGAGCAACTTTCAGGCAACAGTGAAATCGCTGGTCGTTGAAAGAAAAAATCGCTCGTCTGCGCCAACGGGCAACAATAGTTGCCTGCTGTTGCTCCGAGTTGCTTCTCGTTGCCAAATATCAAACATGTTTGATATTCGACAACAGAAAATCGCTCGTCGCCGAGAAATTGTTCATCTGTTGCTTCAAAATTGCTCGTCTGCGGCGGTAGGCGACAACAGGCAACAAGCAACTGGTTAACTGTCCAATCAGCGAGCGCTCTACTGTCATGTGATACTTCAAGATGGCGGCGTCGGAACAGCCAACAACATTAACATGGTGCGTGGAGATGGAAGACATGTTGGTGGAAATGTGGGCTGAGCGGCCAGTATTGTATGATATAAGCTCAGTCGAGTATTCGGATCGTGCGCCATTTTGAATGATCACGTGATATCGGCATTCCGGATACATCCGTGGAAAAACTGCTTCTCGTTGCCAGTCAGCGCACACGGGAGACCTCGAGTTGCCAATTGCTCGGAGTTGCCAGTAGTTGCCTATTGCAGCAACAAGCGACGAAATGTTGACCGTCTGCGCCAAGCTTTACCATACCCATTTACACTGGATGTTTTGGAAGGTACTATTACTATCAAACATATCAAAAAAGAATATACTGACTCTCGGCACAAGATTCCGAAATCTCATCCAAAACACACCAGACAAGGGAAAATGAAAAATATAAAGAGAATGTTAAAATATTTAAAACTGAATTTTCTGAACTGTTTGATATGTATTATTATGACACAGGGGTTAGTCAGCGTCTACAAAAATTTCATTTTGTGAAAATTGCCTCAGTCCAATTTGATTTTTTGGAAGATGAACGAGGTGAGGGGAAAATTTAATGTGAAAACTTCATCCACTGTTTATAATTATGTTCTGGCATACCATTCAGTGACAGTTAACATTCTCTTTATATTGTTCCAGCTGTTCCTATATACAATTTCTCCCCTAACTGTTTCCGCACCGAACAGAAAGTTTCTTTAGGTTTTGGAGAGGTCATTACGGTTTTTAAAGAAAAATAAGTGTATGTAAATAAGTATACATAAACTATGTTTTACAGACACGAAAATGTAACAGTAAATGTTAGACAGGTCGTTAAACACTAAAAAAATTTCAACACGAATGATATTTGTGGAAATATTGCCGCCATCTTGGATTTACGCCAATTTGGATTTTTAAATCTCAAATTTAACATCACCAATGAATTCAGAGACTGAAAACCCTGTTGATGGGTCGATATAAGGTTTATACACGGTAAAATAAAGAAGATTTGTAATATAATCTAAATTATCACCATTAAATTAACCCCCCCCTAACTTCAGGGGGGGGGATGTAACTTTGGGGCTAGAGTGTTCAGAAAAAAATAAAAACATATACGTTCATACATGGGTAGGGTGACTACAACTTTTGTCATAATAAAAACACGTTAAAACAGGAGGTCCAGCTGACTGATATTTGGTGCCTTCTCCGCGGATAGAAGATAAACGTTATTTTCGTTAATTTATTATTCCAGTAGGCCGAACCGCCATACTACCCTACAATAAACGTTATTTTCATTAATTTATTATTCCAGTAGGCTGAACCGCCATACTACCCTACAAAAGTAGTTGCTTCCTTTGTAACTACATATATAGTTCCTTATGATAATGTCAGTTTATTCTGGTATTATTAAAGCATGTGACTGGATTAGTCGCCAACCTAGTCTACACAACCAGTTAGTTTTCCATGACTAGTGCTCTTTTTCGCAACTACCTTTACAGTTAATTGATTCTGCTATGAATTTTTGGCATCGAGTGTTGCCTGAATAATGCGACATTTAAAATTAACCATTGCTACAAAAGTAGAAGAAATATTTGACTTGGAGACCAGAACATATTCCGAAAAACAGTGACGACGAATGGACACTAGTACAGACAGAATACTATTTGTAAACATAATGGTAACAAAAAAAGGGGAACATTATTGAATCTGTTATATATTATAAAGATACTGATACTAAACAGTATCTCGAATCCAATTCTTGTCACCCAAAACACATAAAAACGACTGTAGCGTATAATTCGGCCAAGCGTATCTGTACCATTGTGTCTAACACAGCAACTGAGAGAATTTTTATTTGCCCGCAAATATCCCTCCACATTATATTAATGACGGAATTCAAAGGGCGGGTAGAATACCGATAAGGGAATTAAGGCAGGTAAAGATAAAAGATACAAATCACAATATATTTGCATTTGTCACCTCTTTTAACCCTCACAAACCGTAATTTTTCCAGTGGAATTAAAACTCTTTTTCCATCTATTACTTAAACAAGATAAAAAATTTTTAGACACTTATTAATAACTACTCAATAACTAACTACAGCATTGTAGTACATAACGTTTATGTAAAGGTCAACATTTTATTAATTAAAAGCATAAAATCCATGTCTACCCCCCGAGGAGGGACCAGGCCAGTAGGAAACTTAAAACAGACTGGATCTCCTCTTCCCATACAGTCAGAACCCCTATTGTCATCTGGTAAGCTCAAAAAGCAAGACACAACCACAGCAAAGCCAAATTACCAGATTTATGTCCCCAACAATCCCACCCGAAACCGACCCAGACATTAACACCAGCGTGGAATATCAAGATCATACGATAAAGGCCTACCCAACACCCATGGCTGACACCTCAGATATACCCACCCAGTCTTCACCTAACCCACTGACGGACCAAGTTTTCATACATGCAGTAAATAATGTAACTCTTGCATTGGTAAAAGCTTTCAAATTCCGGAGGTCCAAAAGGCCTTCAGACCAATGGTGAAGCTTATTCTATAATTGTGTAACCTGGTACACGAACAGGTCAATAACTAACTACAGTATTGTTGGTAAACATTTTATTAATTAAAAACATAAAATCCATGTCTACCCCGAGGAGGGACCAGGCCAGTAGGAAACTTAAACAGACTGGATCCCCCCTTCACATACAGACATAACCCCTATTGTCATCTGGTCAGCTCAAAAAGCAAGACACAACCACAGCAAAGCCAAATTACCAGATTTATGTCCCCAACAATCCCACCCGAAACCGACCCAAACATTAACACCAGCGTGGAATATCAAGATAATACGATAAAGGCCTACTCAACACCCATGACTGACACCTCAGATATACCCACCCAGTCTCCATCTAACCCACTGACGGACCAAGTTTTCATAAATACAGTAAATAATGTAACTCTTGCATTGGTAAAAGCTTTCAAACTCCGGAGGTCCAAAATGCCTTCAGACCGATGGTGGAGCTTATTCTGCCAGAACAAATCTACAAATACCCCACTTAAAAAAAAGAAATCCGAGATCTTAAACTGGGAAGCAGGTTCCCTTGCGCTGAATGGGGTCATGCGACGATCTCCAACAATATGACAGACGCATTTCTATCCGCATCAGTGGCGTTAAAAAAACTACAGACGGAGTCGTTGAAAACGGAGCCTTCGCGGTATTAAGCAAAATAATTCCAGATATTACAACCAATGACATCGAAAATAGCCATCATGTTGGGGAAGCTCTCAAGGGCCAACCTAAACGTACCATAGTACGATTATCTAGCTACAAGACCAAAGTTGCTATAATTAGGGATAAAAAGGTTGTAAACGAGACTATATTCTTAAACGAAGATTACAAGGCACGAGGCTTTTGTCTTCAATATAGCACGGGGATCTTTCAAAGCAAAGCACATCAACGCTTGTTGGACTAGAGATTGTAAAAACTTTATTCGCAGCAGAAAACCTGATGTGTAATTGTGATTCCTGATTATAAACCAACCCCAGAGGAACTTCTTCCGTTTAAAATATCTAATGGTATTGTTACGGCAGAATGCCGTTTTCCTTTCTTATTTAGTCCAAGTCTGTAATTTGAACGCAACGTAATCCAAATCTGAGTTTTATACTCAACCATTACTAACGAACGCCATTGTTATGCAGAAAAACGGCATGTGTATTGAAGCATGCATTCGTAACGTCTGTTACCCCCTCACAAGTTGTAAGTTTACTTGAGAAACAGATATCGCAGATCATTTCCATATTACTTTTATTCATTGTCAAGTCATAATTATGTCAAATTTAACGATTTATTTTCGTTTGTTTTCCCCCACGCAAAACCGATATTGTTTGTGTAGCGACCGGCAGCTATTTTCAAATATTATTTTTTTTCTCTGGGAGCTTGATATTTTCTGAAAGCTCATTGTAATAACACCAAGTTTATCAAAATCGGTGCAGAATTGGCTGAGTTACAGTCCGTTTAGTAACGCGAACTGGCAGACCCCTTGTATGCGAAATTGGCCATTTTGCTTCAATTTTCAACCCCACTCTGTATCTCAGAAACCAAAAGTCCTACAGACATAATTATTTCACCAAAATAGCCCTAGAAGTTTATTTCATAATGTTTGTAATAACAGTACAGAAGATTAAAAAAGTACGTAAACTTTAACTTTAGGGTATAAATTAGACACAATCATTTACAATATTATACAATGGAATCAACATATTTAAACAAGACTTTGTTTCTGATTATTCAAACACTAAAAATAACACAAAAGTACATGTTAACAAAATATTAAAAAAAGAAAGACATAAATAAATACGTAATATAAAATTATTTATCCAAATACCCATATTTCTATATCATAAAATTTATAATACTCTCCTCCCTGCCCCAACACCACTACCACCCCATAAAATAAAAGTAATTTAAATAAACCTAAACTAGTAAAATAAAACTACTTATCAAACATTTATGTAGCTAACTGACAGTGTCAGAATATTAAAAATAACATAATATAATAATATTAATAATGCCCCCCCCCCCCAAAAAAAAAAAGAAATAATAAAAAAATAATAATAATAAAATCAAATAAATAAAATAAAAAAAAAATTAGAAAAAAATAATAAATAAATAAGAATTGAAAGAAAATTATTTATCGACGATTTATATAGGTAACTGTAGTAAACAGATCAATTCAATGTAAATACAAACAGATATTTTTTTCTCCAAACCGGCACTCTCCTGGGTACCAAAATATAGGTCTACCATACTAATAACTGAAAATATATAAGATTTTAAAAACTTGTATAATGTAATGGCTTATATAGTCAGCACAGCAATATTATTACCCATGCGAAAATGGTATTGTCCGTGTATGCATAATGCTGATAAATTAAAAATTATTAACTGGTTAGAGCAATAGACTATAACACACTCAGAAAGAAAAACAGCTACTTATTTATCTGATAACATTTAAAGAATAAAATTATGTATTATATATAAATTTTATAAATTATAAATAATAACTTTTGCAACAGGCACAAATATATTTTCTTCCCAAGATACACTCTCCTGGGCATAAAAATGTAAATATTTTAATCTCAGGACTCTTTGTCAATTTGTGCTCCTTAGCATTCATTATGGAACTGTAATGATGCCAATTATAATGGACCGTATTAATTAAACTTTCAAAAATAACATCTGCATTTCAAATTATACTTATAAGTCTAATTATACACACTAGTCACTCGATGACATTTCTTTTTGTCAAAATCAGTCAAGCTATTAACAGTGGTATGTACCCATATTTGTGGTGGAGTTGCGTCCCTTTGGAAGCCAACACTGTGCGGATTTCCAGGAATTGTCAATTTCCGCCCCCAGCAATATTTTTTATCACTAATTTAATGTTTATATTCACGATTATAAGCAACACTTTGAGCGAATATGCGCGTATGGGACAATTTAAAAATTAAAGAAAACTTCAACAATAAAATAAAAAGCAACTTACCGCATGTCATCCACCATTAACCATATTTCCAGGCGCGCTTGGCCCTTGTCTGAAATAATCACACGTTTTCCGACTTTGATTCCGTTGCAAAAGTCTGTACCAGCACCGCGAATATATGACCCAAAAACAGATACAGTTGGGTTGAAAATCGGCCATAGCCGTGTACAGCACTGTCTGAGCCCTCTAGCGGAGGCGCCGGTCGCTAGTTTGTGTCACGTGTGTACAATTCCTCGTCTGCTACACGTAACTGTGTATGTCTTGATAGGTGATGCATTGCATATTATTAGTGGTTTTAGTACCAACAACACTCTCCAATACTCATTACTTATGTAGAACGTATACGTTACAGTGTGTATTGTAAATACATGCATGTGTATTTTTATCTTTTCATTGAAACCGTTCATCGTTCGTTCGTCGTTCTTTCACCGTTCATTCATCTAATGTTCATGTTCAGCGTTCGTTCATATAATACTGTTCCTGTAAAGTTGCACATAGTATATAATCATCCAACGTACATGTATTTATTAACGTACCGTAATACCTACCTTCATTGTCATTATGTTGAACGAGTTTATCAAACATGGGTACAGGGAATAAACGAATTAACGATTGATTTTTCTACTTCCTATTTTATTTTAACGAACCGTCATTGCAGGAGCAATATTTAGTTTCAAACTTTCTTGAACAAATGTTTGATAATTTGTGGTTTACCGTCGTTATATAAACACTGTCTAAAGCAGTGTTTGACTGGCTTGATGATAGCCCTAGTTGGTTAGAATCTGGAAGAACGATAAACAGTAATTCAAAGACAAATAAAGGATTGATAATTCAGGATGATCAAATATCTGTGACTTCTTCAAAGGCTTGTTCTCGAAGTATTAAAGGTGATGTTACTAAAGAAAAGGCTCGACAAGCGGAACTTGAGGCGCGAGCTGCAATGTTAGAAGCAGATCAGCAATTACAACAGCGAGATCGTTTACAGCTGCAAACTGAACTTAATATATCTAAAGCTGGGGAACGTGTGCTTTTAGAAGAAATCGATATGGATGAGCCCTTGCAACCAACTCCTTTTTTGCCACCGGATGATCAGATTTCTTCAACGCCATATCATATTCCACTTTCAAATCCTCTGCCACCTCCGCCGCCTAATCTTCCTAAATCACAATCAGATGCAGTGACTGCCAGTGATGTGAAAGATATAGTGAAAACGCAAATTGAACTGTCAGAATTAATTTTGAATCAACAACGTCGCAGCTTATTACCCAAACCTGAAATTACTAAGTTTGATGGGGATCCTTTAAAATACCGAACATTCGAAAAGGCCTTAGAAAATCGAATAGAAAAATAAAAATATGCTATGGATGACACCGATAAACTGTACTACTTAACCGGTTCACATCTAACGATCCTAATGATTTTGTAAATAGCTGTCTTCACATGGAACCCACCGAAGACTTTCAAACTGCTAAAAATCTGATCAAGAAAACCTTTGGTAATGATTTTAAAATTACACAAGCCTATATTAACGAGCTGTTGAAGTGGCCACAAATGAAACCAGAAATATTACGCTTGTTGTGGAAGTTTTCACAACAACTTCGTACATGTTTGAATGTTAGTACCGATATAAACTATCTAAATGATTTGAACAATCCCCAAAATCTGAGGTGTCTTATGGACAAGTTACCATTTTCTATGAGCGACAGATGGCGTAGAAAAGCACGCATTTGCCAAATTAATGAAAATCAAGAAGCACGATATAAAGACTTTGTTGAATTTGTTAACTACGAAGTAGATGTCGTGACAGATCCAGTGTTCGGCAGAGCTCTAGACAAAACTTCTGAAAGGGTGTCCAGACCAACAGACTGTAGACTAAAACAGTACTTTGGTACAGGTAGTGTTAGTCATCAACTGCCATCAACACCTTTTAACGCTCTAACATCAAACGCACATCAGCAAATGCAGCCATTTCGACAACCATCACATTTTCCTCATCAACGTCCACCTAATGCCATGTATCCACCTAACGTCAATCATGGAAATAGAAACCCATCACAACCCAACGCATCACAATTGACCATTCCTCGCCCAAATCAGCTGATTAATAATGTTGTTAATTTAAGTAATGATTGTATTGACACTAGTATTGCACCGAATAGCGATCGAATAATCAGTCATTGCACTGATGATGATTTTGACGTAATGTTGTCTATTGTACCGGGTAAAGTAATTAGTAAAGAAAGTAACGCTAGTAAAATGACATGTATTTTTATTGACAATGGTTCCAGTGGTTGTATATTGGATGATGACGTAAAATCAGACCTCAACGTTGAAGGTATTCCAACGAGAGTTAATTTAAGAACAATGCTTGGACATAGTGAAGTCGACAGTAGTATTGTTAAAAATCTCCAGGTCACCGATTTAACTTGAACGAATATTATAGATTTACCGCCATTTTATACCAGGTCTGAAATTTATGTAAGTACCTCTAAAATACCAAGACCGGAAATTGTGAAGCGCTGGGATTATCTTCAAAATATCGTAATTCCTGAATATATCCCTGACGTTAATTGGTACAAATTGCCCTAAAGCCCAAGAGCCATTAAAAGTGATCCCAAGCCAGAACAATGGACATCATGCTGTACTTACCCGACTTGGATGGACCATTGTGGGGCCTACTAATGCAGAAACGTCATCAAAAATGTTAGACTGTAACCGCGTCTTCGTTAAAGATCTGAACAGTAATATCGATGGTCATCAAGTGAGCATTGATAATCAAATCCGTGATATTGACACTCGCAAAACGTTTGAACATATTGTTGAAAATGACTTTACAGATTATAATTGTAAAGATCCAGCTTATTCTCAGGAAGATAAACAATTTCTTCATACCGTGAACAACGAAACTAAATTTGTAAATGGACACTATGAAATACCATTGCCCGTTAAGGACATAAACTTGAATATTCCAAATAATAAGGAATTAGCTTATAAACGTTTACAATCTTTGAAACACAAAATGGAACGCTACCCAGAATTTAAGCATGATTATTGTGACTTTATTTCTGATTTGCTAAAATAACGATATGCTGTGAAGGTCCCAAACGAACAATTATATGTGCCTGGCGGACAGATTTGGTATGTTCCACATCATTGGGTGTACCACCCAAGGAAACCGGACAAACTTAGGGTAGTGTATGACTGTAGCGCCAAATGGAATGGCCTTTCATTAAATGACTGCCTTCTTCAAGGACCAGACTTAGCTAATTATTTGATTGGTGTTTTAATTAGACTACGCGAACATCCTGTCGCTTTCATGGCAGATGTGGAAAAAATGTTGTATCAAGTGAGTGTATTACCGCCTAGAGATTGGAATTATTTACGTTTTCCCTGGTGGCCTAACGGTAATACAATTCAACGTCCAGAAGAATATCAAATGACAGTTCATATATTTGGAGCGGTGTCGTCAATAAAACGCGATTTTTATGTTGACGATTTGCTAAAATCGTGTGAAACCGAGCAAGAAGCGATTAATCTTGCTAACGACTTAGTGCATGTTTGTGCCCTTGGTGGCTTCAATTTGACCAAATTTACCAGTAGTAATAGAACATTTATAAACAGAATTACAGAAGAAAAACGTGCTAAGAATATTAAACATTTAGATATTAATTACGATGATTTGCCAGTCGAACATTGTCGTGGTGTTTGATGGTGTGTTGAAAGTGACAAGTTTACCTTTAATATTCTACTCAAGGACAAGCCGTTTACCAGGAGAGGAATTCTCTCTGTGGTTGGATCAATATATGATCCATTGGGTTTTTTTGTCTCCTGTGACCTTGGATGCCAAACTAATTTTACAGGAACTTTGTACATTGAAGATTGGTTGGGATGATGCCATTCCAGAAAACTCTCATCAAAGGTGGATTAAATGGAGAAACCGAATTTTCAAATTAGATCAGTTAAAAGTTGAAAGATGCTTACGCCCTCCCGATTTTGGATTAGTAGTAAAACGTGACAATCATATTTTCTCTGGTCCATCTTCCACTGGATATGGATCCGTTTGTTATCACCGTATTGTTAACGATCAGGGACAGATTCACTGCGGGTTCCTTATTGGTAAATGGGGGTTGTGATGGTCTAGAGTGCTGCGCATCGACCTCTAGCTGGCCGGTCACCTCTGGCTTGCGGCTGTGGTTTCGAGCCCTGGTGTGAGCGTATGTGGCATGGAGATAGGGGCGCCTTCTCAACCTCGTGGGTTTCCTCCGGGCGCTCCGGTTTTCTCCCACTGCTAAAGACCCCTACGCGCAAGCGAATTATTGAAATAAAATGAAACCATATGTTAGTCTCAAAATGACCTAGTTTCTGTCGAGTGGACGTTAAACCTCATTTCTCTCTCTCTCTCTCTTTGGTAAATCAAGACTAGCGCCTTTAAAACCAAAAACAATTCCAAGGTTGGAGCTGTCTGCAGCAACGATTTCGGTAAAACTTAGCATCATGTTAAATGAATTAGACTTAACGCCACATACAGTAACATTTTGGACTGACAGTGCCACAGTCTTACAGTATATACGTAATGAATCAAAACGTTTTCATGTTTTCGTGGCCAATCGCATTAGTTTCATCAGAAGTTCAACTCAATTAGAACAGAACAGTGGAAATATGTAAACACAAATTCTAATCGTGCATATTCGGCATCCAGGACATCCACCGCAGATAATTTCGTAAAAGACCCACAATGACTCATGGGGCCGGGGATTTTGTGGACAACTGAAGATACTTGGCCAGAGCAACCAAAACTTTCTGAACTCAGTTCTGATAGCCCAGAGGTCAAACGTGAAATCGCAACACTAGCTACTATCAACACTGACATTGATCCGGTTACTAAGCTAATCGAACACTATTCTGATTGGTTCCGCCTTAAACGTTCAGATGCCTATATGCTTCGTTTAAAGGATTTATTACGTAAACGTGTAAATGATATTAAAGCTATAGATCATAATATTCCCGCTGAATTAACTGGTGCTCAGCGCGAACGCTACGTAAGGGATAAAACATTAATGATTAGGAGTTCTCATACACCCTTCAAGGAAATTAACGTAGATGAACTTAACGCATCAGAAAACGCTATTGTGAAATATGTTCAGTTTAAGTCGTATCCTAACGAGATACAAGTACTCAAACATAACGTCCAAAATGATAAACGCTACAAAATTGTGCCAAGAACCAGTTCATTATACCGATTGGATCCAATTATTAGTGAAGGCCTACTTCGGGTTGATGGACGTTTGCGCAACGCAGATCTGCCGGATAATGTTAAACACCCAATTATTTTACCTCGGAATGGACATTTAACCAACTTAATTGTGAATGATGTTCATCAGTCTGAAGCTCACGCTGGTAGGGGCCACACTATAGCTATATTACGTGACAGGTACTGGATCATAAACGCAAACTCAGATGTTCGAAATATCTTGTCCAAGTGTATTACATGTCGTAAGCTTCGTGCACCCACGATGAATCAAAAGATGTCTCCTCCTTTTACACGAGTAGGCGTGGATTACTTTGGACCATTTATTGTGAAAGAAGGTCGCAAAGAGATCAAACGTTACGGCGTAGTTTTCACGTGTTTGAGTATTCGTGCAATACACATCGAAATAGCTTCGTCTCTTGACACTAGCTCTTTCATCCAAGCTTTGCGTAGATTCATTGCCAGGAGAGGCCAATGTGAAGAAATAAGGAGTGATAACGGAACTAATTTTTGTGGTGGTGAACGAGAATTACGGCTAGAAATCAACAAATGGAATCAACGCCAAATAAACGATGAACTTCTACAAGGTATTGTCAAGTGGACTTTTAATCCGCCAGCCGCGAGTTACCAAGGAGGTGTCTGGGAACGCCAGATACGGACGATTCGTAACGTATTGAACGCGTTGTTATCAGTAATCCAACGTTAACCGACGAATCGTTTCGTACTTTTATGTGCGAGGTGGAAGCGATAGTGAACAGTCGTCCTTTAACTTTCACCTCTGACGAACCTAGTGACTTGAACCCATTAACCCCTAATCAGTTATTGACAATGCGCTCTAAATGGCTTCTGCCCCCAGGTTTATTTCAACGTAAAGATATCTTTGCCCGCAAGTACTGGAAACAAGTTCAATATGGTGCAGACTGTTTTTGGACAAGGTGGCAAAAAGAATATATATTGACGCTTCAGGAACGTGTTAGATGGTCAACACCTCGGTGTAATTTATCAGTAAATGATATTGTGTTAGTTGTAGATGAAAACGCTCCTAGAAACCAGTGGTCCAATGGACGTATCACTGCGACTGTTAAAGATGCTAACGGTTTTGTTCGAAGTGCCACAGTTAAGACCCAAAATTCAGTAATGCGTAGACCTATAACGAAATTAGTATTAGTGATACCCTAAGTGTACACTGTGTATTATGCATGTTTCATTGTAATTTATTTGTTTTTTCATTCTTCCGTAACTTCTTTGTTAAAAAATGTGATTGTTACGGCATAATGCCGTTTTCCTTTCTTATTTAGTCCAAGTCTGTAATTTGAACGCAACGTAATCCAAATCTGAGTTTTACACTCAACCATTACTAACGAACGCCATTGTTATGCAGAAAAACGGCATGTGTATTGAAGCATGCATTCCTAACGCCTGTTAACCCCTCTCAAGTGGTAAGTTTACTTGAGAATTATGTTAAAGCCCCAATAACACTCTTGTTGTAACTGAAAAATATGTCCCAATCTTCATTCTGGTCAACAAATCGTATTATTTTAGAATATTCCAATTAAATGATGATATAAATTTCCTCTTAACACACCTAATTTAACAAACTGGAAAAATTCAACCAATTGATTTGAAAAGTCTAACGTAAACCTTTTCAAATGTGACTTGGATTTTAAAATATTTTCGAACCCTCTGGACAAATAAAATAGGTTGTAATTGATAATTTACACAACAGGTAGGACATTTAAACATCTACTACTTAGAATAAGGGTATTATTTATTTTCTGGAGCTACCAAGCCAGCAAGAATGTTATTGTCCCTTTAAAGTGTAAACAGATATCGCAGATCATTTCCATATTACTTTTATTCATTGTCAAGTCATAATTATGTCATATTTAACGATTTATTTTCCCCCACGCAAAACCGATATTGTTTGTGTCACGTGTGTACAATTCCTCGTCTGCCACACGTAACTTTGTATGTCTTTATAGGTGATGCATTGCATATTATTAGTGGTTTTAGTACCAACGGCACTCTCCAATACTCATTACTTATTAGTTATGTAGAACGTATACGTTACAGTGTTTATTGTAAATACATGCATGTGTATTTTTATCTTTTCAGTGAAACCGTTCATCGTTCGTTCGTCGTTCTTTCACCGCTCATTCATCTAACGTTCATGTTCAACGCTCGTTCATACAATACTGTTCCTGTAAAGTTGCATAGTATATAATCATCCAACGTACATGTATTTATTAACGTACCGTAATACCTACCTTCATTGTCGTTATGTTGAACGAGTTTATCAAACATGGGTACAGGGAATAAACGAATTAACAATCGATTTTTCTACTTCCTTTTTTATGTTAACGAACCGTCATTCCAGGAGCAGTGGGTATTTCAGCTGACCCACCTGAATGTCTAATACTGTGATGGCCCAATAAACGTTCACAACTGTGACAGCACCAGTGTCATTACAAATCGTTCTTAATAAATAAATAAAAAACAACAACACTAAAACAGACTATTACCTAATCTAGCCTGTTCAAACTGGATGTAGGTTTTTATTAGGTCGATGATAAGCAATCTGTTGATGCTTTGGGACACAATATAAACTTTAGTTTAAATAAAGTGAGAGTGATGAAACTTGGTGTATAGTTTCATTACATCAATACCTTGACTGAGGCCGATAATGGGCATTTTCTGTTCTGGGGGTAAGGAGAGCGATAAGCGATTTGATTGGTCGAGACTTTGGGACACAATAACTCTCCTAAGTTTCAAACTTTGTGTAGGTGTTTATAAGGTCGATGCCTTGATGCAGTTCAAAGATGGACATTTTGTTCTTACGGTAAGCACAGATAAACAATGTGATTGGTTGATGTTTTGTGACACGATAACTTTAGTTCTAATTAGGTGAGAGTGATAAAACTTGGTGTATAGTTTCATCACACCACTTGACAAAGTTCGATAATGAGCATTTTCTGCGGAGGGTAAGCAGAGTGATAAGCAATGTGATTAGTCGAGACTTTGTGACAGATAACTCCCCTAGAATTATCAAACTGGGTGTGGGTGGGTTTTTTTTTAGGTCCATACCTTGATGGCGTTCCAAGATTAGCAGTTTGAAAAGTGACCTGTTGAAAATCGCCAATTTCTCTGTAACCATTTTTTGATATCTATAATATGATCGTATGGGTTCATTTTACTAGTTGATTAGATTCAAATATATTACGCAATGTCTTTAGCTTAAAATACAGACACTGGCATGCACGTCCGATAAATTCTAAACAGAGGTGTTTATCGATATTGTAGCCCAAAATATTTAGCATTGTTAATGGGGTTATTTCTTTCTCTATTGTTGACGGTCGTTTTGGTGTTTATGTGACGTAAAAACCAAATAAAACAATTTTGACGTAATGAAAATATCCGTGACGTAATAAGATAACACTCTCTTCCGTTCTGTTAGACTGTTTTAAAGTGTTAGGTATGAAATAGTCCAGTCAATACATGGTTCGACATTAAACAAATTGCAATAAAAATAATTATTCGTTTTTTCTACACCCAACATATTCCCTAATAACATTTCAAAAGTATAGAAATATCTACTAAACGAAAATTCGAAAAATGTTATAAACTGATTCGAAAAAAAACATAACTCGAATTCTGACGCGAATGGGCCACCGTAGATGATACTAACGTCAACATGGCGGAATGACGTTCTGCAATGAAGAAGAATTTTTTTCTAATTATCGACTATAAGAGACATTAATCTTATTCAGGTAAGCTATACAGTGATTCATAAATCGGTCATATGCCATGTGCAATATATACATATAAGTATTAAAGAATATATATGCCGAGCAAGGCGCTGATGTAAACGTCGCCAATGGGAAGTAATTACCGCTCAAGTACGGCACACTTGGAATGGAAATTACGTAACTATAGGCTAGGTTTTTTGTATGATAAAAATATATGTAGGTTACTTATGGTGATACATGCATACTTTTTTTATTAAAGCGAATTAGGCCTTATTTGTGGATATTAAAAAGTCACGTGATCACGTTCAATTATTTATGTATGGAACCCCGATGTTGCCATAAAAAAACGACGACAGTTGTCAAAGAAAGCTACTTTAAATCTCACATTTTTCATATCAGAGATTAACGTAATTTGATCTGTTTAATGAACTTTACTTTTCAATTTCAGATATCAACATGGATCCATGTGTTCTATGAAGCAAGCCACTCAACATTGGATCTGCAACTGTTACTCTAAGAGCTGAAGGCAGTGCCAGTATAAACAGGGCAAGTGGTGAACGAGGTAATAACATCTACACAACGGAGGGGCAGTCTGTCCACCAGGAGTGTCGCCGCATTTATATTAACCCGAATAGTATTGCAGCAGACAAATGTAAGACCGAATTGAATGATACACCACGCCGCAAACGAGACCTGCGTTCATCAGAAGTAAAGTTCAATTTTCAAACAGACTGTATATTCTGTGGAAAATCTGGATCGTGGGATTGGAAAAAAAGTAAATTAGACATGATCCACGTTTGAACTGAGAATAAATTCCAGGACACTATAAGAAACATCTGCAGTAAAAGAAGCGATGAATGGTCTTTGAAAGTACTTTCTAGATTGGAATATGTAAGAGACTGCTGTGCTATGGATTCTGTGTATCACAATACATGCAGTGTTAATTTTAGAACGAATAAACAAATGCCTCTGTCATCTGCATCTAGCGAGCAACCAACACCAATGAAGATGCGACGTGTTGGTCGTCCAGAAGATTCATCCAGATATACAGCCTTCCTCCGTGTGGCGGAATACATAGAAGAAAATGACAATGAACAAATTACCGTGCTTGATCTTGTTCAAAAGATGCAACAATTCTTAAACGACGAAGACCCATATAGTGCTGAAGATTGCATCAATTGGACAAGCAATTATTCAAGCCACACGACCTCGGGTATTGATTGCGCCAATGCAAATTGGACTTGGTATACAGATGTATCAGCAGTTTGCTTCCAGATTTCTTAATGACTCATTACATCGTCATGGATACTGTTCCTCCTACTCAGAAGTTAAGAAATTCGAGTTAAATGCGGCAGCCTCCCAGGGTACAGACATACCTGGATTCATTCCTGGAAACTTAGTCCAGTTTGTTGCAGATAATGTGGACCACAACGTGAGGACACTTGATGGATTCAATACCTTCCATGGAATGGGAATCATAGCAACAATGACTCCAGGAACAAAGGAATTTAAATCTGTACCTCGCCACAACCCGTCTATGGAAAGTATAGCATCAATTGGTAGAATCGGTATACATTTCTACAGGTCAGAATGGAATGGTCTATCTGCCCTCACATATGAAGAGCTCCCAAGTCTGAAATGCGAGGATCATACAAATCAAATTGATCTGCTCTGGAAGATTTCATGGCCGTTTAAATCCCTACGACCTGGTTGGTCAGGATTTATGCAGTCTGTGCACTTCGGTACTCACCATGGACCATCAACCGTTACATTTTTACCAATGATTGACATGAGTTCAAGCGACATGTCATGCATATATTCAATGCTGAAGTTTGTTTGTGCTCAGGCAAGGAAGTACAACGTGACACCTGTAATCACCTTCGATCAGCCACTCTGGTGGAAGGCTCAAACCATCCAAGCAAGTGAACCTAGAGGAAGTGATCTACATTCAACTGTTCTTAGGCTTGGTGCATTCCATGCTCAGATGAGCTTTCTCTGATCTTTTGGGCACTTGATGGCAGGTTCTGGTGGAAGGCTCAAACCATCCAAGCAAGTGAACCTAGAGGAAGTGATCTACATTCAACTGTTCTTAGGCTTGGTGCATTCCATGCTCAGATGAGGTTTCTCTGATCTTTTGGGCACTTGATGGCAGGTTCTGGACTTCGTGAATTGTTGGAAATGGTGTATGCCCCCAACGCTGTGAGCCACATGATGACCTGGAAAGCTACTGCAAGAGCAATCCGGGCACATTTTCTTGTTGATGCAGCTCTCAATGCCATTATTGCTTCTAGGACATTTGGTCACCCTCTTCCTACTGATTCCCTAGATGTAACTGGTGATCCGGATAAACAGAAGCAGGCTGGTGTTCCAAAGCAAAGTAAAGAACCAATCTTCAATGAAGACCTAGTAAAGGCAGCTGCGATAATGGAGAGATTGCTTAATGGTCAACTGTCTGTTGAGGAGGTGTGTCAAGATGGTATCTTTAAAGGGATTGAAAGTAAATTAATTGAATATAGGAATTCTCTGAAAGACGGGAGGACGTGTGCACTATGGTTGCAATACATGAACATGGTTGATATTCTGAGGAGATTTATCAAAGCTGAAAGACTAGGAAACTGGCAACTGCATCTTCAGTCATTGTCAGACATGCTCCCCTACTTTTGTGCCTCTGGTCACACCCTGTATGCAAAATCGGCGAGACTGTATCTTCAGAGCATGCTGAAACTTGAAATTAATAACCCAGATATATACCAGACATTTTCATCGGGATATCATGCTGTTCGTCGAAGTGATCGATTTTGGGCGGGACTTCCAACTGACCTTGTCATTGAACAGGTACTCATGAGAAGCATGAAGACAAACGGTAGGCTCACCAGGGGAAAAGGGATGGGTGAGATACAACGATTGACCTGGCTCCTGTCTATGCCTTCATGTGCATCTGTGAACATTGCAATGCAAGAATTGACACAAGTTTCATTTACAACCAGTGAACAGCATAAAGACATGTCAAAATCTCGCCACGGACGTGACCAAAACGACCTTTGAGCAATTCTAAGATTCCTAGACGAGAAAAGTCCATTCATTGCTGACACATCCTTACGCAATATTGCAACTGGTGAAAATGCGGACGTTTCAGTAAATGTTGACCATGCTGTAGAACTTGGGCAAAAGGTTTTGAAAGCTATGACTGGCGCAAATGTCTTAAACTTCTCATTCAAAAATAAGGACCAGGTGGTTACCCTTGCTACAAAAGTTGGCATGAAAGTAGATGGAGACATGATTCAAGTTGACCCACAACTCCTGTTTCAGAGACTTATAGCAACTGCTCGAAATCTCAATGATGATCTGACCATAATCTTTAAGTATGAACTCTGTAGTATTCCACCTGCATTGTTTGATTCATGTGGTCTCCCCAGACAGCCAAACAAACCTGCATTGGCTGATGCACTTTGGGAAAGGCTGCAGAAACCAAATTATGATCCACCCGCACAAGATGCAGACAAACACTTCGTTCTTGACGGTGGAGCTCTTTTGCAACGTCTACCTTGGCCACGGGGTGCAACATACAATGCAATAACACAGCTGTATGCCAACTATGTTTCAACAAAGTTTGGGTCCGCCACTATTGTATTTGATGGTTATGATCATGGTCCATCAACCAAAGATGCAACTCATCGCAGAAGAAAAAGTACTGTTGGGAGTGTTGTTACTTTTACAGACAACATGGTGCTGTGTTCCCGAAAGGAAGATTTCCTTGCTAATGAGAATAACAAGCAACGCTTTATATACCTTCTTGTCGATGTTCTTGAAAGACAAGGATGTACAATTCACCATGCTGGGGATGCTGACTTGATGATTGTTCAAACGGCAGTGACATTAGCAGAAAAGAAAACAACTATCCTCGTCGGAGACGATACAGATTTACTTGTTCGTCTGTGTTATCATGCAAGCCTGGAGTCTTGTGATATTTTATTCGTGCCAGAACGAAAGGTTGGCGCCAAGAAAGAGAGAAGGATCTGGAACATCAAAGACGTCAAAAGAAAACTTAGACCAGAAATTTGCAAAAATATTCTTTTTGCACATGCTGTTCTTGGATGTGACACTTCATCCCGAGTTTTTGGTATTGGCATTGCAGAAACTGCAAACTGATACAGGTTTCCGAAGATGCGCATCAGCTTTCAGTGGCCGATCAACAAAGGCAGAAATCATTGCATCGGGAGAGAAAATAATGGTGTCACTCTACCGTGGCGAACCAGGCACTGGTCTTGACAGACTGCGTTATACGCGTTTCTGTGAGGTTTCCACCAGCAGTATCTTTGTGCAGCCCCAAGTCCTGCCTTCAACAGCAGCAGCAACCGAACAACACTCTCTACGAGTCCACTATCAAGTTCGAGACTGGATGGGAGACCGGCCAAAAGACATGCTACCACAAGACAACCAGCAAAGATGGCGGACTAAGACAGACGTGTCGAGGATCAGAGCTAATCTCCTTCAGTTTTACCAATGTTTTACTTTAGATGACCTATCAAGATTTTGTATCTAAACTGAGTATGTACTGAAGTAACTTTGAATGTGTTAACTGTGACTAAAATATGCAAAAGGATAGATATTTTGATAATAAATATAAAATCGTCTATAGTATTTAAGAATACAGTTCACCTGAGTCTGAGTTCAGTCCAGCACTATCACACAAGGTTAGTCTAGAGTACAAACTTTTAAACTACATCCAAATGCCGAAATCAAGACAGCCAAAACGAACCAGAAGAGAGATGACTTCAAATTCGAATCAAAATGATTCAAATAGTATCAATGATTTTCTGGATAATGTTTTAAAGGACGATGGATCGTTACGATCATTTATTGGGGAATTGTTCAAACGTGAAGTGATAATGACCCATATTGTACACTTAATTCAACCCAAATTAACCCAAGATCTAGTTAACCGCATCGACCTCTTAGAAAATAGGATTGATGAACTTGAACAATATTCTAGAAGAACATGCCTTAAATTCAGTGGTATTAGTGAGAGAGCTGGTGAAAATACCGATAAGCTCATACTTGATATCGTAAATAATCATGTTATAAATGATCGAGATGACCGCTTAACAATTAACCAAATAGGTCGTACACATAGAGTTGGATCTCGGAATAAAGATTACCATAGAGACATAATTGTCAGGTTTATCAGCTACAGGGATCGTGCTGCAGTATATGGAAATAAAAAAAGGCTAAAACAATTCAACATAACAAATAACACTAAAATCTTTATTAATGAAGCCTTGACAAATAGAAAATATCAGCTGTATAAGAAGACACGGGAACTTTTCAAACTGAAAAAAATAAAAAACTGCTGGACATATGACGGTCGAATATATGTCAGAAATCTAAGTGATGACAAAAGTATATTAATCAATTGTGAAGATGACATCAATCAGTTTTATGACACGCCGATTGCTGAACAGCAAATGAACACTGATCAGCCCGATCACCTGTCGTTGAACAGTGCTCCAGCCTTGTTAAACCAACAAACAGCCAGATCAAGTTCTTCTGTTCCCACAGCTCAACCCGTTAATATAGCTGAATTTAATCAGTCAAGCCCCTTGCTACGACAACAGTCTTTGTTAGATCTAGGTTTATTTACTTCCACACCCAATCCAAAACCGAATGAAAATGTTAAATAAGATTGATTATGAAACATCATACAAGTAAATACTTAAGATCAACACATTATGTGCGCAATTGAACTTACAAATGTATTTTAAATTACAGAAATGCAAACTGCTTAGATATTACCCCAACCTTTAGTCGTTTCTAACTTGATTACTATAAATAAAAAATATTGATTGACTTAGCAAAATGACATGGCAATTAATAAAGATTTAATAATTACTCAACATGAACGAAATGAAAATTACTATTATATCTTGATGAAAGTTCACTTATATAATTATTGAAGTTACCCCCCCCCCCCCCAACTATAAAAAAAAACACACAACAACCTTATTGTACTATTATCACGATAATATTGTAGTTATTGACACAATCTACTATAGGTATAGTGAATATCTTATTATGAACTTGAAACAATTAAATTATACATAAATACGGTACACAATAGTAATCTACAACAACGAAAAGTATACTCTAACATTGAAAATACTTGCGATTTTCATCGAATAGCCCACTTTCATCCAAGTGTCCTGATTACCGCAGTTGTATGTTCCATTTGATTGTATTGAAGAACTGTACCTACTTGCATATATGATTAGAGCCCCCCCCCCCCCTTACACATATTTTAATATTACTCTACTAGTTTAACTGTTGGAGAGGTAAACTCTTACCTCGTTATAATCATGAATTGGTTTATGATTGTGATTGTAAATACTGTTCTAATATTTTATATATTGTCTTGTAATATATTGTATATGTGTTTGTCACATTTTCGTTATTCCATTTATCTATCTTCTAGGAGTGTAAACTGTATTGTTTTCATATTTAAAATAATCATTTATATGAAGCCATATTCCATTATAGGTACGTACCCAAATATGTATAAATATATGTCTGATTGTTCCGGTTTTACTTGTAAACGTAAAATATTACTAAACGACAGCCGTGATTAAAACTAATGATTTTTGGCCTCTCAAACGGAACAATCAACATGCCTTATAATATGTAGTCTTACGTCCCCTCATATGTTATGGTATAGTTACTTATCTACTGCTGGTAATTAAAACGTTGCTACTTGTCGGTTGCATAGAACAAAACCCTGGTCCATTTAATGCATTAAGTACATGTAATATTTCCATTGTCCACAATAATGTGTGTAGTTTATTGCCAAAATTAGATATAATTGAAGCTGAATTCTCCGATCATGATATAATATGTATTACTGAATCCCACCTAGACAACACTATTAAAGATTCAGAGATTTTACTGCCCGGTTATAGAAGTCCTATTAGATTAGATAGAAACAGGCATGGGGGTGGGGTTGTCGTTTATATAAAAAATAATTTACACTATCAGATTAGGCATGATCTCATAAACCCCAATATTGAATTAATTTTTATAGACTTATTTACTGATTATACCAAATTCTTACTCGGGGTACTATATAGACCCCCAAATACAAGGGTTGCCTTTTGGGATATTTTTTACGATACATTATCTAATGCATTAGATAGTGATTCCTTTTTTATCCTAACAGGGGATTTTAATATCAATATTTTAAGTAAATCAAGTAATTGTGCTAAATTTGAAAAACTATTACAAAGATTAAATCTTGAAAATCTTATAAAAGAACCGACTAATTTCACAACGCTACCAGGTTCATGTATTGATCTTTTTATAACTAATAGGAAATCACTTATATCGGATACTCATGTTAATGCCCCTATATGTAGTACACATTCACCAATAATCTTATCTTTAAATATAAAAACATACAAACAATTAACATACAAGAGAACTGTTAGAAATTATAAACTTGCTGATTATGAAGGCTTAAATAATGAATTAATGACTGTTGATTGGTCAAAAAATGTTTTTAAAAATGATGATATTAACAAAATTTATGAAAGTTTTTTAGATGTTTTAAATAAAACATTAATACAATATATCCCAACAAAAGTAGTAACTATAAGACCTAATGATAAGCCATTTATGAATAACGCCATACGCATAAAAATTCGAAAACGAAATAGAGCACACAAACGCGCCAAAAAAACAAATAGTCCTAATCATTGGCTATTGTTTAGAAAAGTAAGAAATGAAGTAATAACATTAATTAGAGAAGCTAAAAGTAATTTTAAAGACAAATTAGAACAACAAATAAATATTAAAAACTTGCCTCCAAATAAATGGTGGAAAATAGCTAAAACTATTACAAATTTTGATCATAAAAATGTAACCACCTCCCCATTATTATTTGAAAACTGCGTTTACACACACCCACTTGATAAGGCTAATATCCTAAACACTTATTTTGCCTCGATTTCAAAATTAAATAATGTACCTGACCTTCCATACTTTGCTGCTCGCAGTAACAACGAACTACCGAATTTTATTGTAAGTGAGCAAGAAGTGAAAGACCAATTACTAATTCTTAACTGTTCAAAACCTTCTGGTCCCGATAATATTAGTCCAGCTGTACTGAAAAACATAACTCCGTCAATCACAAGCCCTCTTACAAAATTTTTTAACCTTTCATTAGAACTCCAATTATTACCTGATATTTGGAAGACTTCACATATCATTGCAGCCTATAAAGGAAAGGGTGATCCGCACTCCCCTGACAACTATAGACCGATTTCATTAACATGCTCATTATGTAAAATACTAGAAAAAATATTATTTAAAAACCTTTATAATTTCATAAAAGAAAATAACCTTTTATATAAATATCAGTCTGGTTTTCAACCTAACGATTCTACAGTAAACCAACTCTTAGAAATTTATGATGTTATAATAAGTAATCTTGATAAAGGAAAGCAAATTCGATTTATATTTTGTGATGTATCAAAAGCATTTGATAAAGTTTGGCATATAGGTTTATTGGCTAAATTAAAACAATATGGAATTAATAAAACATTATGTAAATGGATTGAACACTATTTAAGTAATAGAAAACAATGTGTAGTTTTAGAAGGTTTCAAATCAAGTTATTTGCATACCGATTCTGGCGTCCCCCAAGGAAGTGTGCTGAGTCCTTTCCTATTTCTAATTTATCTAAATGATATTTCCGATAACATTACTAACAACATACGACTATTCGCCGATGATACTTCACTTTTTACAATTATTCATAATGATCCTCTAAGTAGCGCGAACTCTATAACTGAAGATTTGAATATTATATCATCGTGGGCCAAGCAATGGTGTGTAACTTTTAACCCAAATAAAACAAAAAATATTATTTTTACTAGGAAAACTACCATCCACCCAGACGTTTTTTTTGAAAATACAAAAGTTGAAAACGTAACTACTCATCGTCATTTGGGACTAACATTTCAGTCCAATGCATTATGGTCAAAACATATTTCAAATATATACCAGAAAGCTTGTGGTCGACTAAATATTTTGCGTATACTAAAATATAAAATTAACAGAATTTCACTTAATAAAATATATCTTGCCTTTATACGCCCGATTTTAGAATATGCCGATATTGTTTGGGATAACTGTTCAAAGAAGGATTCTGATCTATTGGAGAGTGTTCAAATTGAAGCAGGTAGAATAATAACTGGCCTTAGAAGAAACTCATCTAAAAACAATTTATATAAAGAGCTTGGTTGGGAATCACTATCTATCCGCAGAATAAAACACAAATTAATTTATTTATATAAAATAAAGAATAACCTAAGTCCCACTTATCTGTCAGAAGTCCTTAAAGAATTTGAACCGTCATTACCAAATTATAACCTTCGTAGTGAAAATCTGAATTTCAACAATCCGCTTTGTAAAACCAGTTCATATTCAAATAGTTTCTTTCCCTGCACAATTAAACTTTGGAACAACTTACCTAAAAATATTAAAACCTCACAATCGTTAAGTACATTTAAGTTGGGTCTATCACGTGTGTATCCTCTAATTAGACCACCACAATATTATAATACTGGAAATAGGAAAGAGAATATTATCCATTGCCAATTAAGGAATAAAGCTAGTAATTTAAACAATCACCTATTCTACCATTTTATTAGCGTAACAAAAGAGTGCCCTAGGTGTTATTCTGCTGATGAAGATAATTACCATTATTTTTTCATATGTCCAGCATACTCTGCCCCAAGAACTATTCTTAAAAATAACCTACACCATCTTGAACAAAATGTTACAATTGACCTGATCTTATATGGTAACCCCGCTCTTTCAGATAATACCAACTCTAACATTTTCGAAATAGTTCAAAAATACATAAAAGACAGCAAGAGATTTTAATACTTTAACATTTCAACTTTAAAATTACACTCCAAGAAATGTATATATGTTTATAACTCACTGTCTGTACATATGTCCACATTGTATTTTAAACATTAGATTTAACTATTTTATATGTCCACATTGTATTGTAAACATAAGACTTAACTATTTTATTTGTATGGAGAGAACTTAAATAGGCATTTGCCTGTTGTTCAATCCAATTCAGCTTATTGAATAAAATATTGTTTAAACTAAGACTGGGGATGGGAATTACGTCATGATCGTCTGTATCCCGTATATACGCTTTTACCACCGGCACCAGCTGACTTGCTTCGAGTTGTTCACTGCAATTGTAAAACTGAATGTGTTTCCTCGAGATGCAGTTGTAAGAAGCTTGGACTTGAATATTCACCTGGCTGTGGGCATTGCCGAGGAGTCAGTTGTACGAACTCAATGCCGATTTTGAAGCTGATAATACGGATGTCCAGTAGAATTAGTTAAAAAGAACTGGTCCGCAGTCAATGTTCGCTCTGTTGGCAATATTGATAAGTGTTTTGAAATACGGCTACGTTCATGGGGCGTGAATATTAGCTTTTTATTCGCTTGCGATAAAATTCTGAAACAACTTTGGAATTATTTTTAAAAAAGTAAATGAAACATTTTAAAGCAGATTTGAAGCAAACATAATCATATCGTAACATAGTTACTGTAAAACCAAGCATAAAATGTGTAAAAAGTGAAAGTTCAGCTCAGACCAGTTACGGTGCTTGAGCAAAGCTCTTTTCCGGTAACACAGGAGCGTAAGCAAAATGTCACCCACAGACTGTTGATTAAAACAAATTTCAGACCGGAACCGGATACACTGGGCAAAATTGGCAATGCGCATGTCTCACAATGCGCATGTCAGCGCATGTCAACTTACCAAATCTCGCCCAAGCGAGATTTCGCGTTTCTAAGAAATATTTCTATGACGCGTCGAATGAATGACGTCACATATTTTTGACGTCAATGAAAATTCTCACACTTTTTTGTTCTTTTTTCAACTGGGGAAACTTTATGATGAAGGTTTCAGATTTGACAACAATCACACCAGCTTCGCTCTACTCAGGCAAGGCCTGTTACATATTAGATTTATTTCACGATTTGATCTCTGGCTTTAAACAGTTAAAAGTAAACTAAATAGTTATAGTGATGTTGTCATATCATATGGAGCGAAAGAAACCCTTTGTGTCCTCGATGTAAAACATGGGGCAAAGAACGAGTAAACGATCTTCGTACATGTCGGAAGAAGGCCGCCATTTTGAATTGTGGCCGCCATCTTGAATTGTGTCCGCCATCTTGAACTGTGTCCGCCATCTTGAATTGTGTCCGCTATCTTGAATATTGTTAAAAGAATATTCGGAATTAGTCATTCATCGGTTTAATAGCGCTATAGCCAGTTAATGTCTAAATGTTAGATGCATGTTTATTTATCTCTGGCTTTGAACAGTTAAAAGTAACCTAAATAGTTATAGTGGTGTTGTTATATCATATTGAGTAAAAGATCGTATCATTAACAGTATTCAAAGAAACCCTTTGTGTCATCGATGTAGAAGTTTGCGTATGTGAAATACTATCTATCATTGTTATGGGGCAAAGAACAAGTAAACGATCCTCTTGTCGGAAGAAGACCGCCATCTTGAATTATGTCCGCCATCTTGAATTATGTCGGCCATCTTGAATTTTGTTAAAAGAATACTCGGAATTGGTCATTCATCGGTTTAATAGCGCTATAGCCAGTTAAGATGTCTACGTGTCAGATGCATGTTTATTTAATGTGAATTTGATGAAATACAACTGTGACAAACCAATAAAAACAAGCCAAGACATACCCCACTTGGTACCTCCAATTTTCACTTTTTCGTTATCTATACTTTTCTATACTTTTGATATATTCAACTGTATACCTTTATCTGTCAAAATCAGTTGGGGTTACCTTTATTGCAATTTGTTTAAGGTTACTCAGTATCTGTGCTATACTGACTGGACTAAAATCCTTGCAAGAAAATAGTCGATTTGCCAATTTGCATGGATATACGCGACTTTTTTTCTTTTACGTAAGCGGCGAACCGGAAGTGACTCTGTTGACCGGACAGACGAATAACATTCATTGTTCTATGGTTCCAGAATAGTTTTTAATATTTCATCGTATTTTTCATATGTTTCTATAACTTTTTCATAATGCCCGTTAAACACTGCTGTTATGGAAACTGTAATAGCGATTCCAGGTATTTACATGTGCGAAATGACACGACTGGTGTGTTTTTTATTCCATTTCCAAAGCCGAAAACGCAGCGTGATAAATGTGAACGATGGTTACGTTTGTGTGGAAGAAAATATTTTGGACTTATAATAATAATAATAATAATAATAATAGTTTATTCACAACTACATGATAACATACATGAGTATGGAATGTAAAGGTATAATGCATAATACATAATGATATATAATAATTGTTCGTGCACATAACATGATAACAAACATAGCAATAAATCTTATATATATTTTACTTGAGCATTATAGAGATAACAAATACATGGGCTATTTAATTATATTTTAAAACCTCTTTTCTTAAATAGTTTTAAAATGTATTTGCCATTCAAAGTTATTTTGGTATAATCATTATTTTGTAATATCATTTTAATTTTAGTAGCATCAGAATAATTTGTTTTAAAACAGTCTAAATTGTATTGCTCTCTTATATCTTTATAGAAAGGGCAATATAATAACATATGTGATTCATCCTCCACTTGATTCAAATTGCAATTTTTACAAATTCTTAAATGACGGGGTAAAAAAGGTTTTGCATATCTTCCTGTTTCAATTTCCAGTTTATGTGCACTTAGTCTTAACTTGCTAAGTGCAGTTCTCTCTTCTTTATTTAAGATACATAAATATTTTTCCAGCTCATAATTATCTTTTAATAAGTAGTAAAAATCGTGTTTCGTGTTAGTTCTCATGTTGCAATTTAAATGTTGGACTGACCTGCTTTTGTCAGTACATCTCCATGATTGGATGTACATATCATGCAATCTTGTTTTAAACAAATCTAAAAAGTAAGTAATACTAAAACTTTCATCTTTTCTACAAGTAAAAATTTCACCCATTCCGGCTTCAGACAATATTATTTCAACTTGACTTAACCATTTACTATTATTATTACTACCCATGTCTTTAATGGCAGCTGTAAGGAGAGGGTTAGAATTTTTAGTAGATGACTCAAGCCAGGTTTTGACCATTCGATACTTTACATCTATAAATAAGGGAAATCTTCCTAGTTCAGCAAGAACAACAGAGTTAGTAGCTTTCTTATGAATGTTTAAAATATGTTTACATAAGTTCAAATGCAATTTTTCGATTTTTAATGTATTTTTATCATTAGATGTTACAAGGTCACCCCATGCATCGCAAGCATACAGTATGATAGGTTTAACTAAAGAGTCAAATAATTTAAATAAAATGTGTGGTGAGACACTAATACATGACAAGGCTTTAACAATCTTAAAGTAAGCTTTTAATGCTTTATCAATCAAGTGATCAACGCCTTTAGAAAAGGAGCCTGTTGATTGAATTATAATTCCTAAATATTTATATTCATTTACAATTTGAAGTGGTTTGTTATCAATATAAAACTGTTTAAAAAACTTTTTTCCGGTTTTATTAAACACCATAACCTTTGTCTTTTCTACATTTACTTTTAATCTCCACTGTCTACAAAAAGAATAAACTTTGTTTAAAGAAGACTGTAAACCATCTTCAGTTAGTGACATAATTATGATATCATCAGCATATAACAATGCTGGTATTGCTTTATTTTCTAAATATGGGAGATTAGGCGAGTCCATTAGAGTGTCTGGTAACTTATCAATAAACATGTTGAATAAAAGCGGACTTAAATTATTGCCTTGCATTACACCTAGTTCATTTTTAAATTCGTTACTTAAATAGTTTCCAACTTTAACTTGAAGATTACTGTTGTCAAACATACTTTTTATACAGTTATATATTGGACCAGATACGCCTAGAGACTGAAGTTTGTGGAACATGCCATCCCTCCACACTCGATCGAACGCTTTATTAAAGTCGATAAAGCATGTATATAAATATTTATTACGCTTGAGACATTTGTCAATTAGGGATCTAAGAATCAGAATGTTATCGGAAGTTTTGTAGTTTTTTCGAAAGCCACATTGAAGTTCTGATGGTACATTTAATGATTGAAAATATTTTGTTAGCCTTTCGGTGAGGATACTAACAAAAATTTTACCAATGCTACTTGTTATTGTTAGTCCTCTAAAGTCATTTACAGAGTTAGGTGACTTTATCTTGGGTATAGGGACAATAAATCCATCAACCCATCTTTTAGGAAAATGGCCAAATTTGAAACAATGGTTAAATATATTTATTAAAACAGGGGTTATTTGAACTTTTAGGGTTTTTAAAATCTCATTGCTAATCCCATCTAGTCCTTCGCTTTTTCCTGATTTTAATTTAGATATTTTAGAGTAAATCTCTTCAGATGTTATAGGATTACTTAAATATATATTAGTAGGAATGTTATTTTCAAGAGATGTTAAGTTTTGTTTGATATTATGTAGAAAACTAGAATCAAAAGAATCGTTATCTGCATCCTGCTTACCCAGTGTCTCAAAATGTGTCTTGAAAGCATGGGTGTCAAACATGGAGCTATCTTCTTTTTTGTCCTTCGAAAGTTCTTCTAGCTTCCGAATAATGGTCCAAAATTCTTTAGGATTTGTTTCATTTAGCTCTTCTATTTTTCGAATTAGATTTTGTTTATATGCATGTTTTTCATCTTTAAGCATTTTTACATATTGTCTTTTTAATTTATAATAGGTATGACGTACACTCGGATCATTATGATATTTTTGAAAAATAGAACAATATTGATGTAAGCGCCTTCTTAGTTGTACACAACTAGTTTGAAACCATGGTTTACAGCGTTTGTGTCTTTTCCTTATAATTCTAGGTTTTAATGATTGTTTACAACTACTTTTAATCGCGTGTTCCAGTTCCAAAATTTTATCGCTTATGTCATTAGTATCATTAAGATTTTGTGTACAATCAATTGTACCAATTTTTGCAAAATATTCTTTAATTTTGTCTTGTGCATTATTATCCCAAATAAAACTTGTGGGATTAAAAGGCTTATAAGTTTGCTTTATTTTCTTATGATCAGTAGTAACTTTTACATCAAGTATAAACCATATCTGGCAGTGATCTGAATATGCAGAAAGGCTTGAAATTTTAAAAGTTGATAGAGTTTTAACAGCTTGTCAGAAACAATAGAGTAATCAACAACAGATTTTTCATTGTAGTGATAAGAAGTAAACTCTCCGAAAGAGTCACCACAAGTTCTACCATTTAAAATTCTTAAAGAGGCCTGTTTACAAATGTCCAGTAATTTTCTTCCTTGAGAGTCAACCTTAATTTTATCTTTACTAAACCTGGGACGACATGAGTCAACGCTATAATTATCATACATGGGTATATGTGAGGAGTTACTATCGTTTTCTATGAAATCCGCATTTTCCCCTGTTCTACCATTAAAATCTCCACTAAGTATAATGTCACAGTTAGGGTTTAAGTATGTAATTTCATTTCTAAGTATTTCAATAGTATCATATTGACTACCTTCCTCATACAAGGAAGATGAGATTGACAAACAATAAACAAAAGACAGGAAAATATCGTTGTCTAGTTTGAAAAAATCTTTTTTTAACTTAAGCCAAATGATATCCTCACTTTTTGATTTTACATGTTCAATGCCTTTAGATAAACCATTTTTGTAATATACAATTAAACCTCCTCGTCGGTTTTTCTTTCTAAATGAATGAATATGTTGATAATTTTTAACACTTAACCTACTATCTATGTTTGTCCATGTTTCCATAAGACATATTATATCAAATTTTAAGATATAATTATTAATAAACTCTTTATCATCTATTTTACTTAGTCCAGATGAATCATTTAGTCCATGGATATTCCATGTAGATATTTTAATATTAGTTAATATCATTAAACAGGTGAGATAGAAGATGGATAATTGGAGCCTACAAACATCATTTATGATAGAGGTCATTTGGACCTTGAGACTTCATTAAGAATAATCTTCAATCACTGACACAAGTCAAACATACAAAAGAAACAATTAACATAATAACATAAGTTTTAACAAGTAATACTTCGAAAAGTTATAGCAATAAATCAAGGTTTACAAACACTTGTAGTAAAAACAATAACTAATGGACGGAGTGTTTAGTGTTATACACATTTGGCACATTGCTAGGTGTAAATAGTCTTTTAAATCTAATCTGTATGGTCAGGACAGTGCACACAAGGAACTGACCTTAAACCGTAACAGGTATGCGGACATTTATTATACTATATACTACTATCTAAACTATACTCTAACTCTACCGCACTATAACTAATTTTAAAAGTAAACTAATTGGCTTGTTAATACATTAATAAATCATAATTAAGCCTGGGATTAACATAATAACATTTGTTGACTAACATATCCATGTATATACATTTTATTTTAACAAACATATTAACTATGAAGTTTAAATGTAAGGTTGACCTCCTGATGATGGCATGAAAACATCATTCAAAACAGATTGAAGTGATGAAATTTGATGGAATAGGGGTTGTAACTTACTTAAGAGGTTAGAGTCAGACGTGTTGTTATTTATGGTGTCATTTCGTCTATGATACCTTTGTGGACTTTGAAATGCTTGTGTAATTGGCTTTGATGCTTGGTTAGAAATAAATTTATGACTTGGTTCAGATTGCTGGGTTGGATTGGGTCTGGCAATGCCTAGTAAAGATTTAATGAACTTTGCTAAACGTGCAAGTCCTGCATTATTAAGATGAAGTGCATCATAAAAAAATTCTTTAGAAGGATAATTATTCCAATTACAAACAACTGGTGTTAATGAAACAAAATTCACATTGTCAAGTTCGGCACATAAGGCCTGAATCATATCGTTAGTTTGACAAACATTATTGTTTATATCTGCATAGTCAAGTCTTGGAAGCAGCCCACAAACATGAATTACTGCATTCGGAAATTTTACACGAGCTAGGGATATTAGTTCTGTATACCTGGATTTAAATGTCAATAAGGTAGGCTGTCTCTCCAAGTCACCTGCACCTGTGATAATCACTAATTGTTCACATAAGTTGTTTTCACTGGTGTCTTTTAAATATTCTGTTAAGCCATAAATACCATTAGGCACAAAGTGTGTCCAAGTTTTGTTTCTATAATCCAATCGACGGCCATTTATTCGTGTTCAAAACATTTTGTTAGTAAAGACGGGCCAAATGAAGCTTTTCCCGACCCTATTCCAGCTACTGCTACAGATTTTGATTTAAAATTCATAAAAAAAAACAAGAGAAAAGCTCCAATGCAACGAACCACCAGAGATAATATAATTAATAATAGTAATAGGCCTAATAAAGTTTTTAAAGAAGAGCCATCAGTTTTTTCAGGTCAAATAATTTTGGAAGAACATAATTATTTTTTAAATGCTAGTTGCAAGCATATTGTCATTGATGATACATGTTCAAGTTTTGATATAGGCCTAGGCCTAGATGAAGATTTTGATGCTCGGCCAGATGTTAGGCCTAATGATGATTTTGATGCTCAGCCAGATGTTAGTGATGATTTTGATTCGTATTTGAACTTAAATTTTAATGTTATTACCGTGGACAATGCGTGTAAAATTGATAAAAAAGAAAGTAGGAGCGAGAAGAGAGAAATTGGCGTACAGACTGATATTGTGTTTGATGATCTGAAGCATTATTCTACTACTGATTTAAAGGACCAACAGCAAATGAAGAGGAATTTATTTTTGAGTAATGTTATGAAAGATGATGATAGCTGTAAATTCTATACAGGTGAGTCACATATAGGCCTACGCTACATGTTACATTATTACATGATTACTATTAATACTATTCTTTTTTTGTAAGGTAGTTTTGACCGCCCCACCACCCCCATTCGGTACTCAAATAAGGCACTGATATGTGACAGTCAGATACATAACTAATTGTAGCCTTATCTCAAATGATTTTTTCTTATGGACAGGCACTACTATCGTTACTGAACTAATAGACGACATATATAAGTAACTTTTTACATGACATAGTAAAAATATTAGTAGAAAAAGTTAAAAAAAAAATAATAATATATATTTCCCGGACATAATGACAGGCACCATAATGACATTTTCTGTGACAGGTGCCTTTTTGATAGGCTTGCTTATGGTACATAAGCTTATAGACAAATATTTATTATCAGATTGACTATTTATACTATCTTTATTTTATTTCAGGACTGTCTATATCCATTTTCACCCTTTTATTGACATGGCTTAATGGAAAAGCAGCTAAACTGAATTATTGGAGGGGACAAGGCACCTCAGAAGCAAAGAATGTAAGTCAATATTTAGGTATGAATATTATGAAAGCAAAAAATATGTGGACGTGTAATTTTGTATTTTTTTGTATGCCAAGGATGCCTTGAACCATTGAGAAAGTACAATGTAAAGTCCAATCGTACTATAATGCATTGTTGATGTAAGTGAGACAAATATGGAATTTCCACAAATTCTATTTATAACTTTCCATGTTATTGCCTTTTAAAATGCCATTGTTGTACGATAGATGCAAATGTACCATCCCTTATCCACGCACACACTTTTTTAAGCTTATGCCTTGTGCACCCTTGAGTAAAGAATAATTTCTGATTACCAAGTTTATTTGCGTCATACAATTTGCAAGTTCTTATTGATATTAAGCAGTCAATAAATACACTTAAAGGTTGCAAGTATAAAGTTTATGTTACGAAATCTATCAGTCTTTCGATACGATACGTCCAGGGAGAAAAAGCCTGTAGTTGCAATGTTTCATTGCATGGCAGTCTATCATTTTCTTGGTTTATAATAATTTAAATTGATATTTTTGTATTTAAAACATTACTAATAGTATTAGCTACATGTTCCATAACTATTTTAGATTGCCTAATCCATGTATTTCAGAATCAAAGACCTGGTCCTAAAAGAAAACTCTTTATAAAGGAAGAGCTGATCTTGACACTTGTGCGACTCAGACGTGGTTTTGATGTGGAAGTTATTGGTCATTTATTTGGATTACACCCATCCAGCATCAGTCGTATTTTTACTACATGGATTATTTTTTTTTTTTGTGTTTGGAACTTAGTTTTTTAATTTCCTGGCCAACAAAAGAACAAGTGAGGGCAAATCTACCTAATCAATTCAAATATTTTCCAAAAACAAGAGTAATTATAGACTGTACAGAATTTTTTGTTCAAAAGCCAAGTCAACCCGCATATCAACGTTTAACTTGGTCCCAGTATAAACATCACAATACTTTCAAGGCTTTGGTAGGAATAACACCAACTGGATCATTCAGTTTTATTTCAAATTTATATTCTGGGAATATTTCTGATAAGCGTATTGTTGAAAAAATTGGATTTTTAGATAAAATTGAATATGGAGATGATGTAATGGCAGATCGTGGGTTTTTAATTCGAGATTTATAAGCCACTCGATATGCAACTCTTAATATTCCTCCCTTTTCTATGGGGAAACAGCTTAGCAGTAAGGCAGTGACCAAGACTCGAAGAATTGCAAGTGCTAGAATTCATGTAGAAAGGGCTATTGGTCGATTAAAAAATTATAAAATATTTCAAGGGATTGTTCCATTGAAATTGCATCCTTTAGTTGACCAGATGATTTTAGTTTGCGCTGCTTTGTGCAATTTGGATTTAAGACTTGTGAAGTAATTTCTATACAGTATTATTCAAAATTAATAACATTAATTTTCTTAGTGAGATAATGCTTCATTAACACTAACTGGTTGTTTTGACAAAAATTCAAATGATAATATTAAATATAAACATTATCGTGAAAAAAAAGTGTTGTTGTTTCCTTGATCAATTTCATGCAAGACACAAACATGTAAATGTATGTATACAATGTTCCAGATAAATGTATGAAATTTAAATTACCTTTAACAGAGTTATTTGGAACATAGTGTGGATTACAAGGGTAGAGACTGAACTAACATATGAATATTTACAAATATGGCTGCAGGACCCTTGGTACAACATATTTTATATGAAAGAGAGAAAGTTTTTCAGCCATGTCTGAAAAATATTTGGGATCAAAAATCATTCTGGAAACATGAATACCAAGAGAGGTGTATTCACCAAGTCACATTCCCGATAGCCGTACAGCCCAAGTTGGCCTTGCATTTGGGCATAATATGGACATTCTGCCGTCACCATCCAATGACCTGTTGACCTGTCAAGGACACATTTCTTTTCAATGGCGACATCTTTTGGATTTTGATTTCTTTTAGAAAATGGGCATTTAATTTCAATACTCCAATCATTATGTGCGGGTTAACATTTACATGAACACGTTCCATCAATGCTACATCCTAAGCAAGGATATACCTGACTTAACAAAAGACCCTTTTCAATTATTTTAAAGTTTTTATGGCAGTGTTTTTGGAGACGATTGTACATTGTTCTAGCTATACTTTCTTTCCTTCTTCCCCACTTTAATGGAGGGGGCAAAAAGTTTTCATTTAGTCTGTTTTCTCCAAGAATAGAAGAAATAAAGGTCTCAGAAGGCTCACGTCCCTTATCAATATATTTAGCAGCTTGTTCAAAATTAGAAGCTGTTAATAAATTTGTTCTCATTTTAAACCAAAGTTCATTAGATGCTTGTCCAATAGTCCTAGTTTTAATATCATGTACAACAGTGGATGTAAAATTAAGACATTTAAAAAAAAGATTGACACATTTCATTGAAATGTAATTGAACATAAATAAAGTTAAATAATTTTATTTTTGATTAAACAGAAATTAATCTACCTTGTTAACGTTATGAATTTTTTGTGTGGTATATGCAGTTCAAATAATTAATCACTCGGCCTTAGTTTGGGGATTACTGTCATTTTTGGAGGGGTACATGATGACTAACCTACTCAATTGCAGGGGTAAATCGAGTAAAAAATTTATTAGCATCAAAATTACAAACATCTTTTAATCTCAGTCCAAATTCTCTTTTTTGTTCCTCTGTTGTCTCAGTACGCTGTGATTCTGTTCTGGGATCATATAAGTCGCTAAAGGGTTTGTTGGGTGGCAAAACAAAATCTCTTGAGTTATACCTTGCAGCAACAATGTTCATACTTCTGATGTCAATGGCTTTATCAGATTGTCGAGACTTTCTCTTCCATACATTTTCAATTCCTGTGCAGGATTTTACTTCGAAGGCTTCTAGTTCGTAAAGGGAAGCAGCTAAATGACGACAAGCACCATCAGCCCTGTAACATTAAAACAGCGAGGAGATTATAAATCAATGTGAATTCTAGAATTTCAATTAGTGCATATTCAAAAAAGTTATTGGTAAGCTTACTTGTGGCAGTAGCCTGACAATATCAGTACCATAATGAAACAGGTGTCTTCTATCTAAATTTGTTGCTTAGGTCTCTGTATATGCTTACCACGTGAGACAGGCTTTACAGTATGGAAACACTTACCCTCCTTTACATTCACAGTAGCCAGTAATCACAGATCCATCCTTTTTGTCAACAACAAGCCATAGCTCATAATACTCTTTCTGCAAATAGGTTTTATCTCTCTGGGTTGGTTTAACTTTAGCTTTAAAAATACAGCTCTTTGACTCTTCATGGATTTCATTAAACAAAAGACTAATAACATGCCCATCCGAAAATAATCTATAGTCTTCAAATGACTTATAGCCCTTTAACTTTTTGCCGTCATACTCAGACTTGCTAAATATTAAGTAGTTAAAAATGTCAATTAAACCAAATTCGGGAATACTACTGAAGTCTTCTGTATAACCATTTAATTTCAGTGGATCAGAAGTTATATAGCTAGAAAGATTAGCTTGTTGTAACTTATTTTTTATAACGTCTGTTGTGGAATCGGACGAAAGATCAGGGTCAGTAGGTAACTGGAGTTTATCGGCTGCAACGGCAATATCAATTAAAGCTGGCTTATTATATCCACTGACTGTTAATTCCCCTCTTGCGCAAATAAGTCTGTGGTTCAGGTAAATTAAAATTAACGAAGCGATGGCTCATGATGTTTTATAAAGGTAGATGACATAATGTAAACAAACGCGTAGCTAATGACGCCATTTCTGCTGACGATGTCCGGTATAGCTCTCAGCGCAAGGGGAGATAACTCAGAACGCCCACGCGTGACCTAATAGGCAAATGGCTTATTAAGGCATATTTGCGGAAAAATTCTCACATACAAATGTAAACAAGCCAACGTGTTCCGTCTCGTAAAAGGTATTCCCTGGTCTATTTATGGCTATTGACCCCTGGCCTAATGCCGTTGATTGCTTTTATGGTTTCTGATTGGCTTAAAATATGATTTCTTCATAGGCGTAATTCGAGTGTTGGTCTGATTGTTCAAAACATCGCAATAGAAATGTGTACTACAGTGACGACTTACTTGTTTACTTGTGCAGCAAAGCGTCTGATTTTCGCCTGGAATTTGCGGAGACAAAATGAAACGATTTTCGTGGCTAAATCACAGACTATATGGAGGATCACTTTCTCAGGACTGAAAAGGTATTATTTTAGTTTTAAACAGTTATTTGCTATCGGATAATTTACTGTCTAGTACTTTTTTCAAGATCGCAAACGATTCGACTGTAACATTAATTAGATTATTATTCCTCAATAAAAACATGCATTATATATTATCTAAATCTGCATATTGGTGGTCTTTCTTTGGGCCTTAAATGTTATGTGAATTCATAACCTCTCGATGCCATTGGATGACTTCAATTTTAAGTACTGTACATTAGAATAGTTCTGCCATTAAATGATTAATTTCATAAAGAGGCCAAGACACAAATGACCAGTATGGTTGTTGCGATCAATGCACACATCTTGTCAGAACTAAAACGATTGACTTTAAAGTTAAAGATATTTATTTACATTACAACTTACAAGCCCATAATCAACTATGGGGGTCAACTTCTGTGACTTCGATTTCCTGGTTCCTTCCACTGCTAAAGACCATACGCGCAAGCGAATTATTGAAAAAAAATTAAACCATGTTGTTAGTCCCCGAAGTGACCTAATTTGTGTCAAGTGGACATTAAACTCAATTTCTCTCTCTCTCTCTCTCTATAATCAACTCTATACCACAAGATTTAAAATAAATAATCATAGTCATGACTTAAAGAGTTGGTTGTCGAGTTCCATTTCTACGATTTAACGATCTGCACTGCATTTTCAAACAGTCATAACTTTGCCCAGAAAAAAAGTAATTTGAAATAAATTTCCAATATTTCTTTTTTTTAAGCAAGATCTAAATCTTACATAATACATCATTAAGTTAAATGTCATTCGGATAATAATTTATTGTATTTACTGTAATTTCAGGTATCCTGTATTTCAAAGGCTGAAATCTATGAAACTGAGCAGCAAACCAAATACCAAAGTGCATGTGACAGGTGGACAATAGAAAGATGTAAACGAATTACATCTTCTAATTTTGGAAATATATGAAAGGCCACTATAAAGAGAGACATTGATATGCTACTGAGGGGTCTATTACAGCCAGTAAATCTTAAAACTAAACAAACTATGTATTGGAGCCAATATGAAAGTGTGGCAGTGGAGAGTTTTGAATCATTAACAAACACAACAACTAAGAGTTGTGGACTTTTTGTTAGTGAGACACACCCTATGCTTGCTGCCTCACCAGATAGAGTCATTGACGGCGAAACTCTGGGAGAGTTTAAGTGCCCGTATTCAGCACGAAATCAAATAATTTCTGAACTGACGGTTCCATATCTGACGCTAACTGATGGGAAGTTAACTCTAAAAAAACCCACATAACTATTACTATCAAATACAAGGGCAGTTGTTTTGTGCTGGTAGGAGACAGTGCAAGTTTATTGTTTTTAGTTTGACAGACTTAAAAATCATGGACATCTCTTTTGATCATGAGTTTGTTATGGAAATGCTGAATAGACTATCCAATTTCTTCGATTTACATTTTAAGAATGCCATTTTGAATAAATATTTATTTAATAAATAAAAATATATCAGAGTTAAATGTTTTATTCAATCGAATGTTACAAGAGCAACAAATGTCAACCTAGGCATCATTGTTGACAATGGCTGGTCTAAAATTACATAAATAAAAACAAACTGAAATAATTGCATCTGATAAATTTGATTCTGTATTATTTAGCGTTTTTTTTCAATATTTTAAATGTCTTGGCTAGTCCGATAATTCGTTCAACGTGAACTCGTTTGCTTGCTATTTTACGATCGTTTGCTACTGATTGTCCAGACATCCTGTTCTTTTTCTTAAAAAACATTCTGGAATGTTAACTTCCACATTTGATGGTATGAACAGATCTTGGACATTGAACCCGTTATCAGCCATGACAGAGTCACCAGATCCACACAAATTCATGAGACAGCTTCTTTCGCATATCTGCCTATCACTGGCTGCACCACCAAATGCATCGGACACATAACTCACAAGACCACCTACAAGCACCTTATTTCTGTTTTTATATGTGGAAAATGTGCCCTGCTGAATAATGGGTTGTTTTGGCCTTTGTATTGGTATTTCCGTACCATCAATTATTACCCGTGTTGTCGGAAACTTAGATTTAAAGTCTGCAGGACTGTAAAACTTAACCAAGTCTTTGGATGGCCACCAGTTAATTTCCTTAAAGTGAAAATACATGAAATTTATCCATGTTATAAAAATGTTCATAAGCTCTTTTTCGCATATTTCAAATGTGTCAGACAACTCAAAATTGCTCCTCCCAAGTCTAATTTTAACCAAAGTCAGAAAAAACTGGTCCTCTGTTGACATCTTAGGTTTTGTCCCATAAAAATAAATAAGTTCATCAACTACTGCCCCAAAGGAGTAAAACAAACACATAAATGCATCATAGCTTTCTAGTCCAGTATAATATAGAAATTTGTCTGCATTCAACATGTATTTTCGGGCACAGAAGCGCATTGTCATTGACATATCAACTTGTGTAGCAGAGTCTTTTGTATCAGGTTCACTTTTTTTTTAAATTTTGTATTTTCCTGGTCATAAAAATTGTGATATGTGAAATTGACATTACGGTACATTATCCAAAAGAATTTATAATTACTATCGAGCATAATATCAGATTAGGGGTTATGGGCCAGGGCATAGGCTAGTGGTATTATCACTTAAAGAGTCCTATGCATTGGGTGGGGTTGGGTGGCCGAATGGTTAGATAAGGTTATCATAAAGCCTGTCATTGAGTCATCTGGTGTGGTTTCAAATCCCTGGCTGTACGTGACAAGAAGTAGGGAGCCTGTCCAACCTTGAGGATTTTCTCTGGCTCCTTCGGTTTCCTCCCACAGCTAAAGACCTCAACGTGCAATCAAATTATTGAAATAAAGGTAAACCATATGTAAGTCCCAAAATGACCTAGATTGTGTAGAGTGAACATAAAATCCCATTTCTATCGTAAAATCCCATTTCTATCGCCCGGGTCGATAAGTTTAACTGTTTTTCAAAACAGTACCACAATTAATGAACAAATCCTACGTTTAATTCACAAAACAGATAAGAATTTCTCTTCATTTTTTTTTCTTGTAAGAATTTCCCTTCATTTTTTTTAATCCCACAGGACAGGCTAGTCATCACATCCAAACTTTGTAAGTTAAACCTACCTTCGATAAGAATAAAGTCCTCTTCGATGTCTTCAATTTCAACTTCATTTCCCACATTTTCAGAAATTGACAAGCTTTCCAGTCCCTCCATTTTGTTAATACTTTGTTGTTTATGTAGGGCTCTTTCTCTGCGCCTTCTACCTGACAAACTTGTTCTTTTCAAAGCAATTAAATGTGGAATTGCTCCTGGCTTCAATATACTATTCACCATTTGATCCTCTGGAATAATATCAAAAAATACAATAAAATACCGGTAGACTTAATGGTAGTCTAAGTAGTACAAAAAAAAATCATCTTAATAGAGCCAGAGGCATCTATAGGCAGGCCTAATAAATAGGCTAAATATGAGAATCATTCCTACTCCGAGGCCTTGTACTTTTGCAACGGCATTTTACCATACACATGATCTGTTTCCTATTTCCCGGTATAGACTTAACGGTAGTCTAGTACAACAAAAACAAATTACCCGAAATCCGAATAGGAATTGGCCTAATACTGTACTAGGCTAATAATAATAGCCTAAATTTCGATTAAATGAGAATCATTCCCAGGCCTTGTAGTTTTTGCAACGGTATTTTACCATACACATGATCTGTTTCCTATTTAGGCCTAGTAAGAGTAGATTGCCGCTGCTGTCTTTTGGCTGAGACGTGACACTTGTTTTGGTGATAGGCCTAAAATAATATTAGTTATTAGGCCTAGTAATATAAAATTTGTTGTTACTCGTACTGTCGTGGCGCGAACGCCGAAATTGTAATCCTTAAAACTTTCGACTAGATGAAACTAATTGAAAATATTTCTCAATCTGATAATATCTAAAAGAGTCAAAATATAGAAAAGGTATTTTGTCAACTTACTTTCCTTAGTTTCGGAAATGTAGTCAGAAGAATCAAAATGCGATCGACAAACAATACTCCACTTATACGGTGTCCAGTCAGTTTCTCCTCTTTTTACGGCCTGAATCCATCGCCGTCTCTCAACAGGGTCTTGTGGAAATTTATGACCACCTTTCCCATTACACATCGGTACGCAACAATGAGCTGGCATTATTAAATTCACACACAAAAACCAAAAATGGGCGCTGAGAATGAAACTGGTTGTCGGTAAAAAGACAGCTGACGACGATCAGCGAAGAGCAGACGAGACTGTCACTTCCGTCCTAGCTTCCGGTTAAAAACTGCCGGTACCTCATTTAGTAAAACAAAAATGGCAGAACCTATAATTAATTTTGAAGTTATTGGGGACGATTGTTTGGAAAATCTGTCTGCATTAGAAGAAAATGACATCCAAAACAATAGTTTTCATTAATTTGCATATTTTGGGGAAACTACTAAAACCTTTGGGGAACTATTTTTTATTGGTGTATGTTCTACAATTGAATCACTTTTCAGGAGGGTGTGATACGGTCTTAGAAATCAACAGTTTTCATGTAGTTATATAATAAAACAGAACTCAATCACCATTGGATTTGTACTTATTTGCTTGCATTTTCATGTAGTTATAGAATAAGTACAGAACTCAGTGGCCATTGAATACCGCTCGGGTTATTCAATGGTTCACTCGAGTGTATCCCCTCGGGTTATTCAATATTTCACTCGAGTGTATCCCTGGCGCAGGGGAGGGATACACTCGAGTGAACCATTGAATAACCCGAGCGGTATTCAATGGCCATTGAGTTCTATCTATATATTACCCCGTAAACAACAATAATCCCTATCATCAACACTATCATCATGTACACATCACCACTACTCAGTGACTTGTAGAAACTTAACTGGTTCCTTTATCTTATTTTTGTATGTCATAACCCCATTATGTCATAGACCTTTGATCTTGTTGTTGCTAAGTAGGGTTTCAACCTTGTTGTTGTAATTTTGTCTATATATATTGCTTCAAATTTTGTTATATTGTATTAGCTTGAAAACGTTGAAAGAATACTCTCCAAAACGTCGCCTAAATAAATCAGTAGCTTTTTTTCCCCCAAAAGTATGTTTACGGTTTATTCATCTTCCCAGTTACTAAAAGCTACTAAAATATTTTAAGGTAGATGTTCAGAAAAATTAATTAGATAAGACAGTGCGTTCATATTTGAACGATCAGGGTTCGGAGTAAGAATAACTTATCCACTTTAAGGCAATTAGTTAATTTAGATAAGAAATTACATATTTTAAGTTCGGCGTAATTCGAGGGTGCATTATAACAATATTTCCGGTACAATAATACAATCTACCAAAGAGAGTAGTCTTCCATTACAGCTTACAGTAACCGCTTGGTGTTGACAGTCAATGATAACCAATACGATGAATACCAAATACAGAAAGCGTTATCATTTTTTTATTTCGGCGTATTCGAGGATGCATTATAAAATATTTCCGGTATTCGAAGGTACAATAATGCAATCTCCCAAACAGATTTGTCTACCTTTGCAGTAAATGAATACCAAAATTAATAACTGATAAACATTTATTACCATTACTATATTAAAATACAAATGGAGTCGTATTTATTGCTACATAATAAAGTATTTACAAATACTCTTTCGTCTAAGATAACGGGGCTAATACGAACTGCGCAGGTCGCTTTGCTAATTTAAGAATACAATACACATAGATCTGTTTACCTTTAGAACGCGATCGAAGGGGTCTTTAGCAGTGGGAAGAAACCTTGGTACCCGGAAAAAAACCACGAGGTTGGACAGGCGACCCTACTCCTTCCCACGTACAACCGGGGATTCGAAAACACGCCAGTTGACTCAATGGCAGGCCGAATGACACAGCGCGCACGCTAACCATTCGCCCACCCAACCCCCTGAGAACGGTATCGTAAGATCTGATACATTAACACAAGAAGGGGTAGTAATTGGTGACATTTTTTCCTTAAAATTGACCAAAATTCTGATACTGATAGGCATTTTCATCAGGTATGGCCTCTAGGTCAGTCGGCGTATTGCGCGAGTCGAGTGTCGAGACTTATGTGGAGAAAGGCAATACTACTTTCGAAGAGAAGTTTAATTTGTTAAACCTTTTTTTAATCCCTTCGATGCACTAAAATAAGCGAACACTAATACTTTCGGTACAATACTGCCGGTAAATAGATAATTGAAGTATTCCGACATCCTGTTTAATCCGGAATATTATATCGATCATGTACGATGTCAGAATTGACAGAATCAACTGTATTTGCTTCTCTGCTAGGGACATCCATTATTTAATAAACACAATGATGAATTTTATCTTTTTTTTGTGCCATTTCCGAAACAGATATGCCGTATAGACAAGTCTTCAGGGGCATGTTTCCAGAGGTACCCTATACTAATAAAAAGTTAGAATGGCAACAAGCAACATTATTAAAACAACAAGAAGACACACTGAGAGGATTAAGATGTAAGTTTGACTTTAGTTAATATACAACGATGTAACATACTTTACAATAGATACGCCCACATTTTGCAAGACCAGGAGATATATGGGGGGTTGGGATGGCCTATTGGTCTAGAGTGCCGCGCTTCGACCTCTAGCTGGCCGGTCACCTCTGGCTTGCGGCTGTGGTTTCGATCCCTGGTGTGAGCGTATGTGGCATGGAGATAGGGGCGCCTTCTCAACCTCGTGGGTTTCCTCCGGGCACTCCGGTTTCCTCCCACTGCTAAAGACCCCTACGGGCAAGCGATTTATTGTAATAAAATGAAACCATATGTTAGTCCCAAAATGACCTAGTTTGTGTCGAGTGGGCGTTAAACCCCATTTCTCTCTCTCACCAGGAGATATGTTTCACATTTGAATACCGTAGCCTCTTTCGCCTTCACAAAGTTTCCGGAGAAGGGGTAACTCCAGAATAGTTCGATACTATTTGTCCTATCATCACCCCACTCCTTCATACCAAATTTGAAATACATCCATTAACACTATAGTAGCCTCTTTCGCCTTCACAAAGTTTCCGGAGAAGGGGTAACTCCAGAATAGTTCGATACTATTTGTCCTATCATCACCCCACTCCTTCATACGAAATTTGAAATACATCGATTAACACTATAGTCTATATCGCATTTAGAGGCACGGAAGGTAGCGGGTGGCTAAATTTCAATAGTTTTCGGCTAAGGGGACATAGCACTGATTATCGATAAGGTTAGTCGTCCCTTGACCCTAATGTAGCATTACAGATTTGTGTCGAAAATGTACATACAGACTTGCATACTCTTGCATAGCCCAAATGAAATATTTATATCTATCAGTATCAGTATATATATGTTACAGTTAATATGTATAATCAGGGAATATGTATAATCCCTGAAAATTTCAGTGATTATGTATATTCCCTGATTCACTCAGTGAGTATGTATATTCCCTGAAATTTTCAGGGATTATACATATTCCCTGATAAAAGTCAGCAAATATTATACATATTCCCTGATTATACATATTAACTGTAACATATATATATATATATATATATATATATATACATATATATCCAAAATTATTAGTACAACCGCAAAGCTGTACTACTTTGTTTCACGGTAAGCGACGAAGAGATAAAAGGTATGCCGACACAAACTGATTTCAACACAGGTTTAATAACATTTTAACATTTTAAAGGGACAATAACATTCTTGCTGGCTTGGTAGCTCCAGAAAATAAATAATACCCTTATTCTAAGTACTAGATGTTTAAATGTCCTACCTGTTGTGTAAATTATCCATTACAACCTATTTTATTTGTCCAGAGGGTTCGAAAATATTTTAAAATCCAAGTCACATTTGAAAAGGTTTACGTTAGACTTTTCAAATCAATTGGTTGAATTTTTCCAATTTTTTAAATTAGGTGTGTTAAGATGAAATATATATCATCATTTAATTGGAATATTCTAAAATAATACGATTTGTTGACCAGAATGAAGATTGGGACATATTTTTCAGTTACAACAAGAGTGTTATTGGGGCTTTACAGTACTTTTCGTTCGTCTTGGAACTATTCATAAATAATGTTATATAAAGATGGACAGTATAGTATTTTTATACATATTTACATAGTAACCCTGTGGTTTTAATTGGCTATAGTTACCATTGTCTATGGCTACGTAATACAAAACATGTACACACGTGTGTTAATCTGTAGTATATGGGTTCAATTTAGGAACAATGAGTGGAAGATAATCACGGCATTAATTTAAGAAAATTAATGAAACTAATCGCCAATTGTTACTTATATATATGTGCATAGACAATTACCTGGTAGAAAAATAGGGTTTGACCCTTAAATTCTTTTGCGTAGTATACATCAGATAAACTACTTTTAACGCCCAAAACTCTTCAACTAGCCTCTTGTGGTCAGCGCTTTTTTGATTATCAAGCATCTGTCTTGTGGAATAATCTACCATTTAATTTAAGATGTTGTACATCTTTATATTCTTAAAAAAACAAATTTAACACAATCAGGGTTTAACTGATTCTGTACACAATCGTTAACATGTCAATAATCATTTTGTTTATTTATGACTACATTGCCCCTGAACATGTTGTATGGGAAGGGTGCAATATAAATATGCTGTAATAATACTGAAAATTTTCAGGCTATTTTTGTTAATGAAATATTACGAAGACTAATTGTAAATAAATATATCTAATGTAAAAATATTTACATATATTTCTACATGTAAATAATCACTAAAAAGAGAATTATTTCATCTATTACTATAAAAGTATAATATCCGTTAATTTAATTCTGGTTTGAATTTTTTGATGAAATAATGTTCTTTACATTCAAGTAAATCGTTCATGGAAATCATTGGATCCATTTATTTTAATGGAGCTTCCTTCGACTTTCAGTTTACAAGTTAAACATCTTTCATCGAGACATATGGAATCAATATATAGTTAGTTGAGCTGGAAGAGTGTGTACAGTTGTATCGAGCCATCAAACTAAACTCGTCAGACTAAAGCAATTGTCCTACTTTGACAAAATTGTCAATTAAACTGATTTGAGAGGCAAAACAGAAAAACCCTTTTCCAAAAATCAATTGGTTTTGATCAACTGAAACGGCAATTTTACTATTTAGCAAATACTAACATCTTGAAACTGCTGCTCAAGTAAATCAATAGTTTATCCACGGACACCCGTTTTGCTAAAACGTGACAGTATCGAAGCATTTGACCCTGGGGTTATCTTCTACGTCCATGGCTTTGATCAAGTAATTTCACATTGGAACACCAATGTCACCATGCGTAATGGGTTGTATTGATTATAGATAATGAACAATAACACAGCGCCATCCATACACCCTTACCTGTACTACAATATGTTTGTTTCTTCTGAATGGAAAACATACTCTACTGGGGACTAAGATGTAATGCTAGTAAATGGTTTGAGCTTGTTTTGTTCTTTTTTTTTAGTTCAAAGTACAAGTACAAATGTTCGATATGATTCACAAGATAGAAAGAAATGGCTAGAAATGTACCCATGGACCCCCAATATAACGGTAAGTTTTTGTGAACTTAACTAAACATTTTACATCGAGAAATGAAATGAAATGAAATGCGATTGAACGTCCCGCTTTTCTTTGCCAACTGAAGACGAACAAATGTCATACAGGATGCTATTGACCGGACAGTTAAATGTCTTTAATATGCTACTTCAAGTTTGTGTATCTCAAAATGTCATTAGTCAACTTCATACAAAATATGCAGAAAAGGCATGGTCATCTGTTGCTCTGTCTGTATTGAAAACGTCGCCCTGTCTGTATTGGACGTAGTATTAAGGTTTGACATTTGTGGGCTGGACTGTATGCAGTCAGCAATCCCTAAATTGACACATAGACCATCAGTGATCAACTGGGCAACATGCTATCAGAGGTTCACTATGACACATTATACCATCAGTAGTGGAATATGACACACTGGATCACCAGTGTTAGATGTTCAGAGGTTCACTATTACACAGGCCATCCGTGTTGTAGTGGGTACACGGATCATCCGGGACACACCGGAGATGAAGCGTGCGGCACGACGTTGGACTTATTCCAGTCTGTCGATGTCCTTTAGGAGGTATGGGTCCCAGACAATGGAGCTGTACTCTAATATCGATCTCACTAACGATAATTAGGCTGTTTTTCTGCAGGTCGATGTATAGTGCTTGAGGCTTTGTTTGTGTACTTTGTGATGTGGGTGCTGAATTTTAGGTTTTCTGTAAATGTGACGCCCAAATATGGATTTTCCTCAACTTACTGGAGGATGTGGTTATCTAGTTGATAATAATGACTGGATTTGTTGTTGATACTCATGATGTAGCACTTTTTCGCATTAAACTTCATACCCCATGTCAGTGCCTATTTCTCTAATGCTTGGGTTTTTTGTGTTGTACAGTGTGTCGTAACTAGTACCGTGCCAGTTCGCGGGAGGGGGGAAGTGACCGAATGGTTAGCACGTGCGTGCTGTATCATCATAAAACCTGTCATTGAGTCTACAGGCGTGGTTTCGAACACCCCGTTGTACGTGACAATGAGTAGGGTCGCCTGTCAAACCTCGTGGGTTTTCTCCTCCGTTTTCTCTCACAGCTAAAGACCACGACGCGCAATCAAATTATTGAAATAAAATTTAACCATATGTTAATCCTGAAATGACCTAGTTTGCTTCAAGTGGACGTCAAACCTCATTCTCTCTCTCTCTCTCTCTCTCTCTCTCTCAGGTGGACAGTTCCGCACAGTTGATCAGTGGTAAATTTTGATTTACAGGCTATCAGTGCTGGCATAGGCCACAAACCACCAGGAGCAGACTGGTGCACAGAGGCATTCAGTTGTGGACGTTGGCACAAACCATGGGCGATGAAATGAGCCACAGGCGACCAGTGGTTGACTGGGACACACAATCTGGCCCACGGGCAATCATTGCTGTATTGGAACACGTACCATCAGTTTTGGATTGGTATGAAAAGACCATCAGTGGTTGACTGTTACACGCAGACCACAATTAGTGGACTATGACAATCCAAGGTGATCTGGTCCACACAGATCTTCAGTGGCATAAGGTATACACGAGCCATCAGTTGTGGAATGACCACAGACTATCAGTTTTGGACTGGAATGAAAAGACCACCAGTGGTTGATTGTGACACACAGACCATCGTTAGTGGACTATGACAAAATAAACAATTCAAGGTGAACTGGTCCACACAGATCATCAGTGACATATTTGGATACAGTTGTGGACGTTCCGCAAACCATCATTTGTGTCATCGGCCACATACCATCAGTTGTTAATTATAATAATAATAACTAGATCTGCAAAGCAAATATTAAATCTTTCATGCTCACGGTCACTTCCTGTCACATGTCATGGGTCATATACATAATCATTAAAATCGGTCAAAATCTAGCCAAGTTAATGCGATTGTTCATTCGTCACGAAAAACGTCAAAGGCAAAATTCGAAATTGTGACATTTTCAAATACATGTACCAATAATTTGATATTGATCTTGGCTATCTAGAAATATATTCGTATTGGAAATATGAGACGCATTCTCCGAACTGCGGCCTTCATGTTCGTTACCGTGGATTTTTCACCTTTTCTCATATTCAGTTCAAAATGGGGACCATCATTTGACCGAAATTAAAATTCTGATCCAATAGATCTTAAGGCTTCAGAAAATATGTCTGTAAGTAAAATATCCCAAAAGCCTTATTGATTTTTCACGTTTCAAGATGGTGACACTCCTTTTTTTGTGTACAAGATAAACAAACAATCACAAAACAGGCGAAATTGACAGATATGCCTCAAGATTCTGTCCCATTTCTTATCCCCTCGTTAACGAGAATTTGGTTCCATTTGTCATGACATTGATTCAAATTTTCAAGCCCAGTCCCAAAAATTTAAAAGCTCTGTTACATATCTGAAATTTTTTCGCGCCTGCGATTCCATTATAACATCATTCTTCTTCGCTTACATATCTGAACTTTTTTCGCGCCTGCGGCGCTCGATTTAATTTTGAAATCATTCTTCTACTCCTCAATTGTCTTATACTGTCTCAGCACTATCATATTCACGATTATAGTGAACTGCCCAGTTTGTAGTACCACTTGCAGGAATGTGCATCAGTCGGTCATATTTTGGCTAAACACCCCCCCTCCCCCAAAAACTAAATCGTTATGTACGCCCCTGGATCAACCTCGTTCTGTAAAAGCAGTTAGGAGTTTTAAGGGGGATGTGTAGATACAATTGACGGCTTATACCGAATTTTTCGAAAATTGCTGAACTTATAATCAAATTAACAAAAAATATGCAGAGTTTAAATGCACATCTAAATGTAACTGCTTTTGAATTTTTAAAAGAAAGTTTACCGACGATTCCATTGCTAGCTAATGCACATCCAAAATTTACCGTATATACTTTATACTAAGGCGAGTGATTTTTATTTTCTTGCTGCATAAATAATTGTATAATAAACTAGTGTCCAAAAGAAACGATACCGACTTTCTTTCCAATTATTTTTTTTCTAAGTGAAATTTTAAGTATGAAAACATGCCAATTCGTATTGCACATCCCTAACACAGCATAGTCCATAAAAATACCGGGAACACTTGATCACTTCCGGGAAAAAACGTAAATTTCGTGAAAGTGACATTTCCCTCTCTATCATGTTCTGCACGTTCATGAAAACTGTATAAAACGGCTGATCAGACACGCTGATATCACTGCAACAAAAAGAACACAAGATATGCCACGTATGACAGCCATCGAGAGAGTGAGAGCCGTTGGAATGGTTCAACAAAACTGAATGGACGCTAGTTTATGAATCTCAATAAGGAGAGCGATTTAGCTAATTAGCGGGCGTATTTAATGACTCTCCCGAAGTTAAGTCGAGGTGCGTTGGGAGGCGCAAGAGCGAAAGCGCGCCTTAAACGTGAAGGACTGACATGAACCGTGAAACGTCAAGCTGTCGTAATTTGTTGTTGAACGTGTTAAGGAATCGAGCTAGAGATGCCGAGACTTACTGAAAATCAACGGAATATATTGATAACGATAATCAACGCACTGCAAATGGGACAAGCGGTACATGTTCATGAAAACATTTTAAACAACGTAATGTTATTACTAGACGAGTCATTCTATCATTCCCGCGGATATTCTACATCAACATCCGGTCACATATTAGGCTGTCAAGTAACAACGTATTCTATTGGCTGATTTTAGACTTCTACCCAATTAAAACGAGCCTTACATTAGCATTCTCATTACCATGGACCGTATATAGGGAATGCTCATTGCTTAGAGGAGGTCAAACACATGCAGTTTTATAAATAAACAAAAACTGAATGGACGCTAGTTTATGAATCTCAATAAGGAAAGCGATTTAGCTTATTAGCGAGCGTATTTAATGACTCCCCCGAAGTCAAGTCGAGGTGCGTTGGGAGGCGCAAGAGCGAAAGCGCGCCTTAAACGTGAAGGACTGGCATGAACCGTGAAACTTCAATCTGTCGTAATTTGTTGTTGAACGTGTGAAGGAATCGAGCAAGAGATGCCGAGACTTACTGAAAATCAACGGAATGAAGCCATGGGAATGTCCAGGGCTGGCATGTCTATACGTGATATTGCCAGACACTTCAATTGTCATCACTCCACTATTGTAAGGTTGGTGTAACGTGTTCGAGTGAACGTCAAAGTCCTGGTCCACAACGCGTTACAACCCAGGTTCAAGACCGCTACATCCGGGTCGCTCATCTGCGTGACAGATTCCGCCCAGCAACTCGACCTCGTCGTAAGACATGGACCAGTAAGTGCCAACACCGTAAGACGTCGTCTAAGAGAAATAGGACTCCGTGCACGACGACCTTCGGTTGGAGCTATCCACAAGGATCCTCACCGTCAGCGGCGTTTGATATGGGCTCAAGGACACCAGACATGGAGAAGGGTAGACTTAGCATTTGAATAATTCAAATATTATATTCCCCCCACATATATTACATTGTTGTACACCAATGATACTTAACATGTCACTTGCATGATGATAACACTTTCCAAGAACGTACATAACGATCTATACCAATTATAGCTGTATATATTTTGTAAATGCGTTAGGTTTGTCAATTCTCTGTATATACCTTGTAAATATGTTTGGTCTTTCAGCTCTTTGTTTAATATGTATCTTATTTACTATCGCAGTAAAGCCCCCTTTTCAAAACCTGACCTCCACGCGACGCCATGCCAAAAATACGTACCAATCTCGGTCTTTAAATTTGATATCTCCCCTTTGCTTCCCAACAGCTATTATCAGATTTCCGTAAATCCAAAATAATGATTACTTTTCAAATGTACTGTTGTTCGCAAAGGGTAGGTACACATATTACTATACAAATTATACATATCTCCCTCAAATCAAAAAATTATGTACCAAGTCAAATTTTAATTATTCTATTGTTATTGATATGTGGTGATATTAATCCAAATCCTGGACCCAAAAACCTATCAGTCTTGCATCTAAATACGAGAAGCATACGAAACAAAATTGATCAAATTACTGTAGAACTTAATAAGTATGACGTACTTACATTTTCCGAAACCTGGCTTGACGATTCCATTCCTCTACCTGACCTACACATTAATAGTTATCATCCCCCCGTTTTATTAAATCGCGAAGATGGTAGGGGTGGGGGAGTAGCTATATACGTTAAAAATAATCTATACTTCAAACCACGTCCAGATTTATTTATAAGAAACTTAGAAGCTATTTGGGTAGAAGTTCAGTTCAATTCCAAAAATATTCTGATTGGATCATTTTATAGGCCGCCTTCCAGTAAAATTGATTATTGGAAGTTAATTGAAGATAGTTTTGCAACTGTTTGTAATTTTAGAAATTCTCATGTTATTATATTAGGTGATTTTAATATAGATTTCTTAACCACTTTTAATAGTAAAATCCATGATCTAATTGGCCTATTTGATTTTCATCAACTAATAAATGAACCGACCCGCATTACACCATCTTCTCGATCTCTATTAGACTTAGCCATAACGAGTTGTCCCGACTTCGTGAAAAGTGTAAGCGTTTCAGACTCGGGCCTCAGTGATCATAGCCATATCGTTTTATATCTAAATTTCACTACTCCAAAAACCCACTGCTTTCAAAGGACTGTTTGGTCTTATTCGAAACTAAATGCCACTGATCTTATAACTCATTTTTCTAATTATAACTGGGACGATCTTTTTCAACAATACCACGATCCTCATACACTTGCCGATAATATATCCAAATCAATTTTTTCTGAACTCAGGCTTTTCATACCAAATAAAATCGTTACAATCAGACCAAACGACCCTAAATGGATGAATGGAAAAATTAGACTTCTTATTCGCAAACGAAATAGACTCCATAAAAAAGCGAAAAAGACTAATGTACAGCTCGACTGGCAAAATTTTAGAAAATCTCGAAACGTTGTCATTTCCGAAATACGAAAATCTAAATCTTCTCACTATTCAAAAATAGACTCTAAAATTAATAATAACGACTTTAGTGAATCTCGATGGTGGTCTTTGGTTAAACAAATCTCTCTAAAGAAAGGCTGTTCAGGCCCGGAAATTCCACCTCTTAAATATAATGATAAGATACTCCTTGAAAACAGTGACAAAGCTAACGCCCTCAACGATTTTTTGTCTCACAGGAAACTCTAGACACCGACCAAGACAACCTTCCCTACTTACCTTTCTCTAACATGGAAATTCCTTCCCTTAAAATAACCCCCCAACTAGTCGACGATATTCTCTTCTCTTTAACTCCTAAAAAATCATGTGGTCATGACAATGTAAACAACTTTGTTTTAAAATTACTCCATAAATCCCTAGCAACTCCACTCAGCCGCCTCTTTACCATACTAGTTGATCGTTGCATCTTCCCAGACTGCTGGAAATTTGCCAATGTTGTTCCCATCTTTAAGAAAGGATGTGCCCACGACTGCACAAACTACAGACCAATTTCTCTCCTAAGTTCTCTAGGTAAAGTCTTTGAAAGGATCATTTATAATCATATTTATAATTTCATCATCCAACAAAAGATCATTACCCCCCATCAATCTGGGTTTCTGGCTAAAAATTCCGCTACCTACCAACTTCTGGAAATGTACAACTATATTTGTAAGGCTCTCGATAAGGGACATGAAGTAAAATCTGTCTTCTTCGATATTAGTAAAGCTTTTGATAGAGTTTGGCATCGTGGCTTATTACACAAACTAAATAACTATGGTATCCGCCATGACACTCACAAATTAATTACCAGTTATCTACAAGATCGCGAACAATGTGTCGTCCTAAATGGTCAGAAATCATTCTCAAGAAATGTTTCTGCCGGTGTTCCGCAAGGCTCGATAATTGGTCCGCTTTTATTTCTCCTATATATTAATGATTTAACTAATAATATTTCATCTAATATACGCCTGTTTGCTGACGACACCTCTTTATTCGTAATAATTGATAACCAAATCTCTACTCAAAATAAATTAAACGCGGACCTAGAAACGATTTACAAATGGTCATTAAAATGGAAAGTAACTTTCAATCCTTCTAAAACTACCAGCCTTACCTTCTCTAGAAAATTTTCCCCCACCTCTCTTAACTTAAATTTCAACAATGTCCTTCTTACTGATGTTAACACTCATAAACACCTTGGCGTATATTTCAATAACTTCTGTACTTGGGATACCCACATTAAACATATGATAACTAAAATTAGTAAAACCACTAACTGCTTCCGTTCACTAAAATATCGACTTAAACGTAAAACCCTCGAAATCATCTTCAAATCTTTTATCCTACCTCTTTTCGACTACGCTGATTGCGTGTGGAATAACTGCACAAAAGAAAAAAGTGACCAGCTGGAATTTCTACATCTAGACGCCATTCGAACCATTACAGGCCTTCCTCGCGGTACTTCGCATAACTTACTTTATTCTGAATCTGGATTCACCAGCCTTATACAAAGACGTTACGAACATAAAATGGTTTTATTCTTTAAAATTATCAATATACAAACACCGTCGTTCCTATTGGATTTAGTCCCTCCAACTATAGCGTCAAGCCAACCATATCAACTCAGAAACTCCAATAATCTAATGAGTATTATCTGTAAATCCAACCTTTATAAAAATTCGTTTTTTCCATCGTCTAGACGAAAGCATCAAAACTTCTGACTCGATCTCTTCATTCAAATTTAAAATTAGACAAGCATACGGTAAACCTAAATACTACGATCTCTTCAACTTTGGCGACAGGACTCTCCAGATTATTCTCTCCAAATTACGCAATACGAAATCCGACTTAAATTATCATAAATACCTCATGCATATATCTGACGACCCATCCTGTCTGTGCGGAAACAAATGTGAATCTAGCGAACACTTCTTCTTTCATTGTGGCCTCTTCTTAGAACAACGCAGATCCACTATCGATACATTAGACTACCATTACAAGAACATTAATTCGCTTTTATTTGGAAATGACAGTCTTTCTAAAAAATAGAAATATCTGTTTACTCTCAGTCGTTCACAAATATATTACTTTGACTAAACGCTTCAATTCTCCGAAATAAAAATGTTTAATCGATCATTCTCTACGAGCCACTTTTTAAATTATCCTTCAAATTTTATATTGTGAACAACGTCTACTCACTGTATGACTACATACAAACGTCCCTGACCTAGCCTCTGTAACCCAGTCAAATGTGAGATATGTGTATACCAGTACCATTAAACTACAGTAGGTTGGTGCGTATTTTTTTTTTTTTTTTTTTTTTTTTTTCCTTGGCATCGCGTCCTCAATTTTATTATCCAAATCTGTACTCGGGCACCCGTTCCTTTTCCAATTTTCTCTTCACTATTTTTCCTTTTTATTTATATACCCCTCTTATTTCATTGATAACTAAAACCCTAATATTGATAATCATTCTCAGTGTATTACATTACCAGCTGATCATTAAATTTATATTCATTTCACTCCATTCTGGAAGCAGTTTTATATAAGCATTAAGTTGCTTGTTACTGTATCCAACTTATTCATATTATTCCCTCCTTAATTGTATATAAGAATTCTGAATAAATACTTTTTAAATCAAGGGTAGACTTGCAAAGTGTGCTCTTCAATGCATGATCATTCTATATTCAGAGAAGTAATAGAATGAAGTTGCTGAAATTCAATAGGGTTTTTCTTTTTACTTATTGATGCATATAAATTTCATACACATCGGCAGATAACTTTAGGTGTTATTATAGCATTCACAAGATGCACCAAAGTGAAAATAGACGTAATAAGCGGAAATCGCTGAAATTCAATAGGATTCTTCGTTTCTCTAATTCAGATAATGAATATAAATTTCACAAAGATCGGTTGATACTTTTGGTGTCGGAGGAGAGCGTATACAGGTTCACAGTGAAACAAGGGTCATAACTCTAGAAGTAATCAACGGAAATTGCTGAATTCAAGCAGGCTTCTTTGTTTCACTTATTTTAACAAGCCAACAGTAAGGCTGACGTCCTCCACCGAAATCCCCAAATAAACAGATGACACAAATTAATTAATCGCACATATTTGTTGTTTTTTTTCAAAAGTATTGAGCATTCAAATTATACACTAAGATTCATCACTGACTATCAGATAGAATAAGTGTTATCTTGTCTCAAATCATCGACCAATGAAATTGCTTAGTTTAGCTTTAGCTCGAAATATTAATCATTGAACTCAGTCAAGGCATTCACCTAATGAACATCTGACTTATAGACGGGTCCTCGGTTGGTCGGCCCACCCGAACGACTAGACAGCTGTTCCTGCCAGGGCCTCCGGTTTGTACCACTGATGAGGGGACGCGACGTCAGGCAACGATACATACGCCCCCAGTAGCTAAATCGTCCAAGAAGTCGACAAGGGTTGTTGAATATCTTTTGTATGTAATTGGATGCATTTGTGACAAGTTTCATACAGACCAGATTATATTTTTTGTTGTCTGAGGGTTCCCAAGGTTCTACAAACTGAAACAATGAGTTGCGTGGTTTCGCTAATCTAAATGATGCATATCAAATTTATACCCATCGCGTTAGAGCGTTTACAATGTTCAACAAAGTGAAACAAAGGCCATAACTCCAGACGTAATAGACTGAAATTCAATAGGATTCTTCTTTTACTTATTTAATTGATGTGTAAAATATTTCATACAGATCGGCAGATAACTTTAGATGTTATAGCATTTAGAAGGTGCAAAGTGAAACAAGGGCCATAACTATAGACGTAATAAACGGAAATTTCCGAAATCCAATATGATTCTTCGTTTCTGTAATTCAAATAATTCGGGCGTTAGATCTTATACAAGATTCAACAAAGTGAAACAAGGGCCATAATTGTAAAAGTAATTAAGAAAACTGATGAAATCCAAAAGGCTTCTTCGTTTCACTATTTTAAACAAGCCAATAGTGAGGATGATGTCCCCCGCTGAAATCCCAAAATAAATAGATGACTCATTTTCAGATAGAATGAAGGTCATCTTGTCCCAATGAAAGTGCTTAGCTCTGCTTAGCTTTAGCTCGGTCAAGCCATTCACCTAATGAATATCTACATCAAGTATGTTCCAAAGTCTTGACCAATCAAATTGCATGTAGCCCCTTACCCTAAGCAGAAAATTCTCACCACCGAACTTAGTCAAGGTATTGATAAATCCATATCAAGAGTTTCATCTCCCGCCCTTCATTATAACCAAAGTTTTCGTGCCATAAAAAAATCAACCAATCAGATTGCGTATCTCTGTTTACCCTAGACATAAAATGTTCATCTTCGAGCTCCATCAAGACATTACTCTTCTGAACGGATACATCAAGTTTTGAACATTGTACCCCAATTAGAAGGAGAGTTATTGTGTTTCAAAGTCTCGGCCAATCCAATTGCTACTATTTTACATTTTCAATTCAAAATGGCATCTATCATTTGACAGAAACCAAAATTCTACATGTTATGAGCTTTCCTTCGAGGATTCTGAAAATATAATTCCTTTGTCTGTAAGTAAAGGCCTTATGGATATGGCAACACTTCAGGGTTGACCTACAAACTCCATTGTTTGGTTGTACGGATCACTAGTGTCGTAGCTAGTACAGAAACCTATATTTCGTCGATGCTTTTTGAATATTTTGATCCTGGGCAACACATACAGACCATCATGTTGACTGAGATACCGACAATCAGCAGTGGGTAGTGGCACAATAAGAAATCCACCCCTTGTTCACACAGGCCATCGTTGGTTGACTGGTACACAATAGACAATCAGTGGTGGACAGTGACACAATATGCAATCCACCCCTTGTCCAAACGGGCAATCAGTGGTGGACCGTTCCACCACACAGGCCATCCGTGCTTGATTGGTAAATGCATTGAAATGGGGTTTAACGTCCTACGGTGATGGATTGGGCCACATCCCATCAGTGGTCGATTGGTCCACATACCATCAGTGGTATGGGCCACATGCCATCAGTGGTGGACTGGATAACACAGATTATCCCTGGTGGATTGGTTCACATAACATCATTGGTGGATTGGGCCACATACCACCCGTGGAATAAATCACATACCATCAGTCGTGGAATGGAAGACAGATTGTCAGTCGTGGAATGGGCCAAAGATCATAAATGGTGGACTATGTCATGTGCCATCAGTAGTGGACTAGGTCATATACAGTAGTGGATGGAGCCACAAACCATCAGTGATAGACTGGGCCACATAAGACCAGTTGCAAACTGAGCCACAGACCATCAGACGTGGGCTGGGTCACACAGGCCATCCTTGGTGCACTCGGACAGACAGACTATCAGTGGTACATTGAAAACACAGATCATCAGAGGTGCATTGAGCCACAGTGGTCGATCAACACATTACCCGAAACAGTTCAGTGGTGCAGAACAGAAGGCTTGGCAAGCCACATTGTATAGACCTTCTGGTGGGACGAAAAACCGAGATCCCGCGTACACATTGGTGTGCACGTAAAATGTTCCCTGGCTGTTGGAATTCCATATAAGAGTAGGCCGTAGTGTCGTTGTCCATTTGAATTTGCCTCTTAGAACACCGTATGGCATATGCCCATCTTTATTAGCCCACTCGGAGCAAAACAGCAAAATGGCGTTAAAATCCATTTCATTTTATTTATTTCCATCAGTGGTGGAATGGGTCACATGTCATCTCTGGTGGACTGAGATACACATACCATCTGTAGTGGGCTGGGACACATACCATCATACTTGATATAGAGTTTCTGAAAAAAATACATGGCCTAACCTGACTTATAATTCACATAACAATTTACATGTGGGGTCTAGTTTTTTTCAGTAATATCGTTTGGGTTTTTTTCGGGATTTAGAGATTTTTTTGGTACTAATTTTTCGGATTTTTGTCGATAATAAGTTTCCAAAACGTTTTTTTTTCTTCGGTATTTTCGGATTTTTTTTTCCTGAATTTTTCGCTATATTTTCCCAGTCGGGGCAGAACAGTAGGACGTTAACCCAATCTCATTTAATTTCATTTAGATTGCATTGCATATTCAACAATGGCACATTACGTTGTCCGTCTAGAATACTTTCTTCATTCCTCCAACAACCAACGCTTAGCTATCTTTTGGTAAAACGACTTGTTATATAAGCCTACAGTGGTTGTAATTTGAATTATCTTGTTACAATTTAGTTACTCTACTAAGGAAATTATTTACGTTGAACGTATTCCACCCCCTGTAATAAAAATGTGTTTGTTTGATGTGATCTTTTTGAAAGGTATTTCATTTATAATTATGTACGTTTATCATTACCAGGGTTATTAAATGTTGATGGTTTACTTTTTGTAAAGACCTGAATAGAATTGCTATATATGATGCGATACTTTTATCCCAATTTATTACAGAAAGCGCATTACAGTCGTATTAATACGGCAAGAAGTTTGGATGATAGATGTGGTAAGTTCTTTTATTTTTGTTTAACGTCACCATAATAGTATAAATCCTGATAAGATCATTGTGTACTGCACATTGATAGAAATATATCTTGACGCGAAATTTCTGTCCGAATTTCGTGATTCGAGGAAGTTACAGTGCGATATCAAGCAATTGCAACAGGAATCTAGATATGTGGGATATAAACAGTGTTTAAAATTCGGTAAGAAGAGTTGTAGGCCAACAGGACCCGCTGGTTGATGCCATTCATGAAAGTTGTGGGTCCGAACATTAACTTGTGGGCCCAATAAATATTAATAAAACACACGTACACTGCCCACCCCAAATACCTTGAATTTTTAACTTTCGTAGGTGTTAGTTCTACAGCCATTTAGGAAGTTTAAAAATTATTGATTGACTGTTCACATTACAATTTTAACTTTTGGAGGATTTAATGTTTATACTTCGTGTATAGAAAAAAAAATCACTCCACTCCAGGCTTGATATTTATTTTTTCTGTAATAATAATAAATATTCACTTGTAATAATCTTAGTGATTATGTAGGTCTACTATATAGTACTGACCAGGGCTTCCATTTTAAAATTTTCACAGCGGGTCATTTTTATAAGGCACGAAAACTTTGCAAAGTAAATTCATATTTCATGGGTTTTTTTATTCACGGTAGGGTATCGCGAATTCACGTGTCTGAACCATTTTGTCAGAATGAGGTACACAAAAAATTATATATTGGACTTAAAAATGAAATATTATCAGTAAGGCATTTATTAATTAAATATTCCCTATTGGCTAGTTAAATAATAGACATAGCTGAATTAGTCGTAAAAAAATCATTCCAGTGACTGACACGTAATTACAGCGTGCTCTATAGAGAATACAATTATGAGTTGTAAATATAATACAATAACTTCGATATGAAGATAAATATATAATTATCCACGGCATATTTCTTACATTTATTGGTTTTAGACCATGTCGTACGGCATTACGGGCCGCAGAATTGTGACAAACTTAATTGTTTTAGACGATAGAGCGTGCTTGATTTGAGTGTGATTATTTAGCAGATGGTGTCACTCGCTCGTCCTACCACACGTTTACTGCCAAATGAATTTGTTGATAACATTTTTTATCCCCCGTATATAAGCCGAAAAGGATCATAAGACGAATGCCGAACTTCTGCTGAAAAATGTATCGAATTAATTAGACCATGTCGTACGGCATTACGGGCCGAAGAATTGTAACGTAAATTCTAATAATGAAGAACTAAATATCCAACTCCACTTCAATGTTACCGACACTAGCGCCCCTAGATTATCGTCGCGTATAAGATGAAACCATTATACACGACATCTTTGTAGCACGTGGAATTATCAATATTAAAATGGCCGTTCATATTCTCCGAAAATTAACAGCAAATATTGTGTATATAAATGAAATGAAACTGGCAGCCAAGGGATTTATATCACGTAAATGTGTATTCTTGGATTGATGACAATAGGCCTACAATAGATGGACTGACCTAGTTTAGTAACATACGTGTTTGGTTCACTCCATTGATTGAAGAATAGAATATGCCAGATTATGCATGGGTATTCAGTATCGGATAAAAACAAATAAGACAGTAAGTAAGACATACATCGGAACACACACTGATATATTCCACACTTGATCAAAATGGTGAAATAATATTTTGGGAGCGTGCTGATATTTGCAAGTGTGGCTTCACTTTTACGGCGATAATTTCGTTCGGTGGACAATTTTATTTTCATTTCCGGTAATGAAATACTGTTAAATATCTGGATAAAATATATTTCGGATATAAATAGGGGCAATACAAATATTTTTAAAGGAGAATTTGATACTGGTAGAACCATGATTCGCCATGAACAAAATATCCCTGACAAAAACAGTCGGCTCACAGGGCCGACCCACCGTCTTCAAAATAAAAAGATGTCGGCCCATCCAGCTATTTATTGGCGCCGGGCCGACGGACCGACGTAAATTTTAAACACTGGATATAAACATAAACATATACTTTAAATTTTATCAAAATCAGATAAAAGATGTGACCGTTAGAAGATCCACAACCGTGGTATTACTTGCTTTTACACTTTTTGCCGCCATTTTGATGTTATGTTTCTGTTCAATTGTCACGAAATTCTAACTGAACCGTAATTATTGTGTAACGGTGATGCATTTGACCGGTTTTTAAAATCAAATCAACACTTGACCTGCACGGCAATGTTGAACCGGAGTGAGGGAGGGAAAGAGAGGGAGAGAGATTAATGGGGTTTAACGTCCACTCGACACAAACTAGGTCATTTCCGGACTAACATAAGGTTTTATTTTTTATTTCAATAATTCGCTTGCGCGTAGGGCCCTTTAGCAATGGGAGGAAACCGGAGGACCCCGAGAAAACCTTCGAGGTTCAGGAAACAGACCGGAAGGAATCAAACGATAATCCATTCACCGTGCTATCCAACGACACTTAAGTTGTTTTGATCCGGTGACATGTTACTTACCAATCACGTTTTTCACTAGGCGTAGTTTTCGAGATAAAGGCGTTTCAAAAGACTGCAAATTGGAAAATACTAGATTTTCGACTATCGAATTTATTTTCTAACTATCGAATTTGTACCGATTGGATATCATCATATGATAGTTCATGAATGAGATTATCCAACGACACTTTAGTAGTTTTGATTCGGTGACATGTAAAGAAAAAAAAATCATCAGAAAGTACAAACCAGACTTCAATAAACGAATGTTATAGTACGAGATGAAATGTAGAAAGAGTTGTATTCAATGGCTTAAAACGTATTACTTTTGTCTAGATTGATGTCACTTTCAGGAAGGGCGTCCTCGCTAACAGGATTCCCACCAGGTGCCGCTAGCTGGTTTCAAGGCTCCACGTGACCTGTCGTCTGCTACAGAGTTTCATTGTTTACATTCGCAACGAGCTTTTTTATTTCGTTTCATTTTACAACACTGCCGTCAACTTTATGCTGTGTACCAAAATGATCGAATGGGGGAGGACATGTATTCCCAAAGGAGGCAAATTTGCGAAGAAAATGGATAGTTGCCATTCGTAGACGTCACTGGGATCCCGCATAAATATTGCCTCGTGTGTTCGGAGCATTTCACATGCAATGACTACATTTCAGCAACTACGCTTGGTAAGAATTATTTAAAATATTTGAATTTTTTTAAATATTAGTAATGTTTTATAATGTCATCTCAAATAGTAAGGTTTATTTGCCCCATTTCTGTGTAAAAAAGCACATTCACGCGGATAATACAGACAGTCGAGAGAGGTCTGTTACTTACTATTTATACAGTATACTGTATTTTCCTGCAACGCCAACACACATTATAAAATTTTTTTATTGAATTAGTTTTATTCACTTAAATATTATAAGAGGAAGAAATCTGGGGTGGGGTGGTGTGAAAACTAGCGCCCAGTTTGGCAAACTAGACTAGTGTTACTTTTTTTAATTGGCCTTAAAAAAAAGATAAATATTTAAGTGCATTTATTATTTAATTCAGGAACATGTCCACGTTTTAAAAGATTGAAAGGGGCTTCAGTTCCATCTGTGTTTTCCTGGAACAAACCAGTTGAAGTCAGCACACTGAACAGACAGCACCGGGCTGTCACGAGAGCAAACCGAAAGAGTATTACAGATTCCCCAATGTTACTTCTTAGCAATAATGACAATATTTTGGTGGAAGATATTGGCGCAGAAGTTGAACTTGTTTCTGAGGATGTGCCCGACCCCGTGGAATGTGACATTATATTGGAAACAAAAAGCTGTGATACTAGTGTACAAACCGATTCATATAGCCACTTTTCTGTTGAACGTTTAAAGCATGATAATAAAAAAAATGCTAAACTACAGCGGATGTGAATCTTACGACCGATTCTTGATGATTTTGCATTCACTGAGACCTGCAGCATATCGTCTAAACTATTATTATCATGATGTAAGAAATGTAAGCATAGAAAACCAACTGTTTCTTACTCTGGTAAAGCTTCGAATAAACTGGACAAATTTTGTGCTTGCAGATATGTTTGAAATATCTGAAATAACAGTTTCAAACATATTTATCACCTGGGTAAATTTTATATACCACCAGTGGAAAGAAATACAAATTTGGCTATCTCGAGATTTCGTTCGATAGTTTGCCCCTTCGGATTTTCAGAGAAAATTTCCCAAAACTAGGGTAATTATTGATGGCACACTGCCCACTGCCCAGCAAGCAACATTTTCGACATATAAAAATAGAAACACAGTTAAGATTCTTGTTGGTGCTATCCCTGGTGGATTAATATCGTATGTAAACGATGCATATGGAGGGTCAGCCAGTGACCGACAGATTGTTGAGAGGAGTAGTCTGATGACACAATGTGATCAAGGAGAATCGATAATGGCCGACAAAGGCTTTAATGTTCAAGACATTTTTGCATCGTATAATGTTGCAATAAACATGCCGTCATTTAAAAAAAAATAAATAGATCAGATGGTAAAACAGTACAAAGTGATAGAACAATCTCAAGCAAGAGAGTACATATTGAGAGAATTATAGGACTGACCAAAACATTTAAAATAATGAGAGAACCCTTGACACTTGGCGAAACAAATCTAGCAACTGAGATTCTCTTTGTTTGTTGTATGTTAAGCAATTTTAAGGACAATATTGTTTCTAAGACAGCTTAAGGACACTCTGTTAGAGCTAAATCTGTTTGTTTTGGAAAGTGGGATTTTTAAGACATTCATAATGAACAACAATAAATAACAATAAATATTACACAGTGTCACTTTAATTAAAATGTTTTCTACTAATACTACTGTTCACTGAGTGTGGTACAGAATGAGACATTATTTATTATTATAATTTATAATAATTGTGCCACAAGGAAGCTCACTCATATTATATTTTAATGCAAATGTTTCCAATGCAACCATTTCATATCTCTTGTCATGTTTAACTGCATTGCAGTTTATTACAGAAGGCATCGTCAGAGAGTCTGCATATGTTATTTTGTCTGTTCGGTCTGTTAGCTTACAAATCCTACCAAAATCAGATGAGTTAAGTGGACATGGATATTGTGTGGATGGTTTCTTGGTCGATTGATGTCAACCAAATCTTTTTCAAATGATATTGCTTGTATATTTGCTGGAGCATACAGCTGTGCCAGTGGAACCCGTGAACAGTTTGTTTGGTTTATGCAAACATTACGAAAGTGACCTTTGTAAATTTGTGTCGCTAGGTCCAGTTGGTCCCGGGTTTCAAAATTAATTGATTTGTCATTTGAAGGATTTCTCTTCAGCTCTACTGGTGTCGCCTAACATGGTGAAATGTCTGTAACTGTTGAGTACAGGTTTCTTCAGTAACCTCAGGGATACTAAATTTGAAAAGAGCATACAAAACTGCATTGACATGTTTGCAATGAGCTTCAGGGCCCATGCCAGCACCACAGTACACTCCTCAACGCATCCATGAGTGTTAATAGAAATGTCAATATTATAGGTAACATGTTTCTTCATTTCTGCCTTACACTGACTCTTGAAAAATGTTAAAGAAGATTGTTGTACCATTTTAATATATCTTAAGAATTTTTCTCGAACTAAATTAACACTGTCTTTACCTAAAATCTTGTTCAGAGGTGACAGATATGCTTCAATGCTGTTCATATCTATATCGGGTATGACCAAGCCTTCATGCAAATCCTTGTAGGTTTTTTCTTCAGGTGTAGTCATTTGGAATGCTGAAGGAATATCATCCCTATTTCTAGTTTTACCAAAATCATAATTTCTTTCATATGCCTCTAGCCTAAAAATATAAAGTACCATACATGTATATATAAATGATAAAATGTATTTACTAATTTACAAGAAATATTGTGACTAAGGCGCTATATGCCTATTCTCATTAGAAATAAACTTAGTTAATAAAGAGTAAGAAGACATATGTGGAGATGTGTGGAAACAAAATATGAAGGCCTTACAAAATAGAAATAGGGCCGCCAAGTCTCGCGACGATTTCTTTGGCAATCTATTTCCGGTGAAATGTACACCAAGCAATGGCGGAAAATACGATGCCTCGCAATAAGGCATTGAATGCGAATGAATGAAGCGTTTGCGGCACCAATTACTTTTGTTTTACAAAAGAAAGATAACAGATATTTTAGTTTGTTTATCAAGGTATGTAAATAAATTATTTAAACATATCTTAACAAAATATTTCATATTAATCTCGAAATAGTAGCCCTAAGCCTTGGTTTCACAGTTTTAATTTAGCCTTTGCGAATGGTAGCAGTCTGAGTTAGATTTGTTTACAAACAAACCCCATTACCAGTACATCATTCTTCCGCCTGCACATTTAGTGCTTCGAGAAATATAAATTTGAATGTCTTGATTGTTATATAAAGTTAAAATAATTATTCCATGGGTTATTATTCTAAGTACCGGTAATGCAAACTTGGGAAATATATTGGCAGTGTGAAGTTGACTCGTTTTTCGTTATTCTTTATTCGTTATTCACCAATTATGGCTAATAACGAGGCAAGTCACCTCGTTATATTCGTTATTCAACTTTATATTCGGGATTCCAATATGGAGCTAGCTATGACTAGAGTGATGGATGCCAACTATCCCCCAGTAGTATAAAACAAAGCAAACCGACCTTTAAACCAAAACAGCCCACATTGTTATTCAAGCAGCGTATCTTTAATGAAGATATTAGGATTTAATTCCAAACGATCATTAGACAACAATAGAATAATGGATTGCAAAGCATCCCCTAGCAGTAGAAATCATATTAAATGACGTACATTCGGTAAATAAACCAGATTGTTATTCAAGCCACGAATAACGAATTGTTTGTTATTCGTTATTCACCTCGTTATTCGGGATTAACATATAAGGTATCTTTAATGAAGATATTTCAGGATTTCATTCCAAACGATCATTAGACAAAAATAGAATAATGGATTGCAAAGTATCCCCTAGTAGTAAAACACATATTAAATGACGTTTTTTCGGTAATTAAATCAGATAACTAATCAGGCCGTGAATAACGATTAACGAAATGTTTGTTATTCGTTTTTCAATTCGTTATTCGAGATTAACATCTAAAGTATCTTTAATGAAGATATTTCAGGATTTAATTCTAAACGATCATTAGACAACAATAGAATAATGGATTGCAAAGTATCCCCTAGCAGTAGAAAACATATTAAATGGCGTATAGTCGGTAAAAAACCCTGATTGTTATTCAAGCGGTGAATAACGAACTGTTTTTATTCGTTATTCACCTCGTTATCCGGCTCTCATATAAGGTATCTTTGATGAAGATATTTCAGTATTTGATGACAATAGAATAATGGATTACAAAGTATCCCCCAGCATTAGAAAACATATTAAATGACGCATAGTAGATAAACCTGATTGTTATTCGGGATTCACATATGAGGTATCTTTGATGAAGATATTTCTGGTTTTAATTCTAAACAATCGTTAGACAGCAATAAAGGATTGCAAAGTATCCCCTAGCAGTAGAAACATATTAAATGACGTATAGTCGGTAAATAAACCAGATTGTTATTCAAGCCATAAATAACGAATAACGAACTGTTTGTTATTCGTTTTTCATCTCGTTATTCGGGATTCACATATAAGGTATCTTTGATGAAGATATTTCAGGATTTAATTCTATGCGATCATTAGACAACAACAGAATAATGGATTGCAGAGTATTCCCTAGCAGTAGAAATAGAGAATCTCCTACGAGTGTTTTTTGATATCAAAAAATATCAACACAAGTTGATAAAGTGAAAAAAACGAGGCTCTGCCGAGTTTTTTTTTTACTTTATCAACGAGTGTTGATATTTTTTTATATCAAAAAACACGAGTTGGAGATTTTATTTATCACCCAATCCTTTCTTACATGCACAAATAAATAAATATAATTATTTGGTATAGATTTCACTTTTAAGAATCTAATTACATTACAGCAGCGTAGTGATACATCAGTTTTTTGACAGCAGTTTAGCTATTGCAAAGTCCTATATATTGACCCAGGATTTCCTTCAAGGTCAATTAAATAAAAACAGTTTCTTTTTAACTAAAAAAAGAAACTTTTTATTTAAAATAAGTGCTTTCTTTAAAATAAAAGAAAGTAGTTCCTTTTTGATTGACCAATCAAATTCATGTAAAGCGATATCTCAGTAGATTATGTAATTTATCATACAAGCGATATCTACTGTCAAATGTATTATTGGGTGATAAAACATATTGTATGGCGTATAGTCGGTAAATAAATCAGATTGTTATTAAAGCCATAAATAACGAATAACGAACTGTTTGTTATTCGTTTTACACCTCGTTATTCGGGATTCACATATAAGGTATCATTAATGAAGATATTTCAGGATTTAATTCTATGCGATCATTAGACAACAATAGAATAATGGATTGCAGAGTATCCCCTAGCAGTAGAAAACATATTATATGGCGTATAGTCGGTAAATAAATCAGATTTTTATTAAAGCGGCGAATAACGAATAACGAACTGTTTGTTATGCGTTTTTCACCTCGTTATTCGGGATTCACGTATAAGGTATCTTTAATGAAGATATTTCAGGATTTAATTCTATGCGATCATTAGACAACAATAGTGGTTCGTCATATTCTGCTCGCCACAATGATCAAGAGAAGGTTTCCTTCTCTTGTATACAGCCTGGTCACAAGATTGCTGATTGTCCAGATTTTAGATGTTACAGGTGCCAGCAACAAGGACATGGTAAGAAATCTTGTACATCTGTGTTTTGTCATCGTTGTCATCAGTATGATTGGAAATATGATTATTTGAAATCAGGAGATACTTCTATGTTTGAGAATTGTAGAAGTGGCCATCAATCAGAAAATGTTGTTTTGGATGAGTCGAAGGCCATTGTTGATACATCAACCATCACCATAGCGCGTGGTTCAACAGATTATGTTGTTACAGCACATACCAATGTGGGTGATTTAACGGCCTCTTGTTGTGATTACGGTTTGCCGAAAGCCTCTGTAGTTAAAGAGGCGTTTCCTGCGGATTCGGATAATATTGGTGAGTATAATGCTGTAATATCTTATGACTTAAATGTAATTTCTGCTGATGTGAGGTAGCAATGGGGGATGATGGTGAATGTGATGAAGATGTTTTTGATTGTGATTTTGAGGATTGTTCGGATGTGAATGAAGTATCAGATGTGCATTCGGAGTCAGCAACAGGGAATACTTTAGCAACTGTTCCAAAAGGGAAAGGTAAAAAGAAATCAAACCGGAGCAAGATACAAAAGGTACAAAAAATTAAATCCAAAAGTGACTCTTTGAAATTAAGTCAAGCAAATGTTGCTTTATTATCAGAATCAGTGATGAAGGGTACACGTTCAAAATCGTCGCGTAAAATTGTCCCCATTTCCTAGCTTACTATTTCTGATCTTAATGGTAAAGATAGCAACAATAAACGTCAATGGTCTCAGAAGTATTTCGAAATATCAAATTTTTTTTGCTAACTGGCATGACAAAAAGTTAGACATAATTTGTGTACAAGAGACACATTGGGGTGGTATGTGTATTGATGCTTATAAACACATTTGGGATGGGGAAATGTTTTATTCGATCTCGAACAGCGGCTTTAAAGGGTGTGCAATATTTATTTCTAAACATTTTGTACCAAAATGTCAGTTTGTTTTCAGTGATAACGATGGTCGTCTCGTTCGGTGTCAGATCAAAATGACGTAGTATTTAATTTATTCTGTGTTTATTCACCAAATAATCAACAGGACAGGAAATCGTTTTATGACAAAGTTTCAACTATGATATTATCATCTGAAAATGTCTTAGTGTGTGGGGACTTCAATGATGTGATGGAACCGCATCTTGACCGATCTAGTAACATATCTGCCTTCAATCTGACAATCAAATTACTGTCAACTTTTACTTGTAACAATAATCTGTTTGATATGTGGAGGAGGAAGAATCCCGAGAAACAAGTATTTACTCGACGCCAGTTTGTTCAAGGTGACCTCAAACAATCGCGGATTGACTATGTGTTTCTGAGTAAGTGTTTATTGTCTTATTGTATATATTCATTTATATTTCACACTTGTCTAAGTGATCATAGTTATGTAACTGTGATTTTGAATTTTGATGGGTATGATAAGGTACCAGGTCTTTGGGTTTTAAATAATCGTTACCTACAGGAATTGGAGTACTGCCAATTAATTAGAAAAACAGTTACTGATTGTCAGCAATGTCCTTTATTTAATACCGAAAAATTAGTTTGGTGGGACAACCTCAAGTACAAAATAAAAGAGGTCAGTATTTTGTATTCACAAAGGAGGAGGAAAAAACTTCAGGAGGAGTTCTGGGGTATTCAAACTGCTTTAAATCATCATTATTTTCGAGCTATAGTAATAACCCAACTTATGATCATGCTCCGATATTTGAATTGCTCAGTAAACGGGAATCCTATGAAAATGTTATGTGTCAAGGTGCGGCTCTTCGTGCTAATTCTGATATTTCCCTGGAATCAGATAAGTGTTCTAAATTTTTCCTGAATTTGGAAAAGTTTCACCAAGAATCAAATGTAATTATAAGTATGAAATCATCAGATGGCAGAATCGTTAGTGACGCCATTGGTATACTTCGCGAAGCCGTTAAGTTTTATAAGACATTATACACTGACGAACCAGTTGACAAAACTAATCAAACTGTGTTGTTTGATCTTATAGAGAACACATTATCCGATGATCAAAATTATTTTTGTGACTCGGATATAAGTTTAAAGGAGATGCAACATTCGTTAAGGGGGGTGAAGAGATCCAAATCTCCAGGTCCTGATGGCCTAACAGTAGAGTTTTTCGTACATTTTTGGGATACACTGGGTAATATTTATCATGAGGTTATCAAGGAAGTGCAAAAGCTTGGTGAACTTAGTCGATCAATGAAGCGAGGCGTTGTATCATTATTCTACAAGAAACGTGGTGATAAATCAGAGCTTAAAAATTGGCCCCCGAATTAGTCCGTTGAATGTTGACTATAAAATATATTCTAGAACTCGAGCATTACGTCTTAAAACTGTGATGTCTTCTATGATATCACCAGAGCAAACTTGTTGTATACCTGGTCGTGATATAGCTTGCAATATCTTAAATATTCGAGATCGTATCGAATTTGTCGAACTGGAGGATCTCCCCATTTATTTACTTAAGTTGGACGCTGAAAAAGCCTTCGATAAGGTAAACCACCAATATATGTTTGATTTGTTGGCTAAATTCCAATCTAATTAAAATATAGATCTATATTTCGTTTCGTTTTTTATACTTTCGATGGCCTACACTTATGTAGATCTAACAAGTTATAGTAGGAGCTCACGTTCTATGACGTCAGGTATCAAGCACGGGACATTTGACCCGATAACGTCAGTCATTCGATTAACCAATTAGCGACCGCCATGCTTTTCAAAATCTACTTTTGTTTTGTTTTGATTTCTATCCGCTGGTGTTAGTATAGACGTCATTAGCTGGTAATATCTACCACAGTTCCACGCATGAAAAGGTCAAACGGTCGATGCGACAGACCATTTGATTGGCTGACCCCTTATTTCAGGCAGAACACGAGTTAAATAACAAGTCCTCCAGATCCAAGAGTAGTAAAGACAAGTAAAAACGAAATTTTGAACTTAAAAACGAAACGAAATTGGATCTGTGTTTTAATCAGATTGGTTAAATTCGGGTTCGGTGAATGTTTTGTGCATAATATCAAGATTTTATACAATCAAATTAATAGCTCCATAAAGATAAATGGACATGTGTCCCTGTCATTCCCAGTCTCAAGATCTGTCAGACAAGGATTCCAATCTCTGCTCTGATGTATGTGCTTACGTCAGAAACTTTGAATTTGTTGGTGAAGTCAAACCTAAACATTAAGGGGGTTAGCATACCAGGATCTGATAACGATTCGCTTATCTTTCAACACACCGATGATTCAACATTGACTGTTTCAACCGTTGACTATATACAAGAAGCTCTTGATACTGTAACTATCTATTGCTCTGCGTCTGGTGCAAAAATCAATGTTGATAAATCAGAATTATTGTTAGCTGGTAGCGCGAAGATATCCAGTAGTGGATGTGTTCCAGTAAAACAAAATGTTGGTGCAACTAAAATTCTTGGGGTGTATCTGGGACCTGATAAAAAAACTGTGTAAAAAGTTAAACTGGGAGTCAAGGATAGTTGAAATTTCCAGGATTTTAAATTTATGGAGAACAAGGCAGCTTCATGTTAAAGGAAAGGTTGCGGTTGTTAATACGTTGTGTTTATCAACATTATGGTACATTCTCCGATAAATATTACTGCAACAGTTGTCTTTTAGATTAGCCTGGTTATCAAAATATCTTAAATGTCGTAGTGATTGTACCTGGAAATTGTTGATGACACACTTCCTATGGAGATATAGACACTTCCTTTGTTATTTTGAATTAATATTTATAAAATATTAATCTATTCATTTAAAGTCATTACCATCTTTTTACAGTTCTATGCTTTTGGCATGGGATCGTTTTTGTGATGGAAAACGTCCTCTGGTTAAGTCATATAATGATGTATTAAATCAGCGTCTCTTTGATAACCCAAATATAATTCAGCGTTCCAAATCCTTATACTTCAGAGACTTTGTATTATCAGGTATTGTGAAAATTGCAGATATTTATTATCAAGTAACTCCTGGGTTTTTGTCTGCAGATGAAATATATTTTTTAATTAAGAGCCTAGTTCCAGAGGCTTCATTTCATTGGTCAAGGTTAAAAATCAGTATTCTGCAATTTTGAAAGCATTGCCGAATGAATGGATTGTTATCATTAAAACAAATGCTCAAGATCCATATGATCTGAGTTACTCCGTTGATTTTGTTCTGAATGTTCAGGATAAAGATTTTGTCTTGACCGACACAAAATCTGGTCCAGCATATAAAATTTTTAGGAATGAATTTTCTGTTAAACCTACAAGTCTGGATTATTGGGCGGAATTAGGCTATGATGTTGATTGGCAGAATGTTTGGAAGTCGGTATTCCATCCATCAAAATGCTCTGAATTTGTAGATACGGATTACAAGATTGTACACAATATTGTATGGACTAATTATAAGAAGTGTAAGGTTAAATTAGTTCCCGATCCTTTTTGCACCTTATGTGAAAATCAATGTGTTGAAACCTTGCGGCACATCTTACTTGACTGTAAATATGTCAAACCATTACACGAGCTCATATATGACATGATTCAGGTGAATTTTCAGAGCAAAGGGTTTAGCAGAGATGATTATATGGTTTGGTTTATGTTTGGATATCCTATCAGAAAGGAAGCTGATAATTTTTTTTTAGTATTTTTATTCTCGGCTGCTAGGTTGGCTGTTGTATTTCTTAAAGCAAAATCACAAAGTAAAAATACGTGCAGTATTTAAATCGATTTTAACAGATCATATGAATAATGTTTATTTTTACATGAAACATCATGGATTATTACATAAGTTTCAACTATTATATCAATTAAATCCATATATAGAAATTGTTGATGATAAAATCCTTGTGAAATTTAATTAATAGGATACTATTATCATATTTTTATTTTTATTATTATTATATGGAATATTTTATACTTTTAGCCGTTGATTTTATCATTAAGTGTTCTTTTATATTTTTACGGTGATTAATAATAATAAAAAAAGAAAAATCATTTGTCAACAATAGAATAATGGATTGCAAAGTATCCCCTAGCAGTAGAAACATATTAAATGACGTATAGTCGGTTAATAAACCAGATTGTTATTCAAGCAATGAATAACGAATAACGAACTGTTTTGTTATTCGTTTTTCAGCTCGTTATTCGGGATTCACATATAATGTATCTTTAATGAAGATATTTAAGGATTTCATTCTAAACGACCACTAGACTACAATAGAATAATGGATTGCAAAATATCACCTAGCATTAGAAAACATATTAAATGACGTATAGTCGGTAAATAAACCAGATTGGTATTCAATCTGTGAATAACGAATAACGAACTGTTTGTTATTCGTCTTTCACCTCGTTATTCGGGATTCACATATAAGGTATCTTTAATGAAGATATTTCAGGATTAAATTCTAAACGATCATTAGACAACAATAGAATAATGTACTGCAAAGTATCCACTAGCAGAAGAAAACATATTAAATGACGTATAGTCGGTAAATAAACCAGATTGTTATTCAAGCGGTGAATAACGAATAATGACTTGTTTGTTGTTCGTTATTCACCTCGTTATTCGGAATCCACATATAATCTATCTTTAAGGAAGATACATGTAATTAAGGATTTCGTTCTAAACGATCATCAGACAACGATAGAATAATGGATTACAAAGTATCCCCTAGCAGAAGTAAGTATATTAGATTACGTATATTCGGTAAATAAAACAAATTGTTATATAAGCCATGAATAACGAATAACGAACTGTTTGTTATTCGTTATTTACATCGTTATTCGGGATTCACATATAAGGTATCTTTAATGGAGATATTTAGGGATTTCATTCTAAACTATCATTAGACAACAATAGAATAATGGACTGCAAAGTATCCTCTTGCAGTAGAAAACATATTAAATCACGTATATTCGGTAAATAAAACAGATTGTTATTCAAGCAGTGAATAACGAATAACGAACTGTTTGTTATTCGTTATTCACCTCGTTATTCGGGATTCACATATAATGTATCTTTAATGAAGATATTTCATCCCGTAGCATGTTCAATGACGTATAGTCGGTAAATAAACCAGATTGTTATTCAAGAGGTGAATAACGAATAACGAACTGTTTGTTATTCGTTATTCACCTCGTTATTTGGGAGTCGCATATAATGTATCTTTAATGACGATATTTCAGGATTTAATTCAAAACGATCATTAAACAACAATAAAATAATGGATTGTAAAGTATTCCCTAGCAGTAGAAAACATATCAAATAACATATAGTCTGTAAATAAACTAGATTGTTTTTCAAGCGCGAATAACGAGCTGTTGGTTATTCGTTATTCACCTCGTTATTCAGGATTCACATAAAAGGTATCTTTAATGAAGATATTTCAGGATTTCATTCTAAACGATCATCAGACAACGATAGAATATTGGATTACAAAGTATCCCCTATCAGTAGTAAGTATATTAAATGACGTATATTCTGTAAATAAAACAGATTGTTATTCAGGCCGTGAATAACGAAAAAGGAACTGTTTGTTATTCGTTTTTCAACTCGTTATTCGGGATTCACCTATAAGGTATCTTTAATGCAGATATTTCATTTCTATTGTTGACAAATGATCGTTTAGAATTAATGTATATCCTGAAATATCTTCATTAAAGATACCTTATATGTGAATCCCGAATAACGAGGTGAAAAACGAATAACAAACAGTTCGTTTTTCGTTATTCACCGCTTGAATAACAATATAATTTATTTTCCGACTATACCTCATTTAATATGTTTTCTACTGCCAGGGGATACTTTGCAATCTATTATTTTATTGTTGTCTAATGATCGCATAGAATTAAATCCTGAAATATCTTCATTAAAGATACCTTATATGTGAATCCCGAATAACGAGGTGAAAACGAATAACCCAACAGTTCGTTATTCGTTATTCCCTCTTGAAAAACATTTTTTTTTACCGAATATCGTCATTTTATATGTTTTCTACTGCTAGGGGATACTTTGCTTTCCATTATTCCAGCGTTGTCTAATGATCTTTTATAATGAAATCCTTAAATATCTTCATTAAAGATACATTATATGTGAATCCCGAATAACGAGGTGAATAACGAATAACAAACAGTTCGTTATTCGTTATTCGTTATTCACCGCTTGAATAACCATATGTTTGCTTCTGCTAGGCGATAATTTGCAATCCATTATTCTATTGTTGTCTAATGATTGTTTAGAATTTAATCCTGAAATATCTTCATTAAAGATACCTTATATGTGAATCCCGAATAACGAGTTGAAAAACGAATAACAAACAGTTCGTTATTCCTTATTCACGGCTTGGATAACAATCTATTTTATTTACCGACTATACTATACATCATTTGATATGCTTCTACTGCTAGGGAATACTTTGCAATCCATTATTCTATTGTTGACTAATGGTCGTTTAGAATTAAACCCTGAAATATCTTCATTAAAGATACATTTTATGTGAATCCCGAATAACGAGGTGAAGAACGAATAAGAAGCAGTTCGTTATTCGTTATTCACCACTTGAATAACAATCTGGTTTATTTTCCTACAATACGTCATTGAATACGTTATCTACTGCTAGGGGATACTTTGCAATCCCTTATTCTATTGTTCTCTAATGATCGTTCAGAATTAAATCCTGAAATTTCTTCATTAAAGATACCTTATATGTGAAACCTGAATAATGAGTTAAAAAATGAATAACAAACAGTTCGTTTTTATTTATTCACGGCCTGAATAGCAATCTGTTTTTTTTACCGAATATACGTCATTTAATATGTTTTCTACCGCTAGGGGATACTTTGCTTTCCATTATTCTTTCGTTGGCTAACGATCGTGTATAATGAAATCCTGAAATTTCATTAAAGATACATTATATGTGAATCCCAAATATCGAGGTGAATAACGAATAACAAACAGTTCGTTATTCACCTCTTGAATAACAACCTGGTTTATTTACCGACTATACATCATTGAATATGTTTTCTACTGCTACGGGATACTTTGCTTTCCATTATTCTATTGTTTTCTAATGATCGTTTAGATTTAAATCCTGAAATATCTTCATTAAAGATATATTGTATGTGAATCCCGAATAACGGGGTGAATAACGAATAACAAACAGTTCGTTATTCGTTATTCACCGCTTGAATAACAATCTATTTTATTTACCGACTATACGTGATTTATTATGTTTTCTACTGCAAGAGGATACCTTGCAATGCAATCCATTATTCCATTGTTCAATGATAGTTTAGAATGAAATCCTTAAATATCTCCATTAAAGATACCTTATATGTAAATCCCGAATAACGAGGTAAATAACGAATAACAAACAGTTTGTTATTCGTTATTCATGGCTTAAGTAACATTCTGGTTTATTTACCGAATGTACGTCATTTAATATGCTTTCTACTGCTAGGAGATACTTTGCAATCCATTATTCTATTGTTGTCTAATGATCGTTTAGAATGAAATCCTGAAAGGTCTTCATTAAAGATACATTATTTGTGAATCCCGAATAACGCTGCTTGAATAACAATGTGGGCTGTTTTTTGGTTTAAAGGTCAGTTTGCTGTGTTTTATACTACTGGGGGATACTTGACATCCATCATTCTAGTGATGGCTAGCTGCATATTGGAATGACGAATAACGAAAAACGATTCAACTTCACACTCTTAAATATATTTAAGCCTCTTGTGTTTTAAAACAAAAAAAATCGCCTCGAGTACGTACGCTCACGTATCACATTCACGATCTCCCTTGATGAATTTCTCGACAAGTTAAAACTTTACTAGCACTATTAGTAGGCCTACTATGTGTATTATTTCAGCAGATTGATGATTATAATATGATGATAAGGAAATATTCAAGTTTTTAGCGCAGAGATGATGGGCGAAAAATCGCCATAGCACACGTGGAAGGTGTTCTGATTCAAGAAGTAGGTAATTTGTCATAAATAACAAATGGCCTATGGACGAATATTAATAAAATAATAAAATTATTTAATTTTGCTTGGGCCTATTCAGTATAATTTAGTACCTCTTTGCATTTTATTGTTTTATTTGACTGACCTATGTCACGGCATTTTCCGAAGATGTGTAAAAATAAAATAATAATAGGCTTTGTGTACTCCTGCATACACAAGATCCGAAATACTTGTTTCACGCTGTGTTTTAATGTTTATTGTTGATAAGAACTACACAATACAAATAATATTACATGAAAATTCTACGAGACCGCCAGTTGCGGTTTTCTGACTGTAAAAAGTAAACACAATAGAGTTAACTCCCTTGATGGGCGCGCTTGGTTTGGACACACATAATTTGTATAGTAACATAACTCCACATGAAGTACCGCAAAGAAACCAAGTACAAATAAAATGTTTGATTTAGAAATAAACCAAATTATAGGCCTACAGTCTAATCACTTATTTCCGAAGATTCTACAAATTTGGGGCGGGGGCGTTGAGCAATCCTGTTGCTTCTTCTCAATGGAACAGCTTCTTCTTGTTGCGGAATCTTCTCTGTAAAGAATTCTTTAGGCTGCGACAAGCATACTTCCAATGGGTATAAAAGATTAATAGATCGATTAGTTTTACCATTTCGTGTCTTGATTTTCGCAGCTCTGGCAAAACCATCAGGTCCTCGAATTAATTCTTGAACTATGGCAAGTTTCCATATACTTCTCGGGCGATCTTTATCGTGCACTAAAACTACATCACCACATTTAATAGATTCAGTACGAGACTCATATTTCTTAATCTGGTAGGTATGTCTCTCTTTCAGGGCTGATAAATACTCATTCTTGAATCTAGAAACAAAATGTTGATATACGACTGAACGATGTCGAGCAGCTCGATTGATGGATTCGTGAGTATCATATACATCATCAGCTTCTACATCAGAATCTATACTGGGATGAGGTAAAGCTGTAATATCATAACCGTACAATAACTTGGAGGGTGTAATAGGTTCTGGATCATCTGCTGTTGTAGATAGATACGTGGAAGTTCATTTACAAATGCCTGTATTTCTTTGATTAGTGTCTGTAGTTAATTCAGGTCGATGAGTGCTTTCCTCAAATCCTTCTTAATGACTGATTTGACAACCCATATTAACCGCTCATACATTCCTCCCCAATGTGGAGATTTAGCTGGAATATGTTTCATATGAATAATTTTCTTGTTAGTAAGATGACTTTGTAAGATGGATCATGCAATAAGTTAAACAGTTTAATTATCTCCTCATCAGCATTAAGAAGGGTTTTAGCGTTGTCACACAATATCATGGTAGGTAATCCATAAATAGCACAGTGTCTTCTGAGGGCCTATAAGAATTGGTCAGTTGACATGTCTGTAACGACTTCTAAATTTACATTTCGTGTTGTGCTGCATGTAAACAAACAAATGTAACATTTCTGGATGTTCTTGCCTCTACTTTCCACTATCAGATGACCTGTGAAATCAATTCCAACTGTTGAATAAGGCTTCATCCGGTTTAGACGAAAATCTGGCAATGGTGGAGATGGTGGAAGTGTGAAAGGTCTTCCGACTTGATAACGACATGTTACACATGCTCTTAAAACACGAGAAACTTCACTATGTGCAGCTGGCAACCAGAACCTTTTACAAAGAGCATTAATAGTTGCGTTGACCCATGCATGAAGTTAGTTAGAGTGAAAATATCTCACCAGAAGATTTGTCAGCTGGTTACGTCTGGCTATCAAGATTGGCATTCTGGCATCTTCGTCGAGCTGTGCCAGCTCGAGTCTGCCGGGGGCGACTATAAGATCTTCCGAAATGATTTTAAGGTGAAGTTGTCGTACAAGCTGAGGTCTTGTTTTCACCATGTCTACCTCTTTAACCAAGAATTTATACTCGGAATAAAAGTGTTCTCTTTGGTGTGCTCTCAGAATAATGCGTTCCGCCTTTTGTATTTCTTCAACTGTGGGTACCAGAATGTTGTTATGGTGAGATTGTAATACCTTAGCATCTTTATGTTCATGCCAATATTTCAAGTTTTGAAGAAATCGTTGTACATACACCATAATGCGTAGCAGTTTATCATATGAATTGAATCGCGAAACATCAAGAATGTGTTTTAAAGCACCAATCTGCGATTCTTGTATAAATTCTGCTTGTACAAATGAAAGCATACATGTTGTTTGTGTATCAGATAGATCATTCGATGAGATGAACCGTGCGGTCCACTGTTCAGGAAAACATAACCATGGCGGACAATTTCTCCATAGCAAAGAGGTCATAAACTGACTTGCCGTACAACCTCGAGATGGGAGATCTTCTGGATTGTCTTGTGAACTATCATGGGACCATTTAGTGATGTCCGTTAGGCTTTGAATTTCATTTAGGCGATTACGAACAAAGATATCAAGCTTCTTAGTAGATTTCAACCACGACAAACAAATGGTTGAATCAGTCCAAAAAATACATCAACCGACTTGAAATCTTTGATAAGCATGGTCTGGAGTACACTTGAATATCTTGAACCGATGAGCATTGCTATTAACTCCCATCTGGGTACTGTGTATTGGTGTTTTGAAGATGCAATTTTATACTTTGAACCTACGAATACAGATGTTGTGTCTTGAACTAGATATGCCACACATGCTACTGCTGTATTGGGACAGGCATCACAAAAAGTATGGAGCTGCACTGGTTGATCTTTGTCGAAATCTACATAACGTTTAATGGATAAAGTAGAGGCTTCTTCGATATCTTTTGCTATCTCATTGTACTGCAAGTGTAGAGAATATGGAAGTGGGGAATCCCAATCATAATTGGATATCCATAGCTCTGAAATAAACTTCTTAGCTCGTACAGTAACAGGCGAAAGAAAGCCGATGGGGTCAAATGTAGACGAAGCCGAACTTAAAGATGAACGTTTTGTGATGTTTCCCATTGGAGGAATAACGAAATTGTATCAGCAGTTGGGTTCCATACTAAACCAAGTAAACCTGTTGTCGGTTTGCTGGAAACTGTACCTTCCTTTGTAATGACATTATCAGAATAGAGTTTACTTTTCAAATCAGCTGCTACAGATGCTTGAAAGGTGTCAGTATCAGTCATGTACTTTGTTAGGTGGTATATAACTGTAGAGTTCAAAATAAATGGTGAACTTGTACCACAAAAAAAGACAGATGAATACCTTTACACTTGAAGAGGTTGGTATGCGTCACCATCCTTATACTAGAGGAAGCGTACAAAATCACGATCAGGCTCCAAAAGTTTAATCCTCATAAAAGTCTTCTCATATCAGCAACAAAAGTATACTTGTTGAATCTGAATCTTTGAAGAAGCTCATGTAAAGATTGGAGTAAACAAGGTCCTGTATGGAGACAATCATTTAATGATGTTCTTCCTGCACTGGCTGCGAAAACAATTCGCAAAGGAGTAGTTTCGCTTTCCGGACGGAGAACAAAAAAGTGACTAAGATAGTGCAACCTCTTGCCATGCGTTTTCGTCAGGTACTAGCTCTACATAGTTCATCTGAAGCTGGTCAGAGATGATCTTCGCATAAGCATTCCATAGGTTCAGTTTTAACAACCTGTTTTTGACCTGTTCAAGTCTGTTTCTTGCAATTGAAAGGTTTGACTGTAAAGTGGGGTGGTTGTCTAAGCAAGGTAATGGAGCAAAGTAAGTCCCTTCACGATATTCAATTTGATTGATAAATCGTTGAAGGAAATCAGCATCAGAGGTAAGATTTGGAGTTTAGATACCAAGGAATTCAACCTGTAGAGATTTTGTGACCTTATCATGTAATTCTTCATCTGTGTGATTTACAGGAAACCATACAACATCACTGTAATGATGATCAGCAATGGAAAACATCAAATATTGCGAACTATCTTCACCATCAGTTGAAGTTGGATTGTCGTAAAGTGGACTAGAAACCAGATAACCCAAGTTAGAGGCTTGTGCTGTGGGAAATCCATGTATGATATCAGGTCTTAGAAATCTCCATACTGCGTCTAATCCAATGAGTATGTGAACATCAAAGGAAGACTGGTTGAATGAATATGCCAGATGAAGATCCTTGATGTGTTTTGTTTCTAAGCATTTAGACCAGTCATGACAACTGATAGGTTTTACTATTTGATCAGTGAATAAAACTTCAATGCTGACAGCACCATTTTCTGTCAATATATCAATTGAACCCTCGAGGTAAGTATGCCATGAGGATTTACCACCAATGGAATCGACTTGAATTTTACGCTTAGCATACGGTTCAATGTGTAGACGTTGAGCATACAATGTCTGTATGTAAGTTAAAGAAGATCCTTCATCAAAGAATATATTAGCGTCTTCGATCACCTGATCATTCCTTACTTGTGCCACTGCTGTTTTAAGTAAAACTGGATTAAGCAAAGGTGGTGGAATGGGTGAATCTAATACATGGTTCTTTGATGCAAACAATGTGTGGTCTTCTAGTTGTGAATGTACACGAGAAACTTCTGTACATACAATAGGCGAGGAACTGGTACTTTGAGTTGAAGTGACTTGAGTGGTCTTGAGTTGATTTGAGATTTGGGCGCCATGCAGGCCAATGTGGTGTAACTCTCTACATGCAGAACATTTCCACTGTGAAGTACAGTTTTCAGTTGTATATGACTGTTTTAAACAATTAATAAAACGCTTAGCAGTCTGCACTGACTTTAAACGTTCTTCAACCGAAAGTGGACACAGGAAAGTGTTATGTTGTTCACTGCAGAAATTACAGCTACGAGACGGTCTCTTGAAAGGTTTGCTTTTGGAAAACTTTTGTTGAGTAGCTGTGGTCATTGCTGTTGCACTTCCCATAAATGGAGGCTCTTGATTTACATGAGATGAAAAGTTGTTTGAAGGTTTAGTGGTCGCAGTTTTCACTTTCACTGAATGGTGACTGATAAAACTGATTTGTTCAAGTTTTTTAACTTCATTGTGAATGATTTCTATCAAGTTGTCGAACTCCGGGTTGTCTTTTTGATGTTTCTCCAGTATTACTGTAATAACCTCGGATGGTAACTTCTCCAATAATACTGGAACAAAAAATTCACCATATCGTTGTGTTGGTAAACCTAATGAAGTCAATGATCTAATATCTCCCATTATTCCATCATAAAAACTTCTACGGACTGTAGCTGTATATTGTGGCTTTGTTACATTCACTAATGCTAAACAATGAGAATTCAAAATTGCAATCAATATTTCAACAAGCAAATTATAATTAACATACTGGCGAGCATACCATCAAAACGTTTCTGAACAGATGTTGATAACTGACCATTGAGATAGTAGAATTTGGTCACGTTGGAAATGTCAGCGCAGTCATGTATTTCACTTTTAAAAACGTCCCAAAAACTGTACCACTTGCGTCGATCGCCATCAAATTTTGGAAGGGAAATCTTTAGTAATTTGACTGATGAATGTTTGGCTTGTTTACGATTTAACTGCAGATCAGATCTTGTTGTAGAATCCCGAACAAAATTGTCAATTCTTCCCAGCCACATCATCGTGATGCAATTGAATATGAATATCTTGAATTTCATCATCTAAGCAATGAAGTTTTTCGGTGCCATCGGAAGTTTCGACTGGATTACCTTCAATAACTGTAAATCAAGCAACTCTTCTTATATATGTTTTCTTGTATTTCTTTTCAGTGCTTCTTGCAAATTTTCGGTATCATCCTCGACACCTTTACTGTTCGTAGAGTCTTTTGGCATTGTATTGAAATAACGTAGTAGGCAAGGCCTTGAAAGTAGAAGTAGGTCAATTTATTGAATGCAAACGAATCCGTGACTTCTAGTTAAATATTTCAATTAAAACACCAGTAAAGATTACTTTAATGTTACCAGTCATGGGTTGACGATGCCTCTGGAAGTATTGAGGTGACTTTTTGCAAGCTTGAAATATACGCACGCTGTCAGCGCTTAGTAGAAAAAATGGCGATTCGATGAAAATTCACGTGTTTTCTTGATTGTAGCTTATTCAACTGTGACGACAATTTCTGTAGGCAACGACACCAATTTGTGTACTCCTGCATACACAAGATCCGATATAAATGTTTCACGCTGTGTTTTAATGTTTATTGTTGATAAGAACTACACCATACAAATGTAACCGTGTCTAATGCAAACAAAAGACGAGGTCGTTTAAATCTTTATTATAAAACCCTGTAAAATATACATACATAGAATTAACATCAATAACATTTAATTTATAATACATATAATACACTTTAAAATAGATCCAACATTACACTGTATGACTATTATATCATAAGACTATATATTTAATTCTATACCGTACTCATATCTTTACAGTAATAATTATCTTTCATATATCTCTGATTATTAGATAATACTTATATATAAAATAACATACCCTAAAAGTTTTTTTTAAAGATCTCAGTGTTGAAACAACACTACCATACAGAACTATCAGCTAGAAGGTATCCTTAAAGACTTGACCAAAAGTATCTTCCGAAACTGAAACAACTTATTCACTTTGAACGCACGACACAAGTTAAAGATCTAGAAGGTAATCTTACGCATCTGACTCATTCAAAATCCTAAGTTAAACTGAATTTGATTGTTACACCTGTAACCCAGGAAGTTGAGTTTGTTAGGAAAAGTATCCAAGGAGATGATGAGATGATAGTCACTGATGTTGTTACAAAGACCTGTCCAGAAGCTGAACATCCAGTGACTATGAATATAAGGGTTCAAAGATCAGATGAAAGTGAAAGTTTGTTATTGTTTATTAAGCTTCGCACACAATTCTTCTTCGTGCAGGTGGTAAATTGACGAACTCATCTGAAGTCAGGTACACAAACAGATTTTCTGGACTCATGACCACGGAAGGCGTAATATTCATGATGTAGTCCCCACCTTGGTATTTCTGTGGTAGTTGCCTGTTCCTTGCTGATCTTCGTGGAGGTTCTGGGGGGTCATCTTCTGAACTAGGTAAATGATCAGACTGGAGTTCCACATCACCTTCATGAGTTTCTTCCACATCCTAACTCACCTCATGTTGTCTAGTGGGGCTAGCTGGAGGCGAAGGAAGTCTTCCCCGATCCACTATTACAACATCGTCATCCTCTTCACTTGACTCTACCTCTGGCTCTTGAATGACAGCCGTCTTCCTCCTGGGTTTAGGTACTGGTGCAGGTAAATCGAAAGGAATGGAACCAATTGGAAGAAGGTTATTCCGATGAAGCATCCGAATTCTTCCAACACCATCTTCTCGTTTTACCTCATAGACTGGTATATCGGGATCGGGTTGTTGTATCACCGTATAGACCTGCTCTTCAAATTTATCCGCGATCTTATGGCGTCCGTCTTTAAAAACTTATTTCTTCACTAATACTCTGTCGTCTTGTTCTAATACTGACTCTGTAGCTCTTCTGTCATAATTCTTCTTTTGTTGTTGCTGAGATCTTCCGATGGTTTCTGAAGCTAATTGATATGAATATTCCAATCTCTTCTTAAGGCTTGCATGTAGGTTCGGTATGATGTTATTTCCGATTCGTTGACGATGCCAAGTAACACATCCACAGCAAGAAGTGGCTTCCTCCCAAACATGAGACGAAATGGTGAAAAATGAGTGCTGTCATGCTCTGTGCAGTTGTAGGCATGTACCAGGGAAGGCAGATACCGTTTCCAGTTTAATTTCTGTTCTACTTCCAAAGTTCCCAGCATGTTTAATAGCGTCCGGTAAAAACGTTCGCACATTCCATTTCCGCTTGGGTGATATGGTGTTGTTCTGGTCTTACACATACCTGTTAATTTGCAAAGTTCTTGGATGATGCGGCACTCAAAACTTCCACCTCGATCACTGTGTATCCTTTTTGGAAATCCGTAATGGACGATGAAATTGTCGAAAATGATCCTCGCTGTTGTTTTGGCATTCTGGTTTCTTGTTGCGTACCTGGTAAAATGATCAGTGATGACTAAGATGTTCGAATATTTCCCTTTACACTCCTCTAAACACAAATAATCCATACAGAGAATCTCCATAGGTTGTGATGATGTAATATTTAGCGTCTTGGGTCCTAATGATCTCAGGACATGTCTATTGGACAATAACACCCCTCTAAATGCGAAACAGGAGGTGTTTATCGACATTGTAACATGTTCTTAGTTGTGAATGTACACGAGAAACTTCTGTACATACAATAGGCGAGGAACTGGTACTTTGAGTTGAAGTGACTTGAGTGGTCTTGAGTTGATTTGAGATTTGGGCGCCATGCAGGCCAATGTGGTGTAACTCTCTACATGCAGAACATTTCCACTGTGAAGTACAGTTTTCAGTTGTATATGACTGTTTTAAACAATTAATAAAACGCTTAGCAGTCTGCACTGACTTTAAACGTTCTTCAACCGAAAGTGGACACAGGAAAGTGTTATGTTGTTCACTGCAGAAATTACAGCTACGAGACGGTCTCTTGAAAGGTTTGCTTTTGGAAAACTTTTGTTGAGTAGCTGTGGTCATTGCTGTTGCACTTCCCATAAATGGAGGCTCTTGATTTACATGAGATGAAAAGTTGTTTGGAGGTTTAGTGGTCGCAGTTTTCACTTTCACTGAATGGTGACTGATAAAACTGATTTGTTCAAGTTTTTTAACTTCATTGTGAATGATTTCCATCAAGTTGTCGAACTCCGGGTTGTCTTTTTGATGTTTCTCCAGTATTACTGTAATAACCTCGGATGGTAACTTCTCCAATAATACTGGAACAAAAAATTCACCATATCGTTGTGTTGGTAAACCTAATGAAGTCAATGATCTAATATCTCCCATTATTCCATCATAAAAACTTCTACGGACTGTAGCTGTATATTGTGGCTTTGTTACATTCACTAATGCTAAACAATGAGAATTCAAAATTGCAATCAATATTTCAACAAGCAAATTATAATTAGCATCACTGGCGAGCATACCATCAAAACGTTTCTGAACAGATGTTGATAACTGACCATTGAGATAGTAGAATTTGGTCACGTTGGAAATGTCAGCGCAGTCATGTATTTCACTTTTAAAAACGTCCCAAAAACTGTACCACTTGCGTCGATCGCCATCAAATTTTGGAAGGGAAATCTTTAGTAATTTGACTGATGAATGTTTGGCTTGTTTACGATTTAACTGCAGATCAGATCTTGTTGTAGAATCCCGAACAAAATTGTCAATTCTTCCCAGCCACATCATCGTGATGCAATTGAATATGAATATCTTGAATTTCATCATCTAAGCAATGAAGTTTTTCGGTGCCATCGGAAAGTTTCGACTGGATTACCTTCAATAACTGTAAATCAAGCAACTCTTCTTATATATGTTTTCTTATATTTCTTTTCAGTGCTTCTTGCAAATTTTCGGTATCATCCTCGACACCTTTACTGTTCGTAGAGTCTTTTGGCATTGTATTGAAATAACGTAGTAGGCAAGGCCTTGAAAGTAGAAGTAGGTCAATTTATTGAATGCAAACGAATCCGTGACTTCTAGTTAAATATTTCAATTAAAACACCAGTAAAGATTACTTTAATGTTACCAGTCATGGGTTGACGAATCCGTGACTTCTAGTTAAATATTTCAATTAAAACACCAGTAAAGATTACTTTAATGTTACCAGTCATGGGTTGACGATGCCTCTGGAAGTATTGAGGTGACTTTTTGCAAGCTTGAAATATACGCACGCTGTCAGCGCTTAGTAGAAAAAATGGCGATTCGATGAAAATTCACGTGTTTTCTTGATTGTAGCTTATTCAACTGTGACGACAATTTCTGTAGGCAACGACACCAATTTGTGTACTCCTGCATACACAAGATCCGATATAAATGTTTCACGCTGTGTTTTAATGTTTATTGTTGATAAGAACTACACCATACAAATGTAACCGTGTCTAATGCAAACAAAAGACGAGGTCGTTTAAATCTCTATTATAAAACCCTGTAAAATATACATACAGAGAATTAACATCAATAACATTTAATTTATAATACATATAATACACTTTAAAATAGATCCAACATTACACTGTATGACTATTATATCATAAGACTATATATTTAATTCTATACCGTACTCATATCTTTACAGTAATAATTATCTTTCATATATCCCTAATTATTAGATAATACTTATATATAAAATAACATACCCTAAAAGTTTTTTTTAATGATCTCAGTGTTGAAACAACACTACCATACAGAACTATCAGCTAGAAGGTATCCTTAAAGACTTGACCAAAAGTATCTTCCGAAACTGAAACAACTTATTCACTTTGAACGCACGACACAAGTTAAAGATCTAGAAGGTAATCTTACACATCTGACTCATTCAAAATCCTAAGTTAAACTGAATTTGATTGTTACACCTGTAACCCAGGAAGTTGGGTTTGTTAGGAAAAGTATCCAAGGAGATGATGAGATGATAGTCACTGATGTTGTTACAAAGACCTGTCCAGAAGCTATATTTCTATGATCGGACTGCCGTTTTACCGAGGTGTGCCGAATTAGTGGTCGAATCCAAGCGAAGATAAATTCAAGTTTAAAATGCTTGAGTCTTTGGTCTCTGGTAAATAAATTATGGAAGAAAATGTTTTTCGAATATTTCAAATAAAATATTTTTAACGTTTGAAGACTTAAAAAGATATGTTAATTAGCCTTAGTGTGGTCTTTGTGACCGACAGTGCCTGTCGTGAACGAATTAGTTACGGCCTGTTAACCGAGACTACACAGAGGTAGCTCTTCTTGGCAACAATGATGGCTTCGTTTTCGCAGTTTGTGATAACATGGGTGAGTTTTTAGCCTTTATTATTATATTTGCAGACTGTCAACACTATTTTATTGCTGGTTCTTGTTCGGAGTAGAGCAGTTCTTACATACATCCCTCAAAATACCCTATAAAACTATGCGATGCCTAGCATTCACGTGGTTGCTATGTATATCGTTCTGACGTGTTGTCAATCATTGTCAATTTTGGCATAATTTCGCGTTATTCTAGGCCCATTCTCAGCTGTTATTTCACCTTCCCTAGTTAATATATTTCCAAACACTTTCTTTTGACTAATGATTCATTGTCAGGCGGATCATGTTATTCAGAATTTGAGCAAACTTTGATTTAAAATTTCCACTTTAAAGTAAACACTGCGGAGTGCAAGAAACAAAAACAAAATTGTCCACACTGCTTAGTTACGAATAATTTATGTTGCCTGAAAACGGTTTTCATTAATTTATGACTGATTTTCTTGTGTTTTATTTATTTCAGCGATGTGTTTGTATAAAGGATGAAAATTGAAAATAGTGTGATGGTCATTTGAGCAGAATTTCATGAGTTGAGGAAGATGGCTGAGGACAAAATGAAAAAAAAAAGTGCACTGTAGAATATTTGTACGCAGTTATTCGCCTTGCTAAAACAGAGGGGTGTCATTGTCCAATCGACCAATCAAAACGCAAGATTCACCCTTAAGCATGTTACAATCACTAGTGGTACTCGAGAGTTAGTGGAGGACTTGCGCACGAGGCATCTCTTGCAAGATTTCAAATATTCGTCGACATCTGCAGACATCCGTGGCCAAAATACTCGTTCTTTCAGAAGTGTTAAAGTTCTGTCACGACCCAGGTGACCTACATCGTCATGGCAGCCTTTTAAAACGGACAACTTTTCAGATGTTGATATAACTAACTGGTGAATATCTCCATCCATACATGTAGATTTTCTATAAAGCACATCATTTTTTAGAATAAGCTTGTTGAATTTCCTCAGGTAAACACCTTCATCCCTTGAAGATGGGGGTGATGTCGGTTTACTCTGTCTAGTTACTGCTGTGTGAATGGGACCAATAACCGAATCGCTCTTTTGTTTCCTGGACCGATCTACAAAACTGTCTGAAGATGACAAATCCTGTAAAGATGAATCAGGAACTACTTGAGTTGCCAAACATTCAACAAAACCTCTTTCCAATAATGATGATGGTAAAGCTTTGATGATCTCAGATGATATATTGGTAATTTCTTCTTGATGATCTGGTGTAAGCCTGGATAAGCAATCTGCGTCGATGTTCTGACGTCCAGGTCGATATTTGATGCTAAAGGTGTAGTTCTCCAAGGCAGCCAACCATCTGTGTCCAGAAGATTGTGATTCAAATCAAGTCCTTTGATGTGGCTTTCAACGGTTGCTGCAAAAGCTTTTGTTTCTCTTCCACGTTTTCATTACAGCAGGGATTTCATACGTAGCGATATTACTATATCCTCGGAAGGTACCAGAAGATGAAGTCCTGGGAATTGGTTTTCACTTGCACAGTGGATGCTCATTTCAAATTTTTAGCGCCTCTTTGCTTGAGCTCATAATTTATGAAACCCATTGTCTATTCCGAATCTAGAAGGTGTATTGAAAGGGGTTCCTTCTGTGTTTGAAATAACCAAAAATTCGGATTCTACAGCCTCAAATTTTTTTTTTTATATTATTAATTTCCCCAGGTGAATGAAAAGGGAAAAAACCATTGTGACAGGTTATACCATAATATTAATTAAATAGAACTTGGTGTTCTGTTAAAGGTAGGCATCTACAGTTCTAATTGCGACAGAATTCTAACACAAGTTAGCCATACTTAGCAACATACACTTACCTTAGCAGTAATTACTGTTATATAGGAAAAGGAATACCTCTAACATGATTCCTTTCCCTGTATAACAGTGCCATCATGTAATTATCTAACATGATTGGGGAGCCACTGTGGCTCAGTTGGTATGACGCTGGCTTGTTAGCCGGGAGGTCATAGGTTAGATCCTGGTGTTGGCATGGAAATTTCGACATTTTCCAGTGTGGTTTCCCCTTAGTCAGTGGTGCAGGACGGGGGGCCTGACAAGGACAGCTGTCTAGTCATTTTGTTCGATCCCTGCATTGGCTGAGAACGCTCATCCAGATTTTCTGGCATGTTCACATGGCCGGGAGGTCACAGGTTCGACCCCAGTGTTGATCGAGAAAGTTCGACATTTTCCGGTCTGGTTTCCCCTTGTCAGTGGTGCAGGACGGAAGGCCTGACAAGAACAGCTGTCTAGTCTCTCATATGGGCATGCACGTAAAAGATCCCTTGACAGATGGAATTCGTTTTAAGAGTAGTGCGGCTATCCGGGCAAAATTTCCCTCATATGCCCGTCTTCATTAGCCAAGTTCGGAGCAGAACAGTAGGATGTTAAATCTCATTTCATTTCCCTCACTTACAAGGAAATTTGGAGTTTGATTCTAGTGTTCATCGAGAAAATTTCCTGGCTTGACCTTTTGTCATCGGTGCAGGACGACGCGTTCGGCTAAGAACAATGTCTAGTCATTCTGATGAGATGAAGTATCAAGGACCTGTTGATGTGCAGGTAAATGAACAAATGACATTTGGCATTCAAAATAAGCGTTGGCTGTGGAACTGCTGTTTAGTCAAATATTCTTAATTTTATTTCATTTCAGTTTTCTACATTTCAGATAACATTGTAAATATTATGCAAGCTACAAGTAAACTGATGTTTGAAAAGAAGCCTACAAGCAAACTGATGTTTGAAAAGAAGCCTATTTAAAAAAATAGAGAGTGAATTAGATATCAAGACTAAGTTTGGATTGGCACCAAGTTCATTTCTCATAGACTACCAAGAACATTTGTCGGTCTGCGAATCAGAACGAAATAATTAATTTTGTTTTTTAATGAAAATAATAAATCTGAAATAAAGTTGTCGCTTTGAAAGCTTGTGTATTTACATTGCAATATAATAGAGACCCACACAATCTAAAGACAGTACTATGCTGATTTATCCATATACATTATTGTTGAAACTGTGTGAAGTTAAAAGTTTTTGTGACCTTAAAACTTTTCTCAAGAAAATATACCAGTTGCATTCACAATGCACTTTGTTTAAAATTAAAAGGCACATAAAACTACATACATGTACACATAAATTCATTTTGCATTGTAAAATGTTCGATTTACATGTACGTACATGCAAGTCTTACCTGTATTTGTAGGCAAAGAAATGTTCTTTAAATTAAAAGAAAATCCTTAGATTTCATAGGATACCTGTTGATAGACAAACTAAAGAAATACACCACGTAACTTGTCGGAAAGTTTCAGCTCAACACATTTTGCCATGCAACCTATTTATGAAATTCCACTTTAATGACTCATGAACTAATTGGTAAATGTGACAAAATGTGAAAATATCTTATATGAATAAATCTCTTGTGTCCCAAAAAATATTTTGAAAATTGTGATCTGTGTATAAAAGGGTAAAAGAAATGGTTTTATGCAATCATAGAGCGAGGAGGGGGTCAAATTCAATTCAAAACTGATTATTTTTAGCAGTTTACTGAATACATGTACACATGAGAGCTATGTATAATAGAAATTGACTTTTACACAAATATCAGGTTTCATGAGTGAGGAAAATTTACAATTTCATGAGTAGATAAATAGTCTCTAGAAGCTAGTACATTATGTTAGAAAGAAATATTTCACAATAATCCAACAATGATTTCGTTTAATATATTTATTGAATTTTTTTTTTAAACAAGGAAATGTGTAATTAATGTATTGTTGATAGTTAAATGTATTCCAATTCTGTACACGAAATATGCATTTCTAACTTCAAAGTCATCCAGGTACTCACATATCGGTAACAAGCATGCTTATTACCTGATTATCGTAACAAGCCTGCTCATCGTTCAATGAAAACTGTTTTAAAATTAATTAGTATTTATGGATGAATCAATCGCTCGGTGTAGTCTACAACTCATTATTTTTGCCCTTTTATTAATTCCAAAACTTTGTAAAATAAGAAGTATAATTCATTAGTAAATACATTACTGATTATTTTTCTGTCAATTTTTGAACTGTGCCCGGTATTAAACCATGTAGTCACAACATTATTATTTTTCAATCGCTTGATTTTGATTTATATTTTACCAAATAAATAGAAAGATGACTAGACTGTACAAATTATAATGGGTTTTCAACATAGTACATACCTTTCTCAAAGACTCAACGGTGTTGAATCGTACTTGAGGCGATGTGACAGCAGAAGTCCAGCTTTTCTGTCAATTTTTTAACTGTGCCCGGTATTAAACCATGTAGTCACAACATTATTATTTTTTAAAAATACATATAGGCCTATATTATTATATACTATTCTGTAATTTCACCTATATTATTATAGACCATTCTGTAATTTCACCTATATTATTATAGACTATTCTGTAATTTCACAGTTAATGTTTTAGGAATAAAGCCCAGCTCGGATGTATATAGTGAATATTTTTTTTTCATATAGACCTAAATATGTGCCCAATTTCATTTTTTTTCTTTAAATCAAAGTTAAAAGCATATAAATAAGTATAAAAGAAGAAATATATAGGAATATAACAAAAACAGAGAAAAAAAAAACAACCGGAACTAGGCTATATTAAAATACATAAACATGACTGTTGTAGTTAGCCTTATGTTAGGCCTATAAATAGCTGCATGTTTGGCCTTTAATGCTTAATATATCAAGCCGATCTGTATTTATTTGCTTTTATTTTCAACCGTGAATTCATTTATCCTCCCTTCCTCAATGATGTGAAAAGTTTCATTAAAATAACAGGCCTGATTTACGTCTATGAATGAAAAGAAAGACCAAGGCATGGCCACGAAAAACGTTCAATTTCACGTTATAGAATTTTTCTTTTCATACAATGTCGCACATTTCATTCAGGAGAACGTGTAATTAATTTTGAAAATTTATGATTATAGTAAAAACTTATAACGGTATTAATATTATGGAAGTTTACTTGAGGTAAATACCATTACGTCAACGGTACAAACCTATGTTTTGAGAATTCTGACATGGCGGAATTGGTACTTCCGGTGATTTAACACTTCTCAGCCAATGAGCTATCCAGTTATTTATATAGATCAGTGAGCCGGACAAGAAAAAAAATCGTTCAAATCGGTCACAATCTATGTAAGTTACTGTGATTTTTCACTCGTAAACATTTTTGTCGGCACGAAAAATGTCAAAGGCTAAATTCGAATTTTTGAAATAGTCATATACCAGAAATTCGACCCGTATCCCGACTATCCTGAATTGTATTAATTTAGGAAATAGGAGACGCATTGAACATACTATGGCCTATTGTGTTTGCTTACAAGCCCGTAAATCACTCGGCAAACCTCAGCAGATTCCAGTACCCTAAATCTAGTCCCGGCTGTATGACGAAGTCCGCCATTAGAACTACTTTAAAGTTCCCGGATTACCAACGGCGTTGCCCACGACGACGTTTGATAATTGCTTAACTAATTGCGCTCAACCGATAATTTGGTAAATTACATTCAATTTGGTTCATTCTGACGTATTTCCGGAAGGTAAATTCCAAAATAACAGGTCTGAATCGCCAATAAAATCGCATAAAAAAATTTTCAAGCCTGAGCAGGGGGGGGGGGGTCCGGACCCCCTGGACCACCCCTCTGGATCCGCGCCTGGCCTTTGAAGAATGTTTTATCTTACAAAGTTTTCGTACACTGAAAAAAACTTGTGTTGAAACAACACAAACTTGTGTTGTTTTCAACACAAGTTGGGTGTTACTATTTAACAACACAAACTTGTGTTAAATGCTGAAACAACACAAGACTTGTGATAAAATTTGTCAAACAACACAAACTTGTGTTGAAACTTGTGTGAAAATCTACATAATATTTGTGTTGAAAGTCCTGAAACTTGTGTTGAAATTTCTGAAACTTGTGTTGAAACTTGTGTTGAAATTTCTGAAACTTGTGTTGAAATTTCTGAAACTTGTGTTGAAATTTCTGAAACTTGTGTGGTTTCATATATAAACTTGTGTATAGACATCAACAAAAACTTGTGTTGTATTTCCCCCCAATTTATATCCAATATAGCAACCTTTCCCATGCAGCATCCCTCCTTTTGTTCTGTTTAACCTGCAAAGTTTGATAAATGAGGTAACAATAATTTCTTTTTGTTAAATTATTATTTATTCATAAAGTGATATTTGGAATGTTAACAGAAAAATAATATTATTAAAATTGTGTTAAATAATGACACCCGCCCCCACCAATCACAAACTATAAAATAGCTATTTAAATTTTTCTTTACCCATCAACAAGTACTAAGCATATAAAGACAGTATCCCTACCCCATACCCCAAAAATATATAATTCAAATATATCTAAATTTAATAAGATATATACCAAGCACTAATAAGATAAATTATCCACTAATTTGAATTACTTTCAAAAAGTGAAAAGTGTTATAAGTCGAATTACAAGTGATTAGTGAGTAATCTAGAAATAACTAGCATACACAGAAAATTAACAAAAGAAAAATGACCTATTTTACAGGAATAATAAAATGGTGTAGAACTCTTTCCTCATTAGGAAAACAAACCCCAAACAATTTAATAAGATATATACCAAGCACTAATAAGATAAATTATCCACTAATTTGAATTACTTTCAAAAAGTGAAACGTGTTACAAGTCGAATTACAAATGATTAGTGAGTAATCTAGAAATAACTAGCATACACAGAAAATTAACAAAAGAAAAATGACCTATTTTACAGGAGTAATAAAATGGTGTAGAACTCTTTCCTCATTAGGAAAACAAACCCCAAACAAAATGAATATTTTGTACATAGAAAGCATCAAGATTGCAGGATTGAAATATAAAAACATCAGAGAAAATGGCAAATATTGAATAATATGTACAAAATATTTATATATAATTATAAATCATATGCAATGGGAAGCCACGTTGAGTATAAGGCGTTGGCCGAGAAATTTCAATTGGAGTTCCAAGCATAGTTCCTCCATGTCAGTAGTGTAGGACGTGGGAAGGGACAATATATAGTTGTTTGGTTGGGACAAAAAACCTTGATCTAATGTACACATTGCCGTGCATTTTAAAGTAGAGACAGAAATGAGGTTAAGCGTCCACTTGACACAAACTGGGTCAAATGGGTACAAGCCTGGATCAAAGCCACTTCGACTGTGTTCACTTTAAAGTACCCTTGAAAATTGACATATTTGACTCAATGACAGACCTCCTGATCCAATGTGTGCCTGTTAACCATTCGACCCCCTGAGTTCCCTTTAATGAACCCTTGACAGTTGAAATATTTGATATAAGAGTAGACTGTAAGGCAGAATCACCCTAATAACACAGAAAAGTGGGATATTAACCTTATTTCGTTTCATAAGCACGGAAAAGTCACCTTCATGTAGGTCAAGGTTTTTTGTAATTCTGGGTATACCTGATCTACATTTGGTTTCTAGATAATGTCTATTAAATACTTTTATGATTTCCGACCAAATTCTAAGTGATTTATATACTATTCAAAAAAAGTAGGGGATATTTGATTTTGAAGTGTTATTAAAGTCACCTAATGAAACTGACGAAGAAACAAATGACAAAATGAAATGAAGTTCACATTCATCGATTTATTCCAAATGATCGTTAGACTAAGTAAGGCACAGACTGACCATTATAAGGGTAAAATGATACCCGGGGTCAAACAGCAAAGTTACCACAGCATCACAACAAAGTCAGTAACGGGTAAATCCTCCTCTGTTTGCCAAACAAGCATTGATCCGACGTAGCATACTCCTAATGAGACGTCTAAGGTCATTTTGGTCCAGATTGTCCCATTCCTGTTGCAACGCAGCAGCAAGTTCTTGGACATTGGCAGGACGTTGTTGACGTTGACGTAACCTCTGTCCAAGCATGTCCCAGACATGCTCGATGGGGGAGAGGTCGGGATTCAGTGCTGGCCAAGGTAATGTGGTGATGTTCTGTTGTTGGAGGTAACCTGTAACGATCCTGGCCCTGCGACATCTTGCGTTGTCATACTGGAAGATGAAACGGCGGCCATGACGTCGTGTGAACGGCACAACATGGACTGCCAAGATGTTGTCCCGGTAGTACTGGCCTGTAACACGCCATGCAACGACATGTAAAGCCGTTCTTCCAGCAACAGTGATGCCTTCCCGCACCATAACAGAACCACCCCCAAATCGATCATGTCTGATGACGTTAACGTCTTGGAAGCGCTCGTTTCGACGACGCCACACCCTCCTACGTCTGTCCAAAAAATCAACAGTGAACCTTGACCCATCTGAAAACATCACATTGCTCCAGCGTCGATTATCTCAGTGTTGACGATTCCTACATCAGCGACGTCTTGCCTGAATGTGATGATCTCTCAAACAAGGGATCACGCGAGGACGTCGGGCGCGAAGGTGACCCCTATGCAGTCGATTCCGAATCGTCTGGCCACTCACTCTCACACCAGTGTCTGTTTGAAGACGAGCGCTGATCTGATTTGCTGTGATGACACGATTTCTCAAGGCCAAGGTACGGATAAATCGATCCTGGGCTTGAGTTGTCGCCCTTGGTCGACCTGAGCGTGGTCTGTCCTGTACAGATTGTGTATCACGGTATCTGGACCATAGCCTGCTTATGACAGACTGAGAAACATTCATCGTCCGCGCCACAACCGCCTGTGTTGTGCCGATCTGTAGCATGCCAAGGGCACGTAACTTGTCATTTTGGGTAAGCCGACGCATATCAAAATTTGTTTTCTGGTCACTAAAACAATTAAACTGATGTTTCCACCCTGGAATTCAATGCCACATTGACTGTAACATTCAAAGTCAGAGTTGTTCAAATCTTGGGTTGGACCCCCATGATGATCCCAAGCATCACCTGCATTCCATGCGGTAGCTATTGGTGCGTTTGGGCGTCACATGTAACTGGAAATGTTTCTTCTGTTAGGTTCTATAGTGACTTTTTTCGTAGTCATTTGCATATTTTAGTATTACGCCCCCAAAATCAAATATCCCCTACTTTTTTTGAATAGTATATGTCACTTTATTTTCTATATTATACAGAAATTAATAAGAGGATTAAAATCTAATTGTGTTTTCAAAGAATACTTAACATTAAAAATAAAAAATAAATATTTAAAAATTGGGTCAAATGCCTTCTTTTCCAGAATTATAAAATAAATTGATGCTTGTTTTCTCTTGTTTTTATCATTCATTAAATTCAGCCTAAAAAATAAAAAGTGGGAAATAAGAATACTTTCTATATGGTTCATAATGTTTAAATAAACAATTTATTTTGCCACATCGAGACTTAGTTTCTATTTTGTTTCAACTTTGCGTAACAATCCTTATGTCTCGTCCAGTTACAGGCCCAGACAAAATATAATGCTCAAATGAAATGGGTTAGAGTCAGAGAAAGAGAGAAATGGGGTTTAACATCCACTTGACACAAACTAGGTCATTTTGGGACCAACATACGGTTTAATTTTATTTCAACAATTCGCTTGCGTTGAGGGGTCATTAGGAGTGAGAGCAACCGGAGGACCCACAGCTTTATGATACAGCGCGCATGTCCTAACCATCCGGCCATCCAACCGGCAATTCACCCCCAACCCCCTTAGAAGTCACAAAAAGGCCTTGAGATTTTGGACTGAAATTTTGCACGGTACTGCGACCCTAAGGCATCAAATTTCAATTGCCAGAGGATCTTTTACATGCATGCCAATGTGTACACAGGACCATGTTTGTCAGGCCCTCCATCCTGAATTTTCTATGTCAACACTGGGAGCAAACCTGCAGCCTTAAAATATGCGGGCCAGTGTCTTACCCACCTCGACTCCCCACAGATGAGACAGTCATATGTGCATATACATGTATGTGTATACTTTTACTATACTAAATTGAATTTTATATTTCAAAACAATAAACTGAAATGGAGGCTAATGTCACCTCAGCTCCAACCGGGGCTATATTGTGCCAAACACATTTAATAGTGAGATTTCAAATTACCATAACAACAATATTTTCTATTAGAATTGAACACTCACCCTCCAAAAACCTCATTTTTTCAGCTCTTTCTTCTCCCATATTTGTTTTTTTTCTTATTTTATTATATGATGTTTGATTTGCTATGGCATCTAATATGGAAACTGAAAAATATGAATATGTGACATGTAATTAACTGTTTAAGATATCTTACCATATACAAACTGTGTGATATGAAATTGAAACTAAAATATCTACGGTATCCAAAACCATTTGAATCCTTAAGATTTTACATAAGCCGTGAAAATCTATTTTAATAACCCTTGTTTGTCATTTGACTGGACTGTCATAGTAATTAGATGATAGCCATGCGGCTGAGTGAGTAAGGTGCGGGTTGCTTTTCTGGAGGTGGCGGGTTTGCTCTCAGTTTTTCCTGAGAAAATGCATTTGGATTGTTCGATGGAACAAAAAACCTGCAGTCCCATTGGTGTGCATGTAACCCGATAGCATGGTATGGCCTTATATTTTTGTTTTGGGTATGCTCCATTGTTGGTTTTTAGAAAATACAGACTTTTCTAGTAAAGCTGTGGACACACCAGAATGATGTGTTCAAATTATTTGCCCAATTCAATTGGCGCATAATTGCAGCCGAATGAGTGGATACTCCAGGCAAATCCCTCATCAGATTCACCACTCAGTTACATCACCTTTCACGTCACATGATTTAACATTTGTCTTCAAAAAATTCATGTGACTTCTTGATATGAATGTGTGCTTATTGGCTAGTGAATTCTAAAACCAGACGAATGCTTCAACAAAGCGGACACACCTTCCTGAATGCTTCAACAAAGCGGACACACCAATCAAATATAGTTCAGCCAAATATATCAAACCTGTTTGATTTGGGCGAATGTCAGTGTACACACTACGTGAATTTCAGCGCTGATTGATTCAGCAGAATCCTTCTGCTAGTGTGTCCAGCGCTGCCGATTTACGTTTATACTTATGCAAATATCATATTTGAAATAGACCATTTTCTTACGTGATTCACCGCTTGAATGTGGCTAGGAATAAGGTTGCCTCACCAGCCTTGTGTGTTTTCTCCAGGAATGCTGGTTTCCTACCTTTGCTGAATACCCCTACGTGCAAGCAAATCTTTCAACTAAAATTGAAACATATTTTAGTCTCAAAATTACCTGGCGCCAGTAAGTTTAAAGGATTTATGCAACAAACACTAACAACAACTCCTAAGTTTATGCCGAATTAATATAAACACAACATACACAATGGTCAGTGCTCGGGAAAATGGCGGAAAAATGGAAGATCTGTCCTACTTGATTCTAGGACATATATCATGCATGGGCCTACTTGATTCTACCAATTTAATACAAGGACATGTATATCGCACAGGGGCCTATTTCACAAAATTTTAACTAAGATATGATCTGAATTTTAGTTATTTGATTGGACAATATTAGATTGATTTTAGTTCTTAGCCAATCAAAATTGAAGTATCTGCTAAAATTTAGATTTTATCTTTAGTTAAAATTTCGTGAAACAGGGCCCAGTTCTGTTAAGTGAAACCCGATTCCCCTCTCTCTTGACTGGATATTACTACTGATAGTGATATTATTAAAAAAATATATTAAAGAAAATGAAATTGTTACCAGTTTTTCTTTGTGGAGTAGGCCTATATGCTAACATCAATGACTGAAAAAAAACAAACGAAATTATAGAGAAACTTCTTCAGACGACAGGTGTACTGTTAGTTTCTGAATCAGTACGTCTAATATATTACACATTGATTGATATAAGAAAAAAGGTTGATTTGTTTGTTTGTTTTTTTTTCTTTTACACAGATAAGATTACATTTCAATTAAACTAGTACAAAAGTTAGTATCTAGCTATAGTCCATGCCTGATATACACGTATTTCTCATTTTTCCCGAAACAAAGATGGCTGCCGGACGAAGATAAAATGAAGAGAGATTCTTACCTGCTGGTCCCAGTTGGGGTTGTTTTTTGCAATTACAAGTATTTTAACAACGACGTGTAGCGACGCATATAATTAAGCACGTTTTCAGAAAAATTTAGACAAATTCGTTAGACAGCTGAATTACCGGGACGCTTTAGAAACACATCAAAATATTTTCCTTCCGCCATTTTCAAACACACACTTCCGGTTTAATTGTTCTGAGTTAGTCTCTAACATCCAGAAAAATATTCTACGAATAACGTACGTTGAAGATTACGCGGTTCTACTCTAGAACAAGTCTTGGTCTGACTTGTTTGTTTTAAATTATTAGTAATATACATAGAAACAATAAATCGATGCTAAATTAAATATACGGTTTTATTTTTTTTTAAATTTTACAAACCTGCGGTCTTGTATTCTGTGTGACAATTGTATTTTTAAAAATATCACTCTCGGTTGACACTTCTACGAAACGTGGCGTCCTACAGAATGTCGCTGATAAAATATCAAATAGAGTATAGATAACTTGGAGTACCATGGTATAAATAAATCAATTATGAGACAAATCTGGAAGATTAATTAAATTTGATTGGTTACTGTTTAGTTAACCAATATACTGTCCAATTTCGATTACATCAACCAATTACATTACTAAGAGTTTTACTCATTGTTTTTCAATGCACATTGAATCAATTTTGACAAACACAAGGGTGCTGAAAATCACATGTACACTATATATTCCTTTGATATATCAGTTTATTGGATCAATAAAAAAAAAGACAACCAGACATTTCATCTTTACAGACAGCTTAACACCAATTAACATTCAAGTCTCTGCCTGGCAATTGTCTGATTAATTAGTGCTCACACTCTTCCAGTGAAGAACAGCATGTAATTTTCGGGATTTGAATTAAGCCTTTTATTTTATTACTTTTCTTAAACTTGTGAACTCCCGAATCCTGACTTTGTAAATAAAAAAAATCAAAATCGTTGGTTGACGTTAGGCCTACACATTACTTGTGTTACTGATATGAAAACACACAAGATTTTTACAAGTTGATCCGATTGACTTTAGACAAGGACAAGTTTGCAATGAAAATTCCACATACCCTCCGAACGATGTAATTTTGAGAACTTCTTTCTAAAAGCGACAATTGTATAGGCGTAGGTACATATCACTTACTGTCATACAGCCGAGGCGATGTGTAGGTTCCGGAATCTGCTGAGGTTTGCCGAGTGGCCCGTAAATTTCGATTTTTCACTTTTTTTCATATTCACTACAAAATGGCGACCATCAGTTGACCTAAATCAAAATTCTGCTCCGAACATTTTTTAGGCATTTCTTCGAGGATTCAGAAAATATAACGCCCATGTCTGTAAGTAAAATATCAAAAAAGCCCTGTGGATTTTTCACATTTCCAGATGGCAGCACATCTGGTTCTATCGACAAACTTCATATTTAGTGTACAAATCAGTAATTACTTACCTAGTATCAAGAAGAAAAGAAATCCGGCCATTCTGACGTATATTTCGACGATTGTTTTGAAAAATGTGATCCATAATTTCATCAAGGGGATATAATTTAGAAATTTTCTAAAGATATCTTTGAAGTCGCATCGGTACGATCTACTTACATATTAAATTGCATAAAGATCGGATAACTATTAAAGAGGTTGTCAAGTTGGTTTCAACTTCCGGTTCGAAATCACAGCGACGAATTTTCAAAAATCCAAAATTGCAGGTTTTAAGTAAATTTCTCAGGGTATTCAAAGAAAAAAGAATTAGTAAAATAGGTCAAATAGTCACAAAGTAACAGCATTGTAGGTCAAATGCATTGGTTCGTAAAATTCGGTGATTTAGGATTCGTAAAACGTTTTGAAAATATATTTAATCAGCGTTCGCACCCCATTTTATTTTGTTTTGGTTTTTTTTTGGTGGGGTAGGTCAAAGTTTCAGAAAGATCCTATTGTTAGATTCTAAGAAATCCGATTTGCCGAATGTTTCCTGTATTGGTGTATTTGTTTTAGCCCACACAAAACATGGTAAATTAATGATTTTAATTGTTTTAAAGAGACACGTTAAGGGTTGTCCATAGTTAAATGAAAGTTTAATTTTAAATAAGATTAACGTCTACCAATAAAATTAGAATTTAATAATGCCAGACTAATATTAAAATAAAGTTTTAAATTAAGAATTATTAATCATTGGTCTGATGGCAATGACATGTTTTGATTTGACGCATAAAATGTACGAGTGGCGGCCATTTTCGTGAAAATCGAACTCCACCATCATTAGAGTGTAGTGGCGACATTTTCACACTTTTGTTTAAAGTTGTGACCTCTATAGGGTCAACAAGCTAAGGACGCGATTATTCGTACAATCAAAGGCCATAATTCAGGAAGTTACTATCAGATATGCGCGAATATCGACAGGAATCGTGATCTTTAGGTTCGAAATATGTTCAATGTATTTCAAGTTTCACAAAAATCGGATCAAAATTGTAACCTTTAAAAGGTTCACAACCTTGATATACCACACTATTTGAGTACGAGGCGAGGCCATTTTGCCCATCAGTTTTGGTCCGATTTTCAAGAAATTTTATCTCAATCGACATAACGATGAAGCACTGATATATTTGAATTCAATCGACCTTACAGTGCAACGGTGTTAAAATTGAACGGATAAAAAATTGTGACCTCCAGAGGGTCCACAAGCTAAAAACGCGATTTTTCGTACAATTAGCGACCATAATCCAGGAAGTTATGGTCCAATATGCGCAAATACCAAAAGGAACTGGAATCTTTGGGTTATTAACATACATATCAAGTTTCATCAAAATTGGATAAAAATTGCGACCTTTAGAGTGTCCGCAAGCTACAAACGTGCAATCAGAGGCCATGTCACTTTCCAAAAGAACCGATATATTTCAAGTTTCGTTAAAATTGGATAAAAATTGGGACCTATAGAGTGTCTACAAACAAAAAGTGGACGGACGGACACACACGGACGACAACAATATACGTGTACATGAAAATACTTTAACTGTACATGTTTAGTATTCTTCTATATAGATATTGACAATGCTGTTAAATAAGATTCTGATCTAGATATAAATAGCTTAGTTTACTTTTCACAAGAACCCAGTTAGCGTTTATGGGGATAAACAGTTGAAATTCCTGTCACCACCAGAAGGGATACGGTATCAAATATCCACCTTACATGACTGTTTCCAGTAATTATTAACGACTGTTGATGACAGGTAACTATATACACTATCATGTTGAAAGAGGTCACTGTGCAACACGCCATGATAAATGAAAGAAATAAAATGATTGTTGCTACTGGACAGTAAATTTAATAAGTTTATTGAAATGTAAGATATGTTAATCTATGTTTTGTAAGATTTTAAACGCCAGTTTCATTTCATTTCGGGGGGTTGGATGGCCAAATTGTTAGCACGTGCGTGCTGTATCATAAAGCCTGTCGTTGAGTCAACTGGCGTTGTGTCGAATCCCTGGTTGTACGTGACAAGGAGTAAGATCACCAGTCCGACCCCGTGGGTTTTCTCCGGGTCCTCCGGTTTCCTCCCACTACAAAAGACCCCTATGCGCAAGCGAATTATTGAAATAAAATTAAACCATATGTTAATCCTGAAATGACCTAGTTTGCTTCAAGTGGACGTTAAACCTCATTTCTCTCTCTCTCCCTCTCTCTCATTTCATTTCACTCTTGGCACAAAAAAAAGGTCAGAGACCCGTATCCCGGCTATTCTGAAATGTATTAATTTCATAAATATGAGACGCATTGAACATGCTATGGCCTATTGTGTTTGTTAACACGCCCGTAAATGTCGATTTTTCCCTATTTTTCATATTCACTTCCAAATGGCGACCATCAGTTGACCTAAATCAAAATTCTGCTTTGAAAGTTTTTAAGGCATTCCTTCAAGGATTCAGAAAATATAACTACCGTGTCCGTAAGTAAAATATCAAAAAAAGCCCTGTAGATTTTTCACATTTCAAGATGGTGGCATTTCCAGGTTGAGTTACAAACTTTTTGAAAACTTTTATCTTTAATTTTTCCAAGGTGAGACAAGTTAGAAAGTTTCTAAAGGCATCTTTCAAGTCGCATTGGTAAGATCTAATTACATTCCAAATTTCATAAAAATCGTGCATCTATTACAGAAGTTGTCAAACTAGTCATAACTTCCGGAACGAAATCACAGCGACGAATTTTTTGAAACTTGAAAATGCAGGTGAAACTGGCATTCGTCAAGGTACTCAAAGAAAAGGGAATTAGTAAAATAAGTCAATAAATAACAAAGTTACAGCTATGCATTGTCAGTTTTTTTCGTTCGTAAAATTTGGTGATTTCGAATGCTTAAAACGTTTTGAAAATATATTTAATCAACGTTCGCACCCCATCTTTTTTTTTGGGGGGGGGGGGGTGTCAAGGTTTCAGAAAGATCCTATTGTTAAATTCTGAGAAATTCGATTTGCAGAAACTACACAAAAAGATAATAATAATCCTAACAGAAACAATAAGCTTTCATATGTAATACCTATGAAAGATTAATAACTTTAACAGAAACAATAAGCTTTCATATAAAATATGAAAGCTTAATAATGACTTTAACAAAACCAATAAGCTTTCATATGTAATACATATGAAAGGTTAATAATAACTTTAACATATACAATAAGCTTTCATATGAAAGCTTAAAAAATTTAGTAAAAACAAAAGTCTTTTCAAGTCTGAAAGCCTAATAAGAATAATAACCCGAACAAAATCAATAGTGTTTTACACAAGCTACGCAGTGTGAAACCCTAATAATCCGAATAAATACAATAGCATTTCACACAAGCTTCGCAGCGTGAAACCCTAATAATAATCTTAACAAAAAACAATAGTGTTTCACACAAGCTACACAGTGTGAAACCCTAATAATAATAAGAATAATAATCTTAACAAAAAGAATAGTGTTTCACACAAGCTACGTAGTGTGAAACCCTTATAATCGAAACAAAAACAATACTGTTTCACTACGCAGTGTGAAACTCTTATGAAATATATTGAACATAGAATGACTTACCTTATAATAATAAGAAGAGGTTGTTAATACATAATGTCTTTAATGTCTGCAAGAGATAATATTAATTATGCTTCTTGAGTTTGGGGGTTTATATCATAAATTAGGTTACCATAGATTTGATTAGATTTGAAAGTGAGTTAATGGCTTAGAAGCTTTAACTTAATTAATTAATTGTCAGTGTAAACCAATTATGTGGGCTTTTTTTTGCACACTATGACAGTCTTATTAGATTTTTACTTTTATTTTAGATGGAGGAACTTTAAGATTACAGAATCATGGGTAAGTTTTATTGCAAAAACTGTTATATTATCAATTTCCACCTCCTCTTATCTTGTGTTTAGTTCTTACAAAGAGTAAAAGGAATTGTATCAAGTCTTCCTTTGTGATTAATAAATGTTCTCGATGAACATCATAATACAATTTGAACCAATCCCCCGTTATGCTGTAGGGTTGTCTTTTGAAACCGACAGTTCAGGAAATAAAGTGTATTTAACTTTGGTTGTCCCTACCGCTCCAAAATAAATTTTGAACATAATGCATTTTTTAAATAATTTTCCAGGTCGTTGTCCAGAGAAACGTTACAGGATGATACTTGGTTACGACCTAGTACAGCCAATATATAAATATAATGCCATGTCATATGTCAGTATCCGTATATAGGCCCATAAGCTTGTGATATTACATGACTTTAAATGAATGTCTGTTGTAGCATTTTAATTATAATTCCTTTTTGTATTTGTAATTTTCAACTCAGAGAAACGTTACAGGATTATACATGGTTACGACCTAGTACAGCCAATATATAATGCCATGTCTTATATCAGTATCCGTATTCAGGCCCATAAGCTTGTGATATTACATACCTTTCCTTTACTTAAAATGAATGTCTGTTATAACATTAAATTATAATTCCTTTTTGTATTTGTAATTTTCAACTCAATTTTTTAATTTGAATGATTAACTTTATATTTGTACAGTGAATTTCCACTTTTTTTAAAGGTTTATTTTCACTTAATAAGTTTAATAATTAAGTTCCTTTTTTCATAAACAAGTCTCTATTTTAACAATAGTTTGTAAATTTTGAAAATTAGTTTGTCATTTTGAAAATTAGTTTATAATTTTGAAAATTAGTTTATAATTTTGAAAATTAGTTTATATTTTTGAAAATTAGTTTTTAATTTTGAAAATTATAACTTTTTAAATAGATTCTATTGTAAAAGTATATCATCCTTAAATTTAATTTGTAATCTTAGTAATTAAATTATAATTTTTATGTGGACGTATGGTCTGTCAAATTAAGCTTCAAAATTGAAAATGTCCCTCATTTTCAGGCGCAAACCAGATTTTCTAAAATTTTTGGAGGGGGGGGGGGCACATAGGCAATCTGACTTTTCGGGAAGATGGGTAAAGTGAAAACAAAAAAAATATTATTTCATCTGGTTTTCAAAAGTGCCCGAAATCTAATAAAACACTAAATTGACTATGGATCAAAACATTTTATCTGGAACCACTGTACTTTGTGCCAGATTTTTCGTAACATATTTGGTCCAATTTGGAGCTCTGTTTAAAGCGTAAATGATATTGCTACGCAGTTAGCTATTGATTGTTAATTGGACCCTTGAGCAGTCATAATTTGGAACAGATATTTACTTCCATTACAGCAGTGTTAAGTGAGATTAGCTCTAATCAAACGAAACACTGCGAGGAGCATGGTATGTCACCTAAGGAAGACTATATTGGACTACATTTAAGTTGCTGTATTCACACGCTGGAATAGCAGGAACACACCTTTGAGACAGTCAAAATTTGCTACCGACGGCACCGTCTCCTCGGAATATAAAAACAACTGAATGGAATTCGACTCAACAACAACTTTAGTTAGGCTATATCAGACCACCTTCTGTATTCAGGGACTGGAACAGCGAGAAAACGCGTTTGAGATCGTCAAACTTTCCAAATTTTCTAAGGGAAGTAGGGGGCGGGAGAGGCTAACACGAAATTTGTTCTGGCATTTCAGATACCGTCCCCAAACATTCATTGAGACATTACACCTATGGAGAGTACCATATAGACCCTTCCACGATACCGCCAAGTGTAGGTACATCGGCGCCCACTATATGGCTCCAAAGTACCATATGATGATTCTATCTAAGTCTTTGGAATAAATAACTATCTATGACGATATCACAGGCCTACGTCGTCAATTCACGACATAATACAAACACCACAACAATGTCAAATGATTCAACAATGTATTCTCTCTTGTATCTATCTATGACATTACATCTAAGTTATACAATACAATACAGCGTTTACAGCAGAATCTTTCTATATACTTTAATCTATCTAAACAGTCGATTCATTCTGTAATGCTATAGTTGCGTATTAATCTTGAGTATCGAGTTCAGTATCGAATCGAGTATCGAGTCGAGTATCGAGTCGAGATTGACTGAAAATATAAATATGATGTTCTTTAACTATACTATCTATACTATAATACATGTTATTTGTTATCACATTGACCGCTAAGGCTTATTAACCTTTGACCTCTGCAACTGCACGCCATCGTGACACATCCTATGGCATGACAATGACAATTTGCAAAGACAACAAATGCAACTTGAATAATTCTTTTACATAAGCTCGTTCTCACTATATACTTAATAATAATATAACTAAATACTCTGCATAAGCTTGTAAATAATAATTATGATGCATCGTTCACACCTCAGCTCGTGCAGGTCCCCAGAAATGACCGAAATTCTGAAGTTCGCTTAGCGAAGACTTTCAAATCATAATTATATCTTATAACATACAAATTACATGTTAAAACGATTCTATAAATGATAAACAAACTATTTACCGTATTATAGGCCCATCATGTCCGTAAAGACTAAACTTTTACTAAACTTATTACAGGAAACTATCTATTGAACTATCTATTGAGGTGCTCATGTCCATCCTTCTAGAACAAAAACACTAAATTAAGCAGTCTTATTATTGGACAAATAATTACGCATTGCGTCACACGATCATCCAGCCTCACTGATATGCAAGCACGAGGCGTCAGCACCACTGGAATCAGACAACTACAAATTTGACCGTTACATCCCAGCCTCCTAATTGCGTACTTTCTGGGGAGCAATTATCAATCAAAGGTCAAATTAACCACTATCTAACTTAAGATATTAATAATACAATTAAACACGAGTAAATACAAAATGCAACGTTAGATTTACATTTTACTTAAATGTTTAATAGTTTAAATCTGATATGACTATAATAAGCTAATAATGGACACACTGTTTTTCTTTATATTAACAATAGGCCTACATGTATTAAGCACTTGGTTTAACTACTACATTCTACTTCTACAGACACTACTATTACTTAACTAAATACTAGTACTTTACTAATCTATTACTTTACTAAACTATTACTTAACTAAGTACTATCATCATGTTTACTAACTTCTTAATGCTATTCTACTCAGTTTCAATAATAACTATACTTATATTATGACTATTTATGTTACATTAAACTATCACCTTCCTTTTCTAATATAACACTCAACTTGTGTATTGGGCGGGTAACGGTACTTGTTGCCGTTTTGACATTTGCGACACGAACTAAGCCATTTTTATCACAAATGACGTCTTTTACTCTCCCTAATGCATAGGAACCTTTTAAATTCGAATCTAATACTAACACTACGTCTCCAACGCTAACATTCTTTTGAGGGTTTAACCATTTTTGTCGCTCCTGCAACAAAGTAAGATATTCTTTAGACCATCTTTTCCAAAATATTCCCGAAAGATACTGAATCTGTCGCCATTTTCTTCTTGCGAATTTATCAGTTTTCTCAAACACGCCGAGTGGAAGTTTTTCTCCTGGACGCGTTAATAATAAATGGTTTGGAGTTAAGGCTTCTATATCATGTGGATCTGTAGAGACTGTCGTAATAGGTCTTGCATTCATGATAGCTTCTACTTCACATAAGAAAGTATGTAAAGCTTCGTCGTCAAGTGGTATTAAGTGTTCTTTAAGTAAAGCGTAGAGGATTCGTCTAACTGTCCTAATTAACCTTTCCCATACGCCTCCAAAATGAGAAGCTGCGGGAGGGTTGAATTCCCAATTAATTTCTGATTGAAGCATACTATCATGGATCTTCTGGGCATTCAATTTTCCTAATTCTTCTCTAAGCTCCCTTTCTGATCCAACAAAATTGGTCCCATTATCTGATCTAATATACTTTATAGGTCCTCGTCTACTACTAAATCTGCGCAAGGCATTTATACAAGAATCGGTGTCTAAACTGTATGCCACCTCAAGGTGAACTGCTCTAACTGACAAACAAGTAAATATTACACCCCAACGTTTTACTGTGGAGCGTCCTCTTTTGACCTCTATTGGCCCGAAATAATCCATGCCCACTCGGGAAAATACGGGTTCGTCTGCTATAAGACGTTCAACTGGAAGATCGGCCATTTTCTGTTGAGAAACCTTTGCTTTATACTTTCGGCAGATTACACACCTTGATATAATACCCTTTATGATGGAAGAAGCTTTAATGATCCAATATCGAGTTCGAAGTTCAGCTAACACAGCAGATTTTCCTAAATGACCAACTAAACTATGAATACTACTGATTATTAAAGCTGACACTGGTGAATGATGTGGTAAAATAACAGGATGCTGTGATTCATATGGTAACGTCGACTTACTAAGACGTCCTCCTACTCTTAATATTCCATCCTTTAAGATTGGGTCTAAACGATGAAGTGAACTCGATTTATGCAAGATTACCCTGGTGTCTTTCTGGAAGCTGTCTATTTGTTCACTGAAATGCTTTTCTTGGACGTAACGGACGATTGAGTTCTCAGCCCTTTGCAGATCTTCTATGGTTACTAACCCTTGAGAGTTCTCTGAAGACTGTACTAACTTTTGACGATTAATCTCTTCCGCGACCTTTATCTCCAATAAGTTCTGATCCTGTATATCCTGTTCTAGTCTAGAGCGAATTTTCTTTCGAACCTTTGCCCAATACGATAATTTCTGAAATCCAATTAGTAATCTAGCGACCACACGCTTTAACTTGAACCAACTTGAAAAATAAGATAAAAGTCTATCTACTATACTAGGCGTTTCCTCAACAATAGCTGCTGAAACTATCTTTACTTCTGGATCATCTTCGATCGAAAGTGGTATTTCTGTCTCCTTTGGCCACTCTTCTTTTGGTCTCCATAAAAAGCTTGGTCCATTAAACCATCTCTGTACTTTCTGTCCATTTTCAAATGAAATAATACGTGAAGTATCATCTGCAGGATTTTGTGTTGTATCAACATAGTTTCACTGTGAAATATCACTACCGTCTCTAATTACGGTTACACGGTTGGCTACAAACGTATGAAATCGGGCATCTTCGTTTCGAATGTACCTAAGAACGGACATACTGTCTGTCCAATAATAAACGTTACTAACTGGAAGTTCTATCTCACGAAGTATCATATTACACAATTTAACGGATACGGTGGCTGCCGTCAGCTCCATACGCGGAATTGTAATCTTTTTAATGGGGGCAACACGAGACTTACCTATCACGGGACTGCAATGAATGTTTCCTATCGAATCTTCTAGACGAATATAAATTACTACCCCATATGCATATTCACTAGAATCACTAAAGCTATGGATCTCACACGAAACTATGCTCTGAAAATGATCAGGTTTGTAGCATCTAGGAACAGATAAGGCCTCTAATTTCGGCAAATTGTCTAACCAATTGTTCCAAGTTTTGAGATCCTGTTCAGAAATCGTATCATCCCATCCTAATCTTTGGCGACACAAATTCTGTAAAAGGAGTTTAGCAGGCAATATGAAAGGCGATGCTAGGCCCAACGGATCATACACAGATGAAACCACGGAGAGTATTCCTCTTCTTGTAGCTGACTGTCTCTGTAACTGAATATGAAACTCGATGGCGTCGTTCTCCACTGACCAACTTACACCTAAAGCACGTTCTAAAGGCAAGGAATCTCTATTTAAATCTAAATCCTTCACCTCTTTTGCTCTTTCACTTTCTGGAATTGAGTCAATAACTTTTCTACTACTACTAATCCACTTTGAAAGAATAAATCCACCACGTTTACATAAAATACAAAGTTGTTCTACTAAATTAATCATGTCACTTTCACTGTCCACTGATTTTAGACAATCGTCTACATAGAAATTGTTCAATACAGTTTGTACAGCTATTTCTTCAAAATTACTATGATTATCAAGAGCTGTTTTTCTTAAAGCTGAATTCGCACACGAAGGGGACGATGTTGCTCCAAACAGATGGACAACCATACGGTAGATAACCGGATCCTTAGATGTATCTCCACATGGCCACCAAAGAAACCTCAGGAAATCTCTATCTTCTTTGGGAACCAGAATTTGGTGAAACATGTTATTGATGTCTCCAATTACTGCTGTTACAGACTGTCTAAATCTTAATAATACGCCTACAAGATTATTGGTTAGGTCAGGTCCCTGTAACAACATATCGTTAATGGAAACTCCGTAATATCGAGCAGCGCAATCGAAGACAACTCTTATTTTCTTCTTTCTCGGGTGATGTACGGCGTGGTGTGGAAGATAATATACCTGGCCGTCGGTTCTGTTGATTTCATCATCGGGTACTCGTTCCGCATAACCTTGTTCTAAAACCTTGGTCATATATTCTTTATATTCGCTTTCTAACTGTGGGTCAGACTCCATTTTCCTCTGTAACGACTTCAAGCGACCTTCAGCTTGGGTAATATTGTTAGGCATAACAGTATTTTGAGTTTTAAATGGAAGATTAATCCAATAATGACCATCTTTAAATTTAATTGAATCTTCTACTTTCTTGATGAAAAGTTTATCATTCTGCTCTCTCTTATCATCAATAATACGTTCTGGGAAATCCAGATTGACAGACTGTCTAAATAAAGTCTCTAGTTGATTTTGTTGAACTATTTTCTCTTCTAATAGTACTTCAGCATGGTTTACTGTTGGATTATAACGACTTGACTTATCACGGACAAGATTCCATATCAACCAACCGAGCATCGAACGGAAGGCATTAGGACTATTCCTGGGTCCAGTTTTTACTTCTAATGGTCTGTAAGCGTCCGCAACGTTATTTCCTATGAGTAGTCCAATTTCACAGCCTAGATTGGGTAGCTGAATACCATCTAAATGTGGCCATTTATTGATATCATCTTGCCTGGGAATGTGATGATGTGAAACTGGCATCTTTTCCTTTGTGTAGGTCGATGGTAAATCTATAGTATCATCTGAATCTAAGCTACATATCTGCATTCCTTCTACACGATACGTATACAGGTTCTGTGTTTTTCCCATTGTTTCAAGAGTGATCCTTCTTCGTTTTCCGTAACATCCAAGTCTATTCATTATAGATGTAGTACAGAAGCATATACTGCTTCCCGGATCATGGAAAGCATACGTTATTATGGACTGTGTGCTATTTTTCATTTTGACTCTAACAGGTACTATCGCCATAGTGCACTCTCCAGCCTCCGTAGAACTAGTTACGTGTGCACCAACTCCACCTACGGTTGATACAGATTCTGCAACAGCTTGGTCGGTTTTATTACCTTTGTTTCTATCATTCATGTGCATAACTGTCGGATGAAGACCGTCACACTTTTTACAGAATTCATTTTGTTGACAATATTTCTTGTAGTGTCCTACTTTAAGACATCCGTAGCATATTCTATTGCGTTCTACAAATTTCTGCTTATCTTGGTAATCTAATTCTTCAAATTTAGTACATTTTTCTATACTATGATTCTCACGTTTACAGAAAATACATGGTTTCGGTAAAGCATTCCTAATTTGTGGTTCATGACTTCTTTTACGTTCTCTATTAGTATTATTACCAAAGCTTCTAAAAGGAGTTCTACCTCTACCAACACTTGACCTATTCCTATCATATGCTGCATCACTTCTGTGGATGGGGGGTTGATCAGACACTTTATTTGAGAAGTTAGCTCTTGGTCTATTATGACTATAAGAGTTGGAAGGTTTTATGCCACTTCCAGGGGAAACAAATAGCGCATCTTTACCATAAGTGGGATCATTCATTTTCTTAGACTCACATTTTACTAACTGAACAAGTTGACTAAACTTAGGTGACAAACCATCTGAACGAGTATTAAATACAATATTACGCCACTTCTCCTGTATTGAGTATGGCAATTTATTTAATATTTTTTGAATATTATCAGGGTACTCAAGTACCTTTACTCCATCAACTGAACGTATTGCGTTTTCACATTCTACTAAAAACACAGAAAACTGTTCTAAAGCTTTAGGTTTGTTTACAACTGGCCAATTTAAGGCCCTTCTAATAAATGCATTTGCTATCTCATCATTATTACCGTACTTATCATCCAGTGCTTTCATTGCAGAATGAAAAGCCTGATATGAATCAAGATAAGAATAACCAACTATAAGATTATAAGCCTCATCATTAGTATACCTCTCTAACAACGCAAATTTTTCATCATAATCATCACAATGAATCAAAATAGAATTAAGTTGTCGCTTAAACCTTGGATACTTTAACACATCCCCACCAAATACTTGAACTTCCAGTGGAGGCTTTTTTAAATACTTAATTATGGACATTTCATTATTAACATTACCTAGACTACCTTGTGGATATACATTAGGATTAACATCAAGACTATTAACAGGGTTCACTTTAGGACTAACGTTAACAGGATTATATGCAGAATGATTAACTAAAGGCATATTAATACTAACAGCAGGTTGATTTACAACTGTTGGATTTACCTTACTATTTGCAATTGAATTACTAACTATAGGCGGGTCAACACTTGAATTACTCACAACAGGCATGTTAACAATAGAATTACTCACAATAGGTGTGTTAACAACGGAATCACTAACTAATGGCGGGTTAACAATGGAATTACTAACTAAAGACGTGTTAACAAAAGGTTGACTAACGACTGGTGGATTCACAACACCTGAATTGGCAATATTTACATCATTAACAATTTCAGAATGTACAGAAATAAAATCATTATTGTCACTATTACTAATACTGTTGAGGCCACGCTGACTTCCCAATTCTTCAAGAACTTTCACCTTTTTTCTGCTTACTTTAATTTCTGTTTCTAGTTCTAATTGTTCTTGTTGATGTTTTACTTTAACTGCAGCCACGTCTAATGCTTCTTTTTCCTTTTCTTTTTCTTTTTCTAGTTCTAATTGTTTTTGTTGATGCTTTACTTTAATTGCAGCCATGTCTAATACCTCTTTTTCCTTCTGTGTTTCTGCCCTTGCTTCCAGCTCAGCAAGCCTCTGTGCTTCCTTTATCCGTGCAGACGATAATGTCGAGGTTCGCGAACTACTTGTGCGAAGGCTTGGTACTGGAGTTTTATTTACACTAAACCACTCATTAACACTATGTTTGAACGTTTCTATATACTCACTTCTTTCTGTGAAATACTGTTCATTATAGGCTGCAATAGCTGCATCATCTAAAGTTTTACAATATTCATCGTGACAATTTAAATATTCTTCAAACTCGTTTTGCCACAAACTATGTTCTTTTCTAATTAAGACTCGATCAGTACTGCTTGTCAACTTCTCCTTTAATGATTCAGTTGAAGCCTTTAACTGTCTGAACAAAGAATTTAATCTCCGTTCACATCGTTCACTAGCTGTACTATTCATCTTTAGTGATACTAACAGGATAAGCAAATACGTCAATGCTATATGGCTCCAAAGTACCATATGATGATTCTATCTAAGTCTTTGGAATAAATAACTATCTATGACGATACCACAGGCCTACGTCGTCAATTCACGACATAATACAAACACCACAACAATGTCAAATGATTCAACAATGTATTCTCTCTTGTATCTATCTATGACATTACATCTAAGTTATACAATACAATACAGCGTTTACAGCAGAATCTTTCTATATACTTTAATCTATCTAAACAGTCGATTCATTCTGTAATGCTATAGTTGCGTATTAATCTTGAGTATCGAGTTCAGTATCGAATCGAGTATCGAGTCGAGTATCGAGTCGAGATTGACTGAAAATATAAATATGATGTTCTTTAACTATACTATCTATACTATAATACATGTTATTTGTTATCACATTGACCGCTAAGGCTTATTAACCTTTGACCTCTGCAACTGCACGCCATCGTGACACATCCTATGGCATGACAATGACAATTTGCAAAGACAACAAATGCAACTTGAATAATTCTTTTACATAAGCTCGTTCTCACTATATACTTAATAATAATATAACTAAATACTCTGCATAAGCTTGTAAATAATAATTATGATGCATCGTTCACACCTCAGCTCGTGCAGGTCCCCAGAAATGACCGAAATTCTGAAGTTCGCTTAGCGAAGACTTTCAAATCATAATTATATCTTATAACATACAAATTACATGTTAAAACGATTCTATAAATGATAAACAAACTATTTACCGTATTATAGGCCCATCATGTCCGTAAAGACTAAACTTTTACTAAACTTATTACAGGAAACTATCTATTGAACTATCTATTGAGGTGCTCATGTCCATCCTTCTAGAACAAAAACACTAAATTAAGCAGTCTTATTATTGGACAAATAATTACGCATTGCGTCACACGATCATCCAGCCTCACTGATATGCAAGCACGAGGCGTCAGCACCACTGGAATCAGACAACTACAAATTTGACCGTTACACCCACAGAACCCCCCATTGGCATCGGCGCCGCAAGAACCCTCCCCCCTAGCAATTTTGGGCTAGCTACGGGCCTGTTAATTCAATACCTTATCTGAGTTCCATGGTGAAATTTTTCTGATTAAGCTAAATAGCGATAAACAATTTGATTGGTCAAGACTTTAGAACATAACAGCTTTGCTTTTAATTGAATTGCTGTTGTTTATTACAGATTTAACGTCCAATACATTTCATATGATATTATGGACAGGTTGATTAAATTAAATTACTTACACTTCATGGGTTAAAAGTTGGTAATAAAATACAATTGGTTAACACACAAAATAAAAAGTTCTTGTATATTAAAAAGTCAATTTAAATTACACTTATAAAACTGCTGTCGTGAGAGCGGGTCATCTTCTCCCTTTGTCATAATAATAACATGTTAAAACAGCAGGTCCAACTGGCAGATGTTTGGCACCATCAGTGCCGATTGAAAAAAAATCCGTGGGGAAAAAAATCCACTTGCGTTATGTAGAAAAGCAAAGTGCTCGCAGTTAAAAACACATAGCTCGACACGTTGATTATTTACATATTAAAAACTGTTCGTCCAGTAAGATACATATGGTTAAAAGTCTTGTAATATGGTTCAAAGCGTCGTTCTTTCATTTCTGGATTTAAGCGTCCATTTCCACCGGGGGTGATATCCATTAAAAATAAAGGCATTCCTTTTGGGTTTTCCTTGCGCATGACTCTCTCCAGATACACACCATGGGCTCGATATCGCCCCTTGAGATGATATTTAAACTTGGCACCCTGCCCAATGTCAACTCGGGCTGCTATTCAAAAATCTCGCTACCGCTCGATTTTCGAATAGCATCCCTCGTGCTTTCTCGATAAAAACCTCGCAATTTCCTCGACGTCTATGTCTCTATATTGCTCGGTTTTTAACTTGTGTCAAGGGGAAAACATAGGATTTGTAAATTCGTTTATTTCATATTAAATGTACAATTGTTGAAAACAACATTTGGAAACATTTCCTCTGTTTCGGACAGCGCTGTGCACGATCCACCATGATCAACAGATGTTGAGGGCCTGGATGACGAGGATTCAACAGATGCATCGTTACCGTTCAGAATGTTGCTCAACACTTTGTTCTGTTCAAAAGATATCCTCTTATAAGAACGGACACCTGTTTTGACAAAAAGAAAAATCAATTTATATTTTAGATAGTGAACACATACTGAAAGGTGTGAAAACAAATTTGGCGACTAATACCGTTACTTTTTTAAATACATGCACCAACATAGAGTTATCAAAATTAGTATGATAAATGTTTTATCCGCTATTATGCCCGTGGTTTTATTGATACACATAGCCATATACAGTTAGAATTATCAGGATTCTTACCTTCAACTGAACGGTGACCTGTCCGAGCCATAATTAGTTGTTCGTCGACGCCTTGCTGAAAGAGTTTCGTTGCTGTTGTCGCACGTAGAGAATGATTAGTGTGATGTCCTCCTATATCTGCACTTTTGCACATTTCCTTAACAAAGTTAGCAAGCGAGTTTACACCTATAGCCTGGCGACTGTACCATAGGTCTGGTTTTAAAGTGCGGAGTGGTTGTAGGTAGAAAATATCGTCTCTATTTGTAGTTGGCGACAAACTCATGTACTTTTTGTAGATACGGACATGGCATCTTTCAGGAGTTTGTGGATTGCCGTGATGGGTAACACTTTTCTTTGTAACCCTTCTATGTTTAAGACCGCCCTGAACACTTTTCGAGTAATCCTCTGTGTACTGCAAGTAAGCACTTTGGTCCTGCGGCTCGTGTAAGGTTATTTGAGAGGGGCGATAACGTAAATTCCGATGCTCCTGGCCTCCGCGAAGTCCAAAATTCAACCCATTCAAAAAAAGAATTGTTCTCACTAAAACTTTGGCATTATAATCCCCCAAATGTTTACTTTGCCATAGCTTGTCTATCTCCTCATCAGAAAATGCAGCCGCTTTTTTGGTGGTGGACCCAATGCCCTTCCTACTTATACGCTTCATCTCTGCATCAAGCACCTGCCGAATCGGCTGAAACTCACACCCATCTAAAAAATTTATGTCAGTTTTGTTTTCCAGACGGAGAAAACTCTGCAGTCCCATGACAAGAGACAACAGAGTTTTGGGGGGATATTCCTCACCATTTTCTTTCCTCACTTCAACGATAAATTTTCCCAACCAATAATTTAAGATATCATTATTCATGTTTTCCAGTTTATCCAAAACTTTAGTATATTTGTCACAAGTCTCAACAGATTCTACGAGGCGCTTGTTTCGTGCAATACTCCATTTTCTCCAGGTGTTAATCGCCCATGCATTTCTCCGGAGGGTGTTTTGGGGGACTCCGTCACGCACTCTGGTCTCCAATTCTCCGTCGGAAACGACAATGAATCGATCCTGAAAGGAAAAGAACATTTATAAATTATCTAAATCGGATAAGGGACGGATAATGGATATTAATGTAGTATGCCCCCCAATAGTTTTATGAAAACCGGTTTTTCATTGGAATTTTTGTACATATATCTGCAATTATACCTTAAATACTATCCTTCAAGATACGAGTCCCCACCCCCTCCATTCTCCACCCGTCAATATTTAGCTTGATTGGCCTTTCCTTTATGCGTTTCACCAAAATATTCGTTTTACAAAAGATAAAGGTATATCTACTTGTAATTAGCTACTGAACAAATTTGTCATCACCTGTCATATAAATCTAACTCACCGTTTCAGAGTATTCTTGGATATCCAAACCCGAGCTTTGAAAGAACTCGACTTCTTGTGTTGCTTCAATCAATACATCATTCTCGCAATCCGAAGCATGTAGGCCAACACCATCATTTGCATTCTCATAAATTTGAGAAGCTTGAATAAGTTCGTCATCCGAAATATCACTAAACTTTGGGTATTCATCAGCCATGGCGTCCGTTCATGTACACATACACACACCTTTTGATCAAAATGCACGTGCTTTAATCACACGCGTTCCAGGTCACTTATCCCGATAGGACGAGTTCAAGATTTCATATCATCTCATGAGGTTGATATCGATCAGTCTATTGTAGATTTAGGGGTGCCAATTTAATGCAGTTTATGTTTTTACCCCTTCGTGTGTATGGCAGATAACACGCTACACCCCTTGATGATACTCGACAACAACACGCCTCGTTGCACTCGGTGTGTTGTTGTCGAATATCATCACGGGGTGTAGTGTATTATCTCACACATAAACGTTACATGAAAAGAGAAAGACGGGCCAGCAGCAATACAGAACAAAACAATTAAAACAAATCAAACCATCTATAGAAGACAAAACATTTAATATTTAGACATAAATTAAATTGATTGATATGCACGGTCATTGTTATACCCCCGTCAGACCGGGGTTGCGTCCTTACTGCGCTTCTACTGCGACAAAAAATGGTCTCAGAGCGAGTCAAGATCACCATAAGGGTGGTAAAAGCGTGGTGGAAACGATAGATATCGTGCTGTGGTCTCCATTGTCGTCGCTGATCGCCGAGCCACGACGTTTGTTTTTGAACATGCTCATATGATCTGGAAAGCTGCCAGAGCGTGATGGGGTCGCAAAGGTCCTTACTGCGCTGCTATGGCGTCAACAAATGGTTTCAGAACGTACCAAGATCATCATAAGCGTGGTGGAAACGCGAGATGTCGTGTTGCGGTCTCCATGGTCGCCAATGATCGCTGAGTCACGGTGTTTGCGTTGGGTATGTTCAAAGCAAACGCCAAGGTTCTGCCATATGACATGGGAAGCTGAGAGAACGTGGTGGGTCGCGAAAGTCGCGAGATAAGCGTGGTGACATCTCTGTTAGTAAGTGCAGGAGGACCGCACTACACGAAAAACAAAAACCTATAAGATTAACCTGCGGAAAATATCAAATCAAGTGAATGGATCCGGGGGCCAGCCGTAAGCGTCCACTGCGCTGTACAGTTCCGGGCCTGTTATGGTACAGGCTTCACTAAAAATGATTTGAAAAAAAAAAAAAAAAAGAGGTAATAGAAATAATGCGACCGATCGTGACAATGGTCGACTCTTCAATGGCGATAGTCTGCCAGTTGACGTCAGATGTTAGAACGTCAAACAATTTCAACAATAAGGGCGATAATCTGGATAGAATCTCGGAAAACGCTAAAATAATAAGTGTAGTGAGCAATCAGGAGCAAAACCCGACAACGAGAACATTCTGCAGTACGAAGGGTTAAAACTCTACTCTAATAGTAAGTGCAGGAGGACCGCACTACATGAAAAACAAAAAACGTAGTACTCGTGCAGTACACACGTGGCAAAGACGCTTCGAAAATTGTAACATTTGCAACGGTGCCTTCATGCCATCTTCATCACAACCCTCACGTGTCGGCCGCGACCCCACCGATCGTTCCGAGTCCTTGCGCGATTGCATCACAACCTCATGGGGCTACCTCTAAGCGTATGGTGATGTTATGAGGTTCCCAATACGTGTATGGAGTTCTTAATACGACCATGGCGCGGTTACCAAACTTACATCACTCGCCAATGCGACCATGCTTTTCATGTACGACTTGCTTAGAAAACGGACGATTCAAAGATCTGAGCTACATCTTCACACAGCTATAAAATTGTCAATATATTAATGTTTTATTATCTATTTTGAAACTACTATATCAAGAACCGTCGGCTCTATTTCTAAATCAATAAACTATAACTTGAAATCTTGAAATTTCGAAAAAAAATCAGACAATCTTATGTAGTGGTGGAAACGCACATCTAGTCCAGATAAGACGTGTGGTTGAGCGACGCGGGTTCGCGATGACCGCCGTTGCCAAGCTAATAGATCTCAATAGAAACGCGGAGAGATCGTGACGAGCCCGTCACGAGAATGCTGTATAAACGCACAGGTCGCAGTAAGAACGCGACTTTTTTAAGTTTGTAATTTTGGGACATTTTTCCGCGCTGTGTTCGCTCTTGCTGTATTTCCAGGCCGTCATTAGGTCTCAGAGCGCAGTAGGGTCACCAATCTGGCCTGACGGGGGCATTAGTAATGGTTGTATAGGTCCATATTCTTTTATTTCTCATTATTTTCCCAAATATATTATTATATTAAATCGTACAGCAGACTATCCTACAACAATAGTTCCTTATGTTAACGTTAATCTTCCTGTTATTATTAAGGCGAGAGAGAGAGAGAGAGAAATGGGGTTTATCGTCCACTCCACACATTTCGGGACTAACATATGGTTTAATTTTATTTCAATAATTCGCTTGCGCGTAGGGGTTATTAGCAGTGGGGGGGGGGGAACCCACGAGGTTGAGAAGGCGCCCAAATCTCCATGCCACATACGCTCACACGAGGAATCGAAACCACAGCCGCAAGCCAGAGGTGACCGGCCAGCTAGAGGTCGAAGCGCGGCACTCTAGACCACTAGGCTAGCATCCAGGTTCGTTGTTCGTTGTTCGGTATTCGCGAATAACGAACAACGAGCCAGTTTGTTGTTCGGTATTGGCGAATACCGAACAACGAGCTGGTTTGTTGTTCGGTATTCACCGTATATGGAATTAGTAATATAATAAAGGTACTTTTGTAGGGAACACGCCACAGGCGGGTTCTTTATGAGCTTAAATAGACAATAAAACTTCAAACTTCTGGGAAATAGATTCAAAAAACTTCTCTTTCTATCCGAAGAAAGAGCTGTTACATATTGGCGAATAACGAACAACGAGCCAGTTTGTTGTTCGGTATTGGCGAATAACGAACAACGAGCTGGTTTGTTGTTCGGTATTCACCGTATATGGAAGTATTAATATAATAAAGGTACTTTTGTAATGAACACTCCACAGGCGGGTTTTCATGAGCTTAATATTTCCCAGAAGTTTGAAGTTTTATTGTCTATTTAAATAGACAATAAAACTTCAAACTTCTGGGAAATAGATTCTAACTAACAACTTCTCTTTCTATCCGAAGAAAGGGCTGTTACATATTGGCGAATAACGAACGTTGCGATGTATAGGCAGTGGCAACTTGCCGGTTAAATAATCAATGAAATTGTCCAGCGTCACGTCCTTCCCTCATCTGGGGTTGAATTGAAGTGACTTTTGTTCCGCACAATATCCTCTGACGCAAATTCCAGGGCTGGGGTCATTACATTGCCAATGTAATTAATTACATTACCATTACATTTTAAATGTAATCATTACAATTACTTTCTCATTTAAAGCAATGTAATTAATTACCAATACACATTACATTGAAAGTAATTAATTACCATTACCCATTACTTTATGACTATATAAATTAAAAAACATTTTTCACATAGAAATTAAAAAGGCAACGTTATTTTCTGCCATGAAGAGCCTAGAAAACCAAACTCGACTTAATCCTTGATTGACTTTAATAGATATTTGTGTATGAATTGTTATTTCTGTAAATTATAGCAATAAGGCAAATATTCATGTGACAGGCAGTGGTGATAAAAGCTGATGCTTTCACTGCATGGCTTGAAAATTGAATTGAAATTATATTTGATTAACTGTATTTTCTGTTCAGTAATTTTATAAGATTCTTAAACAATCCAAATAGTTTGTCTATAATATATTGTATAACTGACAAATTATTCAGCATGACTCTACAACGAAATATATGATTGTTTTATATTAATAAGGATGAGATACTTGAAAGTCATTGTTTGGTTTGTCACTTGTTACCTTGAGATTAAGATAAAAGTGTAGTAAGACTATTGTCTTTTAAATCTAAGTGACTGATTGACTGAATGATTGATTGTAAATTAACACACTAATCTTTGATTAAAATAATCTTCTTTTCAGTTCAGTTCAGTTCTTTATTTACGTTGAGTATAAAACTCATCAATATAATTACATTATTTACACAATAAACAGTATGTACAATATACAAAGTAATTAAACAGAGAGTGGAAATTTAAATTATATATACTATTCAAAGAAAAGTAGGGGATATTTGATTTTGGGGGCATAATACTAAAATATGCAAATGACTACGAAAAAAGTCACTATAGAACCTAACAGAAGAAACATTTCCAGTTACATGTGACCCCCAAACGCACCAATAGCTACCGCATGGAATGCAGGTGATGCTTGGGATCATCATGGGGGTCCAACCCAAGATTTGCACGACTCTGACTTTGAATGTTACAGTCATTGTGGCATTGAATTCCAGGGTGGAAACATCATTTTATTTGATTTAGTGACCAGGAAACAAATTTTGATATGCGTCGGCTTACCCAAAATGAAAGGTTACGGCGCGGACGATGAATGTTTCTCAGTCTGTCATAAGCAGGCTATGGTCCAGATACCGTGATACACAATCTGTACAGGACAGACCACGCTCAGGTCGACCAAGGGTGACAACTCAAGCCCAGGGCTCGAATTAGCGGGCGGCGTGGGCGAAATAGTCGCCTAACCCATGGCTGACTTCGCCCTAAAAGGCAATAGGGCGAAGTTGAAGTCGCCGTACATTTGTGTAAGGGCGAAGTAGTAACCGGCATCGATATCAACGGCAAATAAAGCATTTTCAAAACAACACCACACGTGGTTCATATTGTGAGCTTCGAAAGGAAAAAGGAAATTTAGAAGAGTAAATTGTGAAAAGCAAAACATGCATTTAATATTTTGTTTTTCGACTTTCTCTGTGTTAGCTTGGATAATGTTTAATAGTTTCAATGATAAACATTGTATTTGATGTCAACAGGAAATACATTTCTTTAAAACAAAGCGAAAGACTTGAATCATAAATCTCCGTTACAACCTCTAGCTTAGTCCAAAAATAACAGCCAATCAAAAGCCATTATGGTCAATATGGCGGCGAATACAATGTTTTTCATGTATTTCTGTCTAGATAAAGATAAAATGCTGACTTGGTTCCCTCTCGTTGAAATAATTTAATGATAAAAAGAATAATAAATATAAATATGCGATGAAAGAGGGCAAAAGGTGAATATATTGTTCTATCAACATACGATACACTCAGTAAAGAACAACACGTCTGTGGTGATACCGGTAGTGAAAATTTTCTGTAGAACGATTGATATAGGACAGTATCTGTGATCGATATATATTAACAGAAAATTTAATCAAATGATAAGTATAATGTCGGGTTGATGATCAAAGCTACAGAAATATTATTAGTTCCACTAAGCTAAACACCTGAACGTAAAACAAACAATGTAAATGAGTGACGTGAGTGGGGTGTCAAAAGAATAATTTCTTACTCATTACCGTACTGACTGAGTTACGTCGTATACTGTCGTAGGAAATAAATATATATTTGCAGCTAAAAGATGTTTGTTAAATTTATTTAGCATGTTGTGTAACTTATTAAAATTGGTGGTGTCAATGCATGAAATTTGACCTCTCCTTCGAGTCTCCCTATGTCTCCCTCACTTCTCCCTATTCTGCCTGTAGGGAGAAGTGACTTCTCCCTAAAATTTGCCCCTAGTTTGAGCCCTGCTCAAGCCCAGGATCGATTTATCCGTACCTTGGCCTTGAGAAATCGTGTCATCACAGCAAATCAGATCAGCGCTCGTCTTCAAACAGACACTGGTGTGAGAGTTAGTGGCCAGACGATTCGGAATCGACTGCATAGGGGTCACCTTCGCGCCCGACGTCCTCGAGCGATCCCTTGTTTGAGAGATCATCACATTCAGGCAAGACGTCGTTGGTGTAGGGATCGTCAACACTGGGATAATCGACGCTGGAGCAATGTGATGTTTTCAGATGAGTCAAGGTTCACTGTTGATTTTTTGGACAGACGTAGGAGGGTGTGGCGTCGTCCAAACGAGCGCTTCCAAGACGTTAACGTCATCAGACATGATCGATTTGGGGGTGGTTCTGTTGTGGTGTGGGGAGGCATCACTGTTGCTGGAAGAACGGCTTTACATGTTGTTGCAGGGCGTATTACAGGCCAGTACTACCGGGACAACATCTTGGCAGTCCATGTTGTGCCGTTCGCACGACGTCATGGCCGCCGTTTCATCTTCCAGGATGACAACGCAAGATGTCACAGGGCCAGGATCGTTACAGGTTACCTCCAACAACCGTATTCCCTACAAAAGTACCTTTATTATATTACCAATTCCATATACGGTGAATACCGAACAACAAATCAGCTCGTTGTTCGGTATTCGTGAATACCGAACAACAAACCAGCTCGTTGTTCGTTATTCGCCAATACCGAACAACAAACTGGCTCGTTGTTCGTTATTCGCCAATATGTAACAGCTCTTTCTTCGGATAGAAAGAGAAGTTGTTAGAATCTATTTCCCAGAAGTTTGAAGTTTTATTATCCAGTTAGGCTCATAAAAACCCGCCTGCGGCGTGTTCCCTACAAAGGTTTTTTTTATTAGATTACTAATTCCATATCTGATGAATACCGAACAACAAACCAGCTCGTTGTTCGTTTTTCGCCAATACCGAACAACAAACTGGCTCGTTGTTCGTTATTCACCAATATGTAACAGCTCTTTCTTCGGATAGAAAGAGAGGTTGTTAGAATCTGTTTCCCAGAAGTTTGAAGTTTTATTGTCTAATTAAGCGCATAAAAACTCGCCTGTGGCGTGTTCCCTACAAAAGTACCTTTATTATATTACTAATTCCATATGCGGTGAATACCGAACAACAAACCAGCTCGTTGTTCGTTATTCGCAAATACCGAACAACAAACTGGCTCGTTGTTCGTTATTCGCCAATATGTAACAGCTCTTTCTTCGGTTAAAAAGAGAAGTTGTTAGAATCTATTTCCCAGAAGTTTGAAGTTTTATTGTCTATTTAAGCTCATAAAAACCCGCCTGTGGCGTGTTCCCTACAAAAATACCTTTATTATATTACTAATTCCATATACGGTGAATACCGAACAACAAACCAGCTTGTTGTTCGTTATTCGCCAATACCGAACAACAAACTGGCTCGTTGTTCGTTATTCGCCAATATGTAACAGCTCTTTCTTCGGATAGAAAGAGAAGTTGTTAGAATCTATTTCCCAGAAGTTTGAAGTTTTATTATCCAGTTAGGCTCATAAAAACCCGCCTGCGGCGTGTTCCCTACAAAAGTTTTTTTATTAGATTACTAATTCCATATCTGATGAATACCGAACAACAAACCAGCTCGTTGTTCGTTATTCGCCAATACCGAACAACAAACTGGCTCGTTGTTCGTTATTCGCCAATATGTAACGGCTCTTTCTTCGGATAGAAGGAGAAGTTGTTAGAATCTGTTTCCCAGAAGTTTGAAGTTTTATTGTCTATTTAAGCCCATAAAAACCCGCCTGTGGCGTGTTCCCTACAAAAGTACCTTTATTATATTACTAATTCCATATGCGGTGAATACCGAACAACAAACCAGCTCGTTGTTCGTTATTCGCCAATACCGAACAACAAACTGGCTCGTTGTTCGTTATTCGCCAATATGTAAAAGCCCTTTCTTCGGATAGAAAGAGAAGTTGTTAGAATCTATTTCCCAGAAGTTTGAAGTTTTATTGTCTATTTAAATAGACAATAAAACTTCAAACTTCGGGGAAATATTAAGCTCATAAAAACCCGCCCGTGGAGTGTTCATTACAAAAGTACCTTTATTATATTAATAATTCCATATACGGTGAATACCGAACAACAAACTGGCTCGTTGTTCGTTATTCGCCAATATGAAACTGCTCTTTCTTCGGATAGACAGAGAAGTTGTTAGAATCTATTTCCAAAGAGTTCGAAGTGTTATAATCCATTTAGGCTCATAAAAACCCACCTGAGGCGTATTCCCTACAAAAGTACCTTTATTATATTACCAATTCCATATACGGTGAATACCGAACAACAAACCAGCTCGTTGTTCGTTATTCGCCAATACCGAACAACAAACTGGCTCTTTCTTCGGATAGAAAGAGAAGTTGTTTGAATCTATTTCCCAGAAGGTTGAAGTTTTATTGTCTATTTAAGCTCATAAAAACCCACCTGTGGCGTGTTCCCTACAAAAGTACCTTTATTATATTACTAATTCCATATACGGTGAATACCGAACAACAAACCAGCTCGTTGTTCGTTATTCGCCAATACCGAACAACAAACTGGCTCGTTGTTCGTTATTCGCCAATATGTAACAGCTCTTTCTTCGGATAGAAAGAGAAGTTGTTAGAATCTATTTCCCAGAAGTTTGAAGTTTTATTGTTTATTTAAGTTCATGAAAACCCGCCTGTGGCGTGTTCATTACAAAAGTACCTTTATTATATTACTAATTCCATATACGGTGAATACCGAACAACAAACCAGCTCGTTGTTCGTTATTCGCCAATACCGAACAACAAACTGGCTCGTTGTTCGTTATTCGCCAATATGTAACAGCTCATTCTTCGGATAGAAAGAGAAGTTGTTAGAATCTATTTCCCAGAAGTTTGAAGTTTTATTGTCTATTTAAGCTCATAAAAACCCACCTGCAGCGTATTACCTACAAAAGAACCTTTATTATATTACCAATTCCATATACGGTGAATACCGAACAACAAACCAGCTCGTTGTTCGTTATTCGCCAATACCGAACAATAAACTGGCTCGTTGTTCGTTATTCGCCAATATGTAACAGCTCTTTCTTCGGATAGAAAGAGAAGTTTTTTGACTCTATTTCCCAGAAGTTTGAAGTTTTATTGTCTATTTAAGCTCATAAAAACCCGCCTGTGGCGTGTTCCCTACAAAAGTACCTGTATTATATTACTAATTCCATATACGGTGAATACCGAACAACAAACCAGCTCGTTGTTCGGTATTCGTGAATACCGAACAACAAACTGGCTCGTTGTTCGTTATTCGCCAATATGTAAAAAGCTCTTTCTTCGGATAGAAAGAGAAGTTGGCCAATACCGAACAACAAACTGGCTCGTTGTTCGTTATTCGCGAATACCGAACAACGAACAACGAACAACAGGCTAACTTCACGTCGCCCCATAAATTTAACCCAGCGAAGTGCGAATGTGGCCAAAATTTGTCCTTTAACCATGTCATAATTGCGTACAATAAATTGCAAGAGAAAAGACTCCCTGTACGAAGTTTAATAGAAGATGCCAAACTTCAATATACCCTACAAAATGCACCTCGGAATATGTCATATAAAATTTATGAAGCTATCTCAAAATTCAGAGAAGAATCGGCAATTAAATGTTAATTTAGCTGCACCAAAAGAGCACTAGTCAAAGAAAGATAACTGGTTGTGTAGACAAGGTTAGCCCCTAAGCCACCTGGATGCTAGCCTAGTGGTCTAGAGTGATGACTTCCGGTTGTTGAATCGAAGTGTCAAGACGTGTTTACATCGAGCTCTCCACACGAAGTCTTAAAAATGTTTCAACTGATTATAGTAAGTTTATTTACCTCGTACGGCTAATAATTTCAGTGCTCTACAGATCCATACTACTAACTTTAGGCCTCTGGGCCCGCTTGGGCGTTTTATTAAACTTAATCTTGCTGGTATACTATTTATTTCCCTGGGTATTCATAGTGTGCAGTGATCACTGAAAGATGAATACCGAGAGAAACTTTACCGCTGAATGCTCAATCAAGGTTGACGTGGAAAATGTAAAAACCGCTGATGTCAATAAAGTTATTGCTTATATAGAAGAGAAAATTGGGTTAGGAAATTGTCTTGCCTGCATCCCCAGATATCCCGATACCCTGGAAATTACTTTGAGTTCGACTGAGTATGTGACCTATTTTTCCATTGAGAACATTGTGATTAATAACACTGTTTACCAGTGTGAACCGTTGTACTCACCATTCATTGTTGTTTCAATCCTTAATCTGCCAGCTTACACAACAGACGAAGAGATTTGTGAGAAGTTGTCAGAATTTAAGGTCGAAATATGCGGCCCCGTCGTTAAAAACTATCATAAAATTTTTCGCAATTGTATGGACGGGACCAGACATGTAAAATGCCGCTTTCCACCTGGTCTAAATTCTTTACCATGGGCACTAAACTTTAGGACAGTTGCAGGCCCCAAGAGCTTTAAAGTTATTCACAATAACCAACGAAAAGTTTGCTTCTATTGTTACGATGAAAATCATCTTAAACAATCCTGCCCCAAAATCCAGTGTCGAAAATGCAAAGAATATGGGCATCTGTCATATAAATGCTCTAAAATCTGGTGCAAGCCATGTAGAAAACTTGACTGTGGAATACCCGAACATATCCCGAATCCAAATGAAGACAATGAAAGAACCTCTCCTACACAAGAATCCACGTCTAACGACCTGCAAGCCAACACGACAGACGGGAATCAAGATGACACTCATACAAACACCAAAAATAATGATATAGAAAAAACTGAAAGAGCAGAGGGGAAAAACAAAAGTAATACCAAAGATTCTCCGGAATCTAAACTAAAGAGCGATACGAGACAGGGTAATTTAGAGCAGGAAGACGATCCCAAAGATCAGACGCAAGTAGATAGCGAATCCAAGATAGCCAACCAATCCACGGAGAACGAATTCCGAGAAGAAACGACGAGCGATTATCAACAAGTAAAGAATAACGAAAATAAAATTGAAGACAGGAATGTAAAATTGACTACTAAGACAGAAGGTAATGAAGAGAGTATTGAATATACGGAAGATGAAGAAGAGGAAGTTGAGGTAGTAAAAGTGGATACCTCACCCGACTCCTTCGAACAAATTCGTGCGGCCAAAAAAGCTCGAATTGTTATATCCCCACCTAAAAACTTAGTCACTCCTAATGAATCTACCAGAATCGATTATGACGACGTTCCTGAAATAGATGTATCCGACTGTTCTATAATAAAATCGATAGACGAAAGTATGTCTACTCCTCCACCCCTAACCAGACGAAATTTGCAGTTTAAAAACCCCAAACCAGAAACTTTGATAAAATCGGTGAACGAAAGACTCAAACGTGTAAAAGAACTTTCCCAAGCGACCAATTAGAAATAACAAAATGGCTCTTAAGTGTGCTTCTATAAATGTTAACGGTCTAAGGACCAGCTCAAAGATTAAGAACTTATTCGCACTTTTTGTCTTTTATCATCTCGACTTTGTTTTTCTACAAGAAACGTTCTGGGACGCGGAACTCGTAGCCTTCTGCCAAAGCCTTTGGAAAGGGAGAATACTTTACAATAACCATACAAACCAAAGGCGAGGTGTAGCCATCCTAATTAGTGAAAGATACAAAAAATCTGTGATTAGCGTATCCCACGATGATCAAGGTCGTATAATTAAGGCCAATGTAGTGATTTGTGATAAAAGTGTTAATTTGTTTTCCATTTATGCCCCAAACGACTATAACGACAGGATACGCTTTTTCGACACCCTATCAAACTACATTGACACAAACGAAAATAATGCACTATTCGGTGACTTCAATGATGTTTTAGATACATCTAAAGACAGATGTGCCAAAATGAAAACTGTTATCAAAAGTTCTGTATGCTTTAACAACTTTGTTGATAAACATTCCCTTTCAGACATTTTCAGAGAAAAGAACCCCGACAAGAAGCATTATACAAGAACCCAAATAAGGGCCGGAGAAGCCAAAATGAGCCGGTTGGACTATATATTCTTAAGTTCAAATTTGTTAATTTACTGCCAACATTGTTTTATTCAACCATCAACCTTCTCTGATCATAATTTCATTATTTGTATGCTAAATTTTGACACCAAAGAGAGAGGCCCGAGACTTTATATTCTGAACAATAACCTTTTAAAAGATGAAAAATTTAACGCCATCATTAAAGATCTCATTCAGAAACAGGTTAATTGTGATTTTTATAAAACTCAGCCTCTTATATGGTGGGACAACCTAAAATTCCTAATTAAGAGAGAATCTATACAATTCTCTAGGGGAAAACGCAAGCGTGAGAAAAAAGAATACTGGGATTTGTCAAATAGGCTCCTTAAAGAGCACGAACACGCTTCTAGGGGTCAAACTGTCGACCTTGAACTTATCCAAGATTGGGAAAGTAGGATTGCAGAATACGAACTTGACAAATGCCAAGGCGCTATCCTTAGATCAAAATCTGCAGATGCTCTCGAGACTGACAGATGCACCTCTTACTTTTTAAACCTTGAGAAAAGGAATCAAGAAAACAATTATATCTATTCTATATATGATAAAGATAAAAACATACTTACCGATCAATGTGATGTACTCCATACTTGCACCAATTTCTATCGAGAGCTCTATACAGCTGAACCTGAAATAGAAAATTTTAATTATGAATCAAACGTTTTCAACTGCACACAAAATATACTTACTTACGAATCTGCAACTATTTGTGAGGGTAACATTACATCACAAGAAGTAAGCGAGGCCCTCAACGGCATGAGGAAAAGAAAGTCCCCGGGATCTGATGGACTCACCGTTGAGTTTTATGTACACTTCTGGGATGTAATTAGACCCATTTATTTGTATATATTAGAAAATGTTTTTGATAAGGGCTGTCTGAGTAGGTCTATGAAGAACGGTGTAATCAGTGTATTTTACAAAAACAAAGGTGACAAAGCAGACTTGAAAAATTATCGCCCCATCAGCCTGCTTAATGTAGATTACAAGATTTACGCTCGAGTTTTGGCTTTAAGACTTAAAAAAGTCCTACCGGAGATAATCTCCCCGGAACAAACTGGAATTCCTGGACGCGACATTTCCCATAATATCTCATCTATTAGGGACGTACTTGATTACACCGATATCGAAAATATTCCATGTTATATACTGAAATTAGACGCTCTTAAGGCTTTTGATAGAATTAAGTTCAATTATATGTTTAAAGTCATTGAAAAGCTAGGTTTTCAGAATAGCTTCCTTAGACATATCAAGATCCTTTATACTGATATAAGAAGCTCTGTCAAAATTAACGGACATCTTTCTTCTTACTTCGCACTAACCAGAGGAATTCGCCAGGGGTGCCCAATTTCCTGTTCTCTATACTGTCTATCAGCTCAGATGATAAGCGATATCCTAAACTCAAAATCAGACCTGCATGGAATTCCCATACCCGGATCTCCTCGCCCTTCCTTACTTTACCAACATGCGGATGACTGCACTCTAACTTTAGCTTATTTTGATTCAGTCTCTAAAACCTTTAATCACTTACAAGGTTATTGTACGGCCTCGGGGGCCCGTTTCAACACTGAGAAATCAGAAGTTTTACCTGCATGATCCGCCAAATATACATACCCTTTGCTGCCCACTAATGTCCGAATTGTGTCTGATACCATTGAAATCCTTGGAATATTCTTAGGACCAAATAAAATCCAATGTGCAGAATATAACTGGGCTAAAAAGGTAAAATCCATTAAGACTTTGCTAGATATATGGTCTCAAAGAAACCTTTCTATTATTGGAAAATCAGTAATCATCAATACTTTATGTATGTCAAAATTGTGGTACACTCTGCGAGTGGTAAATATACCTGAAAATTTTGTTGAAAAGATAGATAAATCCATTAAATCGTTTATGTGGTCAAACAAACCTCCTTTAATTAAATCTACAACAATTGTCGGGCACCACTCACAAGGTGGCCTGAATATCCCCGATATTGAAAGTAGGCAAATGGCTTTTAGACTGTCGTACCTTAAGATGTTCTACAACAACTCTGTAGCTGCAATTTGGAAGTATCTAATGGTACACTTTCTCAAAATGTACTTTAATATGAATTTGACTTTAGAAGTTTTCTCCATGATTTATGTGCCTAAAGGGTCCCCTAAAATACCAGAATTTTATAAGTCACTATTGAAATCCTGGAATACAATCAACTCAAATCGATATGTACCTAAATTATACTCTGAAATAATTAGCCAACCTTTATTCTATAACCCACTCATTGTATATAATAATAAGGTATTATCATATGAATTGTTTATACAACATAATATTACCAAAGTCTGTGATATCCTATACTGTGCTATTCCTGGTATACTTCCGACTAGGCATATTCTAGACCTTTTTCATTGTCAGTACGATTTCGAAGATACAAGTGAAATCGACGATGATAAAGTCAAAGAAATGTTTAAGACAATATGTGCTTCCCTGCCAAAAGAATGGCTCCATATCTTAAACAACCAATCTGGGTTTACCAACAATGATAATGATTTATATTTAACTCATAACGGCAAACCATTGTTAATATCTAACTGTTCATCCAGATTTTTCTACAGATCTCTAATTAATATCATATTTAAAGAGCCCACTTCAGTAGAATTCTGGAGGAACCTTAATTTTCACGTTAAATGGCCAAATGTGTGGAAAAATGTCTTTAACCGTTATAAAAGTGCTGAATGTATTCTAAATGATTATAAAATATGCCATAACGTTATATTTACTAACGAAAAACTTTGTAAAATTCGTACGATTCAAGAACCTTATTGTACAATTTGTAACAAGAATATTGTAGAAACCATGCATCACTTGTTTCTTGGGTGTCCAGAACTGTCAGAACTCCACGAACAGATCCGCCTGTTCCTGATAGATTTCTACCCGTATGGATTTACACAGGAACAACTGCTTACGTGGACTGTATTCGGAATCCCAGTACTTAATGATAGTAAATCCAACAATTTTCTAAATATGTGTTTCTCTTTTATACGTTTAGCAATTATTAAAAGAAGACTTATGTATATTAACCATAATAGAAAGGTGGAAATTATTAAATTATTTAAGAGAATGTTTGAAAAACATCTGAATTATATGTACTTCCAATTAAAAGATGACAGATTTAGAAACGCTATAGTCTCACCCCCCTATATTACCATTGAAGATTCAAGTGTTAAATTATGTTATGTATAGATATGTAACCACTTTTCTAATTTCACATTTGCGGTATAAGGTGCCGTTGTGAAATATATTAAATATATATTAACTGTATTCCATGTTAAGTATGTATTGATATATAGCCACTTAGTGGCGTAGAGATATACTTCTACGAGAACCCCTACATTTCGCTTTCGCCAGTAGGGGAAATGCAGTAAACTAATAAGATCTAAAGTATATCTCCACAGGAAAAAGCAACAGAAGAATCTTTCTAAACCAAGATTCTTCGAATTTGTAAGACTTTCCTGAACCCTGTAAAACCTTCATTTGACGAATCATAATTTACCTTCTTAAATTTTTTGTCTTGTACATACCAAATCTCTTAATTGTAAATTATATATTTTATAGGTTTTTAGCTTTACTTATAAACCCAACCAAAAACATTTTTTGTTTTATTATAACTCACAAAATACTAAAAACAATTTTTTTATATTGTAAATAGCTGTCCGATTAATGGATTAACTACGATTATATTCGAAATGAACATGTAATGTACTAATGTCTTTCTGTGAATAAAAAGAAAAAAAAAAGAGTGCCGCGCTTCGACCTCTAGCTGGCCGGTCACCTCTGGCTTGCGGCTCAGGTTTCGATTCCTCATGTGAGCGTATGTGGCATGGAGATTTGGGCGCCTTCTCAACCTCGTGGGTTCCCCCCCCCCACTGCTAATAACCCCTACGCGCAAGCGAATTATTGAAATAAAATTAAACCATATGTTAGTCCCGAAATATGTGGAGTGGACGATAAACCCCATTTCTCTCTCTCTCTCTCGCCTTAATAATAACAGGAAGATTAACGTTAACATAAGGAACTATTGTTGTAGGACAGTCTGCTGTACGATTTAATATAATACTATATTTGGGAACATAATGAGAAATAAAAGAATATGGACCTATACAACCATTACTAATGCCCCCGTCAGGCCAGAGTGGTGACCCTACTGCGCTCTGAGACCAAATGACGTCCTGGAAATACAGCAAGCGCGAACACAGCGCGGAAAAATGTCCCAAAATTACAAACTTAAAAAAGTCGCGTTCTTACTGCGACCTGTGCGTTTATACAGCATTCTCGTGACGGGCTCGTCACGATCTCTCCGCGTTTCTATTGAGATCTATCAGCTTGGCAACGGCGGTCATCGCGAACCCGCGTCGCTCAACCACAGGCGGGTTTTTATGAGCTTAAATAAACAATAAAACTTCAAACTTCTGGGAAATAGATTCTAACAACTTCTCTTTCTATCCGAATAAAGAGCTGTTACACATTGGCGAATAACGAACAACGAGCCATTTTGTTGTTCGGTATTGGCGAATAACGAACAACGAGCTGGTTTGTTGTTCGGTATTCACCGTATATGGAATTAGTAATATAATAAAGGTACTTTTGTAGGGAACACGCCACAGGCGGGTTTTTATGAGCTTAAATAGACAATAAAACGTCAAACTTTTGGGAAATAGATTCTAACAACTTCTCTTTCTATCCGAAGAAAGAGCTGTTACATATTGGCGAATAACGAACAACGAGCCAGTTTGTTGTTCGGTATTGGCGAATACCGAACAACGAGCTGGTTTGTTGTTCGGTATTCACCGTATATGGAATTAGTAATATAATAAAGGTACTTTTGTAGGGAACACGCCACAGGCGGGTTTTTATGAGCTTAAATAGACAATAGAACTTCAAACTTCTGGGAAATAGATTCTAACAACTTCTCTTTCTATCCGAAGAAAGAGCTGTTACATATTGGCGAATAACGAACAACGAGCCAGTTTGTTGTTCGGTATTGGCGAATAACGAACAACGAGCCAGTTTGTTGTTCGGTATTGGCGAATACCGAACAACGAGCTGGTTTGTTGTTCGGTATTCACCGTATATGGAATTAGTAATATAATAAAGGTACTTTTGTAGGGAACACGCCACAGGCAGGTTTAGTATGAGCTTAAATAGACAATAAAACTTCAAACTTCTGGGAAATAGATTCTAACAACTTCTCTTTCTATCCAAAGAAAGAGCTGTTACATATTGGCGAATAACGAACAACGAGCCAGTTTGTTGTTCGGTATTGGCGAATAACGAACAACGAGCTGGTTTGTTGTTCGGTATTCGCGAATAACGAACAACGAGCTGGTTTGTTGTTCGGTATTCACCGTATATGGAATTAGTAATATAATAAAGGTACTTTTGTAGGAAACACGCCACAGGCGGGTTTTTATGAGCTTAAATAGACAATAAAACTTCAAACTTCTGGGAAATAGATTCTAACAACTTCTCTTTCTATCCGAAGAAAGAGCTGTTACATATTGGCGAATAACGAACAACGAGCCAGTTTGTTGTTCGGTATTGGCGAATAACGAACAACGAGCTGGTTTGTTGTTCGGTATTCACAGTATATGGAATTAGTAATATAATAAAGGTACTTTTGTAGGGAACACATTGGCGAATAACGAACAACGAGCCAGTTTGTTGTTCGGTATTGGCGAATAACGAACAACGAGCTGGTTTGTTGTTCGGTATTCACCGTATATGGAATTGGTAATATAATAAAGGTACTTTTGTAGGGAATACGGTTGTTGGAGGTAACCTGTAACGATCCTGGCCCTGTGACATCTTGTGTTGTCATCCTAGAAGATGAAACGGCGGCCATGACGTCGTGCGAACGGCACAACATGGACTGCCAAGATGTTGTCCCGGTAGTACTGGCCTGTAATACGCCCTGCAACAACATGTAAAGCCGTTCTTCCAGCCACAGTGATGCCTCCCCACACCACAACAGAACCACCCCCAAATCGATCATGTCTGATGACGTCTTGGAAGCGCTCGTTTGGACGACGCCACACCCTCCTACGTCTGTCCAAAAAATCAACAGTGAACCTTGACTCTTCTGAAAACATCACATTGCTCCAGCGTCGATTATCCCAGTGTTGACGATCCCTACACCAACGACGTCTTGCCTGAATGTGATGATCTCTCAAACAAGGGATCACGCGAGGACGTCGGGCGCGAAGGTGACCCCTATGCAGTCGATTCCGAATCGTCTGGCCACTAACTCTCACACCAGTGTCTGTTTGGAGACGAGCGCTGATGTGATTTGCTGTGATGACACGATTTCTCAAGGCCAAGGTACGGATAAATCGATCCTGGGCTTGAGTTGTCGCCCTTGGTCGACCTGAGCGTGGTCTGTCCTGTACAGATCGTGTATCACGGTATCTGGACCATAGCCTGCTTATGACAGACTGAGAAACATTCATCGTCCGCGCCGTAACCTTTCATTTTGGGTAAGCCGACGCATATCAAAATTTGTTTCCTGGTCACTAAAACAATTAAACTGATGTTTCCACCCTGGAATTCAATGCCACAATGACTGTAACATTCAAAGTCAGAGTCGTGCAAATCTTGGGTTGGACCCCCATGATGATCCCAAGCATCACCTGCATTCCATGCGGTAGCTATTGGTGCGTTTGGGGGTCACATGTAACTGGAAATGTTTCTTCTGTTAGGTTCTATAGTGACTTTTTTCGTAGTCATTTGCATATTTTAGTATTATGCCCCCAAAATCAAATATCCCCTACTTTTTTTGAATAGTATATATAATTTAAATTTCCACTCTCTGTTTAATTACTTTGTATATTGTACATACTGTTTATTGTGTAAATAATGTAATTATATTGATGAGTTTTATACTCAACGTAAATAAAGAACTGAACTGAACTGAAAAGAAGATTATTTTAATCAAAGATTAGTGTGTTAATTTACAATCAATCATTCAGTCAATCAGTCACTTAGATTTAAAAGACAATAGTCTTACTACACTTTTATCTTAATCTCAAGGTAACAAGTGACAAACCAAACAATGACTTTCAAGTATCTCATCCTTTTATGGTTTATTAATATAAAACAATCATATATTTCGTTGTAGAGTCATGCTGAATAATTTGCCAGTTACACAATATATTATAGACAAACTATTTGGATTGTTTAAGAATCTTATAAAATTACTGAACAGAAAATACAGTTAATCAAATATAATTTCAATTCAATTTTCAAGCCATGCAGTGAAAGCATCAGCTTTTATCACCACTGCCTGTCACATGAATATTTGCCTTATTGCTATAATTTACAGAAATAACAATTCATACAAAAATATCTATTAAAGTCAATCAAGGATTAAGTCGAGTTTGGTTTCCTAGGCTCTTCATGGCAGAAAATAACGTTGCCTTTTTAATTTCTATGTGAAAAATGTTTTTTAATTTATATAGTCATAAAGTAATGGGTAATGGTAATTAATTACTTTCAATGTAATGTGTATTGGTAATTAATTACATTGCTTTAAATGAGAAAGTAATTGTAATGATTACATTTAAAATGTAATGGTAATGTAATTAATTACATTGGCAATGTAATGACCCCAGCCCTGGAATTTGCGTCAGAGGATATTGTGCGGAACAAAAGTCACTTCAATTCAACCCCAGATGAGGGAAGGACGTGACGCTGGACAATTTCATTGATTATTTAACCGGCAAGTTGCCACTGCCTATACATCGCAACGCAAAATCAAATGTGTCGAAGGAGGAACAGTGCGCTATAAATTCTTTGAAATCTAACTACACGATCAATATTAAGCGATAAACGATAAAAGAGGTGCCATCGTTACCATACCCAATTGCAAGAACCAGTACACCCGAAAATAAAAAAAATATATACTCCACAGTCATAAATGACCAAGAGATAAAAGTCCTACAGAAAGGCCTGGAATTCACACCGACGCCTAGAGCCAACATAAACGCTTTCTGTATGAAGATGGCTGAGGGAATTTTTTTGAGAAACAGATGGAATTGCGTCAGAGGCTATTGTGCTTAACAAAAGTCACTTCAACCCCAGACGAGGGAAGGACGTGACGCTGAACAATTTCATTGATTATTTAACCAAGTGCGCTATAAATTCTTTGAAATCTAACAGCTTATCAAATCTTATTGATATCTTACTTAAACCGTACGTGCCAAACGTGAAATCTGTTATTCGGGATGACATAGATTTTGTTAATACATTACCCCAAAATGTAAATGATGGCGACTTCTTCGTAACCATGGATGTTTGTAACATGTATGGCAATATTTCCCATGACGTATGCCTTCAGGCCGTAGAATATTGGTTGAATAAACACCCTGAATGCAGTCATGAGAGAATTTCAAAAATCATGCGTATCATCCTGGCTAACAACACTTTTACATTTGGCGAAAAATTTACAACCAGATTCTTGGTACCAAGGCGGCACCACGATTAAGTAATTTAACAATGGGACTTCTTGAGGAAAAATTATACTCAATTGTGGAAATTGAACATGGCGTGGATTATAGATCATATTTAGAAAATCAGTTGAAACGATTCCTTGACAATGTATTCTGTATTTGGAATGGACGAATTGGCAACATTGCAGATTTGCAACACATAATGAATGATTTGGACCTAAATATCAAATTCACAATTGAAATGAAACGAACGATCTGCAAATCGCATTCTTGGACGTTCTAGTGAAACGAAGGGGGAGAGCTCCTCATAACAGATATGTATTCTAAAGAAACAGATACCAAAAACTATCTCTCTTATAAATCATGTCATCCACGCCATACCAAAAATAATATACCCTTTTCCTTAGCTAGAAAAAATATGCACAATTAGATGAAGACCTGCGTATTGTCAGATTAGGTGAACTAAAAGGAAATTTATTGAAGCAACATTACCCCCTCGCGGTAATAGAAATTGGGATAAATAAGGCTTTGGCAATTGATATCCAAACACTGAGGGCTACCAAAGCAAACGACAGTTCGGCTAATATCATTACCTTTGTCGCTACTCATAACCCCCAACATCCCAACTTCTTTAAAGCAATGTACGAGAGCAGGTCATTCCTGGCATCAAACGACAACCTCCGAACGAAATTTGATAATGTTCAATTCATTGAGTCACAAAGACAGCCACCTAATCTGAAACGCCTCCTAACCAGAGCAAAATTCAATCCATCTATCACAAGGACCGGTTTTTATGTATCTAAAAATCATTTTATTCAAAAATACTTTCCTCGACTTAATAGTCAATAATAACAATTGGCAATTAGTCTGATTTATTTATTTTCTTAAATTTATCTCATGATTATCTTCCACTCATTGTTCCTAAATTGAACCCATGTACTACAGATTAGCACACGTGTGTACATGTTTTCTATTAGTTAACAATATACTATGTAACCAGGGACAATGGAAACTATAACCAATTAATCCTGACATGTTTGAAAATCCATATTAGATTATTGTTAGGTAGCTAAAAATAAACAACTAATCATCAACCTCCATCAGTTAGAACCAAAGCATCGACCAATGAAATTGCTTAGTTCTGCTTAGCTTGAGCGGGAAATGTTTCATTGAATTCGGTTAATTATGGTTAGATAGCTAAAAAATAAACAAGTAATCGTCAACCGCCATCAGTTAGAACCAAGGCATCGACCAATGAAATTGCTTAGTTCTGCTTAGCTTAAGCGGGAAATGTTAATCATTGAATTGAATTCAGTTAATGAACATCTACATCAACTTGAGACAATCTACCGCAGAATTAAAGGCACTATCCAAAGCTCTTGAATGGCTTATGTCATCCACCATTCAAAGAGCAGTCATTGCGTCAGACTCCCTTAGCATCATAATACATGATAAAACAACATCTAGACCAGAAATTATTCAGAATATTCGACCGAGTGTTTGTTCCTTCCGAAAGAAAAATAAAACCGTAGAATTTACATGGATACCATCCCATGTTGGCATTGTAGGCAATGAGTCTGTAACCAATCTGGCTCGCAAAGGACTCAGTCTCTGCGATACCGAAGACTTAAAATATAGCGTTTGTGAATTTTACAGCATTGTTAAAACTAAGATTAAATCTGAATGGAGTTGGCGAAGGCAAACACTTTTAGATTCAAATTAAATAAGGACCTGGTTGTGAAAGCTGAAGTCAATCACCTATCTCAGTTTAATCACAAAACTGAGAACAAAAGGTTTGATTACGGGCCATAAATTTGGCCAGCACTGAGTCCCGACCTCTCCCCAAGCTGCCAAAACATACATAATCGTTGATCACGTGGCACTTTAGTATATCGACCGGTTTCTATAAATAATTTATGGGCTGATAAGCGTAGACGAGTTAAATGTTTTAATAATAAGGGCTTTATAGGCTTTTAAAAGATAGGGTTGGGGTGTAAAATTTAATACAACATGTTGATAGTAAATCCCTTTAGAAGACTGACATATATTGCTATAACACGACTGGTTAAAGATATCAAATATTCTCTGCTTAAAAAATGAACGCTGAATGTTTGTCAACATTTTGACACATATATACCCTAATCATCTAATTTATTTTTAAGGTTACAAATCCAGTTATCATTATTATAAAACATGTCAGTTAAACAACATCTAAGTAAGTCATTTTCTGTAGATAAAAGTTTAATATAATATTTAAAAATTTCAATTTTCCTTAAGATATGTAAAGGATATCTACCCAGTTCAAATAATATCATGTCATGATTCGTGGATCGTTTAACACCTAAAATTAATTTTAGGTAATAAAAATGCAGTTTGTCAATTTCAGGTGCTTTATGAAACCTCCAGATTTCAGCACTATAATTTAATATACTACCAACATAGGTATCAAAGGCATACAGTGATGTTTTGACATTAAAATAATTCTCCCTGCAAGTTTTAATAACGGAGAACATTGCCTTTCTTCCTTGTAAAGCTAAGTTTGTCTGCGTAGTCAAGAATTTACCATTAAAATTAAGTAAGATGCCTAGATAAATAAATTCATTCACAACCTCTAATTCATTACCGTTAAAATCTCACTTTTCTTTACCCGTTATTTTGCCACAATTTCTAAAAATAACTACTTTAGTTTTACTAGTATTTACCGTTAAATCCCATTTATAAGTATATACAGCAAGTGAATCTAACAACTCCTGTAATCCCTTTGGCGTTTCAGAAAATAAAACTTTATCATCGGCATACATTATTAAAAATAGATTTAGGTAGGATAAGGAAAGTGGTTGACAATTACTGGATTTAAGATGAGATTCAACATCACTAATATATAATGAAAATAATAGAGGTGATAATATTTCACCTTGAAATAACCCAGCACTACATGAAAAGAATTCTGATAAACTACCATTTAATTTTACAGAACATTTCACTTTACTGTTTAGAGAGCGAACCACTTTCAGGAGCTTGCCATCAATACCTGAATGAATTAATTTGTACCATAAATATGATCGATTGATCAAATCAAAAGCTTTACTATAATCGATAAAACAGCAATACAACCGTTTCTTGTTTTTTAGTGTTCTATTTATTAAGGATTGAAGGATACATATAGCATCAGTCGTACTCAAACCTTTTTTAAAGTCAAATTGTGAGTGTGGTATTAGGTTATTTATCTTGTCAAAAGCTACAAGTCTATTATTTAATATTGTTGTGAAGAGCTTCCCCATACAACTACATGTAACTAAAGTAATTCCCCTGTAGCAATCTGGGTTATTAAATACGTGAACAATATTTCCTTTACACCATGACGTTGGGTATATTCCAGACTCTAGAATATTATTAAACAAGCCAACAGTGAGGCTTATGTCCCCCCCCCCCCGAAATCCCAAAATAAATAGATGACACATATTAATTAATCGCACATTTATTTGTTTCAAACGTATCGAGCAACCAAACTGTACACGAAGTGTCATCCAAAAGTGTTTTATAAAGAAAAAGGCTAAAACCGATGAGAAAATGTACCCTAGTTAGGGGGACTCTAAAGGCAGACAAAAGGGCCCCCACGCTTGACAAAAGGGCCCCTCTGAATCGCTTCTATACACTGTTACTGTCGAATCCATTACTGAATAAGAATGCAGTCACTGTATTGGCATAAAAATCATCAATCAAGATGAACCTAAGTTATCTTGTCCCAAAGTATCAACCAATCAAATTGCTTATCTCTGCTTACCCTAAGCGGAAAATGCTCATCTTCGAACTCCATCAAGGCATTGACCTAATAAGCATATACATCAAGTTTGAACATTTTAACTCAATTAGAAGGAGAGTTATTGTGTTCCAAAGTCTCGACCAATCAAATTGCGTATCGCTCTGCTTACCCTGAGCAGAAATGCTCATTATCGAACTTAGTCAAGGTATTACTGTAATGAAACTATACACCAAGTTTCATCACTCTCACTTAATTAGAACTAAAGTTATCGTGTCCCAAAGCATCAACCAATCAAATTGCTTATCTATGCTTACCCTAAGCGGAAAATGCTCATCTTCGAACTCCATCAAGGCATTGACCTAATAAGCATATACATTAAGTTTGAACATTTTAACTCAATTAGAAGGAGAGTTATTGTGTTCCAAAGTCTCGACCAATCAAAATGCGTATCGCTCTGCTTACCCTAAGCAGAAAATGCTCATTATCAAACTTAGTCAAGGTATTACTGTAATGAAACTATACACAAAGTATCATAACTCTCACTTATTTAGAACTAAAGTTATCGTGTCCCAGTGCATCAACCAATCAAATTGCTTATCTCTGCTTACCCTAAGCGGAAAATTCGCATCTTCGAACTCCATCAAGGCATTGACCTAATAAGCATATACACCAAGTTTGAACATTTTAACTCAATTAGAAGGAGAGTTATTGTGTTCCAAAGTCTCGGCCAATCAAATTGCGTATCGCTCTGCTTACCCTTAGCAGAAAATGCTCATTATCGAACTTAGTCAAGGTATTACTGTAATGAAACTATTCACCAAGTTTCATCACTCTCACTTAATTAGAACTAAAGTTATCGTGTCCCAAAGCATCAAACAATCAAATTGCTTATCTCTGCTTACCCTAAGCGGAAAATGCTCATCTTCGAACCCCATCAAGGCATTGACCTAATAAACACATACACCAAGTTTGAACATTCTAGCTCAATTAGGAAGAGAGTTATTGTGTCCCAAAAAGTGTGACGGACAGACAGACAGACAGACGGACGAACCCATTTTAATAGTCCCCCAACTTTCTTCGAAAGGCGGGGGACAATAATATTAGCAGACATGGGACTAGTATCGTTGAATAAAGTATAAACACCTCGTTGAATATCTGGTCAAAACCACAAGCCTTCTTCGCTTTCAAATTCTCTATAGCCTTAGACATTTCATCAGTATTAATTGGAAAATCTAAATCCTCATTATAGTGATGAGGGAAATGAATATCATATGTATTAATAAATTCGTCAATTTCCTTGTTATGTTCCGAGTCATGTGACGATAGTTTAGAAAAATGCTCAAAAAATTCTTTTAATTCAATATTACTTAAGATTTGGGTCTTTTCCCTTTTAAACAGTTTGTGACCGGACGGGCGGTTCTTTAGTATGTGTGCGGTGATGATTAACAACTATCTACAAAGTTTAATCTTTTAATGTCGTATCGTGGCATTAATGATAACAACCAACAATGATGACAATCATTTGAAACAAAAAAAAAGGGTGATGGCATTGCTATCTGAAAAATACAAATAACAAGAAATGCTTAAATGACAATATAAACATGAAAAGTGAAGCAATGGTTTTAAAATAGGAGTAACTGTAAGGAATGTGGCTTTAACTTTTGACACACAATGCTCACGCATCAGAACTGACACACATGCTCTCTTGAGTAATCAGGATTAACCATGAAATATGAATTAACATAATATACCAAGTCCAAAATATATTGTACTCTTACAGTGACAACTTAAAATAAATTGACTACAACGGTTAAAACTAAATTCTGAGTTGTTATATTATCGCAGAATATACTCTAGCATAACTCTGTATGATTTGTCTTCTTAATCCTAAATGCAAAACTGATATGACCAAAGTCTACTACTTTTCCTAACTTTACACAAATGCAGCCAAAGTAGATGAAACAATTTAACTATGATTTTACATAATGCATATAATAATAGGATGGAAGAATACAGAATAATTACAATTAATCTACCACAGAATCCTAAATATTATGACAGATATGGTTGTAAATAGAAAAAAAACAAACATCTTTTGATAAACTTTGACAAAAACGGATTTGTTGACATCACGTGACCATAAGAACTTGCGAGAAGAAAATCTCAGTGGCAGGCTACTCTAGGACACAATTTACAAACAACTTCTACCATTTTGACAAGTGACAATGGCAATTTATGATTGATTTAGGGGAACAATACTATAATTAATTAATTGTCATTAATAAATGTAACAGTAAATGAACATTACCTCATTTAGAAATGAAAATCGACCATAGTCCCAACTTTTTCAAATACGCCATGGCTGTCCATGCTTAGAATGAAAGCGAGGAAGATTTCGTGCTAGACAAAAGGTACAGGGGCCTTCCAAGTAAATTCTATTAATAGACAATATGGACTGAACAAGCAATATGGATTGAACAAGAAAACGAAAGTAATATCACATCGCTTTGTGACCTGGTTACATTCTCCCCTGCTAAACAGTAACGTCCCTGTTACTCGACTAACAGTTACGTAAATAAATTTAACACAAACATGTACTAAACAATGTTAATTAAGACAAATTAATAAATATGAATATACAACAATTTATAAAACAGAGTTTTACAATAAATTTCAGTTTCTAAATTATAAGGATTACTGTGTTTTCCAGCTGAATTTCTATTACTTCTACGAAGAATAGGAATAGTGTTTGTTTTATTATGTCTTACAGTTTTTGGAGGAGTATTTGGCTTTGGCAGGTCAAGATTATTAACAGGCTCATACTGAATTGTTTCTTTGCGAATCTGATTATTCTTTTCAACACAGTCATAGTTTGGCCTATCCACAGATCCGTTTAGAACGATCACATATTCATCTTCTGAAGATGAATTACTATCAGAATCACAACTATCACTATGATTCTTTAATTTACTAATATTATTACTATCACTATGATGAATTTTATCTTTGACATTAGATTTACCACACTCTTGAACTCTGTTCTGACACGGTTGTAAATTAATACGATTCACAATTTTCCGAACCGATTCATCGAGTGACTGAACCATATAAATATGTCTGTCTGGTTCAACTCGTTTAACTACTTCGTTTTGCGTAGAATCCCAAGCATCTTGGATTTTATTCCTACCGATTACGCTAGGATCCTGGTTCTAATATAAAAGAATCAGATGATTTCTTATCATGTCTTTTCTTCCGATCTGCTGCTTCTTTCTGGCGACGCTCCCCGGCTTTTCGATACGCCATCCTCAATTTCTCAAGATGCGTTTCGATATATTCATTGACTGGCACATAGTCTTTAGCAGTGTCATTATCCTCCAAGTTAAAGAGAAGATCAATAGGTAGTTTGGGATGGCTACCTTGCATTAAATAGAAAGGTGTGAATCCCGTTGATGAATGGACAGTAGAATTGTACATGAACACTAATTCTGGCAAATGTTGAGTCCATCTGCGTTTCTGATGAGGTTCTAAAGATCTAAGAAGGTCATGCAATGTACGATTGAACCTCTCACACTGTGAGTTACTTACACAGTTCAGCAATTAGATTTCCCTCGAAGTTCCTGCCTTGGTCTGAATGTAGTCTTTCTGGTACACCATATCTTTGAAATCATTCACGAACAAGTACATTCGCTGTAGTAATAGCTGTCTGATTCCGCGTGGGTACTGCAACTGTAAATTTACTAAAACATCTGTCATTACTAAAATGTTTTCACGACCATAACTAGATTTTTCTAATAAAGTATAGTCCATTGCTACAATCTCATTTGGACGAGTAGCTATCAAATGACTCATTGGCACTTTAACTTTAGGGAAAGGCATTTTAGCAAGGTTACATCGTTGACAATTCTTGCAGTAATCAGTAACTTCCTTGGACATTCCAGTCCAATAAAATCTTGAGCGTATAAGATTAATTATGCGCTCTACTCCTTGATGTCCTGCTTGATTGTGCAATGAAGAAATAACAGTCCCCTTAAGACATGGAGGCAAAACTAACTGTTTTAACTGACCTTGATGAGGATCGATGACATCTCTGTACAGTATACCATTGTCGAAGACAAATCTTTCCCTCTGACGAAGCATGTCTAAAACCAGTTTAGATTCAGTTAACCGTTCTTGACGATTTGGTTTCTTTTCATTCAGAAAATAATGAAGGATACTTTTGATGGCCGGATCTCCTTTCTGCATCTTTTGTAGATCGTTGATGTCATAACTAGGCAAAGCGTATATAGATTTATAATCAACATCAATCTGCGTATCGAAATACGGTAACTCAGTAGCTTGTATTACCGATTCTAGAGCTGCAACTCTCAACTCGGTTGGTAATGCTGTAAACTGTGCATATTCTGATAATACTGGGTCTTCTACAGGTTTCCTTGATAAGGCGTCTACTGCAGAATTGAGTTTTCCGGGACGATATTTGATTGTGAAATCAAACTGTGCTAGTTGAGCTGCCCAACGTTGTTCAACTGCCCCTAGTTTAGCAGTTGTTTGGAGGTAACTAAGTGGATTATTATCTTTGATGATCTCGAACTTCGATCCATAAAGGTAGTCTCTGAACTCTGTGACAGCTAACAGTTCTATAACTATAATTGGCATCGTTTCTTTCTGGCGGTCTCAAAGTTCGACTTGCATATGCTATGACTCGTTTTCCATCAACCTGGTTCTGCATCAACACTGCTCCTAAACCCTGGAACGACGCATCAGTTTCTATAGTAAATGGTAATGAGAAATCAGCATAACCTAAGACTTCCGACGATGTTAGCTTCTGTTTCAATAAACTAAAGGCATTATTACACTCTGTGTTCCAGGATGACTGCAATGTTGAATTGGCTCGAGCTGTTGATTTTTCTTTATTACAAGTACTGATTAAACCATACAATGGTCTGGCAATGTAGGCAATCGATTTCACGAACGTGCGATAGTAGCTGGCAAATCCTAAATAGGAACGTAATTCCTTTACGGTCTTCGGTTTCGGCCAGTCTTGTACAACTTGGATTTTGTCTGGTGAAGTTGCAACACCATCTGCTGAGATGACATAACCTAGGTAGCTGACACTAGATTGGAAGAACTTGCACTTTTTACCATTAAGTTTCAACCCATGCTTAAGCTTGGAAAGATCAATTTCAAGTCTCTGCAAATGTTCATTTATGTCTCTCGAATAGATAATTAGGTCACCCAAATCAATGAGAAGTATTTGGAATACAGTGTCGTTGAATACTTGTTGCATCAATCTCTGGAATGTGGCTGGTGAGTTGCATAACCCCATAGGCATTCTTGTGTACTCAAATAGTCCCATTGGGGTGACGAATGCTGTTTTATGCTGATCCTTCGGATCCATTGCTATTTGATGGAAACCGGAGGCTAAATCAACAGTAGAATACAGTTTGTTTCCATGCAAAGCATCTAAGGATTCTTGAATTCGAGGCAACGGAAATGCATCCCGGACAGTTTTTAGGTTCAACTGTCTGTAGTCGACACATAGTCTAACTGACGAGTCCCTCTTGCGTACGATGACTATCGGTGCTCCATACGGACTAGAAGATTTTTTGATGATTTTCTTATCAAGAAGTTCCTGGGTATGCTTTTTGACTTCATTATACTGATTAGGGGGTATCCTCCTGTATGGATATGATATCGGATTATCATCTACAGTCTTGATTTTATGAGTTATTGTCACAGTATAACCCATATCTAGATCACCGGATATGAAAACATCAGCATATCTTTCAAACAAGTCTTTGACCTCTTGCCGTTGATCAGATGTACAATTCAGATCATTAGGGATCAATAATTGAAAGTCATCTTCAGGGGTTTCAACATCAGTTTTTCGCACAACCGTTTCTTCTTTGGCATCGGTTTTAAGAAATTCAAATCCAGATTCAACTCAGTGTTGGTATAACTTTGCATTCTCGTATAAGACCAATACGAGTATTTCCCTGCAGCCATATTTCATTGTCTCTGGGATTACAAACACTGATTGAATGACTATTGGTTCCTGTATTCGATACAGAGTTCAAAATAATAAAATCGTTTCTGTTGTGAGTCAATGGTTCAATGCATACTGATTTGTTGTTGCACATCTTCACATTTGGACCTACTACGTTCACAATTGTCATAGAATTACCAGGGATACAAATGTTTTCCCGTCCTGCAACGCGACCAAATCATGAAGAAACAGGTTTGATGAAATCATTAGCGGTCTGAATCCAACTACATGATGCGGAAGATTTAAGTCTTTCTGAATAATTTGATCCGAATTCATGACTAAGAATGTCCTGACAGAGTTTTATAACATTCATACCTAAAACTCCACGTTTACACGCTTCGGTACCATTGTTTTTCAAAATCAAGATTCCACGATCCTTGATAGTTTTATTTACAGACTTCAAGAAAATGTTAGTTTCTATATAGCCAATGTATGGAATTTCTAACCCATTAGCAGCGTTCAAATTGATAAAAGTGTCTCTTATCAAAGGCAGACTTTGCAAATGTTCATGATAAAAGTCTTCAGGTAAAGCAGTAATGCCTGATCCACTATCAACTAACAATTTGATTGATGCACCTCCAATCTCAACTTCAGTTTCTTGACAAACACCAATAAACGATTCGGTTTTATTATGACCATTCACAACAGAGTTTGAGTTTGAATTTTCAGTCTTATTTTGCGGACAAAAACGTTTGAAATTTCATTCCTGAGGACACTTGAAACATTTACGCACTGTTTTCTTCATCTTTGTCTCTTTGACCTCGTCTCGTAAGAACTTTACTTCTTCTGTTAAATCTTTGACCAATTTTTCTAGTGAAGTTTTATCAGGATTTTCAGATCGTGGATTGACAACGTAAACAGCTGTCTGGTTTTCAGCAGACTTCTTAAGTAAAGGTTTATCGCCATCCACTGAAGATCTCATTGCGTCCTCCATAAGATCAGAAAAATTCAGATCTGGATGCTCTCTGATACGCCGCTTTAAATCACGTCTTAAACATGCATCTTTAACGTTTTCTGCAAACTGATCTCTAAGCATCAGGTTCCTATCCATAGAGATTTTTAGCGAAACTTTAAAAACTTTATCAAGTTTACACATGAGTGTGTGGGAATAATCTTGCAACGACTGCTTCTCCAGTTGTTTGGTAAGATAAACGTCACTAAGTAATTCACTAACTGAACACTGTTCTCCAAAGACTTCGACAAGAATGTCATATACAACTTGAGGAGTGCTTTTATCTGAAGCTGGGCGATATCTAAACTCTTCTCTTGCAGGTCTTTCCAAATGCGAGAGAATAAAATCTACCTTCTCTTCTACTGATGATGGTCTTGACTTAAACTCATAAACAGTTACTTTATTTTCATTTATTTCAGCTTTACCCGAAAATTTTTCAACTTTCCTCTCACGTGGAGCAAAAACAATTTTTTGTTCAGATCTGTCCCTAGTCCCCATGGAATTTTTTTTCCTAGCATCCTCCAATGCAGCTTTAACTAATTCCAACTGACTGCGTAGATCTTCTATCTCCTGAGATTGTTGAACATTTCCTTCACCATCAACAGCATTGTTTTCCTGTTGAACATTTCCCTCTCCACCAACATCATTGTTTTCCTGTTGATCTTCGTTATCTGACATGATTGGTAACAACTCAAATCCACCATGAATAATTCTGGATCACCATCCATGTCATACACCCCTTTTTAGTCACTTCCATCTAACTGACACATCCTATCGGCGACGCCACTTTTGTGACCGGACGGACGGTTCTTTAGTATGTGTACGGTGATGATTAACAACTATCTACAAAGTTTAATCTTTTAATGTCGTGTCGTGGCATTAATGATAACAACCAACAATGATGACAATCATTAGAAACAAAAAAAGGGTGATGACATTGCTATCTGAAAAATACAAATAACAAGAAATGCTTATAAACATGAAAAGTGAAGCAATGGTTTTAAAATGGGAGTAACTGTAAAGGGAATGTGGCTTTAACTTTTGACACACAATGCTCACGCATCAGAATTGACACATGCTCTCTTGAGTAATCAGGATTAACCATGAAATATGAATTAACATAATGTACCAAGTCAAAATATATACTATTCCAAAAAAGTAGGGGATATTTGATTTTAAGTGTTATTAAAGTAACCTAATGAAACTGACGAAGAAACAAATGACAAAATGAAATGAAGTTCACATTCATCGATTTATTCCAAATGATCGTTAGACTAAGTAAGGCACAGACTGACCATTATAAGGGTAAAATGATACCCGGGGTCAAACAGCAAAGTTACCACAGCATCACAACAAAGTCAGTAACGGGTAAATCCTCCTCTGTTTGCCAAACACGCATTGATCCGACGTGGCATACTCCTAATGAGACGTCTAAGGTCATTTTGGTCCAGATTGTTCCATTCCTGTTGCAACGCAGCAGCAAGTTCTTGGACATTGGCAGGACGTTGTTGACGTTGACGTAACCTCTGTCCAAGCATGTCCCAGACATGCTCGATGGGGGAGAGGTCGAGACTCAGTGCTGGCCAAGGAAATGTGGTGATGTTCTGTTGTTGGAGGTAACCTGTAACGATGTTGTCCCGGTAGTACTGGCCTGTAACACGCCCTGCAACAACATGTAAAGCCGTTCTTCCAGCAACAGTGATGCCTCCCCACACCATAACAGAACCACCCCCAAATCGATCATGTCTGATGACGTTAACGTCTTGGAAGCGCTCGTTTCGACGACGCCACACCCTCCTACGTCTGTCCAAAAAATCAACAGTGAACCTTGACTCATCTTAAAACATCACATTGCTCCAGCGTCGATTATCCCAGTGTTGACGATCCCTACACCAACGACGTCTTGCGTGAATGTGATCGTCTCTCAAACAAGAATCACGCGAGGACGTCGGGCGCGAAGGTGACCCCTATGCAGTCGATTCCGAATCGTCTGGCCACTCACTCTCACACCAGTGTCTGTTTGAAGACGAGCGCTGATCTGATTTGCTTTGATGACACGATTTCTCAAGGCCAAGGTACGGATAAATCGATCCTGGGCTTGAGTTGTCGCGCTTGGTCGACCTGAGCGTGGTCTGTCCTGTACAGATTGTGTATCACGGTATCTGGACCATAGCCTGCTTATGACAGACGGAGAAACATTCATCGTCCGCGCCGTTACCTTTCATTTTGGGTAAGCCGACGCATATCAAAATTTGTTTTCTGGTCACTAAAACATTTAAACTGATGTTTCCACCCTGGAATTCAATGCCACAATGACTGTAACATTCAAAGTCAGAGTCGTGCAAATCTTGGGTTGGACCCCCATGATGATCCCAAGCATCACCTGCATTCCATGCGCTAGCTATTGGTGGGTTTGGGGGTCACATGTTACTGGAAATGTTTCTTCTGTTAGGTTCTATAGTTACTTTTTTCGTAGTCATTTGCATATTTTAGTATTATGCCCCCAAAATCAAATATCCCCTACTTTTTTTGAATAGTAGATTGTACTCTAGCAGTGACTATAACGAAAGGACTTAAATTATGCCAGGCCCAACATGCCATTTGGTGCAAAACACTTCGCAGTTATACTGGAATTAACAGTTTTTTTCATAATTGATAAAAATAAACCAATAGTAGACACTTTAGATAAAATCAATAAAAAAGGCAATGCAAAATCAATAGAGACTTTCGACTTTTCTACTTTATATACTATGCTACAAAATACAGATCTTAAAAATAATTTGGATTGGTTCGTTGATAAAGCCTTTAATGGAGCTTTCGGAAAGGGCAGAAACCTGATGGCCATCTACTCACAAGAATGCAAGATGGATTATAAAACGGCGCAATCGGGGTTGGGTTGTTTTAAAACAATTTGTTTTAAACAACTTGTTTTAAACGTTTAAAACCACTGAAAAAAAAACAAAAAAAACCCCAACTGATTTGTGTTTTTTTTATAAAATAAAATTACCTTAAACTTAGTAAATCGTCAAGTAATCGTCAAATTATGAAATAATTTGGTTAATAATTTTCTTTTCGAAATTCTAGTGTTCATGTGTGTATTTACTATTCAAAAAAAGTAGGGGATATTTGATTTTTAAGTGTTATTAAAGTCACCTAATGAAACTGACGAAGAAACAAATGACAAAATGAAATGAAGTTCACATTCATCGATTTATTCCAAATGATCGTTAGACTAAGTAAGGCACAGACTGACCATTATAAGGGTAAAATGATACCCGGGGTCAAACAGCAAAGTTACCACAGCATCACAACAAAGTCAGTAACGTGTAAATCCTCCTCTGTTTGCCAAACAAGCATTGATCCGACGTGGCATACTCCTAATGAGACGTCTAAGGTCATTTTGGTCCAGATTGTCCCATTCCTGTTGCAACGCAGCAGCAAGTTCTTGGACATTGGCAGGACGTTGTTGACGTTGACGTAACCTCTGTCCAATCATGTCCCAGACATGCTCGATGGGGGAGAGGTCGGGACTCAGTGCTGGTCAAGGTAATGTGGTGATGTTCTGTTGTTGGAGGTAATCTGTAACGATCCTGGCCCTGTGACATCTTGCGCTGTCATCCTGGAAGATGAAACGGCGGCCATGACGTCGTGCGAACGGCACAACATGGACTGCCAAGATGTTGTCCCGGTAGTACTGGCCTGTAACACGCCCTGCAACAACATGTAAAGCCGTTCTTCCAGCAACAGTGATGCCTCCCCACACCATAACAGAACCACCCCCAAATCGATCATGTCTGATGACGTTAACGTCTTGGAAGCGCTCGTTTCGACGACGCCACACCCTCCTACGTCTGTCCAAAAAATCAACAGTGAACCTTGACTCATCTGAAAACATCACATTGCTCCAGCGTCGATTATCCCTGTGTTGACGATCCCTACACCAACGACGTCTTGCCTGAATGTGATGATCTCTCAAACAAGGGATCACGCGAGGACGTCGGGCGCGAAGGTGACCCTATGCAGTCGATCCCGAATCGTCTGGCCACTCACTCTCACACCAGTGTATGTTTGAAGACGAACGCTGATCTGATTTGCTGTGATGACACGATTTCTCAAGGCCAAGGTACGGATAAGTCGATCCTGGGCTTGAGTTGTCGACCTGAGCGTGATCTGTCCTGTACAGATTGTGTATCACGGTATCTGGACCATAGCCTGCTTATGACAGACTGAGAAACATTCATCGTCCGCGCCACAACCGCCTGTGTTGTGCCGATCTGTAGCATGCCAAGGGCACGTAACCTTTCATTTTGGGTAAGCCGACGCATATCAAAATTTGTTTTCTGGTCACTAAAACAATTAAACTGATGTTACCACCCTGGAATTCAATGCCACAATGACTGTAACATTCAAAGTCAGAGTCGTGCAAATCTTGGGTTGGATCCCCATGATGATCCCAAGCATCACCTGCATTCCATGCGGTAGCTATTGGTGCGTTTGGGCGTCACATGTAACTGGAAATGTTTCTACTGTTAGGTTCTATAGTGACTTTTTTCGTAGTCATTTGCATATTTTAGTATTATGCCCCCAAAATCAAATATCCCCTACTTTTTTTTAATAGTATATTTAAATTGTACTGTATTAATAAATATTACGTAAACCACAGTAGTAAAGGGATGGAAACAGTTATTTTTAGTTTAAAGGTGCAGTGTGTGGGTTGTGAGTTATATATAATTAGGATATGTTGTATGGAGAATTTAGTATTGTGTCACTTTAAAATTAAAACAAAGTAATTTTCAACATTTGGTCTTGTTCACTCTAAATTGAGAAATCGACTAGGTGTCGAGAAAGCTGGGAAGCTTGTCTTCATTTATAGGATGACAAACATGTAATTACTATATCATATAACTATGTTTTCATTGGTTTTAATCACCTTTGTTATTTATTTGTCAAATTATGAACATTAATAAAAAAAACAATAAAAAACATTGTTTTAAAAAAAAACTGTTTTTTTCCCACCCTGGGCACAATGCCATCACTGTAGTTTTCGATAAAGAAAAATTTCAAAATATCATACATTTTCTCATTGACAATGCCATATTTGAGGTTGGGGATCAGATAATACAACAAACTTTTGGTTTACCAATGGGAACTGACCCCGCCCCATGTATGGCAAATGCACATTTATACAAATACGAATTCGACTTTCAAGACCATAAAATAAAAACAGATTACAAGGTAGCTAAAAGTCTAAATTATACCTTCCGTTACATTGATGACATAACACCAATCAATGATAATGGTAATTTCAATAAATATAAAGATGAAATATATCCTCCGGAACTTATATTAAATAAAGAAAATTCGGGCACTATAAATGCATCTGTTCTAGACCTAGACATCAATATAATTAACGATAAATTTAATGTCGGTATATTCGATAAAACGGACAAATTTGGATTTGAAGTAGTAAAATAGCCGTCAGCTTACAGTAACATACCAGATACTACACTATATAATGTTTTCTATTCACAGGCATTACGATTTTTGAAAATATGCAACAAGAAGGAACTGTTTCTTTCCCGAATACAATCTCTTAATTTTAAGTGCACGGCCAAAGGCGGATCACAATTACGCATTTTTAAAGAAATTCAAAACTTCCATTTCTTCAACATAATAGGTTTGACATTTCTTATAAATATATTACTGACTACATATTGGATGATGATTCAATATAAATTTTATCTTCTATAAATGTCTAGTCCTGTTTGGATTATCGCCCTTATTATTATGCCTTTGTGAATACACTGATAATCTACGATTTCTTCAGCATTCCTGTTTTGCATTTCTTACGTGGGGTATTATATGATATTTATGCTATGGTTTGTCTCAAAAACTTATCGTTTTTTAGTTTTTAACGTTATTTCTATGGAAGACCAAACAGCTCTTTATTCAGTGTTCTTAGTTCTTAGTTCTAAATCCTTAGTCCTTAATTCTTACTTCTTCATTTATTGTCGTATTTCGACATTTGTACACCAAAATTAAGATTTGTATCTAAAAATTAACTTTTGTTTCACAAATCAGACATTTGTCATATCAGATTTGTAAAATGTATTTTAATATAAGATATTTATTTTTTTTAGAAAATCAAAAAATTAGTCTATATTTACATTTCATCAGAAAAATGAAACAAAAAACAAATATCGGACAACAAATTTCAAAATACAAATCTCCAAATACAAATCTTGTGAAACATTTCTCTAAAAACATTTCTCCAAAAACATTTCTTCAAAAACATTTCTCCAAATACATTTCTGTAAAAAACATATCTCGAAATTCATCTAAACGGAACATTAGAAACCAACCTGGCATACAATAAGTCACCATACAATAAAGAAAAATCAAGCAAGCATACAACAAGTAAAATCGTACAATGACTGTGACTTTAATGAAATCATGTGCTTGTTATGTTTCTATATATAAATATATTGGTTGATATGATATAGCATTAAATGCAATAAATTGAAAGTAGTTGGATCAATGAAAGAGGACTTATCTCTTCTAAATTATGTATATGTCAGAAAATATGTATATTGTTAAAATGTATTTGGACCTTCTTAATGGTGTGCAACCCGATATCTTGTATTTTGTGTTATGGTCGGTATTTTGACGTTAAATACCCTCCCCACCCCTCATTTGTTAGTGCCAGTCAATTGTTTTTCTTTTTGCAAGTTATGTAAATATAAATTTACTTTTTGTAGCAAGCATAAAAACATACTTTCCTGTAGTATATGAATAAATATTGAGAATTTCTTATTGAGATCGTTTGTTAAGATTTAATCCCTGCCACCTCCCCTCACTTAATAAATGAAATGAAAGGAAACGGAGTTTAGCGTCCTACTATTCTGCTCCGAACTGGGCCGATTGAGACGGGTATATATACAGTGGGCTATCAGGGAAATTTTGCCCGGACAGCGACACTACGGCCTACTCTTATATCGAATTCCAATTGCCAAGGGAAATTTTACGTGTACGCCAATGCGTACACGCGGCCTCGGTTTTTCGTGTACCATCCGAACGACTACACGGCTGTCTTTGTAAGGACCTCGGTCCTGCATCACTGACAAGAGGAAATAACGCCGGAAAATCTGTATGAACTTATTCCCAGACACATTCACGAAAACATGATTTAGAAGAAGTAAAACATTATTTCGTTTGAGCAAAGGGGGGGGGGGGCTGGATGGTCTAATGAATAGCACGTACACGCTGTACAATAAGGTCTGTCATTGACTCAACTGGCTTGGTTTCGATGTACGTGCCGAGGAGTAGGGACGCCTGTCCAATCTCGTGGGTTTTCGCCCGGGCCTCCGGTTTCCCCCCGCTGCTAAAGACCCTACGCGCAAGCTAATTATGGAAATAAAATTAAACCATGTGTTAGTTCCGAAATGACCTAGTTGTGTCAAGTGGTTGTTAAACTCCATTTCTCCCTCTCTTTGAACAAAGAGATATGTCGCCATCAGACAAAGCCTAATTTCTGAAAATAGACTACTTTCAATTTATTTTCGTTATCGAAGGCCCGGTTCGATTAGCCGTGGTTTCACTAGAGAAATGAAATGAAATGGGATTTAACATCCTACTGTTCTGCTCCTAAACTGGGGTAATGAAGGCGGATATGCGACATACAGTGTGCTATGAGGAAAATTTTACCCGGGCAGCGGCGCTACGGCCTACTCTTATATCGAATTCCAACTGACTAGGGATCGTTTTACTGGAGTCGCGGTCACCGAGCGATTGAGCTTATTGGGGGATCGTATCACAAGCGTCGCAGTCACCGAGCGATTGTTCTTATTGTACATGTGCTTATACTCGATTCCCATTATTGTATAGTGACTTATTGTATGCCAGGTTGTTCCGGTTCGATGAATTTCGAGAAATGTTTTTCGAGAAATGTATTTGGAGAAATGTTTTTAAAGAAATGTATTTAGAGAAATGTTTTTGGATTTGTATTTGGAGATTTGTATTTTGAAATTTGTTGTTTGATATTTACCTTTTGTTGTATTTTTCTGATGAAATGTAAATATAGACTAATTTTTGATTTTCTAAAAAAAAATAAATATCTTATATTAAAATAAATTTTACAAATCTGATATGACAAATGTCTGATTTGTGAAACAAATATTGATTTTAAGATACAAATGTTAACTTTAGTGTACAAATGTCGAAATACGACAACAAATGAAGAAGTAAGAATTAAGGACTAAGAATTTAGAACTAAGAACTAAGAACACTGAATAAAGAGCTGTTTGGTCTTCCATATATTTCATCTGGATTATCGCCCTTTTTTTATCGGGAAATTGCACCTTCTAAGCGACGACGTCATAACAGCTATAACCATAGAAATATATAAATAGACTAGAATGGCCGTCACGTGATCCGCGTCATGTAAATAGGTCCGCCATGTTTGTGCATTGATTATTGACGTCGCGTGCGGTGAACTCAATGGATCCAGCTTCGTTTCACGTTACGCTTGAAAGAAAGAAAGAAAGGTCGAAAAACAACCCATTGCCATACATATTCACGGGTTTTGCAGTACCAGTTTGTAAAATTTAATATCTCCATTCTCTAATTTAATGGAATGACTCGCGAGGCAGTCTTTAATATACATATAGCCACGGTGAAACAGTACATAACATAGCATCGGCTAGGCCTACATAGATTATAGATGCCAAATGCCATGTCAAAATGAACCTATTTTCATCTACAAATTAAAGACACTGGGTGGATGGATGGATGGGCTATGAATTGTGGTATTTTTTTTTTTGTTTTGTTTGAAATTATGGAATCTCGATGATCGACAAGCAATAATAATAAGGCCGCTAAGTCTCGCGACGATTTCTTTGGTAATCTACTCTAGGGGTGACATGCAGTATGCACCCAGCAATTGAGCAATGGCGAAAAATACGATGCCTTGAAAGGCATTGATCAATGTGAATCAATGACGAGTTCGCGGTACCAAGCTGTACCAATTACTTTTGTTTTACAAAAGAAAAATAACAGATATTTTAGTTTCTTAATCAAGGTATGTAAATCAATTATTTAAACATATCCTTTGTCAAATATTTCACATTATCTCGAAATAGTAGGCTCTAACTAAGCTTTGGTTTCACAGTAGTTTTTTTTTGCGGTAGGTAGCGGTCTAAGTTAGATTTGTTTACAAACAAACCCCATTACCAGTGCATTATTCCTCCGCCTGTACATTTAGTGCTTCGAGAAATTTAAATTTTAATGTCTTGATTGTTATATAAAGCTAAAACAATTATTCCCACGGGTTATAATTCTAAGTACCAGTAAAATGCAAACTTGGATAATAAATTATAGCGCAGAGAGGATGGGCTAAAATGGAGGATGGGCTAAAATGGCCATGTAGCGTGGAAGGTGTTCTGATTCAAGTAGTACTACGACTACTAGTGTAGGTAATTTTCAAATAACGAATATGGGCGAATATTAAAATATTTAATTTTACTTAGGCCTATATTCAGTATAATTTAGTACCTGTTTGCATTTTATGGTTTTACTTGACAGACCTATTTTCCGAAGATTTATAAAAATAAAATAATACTAGGCCCCATGAAGATTTTGCATTTTGTGAAGATTTGTAAAGTTTAAATATTTGGCCGAATGATATAGGCCTTCCATAAATATTTTTAAAAAATGACCAGCTCTCTCAAAAGTCTTGATAAGCAGGCTAAATATCCCCCTGCATTTTGTGAGGATTTGTAAAGTTAAAATAATGTAGGCCCACTAGGCCTTTTGAAATAGGCCTACCTATTTCTGAAAACCGTGAGCAGCTGTCAAAAACAAAAAAGCCACAATATGCAGGCAGAATACTCACAGTATTTTATGAAGATTTGAAAACTAAATTTAAAAAAATACTTGGCCTTGTGATATAAAGGAAAAGGTGAGCATTTCACGATGTTCAGGCAGGATATCTCACAGCAGTTTGTGAAATTAAGACAATACTAATCATCATGATATAGGCCAACCTATTTCTAAAAAAAAACTATCAAAAAAAATTAAATAAGGACACACGATATGTGGAGTATTTAAATGGTTTGGCAGCACATTTGTCTGATATTTATTACATTTTCTTCCAGGGGTGAATGAAAAGGGAAAAACCATTGTGACAGGTTATACCATAATGTTAATTAAATAGAACTTGGTTTTCTGTTAAAGGTAGATACAGTTCTATTTGTGTCAGAATTCTAACACACGTTAGCCATACTTAGCAAAACCCACTTGACCACTTACCTTAGCAGTTGTTCTGCCGGAAAGCACATAATGTAATGTACCACGCAGACAGTATAAACCATTTATTCGGGAATAAATATGCATGGTGAAAAGCTACAAAAGAAACAAAAAAGTCAAATTAAGTTTCAATTTCTATGATGTACAAATTAATGTAATTATGGCCAGAACGGGTTTCCATACTTATGACACGCGAGCGAAAAGTAACGGTAAATCATTCGTAAATGACAAATACCATAAATAACAAAGAGACAATGACTTATAAAATTAAAGTATACAAACAATATAAATGTATAGGGCGTAACCACCGTGACAAACTAATTGAACCCAATGGGCGGGTTCCGCAATCTGGAGGCAGACCACCATTAATTTTCCATATCTCGGTACCCACAAATTGTAGTGCCGGCTATTTTTAGATATATTTTTCTCCCTCCTTTCCTGCCATTTTGCATGCCAATTTGTATTGACTTTTTGGTCTAGAATTGATGAAGAGGCATTGAATTTCTATTTTCTGCCTGGTTTGCTGTCAGATTGAGACTTTTAAGGCGGAAGAATACAATGAGTAAAGAGGCTTTGTTTTGTTTTTGCACTAACACGGACATGGTATTCTGACCCCAGTCTGCTATGAATTTCAGTGAATTGAAATTTTGGTGGTCAACCCCATACAAATTTAGTACTCTGATGATCCTATGATGTCATACTTGCTGTGCTGCAAAGGGAAGTTCTCAACGAAATTTAGGGAATGGGCTACAGCATGCAGAACACCACATTGGAGTCAATGGAGAAATTAATGGTGGTCTGCCTCCATCTAGTTTGACACGAGTTGTCTACTCTAAGTTTATACGAATTCTACTTCCGGGGAGTTCAACGCCTCGGGCCATTCAGAACAGGCGTGACTGAAGATAAAAGGATCAACAGACAAATAAAAGCCATAGTTACAAGTACGTATCAGTATTTTTCGCGTCATATAAACACGGAGAAGTGAAGGAAAATAAAGTATTTCACGAGATCAGGTGATTCTGATTCTCTACTTTCGATTTCGCTTTTCTTTATTATTGTTATTGTCCGTTGTTTCATTCTATAAACTGGTACTGTTTTATCTATTTTTAACACGTTTCGTTTATCATGTCTACCATATAAAAAAATTCATTCTTGACTAATTTTGTATTATTGATGGTATGTTTTTATTATAATACTATATACAATAAAGCAAAGGATAATATTATTTATTTTAATTTTATTTATATCCCTACTTCAGGTTTTGTCTACAGTACAATGGGGAAAAAGTATTGCTGTGTTCCAGGCTGCAGTAATACATCTTCTTCATACAATAAAAATGGGACTAAAATTGTCTTACATCGTTTTCCAATGTCGGAAAAGAAATGTCATATTAAAAGACTGTGGATTCAACGCTTATAAAATGTGAGAGCTAACCTGATAGTGAATGACCACACACGCGTTTGAAGTGAACATTTTGATGGGTCCTTGAAAGTCGAAACTCCGCGCCGTCCACTTAATAGAAAAGTATTTAACGAAACAGATTTGTCCGAGATTGAAAATCACCCGAATGTCATTGAGGGGTGTGAAACACTATCTAAGGAAATAGGCACACAGACTCAAATGGTAGTAACGTCACATGCTTGTGTAAATACCAATGCTGTTCAGACTGTGTCGGTTGGTATACAGTGTGGTAGTTCTTTTTCATCTACAAGTGTTGGCTCCCGAATTGACCTACCAAAAATGACATTTGAGGACCTTGAAGGAAATGACAGTAAAACCAGATTCTATACAGGTTTTGTGACTTATAAAGTATTTTGGATGTTTTATTTAACATTATTAAAGCATGTTGCAGATAAATTGAACTACTGGGAAGGGGAAGCGAGATCAATGGGTGATAAGACATACCATGAACCAGGCGTTAGAAAACCTGGTAGGAAACGTTCCCTTCGACCGGCAGATGAGTTTTTGATGGTGTGTATGCGTTTGCGATTAGGGCTACTTCAAGAACATCTGTCAGATATTTTTCGTGTATCTGAGACAACAGTATCAAGGATCATGAATACATGGCTGAATTTTCTTTATGACCACTGCTGGTCTCTAATAACATGGTCAACAAGAGAGCAAATTATGGCTAATTTACCAAGACTATTTTCTATGCACCCTGATACACGAATTGTTTTGGATTGCACAGAATTTTATATGGAGAAACCATCATCCCTGAAGGCCCAGTGGACGACATGGTCAGAATACAAGCACTCCAACACATTAAAAGTTTTAATTGGGGTGTCACCGAGTGGAATGGTAACATTCATTTCAAGACTGTGGGGTGGAAACGTGTCTGACCGTCATATAGCCAAGCATGATGGATTTTTGCCAAGACTTATATCAGGAGATGTGGTAATGGCAGACAAAGGGTTCACAATTGAAGATTTGCTACCCACAGATATTGGTTTGAATGTTCCTCCCCGGTGTCAACTATGTGCCAAATGTCATCTAATGAATTCTTTAAAACAAACCGAATTGCTTCAGCTCGAATTGTGGTTGAGATGAAAATGGAGCAAATAAAAAACTATAGAATTCTCAACTCATGCTTCCCCATATCTGAGGCTCACTTATCTGAGCAAATTGTTCTCATATGTGCTGCACTCACAAATTTACTCCCCCCACTTTTAAAATAAAACACCAGAAAATAATTAAAAACTACAAAATGTGTTTGTATTTCTTCTTTTTAATACCAATCAACACATATATAAAGATTTCCCCCTTTGCACTCTTCTTGAAAAAAATTCTGGAATAATGCTTGCAAGATAAAAGTCTTTAAGTTGAGTGTGCATAGTGTCCCACATTGTTTGAGAAAATCTAATTCTCTCAACATTGATGCCTTTCTTTGTATATACAACAAAATCTACCCATGACAGTTCATAAACAGCCATTTGTCCTTGAATTTGAAACATATAATTGTGCGTTTCCTTTAATGTAAATTTGCCATTGACTATTTGACAAAAGAAATTTTTATCCCTAGCACAGTCGATCGGGGGCATATTTCTCCATGGAATATCAGCAGAGTCACTTCCATAAGGGCACTTAATTTCAATTAGGCCTGTGCCACACTTTGCGCAAGTAACAAGTCCGTCAATACTTGCACCTAGGAACGGATATTTTCCATTAACTAAAAGTCCACAAGTTTCGACGAAAACATCATCACACGTCTGCAAATGGCTTTGCATGTATTTGGCCAATGCAACAGATTCATTTGCATTTCCATATGCAATGCTTTTAACATATTTTGGGACATTGGTATAGCCACAAATCTTTTTCAATAAATTGTCTGGTGCAACCTTTGTCCTACGACAAACCTCCCCCATCACAGAGGCTGTTATAAGGCATGTCCTAGCCTTCAGCCAGTTTTGATTAGACCCCTGACCCCTTGTCGATCGTTCTAATGCTTGGCAGAGATCTGAAGACAAATTAATGTTGTCCAAGAAAGATCGAAAAACACCAGTACACATATTTGATTTCAAATCAGCACTGTCCACATACATGAAAGGTGGTTGGTATGAAGACAAAAATGAGTTTATTTTAAAATCATCTCCTCTCAATGTCTGGTATAAAACTGCTTGAGGTTGAACATCTTTGAGACAATCTAAAATGTCGTTTAAAAATGAGCACTCTTTATGTGGTCCTGCATTGTAAGTACCTGGGTAAGGCTTCACCTTTTCTACAATGTTATCTTTTTCAGTTTTTACAAAGTTTATATCGTAAACCCTTTTTGGACTTGGTTTTCTTTGTAATGGTCTTGGTCGGTCCCATATACACTCATTTGATGTGCATGCATTTTTGGTCTTGACGAGTGTATAGAGTAGAGCACCTACATGAGCACATAATCCTGCACTTCCTGCCTTACAGTTGCACTTTGCACTTAGAATATGGCCTGTTTTTGGAACAATACATGCATGCAATGAATAAAACTTTGCTGTATTTCCACAATTCCTAATTTGAACAGTTTGCCTCATAGATGGCAAACACTTAGCCTGGATATAACAATATCCTGCCTCATCATGAACTTTATTGAATTCGATATCTCGAACAAAGCCTTCATTGCATAACCGCTTTGCTTTCTCAAGCTGTCTCTCAAAGTTTAAGCGTTCACCAGTGACTGGATTCTTGTGGTAAATAAAGTAGCTATCTACACCTTTGCTGGAAACTGCAGGTATGTCTGAGCTGTCTAATGGTTTCCATGGGTTTGAGACTTGAAAAAAAGGGACAACTTTCATGTCATCAAATTCGTCACTGGAAGCATCACTTGACGAGTACAAGTTATCATACTTAGTCATGTAGTTAAAAACTTTCTTTATAAGTATTTCTTTATTACCAGACTTCTTGAGGGTTTTTTTTATCAAGCCATGCTTTTAATTCGACAACTTTCCATGATTTTAGTTCGTGAATAGATAACGAACATTCAGGTTCTATTTCGGAGTCTTTGTGACAATCAGGATTGGTTAATTTACTGAAATTTAAAATAAAGTAATTGTCAGAAAAAAGTTAGCCCCATTGCATAGTGGCATCTGTATTATGCATCCACGATTATATTGGCAAGATTCATTGTTTAATCTTGCGGGAAAAGGCTTCCATCACTGACTTTGTGAATATTATTTATTACCGTACCGGTACTATTCTGTACTCACATGTCTATACAAAACGTCGGTATTTCTCACCGACACTTACGAACTATATTAAAAGTTAATATGAAGAAATATATTACCTTTCCATCTTAGATAACTTCTTCTCAAATAGGTCGTAACCAAACCAGCCGTCGATAAATTATATAAAGAACAAAGAAGGTTGTAAAGCGCGAACTGTGGGGCAGTGTTAAAAAAATCTATGACTATTGTTTACCATTGAACTCCCCGGAAGTAATTATGGAGTGCCACCTACCGGCGATTCAAGGGGGGATAACACGAAATAACCCCTATTGCGGAACTGGCCCATTCCTTAGTGAGAAATACGATACGGAAACATCGGGATGTTTACAATTGCAAAAACAATGAATTTTTACCTGACAACATAAAGTAGCCTACATGGTAAACGCTAAGTAAATAAGTAATGAAACATAATACATATTATAAGTCAGAAATAAAAAATTCTTACACTGTGGCCAGCTTATGGAAAGCCCAAAACCACGCGACTTTGTGCACAGAAACATGGCGAACTCTAACCAAGGGCCGTCACTCTCCGCAATAAGTATGGAAGCCGGAGTGAGACAAAATAATAAATATACACGATCTATAACCATATCTACAACCATAGAATTTATAAAAAGAAATTAAAACTGAAAGATTCCAATTTAAATGACAACACAGTTCCTGTACACTCCCCGCCTGATATCAAGAGGTTGATATCACTATAATATTGTCATTTCTCAAGTCGATCCCGAGACAAGAAGAACAAGTTCTGAGATTGGTCTCACATATACTGTTGGTTTGTTTTCCGTTATAATCCGCACTTCAGTTTTCATCACCTTCAAAGGTACGAAGCACTAATCCAAGCGGCCATTCATTACGCGTAACAGCTTTGTTTCGAAGTAAAACAACATCGCCCGTTTTGATATTTGGTACATTCGTTTGCCACTTTCTACGGGACTGAAGAATGTTCAAGTACTCCTTGCGCCACCGTGACCAAAACATGTCTGATAGAACTATGACGCGTTTCCATTCATTCCGAAGGAGATCTGTTTTGTCCACCTCTACCTTATGATTAATATTGGGTACAGAACTTGTTTTTTGAGTAAGAAGAACTGCTGGTGACAACACAAATGGATTATCTGGGTCCGTGGAAACCGGGACAATAGGTCGATGATTTACAATACTAGCTACTTCGGCCAGGAAAGTAACCAACACATCGTGCGTAAGCAGTCCGGTCTTTGATTCCATAAACATTGAGTCCAAGTCCAAGATTCTTCTTTTCACCCCGATTAAACGTTCCCAAGCTCCTCCCATGTGGGAAGCATGAGGAGGGTTGAAAATCCAAACAGTTCTCGATTTGTTCATGTAGTCTCTGACCTTTCCGTCCTCTACGTTGACAGAATCAATCTGCAGAGTATCCGTTGCACCGACGAAGTTCGTTCCGCGGTCCGACCTAACTATACTGACGTTACCCCTGATTGCGATGAGACGACGCAAGGCATTGATAAAGGCACTTGATGACATCTCTTCGACGACCTCTATATGAACCGCCCGTGTAGTAAGACGAGTAAAGAGGATAGCCCACCTCTTTGAGTTAGCACAACCACCACGAGTTCTACGATGTACAACAAACCAAGGACCAAATGTGTCGACTCCAACATTTGTAAAGGGAGGAGTAGTCTCAATCCTGTCCGTAGGAAGGTCTGTCATCTTTTGAATTGGTAAACAGCCTCTTAGTCGTCGATACTGTACCAATTGGTGTATGATTGAAGAAACAAGACGTTTCATCCCCACAATCCAATAGCCCGCGGTGCGAATAGCGCCTTGGTGTTTAACTTGTCCATGTAGATGTAATACTAAAAGTTTCGAGAGATGGAATTTCCCAGGCAGAAGGAGTGGGTTCTTTTCTTGGTATGGTAGATTCGACTTGTTAAGCCTGCCTCCAACACGTACCATACTGTCTTCATCCAGGAAAGGGTCCAGCGGGGCGATACCACTATTCTTCGGGAGGTTTTTATTATTCTTAAGGCAGTCAATCTCTGACTCGTAGACCTCACACTGTACTATCTTAATTAGAAATGCTTCCGCCTTGCTCATTGATTGGACTATATAAACAGTTTTCAATGCAACTTTCTGAGTTCTAAATTGAATGAATCCGTGTAAAACAGCCACACCGCGGATTACTGACTCCCATGTTGAGAATCTCTGGAATCGCTCCAATCCTAATAAAGCTTTACCTCCAATCGTCGTCTTAGTCACTGTGACGGAAGGACGTACCTCTTTATCAGTTTCTGGATCAACAAAACTGTGAAGTCTTCAGTAGATTCATCCGCAATTCGTAGATCTTTAGCTAGGAATTCTATAGGTCCTTTAAGCCAACGGCTTGAATCAATGTCCTGTGCGAGCACGGATCTGGTTGCCTGGTCTGCAGGGTTTAGGGATGTTGGTACAAAATTCCACTGTTCTGGTTTGGTGGAATTGCGTATTCGATCAATTCTGTTTTCTACATAGATATAGAAACGACGGGTTTGGTTATGAATATAGCCAAGAACCACCTTACTATCGGTATAAAACTTTATGACATCGAACGGCATGTGAAAGTTTTCAACAACTGTGTTGGCGATCTCTACTGCCAAGACAGCTGCACATAGTTCTAACCTCGGTATCGTGTGTCCATGTTGAGGAGAAAGTTTTGCTTTACCCAAGATGAATCCAGTTTCAGAGTTTCCACCAGGTGTGACAATACGTAGGTAAGACACCGCCGCATTAGCCTTTTCTAAAGCGTCCGAAAATGTGTGTAATTCCAATGATGCCGTTTTGCTGATAGAAGTTGGAACATACATGCGTCGAATTTCCAAATGTGAAAGAGCAATAAGCGAGTTCCTCCAGGTTTCCCATTCTTGCCTACTTGGTTCAGGAAGAGGTTCGTCCCAATCGAAGGACTGTGATATAAGTTTCCGAAAGATGAACTTCCCTAGTATTATAACCGGTGCTACAAATCCAAGTGGATCAAACACGCTATTTAAAGTTGACAGTACACCACGGCGTGTGAATGGTTTAGTGTCATCCGAGATGCGATAGGTGAAGCTATCAGTACCTAAGTCCCAATATAGTCCTAGACTCCTCTGCAGCGGAACGTCATCAGAGTCAAAATCCAAACTCTTCAAATCCTGGGCAATGTCTTCTTGTGGAAGAGCAGACATTACCTTATCGCTGTTTGATGCGAACTTATGTAGCCTGATATTTCCTTCCTTCATTAAGGTTTCCTGAGTACGCGTCAGCAGACTTATCATATCTTCAGTGCTGTCTACTGAGATGAGTCCGTCATCAACATAAAAGTTCCTTTCAACAAAATCCTTTACATCCGGATCAGCTAATTCTGCACATTTCCTCAGGCCGTATATAGCCACTGCAGGAGACGGGCTATTTCCGAATACATGCACAGTTATCCTATAAGCTACGAGTTCCTTGTCCATATCATTGTTTTTATGCCACAAGAAGCGTAGAAAGTCCCTGTGTTTCCTGTCCACCGAGAACGAGTAAAACATTTGCTGAATGTCGGCAGAAGCTGCGACACGATTTTTCCTGAAGCGAATAAGAACACCAAGGAGAGAGTTGTTTTGGTCAAGTACTTGATTTAGAGAAACCTCATTAAACATAGCCGAGGAGTCAAAAACACATCGGATCTTCCCTGGTTTTTTGGGGTGATAGACACCAAACACTGGTAAGTACCACGATTCAACTCCCGCTTCTAACTCAGGTGCTATTTCAGCGTGATGATTGTCTATAAGATCCTGCATGAATCCCAAAAAATGTTCATGTTTTTCCTTGTTGGAGCGAAGACTCCTATCCAGTGTGTTTGCTCGTCGCTGCACCATAGTATAATTGTTCGGTAGGCGTTTCCGATTAGGCCCAAATGGCAGTGGGGCACTCCATTTTCCGCGTTCGTCTTTGTGAAATTCTTGATCCATTTTGACTAAGAAGATCTTATCTTCGACTGATTTACCAGGTTTATTATCATATTTTGTTCGGTGGAAGACACCATCTCCTAGTTTAACATCATCGAAGTCGAAGTTGTCAACTTCTTTCTGACTAGCGAGTAACTCCTGTACACTTAAGGTGTTGGCGCATGGTTTTAAGAGTGAAGGTCGTCCATCTGAATGTATGCATGTTTTGTAAGATTCCACTACGTCTGGAACATGTCTGTGTTCGAGACAAACATCTCCTATTATTACCCATCCTAACTTCAGTCGTTGTGCATACGGCAAATGAAGTGGGCCAATTCGTTGATCGCAAACGTGGTGAGCTTCAAGCAGGTCTCGTCCTACCAATAAAAGAATGTTGACACTTTCATCCAAGGGTTCGAGTTCATGTGAGATAGTACGTAGATGTTCGTAATAGCTGGCTATTTCCGGAGTCGGTATCTCCTCCCGATTGTTGGGTATTTCATCGCATTCTATAACTGCGGGAATATGCATCTTTGCTGTGCCATCGAGAGTTTCAAGCACAAGACCCGTAATCCTTCTACCAACCAACTTAGTGCGACCGGAACAACTCGCCAGGGTGTAAGTTTCTGTGACACCAAATGTATCGAAAAGTTCCTTCCTGCCCAAGGATTCATTTGTTCATCCAACATTGTATAAATCTTCAACCGCTTGGAAGGAGAATCACGATGAGAAACATACGCAGACAGTATCTTGGCACATGATTTACCTGAAAAACCTCCCTTACAAATCTCAGTACAACATGACTTCACAGCCGTGTCGTCGGTTTCCTCCCCGCAGTGCTTTGACGCGAATTTTACTTCGGTATATCACCAACGTGCATGCCTGAATTATGACGAGTACTTTGACATTCCTTGCAAGAAATAGATTTTGTACATTCTCGACTTAGATGATCCTTTGACTCCAGGCATTTGAAGCAAATACCCTTTTCTAATAAAAATCTACGACGTTCCTCTATGGATTAGGATCTAAAGAATTTGCAGTCACTCAATGAATGATTTGTGTTATGAATTGCGCACTTCATTGGTATTTTCGTGGATTCTTGTGAATTTGACGTTTCTGTCATACTTACATTAATCCGAGGCCTTGAAACTGGGGTTCCGCGATCCCGTGGGACTGAGTTAGTACTATAATCCATTTCAAAGACATATCCAGGGTCATTCAATGTGCTAGCTTGTTCTGATATCCGGTGTATTCGCAAGCAAATATTACTTACAAATCTGATAGAGGGTGTCAATGAATCATAACAACCACAGTATCGTTTTGTAGCTCGATAGATCGGCTATTGTATGACGCACTTCCTGTCTGATTCCTGAAAGCCGATTCTGCACTGCAGGTCTGCAGGTCTAGTTTATTATTATTATTTTATTTTTCAGGGGAGCCTATTTCTCAGTGTCTGTAACAGATACAGATCTGGGACGTAATTTTCTATCAGGAAACCATATGGTGGCTACCTGATCGACTGTATTTGAAACTTCTGCGCAGACCAGAAATGGCCGAATTTCGTGCGGTGCCAAAAATTTAAAAAACGGCCATAGATTCGTCAATTCTGTACCTATTTTCATAGAAATTACATTTTTGGAAACCTTGAGTCTTTTCTTGGACGATAGAAGTTGAAAATTTTGCAATTTCGAAACTTCGCCGCTGACTTCTAGCGTTCGAAAAATGAAAATATGTTGTTTAAGACACATTTTTTGTTATTTTTCAAAATTTTCAAATTTGACCTACATTTTTGGATACCTGAAGGCAATCCGGTTCCAGTAATATAAGTTTCATTCAGAGTTATTGCCCTTTATTTTTCAAATTTTTTCGAATTTTCTTCACATTTTGTGAGCTTAAGTTTCGTTTTACGGCCGGGTCAACGTTTCTGAAATTCCTGGAACATGAAGCAATATGGTCAAACCATCGTTTAAATCAATTTCAACAACAATCCGTAAACCGGAAGTAGTCGAAATAATATGAGATATTTTGAAAAAAACGTGAAAAATTGGTGTTTTGGGTAAAAACACGATTTCTCCGTCCGATATCAACGGATTAAACAAATTAAGGTATCATTTGGTCGGACGGTGATTGAACCACTGAATGATACCCAATTCGTATGGGTACGATGAGCAGGAAGCAAAATATGGCACGCTGAAAATCAAGTATTTTCTGATTTGGAGCGTTTTTAGATGCCTGTATCTCGAAAACTGCGCCACAGTTTTTTATGAAACTTTCTCTGTCGAGAGACCTATCGGTAGTCTTGTGTACGAAACATTCCATTACGACTTTGAAATATCTGGAATAGGTGAAATAAAGGACTGAAAATCGAAAAAAATCGAAAAATCGTGAAATTTTGCAAAATGCTCTACTATTTTTTTATTTTAAAAGATTTTCGAAAAAAGGTTGTATATTCAGATAGCTGACCTAATTACGAATCTAACGATGTATAATATGTATGTAGTTATTGAAATTTAATTTTCGATATTTTAATTTTTTTGCATTTTTGGCACTTTTGAACATAGGATTTCTCAGGGGCATTTTATCTGATCAGATAATGTAATATATCATTACAGAACCCTGTGGCTATTCTAGTGCCTAAACCGGCTATTAAAACTATTCCGACAATAATAACTAACCGGAAGTATTCAAAAAATGAAAATAAAGGATAAAAACATTGTCGCACTTGCAAAAAACTTGATTTCTCCCTTAGGTAATAGCGGATCAAAAGAACTAAAATGTCGCTGGATAGCCCTATTAATGGACCATCATATGGTATCTAAATAATACGAATTCGATGGTAAGGAAATAAATTATTGTATGCCGAAAATCTAATATTTTCCGATTTTTTAACATTCTGAGACGCCCTTTTCTCGATAAACGAGATTTTGATGATTCATTTTTTCTTGTTCGGATTATTTATATGACCCATAACACGTTACAGGAAGTGACAGTGAATATGAAAGCTTTCATATCTGCATGGGACAGTAGCAGATCTAGTTATTTTATTTTTCGGGGGAGCCTATTTCTCAGTGTCTGTAAAGGATACAGATCTGGGACATAATTTTCTATCAGAAACCATATAATGGCTACCTGATCGACTGTATTTGAAACTTCTGCGCAGACCGGAAGTGGCCGAATTTTGTGCGTTGCCAAAAACTTAAAAAAAACGGCCGTAGATTCGTCAATTCTGTACCTATTTTCATACGAATTACATTTTCCGAAACCTTGAGTCTTTTTTTCGGACGATAGCAGTTGAAAATTTTGCAATTTCGAAACTTCGCCCGCTGACTTCTAGCGTTCGAAAAATGAAAATATGTTGTTTAAGACACAATTTTTGTTATTTTTCAAAATTTTCAAATTTGACCTACATTTTTGGATACCTGAAGGCAATCCGGTTCCAGTAATATGTTTCATTCAGAGTTATCGCCCTTTATTTTTCGATTTTTTTCGAATTTTCTTCACATTTTGTGAGCTTAAGTTTCGTTTTACGGCCGGATCGACGTTTCTGAAATTCCTGGAACATAAAGCTATATGGTCAAACCACCGTTTAAAGCAATTTCAACAACAATCCGTAAACCGGAAGTAGTCGAAATAATATGCGATATTTTGAAAAAAAAATGAAAAATTGGTGTTTTGAGTAAAAACATGATTTCTCCGTCCGATATCAACGGATTAAACAAATTAAGGTATCATTTGGTCGGACGGTGATTGAACAACTGAATAATACCCAATTCGTACGGATACGATGAGCAGGAAGCAAAATATGGCACGCTGAAAATCCAGTATTTTCTGATTTGGAGCGTTTTTGGACGCCTGTATCTCGAAAACTTAACATAGCTACAATTTTTTTTTTATTTTTTCTATCGCGAGTCCTTTTGGAGGTATTTTGCATGAAGCCATCCAATAAGACTTTGAAATGTCTGGAATAGGATAATAAAAAAAGGGACTGAAACTCGAAAAAAGTAAAAAAATCGTCAAATTTTGGAAAATGCTCTATTATTTGTTTAAAAAATGGTTACACATTCAGATAGCTGACCCAAATCCGATTCTAACGATGTATAATATGTATTGAAATACTGAAATTTAATTTTCGATATTTCGATATTTTTGCATTTTTGGCACTTTTGAACATAGGATTTCTCAGGAGTATTTTATCTGATTAGATAATGTAATATATTCTTACAGAGCCCTGTGGCTATTTAATTGCCCAAACCGGTTATTAAAACTATCTCGACACTAATCACCATACCGGAAATATTCAGAAAATGGAAAAAAAGGTTTAAAAAATTTGCCTTCTTGCGAAAAGCTGAATTTCTCTGTAAGATATTACCGGACCAAAAGAAGAAAAGTGTCTATGGATAGCCCCATTAATCGTCTATTATATGGCATCTCAATGGTACGATTTCGATAGCTAGAAAATAAATAATTGTACGCCAAAAATCTAATATTTTCCGTTTTTGGAACCCTTTTAGACGCCTTTTTTTTCTCGAAAACGATGCCTACGATTTTTCTGAAACTTTTTTAACGCAGAGTCATATCGGTGGTCTGTGGCGTGAATCCAAAAGGAAAAGGTTTGAAATAATATAAGGGGTCCAAAAATGGACTCAATCTTTGAAAAAAGTTGAAAAATCGTTTAATTATTGAAAGTGTTCTTTTATTTATCTTTTTTACAAAAAAAACTACTGAATAGATGTTTCTGACACTTCAGGGACAGAAAGTTAAGTATCTAAACAACTTGTTAAAGCCCCAATAACACTCTTGTTGTAACTGAATAATATGTCCCAATCTTCCATCTGGTCAACAAATCGTATTATTTTAGAATATTCCAATTAAATGATGATATAAATTTCATCTTAACACACCTATTTTGAAATATTGGAAAAATTCAAACAATTGATTTGAAAAGTCTAACGTAAACCTTTTCAAATGTGACTTGGATTTTAAAATATTTTTGAACCCCCTGGACAAGTAAAATAGGTTGTAATGGATAATTTACACAACAGGTAGGACACCTAAACATCTAGTACTTAGAATAAGGGTATTATTTATTTTCTGGAGCTACCAAGCCAACAAGAATGTTATTGTCCCTTTAAAGCTATCCCGACAATGATCAAAAAACCGAAAGTAGTCAAAAAAATGTCAGGTATATGGGAAAAAAACACAAAAAAGTTTTAAAAAAAGAAAGAAAAGAAAATACAGTAAAACAATTGGTCACTGAATCAAAACTATTAAAGTATTGTTTGGTAGCTCGATAAAATTAAACCATGCTAGTCCCGAAATGACATAGTTTGTGTCTAGTCGACGTTAAACCCCATTTCTCTGATCTCGGTAGTGCCGGTTAATTTGAGATATATTTTGTCTCCCTTTAAGTTTTTTACCTTTTTAATTTCAGTTTATGGATTCTATGTTTATTATTTATTGCCTGATATGTATAAAACAATTCTCAATTGCGAATTCTCAACTTATTTGTTACCGATAATGATTTCTTTTGGCACCGGAAGTGAAGTAATTTTGCCAGATTTTATAATTTTGACCGGTGTATTCGCAAGCAAATATTACTTTCAAATCTGATAGAGGGTGTCACTGAATCATAACAACTACAGTATCGTTTTGTAGCTCGATAGATCGGCTATTGTATGACGCACTTCCTGTCTGATTCCTGAAAGCCGATTCAGCACTGCAGGTCTGCAGGTCTAGTTTATTATTATTATTTTATTTTTCGGGGGAGCCTATTTCTCAGTGTCTGTAACAGATACAGATCTGGGACATAATTTTCTATCAGGAAACCATATGGTGGCTACCTGATCGACTGTATTTGAAACTTCTGCGCAGACCAGAAATGGCCGAATTTCGTGCGGTGCCAAAAATTTAAAAAACGGCCGTAGATTCTGTACCTATTTTCATAGAAATTACATTTTTGGAAACCTTGAGTCTTTTCTTGGACGATAGAAGTTGAAAATTTTGCAATTTCGAAACTTCGCCGCTGACTTCTAGCGTTCGAAAAATGAAAATATGTTGTTTAAGACACATTTTTTGTTATTTTTCAAAATTTTCAAATTTGACCTACATTTTTGGATACCTGAAGGCAATCCGGTTCCAGTAATATAAGTTTCATTCAGAGTTATTGTCCTTTATTTTTCGAATTTTCTTCACATTTTGTGAGCTTAAGTTTCGTTTTACGGCCGGGTCGACGTTTCTGAAATTCCTGGAACATGAAGCAATATGGTCAAACCACCGTTTAAAGCAATTTCAACAACAATCCGTAAACCGGAAGTAGTCGAAATAATATGAGATATTTTGAAAAAAACGTGAAAAATTGGTGTTTTGGGTAAAAACACGATTTCTCCGTCCGATATCAACGGATTAAACAAATTAAGGTATCATTTGGTCGGGCGGTGATTGAACCACTGAATGATACCCAATTCGTATGGATACGATTAGCAGGAAGCAAAATATGGCACGCTGAATATCAAGTATTTTTTGATTTGGAGCGTTTTTAGATGCCTGTATCTCGAAAACTGCGCCACAGTTTTTATGAAACTTCTCTGTCGAGAGACCTAGCGGTAGTCTTGTGTACGAAACATTCCATTACGACTTTGAAATATCTGGAATAGGTGAAATAAAGGACTGAAAATCGAAAAAAATCGAAAATTTTGCAAAATGCTCTACTATTTTTTTATTTTAAAAGATTTTCGAAAAAAGGTTGTATATTCAGATAGCTGACCTAATTACGAATCTAACGATGTATAATATGTATGTAGTTATTGAAATTTAATTTTCGATATTTTAATTTTTTTGCATTTTTGGCACTTTTGAACATAGGATTTCTCAGGGGCATTTTATCTGATCAGATAATGTAATATATCATTACAGAACCCTGTGGCTATTTTAGTGCCTAAACCGGCTATTAAAACTATTCCGACAATAATAACTAACCGGAAGTATTCAAAAAATGAAAAAAAAGGATAAAAACATTGTCGCACTTGCAAAAAACTTGATTTCTCCCTTAGGTAATAGCGGATCAAAAGAACTAAAATGTCGCTGGATAGCCCTATTAATGGACCATCATATGGTATCTAAATAATACGAATTCGATGGTAAGGAAATAAATTATTGTATGCCGAAAATCTAATATTTTCCGATTCTGAGACGCCCTTTCTTCGATAAACGAGATTTTGATGATTTATTTTTTCTTGTTCGGATTATTTATATGACCCATGACATGTTACAGGAAGTGACAGTGAATATGAAAGCTTTCATATCTGCATGGGACAGTAGCAGATCTAGTTATTTTATTTTTCGGGGGAGCCTATTTCTCAGTGTCTGTAAAGGATACAGATCTGGGATATAATTTTCTATCAGAAACCATATAATGGCTACCTGATCGACTGTATTTGAAACTTCTGCGCAGACCGGAAGTGGCCGAATTTTGTGCGTTGCCAAAAACTTAAAAAAAAACGGCCGTAGATTCTTCAATTCTGTACCTATTTTCATACGAATTACATTTTCCGAAACCTTGAGTCTTTTTTCGGACGATAGAAGTTGAAAATTTTGCAATTTCGAAACTTCGTCGCTGACTTCTAGCGTTCGAAAAATGAAAATATGTTGTTTAAGACACAATTTTTGTTATTTTTCAAAATTTTCAAATTTGACCTACATTTTTGGGTACCTGAAGGCAATCCGGTTCCAGTAATATACGTTTCATTCAGAGTTATCGCCCTTTATTTTTCGATTTTTTTCGAATTTTCTTCACATTTTGTGAGCTTAAGTTTCGTTTTACGGCCGGATCGACGTTTCTGAAATTCCGGGAACATAAAGCTATATGGTCAAACCACCGTTTAAAGCAATTTCAACAACAATCCGTAAACCGGAAGTAGTCGAAATAATATGCGATATTTTGAAAAAAAAAATGAAAAATTGGTGTTTTGAGTAAAAACACGATTTCTCCGTCCGATATCAATGGATTAAACAAATTAAGGTATCATTTGGTCGGACGGTGATTGGACCACTAAATAATACCCAATTCGTACGGATACGATGAGCAGGAAGCAAAATATGGCACGCTGAAAATCCAGTATTTTCTGATTTGGAGCGTTTTTGGACGCCTGTATCTCGAAAACTTAACATAGCTACAATTTTTTTTTTATTTTTTCTATCGCGAGTCCTTTTGGAGGTATTTTGCATGAAGCCATCCAATAAGACTTTGAAATGTCTGGAATAGGATAAAAAAAAAAGGGACTGAAACTCGAAAAAAGTAAAAAAAATCGTCAAATTTTGGAAAATGCTCTATTATTTGTTTATTTTAACAGATTTCCAAAAAATGGTTACACATTCAGATAGCTGACCTAAATCCAATTCTAACGATGTATAATATGTATTGAAATACTGAAATTTAATTTTCGATATTTCGATATTTTTGCATTTTTGGCACTTTTGAACATAGGATTTCTCAGGTGTATTTTATCTGATTAGATAATGTAATATATTCTTACAGAGCCCTGTGGCTATTTAATTGCCCAAACCGGTTATTAAAACTATCTCGACACTAATCACCATACCGGAAGTATTCAGAAAATGGAAAAAAAGGTTTAAAAAATTTGCCTTCTTGCGAAAAGCTGAATTTCTCTGTAAGATATTACCGGACCAAAAGAAGAAAAGTGTCTATGGATAGCCCCATTAATCGTCTATTATATGGCATCTCAATGGTACGATTTCGATAGTTAGAAAATAAATAATGGTACGCCAAAAATCTAGTATTTTCCGTTTTTGGAACCCTTTTAGACGCCTTTTTTTTCTCGAAAACGATGCCTACGATTTTTCTGAAACTTTTTTAACGCAGAGTCATATCGGTGGTCTGTGGCGTGAATCCAAAAGGAAAAGGTTTGAAATAATATAAGGGGTCCAAAAATGGACTCAATCTTTGAAAAAAGTTGAAAAATCGTTTAATTATTGAAAGTGTTCTTTTATTTATCTTTTTTACAAAAAAAACTACTGAATAGATGTTTCTGACAGTTCAGGGACAGAAAGTTAAGTATCTAAACAACTTGTTAAAGCCCCAATAACACTCTTGTTGTAACTGAATAATATGTCCCAATCTTCCATCTGGTCAACAAATCGTATTATTTTAGAATATTCCAATTAAATGATGATATAAATTTCATCTTAACACACCTATTTTGAAAAATTGGAAAAATTCAAACAATTGATTTGAAAAGTCTAACGTAAACCTTTTCAAATGTGACTTGGATTTTAAAATATTTTTGAACCCCCTGGACAAGTAAAATAGGTTGTAATGGATAATTTACACAACAGGTAGGACACCTAAACATCTAGTACTTAGAATAAGGGTATTATTTATTTTCTGGAGCTACCAAGCCAACAAGAATGTTATTGTCCCTTCAAAGCTATCCCGACAATGATCAAAAAACCGAAAGTAGTCGAAAAAAATGTCAGGTATATGGGAAAAAAACACAAAAAGGTTTTAAAAAAAGAAAGAAAAGAAAATACAGTAAAACAATTGGTCACTGAATCAAAACAATTAAAGTATTGTTTGGTAGCTCGATAAAATGAAACCATGCTAGTCCCGAAATGATATAGTTTGTGTCTAGTCGACGTTAAACCCCATTTCTCTGATCTCGGTAGTGCCGGTTAATTTGAGATATAATATGAGATATTTTGAAAAAAACGTGAAAAATTGGTGTTTTGGGTAAAAACACGATTTCTCCGTCCGATATCAACGGATTAAACAAATTAAGGTATCATTTGGTCGGGCGGTGATTGAACCACTGAATGATACCCAATTCGTATGGATACGATTAGCAGGAAGCAAAATATGGCACGCTGAATATCAAGTATTTTTTGATTTGGAGCGTTTTTAGATGCCTGTATCTCGAAAACTGCGCCACAGTTTTTATGAAACTTCTCTGTCGAGAGACCTAGCGGTAGTCTTGTGTACGAAACATTCCATTACGACTTTGAAATATCTGGAATAGGTGAAATAAAGGACTGAAAATCGAAAAAAATCGAAAATTTTGCAAAATGCTCTACTATTTTTTTATTTTAAAAGATTTTCGAAAAAAGGTTGTATATTCAGATAGCTGACCTAATTACGAATCTAACGATGTATAATATGTATGTAGTTATTGAAATTTAATTTTCGATATTTTAATTTTTTTGCATTTTTGGCACTTTTGAACATAGGATTTCTCAGGGGCATTTTATCTGATCAGATAATGTAATATATCATTACAGAACCCTGTGGCTATTTTAGTGCCTAAACCGGCTATTAAAACTATTCCGACAATAATAACTAACCGGAAGTATTCAAAAAATGAAAAAAAAGGATAAAAACATTGTCGCACTTGCAAAAAACTTGATTTCTCCCTTAGGTAATAGCGGATCAAAAGAACTAAAATGTCGCTGGATAGCCCTATTAATGGACCATCATATGGTATCTAAATAATACGAATTCGATGGTAAGGAAATAAATTATTGTATGCCGAAAATCTAATATTTTCCGATTTTTTAACATTCTGAGACGCCCTTTCTTCGATAAACGAGATTTTGATGATTTATTTTTTCTTGTTCGGATTATTTATATGACCCATGACATGTTACAGGAAGTGACAGTGAATATGAAAGCTTTCATATCTGCATGGGACAGTAGCAGATCTAGTTATTTTATTTTTCGGGGGAGCCTATTTCTCAATGTCTGTAAAGGATACAGATCTGGGATATAATTTTCTATCAGAAACCATATAATGGCTACCTGATCGACTGTATTTGAAACTTCTGCGCAGACCGGAAGTGGCCGAATTTTGTGCGTTGCCAAAAACTTAAAAAAAAACGGCCGTAGATTCTTCAATTCTGTACCTATTTTCATACGAATTACATTTTCCGAAACCTTGAGTCTTTTTCCGGACGATAGAAGTTGAAAATTTTGCAATTTCGAAACTTCGTCGCTGACTTCTAGCGTTCGAAAAATGAAAATATGTTGTTTAAGACACAATTTTTGTTATTTTTCAAAATTTTCAAATTTGACCTACATTTTTGGGTACCTGAAGGCAATCCGGTTCCAGTAATATACGTTTCATTCAGAGTTATCGCCCTTTATTTTTCGATTTTTTTCGAATTTTCTTCACATTTTGTGAGCTTAAGTTTCGTTTTACGGCCGGATCGACGTTTCTGAAATTCCGGGAACATAAAGCTATATGGTCAAACCACCGTTTAAAGCAATTTCAACAACAATCCGTAAACCGGAAGTAGTCGAAATAATATGCGATATTTTGAAAAAAAAAATGAAAAATTGGTGTTTTGAGTAAAAACACGATTTCTCCGTCCGATATCAACGGATTAAACAAATTAAGGTATCATTTGGTCGGACGGTGATTGGACCACTAAATAATACCCAATTCGTACGGATACGATGAGCAGGAAGCAAAATATGGCACGCTGAAAATCCCGTATTTTCTGATTTGGAGCGTTTTTGGACGCCTGTATCTCGAAAACGTAACATAGCTACAATTTTTTTTTTATTTTTTCTATCGCGAGTCCTTTTGGAGGTATTTTGCATGAAGCCATCCAATAAGACTTTGAAATGTCTGGAATAGGATAAAAAAAAAGGGACTGAAACTCGAAAAAAGTAAAAAAAATCGTCAAATTTTGGAAAATGCTCTATTATTTGTTTATTTTAACAGATTTCCAAAAAATGGTTACACATTCAGATAGCTGACCTAAATCCAATTCTAACGATGTATAATATGTATTGAAATACTGAAATTTAATTTTCGATATTTCGATATTTTTGCATTTTTGGCACTTTTGAACATAGGATTTCTCAGGTGTATTTTATCTGATTAGATAATGTAATATATTCTTACAGAGCCCTGTGGCTATTTAATTGCCCAAACCGGTTATTAAAACTATCTCGACACTAATCACCATACCGGAAGTATTCAGAAAATGGAAAAAAAGGTTTAAAAAATTTGCCTTCTTGCGAAAAGCTGAATTTCTCTGTAAGATATTACCGGACCAAAAGAAGAAAAGTGTCTATGGATAGCCCCATTAATCGTCTATTATATGGCATCTCAATGGTACGATTTCGATAGTTAGAAAATAAATAATGGTACGCCAAAAATCTAGTATTTTCCGTTTTTGGAACCCTTTTAGACGCCTTTTTTTTCTCGAAAACGATGCCTACGATTTTTCTGAAACTTTTTTAACGCAGAGTCATATCGGTGGTCTGTGGCGTGAATCCAAAAGGAAAAGGTTTGAAATAATATAAGGGGTCCAAAAATGGACTCAATCTTTGAAAAAAGTTGAAAAATCGTTTAATTATTGAAAGTGTTCTTTTATTTATCTTTTTTACAAAAAAAACTACTGAATAGATGTTTCTGACAGTTCAGGGACAGAAAGTTAAGTATCTAAACAACTTGTTAAAGCCCCAATAACACTCTTGTTGTAACTGAATAATATGTCCCAATCTTCCATCTGGTCAACAAATCGTATTATTTTAGAATATTCCAATTAAATGATGATATAAATTTCATCTTAACACACCTATTTTGAAAAATTGGAAAAATTCAAACAATTGATTTGAAAAGTCTAACGTAAACCTTTTCAAATGTGACTTGGATTTTAAAATATTGTTGAACCCCCTGGACAAGTAAAATAAGTTGTAATGGATAATTTACACAACAGGTAGGACACCTAAACATCTAGTACTTAGAATAAGGGTATTATTTATTTTCTGGAGCTACCAAGCCAACAAGAATGTTATTGTCCCTTCAAAGCTATCCCGACAATGATCAAAAAACCGAAAGTAGTCGAAAAAAATGTCAGGTATATGGGAAAAAAACACAAAAAGGTTTTAAAAAAAGAAAGAAAAGAAAATACAGTAAAACAATTGGTCACTGAATCAAAACAATTAAAGTATTGTTTGGTAGCTCGATAAAATGAAACCATGCTAGTCCCGAAATGACATAGTTTGTGTCTAGTCGACGTTAAACCCCATTTCTCTGATCTCGGTAGTGCCGGTTAATTTGAGATATATTTTGTCTCCCTTTAAGTTTTTTACCTTTTTAATTTCAGTTTATGGATTCTATGTTTATTATTTATTGCCTGATATGTATAAAACAATTCTCAATTGCGAATTCTCAACTTATTTGTTACCGATAATGATTTCTTTTGGCACCGGAAGTGAAGTAATTTTGCCAGATTTTACAATTTTGACCGGTGTATTCGCAAGGAAATATTACTTACAAATTTGATAGAGGGTGTCACTGAATCATAACAACTACAGTATCGTTTTGTAGCTCGATAGATCGGCTATTGTATGACGCGTTTCCTGTCTGATTCCTGAAAGCCGATTCAGCACTGTAGGTCTGCAGGTCTAGTTTATTATTATTATTTTATTTTTCGGGGGAGCCTATTTCTCAGTGTCTGTAACAGATACAGATCTGGGACATAATTTTCTATTAGGAAACCATATGGTGGCTACCTGATCGACTGTATTTGAAACTTTTGCGCAGACCAGAAATGGCCGAATTTCGTGCGGTGCCAAAAATTTAAAAAACGGCCGTAGATTCGCCAATTCTGTACCTATTTTCATAGAAATTACATTTTTGGAAACCTTGAGTCTTTTCTTGGACGATAGAAGTTGAAAATTTTGCAATTTCGAAACTTCGCCGCTGACTTCTAGTGTTCGAAAAATGAAAATATGTTTTTCAAATTTGACCTACATTTTTGGATACCTGAAGGCAATCCGGTTCCAGTAATATAAGTTTCATTCAGAGTTATTGCCCTTTATTTTTCGAATTTTTTCGAATTTTCTTCACATTTTGTGAGCTTAGGATTCGTTTTACGGCCGGGTCGACGTTTCTGAAAATCGAAAAAAATAAAAAAATCGTGAAATTTTGCAAAATGCTCTACTATTTTTTTATTTTAAAAGATTTTCGAAAAAAGGTTGTATATTCAGATAGCTGACCTAATTACGAATATAACGATGTATAATATGTATGTAGTTATTGAAATTTAATTTTCGATATTTTTAATTTTTTTGCATTTTTGGCACTTTTGAACATAGGATTTCTCAGGGGCATTTTATCTGATCAGACAATGTAATATATCATTACAGAACCCTGTGGCTATTTTAGTGCCTAAACCGGCTATTAAAACTATTCCGACAATAATAACTAACCGGAAGTATTCAAAAAATAAAAAAAAAGGATAAAAACATTGTCGCACTTGCAAAAAACTTGATTTCTCCCTTAGATAATAGCGGATCAAAAGAACTAAAATGTCGCTGGATAGCCCTATTAATGGACCATCATATGGTATCTAAATAATACAAATTCGATGGTAAGGAAATAAATTATTGTATGCCGAAAATCTAATATTTTCCGATTTTTTAACATTCTGAGACGCCCTTTTCTCGATAAACGAGATTTTGATGATTTATTTTTTCTTGTTCGGATTATTTATATGACCCATGACATGTTACAGGAAGTGACAGTGAATATGAAAGCTTTCATATCTGCATGGGACAGTAGCAGATCTAGTTATTTTATTTTTCGGGGGAGCCTATTTCTCAGTGTCTGTAAAGGATACAGATCTGGGATATAATTTTTTATCAGAAACCATATATATATAATGGCTACCTGATCGACTGTATTTGAAACTTCTGCGCAGACCGGAAGTGGCCGAATTTTGTGCGTTGCCAAAAACTTAAAAAAAACGGCCGTAGATTCTTCAATTCTGTACCTATTTTCATACGAATTACATTTTCCGAAACCTTGAGTCTTTTTTCGGACGATAGAAGTTGAAAATTTTGCAATTTCGAAACTTCGCCGCTGACTTCTAGCGTTCGAAAAATGAAAATATGTTGTTTAAGACACAATTTTTGTTATTTTTCAAAATTTTCAAATTTGACCTACATTTTTGGATACCTGAAGGCAATCCGGTTACAGTAATATACGTTTCATTCAGAGTTATCGCCCTTTATTTTTCGATTTTTTTCGAATTTTCTTCACATTTTGTGAGCTTAAGTTTCGTTTTACTGCCGGATCGACGTTTCTGAAATTCCTGGAACATAAAGCTATATGGTCAAACCACCGTTTAAAGCAATTTCAACAACAATCCGTAAACCGGAAGTAGTCGAAATAATATGCGATATTTTGAAAAAAAAATGAAAAATTGGTGTTTTGAGTAAAAACACGATTTCTCCGTCCGATATCAACGGATTAAACAAATTAAGGTATCATTTGGTCGGACGGTGATTGGACCACTAAATAATACCCAATTCGTACGGATACGATGAGCAGGAAGCAAAATATGGCACGCTGAAAATCCAGTATTTTCTGATTTGGAGCGTTTTTGGACGCCTGTATCTCGAAAACTTAACATAGCTACAATTTTTTATTTTTTTTTTCTATCGCGAGTCCTTTTGGAGGTATTTTGCATGAAGCCATCCAATAAGACTTTGAAATGTCCGGAATAGGATAAAAAAAAAGGGACTGAAACTCGAAAAAAGTAAAAAAATCGTCAAATTTTGGAAAATGCTCTATTATTTGTTTATTTTAACAGATTTTCAAAAAATGGTTACACATTCAGATAGCTGACCTAAATCCGATTCTAACGATGTATAATATGTATTGAAATACTGAAATTTAATTTTCGATATTTCGATATTTTTGCATTTTTGGCACTTTTGAACATAGGATTTCTCAGGTGTATTTTATCTGATTAGATAATGTAATATATTCTTACAGAGCCCTGTGGCTATTTAATTGCCCAAACCGGTTATTAAAACTATCTCGACACTAATCACCATACCGGAAGTATTCAGAAAATGGAAAAAAAGGTTTAAAAAATTTGCCTTCTTGCGAAAAGCTGAATTTCTCTGTAAGATATTACCGGACCAAAAGAAGAAAAGTGTCTATGGATAGCCCCATTAATCGTCTATTATATGGCATCTCAATGGTACGATTTCGATAGTTAGAAAATAAATAATGGTACGCCAAAAATCTAGTATTTTCCGTTTTTGGAACCCTTTTAGACGCCTTTTTTTTCTCGAAAACGATGCCTACGATTTTTCTGAAACTTTTTTAACGCAGAGTCATATCGGTGGTCCGTGGCGTGAATCCAAAAGGAAAAGGTTTGAAATAATATAAGGGGTCCAAAAATGGACTCAATCTTTGAAAAAAGTTGAAAAATCGTTTAATTATTGAAAGTGTTCTTTTATTTATCTTTTTTACAAAAAAAACTACTGAATAGATGTTTCTGACACTTCAGGGACAGAAAGTTAAGTATCTAAACAACTTGTTAAAGCCCCAATAACACTCTTGTTGTAACTGAATAATATGTCCCAATCTTCCATCTGGTCAACAAATCGTATTATTTTAGAATATTCCAATTAAATGATGATATAAATTTCATCTTAACACACCTATTTTGAAAAATTGGAAAAATTCAAACAATTGATTTGAAAAGTCTAACGTAAACCTTTTCAAATGTGACTTGGATTTTAAAATATTTTTGAACCCCCTGGACAAGTGAAATAGGTTGTAATGGATAATTTACACAACAGGTAGGACACCTAAACATCTAGTACTTAGAATAAGGGTATTATTTATTTTCTGGAGCTACCAAGCCAACAAGAATGTTATTGTCCCTTCAAAGCTATCCCGACAATGATCAAAAAACCGAAAGTAGTCGAAAAAAATGTCAGGTATATGGGAAAAAAACACAAAAAGGTTTTAAAAAAAGAAAGAAAAGAAAATACAGTAAAACAATTGGTCACTGAATCAAAACAATTACAGTATTGTTTGGTAGCTCGACAAAATTAAACCATGCTAGTCCCGAAATGACATAGTTTGTGTCTAGTCGACGTTAAACCCCATTTCTCTGATCTCGGTAGTGCCGGTTAATTTGAGATATATTTTGTCTCCCTTTAAGTTTTTTACCTTTTTAATTTCAGTTTATGGATTCTATGTTTATTATTTATTGCCTGATACGTATAAAACAATTCTCAATTGCGAATTCTCAACTTATTTGTTACCGATAATGATTTCTTTTGGCACCAGAAGTGAAGTAATTTTGCCAGATTTTACAATTTTGACCGGTGTATTCGCAAGCAAATATTACTTACAAATCTGATAGAGGGTGTCACTGAATCATAACAACTACAGTATCGTTTTGTAGCTCGATAGATCGGCTATTGTATGACGCGTTTCCTGTCTGATTCCTGAAAGCCGATTCAGCACTGCAGGTCTGCAGGTCTAGTTTATTATTATTATTTTATTTTTCGGGGGAGCCTATTTCTCAGTGTCTGTAACAGATACAGATCTGGGACATAATTTTCTATTAGGAAACCATATGGTGGCTACCTGATCGACTGTATTTGAAACTTCTGCGCAGACCAAAAATGGCCGAATTTCGTGCGGTGCCAAAAATTTAAAAAACGGCCGTAGATTCGTCAATTCTGTACCTATTTTCATAGAAATTACATTTTTGGAAACCATGAGTCTTTTCTTGGACGATAGAAGTTGAAAATTTTGCAATTTCGAAACTTCGCCGCTGACTTCTAGCGTTCGAAAAATGAAAATATGTTGTTTAAGACACATTTTTTGTTATTTTTCAAAATTTTCAAATTTGACCTACATTTTTGGATACCTGAAGGCAATCCGGTTCCAGTAATATAAGTTTCATTCAGAGTTATTGCCCTTTATTTTTCGAATTTTTTCGAATTTTCTTCACATTTTGTGAGCTTAAGTTTCGTTTTACGGCCGGGTCGACGTTTCTGAAATTTCTGGAACATGAAGCAATATGGTCAAACCACCGTTTAAAGCAATTTCAACAACAATCCGTAAACCGGAAGTAGTCGAAATAATATGAAATATTTTGAAAAAAACTTGAAAAATTGGTGTTTTGGGTAAAAACACGATTTCTCCGTCCGATATCAACGGATTAAACAAATTAAGGTATCATTTGGTCGGACGGTGATTGAACCACTGAATGATACCCAATTCGTATGGATACGGTGAGCAGGAAGCAAAATATGGCACGCTGAAAATCAAGTATTTTCTGATTTGGAGCGTTTTTAGATGCCTGTATCTCGAAAACTGCGCCACAGTTTTTTATGAAACTTTCTCTGTCGAGAGACCTATCGGTAGTCTTGTGTACGAAACATTCCATTACGACTTTGAAATATCTGGAATAGGTGAAATGTAGGACTGAAAATCGAAAAAAATCAAAAAATCGTGAAATTTTGCAAAATGCTCTACTATTTTTTTATTTTAAAAGATTTTCGAAAAAAATGTTGTATATTCAGATAGCTGACCTAATTACGAATATAACGATGTATAATTGAAATTTAATTTTCGATATTTTAATTTTTTTGCATTTTTGGCACTTTTGAACATAGGATTTCTCAGGGGCATTTTATCTGATCAGACAATGTAATATATCATTACAGAACCCTGTGGCTATTTTAGTGCCTAAACCGGCTATTAAAACTATTCCGACAATAATAACTAACCGGAAGTATTCAAAAAATGAAAAAAAAGGTTAAAAACATTGTCGCACTTGCAAAAAACTTGATTTCTCCCTTAGGTAATAGCGGATCACTGGTAACAAGATGGCGCCCGTGGAGGACGCAGGTAAGAGGCGCTCTCGCCAAATACCATACTTACCATGCTTTTCAAGTTCGGTGGGTAATTGCGACTTGCTACAGCTATGTGGAGATGTCGAAAGCAATCCAGGTCCACCAAAAATGCAAACTAGATCAGGTTTAGATGATTGCAAAGGAGATGAAACAAACATTTTGGAAGCGATCAAAAACCTACATCGAGAGATGGTGGAAATTAAGCAAAGTTGCAAAGCTATTCCTACATTGAACAATCGAGTTGGTCAACTTTCTGACAATATGGCATCACTAAGGGAAGATTTTTTAAGTTTAAAAACGTCTAATGAAAATATGAAACACGAAACAGAGGCAGGAAAATTGAAGATGGGTGAGCTGGAGAAGAAAATGGACGCCATTGAAAATGAAAACAAACAACGTAACATCATCGTCAACGGTTTACAAGTTCAACAGAAAGATACCAGAAAAGAGCGTGAAGATAAAGTTCAGAGGTATTTTAAAGAGCAGTTAGGGTTAGAAAACATTATTAATGAAAAGACCGCTGTTTTAAAGAATGTGCGTAATTCTTTGTTGGTCAAATTGAATAGTTTAAAAGATAAAAACGATATTTTTGATGAGGCCATGAAACTGAGAGAAACTTGTGACGTACACGTTTCAAACGATTTTTCCTATGCCGTGCGTCAAAAGAGGGAAGAATTGATCCCATATATGCTGTCAGCTAGAAAAAAAGGGCAGAGAGCTGGACTTAGACTCGACAAATTAGATATAGATGGGACGATTTTCACTCTAGAAGATTTACAGTCACAACAACAACAATGAAATTTGGGTTAGACCTCTAAAGTCCGTGCAGTATGTGATAACCATAGTAAAACTATAGCTTCTAACTCTTCAGTCAAATATTTAAAGTGGATTTCCTGGAATATTAATGGTCTGAAATCAAAAATATTAGATTCAGAATTTGTAGAATACTTACACAACTTTGACATAATTTCGTTAGATGAAACTTGGTGTGGTAATGAATTTGACGTTTCATCCCTTTTCCCACAATACAGCAATTTTTCGTGTGTCAGAAGTGGTGGGCGATGTAGGGGTGGTATTTTAGTGTTAATAAAGAAAGTGATCTGTGAAGGCGTACAGCGTTTGAACTTAGGATCTGAAGAGAAAATAATTTTGAAATTTGATAGAGAATATTTTGGTTGGAATAAAGATTTATTGGCTTTGTTTATCTACGTAGCGCCCGAATGTTCGCCAATACATAAGGAGGTGGATGGTTTTGATCAATTAGAAGAGGACATTCTTACATGTTTATCAGAATTTCCGTGTTGCAATTTATTGTTAACTGGCGATTTCAATGCACGCACTGGTAACGGTTCACTGCACGATTTCCTCGACAATGATTCAACCAAATTTATACCGGGACTTGAAGATGCCGTATATGAAGTAGATTCCTTCGAAAGAGACCGAAAATCGAAAGACCAAGAAGTGAACAACTATGGGTTGAAGCTTTTAGCTTTGTGTGCTTATTTGAACGTGCATATGGTTAATGGAAGATCACCCCTGGACCGTGAAGGATAATTCACTTGTATTAAATACAACGGGGCAAGTGTCGTGGACTATCTAATTGTTTCGTCGTCGTTTTTCAATTCAATAAATGATTTTGTTGTTGAACTTAAAATAGATTCAGAACATTTACCTTTAACGTTCCAAACCGATTGTAATTCTTTTGTTAAATCGGTCGATCAGTCAGGTAGTTATATAACAGTTTATAATAGGTTACGATGGAACAGTGGAAATAGTGATATTTTTAACGATAGAATAACTAAAAACTTTGTTAAATTTTATGATGAATTTAAGGGTTTATTGGCTTCTGGTATTGATATTTCCCTTCAGTTTCTTGTATCATATATTAAGAACTGCGCAGTTGACAAGCCTATAAATAGGCCTAACAGACTTAAAGGGAAACAACCACTTTGGTTTGATAGTGATTGTCTAGAACTTAAACTTGGTAAATATAAGTGCTTAAAGGTATTTAGAGATAATAACTCCAATAATGCATTATTAGCATATAAAATGCCAAAAATAAATTCAAGAATATCTGTAAACTGAAAAAGAAAACGCTTGATCAAAATATTTATAATGAGCTATTAGTTAACATAGAAAACAAAGACCATTTTTGGCAGGTATTAAGAAAATTCAGAACAAAGTCACACACTGCTAGTGGTATTAATCCTAGAGAATGGGCAAGCTATTTTGAAGGCCTATTAAATGTGGACACTCCACGCGACAGTAATGACTCTGCAATATGTGACAGTGTTGCTGAATTTAATGAATTAAGTGAAACTTGTGAACATGACTTTATTAATCAACCAATAGCAGATTCAGAGGTATTAAATTGTCTTAAGAGAATTACACCTGGTACAGCACCTGGACCTGATGGCATTGGTATTGATTTCTTAAAGTCATGCCCTAAAATATTTGCTGTTATTTTAACTGAATTGTTTAACAAAGTGTTTAACTCTGGTACCTTCCCCGAATCTTGGTCAAGAGCTTTGATTGTCCCCCTTTATAAAAAAGGCTCGAAATCTGACCCAAATAATTATAGAGGTATATCCTTATTAGATTGCATTGGGAAAGTTTACTCGTCTGTGTTAAACGAAAGATTAAAAGAGTGGTCTGAAATGAACGAGCAGTATTCGGAAGCACAGGCGGGTTATCGAACCGGTTATTCGACCGTAGACCATGTATTCACGTTACACGGATTGGCACAAAAATATTTAAGTAAACAAAAAGGGCGATTTTATTGTTTATATGTTGACTTCTCAAAGGCCTTGGACTCGGTAAATAGGTCACAACTCATGTCACTGCTTTGGCAGAAAGGGGTTAAAGTATGTACTCTGCTGTATCATCCTGTGTTAAAATTGGAAATGGCATAACCCCCTACTTCGATTGCATTTCTGGCGTTCGCCAGGGCTGTGTTTTAAGCCCTCTCCTATTTGGGTTTTACATAAATCAGCTAATTGAAATGCTAGATGACGCTGATGTGCGAGGTATATTTACAATACAAGAAGTGTCAGACATTCTAGCACTGCTATATGCTGATGATCTATGCTTGATATCAGATAGCGTAGGTGACTTGCAAAAGAAAATGAAAGTACCAGAAACGTTATGTGTGCTATTTAATCTAAAGGTAAACATGAGTAAAACTAAGGTTATCGTGTTCAGAAATGGTGGCACTTTGAGAAAGAATGAGAAATGGTTCCTGGACGGTAATAAAGTAGAATGTGTAACGTACTACAATTACTTGGGCTTACTTTTTTCCTCTAGGTTAAAATGGAGCAAATGTTTACAAAATCTGTCATTAAAGGCAGAAAAGGCCTTAATCCCTATAAAATCACTAGTAACAAAGATTGGTCATCCATCATTAGACGTTTCGTTTAAAATGTTTGATAGTATTATAAAACCAATTTTACTGTACGGATCCCAAGTTTGGGGTTATCAGTATTGGGTTGACATAGAAAAAGTACACACAAATTATTGTAAATTTATATTAGGAATTCACAAATCTGCATCAAATGCTGGTGCTTTGGGAGAATGTGGTAGATTCAACCTAAATGTTTACTATATGTCATCATGTGTCAAATATTGGTGCAACCTGATTAATATGCCAATAACAAGGTACCCTAAACAAACCTACCTAATGCTGAAAAAACTAGACGAAGTGGGCCGCACAACTTGGGTGACTAATGTCAGATTACTATTATTTTCTCTTGGATTCGCGTTCGTCTTCCAAAACGAAAGTATTGGAAATGTTCAACTTTTCATAGTGTCCTTTAAACAACGCTTAAAGGACGTCAACATCCAAGAATGGTCGAGTAAACTAGCATTGAGCGAAAGTTTGAAAGACTATAGTAATTTTAAGTTTGAGTTATGCCAAGAGGCATATCTAACATGTCAATTGAAAGTGTCGTGTCGGCGTAATATTACCCGACTTAGATTAAATCTCTTGCCACTATCTGTAAACTTATACAGAAGACACCTAAATAACTCACCAGGTTGTCCACTATGCAAAGTTGGAAATGAAGATTCATATCATTTTCTATTTGTCTGTGAATGTCTGAATGAAGTTAGAATGAAGTTTATTCCAAAAAGATACAAAAAGTATTATGATGTCAGAAATATGATTGATATATGTACATCTAGTGATAAAACATTTCTATTGTCCATCTCTTTGTTCATAAACCATGCTTTATTACTAAGGCAAAATATACTACTAGCTCATCCACGGGCATCTAGATTCAGATAGTTATTGTATATATACAGTTAACAATATTGTTATGTATTGTACTATGGGTCTGCGACCTTTTCTACTGAATAAAGATTATTATTATTATAGCGGATCAAAAGAACTAAAATGTCGCTGGATAGCCCTATTAATGGACCATCATATGGTATCTAAATAATACGAATTCGATGGTAAGGAAATAAATTATTGTATGCCGAAAATCTAATATTTTTCTTAAGCTTTTCTTACTCAAAGTCCTCTCGGTTGTCTATATAGTGAATCCAAATAATATAAGTGGTCCAAAAATGGCCTCAAACTTTGAAAAAAATTGAAAAATCGTTAAATTTTTGTAAACGCTCTTTAATTTATCTTTTTTTCCAAAACTGCTCAATGGATGTTTCTGATACTTCTGGTACAGAAAGTTAAGTATCCAAAGAACTTCGTAAAGCTATCACGACAAAGATCGTAAAACCGGAAGTAGTCGAAAAATGTCCGATATTTTGAAAAAAAATATTTTTTTTACGAAAACCTTTTTTATTTATGAATATTTTTTGATGATATTTTACACAGGGTTAAAATATCATCCTACTTAAGCAGAAATGAGAATAAAATTGTCTCGGTAATTTGCGTTAGCCGCCATCCGCTAATTTAGTTTTTCGTACCCAGAAAATTTATTTATTGTTCTATTTGTATAAAACAAAGTTCATATGCTCCGTGGTCCCAATTGTAAGTGACGTAATATTAACAAAAACTACAATTTTGACAGTTCGGTACCACTTTTTGAAAGCAAAAGGATGCACCCTGCAAAGGTGCACAAAATCCTTAGCTCAGATTTTTTAATTTCAATTTCATTTTCGGGCAATTTCGAATAAAATGTAAAATAAAGTGTAAAATTCAGTTATTAACAATTCATTCAGCGTCTTCATATTTTGAAATATTTATTTGTAATTTTCATAAACTCGTAGCAATAATCCAGGCGAAGAGAATATATGCTAAAATCAGTTTGTAATATCAGCAGTTGCCGAGAAATATGCAATTTTGCATGCATCACTTTTCATTTTATTTTGCCTATAAAAGAGTGAATTATTATTCGTTTTGCAATATTTTCTTCCATTTGATGCCTAATGCCAATTTGGACTAGGTCAAGCCAATTTTACATGTTCACTGTGACCGGAAATGACGTCATTTTGGCAAAAACTGTATTTTTAACCTAAAAAACAAATATTTTATTCAAATGAGTCTGCCTTTTAATATTTTTGAAATTATGATATTTAATTCCCATCAACGAATAGAATGAAGCCATATGACCATACAGATACCACAAAATGGTTACTAACTTGTACGGTTACAGAGAAATAGGCGATCTTCTATAAGTCACTTTTCAAGGTTTTTGGTCTATTATTCGATTTTTATAATTATTTTACCATTTGATGCCTTATGCTATTTATGACTTTTATGAACTAAGTTAACATTTTCAATATCACCGGAAGTAATGTCATTTTTGCAAAAAACGTATTTTTAGCCTTCAAAACAAACATTTTTTTGAAGGGATTTATATTTATTATTCAATTAACTGTATAACGCCTGACTCTAATGGGCAGTAAGATTGAATCAATACCATCATATTGATATCAAGAAAAGGCTTCTAGCATGTTCCCTTGTCGAATAATAGCCAATTTTCCCAGGGTCACTTTTAAGTTTTTTACCTTCTTAATTTTAGTTTATGGGTTATAGGTTAATTATTTATTGCCCGATATGTATAAAACAAAGTTTGTATTTTTGTATGTTGCGAATTCTCGACTTATTTTTCACCTATAAAAATTTCTTTCGGCACCGGAAGTGACGTAATTTTGCCATAATTTACAATTTTGACCGGTCTTTTCGCCAGCAAATATTACTTTTATATATGATAGAGGGTGTCACTGAAGCAAAACAACTAAAGTATAATTTGGTAGCTCAATGGATCGGCTATGGTATAATAAACTTCCTGTATGATTCCTGAAAGCCGGTTCAGTGCTGCTTGCAGGTCTAGTTATTTTTATTTTTGTGTAGTTTCTGTAAATCGGATTTCTCAGAATCTAACCAGACGATCTTTCTTAAACTTTGACCTACCCCCCCCCCCAAAAAAAATGGATGGCAGTTTTTGATTAAATATATTTTCAAAACGTTTTACGAATCCGAAATCATCGAATTTTACGAATGAAATTTTTCTTCTTTGATTAGCTTGACATATTTGCGTCAACTTTGCTTTTTGCTATGAGGTCATTGACATTTCGTACCGGAAGTAAAACTTTTTTAATATTCGTACGATTTTCGTGAAATTTGGATGTAGCTATCGTGTACCCAACTTCAACGATACTATTAGATGTGTCATGAATTATTTCCCCTTGGAGAAATTTGGGATCAATGTTTTGAAAACAGTCGACGAAATGTAGGTCAGATCACCTTGAATTTTTTTGTGTGTACTAGCTGAGGCATTCTGGATGCGTACACAAAATATGAAGTCTATCGATCGAACCGGAAGTGCCGCCATCTTGAAACGTTAAAAATATCTAAGGGTTTTTTTTTTGCTATTTTACTAACAGACACGGGGGTTATATTTTCTGAATCATTGAAGGAATGCCTAAAAAATGTTCATTTTGATTTAGGTCAACTCATGGTCGCCATTTTGAATTGAATATGAGAAATAGTGAAAAATCGACATTTACGGGCTTGTAAACAAACACAATAGGCCATAGTATGTTCAATATTGACCTGGCTCATTTCGAATTTCGTCTCTGACTTTTTTCGTGTCGACAAAGCTGTTTACGATTGAAAATAGATTTTTTTTTCTTGTTCCGATTATTTGTATGACCCATGACATGTGACAGGAAGTGACTGTTAATATCTGCTTAGCAGATGTAGTTATTATTTTTTTATGTGTGTTTCCTGCAAATCGGATTTCTGATCTTTCTGAAACTTTGACCTACCCCCCAAAAAATGGGTGGTGAGTATTGTTTAATAATATTTTCAAAATGTTTTAAGCATTCAAAATCACCGAATTTTACGATCGAAAAAACTAACAATGCATAGTCGTAACTTTGTTATTTATTGTCTTATTTGACTAATTTCTTTTTCTTTGAGTACCTTGTAAAAAATCATTTTCATCTGCAGTTTCAGATTTTCGAATTTCGAAAATTCGTCGCTGTGATTTCGTTTCGGAAGTTAAGACCAATATTATGACAACTTCTTTAATAATTGCACGATTCTCATGAAATTTGGAATGTAAGTAGATTCTACCGATGCGACTTGAAAGATGTCAAAGTTTTCAAAAAAATCGACGAAATATAGGTCAAATCACCTTGAATTTTTTGTGTGCACTAACTAAGGAATTCCTGATGCGTACATAAAATATAAAGTCTCTCGATTGAACCGGAAGTGCCATCATCTTGAAACGTGAAAATCCCTAAGGTTTTTTTTTGATATTTTACTTACAGAAACGGGAGTTATTTTTTCTGAATCCTTGTAGGAGTGCCTAAAAAAAGTTCTGCGTAGAATTTTGATTTAAGTAAATTGATAGTCACCATTTTGAATTGAATATGAGAAATAGTGAAAAATCTACATTAACTGGCATGTAATTAAACAGAATACACCGTAGACCTCGTGGTATGTGAAATCCTGTCATTAACTTGTCAAAGACTAAACTTTGTAGCCTAATGATCTGATAAATATGGTATGGTGTAAGGTATCACTGCTCTATATTTAGATTGTACAGGTTTACTGTAAATATATATTTTTTTCTAAACAATATTTATTCACAGAAACTAGATTGGAGCACAGGCAGAAGCCGATATACCCCTAGTGGAGGACTATTGAAATGGGTCTGTCTGTCTGTCTGTCTGTCTCTGTGGAGGACTATTGAAAATTGAAATGGGTATGTCTGTCTGTCTCTGTTCGTCTCCATCCGCCCGTTTTCTCCCGTCTCCATCCATCTCCGTCTACATCCATCTCCGCCTCCGCCCGTCCATTTGTCTCGGTCAGTCCGTCTACATCCGTCTGTCCGTCCGTCTCCGTGTCCGACTCAATGCGCCCGACTCCAACTCAATGCGTCCGACTCCGTCTCCGACTCAATGCGTCCGACTCCGACTCAATGCGTCTGACTCCGACTCTGTCTCCGTCCGTTCGTCTCCGTCAGTCCGTCTCCGAATCAACGAGTCTGACTCCGTCCCCGTCCCCGTCTCAGTCCGTCCGTTTCCGCTCGTCCGTCCGTCTACATCCGTGCGTCCGTCCGTCTCCGTCAGTCCGTCTACATTTTCACGAAAATGGCCGCCCCTCGTACATTTCATGCGTCAAATCAAAACATGACATTGCCATCAGATCAATAATTAATTATTCTTAATTTAAAACTTCATTTAAATATTAGTCTAGCATTATTAAATCATGGTTTTGTTGGTAGACGTTAATATCATTTAAAATTAACCTTGCATTTAACTACGAACAACCCTTAGTGTGTCTCTTTAAAACAATCAAATAGTCTAAAACAGTAGCTCAACCTTTTGACCTAAGCTCATTAATCTACCATTTTGTATATCAGCTAAAACAAAAACACCAACATGAAACATTCTGCAAATCGGATTTCTTACAATCTAACCATATGATCTTTCTGAAACTTTGGCCTACATCCCTCCTCCAAAACAAGACCCCCAAACAATCTGGGATGCGAACGTTGAATCAATATATTTTCAAAACGTTTTACGAATCCGAAATCACCGAATTTTACGAACGAATGCATTTAACCTACAATGCAGTAAAAATGGTTCCGTCTGTTGTCCATAATATCCAGACACTTTTGAGTAAAACATAGGTTACGTGCCCTTGTTTTGAAATTAGTCTCGCTTAACCAGTCTACCGACCATTCTACGTCTAACTAACAAGTCGGGATAATCAAGACTACTTTTTTACGAGACATAACAGAAAGCTGGAACAAGAAATTGAATTTAGAAACACGCACATTAGACAGCTCAACAATTGTTTTAAGAACCTTGTAAATGTAAAATGAAAGTACTGCAAGTATCATTTTCTTGATTACGAACGTTATTCAGAGATATTATTTGTACTAAACCAAAATATGCAGCTCCTAACGGTACAGTAATAATAAAGCAATTTAATAAATAAAACGAACGTAATTTCTAAAGGTGATGTAATAACCAAGGAACTAATTTTACTGCCATTCAAAATCGTCAACAATAGATTTTTTTTACGTCTGTAATAGTTGATAAATTTGTAGAGAAGTGCACGTGCAATGGCTATTTATAGTCTCATAGACTACTTTATATTTCCACGCCCCCCCCCCCCTCCCTAACACAGCCATAATAGTCACCCATACCTATTATTACTGTGCCCATGTTTGTATCGTCCGCGTCGGACGTGCCATTACTTCGAATTCGTGAAACTAAATATGAATAATAATGGCCTAAGGCATAACCACCTTAAACTATTGTGCGCATCAACAGCCTTTGTGTATCCTCAAAGGGCACGGCTTTCTATACTATAGACGTCTATGGTACAATGAGCCGATACTTGCGGAGGGCTGTATAGTATAGCGCTACCTGTCCTCGGCTACAACATCACTCTAATGTGTGAATGTTACCTTGCTAAGCAGACAATGCTAATGTGGAAATGTATACTTAAGATCGGTCACACGAATGGGATTTAAGCAAACTTGTAGAACCGGCTGCCACCCACAATAGCTAGAAATACAGGTTAAACGAGTTTTTGAAATAGGAAAAAGAAGAATGGATTTTAATACTAATTCGAGTAGTTCAAGGTAAGCCGTACTATTCACTACAGTGTTATTATATATCTACCATGATGGTTCTCAGCGATTTAAAGATATCATCGCATGTAATTGGATTTTAATTGTTATGACTCTATGGTGACTCGTTTTTATATCCTCGATTGCTTAAACTAGATTGTATGTGTTTATTTTAGGGGACTAAAATGTACTTTATTTTCCCTGGTATAACCTCGATGAAACTGAGAATTGACAATGTCACGCCATATTTAAATAAATTACATTTAATTTTGAATTAATGTAAAATCTTGCCAATTAATTATAATGTAAGGTATGAATACAAGACATAAAAAGGATTGATATACAGTATATGAGTTTCGATTCACATTGTGACAAGTACAAAGTAATACTAAAACACACTATGAATAATAATTAGAGCGTAACATACTTAAACAGTTTGCGGCGCTAGTGTAAATGTCTGAAATGAAAGACAGTTGGGTCTGGAGTACATGTTTTCTCTCTTTCGATTCAACAACAGTATATCTTACCATAGAATCTATACTGTAACCAATATTTTGAATATCAAGGAGGGGGTGACCAAGCGAGTTCGCAATTTTCTTTTTTGGTGTTGGCAAGATTTGACTTTTTTTATATTGAACTATTGCCCATCTTCATGTTATAAAGCTACAATTTCTATTAGGGGTTCAACATTTTTATGTCTGGGGTTGGATGGCCGAATGGTTATCCAATCCTTACGCGCAAGTGAATTATTGAAATAAAATTAAACCATATGACGGTCTCGAAATGACCTACTTTGTGTCGTCGAGTGGACGTTAACCCATATTTCTCTTTTTCTCGCCCGTCTCTGTACTATTGTGCAACTATGACGTTATAGTTATAGTCATTGTTGTATTATCTAAATGTTATTTACCTGAAAAATTTAATAAAATAAGCAAGAGTGCTGGTAATCGACAAACAATGTAGTTCTTTTTTCCAAACGTTTTATATTTTTGTGTATTTAGTACCTAAGAGTCATTTTTTTTAACGTTTCATATATATATATATATATGTTATACAGGCAATCCTAATATGATTATCGTTTATTTAATCGATATATAGCACGGGCCATCCATGCCAGTTCTTATTTGTTATTGTTTCTACCTAGCAATTCACAGTAACTAAGCCACGGTCGCACTCGACAAATCAATATTAATATCACAAGTTCCTTGTTTTACAAACCATAATTTAGAAAACACCCTTCTATAAGCCCACAGATCACTAAGGATTTCCCCATTGACTTTAATGTTAATTCTCGTCTCTTGGGTCGGCTCTAACTTTTTCCCAAATTTTCGTTGGATAGAACGCTTTCTACCACAGATGGAGCAACATGTGGCAACCTCTTGCCCAAAAGCACGTATAAAGTTCTTTATGAAAAACTTGAGATGTACAAGTTGGAAGTAGAGACAAGTAAACATGCAATTTTCGACTGTACATTTCACCAACCTCAAAACTCTTGTATCTTTCCGCCTCAAAATTATGAATATTCACCAAAACCTGGCAGAAAATGTATTTTCAAACGCTTTTCTTCGATTCTACACCAAACAGTCAACAAAAATCTCCATGCAAAAGGGGGGGGGGGGGAGGGAGAGAAAGACAAAGAATAGCCATGGCCCTTGTTTCATTGTTGAGGCGTAGAAATATTTGGTGAGCTGTGTCCTACATAGGAATGAAACTTTTATATTCTTCCCATATGTTCTGGCAACATACCGGTGAATGAAAATCAAAAAATAACTGCGAAGATGATGGCTTTTCCAGTATAAATGTTGCTTTATGTACAGCGGTTCATCTCAGGTCCATGAGCCTTTGAGCTAAAATTTAAAAATCTTTCTTATTAAAGGAAGTATTTGACTTCTGTGAAACACACTAGACGGAAAACACTCATAATCTGGACTTTTTTCCATAATATAATTTTATTACTGACATGTCATGAAAAATGTAAAAAATATACATGTAGCATCTTTCAAAAGACCGGTAATTTCCCACTTTTTTTTAGATAGCCAGTTGCATTGATTGTAGATCTATACAGAAACATGTATCCCCACATCCTAATCACGTCACTGACTGAATTAATCTAATCTTTGGTTGCGTAACTAACATTACCAAAGGAATCTGTCTGACAGCTATGTTTTATCACCCCGGGTTAAACAGAGGTCTTGATAAAAACAAAATGCCACATTTGATCTATGACCACCCCTCTATAACAGAATAAACAATTTTCACAATTTGGAAATATTTCAATGCCTTCAACATCTCTAAGCTCAAACGCATCATACAAATATTTATTGCAATTCTTGTAGAGAAGAAAGGTGCCTGGACATTTACACCATTTCCTGAAATAAAGTCTAAAAAGTAGTCATGACAGAGTTGACAACATAAAAGAGGCCTGAAAAGGAGCAAAATTTACATTTTATTGTTCTATAAGCAACATAAATACAATCCTAGATTTTTGATAAGAAAATATTGAACATTAAGCTGATACATCCACACCTGGGGCCTATTTCACGAAATTTTAACTAAGATAAGATCCCAATTTTAGTAATTTGATTGGATAATATTAGATTGATTTTAGTGCTTAGCCAATCAAAATTGAAGTATCTACTAAAATTGGATTTTATCTTAAGTTAAAATTTCGTGAAACAGGGCCCAGTTTTATATCAGGGTGTGGTCTCATTGACCCGAAATGCCTCGGGATTCTACGTTTGACTCTGAACAAAAAGGGCGAGAAATCCTTGAAATGTACAAAATAACATTCTTAGCTGTAATGCAACCACCAATTCCAATTACATGTACTATCATTTAAATGCCAACATGAGTGCAGATAAATGTCTCAAAACATTTTAAGCATTCGAAATCACCGAATTTTACGAACGAAAAAACTGACAATGCATAGTCGTAGCTTTATTATTTATTGACCTATTTTACTAATTCTTTTTTCTTTGAGTACTTTGTAAAAAAACATTTTCATCTGCAGTTTCAGATTTTCGAATTTCTAAAATTCATCGCTGTGATTTCGAACCGGAAGTTCTGCCTCACTAACAAGGGGGAACCACGCCGGAAAATCAAGATGAACTTTCTTGGTGCAAAACTTTCAATTCAGGCCAAACGTTTATTGCATACGATTAAGCTGGTCAGTTGGAGCTTATTTTCAAAAGTTTTGTAATAATCGGTTGGTAATTAAAGTACCGTGCAAATTAAACTGTTAAAACAGAAAATTTCGCCTGGTTGAAATGTTTCTTGCTATAAGTCAGCAATTTCCCGATTTTAGGGAAGCTGAATGGTTAGCATACGCGCGCTGTATCGTAACGTCTGTCATTGTGTCAACCGGCGTCGTTTCGATTTCCAGGTTGCACGTGACATGGAGTATGGTGTCCAACCTCGTGGGTTTTCTCCGTGTCCTTCGGTATTCTCCCACGGCTAAAGACCCGTACGCGCAAGGGGAGTTTTTAAATAAAAGTAAAAAACATATGTTATTCCGAAATGACCTAGTTTGTGTCGAATGGACGTTTAGCCGCATTTCTCTCTTTCTCTTTTATTTTTAAAGTTTTGTAATAATCGGTTGGTAATCAACGGTACTGTAAAAGTGATAAAACAGAAAATTTCGCCCGGTTGTAATGTTTCTCACTTTAAAGTCAGCAATTTGCCGATTTTAAGGGGCAAACGTTTATTGCGAACAATTAAGATGGTCGGGGGGGGGGGGGGGGTATTTTTAAAAGTTTTGTAATATTCGGTTGATAATTAAAGCTACCGTGCAAATTAAACTGTTAAAATAGAAAATTTCGTCCGGTTGAAATGTTACTCGCTGTAGGTCAGCAATTTGCCAATTTAGGTAGGTTACGTGACTGAATGGTTAGCACCTGCGCTCTGTATCGTAACGTCTGTCATTGAGAATGGCCTGAGTTTTTATTTGGTTACTAAATAAGTAAATACTGATTCGTACACCAAATATTGAGTTTGTGACTTAAACTGGAAGTGCTGCCATCTTGAAACGTGAAACATCATTAAGGTTTTTGCGATATTTTACTTACAGACATGGGAGTTACATTTTCGGAATCCTTGAAGGAATGCCTAAAAGTCTATCGGATCAGAATTTTGATTTCGGTCACGTGATGGTCACCATTTCGAACTGAATATGTGAAACGGTGAAAAATCGACATAAACGTGCACGTAAATGAAAGCAATAGGCCGTAGTTTGGAGAATATGTCTCCTATTTCCAAAATGAATACATTTCTGGATAGCCGGGATCAGGGTCGAAATATTGCTATTTAAATATGTCACATTTTCGAATATTGTATGTGATGTTTTTCGTGCCGATAAAGTTGTGAAAAATCATATAAACTTCGCTATATTTAGAACGATTTTAATGTTTTCCCGCCATTTTCATTTCAGTTTCTCATCCGTCTCAATACAGTAATACAAGTTTCAGTTATTTCCCTTTAGTTTTCAGATTATTGTTATGCCTGGGTGCAATGTTTCATACTATATTTAGACTTGTAACTTCGCGAGTTTTTGACCAATTTTGATAATTTTTTCTTCTTATCCTTTTATTTAGGATACTTGATACAATCGATGACACATGACGTTGAATATGAAAGCTTTCATATCTACATGGGACAGTAGCATATTTAGTTAGGCTTTCAGACGAAAGTCTATTGAGATGACTAAAATTATTATTAGGCTTTCAGACTACTATTGTTTTTACTAAAATTATTAAGCTTTCATATTACATATGAAAGCTTATTGTTTCTATTAAAGTTATTATTAAGCTTTCATATTACATATGAAAGCTCATTGTTTCTGTTAAAGTTATTAAGCTTTCATATTACATATGAAAGCTTATTGTTTCTGTTAAAGTTATTAAGCTTTCATATTACATATGAAAGCTTATTGTTTCTGTTAAGATTATTAAGCTTTCATATTTCATATGAAAGCTTATTGTTTCTGTTAAGATTATTATTATTTTTTTTTGTATGTTTCTCCTGCAAATCGGATTTCACAGAATCTAACCATAGGATGTTTCTGAAACTTTGACCTACCCCCCCCCCCCAAAAAAAAAATGGGTGGTGGCTGTTGATTAAATATATTTTCGAAACGTTTTGCGAATTCGAAATCACCGAATTTTACGAACGAAAAAATTAACAATGCATAGTCGTAACTTTGTTATTGATAGACCTATTTTACTAAAAAAATTTTCTTTGAAAACCTTGACGAAAACCAATTTCACCTGCAATTTTAAATTTTCGAATTTCGAAAATTCGTCGCTGTGATTTCGTTCCGGAAGTCATGTCCAATTTGACAACTTCTTTAATAGATACACGATTTTTATGAAATTTGGAATGTAAGTAGATCTTACCGATGCGAGTTTAAAAATGACTTTTAAAATTTTCTAAATTATCTCCCCTTGGAGAAATTGAGGATCGAAATTTTCAAAAAAATCGACGAAATATAGGTCAGATCATCTTGAATTATTTTTTAGGTACTACCTACGAGACCACTGATTAGTACACAAAAAATGGAGTTTGTAGCTCAATCCGAAAGTGCCACCATCTTGAAAAGTGAAAAATCCCTAAGGCTTTTTTGCTATTTTACTTACAGACACGAGAATTATATTTTCTGAATCCTTGAAGGACGGCTTAAAAATCGCAGGGAGCAGAATTTTGATTTAGGTCAACTGATGGTTGCCATTTTGAAGTGAATATGAAAAGTAGTAGAAATTTGAAGGGCTGAGATTTTGAAACACAATAACTCTCCTTCTGATTGAGCTAGAATGTTCAATCTTGGTGTAGACGTTCACTAGGTCACTGTCGTGATTGAGTGCAAAGATGAGCATTATCTGCTTAGGGTAAGCAGAGATAAGCATGCTGATTTGTTGATTCTTTAGGGCACGATAACTTCGGTTATAATGAAGGGAGGGCGGTGAAACTTTTGTCAATAGAGAGTCTAATAGCTAGCCTGTTGTGTGAAATCATTGTATCATTTTTTTTAAATATCAGGGATAGCCGAAAAAAAGAGATTGAAAATCCAAAAAGTCGTATTTTTACAATTTGGAGCATGTTTAGAGGTCTTTCTCGTAAAGTCAACATACTATTTTTTGGGGAACTTCTTCTACAAAGAGTCTTATTGGTAGTCTTTTATATGAAACCATCGATCAACAGTCCAACATATCAGGAGTAGAAGAACAAAAGGATCGAACATTGAAAACGGCACCCTTTCATTGTTAAGCGAAACATGCAGTGTGGGTGACTACAATCTACACATTTAGTCATCGTATAGCGTTTATTCAACAGTATCGAATTCCAACTGCTTCGGGATATTTTACGTGCACTCCAATGTGTACACGGGACCTTGGTTTTTCGTCCCATCCGAAGGACTAGACAGCTGTGCTTGTCAGGCCCTCCGTTCTGCCTCACTGACAAGGGGAACCACGCCGGGAAATCGAGATGAACTTTTTCCGTGCAGAACTTTCAATTCAGGCAAAACGTTTATTGCATACGATTAAGCTGGTCAGTTGGAGCTTATTTTCAAAAGTTTTGTAATAATCGGTTGGTAATTAAAGTACCGTGCACATTAAACTGTTAAAACAGAAAATTTCGCCCGGTTGAAATGTTTCTTGCTATAAGTCAGCAATTTTCCGAATTCAGGGAGGCTGGATGGCTGAATGGTTAGCATGTGCTCGCTGTATCGTAACGTTTGTCATTGAGTCAACGGGCGTCGTTTCGATCTCCAGGTTGCACGTGACATGGTGTATGATGTCCAACCTCGTGGGTTTTCTCCATGTTCTTCGGTTTCCTCCCAACGGCTAAAGACCAGTACGTGCAAGGGGAGTTTTTAAATAAAATTAAAAAACATATGTTAGTCCCGAAATGACCTAGTTTGTGTCGAATGGACGTTAGGCCGCATTTCTCTCTTTCTCTTTTTAAAGTTTTGTAATAATCGGTTGGTAATCAAAGGTACTGTTAAAGTGATAAAACAGAAAATTTGGCCCGGTTGTAATGTTTCTCACTTTAAAGTCAGCAATTTGTCGATTTTAAGGGGCAAACGTTTATTGCGAACGATTAAGCTGGTCAGGGGGAGCTTATTTTTAAAAGTTTTGTAATATTCGGTTGATAACTAAAGGTACCGTGCAAATTAAACTGTTAAAATAGAAAATTTGGCCCGGTTGAAATGTTTCTCGCTGTAGGTCAGCAATTTGCCGATTTTAGGGAGGTTGCGTGGCTGAATGGTTAGCACGTGCGCTCTGTATCATAACGTCTGTCATTGAGTCAACTGGCGTTGTTTCGATTTCTTGGTTGTACGTGACAAGGAGTATGGTCGCCTGTCCAACCTCGTAGGCCGTAACCACCGCTGCCCGGGTAAAATTTCCCTCATTGCACACTTTATGGCATATGCCCGTCTTCATTAGCCCATTTTAGGAGCAGAACAGTCGGACGTTAAACCCCATTCAATTTCATTTCATTTTCTCTATGTTGCTTATTTATTATAGTGGATAAATATTTTTCTGGTTCTAGCAATTATTTAATTTCTGCATAGAAATCTTGCTTTGGCCAGTTTTTTTATTGCTGAGTGCCATTCTTGTTTAAACAAACATGATCCTTTGTTTAAAACATGCTTAAGAAGTCGTCACGATTTCCTACTTATAACCAAACATATTGGAAATATTAGTCTGGCATTATTAAATCCTAATTTTATGGGTCTTATTTAAAATTAAACTTTCATTTAACTATGAACAACCCTTAACGTGTCTTTTTAAAACTATTAAGTACTCTAAAACAGTAGCTCAACCTTTTGACCTAAACTCATTAATTTACCATTTTGTTTTGAGCGACTTCTTATTCTTCCTATATGACATCTGGCACGTGTCTGATTTCAAAGGGGGGTTGGGTGGCTGAATGGTTAGCACGCGCGCCTGTCATTGAGTTAACTAGCGTGTTTTCGAATGCCCGGTTGTATGTGACAAGGAGTAAGGTCGCCTGTCCAACCTGCCATTTTTAATTTTTTTCCCCGCCATTTTCATACCATTTTCTCATCCGTCTCATTACAGTAATACAGGTTTCAGTTATTTCCCTTTAGTTTTCAGATTATTGTTATGCCTGGGTGCAATGTTTCATACTATATTTAGACTTGTAACTTCGCGAGTTTTTGACCAATTTTAATAATTTTTTCTTCTTATCCTTTTATTTAGGATACTTGATACAATCAATGACACGTGACGATGAATATGAAAGCTTTCATATCTGCATGGGACAGTAGCAGATCTAGTTAAGCTTTCATATTACATATGAAAGCTTATTGTTTTTGTTAAGATTATTAAGCTTTCATATTACATATGAAAGCTTATTGTTTTTGTTAAGATTATTAAGCTTTCATATTACATATGAAAGCTTATTGTTTTTGTTAAGATTATTATTATTATTATTTTTTTTTTTGTGTCATTTCTGCAAATCGTATTTCTCAGAATCTAACCATGGGATCTTTCTGAAACTTTGACCTACCCCCCCAAAACTGGGTGGCAGTTTTTGATTAAATATATTTTCAAAACGTTTTACGAATTCGAAATCACAGAATTTTACGAACGAGTGAATTTGACCTGCATTACTGTAACTCTGTGACTATTTGAGGTATTTTAATGATTCTTTTTTCTTTGAGTACCTTGACAAAAATCATTTTCAACTGCAGTTTCAGATTTTCGAATTTCGAAAATTCGTCGCTGTGATTTCGAACCGGAAGTTGAGACCAACTTAACAACTTCTTTAATAGTTGTACGATTTTCATGAAATTTAGTATGTAAGTAGATCTTACCCACGTGACTTCAAAAATATAAATAGAAATTTTCTAAATTATCTCCCCTTGGTGAAATTAAGGATCAAAGTTTTCAAAAATATCGAAGAAATATAGGTCAGAATGACCTGATGTTTTTTTTTTTGATACTAGATAAGTAAATACTGATTCGTACACAAAATATTAAGTTTGTGGATTGAACCGGAAGTGCCGCCATCTTGAAACGTGAAAAATCACAAAGGCTTTTTTGCTATTTTACTTACAGACACGGGAGTTATATTTTCTGAATCCTTCAAGGATGGCCTAAAAAACGTTCGGAGTAGAATTTTGATTTAGGTCAATTGATGGTCGCCATTTTGAAGTGAAAGTGAAAAATAGAAGCAATTTGAAGGGCCGAGAATTTGGAACACAATAACTATCATTCTAATTGAGCTAGAATGTTCAAACTTGGTGTAGACGTTCACTAGGTCACTGTCTTGATTGAGTTCAAAGATGAGCATTTTCTGCCTAGGGTAAGCAGAGATAAGCAAGCTGATTTGTTGATTCTTTAGGGCACGATAACTTTGGTTATAATGAAGGGAGGGCGATGAAACTCTTGTCAATCGAGAGTCTAATATCTAACCTGTTGTGTGAAATCATTGTATCATTTTTTCTTAAATGTCCGGGGTAGCCGAAAAAAAGAGATTGAAAATCCAAAGAGTCGTATTTTTACAATTTAGAGCATGTTTAAAGGTCTTTCTCGTAAAGTCAACATGTGTTTCCTGCAAATCGGATTTCTCAGAATCTAACCATAGGATGTTTCTGAAACTTTGACCTACACACTCAAAAATGGGTGGTGAGTATTGATTAAATACATTTTCAAAACGTTTAAAGCATTCGAAATCACCGAATTTTACGAACGAGTGAATTTGACCTGCATTACTGTAACTCTGTGACTATTTGACCTATTTTACTAATTCTTTTTTTTGGGGGTACCCTGACAAAAATCATTTTCAACTGCAGTTTCAGATTTTCGAATTTCGAAAATTCGTCGCTGTGATTTTGAACCGGAAGTTGAGACCAACTTGACAACTTCTTTAATAGTTGTACGATTTTCATGAAATTTAGTATGTAAGTAGATCATACCGATGTAACTTTAAAGATGTCCTTAGAAATTTTCTAAATTATCTCCCCTTGGTGAAATTAGGGATCAAAGTTTTCAAAAAAATCGAAGAAATATAGGTCAGAATGACCTGATTTTTTTTTGGATACTAGATAGGTAAATACTGATTCGTACACAAAATATTGAGTTTGTGGATCGAACCGGAAGTGCCGCCATCTTGAAACGTGAAAAATCACAAAGGCTTTTGCGATATTTTACTTACAGACATGGGAGTTACATTTTCGGAATCCTTGAAGGAATGCCTAAAAATCTATCGGATCAGAATTTTGATTTCGGTCACGTGATGGTCACCATTTCGAACTGAATATGAGAAAAGGTGAAAAATCGACATTAACGAGCACGTGAATGAAAGCAATAGGCCGTAGTTTGGAGAATATGTCTCCTATTTCCAAAATGAATACATTTCTGGATAGCCGGGATCAGGGTCGAAATATTGTTATTTGAAAATGTCACATTTTCGAATTTTGTGTTTCCTGCAAATCGGATTTCTCAGAATCTAACCATAGGATGTTTCTGAAACTTTGACCTACACACCCAAAAATGGGTGGTGAGTATTGATTAAATACATTTTCAAAACGTTTAAAGCATTCGAAATCACCGAATTTTACGAACGAGTGAATTTGACCTGCATTACTGTAACTCTGTGACTATTTGACCTATTTTACTAATTCTTTTTTCTTTGGGTACCCTGACAAAAATCATTTTCAACTGCAGTTTCAGATTTTCGAATTTCGAAAATTCGTCTCTGTGATTTTGAACCGGAAGTTGAGACCAACTTGACAACTTCTTTAATAGTTGTACGATTTTCATGAAATTTAGTATGTATGTAGATCATACCGATGTAACTTTAAAGATGTCCTTAGAAATTTTCTAAATTATCTCCCCTTGGTGAAATTAGGGATCAAAGTTTTCAAAAAAATCGAAGAAATATAGGTCAGAATGACCTGATTTTTTTTTGGATACTAGATAGGTAAATACTGATTCGTACACAAAATATTGAGTTTGTGGATCGAACCGGAAGTGCCGCCATCTTGAAACGTGAAAAATCACAAAGGCTTTTGCGATATTTTACTTACAGACATGGGAGTTACATTTTCGGAATCCTTGAAGGAATGCCTAAAAATCTAACGGATCAGAATTTTGATTTCGGTCACGTGATGGTCACCTTTTCGATCTGAATATGAGAAAAGGTGAAAAATCGACATTAACGAGCACGTGAATGAAAGCAATAGGTCGTAGTTTGGAGAATATGTCTCCTATTTCCAAAATGAATACATTTCTGGATAGCCGGGATCAAGGTCGAAATATTGTTATTTGAAAATGTCACATTTTCGAATTTGTCTTTGATGTTTTTCGTGCCGATAAAGTTGTTTACGATTAAAAAATCATAAAAACTTCGCTATATTGTGACCGATTTTAATGATTTTTTGTTTTGTTTTTGTTGATGAGATTATTTACATGACCCATGACATGTGACAGGTAGTGACTGTTAATATGAAAGCTTTAATATCTGCTTTGCAGATCTAGTTAAGCTTTCATATGTATTACATATGAAAGCTTATTGTTTCTGTTAAAGTTATTATTATTATTTTTTTTTTGTGTGTGTTTTCTGCAAATCGGATTTCTCAGAATCTATCCATAGGATCTTTCTGAAATTTTGACCTACCCCCCCAAAAATGGGGTGCGAACCTTGATTAAATGTATTTTCAAAACGTTTTACGAATCCGAAATCACCGAATTTTACGAACGAATGCATTTGACCTACAATGCTGTAACTTTGTGACTATTTTATCTATTTTACTAATTCTTTTTTTCTTTGAGTATCCTAATACATTTACATGAAATCTGCAATTTCGGATTTATGAATTTCGAAAATTCGTCGCTGTGATTTCGAACCGGAAGTTTACACCAACTAGACAACTTCTTTAGTAGTTGTACGATTTTCATGAAATTTAATATATAAGTAGACCTTAATGATGCGACTTGAAAAATGACTTTAGAAATTTTCTAACTTATCTCCCCTTGGTGAAATTAAGGATCAAAGTTTTCAAAAAAATCGTCGAAATATAGGTCAGAATGACCTAGTTTTTTTTCGATACTAGACAAGGAATTACTGATTCGTACACAAAATATGGAGTTTGTCGATCGAACCGGAAGTGCCACCATCTTTAAACGTGAAAAATCAATAAGGCTTTTTTGATATTTTACTTACAGACTCGGGAGTTATATTTTCTGAATCCTTGTAGGAAGGTCTAAAAAATGTCGCGAATAGAATTCTGATTTAGGTCAACCGGGAGTCACCATTTTGAATTGAAAATGAAAAATAGAAGCAATTTGAAGGGCCGAGACTTTGGAGCACAATAACCCTCATTCTAATTAAGCTAGAATGTTCAAACTTGTTGTAGACGTTCACTAGGTCAATGTTATGATTGAGTTCAAAGATGAGCATTTTCTGCATAGGGTAAGCAGAGATAAGCATGCTGATTTGTTGATTCTTTAGGGCACGATAACTTCGGTTATAATGAAGGGAGGGCGGTGAAACTTTTGTCAATAGAGAGTCTAATAGCTAGCCTGTTGTGTGAAATCATTGTATCATTTTTTTTAAATATCAGGGATAGCCGAAAAAAAGAGATTGAAAATCCAAAAAGTCGTATTTTTACAATTTGGAGCATGTTTAGAGGTCTTTCTCGTAAAGTCAACATACTATTTTTGGGGAACTTCTTCTACAAAGAGTCTTATTAATAGTCTTTTATATGAAACCATCGATCAACAGTCCAACATATCAGGAGTAGAAGAACAAAAGGATCGAACATTGAAAACGGCACCCTTTCATTGTTAAGCGAAACATGCAGTGTGGGTGACTACAATCTACGCATTTAGTCATCGTATAGAGTTTATTCAACAGTATCGAATTCCAACTGCTTAGGGATATTTAACGTGCACTCCAATGTGTACACGGGACCTTGGTTTTTCGTTTTCGTCCCATCCGAAGGACTACACAGCTGTGCTTGTCAGGCCCTCCGTTCTGCCTCATTGACAAGGGGAACCACGCCGGGAAATCGAGATGAACTTTTTCCGTGCAGAACTTTCAATTCAGGCAAAACGTTTATTGCATACGATTAAGCTGGTCAGTTGGAGCTTTTTTTCAAAAGTTTTGTAATAATCGGTTGGTAATTAAAGTACCGTGCACATTAAACTGTTAAAACAGAAAATTTCGCCCATCGTAACGTTTGTCATTGAGTCAACGGGCGTCGTTTCGATCTCCAGGTTGCACGTGACATGGTGTATGATGTCCAACCTCGTGGGTTTTCTCCGTGTTCTTCGGTTTCCTCCCAACGGCTAAAGACCAGTACGTGCAAGGGGAGTTTTTAAATAAAATTAAAAAACATATGTTAGTCCCGAAATGACCTAGTTTGTGTCGAATGGACGTTAGGCCGCATTTCTCTCTTTCTCTTTTTAAAGTTTTGTAATAATCGGTTGGTAATCAAAGGTACTGCTAAAGTGATAAAACAGAAAATTTGGCCCGGTTGTAATGTTTCTCACTTTAAAGTCAGCAATTTGTCGATTTTAAGGGGCAAACGTTTATTGCGAACGATTAAGCTGGTCAGGGGGAGCTTATTTTTAAAAGTTTTGTAATATTCGGTTGATAACTAAAGGTACCGTGCAAATTAAACTGTTAAAATAGAAAATTTGGCCCGGTTGAAATGTTTCTCGCTGTAGGTCAGCAATTTGCCGATTTTAGGGTGGTTGCGTGGCTGAATGGTTAGCACGTGCGCTCTGTATCATAACGTCTGTCATTGAGTCAACTGGCCTTGTTTAGATTTCTTGGTTGTACGTGACAAGGAGTATGGTCGCCTTACCAACCTCGTAGGCCGTAACGCCGCTGCCCGGGTAAAATTTCCCGCATTGCACACTTTATGGCGTATGCCCGTCTTCATTAGCCCATTGTAGGAGCAGAACAGTAGGACGTTAAACCCCATTCAATTTCATTTCATTTTCTCTATGTTGCTTATTTATTATAGTGGATAAATATTTTTCTGGTTCTAGCAATTATTTAATTTCTGCATAGAAATCTCTGGCCAGTTTTTTTTATTGCAGAGTGCCATTCTTGTATATTGTAGTCTATGACCCTTTGTTTAAAACATGCTTAAGAAGTCGTCACGATTTCCTACTTATAACCAAACATATTGGAAACCATAATTATATAACATATCTTGGAATCCCGATTACAGCTATACAAGTTTCAGTTATTTCCCTTTAGTTTAAAGATTATTTTTTTGCCCGGGTGCAATGTTTCTCACTACATTAAAATTTGTAACTTTGTGAGTTTTTGACCGATTTTGATATTATGTCTTTATAATTTTCCAAATCTACATATTTAACGTACATATTCAAACAGTTGAGTTCAACCTGATTCACAAAGTTTTAGTTTTGTTCAAAGTTATCTCATTTAATTTTTCGATGTTTTGTTACCATTTTAATTTCATTTTTCTGAAAGTTTTGAAATCGGAAGTCATCCCGATTACAGCAACACAAGTATCAGTTATTTCCCTTTAGTTTTCAGATTACTCAATGTTTCATACTATATTTAGACTTGTAACTTCGCGAGTTTTTGACCAATTTTGATAGTTTGTTATTCTTATCCTTTTATTTGAGATACTTGATATAATCGATGACACGTGACGATGAATATGAAAGCGTTCATATCTGCATGGGACAGTAGCAGATCTAGTTATTGTTATTTCTTTTGTGACTTTTATCCACAAATCGGATTTCTCAGAATATAACCACAGTATCTTTATGAAACTTTTACCTATCCCCCCAAAAATTGGTGGTAGCTGTTGATTAAATATATTTTCAAAACGTTTTACGAATCCGAAATCCCCGAAATTTACGAACGACAAAATAGAAGCAATTTGAAGGGCCGAGACTTTGGAGCACAATAACTCTCATTCTAATTAAGCTAGAATGTTCAAACTTGGTGTAAACGTTCACTAGGTCAATGTCATGATTGAGTGTAAAGATGAGCATTTTCTGCTTAGGGTAAGCAGAGATAAGCATGTTGATTTGTTGATTCTTTAGGGCACAATAACTTCGGTTATAATGAAGGGAGGGTGGTGAAACTTTTGTCAATAGAGAGTCTAATAGCTAGCCTGTTGTGTGAAATCATTGTATCATTTTTTTTAAATATCAGGGATAGCCGAAAAAAAGAGATTGAAAATCCAAAAAGTCGTATTTTTACAATTTGGAGTATGTTTAGAGGTCTTTCTCGTAAAGTCAACATAATATTTGTTGGGAAATTTTTCTACAAAGAGTCTTATTGGTAGTCTTATATATGAAACCATCGATCAACAGTGCAACATATCAGGAGTAGAGGAACAAAAGGATCGAACATTGAAAACGGCACCCTTTCATTGTTAAGCGAAACATGCAGTGTGGGTGACTACAATCTACACATTTAGTCATCGTATAGAGCTTATTCAACAGTATCGAATTCCAACTGCTTAGGGATATTTTACGTGCACTCCAATGTGTACACGCCGGTGGGAGGACACGCCAGAAAATCGAGATGAACTTTCTCGGCCAATGCAGGGATCGAACACCCGACCTCCTGGCTAGCAGGTCAACGCCTTCGCCACATATTGTGGACACCCATCGTACATTTCATCCGTCAAATCAAAGCATTTCATTGCATTAGACCAATAATTAATTATTCTTAATTTGAAACTTTCTTTTAATATTATTAAATCCTCATTTTATTGGTAGACGTTCGTCTTATTTAAAATTAAACTTTCATTTAACTATGAACAACCCTTAACGTGTCTCTTAACAAAACAATTAAATACTCTAAAATAGTAGCTCGACCTTTTGACCTAAGCTCATTAATTTACCATTTTGTATGTGAGCGACTTGTTATTCTTCTTATATGACATATTGCACGTGTCTGATTTCAACGGGGAGTTTGGTGACTGAATGGTTAGCACGCGCGCGCTGTATCATAAAGCCCGTCATCGAGTCAGCTAGCGTGTTTTCGAATCTCAGGTCGTACCTGACAAGGAGTAAGGTCGCCTGTCCATCTTGGTGGGTTTTCGTCATTTCCCCCGGTTTCCTTCCACTGCCAAAGACCTCTACGCGCAAGCGAAATATTGAAATAAAATCGAACTATATGTTAGTCCCGAAATGATCTAGTTTGGGACACAATAAGTAGAATTTTGATTTAGGTCAACTGGTAGTCACCATTTTGAAGTGAATATGAAACATAGTGAAAAATCGACATTTACGGACTAGTAAACAAACACAATAGAGCATAGTATGTTCAATGCGTCTCCTATGTCTGACATTAATACATTTCATCATAGTCGGGATACGGTATTTGAATATTTCAAAAATTCGATTTTTCCCTGTGATGTTTTTCGTGCCTGTCCATCTTGGTGGGTTTTCTTCATTTCCTCCGGGTTCCTTCCACTGCTAAAGACCTCTACGCACAAGCGAAATATTGAAATAAAATCGAACTATATGTTAGTCCCGAAATGATCTAGTTTGGGACACAATAACTCTCTTTCTAATTCAGCTAGACTTGGTGTGGGTGTTTATTAGGCCAATACCTTGATGACTCTGGAACACAATAACTCTTCTTCTAATTGGGGTACAATGTTCAAACTTGGTATAGGCATTCACTAGGTCAATGTCTTGATGAAGGTCAACTGGTAGTCACCATTTTGAAGTGAATATGAAACATAGTGAAAAATCGACATTTACGGACTTGTAAACAAACACAATAGAGCATAGTATGTTCAATGCGTCTCCTATGTCTGACATTAATACATTTCAGGATAGTCGGGATACGGTATTTGAATATTTCAAAAATTCGATTTTTGCCTTTGATGTTTTTCGTGCTGACAAAATTCTTTACGGGTGAAAAATCACATTAACTTTACTAGATTGTGACCGATTTTAATGATTTTTTTTCCTTGTTCGGATTATTCATATGACCCATGACATGTGACAGGAACTGACTGTGAATATGAAAGCTTTCGAAAATTCGTCGCTGTGATTTCGAACCGGAAGTTTAGATCAACTCGACAACTTCTTTAGTAGTTGTACGATTTTCATGAAATTTAATATGTAAGTAAACCTTAATGATGCGACTTGAAAAATGACTTTAGAAATCTTCTAAATTATCTCCCCTTGGCGAAATTGAGGATCGAAATTTTCAAAAAAATCGACGAAATATAGGTCAAATCATCTTGATTTTTTTTTTGGTTACTAGCTGCGAGACCACTGATTCGTACACAAAAAAATGGAGTTTGTAGCTCAACCCGGAAGTGCCACCGTCTTGAAATGTAAAAACCTCAAACGCCATTTTGCTATTTTACTTACAGACACGGGAATTATATTTTCTGAATCCTTGGAGGAAGGCCTAAAAAACGTCGGGAGTAGAATTTTCATTTAGGTCAACTGGAAGTCACCATTTTGAATTGAAAATGAAAAATAGAAGCAATTTGAAGGGCCGAGTTTTTGGAACACAATAACTCTCCTTCTAATTAAGCTAGAATGTTTAAACTTAGGGTAGACGTTCACTAGGTCAATGTCATGATTGAGTGTAAAGATGAGCAATTTCTGCCCGGGGTAAGCAGAGATAAGCATGCTGATTTGTTGATTCTTTAGGGCACAATAACTTCGGTTATAATGAAGGGAGGGTGGTGAAACTCTTGTCAATCGAGAGTCTAATAGCTAGCCTGTTGTGTGAAATTATTGTATCATTTTTTTTTAAAGATCAGGGATAGCAGAAAAAAGAGATCGAAAATCCAAAAAGTGGTATTTTTACGATTAAGAGCATATTTAAAGGTCCTTTTCTCTTAAAGTCAACATAATATTTTTGGGGAACTTCTTGTACAAAGAGTCTTATCGGTAGTCTTTTTTATGAAACCATCGATCAACAGTCCAAAATATCAGGAGTAGAAGAATAAAAGAATCGAAAATTGAAAACGGCACCCTTTCATTGTTAAGCAAAACATGCAGTGTGGGTGGCTACAATCTACACATTTAGTCATCGTATAGAGCTTATTCAACATTATCGAATTCCAACTGCTAAGGAATCTTTTACGTGCACTCCAATGTGTACACGCCGGTGGGAGGACACGCCAGAAAATCGAGATGAACTTTCTCGGCCAATGCAGGGATCGAACACCCGACCTCCTGGCTAGCAGGTCAACGCCTTCGCCACATAGTGTGGACACCCATCGTACATTTCATCCGTCAAATCAAAGCATTTCATTGCATTAGACCAATAATTAATTATTCTTAATTTGAAACTTTATTTTAATATTATTAAATCCTCATTTTATTGGTAGACGTTCGTCTTATTTAAAATTAAACTTTCATTTAACTATGAACAACCTTTAACGTGTTTCTTAACAAAACAATTAAATACTCTAAAATAGTAGCTCAACCTTTTGACCTAAGCTCATTAATTTACCATTTTGTATGTGAGCGACTTGTTATTCCTCTTATATGACATATTGCACGTGTCTGATTTCAAAGGGGAGTTTGGTGGCTGAATGGTTAGTACGCGCGCGCTGTATCATAAAGCCTGTCATCGAGTCAGCTAGCTTGTTTTCGAATCTCCGGTCGTACCTGACAAGGAGTAAGGTTGCCTGTCCATCTTGGTGGGTTTTCTTCATTTCCTCCGGTTTCCTTCCACTGCCAAAGACCTCTACGCGCAAGCGAAATATTGAAATAAAATCGAACTATATGTTAGTCCCGAAATGATCTAGTTTGGGACACAATAACTCTCTTTCTAATTCAGCTAGACTTGGTGTGGGTGTTTATTAGGCCAATATCTTGATGACTCTGGAACACAATAACTCTTCTTCTAATTGGGGTACAATGTTCAAACTTGGTATAGGCATTCACTAGGTCAATGTCTTGATGAAGTTCGAAGTAGAATTTTGATTTAGGTCAACTGGTAGTCACCATTTTGAAGTGAATATGAAACATAGTGAAAAATCGACATTTACGGACTAGTAAACAAACACAATAGAGCATAGTATGTTCAATGCGTCTCCTATGTCTGACATTAATACATTTCATCATAGTCGGGATACGGTATTTGAATATTTCAAAAATTCGATTTTTCCCTGTGATGTTTTTCGTGCTGACAAAATTCTTTACCAGTGAAAAATCACATTAACTTTACTAGATTGTGGCCGATTTTAATGGGGTTTTTTCCTTGTTCGGATTATTCATATGACCCATGACATGTGACAGGAAGTGACTGTGAATATGAAAGCTTTCATATCTGCATGGGACAGTAGCAGATCTAGTTATTTTTTTTGTGTGTGTTTCTCCTGCAAATCGGATTTCACAGAATCTAACCATAGGATGTTTCTGAAACTTTGACCTACCCCCCCAAAAATGGGTAGTGGCTGTTGATTAAATATATTTTCGAAACGTTTTGCGAATTCGAAATCACCGAATTTTACGAACGGAAAAATTAACAATGCATAGTCGTAACTTTGCTATTTTTTGACCGATTTTAATAATTCTTTTTTCTTTGAATACCTTGAAAAAAATCATTTTCATCTGCAGTTTCACATTTTCGAATTTCGAAAATTCGTCTCTGTGATTTCGAACCGGAAGTTTAGACCAATTTTACAACTTCTTTAATAGTTGTACGATTTTCATGAAATTTAGTATTTAAGTAGATCTTACCAATGTGACTTCAAAATTATAATGAGAAATTTTCTAAATGATCTCCCCTTGGTGAAATTAAGGATCAAAGTTTAAAAAAAAATCGTCGAAATATAGGTCAGAATGACCTGAAAATTTTTTTAGATACTCGACAAGTAATTACTGATTCCTACACAAAATATTGAGTTTGTCGATCAAACCGGAAATGCCACCATCTTGAAACATGAAAAATCCCTAAGGCTTTTTTGCTATCTTACTTACAGACACGGGAGTTATATTTTCTGAATCCTTGAAGGATGGCCAAAAAATCGCAGGGAGCAGAATTTTGATTTAGGTCAACTGATGGTTGCCATTTTTAAGTGAATATGAAAAGTAGTAGCAATTTGAAGGGCCGAGACTTTGAAACACAATAACTCTCTTTCTAATTGAGCTAGAATGTTCAATCTTGGTGTAGACATTTACCAGGTCAATGTCATGATTGAGTGCAAAGATGAACATTTTCTGCCTAGGGTAAGCAGAGATAAGCATGCTGATTTGTTGATTCTTTAGGGCACAATAACTTCGGTTATAATGAAGGGAGGGTGATGAAACTCTTGTCAATCGAGAGTCTAATAGCTAGCCTGTTGTGTGAAATCATTGTATCATTTTTTTTTTAAATATCAGGGGTAGCAGAAAAAAGAGATCGAAAATCCAAAAAGTCGTATTTTTACGATTTGGAGCATTTTTAAAGGTCCTTTTCTCTAAAGTCAACATAATATTTTGGGGGAACTTCTTCTACAAAGAGTCTTATCGGTAGTCTTTTATATGAAACCATAGATCAACAGTCCAAAATATCAGGAGTAGTAGAATAAAAGAATCGAAAATTGAAAACCGCACCCTTTCATTGTTAAGCAAAACATGCAGTGTGGGTGGCTACAATCTGCACATTTAGTCATCGTATAGAGCTTATTCAACAATATAGAATTCCAACTGCTAAGGGATCTTTTGCGTGCAATCCAATGTGTACACGGCGGATGGGGAGACACGCCAGAATATCGAGATGAACTTTCTCGGCCAATGCAGGGATCGAACACCCGACCTCCTGGCTAGCAGGCCAACGCCTTAGCCACATAGTGTGGACACCCATCGTACATTTCATCCGTCAAATCAAAGCATTTCATTGCATTAGACCAATAATTAATTATTCTTAATTTAAAACTTTATTTAATATTAGTCTGGCATTATTAAATCCTAATTTTATTGGTCTTATTTAAAATTAAACTTTAATTTAACTATGAACAACCCTTAACGTGTCTCTTTAAAACAATTAAATACTCTAAAACAAAAAACAAAACAAAAAATCAATAAGCGGGTCAATTCAGGTAAGTATAACTACGGGTTCTGTCCACCTTCTCTCGTAAGTATAACTACGGGTTCTGTCCACGTTCTCTCGTCTACGGCCACACCACGTTGAAAACACCAGTTCTCGTCCGATCACTGAAGTTAAGCAACGTCGGGCCCGGTCAGTACTTGGATGGGTGACTGCCTGGGAACACCGGGTGCTGTAGACGCCTTTTAAAAACCGACCCCTACCCCCCCCCCCCCCCCCCAAAAAAAATCAAAAAAAATCAATAAACGGGTCAATTCAGGTAAGTATAACTACGGGTTCTGTCCACCTTCTCTCGTCTACGGCCACACCACGTTGAAAACACCAGTTCTTGTCCGATCACTGAAGTTAAGCAACGTCGGGCCCGGTTAGTACTTGGATGGGTGACCGCCTGGGAACACCGGGTGATATAGACGCCTTTGTAAAACCGACAAAAACCGCCCCAAAAATCAATAAGCGGGTCAATTCCGGTAAGTATAACTACGTGTTCTGTCCACCCCCTCTCGTCTACGGCCATACCACGTTGAAAACACCAGTTCTCGTCCGATCACTGAAGTTAAGCGACGTCTGGCCCGGTCAGTACTTGGATGGGTGACCGCCTGGGAACACCGGGTGCTGTAGGCGCCTTTTTAAAACCGACAAAAATCAAAAAAAAAATCAATAAGCGGGTCAATTCAGGTAAGTATAACTACGGGTTCTGTCCACCTGCTCTCGTCTACGGCCACACCACGTTGAAAACACCAGTTCTCGTCCGATCACTGAAGTTAAGCAACGTCGGGCCCGGTCAGTACTTGGATGGGTGACCGCCTGGGAACACCGGGTGTTGTAGACGCCTTTTTAAAACCGACAAAACCCCCCCAAAAAATCAATAAGCGGGTCAATTCAAGTATGTATAACTACGGGTTATGATTTAAAAGTATTTATTCCGAATTCTTATATACAACGATGGAGGTAATAATATGAATAAATTGGATACAGTAACAAGCAACTAAATGCTTATATAAAACTGCTTCCAGAATAGTATGTATTGAATATAAATTTTAAATGATCAGCTGGCAGTGTAATGAAATAAAAATTATTATCTAGATTAGGGTTTCATAGTTAACGGTGGAAAGAAGAAAATGTGTTGAGTAAAAAAAAATAAGGAAAATCGAATAAAATAAGAGAAGGAAAAAATTGTAGCGAAGGATAGGGACATTGATGTAGGGGGGGGGGGGTGAATAGAGATTTGAATTAGAAAGTAGTTTGGGACGCAACGCCAGAAAACCCAAAAAGCAAAACACGCACCAAAAGCTTGTAAGAATACTTTTATTTTAGCAGTTTCAATGTTATTGATTACACATTTCTCGCGTGACCCTGGGTTACCTATGGATTGTGCAAAGGAGATTAGGAGGTGATCAAACTAGTAATAACCATTTTTCGCATATACAAGTTGTAATGGTGATTTGCAGAGCGGAGGCACATTCATTTCCGAGATTTGAAGCGTTTGGTTAGAGCTATATATTGGTGAACTACTGAAAGTACAGACACATTTTTAATTTTAGGAAGATTGTCAATCCCAAACAAAAGTGAATTAATATTCTTAAAAAAATGGTCATCCAATGTATCGATAGTGAGTCTGCGTTGGTCTATAAAAAGGCGACACTGAAAGAAATAATGTTCACTAGATTCACATCTGTTTCCGCATAAACAGGATGGATCGTCAGATACATACAGGAGGTATTTATGATGATTTAGGTCAGATTTAGAGTTGCGTAATTTAGAAAGAATAATTTGTAACGACCTGTCACCAAAATTGAAGAGATCATTGCAATTTAGGTTTGCCATATGTTTTTCTAATTTGAAATTTGAATGAAGAGATTGAATTTGAAGCTTTGACGTTTTCATCAAGACGATTCCATTCTTGTACTGATGATGGGAAAAACGAGTTTTGATAAAGATTAGTTTTACAGTTAATACTCATTAGATTATTGGAGTTTCTGAGTTGATATGGTTTACTGGACGCTATAGATTGGGGGACTAAATCGAATAGATACGAGGGTGTTTGAAGATTGATAATTTTGAAAAATAAAACCATTTTATGTTCGTAGCGTCTTTTTAAAAGAGAGGAGAATCCAGATTCATTATAAAGTAAATTATGAGAAGTACCACGAGGAAGGCCTGTAATAGTTCAAATAGCGTCTAAATGTAGCGATTCTAGTTGGTCACTTTTTTCTTTAGTACAGATGTTCCAGACACAATCAGCAACTACGGGTTCTGTCCACGGGTTCGTCCGATCACTGAAGTTAAGCAACGTCGGGCCCGGGTAGTACTAGGATGGGTGAACGCCTGGGAACACCGGGTGCTGTAGACGCCTTTTTGCCCTAAACTCATTAATTTACCATTTTGTTGTGAGCGGCTTGTTATTCTTCCTATATGACATATTGCACGTGTCTGATTTCAAAGGGGGGGTTGGGCGGCTGAATGGTTAGCACGCGCGCCTGTCATTGAGTTAACTTGCGTGTTTTCGAATGCCCGGTTGTATGTGACAAGGAGTAAGGTCGCCTGTCCAACCTGCCATTTTTAATTTTTTTCCGGCAATTTTCATTTCATTTTCTCATCCGTCTCATTACAGTAATACAAGTTTCGGTTATTTCCCTTTAGTTTTCAGATTATTGTTATGCCTGGGTGCAATGTTTCATACTATATTTAGACTTGTAATTTTGCGAGTTTTTGACCAATTTTGATAATTTTTTCTTCTTATCCTTTTATTTAGGATACTTGATACAATCAATGACACGTGACGATGAATATGAAAGCTTTCATATCTGCATGGGACAGTAGCAGATCTAGTTTATTATTATTATTTTATTTTTCGGGGGAGCCTATTTCACAGCGCCTGTAACAGATACCGATCTGGGACCTAATTCTCTATAGGGAAACCATGTGTTGGCTACTTGATAAACTTTCGAAACTTCATCGCTGACTTCTTGCGATCGAAAAATGAAAAATTTTATTTGAGAGACAATTTTTGTTATTTTTCAAAATTTTCAAATTTGACCTACATTTTTGGATACCTGAAGACAATCTGGTTCCAGTAATATAAGTTTCATTTCGAGTTATCGCCCTTTATTTTTCGATTTTTTTCGAATTTTCTTCACATTTTGTGAGCTTAAGTTTCGTTTTACGGCCGGATCAACGTTTCTCAAATTCCTGATACATGAAGCAATATTGTCAAACCACCGTTTAAAGCAATTTCAACAACAATCCGTAAACCGGAAGTAGTCGAAATAATATGCGATATTTTGAAAAAAACGTGAAAAATTGGTGTCTTGGGTAAAAACACGATTTCTCCGTCCGATATCAACGGATTAAACAAATTAAGGTATCATTTGGTCTAGCGGTGATTGGACCACTGAATGATACCCAATTCATACGGATACTATGATCAGGCAGCAAAATATGGCACGCTGAAAATCAAGTATTTTCTGATTTGGAGCGTTTTTGGACGCCTGTATCTCGAAAACTGCTCCAGCGATTTTTCTTAAACTTTATCTATCGATGGTCCTTCCGCTAGTCTTTAGCATGGATCCATCCATTAAGACTTTTATATAATTGGAATAAGACAAAAAAAGGACTGAAAATCGAAAAAAGTCGAAAAATCGTGAAATTTGGGAAAATGCTCTACTATTTTTTTATTTTAAGAGATTTTTAAAAAAAAGATATATATTTAAAAAGCTGACCTAATTACGATTCTAATGATGTATAATATGTATGCAGTTATTGAAATTTAATTTTCAATATTTTGACATTTTGACATTTTTAACACTTTTGAACATAGGATTTCTCAGAAGTATTTTATTTGATCGTATAGTGTCGCATATCATTAGAGAACCCTGTTCCCATGCAAACTCTAAAACTGGATGCGAAAACTACTCGACAATGATTCGTATACCGGAAGTAGTTCAAAAAACGACGAAAAATGTAAAAAAGATGAAAAATAATTGGAGCTCTTGCCAAAAGTTCGAATTCTCCGTCACATATTAGCGGACCAAAACAATTAAAGTGTCGTTGGATAGTTCCATTAATAGACGATCGTATAACGTCTAAATAACACGAATTTGATTCTTAGGAAATAAATTATGGTACGCCGAAAACTAAGTATTTTCCGTTTTGGAGAATTCTGAGACGCCTTTTTCTCGAAAACGACGCCTACGATTTTTCTTAAATATTTTTTACTCAGAGTCCTATCGGTGGCCTAGCGTGTGCATTTAATAATAAAAGCGTTGCAATATTATAGGTGGTCCAAAAATGACCTCAATCTTTGAAAAAAGTTGAAAAATCATTAAATTATTGAAAATGATCTTTTATTTATCTTTTTTTCGAAAATTACTCAATGAATGTTTCTGACATTTCTGGTACAGGAAGTTAAGTATCTAATCAACTTGTTAAAGCTATTCCGACAATGATCGTAAAACCGGAAGTAGTCGAAAAAATCTCCGATATTTTGAATTTTTTTTACATTTTTACAGAAAACTTTTTTATTTATGAATATTTTTTGATGGTAGTTTACACAGAATTAAAGTATCACCCTACTTGAGCAGAAGTGAGAAAGAATTTTGTCTCAGTAATTTTCTTTAGTCGCCATTGGCTAATTTAGTTTTTCGTACCTAGATTAATTATTTATTGTTCGATTTGTATAAAACAAAGTGCATATGCTCCGTGGTCTCAATTGTAATTTTTTTTGTTACCGTGAATTATTTCTGCACGCAACAGAAGTGGCGTAATATTAACAAAAACTACAATTTTGACAGTTCAGTACCACTTTTTGAAAGCAAATATTATTTTTTTCGAAATCTGATATAGCAAAAAGAATGCGCGCTTTAAAGGGGCACAAATCGTTAGCTCAGATTTTTTAATTTCAATTTCATTTTCGGGCAATTTCGAATAAATGTAAAAAAAAGTGTAACAATCAGTTATTTACAACCCATTCAACGTCTTCATATTTTGAACTATTTATTCGTAACTTTCATAAACTCGTAGTAATAATCCAGACGAGGAGAATGTATGCAAAAAATAGTTCGGAAATGACGTCATTTTGGCAAAAACTGTATTTTTAACCTAAAAAACAAATATTTTATTCAAATGTGTCTTTTTTATAACATTTTTAAAATTATGATATTTGAATCCCATCACCGAATAGCATGAACCCATACGATCATACAGATACCACAAAAAAGTTTCTAACTTGTACGGTTGCCGAGAAATAGACGATTTTCTACAAGTCACTTTTCAAGCTTTTTGGTCTATAAAAGTGTCAATTATTATTCAATTTTCATACAATTTTCACCATTTGATGCCTTATGCCATTTATGATTGCATTAAACTAATTTAAGATTTTTATTATCACCGGAAGTAATGTCTTTTTTGCAAAAACCGTATTTTTAGACTTCAAAACAAATATTTTTTTGAGGTGGGTTATATTTGTTATTTGTTTAACGTTATAACGTTTGATTCTAATGGCCATTTAATGTAGATTGGATCAATATAATCATACTGATATCAAAAAATTGCTTCTAGCATATTCCCTTGTCGAGAAATAACCAATTTTCTAAGGATCACTTTTTAAGTTTTTTTACCTTTTAATTTCAGTTTATGGGTTCCAAGTTTATTATTCATTGCCTGATATGTATAAAACAATGCTCAATTGCGAAATCTCAACTTATTTGTTACCGATAATGATTTCTTTTGGCACCGGAAGTGAAGTAATTTTGCCAGATTTTACAATTTTGACCGGTGTATTTGCAAGCATATATTACTTTTACAAATCTGATAAAGGGTGTCACTGAATCATAACAACTACAGTATCGTTTGGTAGCTCGATGGATCGGCTATTGTATGACGCACTTCCTGTCTGATTCCTGAAAGCCGATTTAGCACTGCAGGTCTGCAGAGGTCGTTCCATAGCGAGCGAAGAAACATAACTAATTTCGCCGAGAATTTTAAGAAATAGGACAGATTTAAAAATACGGTACTCTTACAAAATAAAGGTGTTCTAAAATCTTTTATTGCTATTTTGATCTTTTGTGTCGATAGATAGTATATATATAGACTCATTTTTGAGAACATCTCATCAATATTTTTACTAATTTGCCTCTACTCCAAAATTAGATTTTGCGCGATCCGACTCAAGATGGCGTGTTCAATGACAAATATTACGGGACACTGAAGATCTAGTATTTTCCTTTGTGGACTTTTATATGATATCAGAATGATACCAATTCGATGGTTAGGCAATAGATTATGAGATGGCGAAAATGTAGTATTTTCCTCTTTTTTTTTTGTGGAGCCTTTTCAGACTCGTTTATCTCGAAAACTACTTCTATTTCACTTCTTAAACTTCTGTTACCCCGAGTCCTATCGGTCGTTTAGAGTATAAAGGTAAATTTAAAAGCATGGCAATGATATAAAGGACCCTGAAAGCCGATTCAGCACTGCTATGCAGGTCTAGTTATTATTTATTTTTTTCCGCGGGAGCCTATTTCTCCATGATCGGAAACAGATATCGATCTGAAACTAAATTTTCTATCGCAAAACCATGTGGTAGCTACTGGATAAACTATTTTTCAAACTTCTGCGCATACTGGAAGTGGCCGAACTTTGTAGGTTGTCCGAAAATTGAAAATCGGCCATAGTTTCGCCAATTCTTTACTCATTTTAAAACAAATAACATTTTCGGAAACCGTGAATCTTTTCTAAGACAATGGCTATCTCACATTTTTCAATTTCGAACATTCGTCTATTACTTCTGTCATTCGAAAATTGAAAAAAATGTTATTTACGAAAAAAAATTTTATTTTCAAAATTTTCAAATTTGACCTACATTTTTGGATTCCTTAAGTGTATGTGATTCCAGTAATATAAGTTTCATTCAGAATTATCGCCCTTTATTTTTCGATTTTTTTCGAATTTTCTACCCAATTTCAAACCCTTATATTTTTTGGAAAGGATAAATCGATATTTCTGAAACCTCTGGAACATAAAACCATATAGTCAGACAGTAGGATAAAGTAATTTCAACAACGATCCGTAAACCGGAAGTAGTCGAAATAATTTCTGATGTTTGGAAAAAAATGCAAAAAATGGGTGCTCTGGGGAAAAACGTGATTATTTCATCTGATATCAACGGATGAAAGAGATTAGGGTATCGTTGCGTTGCAAGGGAATTGAAGTATCGTATGGTACCCATTTTATAAAAATACGATGACCCGGAAGTAAAATATCGCACGCTGAAAATCAAGTATTTTGTGATTTGGAGCGTTTTTAGACGCCTTTATCTCGAAAACTGCTCCAGCGATTTATCTTAAACTTTCTCTATCGAGAGTCCCTTCGGTGGTCTTTAGCATGAAGCCATCCATTAAAACCTTCAAATAATTGGAATAGGACCAAAAACGGACTGAAAATCGAAAAAAGTCGAAAAATCGTGAAATTTTTCTATTTTAAGAGATTTTCAAAAACAAGATATATATTTAAAAAGCTGACCTAATTACGATTCTAATGATGTATAATATGTATGCAGTTATTGAAATTTAATTTTCAATATTTTGACATTTTTATATTTTTAACACTTTTGAACATAGGATTTCTCAGAAGTATTTTATTTGATCGTATAGTGTAGTAGTAGTATATCATTCGAGAGCCCTGTTCCCATGCAAACTCCAAAACTGAATGTGAAAACTACTCGACAATAATTCGAAAACCGGAAGTAGTTCAAAAAACGAAGAAAAATGTTAAAAAGTTAAACAAAAATTGGAGCTCTTGCAGAAAGTTCGAATTCTCCGTCACATATTAGCGGACCAAAATTTGATTCTTAGAAAATAAATTATGGTACGCCGAAAACTAAGTATTTTCCGTTTGGGAGCATTCTGAGACGCCTTTTTCTCGAAAATGACGCCTACCATTTTTCTAAAATATTTTTTACTAAGAGTCCCATCGATGGTCTAAAGTGTGTATCCAAAATTAAAAGCATTGAAATATTATAGGTGGTCTGAAAATGGCCTCAATCTGTGAAAAAAGTTGAAAAATCATTAAATTACTGAAAATGCTATTTTTTTATCTTTTTTTTTCGAAAATTACTCAAGGAATGTTTTTGACATTTCTGGTACAGGAAGTTAGGTATCAAATCAACTTGTTAAAGCTATTCCGACAATGATCGAAAAACCGGAAGTTGTCGAAAACATCTCCGATATTTTGAATTTGTTTTACATTTTTACAGAAAACTTTTTTATTTATGAATATCTTTTGACGGTAGTGTAAATATAGTTAAAGTATCACCCTACTTAAGCAGAAGTGAGAAAGAATTTTGTCTCAGTAATTTTCTTTAGTCGCCATTGGCTAATTTAGTTTTTCTTACCTAGATTAATTATTTATTGTTCGATTTGTATAAAAGAAAGTGCATATGGTCAGTGGTCTCAATTGTAATCTTTTTTGTTACCGTGACATTTTTCTGCGGGCAACGGAAGTGGCGTAATATTAACAAAAACTACAATTTTAACAGTTCAGTACCACTTTTTGAAAGTAAATATTATTTTTTTCGAAATCTGATATAGCAAAAAGGATGCGCACTGTAAAGGGGCACAAATCGTTAGCTCCGATTTTTTATTTTCAATTTCATTTTCGGGCAATTTCGAATAAATGTAAAAAAAAAAGTGTAAAAATCAGTTATTTACAACCCATTCAACGTCTTCATATTTTGAACTATTTATTCGTAACTTTCATAAACTGGTAGTAATAATCCAGATGGGGAGAATGTGTGCAAAAAATAGTTCGTAATATGAGCAATTGCCGAGAAATATGCAATTCTGCATGCATCATTTTTCACGTTATTTTGCCTATAAAAGAGTAAAAAATTATCCGATTTTCAATAATTTTTTTTCATTCGATGCCTAATGCCAATTTGGAATAGGTTAAGCCAACATTACAGTTTCACTGTGACAGGAAATGACGTCATTTTGGCAAAAACTGTATTTTTAACCTAAAAAATAAATATTTTATTCAAATGAGTCTTTTTTATAATATTTTTAAAATTATGATATTTGAATCCCATCAACGAATAGCATGAACCCATACGATCATACAGATACCACAAAAAAGTTTCTAACTTGTACGGTTGCCGAGAAATAGACGATTTTCTACATGTAACTTTTCAAGCTCTTTGGTCTATAAAAGTGTCAATTATTATTCAATTTTCATACAATTTTCACCGTGTGATGCCTTATGCCATTTATGATTGCAATGATCTGATTTAACATTTCCTTTATCACCGGAAGTAATTTCATATTTTCAAAAACCATATTTTTAGACTTCAAAACAAATATTTTTTTGAAGTGAGTCATATTTAATATTCGTTTAACGTTATAACGTTTGATTCTAATGGCCATTTAGATTTGATCAATATAATCATACTGATATCAAAAAATTGCTTCTAGCATATTCCCTTGTCGAGAAATAACCAATTTTCTAAGGATCACTTTTTAAGTTTTTTACCTTTTTAATTTCAGTTTATGGGTTCTAAGTTTATTATTTATTGCCTGATATGTATAAAACAATTCTCAATTGCGAATTCTCAACTTATTTGTTACCGATAATGATTTCTTTGGGCACCGGAAGTGAAGTAATTTTACCAGATTTTACAAGTTTGACCGGTGTATTTGCAAGCAAATATTACTTTTACAAATCTGATAGAGGGTGTCACTGAATCATAACAACTACAGTTCGTTTGGTAGCTCGATGGATCGGCTATTGTATGACGCACTTCCTGTCTGATTCCTGAAAGCCGATTCAGCACTGCAGGTCTAGTTAGGCTTTCAGACTTTCGTCTGAAAGACTATTGTTTTTACTAAAATTATTATTATTATTATTATTTATCCCCGGAGCCTATTTCTCCATGATCGAAAACAGATATCGATCTGAAACCAAATATTCTATCGGGAAACTAGGTGGTGGCTACTCATTAAATCACTTCTGCGCAGACCGGAAGTGACAGAATTTCGTGCGGTACCAAAAAATTAAAAAACGGCCGTAGATTCGTCAATTCTGTACCTATTTTCATACAAATGACATTTTCGGAAACCCTGAGTCTTTTCTCGGACGATAGCAGTTGAAAATTTTGAAATTTTGAAACTTCTTCGCTGACTTCTAGCGTTCGAAAACTGAAAAAAAGAGACAAAAGAGACATTTTTGTTATTTTTCAAAATTTTCAAATTTCACCTACATTTTTGGATACCTGAAGACCATCCGATTCCAGAAATACAAGTTTCATTCCGAGTTATTGCCCTTTATTTTTCGATTTTTTTCGAATTTTCTGCCATTTTTCGAACCCTTATATTTTTTGGAAAGAATAATCCGATATTTCTGTAGGCTCTGGTACATAAAGCTATATAGTCAGACCTTTTTATAAAGCAATTTCAACAACGATCCGTAAACCGGAAGTAGTGGAAATAATGCCCGATATTTCGAAAAAAACGCAAAAAATGGGTGTTTGGGGGAAAAACCCGATTTCTCCGTCCAATATCAATGGATTAAACAAATTAAGCTTTCGTTGAGTGGCTCGGGGAATGGACTGTCGTTTGATGCCCAATTTATACGGATACTATGACCAAGCAGCAAAATATGACACTCTGGAAATCAAGTATTTTCTGATTTGGAGCGTTTTTGGGCGCCTTTATCTCAAAAACTGCTCAAGCGATTTTTCTTAAACTGTCTCTATCTAGAGACCTTTCGGTAGTCTTGTGTATCAAACATTCCGTTAAGACTTTGAAATATTTGTAATAGGTCAAATACCGAACTAAAAATCGAAAAAAGTCGAAAAATCGTGAAATTTTGAAAAAAGCTCTATAAATTTATTTTTTTTACAGATTTTCAAAAAATGTTTATATACTTAGATAGCTCATCTAATGCCGATTCCAATAATGTATAATATGTATAGAGTTATTGTAATTTAATTTTCAATATATTGTCATTTTTGCATTTTTGGCACTTTTAAACATAGGATTTCTCAGGGGCATTTTATCTGATCAGATAATGTAATATATTATTACAGAGCCTTGCGGCTATATAATTGCCGAACCCGGTTATTAAAACTATCCTGAAAATAATCTCCATACCGGAAGTATTAAAAAAATGAATAAAAAAAGGTTTAAAAATAGGCGCTCTTCCGAAAAGCTTGATTTCGCCGACAGATATTACCGGACCAAAAGAAGTAAAGTGTCTTTGGATAGCCCCATTAAAGGACTACTGTATGACATCTCAATGGTACGATTTCGATGGTTAGAAAATAAATAACGGTACGTCGAAAATCTAGTATTTTCCCTTTTTGGAGCCTTTTTAGACGCTATTTTCTCGAAAACGACCCCTACGATTCTTCTGAATCTTTTTTAACGCAGAGTCCTATCGGTGGTCTGTTGCGTGAATCCAACATGAAAAGGTTTGAAATAATATAAGTGATCCAAAAATGGCCTCAATCTTTGAAAAAAGTTGAAAAATCGTTAAATTATTGAAAATGTTCTTTTATTTATCTTTTTTACAAAAACTACTGAATAGATATTTCTGACACTTATGGGAAAGAAAGTTAAGTATGTAAACAACTTGTTAAAAAAAATACCGACAAAGATCCAAAAACCGGAAGTAGTCGAAAAAATATTTGATATTTTGAGAAAATACAGTGAAGAATTGGTACTCTTGCAAAATTTGCGATTTCTCAGGCTATTCAGACGATTTTATCTCGAAAAGTAGTCTTATTTCTTTTCTTACACTTCTGTTACTTAGAATCCTAATTGTGGTCTAGTGCGTGAATCGAAATTAAAAAGCCTCTTTATAGTATAATTGATCCAAAAAGGTCCACAATCTTTGAACAAATTAGAAAAATTGTTGTATTTTAAACTACAGTTATAATATTGATGTAAGGGAGATAACTAGTACTAAGTGGGATGGAATCAGGCCACTAATTATTTACTAATTTTCCTTTTGATTTATATTACATAATGGATGTTTCTGAAAATTCTAGTACTTGAAGTTAAGTATCCAGACAACTTGCTAAAATTATCTCAACAATGATCTTTAAACCGGGAATAGTCCAAAAATGATCCGATATTTTGAATAAACCTATAAATAAGTAAAATAAATGTAGACTTTGCAAAAAAACGTGAATTCTACGGCAGATTTCACCAAATCGAAACCAATAGAGTCTTGTTAAATAGCGCGGATAATTTACTTTTATATGATATCAGAATGATACAAATGCAATGGTAGGCAATAGATTATGAGATGCCGAAAATGTAGCATTTTCTTCTATTTTTGGAGCCTATTCAGACTCGTTTATCTCGAAAACTACTTCTATTTCTCTTCTTAAACTTCTGTTAGCCCGAGTTCTATCGGTCGTTTAGAGTATAAATGTACATTTAAGGGCATGGCAATGATATAAAGGACCCTGAAAGCCGATTCAGCACTGCTATGCAGGTCTAGTTATTATTATTATTATTTATCGCGGGAGCCTATTTCTCCATGATCGAAAACAGATATCGATCTGGAACCAAATATTCTATCGGGAAATTAGGTGGTGGCTACTCATTAAATCATTGAATCTTCTGCGCAGACCGGAAGTGACCGAATTTCGTGCGGTACCAAAAAATTAAAAAACGGCCGTAGATTCGTCAATTCTGTACCTATTTTCATACAAATGACATTTTCGGAAACCCTGAGTCTTTTCTCTCACGATAGCAGTTGAAAATTTCGAAATTTCGAAACTTCGTCGCTGACTTCTAGCATTCGAAAACTGAAAAAAAGAGACAAAAGAGACAGTTTTGTTATTTTTCAAAATTTTCAAATTTGACCTACATTTTTGGATACCTGAAGACCATCCGATTCCAGAAATATAAGTTTCATTCCGAGTTATCGCCCTTTATTTTTCGATTTTTCTGCCATTTCTCGAACCCTTATATTTTTTGGAAAGAATAATCCGATATTTCTGTAAGCTCTGGTACATAAAGCTATATAGTCAGTCCTTTTTATAAAGCAATTTCAACAACGATCCGTAAACCGGAAGTAGTCGAAATAATTTCTGATGTTTGGAAAAAAATGCAAAAAATGGGTGCTTTGGGGAAAACGTGACCATTTCGTCCGATATCAACGGACTAAAGAGATTAGGGTATCGTTGGGTTGTACGAGAATTGAAGTATCGTATGGTACCCATTTCATAAAGATACGATGACCCGGAAGTAAAATATGGCACGCTGAAAATCAAGAATTTTCTAATTTGGAGCGTTTTTGGACCCCTTTATCTCGAAAACTGCTTCAACGATTTTTCTTAAACTTTATCTATCGATGGTCCTTCCGGTAGTCTATAGCATGGGCGCATCCATTAAGACCTTCAAATAATTGGAATAGGACAAAAAAGGGACTGAAAATCGAAAAAAGTCGAAAAATCATGAAATTTTTTATTTGAAGAGATTTTCAAAAAAAGATAAAAATTCAGATAGCTGACCTAATTACGGTTTTAACGATGTTTAATATGTATGTAGTTATTGAAATTTAATTTTCAATATTTTGACATTTTTGCATTTTTGACTCTTTTGAACACCGGATTTCTCAGAAGAGTTTCATCTGATCGGATAGTGTAGTATATCATTATAGAGTCATTTTCCCTTTCAAACTCCAAAACCTGATGTTAAAACTACTCGACAATGTTTCGTCTATCGGAAGTAGTTCTAAAAACGGCAAAAAAGCGTAAAAATGATAAAAAAAATTGGAGCTCTTGCCAAAAGTTCGAATTCTCCGTCACATATTAGCACACCAAAACAATTAAAAAGTCGTTGAATAGTCCCATGAATGGACTATCTTATGACATCTAAATGATACGAATTCGATTGTTAGTAAATAAATTATGGTACGCCGAAAACCAAGTATTTTCCGTTTTGGAGCATTCTGAGACGCCTTTTTCTCGAAAACGACGCCTATGATTTTCCTAAAATATTTTTTTACTCAGAGTCCCATCGATGGTAGAGTGTGCATCCAAAATTATAAGCATTGAAATATTATAGGTGGTCCGAAAATGGCCTCAATCTGTGAAAAAAGTTGAAAAATCATTAAATTACTGAAAATGCTTTTTTATTTATCTTTTTTTCAAAAACTACTCAATGAATGTCTCTGAAACTTTTTGTACAAGAAGTTAAGTATCAAAACAATTTGTTAAAGCTATCCCGACAATGATCGAAAAACCGAAAGTAGTCGAAAAAATATCCGATATTTTAATTTTTTTTTAGATTTTAACAGAAAACTTTTTTATTTATGAATATGATTTGATGTTATTTTACACAGGGTTAAAGTATCCCCCTACTTGAGCAGGAGTGATAAAGAATTTTGTCTCCGTATTTTGCGTTATGCGCCATTGGCTAATTCAGTTTTTTGTACCTAGATTAATTATTTATTGCTCGATTTGTATAAAACAAAGTGTATATGATCTCAATTGTAATTTTTTTTGTTACGGTGACATTTTTCTGCACGCAACGGAAGTGGCGTAATATTAACAAAAACTACCATTTTGACAGTTAAGTACCACTTTTTGAAAGCAAATATTATTTTTTTTCGAAAACTGATATAACAAAAAGTATGCGCCTTGTAAAGGCGCATAAAATGTTTGGCTCAGATTCTTAAATTTCAATTTCATTTTCGGGCAATTTCGAATAAAATGTAAAAAAAAGTGTAAAATTCAGTTATTACAACCCATTCAACGTCTTCATATTTTAAAATATTTATTCGTAACTTTCATAAACTCGTAGCAATAATCCAGACGAAGAATATATACGCCAAAAATAGTTTGCAATATGAGCAGTTGCCGAGAAATATGCAATTTTGCATGCATCACTTTTCAAGTTATTTTGCCTATAAAACAGTAAATTATTATCCGAATTTTTTTTAAAAAAAATTCCATTTGTTGCATAATGCCAATTTGGAATAGGTTAAGCCAATTTTACATTTTCACTGTGACCGGAAATGACGTCATTTGGGCAAAAACTCTATTTTAACCTTCAGTTTATGGGATCTAGGTTTAGTATTTATTGCCTGATACAAAGTTTGTATGTTTCATGTTGCAAATTCTCAAATTATTTGCTGCCGATAATGATTTCTTTTGGCATCGGATGTGACGTAATTTTGCCAGATTTTACAATTTTGACCCATCTTTTCGCAAGCAAATATTACTTTTACAAGTCTGATAGAGGGTGTCACTGTATCGTTTGGTAGCTGGATAGATCGGCTATTGTATGACGTATTTCCTGTCTGACTCATGAAAGCCGATTCAGTGCTGTGGAGGAAATGCAGCAGGTTGGACTGGCAACCTAGTCCTTGTCATGTACATTTGGACATCCCCTCCCCTCCTTAAACATGTGACTGGCACCCGGGGTGTTTTACGCGCAAGCAAATGTGTACATAGGACCTCGTCTTCGCATCTACTCTGATCTACTATTTTAGGGCACCATCCCTACACCTTTGACAAGGGAGGAACTATGCTCACAAATCTGAATTTTTCTCGATAAATGCAGGGATTGGACATGGGACCTTCAAGTTAGTAAGTTACAAGCAAGGTTACCAAGAATATCCTGGCTAATGAAAAGAGGAATATGTCATGCAGTTTGTTTCAAGGGATTATCTGCGCTATGGGCTTTGCAGTACGATTTCCACCTTGAGAGTACATATTTTTGATGGAATATGAAAGTCAGCGGCTACGAAGCAGGGTTCCCACGGAATTTCAACTCTGTACAGTGGGTAAAGGATATCTGAGATTACGGTACTTGATGCAATTACAGACCTTGTGATTTACTGCATAATAGGTTATCGTCAAAATCCGTTCTCAGTACCTTCAATTTGATGTATAGTTTGTTTGATTTGGACAAAAATTGACTGAGCTGTGTCCATTTGAAGCTACCCAACTCACAAATGTAAGTTTTGAGAAAAAGCAAGTTAAAATAGCATTATGCAAGAGCAAAATCTGATTTTTACAGGTCTTTCTTTAAGCCTGAGATGTTATCTAAATAATCAATTAGACATTAATTAACATATCCAGACCACAATAAACTCTTTATGTCAAGACTAGCCTTCGATGTTGGCAGATTAAAATCGTATATGTCGCTTAATGGCGGTTGATAATTAAATCAATCAAGTGGATAATCGAGAGTATGCTGTTTATATTAATGATTTGAGTAATGATGACCGAGGCTATGAATATTTCAAAAGCTTTTTTCTCGGCTAATAGTGAATCAATTTGACTGAAATTTTCAGCAAATTATCTTTACACTATCTAGTTTTTAACTATTGTAGTGAGAACTGCCATCTCTTTATCTTATCTCCCATAATGTAACTTTAAAGATTAGTATGTTTCAAAACAAAATTACATAGCAAACAGGCCATTTATTTTCTGTTTTGCCGTTAACATATCTTTTCAGGGGTTTTCAGGGGCGCTAAAGACGAAAATCGTAGTAAAAATTTGATCAGACGATATCCAACATTTATTTGTTATTTTGTCAATTGATAATTTGGTATTTAGAATTGTAAGGGTGCTGAAGACGAAAATCGTTGTAAATGCACTCTTTCCGTAACGAAAAATCCACAACATCATAGTGTTATACTGAAGAACAATCCATACATTAGTAGTAATTTGTATATTATAACTTTGGTAGGATTTACTGAAGTTAATCTCATCAATTAATTAGCACATTAGTGCCAGCTAGTGGACAGGAGATTAAAATTATTGTTGATTGGGTAATCATCAAAGCAGCCGCCACAGTTGTACGTGTGTTCGGTGTGTTCCCACTTAGCCGGCAGACTATTAATCCTTTGATTGATCTTAAAACTATAGTCTGTTTAAAAGTAGTCACTCAAGAACTGTTCACTAGTGTTCAGCGTTAATGCGCTCTTAATCCCTCTTAATAAAATTTATTAACCAAGTAATTAATGACATTTTGAACACAGTTCATGCCGGCGTTATGATTTCAAACATGAATTCAATTCACTATATTAATATAAATAGATGATCGATCTGTGTCGAAATTATATTTATTTTAAAATGGCAAACGTTCAGGTTAATATTCGCTTTATCTCCAATAATCAAGGTGGCCGATATTTAATACACAATGGTTACAAGTTCAGTATAAAGTCAAGCAGACCAAATGCCGTCCATTGGAAATGTTCAACAAAAACTTGTCCAGCTACTGTAAACACCAAGAATGATGATACAAGAATTGAACATTTGAAAACACAGTTATTAAATGGCTCTTTAAGTGTAAATCGGTATGGAACAAATATTTCCTATTTAGTGGGGCTGTAAAATGATTGTTATGTTGTAAGGCATTTATTTATCAATTATATATTGCTATTCAATAAAAGTTAAATGTGTAAATTGTAATACATTTTTATATGTGTAAATCATTTAATGTTATTTAATAAATATTAAATTTGTTGAAATCAATATGTTTTTATATGTGTAAGCTATTTAATGTTATTTAATACAAGTTAAATCAATACAGTTTTACTCTTAAAAAAGATATGGACTATAGTTTATAACACCATTGTTCTAGGATTAACTCTGGATTAGCGGCAAAATTTGACATCAAAGCCTGCCGGCTAAGTGGGAACACCCCGTGTGTTCATTTAACACGTGAATTAAGATAAGATTTTGGGAGTACGATACGTCTAAAGTATCAAAATATGATTCCCTATAGTCAAGTAAAGCTTACGTTCAATTTCGTGCATTTTGGCTTTGATGTAATTAAGCAATGGCAGGTTCGAGAATCGTCGCATTTCGGCTCGTTGGTCGTTCTCATTTTTTCGACCCATGGTGATAAGAACATTTTAAACAATGATATCCAATACGCATTCCTTATTTTACATGCCACGTGAAGGAGCGATAGCTAACAGAATTCACCTATCGATAAAATTCCCTTCAAAAAGAAAATTATTGGCCATTTTTATTTCCATTTAAGGCCTATAAATTATTTTTTAAAGATGGTGTAAGATATTATTCGCAGTAAATAATGAGTTGTCGACGGCTTTATCATTGACCCGTGACAGTTAATTAGTAATACTCAACAACGCACACCCGCTTGCCGATTAACTTACATAATCAAGTAAATGGTTTTGATTAACACTCAACGGCAATCTATATACGATCAGAATTTTTTTTTCTGTCACTTATCAGAGTGAATCGCAAGTAGGTACCCCAAAACATTATTGCCTAAACCAAATATTTATCGCCCGCTCAGCCATCCACGTAACCATAATGCTTTGCACGCGATGTCTTGGCCAATCAACAAACGAGTTGCTTAGACAGCATGGCCACATGGTGTTTGTTTATATTTTCTAGGGGTTTTAAAACTCCAGCTTGTCCGTTCAAAATCAATTCAGCGATAATATTTGATATCTGGAGATTCTCCGTTTTACAACGATGCCAATTATCATGCAAGAGGAATGACCGGTCGTTCCATAGCGAGCGAAGGAACATAACTAATTTCGCAGAGAATTTTAAGAAATAAGACAGATTTAAGAATACGGTACTCTTACAAAACGTTCAAATAAAGGTGTTCTAAAATCTTTTATTGCTATTTTGATCTTTTGTGTCGATAGATAGTATATTTATAGACTCATTTTTGAGAAAATCTCATCAATAATGTCCCTTATTTTGCAATCCAGCTCATGATGGCGTGTTCAATCACAAATATTACGGCACGCTGAAAGTCTAGTATTTTCCTTTTTGGACATTTACATGATATAAGAATACAAATTCGATGGTTAGGCAATAGATTATGAGATGCCGAAAATGTAGTATTTTCCTCCTTTTTTTTGGAGCCCATTCAGACTCGTTTTTCTCGAAAACTACTACTATTTCTCTTCTTAAACTTCTGTTACCCCAAGTCCTATCGGTCGTTTAGAGTATAAAGGTAAATTTAAAAGCATGGCAATGCTATGAAGGACCCTGAAAGCCGATTCAGCACTGCTATGCAGGTCTAGTTATTATTATTATTATTCAGATTCCAATTTGAATAGATCTCAGCAACTACGTGTCGCATCGTTATGATTTCTTCGGTTTTACTGGAAAAGTGGGTGTGACTTAGAGGATAAAGCTATTTTGAACGTTCTGCGACAATGCGAAATGTCCGTTTTTGAAAATGTTGCAGTAATTTTAACAATAATTATTGGATTTTAACTTCCGATACATTATGGCATAGCCGGAGACAGGGCACATAGCGGCGCTACTTTTGATTTTCGGCAAATCTTCGAAGATATTAGGCGCCAAATTTCGAAAATTTAAAGTTTTACGAAAAACTTTTTTATTTATGATTATTTTTTAGTCGTGTTGTGCACAGAATTAAAGAGTTTTATGACTACCGCAAAAATGTTAAAAAATTTTGTCTCAGTAATTTCCCTTGGCTGCCATTGGCTAATTCAGTTTTTCAGCCCTAGATTAATTATTCATTGTTCGATTTGTTTAAAACAAAGTTCATATGCTCCGTTGTCTCAATTGTCATTTTTTTTTGTTACCAATAATGTTATCTGTCGGCAACGGAAGTGGCGTAAATTTACCAAAAACTACAATTTTGACAGTTAGGAACCATTTTTCAAAAGAAAATATTATTTTATTTTAAAACTGATATAACTAAAAAAGTGTGTCCTTTAAAGGCGCAAAAAATGTCGGAAGCAGTTTTATTAATTTCTATTTCATTTTCTAGCAAATTGGATTAAGAGGTGAAAAAAGGCGCAAAATTGACCTATTTACAACCCATTCAGGCTTTTCAGATTTTAAAATATTTTTACATAACTTTTATAAACTTGTAGCTATAATCCATACGAAGAAAATGTATGTGAAAATTAGTTTGTAATATACGTAGTTGCCGAGAAAACGTCAGTTTTGCATAAGTCACTGTTTTCGTAATTTTGTCTGTAAAATAGTCAATTATTAATAGATATTCGCAAAAGTGACATCATTTGATTCAAAAAGCAAGTATGCGTCATATCAAGTTGATTACAATTTACAATTACCAAAGGAAGTGACGCCATTTGTTCAAAAACTGCCTTTTTAACTTTTAAAATCGATATTTTTTCAACCAAATTATTTAATATGTAATAATAATATTAACTTTTGGTTTAAATTCACATACTAACAAAACTCATACGGTCATATATATATCATAAAATTGTTTCTAACTTGTTCGGTTGCCGAGATATAGGCGGTTTTCTAAAAGTCACTTTTGAAAGTTTTTGTCACATAAAAGTGTCAATTATTATTCGATTTTCATAAAATTTTCACCCTTTGAAGCGTACTGTCATAGACGATGTTATAAAACTAATTTCATGTTTTTAGTATCACCGGAAGTAATGTCCTTTTGGCAACAACTGTATTTTTAGCCTTCAAAACAGATATTTTATTCAAATGAGTCCGATTTGTCATGTTTTTACAATTATGATATTTGATGCCAATCAACAAATAGAATGGACCCATACGATCATACAGATTCCACAAAATCGTTTCTAACTTGTACGGTTGCCGAGAAATAGACGATTTTCTACCAGTCACTTTTCAAGGTTTTGGTCTATAAAAGTGGCATATATTATTCGATTTGCATAAAATTTTCACCATGTGCGACCTTATGCCATTTCTGATTTCATAAAAGTAATTGAACATTTTCATCAAGGGTAACTTGGCACCGGAAGTGACAAGTTCAAGGGTAACGTGGCACCAGTGAAACCCGTCATTCCTGCATGCAGGTCTAGTTTATTAAGCTTTCATATTTCATATGGAAGCTTATTGTTTCTGTTAAGATTATTATTTTTTTGTGTGTGTGTTTTTCCTGCAAATCGGATTTCACAGAATCTAACAATAGGATGTTTCTGAAACCTTGACCTACCCCCCCCCCCCCAAAAAAAAAATGGGTGGTGGCTGTTGATTAAATATATTTTGAAAACGTTTTGCGAATTCGAAATCACCGAATTTTACTAACGAAAAAACTGACAATGATGCATAGTCGTAACTTTGCTATTTTTTGACCGATTTTACTAATTCTTTTTTCTTTGAATACCTTGAAAAATATCAATTTCATCTGCAGTTTCACATTTTCGAATTTCGAAAATTCGTCGCTGTGATTTCGAACCCGAAGTTTAGACCAATTTGACAACTTCTTTAATAGTTGTACGATTTTCATGAAATTTAGTATATAAGTAGATCTTACCCATGTGACTTCAAAAATATAATTATAAATTTTCTAAATTATCTCCCCTTGGTGAAATTAAGGATCAAAGTTTTTAAAAAAATCGTCGAAATATAGGTCAGAGTGACCTAAAAAAAAAATTCAATACTCGACAAGTAATTATTGATTCCTACACAAATTATGGAGTTTGTCGATCGAACCGGAAGTGCCACCTTCTTGAAACATGAAATATCCCTAAGGCTTTTTTGCTATTTTACTTACAGACACTGGAGTTATATTTTCTAAATCCTTGAAGGATGTCCCAAAAATCGCTTGGAGCAGAATTTTGATTTAGGTCAACTGATGGTTGCCATTTTGAAGTGAATACGAAAAGTAGTAGCAATTTGAAGGGCCGAGACTTTGAAACACAATAACTCTCCTTCTAATTGAGCTAGAATGATCAATCTTGGTGTAGACGTTCACTAGGTCAATGTCATGATTGAGTGCTAAGATGAGCATTTTCTGCCTAGGGTAAGCAGAGATAAGCATGCTGATTTGTTGATTCTTTAGGGCACAATATCTTCGGTTATAATGAAGGGAGGGTGGTGAAACTCTTGTCAATCGAAAGTCTAATAGCTAGCCTGTTGTGTGAAATCATTGTATCATTTTTTTTTCATTATCAAGGGTAGCAGAAAAAAGAGATCGAAAATCCAAAAAGTCGTATTTTTACGATTTGGAGCATTTTTAAAGGTCCTTTTCTCTTAAAGTCAACATAATATTCTTGTTGAACTTCTTCTACAAAGAGTCTTATAGGTAGTCTTTTATATGAAACCATCGATCAACAGTCCAAAATATCAGGAGTAGAAGAATAAAAGGATCGAAAATTGAAAACGGCACCCTTTCATTGTTAAGCAAAACATGCAGTGTGGGTGGCTACAATCTGCACATTTAGTCATCGTATAGAGCTTTTTCAACAATATAGAATTCCAACTGCTAAGGGATCTTTTACGTACACTCCAATGTATACACGGCGGGTGGGGGGACACGCCAGAAAATCGAGATGAACTTTCTCGGCCAATGCAGGGATCGAACACCCGACCTCCTGGCTGGCACGCCAACGCCTTAGCCACATAGTGTGGACACCCATTGTACATTTCATCCGTCAAATCAAATCATTTCATTGCGTTAGACCAATAATTAATTATTCTTAATTTAAAACTTTATTTTAATATTAGTCTGGCATTATTAAATCCTAATTTTATTGGTCTTTTTTAAAATTAAACTTTCATTTAACTATGAACAACCCTTAACGTGTCTCTTTAAAACAATTAAATACTCTAAAACAAAAAACAAAACAAAAATCAATAAGCGGGTCAATTCAGGTAAGTATAACTACGGGTTCTGTCCACCTTCTCTTGTCTACGGCCATACCACGTTGAATACACCAGTTCTCGTCCGATCACTGAAGTAAAGCAACTTCGGGCCCGGTTAGTACTTGGATGGGTGACCGCCTGGGAACACCGGGTGCCGTAGACGCCTTTTTGCCCTGATTCTTCGTGAAAAAAATCAATTTTCCGCCAATCAGACCACGGCGCGCACTCTTTTGCACCACTCCAGCTCTCCGCTCGGCCCGTCTCTCCAGGGAAAAAGACACAAAAAGAATTTGAGTAAGCACAAGTATAGGTTCTGCCCACCTTCTCTCGTCTACGGCCACACCACGTTGAAAACACCAGTTCTCGTCCGATCACTGAAGTTAAGCAACGTCGAGCCCGGTCAGTACTTGGATGGGCGACCGCCTGGGAACACCGGGTGCTGTAGACGCCTTTTTAAAACCGACAACCCCCCCTCCCCAAAAAATCAATAAGCGGGTCAATTCAAGTAAGTATAACTACGGTTTCTGTCCACCTTCTCTCGTCTACGACCAAACCACGTTGAAAACACCAGTCAGTACTTGGATGGGTGACCGCCTGGGAACACCGGGTGCTGTAGACGCCTTTTTAAAACCGACACCCCCCCCCCAAAAAAAAAAAAAATCATTAAGCGGGTCAATTCAGATAAGTGTAACTACGGGTTCTGTCCACCTTCTCTCGTGTACGACCACACCACGTGGAAAACACCAGTTCTCGTCCGATCACTGAAGTTAAGCAACGCCGGGCCCGGTTAGTACTTGAATTGGTGACCGCCTGGGAACACCGGGTGCTGTAGACGCCTTTTTAAAACCGACAAAAAACCCCCAAAAAATCAATAAGCGGGTCAATTCAGGTAAGTATAACTACGGGTTCTGTCCACCCCCTCTCGTCTACGGCCATACCACGTTGAAAACACCAGTTCTCGTCCGATCACTGAAGTTAAGCAACGTCGGGCCCGGTCAGTACTTGGATGGGTGACCGCCTGGGAACACCGGGTGCTGTAGACGCCTTTTTAAAACCGACAAAAAACCAAAAAAAATCAATAAGCGGGTCAATTCAGGTAAGTATAACTACGGGTTCTGTCCACCGTCTCTCGTCTACGGCCACACCATGTTGAAAACACCAGTTCTCGTCCGATCACTGAAGTTACGCAACGTCGGGCCCGGTCAGTACTTGGATGGGTGACCGCATGGGAACACCGTGTGCTGTAGACGCCTTTTTAAAACCGACAAAAAACAAAAAAAAATCAATAAGCGGGTCAATTCAGGTAAGTATAACTACGGGTTCTGTCCACCGTCTCTCGTCTACGGCCACACCATGTTGAAAACACCAGTTCTCGGCCGATCACTGAAGTTAAGCAACGTCGGGCCCGGTCAGTACTTGGATGGGTGACCGCCTGGGAACACCGGGTGCTGTAGACGCCTTTTTAAAACCGACCCCCCCCCCCCCCAAAAAAAAAAAATCAATAAGCGGGTCAATTCAAGTAAGTATAACTACGGGTTCTGTCCACCTTCTCTCGTCTACGGCCATACCACGTTGAAAACACCAGTTCTCGTCCGATCACTGAAGTTAAGCAACGTCGGGCCCGGTTACTACTTGAATGGGTGACAGCCTGGGAACACCATGTGCTGTAGACGCCCTTTTGCAACTCATTAATTTATCATTTTGTTGTGAGCGGCTTGTTATTCTTCCTATATGACATATTGCACGTGTCTGATTTCAAAAGGGGGGGGGGGGTGGCTGAATGGATAGCACGCGCGCCTGACATTGAGTTAACTAGCGTGTTTTCGAATGCCCGGTTGTACGTGACAAGGAGTAAGGTCGCCTGTCCAATCTGCCATTTTTAATTTTTTTCCGGCAATTTTCATTTCATTTCCTCATCCGTCTCATTACAGTAATACAAGTTTCGGTTATTTCCCTTTAGTTTTCAGATTATTGTTATGCCTGGGTGCAATGTTTCATACTATATTTAGACTTGTAATTTTGCGAGTTTTTGACCAATTTTGATAATTTTTTCTTCTTATCGTTTTATTTAGGATACTTGATACAATCGATGACACGTGACGATGAATATGAAAGCTTTCATATCTGCATGGGACAGTAGCAGATCTAGTTAAGCTTTCATATTACATATGAAAGCTTATTGTTTCTGTTAAAGTTATTATTAAGCTTTCATATTACATATGAAAGTTTATTGTTTCTGTTAAGATTATTATTGTTATTTTTTTTTTGTGTGTTTTCTGCAAATCGGATTTCTCAGAATCTATCCGTAGGATCATTCTGAAATTTTGACCTACCCCCCGACCCCAAAATGGGGTGCGAACCTTGATTAAATATATTTTCAAAACGTTTTACGAATCCGAAATCACCGAAATTTACGAACGACAAAATGGACAATGCATAGTCGTAACTTTGTTATTTTTTGACCGATTTTACTAATTCTTTTTTCTTTGAATACCTTGAAAAAAATCATTTTCATCTGCAGTTTCACATTTTCGAATTTCGAAAATTCGTCGCTGTAATTTCGAACCGGAAATTTGGAACAATTTGACAACTTCTTTAATAGTTGTACGATTTTCATGAAATTTAGTATATATGTAGAACTTACCGATGTGACTTCAAAAATATAATTAGAAATTATCTAAATTATCTCCCCTTGATGAAATTAAGGATCAAAATTTTCAAAAAGATTTTTTTGGGGGATACTAGATAAGCAGAACAGTAGGACGTTAAACCCCATTCAATTTCATTTCATTTCCTCTATGTTGCTTATTTATTATAGTGGATAAATGTTTTTCTGGTTCTATTAATTATTTCATTTCTGCATAGTAATGTTGCTTTGACCAGTTTTTTTTTTATTGCAGAGTGCCATTCTTGTATATTGCAGTCTATGACCCTTTGTTTAAAACATGCTTAAGAAGTTGTCACGATTTCCTACTTATAACCAAACATATTGGAAACCATAATTATATGACATATCTCTAATTTTGGAAGCCCGATTAGAGCTATACAAGATTAGGTTATTTCCCTTTAGTTTAAAAATTATTTTTTTGCCCGGGTGCAATGTTTCTCACTACATTTAAATTTGTAACTTTGTGAGTTTTGACCGATTTTGATAATTATGTCTTTATAATTTTCCAAATTTACATATTTAACGTAAATGTTCAAACAATTGGGATCAACCTGATTCAATGATTAAAAATTTTTTAGTTTTGTTCAAAGTTATCTCATTTAATTTTTCGATGTTTTCTTACCATTTTCATTTCATTTTTCTGAAAGTTTTGAAGTGGGAAGTCATCCCGACTACAGCAACACAAGTATCAGTTATTTCCCTTTAGTTTTCAGATTATGCAATGTTTCATACTATATTTAGACTTGTAACTTCGCGAGTTTTTGACCAATTTTGATAGTTTGTTATTCTTATCCTTTTATTTGAGATACTTGACATAATCGATGACACGTGACGATGAATATGAAAGCTTTCATATCTGCATGGGACAGTAGCACATCTAGTTATTATTTTTTTTTTGTGTGTGTTTTCTGCAAATCGGATTTCTCAGAATCTATCCATAGGATCTTTCTGAAATTTTGACCAACCCCCCCCCCCCAAAAAAAAACCAAAACGTTTTACGAATCCGAAATCACCGAATTTCACGAACGAAAAAACTGACAATGCATAGTCGTAACTTTGTTATTTTTTGACCCATCTTACTAATTCTTTTTTCTTTGAATACCTTGAAAAAAATCATTTTCATCTGCAGTTTCACATTTTTGAATTTCGAAAATTCGTCGCTGTGATTTCGAACCGGAAGTTTAAACCAATTTGACAACTTCTTTAATAGTTGTACGATTTTCATGATATTTAGCATATAAGTAGATCCTAGCGATGTGATTTCAAAAATATAATTAGAAATTTCTAAATTATCTACCCTTGACGAAATTAAGGATCAAAATTTTCAAAAAAATCATCGAAATATATGTCAGAATGACCTGATTTTTTTTTTAATACTAGATAAGTAATTACTGATTTGTACACAAAATATGAAGTTTGTTGATCGAACCAGAAGTGCCACCATCTTGAAACGTGAAAAATCCCTAAGGCTTTTTTGCTATTTCACTTACAGACACGGGAGTTGTATTTTCGGAATGCTTGAAGGTTGGCCCAAAAATCGCTGGGAGCAGAATTTTGATTTAGGTCTACTAATAGATTGCATTTTGAAGTGAATATGAAAAGTAGTAGCAATTTGAAGGGCCGAGACTTTGAAACACAATAACTCTCCTTCTAATTAAGCTAGAATGTTCAAACTTGGTGTAGACGTTCACTAGGTCAATGTCATGATTGAGTTTAAAGATGAGTATTTTCTGCTTAGGGTAAGCAGAGATAAATATGCTGATTTGTTGATTCTTTAGGGCACGATAACTTCGGTTATAATGAAGAGAGGGTGGTGAAACTCCTGCCAATCGAGGGTCTAATAGCTAGCCCGTTGTGTGAAATCATTGTATCATTGTTTTTAAATGTCAGGGATAGCAGAAAAAAAGAGATCGAAAATCCAAAAAGTCGTATTTTTACGATTTTGAGCATTTTTAAAGGTCCTTTTCTCTTCAATCAACATAATATTTTTGGGGAACTTCTTCTTCAAAGAGTCTTATCGATAGTCTTTTATATGAAACCATCGACCAACAGTCCAAAATATCAGGAGTAGAAGAATAAAAGGATCGAAAATTGAAAACTGCAACCTGTCATTGTTAAGCGAAACATGCAGCGTGGGTGACTACAATTTGCACATTATTCATCGTATAGAGCTTATTCAACAGTATCGAATTCCAACTGCTTAGGGATATTTTACGTGCACTTCAATGTGTACACGGGACCTTGGTTTTTCGTCCCATCCGAACGACTAGACAGCTGTCCTTGTCAGGCCCTCCGTTCTGCCTCAGTGACAAGAGGGAACCACGCCGGAAAATCGAGATGAACTTTCTAGGTGCAGAACTTTCAATTTACGCCAAACGTTTATTGCATACGATTAAGCTGGTCAGTTGGAGCTTATTTTCAAAAGTTTTGTAATAATCGGTTGGTAATTAATGTACCGTGCAAATTAAACTGCTAAAACAGAAAATTTCGCCCGGTTGAAATGTTGCTTGCTATAAGTCAGCAATTTCCCGATTTTAGGCTGAATGACTGAATGGTTAGCATACGCGCGCTTTGTCGTAACGTCTGTCATTGAGTCAACCGGCGTCGTTTCGATTTGCAGGTTGCACGTGACATGGAGTATGGTGTCCAACCTCGTGGGTTTTCTCCGTGTCCTTCGGTTTCCTCCCACTCCTAAAGACCCGTACGTGCAAGGGAAGTTTTAAAATAAAATTAAAATATATATATGAGCCCCGAAATGTCCTAGTTTGTGTGGAATAGACGTTAAGCCGCATTTCTCTCCTTCTCTTTTATTTTTAAAGTTTTGTTATTATCGGTTGGTAATCAGAGGTACTGTAAACGTGATAAAACAGATTTTTTTGCCCTGTTGTCAATTTTCTCAATTTAAAGTCAGCAATTTGCCGATTTTAGGGGGAAACGTTTATTGCGAACGATTATGCTGGTCAGGGGAAGCTTATTTTTAAAAGTTTTGTAATATTCGGTTGATAATTTCGCCCGGTTGAAATGTTTGTCGCTGTAGGTCAGCAATTTGCCAAATTTAGGGAGGTTACGTGGCTGAATGGTTAACACCTATGCTCTGTATCGTAACGTCTGTCATTGAGTCAACTGGCGTTGTTTCGATTGAAATGCCCGGTTGAAATGTTTCTTGCTACAAGTCAGAAATTTTCCGATTTTAGGAAGGCTGAATGGCTGAATGGTTAGCATGTGCGCGCTGTATCGTAACGTCTGTCATTGAGTCAACCGGCGTCGTTTCGATTTCCAGGTTGCGCGTGGGTTTTCCCCATGTCCTTCGGTTACCTTCCACGGCTAAAGACCCGTACGCGCAAGGAAAGTTTTTCAATAAAATTAAAAGACATATGTTAGTCCCGAAATGACCTCGTTTTTTGTCGAGTGGACGTTAAGCCGCATTTCTCTCTTTCTGTTTTATTTTTAAAGTTTCGTAATCATCGGTTGGTAATCAATGGTACTGTAAGAGTGATGAAACAGAAAATTTCGCCCGGTTGTAATGTTTCTCACTTTAAAGTCAGCAATTTGCCGATTTTAAGGGGCAAACGTTTATTGCGAACGATTAAGCTGGTCAGGGGGAGCTTATTTTTAAAAGTTTTGTAATATTCGAAAATTCGTCGCTGTTATTTCAAACCGGAAGTTGAGACCAACTTGACAACTTCTTTAATAGCTGTACGATTTTCATGAAATTTAGTATGTAACTAGACATTACTGATGTGACTTGAAAAATGACTTTTAAAATTTTATAAATTATCTCCCCTTGGTGAAATTAAGAATCAAATTTTTCAAAATAAAGGTCAGAATGACCTAATTTTTTTTTTGATACTAGACAAGTAATTACTGATTCGTACACAAAACATGGAGTTTGTCGATCGAACCGGAAGTGACACCATCTTGAAACATGAAAAAACAATAGAATTTTTGCGATATTGCACTTACAGGCATGGTAGTTACGTTTTCTGAACCCTTGAAGGAAAACCTAAAAAACGTTCAGAGCAGAAACACAATAGGGCATAGTATGTTCAATGCGTCTCCTATGTCTAAAATTTAATACATTTCAATTTCAGGATAGACGGGATACGGGTGGAATTTTTGGTATTTGAATATTTCAAAAATTCGAATTTCGCTTTTGATATTTTTCGTGTCGACAAAGTTGTTTACGAGTGAAAAATCACATTAATTTCGATAGATTGTGACAGTGAATATGAAAGCTTTCATATCTGCATGGGACAGTTGAGATCTAGTTAAGCTTTCATATTTCATATGAAAGCTTATTGTTTCTGTTAAGATTATTAAGCTTTCATATTACATATGAAAGCTTATTGTTTCTGTTAAAGTTATTATTAAGCTTTCATATTACATATGAAAGCTTATTGTTTTTGTTAAGATTATTATTGTTATTATTATTTTTTTTTTGTATACTTTCTGCAAATCGGATTTCTCAGAATCTAACCATGGGATCTTTCTGAAACTTTGACCTACTCCCCCAAAATTGGGTGGCAGTTTTTGATTAAATATATTTTCAAAACGTTTTACGAATTCGAAATCACCGAATTTTACGAACAAGTGAATTTGACCTGCATTACTGTAACTCTGTGACTATTTGACCTATTTTACTAATTCTTTTTTCTTTGAGTACCTTGACAAAAATCATTTTCAACTGCAGTTTCAGATTTTCGAATTTCGAAAATTTGTCGCTGTGATTTCGAACCGGAAGTTAAGACCAACTTGACAACTTCTTTAGTAGTTGTACAATTTTCATGGAATTTAGTATGTAAGTAGATCTTACCAATGCAACTTTAAAGATGTCCTTAGAAATTTTCTAAATTATCTCCCCTTGGTGAAATTAGGGATAAAAGGTTTAAAAAAAATCGAAGAAATATAGGTCAGAATGACCTGATTTTTTTTTTGATACTAGATAAGTAAATACTGATTCGTACACAAAATATTGAGTTTGTGGATCGAACCGGAAGTGCCGCCATCTTGAAACGTGAAAAATCACAAAGGCTTTTACGATATTTAACTTACAGACACGGGAGTTACAATTTCGGAATCCTTGAAGGAATGCCTAAAAATCTACAGGATCAGAATTTTGATTTCGGTCACGTGATGGTCACCATTTCGAACTGAATATGAGAAAAGGTGAAAAATCGACAATAACGAGCACGTGAATGAAAGCAATAGGCCGTACTTTGGAGAATATGTCTCCTATTTCCAAAATGAATACATTTCTGGATAGCCGGGATCAGGGTCGAAATATTGTTGTTTGAAAATGTCACATTTTCGAATTTTGTCTTTGATGTTTTTCGTGCCGATAAAGTTGTTTACGATTGAAAAATCATAAAAACTTCGCCATGTTTTGACCGATTTTAATGATTTTTTTTTTTTGTTGATGAGATTATTTACATGACCCATGACATGTGACAGGAAGTGACTGTTAATATGAAAGCTTTAATATCTGCTTTGCAGATCTAGTTATTATTTTTTGTGTGTGTGTGTTTTCGGCAAATCGGATTTCTCAGAATCTGTCCATAGGATCTTTCTGAAATTTTGACCTACCCCCCCCCCCCAAAAAAAATGGGGTGCGAACGTTGTTTAAATATATTTTCAAAACATTTTACGAATCCGAAATCACCGAATTTTACGAACGAAAAAACTGACAATGCATAGTCGTAACTTTGTTATTTTTTGACCGATCTTACTAATTCTTTTTTCTTTGAATACCTTGAAAAAATCATTTTCATCTACAGTTTCACATTTTTGAATTTCGAAAATTCGTCGCTGTGATTTTGAACCGGAAGTTTAAACCAATTTGACAACTTCTTTAATAGTTGTACGATCTTCATGGAATTTAGTATATACGTAGATCCTAGCGATGTGATTTCAAAAATATAATTATAAATTTTCTAAATTATCTCCCCTTGACGAAATTAAGGATCAAAATTTTAAAAAAAATCATCGAAATATAGGTCAGAATGACCTGATTTTTTTTTTGGATACTAGATAAGTAATTACCGATTTGTACGCAAAATATGGAGTTTGTCGATCGAACCGGAAGTGCCGCCATATTTAAAAGTGAAAAATCAATAAGGCTTTTTTGCTATTTTACTTACAGACACGGGAGTTGTATTTTCTGAATCCTTGATGGAAGGCCTAAAAAATGTCGCGAATAGAATTTTGATTTCGGTCACGTGATGGTCACCATTTTGAATTGAAAATGAAAAATAGAAGCAATTTGAAGGGTCGGGACTTTGGAACACAATTATTCTCCTTCTAATTAAGCTAGAATATTCAAACTTGGTGTAGACGTTCACTAGGTCAATGTTATGATTGAGTTTAAAGATGAGCATTTTCTGCTTAGGGTAAGCAGAGATAAGCATGCTGATTTGTTGATTCTTTAGGGCACGATAACTTCGGTTATAATGAAGCGAGGGCGGTGAAACTTTTGTCAATACAGAGTCTAATAGCTAGCCTGTTGTGTGAAATCATTGTATTATTTTTTCTAAATATCAGGGATAGCCGAAAAAAAGAAATTGAAAATCCAAAAAGTCGTATTTTTACAATTTAGAGCATGTTTAGAGGTCTTTCTCGTAAAGTCAACATAATATTTTTTGGGAACTTCTTCTACAAAGAGTCTTATTGGTAGTCTTTTATATGAAACCAACGATCAACAGTCCAACATATCAGGAGTAGAAGAACAAAAGGATCGAACATTGAAAACGGCACCCTTTCATTGTTAAGCGAAACATGCAGTGTGGGTGACTACAATCTACACATTTAGTCATCGTATAGAGCTTATTCAACAATATCGAATTCCAGCTGCTTAGGGATATTTTACGTGCACTCCAATGTGTACACGAGACCTTGGTTTTTCGTCCCATCCGAATGACTAGACAGCTGTGCTTGTCAGGCCCTCCGTTCTGCCTCACTGACAAGGGGAACCACGCCGGGAAATCGAGATGAACTTTCTCCGTGCAGAACTTTCAATTCAGGCGAAAACGTTTATTGCATACGATTAAGCTGGTCAGTTGGAGCTTATTTTCAAAAGTTTTGTAATAATCGGTTGGTAATTAAAGTACCGTGCACATTAAACTGTTAAAACAGAAAATTTCGCCCGGTTGAAATGTGTCTTGCTATAAGTCAGCAATTTTCTGAATTCAGGGAGGCTGAATGGCTGAATGGTTAGCATGTGCACACTGTATCGTAACGTCTGTCATTGAGTCAACGGGCGTCGTTTCGATCTCCAGGTTGCATGTGACATGAAGTATGATGTCCAACCTCGTGGGTTTTCTCCGTGTCCTTCGGTTTCCTCCCAACGGCTAAAGACCTGTAAGCGCAAGGGGATTTTTTAAATAAAATTAAAAACATATGTTAGTCCCGAAATGACCTAGTTTGTGTCGAATGGACATTAGGCCGCATTTCTCTCTTTCTCTTTTATTTTTAAAGTTTTGTAATAATCGGTTGGTAATCAAAGGTACTGTAAAAGTGATAAAACAGAAAATTTCGCCCGGTTGTAATGTTTCTCACTTTAAAGTCAGCAATTTGCCGATTTTAAGGGGCAAACGTTTATTGCGAACGCTTAAGCTGGTCAGGGGGAGCTTATTTTTAAAAGTTTTGTAATATTCGGTTGATAACTAAAGGTACCTTGCAAATTAAACTGTTACAATAGAAAATTTGGCCCGGTTGAAATGTTTCTCGCTGTAGGTCAGCAATTTGCCGATTTTAGGGAGGTTGCGTGGCTGAATGGTTAGCACGTGCGCTCTGTATCATAACGTCTGTCATTGAGTCAACTGGCGTTGTTTCGATTTCTTGGTTGTACGTGACAAGGAGTATGGTCGCCTGTCCAACCTCGTAGGCCGTAACCGCCGCTGCCCGGGTAAAATTTCCCTCATTGCACACTTTATGGCATATGCCCGTCTTCATTAGCCCATTTTAGGAGCAGAACAGTCGGACGTTAAACCCCATTCAATTTCATTTCATTTTCTCTATGTTGCTTATTTATTATAGTGGATAAATATTTTTCTGGTTCTAGCAATTATTTAATTTCTGCATAGAAATCTTGCTTTGGCCAGTTTTTTTATTGCAGAGTGCCATTCTTGTTTAAACAAACATGATCCTTTGTTTAAAACATGCTTAAGAAGTCGTCACGATTTCCTACTTATAACCAAACATATTGGAAATATTAGTCTGGCATTATTAAATCCTAATTTTATTGGTCTTATTTAAAATTAAACTTTCATTTAACTATGAACAACCCTTAACGTGTCTCTTTAAAACTATTAAGTACTCTAAAACAGTAGCTCAACCTTTTGACCTAAACTCATTAATTTACCATTTTGTTGTGAGCGACTTCTTATTCTTCCTATATGACATATTGCACGTGTCTGATTTCAAAGGGGGGTTGGGTGGCTGAATGGTTAGCACGCGCGCCTGTCATTGAGTTAACTAGCGTGTTTTCGAATGCCCGGTTGTACGTGACAAGGAGTAAGGTCGCCTGTCCAACCTGCCATTTTTATTTTTTTTCCCGCCATTTTCATTTCATTTTCTCATCCGTCTCATTACAGTAATACAAGTTTCAGTTATTTCCCTTTAGTTTTCAGATTATTGTTATGCCTGGGTGCAATGTTTCATACTATATTTAGACTTGTAACTTCGCGAGTTTTTGACCAATTTTAATAATTTTTTCTTCTTATCCTTTTATTTAGGATACTTGATACAATCAATGACACGTGACGATGAATATGAAAGCTTTCATATCTGCATGGGACAGTAGCAGATCTAGTTATTATTTTTTTTTTTGTGTGTTTCTCCTGCAAATCGGATTTCACAGAATTTAACCATAGGATGTTTCTGAAACTTTGACCTACCCCCCCCCCAAAAAAAAATGGGTGGTGGCTGTTGATTAAATATATTTTCGAAACGTTTTGCGAATTCGAAATCACCGAATTTTACGAACGAAAAAATTAACAATGCATAGTCGTAACTTTGTTATTGATAGACCTATTTTACTAAAAAAAATTTCCTTGAAAACCTTGACGAAAACCAATTTCACCTGCAATTTCAAATTTTCGAATTTCGAAAATTCGTCTCTGTGATTTCGTTCCGGAAGTCATGTCCAATTTGACAACTTCTTTAATAGATACACGATTTTTATGAAATTTGGAATGTAAGTAGATCTTACCGATGCGAGTTTAAAAATGACTTTTAAAATTTTCTAAATTATCTCCCCTTGGAGAAATTGAGGATCGAAATTTTCAAAAAAATCGACGAAATATAGGTCAGATCATCTTGAATTATTTTTTAGGTACTACCTACGAGACCACTGATTAGTACACAAAAAATGGAGTTTGTAGCTCAATCCGAAAGTGCCACAATCTTGAAAAGTGAAAAATCCCTAAAGCTTTTTTGCTATTTTACTTAAAGACACAAGAATTATATTTTCTGAATCCTTGAAGGATGGCCTAAAAATCGCAGGGAGCAGAATTTTGATTTAGGTCAACTGATGGTTGCCATTTTGAAGTGAATATGAAAAGTAGTAGAAATTTGAAGGGCTGAGATTTTGAAACACAATAACTCTCCTTCTGATTGAGCTAGAATGTTCAATCTTGGTGTAGACGTTCTCTAGGTCACTGTCGTGATTGAGTGCAAAGATGAGCATTATCTGCTTAGGGTAAGCAGAGATAAGCATGCTGATTTGTTGATTCTTTAGGGCACGATAACTTCGGTTATAATGAAGGGAGGGCGGTGAAACTTTTGTCAATAGAGAGTCTAATAGCTAGCCTGTTGTGTGAAATCATTGTATCATTTTTTTTAAATATCAGGGATAGCCGAAAAAAAGAGATTGAAAATCCAAAAAGTCGTATTTTTACAATTTGGAGCATGTTTAGAGGTCTTTCTCGTAAAGTCAACAAACTATTTTTTGGGGAACTTCTTCTACAAAGAGTCTTATTGGTAGTCTTTTATATGAAACCATCGATCAACAGTCCAACATATCAGGAGTAGAAGAACAAAAGGATCGAACATTGAAAACGGCACCCTTTCATTGTTAAGCGAAACATGCAGTGTGGGTGACTACAATCTACGCATTTAGTCATCGTATAGCGTTTATTCAACAGTATCGAATTCCAACAGCTTAGGGATATTTTACGTGCACTCCAATGTGTACACGGGACCTTGGTTTTTCGTCCCATCCGAAGGACTAGACAGCTGTGCTTGTCAGGCCCTCCGTTCTGCCTCACTGACAAGGGGAACCACGCCGGGAAATCGAGATGAACTTTTTCCGTGCAGAACTTTCAATTCAGGCAAAACGTTTATTGCATACGATTAAGCTGGTCAGTTGGAGCTTATTTTCAAAAGTTTTGTAATAATCGGTTGGTAATTAAAGTACCGTGCACATTAAACTGTTAAAACAGAAAATTTCGCCCAGTTGAAATGTTTCTTGCTATAAGTCAGCAATTTTCCGAATTCAGAGAGGCTGGATGGCTGAATGGTTAGCATGTGCTCGCTGTATCGTAACGTTTGTCATTGAGTCAACGGGCGTCGTTTCGATCTCCAGGTTGCACGTGACATGGTGTATGATGTCCAACCTCGTGGGTTTTCTCCGTGTTCTTCGGTTTCCTCCCAACGGCTAAAGACCAGTACGTGCAAGGGGAGTTTTTAAATAAAATTAAAAAACATATGTTAGTCCCGAAATGACCTAGTTTGTGTCGAATGGACGTTAGGCCGCATTTCTCTCTTTCTCTTTTTAAAGTTTTGTAATAATCGGTTGGTAATCAAAGGTACTGTTAAAGTGATAAAACAGAAAATTTGGCCCGGTTGTAATGTTTCTCACTTTAAAGTCAGCAATTTGTCGATTTTAAGGGGCAAACGTTTATTGCGAACGATTAAGCTGGTCAGGGGGGGCTTATTTTTAAAAGTTTTGTAATATTCGGTTGATAACTAAAGGTACCGTGCAAATTAAACTGTTAAAATAGAAAATTTGGCCCGGTTGAAATGTTTCTCGCTGTAGGTCAGCAATTTGCCGATTTTAGGGAGGTTGCGTGGCTGAATGGTTAGCACGTGCGCTCTGTATCATAACGTCTGTCATTGAGTCAACTGGCCTTGTTTCGATTTCTTGGTTGTACGTGACAGGGAGTATGGTCGCCTTACCAACCTCGTAGGTCGTAACGCCGCTGCCCGGGTAAAATTTCCGTCAGTAGGACGTTAAACCCCATTCAATTTCATTTCATTTTCTCTATGTTGCTTATTTATTATAGTGGATAAATATTTTCTGGTTCTAGCAATTATTTAATTTCTGCATAAAAATCTCTGGCCAGTTTTTTTTTTATTGCAAAGTGCCATTCTTGTATATTGCAGTCTATGACCCTTTGTTTAAAACATGCTTAAGAAGTCGTCACGATTTCCTACTTATAACCAAACATATTGGAAACCATAATTATATAACATATCTTGGAAGCCCGATTACAGCTATACAAGTTTCAGTTATTTCCCTTTAGTTTAAAGATTATTTTTTTGCCCGGGTGCAATGTTTCTCACTACATTTAAATTTGTAACTTTGTGAGTTTTTGACCGATTTTGATATTATGTCTTTATAATTTTCCAAATCTACATATTTAACGTACATATTCAAACAGTTGAGTTCAACCTGATTCAAAAAGTTTTAGTTTTGTTCAAAGTTATCTCATTTAATTTTTCGATGTTTTCTTACCATTTTCATTTCATTTTTCTGAAAGTTTTGAAATCGGAAGTCATCCCGATTACAGCAACACAAGTATCAGTTATTTCCCTTTAGTTTTCAGATTACTCAATGTTTCATACTATATTTAGACTTGTAACTTTGCGAGTTTTTGACCAATTTTGATAGTTTTTTATTCTTATCCTTTTATTTGAGATACTTGATATAATCGATGACACGTGACGATGAATATGAAAGCTTTCATATCTGCATGGGACAGTAGCAGATCTAGTTAAGCTTTCATATTACATATGAAAGCTTATTGTTTCTGTTAAAGTTATTATTAAGCTTTCATATGTATTACATATGAAAGCTTATTGTTTCTGTTAAAGTTATTATTATTATTATTTTTTTTTTTGTGTGTTTTCTGCAAATCGGATTTCTCAGAATCTATCCATAGGATCTTTCTGAAATTTTGACCTACCCCCCCAAAAATGGGGTGCGAACCTTGATTAAATATATTTTCAAAACGTTTTACGAATCCGAAATCACCGAATTTTACGAACGAAAAAAATGACAATGCATAGTCGTAACTTTGTTATTTTTTGACCGATTTTACTAATTCTTTTTTCTTTGAATACCTTGAAAAAGATCATTTTCATCTGCAGTTTCACATTTTCGAATTTCGAAAATTCGTCGCTGTGATTTCGAACCGGAAGTTTAGACCAATTTGACAACTTCTTTAATAGTTGTACGATTTTCATGAAATTTAGTATATAAGTAGATCTTACCGATGTGACTTCAAAAATATAATTAGAAATTTTCTAAATTATCTCCCCTTGACGAAATTAAGGATCAAAATTTTCAAAAAAATCATCGAAATATAGGTCAGAATGACCTGATTTTTTTTTTGGATACTAGACAAGTAATTACTGATTTGTACACAAAATATGGAGTTTGTCGATCGAACCGGAAGTGCCACCATCTTTAAAAGTGAAAAATCAATAAGGCTTTTTTGCTATTTTACTTACAGACTCAGGAGTTATATTTTCTGAATCCTTATAGGAAGGCCTAAAAAATGTCGCGAATAGAATTTTGATTTAGGTCAACCGTTAGTCACCATTTTGAATTGAAAATGAAAAATAGAAGCAATTTGAAGGGCCGAGACTTTGGAGCACAATAACTCTCATTCTAATTAAGCTAGAATGTTCAAACTTGTTGTAGACGTTCACTAGGTCAATGTTATGATGGAGTTCAAAGATGAGCATTTTCTGTTTAGGGTAAGCAGAGATAAGCATGTTGATTTGTTGATTTTTTAGGGCACGATAACTTCGGTTATAATGAAGGGAGGACGGTGAAACTTTTGTCAATAGAGAGTCTAATAGCTAGCCTGTTGTATGAAATCATTGTATCATTTTTTTTAAATATCAGGGATAGCCGAAAAAAAAGAGATTGAAAATCCAAAAAGTCGTATTTTTACAATTTGGAGCATGTTTAGAGGTCTTTCTCGTAAAGTCAACATAATATTTTTTGGGAACTTCTTCTACAAAGAGTCTTATCGATAGTCTTTTATATGAAACCATCGATCAACAGTCCAAAATATCAGGAGTAGAAGAACAAAAGGATCGAAAATTGAAAACGGCAACTTTTACTGTTCAGCGAAACATGCAGCGTGGGTGACTACAATCTGCACATTTAGTCATCGTATAGAGCTTGTTCAACAGTATCGAATTCCAACTGCTAAGGAATCTTTTACGTGCACTCCAATGTGTACACGGTACCTTGGTTTTTCGTCCCATTCGAACGACAAGACAGTTGTCCTTGTCAGGCCCTTCGTTCTGTCTCACTAGCCAGCCTGCGCCTTACCAACTTAGGTGGTGATATTTTATACCGAATATCTAATATTAATAAGAATTGAACCGGTTAGAACTGTCGTTCGGCTAAGTTAAATCAACGAATAGTAGAGATGAAGACGTGTTTTGTTGCAAAGCTATTGTATATTTGAAAGGAGAAAGATGGATATCCACAGATCACTTCCTGCCATGCCATGTTCACCGTCACGTGTCACCGATAATATTAAGCGTCTTTTAAAAAAGAACAAATAAATATGATTATTTCTATACCACTTTGAATGGCACGCACAAAACACAATTACACGGTCTGTAATACAAGAAAAATTACATAATGTCAGTTCCGAATGGCAATGCACGGAAATGACAAATAACGGCGTGGAACTGTATATCAAGTGAAATCGCTGCTAGACGCCTAGATCGACTGAGTTAACTTCACAGAAAAGGATCAAGGGTTACCCCAGTCTCCGCCCTAGATCTTTTAGGCTACCGTGAAGCTTTGATCTGGAATTTGAATTTTTTTCTCCTTTTGTCATAAACCGCGGGGCACTCTGGGCCGGGCCTGGCCCCTCCGGCCCATGCCTAAGCTTGGCCCTGTTTTAGATTATACTTCAAAAGTGTCCTAAAATTAGAGGAAAAAGTGGATTCTCCAAAATAAAAGCTACACATGTATATATGTTTCATTTAAACAGTTTGTGGTGTATATAATTATATACAATAAGATACTTTGCACTTTAGGTTTATATGTAAAACTTTGCAAATGCTTGGCCCATACCTCAATCTTTTTTGTGGTGAATGTAATGTATATGTAAATCTATACATTAATTGATGAGACTGCCCCACAAAAGAGAACGGCAGTATCTGCAAAATATAATAGTCATTTTGAGAAAATCGACTTTAATGTTTGTCACTTTCCTGTACTCATAGTTTTGTATAAAATAATGTGATTTCTTCAACGTAAGGAAATATTTTGGTTCTCTTTCGATATATCTTGTCGATTTTCGTATATTTCTTTGAGGGACTAAGATAATGCAGATACTGCTCATTTTATGGCTCGGGACCTTTTGCTGTGCCCATTGTAAAACCAAGGTACAGAGCAGCATCTACACATGCTCTCTAATTGTTTCTGTTATAAACAGACAGTTTACAAACTGCATATTTATGCATAAACATTGTTCTGGGCATTTCTCCATTCAGTAGAGTCCAAATCCTTGACATTATATACAGTTTTTTACCTTAGTTATTCCAGGTCACTTTACATTTTCTGCCAGCACCTTATCTTAAGGTACATACATGTCCCAAGGAGAACGGTAGTATCTACACTTACTGCTTTTCTCCTTAGTTATATAAGAGAAATTTGCATTTACTGCCAAAATTTCGCTCTGGGTTGTAATAAATGTATCAAGGAGAACGACAGTATCTACACTTACTGCTTTCATCCTTAGTTATACCAGGGCAATTTATATTTACTGCCCAAATCGACACTATAAATCTCTTTACCTAATTGAAATATAGCAATGGAATTTTTACATGTGATAGAGCTGATACTGCCGATCACAATGATAGCAAAAACGTATTTTGGCCAAAAGTGTAGATACTGCCTTCTTCCTTTGCGCGGCGGAATAGGGTTAATCCTGAGGTGTACTGCTATTGTTATAATAAATAAAATGAGGTTTTAGGTCCCACTTTTCTGTTCCAGTTTGGCTAATGATGTTCAAGTGTATATTTTGTAATCAAGGCATAATGAATAAAAAAACATTGTCAATATAAAAGACCCCCCACCAGCACAATCCCATGTACTACAAAAGCTTACAATTTTGTCACAAGTATATCACTAGTAGTATTTTCATTTTCTCTTTGGGGCATCTAATACCACTTCTCATTGACGTGTTAACACAGCTACTAGTTTTTGTATGTTGTGTAATCTTTATTCAGTATAAATCAGCTTATACACATAAAAAAAAATATTTGGATTGATGAAATTATTTTTTGACAGTTATTCTTACAGATATCATAATAGGAGGGTCTAGAACACAAGTGATCTAACTACTCACAGCTTTAGAAAGTTGTTTGAGCGCTGTGCTCTAGACCATCCAATCCCAACTTTAATATACATAATAATGTGTATTTTAATTTAAAATAAAACAATAATGATTTCTGTACAATAATAGTAACAATACAACATTTCAATTCACAATAATTTCTTTTGTTCCTGTACCCAGTTGATCAACAACCTGATTATATTTGCAATTTATTCCACGCGATGTCTTAAAAGTGGCTTATCTAAGAGATTATACCATGTAGTCTTATCTTAACAGAATATAGTACCATGACACACAATAGCAAATTGTAATCATTTCCATTATTTGTTTCAATAATTTGACACTGTGTTATTTATGTATATATACACAACATATGGCAAGAGTGGATTAAGTTATTTTAGATTGATAGAAATATCTGGTAGAAATAAGTATTGTATATTGGTTTATAGAAAAATAATTCGTACAGATAATGTAACTTCTAGCAACACACCAGAGCATGTACCATAATACAACTGACTTTCTATATTTTAATACAATTAATTTACATTGAGTATAAATAATATAGTATTAAACAGATTAGTTATTGTATACAACATTAAATTAATTTCATAGCAACATTTTACACTGTTGTTATGGTATTTTTTGTTTTGTCTTTATTAGCCCAGTGAGTGCAAAACAATAGATTGTTAAATCCCATTTCATTTTATTAATAATAGTATTCATCTAGAATACAAATATGACTATTTATATTGGTATGACACTTCAAAGATATAACAATAACATTAGCAAAAGTATGTATAAATCATCAAGTTCTCTATAGTATCTTATCCTTCATAAATAGTCAAACTATTCATTATCATTATCTTTTCTCCTTTTACACATTTATTTGGTGACAAAGCAACATTACACATTTCTATTTTTTTATTTATCATAGGATTGTACACTGCACATCATTATATAACACACGATTAACACACGATTGTAAAAGTTATCTCCCTTACAACAATATTTATAGTTCGTATGCAAAACTGCATTAATGGCTGAATGTGTAGAAATGTACAAACTATACACAGAAATATTCTAAATCAATAACGACGTGGATCAATAAATCTTTAAAAATCTTAGTATGTTTATAAAAAACATTAATGTTTTGAAATAGTTTTAAAATACATGTAGAATACAAATAATACATGAATAATTATAACATCATGTATCAAACCAAACCATATCTATTCAATTTCAATAAATATGAGGGCTTGCTTTAAAGTTCTAAGAATATATGTGAAAAGTCAATTGTTTCCATTTATTTTTTTACAGTCCCCTTCCAGATGTACACACTTATGTAAACAATATTGCAAGGCCTGGATGCTGGTCACAAACAAATTATCTTCGGTCACTCAAAAAAATGCATTCACATCTGACATGACGTCATTATAAGTAGGAAAATCATGACCTGATAATTCCAAATTGGGTGAGCAGAATGGACTGTCCGATAAGTTTGAATTCACAACCATAGATCATTGAAATGGAGCATTGCTTTGAAGGAACAGGATGCCTTTATAGTATCTTCCATTCATAGTCAGGTTGTCATCAGCAGAATACCCTTGAAATCATACACAAGAGAACCCATCACCTTTCCAGCAGACGGAGCAGACCTGGTTTCTTTGAAGGGCTTGTGACACTGGATGTTCCATTTGACTGAATTTAGGATTCTCGTTGACACTGATGAATCCAGGTCTCCTCCATGGTTAAAAATCTGGCTAATAAATTATCAGGATATGTTCAAAACAGCACAGATTGTCACTGGATGTCAGGAATCTGACAAATTTGTGATCCACAGTCAAGATCTTTGGTACCATCATGCAGAAATATTTTTCATTCATATTCATTGGCGATAATGTGCTTAACCCTCTCATGAGAAATGCCCATAACACTGACAAAATGTTGTGTTGCTAATCTACATAGGTTATAGTCAAAATCCACCACACTTAAATTCTGCAGAATCTCCTTTAATGTGGAAGGTGTGTCTTTCCCTAAATTTGCGAAAATGTTAGTCCTTTCAGTTGCAGGTCCTTGATGACTGTCCTGTAGCCAGATTTGTCCCATTTGTGGAGATTTCAATGGGTAAGTTCACAAGATGGTCTGGTGCAAAGGCAATAATTAAACTACATTTGCAGTTCTTATCTCTATGATTCATTTAATGATTTTACTTGTTGGTAGTAAAATAGTGTTTAAATCCAACTGAACTATCCTTAAAACTTTCCAGCCAGCCATTGTATTTTAGTATATTGACACAATAACAAAGTTGAACAGAGAAAAAATATTATAACATCATAAATCTATAAAATGATAGGTATTCATATTTCAATCAACAAAATCAAATGTATTGATACAAATATATATCTATGTATACAAATATATCTGTACAAATGTATAAATACTTCCACAATTCAAAACAAAGCTATTCAATTATTACCAATATTACCAATAAGTTTAGTAATTTGAAATTTTAATTGACAAGTTATATTTTTTGTTTTTGTCGCAAGTTACCAACACCGTAAAAAGCAACCATAGTAATTTAAGATGTGTGGATATCTGTACATTTGATAAATATAATTTGCATCCACTCCAACACCCCCACCCCCAATAAGAAATCATTAGGATATATCACTATGAAAATACTGTTTCATAATGTTTAGATATTTACACAGATGCTAAATACAACATGTTGGTAAATATTCAGTGGTTAGATAGTATTTTAAACCTTTTGCACTAGGTAAATGTAAATATTGACTACACTGGTAAAAATCAATTTTACACTGCATTTTGTAGTTTAAATTTCAATATTATTAAAGCATGTATTAAGACAAACCTACTTATTTGAAAAACTATTACGGTGTATCCACACAACAAAAAATTATTACAAATTATAGTACATATGCAAATGTATATATGAATACTAGCAGAAATTATTAAATAATTTTGTCAATTTGCAAATGTAATTGACTGTTTATAATTTCATTATTAAAAATTATCAACAACGTGAATCCTGCTAGATTCTCATTTTCCCTTAAAAAAAAAAGCAACCATACTAACTTAAGATTTGTGGATATCTGTACATTTCATAGCATTAATTTGTATCTACTCCATCACCCCACCCACATCCAATCAAACATTTGGATGCATCACTATTTTTGTCAAAAGTGACAAACAATGTGAAAAGCAAACAAACTAATTCCAGGTGTGGATATTTGCACATTTGCTAAATATAATTTGCATCCACTCACAACACCCCAACCCCATCCACTTCCAATAAAAAATCATTGGGGAAACAGGTTTGGATATTTGTACATTTGATAAAAAAATTGCATCCAATACCAACAGTCCAACCCCACCACCCCAACCAATAACAAAACATTAGGGAAAGGGGTTTCACATAAGCTAAGCATGTGTTCCCCCAATCCAATTCAGACATCCTGAATAAAAATATTGTTAATATAAAAAAATCATTAGGATATATCAAAATGAAAAATTGTATGTTAAAATATTACACTGATGAAAATCTCAATACAGCATGAAGAAAAAAGTAGATAGTATCTTATTCATTGAGAACTTGATAAATATTTTGAATGTGTTGTGTAGATAGCATCTTAATCTTTTGCATCTGGTAAATATTATTATTGACTTGCGCAGGTTCACTGAAAAAAAAATAAGAGAAAAGTGATTTTTTTTTTAACATTTCTTTAATTTTGTCTTTATCAATTTCATCTATCAATTTCATTTATCTAATCTTGTCTTCATCGCTTTCATTTATCTTTATCATATCTTCATCAATTTTATTATTCAACTTATTCCAATGGCAATTGCATTATGATAACTGAAATATGTCTGCAATATTTTTAGCTTCAAAGTACTAACATTAAAATTCTTCACAAAAATAAGATCTAAAATCGTATTACCATCAGTTGTAATTTCTGTGACACACTGCTTATAAAAATTCCTCTCCATACATTGTTGTATTCCAGCTTTACCTTTTAAAATGTCTTCATTAAAATCACCCATTATCATAACACTACCTCCAAAATCATCAAGTTCATCTAATAATTTCTGTAAATATGTAACAAATAAATCAATCTTATAACATGGTGGCCTGTATATGACAACTATAGTTAAATTTATGTCTGGTAAACCAAATGCAACATGCTCAATATTAAATACACCTAAATTATATAAATGACATATTCTATTTTTTCTGTAATATAAGCCAACCCCACCATGAAGTGTGTTTCTTAATTCTGTAAAAATCTGAGAATTATCATAAGATGCCTGTCTTGATTTACTGTGTAAACTAAAATCATTAAGTTCAAAATTTCTGCCTTCAACCTCATTTAGCCAGGTTTCAGTTAAACATATATAATCAGACTCAGTAAATCTATAGTCATTTTTTAAATCTTCAAAGTGAGAGTTTAAACCTTGTATATTATGGAGAATTAGCATAGTTTTTGAACGTTCTTCAGTACTTGGTTCAATGTAGAGGGGCATTTCATTCAATGAATCGGTTATAGTCTTATCACAATATATAAGCTTCTCATTAAAATCTTTAACGACAAGTCCATTCAAAGATGTAACTCGAGACAACGCCACATAACTTTGGCCTGGTGCAAAAACTTTTTTTAATGAAACAACAGCATTTGAAAGAGAGAGGCCTTGAGTTTTATGAATCGAACAGCCATATGCCAGTTTCAATGGAAATTGACGTCTTATGTCATTGCGGTAATTTATTTTCTCCTCTTGTCTGCCAATTGGAATACAATTAATTTGTACATTCTCTGGCAAAACTGTGTCTTTTCGAATTTTGGCTCCAACTCTTTTATTATCAAATTCTACATAAATTAGTTTTACATTTTCATCATTATCAAAAGCAATATGACGAATATAACCAAATACACCATTACATAATCCATCTGATACATCCAGGTTTTTCGTTAGTAAAACTCTTGCACCTTCAGCAATATTTATTACATTACTTAAACAGGTATCTACATCTTTTGAAGTTATTGTATTTATCTTAGTCATTTTACCTGTTCTTTCATCCTTTGAGAAGTCATTTGCATCAATACGAATTAGTCTGTCACATAGTTTCCTCAGCATCTTAGTGTTATGTTCATCGACCAAAGCATTAGTAGCAAATATATGTAGAACATTTTCATCATAGTCTTCGAGCTCTCGGGTTTTAAACAAACTAACATCTTTTGGACTAAGAGATTCGCCCTTCTGCCTTGTTCTTATTCTATTCAAAGCTTGTGCAAAAGTCAAATCATCTTTTTGTCTCATTATGTCTTGTAATTCAACAATTTTAAAATTATTCTGCCACAAATTGGTAAGGTCATCAGTATTCCTATACAGTGGTTTTGCTTTTACAGGTGGTAATTGATAGAAATCTCCTACAGCTATTATACAAACATTTCCAAAAGGTGTAAAGTCAGCACACTGTTTTATTTGTCGAAGCCTTCCATGGATATAACATAATAACTTTGGGCTCACCATAGAAATCTCATCTATAATAAGTATTTGTAAATGACCTAAATCTGCTCTTAAACTATTTATCTTGTCTAAACCTAGTCCAACATAGGGTAACTTTATATCAGTTCGGATCTTCAAAGAATTATGAATTGTACTGCATCCTAGATTCATAGCAGATACGCCGGTCGGTGACATCATGAGAACTGTCTGTTCATCTGGATTATCTGTTATTTGAGATAATAATCTATTAGCTTCATAGTATATACTCTTAATAACATAGCTTTTTCCAGTCCCAGCTCCTCCAGACAAAAATAACATAAATTGTTCTGGATTTTTCCTATGTATCTTGTTCAAACAAAATTCTCTTACTTTATAAAATACATCCATTTGTAATTTGTTCAGTGATCTTAACATAGGTATAGCTTCTGTTCTACTTACAATAGTATTGTATGCTTCCTTTTTGACATTTTTGTTTTTTTGGAGCCCTATCAAATCTGGTATTTCAATTTCCTCAACGTCATCGTGTATATTCTCATCTGGTATGTCAAGACATTCAAGATTACCAACTTGATTTTCTATATCCAATGATGACCAAGCATCTTTTAAGTTTGTTCCACATTTTTCTATTATGTCAGTCGCAGCATCAATATTTACTTTATCTTTTTCAAATAAGCTACGATTACTATCAACAATACCTTTGACATCGTCAGTTTTTTTACATATTTTAACTGAGCCAGATTTATAAAATGCTTCATATGTCTCAAATCCTATTGGTTTTAACTGTTTATCTATACGATGTGGTAAAAATAGTTGTAAAGTACTTAGGTAATATTTTTCTGGCTCTTTGGTTGATGAGAATCTAGCATATCGGATTACAGCTGGTTTAGATCTTGTACGTTTAATGATATAACCTAAATCTTTCTGAAGTTTATATGCTGGATTTTTTTCAGAATTTTCATTAATTCTTTCAGACTTGGACATAACTCGATATTCAGAACAAAATGTAGCCAAACACATATTATTGAATTGTTCTGTCTTAGGTCGTGCTTTATATCTATCTGTAATACTGGTCATAAACATATCCTCATCACTCAAAACTTTTTCTTTTGATTTCTTCTGTAAAAGTTTTAAAGGCAATGTAAGTCTGACATTATTTTCACCAGTTGGAATAAACTGAACCTTTCGAGATGATTCTCGTAATCTTAAATTACATACTCTATAAGCACTTTCTTGTGCAGAAACTTCTCTACAATGTAGATATGTACTTGATATTTTTTTTAAACTTTCTTTTGCCGTCAAATTTCCGCCTTTAGCCTCTTCTTGTGCATCTGATAAAACTAAACCCATTTCACGTTCTGATTTCGATATATATGAAACTATATAAACTATACAAGAATAGGCATCAAATACATACTGTATATCCATGTTTGCATCCCAAGCTCTCAACAAATTTGGATTATAAGGATTTATCCATACATCTTTTGGATTTCGTTTTAATATAACATTATTTTTCTTTGATAGCACTTCACAAGCTTTCTGAAATAATTCCTGTGTCATACCAAGATCATTATATAATTCATCAATAGATGTATAATTTTTCTCTTCATCTGATAATGCTTTCCATAATGCTTCAAGAAGGCTTTTTGCAGTGTTCTGGGTAATCTTATCATTGTTACATGTATTGTCTCCATTTTCATTTTCATCTTGCTCTGGAATGTTTGTATCATAATTATCTATTGAACGACATATGAAACTTTGTTTTGATGGAGGCCTAGGAAAATTAAATCTGCAAACCGTTTTGTTTTTCTTACAACTCTTTGTATGTTTATAACTATGTCTCTGCACACTATTAACAATCTCATGTAACTCTGGGTCATGATCTTTATCAGGTAATTCAGATGATATATATTTATCTATAAAATCAACCACATCTTCATCCTTATCTTCATCAATTTTGGGTGAATTCTCAATCCAAAATAAACAATGTGCATGAGGCGTTCCACGTGCTTGAAATTCTAATCTATAAAAATAATCAATTACTTTACCAATTGGCTCGGCATCTGACATAATAACATTCTTTAGAAAATAGTGAAATCTATGGTCAAACATTCTAGCAGTAGTAATAGGATTACTTCTAAGTATTTCACATTTTTCAGCCCAATCTAAGTCACAAGCCTTTCTATTATCACCTTGCTGTTTCAAAATACATTCTATTACATAACCGCCACGCGTTTCGCTATACGAAAAAGTAGAAAAGAAAGACGGAATTCCCAATTGCCTTAACATTGCAAATAATCCTTTCTGTGTACTCTGCCAATAAGGAGGTGTACCTCTAATAGGAGTCATAAATTTATAGCCTTCATCATTTCTGAAAATATTTTTTAATGGCTCTTTTGTTGTCAACATGTCTGATGTTATATTATTTAAGTTATTTAAACCAGATTTTCCTTTTCGCAAGGCAATAGACATATTTGATATAATCTGACTTAATTCAGAAATATACTGAGAGTAAAATATGTAGTCTGTGTTTTGTGCAAATCTATTGTCAGCATTCATCAATCGACAATGTAAATATCGTGACAAGGTGATTCTCTCTTCATGGTTATCATGGTATGTAGCAGAGCCATTAGGAAATAGTGTTGGAAAACATTTGGCTTCATTAGTTTCATCAGTCAATATTCTAATAGGGCTATTACCTTCAGCGGGAGAAATAGAAAATATACTATCAAAATGGTTATCTAATGTTTCACTTACAATGTCAAGAGGTTGTAAACATGTAGCTAATTCTGGACCATTTAATTTCTCTTCTTCAGCATCAATGTCGGGTAAATCATCTTTTTCATCCATGTTAGACAAGTTGTCGTCTTTTTCATCTATGTCAGGTAACTCATCTATTTCATAATCTGAATGGTTTGAAGCCAACTCTTTTAAAACAGAGTTATCTCCCTCTAACACCTCATCTATGTTTGAAATATCAACCCAATCGTCATTAAATTCTATATCTGAATAATATTTATTATTATGTTTAAGATAATGTAAAGCATCTTTCATTTTTTTCTTACTTATGTATTGATATTGATAATAGCCTTTTTGGGTTTTACGTCTTTTAAGTTTTATCCTGAGAAGTTGAGTATCATTTTCAATTCTTGGCAACATACTTGTTGTTTTAGTTATATTAGATGGTACACAAACTGTAGCTCCAGAAACCTTATGTTGTTTGAATTTTGATAAATTAACCATTTTCATGAAAGGAATATGTAGTGATACCAAATGAGTTTCTAATGAATTCAGTGCTTTTAGCTCATCAACTATTGGACCAGGATCTAAATTATTAGTCATCGATTCTTGTGGCTTTTTTCCTGATTTGATTTTTCTGTCACATGTAAAACATATCCATAAAGATTTCCAATTTTCAGGATGAGCACATCCATTTTGGCATGTGTTTGAACAGTCGTATAAGTATTTTTTAGATATACATTCACTTGCTATCTGTTTAACTTTGGCAGATTTATAAAGTTTTTCATTACAACAAGTTACTTGATTATTAAATAACAATCTGTGACACACACAGCAGATATATTCTGGGCCATTTTTTTTTTCTTTTTTGAAATCATTGATAACAATATCTATTTTACTCATTTCTATTCTTTTTATTTCTTTCCTTTCTTTGTTTTGTTTTTTAATAACATCTCTATGGTTTTTATCGGTTCTATACTTAATTTGACTTCTGGACTTTACATCAGACTGAAATTGTTTATTTGTCTTATATTTGTATTTACTTTGATCTTTTAGGCTTGTCTTAAATTCTTCATTTGTTTCATATTTGTATTTACTTTGATCTTTTAGACTTGTCTTAAATTCTTCATTTGTTTCATATTTGTATTTACTTTGATTTTTAACATAGTCCTTGAATTCTTCATTTGTTTCATATTTCTGACTACTAACAGATTTAAGGTGGTCTCGATACATACTATTAGATTTATATTTCATAATTTCATATTTCTTCAATTTCTCTCTGTAATCATTATTTAACCTATACCTTTCTTTGTTCTTCTTGATTAAATTATCTTTGAATATTTGACAGAATCTGTATTTATGTTTCAATTTATCACCAATATTAGCATATTCATTCTTTAATCTATAGTTCATATTCCTTCTTGACTTAAGAATTTGCTTAAATCTATAATCTTTATTATATTTGTATTTAAATCGTCTGTTATTCTCTCTATACATTGCACCTTTGTCTGATCTGACAGCATCTTCATTTCTTATAAATGTCCAATATCTATCATATTCAGATTTCTGTTTGTCCATTATTTTGTCAGTATCAAGTTGTGTTATATATGTGTATTTCTTTCTAGAAGTCCAATTGTTTCCCCTTCGCTTACGTTTTCTACGGTCTTTAAATTCTGTTTCATCTGGTTTTAAAGGGATGTCATTATCACAATCAATATCTTTATTAAAAACTTTACCTTGCGACTGCACATCATTATCGCTATTTGTATTACACGATTCAACATTCAACACTACTTCATAGTGAACCTGATTGGCGTGGTTAATATAAATCCCCTCATTACTACTTGATTCATCATGCAATATCTGTAATTTAGAAAATTTCAACCATCTTTTATTACTATAAGTATATATATCTACTTGTAACAAATCAGCACAAACATATATTTCAAGTTCTGTAGCCCATGACCCTAAATTTCTCATTCTTGATCTTTTTAAATAGTCATCAACAGACAAAAAGCCAGCTCTAAGATATGGTGTAAAAATAACTGCATTGTTTTTTAAATGATTAACTATAGCTAACCTGACAATTCTATGATTCTCTTCTGTACCAGATATAGCATATGATACTGATCTAAAATAACAATTACCATCTCCACTAATACTTTTAATTTGTGATGGTTGATTGATTGGACATCTATTTACATTACTATAATTACTGTCAAGTCTATTTACAATATTAAGTTGTGTACATATTCTGATTTGCTCATCCAAACCCAATGTATGAAAGAAAAAATTGCTTGTTTCAACATGAGATAAAAATACATCACCACCTATTTCATTTAAGACTTTATCACTGGAAATTTCACTACTATTTTCATTAATTGATAATTCATCATGTTCATGTATGGCATCTTTAATGACATTTATACCTGTTACTTCAAACTGTGTATTCACACCGATTTCCATTGATTCAGCTAAATTACAGCAGTGTGTATAAACATCTATAATACCTTTATATTCAATCAGCACTGATGTTCCATCTGCAGTTAATAGACCCACTGAACTTCTGGAATGGCTATCAAATATATAATACATTTCATTTCTTTTCATGATTACAAAAGTATTACCACCAAAAGTTATAAAGCATGACTCATATTGTAAAAGACATGTCTGCAAAGCTTCATACAATGTCATAGATACTTCATTATATTCAAAAGTACTGTCTCCATTTCGCATCAGTCCTACTACAGAATCCAGCTGAATATCTATATTAAACAGTTTTTCAAAAACAATAAGGCTTCTTGGCAATTCAGATATCAAAATATACCTATTATGCATTGATGAAGAAGATTGCAAAAAACTATACAATTCATTACCAGCTATTAAAATCTTATCCAAGTCGTTTGTATTCCAGATATGAACAGGTTTAATACAAGAAAATAAAACAGCAACTAAAGAATTTCCAGTACATTGTGTGCCACTAAATACACCAAATCTTACATCTGCCTGATGAAAACTACCATAAACATATTTATAATTTACCTTGGACTTACATATTTCCTTCCTACATGAAGTTTCATTACCTGTATCTGATTTCATAATAGTCTGTAAATATTTTTGTGCTGTATTCTCACCATTGGTACTTGATGTTTCTTTTGCTGTCATATCACTCTCAACTTTATTATTTTTTGCAAAGTGCTTCAAATTCAAAATGGCATTCAACTTGGACTTTTTCTTTCGAGGCATAATTCAGATTTCACAGTGAAAATTGGAGTTATTTCCCTTTAGTTATACTTTAATAAAAAGGGATTCTACTTCCTTCTGAATAATAAAAAAAAAAGATATTTCTTTTCTATTTGTTTCTTTTCTATTTGTTTCTTATATTTTTCTTGATATTTGCTTCAATAGTTTTCTTCGAAAAATGACTTTCCTAAGACAATAGAACGTCACAATCCTATTGAATAGCAGATTTGTGTATAAGACAGTGGTGCCAAGCACTGAATGTTTCTTAGTTAAATAGCAGATTCGTATATAAGACAGTGGTGCCAAGCACTGAATGTTTCTTAGTTAAATAGCAGATTGCTTCAATGTATACCAGTTTGCAAAGCTGATAAACAAGCTGAGTTAATTGGCTGTTAAAATCAAAGTAGAACAGTTAGCCAACCTGTTATACTGTCCGTCAAATTACTAACACTAACTAATGAACCAAAGTTTAACCAGACTGAAGCCTCATATCTGAAAATATACAAAAATAAACATTATGAATATTGGTTGACCATTTTAAGTCTGTGTGCGTATTACAATTGAGTGAAAATCTAATCTCTAAAAAAATATTCTCCCAAACTTGTCAAATCCTTACAATGTTTACAATAAGATGAATACAAATTTCAATATTCACCATACACTGCAGTCTGTAGACAATATGTGCTTTTTTATAGGAATGAGATTGAGATTACTTACAGTTCAGAAAGAAATATTAATTGTATTTAAAGTTTAGCAATTTATAAATTTTAGCAACCGGTATATAAAATGTTAAGAAGCTGATGATAAGACTGCTGTCACATGGCTCAAACCCAAAGTAGTGGATTCCTAAATTACATATTTATACGTTTTACAGCATCTAGAAATCAAATTATTAATCACTCCACATATCCTAAGCAGGAAAACTCTATTAATGAATTTAATCACGGTTTGATAATTCTGAGTACAATTACAATCAGAGACATTGTCTTCCAATGTATGAAAAATAGGTTGCCAGGCTTTGAAACATACGCCCACCAGCAGCTAAATCATCCAAGCAGTCAACATGAGTTGTCGCATATTAAATAATTATCAAAAAATCATTAGAATTTTGGGGGTTCTTATAAAGTTCTGCCCCATGCTAACGTTTAGTATACAAAACAATTAATATATTGGATTTAGCTGTTCAATTATCAAAATTCATTGAAAATCAAGCTCAACCATCATTAATGTGTAACGGGGATTTAGTCAAACGCTTTTTAATTAGACAAGAGTATATTGCTTAAGGCTGTGATAATACAAACTCAATTATGTTTCACTCAAAGGTCACGAGAGGTTCCACTCAGCTTATCGCTTCAGGTGAGAATTTTACTTTTTCGACTATATAATGAGAATGAGATATTGGATTTCGTTAAAACTTTCAGGAACATTTTATGTTGGCATTTCAGATATAATAATAATAAAATATAAGTAGAAAAGTAGGATGTTCAATGCATTTCATTTAGAAAATGAAACATCCTGCTAAAAATTATAGTAAAAATAAAATATTTTGAAGACTAGGTGTTTGTTGGTTATTTAGAATTATTTTGTTAGTAGTCTTGAAAAAAGGATAAAAGAAATACTGGGTAAATAGGAATATTTGAATTATATAGAATTACACATGTGTATTGTAACTAATAACGAATGTTCTGTTTTAATACAGAAAACTTGTTGGCTTTTCATCATTTGTGTTCTGAACCGATCTACCTCTGTATGCTGCCTGATTTAAATACATATCTATTTTTAAAGTTAAATTTCTAAAGGATAAGCGATATTTTTATGTTTTTCATACCTTGGAAGACAATGTCTCTGGTTTAAAAGAGAGAGAAATGGGTTTTAGTCCACTCAACACAAACTATGTCATTTCAGGACTAACATGATTTAATTTCATTGCAATAATTTGCTTGCGCATAGGGGTCTTTACCAATGGGAGGAAACCGGAGTACCCAGAGAAAACCCAAGAGGTTAGAGAGGCAACCCTACTCCTAGTTCAGCCCTGAACGTCGATCTCATTACACTCGCCCTGAACGTTCAGAAACTGTCCCATTCAATCAAGGTCGAAGGAAAATTTTCGCCCCAGTAAATTTTACTGGGCAACTTTTCACTGCTAAACGATGGGGTGTCAATCCGTGTGGACGCATGTAAAACGTAAACGAACATCTTAGTGAGAAAATAAGACCTTGCTTACTTCGCTAGAGTCAGTATGAGCGAAACAACATGCTGTTAAAAATACGTCCCCTCCTATCAAGTTACAATTTCGCAGCCATGACACTCTTACTGTAGGTTAACGTCCGCTTCAGGAATGTCAGTCATACAACACGAAACTAAATGTACAGGCTTTACATTGTACAGGCTTTCACTCGGATTGACACCCCGTCGTTAAGCAGTGAAAAGTTGTCCAGTAAAATTGACTGTTCTCCAACTTTTTTCGACATTGATTCAATGGGACAGTCCCTGGACTACCCTACTCCTTGCCACCATGCAGTAAGAAAAATCGGAGGACTGCCCAGACAGAAACACTACAGCTTACTGTCAAATGACAAGGATGCATAACAATCATACAATGTATACATGTCATATAAAAAAACACAGGATACCAACTAATTGCATAAGCTTGTTAAATGCAAGATGACCATTGTAGATGGTGATATGAAATTAAGTTTGTTTACAGTGTTGTGAATGTTATATTTATCAATATTACTCTTTGGTGTCCAAAATTGAAAAATTGTTTATAATTTTAATCTTATCAATTATTGGTCTCTCTATCATTTAAAATAGAATAAATTTTTCTAAGATTATAATATAACCTACTTTTCCCCCTGGACACCTAAATTTCGTTCTATTTTCCTATCGCTGATGCTTAAAGGAGCTAAATAGCTAACATTGCTCTACTTTCAAATCAGTTATGTTCCGCAAAATAAGTCAACAAGATTAGTGAAATGATACATATTGACATAGATAAAAAAAAATCATCTGTCAACTCTCCTAAATGTTTTTAGCTACGTTCTCGTGGCTAATACTAACACGTGTTTTCAATTTCAAATCAACAAATTATCTTAGTCCAGCTATATTTTGATTGCATATCATTTTAAACACACATTTTTTACATCGGGAATCATTGGAACGTGCTGTACATAATATATACGGTGCACCATACACTTGGATTCTTTCTTCTTCGCCATAAAAAAAACACTATTTTGCTGAAAAAAAAATAATAGCTGCCATACTTACATAACATGAGATAGCGGAAGGGTCTATTCTTTTGGAATGTAACGTCTCTCCGGTTATAGTCAGTGTCAGTACTCTTTTTTTTTATCTCACACAATCATACCCTTTGATTGAGATCAGTCGAGTGTGAAATTCCTTCACACATCTTCAAGACGACAGGTGCTGATCAAAAACAATGACGCACTAGCGTATTCGAATAAAGCAATTTTAAAAATATACATATAATGCGAAATAACTCAACGTTTATGATCCTGTGAACAGCTAAATGTGACTTGATGATCGCGATTTACTTTCCATCAATGACGTATATATATACGTCATTGCTTTCCATCATTGCGGTCAGCCGTCGACATTCCTCGCGAGGTGGCGTAGGGGCATAGATTTATGGGTTATGAACTATGAACATAACGGCCATAAACCATAACGGCCTAAACATTTGGTCATAATGGCCAAAATATTTAGTCAAAACGGCCCCCAACTATTTTTTACATGCAGGAAATGATATTTCTTCACAATACTAGGGCCGTTTTGACCAAACTGTTTTCTACCGTTATGGCTACTTCCCGAAACCTCACCTGTTAAAAAATGCATGATGGGTTCTGTCAAACTGATCCCGCGGTGAATATTCGCTTGGCCGCTACAATCAATGACGTCTATATTAACTACAATCACTGATAAGCATCACATCAACGAGGCTTAATAAGTACGGCATATTAACTTTTTTACTCCGACAAATTAAATTCTCAAACATTTTTTTGAGGTAAAAGAAAAATAAATAAAGACGTTTGAAGTATTTGAAGTTAAAAAATATTTCCTATTTAGTGTAAATGGGTATTAAAATGAGTAAAATGCATCCTTTTGCCCGAAGCAGTTAGGTGTTAAGTAAACATTGCACGAGCAGTTGAGCCAATGACTGGCGCGGTGAGCAGTCAACGCACGTGCTGTGGACACTAATCTGTTACAGAGTTAATTCGTAAGTAATTCTCTGTGAAACAGATTGGGGATCTGTAGCCCGACTAATGATCAGACATTACCGGAATTCATTTACAATCATCGAAATTATCCTATTAACACCATACATGTAAAATATTAAACATGCCATATTTATTTTATTTTATAAAATTCAAAGTTTGTTTCGACTCCATTCTATATTGTGTTTGTAATTAAATGCCATACAAATACGGTTTAAATCTATTTATGTTATTTCAGTAAGTTTCACAAATTTCAAAACCAACACGACCAATACAGTACCATAACAGAAATATGTTATTACGAATAAATGATGTATAGAAAAGCAACTAGGTGTTTTATCCACAAATCGGATTCCTCAGAATCTAACCATAGGATCTTTCTGAAATTTTTACCTATCCCCCCCCCCCCCAAAAAAAAAAATTGGCTGGTGGGTGTTAATTAAATACCTATCCCCCAAAAAATGGGTGGTGGCTGTTGATTAAATATATTTTCAAAAAGTTTTACGAATCCGAAATCACCGAAATTTACGAACGACAATGCATAGTCGTAACTTTATTTTTTTTGACCGATTTTACGAAATCTTTTTTCTTTGAATACCTTGAAAAAAATCATTTTCATCAGCAGTTTCACATTTTCGAATTTGTAAAATTCGTCGCTGTGATTTCGAAACGGAAGTTTGGACCAATTTGACAACTTCTTTAATAGTTGTACAATTTTCATGAAATTTAGTATATATAAGTAGATCTTACCGATGCGACTTCAAAAATATGATTAGAAATTTTCTAAATTATCTCCCCTTGACGAAATTAAGGATCAAAGTTTTCAAAAAAATCAACGAAATATAGGTTTGTCGATCGAACCGAAAGTGCCACCATCTTTTTTTGCTATTTTACTTACAGACTTTGGAGTTATATTTTCTGAATCCTACAAGGAAGGCCTAAAAAACATTCAGAGTAAAATTTTGATTTAGGATTTAGGTCAACTGGTAGACACCATTTTGAAGTGAATATGAAACATAGTGAAAAATCGACATTTAAGGACTTGTACACAAACACAATAGGGCATAGTATGTTCAATGCGTCTCCTATGTCTGAAATTAATACATTTCAGGATAGCCGGGATACGGCTCGAATTGATGTTTTTCGTGCCGACAAAGTTCTTTACGACGAGTGAAAAATCACATTAACTTCACTTGATTGTGACCGATTTTAATGATTTTTTTTTCTTGTTCGGATTATTCATATGGCCCATGACATGTGACAGGAAGTGACTGTGAATATGAAAGCTTTCATATCTGCATGGGACAGTAGCAGATCTAGTTATTATTTTTTTTTTGTGTGTGTTTTCTGCAAATCGGATTTCTCAGAATCTATCCATAGGATCTTTCTGAAATTTTGACCTACCCCCACAAAAATGGGGTGCGAACCTTGATTAAATATATTTTCGAAACGTTTTACGAATCCGAAATCACCGAATTTTACGAACGAAAAAAATGACAATGCATAGTCGTAACTTTGTTATTTTTTGACCGATTTTACTAATTCTTTTTTCTTTGAATACCTTTAAAAAAATCATTTTCATCTGCAGTTTCACATTTTCAAATTTCGAAAATTCGTCGCTGTGATTTCGAACCGGAAGTTTAGACCAATTTGACAACTTCTTTAATAGTTGTACGATTTTCATGAAATTTAGTATATAAGTAGATCCTACCGATGTGACTTCAAAAATATAATTAGAAATTTTCTAAATTATCTCCCCTTGACGAAATTAAGGATCAAAATTTTCAAAAAAATCATCGAAATATAGGTCAAAATGACCTGACTTTTTTTTTGGATACTAGATAAGTAATTACTGATTTGTACACAAAATATGGAGTTTGTCGATCGAACCGGAAGTGCCGCCATATTTAAAAGTGAAAAATCAATAAGGCTTTTTTGCTATTTTACTTACAGACTCGGGAGTTATAATTTCTGAATCCTTGTAGGAAGGCCTAAAAAATGTCGCGAATAGAATTTTGATTTCGGTCACGTAATGGTCACCATTTTGAATTGAAAATGAAAAATAGAAGCAATTTGAAGGGTCGGGACTTTGGAACACAATTACCCTCCTTCTAATTAAGCTAGAATGTTCAAACTTGGTGTAGACGTTCACTAGGTCAATGTTATGATTGAGTTTAAAGATGAGCATTTTCTGCTTAGGGTAAGCAGAGATAAGCATGCTAATTTGTTGATTCTTTAGGGCACGATAACTTCGGTTATAATGAAGGGAGGGCGGTGAAACTTTTGTCAATAGAGAGTCTAATAGCTAGCCTGTTGTGTGAAATCATTGTATTATTTTTCTAAATATCAGGGATAGCCGAAAAAAAGAGATTGAAAATCCAAAAAGTCGTATTTTTAAAATTTGGAGCATGTTTAGAGGTCTTTCTCGTAAAGTCAACATAATATTTTTTGGGAACTTCTTCTACAAAGAGTCTTATTGGTAGTCTTTTATATGAAACCATCGATCAACAGTCCAACATATCAGGAGTAGAAGAACAAAAGGATCGAACATTGAAAACGGCACCCTTTCATTGTTAAGCGAAACATGCACTGTGGGTGACTACAATCTACACATTTAGTCATCGTATAGAGGTTATTCAACAGTATCGAATTCCAACTGCTTAGGGATATTTTACGTGCACTCCAATGTGTACACGGGACCTTGGTTTTTCGTCCCATCCGAATGACTAGACAGCTGTGCTTGTCAGGCCCTCCGTTCTGCCTCACTGACAAGGGGAACCACGCCGGGAAATCGAGATGAACTTTCTCAGTGCAAAACTTTAAATTCAGGCGAAAACGTTTATTGCATACGATTAAGCTGGTCAGTTGGAGATTATTTTCAAAAGTTTTGTAATAATCGGTTGGTAATTAAAGTACCGTGCACATTAAACTGTTAAAACAGAAAATTTCGCCCGGTTGAAATGTTTCTTGCTATAAGTCAGCAATTTTCTGAATTCAGGGAGGCTGAATGGCTGAATGGTTAGCATGTGCGCACTGTATCGTAACGTCTGTCATTGAGTCAACGGGCGTCGTTTCGATCTCCAGGTTGCACGTGACATGGTGTATGATGTCCAACCTCGTGGGTTTTCTCCGTGTTCTTCGATTTCCTGACAACGGCTAAAGACCAGTACGCGCAAGGGGGGGTTTTAAATAAAATTTAAAAACATATGTTAGTCCCGAAATGACCTAGTTTGTGTCGAATGGAAGTTAGGCCGCATTTCTCTTTTTCTCTTTTATTTTTAAATTTTTGTAATAATCGGTTGGTAATCAAAGGTACTGTAAAAGTGATAAAACAGAAAATTTCGCCCGGTTGTAATGTTTCTCACTTTAAAGTCAGCAATTTGCCGATTTTAAGGGGCAAACGTTTATTGCGAACGCTTAAGCTGGTCAGGGGGAGCTTATTTTTAAAAGTTTTGTAATATTCGGTTGATAACTAAAGGTACCGTGCAAATTAAACTGTTACAATAGAAAATTTAGCCCGGTTGAAATGTTTCTCACTGTAGGTCAGCAATTTGCCGATTTTAGGGAGGTTGCGTGGCTGAATGGTTAGCACGTGCGCTCTGTATCATAACGTCTGTCATTGAGTCAACTGGCGTTGTTTCGATTTCTTGGTTGTACGTGACAAGGAGTATGGTCGCCTGTCCAACCTCGTAGGCCGTAACCGCCGCTGCCCGGGTAAAATTTCCCTCATTGCACACTTTATGGCATATGCCCGTCTTCATTAGCCCATTTTAGGAGCAGAACAGTCGGACGTTAAACCCCATTCAATTTCATTTCATTTTCTCTATGTTGCTTATTTATTATAGTGGATAAATATTTTTCTGGTTCTAGCAATTATTTAATTTCTGCATAGAAATCTTGCTTTGGCCAGTTTTTTATTGCAGAGTGCCATTCTTGTTTAAACAAACACGATTTCCTACTTATAACCAAACATATTGGAAATATTAGTCTGGCATTATTAAATCCTAATTTTATTGGTCTTATTTAAAATTAAACTTTCATTTAACTATGAACAACCCTTAACGTGTCTCTTTAAAACTATTAAGTACTCTAAAACAGTAGCTCAACCTTTTGACCTAAACTCATTAATTTACCATTTTGTTGTGAGCGACTTCTTATTCTTCCTATATGACATATTGCACGTGTCTGATTTCAAAGGGGGGGGGGTGGCTGAATGGTTAGCACGCGCGCCTGTCATTGAGTTAACTAGCGTGTTTTCGAATGCCCGGTTGTACGTCACAAGGAGTAAGGTCGCCTGTCCAACCTGCCATTTTTAATTTTTTTTCCCGCCATTTTCATACCATTTTCTCATCCGTCTCATTACAGTAATACAAGTTTCAGTTATTTCCCTTTATTTTTCAGATTATTGTTATGCCTGGGTGCAATGTTTCATACTATATTTAGACTTGTAACTTCGCAAGTTTTTGACCAATTTTAATAATTTTTTCTTCTTATCCTTTTATTTAGGATACTTGATACAATCAATGACACGTGACGATGAATATGAAAGCTTTCATATCTGCATGGGACAGTAGCAGATCTAGTTATTATTTTTTTTTTGTGTGTTTCTCCTGCAAATCGGATTTCACAGAATTTAACCATAGGATGTTTCTGAAACTTTGACCTACCCCCCCCCCCAAAAATGGGTGGTGGCTGTTGATTAAATATATTTTCGAAACGTTTTGCGAATTCGAAATCACCGAATTTTACGAACGAAAAAATTAACAATGCATAGTCGTAACTTTGTTATTGATAGACCTATTTTACTAAAAAAATGAATATGAAAGCTTTCATATCTGCATGGGACAGTAGCAGATCTAGTTAAGCTTTCATATGTATTACATATGAAAGCTTATTGTTTCTGTTAAAGTTATTATTATTATTATTTTTTTTTGTGTGTTTTCTGCAAATCGGATTTCTCAGAATCTATCCATAGGATCTTTCTGAAATTTTGACCTACCCCCCCAAAAATGGGGTGCGAACCTTGATTAAATGTATTTTCAAAACGTTTTACGAATCCGAAATCACCGAATTTTACGAACGAATGCATTTGACCTACAATGCTGTAACTTTGTGACTATTTGATCTATTTTACTAATTCTTTTTTCTTTGAGTATCCTAAGACATTTACTTCAAATCTGCAATTTCGGATTTTCGAATTTCGAAAATTCGTCGCTGTGATTTCGAACCGGAAGTTTACACCAACTCGACAACTTCTTTAGTAGTTGTACGATTTTCATGAAATTTAATATGTAAGTAGACCTTAATGATGCGACTTGAAAAATGACTTTAGAAATTTTCTAACTTATCTCCCCTTGGTGAAATTAAGGATCAAAGTTTTCAAAAAAATCGTCGAAATATAGGTCAGAATAACCTAGGTTTTTTTTTCGATACTAGACAAGGAATTACTGATTCGTACACAAAATATGGAGTTTGTCGATTGAACCGGAAGTGCCACCATCTTTAAACGTGAAAAATCAATAAGGCTTTTTTGCTATTTTACTTACAGACTCGGGAGTTATATTTTCTGAATCCTTGTAGGAAGGCCTAAAAAATGTCGCGAATACAATTCTGATTTAGGTCAACCGGGAGTCACCATTTTGAATTGAAAATGAAAAATAGAAGCAATTTGAAGGGCCGAGACTTTGGAGCACAATAACTCTCATTCTAATTAAGCTAGAATGTTCAAACTTGTTGTAGACGTTCACTAGGTCAATGTTATGATTGAGTTCAAAGATGAGCATTTTCTGCTTAGGGTAAGCAGAGATAAGCATGCAGATTTGTTGATTCTTTAGGGCACGCTAACTTCGGTTATAATGAAGGGAGGGCGGTGAAACTTTTGTCAATAGAGAGTCTAATAGCTAGCCTGTTGTGTGAAATCATTGTATCATTTTTTTTAAATATCCGGGATAGCCGAAAAAAAGAGATTGAAAATCCAAAAAGTCGTATTTTTACAATTTGGAGCATGTTTAGAGGTCTTTCTCGTAAAGTCAACATACTATTTTTTGGGAACTTCTTCTACAAAGAGTCTTATTGGTAGTCTTTTATATGAAACCATCGATCAACAGTCCAACATATCAGGAGTAGAAGAACAAAAGGATCGAACATTGAAAACGGCACCCTTTCATTGTTAAGCGAAACATGCAGTGTGGGTGACTACAATCTACACATTTAGTCATCGTATAGAGTTTATTCAACAGTATCGAATTCCAACTGCTTAGGGATATTTTACGTGCACTCCAATGTGTACACGGGACCTTGGTTTTTCGTCCCATCCGAAGGACTAGACAGCTGTGCTTGTCAGGCCCTCCGTTCTGCCTCACTGACAAGGGGAACCACGCCGGGAAATCGAGATGAACTTTTTCCGTGCAGAACTTTCAATTCAGGCAAAACATTTATTGCATACGATTAAGCTGGTCAGTTGGAGCTTATTTTCAAAAGTTTTGTAATAATCGGTTGATAATTAAAGTACCGTGCACATTAAACTGTTAAAACAGAAAATTTCGCCCGGTTGAAATGTTTCTTGCTATAAGTCAGCAATTTTCTGAATTCAGGGAATGGTTAGCATGTGCGCACTGTATCGTAACGTCTGTCATTGAGTCAACGGGCGTCGTTTCGACTCCAGGTTGGACGTGACATGAAGTATGATGTCCAACCTCGTGGGTTTTCTCCGTGTCCTTCGGTTTCCTCCCAACGGCTAAAAACCTGTAAGCGCAAGGTGAGTTTTTAAATAAAATTAAAAAACATATGTTAGTCCCGAAATGACCTAGTTTGTGTCGAATGGACATTAGGTCGCATTTCTCTCTTTCTCTTTTATTTTTAAAGTTTTGTAATAATCGGTTGGTAATCAAACGTACTGTAAAAGTGATAAAACAGAAAATTTCGCCCGGTTGTAATGTTTCTCACTTTAAAGTCAGCAATTTGCCGATTTTAAGGGGAAAACGTTTATTGCGAAAGCTTAAGCTGGTCAGGGGGAGCTTATTTTTAAAAGTTTTGTAATATTCGGTTGATAACTAAAGGTACCGTGCAAATTAAACTGTTACAATAGAAAATTTGGCCCGGTTGAAGTGTTTCTCGCTGTAGGTCAGCAATTTGCCGATTTTAGGGAGGTTGCGTGGCTGAATGGTTGTACGTGACAAGGAGTAAGGTCGCCTGTCCAACCTGCCATTTTTAATTTTTTTTCCCGCCATTTTCATTTCATTTTCTCATCCGTCTCATCACAGTAATACAAGTTTCAGTTATTTCCCTTTAGTTTTCAGATTATTGTTATGCCTGGGTGCAATGTTTCATACTATTTTTAGACTTGTAACTTCGCGAGTTTTTGACCAATTTTAATAATTTTTTCTTCTTATCCTTTTATTTAGGATACTTGATACAATCAATGACACGTGACGATGAATATGAAAGCTTTCATATCTGCATGGGACAGTAGCAGATCTAGTTATTATTATTTTTTTTGGTGTTTTTCCTGCAAATCGGATTTCGCAGAATCTAACAATAGGGTGTGTCTGAAACTTTGACCTACCCCCCCCCCCCCCACAAAAAATGGGTAGTGGCTGTTGATTAAATATATTTTGAAAACGTTTTGCGAATTCGAAATCACCGAATTTTACGAACGAAAAAACTGACAATTCATAGTCGTAACTTTGCTATTTTTTGACCGATTTTACTAATTCTTTTTTCTTTGAATACCTTGAAAAAAATCAATCTCATCTGCAGTTTCACATTTTCGAATTTCGAAAATTCGTCGCTGTGATTTCGAACCCGAAGTTTAGACCAATTTGACAACTTCTTTAATAAGTGTACGATTTTCATGAAATTTAGTATATAAGTAGATCCTACCCATGTGACTTCAAAAATATAATTAGAAATTTTCTGAATTATCTCCCCTTGACGAAATTAAGGATCAAAATTTTCAAAAAAATCATCGAAATATAGGTCAGAATGACCTGATTTTTTTTTTGTATACTAGATAAGTAATTACTGATTTGTACACAAAATATGAAGTTTGTCGATGGAACCGGAAGTGCCACCATCTTGAAACTTGAAAAATACCTAAGGCTTTTTTGCTATTTTACTTACAGACACGGGAGTTATATTTTCTGAATCCTTGAAGGTTGGCCTAAAAATCGCTGGGAGCAGAATTTTGATTTAGGTCTACTGATGGATTCCATTTTGAAGTGAATATGAAAAGTAGTAGCAATTTGAAGGGCCGAGACTTTGAAACACAATAACTCTCCTTCTAATTAAGCTAGAATGTTCAAACTTGGTGTAGACGTTCACTAGGTCAATGTCATGATTGAGTTTAAAGATGAGCATTTTCTGCTTAGGGTAAGCAGAGATAAATATGCTGATTTGTTGATTCTTTAGGGCACGATAACTTCGGTTATAATGAAGAGAGGGTGGTGAAACTCCTGCCAATCGAGAGTCTAATAGCTAAATCATTGTATCATTGTTTTTAAATGTCAGGGATAGCAGAAAAAAGAGATCGAAAATCCAAAAAGTCGTATTTTTACGATTTTGAGCATTTTTAAAGGTCTTTTTTTCTTCAATCAACATAATATTTTTTGGGAACTTCTTCTACAAAGAGTCTTATCGATAGTCTTTTATATGAAACCATCGATCAGCAGTCCAAAATATCAGGAGTAGAAGAATAAAAGGATCGAAAATTGAAAACTGCAACCTGTCATTGTTAAGCGAAACATGCAGCGTGGGTGACTACAATTTGCACATTATTCATCGTATAGAGCTTATTCAACAGTATCGAATTCCAACTGCTTAGGGATATTTTACGTGCACTTCAATGTGTACACGGGACCTTGGTTTTTCGTCCAATCCGAACGACTAAACAGCTGTCCTTGTCAGGCCCTCCGTTCTGCCTCACTGACAAGAGGGAACCACGCCGGAAAATCGAGATTAACTTTCTCGGTGCAGAACTTTCAATTCACACCAAACGTTTATTGCATACGATTAAGCTGGTCAGTTGGAGCTTATTTTCAAAAGTTTTGTAATAATCGGTTGGTAATTAATGTACCGTGCAAATTAAACTGCTAAAACAGAAAATTTCGCCCGGTTGAAATGTTGCTTGCTATAAGTCAGCAATTTCCCGATTTTAGGCTGAATGACTGAATGGTTAGCATACGCGCGCTTTGTCGTAACGTCTGTCATTGAGTCAACCGGCGTCGTTTCGATTTGCAGGTTGCACGTGACATGGAGTATGGTGTCCAACCTCGTGGGTTTTCTCCGTGTCCTTCGGTTTTCTCCCACTCCTGAATACCAGTACGCGTAAGGGAAGTTTATAAATAAAATTAAAAAACATATATTAGTCCCGAAATGACCTAGTTTGTGTCGAATGGACGTTAATCCGCATTTCTCTCCTTCTGTTTTATTTTTAAAGTTTTTGTAATAATCGGTTGGTAATCCATGGTACTGGTACTGTAAAGGTGATAAAACAGAAAATTTCGCCCGGTTGTAATGTTTCTCACTTTAAAGTCAGCAATTTGCCGATTTTAAGGGGCAAACGTTTATTGCGAACGATTAAGCTGGTCCGGGGGAGCTTATTTTTAAAAGTTTTGTAATATTCGGTGCAAATTAAACTGTTAAAATAGAAAATTTCGCCTGGTTGAAATGTTTCTCGCTGTTGGTTCGATTACTAGGTTCCATGTGACATGGAGTATGGTGTCCAACCTCGTGGGTTTTCTCCGCGTCCTTCGTTTCCTCCCACTTCTAAAGACCCGTACGTGCAAGGGAAGTTTTAAAATAAAATTAAAAAATATATGTGAGCCCCGAAATGTCCTAGTTTGTGTGGAATGGACGTTAACCCGCATTTCTCTCTTTCTCTTTTATTTTTAAAGTTTTTTTATAATCGGTTGGTAATCAGAGGTACTGTAAACGTGATAAAACAGATTTTTTTGCCCTGTTGTCAATTTTCTCAATTTAAAGTCAGCAATTTGCCGATTTTAGGGGGAAACGTTTATTGCGAACGATTATGCTGGTCAGGGGAAGCTTATTTTTAAAAGATTTGTAATATTCGGTTGATAATTTCGCCTGGTTGAAATGTTTGTCGCTGTAGGTCAGCAATTTGCCAAATTTAGGGAGCTTACGTGGCTGAATGGTTAGCACCTATGCTCTGTATCGTAACGTCTGTCATTGAGTCAACTGGCGTTGTTTCCATTGAAATGCCCGGTTGAAATGTTTCTTGCTATAAGTCAGCAATTTTCCGATTTTAGGGAGGCTGAATGGCTGAATGGTTAGCATGTGCGCGCTGTATCGTAACGTCTGTCATTGAGTCAACCGGCGTCGTTTCAATTTCCAGGTTGCACGTGACATGGAGTATGGTGTCCAACCGCGTGGGTTTTCCCCGTGTCCTTCGGTTACCTCCCACGGTTAAAGACCCGTACGCGCAAGGGAAATTTTTCAATAAAATTAAAAGACATATGTTAGTCCCGAAATGACCTCGTTTTTGTCGAATGGACGTTAAGCCGCATTTCTCTCTTTCTGTTTTAATTTTAAAGTTTCGTAATAATCGGTTGGTAATCAATGGTATTGTAAGAGTGATCAAACAGAACATTTCGCCCGGTTGTAATGTTTCTCACTTTAAAGTCAGCAATTTGCCGATTTTAAGGGGCAAACGTTTATTGCGAACGATTAAGCTGGTCAGGGGGAGCTTATTTTTAAAAGTTTTGTAATATTCGAAAATTCGTCGCTGTGATTTCGAACCGGAAGTTGAGACCAACTTGACAACTTCTTTAATAGTTGTACGATTTTCATGAAATTTATTATGTAACTAGACATTTTTTTTTCGATACTAGACAAGTAATTACTGATTCGTACACAAAACATTGAGTTTGTCGATCGAACCGGAAGTGACACCATCTTGAAACGTGAAAAAACCTTAGATCTTTTGCGATATTGCACTTACAGACATGGGAGTTACGTTTTCTGAACCCTTGAAGGAAAACCTAAAAATCGTTCAGAGCAGAAACACAATAGGTCATAGTATGTTCACTGCGTCTCCTATGTCTAAAATTTAATACATTTCAATTTCGGGATAGACGGGATACTGGTGGTTTTGTTATTTGAATATTTCAAAAATTCGAATTTCGCTTTTGATGTTTTTCGTGTCGACAAAGTTGTTTACGAGTGAAAAATCACATTAATTTCGATAGATTGTGACCGATTTTAATGATTTATTTTTTCTTCTTTGGATTATTTATATGACCCATGACATGTGACAGGAAGTGACAGTGAATATGAAAGCTTTCATATCTGCATGGGACAGTAGCAGATCTAGTTATTATTATTATTATTATTATTTACCGCGGGACCCTATTTCTCTATGATCGAAAAGAGATACCGATCTGCGGTTCATCTTTCTATCTGGAAACCATGTGGTGGTTACTCAATAAAGCAAATTTTGAACTTCTGCGCAGACCGGAAATGGCCATATTTTGAACGTTGGTAAAAAAAATTTAAAATCGGCCGTTGTTTCGTCAATTCTTTACCTATATTCAAACAATTCATATTTTTGGAAAGCCTGAGACTTTTCCGAGACAATGGAAATTTCACATTTTGCAATTTCGAAACTTTGTCGCTAACTTCTATCTTTCGAAAAGTGAAAACACGTCGTCTACGAGACAATTTTTGTGATTTTTCAAAATTTGCAAATTTGACCTAGATTTTTGGATACCTGACGTCAATCCCATTCCAGTTCCATAAGTTTCATTCGGAGTTATCGACCTTTATTTTTCGAATTTTTTTCGAATTTTCTTCCCATTTTGTGAGCTGTGGTTTCGTTTTACGGCCAAAATGATGTTTCTGAAACTTATGAAACATGAAGTTATAGTCCAATACCAACTGATAGTGTGCAATATTTTGAAAAAAATGCAAAAAATGGATGTTTTCGGGGAAGACGTGATTTCTCCGTCCGATATCAACTGATTAATTAAATTAAGGTACCTTTGGATAGCACGAGGATTGGACTATCGTATGATACCCAATTCATACAGATACTATGAAAAGGCAGTAAAATATGGCACGCTAAAAATCAAGTATTTTTTTTATTTTTAGCATTTTCGGACGCCTGTGTCTCGAAAACTACTCCAGTGATTTTTATGAAACGTTCTCTATCGAGAGTCCCCTCGGTAGGCTTGTGTACGAAATATTCCATTACGACTTTAAAATATCTTGAATAGGTCAAATAACGGACTGAAAATCGAAAAAAGGCGAAAAATCGTGAAATTTTGGAAAGTGCTCTATTATTTTTTTATTTTTCGTGATTTTCAAAAAAAGTTTATATATTCAGATAGCTGGCCTGATTACGATTCTAGCGATGTATAATATGTATGTAGTTATTGAAATTTAATATTCGATATTTTGATATTTTTTTCATTTTTGGCATTTTTGAACATAGGATTTCTCAGGGGCATTTTGTCTGCTCAGATAATTTAATATATCATTACAGAGCCCTGCAACTTTTTGATTTCCCAAAATAGTTATTCAATCAATACCGACAATAATCTCCATACCGGAAGTATTGAAATATTGAAAAAAAGTGTAAAAAAATTGGCGCTCTTGCTAAAAACTTGATTTATCTGTTCGATATTAGCGGACCAAAAGAACTAAAGTGCCGTTGGATAGCCCTATTAATGGACCACCATATGACATCTAAATAATACGATTTCGATGGTAAGGAAATAAATTATTGTATGCCAAATATCTAGTATTTTCCGATTTTTTTAACATTCTGAGACGCCCTTTTCTCGAAAACGACTCCTACGATTTTGATTAAACTTAAAGTCATATCTGTTGTCTGTATAGTGAATACAATATGAAAAGCATTGAAATAATATAAGTGGTCCAAAAATGGCCTCAAACTTTGAAAAAAATTGAAAAATCGTAAAATTTGTAAATGCTCTTTTATTTATATTTTTTTCCAAAACTACTCAATGGATGTTTCTGACACTTCTGTTACAGAAAGTTAAGTATCCAAAGAACTTCGTAAAACTATCACGACAATGATCGTAAAACCATAAGTAGTCGAAAAATTGTCCGATATTTTGAAATGAGAAAAAACATTGTCTCGGTAATTCGCGTTAGCTGCCAATGGCTAATTTAATTTTCGTACCCAGATCAATTATTTATTGTTCGATTTGTTTAAAACAAAGTTCATATGATCCGTGATCCCAATTGTAATTATACGCCCACATTGAAATGTGGTCGTCTATTGTCGTCGCCCCCGTCCGTCCGTCCGTCCGTCCGTCCGGCATCCACAATTGCTCTAGGGGCTAAAGTTAATATCCGATTGACTTTAAATTTATACACAGTTTTTAAGGTCATGAGACGAAGAAGCCTATTGTTTTCAGCGATTTCCAATAATAACTACCAGAGTTATGGCCCTTGATCACTTCAAAAAAATCTTGCGGACGCTCTAGAGGCCAAAGTTAATATCCGATTGACTTTAAATTTATACACGGTGTTTAAGGTGCTGAGACGAAGAAGCCTATTTATTTTCAGTGATTTCCGATAATTAGTGCCAGAGTTATGGCCCTTGATCAATTCAAAAAATCTTGTGGGTGCTCTAGAGGCCAAAGTTATTATCCGATCGACTTCAAATTCATACACAGTGTTTAAGCTTATGAGCCGAAGAAGTCTATTGATTTTCAGCGATTTCCGATAATTAGTGCCAGAGTTATGGCCCTTGATCACTTCACAAATCTTGTGGGTGCTCTAGAGGCCAAAGTTAATATCCGATTGACTTCAAATTTATACACAGGGTTTAAGGTCATGAGACGAAGAAGCCTATTGATTTTCAGCGATTTCCGATAATTAGTGCCAGAGTTATGGCCCTTGATCACTTCAAAAAATCTTGTGCATACTCAAGAGGCCAAAGTTAATATCCGATTGACTACAAATTTATACACAGTTTTTAACGTCACGAGACGAAGAAACCTATTGATTTTCAGCGATTTCTGATAATTAGTGCCAGAATCTTGTGGATGCTCTAGAGGCCAAACTTAATATGCGATTGACTTCAGATTGATACACAGAGTTTAAGGTGTTGAAATAAACAAATATTTTGATTTTCAATGAATTTTGATAACTGAACAGCTAAATCCATCATATTAAATGTTTCCTATACTAATTGTTAGTGTGGCGCAAGACTATATAAAAAGCAAACAAATTCTAATGATTTTCTGATAATTACATAATGAGTTGTTACTCTTAATCAGATTTTAGTGTATTATAAATGTTTCATAACTGAAAAAAGTAAAAATATGCCCGGACGATTTAGCTGCCGTGGGCGTATGTTTCGTTGCCTGGCAATCTATCTTTTTCTTTGTTACGGTGAATTTTTTTTTGTCGGCAACGGAAGTGACGTAGTATTAACAAAAATTACAATTGTGACAGTTCGGTACCACTTTTTAAAGCAAATATTATTTTTTTCAAAACTGATGTAACTAAAAGGATACACCCTGTAAAGGCGCACAAAATCTTTAGCTCGGATTTTTTAATTTCAATTTCATTTTCGGGCAATTTCGAATAAAATGTAAAATAAAGTGTAAAATTCAGTTATTTACAATTCATTCAGCATCCTCATATTTTGAAATATTTATTTGTAATTTTCATACACTAGTAGCAATAATCCAGACGAAGACAATTTTATCAAAAAATTAGTTTGTAATATGAGCAGTTGCCGAGAAATATGCAATTTTGCATGCATCATTTTTCACGTTACTTTGCCTATAATAGAGTCAATTATTATTCGATTTTCAATATTTTTTCCCATTTGATGCCTAATGTCAATTTGGACTAGGTCAAGACAATTTTACACTTTCGCTGGGCAAAAACTGTATTTTTAACCTAAAAAACAAATATTTTATTCAAGTGAGTCTTCTTTATAATATTTTTAAAATTATGATATATAATTCCCATCAACGAATAACATGAATCCATACGACCATACAGATACCACAAAATGGTTTCTAACTTGTACGGTTGCAGAGAATTAGCGATCTTCTATAAGTCACTTTTCAAGGTTTTTGGTCTATAAAAGTGTCAATTATTTTTCGATTTTTATAAATCTTTTACCATTTGACGCTTCATGCCATTTATGAATTCTATGAACTAATTTAACATTTTCAATATCACCGGAAAAAAATGTCATTTTTGCAAAAAAATGTATTTTTAGCCTTCAAAAGAAACATTTTTTTTAAGTGATTTATATTTATTATTCGTTTAACTTTATAACATCTGATTCTAATGGACATTAAGATTGAATCAATACTATCATATTGATATCAAGAAAAGGCTTCTAGCATGTTCCCTTGTCGAATAATAGCCAATTTTCCCACGGTCACTTTTAAGTTTTTTACCTTCTTAATTTCAGTTTATGGGTTATAGGTTAATTATTTATTGCCCGATATGTATAAAACAAAGTTTGTATTTTGTGTGTTGCGAATTTTCGACTTATTTTTCACCTATAAAAATTTCTTTCGGCACCGGAAGTGACGTAAGTTGACCATAATTTACAATTTTGACCGGTCTTTTCGCCAGCAAATATTACTTTTACAAATGATAGAGGGTGTATTGAAGCAAAACAACTAAAGTATAGTTTGGTAGCCCAATGGATGTGCTATGGTATGATTCCTGAAAGCCGGTTCAGTGCTGCTTGCAGGTCTATTTATATTTGGGATTAATACATTTTAATTACAGCTAAGGATCTATATTTCTTTTATTATAATGAAATGAAAATGACTTAAGAAAGAGTATTAACGCCACAGTAAATTTATATTTTGTATTTTATACGCCCGCATTTTCATATGGACGTATTTAGTCGGCGTCCGTGTCCGTCCAAATAATTATTAGCGGTATTTGCTATCAGCGAATTTGTGAAAAATTAAGATTCACTGATAGCAAATACCGCTAATAATTATCTTGAAAAAAAACCACGTTTAGTAAACGAGTCATTTTTACCCAGCCTCGTTCTGAACAAAATACCTAGAGTTTTGGAATTCTAGACAAATGGGGCATTTTACCTCGTTTTGACAGAAATGCCAAACGAAGCATTCTGAGGTTTATATTGTATACAGGTCATGGCATCAGCGATGCATCATCCTGGCCCCCTTGCACACCCCTGATCATATTGGTACATTCCATATTAAAACCCTTGCACATAGATGTACAAGGTCAACCATTATTTCGGAAATTGCACCGCCCCGTGTAGCCTCTTTTACAACCACTTTCTCTTAGTACAGTTAAAGCACGACTTGAAACGCACCAATTCAGTAATTATCACACCCTCGAAAAGTTCTTAAAACAGTTCATTACAGGGTCGTCACCATCAAGCCTACAAACTTTCCTCCCTAATCAGCACCGGGAGGTTGTGAAATCTATCAGGCCTTGACACTTGTAACTTCTAATGACAAATAATAGTATTTTCGAGTAAGGCAGCTACAGCCTTTAGATAACCTCAAAATACAAGATCTAGGAGAGTTGTGAGACCATATCCATAACCTACAGATGCAAGGACTAGGTGAGGTATGAGTGTGTCATTCTATTCATGTATGACCAAATAATATGCATCCTCAACGGTATTCAACTAGCATGCGCTTTGTGAATGTCTTTGTGCATGATGTGAACTGTGGGTGGTGTAGCCAGTGTTGTATCAACCAGGCTAGCATATGACAGTGGTTGGGCCTTTGCGTCTTCAACAGCATATCCTAGCAGTTTTGATACAGCAAAGGCTACACCACACAGAGTTCTCATCATTGAGAAACTATTAGATCGTGCATCTGTAGCTGAGAGTTACTGGTGGGAAACACATGTTTGCTCACGTGACGTCGATGCCCACACAATTCTCAGGTTTGTAACTGAGAATGCCGCGAAGCACAGAGATCTAGAGATAGATGTGATCGAGCGAGTGCGTGTCATTAGAAGTAATAAGTCCTAAGTTCTGATTGGACTTCGCAGTTTCTCTAGAGCTGACTGGGGAGGAAAACTTGTGGGAATCACACAGAAAACCAGGGTTGATGGCGATGACCCTGTTATCAACTGTTTCAAGAAGCTTGGAGAATGTATCTTCTCAAATGAGCTGGTTAAGGAATTCATCTGTTCCATCAAACCTACCAGCACGTAGATGGTAATTGTTCATTTCAGAAAACTTTTAAGTGATAGGTGTTTCCACTGGCTTGTGCTGGATTGTCACCCAATATCACAGGAACAAAGTACACCACGATAAGCCGTACCTAACCAGATCCTTGAACCTTCCCGCTATTTAACGAAAGCGACTGGCAGTTGTTCCTGTGCCAAATCTTGCTCTATCTGTCCATCTTGCTTTATTTGAACTCAAAAAATGTGGTTATAAAATAGGATGCAAGGGGCGATTCAGTTGCAGCAAAAATGGTCTGCCTTATACATTTTTACGCGTTTTTTTTTACAAGGGCCGTGCCAATTTCATAAGGGGTGTGCAGGACGACGAGGGTGATGAATGACTGATTTATTTATTCCCAAAGAAAGGATCTTTTTTGTTTCGTTTCTGGATGCTCTGGAGAATACAGTTGGTATCCTATTGACTTCAAATTTTTACACAATGTTTAAGGTCAAGAGATGTGGAAGCCTGTTGATTTCCAACGATTTATGATAATTACTGTCAGAGTTATGACCCTTGATTACTCTGAAAAATTTTGTGGATGCTCTAGAGGCTGAAGTTAATATCTGATTGACTTTAATTTCATACACAGTGTGTAAAAGTTGTGAGAGAAATAAGGCTATTGTTCTCAAGCGATAGATGATAGTTACTGCTAGTGTTAGTGCCCTTGATCACTTTGAAAAATCTTGTGGCCGTTGTGGGGGCTAAAGTTGATATCTGATTGACTTTAGATTTATATACAGTGTTTACGGTCATCGGATGAATAAGCCTATTGATATCCAACGATTTCCGATAATTACTGCCAGCGCTATGGCCCTTGATCCCTTTGAAATATCTTGTCGAAGATCTTGAGATGAGGAAGCCTATTTATTTCCAACGATTTCCGATAATTACTGCCAGTGTTATGGCCCTTGATTTGAAATTTATACACAGTGTTTAACGTCATGAGAGGAGGAGGCCTATTATGTTTTGTATAGTAACTGTTCGTTGAGGGCAGAACTAGAAACCAAACAAATTCTACTGATTCCTGATAATTACTAAATGGGTGGTTACTCGTACTCAGATTTTAGATTTGTAAATGTTTTCATTACTGACCAAAAAACAAATGTAACAACACCTGTTGACTGACCGGACGACTTAGCTGCTGTGCCAAAATATTGATTTGCTCCGTTGTTTGCAATTCCTTTTGTTAAAAGGTTCTTTGACACTTCTAAAAAAATATATGTATTTTGTAGTTCATTCATTTTGACTAAAGTGCACATACATATTTATATGTTTTATATTATAAAGCTTAATATTTAATTTATAAAAAAAAAAATTTTCAACAGAATTTACTGTGAATGTGAATTTGTTACTTTCGTGGCAAAATATAAGTGAAATGTGCCTGAATTCAATGAAAAATAATCATTTCTATAATATTCAATACATTGTAATTGCATATCCATGCACTTAATCCTTCCTTCCTTAAACTACCCCCCTGGAATGACTAAATATTGAGGTGATTTAGTCAATGATTAAGTACAAGTCAACGTTCGAGAATACCACATTTTATGGTATTCTCGAACAATGATTAACTCAATGATTAGGCTAATCAAAGTTTATCAAAATCTTAGCTTAAAATTTAATAAGCTTTTCAGAATATGGCTGGTCGGAAAATCATTGATTAAATCTATGATTGGCACTAAACCACTTTCGAAAATACGGGCCTAAAAGAAAATCATTTATTTATATCCAATGTCTTGGAAAGAAGAGCCCTCTTATCTATAAAGAAAATATGTTCGTGTACAATGGTTTGATATGGCCCATTTCTTGGTTTTAGAAGGCCCAGGGCTCACACTGGCTTTCATTTTTTTTCCGCCAAAATGGATCCTAATTTTTACGTAAAACAATGATGATATTTTTTTTCCGCCAACTTGAATATTTTATCTGCCAAAAATGTATGATAAAAAACACATGTTGTAAAAACATAAATTTTTTTTTATTTCTTTAACATTCTTTAACAACCATATTTACAATTTACAAGAATCTCCTTTGATTTACATTAGCCCATTTTGTAAATGGTATATTGAGATCAGGTTGGTTTTTAGTTAATGTGATTGACATCAAATTTGACAAGCCAAGGATTGCCAAATTTCCAGTTTTCTTTGAATTTCCGTTTCGCGTGTACAATAGGCCTATTGTTGATTTCGGGAACGGTCACGGTATCAGCATCTGAATCGTTAATCGTAGCATCAAGTTCATTTCGTCTAGAGGAGCCGACTTCAGACTCTTCGTTAACTTTAGAACACTTCGGCGGCGGTAACGAAAAAAAAGGCAGACAGTTTTCTCACTCCAGAATCGTCGCTATTCAACTCGCTCTTTCGTTTTCGACCCATTGGGATATATAATTTGGAATAATAATGTCCAATTAGCCATGCTTTAATATTTATACATGATGTATGAAGACACGTACAGTAAACGAAATTCAACTATCAAATCATGTAACTCTCCTTCTAAAGAGTTGCCGGCAATGATCAGCCATTTTGATTACTCCCCTTTGTTTTCATTACACAACATCAAATAGTCACCGCTAATCTATTTGTTAGGGTTAATTAATGATGAACAATGGCTAGATATAGGCTTTATATAATATAATAAATTTATTCGTACACTAAGTACAATAAATATGAAATAAAATTAAAAAAAAATAAATAAATACATATAAATATATACAAGTTGTCAATTAACACAGAGTTGATTAATTATTTCATTTAAGTTTATGTATTCAGATGGTGAACAATCTCTTAAATCTATGTATTCTCGTATAGCATTTCCTATTCTCTTATCATTTTCCTTCCAGGAACTTTTATCGTGACATTCTATTTCATTTACAATATTTGACAATGACTAATGTTCTAAATTGTATTTTGTTATGTTATAATGATATGATAAGTAATTGATATTGTTGCACATAATGGATTGACTACCAAATAACGCAGTACGTCCACATACATGAAGACATGAATTACTGGTATGTATAATACTGTGATAAAACTTAACAAAACGTTTATGAAGCCGAGTTTCAATTGACAAATCATGACATATTATATTCAATAAACTATTGTGGGTTCTGGGTGAAATGCTAAATACTTTCCTAACCTGTTTTCGCCAGGCTACATAAAAGATCTCTAAAAACTTTTGTGAGAGATCCCATAGTTGGCTCCCATACAGGGGCATACAATAAGTTTTAAATAGTTTATATTTGACCCTAGATGAGGAGAATGTAAAACTTCTTAATGTTACATTACTTTTAACAATAAAATTATTTATACATTGACGTAAATGTTCATGTTTTGACGAACTATGAAGCAGATTTCCTAAATGGGACTCAGATTCGACAAGTTTGATAGGTAGGCCATTTATAAGAATGGGTTTAAGATCCTGATTTCCAGTTTCAGAGGGCTTGCTTGGAAAATATAAGAGTCTGCTCTTGTCGGGGTTAAAAGTGAGGTTATATTCTTCGGAATATTTATTTGCTATGCGCAATAAACCATTAAGAGAGTTTCTACTTGGGGCGATTAGTGTTAGGTCATCAGCATAGGCGAGTGCACCGACATATACATTCCCAATATGACAACCAAGTTTACTTTGTCTGCATCTCCTCAGCAGTTCATCGATATAGACGGTAAATAATATTGGAGAGAGTACTCCCCCTTGTTTGACACCGTTAGTTACATTAAAGGAGTTGCTAACTGTTTGGGCCCCATCTTACTCGTATCCCCTGGTTGAGGTATACACAAAGTAGAAATCTTGAAAATAAAGGACACAAACCTCTAGAGCGTAGCAGTTGGAAGAGTTTTACATAATTTACCTTATCAAAGGCTTTGCTAGCATCTAGTAAACTAACATACACACTAGAGTTGCGACTATTGTAATAATTAATGGTTTCATTTAGTACAAAAGAGCAATGACTTGCAGAGTGTTTCTCTTTAAAACCAAATTGTTGATCAGAACATTGAAACACGTGATTAAACTTATCTAATATAACTTTGTCAAATATTATACCGAAAATACTGCTCAAGGCAATTCCACGATAGTTGCTGGAATCGTTGAGAGATTGTTTCCTGTTTTGGGGAATTGAGACAATAGTTGAGAGGATGAGATTGCTAGGTGAAAAGTCGTGAACGACAAGAGCTGTCAATAACAATGATACATGAATAAAGTAAGAAAATGGAGCATAAATAATATGATCAGAATATTCACCACTACAGCCGTCAGATTTCTTATGTTTTAGAGATTTAACGGCTTTTGAAACTTCGGTTACTGTGATCATATTTACATTTACCACCATTACACACATGATTGATACTAAGCTCAATATTTTCTTTTAAATTAATCATATCATTTTCATCGAACGATACACTGTTAAAAAGTTGCTTATATTTGCAGCTAAATAATGAGGCTATGTTATCGGCTCCTATCTGCCCATCGACACTTTGTGGAAGCGAGTTACTGGATCCATTAATCCTCTTAATTTCGCCCCAAAAGTCTTGTACATTGCTATTGATAAGAGGTTCAGCCATTTTGTTCGAACGGTTTTGATTCTCTTGTTTTCGAGCTAATCTAATGGAATAATGATACCTTGCCCGAGTCATTCTTCTGATGATGGCGAGCGTTCCTGATCGTGGACAATTATTCTCTTTCCACAGCCAGTGCCAGAACATGGCAGTATTCCTCATATTCTTGACCTGATCGTTCCATCCAGGAATAATAGCCTTCGAATTACATTTTTTTGTGTGCGGAATACAATTCTCGCCGGCATCAATAGTGATTCGGACAAGACTATCAAAATAGACCTCAAGTTGTGATCTATGTTCTGTACATTTATAATTTTGACAGTATAAAGCATTGTATGGTATACTAATATTATCTAGTGATTGACCTATAACGTCTTGGTAATCTTGACTGTTTTTAGGCATTGCTTTATTCCATCGAATAATAGGACGAAAAGGATTAGTTGCAGTCGTTTCATAATAGTCAGTTGGAAAATTCAGACGAAAACCAATAACACTGTGATCTGATAGATACTAGGCAAACCATATGTAGTATTTACGCATCCTTTTGGGGGTTATGATGATATGTAAATACTAAAGAGATAAATCAATAATCTCAAATGTGTTTATTGAAAATTGTTATAGGCCTATTTGAAATTAAATTTTAATATAAATTTATTATTTCTTAATGAAGTCTTGCGTTAATAAAACTACAAAACTAATTGGCATTTTAGGAGCCAAAGCTATTTTATCTTGGGAAAACAATCATATAATTGAGTAAGTATCATTTTCAAAGTATCATTGAAAGGGTGGGTCTATGAGAATGACATGTCAAATCTAGGCATCGGAACATTGGCTATCTGGTGTATTAATTTCAAAATTGATAAATACTTTTAAACTGCGACGAAAAATTACAACCTAGATTAGCCGTTTGAGTCACAAATATCATAATATGTTTGTGACAATTCTCTATAAAACTACAAATCCATGCGATTTAGTTTATCGATACACATCATTTTCATTGAAGCCTGTGAGAAAATCAAATTCCCATGTCATGAATCAAATGCCAAGTTCAAGGCCAACCCACCGATACTTTTCAAATCACATATTACGCAGTTCACTCATTTATTTCACCTCTCTACGAATGTCTGACCGTGTGCAAACATTGCTTCAACCTATGAAACTCTCGCCATTGATATTGCAGCTGAAATGTGCACTGCGCAGACGCAAGCGATTTTAACTAAAATCTATTAAAATCGCATTTTTAGTTACAATCAATCTTCGTGAAACGCATAAAATTTAAAATTTTATTTTGATTTTAGTTAAAACCTATTTTAGTGATTTTAGCTTAAGTTTTGTGAAACAGGGCCCCGATATGTATTTCTATCCGGTAGCGGCAAATTTCTCCAGTTTAGAACATTTAAATTTACAAATGCAGCAGTTGAAAATTGTGAAATGATCGATTTCAGCGCCTTATTTTCTTTTTGTATCCCTTATTGTTTTGCTTAATAATCCAAATTCCCGTTAGTTTGAAGTATTTTAAATTTTGAAAATAAAGTTTAGGTATAATAATGGTGATTAATTGTGCAAAAGTGAAAATTAAAATAGTGTTTTAGTAGGTTTGCTTTTAACGAAAACTCGACGATATGTTTTGGTACATTTACACCCCAATTTCCAGTAATATATCTATGCATGGTTGAAACAAAGAGTAGCAAGATTAATAATAAATATTATGAATTGATTTTTGTTTCTCTGCTTTTAAACTTAATACTGGTAATTGCGCGAGGGGTGGGGGTGGACACGACTGCTAGGTCTGCTTTTTGCCGAAGCACAGAATTCTAAAGGCTCCGTGGACGTTGTCTAACCATCTTTACAGGGTCCATGGCAAGATTTGTATTTAGAAGCAGATGATCGTATAGATTTATGGGCTGCCATGACTATCATAAACTTGATATATCTATTATCCACATTCTCACGTGAGAAGAACAGGAACAAATATTTTCAAGTGCTCATGGAGAGGCATTTAATATCTGGCGGTGTCCTTTAGGAGATCGTCATGCTTCTCATATTGAAATCTCCGAAAGGGAAGATGTTACAGATCACAACGGGTTTCATGGCACCCAAGACAATCAGGGATAATTCTGACTACACATACCAACCCCCAGCATTACCTATGTTTGAGCAGAAGTGTTCACTTCCTTAGATCATAAGGTATATCATCGAGTTAAGTGGCGTTGTTTCCATTAAGAGCTTGTAGGCCTATGTAACATGATATAGTGTTGCCTATCAAATCTCTCGGATTTTCTCTTTTCGCGCATGCGAATTATTGAAATATAACTGTATCATATGTTAGTCCTAAAATTACCTAGTATGTGGCGAGTGGACCTTAAAAGCATCCTTGATGATGACTGAATGGATTATATAAACTTCGTACAGATGACCAAACATGTGCATCTTCATATGTTCATCCCAAAATGACCTAATTTGTATTCAGTGGACGTTAAACCCACTTTCCTCCTCCCTCTCAAGTCTAAATCATTCTAGCTAATTATTAAACGGAATATATATTAAATTTGTAAAGATGACCATACATATTCTTCATCTGGTGTATTGAAAAACGGGTCATTTTTATTTTTTAATTTGTTACTACGAAGGTTGCTAGTTGTGCGTAACATTCAACTTTGGTCCTAGTCCCTGCCAAGAACGAACTATAGCCTCTCAAACTTTGGTTTTCATTAAATTCAATTTTCAGAGCGAGTATCTAGCCAGTAACAAGATATCATTGACAGTAGAAACTTCAAACTCTGTGTGTAGGAGAGACCGGGGTGGTCCTACTAAAGTCCAAAATTTCGACCGCCCAAATCAAATAATTGTACTAAAAACAAATTATACAAATTTAGATCCAAATTAGAGAATTTTTGAAAAATTTTCTATTAAAAGATATATTTCCAATTTGCCTGGTTGGTATCAAATGAATCAACCTAATATTTTGTAGGAATGTATCTGGGTACTAACTCATCTCACAGAAAGAATATGGTCCAAATCACCGACCCAAGTATTATAACCCTCTGCATGGTGTACTGACGGACACGCTCTTGTATATATATGATTTGGAATAAAGATTATTATCTCCCAATAACCATTTCACAGTAGATATCGCGTGTGAGATAAATTACATAATATCGTTTTACATGAATTTGATTGGTCAATTGAAAAGGAACTACTTTCTTTTATTTTGAAGAAACCACTTATTTTAAATAAAAAGTAACTTCTTTCTTGTTCAACTGAAATTGTTTTTATATATTTGAACATGAAGGAAACACTGGATCAATATATAGGACTTTGCAATAGCTAAAGGTAAATATACGTAAACTGCTGTCAAAAAATGATGTATCACCACGCTGTAATGTAATCAGGTTTAGTAAGAAAAATCTATACTAAAGAAATATATTTGTTTATTGGTGCATATGAAAGGATTTGTTTATTGGTGCGTGTAACAAAGGATTAGGGGGTAAATACAATCTCAAAATCGTCTTTTTGATATCAAAAAATATCAAAACAAGTTGATAAAGTAAAAAAAAAACCTCGTCTGTTTAAATATATTATATTAAGTGGGGTTTTATGATTGCGTTCCAGCTTTATAGTATTATGTGATATAAATATCCAATTAAATTCCTATTTCCGATACGTAGTGTTATAATGATCATACTAATGATCATTGGGAAAACTAAATAATAATAGATTGTATGAACATGTACTCGCAAATCTGTTTTCATATTCTTTACAACAATAACGAAAAATGCATTAACTCCAGACTGTCGGTATTGCCTTATTGCATTTAAAAGTATGATAGGAAGACTTTTGGATCCAGAATTCCATAGCTGAGCGTAATTAATACATGTTTAGATTGGGCAAGGCTCTTACAAACCTTATGAAAAAAAAAACATTCTGAGATATATAGGATTATAGGTATAGGAACACAACTGTATTGCCCCCTTTCGTGTTCATTTCTGTCGATTAGATTAGAATTTACGGCAAAGAGCTTGGATTTACATTTTGTGTTGGGGTTGGTGAATACCATTTTGGGAGCGGAAGAATCAGACGTCAACTGGGGAACATTTCTTTAGGATGGTATGTCCCAGTAAAGTTTCTTTTGTGTGGACTAGCGAACATACAAATGTATAAGTGTGAATAATTACATGCAAATTATATTAATTATTACAGATTTTTACAGCAATAAGAGCACACTTTGAATTATTAGAATTGATTGATTTGATTTCTTTTCTTACTTTAGCTGTAAGAAAGTGCGAGTATTAAAAGAGGTTGAAAAAGATGAATCTATTGAGCCGGCCCAAACTGCCGATGGCCCCCCTGATGATGTACAGGCGTATTTTGGACACCCCTTAACTTTGGCTACAGACGTGGTTTACGGGGGTGGAAACTCAAAAGCGTCCGGTGCTGCTCTGTTACACGAATATATTAATCTTCCAGCAATAGGCCACCATGAAAAAACATCAGAATCTATGCAGTGCTCCAGGTATTTCAAATCTTTGACTTGTTATATTTGTTTTAGATAAAGGTTTCCTTGCTAAGAACTATTACACGCTTTTATTTTCAGTTTAAATTGTTTTAAAACTTGTTTCATTTTTTCAAAAATGAAACTAAATTTTTTGGACAAAAATACAAGTCAATAGAATATCTATTTTTTGTTGCTGTCGAAGCCACCTGCCCTTCAAATAGTCGTTTTGGGTCAATAGAAAAACAATTACTTGTCCAATTGACACGAAATCAATTCTAATAGATCGTGCTTGACGTCAGTCGTAGTTTTGCGTCTGGATACAACTCGCCCATTTAATTCTAATGATGTTTTAAGACTTTATAATTTCATTGTTTCGTTTTTCTGAAATTCTGATTTCATGCATAAACAATATCATTCGAAATATATATTCGTATTACCTTCCAATTTCAACCATTTCCCAGAAATATGCTATTTTACATGAATCCCTTACTGGGTACTAATGCCCGTAAAATTGTTAATTATTGTTTGATTTTCATTTATTTTTCACCGTAATCATGATGACTACTAACAATATTTATAGCCCTGGGGCTACTGTCTAAACTGTGGATTTCTTGAATTGTGAACAAACTAATAGATAATTGTTATTAAAAAATTGCTTATGTGTTTGAAATCGTCCTGTTGAATAAAATCCATTGCAAAATTAAATATCCCAACGAAAAAAAATGTTTTCTCTTAAAAAGTCACTGTTTTAGCTTGTGTTTTCGACTGTGTCCATCCCAACATTACGCATGTCACGTGATGAGTTAAACCACCTAAAATTGAAAGGGGGGGGGGCATTAATGTGAAAATGATTGATTGTCAGTCTACCAAATTTTATTCACATTGAATAGATCACCGATGTATATTGCTTTTCACACCATCTTCACCCCATAGTTGTAAATACCCTGTGTATTATATATACTGAGCGCAATAGAAAACGCATCACTTAGTTTTTCGTATAACAAAATGATCCTGTAAACATATCTTATTTATTTTGCTTCTTATTGTGAACAATATTCTAATGGGAACATATCAATGACAATACATTTGTACACTTATGGATGTTTAATCTGTAATCAACGGTACAGGGTCGCCTGTCCAACCTCGTGGGTTTTCTCCGGGTCCTCCGGTTTCTTCCCATTGCTAAAGACCCCTACGCGCCAGCGAATTATTGAAATAGAAGTAACCCACATGTAAGTCCCGAAATGACCTAGTTTGTGTCGAGTGGACGTTAAACCCCATTTATCTGGCTCTCTCTTTGTCTCTCTCTCTCTCTCCCTCTCAATTATAGGGAACTTTGTCCATATCATTTTTAAATAAATACACTAAGTCTTTATTTCATAATTTTAATTGATCATATTCCATAACGGGGTCTGTAGCTATTAGTCCATTTTTACAGTTATGTGTTTACCACATAAATATGAAAAAGGGCCACCGCTTCTCAATAATTTCTATATTTAATTCACGGTCCGACTGTTCCTGCTAATAATACTCCTGATTTTATTACTTATTTTGTTTAATCGACAGATTCTGAAATCGAAATATTGTTGATAAAAACAGTTCGGGATATCTTAACATCGTTAATCGTCTTTATAAAAATGTATTTAAAACAAACAATCACTTGTCAAAAGAGACATCGCAGATTGCGGGTCTTGTGTATTAATTATGCAAACCGTGGGGAAAACGTGTGCAAGTTTTGCGCTAAATTTAACCACTTTCACTGCATCTGTGTATCATATAATAACTCATATGACATAGTACCTGTCCGGCAATAAAATTCAAAGCGTTGATTTGCCATCTGAAATTTCATTCTCCATGGATTTTAAAATGATGTTGTGCTTGTGATTAATATATAGTTAATAATTAAGAGTACAATCGTATGGATACACTGCCCCGTGAATTTCAAAACGAAGCCGAGATTTTCCAAAATTAATTTTGTTACCGAGACTCACAATTATAAAATACTGAACAGTTTAGATTTTGCACCACGGAAATAATATTGGAAGAGAAATAGAAAGACATGGTATTTATATTAAAAAAAATTAACGTTATATACGTATTAAATGATTCAATAGCCGGAGCAAATGTAAAATACTTCGGCTTCAGTAGATAGTCGAAGTTAATTCACAGGACTGCTATGTTCATCTGGAAATATTAAAGATATCCTAGGGTGAGATTCAAGGCCCGTAAAACGAATGTCGTTCTTTTTGCTCTACATCTGTGTTCAAAAGAAATAATCCTACCCAACTCTCTAACCAAATGATTAATACAAGACGGAAACAAAATGGCGTATTTATGTTTGTAAACGCCCAAACTCATTACTAGATCCGCGATGAATAGCTTATTCACACAAAAAATTGAACTGTCTTTAAAAAGAGCCAAACACCGTAACAATCCCGTTATACGGAATAATATACCCGTAAAGTGACGTAGTTATCTTCCATTTTTATATTTCTCGATGTCCAAGTTTCTGATTGTCTAATTAGTGATTTGTTCAACATGGAAGGTGCATCTTTGAAACTAACATTACAGTTGACTGATAGATCAAAGGCCAGAATCACTAACTTAAAAACAAAATTTGTGGTTGAAAGGACATTCAACAGGCATCGCTACATCGTGTTTGAGAAGACATATGCGACGAAGGAGAGATGGGGAAAATAACGGGCAAATCTAATACAAATCTTCATTGTCACTGGAAGTGACGTCTTATTGACTAAAGTCGTATTTTTAACAATTCAAAAAGAAAAAAAAAACAACCCAAGAAAAAAACAAAAACAAAAAAAACCCCAACAGATATACTATTCTAGAGCCATTCATTAATTATCTAGATCTTAAATATTTTATTTCAATCGCCGAATAGCCGCAGTTCTAACTTGAGTCACAATCGATAAATGGTAAATTATTCAGGGGAGTAACTTGGTTTTGTCAATAACAAAGTTATTGATGGGTTGATTTTAATTATCTTTCACTCTCCAAAATGAAATGCTCTCTATAATTTTATCGTTCGATTTACAAAATAGGTTGAGGTAATAATGATTTATTTCGAATTTTTTAAAAAAAACCCAGGGTGATTTCAATGGGCCAAATAGACTGACAAAACGAATCTGGTGAAATGTTTGTCGACAAGTCACTTTTGAGGTTGGTGCACGGCCATTTTCTAAAATAGTCACCAAAATGGCGCCAAAATCACTATTCTCTTGGAAATCGCCTTGTAATGTATCATTTCATGTGTTTAAGTAGTCGGAGAGATCTAATAATCCAAGATGACGGCCATTATTCTTGAAAAATGGCGACCAATATACAAAATATTTGAATAAAACTTGGAGATATTTTATTAAAATACTATTTACAACGTTAAACCAAGCGGTATGGTATTTGTCATTGCGAGATTTTATACAGATTAATTTCTTGAACTCCTCCTTAGAATTGAAGGTATTCTTATACTTACACGGTAATTTTTCAACCCGATAAGTATTTCTATCGGGTAGTGACGAATTCCTCCAGTTTAGAACTCTGAAATTTCCAAATGCAACCGTTGAAAATTGTGTTATGATGGATTTCAATATTTTCGTAGTTTTGTGTAAGCATTTTGGTTTGCTTAATAATACAAATTTCCGTATGTATGAAGGATTTGAAAGTTATGGAAATAAAGTTCAGATATGATAATGGTAATTTAATTTTGCATTATAGGTTTGAGTTTAACGAAAACTCGAGATTCTCGCTTTGTATTATACGCCGCTTGCATCTTTAACATTGTTTATATATATATCTGATACCATCAAATCTTACTCTCACAATTAACATGCACGGTAAAAACATAAGAAAAATACTGACAATTCTCTTATTTCTTTCATTAAAATACTATCTTACTGTGGTTACCGAACTCTTTACAGGGGTGACTTGATCTTTTCGTGTGTGCGAGTCTCAATATGTTTCACCCTCTCTTTCTTCATCACTCTTCTGAACTTACTTCTGCTTTTCTTATGCGGTGACGTTCATCAGAATCCAGGACCAAGGAACATTAAGATTATTCACTTGAATATTCGTAGTCTTGAACATAAAGTCGACAATCTCCTCGTTGAATTTCAAGATGCTGACATCATCACATTGTCAGAAACATGGCTTGGGAAAAACACAAATATAGAAAATCTTCCTTTGCAAGGTTTTCATTCACCTATACCCTTAAACAGAGACGATGGTTATGGTGGCGTCGCCATTTACATTAAATCTTCAATATGCTTCATTCCAAGACATGATCTTCATACTTTTGGCGTTGAAGCAATCTGGGCTGAGATTAGAGTAAGCACGGGTATAACATAATGACTTATGTCATAGAGGCGTCCTGCCATATTAAAATACGTGTTAGTGATTGTAACATAAACCTGTCGCTATCAATACCCGGCTGGAGATCTTGGTAGTATTCCTTATGTTATTGCGTAACTATAACTTGTTGTTGGCATGTCTTATCTAACTTTCTTTGTCTGATAAACTATATTGAATGTTAAACCTTCATATGATGCTTGATACATTAGACAGGTGTCTAATGAGCTCCTTTGTCTCGAATACGTTTATAAACTCAGAACAGAAACGAATCTTCAGTCAGGTCCAGGAGGCCATGCTAGGCGGGCGCCTAGATTAAGGTACCTAGGAGTAAGGTCCGGCCAGGACTGAGCAAAGGCCATGGGTGCCTTGGCACGAGACGAGACGAGACGAGACGAGAGCTTCTGGAGTTAGCACACTCGTGCTAAGCCAAGCTAATTAAGTCATGACTCCTTCCATATAGTTAGTTCTACGGTCGTTTACATCACGATGTTTGTACCTAATGTAAGAAGCAGAATAAAACTATTATTAGATGTATATACCAGTGTTATCATAAAGAACTTGATTTAAAGAACTAATGAAATACTGTCACATATTAATTGGTGCCGTCTGACCAGAGCAACGATTGAAGTCCTAACCACTAAGTTCACAGGCCAGAGGCTCCCAGAGCTACCAACGGGGTAAGTCTTTTCTAATCCTACCATGGCGAGGGTGAAAAAATGACATTAGTGCTATGTATTATAATTTAACTGGAAATCTGCAGTTTATCATCACGCGTCGTTAAATATCATGGTGTAGTTACTAAATTTAATATTAGCAAGTAGTGGAACAGGAAAATGACGAAAACAAAATTGTATATATATTATTTATTTTAAAATGCGTCATGTTGTTTTTAAAAGATTATGAATCATAATTGTTTGTTTTTGAACACATATTTTGGCATTTAAAATTAGTATTAACAGGTTTATATTGCGCAGTAAAATGTTTTGTGATTGTTTAACTAGAATTGAGTTAACAATATCGTAATTAGGAATTTTACATTCACAAAGTATTAACGGGTTTATCTCTAAGTTTTTTTTCGTTTATTTTGTCTATACGTGTATATTATCCAAATAGTTAATGGCAAAGGCCCCGATATTTACGGGTGAGATTTTTATTTGTAATACCCCAAATATTTAATGGGAAAGACCCGATATTTACGGGATTAAGATTTTTATTTGTAATACCCCAAAGTTTTAATGGGAAATGCCCCGATATGTAACGGGAGAAGTTTATGTTAAGTGGTTTAACCCCAGGAGGGTTGTGCTCGGATTTAGAGCGAACGTATTGTCTTGTTTTGTGTTGTGTTTAAGAATTATAGAGATAAACCGTTAGTTCTTTCAAAAATATCTTATTTAAGATTGGTTAAATGTGTTCAGATCATTCATTATTCTTGAGATAAAACAATATGACTCCCTAATTTCAATTGTAAATATCGTTAGATCGTTATCTAAAGTCAAGTCTGTTCCACTTGCTAATTTGATTAACTATTAATTAAGTTCACTCCATGATATATATGATAAGCAGATGATAAAACCTCGGCACGGGTGGCAGTTAATACTCTTCATAGCACATGTCATAACACGCCGTTTTGCCAGACGGTATGGAAAATGAAAAGACTACCGGTCAATAACAAGAGCTGAACTAAACGGAGCAGGGAAAATTCTGACCCCTCAACATTACTGGAACGAGGAAGGGCATCATATGTACCCCACCCCTACAGTTGGCTACGACAGTGCAGTAGCGGTCTAAGAAGATAATTACAGTAGTTTGTGTTCGCGATTCAACCAAATAATCGGTCTAAGAAGATAATTATAGTACTAGTAGTTTGTGTTCGCGATTCCACCATTTATATGAATAATAAGAGTAGTCTGTGTTTGTGATTCCAGGATCTCGTTTGTTTTTTTTTTTTCATTGACTCGCGTGTGTGACCGATTGTGTGTATATAACTTTTAAGTTCGTGTGTTTTTCATTGAACTTTTCATTTTGTTTAAAGACATTTTTGGATATTATGACATTTTACAAGTATATATAACTTTTAAATTCGTGTGTGTTTCATTTACCTTTTCTTTTTGTTTATAGACATTTTTGTATACGACATTTTACAAGTGTTGTTTGTTTTTATATGTCTTTTCATTCTTATTGTTATTTTTATCTTTTAAGATTAGGGTAGATATTATCGATCCGAGTTATATTCAAATTTGTAAAGGCTTTAAAAAAATATTTCATATTTTTTTCTAAAAAGAGGGAAAGGTATATAACATAATGACTTATGTCATAGAGGCGTCCTGCCATATTAAAATACGTGTTAGTGATTGTAACATAAACCTGTCGCTATCAATACCCGGCTGGAGATCTTGGTAGTATTCCTTATGTTATTGCGTAACTATAACTTGTTGTTGGCATGTCTTATCTAACTTTCTTTGTCTGATAAACTATATTGAATGTTAAACCTTCATATGATGCTTGATACATTAGACAGGTGTCTAATGAGCTCCTTTGTCTCGAATACGTTTATAAACTCAGAACAGAAACGAATCTTCAGTTAGGTCCAGGAGGCCATGCTAGGCGGGCGCCTAGTTAAGGTACCTCAGGAGTACTATAGTCAGGTCTAGGAGACGAGACGAGAGCTTCTGGAGTTAGCACACTCGTGCTAAGCCAGGCTAATTAAGTCATGACTCCCTCCATATAGTTAGTTCTACGGTCGTTTACATCACGATGTTTGTACCTATTGTAAGAAGCTGAATAAAACTGTTATTAGATGTATATACCAGTGTTGTCATCCAGAACCTGATTTAAAAGAACAAATACTGTCACACGGGAAATTTTCTTGTTAGTTCCTTCTATCGCAAGCCAAACTCTCTGGTAGCACATTGGGATGCTATAGAAGAAAATATTTCTTTAGCCAAAGAAGACAATAAACATTGTATTATTCTTGGCGACTTTAACTATGATGTCTTACGTTATCTTACTGGAAAGATACTTGAATTAGCCAATAGATTAAACCTAAAACAAGTTATCGTTAGCCGAACACGTATAACGCCGTATTCATCAAGTCTTCTAGATCTGTGTCTTACTTCCTTTCCAGATCAAATCGTCTCTTCAATTGTACTTGACGCCGGACTGAGTGACCATTGTCCAATACAAATTGAGATCTGTAGACAAACCCCTCACGAACATGCTTATTCTCGGACAATCTGGAGTTATGGTTCTATGGACATTGATAAAATTAATCAGTTTTATAATAATTTCAATTTGAATCAATTTTACATTGAAGCAGACTTACTTCCAAATGTTTTAGTAAACAATATTTCTACTGTCACATCAACAGGTATTGATTTGTATGTACCGCACAAAAGAATTACCATACGCCCCCGAGATTGCCCGTGGAAGAATGGTCACATTCGTCGCACTATTCGTAAGCGAAACCGTCTACACAAAAGAGCAAAGCGTTCCAATCTTCCATTTGACTGGACTGACTTTCGACTTCAACGAAATTATGTAATTAGCGAGGTAAGGAGAGTGAAATCAGAGTTCTATGGGCAAATTGACCAAGACATAAATGGCAATAATTTTACAGACAAAAAATGGTGGAAACTGGTCAAGTCAAATGTTCTAAACTCTTACGCCTATATTAAAGAAAAGCCCACCATCATCAATTATTAATTACCGTCCCATTTCCCTATTAAGTTCCATTGGTAAAATCTTCGAAAGGTGTCTTTACAAATATATATATAATTTTCTTCTTGATCATAAGATACTTACACCGTTTCAGTCTGGTTTTATTAAGAAGGACTCCACAGTTTATCAACTTCTTGATCTCTATGACCAGATCTGTAAAGCACTTGATGAAGGTAAAGAAGTGCGATCAGTATATTTCGTTATAAGTAAGGCCTTTGACAAGGTCTGGCATCGAGGTCTTCTTGCTAAGCTTCACGCTATCGGTATTCGTGGCAATATTCATAGGCTTCTAGAAAGTTACTTATCTAATTAGGAGATAAACACTTCCTGTTACGTATTTAGAGGGGGTTTATTGTCCATTTAACCATGCTTGAATCATTAGAACACGAGACGCGATAGCGTCGAGTTGTTCTAATGGATAATTCAAGCATGGTTAAATGGACAATAAACCCCGATAAATACGTAACAGGAACGTGTTTATCGATATTGTAGCATAATTACGTTTAGTTTTTCTTTTGAACTATTTCTCAAATGTTTTCAGCGACATTTTAAATAGTCGTTAGAAGGCCACGAGCGAGCATTCTTCGACCGACGTCATGCAATCGCTGGTCTTTCTAGCGTCTGGATAATCATGTCAATTTGCGGGAAATGACCACTTCCCTACCTGGCGTAAAATCGAAGGGCCAACGGATGGGATTTATATAGACGGAAAAACAAGAAACAATAAGTTCAATAAGATACGTTATTATAAATACAGAAATTATCACATGTTCAACAATATACAGACAAATCATAACATACGTAAATGGATGTAATTTATGCAATGAGATTCCCAATTCTCATTACGCTAGTTGCTACCCTGCAAAATGGACTCTTCGAGGCAAACAACCGCGTGGAAAATATCAGAAAGTGAGGTTCAAATTGAGATATCATTTAAAATAATTGTTGACAACAACTGAAGAATTGGAAATTGAAAACATCACATTTGCGTTGGCACTAAGTGACTGATACTGGAAATGGTGCGAAGTGTTTGAGTTACAAGGAATTGGCAAAGATTCGTGAGATACTATAGTGTGTGGTGTGGACTTTGGCTTAGGACCATAACCTTGCAAAATATTTGAATACTCATGTTTCTGTTTTGAACTAGAATCATAATTATACGAACTTAAACTCTGTTCATTTTTATGCCCGGTCAGTTTGCAAATTCTCGTGCTCCCACACCAGCATAGGACAATAAATTAATAGCGGTTGACCTCACATAGTGGTTAGTATATATAGTGCTTAAGTTGGCCAATTTTGATATATTTTTCTTCGTGCATTTTAATGAATTTTCCCCAAGTGGTTTCGCAGTGTACCAAGTTTTGTCATTAAAATTAACGTGCTTTTTGGGATATTGAAACAAGCTTTCACAATCTGGGTTAAGTTTCGATAAATATAATTTATATGTTTGAACTGGACATGATTGTCCACCAGTGGCATAAATTCGTCTTTTTGATTCTACTGCGCCACGGTGATTTTTCGTCTAAAAAGTTTGATCCTGCTGTACGTATTCGCCTGCTTCGTCTTTTATGACTTGAAATGTGTTCTTATTGAAAAGTCTCTGGTTTTCGTTACCCCTCAGTGCCATGCCAAGAGTTAAATCGAACCATACTTTATTAAGTAAATTTGAGGGTGTGGCATTACGAAGATGATGCCTTAGTTTGATCAAATCTGCATCAGATATAGGTGTGTGGTGTTGTGTATGGTCGAGCCCTTCTTTTTTTAATTTTCGCAATACTGACACAAAGACATTATTTGAAGAATGGAATTCTTTATCACTTAGAATGTTAATATTTCTTTCAAATGGTGGGGCACGAATATAACGGTGGATTGCGGCTCGAAGGCCTACAAATGAAGACTTCGAATAGGGTTTGCCTTCAATAGACCTGACTTCACCATAAAATAATCTTAACTTTGTATTGAGATCATTTGTTGGTAAATAATCAAAATTTGTAGAATACTTTCTTTCAAAAAGCCATTCTGAAATTTAAGAAGAAAAAAAACGCAAATGAAAACAGATGTTGAAAAGGATAATAATATTAATAATAGGCAGGCCTACATAACAGGGGACATGTGCGTTCTGTCGGTGTATTTCTTTTAGCGACTGGATAATCAAGACTTGTTGACATTCACTGAAGGGAAGCAACTGGAAGCTACGTCTAAAGTTGAAAACGGACATTTTCATGTTGAAAGTTAAGTTTATTAAGGTTTTATTATCAACAATAATCTTTTTTTCTAACGTTTAAACAACACCCCAACTTGTGTTTTTAGTAGTTGCTTTGGACTTGGTTTCCTCTATTAATTTCTGGAGATTTGTCTCATCCATTGTCTTGAAGCGGTTGCTATGGGACCCTTCGACATTCGTCTCAGCTATTTTAACGTTGATTTCTACTGAAATAAAAACAAATATGTATTTTTTTATTGATAAATATGTATGGAGTCTAATGAAGTTATAAATCTTTGGTATCAAAATAGGTTTTAAGTATATACATATGATCAAAATCTAAAATTATGCTGAGTCATATCATCAGTGCATGAATAGGCCTAATTCTTAAAATGACATGTCACCATGGTAAAATTAGGTGGTCATTTTCCCAAATACAACTATAGAAAATTTTATTTACTGATATTTACATTTTTTTAAAACAATGCTTATTTTTTATGTTTCAGAAATATTCTACAACATTACCTGGTGTGGGTGGTGATGTATCCATTAGTTCAGGAAAGATTTCATCAAAAGAACCAAGATTAAAGTTCCCAAGCACAAAGTCAACAGCCATTTTTTTGAATCAGTTGCAGGAACAGAAATAGTTCGCGAAACTAATACGCGGTTATTCGCCTTGCTAAAACAGAGGGGGTTTATTGTCCATTCGACCACACTTTTCGACCAATCAGAATCGAGGAAATTTCAGATTTGTGCTACAATAGACAACAACGGGTAGTGATTGACGGAGTATCTTCAAACTCGTCACCGATTCATGCAGGAGTACCACAGGGATCAGTATTGGGCCCTTTACTTTTTGTTGTCTACATAAATGATCTTGTTAACGATATAACATCGAATATACGATTGAAGACCCCATTTCATCTCAACCCTGACAAAACCAGTAGTATCACTTTCTCCAGAAAACAAAACCCGTCATCCTTCCAATTATCTTTCAACAATACTATTCTTACTGAAGTTTCTTCCCATAAACATTTAGGTGTATATCTTCAAAAATCCTGCAACTGGACAGACCATGTAAATTACATTACATCCAAAATCTCTAAATTAGTTGACTATTTTCGAAGTTTCAAATATAGACTCTAGAGGGAGTCACTCGAAGTGATATATAAGTCTTGTTTGACTACGCAGATGTCTTATGGGACAATTGCACAGGTCAAGAGACTTTTGGACTTGAAAAACTTCAACTTGATTCTCTAAGAACTATAACTGGACTTGTTCGAGGAACATCACACAGAATTTTATATGAAGAATCTGACTTTATCCCATTAACAGAAAGACGCCGCAGACACAAACTAATCTTATTCTACAAAATGATACACAAACTCCAAACTATCTCTCATTACTCGTTCCACTTATAATCGCGACTGTAAATCCCCATGCTACACGAAACCAATTGAAATATCGAAACATATTTACAACAACATATAAACTGTCTTTTCTTCCTTCTACTATTTCTTCCTGGAATGATCTTACTGACGATCTCAAGCAAAGCCCAACTCTCCAACAATTCAAATGTCAGATAAGCAAAAATGATCAAAAAATCCCAAATCATTACTATCAGGGGGACAGAAATATACAAATAATTCACACCAGACTAAGGTGTCAAAAAAGTGATCTACACTATCACAAATTTTTAATGAATATATCTGATAACCCATCATGTACATGTGGTCAGCGAGCACTACTTATTATACTGCTCTAATTTTACTACGACCCGACAAGAAACAATTTTATTATTACCCTACACTCAAAGGGAGATTAGAACGCTGCTATATGGAAATAACCTCTTAGCTCCTTCGACAAACATGGAAATCTTTACATCAGTTCAGTTGTTTATTACACTATTTTGCCTCGACCGTTATATAGGACTTCGAGTTTTGACTAATGGATTGGATTGTTCGTACTTGATTTTATTTTATATCTAATAGATTTAAATAAAAACATATTCAGACTTACTTAACCGTCTCTTGATTAATGTTATTTATCGTGTTTATTTTGGTTTTAATCCCCGTCTTGGTTATTGATACTACTTAACCTGTCTATTTCTTGATTATTTATTTTATTATTGGCCACGATGTTTATTATAGCATCTACATACTGTCGCCTACGCCTGCCAAACCGCGTAGGTTTTCTGCAGGTCCTCCAGTCTCCCACCACTGCTAATACCTCTCTATGCAAGAGAATTGTTGAAATGAAACTAAACTATGCGTTAGACCCGAAATGACCCAGTTTGTGTCGAGTAGACGTTAAACCTTGGCGGATGATAGCTATCGGTTTTATTTTATATACATGTACTGCATCTGAATTAATGATCGTGTTCACTTCTTGTGGGTAGTTATACCGACTGCCTCTTGTCTGATGATACATGTCGATTGTTTTCGCTTTCTGCTTTTTATCGTGTTCTATTTGTTTCACTTAATGTATCCTGTTTATTTATTGTTATTGACTGTGGGTAGTTTTACCTGACCGTCTCTTGTTTAATGATAGACTCATAACTAACTGTGTCAAGTTCAGATGATACCTATTGCACCCCGAAAACTTCCATCAATAACTCTTACTAGTATCCAACAAAAATCAGACAAAGTACCACCTTCCCATTTCGTTTCCTGTTCAATATTTTAGACTTGACTTTCCCCTCTCCTTTTTACTATCAACAGCCCGAGATTCGCATCACACTATCACCACATTACCAACATAATCATTTCGCTAACCACCCTAACCTATGGATATTGTATATTAAGTATTTTGTAGATTTTCATCAAGTGAAGAAAAAAAAATTGTTAGGCTTTTGTATTTATATGTATAGATGTATGTAAATCGTAATTATAATTATAAACAATGTACATTGTATTTATATCTGTAAATAATTTATTACGGGAAATGAATTTATATAAGCTCTGGCTTGTTTTCAGATCCCATAATTCAATATTGTATCTTTATAATATGTAAATATTGAATAAATATTGTTAAAAAAAAACAAAAAAAACTCGAGATGTTTTGTTTTCGGATTCGTGTCCGCAGCCCGGGGTATACAAAGATGATGTTACCCTTCAATCAAGGCTATCTATGTATGGGTTGAAAAAGAAGAGTAGCAAGATTGATAAAACTTATATGAATTGATTTCTATCTCTTTTCTTTGAAACTTAATACTGGTACTTTCGCGAGGGTGGGGGTGGGGTAATTTCATTTTAGTCACGATATTCGGGTCACAGAATCTAGGGGATTTGTGGGCATTGCCTGTCCATCTATATATGTCCATGGTTAAACACGTTGGTTTTGGATGTCTGCGAATCGATGTTGTCTTGGCACTGCTATGGATATAAGCGGCTAGAAATTCTAATGAGTGTTAGAATATATTTTAACATAGCAACCTATGTTTATTGTATTGCTGATCATTAGAATTCAAATCCGACTATTAACAGACATCCGAATCAGGGAAACGGCGAGATAAATAAAGAAAACACAATCATCTATTTATCTTTTCCAGATTAGTTCAGTTCAGTATTTTAAATACACCTCTGCAATTTGAAATAAGTCAAAATGAACTTAATCGAGATGAACTTTATAGCATTTTGGTTACTGATTGTAATTTGAAATTGAGATTTATGAATATATTCACAATTAGAAATTTTCATATAATCTCCAACTTCCCACTATTACGATTCGTGCTTCGATTGAAATCGTGGTCTTTATCGCGCAAGAATCATTCTGAATCTTATCCTATCAGGTCTTATCATATCTTAGGGGCAATCAACACAATCGCAAATCGTGGTCATCACATCAGATCGTATTTCGTCGTAACAAAACGCGACAGATCGCATCTAATCGCGCTTTTAAATCGCGGTGATCGGGGTCCGCCTTGGGCAAGACAAACACCACGCCCTACCAGGCCCTGACACGCTTTTCGCGTACTATATCGATTTATTAGTTGTCACGCCCATATATACCCGACAAGATTAAATGCCCCCCGTTAACGATCCACACTTGAAGAGTGCACATATTTACCCTGAACTTGTAATTTTGGAGCTTTTGATTGATACCATCTCAAGCAAGCTGAGAGAGGCAAGAAGGGAATGGGCATGCCCCCCCCCCCCCCAAGTCTGAACTAGTCCAGGCAGAGCCGGCCAGAGAGGGGCAGAGCAGACCTTCCCACCAAAACCACCTCTCAATAGCTGTAAGACTTTATCATAGGGCGTTGGTTTTAACCATGTGTAGTTGTGTAACGCTTTTGTTTTAACCACGTTTACGCTATTTGAATGGGTATTTAAAAGGTTTGAGAACTGTCGTCTCGTGTCCTCTGTGAGCCATGGTCATACCCATAACTGCAGTCCTCCTTGTCGGTTGACGTTATTTGCTGCTTCTGGTGATAATGTAAGCAAATATAACATATTTATACTACAAATGTCACGTCACAATCATCCACAACTCCTGTCACCATCAGTGGTTGTGTAGCGTGCAACGACTGTAGCAAAGACTCGCTAGTGGAACGTCGGCAACTGATTTGTTATCCAGGGAGGGGTTTTGCTGAGCAGCTCGCCTGGGATCACAACTTTCTTCGGTTAGTAATGAGTAAGTGTCAGCTACAGAGTGACTATAAGGAATCCCTCCCCAAGTTCTTGACCGGGATCTCCAATAATTGAATGAAATGCGACAGCGATGTCGCCTTGCACAATGGCTCCTCTCACTCAATAACACAAACAACAAAATAAATATTTATATAAAAATATATTATCTTCTGAACAAAATAAAAGAAAGATATAGCACAATAATGAAAAATGATATTAATATTAAAACCGCCTTTCAGCGAAACCCTAATTATGGTCGAAACACAAACACGCGTGGAAACGATCAGAAACGATATATAGAATATGGTAAGCTGACACACGTAATGACGAACAATAATATGATATCTAATATAATGACACTCTAGTAGAGGTAGTACAAAACTATTATACAATACAACTTAGCATCGAACACTCGCAGGGATTCACTGAATAATAAAAGAACACAACAAGGAACCTTCAGAGATCCACTCACGTTCTAATACTGCTTATGCCCCCGTCAGACCGGAGTGGTGACCCTACTGCGCTCTGAGACCGAACGGCGGCCTGGAAATACACAAGGTCATATGGGAGAACCTTGGCGTTTACTTTGAACATACTCAAAGCAAACGCCGTGACTCAGCGATCATTGGCGACCATGGAGACCATAGCACGATATCTCGCGTTTCCACCACGCTTATGGTGATCTTGGCACGCTCTGAACCCATTTTGTGTCGCCGTAGCAGCGCAGTAAGGACCTCTGCGACCCCATCACGTTCTCGCAGCTTTCCAGATCATATGAGCATGTTCAAAACAAACGTCGTGGTTCGGCGATCATTGGCGACTATAGAGACCACAGCACCATATCTAGCGTTTCCATTACGCTTTTTCTACGCTTATGGCGATCTTGACTCGCTCTGAGACCATTTTGTGTCGCAGTAGAAGCGCAGTAAGGACGCAAACCCGGTCTGACGGGGGTATTAGTTAAAAGTTATCTGTTGAGCTCTTAATCAAAGATCTAAGCCTATATAATAACTTGGCACCGAACACTCGGAGGGAATCACTGAATAATAAAAGAACAATAAAAGGAACCTTCAGACACCCACTCACGTTCTATACTGCTTAGTATCTAAGTAAAGCCCCCGTCAGACCGGAAAGGTGACCTTACTGCGCTCTGCGACCGAACGGCGGCCTGGAAATACACAAGGTCGTCGGCAAGCGTGAACACAACGCGGAAAAATGTCCCAAAATTACAAACTTAAAAAAGTCGCGTTCTTACTGCGACCTGTGCGTTTATATAGCATTCTCGCGGCGGGTTCGTCACGATCTCTCCGCGCTTATGGCGTTTCGATTGAGATCTATAAGCTTTGCAACGGCGGTCATCGCGAACCCGCGTCGTTCAACCACACGTCTTATCTGGACTACACGTGCGTTTCCACCACGTGATCACGGCGACTATGCAGGCTGGTTCGATTGTTTTTTCGAAATTTCAAGATGACCTTTGAATCGTCCGTTTTCAAAGCAAGTCGTGCATGAAATGCATGGTCGCCATAAGCGAATAATGCAAGCTTGGTAACCGCGCCATGGTCGTATTAAGAACTCCATACACGTTGTGAGAACCTCATAAAATCGCCATATGCTTTATAGGTAGCCCCATGAGGTCGTGATGCAGTCGCGCAACAGTGGTGGAATCATCGTAACATCGCTATGACAACGCCATAAGGACCTCTGGGACCCCATCACGTTCTCGCAGCTTTCCAGATCATATGCGCATGTTCAAAACAAACGTCGTGGCTCGGCGATCATTGGCGACCATGGAGACCACAGCACGATATCTAGTGTTTCCACTGCGCTGTTACTACGCATATGGCGATCTTGACTCGCTCTGAGACCATTTTGTATCGCAGTAGAAGCGCAGTAAGGACGCAACTCCTGTCTGCCGGGGGTATAAGCGTTCGAGCTCTCAATCGACCCGTCGAAAATGCGCTGCGTGACAGCTTATATAATATGATATAAAATCTCGTAAAATAGCGGGCAGCGAGAACTCCCGTAATACCTTGCAAATCCGCCTACTCGCTAACGTCACGTTCATCTAACATAAATTTTACGTCATGTTTTAACCGTTAGTTTATGATTAGTTTTTTGACGTAAATCTAACGTTAATTTTCTAACGTTAATATAATTACGGCCAGCTCTTATATCTAATTCCAACTGCCAAGTGATCTTTAACGTGCACGCCAATGTGTACACGTGACCTCGGTTTTCTCACCCCATCCAAATAACTAGACCGCTGTCCTTGTCAGACCCTCCGTTCTGCATCACTGACAAGGGGAAACCACGTCGGAAAATATGGATGAACTTTCTCGGCCAATGCAGGGATCGAACACCCGACCTCAAGGCTAGCGAGCCGGCGTCTTACCCACATAGACAAAAAAATGGCTGTGGCACCATCCAAAGGGAGAGGGAAAAAATGGGGTTTCATGTCCATTCGACATAAACTCACTGAAAAAAAACTTGTGTTAAAACTAATCTACACAAGTTTGTGTTGTTTTGCATTGCATTAACACAAATTTGTGTAGATTTGTAAAAAAACTTGTGTGTTTTCATATCAGTAACACAAGTATTGTGTAGGCCTACCGTCAACCAACGATTTTTTCTTCTTCTTTTTTTTGTTTTGTTTACATAGTCAGAATTCAGGAGTTCACAAGTTTAAGAAAAGTAATAAAATAAAAGGCTTAATTTAAATCCCGAAAATTACATGCTGTTCGTCACTGGAAGAGTGTGAGCACTAATTAATCAGACAATTGCCAGGCAGACTTGAATGTTAATTGGTGTTAAGTTGTCAGTAAAGATGAAATGTCTGGTTGTCTTTTTTTTATTGATCCAATAAACTGATATATCAAAGGAATATATAGTGTACATGTGATTTTCAGCACCCTTGTGTTTGTCAAAATTGATTCAATGTGCATTGAAAAACAATGAGTAACCCGCACCTTACTCACTCAGCCACATGGCTATCGTCTAATTACTGTGACAGTCCAGTCAAATGACAAATAAGGGTTATTAAAATAGATTTTCACGGCTTATGTAAAAATCTTCAGGATTCAAATGGTTTTTGATACCGTAGATATTTTAGTTTCAATTTCATATCACACAGTTTGTATATGGTAAGATATCTTAAACAGTTAATTACATTTCACATTTTCATATTTTTCAATTTCCATATTAGATGCCATAGCAAATAAAACATCATATAATAAAATAAGAAAAAAAACAAATATGGGAGAAGAAAGAGCTGAAAAAATGAGGTTTTTAGAGGGTGAGTGTTCAATTCTAATAGAAAAGATTGTTGTTATGGTAATATGAAATCTCACCATTAAATGTGTTTGGCACAATATAGCCCGGTTGGAGTGGAGGTGACATTAGCCTCCATTTCAGTTTATTTTTTTGAAATATAAAATTCAATTTAGTATAGTAAAAGTATACACATACATGTATGTGCACATATGACTGTCTCATTTGTGGATAAGACACTGGCCCGCATATTTTAAGGCTGCAGGTTTGCTCCCAATGTTGACATAGAAAATTCAGGATGGAGGGCCTGACAAGGACATTCGTCTAGTTGTTCAGATTGAACAACAAAACATGGTCCTGTGTACACATTGGCATGCATGTAAAAGATCCGCTGGCAATTGGAATTTGATACAAGAGTATGTCTTAGGGTCGCGGTACCGTGCAAAATTTCAGTCCAAAATCTCAAGGCCTTTTTGTGACTCCTAAGGGGGTGGGGTGAATTGCTGGTTGGATGGCCGGATGGTTAGGACATGCGCACTGTATCATAAAGCTGCGGGTCCTCCGGTTGCCCTCACTCCTAATGACCCCTCAGCGCAAGCGAATTATTGAAAAAAACCGTATGTTGGTCCCAAAATGACCTAGTTTGTGTCAAGTGGATGTTAAACCCAATTTCTCTCTTTCTCTGAATCTAACCCATTTCATTTGAGCATTATATTTTGCCTGGGCCTGTAACTGGACAAGACATAAGTGTTACGCAAAGTTGAAACAAAATAGAAACTAAGTCTCGATGTGGCAATATAAATTGTTTATTTAAACATTATGAACCATATAGAAAGTATTCTTATTTCCCACTTTTTATTTTTTAGGCTGAAGCACCCTCGGAGGAGAATTTAATGAATGATAAAAACAAGAGAAACCAAGCATCAATTTATTTTATAATTCTGGAAAAGAATGCATTTGACCCAATTTTTAAATATTTATTTTTTGTTTTTAATGTTAAGTATTCTTCGATAACACAATTAGATTTTAATCCTCTCATTAATTTCTGTATAATATAGAAAGTAAAGTGACATATAAATCACTTAAAATTTGGTCGGAAATCATAAAAGTATTTAATAGACATTATCTAGAAACCAAATGTAGATCAGATATACCCAGAATTACAAAAAAACTTGACCTACATTAAGGTGACTTTTATTTGCTTATGAAACGAAATAAGGTTTTCTGTGTTATTAGTGTGATTCTGCCTTACAGTCTACTCTTATATCAAATATTTCAACTGTCAAGGGTTCATTAAAGGGAACTCAGGGGGTCGAATGGTTAACAGGCACACATTGGATAAGGAGGTCTGGCATTGAGTCAGATATGTCAATTGTCAAGGGTACTTTAAAGTGAACACAGTCGAAGTGGCTTTGATCCATGCTTGTACCCATTTGACCCAGTTTGTGTCAAGTGGACGCTTAACCCAATTTTATTAATATTATTTTTCTGTTAAAATTCTAAATATCATTTTATGAATAAATAATAATTTAACAAAAAAAATTATTGTTACCTCATTTATCAAACTTTGCAGGTTAAACAGAGCAAAAGGAGGGATGATGCATGGGAAAGGTTGCTATATTGGATATAAATTGGGGGGAAATACAACACAAGTTTTTGTTGATGGTAAACACAAGTTTGTATATGAAACCACACAAGTTTCAGAAATGTCAACACAAGTTTCAGAAATTTCAACACAAGTATTGTGTAGATTTTCACACAAGTTTGTGTTGTTTGACAAATTTTAACACAAGTCTTGTGTTGTTTCAGCATTTAACACAAGTTTGTGTTGTTTTAACACAAGTTTGTGTTGTTAAATAGTAACACCCAACTTGTGTTGAAAACAAGTTTGTGTTGTTTCAACACAAGTTTTTATACGCCCACATTTTCATGTGGACGTATATTGTCGTCGCCCCTGTTCGTCCGTCCGTCCGTCCGTCCACAATTATTTGTGAACAGTCTACAGGTCACAATTTTTATCCGATTTCAATGAAACTTAAAATATAGGTTTATCACCCTAAGATCTCGGTTCCTTTCGATATTGGCATGTATCGGACCGTAACTTCATGGGTTATGGCCCCTGATTGTACGAAAAATCACGTTTTTTAGCTTGTGAACAGTGTAGAGGTCACAATTTTGAACTGATTTGGATGAAACTTGAAATGCATGTTTATAAACCAAAGATCTTGGTTCTTTTCGATATTTGCGCCAATTGGATCGTAATTTCCTGAATTATGGCCCCTGATTGTCCGAAAAATCGACCTTTTTAGCTTGTGGTCCCTCTGGAGGTCAAAATTGTTATCCGATTTAAAAAAAACCGTTTGATTATGTCACCGTACCATGGTTATGAAGGTTGAATTCGAATTTCGTGAAAATCGGACCAAAATTGACGGACAAAATGGCCGCCATTTGTACGCGAATAGTGTGAAAATACGTTATATCAAGGTTGTGAACAGTGTAGAGGTCACAATTTAGAACCGATTTGGATGAAACTTGAAATGCATGTTTATAACCCAAAGATCTTGGTTCTTTTCGATATTTGCGCCAATCGGATCGTAACTTCCTGAATTATGGCCCCTGATTGTCCGAAAAATCGCCCTTTTTAGCTTGTGGTCCCTCTGGAGGTCAAAATTGTTATCCGATTTAAAAAATGTTTGATTATATCACCGTTTCATGGTTATGAAGGTTGAGTTCGAATTTCGTGAAAATCGGACCAAAATTGACGGACAAAATGGCCGCCATTTGTACGCGAATAGTGTGAAAATATGTTATATCAAGGTTGTGGACCTTATAGAGGTCACAATTTTGAACCGATTTGGATGAAACTTGACATGTATGTTTATAACCGAAAGATCTTGGTTCCTTTCGATATTTGCGCCCATCGGATCGTAACTTCCTGAATTATGACCCCTGATTGTCCAAAAAAATCGCCCTTTTTAGCTTGTGGTTCCTCTGGAGGTCAAAATTGTTATCCGATTTAAAAAAAACGTTTGATTATATCACCATTTCATGGTTATGAAGGTTGAGTATGAATTTTGTGAAAAACAGATCTTGGTTCCTTTCGATATTTGCGCCCATTGGATCATAACTTCCTGAATTATGTCCCCGGATTGTCCGAAAAATCGCTTTTTTCGCTTTTAGTCCCTCTGGAGGTCAAAATTATTATCCGATTTAAAAAAACGTTTGACTATATCACCGTTACATGGTAATGAAGAGAGAGTTTGAATTACGTGAAAATCAAACTAGAATTGACGGACAAAATGGCCGCCGTTTGTACACGAATAGTGTGAAAATATGTTATATCAAGGTTGTGGACCCTATAAAGGTCACAATTTTGAATCGATTTTGATGAAACTTGACATGTATGTTTATAACCCAAAGATCTTGGTCCCTTTCGATATTTGCGCCCATCGGGTCATAACTTCCTGAATTATGTCCCCTGATTGTACGAAAAATCACCCTTTTTAGCTTGTTGTGCTAAAAATCTGATTTAAAAAAACCCCGTTTGATTATAAAAACCAAACAAATTCTAATGATTTTCTGATAATGCCTTAATATGCGACAACTCTTGTTGACTGCCCGGACGATTTGGCTGCTGTGTGGGCGTATGTTTCGTTGCCTGGCAACCTATTTTTTCAGTTTCAGTGTAGGTCATTTCAGGACAAAAATAAGGTTTAATTTTATTTCAATAATTCGCTAGCCCGTATGTTCTTTAGGAGGAAACCGGAGGACCTGGACAAAAGGTACAAGATTGGACAGACGACCCCACTCTTTGTCACATACAAAAAGGGAATTGAAACCATGCCAGTTGACTCAATGACATACCTTATGATACATCGAGCACATGCTAACCATTTGGTCATCCAACCACCAAAACGCGCTACCAGTGAGTTTTGTACGGACAGTGACGCTAAGGCCTACTCTTATATTGAATTTCAACTGCCAGGGGATCTTTTACATGCATGTCAATGTGTACATGGGACCTCAGTTTTTCGTCCCATCAGTAAGAAAAGATAACTGTCCTTGTCACATACAAAAAGGGAATCGAAACCGTGCCAGTTGACTCAATGACATACCTTATGATACATCGAGCACATGCTAACCATTTGGTCATCCAACCCCCAAAACGCGCTACCAGTGAGTTTTGTACGGACAGTGACGCTAAGGCCTACTCTTATATTGAATTTCAACTGCCATGGGATCTTTTACATGCATGCCAATATGTATATGGGGCCTCAGTTTTTCGTCCCATCCGAAAGACTAGACAACTGTCCTTGTCAGACTCTCCGACAGCCACCACTGGCAAGCGGAAACCACGTTCAAAAATCCTGACGAATATTCTCGGGCAACACTGGGAGCAAACCCGTGACCTCCAAGCTAGCCAGCCAGTGTGTGACTCACTTAGTCACTGTGTCTCCGGGATCATAAATGTAATGCCCCCCCCCCCCCCAAAAAAAAAAACTTTGCAGTTCAAACACATTTTCGTTAATATTCGAGTCTGTGACTGCAGAAATTTAAAAGTGGTCCAATAAATAGCCTTTTTATGTGGTTTTGCAACCGAAATCAAGGAGAGAGAGAACAAAATTGGGTCTAATGTCCACTTGACACAAACGAGGTCATTTCAAGACTTAACACGTGGTTTAATTTTATTTCCATAATTTGCTTGTCTGTAGGGGTCTTTAGCAGTGGGAGGAAACTAAATGAAATGGGATTTAGCGTCCTACTTTTCTGCACCAAACTGGGCTAATAAAGATGGGCATACGCCCTACTGTGTGCTATGACGGAAAATTTTTGCCCAGACAGCGGCACTACGGCCTACTCTTAAATCGAATTCTAACTATCAAGGGATCTTTTACGTGCACGCAAATGTGTACACGGGACCTTGGTTTTTCGTATTATCCGCACGACTAGACAGCTGTCCTTGTCGGGCCTCCATCATATATCACTAACAAGGGGGAAACTTTCTCGGCCAATGCAGGGATCGAACACAAGACTTCCAGGCTAGCGAGCCTGCTCCTTACCCATTAGCCACCGTGATTTCCATCAGTCGGAGGAAACCGGAGGACCCGGAGAAAATCCGCGAGGTGGGACAGGCGACCCAACTCCTTGTCACCTACAACCAGGGAAATGAAACCACACCAGTTGACTCAATGGCATACCTTATGATACAACGCACACGCTAAGCATTTGGCCATCCAACTCCCCGCTAGTGCGTTACTAGGGAGTTTTGTCTGGACAGCAGTGTTAAGGCCTAATGTTATACTGAATCCCAACTGCCAGGGGATCTTTAAGTGCATGACAATATGTACATGAGACCTCAGTTTTTCGTTTCATCCGAACGACTAGACAACTGCACTTAGATCGGTATATAATGGGCAGATTAAAATAAAATGATATTCATCTTCAATATCTTCTAAATTGCAGTTTGTACAAATTCTATCGCATCTTTTAATTTTATTGTAATTTCCCTTTTCGGTGTTCAGATTATGGCTTGAGAGTCTTATTTTAGTTATTTATTTACGGTATTTAATATGTATTTGTTTTGTTAAGTAACATTGAAGCGAAAATGTATCAATGATTTGTTTATATATATCTCCCTTAGTTGTTTGTCTTATTTGCCCGTAGCACTGTCTAAATATATCGAGTAGTCAACCTTTAATGATGAAAATATCGGATTTACGAATAAAATGAAATGACTTTTCCCACATGTAACCAAGCCCTAATTTAAATAATTCCTTTTTTACGTTTATTACCCACGGGTCGCCATTTATAAGCATATCTTTAAAACATCGGCGTAGTAAATTGTTTCCTGTGTTACATAAACGAATCCAATATTTAAAAATTTTAATTTTACGTCTAATTTCTAATGGGTACCTGCCCAGTTCGAAATATAACATACAAGTATTCGTTGAATTACTTGTCCACAGAATTCTTTGAGATAATTAGTATGAATTTGTTTGACCTCCCCAGCTTTGTGAAATCCCCACATCTCCGAACCGTACGATAAGATAGTACCTATGTCCTATGTATGTATCAAATCCTAAAAGCTTGGTTAACCTATTGGGTTCTATTTCAGTATCGCACCTCTACCAGTTCCCGGAATCGTAGAGACTTGAAATTTTCAGGGGATGTTCCGCTGTGCTAGCGATGACCTCACGCCAAATTTTAGCCAAATCGATCAATAACTTTTCATTTTACCGACCTTTAGCGTCTCCCGGAGATATGTTTATCCGTACGACGCCATTTGCATTTCTTGACTATTTAGACTCGAATAACAAGACACTCAAACGAACTCCAACACTCGGCGCCCCGTGCCTAATGCTGCCGTTCATAAAAATAATAATAATTTTCGTATATTGTAATTATAGGCCCACATTGAAATGTGGTCGTATATTGCCGTCGCCCCCGGCCATCCGTCCGCCCGTCCGTCGTCCACAATTTCTTGTGAACGCTCTAGAGGCTAAAGTTAATACCCGATTGACTTTAAATTTATGCACAGTGTTTAAGGTCATGAGACGAAGAAGCATATAATGGATTTTAATGGATATCCGATAATTACTGCCAGCGTTATTACCCTTGATCTCTTCGAAAAATCTTGTGAACGATCTAGAGGCTAAAGTTAATACCCGATTGACTTTAAATTTATGCACAGTGTTTAAGGTCATGAGACGAAGAAGCATATAATGGATTTTAATGGATATCCGATAATTACTGCCAGCGTTATTACCCTTGATCTCTTCAAAAAATCTTGTGAACGCTCTAGCGGCTAAAGTTAATATCTGATTGACTTTAAATTTATGCACGGTGTTTAAGGTCAGGAGACGAAGAAGCATATAATGGATTTTAAGGGATATCCGATAATTACTGCCAGCGTTATTACCCTTGATCTCTTCAAAAAATCTTGTGAACGCTCTAGCGGCTAAAGTTAATATCCGGTTGACTTTAAATGTATACACAGTGTTTAAGGTCACGAGACGAACAAGTCTATTGATTTTCAGCGATATCCACTATTTACTGTCAGAGTTATGGCCCTTGATCACTTTGAAAAATCTTGTGAACGCTCTAACGGCTAAAGTTAATATCCGATTGACTTGAAATTTATACACAGTGTTAAAGGTCACGAGACGAAGACGCCTGATGCTGCCGTTCATAAAAATAATAATAATTTTCATATATTTTAGTTATACGCCCACATGGAAATGTGGTCGTATATTGCCGTCGCCCCCGGCCGTCCGGCCGCCCGTCTGTCCGGCCGCCCGTCCGTCCGTCGTCCACAATTTCTTGTGAACGCTCTAGAGGCTAAAGTTAATACCCGATTGACTTTAAATTTATGCACAGTGTTTAAGGTCATGAGACGAAGAAGCATATATTGGATTGTTGACTACGATTCCTTAAAAGACTCAGAAATATCTTTTAACACCTCGATATTTAACATAATCAAATCGGATGATGTAGAACTACCGTTATCAACAACTCTGGTTAACTCTATTTATACTATTTATGACTATACTGAATATTGCACATCCATTGTTGTTCAATTCCACTGTGTGGATTCATATACTAACTTACTGTCATCATGTGCAAATTCTCATGTGCTGTTTAAAAACAATGAAAACAGTGGGAAAGGAATTATTTATAAATCATCTGGGACGTCAACTCTTTCCAAGAATTTGAAAAAAGCAACAATTACCTTCTACAATAAATACAATAAGCTTCATATTCAAGGAAAGGACAGTTCTGCGTGGGTGGACACCAATATATTTCAAATTAAAAAGAACCTTAAAAGTATTAATACTTTTTATGTCAACAACCCGTTACGAGCACGCCATTAAAGGGAAAGGGAAACAACAATTTATTAGAAGATACTCAGCCACTAATTCCGGGCCCTGTTACTACTGTAAGTGTTATATCAAACAATATACATGAACTGAACTATTCGAACGAACTTTCTGAAATTATCAACCGAATTACAGAGCTTTCTGATAAAGTCAATGCTCTAATATCGGCACATAATAAACTTATTGGAAATTCATCTACATGTAGGCCTACATCAAATGCAGTAAAAACATTTAATGACAAATCAACAAGTACATCAAATATAGTAAAAACAGTTAATGACAAATCAAGTACCTGCAGTTCAGCAATTCAAGATAAGTCTACCAACACATCTTCTATCTATACCGCTGCTAAATGTGTATCAACTAGTGCTGATAATAATAACAATAGGCCTATTACTGATGTATGTATTTCTACCGGTGCAAAATCAACAATAAATTCGACCAACTCAACCTAGAAAAACCTATACCTTTCAACTTTAGTAAAGCTAAAACACTGTTAATAGGAAGTTCAGTTACAGCTGGTATTAAAACACTTAACATTACAAAATTATTCGACCACGAATGCGTAGTTGACACCAATCGTGGGGCCTACTGTACTAATATAAATGATAGACTTGTGCAACTTTTAAATTGTAAGCACTCACTTAAAAAACATTAGTATATGTGCTGGGGGGAATGATATTTCATTAAACAATCCTACTCAAAACACCACAGACTTTAATAAACTAATTTCAGTTACAAAAAACTCTTTTAAAGGAAATATTTATATTTGTTCGGCATTGCCAAGAAATATACATCGTCCATATATTAGAGAATGTAAAAAAAAATTTAATACTTATATCCAGGAGTTCTGTCATAAAAATAACTGCACGTTTATTGATGTATTTACACACTTCTACCAAAGATGTCCAAAGGATGTAATGAAACGTGACGGAGTTCACCCTAATTGTAATGGAAATGATCTATTAATGAATATTTTAAGTAATACTCTTGTTTCAGCTAATACAACTGATGCGCATGAACATGTACCTATTAAATCAACAAATTACTATGAATACTATGACTATATAAGATCTCGCCAATATGAGTACAGGTGTAATGTATATAACAATAGACCATTGCGCAATCCTTATTACTTTCCCCAATATAAATCTTCCCCCCTATCATAATTATTCTTAAGCTAAGCTTGTTTATTCATAATTGCCTGTACTGTACCTTGGCAGTAACCCAAATCAAACTTTCATTATTCAATGACTTTTCCATTTTCTCATTAGAAATTATTTCAGGTAATTGTGTGTCCTTATTTCCAGTCATTTATTAATTTGTTTATTTATGATTATTATGAATACTGTTTTAGTTAAGGAAGGTCTACATATTGCTCATCTAAATGTATGTCATGTTAAGAACAAAATTTCTGAACTAGGTGTTTTCCGTCAAAATTTTGATATATTTGGACTTTCTGAGTCACATTTAGATATATCTGTGACTAATGAAGATATTTCAACCCCAAACTTTCAACAGCCTTTCAGGAAAGATTCTTGTAATGTAAGTTCCTCTGGAACACTTCTGTATGTTAGAAATCATATCATATGTAATCGTAGGTTAGATTTAGAACATGATAATATTGAGGCTATATGGATAGAAATTACTCTTAAACACTCTAAACCATTATTACTTTGTAATATTTATCGTAAACCCTCTTCTTTATCTTCCTGGAATACTGACTTCTCATTTATGATAGAAAAAGCATGTAATTCTCACTGTGAGATACTATTATTAGGAGATTTAAATATTGACTTATTACATAATCATAATAATTGAAATATATGGTCTACATCAAATTATTAGGTCACCTACTAGAATTACTTCTTCCTCTAAATCACCAATTGATCATATATTTGTATCTGAAACTAAACATGTCCAAGAATCTATTGTTCCTTCATACTCAATATCAGACCATTTCCCTATTTGTTTTACTTGGCAAAAGAAAGGTGTAAAATTCCCCAAATCTCCACATACTAATATTACTTATCGCCCATTTTAACAATGATTTATTCCTCTATGATTTACAATGGGCTCCATATAATTCTGTATATGATCACTGTGATTTTAATACTGCACTGGACAACTGGTATAATATTACACTGCCCATTATTAAAAAACATGCCCCTTTAAAAACCAAACGAGTCAAAAATGTTCATACACCTGATTGGATAACCCCTGAAGTGTTTCATTATATTCATGAACGTGATTTTCATAAGAAAAAAGGCAATACTCTGCAATTTAAACATTTTCGTAATAAAGTTAAATTTCTTATTCGTAGTAATAAAAGGAAATGTCTTGAATTATTAGTCACTGATCGCAAAAACAGTAAACAAATTTTGAAAGCCATCAATACTGCTAATTCTGAGGGTAAATCTCATGATTGTTTTTCCATTCCTGTTGCCCCTGATATTTATAATGCTCATTTTGTTAATGTTGCAAAGTCCAGTATACGTAGTCCATCAAATCATTTAGATCGTTCTACCTCTAATGATATATCTACATTTGTATCTAATCATCTTGAAAACAATACCTTGTGTCATCTTCCCTGCATATCAAAATTTCCAATATCTTCATTCTCTTGATACTTCCAAATCAATAGGATTAGATCAAGTTGGTCCTCATTTTCTTAAACTTGGTGCTCCAATTCTTTGTGATTCATTGACATTTATTTATAATCTTTGTATAGATAAGAATATTTTTCCGTCCACCCTTAAACAGGCTAAAGTTCTTCCATTATATAAATCGGGTCCAAAATCCCAGCCCAATAATTATCGCCCCATATCTATACTTCAAACTATTTCTAAACCCTTGGAAAAGCATATTTGTAAACACATTAATAACTTTCTCCTAGATCACGATTTACTTTATTCTCATCAGTCTGGTTTTAGGTCCAAATTTTCTTGTCATACTGCCCTTACAAATATTGGAGAAAATGTTTATTCTGCCATTAATAAAGGTCAATACACTGGTTTAGTTTTCTTTGATTTCCGTAAAGCCGTTGATATGGTCAATCACTCCCTATTACGTGAGAAACTAAAATTATACCAAATTTCTACCAAATTATGCACATTATTAGAATCGTACTTATCTGAGCGTTATCAATGCACTCAAATTGGTGAAACCAAGTCCTCTCTTGATCTCATAACTCATGGTGTTCCTCAAGGCTCCATTCTTGGACCACTACTATTTAACCTGTTTATTAATGACCTTCGTCTAAATTTGACAGCTCAATGTGATCATTTTGCTGATGATACCCGGTATATTCTTCTTCTACTAATTGTGATTCTCTTAACTCTACGCTTCAGTCAGAAACTGATAAAATTATAAAATGGTGCAACTCCAATGACATGATAATCAATAAATCTAAAACTAAATGTATGATTATTGCTTCAAAACCTAAAATAAATTCCTTAACTGCACATTTGTCCATTTCTATTAATTCTACCTTTATTGAACATGTTTCTGACTTCGGAGTATATTTTGACTCTAATCTTTCTTGGGACACTCATGTTAACCATTTATGTACTATTTTAAAACAGAAAAACTTTCAACGTAGGAAAATCAAATCATTACTTCCAACTGATGTATTAAAATTATTTTATAACGCTCACTTTCAATCTTATCTTGACTACTGCTCTACCATTTGGGACTCCTGTCAAATTTCTTCTCTTCATAAACTTAAAATTATCCAAAAATTATCATTTAAAATTATATTCAACAAACCTATTATTAAAAATAATGCTTCTGAATCTTCATATTCCATTCTTTCAAAATCTTTAAAACTGCGTACCATTCAACAACGTCATTTAATGAATAAATATATATTTCTGTTCAAAATATTAAACTATAAGTCCAAATTACTTCTGTTTCTTATTTCAATTTTAAAATACTCCTTACAACTCTATAAATCTTAAACTACAAATTCCACATCCAAATTGTACTAAATTTAAACGAAGTCTTAGCTATAATGGACCAGTTTTATGTAATTCACTTCCAAATAATTTAAACTCATTACATGTTCTCTCAACTTTAAAAAAATCACTGCATAATTTTATTCAAAATGTTATATAACTATTCTGTATATTTAAATTTAAACCATTATCGTTTTCTGCATTTGATGTTATTTGGAATATAAAAAATATACATTTTCATTATTCAGTTTCCTTGCATGCATAATATACTCTTCAAAAAAAGAAACGCACAACCCATTTTTCATCAATTTTTTGTTTGAACGAGGTCGTTGTTTCGGTAAATCTTACTTGTTTTCAATGCCATTATGTAAGGATAAAAGAAATTCATTATTGATTTTAAAGGTAGGGTCACTAATTGTGACTGGTCATCCTTTTTGTCGAAATTTGTTATCTCTTGATTGCACCAAGAAACATGAATTTAACAACTTCGCGAGTTTTTCGCATGGAACCTAGATCTAAGGTCTTTAAAATCCCGGGGTTCTCGATTTCCAAATCAGATGCACATGTAAACACTCAACGAACCAAATGATGCCACATCTGAACGAAGACCAACACAACAAAGGTATTGGACGATTACAAGCAGGTGAATCCAAGACAGATGTAGCCAGGCTGCTGAATGTTTCTCTTGGTTCCATTTCTCGCCTTTGGGATGGGTACCGACAACAAAGTTCAACACGTTACCGCCCTAGCTCAGGCCAAACAAGAGTGACCGCACCTGTCCTGGATCGTCACTTCCGGTTACGTCATTGGCGTAAATGGTTTTCAACATCGACCTCTACTGCAACAGCAATTCCCGGATGGCGTAGAATCTCGTACCAGACAGTACGTAAACGCCTACGTGAAACCGAATAACGAGGCAGACGTCCCCGTTAGACCTTCTGTTTTGAAATACGCCAACACCTTGAAATCCAACTTTAATGGATCAGGCACTGACGGTATGGACACAGCAACACTGGAGAGCAGTTTGGTTCAGCGATGTGTCACGGTTCTTGTTGCAACAAGGCGATGGTAGAGCGAGGATATACCTACGACGAAATGTAACTTTGCGTTTCTTTTTTGGGAGAGTATATATCTGTATGTTTGTTTTGTCTGTTGTCATTTAAGGGTAGAATTGTAAACAGGCTGCAAAGCCTAATTTTTCATCCTTTTGAAAATAAAGAATTTATTATTATTATTATTATTATAATACCTTGAGAGGTGCATGGAACTTTAAAGACAGTGACATTCACTTCACATTTGAAAGCAAAATAAACTATGAAAGCTCTACTACAGATCATTTTATAGTATCAGAATTTTTATACGCCCACATTTTTATGTGGACGTATATTGTCGTCGCCCCTGTTCGTCCGTCCGTCCGTCCGTCCGGACGTCCGTCCACAATTGTTTGTGAACAGTCTACAGGTCACAATTTTTATCCGATTTCAATGAAACTTAAAACATAGGTTTATCACCCTAAGATCTCGGTTCCTTTCGATATTGGCATGTATCGGACTGTAACTTCATGGGTTATGGCCCCTGATTGTACGAAAAATCACGTTTTTTAGCTTGTGAACAGTGTAGAGGACACAATTTTGAACCGATTTGGATGAAACTTGAAATGCATGATTATAACCCAATGATCTTGGTTCCTTTCGATATTTGCGCCAATCGGCTCGTAACTTCCTGAATTATGGCCCCTGAAAAATTGCCCTTTTTAGCTTGTGGACCCTCTGGAGGTCAAAATTGTTATCCGATTTAAAAAAAAACGTTTGATTATATCACCGTTCCATGGTTATGAAGGTTGAGTTCGAATTTCGTGAAAATCGGACCAAAATTGACGGACAAAATGGCCGTCGTTTGTACGCGAATAGTGTGAAAATATGTTATATCAAGGTTGTGGACCTTATAGAGGTCACAATTTTGAACCAATTTTGATGAAACTTGACATGTATGTTTATAACCCAAAGATCTTGGTTCCTTTCGATATTTGCGACCATCGGATCGTAACTTCCTGAATGATTGGCCCCTGATTGTCCAAAAAATCGCCCTTTTTAGCTTGTGGTCCCTCTGGAGGTCAAAATTGTTATCCGATTTAAAAAAAAATGTTTGATTATATCACCATTCCATGGTTATGAAGGTTGAGTATGAATTTTGTGAAAATCGGACCAAAATTGGCGGACAAAATGGCCGCCGTTTGTACGCGAATATTGTGAAAATATGTTATATAAAGGTTGTGGACCTTATAGAGGTCACAATTTTGAACCGATTTTAATGAAACTTGACATGTATGTTTATATAACCCAAAGATCTTGGTTCCTTTCGATATTTGCGCCCATTGGATCATAACTTCCTGAATTATGTCCCCGGATTGTCCGAAAAATCGCTTTTGTTCGCTTTTGGTCCCTCTGGAGGTCAAAATTATTATCCGATTTAAAAAAAACGTTTGACTATATCACCGTTACATGGTAATGAAGAGAGAGTTAGAATTTCGTGAAAATCGGACTAGAATTGACAGACAAAATGGCCGCCGTTTGTACACGAATAGTGTGAAAATATGTTATATCAAGGTTGTGGACCCTATAGAGGTCACAATTTTGAATCGATTTTGATGAAACTTGACAGGTATGTTTATAACCCAAAGATCTTGGTTCCTTTTGATATTTGCGCCCATCGGGTCATTACTTCCTGAATTATGTCCTCTGATTGTACGAAAAATCACCCTTTTTAGCTTGTGGTGCCTCTGGAGGTCACAATTATTATCTGGTTTTAAAAAAAAACGTTTGATTATAAAAACCAAACAAATTCTAATGATTTTCTGATAATTCCTTAATATGCGACAACTCTTGTTGACTGCCCGGACGATTTGGCTGCTGTGTGGGCGTAAGTTTCGTTGCCTGGCAACCTATTTTTTAAATAGTATTCTTACTTACACATCTATCTATACATGATGGTGATAACTTATCGGATCACTCTACTGTATCCATTTATTTAGATATTCCAGTGGAATATTATGGTAATTTCCAGTCGTATCAATCTCCCGGGGTCCTCAAATGGCAGGAAGCAACGAGTGAACAGATTGAAAATTATCAATCATTGTTAGATGAATGTTTATCAAATATATGCGTTCCTAACACCAATCATCGCTTGACCGTTATTCAAGCAAGTCTAGTAGCCCCAAAAAACTGTATCCCTTCTTTTGATGTTAAAAAGAAAAAAAACGTAATTCCAGGCTGGAATGAGTTTGTTAAAGATGTCCGTAACAAGGGCTAAATATCATCAGGTGCTCAAATCTGTCCAAAAGAATAAAGATAAGATACGCTCTAACACGATAGCTGAAAATTTATTGACTAATAAAACCAGAGATTTCTGGAAAGAAATGAAAAAATCAATAGCACATCCTACTCTTTGCTAAACAATATTGACGGCCATATTGGTTGCAAAAATATTGGAAATATGTTTGCACAAAAATACGGACGTTTGTTTAATTCTGTTTCATTTGATAATAATGATTCATAATGTCTAATAGTAAGTTCAGGGGGCTGCGTGCGTGTTGACACACTTTTACACATAAACAAATATATGGACAATACATCATACTCAGAGACCACAAACAAAACAATTCAAGAAGAGTGAATGGATCCGGGGGCTAGCCGTAAGAGTCCACTGTGCTGTACATTCCCGGGCCTGTGGTGACACAGACTTCAGTATTTGAAAACAATAGGGCATACAGCCCAATGTCGCAAGAAATACGAATGCAAGCATATTGTACTAATTCCGCTATACAAGTAACCACACTGGTAAATGTATCAGAGAAGAAGTTCAAAAAACTAAATGCACTAAATCAATAAAGAAACGTTTAGGCCTACAAGGGAATCGAAGTATATTGAATGCATTTAGGGCACATATTCCAACCGTCACAGAAACAAACAAAACTAAATGCAAGGAAGCAAAGGAATGTCTCGGAAGACAGCCGTCTGCTGACTGAATGGCGTGACGTAAATTAGCCGTTACAGCGGTAATAACGCCATAGCTTAGCAAGTGACAAAGTTTTCTCCAATAAAAAGAAAGGGCGATAATCCAGATAAAATAACGTTAAAAACTGAAAAAAACCCTATTAGTTTTTGCGGCCAACCGGAATTATTAAGATATGTAATTGTACAAACCATAATATATATTACGTAATACCCTACGCAAGAAATGCAAAACAGGATGGCTGAAGAAATCGTAGGCTATAAGTGTATTTATAAAGGCATAAAAATAAGGGCGATAATCCAGACAGGATTATACAACTACAGAAGAAATTTAAATAAATATTAAATGGAATAATTATCCAATATGTAGTCAGTAATATATTTATAAGAAATGTTAAACTTGGTATGTTGAAGAAGAAATGGTTACATTGAATCTGAAACAAGTCAAAATTGTAACAATAATTTTAATGATACTCATTTAATAACAACCTGCCAGGCTATTAAAGCAAAAAACATCTTAGACAAGGAAAGAACGATATTAGAATTGGACAATGCTCAGAGCACATTACACTACAAACCTGAGAATGGCCGCGTTCGGCATTTCTGTCCAAACGAGGTAAAAAAAAATGCCTCGTTGTCTGGAGTTCCAAAATGAGTTTTTTTTTTTAAATTGCCCTGTTTTTGGAACGAGGTATTTTGTTCACAACGAGGCTTGGTAAAAATGCCTCGTTTACTAAACGTGTTTTTTTTTTCAAATGGAACAAGAAAACAATTTGGTAGTTTTACCTATCATTACTACATATAACACCTACAATCCAAATAGTTATTCAAGTGAGGAACTGTGTGTGTACAGGGGCGCTAGACACATGTCCAAAACTAAAACATGCTGAAAAAGGTGCTAAAGCGATAAACAGTAAACGGCAGAACAAAAATTTCAAACAACTCCTATCAAAAGCGTGCTTTATTGATCAAACACATGTGTTGGGTGGGAGTATCACGAAATATAATAGGCCGAACTGCGGTACATGTTCACACATTTTGGAGGTAAATTCATTTACCTTTAGGAATATCTCAAAATTCAAAATAATGGAAAATATGTCTTGCGCCTCTAGAAACCTAATATAAGTAATAACATGCGCTGGTTGTGGCGAAGAGTATATTGGTCAAATGGGGGTGTACTGAGAGCAAGAGTCCGGGTACATAAACAACAAATTGAAACCCCACATTATAGGTGTATACCCCATACAGACCGGGAGCACAGAGAGTCGAACCTAGACGAACGATAGGTACCAATATCTGACCATACAGGCATCTAGATACTTATCTGGGATGCACAGAAGTGGGCGTCTGCCGGGGCCCAGTCGGTTAAATTCATACATTCGAGGTACCGGTCGAAACCAATTTTAAATGAAAGAGTACATTTTACCGGGTACGAAATTTCTCATAACAGATTTTGGCCCAGGGATGGCCCAAACTGACACCCCAAATATGGACCCCAGAGGGCTTAAAAAAGAGGTTATATTCATACATTCAAGATACCAATTGAAACTAATTTTAAAAGAAAGACTATATCCCACTGAGTACGAAATTACCAATAACAGATGATTAGACCCTCTCCAGTAATATGGGAAGACCTAGCAAGTCAAATTTTGGTGAAAATTGAGTTAGACCCATATTTGGACTTAGTACACATGTATATAATAATAGATTTTTTTCTCCTTCACCGAAAGGGCTTCTAATTATCTTCATATAAATTGGCTATATATTCAGTAGCTTAACAAAACAGTTTTCCGTTGTTTACTCAAAACTACATTCAACGTTGTTACTAGGTTTTTCCAAATTACGGGAATGGCCCAGACTGACACCCCAAAGCCGAAGGGGGGGGGGGGAGAATAGGGTATACTCATACATTCGAGGTACCGATCAAAACCAATTTTAAATGAAAGAGTTCTATGGTGGCCTACAGTCTGAATAACATTTTTTTTCTAAATAGGCAAAAAAAAAAAAAAAAAAAAAAAAATTTGTTTAAATTGAAAGAAAAAAAAAATTAAACTACATTTGCCTAGCGTCTTAATAGTGTCTTGATTAACCAGACGCGCAGTGTGAGATATCTCATTGCCGAAAGTAAAAATCGTCGTAAAGTGTACCAGTTCCCGTAGTCGTAGATCAATAACTTTTCATTTTATCGACCTTTATCTTCTCCAAGGAGATATATATTTATCCGTTCGACGCCATTTGCCTTTGTTGACTATTTAGACTCGAATAACAAGACACTGCTACGCGCCTAACGCTAATTTGTTTTACAGAGAATTACTTACGAAATACCTCTGTCACAGATGACTGTCTACAACACGCGCGTTGACTTCGTGTGGCGGTAGTCATTGGCTCAACGGCTCGGAGTCTTTGCGTTTACGCTTGCCGCCGCCCTATTTTTTGCTGTATTATAAATTCAGTGATCGAAGTGAAAGCAGAGACGATGCCCTTCATAAAAGATAACCGGATCAAAGTCGTAGGTCATGTTACAGAAAACTGAACTCAAACTTTTCAAAGTCAGTTTTTGGACTTTTGACCTTGGAATACTATAATATAGTATTTTAAAGGCTACAATCTGGACACAGATCACTAAATATTTCTACGCCGGTACCCACAAATTGTAGGGCCAAGTTATTTTTAGTCTTTCTCTCCCTTTCCCTTTTCCCCCCTTTTGCATGGTGATTTTTGTTTACTTTTTGGTGTAGAATCGAAGAAAAGGGTTTGGAAATACATTTTCTGCCAGGTTTTGGTGAATATTCATGATTTTGAGGCGGAAGGATACAAGTGTTGTGAGGTTGCTTACGTTGAAAGGGGGGGCCGAAAATTGCCTGGTTAGCTGTCTCTACTTCCAGCTTGTATATCTCAAGTTTTTCATGGTGAACCTCATACATGCTTTTGGGCCAGAGTTTGCCACATGTTGCTCCATCTGTGGCAGAAAGCGTTCTACCCAACGAATATTTGGGAAAAAGTTACAGCCGATCTAAGAGACGAGAATTAACATTGAAGTCAATGGGGAAATAATTAGTGATCTGTGGCCTGTCTGTGTATGACAAGGCTGTGACTGATAGGCCTTAGTTTTGAAAATATGATGACTAAATTGTCAAAAAATATGTATAAAGTATTTTGACTACAGAAAAACTATAAAAAAAATTAAATTTAAAAAAAAAATCAAAGTTTGGAGAAAAATTGTGATTTCACTGCAAATTTCTCAATTTTTAGTTTTTATTTAATTTCTAACAGTAAGAAAAATATTTCTATGTCCAATTTTGGTGTATTCAGCCTCAGAAAGCATAGATAAAGTGAACAACATTGTAATTTCACCTAATTTTGTCTAAAAATCAGGAATATTCCCAAAAAATCTGCAAATTCGCCCATTTCGATGTAGAAATTAATGCCTTCATGCCTACTCAAATTAGTCAAAATTTCTAAAAATGCCCCTTATTTTCATTGCTATTGTAAGTTAGATGGGATCTATAAGTTTGTCAGGTTTAGAAATAGCTGCAGTTTTCCTACAGAAAATTGAAAATTGGCAACACTGAGTTAATAATATACAGCAGATGGGTTTATACAAAATGTTCAAAACAGGGGTTGGCTCAATTTGGCCACCAATTTAGCCAAAAAAGGCATTTTTTTCTTCTTTGAAACATTAAATTCTTGCATTTCCTTCGTGAAAGAAGCAATATCTCAGTCTTTATAGACATTTTTCACCCCACAATTCTGTTTACAGAGGCTATAAATGCCCCACCCCACCCTTTTTATTAATGTGTTTTGAGAGTTTTAATTGCACCTGTGTTGACAATTAAATGATAATAATTGGAATTTGTTGTTGAATTACAGTTAGGAATGTTATTTTACACCAATAAATGGTTATTTTGTACATTTCAAGGATTTCTAATCTTTTTTGTTTAAAGGTAAACTTAGAACCCTGAGACATGTCAGGCCAATAAGACCATAGCCTGATACAAAACTGGTGTAGATGTGTAAATGTCAGCTTAATGGTCAATATTTTCTTATCGAAATCTAGGATTTGTGGTGTTTGTTGCATTTATGTTACTTATAGAACAGTAAAATGTTAATTCTGATCCTTTTCAGGCCTCTTTTATGATGTCAACTCTGTTATAACTACCATTTTGACTTCATTTTCAGGCAATTGATGTAAAGGTCCAGACATCTTGATTCAGCACCAGAATTGCAATAAAGATTTGTATGGTGCCTCTGAGCTTTGAGATATTGATAACATTGAACTATTTCCAAATTTGTAAAAATTGTGTATTCTGTGACCCTTTTGTTAGAGAGGGGTGGACATAGGCCAATTATGGCATTTTTTTCTTTCAGCAAGGCCTATTTTAACCATAATTCACATTTATTGCACCTATTTTAGTTTTTATGTTCATATATTAGCCAGAGATGGTAAATCATATCTGTTAGACAGATTCTTTTGGTGATGTTAGCTTTGCAACCAAAGATAAGATTGATTCAGTCATTGACATTTTTAGGGGGTGGGGTTACATGTTTCAGTACAGACCTTTATAATTTCAATCATTGCAACAGTTTTGTGATTTTTCTGTTTGCATATTGTCCAGGGTTTCCAAAAATATATTACTTGCCAGTCTGGCTATCTAAAAAAGTGGAAAATTATTGGTTTTTTGAAAGATGCTACATGTAAATTCTGTACATTTTTCATGACATGACAGTAAAAAAATATATTTTTGAAAAAAAATCCAGATTATGAGTGTTTTCTGTGTAATTTGTTTGTAACTTGTCGTATTTTTTCACAAAACTCAAATACTGCCTTTAATAAGAAAGATTTTTAAATTTTAGCACAAAAGGCCCAGGGACCTGAGATGCACTGCTGTACATAAAGCAGCTTGTATACTTAAAGGGCCATCATTTTTGCAGTTATTCTTTGATTTTGATTTTCTTTCACCGGTGCGTTGCCAGAACATATGGGAAGCATATAAAAAGGGCATTTTGGTGATACCTGGAGTTTCACCCCTATATAGGACACAGATCACTAAATATTTCTACGCCGGTACCCACAAATTGTAGGGCCAAGTTATTTTTAGTCTTTCTCTCCCTTTCCCTTTTTCCCCCTTTTGCATGGTGATTTTTGTTTACTTTTTGGTGTAGAATCGAAGAAAAGGGTTTGGAAATACATTTTCTGCCAGGTTTTGGTGAATATTCATGATTTTGAGGCGGAAGGATACAAGAGTTGTGAGGTTGCTTACGTTGAGAGGGGGGGGGGGCCGAAAATTGCCTGGTTAGATGTCTCTACTTCCAGCTTGTATATCTCAAGTTTTTCATGGTGAACCTCATACATGCTTTTGGGCCAGAGTTTGCCACATGTTGCTCCATCTGTGGCAGAAAGCGTTCTACCCAACGAATATTTGGGAAAAAGTTACAGCCGATCTAAGAGACGAGAATTAACATTGAAGTCAATGGGGAAATAATTAGTGATCTGTGGCCTGTCTGGTCTTGGACTATCGACCTTGACCTTGGTCCTGTCACACACTGGTGATTCAGAAAACGGCCAAACGTAGAGGGCCCGTGTTCCCAAGGTCAAGTGTCCAAAAACAAACTTTGAAAAGTTTGAGTTCAGTTTTCTGTAACATGACCTACGACTTTGACCCGGTTACCTTTTCCGGGCATTGTCTCTGCTTTCACCTCGAACTGCTCGAACATTGAATTTGATAATACAGCAAGAAATAGGGCGACGGCAAGCATAATATAAACGCAAAGACCCCGAAATTGATGGAAAATTTCAAGTCAGGGTCAGCATCAAGGTCACAACGTTATTCACACGTAAACGCCAATCCAAATGGTCAACGCCAAATAGTCTTTTACAGAATGGTGGCTTAGCGCAAAAATTAAAATATACGAAAATTATTATTATTATTATGAACTGCGAGCGTGTAGCGCAGAGTGTCGAAGTCCGCCTGAGTGTCTTGTTATTCGAGTCTAAATAGTCAACAAATGCAACGGAAACTAGTACAGGTGCGAAAGTGCTATAGCGCAGCAGTTTTTCTGATTTAGACTTGTTTACACATTACGACGAATATTACTTTGGGTAAAGGTGCGAAAGTGCAATAGTGCCGCAGTTTTTCTAATTTAGGCTTGTTTACACCACTGATCTATCAGTGGTTTACACTTTACGACGAATATTACTTTCGGAAAGGAGATAACTCACACTGAGCGTCTGGTTAATCAAGACACTATTAAGACGCTAGGCAAATGTAGTTTAGTTTTTTTTTTTTTTTTCTATTTAAATTTTTTTAATTTTTTTTAGCCTATTTAGAAAAAAATGCTATTCAGACTGTAGGCCACCATAGAGTTCATCTCACTGGGTGCGAAATTGCCCATAACAGACGATTTCAGCCCTGGGACTGCGCAAATATGACCCTCGGTACCAGTTGAAACTAATTTCAAATGAAAGAGCATATTCCGCCGAGTACGGAATTGTCCATAACAGACAACTAGACGCCTGGGATGGCCCAGACTGACATCCCAAAGCCGAAGAGGGGCAATAAAGGGTATACTCATTCGAGGTACCGGTCAAAACCAATTATAAATGAACATGTACATGTCACTGAGTACGAGTTGCCCATAACAGAGGCTTGTGACCCTGGGACGGCCTAAACTGACACTAATTTCAAATGAAAGAGTATATCCCGCTAAGTACGATATTGTCCATAACATACGATTATGCCACTGGAATGGCCCAAAAACTGACACCCTCATACATTCGAGATATCGGTCAAAACCAATTCAAAATGAACATGTACATGTCACTGAGTATGAAATTGTCCATTGCAGACGCTTGTGACGCTGGGACGGCCCAAATTGACACCCAAGTTCGTGGCTTTAAAATGGCTATATTCATACAATCGCGGTACTAATTTTAAATAATAGTATACATGTAGACCACTCTGAGTACAAAATGGCAACAACAGATTACCCCTCCCCCACACAACACACATATTGTTTTTAAATTATCGGTTATATATGGCTCAGGTTAATTGGTTTACCATTAATAGTGTTAATACACTGATCTTGATAAATCAATAGGTTCCCTGCCCACTGCCTTTTAATGCCTGATTCCTCTGTGATGGTTCAGTTATTAATGAGCCCCTAATGTCGAGAGTATCCTCGTCGAAACATCGCTTAGTACCTTGTATTAAGATGATTTGGGACCTGGGATGGTAAACTGACACCCTAAATTTTGTGTTAGGTTTGACAATTCATACTGACAAGTTTTGACCCCCCACCCGATTCGACTTGAATGTGAATAAAAGTACAATGTGCGAGGTCTGACTGAAAAATTCTAAGCAATTCTCGAAAGACATACAAAGTCGATGATTCCATAAAGTTTTCTAGGTAGTCCCCTTCAAGGTGTACATACTTTTGCCAACGATGTTGCAAGACCTGGGTGCCGTTGAGGAAGAAAGTTTATCAAGCCACCCTAAAAAGTCGTTCTCATAGCTTGAGGTCTCGTTGGCGATAATGTTCCCAGTCGTCTGACGCGCACTGCCCACAACACCGGCCATATGTCGATTGGTAAATTGTCGACAAGCCTACACCATGTCAAGAACCCGGGTAATGTTTTCTTGAGTGATTGCCGTAAATGGTCATCCAGGACACGGGTCATCGCCAAGGCCCTCTCTGTCGCGCTTAAATTCTGCAGACCACCTATTTATTGTGGAAAAGGAAGGGTGTCATCCCTTAGAGTGGAGACAGTACTGGCATGCAATAGTGTTAGTCCTTTCATTTGCAGGTACTTGATGGCTATAGCAAAGTCTATCCATGTCTGGTGATTTCGGATTGATTCACAAGATGGTCTGGTATGAAAATAATAATTACACTACAGGTGCAGTTATTATGTCTATGATTGTATTGGTGGCAATCTGGCCTCACAATACCATTTTTTGCACTCAGTTCATAAATATACTGACTGCTTCATGTTCAAGTGTTGCAGTGAAACTTGGAGGACAGCGCCCCACGCTGGAACAGCCAGTTATGTCTACCCCATCTCTTATGAAATTGCAACAGGGCATATTAGCTGTAAAAATATTCCATAGTGTGTGGCGCTGTCCTCAAATTACACTGCACTTACATCCACATTCAAGGCGGGTCGAGGGAAAAATATTTCTAAACTTCTTAATATAACCTTTTTGAACCACCCGAGTGCCCAAATCATTTTTTATGGGCCAATTCGTTCTCAGTGGGATACACACTTTTATTTAAAATTAAATTGAACTGGTACCTCGGTTGAATGGATATAACTTTTTCTCAAGCCCCTGTGATCCATATTCAGGGTGTGAGCTTGGGCCGGCCCATGGCCGAAACCAACTATTATGGACAATTTCCTACTCAGTGAGATGTACTCATCCATTGGAAAATGGTTTTGACCGGTATCTCGAATGTATGAGTATGATCTATTTGTGACCCCCCCCCCCTCGTCCTCTCGGCTCTGCGGTCCATGTTTAGGGTGTCTATTTGGGCTGTCCCAGGTCCACAAGCGTCAGTTATGGGCAATTTCGTACTTATTGGGATATAATCTTTCATTTAGAATTGGTTTTCACTGGTACAGCGAATGTATGGCCCCATACTCTTTCATTTGAAATTAGTTTCTTCAAATGGTACCTCGAATGTATGAACATTACCCTTTTTTAAGACCGGGGTCATATTTAGGGTCTCAATTTGGGCCGTCCCAGGGTCACAAGCGTCTGTTATAGACAATTTCGTACTCAGTGACATGTACATGATCATTTAAAATTGGTCTTGACCGGTACCTCGAATGTATGAGTATACCCTTTTCCCGCCTGTTCGGCTTTGGGGTGTCAGTCTGGGCCATCCAAGGGGTCTAATTGTCTGTTGTGGACAATTCCGTACTCAGCGAAATATACTCTTTCATTTGAAATTAGTTTCAACTAGTACCTCGAATGTATGAATATAGCCCCTTTTCAAGCCCCGGGGGCATATTTGGGGTGTCAGTTTGGGGAAGTCCCAGGGCTGAAATCGTCTTTTATGGACAATTTCATACTCAGTGAGATGTACTCTTTTATATAAAATTGGTTTTGACTGGTACCTCGAATGTATGAGTATACCCTATTTTGCCCCCCCCCCTTTCGGCTTTGGGGTATCAGCCTGGGCCATCCCAGGGGTCTAATCGTCTGTTATGGATAATCTCATACTCTGTGGGATATACCTTTTCATTTAAAATTAGTTTCAACTGGTACCTCGAATGTATGAATATAACCTTTTTTCAAGCTCTCTGGGGTCCATATTTGGTGTGTCAGTTTGGGCAATCCCAGCGCCAAAATCGTCTGTTATTGGCAATTTCGTACTCAGTGGGGTGTATTCTTTCATTTAAAATTGGTTTCGACCGGTAACTCGAATGTGTGAGTTTAACCCATTTTATGGGTTATTTTAGGGGTCACTTGGATCACACCCATGGTCTGGGCCCCAGCAGACGCCCACTCTTGTGCACCCCAGGCTAGTATATAGATGCCTATATGGTAAGATATTGGTACCTCGTTCGTCTAGGTTCCACCCTCTGGGCTCCTGGTCTATTAGCGCGCATATAGATGAGTGCGCAAAGAATTGCAATCCCCAGTTCACAATCTGTCCTATATACAAAATGCGCACAAAAAATGAAGAGCTAGGGAAAATCAAAGAACGATTTTTTATTAAAAGATATACCCCCAAATAAAACTTAACGAATACGAAATCATGTTGACGTCGCATTTATGTCATGAATTTACATCCCTTGACAATTTTAACGCTATACCATTACCAACACAAGGTATAAAACGGCATGTACACGATACAATCAACCCATACAACCAACGGATGCATTCGTCGCATCCCACCAACTCATGAGACGAATGATCAGATGGATAGCTTGTTGTATAGATGAATACTGATGATCACTAGGTTGTGAAACCGGTTGGCAATAGACTTATATGAAGACCAATCTTTAGTTTGTTATTTTTAATATATATATATATATATGTATATATATATGTTATTTTTAATATATATATAAATATATATCCAAGTAGTGCACATTTACTGAACACAAAGTGTTCGATGAATAAATCCAGAACGAATATACAAGTATAATTTATAGCACAAGTTTTATGAGTTAAATTATTGTCTTCAATAATTTAACGAATAAACGTGCTATAAAATACTTGTAACATATTGATTGACAGGTGACGTATAGACAAGTGAGTTGTTCTTAAAAACTACACGTGCATAACGAGCGGCGAACATATTAAAATAGGTCATCAACACCTGCATACATCAGTTGATATATTTCAATTCGCGACGTACAGACGCAATGTCGCATTGTTTATTTAGTGATAACGACGATGAAGATATTATTCTTTCACAAAATTTAGACGATATAGAAAAGGAATTAGCAGTGATAAATAATATTGAGAACGACGATGATGATATTATTCTTTCACAAAATTTAGACAATATAGAAAAGGAATTAGCAGAGAAAAATAATATTGAGAAAGATGTGGATTACGGCGAATTTAACCTTATTTCTACTGCAGAGGAATTTGTTAAAGCAGAGATGGAGAAAGAATCTGATTATGGTGAATTTAACCTAATTTCTACAGCCGAGGAACACGTTAAAGAGGAAGTGAAATCGGTTGTGGTTGAAAGGTTTCAAACGCCAGTATCTCAGGTTGAAATAGACACTTTAATACATTCACAAACAAACGCTAATACCAGAAAGAATACTAAATGGTCACTAAATATATTCAATGAATGGCGGAAATGTCGATCGAAGGGCGATAATGATATACCTGAATTGCAAGATATGACAGCAGAAGAATTAGATTATTGGTTACAGCGATTTCTTGTAGAATTGCGTAAAATGAACGGAGATGAGTATTCCCCTAAATCAGTTTATTATATCATTTGTGGGCTTATTAGACACTTGAAGGACCATAATATTTACATTAACATTCTAGAGGAAGCTGATAAACGTTTTGTGTTAACCAGAAAGGTGTTAGATGCCAAGATGAAGGAATTAGTAAGCAAAGGAGTCGGTTGTAAACCGAAAACCGCTGACCCCGTATCAAACGAAGATGAGGATAAGTTGTGGAATTCTGGTGTCTTTGGTTTTACCAACTCAACGAGTTTACAGTACACAGTATTTTTTTACGCATGTAAACTGTTTGGACTACGAGGAAGAGATGAGCACCGCCATTTAGAAGCTGACCAGTTTGAATTGGGTAATGATAAAAATGGTTACTACATACGGTACATAGGAAGAAACAACAAAACATTTACTGGTGGTCTAGCCCATTTGAAGTTAAAGAACAAAGATATAAAGCACTATTGCACTAATTACGGAGGTGAGTTCTAAAATCTGTATAATAAAATAATCAAAGTAATCATACACCACAAGGTTATGTATCCTTATCAAAGTGTAGCCTGTAGAAATGTTAAAGGGATAATATGCGAGATTTTTGACAAAATTACTCATTCTGACTTTTATGGCCTTTTTAGTCACATTATGAAATTTGTATGCTGTCTGACAATTGGTATCCTTTCTTATATGGGGGCCCGGTGTGGCCGAGTGGTTAGGACGCTTGTCGCTCATGCTGGGGGGTCCCGGGTTCGCATCCCGGCGAGGCCGAGGTCAACCTTGTGGATTTTTCCGACTGGGTTCCTCCTTGTCAGGCGAGGGCTGACATGGAAAAGCGTTCTAGTTCATCTGAGACGACGATAAACGGAGTCCCGTGTTCATTCGATCGAGCACGTTAAAGACACCTCGGCAGTTAAAAATCGGTTGTAAGAGTAGGCCATGTGCCGCTGCCTTGGCAAAATTCACCCTCATTGTACACACTTGGCATATGCCCGTCTCTAATTAGCCTTACAGTGCATAAAAATGGGACGTTAAACTCCATTTCATTTCATTTCATTTCATTTATTTCTTATATTTGTGTATTTTAGGTCAAAGATGTTTGCATACAGTATTTAAAACCTATTTAGACGCGATAGAATCTGGAATTTTTTATAGAAAGCCATTACAGAATGGCATAAGATACGGAAAGCAGCCTGTTGGGATAAATAAATTAGGTAATTTCATGAAAGAAATGTGTCAACAAGCTGGTTTAGTCGGAAATTACACTAACCACTCCGGTAAGAAGACCTGTGCCACTGAAATGTACCGCAATGGACAAGATGAACAATCCATCATGGAACGCACAGGTCATAGATCTGTCGAGGCGTGTAGGGTTTACAAAATTAAATCCGACGAAATGCAGAAACAGATTTCAAGTGTCTTAGAGGCGCCAATAAGTGCTAAAGAAAATAGCGAACCTGTTTCTAAAAAAGCGAAAATTTCGGCTTCCTCGCCCCCACTGAAGGACACACGTTTTAACGAATTTATCAACACTTGCGGACCAGTACATTTCAATAATTGTAAATTTACTTTTATGTAATAAAATACTGTTTATGAGGTGTTGAAAAAAACACTGTTTTGGAGTTCATTTATTTTGAAAAGTTGTCACCTTGAGTGAACAAGGTTTGACTTCAAGCCAAGTAAAACTGGGCGGGACCTTGATGCTTTGCCAAGACACTCCCAAAAAATGGCCACCGTGCAACAACTAGTGAAATTTCGAAGTTGTAGCACACCTAAGCCCCTCCCCATGAAAACTAATGATTGTAGCATGGGTATGAATAAGAAAAAATCTACTGTATATGTTACAATAAAAGATATAGAATCAAAAAGTCTTTACTAATAGTTTCATGTGCGATGTACACTATTGCTCCTGCAATGACGGTTCGTTAAAATAAAAAGGAAGTAGAAAAATCAATTGTTTATTCGTTTATTCCTGTACCCATGTTTGATAAACTCGTTCAATGGCAATGAAGGTAGGTATTACGTTAATGAACGTTGGATGATTATGTACGGTACTATGAAACGTTACAATAACAACAGTATAATATGATGAACCATGACTACATGATCGAACGATGAATGTGAGCGTTAGATGAATGTCGGTGAAAGAACGATGAACGAACGGTTTCACTGAAAAGATAAAAATACACATGCATGTATTTACAATAAACACTGTAACGTATACGTTCTACATAACTAATAAGTATTGGAGAGTGCTGTTGGTACTAAAACCACTAATAATATGCAATGCTTCACCTGTCAAGACATACAAAGTTACGTGTAGCAGACGAGGAATTGTACACACGCGACACAAACAATATCGGTTTTGCGTGGGGGAAAACACACGAAAATAAATCGTTAAATTTGACATAATTATGACTTGACAATGAATAAAAACAATATGGAAATGATCTGCGATATATGTTTACACTTTAACATAATTCTCAAGTAAACTTACAACTTGTGAGGGGGTAACAGGCGTTAGGAATGCATGCTTCAATAAACATGCCGTTTTTCTGCATAACAATGGCGTTCGTTAGTAATGGTTGAGTGTAAAACTCAGGTTTGCATTACGTTGCGTTCAAATTACAGACTTGGACTAAATAAAAAAGGAAACCGGCATTCTGCCGTAACACAAACTCTTCAGAAGACAATTATAAAATGAAATTTGAATATACAAAACATAGTTACGTTAATGACGTCAACAAGGCAACAAAATAACAAAAACCGTTAACTGAAAGCCATCACTTAAAGTTTTGTATTTATAGTAGATTAGTTAATTAAAGCTGCTCTTTGGTAATATATAATTGAAATTAAAGATGGCAAAATAAAACTACATTTTTATGCTAACGTCTTATAATAATAATAAATTCTTTATTTTCAAAAGGGTGAAAAATTAGGCTTTGCAGCCTGTTTACAATTCTGCCCTTAAATGACAACAGACAAAACAAACATACACATATATTATACATGCAAGGAAACTGAATAATGAAAATGTATTTTTACATTCCAAATAACATCAAATGCAGAAAACGATAATGGTTTAAATTTAAATATACAGAATAGTTATATAACATTTTGGATATAATTATGCAGTGATTTTTTAAAAGTTGAGAGAACATGTAATGAGTTTAAATTATTTGGAAGTGAATTCCATAAAACTGGTCCATTATGTTTAAATTTAGTACAATTTGGATGTGGAATTTGTAGTTTAAGATTTATAGAGTTGTAAGGAGTATTTTTAAATTGAAATAAGGAACATAAGTAATTTGAACTTTTATAGTTTAATATTTTGAACAGAAATATATATTTATTCATTAAATGACGTTGTTGAATGGTAGGCAGTTTTAAAGATTTTGAAAGAATGGAATATGAAGATTCAGAAGCATTATTTTGAATAATAGGTTTGTGGAAAATAATTTTAAATGATAATTTTTGGATAATTTTAAGTTTATGAAGAGAAGAAATTTGACAGGAGTCCCAAATGGTAGAGCAGTAGTCAAGATGTGATTGAAAGTGAGCGTTATAAAATAATTTTAATACATCAGTTCGAAGTAATGATTTGATTTTCCTTGAAAGTGGAAAGTTTTTTTCTGTTTTAAAATAGTACATAAATGGTTTACATGAGTGTCCCAAGAAAGATTAGAGTCAAAATATACTCCTAAAAGTTTAAAGTCGGAAACATGTTCAATGAAGGTAGAATTAATAGAGAGATAATTATTATGGAGAGATAATTACAATAACTTTCCATATAAATTAAAATGAAATAATATCACTGGTTAAGTTTGGGTTTGACTTTGTTTATAAAATATTCTTCTTTAACTCTCAATTTTGTGATATTATTATCAGACAGTTTATAAAAGGGGAAAATGTGAAAATGTGGCGATTTATTTTTAGCACACTCCGCGATATGCCCACTTAATGCGATGTATGCCCACTTAATGGGATTTTGTGGTATATTTCCTCTTTTGTATGCTGTTTATGTACTGTCACACGCTTCCGTAATTCATTTGTGGATCCAATGTATAATTCATTACACCCAATGCATGTTATTACATACACTACATAAGTGACAGAACATGTCACACTATTATTTATCTTAAATTGACAATTATTAAACTTAAAAGAATTGCCTTCAATCAAGTAATCGCACGTTCAACAGTTTCCTCGTTCACATTTTGTTACCGTGTACTCAGCTTCGAGACTATCATACTTTGCTCTTGTTAGCATCTTTTTTAAGCTTGGTGGTTGGCGCTTTGAAGGAATAAACTTGGTTTCACTTAGGAATTTGTTCATTCGTTCACTACGTCTCAGTAAAGCAAAGTTATCTCGGAGTATATTGATCATATTCGGATTTCGAGGATTGTGCGTAGAGATGTATGGTATGCACTTTCCTTTTTATTATTTTTGGTCTCACTGTTCTAAGTTCTATAATATCAAATGCCTTCGCCCGCTTTATACCGTCATTGATTAACGTTAGTGGGTATTTACTGTCATGTAGAAAGGTTCGTAATTCTGATAATCTGAGATCTAAAGTTAAAGGATTTGAGACGAGTGTGCAGATTCTCCTTTCAAGATTGTAAGGCAGTGCTTTTTTGGTATGACTCGGATGACAAGAGTCAAAATATAAATATTGTTTGGTGTCCGTACTTTTGTAAAAAAAAATAATATATGTTTATATCTTATTATCATCAGTTTTTAGCACCATATCCAAAAATGATATATTCTTATCACTTGTTTCTACGGTAAATTGTATTTTTGGGTTAATGCTATTTAGAAATTCATTAAATATTGATAATTGATCTAGATTTGTGAGCCAAATAAAAAAAAACCAATCATCTAGAAATCTTTTCCATTGTTCCTCAAAGTATATTCTTGTTTCATGGTCAAAATGCTATCTCCATTTTGTCCGCAATTTCAAACTCTAAATAGCCAAGAACTAATGTTGCGTAACATGGGGCGCATTTAGTTCCCATAGCAGTGCCAACTAGTTGTTAATAAAATTTTGCATCGAAATAGAAGCAGTTGTTTTCAAGTACGAACTTCAAACTACATAATATAAAATCTTTTGTGAAACGTTCATGGGGATCTTGTGGGTATTTATCTAACCGGAAACTTGTCAATTCATTTTCATGGATCCTTGAAAATGATGAAATATCTTTCTTACCATATTTGATTTATGGACTTCCCAAAGTCCATAAGAGCAAAGAGATAACCGAAGCATGCCAAGAACAGAAAAGCGATTACATTACGATGGAAAGGCCAAAAGGCCTCAAACTACGTCCCATTATTGCTGGGCCTTCTTGCGAAACCCATCGTCTAAGTCGCCTTTTAGATATACTGTTACGTCCATATGTACTTAGGGTAAAAAGTAATATAAGAGACAGTGTTGACTTTCTGAACCAGCTTCCGCCATCGGTAGCAGAAAAAGCCACACTAGTTACATACGATGTCACAAATCTCTACTCAAATATTACTTTTGATTTAGGATTAACAGCTATCGAATTCTGGTTAGATAAATACCCACAAGATCTCCATGAACGTTTCACAAAAGATTTTATATCATGTAGTTTGAAGTTCGTACTTGAAAACAACTGCTTCTATTTCGATGCAAAATTTTATAAACAACTAGTTGACACTGCTATGGGAACTAAATGCGCCCCATGTTACGCAACATTAGTTCTTGGCTATTTAGAGTTTAAAATTGCGGACAAAATTGAGATAGCATTTGACCATGAAACAAGAATATACTTTGAGGAACAATGGAAAAGATTTCTAGATGATCGTTTTTTTATTTGGCTCAAAAATCTAGATCAATTATCAATATTTAGTGAATTTCTAAATAGCATTCACTCAAAAATACAATTTACCGTAGAAACAAGTGATAAGAATATATCATTTTTGGATATGGTGCTAAAAACTGATGATAATAAAATAGAAACATAATTTTTTTTTACAAAAGTACGGACACCAAACAATATTTATATTTTGACTCTTGTCATCCGAGTCATACCAAAAAAGCATTGCCTTGCAATCTTGCAAGGAGAATCTGCATACTCGTCTCAAATCCTTTTACTTTAGATCTCAGAATTACGCACCTTTCTACATGACCGTAAATACCCACTAACGTTAATCAATGACGGTACGTCACATATGTAGTATATATATGTAATAACATGCAATGGGTGTAATGAATTATACATTGGAACCACAAATGAATTACGGAAGCGTGTGACAGTACATAAACAGCATATAAAAGAGGAAATATACCGCAAAATCCCATTAAGTGGGCATACATCCTATTAAGTGGGCATATCGCGCAGTGTGCTAAAAATAAATCGCCACATTTTCCCCTTTTATAAACTGTCTGATAATAATATCACAAAATTGAGAGTTAAAGAAGGAGTATTTTATAAACAAATTCAAACCCAAACTTAACCAGTGATATTATTTCATTTTAATTTATATGGAAAGTTATTGTAATTATCTCTCCATAATGACGCTACATAATGACGTCACGCCATTATCGCCTTGAAAACCCAACGGCGAAACATGTAGGCATTTAAATAAAACTTCTTTAGTGGTATTTTCTACTTAGTTTTTATACGCCCACATTTTTATGTGGACGTATATTGTCGTCGCCCCCGTCCGTCCGTCCGTCTGTCCGTCTGTCCGTCCGTCCGTCCGTCCGTTCGTCCACAATTGTTTGTGAACAGTCTACAGGTCACAATTTTTATCCGATTTCAATGAAACTTGAAATATATGTTTATCACCCCAAGATCTCGGTTGCTTTCGATATTGGCATGTATCGGACTTTAACTTCATGTTGAGGCCAAAATTATTATCCGATTTAAAAAATTGTCTGATTATATCACCGTTACACCGTAAAGAAGGTCGTGTTCGTTCGAATTTCGTGAAAATCGGACCAAAATTGACGGACAAAATGGCTGCCGTTTGTACGCGAAAAGTGTAAAAATATGGTATGTCAAGGTTGTGAACACTGTAGAGGTCACAATATTGAACCGATTTTGATGAAACTTGAAATGCATGTTTATAACTCAAAGATCTTGGTTCCTTTCGATATTTGCGCATATCGGATCATAACTTCCTGAATTCTGGCCCCTGATTGTACGAAAAATCGCCTTTTTTAGCTTGTGGTCCTTCTTGAGGCCAAAATTATTATCCGATTTGAAAAACCGTCTGATTATATTTCCGTTACACCGTTAAGAAGGTTGTGTTCGAATTTTGGAAAATCGGACCAAAATTGACGGACAAAATGGCCGCCGTTTGTACGCGAAAAGTGTAAGAATATGGTATGTCAAGGTTGTGAACACTGTAGAGATGACAATTTTGAACCGAATTTGATGAAACTTGAAATGCATGTCTATAACTCAAAGATCTTGGTTCCTTTCGATATTTGCGCATATCGGATCGTTACATCCTGAATTATGGCCCCTGATTGTACGTAAAATCACGCTTTTAGCTTGTGGATATTATAGAGGTCACAACTGAATTATGGCCCCTGATTGTACGAAAAATCAGGCTTTTAGCTTGTGGATATTATACAGGTCACAACTTTGAACCGATTTTGATGAGACTTGACATGTATGATTATAACCCAAAGATCTTAGTTCTTTTGATATTTGCGCCCATCGGACCTTAACTTCCTGAATTATGGCCCCTGTTTGTCCGAAAAATCACCCTTTTTAGATTGTGGTCCTTCTGAAGGTCAAAGTTATTATCCGACTAAAATTGACGGACAAAATGGCCGTCGTTTGTAAAGATATGTTATATCAAGGTTATGGACCCTATAGAGGTCACAATTTTAATTCGATTTTGATCAAACTTAAAATACATGTTTATAACCTAAAGATCTTGGTTACATATTTGCGCATATTGGATTGTAACTTCCTGAATTATGGCCCCTGATTGTCCGAAAAATCGCCTTTTATTGCTTGTGGTCCCCCTGGAGGTCGCAATTATTATCAAATTTAAAAAAAACCATTTGATTATATCACTGTTACACCGTAATGAAGGTTGAGTTTGAATTTCGTGAAAATCGGACCAAAATTGCTGGACAAAATGGCCGCTGCTTGTACGCGAATAGTGTAACAATATTGTATATCAAGTGGACCTGTAGAGGTCACAATTTTAATTTTATTTTGATGAAACTTGAAACAGAGTTTAAGTTCTTGAGACCAACAAATATATTGATTTTCAATGAATTTTGATAATTGTACAGCTAAATCCATAATATTAAATGTTTCGTATACTAGACATTAGCATGGGCCAGAACTTTATAAAAAACCAAACAAATTCTAATGATTTTTGATAATTACTTAATATGCGACAACTCTTGTTGACTGTCTGGCCGATTTAGCTGCTGGTGGGCGTATTTTTCGTTGCCTGGTAACCTATTTTTTAGAATATATATATGTGTGTGTGGGTGTGTGTGTGGGTGTGTGTTTGCATATGGTGTATTAGCAGGACGCGAAGTTGAAAGAACACCAACGTTGTTAGGACATTTTTAATTGTTGGGACTTACACTCGGGTCCCCACAATTATTTTTGTACCAGGGCCTTGTAAACCACCTATAAACTATATATTTTCAATCTTACACAAGTCCTACAAAATGTGGAAAATCATGCCAGTCTCACACACTGAACATACATTTTACTTCCTATATCACACACATTTGAAGTGTTTGAAGCATGGGTATTATCAATATCCAATGAAATGGCCAGTTACAAAGTTAGATACATTGACCAATCAGAGGCCATTTCTTTAAAGTCCTGACAGAAGAGGCTACTCAAATTTTTTCACACAACTTGTGGGTTTAATTGCGAAAGGTACAGATAAGTGTCGCCTGGTACTACCCAAAGCTAAGCAACGGTCTAAAAGTATATTTTTTCTTAAGGAAGAGCCAATACATGATACCAATAAACGTTATGTAGAACATTAGTGTGTATTTCCTGTATGATTCATTATCACATTGGCAATAAGTCTTATCAATGACTGAAATTATTGATTTGGGTATTGTTATAGAAAAGTTTTGATAATTAATAAAATTGTGCGGGCGTAAATTTGAAATTATTAGTCACTTTGTTCTGTTGATACATCTCTAGAAATTAACAGTAGAAAGAAAAAAAGAAATAGGTAAGTGCTTACATTATGTCTTAACTACTTCAATTTTAATGCTGTCAAAATTTGTACAAAATTATGATTTGTCAAAATATTTTTTTTACAAAAAATGAAAAGAAATTGAAATAAATAACGCGTATTGTTTAGATCAAAAGGTCCGTCATTGGCTCAAGGGCCCTGATTTTGTTGTCTGATAACATGAGTAGTACCGTGGGTCCCCCAGTTACATGTTACTATTAAAGACTCCCGAATAGTACCATATGTTAGTCCCGAAAGGCGCTTTCTCCTCTCTGTCTCCATCCTCTCTGTATTCCTGCTTATCTCTCCTCACACTCGATTCCCCTCAATCCCCTCCCTTTCTCTCTATCCCAACATTAATCTCCCCCCTCATTCCCTGTCTCCCCCCCTGTCTTTATTACCATTCATCTCTCTATCACTCTATTCCCCTGTATCTTGTCCTATCTCTCATTTCTCTAGCTTACCATCCCTATTTCTATTCTTGCAAATCCTCCTCTGTATCTTTTCTATCTCGCTTCTTCATCCCCATCCCTCTCCTCGTATCCTCTCTCAACCTCTCTTCCCTCTCATTTTGTACGTGGTATCCTTATCCCTCGCATGTCCACATCCTCTCTATCTCCCCCACCGCCTCTCTCCTCCTCTTCATCTATATTGTCGTGTCTCTCCTCATTCAAGCCCCCTTATTCTCTTAGATATTGTGTGGAAGCCAGAATGTTTCACTTTCTTCCCCTCTTTCCCTTCCTGCATCTTTACCGTCCTCTCTCTGGTTTCTGTATCCCCATCGCTCTTACCCCTCTCATCGTATCCTCTCTCAACCTCTCCTTTCTCTTCTCTCTCATTTTGTCCGTGGTATCCTTATCCCTCGCATGTCCACATCCTCTCTATCTCCCCACCGCCTCTCTCCCCCTCTTCATCGTATCCTCTCTCAACCTCTCCTTTCTCTAATTTTGTCCTTGGTATCCTTATCCCTCGCATTGTCACATCCTCTCCATCTCCCCCACCGCCTCTCTTCCCCTCTTCATGTATATTGTCATGTCTCTCCTCATTCAAGCCCCCTTATTCTCTTAGATATTGTGTGGAAGCCAGAATGTTTCGCTTTCTTCCCCTCTTTCCCTTCCTGCATCTTTATCGTCCTCTCTCTGGTTTCCTCTCACTGTTAAAAACCTATTGAAGTACAATTGCACCACCTGGTTTAGTTGGTTGCGAAATACCTTATCTCGCTCCCTTTCTCTCTTCCATACCAGCCCTCACTTCCTCCATCCTCCCTTTCACCCCACCCCGTTCAAGTGTTAGGTGAGCACCAGACTCTCCTCTCTCTGTTATTCTTTCTATTTCTCCTTTATTTCTTTCTGTTTCCTCTGTTTGCGTCTCTGTCTTCTCTCATCGTTCTTTAGGTCTCTCTTTACCTACTTTCTTCATCTCATAAACAAGTCTTAAAGCCCAAACTGTTCAACTGGGTTTCAAACCCCTGTGTTATAGAATAATATTTGAACTTTAAGATTAAGATGTTGGGCATCTCAAAATTCTTTTTCTTTAATAAAAAAACCTTGGTGTGAAAAGGTGTACTAGAAATATGCTGTAATAAGAGCAATAATAAGTGTTGAGTGGATGGTAGTTTGTCTTCACCCAATTGAGTGATAAGTGGACACCAGTCTCTCTCTCTCTCTCTCTCTCTCTCTGGATTTGAAGTAATCAAAGTTTAGCCCAACCCAAGTGTTAATAACAACTATTATTTTATTATTTCAGTGAATATGAAAACATGGTCTGGGGAAGGAAATATTGAATGTGAAATGTGAATCACAAACAATACGGTTTTAAGGTGGTGAAACTGGCCCTGTGTGAACAGAGTAATGGACATTTATTTAACCAATAATTGAATTCTTAAAAACTGACTCAAATGTATTAAAGAATTCAGAATATTATTTTCTCAAAGTTGTCACAAATTTGACTTTTGAGGGTATCCATTGTTAAATTCAAAATGTTGTTGGACTTCAGTGAAATTGCTTTTGTGTTAAAATCATAAAGAATTAAAACAAAAAGTGAATTATGAAGTATTTTGTTTGCCCAAACTAGTTTCTACCGCATTTTGAAAATTGAAACCCGCCCATGGAACATCCAATAGTACACGTGTACCAGTGTGCCACAGTTTTACGCATTTAGAGGAAAGGTCAGACAAATCACAATCCAAAACACAACAGTAAACCACCTTTCAGTTTGTCGCACAGTCAACATTGACTCTTACCTTACCCCAAGTTATATTTACCAGTTAGACTAACCAACTGTCTTTCCTTATTATCATTTATTGATTTACATGCTTAATTATTAGTAATATTTGCAGTTGATAGTTTATCTGTAAAGTGTGTGGGGGGGAGTCTAGTAGTGAGCATAATTTCTGCACTTTCCTTCCCACACCAAAGAGTCATGCCCTTTAATTTAATCTAATTGGTATTGAGTGAATGTAAAACCCATTGGGTTTTATTTTGATTGTATTTCTACTCAATGAAATGTGTATACATTTGTGGCTTAATCCGCGATCAGATTAGGTTATGTCGCTTGTTGCCCTGTGTTTTATTTTCCATTTACTTTGGGTCCCCTGCATGGGCCGTTATAATTTGATCCTGATTAAAGTTTACTGTACTGTAATGATGGAGATGTCACCAGCAATTTAAGAATTCTTATGGACTGAATCGTTATTAACTGCCTTCTGACTCTTCACAATTTAGTCGAATTGGTCCCAGTAGTGATACAATGACTTAGTGTGTGTCCTGGGCCCCGTTCCTCAAAACGATTGTAACCCTACAATAGTTGTAAGTCACTATTGTAACTTTTATTTACAATCACTACATTGTTCCTCAAAGCAATTGTAAGTTACAATAGTTGTAAGTTGCAATCAATTCTGTAAGTTACTATGACCGTCTGTAACCTATACTTACAATCGATTGTAGTGGAATGCAAAATGGCGTTATTTGTTGCAATACAACAACAAAAGAAGGGAAAGATTGGTCCTGATAGGATATTCAGGGACAGGACCCGTGTTTTAGATGTCTTCTCTGATGTTGATATATTCTCCCGCTATAGGATGACGAGGTTGTCAATTTGAATTTTTAAGCTGATTAACATGCTGGAACCACGTCTGTCTTCCGACACAAAGCGTTCTCACGCACTCAGCGTTGGAAACAAAGTCTTGATAACGCTAAGATTTCTTGCGAAAGGGGGACTTTTTTCGGAGTTGGGGGACATCCACGGCACGGCGAAGTCGTCTGTCGGAGGGGGGGAGGTAACTCTCACATACCGGATGTAGTGTCAAATCGATTTTTCTCACTTTCGCACAGAAGATCACGATTGTAAGTTTACAATCGCAGGATTTACAATTGCTAGACTTACAATTCCCTTACAATAGCTTTGAGGAACGCAAGTAAACTGTTACTTACGATAGTTGTAAAGTTGATTGTAGCTGTTACAACTATTGAGGAACGGCACCCACATTATTAGTCAAAACAAATTTATATTGATTCGTGGTCAAAGGGGAGACCAATCTTGGTGTGCCTGTAATGTGGGCTAATTGCAGCCTTGTCACACTTCATACCAAATCTAGCTTGGGCATGTTCAGTTCCAACTGCGTGTGTGAAATAGTTATATACATCGTTATTAGGACACTTTCAGTACCAACAGTTTATTAAATTTGTGGTGTGTGAATTGAATGTACGTCTTTAACGGGACCTTCCCGATAACCATTATGTACGTCATTATACGGACGTCCCAATAGTGCATTAAAAAATAGGTGTGTACAGTTCATTAAATCCTGGGTATGTAACATGTGTATAATAAGCGTAACTACAAGATTTGTCACACAACGTCCCACTAAAGTGTCCCAACAATCTCAATTGCTACTGTTTAATATTAAAGATTTATTATAACATATTTTTCATTACCCGTTGGTACTTTAGACCGATCAGTAATGTATTTTAGATTAAAATATAAGACTAAAGTTTAGTCCCCACAAGTGTGGTTACTGTCAAGGACCCGACAAAGACTTAGATGCAGGTATGTGGGTGTGTGTGTGTGTGTGTGTGTATAAGACATAAATAATGAGATAAGAATGAAAGGATATCTAAAGAAAACAGAATTATATCTACATGCGTGATTTGACTATCTCGAACCATGTTTACATCCGCACGGGCGAGGGTTAGGTTTACGAATTAGGGGGGAAGAGGTCAAGTCTCCATATAAGCACTGACCTAGGATGATGAAATTTGGTTTAATTAAAAATACATGCAATACATTAAATTAATATACACAGTTGGTTTCGCTGTTTTTGGTGACGCTGATGGTCTTCCCTCTATGCCGCTTGTGATATTCTTGTATTTGGATTTCTGAAGAAAAAAGAATAGATTTAAGGCTCTCGGGGGAGTGCCACATTAGAGGGGTTTTTTTTGATTGGGTTTTCACTATCCCGGGGTGAGGGCCAGTGATTCTTATAACTAGCTGATAATTATGTTAGGGTTTATTATTTCCTTTGGATTGGTGAGCGCAGTGTTATTTAGTCTAATTTACTGTGCACTAGGATGTCGTTCAGATTTTTATTTTTAGAATATGCAATTATAAGTTTCTGTGTGAAGATTTTCGGGTGATTTACTTAGAGATCAGTATAGAAGTGCATATCCTTTGAAAACAGATAATCTGCGATTTTATGATGCCAGAGAATGTATGTTTGGGATGAAAAGAGCTTTTGTTTTGAACAATAATTGATGTGTATCTGTTTCTTTGAAAAATATTTTAGTTTCCAATTGACCTATGATTTTGGTGTTGCTACTTTTAAAAACGGCGGTGTCAAGGAAATCTATGCTGTTATGGCTTACATTTGCATTTAACCTGGCAGATGGAAGATGATTGTTCAGGGTGTTGAAAAACGCCCAAAATTTGTCTAGTGTGCGCGTCCAGTCTTCGAAAACGTCATGTACAAAACGTCCATAGAAATCTGGTTTTAATAGGCAGAGTGGCAGAACATCCCTTGTTCTTTGGAAGCGATGGGTTGCCTGGGTGATGGGGTCTATGGATGTTGCTGTGGGGGTTGGGATGAATTTAAGGGCTTTGTCAATAATGTTCATTTCTGGGGGACTAAGAAGTCTGTCGCTCAAATTGATAACTGTCTGTCGTAAAGACGGCTTCTCATTCCTCATCCAGCCGTTGATGATCTCCAAGTTCCGGTATCTTCAAATCTTTGTCATGTATCAACCTTGATAGTTTAAATTCGATGCAACTGTAGGCCGCAATGCTGCTGCCGGGCAAAATTTCCTTCGTAGCCCAGTCGCCAAAGACTAATAGGACGTTAAACCCCATTTCAGATCATTTCATTCCATTTTGTTTTTTGATATTATATTTCGTATTTTATTGTATGGTTATTAACGCTCGAATGTTTTAGTTCAATGACAAAAATTAATATTAAATTGAGTAGAACTGCCGTACAATATGTTTTTCAAATTAAATCTAAGACAAAATGATGATTGTGTTTCAGTGAGATGTTGAAAGGGAAAATAAGACGGGTTGTTCCATTGAAAGATGTATGTTCAGATAAAAAAGATTCGGTGTGTTTACAACAAGATTCAGGGAGGGAAACTAATATAAAAGAAAAAGTTGAAAGTAATAGACAGAATCATTTTATTGGAAATAAGGTAATGTACATTTTTGCAAAGTTGAAGCTCCAACATTGTTGTAACTAACAGATTTGTGATTGTAAGAAAACATGCATTATGGGGTTAAAAAAACAAACTTTTAATCAATTACAAATATAACTATTACAAATCGAAAAATGTCGAACAAGTTTACAAATAAGGCATAAGTGTAAAATAATCTTGAAATAAACGGAATCTTTTCATTTTTTCTGAAAATATACCGTACACAGACTACTTTATTTATTGGGGTCATTGCAGGAAAAAATTGTATTTATGTGTGCATAGCCATGGAAATAAATTTGACCTGGACCGCAGCATCAACGTGGTGTGGCTTTTATATGCCAACACTATTAATAATTGTCGACTTCGTGCGTCCGCTAATTCCCATCGGTCAGAGTGATTGTTCATGTAACGAAATTAAAAAAAAAATGTTTAACCGAAAAGCGTTCGAAATTATGAAATAGAATATAATAAATTGTAGATTCTGATTGGTCGAAAAATGTAGTTGAATGAGCAATAAAACCCCTCTACATTATCAAGGCGAATAACTGCGTATAGATATTAGGCCTAGAGCTGCTTTTTTTTCATTTTTGTGAAGCAATGATCCCCCTCAACTCAAATCTTTTACTGGTAAAAGTCTTCAAGATATTAATCACATAATAATATGACTATCGCACAATTTTCAAACATCATCTTTTATGAAAACACATTTCTAAATTACATAAAATAATAGAATATCAGTCACAAATTAATTAAAACCTTTTTCGTGTATTCAAATATATTCGTAATTACTAGGCAATGACAGTATGGACAAATTTGTTTTCTTTGGCTATAGCCCTAGCTTTACTGAACAATTTTTTTACTTAATCAGATGGTGTTTTTTTTGTTAAATCACGCTTTGATATGTCTGGCTAGCACGATCTACGTAATAATAAGTCATTAGTCACAAGAAATCCTTTGAAATACAATGAGCGAGTCGAACATGGCAACTGAAATGTAGTATATTGGCATTTTGTTGACAAATTAGAACAGCAAAGAATAGCAACCTCTGGAATCTTAGGTTAGACATCACTGTCATAGTTTTATAGCGTACTTTTGAGGATATAAGCACGAACTGCAATTGTTTCAACAACGTTCAAAGAATCATAACTTAAAACGTTACAAAAGTTTTTTAGAAGAACATAATTTACTGACCAGTAACGTCTCTCAGTATCAACGATATAACGTCATAAAAAACAGAGTTGTAACATTAGTCTAATTTATTACTAGCGTTCAAAGAACTATAAGTTAAAACGCTAATTACGTTAGAAGAACATAATTAATTGATGTTTTCAGGTTGTCTCACCAGCCTTGGGAAATGACGTTGATTCAGTTGGTTCAGCTGACGTTCTTGGAACAACTGATCTGGACGTTTCTAAAGTAAACATCAGTAGAACAATATTAATTAATGTTTAGTAACGTTTCACGGTATCGGCGATATAACGTCATAAAAACGGGGTTGAAACATTAATCTAATGTTTTAATGCAACGTTTGCTTATGATGTAAGATGTAAAGAATGTAAAATAGAAATACAACGTTTTACGAACTTTATTGGAAGTGTTTATTTTTCGTTTAATTTTAACGTTTTTAGATTAGGAAAACAGAACGTTTTAAAAACTGAAATTCAATATACTCAATATAACGTCACAAACAACCGTATTACCAACGTTCAAAGAATCATAATTTAAAACGTTACAAAAGTTACGTTAGAAGAACGTTATTTTGACGTCTACAGTTTGTCTGACAAGGCTTGACAAATAACGTTGAATAAGGTGGTTCGGTTGACGTTCTTGGAACAACTAATGTGAACGTTTCTAAAGTAAACGTCAGTAGAACAATATTAACTAATGTTTAGTAACGTCTCTCAGTATCAACGATATAACGTCATAAAAAAACAGAGTTGTAACATTAGTCTAACGTTCAAAGAATTATAAGTTAAAACGCTACAATAGTTACGTTAGAAGAACATAATTTACTGACGTTTTCAGGTTGTCTGACCAGCCTTGGGGAATAACGTTGATTCAGGTGGTTCAGTTGAAATTGAAATTCAATATACTCGATATAACGTCACAAACAACCATATTACCAAGGTTCAAAGAATCATAATTTTAAACGTTACAAAAGTTACGCTAGAAGAACATAATTTTGACGTCTACAGTTTGTCTGACTAGGGTTGACAAATAACGTTGAATCAGGTGGTTCAGTTGACGTTCTTGGAACAACTAATGTGAACGTTTCTAATGTAAACGTCAGTAGAACGATATTAACTAATGTTTAGTAACGTCTCTCAGTATCAACGATATAACGTCATAAAAACAGAGTTGTAACATTAGTCTAATTTATTACTAGCGTTCAAAGAACTATAAGTTAAAACGCTAATTACGTTTATTACTAACGTTCAAAGAATCATAAGTTAAAACGCTACAATAGTTACGTTAGAGGATCATAATTTACTGACGTTTTGAGGTTGTCTGACCAGCCTTGGGAAATAACGTTGATTCAGGTGGTTCAGCTGACGTTCTCGGAGCAACTGATCTGATCGTTTCTAAAGTAAACGTCAGTAGAACAATATTAATTAATGTTTAGTAACGTTTCACAGTATCGACGATATAACGTCATTAAAAACAGGGTTGAAACATTAATCTAATGTTATAATCCAACGTTTGCTAATGATGTAAGAAGTAAAGAATGTAAAATAGAAATACAAGGTTTTGCGAACTTTATTGGAAAGGTTTATTTTTCGTTTAATTTTAACGTTTTTAGATTAGGAAAACAGAACGTTTTAAAAACTGAAATTCAATATAATCAATATAACGTCACACACAAATGTATTACAGACGTTCAAAGAATCATAATTTAAAACCTTACAAAAGTTACTTTATAAGCACATAATTTACTGACGTCTACAGTTTGTCTGACCAGGCTTGACAAATAACGTTGAATCAGGTGGTTCCGTTGACGTTCTTGGAACAACAAATCTGAACGTTTCTAAAGTAAACGTAAGTAGAACGAGATTAACTAATGTTTAGGAACCTATCGTAGTATCAACGATATAACGTCATTAAAAAATATTAATCTAATGTTTTAATGTAACGTTTGTCGATGAAACATTATAAAAACATTCAAAATAACGTTCCGTCATTGTTGAATTAAAGTAAAATTAAAACGTCAAAAGACAACATTTTGGCGATGTTTCTGGAACGTTTAGAAAAAGTACAGTCTATCTCTAACCTCTTTCTGAACGTTCGAAGAACATGCTTAATCAAACATTCTGAACGCAATCATATTAGAACCAATTACGAATGTTACCAAAACGTTTTGTGTTTGCTAGGATTGTACCGACATCATCAAGCGAAGACAAAATAATTGCTACAGCATTGGGTGTTTTAATAAGGTTCTGGATAATAAAATATTTTTAATCTTATATGATGCTTTTATTCTTCATCTAACATATTATGTACAAACGTAATACTCCGTAATTAGCTTGTGCTGAGGGAGCCATGTCCTAGCTTGGTTTGACACAACGTGCCAATTCCCAACTAGCTCACATGGCCACAGCCCTGCTTTAACTCGAGACCGCTAACACTCCATGTGTAAAATGTCAAGCTAGGTGGAAAATGGAAAAGGCGAACTGGGAATTATACAAAAACTTATGCAATAGCCTGGATCCAAAGACAATAATAATAATAATAATGTCCTAAAATCCAACCGAAGCTGCTCTTTGGTAACATTATGGTCATTAAGGCATGAAAATACCGAGGCGACGATAATCAGCTCAGCAGAGCAATCCATCCCCCGAACAACAGAAAGAACTAGAAAGTCCCTCAAACCTTGGTGGTCAGACCAGATGCAAACACTAGTCAACTAGTCAAAATTCAATGTCCATCCACAATTTTCTTGCAAGGATTTCATACTTAGCACTTTGAAACAGAATGCATGACTTAAGATCATAAAATGTTGTGCTAATGCTACTTAAGAGCTTAATTAATTAGAATTAATTAGTGGCCATAATTAAAATTTAAAGTCCATGACTGAAACAAAGCCTAAAAGCTAGTTAGCCAAGTCATGAAACCAAAAATATCACTTAAGAGCGACAAAACATGAACAAACCTTGCTTAAGACTGGTTCAAAGGTGACAGAGGTCAAAAAGGTCACTAATTAGTAACTGAAACAAAGCCTAAAATCTGGCTTACCAAGCCAGGAAACCAAAATTATAACTTAAGAGCGACAAATGTTGAACAAACCTTGCTTAAGACCGATTCAAAGGTCAATTTTGGGGTCTCGTAATAGGGTTTGAGTGGATTTGAATAAATTGTCTTGTCCAAGATTACTTTTGTTTGGAAAACATTTCTATGAGTTTCACTGCATCAAATTCATGACTTAGGAGCATAAAATGTTGTACTAATGTTACTTAAGAGTTAATTAATTAGCACTAATTAGTGACTGTAATTAAGATTTAGAGTCCATAACTGAAACAAAGCCTAAAAGCTAGCTAACCAAGTCATGAAGCCAAAAATATCACTTAAGAGCGACAAAACATGAACAAACCTTGCTTAAGACTGGTTCAAAGGTGACAGAGGTCAAAAAGGTCACTAATTAGTAACTGAAACAAAGCCTAAAATCTGGCTTACCAAGCCAGGAAACCAAAATTATAACTTAAGAGCGACAAATGTTGAACAAACCTTGCTTAAGACCGATTCAAAGGTCAATTTTGGGGTCTCGTAATAGGGTTTGAGTGGATTTGAATAAATTGTCTTGTCCAAGATTACTTTTGTTTGGAAAACATTTCTATGAGTTTCACTGCATCAAATTCATGACTTAGGAGCATAAAATGTTGTACTAATGTTACTTAAGAGTTAATTAATTAGCACTAATTAGTGACTGTAATTAAGATTTAGAGTCCATAACTGAAACAAAGCCTAAAAGCTAGCTAACCAAGTCATGAAGCCAAAAATATCACATAAGAGCAACAAAAGTTGACCAAACCGTACTTAAGACTGCTTTATTGGGGGCAGATCCAGGTGGGGGATCCGAACCCCACCCTGCTCAGCTACATAAAACAAAATGAATGCCTTACATCAATGAAATTAAATCACAGTAAGATCCTACATCATTACAAAAATGATTTCTCTCCATAAAAAGCTTAATTTGTATGTATGCCTATGTAATTTAGAGACGATGACTGAACCTACCAAACCGCCTCCTGCAAAAATTTCTGGATCCGCCCTTGTTCAAAGGTGACAAAGGTCACATTTTAGGCCACATTATGACCAATCAACCATTCAAATTGCTTGCTTATCCCTGCTTGCCTAAAGAGACAACGAAAAACTATGCGATGAATCATTCCTTATCGGAAATGAATGGAATTATTGAACTGGATAACTATCTGGTTTTGAAAAGTGCAGACAATTCGATAATAAAGATATATATTTATATGATTCAAAACATTTATGTGTTCTCCATAACATCGATATTTACCTTGGTGAAAAAAAAAGGTTGATATTAATATAGGGACGATCTCTGTCTAATAATCAGTCTCTATACTATACGGGGCTGGAACTAAAAGTAGGAACAACTGGTAAGGCTCTAATAAGTTTATGTTAAATATAAGCAAACAATTTACAAACATAAGAAGTATAAAACATCATATATAAATGAAAATGAAATAATAATTGAAATAATGATTATACGTTTGATATATGAAATAGAAAAAAACTATTTACGTTTGAATTAAGAAATAAGAACTATTTACAGGAGTTATACAACCTGTAATAAAATACTAAATATGAAACATTATATATACAGTAATATACACATACCTAAAAGTAGGAACAACTGGTAAGGAGGCTCTAATAAGTTTATGGTTAGTAGACAAGTTTCTTGGGTTTATATATCCCACGTTGTCAAGTTAAAACTATAGAAACTTGTTACCAACTCATAAACAACCTTCCCGGGTTGCTACCTACTACATGTACACTCTACAGTGGATAATCCTATTAATTAAACAATTCTAATTAACTCTATTGTTTATAGGATTAACATCATATCGGTATAGACGAGTCGAACATCTGACTAGATATACGTATATACACTAAAATATCGTTTTACATGAATAAGTAGTATTTACAAAAGTGAACAATATAACATACCACCGACGCAAAAAAACTTGTTGCGTCCTCGCAACAAGGCGTAAGCAATTTTATATATAAATCGAATGGAGATTTTGTTGGGTTTTTTTTTAACATATAAAATTATTATCCTGATTAATAGTAGAAATATAACCTTGATGCTCAATTAAAATGTAGGCCGTGTAAGGATTTTGAATGAGTTTTCTTATCTTCCGACCTTCCAAGAATGAAATATTGATAGGTGTTTTAATGAAAAGAATTGCGTTATTTAACTTATTCATTATAGAGATACCCTGGATGGAAACATTCAGTTGAGGATTAATAGTTCCCGAAACAAAAATATTTCCGATGCTCGTAGGGCCAGTTATCTGCCAAAAATTAGAGCATAAAGGTGGGGATAATATGAGGATAGTGACACAACTGTTTCCATTAGATACCAGCATTAGCAAGATGACCAGTTGTTTCAATGTAATACCTAGGGAGAAGAGAAAGTTGGTATATAGTGAAGTCAGTAAGGAACTCGTCAGTTCCAAAGCACTAAATAATATTATACATAAATTAGGATACTGACTTTACTATATTTGTTAGTAAAAAGATAGTGCTGTGGATCATACATGGAAACAACTGTCTTACTTGGTCATGCTAGGGTAAAACCTGTGACGTAGCCAATACACTTTACGATGATAACGCATATTTATATAAACATTATTTTTATCACTTACATTATATATATATATATCACGATGCTTATTTTTCTTATCATGAACAATATATTTTAAAGTAATCCCCTAAAGTACTAGGTATTATTATGGTCAATACTTTTAATCTTAAAGGTTATTTGTAATCGTTATCATCATCATCATCATCATCATCTTACTTGTATTATTTTGAAAACAACTTTAAATATTATCACGATCCATTAATTTATCATGAATAATGTAGTTAGTGATCTATGGTCATTATAATAATGACCGTTATGTGACCAAATATATATATACATGTATTACTTTCTTTTAAAACATTTCAATTTTCGCCGTTTACCCGATTTGGTATGTGTCCTAAGATAAATATCTTTTAGGTCCTTGGTTATATTGCCTTCTGGCAGCCATGAATTAGAATACTGCGAGTCTTCCCAACAAACCAGATATTCCCTTCTTCCGTTTTTAAATCTGGTATTTAAGATGCAGTCAACTTGCCAATACCGATCGTCAATTTGTTTGAGTTATCAGAACTCGACTTTGGAAGTGATGTTCGAGCTTTTTCCACATCGTTATCATCATTGTTACTCTTGGCTTCTAGGAAATGTTTTAACATTTTGGCGTTGATGAAAGTCGTTTCTTTATCTGGGTCCAACCACAGTTTAAGCCGATATGTGAAATTGGGACCAAGTTGAGAAATGTAGTATGGGCCCTTCCATTTCTGATCTAATTTTGGAGATTTACCTACAGTGCGTGTTTTATTTTCCATTAAGACTTTATCTCCTATTTTAAAATCTGGACTACGTGCATGCTGATCAAAACGTTCTTTGCTTTTATTTGCGCCTTTTCGTGATTTTCCTTGGCAATCCTGTGAGCAATTTTAAGGTTTTCAACAATTTCGTTAACATGTTGTTTCACATCTTTGGCCAAATTAGCCTTAGGTACTAAATGTGTATCCAGTGGTAGGTTCATCTCTCGACCAAAGAGCATAAAATATGGCGAATAGCCTGTTGACTGCGTACATGGAGACATTCTGAAAGCCATCATGGTACTAGACAGGAGCTTGGGCCAGTTAGTATGACTTTTGTCGCAATACATCCTGAGTGTTTGCAGTAGCGTGGAATTCACTCGTTCTACAGTATCGTTGGTCTGTGGATGATACGGAGAAGTCGTATAACGCGCAATATTCAGGAGCTCGCACAATGAATTTACTAAGTTTGACATAAAGTTTCTTCCTCTATCACTAACTATGCTTTGTGGCGCTCCATAGCGGGTTATGACTTCATGATATAGGATTGAAGCTACTTCTTTTGCCTCCTGTGTCTTTAATGCGAATGCTTCTGTCCATCTGGAAAAACTATCTACCACTAAGAGAACATGTTTATATCCTTCTGGTGTTTCGGTTAATGGTCCAAGAAAGTCTATATGAAGTCTTCCAAATACTGAACTCGTTGGCATGTTCGTCAGTGGGGGATCTTGACGATGTCTGCACACCTTTGCTCTCTGACATGGCTCACATACTTTGATGTAATCAAGTACATTTTGATACATTCCATGCCAATAGTACTTGCTTTTCAAAGCATTGTATGTGCGTTCTATGCCCATGTGACCGGAATTGTCATGGTACTGTTCAATAGTGGTCTTCTTCAGTGCTTCTGGTATGACAATCTGTTTTAACCACTTCATATGATCAGGTAGATCTTTGCCGCGGACTTGGTGGAAATGAAGAAGTACGTGTCTGCTAATTCATATTCTTTGGTGGTATTTACGATAAACTTGATCTTGTTATCATCACCCGGAAGCTTCTTATCTTGTAGAAATTCAATCATCATTTTCAATTCTGGATCACTGTGTTGAAGGTTTTTAATGTCTGGCTGGTTATTGGTAACTTTGTTTTCATATGTTACTCTATCTAGTGCTGATATATTTGTATTTGGACCAGTTTCGTCATACATCAACTCGACTTCTAAATATTCATCGGTACATTTCTCCATTGAAATAACAGCTGTAGTGGCATATGGAATTCTGGAAATTGCATCAGCGTTTTGGTTGTTCTTGCCCGCACGATATTCTATTGTGTATTGGTATTCCTGAATTTCCAAAGACCATCTATGAAGCCGAGCTGTTGTATGTTTGATCGTTGTTAACCACGTCAAGGCCTTGTGATCAGTTACTACACTAAATTGCTGGCCAGCTAAATAAATTCTAAAATGTCTGATACCTTCAATCACAGCTAAGCATTCTTGTTCAGTCACATTCCACTTGGTTTCGTTTGGTTTTAATGCTCGTCCTCCGTAGGCGATAGGATGCTCCATACCATTCTCATCTAATTGACCCAGTATGTACCCGATTGCAGCACCTGATGCATCAGTGGTAAGCCTAAATGGTTGTTTAAAATTAGGATAAGCCAGGACGGGGGCAGTAGTTAGAATATTCTTTAGTTTCTTAAAAGTTACCTCACAGTCATCATTCCACTTGAACTCCTCGTCTTTGTGGAGTAATCGGTTTAATGGCGTTATTATTTTTGAGTAATCTTTTACGAATTTTCGATAATAATTGCATAATCCTAAGAATCCTCTTACTTCACGTTGATTTTTGGGCTTTTAGAAGTCCTGGACAAGCTTTACCTTATATTCATCTACTTTTACACCATCCTTGGTTAGTATGTATCCCAAATATGAGATTTCTTCTAATGCAAACTGGCACTTGCTAGGTTGTAGCTTCAGATTGTGCTCGTTAAGTCTGGCGAAGACGTCTTTTAGATCCTTCAAGTGGTCCGAGAAGTTGGGTGACATGATGAGGATGTCATCTATATAGCACAATATTCTTTTCCAGTTTAAGCCTCTTAAAACGTTGGACATAACCATTTGGAATGTTGAGGGCGCGTTCATTAGCCCAAATGGCATCCTTTTCCATTGGTAAGTGCCACTTTGGACAACAAATGAAGAAATGTGTTTGGAGTCTTCGTCCATCTCAACCTGCCAGAATCCGCTTTTCAGTTCCAGTGATGTGAATATTTTCGCTTTAAGTTCACCAATATTATCAAGAACATCCTGGAATCTTGGTAATGGAAATATCACTGGCTTTGTTAAGGCATTTACTTTCCGGAAATCACAAGCAAATCTGTATTCTCCAGACGGTTTCTTTACTAGCACTACTGGACTTGCCCATTCACTTTCTGATGGCTCAATTATGCCATGTTTCTCCATCTGCTCGATCTGCTTATCCAACTCGGATTTTGCCTTAATATTTGTTCTATAAAATTGTTGTCTAATTGGTCTTGCGCCAGGAATCAACTCTATTTTATGCTTATGGATATTGGTTTTCCCCAACTCATTTGGACTAGTAGCAAAGGTATCCCTATTGTTGATTAAAAATTCTTTAAGTTGGGCCCTTTCTTTGTTGTTTATACAAGTTTGGGAAAAATCAAACCGATCGATAAATTCTGATGATGTTGATGATGATTTAGAAATATGGGGATTGACTGAATTTATAGCGTGTTTGTCATAAAATGTTGAAACAGAATTATTATCAATGACGTATGCTTTACCTACAATTTTTCTGTGCTTGAATGTGATGGTTTCATTTGTTGGGTTTAATAGTTTAAATATAGCTTTTCCATCAACAACTTTAACTAAACTCCTAGCCCCACCGATACTGTTTCTATACAAATCTATTATAGGTTCGATTAACATGATTTTGTTTAAATTTTTATTTATTTTAACACTTATATTTATTTCAGATTTTGGTTCCATAACAACCTTTCCATTTACTCATACTAACGCAACACTTTTATCTATCAAATTTACATACATCCTATCAGGAAATGTTACTTGTTTCAGTTCATAATCTATTTTAGCCGAATTATTTATCAAGAAATCATGACCTAATATTAATGGGTGATGTATATATTGAAAAACATAAAACTTATGAATAAATTTAATATTTTCTAAATAAAGTGGTAGTTCTACAGTACCCAAAACTTCTTAAATATTACCACCTACGCCTTTAACTTGTGGTACATCCGATTTTGCCAGTTTATATTTTATTTGTGTATTGTCTAATGTTCTCAAATCCACACCAAATGGCCAAATTTATTGTAGGGGGGTTATGTTTCAAATCCGTGCTTCGTTCGTACCTGTCCTTTGAGGAGCCTGGTTGGTAGCTGGGCTGGACAGGCGCGAGTTCCTATTGTCTATTATCCCGCCCTTTATTATACCCATTATATTGGCCTCGTTTGTTTGTTTGGGTATTTCTATAACCAGATCTAAAGTTATTATTACTTTTACTATATTGATGTTGATTAGAAAAATCTCCATTAGATCTATATGAAAATTGCCTACCTTCGCTATAATCCATTTGGAAACTGCTGTCGTGGTTTTTTTTGGGTGATATTGGTTGTATCTGTTACCATTATCAAATCTGTCATTTCGTCTCTTGCACTCTCGCGGTCATCTAACATCATTTCCATCATCTGCCTAGTGTTTTCCATAATTAACTGACTCGTCTGTTCCATCTGTGCTTTTGTTATTTCTTTTATTTCCTTCAAAATGGCTGATTGGTCAGTGCCTTTATGCAGAGCGTGGACAGCCATTGCTGGTGATATTTTTTCTGCTAAGCACACACTCTGTCTTAGTTCAGCCCATGATGTTGGATCTCTGGATAGCACTGTTGCTTTGTGGGACTGTTCTAGTCCTTCACACGTTAATGATATTGCCCAGGGTAAGGATAATTTAATAACCTCAAAATGTTTCTGAGCTCTGAAAACATATTCTTCTCCGGTTTCGTGTGACAATTTCTTTATATTTAAACTCGATGGATTATGCGAATTTTTGAATTTGAATGTCTCAATAGCACTGGTTTTAATTGTATCAAAATTTGATTTCTGGGCTTCAGTTAGTTCGTCGTACCACGTGGCGGCTGGTTCGTCTAAGTATATTACGAACGCGGCTATTTTTCTCTCATTGTCTATCTTATTTAAAATACAATATTGATCAAATCGATTTAACCAAGATTTTACGTTTTGACAACTTTTTCCGGTAAAGCGTTCTAATGTTTGGGCCATAGCCATCACAGGTTCAGTGTCGCTTTGAATGATAGGATTAGAACCAGTTAATAAGTCATTCGAATTACAAGTATGTTGATCACTGTTTTCAATCTCATTACTTGCTTCTAGATTCTCCGAATTTCCTTGACTTACTGTTTTTCCACTTCGTAGCCTAGTTCCAAGGGGGTAGTTCAACGATGTAGTCATAAATGCTTGGGTAAGTGAAGAGGTCCGGTTTCTTTTAACTCTCACACCACTTAATATAGGGACGATCTCTGTCTAATAATCAGTCTCTATACTATACGGGACTGGAACTAAAAGTAGGGACAACTGGTAAGGCTCTAATAAGTTTATGTTAAATATAAGCAAACAATTTACAAACATAAGAAGTAGAAAACATCATATATAAATGAAAATGAAATAATAATTGAAATAATAATTATACGTTTGATATATGAAATATAAAAACTATTTACGTTTGAATTATTTACAGGAGTTATACAACCTGTAATAAAATACTAAATATGAAACATTATATATACAGTAATATACACATACCTAAAAGTAGGAACAACTGGTAAGGCTCTAATAAGTTTATGGTTAGTAGACAAGTTTCTTGGGTTTATATATCCCACGTTGTCAAGTTAAATCTATAGAAACTTGTTACCAACTCATAAACAACCTTCCCGGGTTGCTACCTACTACATGTACACTCTACACCTCAAAGTGGATAATCCTATTAATTAAACAATTCTAATTAACTCTATTGTTTATAGGATTAACATCATATCGGTATAGACGAGTCGAACATCTGACTAGATATACGTATATACACTAAAATATCGTTTTACATGAATAAGTAGTATTTACAAAAGTGAACAATATAGCAATATCCGAAAGTTATTTTCAGTATAATGCTATCAAGAGTGGCTTATAATGTTTACTTACAAGATGTTACTGCAAGATAAGATGTTCATTGCACCAGAACATCCATTCAGGACATGTATACATTATATATTTAGACATATCGTATACTACAAAAAAAGCTGTCTATGTCATTAATTACAGAAGTCCATCTATGTATTCCACTGATGATACTTCTTTTTCTATATGCAAATGGGATGTTTTTAATATGTTAATTATAATTCCAAATTTATATCAGTTTTACGTATAATATATATATATACCAAAAATGATGTACCTTTTTCTTTAGCTAGAAAAATATGCACAATTGTGATAGACGAAGACCTCCGGGTTGTCAGAATAGGTGACCTAAAAAGAAATTTATTGAAACAGTATTACTCCCTCGAGGTAAAAGAAGTTGGGATAAAAAAGGCTTTGGCAATTGATATCCGAACTCTGAGGGCTACTAAAGTAAAACACAATTCGGATAATATCATTACCTTTGTCGCTACTCATAACCCCCAACATCCCAACTTCTTTAAAACAATGTACGAGAGCAGGTCACTCCTGGCATCAAACGACAACCTCAGAGCGAAATTTGATAATGTTCAATTCATTAAATCACAAAGACAGCCACCTAATCTGAAACACCTCCTAACCAGAGCAAAATTCAATTCATCTATCACAAGGACAGGTTTTTATGTATCTAAATGCCTGGATCTTCGATGTAAATGTTGCGACCATACAACGCCAAATAACCAATATAATTTTCGTAACTTTACGTTTAGCATCAACGGCAATATGAATTGTGACACAAAAAATCTCATATATGTCTTGACGTGTAGGGCTTGTGAATTATTCTATATAGGCGAGACATCTACTCGTCTATGGGATAGAGAACGCAACCATTGACGGGATTGTAATATTGAAAATGCGCCCTTATTTGTAAATAGACATATCTTTAAATGTGCGAAACGCCTACAAATAAAATTTCAAATTTTCCCTTTTTATAAAATGAAAGTCGATGACACCACGACAAGGAAATGAATGGAAAATCATTTTATTGAAAAATACGTTCCTCGACTTAGTAGCCAATAAGTAACAATTGGCGATTAGTTTCATTAATATTCTTAAATCAATCCCGTGATTATCTTCCACTCATTGTTCCGAAATTGACTAAAAAAATAATAAAATGGAGGTAGATGTTTCATTCGACTCTCAGTTTTTCTATGTAATAGAATTATATGATACATTATAAGTTTTTTTACAGCCTCAACAATTCCTTTTCGATGCAAAATAATATTTGTAATATTTGTCAGATTTTTTGCTAAAAATTGTACCAATATCACTTTTTATAGATTACTTTTTATAAGGAACCAACTTTTGAAAATTTTATGTCTATAATTTTAATAGCAACGTCATTATTATTGACTCACAGTTGAGCAGTGCCAGATCTAGGGGTGGGGGGGCGGGGGGGGGGGCAAAGTGGGATAAATCTCCCGGGCCGCCCATATTTAGGGACCCCCACAATTTTATGTCATACTAATATTTTATCCCGGACTGGGCCAACCAGTTCCTGGGCTGAAGGGGCGAGGATTGGGGCCCTTGGCAGTAATGGATATTAGGGGCCCTGGGACTGGCGGAAAACACCACAGAGGACGGAGTACATACTAGTACGATCCGCGGTCAGTACGAACAATTTGATCAAACAACAATGGGGGCCCCGCACAGTTGGTTTGTCCCGGGCCCCCACAAGGTTAATCCGGCACTGCAGTTGACGAAGGATTCAATAAGACAACAGGACATGGGTACATGATCTTTAAGAGGTATTAACAATCGGAAAACACATGTACATAACACAGTTTTTTATATGGGAAACAATCACTGGGTTTATTCGAAAACCCCATCGTTTCAAAAATATCCACTTTGCATAAATAAATTGATGTAGCATTGGTGGAATACACATATTGACTTTTGTAATTAATCACATAGACAGCTTTCAACTACTTTTGATAACTTTAAATTGTTCTGGGTCGGCCACAAAACAGCATTACATTCCGAAATCCGTGCCTTATTCCACAGTAAATCTAATTTAAAATTGGAAATATTTAGGAACGATAAACCATGTAGCAGAATGGAAATTGATAAAATAAGACTAACAGATAACAAAAGTATCGTATATCTGCCCCCTGGGACTGGCGGAAAACACCACAGAGGACGGAGTACATACTAGTACGATCCGCGGTCAGTACGAACAGTTTGATCAAACAACAATGGGGGCCCCGCACAGTTGGTTTGTCCCGGGCCCCCACAAGGTTAATCCGGCACTGCAGTTGACGAAGGATTCAATAAGACAACAGGACATGGGTACATGATCTTTAAGAGGTATTAACAATCGGAAAACACATGTACATAACACAGTGTTTTTATATGGGAAACAATCACTGGGTTTATCCGAAAAACCCATCGTTTAAAAAATATCCACTTTGCATAAATAAATTGATGTAGCATTGGTGGAATACACATATTGACTTTTGTAATTAATCACATAGACAGATTTAAACTACTTTTGATAACTTTAAATTGTTCTGGGTCGGCCACAAAACAGCATTACATTCCGAAATCCGTGCCTTATTCCACAGTAACTCTAATTTACAATTGGAAATATTTAGGAACGATAAACCATGTAGTAGAATGGAAATTGATAAAATAAGACTAACAGCTAACAAAAGTATCGTATATCTGCCCCTCTTGCCCCCCGCTAGCTACGGGCCTGTGATAAATGAAGTTCGGAGGTATGGGGGGAAGGACACAGAATCGGCGCTGTTTGCAGCTCGTTTTGGAAAGAATGAAAGGATGTAGGTGAATCACAAAATCACTGCAATACACACTAGAACGAATTTACAAGTGGGTAAATGACTTAACCTTCAAAAGACAGTAGCAATGCTGTTCAATTCGACCGACAGCAAATTGATTTAAATCTGAACAGCACAAAAGATGAATTTTCATCAGAGGACAAATTCTTTGCCATGACTTTTGATTCAAAATTAACTTGGAAGCCACACATCCAAAACACTTCATATGATGAAATATATCAAAGGCACCCCATTGGGGGCCAACGGAAGTGCTCTTATGCTAATATGCAGATCACTCATCCGCTCTGTTATCGACTACGGATGTCTGGCGTATGCCAAAAAAGAAGATGGTCAACTAAGCAAACTACACAAAATACAAAGCGAAGCGACTAGAATAGCCATAGGAACAAAAACAGCTGCCCGTTTACACGAAATGGGAGAGCTTCTGCTTGATCTCAGGCGTGAGGAACTCTCACTCAAATATTCGGGTAAGCTGCAAACTCTAAAACAAAGATCCGCAACATACAACTGTCTCAGCAAATTTCAACGAATAGGTTTTAGGAAAAACACCAGGGCCGTGACATTTGGGCAAATGTCAAATGACATTTAAATAAGTACAACTTAAAAGAGGGAGAGAGAGAGGAGAGAGAGGGAGAGAGAGGGTGGGTGGGTTAACGTTCACTCGACACAAACAACCCAGACACCACAACACATTTGGCCCAGACATGGCCCATATCTGGCAACATTAGGCAAAACGATTGGGCCGGATATGGCATGCCAAAGCCGGGCCAAGTCTGGGACATCTGGGCCAGATGAGGACCAGTCAGAGCCAGATCTGGCCCACGTTCGCTAATGCACACGCCCGCCTTGTATGGGCCAGATCTGACTAACAGCTGGCAAAGATATGGCCTGCCACATCGGCGACGTGAAGTTTGTTGGTTGTTCGATATTCGCAAATAACGAACTAACGAGCCAGTTTATAAAACTTCAAACTCTTGGGAAATAGATTCTAACAACTTCTCTTTCTATCCGAAGAAAGATCTGTTTCATATTGGCGAATAACGAACAACAAGCCAGTTTGTTGTTCGGTATTTGCGAATAACGAACAACGAGCTGGTTTGTTGTTCGGTATTCACCAGATATGGAATTAGTAATCTAATAAAAGAACTTTTGTAGGGAACACGCAGCAGGCGGGTTGTTATGAGCCTAACTGGATAATAAAACTTCAAACTGCTGGAAAATAGCTTCTAACAACTTCTCTTTCTATCCGAAGAAAGAGCTGTTACATATTGGCGAATAACGAACAACGAGCCAGTTTGTTGTTCGGTCGGCGTATTCCCTACAAATGTTTCTTTATTATATTACTAATTCCATATCTGGTGAATACCGAACAACAAACCAACTCGTTGTTCGTTATTAAATACCGAACAACAAACTGTCTCGTTGTTCATTATTCGCCAACATGTAACAGCTTTTTCTTCGGATAGAAAGAGAAGTTGTTAAAATCTATTTCCCAGAAGTTTTATAATCTAATTAGACTCATAAAAACCCACCTGCGGCGTATTCCCTACAAAAGTCCTTTTACTATATTACTAATTCCATATCAGCTGAATACCGAACAACAAACTGGCTCGTTGTTCGGTATTTGCCCATATGTAACAGCTCTTTCTTCGGATAGAAAGAAAGTTAGTTAAAATCTTTTCCCCAAGACTTTGAGATTTTATAACCAAATTGGGATAAAAAAAAAACTCACCCGTGGCGTATTCCCTACAAAAGTACCTTTATTATATTACTAATTCCATATCTGGCGAATAACGAACAACAAACCAGCTCGTTGTTCGTTATTCGCGAATATCGAACAACAAACTGGCTCGTTGTTCGTTATTCGCCAATATGAAACAGCTCTTTCTTTGGACAGAAAGAGAAGTTTTTAGAATCTCTTTCTCAAGAGTTTGAAGTTTTCTAATCCAGTTAGGCTCATAAAAAGCCACATGTGGCGTATACTCTACAAAAAATCCTTTATTATATTACTAATGCCATATCTGGTGAATACCGAACAACAAACCAGCTCGTTGTTCGTTATTCGTAAATACCGAACAACAAACTGGCTCGTTGTTCGTTATTCGACAATATGAAACTGCTCTTTCTTCGGATATAAAGAGAAGTTGTTAGAATCTATTTCACAGAAGTTTGAAGTTTTATTATCCAGTTAGGCTCATAAAAACCCATCTGTGGCGTATTCCCTACAAAAATAATCCCATTTATTATATTACTAATTCCATATCTGGTGAATACCGAACGACAAACCAGCTCGTTGTTCGGTATTCGCCCATATGAAACAACTTTTTCTCCGGATAGAAAGAGAGTTAGTTAAATTCTTTTTCCCAAGACTTTGAAGTTTTATAACCCGCCCACTCCCGGCGTATTCCCTACAAACGTTTTTATACGCCAACATTTTCATGTGGACGTATTATGTCGTCGACCCTGTCCTGTCCGTCCGGACGTCCCTCCGTCCACAATTTTCTACGGGTCACAATTCTTATCTGATTTTGACGAAACTTGAAATATAGGTTTATCCCCATAAGATCTCGGCTGCTTTCGATATTGGCATGTATCGGATCAAAACTTCATGAATTGTGGCCCTTGATTGTACGAAAAATCACGTTTTTAGCTTGTGGACCCTATAGAGGTCACAATTTTGAACCGATTTTGATGAAACTTGACATGCATGTTTATAATCCAAAGATCTTGGTTCCTTTCGATATTTTCGCCTATCGGAACGTAATTTCCTGAATTATGGCCCCTGATTGTCCGAAAAATCACCTTTTTTAGCTTGTGGTCCCTCTGGAGGTCACAATTATTATCCGATTTAAAAAACCGTTTGATTATATCCCCGTTATACCCTAAGGAAGGTTGAGTTCGAATTTCGGGAAAATCGGACCAAAATTGCCATTCAAAATGGCCGCCGTTTGTACGCGAATACTGTTAAAAAATGGTATATCAAGGTTGTGGACCCTGTAGAGGTCACAATTTTAATTCGATTTTGATGAAACTTGAAATTCATGGTAATAACCCAAAGATCTTGGTTTCTTTTAATATTTGCGCATATCGGATCGTAACTTCCTGAATTATGGCCCCTGATTATACGCAAAATCGCCTTTTTTTAGCTTGCGGTCCCTCTGGAGTTCACAATTATTATCCGATTTAAAAAAAAAAACGTTTGATTATATTACCGTTACACCGTAAGGAAGGTTGAGTTCGAATTTCGGGAAAATCGGACCAAAATTGCCATACAAAATGGTCGCCGTTTGTACGCGAATACTGTTAAAAAATGGTATATCAAGGTTGTGGACCCTGTAAAGGTCACAATTTTTATTCGATTTTGATGAAACTTGAAATTCATGGTTATAACCCAGAGATCTTTCCTTTCGATATTTGCGCATATTGGATCGTAACTTCCTGAATTATGGCCCCTGGTTATACGCAAAATCGCCTATTTTAGCTTGTGGTTCATCTGGAGGTCACAATTATTATCCGATTTAAAAAAAACCGTTTGATTATATTACCGTTACACCGTAAGGAAGGTTGAGTTCGAATTTCGGGAAAATCGGACCAAAATTGACAGACAAAATGGCCGCCGTTTGTAGGCGAATGCTGTTAAAAAAAATGGTATATCATGGTTGTGGACCCTGTATAGATCACAATTTTAATTCGATTTTGATGAGGAAGGTTGAGTTCTAATGTCGTGAAAATCGTACCAAAATTGCCGGACGAAATGGTCGCCGTTTGTACGCGAATAGTGTAAAAAATATGGTATATCATGGTTGTGGACTCTCTACAGGTCGCAATTCTTATCCGATTTTGACGAAAAGTCACATTTCTAGGGTGTGTACCGTCACACCATAATCATTGTCGGCTTCCAATTTCATGAATATCAGACTGGAACTGACCAACAAAATGGCTGCTCCCAATACAGTATGAAATACAGGACTTAATGATGTAGGAAAAATCACTTTCGGTATTGCTTGTTCTCTATCCATCTCTCGAAAATGTGGGCGTATCCTGCCTGGCAGTGCCAGCCTTTCTTTTATTATGTTACTAATTCAATATCTGGTGAATAACGAACAACAAACCAGTTAAATTCTTTTTCCAAAGACTTTGAAGTCTTAAAACCCTATTGGGCTTAAAAACTACTCCCGGCGTATTCCCTACACATGTTTCTTTATTACTAATTCCATATCTGGTGAATACCGAACAACAAACCAGTTCGTTGTTCGTTATTCGCGAATACCGAACAACAAACTGGCTCGTTGTTGGTTATTCGCCAATATGAAAGTGTTCTTTCTTCGGATAGAAAGAGAAGTTGTTAGAATCTATTTCCCAAGAGTTTGAAGTGTTATAATCCATTTAGGTTCATAAAAAGCCACCTGTGGCGTATTCCCCACCAAAAATTCCTTTATTATATAACTAATTCCATATCTGGTGAAAACCGAACAACAAACCAGCTCGTTGTTCGTTATTCGCGAATACCGAACAACAAACTGGGTCGTTGTTCGTTATTCGCCAATATGAAACAGCTCTTTCTTCGGATAGAAAGAGAATTAGTTAAATTCTTTATCCAAAGACTTTGAAGTTTTAAAACCCAATTGGGCTTAAAAACCCACTCCCGGCGTATTCCTTACAAATATTTCTTTATTATATTACTAATTCCATATCTGGTGAATACCGAACAACAATCCAGCTCGTTGTTCGTTATTCGCGAATACCGAACAACAAAGTGGCTCGTTGTATACCGAACAGCGAACAACAAGCTAGCTTCACGCCCCTTGCCACATCAGGGCCAGGTGTATGCCATAGATGGCAGCCCCGCAACCATACGGTTATTCCCTGTCATACCTGTACCCCTGTTGGATTGTGTAGTGTTTTAATGCGTACACTTGAAATTATAAGGTATGTCATTTAGTCAAGTGGCGTGGTTTTGAATGTCCGCTTGTACGTGACAAGGAGTATGGTCACCTGTCCAACCTCGTCAATTTTCTTCAGGTTCTTTCCCCCCACTGCTAGAAGAACCCTACACACAAGCGAGTTATAGAAATAGGGTTGAACCATATGCTTGTCCCAAAATGACCTAGTTTGTGTCAAATGGATGTTACAAACCATTTTTCTGGCTAAGTGGGTAAGGCGCTGGCTCGCTAGCCTGGAGGTCAGGTGTTCAAAAGTTCATCTCGATTTTCCAGCGTGCTTTCCCCGTGTCAGTGATGCAGAACAGAGGGACTGACAAGCTGCCTAGTCGTTCGGATGATACGAAAAACCGAGGTCCCTTGTACTCATTGGCGTGCACGTAAAAGATCCCTTAGCAGTTGGAATTCGATATAAGAGTAGGCCGTGGCGCCGCTGCCCGGGCAAAATTTCCCTCATAGCACACTGTACGGCGTATGCCCGTCTTCCATTAGCCCAGGTTAGGTGCAGAAGAGTAGGACGTTAAACCACATTTCATTAATTTCATTTTTCATTAGAAATTAAGGATATCTTGCATGCAGCACAAAGTACATACATTAACAACACAAGCTAAATCTTCAATTATAAAATTTATTCATCCATATAACACAGTTCTATGGATAACAATCACTATATTATATACACAGCACAGTTCTATAGATAACAATCACTTTGAATCACAATATTATATACACACGACGTTTCAACAAGAATTCACTGTTCGTTATCTTGGCCCTGTTTCATAAAAACTTAAATCTCCTTAAAATCGTCTTAAACTAAAATTTCATCCTACATGTATCTTAAGATAGATGCGTTTCACAAAACGATTTTAAGCATTTTAGTTAAAATCCACTAAAATAATATTTTAGTTAAAATCTAATCTTAATTTAAAATAGTGGCGTTTCACAAACCGATTTTAAGGAGAATTTTAACTAAAATCAATTTTAACTTAGGATAGCCGTCACCCTGTCCTAACTTAAAAGACATTAACAAACATTGATTAGAGCTACATTGTTACATATATTGCGACATAATTTGAATAATGATAATATTGTGAAGGGCCCGGGTCACACAATTTTAATATTCCAACCATCATTCACAAAAAAAATTCTCATTCCAATTCTTTTCACCCGTTTATTTTATTGTAAATCAAGACATTAACAAACATTGATTAGAGCTATATTGCGACATAATTTGAATAATGATAATATTGTGAACGGCCCGGGTCACACAATTTTAATATTCCAACCATCATTCACAAAAAAATTCTCATTCAAATTCTTTTCACCCGTTTATTTTATTGTAAGTCAATTTAATCATTTGGGTGGCGTTCCATATTAGAACTCCAAGAAAAAAAAACAAACTCCAAACCCCAGTAAACTAAACACTCAAAGAAACCCATTTATTCATATCCAATGTCTAGGAAAGAAGAGCCCTCTTATCTATAAAGAAAATATGTTCGTGTACAATGGTTTAATATGGCCCATCTCTTGGTTTACAAAGGCCCAAAGGCCTATAATACTAGGCAAACCATATGTAGTATTTACGCATACTTTTGGGGGTTATGAAATGTAAAGATATAAATCAATAATCTCAAATGTGTTTATTGAAAAATGTTATAGGCCTAGGCCTATTTGAAATTAATTTTTAATATGAATTTATTATTATTTCTTAATGAAGTCTTGCGTTAATAAAACAAAAATTTTAGGAGCCAAAGCTATTTTATCTTGGGGAAAAATCATTTAATTGGGTAGGTATCATTTTCAAAGTATCATTGAAAGGGTGGGTCTATGAGAATGACATGTCAAATCTAGGCATCGGAACATTGGCTATTTGGTGTATTAATTTCAAAGTTGATAAATGATTTTAAAATGCGACGAAAAATTACAACCTAGATTAGCCGTTTGAGTCACAAATATCATAATATGTTTGTGACAATTCTCCATATAACTACAAATCCATGCGATTTAGTTTATCGATACACATTATTTCCATTGAAGCCTGCGAGTAAATCAAATTCCCATGTCACGAATCAAATGCCAAGTTCAAGGTCAACCCACCGATACTTTCCGAATCAAATATTACGAAGTACACTCATTTATTTCACCTCTCTACGAATGTGTGACCGTGTGCAAACATTGCTTCAACGTATGAAACTTTCCCCATTGATATTGTAACTGTTAATTCAACCTGCCAACAGTTTTCAGTTTCGAAGCGTATTTGCTTTCATCGTAAGTATCCACAGCGGAAATGAGCACTGCGCGGGCGCAAGCGATTTTACCTAAAATCTATTAAATCCGCATTTTAAGTTACAATCAATCTTCGTGAAACGCATAAAATTTAGATTAAGTTTTTGTGAAACAGGGCCAAGGCATACAAATTATCCATGTCAATATCATTCTCCCCTTGTTCCTTTTTCTGCAACTATCTCCTTGTTAGTCCTGAAATGACCAAGTTTGTGTCAAGTGGACATTAAACCCCATTTCTTTCTCTGCCTCTTTGTCCTCTTCACCTTGTTTTTGTTCTTCCCCCAGTCAACCATTTTTTTTCCATTGCATCCTTGTGGTGAAGTTTGATCACACCTGCAATAAATGCAAAAAAAATGTACATATAAAAGCATGTTTTTCCTTCTTTATACCAAGCATGGCCTACGGATCTGTTAATGCAAGTGTGCCAAAGTATTAAGTCAAATAATTCTTATTTGCCAAGGCAAAAGAATAGTTAAATGAAGTTATTTAAATAATAAAATCACAAAAGTCTTATCTAATTTAATATTATTGTAGAGATAGTAATAAAATACACTTATTTTTTGGTCTTGAACCAAGTTCTGTGAAAATAATGCACAGTTGTGTACCACTGTGATGTCTTCACTTTCTTGTTAATACTGATTTCTATTAAGTTGTTCCACACTGACTTTCAGAATTTAAAATTCAGCCAATGACCAAACAGATTTTCAAGATAGTAAATAGGCTGTTAATTATGCTTTGTTGAAAGATTTACATGGTTGGCCTGCTGGCTTCAACAATAGTAATTAAAATCTAACTACTTTGTAGCATGATACCCAACACTCCGGCTGTATTCAAACAAACTTTGTCTTTATTTCATTGAATTCTTTCAAGAATAATTTATCATTTTTGCTTTGAAGATTTAGATTTACTGGCTTTTTGAGGAGGGTGGGGTAAGAGGATTCCATTCATATTATATACAGTACCGGTGTATTTAAAAAATATTATTTTAAGACTTTAATTTTTATTCGTTATTATAAAACATCGCTATAGAACATCACAGCACACAGGAAAATTCTGCTGGAAACTACATGTCATATTCTGAGCCGACATTTATTGGGTTGATATTTTGGGGCAATTGACAGGGTGACAACGCAAGATGTCACAGGGCCAGGATCGTTACAGGTTACCTCCAACAACAGAACATCACCACATTACCTTGGCCAGCACTGAGTCCCGACTTCTCCCCCATCGAGCATGTCTGGGACATGCTTGGACAGAGGTTACGTCAACGTCAACAACGTCCTGCCAATGTCCAAGAACTTGCTGCTGCGTTGCAACAGGAATGGGACAATCTGGACCAAAATGACCTTAGACGTCTCATTAGGAGTATGCCACGTCGGATCAATGCTTGTTTGGCAAACAGAGGAGGATTTACCCGTTACTGACTTTGTTGTGATGCTGTGGTAACTTTGCTGTTTGACCCCGGTATCATTTTACCCTTATAATGGTCAGTCTGTGCCTTACTTAGTCTAACGATCATTTGGAATAAATCGATGAATGTGAACTTCATTTCATTTTGTCATCTGTTTCTTCGTCAGTTTCATAAGGTGACTTTAATAACACTTAAAAATCAAATATCCCCTACTTTTTTTGAATAGTATAAATCATTTAGAATTTCTTTAACAATCATTCTTTTATGATAAAATTAATATTATTTTTCTTACAATATTCTCTTACACCATTAAATGAGCTCTTTAATACATTTATAAATAATTTCTATACTGGTAGTGCTATCAAGGGATTTCATTCTCCTTTTATACATGGTAATTCAGGCACAGCTTAGTATCATAATTCGTACGGCTCGGAGTTGTTTTTGGATTGTAACCCAATTAAAAAATATGTTTTGAGATCTTACTCGGTGAAACTGGTAGATAATAAATCATTTAGCATTTCTTTAATAATCATTCTTTTATAATAAATCTAGAAAAAACATATCTATTTAATCTTCTGTTTCTTCTTTACACACCGGGCACATGTCATCTGATGTTTTATTTATCTTAAAATAGTTTTGATTTTTTCCAAATAATGTTGTGTACAACTTTATAATCTAATGCCATCATTTGCGGGTCTTTAAAACTTAAAAATACATTTTCATACAACACTCCAATTTATATTTGTAACTATTTTCTCCCAAAATACAATACATTTTGGTTCTACGAACAATTTTCAAATTAGACTGTTATAACAGAACTTAGTTGTTAATTGATCTGGTTCAATTGTGTCGTTATCGATTGTAAAAATAAATTCTTTTCTTTTTGGAGGAGGGGTGATACTTTTTATAATACTACACCAAGTATCAGGAATATATGACTTTATAGTATCATATTGTTTTAATATTTTTTCGCTACAATAATCAGGAAAATCTGTACGAATGATATCAAATATAGTATGATGTTGTAGGAAGTCAGGTTTTACATAATATATAATATCAAACACCTTTACAATATTACATTGTTTAAATATATCAAACTTAGTGGATAGTAAGGTTTGATTATGCTTTGATATTAAATGATTATTAAATAAGGGTTTACAAGAAATATCATAGATATCTATTGGACAACTTCTACTGTTATTATTTTTTTTATTCCAAGCAGAAAGTAATCTTTGATAAAATACAGGTAAGTTCTTAATTAAACTAGTCTTGTAATGTATTTTAAAAATATCGTGGTTTAAATCAAGATCAGAGTATTTCCGTTTTATACCACAATCCTTTCACTGAAAACTCATTAATGTAATATCAGGAAAACTCTGTCTGATCTGTTTACGAGACCATACTCGTCCGCCATCTTGAAGATCTAATCCCAGCTAAGCTGAGAGGTCCAGTATCAATCGTCTGGTGGTGGAGAGAGCAGAGACAAAATGTTCTTCCCTTGCCTATCGGTTTGCCAATCATTGATTGGCGTTCTTTCTTTAGTTGAATGCAGTCGCTTAGTAGGTGTGAAGTGGTTGCAATATTTCCACACGAGCATTTGATTATATCTATCATTTTGAGCCTCGTGATGCATATTTTGATTAAGGGATGAAATATTATCTTGATAGCGATGGATGTGTTCTTGTTTTGGACGGGATTTCCATGCATTTTTAATCCTCTCTTTTGCTATGCTTGCAAATTCCTGACTGCTATATTCGAAATTGTCAATTTCATTTAGTGAGTGACACCCTTTCCTTCGGTAGCTTATCGGCCAGTTCGTTGCCCAAGATGTTAACGTGTGGACCCCCTCCCTCCCACTGGTTTTAATTAAATGAATGTGGTCCCTGACTTGGTGGATTAGGATCTGCCTGTTTTTGGAGGAGTTTAATTCTATATAGGCTACTAAGAGAGTCGGACATGATTATGGCTCTTTGGTGCGTTTTCATAGCTATCCATTCCAGTGCAGTTTTAATGGCCATCAGTTCTGTGGTGTACACAGAACAGTGTTCTGGTAGACTTTTCCTGATGTTCAGCTTTACTTTGGGTATGTATATGCCATATCCTGTTGCTCCCTTTGTAGAATCTTTTGAACCATCTGTGAAAATTTGGAGATGGTCACTCCCTCTTGAGTCTTATAGTTTCAATGCTTGAGCTCTAGCCCCTGTTGGGTTATTGTGTTTATTTGTGACTTGACTTACATAAGTGTTGGTGTTTGGGTCGCTTAATTGCCAAGGTTGGGTGGCGGGAAAGATTTGTGTTGCAGTTAGGAATATCACGGACAGTTAATCGAGTAGAAATGTAGTGGGTTTCTTTACGCCTTGTTAGTATGTTTCTCAGCACATGTTTTGATGAATTTTTAATTTCATTATAGATTGTTTTAAAAGTAGATAGTGACACAGTATCTTTAAGCAGAAGGGATTTAGAACGGTCATAACTCAGTGTTAGACCTCGTAATTTGAGTTCACAATTGACTGACATGTTGAGAAGACTGAACGAAACAATAACACCAAACTTTACCATGCTCCACTAGTCACTATATGGTTCAGTTTAATGGATGGTTAAACACAGATATTCAGCTGAAAGATTTCTGTTTTATCCAAATAACCTACCAGTAAACATCCAAACTGTCACAAATTTTTATCAAAAATGATGCACAGGTATATGATTAACGTTTTAGACATAAAATATCCAACTAAAAATATTGTAGAAATTCCAGCCAACTTGGCTGCCGAGTGAAATCCGCAATCTAAATTTACCGTGTAAACTCTATGTAGTTCTCTGTGAAGGTTTGAAGACCGATCCATCGTTCGTTCGTTCGTGGGGTTTAACGTCCACTTCCACCTAAGGTGATATCGTAGACAAGGTGTTTCCTAGGAAACTAGCCTGTACCAGCCACAAAAAGGAGGCTCCGGGTATCAGAAAAGGAAGGATGGCAAGAAGACGCAATCTGGTCCGCTTTGCCATGCGTGCTAGATTACTTGCGACTATTACGAAGTAGGGTGGGACTGGCGGCGGGGCCTAGGGGCCAGCCGCTGAAGACCGATCCATTGACGGTGATGGCTTATATACTGTCGGGCGTATGAATACGGGAACTCAGGTTAAGGGTCTATACTGTCCAGCGTAGAAATACGGGAACTCAGGTTGATGCTCGTGCGTAGTCCCGGATATCCAGTCGGGTTTCAAGGCTTCATACCGGAAGTAGATCTAATCGGTAAAATCACAACACTCTTCTCCGTTTTTCCTAAAGTGGAAAGGTGCTACCTTTTTCCTTCTATATACACAATATATATATTTATTTTATTTTTTATTTTTTTTTATTTTTTTTCCTTTTTTTTATAATTTTTATTATTATTTTTTCTTCCAATAAAGGAACAGCTAGCCATACACTGTCACTCAACAACGGTATACAAGTACACCAGTAACACCCACTCGCCGTTCAATCCAGAAACACTCATTGATCCTAAGACTATGCATTAAATATAACAGCCTCTTCATTATCACAGTTCTCGACGAGAGCAGTGTTTAGTGGCGGTAACCTGGAAGTCCTCAAAAAATTTACGAACTCCCCTAGATCGGTGGGACTCAGATATTTTAACATAATAATTAGGCACCGCCAGTAGGCCTGACAGGCGGGGGAATTCAATGGTTTTTGAGAGAACCTAGTGACCCGGGGCCAGTGGTTATAGCGGTAAAGACAGTAACTGGATTAAGTAAGTCCACCCCCCGGTCACATCAATGTCACAACGGATACTTACTGAGGACACTTAGGGGAATAATATTCCTTATCGTCCCAGTCTGTGCTCGGGTCTATATTAACACCGCGGTAATGAAACCACTCATCACATCGGTCACAGCATATCATGGGATGACCGTCATCGGGTTTTCGGCAAATACAATAAATATCGATATTTCCGACATCAATCGGATTTATACTAGTTTCCGATCTTCTACGGAACCTCAAAATCCATGACGAGAATTCCCTATCATGACAAGCTTTTATGCGGTCGTGATTTAAAACCGTTTCGCCTTTCTATGTTTTAATTCGGAACAAATACTGCGTAATTACTTGCGTTATAACTCCTGGCCCTTTCCACGTGGGGGATAATTTACGACTTTTGCCCTTCTTAGTTGCGGTGTCCAAAATATAGACTGCATCATGTAATTGATATTTTTTCACGTTCAAACGTAAATCATAATCTCTCTTCATTCGTTCTTGGCTCGTATTCACGTCACCAGCGTTCTCGACGGGTGAACCAAACATCAGATCAGCGGGATGATTAACTTCCCGACCTAACCTAAGCTTGTTAGTAGTATATCCTGTCTGTCTATTGACACTTGACCTCAAAGCGCTTGCAAGTTGCGGTAAATGAATATCCCAATCATTTTGACAACCGCTGTAGTTTGTAGAATACTGTTTTTTAAACAATAAGGGGTGTATTTTTTCGACGATTTCGATAACCGCCGTAGTTTGCAGGATGCGGGGCAATATGTATAGTGTTATTTAATTTACAATTTGTATTTATTGTTGTTCATGTTGCTATTTTATACTCTCACGGAGCCGTAAAAAGGAAAGAATAAACCATAAAAAGCCTCATCGGTCTCCGTTATATAAATAACCACGCGCACGTCAACCGAAATAAAAGTACAAAATCCTTACCGGTTATCATTTTAAATCCTTATTCACACACTGTTTGAGAGTTCGGTTCCCTCAATCCGATTTTTGAGAATATCATTCTGCCCATGTGCACACAGACATTAACATATTTGAATTGTTTCTGATAAGTATTAACCAATTTATTAATTATGAAATAAACAATGGTCCTCACTATAGTTATTTGTCTATCACAATTCTCGATAATAAAATCAAGAATGGCTCATCATGAGGCATCGCACGTATTGTGGTGTCGCTTATCGTGAAATAGTTCCAAATCTTACTACTTGGCGTCTTTTTTTTCGCGTTAGTCCTGTCGAGATCACTGCTGGTATTGTCTGGACACTTATCATTAGACTAGAAGTATTGGATAAGGCGGGAAAATATACCGCATGTTTTACGTGCGAGTAGAATGAAGGATGAAAGGAAGGATATCCCTTTGATGTCACATGAAAATTTAGAAATAATTTAGTGATTTGTTTTGTTATGTTAGGCTACTTTAAGAATTTAGACACAATTTGTATCAACAAATAATAATTTTATAATATAGATCATACTTTATCTATTAATAATATTACCAACAAATAAGTTCCTAGTCTCGGTCACCCAGAACCCCCTAGTCTTCAACGCACGGAGGGTCTGGGTCGGTTCTCAATTTTTGACGAAAATTACTGGATAATCTACCACATAAAAATCCAAACATTTGGTTACGCATGGGCAATGGAACCTTTTGGCGAAAGTCTCGGTAAGTGCTAGATCTTATGAAGCCGGGCCGATTTTGCTAGATTCTATAAAGCGTGGTTGAAATATATCCCACAATTCACTTGGCACATCTATTATTAAAAACAAAATAGAGACGAGGAATCAATAAGCATGAATCGCGATGAATAATTAAGAAGATTGTGAGAAGCCATACGTCGGATTCATGACGAGAGAAAATTACCATTTTAATTGAAACCTTTACAAACAAAATTTTAAAGAGTGTCATCGTTGACAAGCGAACTGTTTTGATAGATTCAGTACGTGGTAACTTAAAAGACTGGATAATCCGGACAATGACCTATTTTCCGTCAAATTTTGAGGACCCATCCAGACTAATATTCGTAGAATATTTGTGTGGATGATAGAGACTAATAAGTTCCCATTAGATGGTTTTATTTTTAACTATAGTTCTAGAAATGGCGGGAGAATGTCACGTGATTGCCACTGTTTACAGACCGGTCACGGAGCTCTTCGCTTTGATGTTTCATTCATTGCCGCATGAATCATTCCGACATTTCTTATATGCATACAGGTGTCGATCTCTCTAGGAATTACGTGGTAATCAACACAGGACATATTATTATCTCGACTTTATTTAATGATACAGCAAACAATTAACGTCCACTTCCACCTGGAGTGATATCGTAGACAAGTTAGATGAAGTGTGTTTGTAATTACGTAGGAAGCGTGACACAATTATATTTCTTCAAAAAGCAGCGTTCGTGTTTGATTTCCAAGGTAAAATAGTACCATGTGTTTCCTGACTAACAGTGACACACATCTACATGGCAGTGTGAAGTTAGCTCGATTTTCGTTTTTCGTTTTTCAATACACTGTATTGGTGAATATCGAAAAACGAGCTACTCGTTTTTCGATATTGGCGAATAACGAAAAACAACTAGATCGTTATTCGATATTGGCGAATGTTGAAAAACGAGCTACTTGTTTTTCGACATTCAAACTTGAATCTCAAAAAAGTAGATTTGATGGAGGTATATCTGTAGAATGTCTCCAAAACACATTTTATTAAATACGTTTTCTAAAACGAACTAAAGATATCATAATTCAGGATGCCTGAGCAGTGGATTCATATAAAAACTGCACTTTCTCCTTGTTTTTTGATATTGGCGAATCTCGAAAAACGAGCTTCTCGTTTTTCGATATTCAAACTTGAATATTAAAAAAAGCAGATTTGAAGGATGTATATCTACAGAATGTCTCCAAAACACATTTTATTAAATCAATGATCTAAAACGAACTAAAAATATCGTAATTGAGGATGCCTGAGCAGTGGATTCACATAAAAACTTTTTTTCTCCTTGTTTTTTGATATTGGCGAATCTCGAAAAACGTTTTTCGATATTCAAACTTGAATATCAAAAAAGCAGATTTGATGGATGTTTATATACAGAATGTCTAAATTGACACATTTTATTAAATGAGTGATCTAACACGAACTTAATACATCATAATTGGGGATGCCCGAGCAGTGGATTCACATAAAAACTGCTCTTTCTCCTTGTTTTTTGATATTGGCCAATCTCGAAAAACGAGCCACTCGTGTTTCGATATTCAAACTTGAATAACAAAAAAGCAGAATTTATGGATGTTTATATACAGAATGTCTAAATTGACACATTTTATTAAATGAGTGATCTAAAACGAACTAAATACACCATAACTGGGGATGCCCGAGCAGTGGATTCACATAAAAACTGCTCTTTCTCCTTGTTTTTTGATATTGGCGAATCTCAAAAAACGAGCTACTCGTTATTCGATATTCAAAGTTGAATATCAAAAAAGCAGATTTGATGGATGTTTATCTACAGAATGTCTAAATTGACACATTTTATTAAATGAGTGATCTAAAACGAACTAAATACATCATAATTGGGGATGCCCGAGCAGTGGTTTCACATAAAAAGTGCTCTTTCTCCTTGTTTTTTGATATTGGCGAATCTCGAAAAACGAGCTACTCGTTTTTCCATATTAAAACTTGAATATTTAAAAAGCAGATTTGATGGATGTATATCTTCAGAATATCTCCAAAACACATTTTATTTAATACGTTTTCTAAAACGAACTAAAGGCATCATAATTGAGGATGCCGGAGCAGTGGATTCACATAAAAACTGCTCTTTCTCCTTGTTTTTGATATTGGCGAATCTCGAAAACCGAGCCACTCGTTTTTCGATATTCAAACTTGAATATCAAAAAAGCAGATTTGATGGATGTTTATCTACAGAATGTCTCCATGACACATTTGATTAAATGAGTGATCTAAAACGAACTAAAGATATCATAATTCAGGATGCCTGAGCAGTGGATTCATATAAAAACCGCTCTTTCTCCTTGTTTTTTGATATTGGCGAATCTCGAAAAACGAGCCACTCGTTTTTCGATATTCAAACTTGAATATCAAAAAAGCAGATTTGATGGATGTTTATCTACAGAATTTCTCCAAAACACATTTTATTAAATCAATGATCTAAAACGAACTAAAGATATCATAATTCAGGATGCCTGAGCAGTGGATTCGTATAAAAACTGCTCTTTCTCCTTCTTTTTTGATATTGGCGAATCTCGAAAAACGAGCCACTTGTTTTTCGATATTCAAACTTGAATATCAAAAAAGCAGATTTGATGGATTTTTATCTACAGAATGTCTAAATTGACACATTTTATTAAATGAGTGATCTAAAACGAACTAAATACATCATAATTGGGGATGCCCGAGCAGTGGATTCACATAAAAACTGCTCTTTCTCCTTGTTTTTTGATATTGGCGAATCTCGAAAAACGAGCTACTCGTTATTCGATATTCAAACTTGAATATCAAAAAAGCAGATTTGATGGATGTTTATCTACAGAATGTCTCCATGACACATTTGATTAAATTAGTGATCTATAACGTACTAAAGGCATCATAATTGAGGATGCCGGAGCAGTGAATTCACATAAAAACTGCTCTTACTCCTTGTTTTTTGATATTGGCGAATATCAAAAAATATGGAGAAAGATCAGTTTTTCGTGAATCCACTGCTCGGGCATCCCCAGTTATGGTATTTTTAGTACGTTTTAGATCACTGATTTAAAAAAATGTGTTTTGGAGAAATTCTGTAGCTATACATCCATCAAATCTGCTTTTTTGATATTCAAATTTGAAGATCGAAAAACGAGTAGCTCGTTTTTCGAGATTCGCCAATATAAAAATACAACGAGAAAGAACAGTTTTTATGTGAATCCACTGCTCAGGCACCCTCATTAACGACATCTTTAGTTCGTTTTAGAAAACGTATTTAATAATAAAGTGTTTTGGAGACATTCTGTAGTAATACATCCATCAAGTCTGCTTTTTTGAGATTCAAGCTTGAATATCGAAAAACGAGTAGCTCGTTTTTTGAGATTCGCCAATATCACAAAACAAGGAGAAAGGGCATTTTTTATGTGTATCTACTGCTCAGGCATCCACATTTTTGATATCTATTTCATTTTAGATCACCGATTTAATCAGATGTGTTTTGGAGACTTTCTTTAGCTACACATCCATCAAATCTACTTTTTTGAGATTCAAATTTGAATGTCGAAAAACAAGTAGCTCGTTTTTCAACATTCGCCAATATCGAATAACGAGCTAGTTGTTTTTCGTTATTCGCCAATATCGAAAAACGAGTAGCTCGTTTTTCGATATTCACCAATATTGAAAAACGAAAATCGAGCTAACTTCACACTGCCCATCTACATGGATTATTATGTCATTCGAGGTAATTGTTTCTGTATCGGCCGATATATGTGCTGTCAATATATAATATCGGCAAAACCGATAGGTGCCATATCGGACAATCACTATAAAGATGACTAAAGCCATTTTCGTTTGGGGTCGCCCAAGTCGGAAAGGGTAGTTTTGAGAAAAAGCAAGTTAAAGATATCGCTATATTCTAACATTAAATCGCATAACAACCACACCATATATTTGTTAAAGCCCCAATAACCCTCTTGTTGTAACTGAATAATATGTCCCAATCTTCATTCTGGTCAACAAATTGTATTATTTTACAATATTCCAATTAATTGATGATATAAATTTCATATTAACACACCTATTTTAAAAAATTGGAAAAATTCAACCAATTGATTTGAAAAGTCTAACGTAAACCTTTTCAAATGTGACTTGGATTTTAAAATATTTCCGAACCCTCTGTACTGGACAAGTAACATAGGTTGTAATGGATAATTTACACAACAGATAGGACACTTAAACATCTAGTACTTAGAATAAGGGTATTATTCCAAGCCAGCAAGAATGTTATTGTCCCTTTAATGTATGTTTAATATTTCTCTCGGTGTTATAATTTAGAACCAAAGAGAATAGTCCGTACATTAGTAATATAGGTCTTGTATATTAAATCTTTTATGGGATTAAATTCTGTTAATCTCATCACTTAATTAGCACCTTTGTGTTATAGTGCTCATTAAGAGATTAAGACTGTTGATTAGGTATGTTTACCACTTCAGTAGAGCGTGAAATCATTAACTGTATAAATTTCTGTTAGGTTTATTGATCAAAATTGACTTTTTAATATACAAGGACTGTTTATAGTGTGTGTTAATCAATTTTAAGGAGATTCTAGACATACGCTGACATTTGAATTGTATGTTTTTACCAACTTTCAACCCACAAAGTGTAAATAATTTAATTAAATCAAACTGTCCATATATAATGTATTGGACGTTAAATCTGTAATAAACAACAAGGTTATTGGTAAACTGTATTATTAAAAGAAAATTTCTTATCGGTGTGACTATTGTAGAAGAACTCAAACGAAAATTTCTGATTGTTATCTGTGTGACTATTGTAGAAGAGCTCAAACGAAAATTTTGGATATGTAACTGACAAATTTTAAGAAATAAAAATGCTCCCCTGTTCCCAATAAATCTGGTCTGACCTCTGTTTTAAAAGCATCCCAACCCTCCCCAATAATTTTAGAAAATAAAAAAAAATGTGATACGTTTCGGTTATCAATATGTGGTTGTTGTGTTAGGACGTTCGGCGCTTTGATATTTGCATGGGTTAATTTTATTGAAACCGATAACTTGATAGCAGATGAATTTCATACATACACGTACACACATACAAGCTGTAATTCTGAGCACTGAAGAATCGTGTGAATATCTATTTACATTATTATTTGTAAATTTGAGGAAGCTGAGTAAAAGTAAGGGTAAGTCCACTAAATATATGGAACCATACGACGATTTTCTTGACACCCCATTTTTTCCGGGATAGTTTACGTGACTCCATCGGCAGACACAAGTGAAATTAATTTAATAAATAGAGTAGAGAGACTCGAACATCTGCCGATGCGACCTTGACTGATTTAAATAGAAAAAAAAGTATTTGCGGCGATTATCAAAGTGTCATAAAAGCACGATCGCCAAGTTAAAAAAAATCGACTTCGGAAGACTAAAAAAGAAATGATTCGCATGAAGGCTGATTATGAAAATAAAAAACAATGGGCAGGTAAAAAGAATGGTTGCAAATCTAAACCTTTTTAGATGAACGAAGGAATTTTGTATGATGTCAAAAATCAAAGATACACAGCAGAATGCCATAATTTGGCCATGGAACTTAAAAATCTAAACGTTTCCAATGGTAACGTAGCAGTGGTTATAACCGCATGTTTGGCTGTCGCGGGACTAAAATCTAATTACACTCCATCAAAATGTGAGCGCGTCGGTGTATCTTTAAAACATGTTTCGGAAACCTTGAAGTCGGCGAAAAATACCACCCTTTATACAGACGAAACTACAAAATTTGGCTCTAAATTCGGTACATACGCAATAATCGCTGGCTCGACACATACGCCACTTATCCAGCAATGTGTTCTTTTTTCATAACAAACATCATGTAGTACAATATATTTATTTATCTGTGGGACAAAAAATAAAGTCTTAAATTAATAGTTTTATTGAGGTGTTTATCCCTCTCTCTCTCTCTCACTCCCCGTATTACATGTCATTATATTTTCCTCGTACTTTACCCGGCAATTTATTTTTCATAACAAACATCATACTGCACAATATAATATTTAGTTATCTTTGAGACTAACATTAAAGTGTTACATTATTAGATTTATAGATCTCTCTCTCCCTCGCTCCCTCTGTATAACATGCCATTATAAACAGGCCAGTGTCTGTGGGTATAAATAAGTAAACGCACTGTTCATTTTAATATATGTATTAGGCTAATCTTGAAATAATTCATGTCAAACGCCGATCTTTTCATCTCCGGCTTAACATATATTTTAATTTCTACTGTAGCATTATAAACACAGTTAATATAAAGACATTTGAAGGCGTGGGACTACTGTTAAAACAACTAAGCGTTTGCCCATGCATACATATGTCAAATCCAATCGTCTCATAGAGTGTATTCTGTTACTTCGCAGTAAGGAAATAAACGATGTTTTGAGACTGCGATAAAGTTATTTCGTTTCAGAGACTTGCTAGCTTGGAGCATATTTTTTTTAGTACAAACAAGGGACATAGCAACTATTCTCACTAAGAGATAACTCATTTGGATATGGAAGCCGGGAAGATTTTGAGCCATTTATAACATATGTCCAAATTTTTATATACCCTCAAAATTCAGACGTGGCCAGACTTCCATTGTTGATGAATTAAGTTTTTATAGTAAGTCTTAATGTCTTTACTGTCCCGAAATAGTGTCTGTTTGTTATAAAACATTTTTTGCCTGAACCACTCTTACATAGGCGTACCAACCAGGGATTTCTTAAAATTGAATAAGGGATTAAAATTCGGCAAGCCGGAAACTCCAGATAAATTGTTCGGCCGGAATCACCAGATGAGCGAGCCAGCGTCTTACTGACTGAGCCACCGTGCCCACCCTCGCCATATGTGGTACGCTATGATTCATATAGGTTGGTTGGGTGTTGGTGCCCAAACTCGTGGGTTTTCTCCGGGTCCTCCCACTGCTAAAGACCTCTACGCGCAACTGAATTATTGAATTGAAAAATGAAATTGAACCATATGTTAGTCCAGAAATTACCTAGTTTGGTTCGAATAGACTCTCTCTCTCACCCTCTCTCTTGATTTAAAAACTGACACAGGTTCACATTGTCGGATATTTTTTGGAAGTTTATTCCAGACAATTGATGCGCTGTGTCGAAAAGTTTCAGATCCAAACGATTTCAAATTATAGGCAGGTACATCCAATAATAGTTTCACTTGTGATATTTAATATGGACGGTAATCCGTCATCAGCAGAACATTTCACACTTCCATATCACCGTTTTACTGTAATCATTCAACAAGAAAATTGGTGATTTTTAACTGTCAATATATCAAACAGCGAGTAAACAAGCCATTGCAAGTCGCCCGATTTCGTCCACGGTGGTCAACATAGGCACTGAGCTATAATGGTACCATGAGTGAGTTAAACGATTCACTTGAAGCAATGCAAATCTGTAGATAATGGTGTAATTTGTAGTATCTGAGGACGTAAACGATTGTATACGTGAGCACCTTTAAAGATATCAATACATTAAATTCATACTCTTTTGTGTATAAGAATAGATTAATTAACAATTTACGACCTTTTAATTCAACGCAACTAACCTTTTGAATTATACTAATTTTCGACTTGAACTAATTTGTATGTACATGTTTATGATTGGTTACATACTTCAAAGGAAAGAGGGATAAAGAGAAATGGGGTTTAACGTCCACTCGACACAAACTAGTACATCGTGGTTGAATTATTTCGTCTAATTAGTAAACTAATATGTACCTGGTCACGCATAACAATTGTGTAACAATAATATTTTCATCAAACTGATAGTTAAAACACATCGTCTCACAGTCAGGAGGTAATTGTAGTTGAAATATTGCTAGCCGGATGTGGACAGTGTGAAAGACAAGAGACACAATGGATGTGGGAGTGGCCTGCCACTGTTTTCGTACGCCGTACAGTCGCCATGCTTCTTCTACAAGATGAAAACAAGTATGGCGATTATGTACGGTGGTATTTTTTTTAAATTAATTATTTCTGTAGTTTTGTAACCGGAAAAGCCGTTCACCTCGACATTATGTGCCAAAATGCACTATATTATATGCCTCACATGCCCATAATTTTGGTATGTTGGTGTTGAAAAAAACCGCTGTCACAGTGAGCACAAAAACACAGAAGCAGACGAAATACATGTCACCTGCAAGCTGTCAATCAAACCATGTGGAGGAATTAGGTAATAGCGTACTGATCAGTATGAGTGAATTTAAGCGATCGCTTTGTACTAAAGTTGAGTGGTTCAGGCCTAGGGTCAGAAGAAATTCCATCCTACAGACAATATTTGGGGTTCATTTTAACATAATATGATAAGGCTTACAATAAAAACTCCATTCATCAACAATGTTTGATTTTTGAAGATATTACCAATTTGACATGTGCTTTTAAGTTGTTGGAAATTCACCGCTCGAATAATAATCTGGTTTAATTTCCAACTATACTTCATTTAATATGTTTTCTATGGGATACTTCGCAATCCATTATTCTATTGTTGTATAATGATCGTTTAGTATTAAATCCTGAAATATCTTCATTTAAGATACCTTATAGTATGTGAATCTCGAATAACAAGTTGAAAAACGAAAACAAACAGCTCGTTATTCGTTATTCGCCGCTTGAATAATAATCTGGTTTATTTACTGACTTTACGTCTTTTAATATGATTTCTACTGCTAGAGGATACTTTGCAATCCATTATTCTATTGTTGTCTAATGATCGTTTAGAATTAAACCCTGAAATATCTTCATTAAAGATATTATATGTGAATCCCGAATAACCAGATGAAAAACGAATAAAAAACAGTTCGTTTTCGTTATTTGTTATTCACGGCTTGAATAACAATCTGTTTTTTTTACCAACTATACGTCATTTAATATGTTTTCTACTGCTAGGGGATACTTTGCAATCCATTATTCTATTGTTGTCTAATGATCGTTTAGAATTAAATCATGAAATATCCTCATTAAAGATACATGTCTACCTTATATGTGAATAACAAACAACTCATTATTCGCTGCTTGAATAACAACGTGGGCTGTTTTTGGTCTAGAGGTCGTTTTGCTGTGTTTTATACTACTGGGGGATACTTGTCATCCATCATTCTAGTCATGGCTAGCTGCATATTGGAATCCCGAATATAAATTGAATAACGAATACGATGCAAGTCACCTCGTTATTCGTGAATAACGAAAAACGATTCAAATTCACACTGCCAACGCGATCTTTGATTTTTGAAGATATTACCATAACTCAAGGGAGATAACTGTTAGTCACAAAACGAGTTATGGTTCTTGGTTGCATTAAACTTTGAAACTTTGCTTGGTTTTTAGAATACGTTTAAATAACGATTGAATTTAAGTCTTCTACGCATGCACTGTCCTTAGTTTTTGAACACAAGAGAGAGACGGAAATAGAGACATGAAACTAAACAGCCCCAACTACCAGATATATTTATCTGTTACATGTTCATCTGATTGTTATAAGTGCACTAGACCATAGCCAAAACATTTTAATAACGGAGAAATTGGCAGTTGGCCATATAAACGCAATATGCATAAAATACTTACCGTACTCATGTTGTAGACGTACAATATCCGTTGTAATAATCCTATTATGTTTCCAATAATTATCACATACAATTTTTTAAGAAATACACATCCGGTACCGTATTTTTTATTTTAATCAGACAAGCCTGGTCAATCAAGACTACGGAATTACATTTCGTTAAGTTAATTTCCGGTCTCAATTTTTTGTGCGTATTTAGTGCTAGCAACAACATACTTTCTAAACTAGCTAAGGCGGGAACTTCACGGTTTAAAAAAGTAAATTTCAGTCTTGCTATGTCGCAATATCTCCGCAAATGTAAGTTTAAAAGATAGAAAAAGAACGAAACTGCATGAGGGGACTCTGAACCGAGAATCGTTACAATATGTACGTCATTGATTACAATCAATTAAATTAGAAATTAAATCGCCGAGTTTTAGCCAAAGTTTTAATTAAGTTCCTTACTACATATTTTTAAAGAAGACATTTTTTTCATGGTTTTTATTGATAAATAAGTGAATGAATATTGTCACGTGAATGTCTATTTTGGGTTGCGTGTAGTGTACGGGCGAACCCGTAGCTGAACATTTCTCATAAACGCTGTTTTGATCCGAGTGACAACATGCTGTTAAAACAGGTCGGTTTATACAGTACAAATATTTGAGGTTGTGAGTCACTCTAATTAAAGGTTAGAAAAACATAAATTCGTGTTTATAATATCTTAATAAACAGTCCATTTGATAAGAGGTCTTGGCCTATGGACCAACGTAAACACAGCAGTAAACTTATGCCAAATCTGTATGCTTACTACACACTATGTCACTTCAGGTTTTAATAAATTTCTCGTTTACAAAAACTTTTTTACTTTTGTTACAGAGGGAATTTTTCTGAATATATATTTAAGATAAATGGAGGCCTGACAAGGACAGCTGTCTAGTTGTTCGGATGGTACGAAAACATTGGCGTGCACGTAAACGATCCCTTGACAGTGGGAATTTGATTTAAGAGTAGGCCGTAGTGCCGCTGCCCGGGCAAAATTTCCCTCATAGCACACTGTGTGTTGTATGCCCGACTTCATTAGCCCAGGTTAGGTACGGAAAAGTAGGACGGTACATCACTGACAAACCTTGCATGCATTCATTATTTTAATATGTGGGAACTAAATATGAGTTACACGTTCAAATGACACAATCTTCTGTAATAAATACAAACCTTACATAGTTAATTTTTTCAGACATACATGTATTTACTTTCGTAAAATATCGACTAAAAGAATTGAGGCTTTGTTACACGTTTTAAGTACTTCCACATCAAGATAAATTAGACTGACAAGGTCGATGAATTCCTGACTGTATCAGTCTCTACTGGTATTAGGAAGTACGTCTCGTAGGTCTCGGACATTTATCGGGACAATGTAGTTAACTGTATTAAATATTACAAGGGGTAGAACATTATTTCTGGTTTACCACTGATTACATCAGATTTTCTCTGCTTTCTGATATGTTGCATATTCCACTGATGTTGCTATATTTTCTAAGTCCGCCTGAAGTAAAGGCATGAAACCGTATTGAAGACATCCTTTGGATCTCCATGGCTATAAATACCTTGAAAAAGTTAATCCAAATAGGAAGCAATAAAGCTGTGGGTTACTTATTCGAAAGGCCTCTAGCCACAAAATTTTATGACTGAACCCATCAATTGTTCCGTAAGTAACAAATTCGTATGTCTTGAACTTGTCATATCCATCGATATGCCAAATGAAGTTAGGCCCTTCGACAGAACATTTTCTTCTTATTAAACGGTGTGCTTTTCTAGGTGCTATCCCATCTGGATCCAAAAGTCGTAAGATTTTCAATACCGTTTCCCTTTTCACCACGAAACCATAATTCCTTACATCCCTTGTCCATATTGTTTTGTACTAAACACCTTCCACTAGAGTTAAGTTCTAGGTTAATGACATTACAATCGAATCGAAAGGCGCGCCATTTCACCAACCCCTATGTCTTTATCGCAATCTCATTCTCTTCAGAAGTCGCTTCAGGTACCTTACACTGATCCTTATTTATAATATCAAGCTCATAGCGATCTCTGGTTATAAAACAACCCTAGGTAAAGTAGGTGGAAATTAAATTGTCTCCAGAAATGCCTTCCATACATATGCGATAGAACTGGCTAAACACGTTTCAAATATCATAGCTACGACAAATGCGTAATGAGGATTGTAAGAAACGGAAGCAAAAGGAAAACACTAGTTATGGTATTGCGCTATTTAACTGACTAAAGTGACGAATGATGACAGATACTCGGGCGAATTTTCTGCTCATTGGATACCCGCGGTTGAAGAATACCTGGGAATACAAAAAAAAAAATGATAATAGACTGTCAGTAGATAAGAGAAAACTAGAAAAACAAATCTTATGTCAAGTTTGTACAGCTTTTGTAGCTCTTAAATTATATTTGTGGTTTCCTTACTTGGTTAGATAGCTTTGAGGCTATGTTTCATTTATGGATATGACAATGAAATGAGGTTTAACCATATACATGTACCAAAATACGAAAGACCGTATTAAAGAAACAAATGGAATGAATTGAACTGAAATAGGGTTTAATGTCCTACTTTTCTGCTCCGACGGACGGGCATACGCCATGCAGTGACGAAAGCTCGCGGACAAAGCCTTCGCTACTACTACCGGGTGCTTTAACGTCTGTTTCCACAGAAGAGATATCGCAGATAAATACCTTCGAAGACCCAAAGCTCTTATATTAGACTGTGGGAGAATATCCGACAATTCAAATAAAAAAGATAATATTAATCGACTGACACTAGAAAAGAGAAAACGACAAAAACAGAAAAATGCGGTGCATTACCTGACTTAATAAAACCAAGGGAATGTACATAATTTTAATATTGTCTAGTGACATTCAATTAATTTTTTGAATTGTTAGTTATCCTCTCACATAACAACTTCTGGTCTTCGAAAGTATTATTAGTTGACAGAAATTCTCCCGTGTATCTGTTATCACTCGGCACTTCAGTCATTTATATGGAAGGAAAGCTCGTAATATCCGTTTGCTTTCGTCATTTCGTTTTATGAAATCGTCATTACGCATCTATAATAGCAATGATCTCTGCGTTAAAATGTATATATATGGGGAACGTGTTTAACCGGTTTTATCACATGTGAGACAATTACTGACACAAATAAGTACAGTCACCCTAATGAGTCATGCTGTGCAATAAAACTCATTGAAATGGTTTTAGGAAGAGAACAAATCTCGTACATGACAAATTGATCAAATCCACTAAAACCTTTATCATCCTTGAACAAGTCTTAAGTTTTTAATTAGACTCACTAATTAGTTCTAATTAATTATGCTCTTAGGTAGCATTCGTACAACATTTTATGCTCTTAAGCAGCCACACTGTACAATAAGACTCAAAGAAATGGTGTTAGAAAGAGATATAACCATGGACAAGGCACTTTGATCAAATAAGCTCAAACATCATATAGCGGATCAAAATTGTTTTCGTCAAGTTGGTACAGTTTTGTCGCCTTTAAGTGATATTTGTGGTTTCCTGACTTGGTTAGCTGGCTTTTATACATTGTTTCACTTATGAAAATGAAAATGAAATGAAAAAAGGTAACCATAAAACAAAATACGAAAGACCGTATTAAAAAAACAAAATGGAATGAAATGAACTTGTTCTACTATTCTACTCCGACTGGGCTAATGAAGACGGGCAAACGCCATGTAGTGTGTTATGAGGGAAATTGTGCCCGGGCAGCGGCACTATGGCCTACTCTTATATCGGATTCGAACTGCCAAGGGATCTTTTACGTGCGCGCGAATATATACACGAGACCGTTTTTTTGTCCCATCCGACAGACTAGACAGTTGCTCTTGCCAGGTCCACGTCCTGTACCACTGACAAGGAGAAACCACGCCGAAAAATCCCGATGAACTTTCTCGGCCAACACAGGGAACGAATACGGGACCTCGCCGTTAGTGAGCCAACTTTATTCAAAATGGTATGGGGGTGCTCCCATATATAGGGATTACAGACTTGCCTTCATTTAATACCCAGAAATTTTACACCCCGACCACACTATTGGAAATTTTAAATACCAATTCCCAAATTGTCCGCAAACTGAGCACAAATAGAGAGGACAATTATCTTTTTGGTTTTCTATTTAACTAACGACGGAGACGAATTGCTATTTAACTTTTAAAAAAAACCCCATTAATTTGTAGTTTTTAAGCCGATTTATTTTCTACTTCTTCATGAATATGTGAACTAAAATATCTCCTGTCTTTTTTAAATATGTATGTTTCGGTTTTTAAAAACATAATGTTGATTTTAACCCGATTTTTGTATATGGAATATGCAAACTAGACTATAGTATGTCTATTAAATGAATATCATCAGCAAAAACTGGGAAGACACGTAACAAGCATGTCTGGCATGTCATCAATCTTTGAATCTTTAGAAGCGGACACGAACATGGCCACCCGGCCCGTAACTAAAGAACACTTTCATACTTCAAAAGACGCTGTCCTAACAACTAAAGCTAATTTGCTAGGGATAGGCGGCTTTTGCCCGAGGCATGTAGTAATGAATATCTTTAACTACAACTTGTCTAATGTAGAAAATCAAGACATTAAACATTTAAAGGCTCCAAAGTCTATAATAACCATGGGTGTGATTGACGTTTGCATGCGTATTTATCACAAACACCTTAACTACAGCATCTGAACGATATATTATGCTTGTTAATTATTAATTGTTTGTGCTAGCATATGCCTATATAATACTCATGAATTTGTTCTATTTCAAAGGCCACGAAAACCCTTCAATCATTGTCAGTTATTAAAGAGACTGGTTTTAATAGGACGGTAAAAGTGGATAGAAGTATAAATGAATCAGTTATACAGGTAAACGATGAGAAGGAACTAACTGCTGAAAACATTGACAACGTGATAGTACCCCCACCAGTGCAAAAAGAGGCTCCTTTTAATACTGATATATCTGTCAAAAGTGAGACAAGGAGTGTAGACGATATTGCTAAAGTATCAGTAGAACGTCAAACGTCACATACAGCTGAAATTCTCAATAAGAATTTCGGGAGTAAGAGAGACAGTCCGAAGAAGGCCTTAGTGGAAATGCTTAAATCCAAAACGAATCATCCAACGATGACAGAGCAAGTGAATGTAATAGACGCCAATAACGTGCATGGCTACATAGACGAAAACTTACATATACCCCAGGAAATCATAACGTTCGGTGCAAAGAATGGCGGATTTCTAAAGCAGTTAAATGCCGACTTAGGTAATTACGACGGTGGTTTACATAATGTTCACGTTACACAATCTTCTTCAATTTGCCATTCCACACTGTCACGAGAAAATAATACGATCGGTTCCATTGCTCAATCAAATCCAGGACAATATTTCCAAGTGCTACAGCCCGTGCCATCTATTGAAACAACGTCAGTCCATTGTGTGAACAGTTTGTACTATGGACAAAATTTCAGTAACTTCGGTAAATCAACGGAACACGATAAACATGTGGATATTGACCGATATTTGCAGCAACAGCCATATACTTCTTATCCAAATCAGTGCTTCACGTCATATACAGGCAACGGAGACATAGACAATATGAAATCTCCAGACAGTGGCTACCGGGAATCATGTCTGTCACCTGCATCTGGAAATATGGTAAGTTGTCGTAGTTGATTTTAGTGTAATTTCTTCACCAAGATTATTTATTTCATGATTTCACAAAGCACTGTAGTTCATTTATGCATACATGTTACGGGGTACATTCTTTACGTTGTTATTGAATATGTTGACATTGGGGTTTATTACTGAATCTGTAGAGGTAAATTTGATTTAACTTTAATGAAAGAATTTAAATTGGTACGATTATGTTTATATCGACTTATTTTTTTTCTTGTGCATATGTGCCGATTCTAATTTTTGTCTACTGACTATCAAAATGTGTTCGTTTGTCTGTCATTCCGACCGCCTCACTGTCAGTCTGTCACACTTTTGGGGAATTGGGAAACCCAAATCATGCCAAGGATATTCAAACTTGGTATAGGTGTTTATTAGGTGGATGCTTTGGATGATGGGCATTCTACACCTGGGATAAACAATTTGATTGACACGATAATTTTGTTTTTACATTGGAACTCTGAACATTGTTTCATTCCATAAAGTTCAACTTCTTCAAGTTCTTTATTTCCATAGGTCAAATACCCATCGGGTATTAAAATACATGTACTTGCAACTGAAATGGAATGAAAATATTTACATAATGTACAAGGACAATATGTACAAAAATAGTTAAATATGTGGTTATAGTTTAACGATAAGTTCAGGTTTTCTCTTCTCAGATTTTCTAGTTGATTACTGCGAAAAGTTGTGTTAATTTAAAGACACTTGGATATTTACTGTAATATTGTTTAATTAATATATGTCGTAGATCTTCAAATCTGTGGCGAATAAGAATAAAATGCTACTCGTCCCCGACATTTAATTTATAACACAATATGCAAAATCTACCGTTTCTAATGGTCTTATCATACCTGTCTTTCTAGAAATATAGTCACGTGTGTACTTCTTATTTATGGATAACACTGGACAAAATATTTGTATATGTGAAATTTTGATGATTCACGAATTATTTCATGACACCCGTGTTTTTAAAAAAATATACGAAGTTTATTACAATGTGTGTTTTGAATTTTCGAGATCATTATTTATCCCAATATTGACTAATCCAAGCCTAAATGATCTTTTTTTCAACATTATCCAGTTATCCTTATTTATGTACGTAATGTCGCCTATGAAATACATTGTCGTTGTTAATTAATTTAAGCCAAATTCATAGTAAATAATAACGATACATTTACCTTTCGTCTTTCAAGAATTCTTTTGTTAAGTTAAAGATGAACCTTTTTGGCATCATCAGCTTTATGAAATCCCTTAACTTTCGAGCCATAGCAAAGGGTGCCCCGCCATCATTAAATATATCCCAATATCTCCAAATATGTCGACAATACCCAGCCTTAACTTATCACCTCACAAGTTATAAGCATTTCCAAAAATTAGAAAATTAGACCGAAAAATCCGAGCATTTTTACTGCAAAATAGATTATCTGTCCTTGGTATGAAATAAGTTCCTCATGATAGGTGGGGACAATCATGACTTTTTTCTACGAAAAGTTACAGAAAGCTGGCTCAAATAAATCTAATTTAGGCAACTCAATAATTGTTTTGAGAAGCTCGTAATAAGAAAAGGAAGATACTACTAGTATACTATTCTTGCCTAACGAAGGAGCTTTGGAGATGTTAATTTGATTAAACTAAACGATGGCGCTCTTAAGGGTATAGTTCATAATATAGCAAATTAAAAAAAACAAAAAGAATGACACAGATGGTTAATTCCATGCTACATCGCTGCACAACGTGTGTAAGAGCCAGCGGGGAACACACGCGCTACTGACATCTGTGTCGTACTTTTGGTTTTGATCGATGACGTGCGAAATATGGTATGGCGTGAGGTCCGAGAGCATGATCGAAATAGCACACTGCTGTGATGCTGCCTCCTTTCCCTGGACCAACATTTTGGAACACCACAGGACCCACTCTCTGGTTCAGGCCGAGCCCCCCCCCCCCCATTGAGTCTCGTTCCATTACACATTGGGCATAACGCTGGCCACTTCCGACACCATATTCTGATCCTGTCATGGGTCTTCCGTGTGTCTGACGTGCCGTCTCAGATGCTTGTGAGAACAGCAGTCTTGTCGCCTTGTGGTAACCTTTGGTCAACCAGTTCGGGGCGATCATCCGTGGTGTGGATGGCCTGAAAGAATTGTTGAAGCCTGTAGATGGTCCGAACTTTGACCTGGAAGAAATTGGCAACGGCTTGGACAGTGTGGCCAGCGTCGAGTCTTCCAATCGCCTGCTTATCCGGGCGCGTAACCTTTTTAAGATTTTGGGTCAATTTTTCGTTGGGTGACCTGATTCTCGATTCCCGTTCTTTTGGGGGAGGCCTATACAGTAAAGGGCCCATCTGCTGTACTTGATAACGAAGGATAAATTTATGGAAGCCTATTGCGACCATTTCAGAATCGCGAGAAGAGTCGAGGGCGAGAACACGAGGGAGCGAGAAGTCGAGGGCGAGGACACGAGAAGACGAGAACACAAGGGAGCGAGATTCAAGGGTGAGAGTGCGAGGGAGCGAGAACGCGAGGAAACAGGGCGAGAATACGAGGATCTCCCCCCGACAACACGAGATTACTTTCACCTCGACTTCTCGTCTCTCGAGTTCTCGCTCCCTCGTGTTCTCGCCTTTGAAAAACCTCGTGTCCTCGCACTCTCGCCCTCGACTTCTCCACTTCTCGCCCTCGACTTCTCGCTCCCTCGTGTTCTCGCCTTTGGGTCAATCTCGTCCTCTCGTGATCTCGCTTCGTCACAATCTCGTCTTCTCGTCTTCTCGCTTCGGAAGTGCAGTTTATACTCATGTCCACTGACTACCTATCGGAATTTATATTTGGAAATGGATTATAATAAACGGAAGTTCTAGAATATTTAATAGTCCTAAACAATTTTAATCCCTAATTGTACAGATAGTATTGTATTCTGTAATCGATTTTAAGTCTCTAGTCGAATCTTTTGTTACTCTCTAACTTAATCAGCCTACATCGTGTGTTTTCACTTGATACGTGCTATTGTCAGTGCTGTGGGTTGGGAGCCCGACAAGGGACAATGTATAGTCGTTCGAATGGGATTTAAAAAACAGGTCCCGTGCCCGGAATCGAAATGAAGTTGGTTCTACGGTGGCACAGTGTGTAGGACATTGGCTCTCTAGCTTCATCGAAGTGCATCGGGCTATTTCTGGAGATGTCCTCCCTTGTCAGTTGTGTAAGATGGAGGACGGAGGGCCTGGCAACGGATAACGTAAAATCGTTTGGATGAGACAAAACAACGGGGGCCCGTGTAGCCTACACATTGCATAATACGTCTAGCACTAGAGTTACGCCTCGAACTATATTTGTCAAGTGTAGCCATAATGGGTGAAAAAAATCAAATTCTAGGCCAATCAGAAACCATAAAAGCAATCAACGTCATAATGTCACGGGTTAATAGCCATAAATAGACCATGGAATACCTTTTACGAGACGGAACACGTTGGTTTGTTTACATTTGTCAGAGAGAATTTTTCTGCAAGTATGTCGGGATTACTATATAATACCACATGTTAAATGTTGGATTGATAGTGATACAATGAAAACGACCAATCCCTGACCTGTGGAATAAATATGACCAATAGTAGAGAAATAGCACCAATGACTGAAAGAATCTGTTATTTACTGGAAACAAATATATTTTTTCAAAACTATTTCAGTGAAACAATATCCAAGAGAAATATATACTAAATACACATGAAAACGATTTTGGCATGATCGAAATACTGGTTTGGTACTATAATTATATATAATGTTAAGAAAAAAACAACAACAAAAAAATACTACCATGTGACTTGAAGATAAATTAACAATAAGTCACCTTCATCAATTATATCATTTTAAAAAAAAAAAATAAAACAATAGTCTTATTATAAGAGAGTATATAGGGAAAGAAATGGGGGATTAACCTCCACTCGACAAGGGGATTTCGGGACTAACACATGGTTCAATTTTATTCTAATAATTCGCTTGTGCGTAGTGGTCTTTGGCAGTGGGAGGAAACCGGAGGACCCGGGGAAAACCGACGAGGTTGGGAGAGAAATGGGATTTAACGTCCACTCAGCACAAACTAGGTCATTTCGGGACTTACATATGGTTTAATTTATTTCAATAATTCGCTTGTGCGTACAGATCTTTTAGCAGTCAGAGGAAACCGGAGGACCCGGAGAAAACCCATGAGGTTAGACAGACGACCCTACTCCTCATCAAGTACCACTGGTTAATCGAATCCACGTCATTTGAATTAATAACAGGCTGTGTGATACAGCACGCACATGCTAACTATTCAGCCATGCACCACCTACCCCACCCCTCCACGAGGTTGGACAGGCAACCCTTCTCCTTGTCTCGTACAACCGGGGAATCTAAACCACATCAGTGGATTCAATGACTGACCTTATGATAGCACATGCTAACCATTCGGCTAATCAACCCCTCTATAAGAAAGTATAAGATATGTAAATTTATTTGAAGAAAGAAACAAATATAAAAAATAATAAACAAATGCAATAATATAAATTTCTTCATACACAACAATACCATACACTACTTGTAAATGAAATAAAACGGGGTTTAACGTCCTACTCTTCTGTACCTAACCTGGGCTAATGGAAGACGGGGATACGCTACACAGTGTGCTATGAGCGAAATTTTACCCGGGCAGCGCCGCTACAGCCCACTATTGTATCGAATTCCAACTGCCAAGGGATCTTTTACGTGCACGCCAGTGTGTACACGGGACCATCCGAATTGTACCTTTTTTCATGCATACCAAAGTATATGTTAGGCGCAGATTACCTTCCTCGCGCAGATTGCACTCTGCGCTGTGCAAGCGCGCAGATTGCACTCTGCGCTTATGAAGCTGGAGAGCAGATTACCAACTTTGCGCTGATTACCCCTCCATGTTTTTAGAGATGTTAGTAATGTGTCAGACGTAACTAGATACATGACCTGCCCCCTATCGACTTTGTAGTGAAATAATTTTTCAAATCACTGCGTAATTAGCGTGTGTGCTTAGAAAATAAGATTTTTAATTCTAGTCCGTAGTATCTCGTATCGGTGCGGACCATGTGACTGAATGTCCAAAATATTTGCTGTAAATTTGTAGTTGCCGTTCAGTGTTACTTTTGTAGCCTACAGTTGAGATAACACATGCATATGGTATGTAACATAAAGTTTCTGAATTCCGGTTCAGTGGTCATAAATCCCCAGTCACAGATATGTGTGGGCCCAATCTTTTCAAAAGGCTGTCGGACTAGTGTTGCGTAGCAAAAATTTCTCAATAGGCCTACCCACTAAAATTATATACTCATGCCCAAAAGAAAGTATAATTTATTAATACACACTAAATATATGTCTAAGTTTTGTATAGATTAAATACATTTGATAAAACATGACTGGCTTTTCTCTTGCGTCCAAACTCAACATTTCTAAGCAGCAAAAGGTGAAACAAATTGAAATTGTACCCTAATACCGCATAGAATGGAAAAACGACTTCAAATGGTTGATGCAGCACGAAATGCACAGCGTATATTATTGTACAATGACAATGTAAGCAACTCAGATAAATATACCTTAAACAGATTTGAATTAAACCTTGATTTGGAGCAGTGGCATACTATAGTGCCTAGCCATGATATTGTCAATGTCAGCAGGTTGCAATTATATAATTAAGAGATAGGCTGTGGGGGGAGGGGAAATAAGGATTACTTTGTTCAGTTAATTTCCACCATATATACTAAGCTTACATACTTGGTTGTTACATAAACATTAAGGCATATGCCATACAGTGTGCTATGGCCTACTCTTAAATCGAATTCCAACTGCCAAGGGATCATTTACGTGTAAGCCCATGTGTACACTGGACCTCGGTTTATGTCCCATCAGAACAATTAGACAGCTGTCCATGTCAGCTAGGCCTTTCGTTCCGCACCATGACAAAGAAAACCACTTCAGCAAAAAAACTTTGTTTCATACATATTTGTCGTTACATAATAATTAAGGCTTTCAATTATTTTTACATTCTATGCTGTCACTTTTCGACTGTCCTTCGAATAGTAGTCTCGATTGTCATTGCCACCGTTGTTTGGATAGTAAACAGTAAAAGATTATTAATTTTTTAATTAAATTATTAAAGCTGCTGTCTTCATTAGCCCAGTTAATGTTACACCCCATTTCATTTGTTTAAATCCATTCAAAATTTCGAGCATCTGATAACACCTAGAGTTATTTATGGTCTCAGCCAGTTCATAATTAATTCTTGCATCATCTATAAGCACTGGTATGTAATCGTCACATTTTTCAATAATCATGTAGGAAAATAGCACAAATAACTGTTCAAGTAGATTTGTAACCTGTGCAGCATATTATACATTACATTTGTGTACGGGTCCCCAATAATTTGTGCTTTTACAACATTACACAATTGTGACTCTCTACTCCTATATCAAAGTAACAAGAACAATGCTAACGCTGCAAGATAGGTCCACATGCCTGCTTTGACTGGGGACTATTTACTGAGGGTTGAGCATGTACTAAAACCAAAAGGTGCTGTCCCATAACGGATAAGTAACTTCCAAGATACTTTTTTTTAAAAGAATTGCGAACTGTAGATGACTCACATACATGCACATCTATCAATATGATGATATATAAAATAAAAAGCAACAAATTTACCATTTCACTTCAAGAATTCTTTATTAAACATACATTATGCAATAGCTAAATCTGCCTATTGTAGGTCTTTCTTTAGGCTTGGAATGTTATCTAAATTACTAATTAAACATTAATTAACTTATCCAGGCCATAATCAACTTTCGATGGCATGAGATTTCACCGATTTTAAATAGATTAGAATGGGTTCAGCCATATCTTGATTAATTTAAAGATAGGTTGCCAGGCAACGAAACATACGCCCACAGCTGCTAAATGAATTTTTGAAGTGATCAAGGGCCATAACTCTGGCAGTAATTATCGGAAGCTGCTGATAATCAATATGCTTCGTCTCATGACCTTAAACACTGTGTAGGAATTTAAAGTCAATCGGATATTAACTTTAGCCTCTAGAGCGTTTACAAGATTTTTCAAAGTGATCGAGGCCATAACTCTTGCAGTAATCATCAGATATTGCTCAATATCAATAGACTTCTTTGTCTCATGACCTTAAAAACTGTGTATAAATTTAAAGTCAATCAGATATTAACTTTAGAATGTGACAATTAATGGCAGTCACTGCAGTAAAAGTAAAATTTTACGCCACATCTTTCAATTTGACACCGGCACATTTAACATGCAGCCACCGACCACAATTGTCACATTCTATCCACTTGTTTTTTTGCCTCAGACCTTTAGTTGACAGGTCGCAAAGGGCTGACTTGTTGGTTGTAGCATGTACCAATGCCCCAGCAATATATTTCCTATACATTGGTACTTGTTGCTGCCGCATAATTATGGGTTGACTGCCTGCTAATAAAGCCTCGGCATACTGAAAAAGAAAAAAATACAATTACCTTTGACCGAAAGCAAAATCTGGCATATTTTAGGTTACCACAATCGTAATATTTAATGGGCGCTTAAATGCAGCTATCAATGTGAGAAATGAAAAGATGTGAATGGACAATTGTCTATTTAAGGCTGATGACCACAGTGCGTGGCGACCACAGCAAGGAGCTGAACATACCACTGGTTTGTAATGTCATGCTGAACATAAAATGAATTATCAGTTACTCCAAAGGTACATGATACGGAAGACATCAGCCTGAAAATCCTGCATAACTTTCTTGGCATAGATGTCTGACTTAAAGTTCCAATTTCACTTTTTCTAAGAAAGTCAAAATATAATTATTTCTATGTTTTTTGCTCAAAAGGTTGTCAACTCACTATTATACGATCATGGACAAAATTTTTTTTTTTTTTGGGGGGGGGGTAGAAAGGGTGACACTGGTTGATTGAGGAAATAGTTACTCAATTACCTCCCTTGTTTTCCCATTCTTCTCAATGGACGACCATCTTCAAACGTTTGAATTTGAAGTTGAAAATGATATTTTTGCCAATTTCTCAACTGGCAATAGTGAATTATAGGATTAATAGGATTATTCTTTAACAAGGTAGGACTGTTTATAGGTTCAATCTATTTTGGGGCTTTATTTTAATAAATTTTAAAAATATAACTTAAAAAAATGCTATTGGAACTTTAAGTCTATACTTCCTCAGGCCCCACAAACTTTGATACAAAGGGTTCAGTTTAAATAAAACTTGATAATTTGTAGTAGCACGTTCTTACCATCAAAATAAAAACTCCACAACTCTCTCCATCTTCTTGATGGCAGACCATAATTTTATCCTCTTCCCATTCCACCAGGCTTTCCTCCGTCTTCTCTGCCCTAAGTTTCATAAACTTTCTGGAATGAAAAAAAAAATGAAAAAAAAATCTTGGTTGAGTGCTGATATAAAACAATTATGGTCTGGATTTATTATTTCAAAGATTAAAGACTATGCATGATTTTAGCACCATAAAATCCCTTACAAACTACAATATTGTGAAAGGTGAATCTCGAATAGGATTTTGTGAGAGTTAAATCTTCCTATTGGATGTCTTTATTTTGGCTTCAAAAGTTATATATAATATTATTTAAGCTCTACACACATGGCAAGCCCAGACTAACTTTTTTGGTTAAATGTCAAACAATCAATTAGGGTAGCTGATGACGCAATGGAAGTTGGATGTTGTAAGGTGGACTAACCTCCAGTATTCTAAATACTTTTTATTAGAACTCTGTGAAGGCAGGGAATTTAAAACCGATACTGTCATGGTTTCTGGTTTGGCTACCAAAATGATCCAGTGGTTGCCGGTGTTGACTGGTACCATGATGTATTTAAACATCAAGAATTTCTTCTGAAAATATTAAATTAAAATGTAGTAAGTAAGTGATTTTTACAAACAAATGGTACAGGCAATTTAATTTCAGACAAATAGTTTTCATGTATGATCAAAATAGAAGAACAAAGGGGGGGTGAAGAGAGAGAGAGAGAGAGAGAGAGAGAGAGAGAGAGAGAAAGAGGTGTGTAAGATATATGTGTGTGATACACCCAGTTGTCAGAGACTAGAAAAAAATTGAATCCCCACAAATTCCACCAAAATACAAATACGATAAATTGAACCAATCTGGCAATGCACAACAACTATCTTGAAAATTAGATAGAGTTTCGTTCAAATGCAAAAAAACGAAAAGCGAATAATTACAAAAATACAGAGCTCCCTGGTGGATTACACCCAGTTGTCAGGGATCAGGTAGAAAATATTATTCCTATATAATTAGTACACGGACGGGTGTATTACACCCAGTTGTCAGGGATCAGGTATGAAATATGTTGCAAAGGAAAGGGGTTAAGGGTGATGTAAAAAGTATTTATACAAATCATTATGTTGCATCACTTTGCGCAATCTATGTCCTTACCTGCACGTACAACCAATCAAAATTTCCACTGGGCCACTTGGTAGCCAAAAAGCAGGGCAAGATTAAAATTTTGTTGGGGCTGCTCAATGATACACGCTCCAGGAAAGCATGTATTACCTGTAAACATGAAACAGAAAATATTTTAAAGATGTAATATTAATATGCCTGTTGCTGGTATGTTTTATTTAGACATTTATTAACATGACAAGTCTATAATGAACTCTGTAGACCCAGCAACCATGCATAACTTAACTCAGAGTCAGAATAAAGTAATTTTTCATTATCTATTTTTGAATTATTATACGATGAACAGCCATCTCTCCATCTAGATCTTGCTTAAATCAACTCTACTGATAGCTAATAGAATCTAGTATTTAAGGTGAATTAAGTTATATATGTCACATTGCCATAGCTTTTGTTTAGATCCAGATAATTCCAGTTATAATGCATTTTAAAGAATATGGCCAACATGTTAAATTTGCATAAGTTAATACATATGATCAGAGGTAAGTCAGGCAAGTACTACAATGGTATAATCATCATACACTATTCGTTTATACATGAAGGGAATGGTGCACAAAGAAAAAAACAGTTTTAAATATTTATAGTACTATAAAGAAAACGAAAAAATGACTAATGAAATGACTATCTACATGCACCTAAATTCTACAAGATAATGGATAGAAATGAACAGAGGTATTAATAACAATATAAGCACACTATGCCAGATAAGAATTATGGATTATGTATGTATGTGTATATATAGAGGGAGGACTAAGCATAAAATAAGCAGAAGCTAAAATTGTTCATCATTTACATACTTACATAGGTATTAATCGACACTGGAAAATAAGATGTGTGAAGATATTTTGGGTGATTTCCGTATTGTATTGTAATATTAGATACCTGTATATAATAGCATTCTCTATGCCTTAAACTATGAAACAATATATGGAATGACATCATGTTTGTACACATCATTAACATCATAGGACCTTCACTTTAATAAAATTAATAAAACTAATAAAACTTACTTTGTCGTCTAAACATGATTGTATTGTTTGCAAATTATCACAGGAGAGCTGTCTCTCTCGTACATAAATCTCTTTCGTCAGGTCAAAATGTTTTGCAACTTGTAGTGTTAAGTGATTTGGCTTTTCCAATGCTGTTTCAATCAAGTTTATGGCAGCGATAGCCAATCATTGTGACTGTACCATAATTGATATAATTAACTGGAATTCAACAACTGTACAATGTAAATGTGGAGCCAACACATTTGATAGTCTGTCAATGTCCTCTTCATATTCCCCCATCTCCATTATTAGGCCATAAACTGGGCAGCTTGACTCAGCTTGCTGCAGACTGAATAGGCTTCTTGGGACATTATATTCTATTTTCTTCGTGTCATCCTCAATGACTATGGAGTTGATATCAACTTTTGTTCTGAAGTAGAGGGATATTGTTAATTGTAAAAGGCACTGAAAGAGACTGAAATATAAAATGGCTGCAACGACTGTAAGATGGAAAGGGGCAAAAAAGGTAAGCTGTTTGGTTTGTTTTGCCAATTTAATAGTGGGTATGACACTAGGCTATAAAGGAATACATTGTGCCAAAATGATCCATTCCGAATTGCAATGTGTAAACAATAAACACAAAAATTGGTTCAATTTTATATCAATAATTCGCTTGCGCGTAGGGGTCTTTAGCAGTGGGAGAGCCCGGAGAAAACCCTACTCCTGGTCACGTACAATGACAGATCTTATGATACAACGCGCACATACTAACCATTCCGCCATCCAACCCCCCTCATATACCAAAATCAATAGTTGACACATAAGTAGAAGTGACATCAATATACGACAAATTGGGTGTTGTACATACCATTAACGGCTGGTTTCTTTATTCTCTGCTCTTTTTCATCGAATATCTCTTGTTTTTTCATCATCTTTTTGGTTGCCTAAGGGAATATATTATACAAATTTCGGTTACAATACAAAACACTAAAGTAAATGTCATCCTATTACTAAGATATGCGACACTGTGCATAGCTGTGTTGACTTCTTGTAGCAAAGTTATAATGCATGATTCTGCAAGTGTTAAATTTAAATATAGGTGCTCCAAAAAGCTGATGTAGCCAGTGCCAGTTGTGCGTACCATTAAGTGTTGGTTTCGTTTTTGTTTGCTTTTCTTTTGTTAACTGTTTGGTTTTCTTAACAACCTGTTTGGTACCTAAGAGAATGTAATTTATAGAGTGCAATTGATTTATAGGCATTAATGATGGCATCTGTATGGTATAAACTAGGGTTGTAAAAAAAAGTACAAGACTGGTTGTCTGCAATACACTACATATGTATATCGATTTCTCAGCCTACATGTACTTTCCTATCTGTTTCATATTATTGAGAAAGTTAACAAGCAGTTGCCATGCAACATAGGCCCATATTTTGAAAGATATGGAGAGAGAACATGCTTAAAAAAAGTGATTTTTCGAACAATCAGGGGCCATAATTGATGAAGTTACAGTACGATACATGCCAATATGAGAAAGGAACCAGTATCTTTGGGGGATAAATCTAGATTTCATATTTCTGCATCACTTTTAACACACTAAAAAAAAAAATGCTGCCACTGAGTAATAGACAGAGCATATTTGGTCAAAATCAATCACCAATTAATAATTTCTTACCTGAATTCTTCGATATTATCACTGCACTCCTGAGAGGGATTGGTTGTTCCTCTTCCCACCCCCTGGTGTCTATCTCCTCTAGGTTACGACATGCGTAATGTTCCAATTGAGAGTCTGTGTACTTTCCTGACAACACACCATTCTTGCACCTGTAATGATTAAAAATGAAATGATTACAAAACAAATTGTGTGAGGTACAGGTCAAGCCTACTTGTGAGTATAACTACACAAAGGGTGTATTCTCGAGTCCAGTGACATGATGCTTACAATACACACTGGTGTAGTGAAATGGAAATGTCTCAATGGAAATGTCTAATCAGTCGAATTGATATCTCACCTCAGAACGTAGCTTTTGCTTCCCGATTTTTCTATAATAACTTTGTCCACAACACATGGAAGCCTTGTGTTGCTTAATACACCTCTGTCTACCGCTGGTACTTTAACTGAAACATAATCCCCAACTGCAGAATTTATTGGTAGGATTTTCTGATCGTATTGTACTTTCATCTTGGAGATTGAATTTCGGTAATCTTTATCGGCCTCCTTTCTTACTGCTGCATGTCTGGTTTCTGGGCTTTGGCTTAGCTCTAACTTAAGATCACAGTTTTCTGAATCCAAACCCTCTGGTCGAATCATTTCTGTTACATCGTTCTCATCCAGTAGGCTTTCCGAACAAAAACTAGGAATGATTGCACTCATAGGGTCTTGCCCAAAAACTAACTGGTAGGGGGTCTTTTTTGTTGTCCGACTGACCAAACAGTTCATATCATCTGAAAGAAAAGATGGTTGGATCATTAAGTCTGTAGTAGAAGCCAGGAGGGCGATTGGGGAATCTATAACAATAATAATAATGTACATTTGCAGACTGCTAAATCCATGCAAAGGCACAGTGAGAAAATAGTTATATATACGTCATAAGTGTTAAAGCCCCAATAACACTCTTGTTGTAACTGAAAACTATGTCCCAATCTTCATTCTGGTCAACAAATCGTATTATTTTAGAATATTCCAATTAAATGATGATAAAAATTTCATCTTAACACACCTAATTTAAAAAATTGGAAAAATTCAACAAATTGATTTGAAAAGTCTAACAAATAAAATAGGTTGTAATGGATAATTTACACAACAGGTAGGACATTTAAACATCTAGTACTTAGAATAAGGGTATTATTTATTTTCTGGAGCTACCAAGCCAGCAAGAATGTTATTGTCCCTTTAAGTCTAATTCCCAAAATAAATAGATTACCGGGACTTGTGTTTGCAAGAAACAAAAACTGTTACTTTCAGAAAATGCAGATTATGCCCTAAACAAGTATAATACGTCTAAAACTTACAGATTATCTTCCCTAACAAAGAAGACTATGGTTTGTCAGAGTTTTCTAATTTTTCATCTTGTGGGTGTCTAGGCCTACCATTTAATATACTGCTTGTAAGATCACCTGGATTGTAACAAACCAAACTCAAAATATATTAAGAGCTAAATTGCCAATATTTGGGACCTAGAAAGTGACATAAATGGGTGACAACGCATATATTATGTAATAAACTCATTTACATTCAATCGTTTCCGTTTTTACTCGAAGCCCATCTCTTCCCAGTAAGATCACAACATCAATGAACATTGATTTAAATTGACAAATAATTTGTGTTTTCAATTTCGAAAACTTTGGATGATATTGAGTTACAGACTAAGCTAGATTAAGTGTAAGTGTATAAAAGCAGGAACCACTAAGACTCAATTTTGTATACATGCCATTATAATATACATTTAGTCGTACATGTATTATTTTCAAATGGAGAAACAACATGTTTGTTGTTGCAACAGAAACGATAATCAGTGGTTAAACTTCATTTCATATTGAAACAGTGAGATAATAATATCTATTATGCCTATCATTTCAAAATCAGTTTTGAATGTAACAAAAATACTCTTTACCTTTCCATTTCTGATAACACTCTTTGACAAACTCTTTGCCATTATCAGACTGGAGAATGCGTGGGGGGCTAAATAAGGGAAGACAAATGTTTCTAGCCCTTTTGCAACTTCATCTGCAGTCTTTCTTTTCAATGGAAATAATACATGAAATTGAGACCAGTGATCCATGTAGTGGCACACCTAGTTGTACTCCCCATCTGGACAGCTTGTCATATCTATCAGGTCGAACTAAAAATAAAAATCACATTTTTTATGGCACACCACCCAATGAACTGGTGGAAGCGGTCATTAAATAAACTTATTTCATACACATTCAATGCATTTTATCACTGAATTGTGGTCAAGCCTAGTAGAAGCATCAAATGATCACAAACTGTCATTTTATGTTCTATACAGTCCTTTACTGAAAATTGTAATATTTCAATGAACCCAATGCTTCTCTCAAAATATGATCTGTTGAAAGCCTACCCATAAATCACTGATTATAGATTGAGCTTTAAACCAAATTTGAACAATAAATCTGCATTATCACTTAAAAAAGAGATAACTGGCAATAACCACTTAATTGCCAAATAATTCTTCTTTACTGGTAAACTCTATGGATATTGTCAAACTTGAGGTAGCTGTTTAAGAAATGCAAAAAGTCATTTCACCAATAATGGACTTGCAACATAGTATGTCAGTATCATGAGACAGTGGTACCTCAAACAGAATATTCTAATAAATAGAATTTGCTGTTAAAACCGTCTGCTATTATAGGCTTTAATGGTGCCTTTGCCTTTTGAGTACCCTGCAAACCACAGGTACTGCATAAGTTCACAAACTCTTGGGCAGCAGACCTGGGCAATCAGCTGTAACTATTTTCAACCTATAAGTATGAGGAATGGAAATGATGTTAATAAAAAAAATAAAATCAATGTTTTAAGAAAAAATGTAGTAGGACCTACTGCCAATTTTGAGCTTTAGCCATATGGCGGTATATTAGATTCAAAATTCTAACGGACCATGCTATCGTCTAATTGCTAACTTCTGTTCATGATGTTGGCCCTAACTGTTAACTTCTATTCATGTAATTTCTAACTTCTATTCATGTAATTTTTAAATTAAGACAATGTATAATCCAACTTCTTTATTTGTTCAGTGTAAATTTTAATTCTATTTCATCTTATAGATCTATTATTTAGACGAAAAACGTCCTCTTCATTGATGCTTTACACGTTTAGAATTTTTACACTTTTGCCTAGCAACCATCATAATGAAGTCGTTTGGTGTCGCCAATTGTGTACTCAGTGAGATGTACTCTTTCATTTTAAATTGGTTTTGACCGGTAGCTCGAATGTATGAGCAAACCCTATTTTTCAGCTTTGGGGTGTCAGCCTGGGCCACCCCAGGGGTCTAATCGTCTGTTATGGGTAATTTCGTACTCAGTGGGATATACGCTTTCATTTGTAATTGGTTTCAACTGGTACCTCGAATGTATGAATATAATCTGGGATCTATATTTGGGGTGTCAGTTTGGGCCATCCCAGTGACAAAATCGTCTGTTATGGGCATTTTCGTACTCAGTAGAGTGTATTCTTTCATTTAAAATTGGTTTTGACCGGTACCTCGAATGTATGAGTTTAACCCATTTTTGGGGTCATTATAGGGGTCACCAGGGTCCACCCATGGACTGGGAGCCGGCAGACGCCCACTTCTGTGCATCCCAGGTTAGTATGTAGATGCCTATATGGTCAGATATTGGTATCTCGTTCGTCTAGGTTCGACCCTCTGGGCTCCCGGTCTATTCGTCTGGTTGATGGTTGCGCGGAGTGCTGTGAGGGAGAGGAGGGGGGGGGGGAATTAACGACCACTCGACACAAACTAGGTCATTTCGGGACTAACATATTGTTCAATTTTATTTCATTACTTCGCTTGCGCGTAGGGATGAAACGGCCTTTAAAGGAGACATAGCTACAAAAAAACACTCACCTCTTTCAGTAATGCCTTATAACCACCATGGTTCAGGGTTTCTGTATGAATGCTTAAGAGAATATCATAAAATTCCTCCACATAGGCAACTCTCTTAAAATTTCCGTAAAATCCAGATGCCTCCACCTGCCAAACAAAAATGTCCACTGTTAATGTTAAAATTTTTTTTATATAAACATATTTTATTCACTATGAATGAATGGGAAATTGGGGAACAGGCAAAATGCCTATGTCAGACCCCTATCCCTACTTACAATGATAAATTATATACTAATAATAAAAAGCAGTATATACAATATATACAACCCCTACTTAGTTGAATACACCTAAAGTGTTATAGTATGTAATAATATTAATAACAACAACAATAATGATTTAAAATAATTTAGTTAAATAATAATATAAAATAGTTTAGTTAAATAATACTTAAAATTGTTTAGTTAGATTGAAATATGATTGAACTGTTGTAAAGATAAGGTTATTAATTTCGCTGGTGGAGTCATGCTATTCTTATACTCATCAGGTAATGTAGAAATGGTTAGTTGTCGAAAAGTATTGAAATTTGGACAGTGTAAAAGATAGTGTTCGCTATCCTCGAAAGGGTGACTACAATTGCAAGCTGGATTTTCAGAGATGTGTCTAAAAAACATGTGACCATTTAAGTCACTGCACGAGATTGTTAAATGTGATCAAACAACAATTGTGTAAACAATGGCTGTCTTATATCAAATTATAAGCAAATGCAGGTGCCATGAAGTACGTGTCGACAAGACACATCCATTCCAAGTAGGCCTACCTGGGCAAAATACTGCTCACAATGCATAACTTTAACACTAACATAAGTACCAGGCATGAGTCACAGACCGGGGGCGTGGTGACACATAATTTTGTATGAGGAATAGTATCCCTCAGGGGCTACAAAACTTATGTAAAATCTGGAGAAGTATTTCCTACATTCAAGTCTGAAGAGAAGTAATCCCAATGGCAATACCAATAGGCTACAAGCCAAGGAACACCTTAACTAGCCCTTTCATCTCAAGACTTTCATCTCAGTGGTTTAAAAGTCAATCTTTGGATCTTTCATTCAGATTAGACTTATTATTAAGTTGTTTGAAAAACATAATGTAATATCCTATTGAATCACGTGATCAGCAACAAAATTAAAGCAATAAATAAAGATGTAGGCCTATTTATGTAGGCCTATACAGTTTTGATAAGGTAGGCCTACTAACAAAAACTTACAAAGTAAAGCAATAAATCTAAATCTTAAGTTTAAGCACAATTCAGAAATAACAATCAATAGCCAAGGCATAGGCCTAGATCTAGCCATCTGCTAGGCTATTCATTCAGTCTTTGATGAGTATGGGATTAAAATTATCACTTAGTTACTTAGTAATTTTTAAAATTATAGTAATGAAAATACTGGAATATCTACTTGAACTTCGGCTTATTCCGTCGATTAGATCTACAGGCATTTAGTGATTTACGCTCTTCTGTCACGTCAGACTCAGAAACGATCAGTAAAAAAAGATACAATGATAGATTCGTACTTTGGTAGACCTAATCTTTAATCTTGCCTTTTCTTTGGATTTGGTATTTGTAGGCTCACATAGTATGTCATGTAGACCTATGGCCGGAAACTGCTTTAACTCAAAGCCTTTCGCTTTCACCCAACGAAGAAACCATTTAGTTGATTTAGAGTTCTCACTACTAGTACTACTAGGAGTAGGTGTAGGACTAAGCCTACCTTTCAGGTAATCAACGATGCGGTCATATTTTTCTTTCCTGATCGCCTTGCTAGTACTAGTACCCGTAAACTGGCTGTCACAGAATTTATTAAAACCCATTACACTAACGCAGTGATCCATTACTAATTAGGCGGATTAATTATCACTACTGCTACTAGCTGGTGCTTTTAACGACTGCTATAAAATCCTAGTGCTTTAACGTCTGCTTCCTTAGAAGTGATATCGTCTGCTTATCATCGCGGTAAAGTTCACTTCGCTTGCGCAGATTACTCATCGGAAATTAGACTGAGATTCGCGCATGCGCAGGAGTAATCTGCGCGAGGAGGGTAATCTGCGCCTGACATATACAAGGGTCCTCGGTTAAATGTCCTAATGCTCTGTTCCTAAGTTGGACTTATGAAGACGGGTGTTACGTTGTTCTCTATTTGTATTACCAATGTATAAGTGGGACTTGTAAGAAGGACGGAGACAATCAGTTTAGTCAAAACATTTAATATATTCGACGTCCTTGCTCACAGCCCACGTGACTAGGGAGCAATCATTATTTAAAGTGAACACACCACGCCACATCTCCCTTTCCAAGAAAGTAATTAGACTTAAAATTAATAATTTACACGTTCAGTCTGAAATAATGCAACTTGATCTAACACACTGATTCAAACTGATTACATGCATAAAATTTAAAGATTAGCAGTTGACTTTACTACTGAATCCTAGCATTTAACTAAAGTCGATAAAACCTGTTTGTTGAAAACACAATTAGAGTCATTTTCATTTTCAATTAGAGTCATTTTCATTTTCCCAATACATAGTCGTTGTACTTCGCTGGTAGTTTCATTTGTCTTCCACTTGTTGTTCTGCTTGGAATATCAACTACAGGTACAGGTCTCGGTGATGGCATACTTGCGTTGGTACAGGAGGGAGTACGTTTGAGACTATTTGATACGACAGGGTTGACAGGGAAAGTGATCTCTGGATCTTGTTCTGGTATATCAGGTGGTTGTACATCAGATCTGGAGGTTTCTCACGAGACAGTGTCAGATGTCTTCGGTTTCTGCGAAGGCTTCTTCCACTTTCACTTGTAAGATGGTAGGATCGTATTCCCGCTTCTTGATTCACAACAGCTTTCTGCCATCGTTTATCATTAACTGTTGGCTTGATCCTCACCACACCCCCTTCCTTTAACTTGGAAAGCTCGGCAGCATTACGGTTGTAGTAAAACGCTTGTTTTTGTTTCCTTTCGGCTATCTTTTCAGGCACATTTCTGACAATCTGGGGTTCCAGCAGTCTATTTGTTGTTGGGAGTAGTGTACGGGTTCGTCGACCAAACAACCTTTGCGCTGGTGAACTTCCAATGCATTCAGTAGGAGTATTTCTCCAATCCAGTAGAGCGAGATGTGGATCGGTTTCTGAGTGTAGTGATTTGGTGAGAATCGTTTAGCAGTCTTCACAGCACTCTCAACCTTTCCATTTGACTGTGGGTACCGTGGAGACGATGTCACATGCTTAAGATCATAGTTGTTAGAGAATATTCTGAATGATTCAGAGTTGAAGGGAGGTCCATTATCTGTGATAACTTCATTAGGTAGACCATGTCGAGTCTTGTGCAACTTTAGCTTCTTAATAATCTCAGGAGCTCTCTTATCATGGAGTCTGTCTATCTCAAAGTAGTCAGAATAATAGTCTACAGTTATCAGATAATCTTTCTGGTCAAACTCAAAAAGATCACTTCCAAGTTTCGACTAACGTCTAGTTGGTACTTCATGACTTATCGGTGGTTCCTTCCCTAAACTCTGCTGCAGAGTATTCCAGGTGTTACATATACTCTGTGATATCCTTTGTCATTTTTGGCCAGTAAACATGCTCTCTGGCTCTTCTGATGCAGCCTTGTATACCAATATGACTGGAGTGGAGTATATCCAAAGTGTTAGGTCTGATGCTCAAGGGAGTAACAACTCTCTCACCTTTGAAGATTACACCATTTTGAACAGAAAGTTCATCACGGAAAGGAAAGTAGTCTCTGGTACAGTAGGGTGTGGCACTTTCAGTATCAGGCCACCCAGTTTGAATCAAATGTTTCAGTGTCATCATGGATTCATCATCAGATGTTGCTTTTTTGAATTTCTGAGATTCTGTGGTCAGAGATGGCAAGATAGTCTACCACACAGACAAATTCAGCTTCTTTAGCGGTCATTGAACGTGTATTAACGGAGAGTACGTGCCCATCATCATTCTGGATGGCTTTCACATATGGAAGATAGGCTCTGCTTAGGGTATCAGCAAGAAACATGTGTGAGCCTTTTTTGTAGTGCCCTTCAAATTCATACTTTTGGAGACGCAACATCATTCTCTGCAAGCGTTTAGGTGCGTTCAACAGACTCTTCCTCAGAATTGTCTCTAGTGGTTTGTGGTCAGACTCAACCATTACCTTCCTGCCATAGACATACTGCTCGAATCGTTCCATTGAAAATACAATCGCCAACATCTCTATTTTAGTTTTTCAGTCGATGTCCCGTCGGTTTCCCAGAGAGATAGATGGATTGATATGAAGACTCAAAAATTTTCCTTGGCAACAAAAACTCCAACTCGAAAGAGTCGATGACACTTAGCTAAAGTGTAGTTATCTCCCTTTGACTAATTAATGAAACATTACAAGATTTTCATAACACACTCCCCCCTTATTGACGTAAGTCAATAATAGAAAATGAAAATTGATGCAATTGACAATATAAGAACATATTGATGCAATTGACAATATAAGAACATATTGATGCAATTAAACAATAAAGATTGATTTAAAAGTTTGATTAATAACGAAAGTGAATAATTGATTGATAACACAAACTCCAGTTAATTCTCATTGTTCGATAGTTCGATAGGATACAATCTCTGAAGAGGTCTATTCATCAGAATAGGTTTTCCAGATTTGTTAAGCTCTCTTACAACAGCTGAACGAATTTTTCCATCGCGACCTTCTAGATTTCGTTCGATACGCGCAATGTTCCAATTATGTCTCGGTACTTTATCCTCATATACGATGACAACATCACCAACGTGTGCAGATTGTCCCTTTGTTTGATTGAATTTATGATGTTCTCGTAAATCAGTTACATACTCGCGTCTCCACCTATTCCAGAAATGATCTAAACAGTTTTCAAATATTTACTGCGAGCATACGAATCTTGATTGATAACTTCTGGCGTTACAGCATTAGGTTCTGATAACAACCACCTTCCGATCACTAGTTGCGATGGAGTTAATGGTTCACCACCATCATCACACAGGTATGTCAAAGGTCTAGAATTAAGAACACCTTCAATTTGAATAATCAGTGTTAGTAGCTCTTCGTACACTCCTCAGACTAGGGTTTGGTCGGGTTCACTGAATTTTAATTGTCTGGAATGCTAACGTAAACAGCATGTCCAACTTGAGTGACATTTATTGCCCGTATATAAATAGTTCAGTTAGTTACTGATGATAGCCTTAAACCTGCCATTGTGAGTATCAAATGACAACATTTAAATTTCTAAAATAAAAAGGTCTTTTTATATAAAACATATTTATGATGATGAGGTTGATAGATAACAGCTTAACACTATTATATACAAATTACTCAATATGACACTTGAAGGATCTAAATTTTAGTCAAGATTGGTCAAGATTGGTTTTTAACCAATCAACGGATAAGCCTCTAGTTTTCCAATGGTGTTTAGAAAAATGAATACACATCCACTAATCAAATTATTAGAAAATAAGTAGGTGTGTTATTATGTTTAGATTTGGAAATTCCAGCCTTTAAATTTGCGGCCGAATTGTATGCGATATCACTTCTGTGGAAGCAGACGTTAAAACACCAGGTAGTAGTAGTAGTCTTATCGTCTTGTCTTGTATATCAACCTTGGTGGAAGTGGACGTAAAACCTCAGAAACGAACGAACGTCTAAACGTCACTTGAACTCATAACTGCAACATTGAAACTCTGTTTTTTATCTAAAGGTAAGTCTCTTTATTTATTGTATGTAAATTGTTTTAAGTTTATTTCGGGAGCCACGATGGTTCAGTGATGTAAACCTTGGCTCACCAACCTGGATGTCCCATGTTCGATACCTGAATTGAGTGAGAATGTTCATTGGGATTTTCCAGAGTGGTTCCTCCTTGTCAGTGGTGCAGGAACAAGGGTCTGTCAAGTAAAAACGTAGAGTACACATTTGAGCACAATTTGGAATGGCAGTTGGAATTCGATATAAGAGTTGACCGTAGAGCCTTTGTCCGTGCAAATTTCACCTCAAAGCGCACTGTATGGCGTATATGCCAGGTTCTATTTGCCCAGTCGCAGCAGAACTATGGAAAGTTACCCCGACCCCCCCCCCCCCTCCCCATTTCATTTTTAAGTTTATTTTTTATGTTTTTATATGAATTATGTAAGTGTAAGAATAATTATGATATTGATTCGATATTATATTATAGATGTAGCATCTGTGATATAATGTGACAAGATATATTTCTACTTTATACCAGTTATTTAAGTAAAATGACTTTTTTTTAAATTTAATTTATATCACAATTCTATTAAAATAATGGGCATGATCTTAAATATCTAGTAAATACTTGTGTTTAGTAAAATAAATTTGATTTGAAATACTCGTTGATTTATGTCAAATATCAAATTATGAAATGAAATGGGGTGTAACGTCGGGGACCTCCAGGCTGGCGAGGTAGCGTCTTACTCACTTAACCACCGTGACTTCCTATCAAATTATGGTATACTCATAATGTAAACTTAAAAGTAAGTTTTCTATAGATGAAATCAAATTTAACAATATATTTTATTTGATATATATATATATTAGATTTTAGTGAACTGAAAAGTACGAATTTACAATAATCAAATTAGGATAGTCTATATTTAAAATGATTTTAGACATCAGATATCTCTCATTGAGTTATATTTATTTTATACAAAGCAGTTTTATAGTACCATAATTCAAACATTGTTATATTTTCCCCCAGGATAAAATGGTTTTTAAAGTGTCTGGTTTCGAAAATATTCAACCTGCCTTTGAAGATGAATGGGGAGTATGGGTTGATTTTGAAGATTTCTTTTCTCTACTAAAAACAAAGTATTTGAAAACAGATAACATTAAATTGAAGAGACATAATGTCTTAAGTGCATTTAAAAGAACTGATCAAAACGTGAAGGAAATAGACAAGAAGATTTATGTTAAAAGTGTATCTATATTAAACTATATTTTTTCATATAGTGATCGTATAAATTTCTGCCAGAAACTATCTGTTGAAATAAACAATAAACTTATTGACAACGGTACACAGCATAAAAAAAATACTTCTTTGTACGATTTGTATGTGGAAATTTCATGTAAATTGCAATTGACAAGTCTTAGTGTGGTTGCTGATGAACTTTACCAAACAGACACAATTACCACTCTCCAAGAACATTACAAAGACAAATTTAATGCAATGGAATGGACAAGAATATGCCATTTTGAATACCATTATTGTAGAAACTTTAATGGTGGATTATCAGATTATGAATCTGATCTGTCAAATAAATGGAAGTATTATGAGGAGCTGAAGAGTGTTATTTGCATATCCAATATAATAAGAAAGGAATCCGTAGCCTGCATGGAAAGTCGACAAAAGCGGAAAATTGCAGCTTTCTCAGAGGAAGAAGTATTTCTGCATGCAGAACAACGACATAATGCTCATTTGATAGACTCTAGCATTTTTGAAGAAGTTGGTGACATTGCCAATAGGGTAGTATCTGTAGACTGCAATTCAACATGCCAGCATCCACCATCTATACATATATATGTTGAATTGAAAACAATAGTTGATGTCAACTACTGTTCGGCTATAACAACAATACAAAGTTGTTTAACTGAACACAAGATTTCATATCACAACATAATCTTTTTTATGCCAGAAACTTTTAGTGCTTATGTTGATCAGTGGAATAATGTATCAAGGTTTGAATTGCGTGATGAAGTGAATCTAATGAGATTGGAAAATAAAAAAATGTCATGAATTCATTGAACTTTCCAATGTCGAAATCCCCCAAAAACCTGAATCAAAAGATTGTACTAAATGCTTTAGTTACATTTCATTGGATCCGCTGCACTGGAGAACATTTAATTTAGCTACAGAATGGTCACTGCACACACCTTTGTGTATGCAAATAATATTGACAAGCTTCATTAACCAAACATCTTTTAATAGAAGCAATGATAAGGACGATTATCTCAGAACAAAATTGTCTAAGCTTTATGCAGTATATGATTTTTTGATGAATATCCGAAATCGGAAATACTCAGGAGTACTTCAAGATCAGCATACCCACCAGCTGTCAATGAATTTTGGCTCAGCCGAAACTGTATTCTCGGTGACGGCTGGAATGGGTGCTACATCTTGCTTAAAAACGGCAGACAGACAACTGATAAAACATTCAACATCGGATAAATGCTATTATAACACATACCTAAAGCAATATCCTCTGGCATATGAATCGATTCATGGATTTGGAACATATCCAGTGACTCTACGAAAATCTCTTGTCATACTGAAATTGGACAATCTTGTTAGATTAAAATACCACAATGATCCCAATCCTGGTGATAGCAGATCTATGCAAATGTGTACCCTACCTATAACAGTTAGCGGAGTTCCAGTTGACAGCATTGAAGTTTCGTCCTGGCATAATGCTAAAATATGTAACGGATCAGAAATTTGCCGTTGCATGAGCAAGATATACCTTACCAAAGATGATGCTGAAACCAAACTTTTGAATCTTTTACCAGATGAATATGCAATTTATAATCGATTTGAAAGAATGATAACATGGGGTTTTGCAGAGATTTGGAAATCCATCAGAAAAGGTAATGCAATTTGTTTCTATCAAATAGGTTTATAATTGAATGATAAGGAAAAATTTGTTAGAATCAAAATTGGATCTAAATAACATATTTTTCTGTTTTGATTGTAGATTATCCATTTTTTTTCCTTTTAGATGATTGGTTCCAAAGTCCCTCAACTACTATTGGTGATCATGATTTAACAAAAGAAATCGAAGAGTCTCTTTTAAATTTGACAATTGATAATGAGGTATGATAATAAGATAATAAATTTGATGAAGTTAATTGCATCTGATCCCCGTTATGGAATATTTATACCAGAGTTTCCAATTCTTCATCTCAGAAAGTCAAAGATAACTACCCTGTGTGGTGCTTATAAAAATGCTGGCCTGATTGAGATCCTTAAGTACATGCGAGATGAAGAATATCAAGATTGGCAGACACTCATCTCAGCTGAGCATATCGAAAAGGCCAGTAGATATATTAGACGATTGTCACTCGCGTTACATACAGCTCTTCTTATAACATTTGTAGAAACCTTGTCACCTGAGCAGAAAACCAAGTTCTCAGAAGACATGGCTGAAACCAAAGCAGAAAACAATTTTGAGGCCGAATATAACAGATTTATAGAAACAGGTTCTGCAAACAATGCTACTTTTCAATTACACCTAGAAATGATGCACCACTGTGATGAGATTTTTGCCCTGAGCTTATCGGAGCGCTTGGGAGGAATGGATGGCTATCAATTGATGTTAGCATCTGTAAAGTCATCTCTCAGGTTTGCCTTTCTGAATGGAGCATCGTCGTATGCAAGTTATTGCACACAACTTCTTCACCATCACTACCAAGCAGGACCATTTTATACACAATTTAAATGGGCATTTTATTCGACACCCCATAAAGGCAGTGACGTGAACTTTGGCCTTGACACCCAGAGGGAGATGGAACACAGAGATGTTTTGAAGAGTTTTAGATCTGGTGGAACGTTGTCTTCTGTATTGCCACGAATGTCCCTAGTTGATTCATTAAACCCAATTCAAAGTTTTGACAAAGAAATATCTGACAGAACAAGTGATGATATTCTTGGATTGACGTTAAATCAAACTGATTTAAATTATGTTTTAAGAGTTACAAAATTAGTTTTACGAAGAGGAGGTCTGTCCGTGCATGAAGACAACATTGTGAGGAATGTTTATAGGGCTCGTGAAACATATATTTCCCCTTCAATATTGGATAAACATACTCAGGAAATCGGCAGATTTCTAATAGTGAAACACATTTCTTCCATGTCCTTATTTGGACACAGTAAGGATACTCTTCCAGAAATAGACACAGTGAATGGACCCAAGGAACTGCTGTCTAGACATAAAAAATCTAAAAGCGTGACGATAAAAAGAGTGACAGCACAACAACAAAAAACTTTAAAAGAAGACGAGAAAGATGAGCTGAAGCGACTTCGGTTAGTGCGACAGGAGATAAATAAAGTCCAATGTTTGAGCTCCAAAATGAACACATGCCAAGCCATTGTCAAGCCAGATTGCTCAAAGCCAAAAGTTCAGAAATCTTCTGGGGTGAAAACTGCACTAAAAGCGGCATTTGTTTCCTGTATTGGTGCATTAGGAAGTGAAAGTTTCGACAGACTTATCCAGTTTGATACCCAAAGGGTTCCAGAATCCCTGTCACATAAAGTCAAATGTGTCACTGTTGAATTTGCTGGTGTCAAGTTTAAAACCCCCTCAAATCTTACTGGATACCAATACGTCAAGTTTGTTGAGAAAAGCATTCTCGAAAAAATATTATTTGATTTTCCAAATGTCCAAAAAATAGCAGTATGTGAAGAAAAGTACAATTTCACCCCAGATGATTTCAAGGCTGCAACAAGAACACAGCGAGATTCGGGAAAGAAGTACCAAATAAATCATCTTAAAACAGCAGAAGAAATTCTTACACATATTGACAGGTCGTCAGTTGCAGGCAGTATGGAGGGTAAAAGACTGATCAGCAAATATCTTGCGGCCCACATCACTGACCTAAATCTACAGAAAAATGTCACTCTGGATATTGACAGTGAACATCTGATGTCAGAGTGTAAATCTTACACTACCCCAACTCAATACATAATATGTTCTATTTTTTTCAGGAAGGACACTGATACCAGACAAGAGCTGTTATTTTAATGCGAGATCTCACATTCCTCCGGTCCTAATTTTTGTACTCCCACATTTTCATGTGGGTGGATGTATATTGAGTCGCCCCTGTGGACACTCTACAGATCACAATTTTTTATCTGATATTGACGAAACTTGAAATATAGCGTAAAAGTATGTAATACAAGGTTGTGGTCCCTTTAGAGGTAAAGTTAATATCCGAGTGACTTTAAATTAATATCCATGTTTAAGGTTGTGAGACCCAGAATCCTATTGATTTACACCAAATGCCGATAATTACTGCCAGAGTTACATATATGGGCCCTTTAACACATTGAAAAAATCTGATGGACGCGCTAGGGGCTAAAGTTAATATCCGATTGACTTAAAATATATACAGTCTTTAAGATCATCAGACAAAGAAGCCCATTGATTTTCAACGATTTCTGAAAAATACTGCCAGATAGTTATCAACTGATTGATTTTATATTTATACACCGTGTTTAAGCCTATAATATAATCATTTCAGTTGACTTTTGATTGGCGAACAAGTTTGTTGATTTTCAATGAACAACTGAATCTATGATATTAAGTGTTTTGTATATATGTAAGCATGGGCCAAACAAATGAATTGTTACTCTTAATCAGATTTGAGTGTATTATAAATATTTCATTACCGACAAATATCGGTGTTCCTTTTGATATTCACGCATATCAGACCTAATTCCCAGTCTTATAACCCCCAATTGTACGAGAAATCACGTTTTAATCTTGTCCAATTATACGTTTATATCCCAAAGTTCTGGGTTCCAGTTGATATTTTGGACTGTGTCTGCCTGAATTATGATGCCTGATTGCACGAAAAATTAGTTTTTAAAGCTTGTTCTCGGTCCATCTTTTGCAAAATGTTGGCGTCTCTTGCATGGCAACCCTTGTTTCCAAATATATATTTTATATTCAACCTGTATATTAAATAACAAATAGATTATTTTGGGGTATCTTCTCCCTGTATTTAAAAAGATAATTAAATGTTCATATTTGTGCACCAACATATGGTATTTTTGGATCAATTTTTCTTTAATAATAAACGATAAGTTTGTAAATGGTATTGTACTCTGTAGCCACATATGATATATATGTACGATGGCTCATAGGCCGTTAATTATTCGTTAGTGAGCCCTTTTCTATGGAATATAATATTCATATGTGAATGTAAAGTACCACTGACAATAGTAATACAAAGATAATGTGCTCAACAACCCTTATTTTACTTATGCATATTAATCTCCCCATGAAAAGGTCTAAAATCATTTAATTGGATAACATCAAATTGGTCAATGTTAAAATATATGAATAAAATAGTGTGAGATATTTTATAGCCTGGTTTAGACAAGGTGCTGCAGATATTACATCTCATTAAATAAGCTTATTATTACCGGTACTTTATGTGATATTTGAATCCATTTTTTTTATTATACATTGTATTTGTATACATATTAAGATGTTGTAAATATTACATCTAATTAAATAAGTTTATAATATTATTACTTCAAGTAATATTTAAATCCATTTTATTTTCATGATATAATTAATTAATTAAATTGTTAATAAATTTGTTTTGAGTACATTGAATTTGATTATTTTCTTTTATTCTCTCATTGAATATTAATTCAATTGAAAATCCCAACAACCTGATCACATGTGTGTGATTACACTGGCAGACAAGAAATCCTGATCTCAAAATCTTGTGGCTTTTATATTCTAAATAAAGAGCAGTGTAATATGACACTATACACTGCTCCATCTAAATAGATAATAATTGGAGGACAATTTGTTATCTTTGGGAAGTTGATGACAGGATTCTCTTCAACAAACCTGCATTATCTTTGAGGTCAAATTCCTAAACTTGAAGAAATCTGGCTGATTTCGGGGATAGTCTGGGGAGTGCGTACTTTAAGCGCGACGTCCCCAGTGATTTCTCCAAACATCTTTTGACTGATCGAACCATACGTTCGAAGAATCCTCCCCACCATGGCGAGTGTTCCACGTTATATCTCCACTTGACTCATTTTGATTGTAGAAATGATTTCAGTTCCAACACCTTTAAACGTTTTACCATTGTCTGATATTACTGAAGTAGGAATTCATCGACGTCCTATGAATCTCTTGAAACTACGGATGAATGTGGTTGAGCTGGCGTCGGGAACCAGATCTAGATGCAAGGCACGACTACTAGCACATATGTAGAGAGTGATATAAACCTTATGCATATCCTCGGAATTGGAGTAGATGTCTTTTACGAATAAAGGACCTGCATAGTCTATTCCAATGTGAGAAAAAGCAAGGTCATCACTTAATCGAAACGAAGGTAAAGGAGGTGCGACGGGAGTTCCATATGCTTTAACTTCTAATTTCCTACAAATCACACATTTCGATATGACACTTTTAATGATTTGCCGACCACGAACTTGGTTCTGAATTGAGATAGAGTTTCTTGTACATCATTATGCATGACATCTTCATGACATTTCCAGATGATCAATGTCGTAAGATGATGATTTTCTGGTAGAAATGCTGGATATTTCGCTACATAATCTAGATTTGAATGTTCGATTCTTCCATAACGACGAAGAATACCATCGTTGTCTTGCTTTAGATTTAGTTGATTAAATTTATCATTCCGTTTGATGTTTGATTGAACAGTTTTGATCCACAAATTTTCAGCTGATTTCAGTTCTTCGAAATTGAGTTCTCCTTGGTTAGGATTAAATTGATTGACACGACATTTCACATTATGTATAAACCTCAATACATATGCCGACACTCTCAAAAGAGTTGATAACCGACTGAACTTCGGTGCAGATATGATAGCTTCTAAGTTCAGGTTTGGTTGATTGTTCTTAGAAGAGATAACACAAGAGACTACACTCTTAGATTTATTGGTAAGTTCGATATCGTTTTGATCGCAAGATTCAGATGATTGGTGAGGCCATTCCTCTTTAGATAGACACAAAAAATGAGGACCATTCCACCATTTTTTATTATCAGCTACTTCGGTTGATGTACTTCCTCGCGACGAAATGTCCGCGGGATTTTCTGACGTTGGACAATAATTCCAATTATCAATTGGCGAAATTCGTCTGATTTCTGTAACCCGATTTTGTACGAATTGCTTGTATTCCTTATTGGTATTTCTAATCCAGCTTAAAGCGACCTTAGAATCTGAACAATAATATACTTGGTTGATTGTCAAATGATTTAAAGAGTTCACGACACTAACAGCAAGCCGTGTAGATATTAAGCATGCTAAGGGTTCCAATCGCGGCATTGTTTGTTTAGATAATGGCGCGCTACACGCGTCTTTGATGCCAACAGGTTACAATGGATAGATGACTCATGTTTACACAATAGGTAAATGCAAGTACCATAAGCGTGTTCGGATGCGTCACCAAACACGTGGAGTTCGTTCTGATTGATCACAACAAAGTTTGATACAATAACACCTTGGTATTTGAATAATATGTGTATTTTCTAATTTTAGTAACAAATTCTTCCAGTCTGATACAAAGTTTTCACTCAGCTCATTATCCCAGTCTAAACTGAAAGTACATAGTTTCTGAAACAACAACTTGAAACTCAAAACGATCGGCGATATCAAACCCAAAGGATCATAAAACCTGGAAGCAACACTCAATACCAACCGTTTGGTTACTGAATTAGATTGAATAGCACTACATATTTTCGAAAAATCAAAAATAAGATTGTCTGATTGATTATCCCAGATAAGTTCAAGAATTTTAGGATTTCCTGTAGATTGTTGTGAAAAACTATATTTCGAGTAACCCTCGTCTTTCTTTGATTGAAGTTTGATTGTTGGTTTGATTGTTAGAATTCTGAAAATTAGAGTCACTTTGAATTCGATTCAAAAGTTCTGTAGAATTTGATACCCATTTTCTCATATTAAATCCACCGTCTTGAAAGATATTATGTACTTGCTTACACATTTCGAAGGATAAATCCGAGGCAAAATCGTCAACGTAAAGTGATTCTGATACATCGCGTATAAAATCTGGATTTTCACTTTCATAAAAACTCAAATGATGACGTAAGTTTGCGTTTAACAAAAACGGACTAGATGTTACGCCGAACACAACTCTTGCAAATCGATAAACTTGAATTGGTGAATCTTGATCGGTAGGATTCGATACCCAAAGAAATCGTAAATAATCAAGATGTTCTGGTACAATTGAAATATTCAAAAATGTTTTTTCGATATCTGCGGTAACTGCGATCTTATTCAACCGAAACCTAAGCAGAATGTGAAATATCAAAGGTATGAGTGATGGACCTGCGTATAAACAATCGTTAAGACAAGGGCTAAATGTATTCGACTTGGCTGATGCGTCATACACAACGCGAACCTTTGTAGTGTCCTTGTCAGTTCGCACTACTTCTCGATGCGGAAGATAATGACAGTCACTCGTTGATGGTGTAGATAACCCTTCGCTTTGGAACAGCTTCGATGATTCCTTCCTTAAGTTGATCTAAAATAATTCTGTTGTATTCGCTTAGAACTTCTGGTTGTGACTGTAACCTTCTTAAAAGTTTTTGAAGCCTAGTTTGACAGATATCATAATTGTCCGGTAAATGCGCATGGTCCTCTTTAAAAGGCAATTTTACTTCGTACCTTTCTTGATTAAATTAAATATCTTCGATAAATTTATCATACACAGACGTTTTGTTTTCCTTGATCCCAATTGTTTCAAGATCCCAAAACTTATATAACTGCTGTTTGAGATCACATACATCGCCGCCATCTAGAATTGATGTATCGATATTGAGAACATACGTAGAACTGATATTGACAGTACACTCTTGTTGATTTTTACAGGCTGCCACAACAGGCTCGGATAAAACCAATCCAAGCTTCGAATACAACGCTACTGGTCCTGGACCCTCCCCCCGTCGGGTAACACCATTCAAAAATGACCAATAATAATCAGCCCCAATTAGAATGTCAACTTCCAAATCACTGATGTCAGATGATTGCGGGTTATCTGCAAGTTCCAGATCAGACAGATGAGGGTATTTCTGTAGAGCGATTTTAATGGCTTGGTTACTTATAGGACTACAAATAGTCGGCACCTTATAGGCGTTGATATAGATTTCCATTCCATCACGTGTTGTCACTGACAACTGAACAAGTTCACAGGGTTTCAGTCTTAGGGAATCGTCTCCAAAAGTTTTAATTTGTAAATTTTCTTCCCCGATTGCTGGTGCTTGAAGTTTGTTACAGACTCTGCTAAGAGCGTAAGTCCTGTCACTGCAGCTGTCAAAAACTATTCTAGCTTTCACTTTTGTCTGACTTGCCGGGCAACCTACATTTGTCACAGCAGTTTGCAATAACACGGTATTAGTACTTGATGATTTAGGATAAGTAAACCCTACAGTGGTCTCATCCCTTGAATTGAATTTACGACTACTATCACAGATAGCAGCATTATGATCGCCTACACAAATGAAACATTTGAATTTAGCTGGGCAGTTTCGGATTAGATGCCCTGGTCGTAAACAACGAAAACATTCGCCCTTCTTTCTTAGGATTGATTTCCGGGTTGATGGATCAATAACAGTTTTACAGTTTATAGATGCATGCGGATTAGCACAAAGTTTTAGTATTATTATAATTAGGCTTATTACCGGTCAGTAACGTAGATGCGGTTGTTGGTTTAGGTCTAAATCTCTGAAGGTCTTCTGATCGATTTGGCCTAGTACTAGTAGCACTTGATTCTTTAGATTTCATGTAAAAACATCTTTCCCTCGCTTCAAGTTCTCGTTTGATAGCAGATAAAAGTTCATCAAAATTCCACTTATCAGAATTAAATTGACGAGTGATAAGTAAACTAAACTCTTCAGGAATTTTGAGTAGAATGATTGATATCAAAATGTTTCCATACGATTCAGATGAAATTCCAAGAGCGTTTAGATTTCTAAGGCTAGTTTCCACAGTGTCAGAGAAAACACAAAGTTTCTTGATATCATTTGAATCTGTGACAGGTTTCAGATTAAGCAAAGAGTCCATGTGACTAGATATGATGACTTGTGATTTGGCGAATCTTTCTGTCAAAAGTCTTAGGGCGGAATCATAATTTTCACTTGATAAAGAAAGTTCAGAAATAGCTGATGCAGCGGTTCCATCTAACAGATTTTTAAGATAACTAAACTTGTCCACTTTTGATAAATCAGGATTTGAATCGATTGCAGACGAAAAACTATCCAAGAATGCTTGCCACTGTTTAGGGTCTCCAGAAAATTTATCAAGAGTCAATTTTGGTAGCTTGGCACTTATTCCAAGGCTTGACTGTAATTCATTGACAGGTTGATGTGACACACCTACATTGTGCTCTTGTTGGCTAACATTCATGTTAACTGATGCAATATCTTGACCCACATTGGAATTGCCTAGCAACTGGTCACCAGTCTCACTGACTGTTCCGGTTGATTGATTTTCACTCAGGCCTACTGAATTCTGTGTTAAATTAGAACTATCAACACTTACTTTATTTGATACAGGAGTCTGTGAGATTCTATCAATCCTTATGATTTCACTGCAAAAATATTCTAAAAACTCACTACTGTCAGTCGATGCCCCGTCGGTTCCCAGAGATATAGGTGGGTTGATATGACTAGTAGTACATGTAGTTACATGCTTTTTGACAAACTCAAAAATTTTCCTTGGCAACAAAACCTCCAACTGAAAAGAGTCGATGACACTTAGCTAAAGTGTAGTTATCTCCCTTTGATGAAACATTACAAGATTTTCATATCAATCTCCTTTTCAATCTGAGCATAGTTTTAATCGGTGCTGGTCGTCGATCTTGAGGCATATGCAACAGGTTGATCACCCTGGATCAAGCAAGCACCAAGTCCAGATTGAGATGCATCACATTGTATGGTGGTTTCAGCTTCATTGTCAAAGTATTTCAGTACAGGAGGATTTGAGAGAATATTTTTTCACTTTGTTAAGGCATATTCCTTGTACATCCTCGTTCCAGTGAAACTGTATGTCATCCTTCAGAAGATCTCTCAATGGTGCATTGACTTCAGAAACATGGGGAGCGAATTTCTGCACAAAATTCACCATACCTAAAAGACGCTGAACCCCTTGTCAACTGGACCAGGCATATCCTTGATGACTTCAATCTTGGGTGGATCAATTTTTAAACCATCTGCAGTCGGTACCTCAGGGAGTTTCAGTTTCATCTTTGATTTGTTGAGCTTGATGTTCTTCTGTCTGCAGCAATCCAACAAAGTTGTCATTTTCTGGTCGTGATCGCGTTCAGCCTCCTCAAAGCTATCTCCTATACCATAGACAAGAATATCATCATGTACAGCTGTAACACCATCCAGGCCCGATATTGCATTATCCAGTCTCTTCTGGAATTCTTCAGGAGCAGGTGAAAGTCCAAAAGGCATTCGGAGCCACCTGTATCTCCCCCATGGGGTGTCGAAAGTGGTTAAGTAGCTACTCTCTTCGTCAAGCTGTATGTGCCAGAATCCATTCTTTGCATCAACCAATGAAAAGCACCTAGCCTTCGGGAGATCAGGGAGTACATCTTCGATAGTCACAGTTGGATAATGGTTACGTTTCAGAGTTCAGGGATTTTGGGTTAATACAGATCCGCAGTTTGCCAGTTCCTGGTTTCTTGGCAACAATTAACGCAGATATCCAGTCAGTTGGAACATCAACAGGTGTGATGATCTTCATTTCAGTTTTCAGAGATTCCTGTAGGGCAACAGGAATTTTTTGGTCGAGGCAACTGGACGGGCTTTACAGTGTTGTCAACTTCTAGATGAAGCAAGGCGTCAAGCTTTCCTTCCCCTAGGAACAAATCGGCATACTGTTCATAAATATCAGTCAGTTCCAGTTTATCAGTTACATGTGTTGGAGAAGCACCTTTCTTTTCGTTGCTCGCAGATGACAACAGAAGAATGTTCTCAAAGTTAACAGTCACAAGTTTCATTTGCTGAATTGCCCGTGATCCCATAAGTGGCTTGCAAGCTTCAACCCCCCACCACCACCACAAGAAACTCAATGCTATATCTGCGATCATTCTTTGGATTAGTGATGGAGATTCTTTGCTTTTCAATAGGAATGGTCTCAGATCCGTAGAACATGCGAAGCATGTTTTTTCCCCTTTTACAAGTTTGTTTAGTCTTTGGTCTTCAAAGACGTCCATGTACACGTATAGTTTCTGGGGTAAAATATTGACAGTAGATCGACAGTCCAGTTGAAAATTTAGGTCTTTGTTATTGAGAGACATATGGGCAAAGATTCTCTTCGTGTAGTTGTTTATCAATTCACCATGATGTTGAGAGTTCACAGAATTCACGTCGTCCACAATAGACATAATATATTCATCATCTGTCTGTTCCTCCATCATATGAACTTTAGATTTCCCAAAACCTCGTTTTGGACACATCTTCGAAAAACGATTAGTTTCGCGACATGAGCTACAAATTTTTCCCAAGCTGGACAGAGTTTTTGCCAAACTCATGTTGGTACCCACAAAACTTACATCTCAGAGCTGTAGATGGCTGCAGTGGCTTAGCAGATACGTGTCCATTGGTTCCCTTCCGTTGAATCGCCTGAACATCCTCTGTAGCCATCGATTTTAATCTTCTAGAAGCATTCTCGTGTGTCCTACAGATATCCACACAAGAGTATTGTCCTTTATTCCAATGACTATCCTGTCTCGAATCAGTGATTGTTCAAGGTTACCATAGTTGCATGTTTGGCCAGTGTCCTAAGTGTAGCGACATACGAGTCAATAGATTCAAACTGTTCTTGGTCCCTTTTGTTGAACGTATACCTTTCCCAGGTTTCATTTGTTTCGCCAATGCAATACACATCAAATTGCTCCAGAATTTTTTCAATTTTCATTTTGTCGTCCTATTCTTCAAACTGAAGTCCATCTAGAATATCCAATGCATCAAAACCGATACAGGTAAGCAGTGTTGCCGATCTGCAATCATCAGGTTCATCTTTGCAGCGTGCAGCCAGTTCATAATCTGTCCACATTCTTTTAAATTTGCGGAAATTTATCGTCTGCTACTATCACACGAGTTTAACGGCAAGGACACTGTCCTTTGCTGGCTCCCCAGTCATGTTGACATAAAAGGGAATGATAAAGCAGACTTAGCTGCCAAGTCTGCTTTAAATCTTCCCGTATCACAAGTTCTTTTACCGTTCACCGATTTTAAATCGTCTATTAACTCTTTAATAAACGACCGCTGGCAACGGTCTTGGGATCTTGCAGACACAAATAAACTTCATCACATTAAGCCTCTCTTAGGAGACTGGCCAAACTCCTATAGAACCAACAGGAGGGATGAAGTGGTTTTGTGTCGCTCTCGCATTGGTCATACCTTTTTAACTCATATTTTCATTTTGAAGCGAGAGCCTCAACCAGAATGTGTTCACTGTCATGTTCCTTTGACAGTAAAACACATCTTGATTGGGTGCAATCATCTCAAAAATATTAGATCTAAATTTTACCGTTGTCAGTCAGCACGTCAGCTATTTGCTCAACCGGAGCTTTATGATAAATTGTTAGCATTTTTAAAAGAGACAAACTTTTATTCGAAATTTTAATTGTATATATTTATCATATATTGTGTTTTTAAATATTTATATATGTAAAGGAATTGATATATTTAATTTTAATTATATTTCCTGTGATATTTGTTTTTAATTACATATATGAATACACCCCTGTGATATTGTTCTAATTTGTCTCGTTAATCTCATCATGTTTGGCGCAATATGGCCCGGTTGGAGCTGACGTGCCATTAAACAACATTTCATTCATTCTAATTTATGGGGTAATGGAATATTAGTAGGTACTCTGATGATTTGAGCCTGTGCTGCAGTTGCCTCATCACTCATGATGGAAGTTCAGTTGTATGTCAGCAAAAGCAGAAAGTTGAAAACAGATTCTAAGATAGTGGAATCGGGGCTTCCGTAGATTTTTTCCCGTCAAAAGTTTGACTGTAGTTCTCAGTGCAGTGTTGCGTTATTATTCACAGCAAAACATCAGAATCAGTTTTACTAAAGTTGTCAGCAGTAAGTATTTTACTCAAAACTTCACAGCGATAACAGAAAGCAGTTCGACTTCGACAGGTTAATTTACGTGACGCCGTTCTGTGTCTAGGTCTAGAATGTTCGAACGCATTAGATCAGTTTCTGCAATAATACAGCACTTACCTAGTCCAAGAGTGTGTAATAGGATGGATTGACATATTCTGACACCATGTTACGTTGTTCTCTATTTGTATTACCAATGTATAAGTGGGGCTTGTAAGAAGGACGGAGACAATCAATTTAGTCAAAACATTTAATATATTCGACGTCCTTGCTCACTGCCAACGTGACTAGGGAGCAATCATTATTTAAAGTGAACACACCACGTCACAACGGGCATACGTTTTACAGTGTGCTATCAAGGAAATTTTGCCCGGCAGTTGTGCTACGGCCTACTCTTATATCGAATCCCAACTGCGAAGGGATCTTTTTACGTGCACACCAATATATACAACAGAAATTGGTTTTTCGCCACATTCAAATGTCATTTTACCTTTTTACATGCACACCAATGTATACCAGGGACCTCGGTTTTTCGTCACATCCGAACGACTAGACAGCTGTCATTTTACCTTGCCAGCCCCTCCGCCTGCACCACGTCGGAAATATAACAGAATTTAAAAAATGAAATGGGGTTTAACGTCCCACTGCTCTGTTCCTAAGCTGGACTAATGAAGACGGGCATACGCTATACAGTGTGCTATCAAGGAAATTTTGCCAAGGCAGCGGCGCTACGGCCTACTCTTATATCAAATTGCAGCTGGCATGGGATCTTTTTACGTGCACACCAATGTATACCAGGGGCCTCGGTTTTTCGTCACATCCGAACGACTAAACAGTTGTCCTTGTACCTTGTCAGCCTCTCCGCCTGCTCCACTGACAAGGGGAAACCACCTCGGGAATGAAAAAGAGTAAAAAAAGAAAACAGAAACATATAATAAGCATACTGACAAAATATAACTTAAAAAATTATTGACATGTACATTTAATTAAAACATGTTTAAAATATGTATTAAATGTATTTAAAAACTGCTTACAAAAATACATGTATACAGCTATAGGCCTACTCATAAAAAACATCACCTAATTCCATCAATATCATCATCAGTATTAAAATCAATGTCACTGTCGAGCAATTTACACATTTACACAAATCCATAGAAGAAAGTTTTCACTTGTAACAAGTACATCTATCTGTAATGCAGGCTGATTTGCATCCACAGTGAAAATTTTATTTGGAACTTGATCTCTAGACACCCTAACCCTGTCATTTTAAACAGTATAGTTCAGCAAGAGGGGCAAATATTTTCGCAGCTACATGGATGCGCCAGAATATGTCCCCTTTTTGATTGGTGATACAAGCGCTTAGCAACATTTTCAGCCAAAGGACTCATGCAAAGTCAATCTGGTGTAGAATTAATTCATGCATATTTTTTTCATAAATAATATGTGCACTTGTACCAACTCATCTATTTTGGTTCTCCTTTTCTCCATAACATCTTGCGTATATTTCTTAAAGTACTGTGCATGGTGTTTCACCTAAATGGTGACACAGTCTTTACCATATTAGTCCTCTGTTGGTAATTAAAGTACCGTGCAAATTAAACTGTTAAAACAGAAAATTTCGCCCGGTTGAAATGTTTCTTGCTATAAGTCAGCAATTTCCCGATTTTAGGGAGGCTGAATGGTTAGCATACGCGCGCTGTATCGTAACGTCTGTCATTGAGTCAAACGGCGTCGTTTCGATTTCCAGGTTCCACGTGACATGGAGTATGGTGTCCAACCTCGTGGGTTTTCTCTGTGTCCTTCGGTTTCCTCCCACGGCTGAAGACCCGTACGCGCAAGGGAAGTTTTTAAATAAAATTAAAAAAACATATGTTAGTACCGAAATGACCTAGTTTGTGTCGAATGGACGTTAAGCCCCATTTCTCTCTTTCTCTTTTATTTTTAAAGTTTTGTAATAATCGTTTGGTAATCAAAGGTACTGCAAAAGTGATAAAACAGAAAATTTCGCCCTGTTGTAATGTTTCTCACTTTAAAGTCAGCAATTTGCCGATTTTAGGGGACAAATGTTTAATGCGACCGATTAAGCTGGTCGGGGGGAGCTTATTTTTAAAAGTTTTGTAATATTTGGTTGATAATTAAAGGTACCGTGCAAATTAAACTGTTAAAATAGAAAATTTCGCACGGTTGAAATGTTTCTCGCTGTAGGTCAGCAATTTGCCAAATTTAGGGAGGTTACGTGGCTGAATGATTAGCACCTGCGCTCTGTATCTTACGTCTGTCATTGAGTCAACTGGCGTTGTTTCGGTTGAAATGTTTCTTGCTATAAGTCAGCAATTTCCCGATTTTAAGGAGGCTGAATGGCTGAATGGTTAACATGCGCGCGCTGTATCGTAACGTCTGTCATTGAGTCAACCGGCGTCGTTTCGAATTCCAGGTTGCACGTGACATGGAGTATGGTGTCCAACCTCGTGGGTTTTCTCCGTGTCCTTCGGTTTCCTCCCACTCCTGAAGACCCGTACGCGCAAGGGACCCATCGTACATTTCATCCGTCAAATCATAACAGTGCATTGCCATCAGACCAATAATTAATTATTCTTAATTTAAAACTTTATTTTTTATATTATTAAATCCTAATTTTATTGGTAGACGTTCGTCTTATTAAAAATTAAACTTTCATTTAACTATGAACAACCCTTAACGTGTCTCTTTAAAACAATTAGTCCCGAAATGATCTAGTTTGGGACACAATAAATCTCTTTCTAATTCAGCTAGACTTGGTGTAGGTGTTTATTAGGCCAATATCTTGGTGACTTTGGAACACAATAACTCTTCTTCTAATTGGGGTACAATGTTCAAACTTGGTATGGGCATTCACTAGGTCAATGTTTTGATGAGGTTCAAATATCAGCATTTTCTGCGTTGGGTAAGCAGAGATGAGCAATTTGATTTGTGGATGATTCGACACACAATAACATTAGTTCTGATTAAGTGATAGTAATGAAACTTGGTGTATAGTTTCATTAAATCACTACCTTGACTAAGTTCGACAATGAGCATTTTCTGCTCAGGATAAGCAGAGCGATACGCAAATTGATTGGTCGAGACATTGAAACACAATAACTCTCAGTGTTATTCGGCTAGAATGTTCAAACTTGGCGTAGGTCTGCCATGGACAAGCAGAGCGATGAGCAATTTGATTGGTCGAGGATTTGAAACAAAATAACTCTCCTTCTAATTCGGGCAGCATGTTCAATCTTGGTGAAGGCGTTCATTAGGTCAATGCCATGATGAAGTGCGAAGATGAGCATTGTCTGCTTAGTGTAAGCAGAAATATAGGAATCTGATTGGTTACTACTTTGGGACACGATAACTTGGGTTATAATGAAGTGAGAATGACAAAATTCCAAATATAGATTCATTATGTCATTACCTTGAGTAAGTTTGATGTTGAGAATTTCTGCGTAGATTTAGGAGCATTAAGCAATTTGACTGATCACATTGGAACATAACACCTCTGTTTTTAATTAAAGGCCACATCCAATGATTCAGAAAATTTTTACGTACGGGTACTCAATAGTTACAAAATCCATTTTACGGCAAGATCAAACTAATCTGATTAAAATTAATTCAGATATTTACGTTTTAGTATCCGACTGCCAAAAACGGTTTTCAAATTTTCAATTACAACCTTAATCCGGTTGATTGGCTGGTGACGTCACAGGCACTACACATAGTATACACATCATATATACAATATATCACTGCCCGTGCAATTATATCACTGTATATACACACAGCCAGTTGATACGTGTGTATTTGGTCGGTCCAATAAACATTTGACTGCCGTAATCATTAACGCGTAATTATTTACATGTAAGCTACATATCACTATATCAGTCAAAGCATTTTCAAAAGCCGACCTTTCTCGTCTTGAGTTGTAATAGATTATATATTTGTGACAAGAATATTACCGAGTGTATTTCAAGATGCCATATTGCCGTTGTGTTATTGAGAGTTGTGGAAATTCCAGCAAGGGAAAGGGGAATAATGTACCGGCGTTTCATAAATGTCCCAAGGATGAAATCGTACGGAAAGAGTGGAATGCGTTTGTAAACAATTCAAATCCTGATTGGCAACCTACAGTAACAACAGTGATATGCAGTGAACATTTTACTAACGATTGCTTAATTACCTATACACACCCGGTATGTGTATTTATTAACGCCTGACTGATTCCTTAACCCCCCTAATTAAATAAAACAATTGACTACGGAATAATTTGTTTTGTAATACATTTTAATTCAAGATCCATTTTAAATTTTGTTTCATTATATACGGCCGTTCTGTTTTCTCACGGCAGCGGTTTTAATACAATCTACCATCGTGTGCAGTCCAAACGATTCGAGATACATTTTCGTCAGTATTGCGGTTCTAATTTAGAAGGGTAATTATCATTTTTTGTTACACCGGCCAGATCAATTTGTAGTAATGAATATCAAATACACTTGATCAAATGTGGAGTTCCTGGTGCCGTTTGGTGAGTGATTAAACTGTCAATTTAATTGTAAAATACTTGTATTCTTTATAAAAAAAAGTTAAATGATGTTAGACATTATAAACTTATCTTATCACAAACGTATATCCATCGAATGATTTATATTTAGATGTTGTTTAAACACCAATCAACAAATAATACGAGGCTACTTTATTACAAAAACATCGGTGAGCAAAGAAAAAGATAATTACCTAATCAGCATTCTTAATTACTTTATGACCCAATCACTGTTCACATTTAGTCCGATTGATTAATGGCAGGTATTAACAACACTACACTTGCGATACACATACGTATAGGATATTAACCTACCCGAGGTTGATATGATAGAGAACACGCGGGCGCAGCCCAAGTGTTCTCTATCATATCAATCCGAGGGAGAGTAGGTTTATATCTGACATATACAACGTTCACCCTTAAATTTAATGGACTCTTCTAAAAAAAAGGCAACAGTGATTGGTTAATTGCTCGACAGCACGTGACGTGTTTGTTTATACGGCGCCATTTTGTAGTAATTGAACTGAAGAAAGCTAAAACAAAATGGATAGTAAAACGAATAATCAATCCTTTTTAGTCATCATATTGACGATAGAATAGATGTGAATGCAACTATGATGAGGATCTATACAAAGCCTGAAGAAAATTTGGATCAAAAGGCAATCTTTTCCGATAATTCTGACCATGAACCGTGACTGAAGGTTACTTTTCGGTATGTTCAGAGAAAGATTTGACCGACTGTTTTGAGTGGATTGTAGCCGTAGCAAAAAATACTTTACAAAGGAACTCTTGGGTGATAAATACTTTCACGTCTTGGGGTGTGTGGAGAAATGATTTGGACAGAAAGAAAATTCTGAAAGATATCTTAGACATGGACTGGAGTGTGGATAACCGATTTAAATAAGCCGATAAGTACGCCGTCTATTTAGGTCCAGAATGCTACAAACTGTACCAAACAATTTTTTTTTTATTGTCAAAAGATTAAAATTTTATTTCTGTGTTCTTTGTATTATTTCGATCATCTACGTCAAGAGCGGTTGATATGAGCCGAATATATCGACCTGTAATGACGTCATCAGCGGTTGATATGAAATATCAACCTCTCAGGACGTCATCAGCGGTTGATATGAACCGAATATATCAACCTCTGATGACGTCACGAGAGGTTGTTATAAGATATAACTGCTATGGACATCAAAGAAAAAAACTACTACCAGTTGTATATATGTAGATAGTTAGGTGACCCTTCTCAATCTGTTAATTCTAACGTATATTGAGATATTTTTTCGCATTTCATTTTTCCGGTCTATTTCAGAGTATTAAAGTCAAATTCGCAGACAGAAAGAAAGGCGCCGTACGTCAATAACGGATCGTCATTTACAAATCGCGTTTCAATCATGTTTGACGTTTATGATATATTTTGCGTGACCACATCTTTTAACTCCTATACTCTTTTACTCGGGGAAATTCGAACCACAATACTCTTATGACGAAAGTGTATCTCGAATAGTTGGGAGTGTATGACATCGCTGCCGTGAGAAAATGAACGACCGTACATTATGAAACAAATTCTAAATTAGAACGACGATACTCTTCTGACGAAAATGTATCTCGAATCGTTTGGACTGCACACGATGGTAGATTGTATTACAATCGCTGCCGTGAGTAAACAGAACGACCGTACATAATGAAACAGATTCTAAATTCTAACAATAAACTTCTGACGAAAATGTATCTCGAATCGTTTAGACCGTACACGATGGTAGAGTTTATTAAAATCGCTGCCGTGAGAAAACAGAACGACCGTACATTATGAAACAAATTCTAAATTGGATCTTGAATTAAAATGAATTATAAAACAAATTATTCCGTAGTCAATTGTTTTATTTAATTAGGGGATTAGGGAGTCAGTCAGGCGTTAATGGATACACACGCCGGCTGTATATAGGTAATTAAGGAATAAACATTCCGAATATGCATTCGGTCACTGTGACGTCACTGACTAAGTGTGATGTTGAGAATTTCTGCGTAGATTTAGGAGCAATAAGCAATTTGACTGATCACATTGGTACATATATAACACCTCTGATTTTATTTAAGGTGGAATTTGAACCGGTTGAATTGTTTCTCGTTATAACTCGGTGAGTTTTTGGCGGATGTCATTAATTCTTTTTCCTATTTAAGATTCTTTATATAACTCATGAGATGCAACAGAAACTGACCGTGAATATGAAAGCTTTAATATCTAGCAGATCTAGTTATTTTTTTTGTGTGTTTTATTCACAAATCGGATTTCTCAGAATCTAACCATAGGACCTTTCTGAAACTTTTACCTATCCCCCCTTCCCAAAATGGGTGGTGGCTGTTGATTAAAAATATATTTTAAAAACGTTTTACGAATCCGAAATCACCGAATTTTACGAACGAAAAAACCGACAATGCATAGTCGTAACTTTGTTATTTTTTGACCGATTTTACTAATTCTTTTTTCTTTGAATACCATGAAAAAAATCACTTTTATCTGCAGTTTCACATTTTCGAATTTCGAAAATTCGTCGCTGTGATTTCGAACCGGAAGTTTAGACCAATTTGACAACTTCTTTAATAGTTGTACGATTTTCATGAAATTTAGTATATACGTAGATCTTACCGATGTGACTTCAAAAATATAATTAGAAATTTTCTAAATTAGCTCCCTTTGACGAAATTAAGGATCAAATTTTTCTAAAAAAATCAAAGAAATATAGGTCAGAATGACCTAAAAAATTTTTCGATACTAGACAAGTAATTACTGATTCGTACACAAAATATTGAGTTTGTGGATCTAACCGGAAGTGCCGCCATCTTGAAACGTAAAAAATCATTAAGGCTTTTGCGATATTTTACTTACAGACATGGGAGTTACATGTTCGGAATCCTCGAAGGAATGCCTAAAGATCTATCGGATTAGAGTTTTGATTTCGGTCACGTGATGGTCACCATTTCGAACTGAATATGAGAAAATGTGAAAAATCGACATTAACGAGCACGTAAATGAAAGCAATAGGCCGTAGTTTGGAGAATATGTCTCCTATTTCCAAAATGAATACATTTCTGGATAGCCGGGATCAGGGTCGAAATATTGTTATTTGAAAATGTCACATTTTCGAATTTCGTCTTTGATGTTTTTCGTGCCGATAAAGTTGTTTACGAGTGAAAAATCATAAAAACTTCGCTATATTTTGACCGATTTTAATGATTCTTTTTTCTTGATGAGATTATTTACATGACCTATGACATGTGACAGGAAGTGATTGTAAATATGAAAGCTTTAACATCTGGTTATTATTATTTTTTTTGTGTGTGTTTTCTGCAAATCGAATTTCTCAGAATCTATCCATAGGATCTTTCTGAAATTTTGACCTACCCCCCCCCCCCAAATGGGGTGCGTACCTTGATTAAATATATTTTCAAAACGTTTCACGAATCCGAAATCACCGAATTTTACGAACGAAGGCATTTGACCTACAATGCTGTAACTTTGTGACTATTTGACCTATTTTACTAATTCTTTTTTCTTTGAGTATCCTAAGACATTTACTTCAAATCTGCAATTTCGTATTTTCGAATTTCGAAACTTCGTCGCTGTGATTTCGAACCGGAAGTTGAGACCAACTTGACCATTTCTTTAATAGTTTTGCGATTTTCATGAAATTTAGAATGTAAATAGAACTTGCCAATGCGACTTCAATGATGTCTTCAGAATTTTTCTAAATTACCTCCCCTTGGTGAAATTAAGGATCAAAGTTTTCAAAAAAATCGTCGAAATATAGGTCAGAATGATTACTGATTTGTACACAAAATATGAAGTTGTCGATCGAACCGGAAGTGTCACCATCTTGAAACGTAAAAGTAAAGAAGGCTTTTTTTATATTTTACTTACAGACATGGGAGTTATATTTTCTGAAACCTTGAAAGAATGTCTAAAAAAGGTTCGAAGCAGAATTTTGATTTAGGTCAACTGGTGGTCGCAATTTTGAATCGGAAATGAAAACAAGTAGCAATTTGATTGACCGGGACTTTGGAACACAATAACTCTCCTTCTTATTACGCTAGAATATCCAAACTTTGTATAGACGTTCACTGGTTCACTGTCATGATTTAGTTCAAAGTTGAGCATTTTCTGCCTAGGGTAAGCAGAGATAAGCATGCTGATTTGTTGATTCTTTAGGGCACGATAACTTCAGTTATAATGAAGGGAGGGCGGTGAAACTCTTGTCAATAGAGAGTCTAATATCTAGCCTGTTGTGTGAAATCATTGTATCATTTTTTAAAAAATATCAGGGATAGCAGAAAAAAGGTGATCGAAAATGCAAAAAGTCGTATTTTTACGATTTGGAGCATTTTTGACGTTTCCCTTATCTTAAAGTCAACATAATATTTTTTGGGAAGTTCTTCTACAAAGAGTCTTACCGATAGTCTTTTATATGAAACCATCGATCAACAGTCCAAAATATCAGGAGTAGAAGAATAAAAGGTTCGAAAATTGGAAACGGCACCCTTTCATTATTAAGCAAAACATGCAGTGTGGGTGGCTACAATCTGCAAATTTAGTCATTTTATAGAGCTTATTCAACAGTATCGAATTCCAACTGCTATGGGATCTTTTACGTGCACTCCAATGTGTACACGGGGATAGGAGGCACGCCAGAAAATCGAGATGAACTTTCTTGGCCAATGCAGGGATCGAACACCCGACCTCTTGGCTAGCAGGCCAACGCCTTAGCGACTTAGCGTGGACACCCATCGTACATTTCATCCGTCAAATCATAACAGTGCATTGCCATCAGACCAATAATTAACTATTCTTAATTTAAAACTTTATTTTTTATATTATTAAATCCTAATTTTATTGGTAGACGTTCGTCTTATTTAAAATTAAACTTTCATTTTACTATGAACAACCCTTAACGTGTCTCTTTAAAACAATTAGTCCCGAAATGATCTAGTTTGGGACACAATAACTCTCTTTCTAATTCAGCTAGACTTGGTGTAGGTGTTTATTAGGCCAATATCTTGGTGACTTTGGAACACAATAACTCTTCTTCTAAATGGGGTACAATGTTCAAACTTGGTATAGGCATTCACTAGGTCAATGTCTTGATGAGGTTCGAATATCAGCATTTTCTGCGTTGGGTAAGCAGAGATGAGCAATTTGATTGGTTGATGATTCGACACACAATAACATTAGTTCTGATTAAGTGATAGTAATGAAACTTGTTGTATAGTTTCATTAAATCACTACCTTGACTAAGTTCGACAATGAGCATTTTCTGCTTAGGATAAGCAGAGCGATACGCAAATTGATTGGTCGAGACATTGAAACACAATGACTATCAGTGTTATTCGGCTAGAATGTTCAAACTTGGCGTAAGTCTTTATAAGGTCAATGCTGTGATGGAGTTCGAAGATGAGCATTTTATGCTTAGGGTAAGCAGAGATAAGCAATTTGATTGGTTGATGATTTCGGACACTTTCACTTCAGTTCTAATTAAGTCAGAGTGATGAAACTTAGTGTATAGTTTCATTATATCAATACCTTGAATACGCTCGACAATGAGCATTGTCTGCCATGGACAAGCAGAGAGCAATTTGATTGGTCGAGAATTTGAAACAAAATAACTCTCTTCTTATTGGGGCAGAATGTTCAATCTTGGTGAAGGCGTTCATTAGGTCAATGCCATGATGGAGCGCGAAGATGAGCATTGTCTGCTTACTGTAAGCAGAGATAAGCAATCTGATTAGTTACTACTTTGGGGCACGATAACTTTGGTTATAATGAAGTGAGATTGACAAAATTCCAAATATAGATTCATTATGTCATTACCTTGACTAAGTTTGATGTTGAGAATTTCTGCGTAGATTTAGGAGCATTAAGCAATTTGACTGATCACATTGGAACATAACACCTCTGTTTTTAATTAAAGGCCACATCAAATGATTCAGAAAAAATTTTCGTACGCGTCTCGGGTCCTAATGATCTCAGGACATGTCTATTGGACAATAACACCCCTCTAAATGCGAAACAGGAAGTGTTTATCTCCTAATTAACTCCAAAATAATATATTATTATTATTCTGTCTTGTTATTCATTCGTTATTTTTCTGATCGATACAGTAGCACCGACAACCAATATGTATCATTTTTACTGTATTTTTACCATTATTTAATCATTATTTTTACCTTTGTTATCCCATCGCTTCTTTTACGATATGATGACATTGAACTAAACCCCAGTCTAAAAAATAGTTCATCTGAATACGTAATAAAATTGATGTAAGTGCTTCCGTGTTGGATAGCTATGACATCTCGATATCCGAATCGTGTTTTGACCTTAGTATTCCTGATAGTAAAAGTCTCCATTTCATCTTACAATGCACCAGTTAGACAAGATCGCACTACACACATAGGTGGGGGTAGCCGTATATGTAAAAGACACTTTAGCTTACAGGAGACGCTCTGACTTGGAAGTTAGCGGAACAGAGGGCATCTGGTTAGAAATACACAGTTACAATAATAAATTTACTATTTCTGTTTCCAAATTATTTATCAAACCACATTAAAGTAAAACCATCCCCATTTTAGAAGTAAACCAGGATTAGATGAAATATTCTGCAGAACATCTCTATAATTCATTTTTTCCATCAGCTATCCGACTCTGGAACAGCCCAAATCCGTCCATAACAAGAACTTTTTACACATGATCCGAAAATACCCCTCTTTTAATTGGCAAACGTAAATATCAAACTATGTGGACTGGGCACGATTATATGACTTAGATCTTTACTCTCGCTGAAAGGCCTATAGTCGCATTTCCGATTTTTAAAATTGATAGACACAGCAAAAATGATGTTTTAACTAGCAACTTTCACATGTGGATGTCAACTCCAGTAATATTTATAAAATTATTTGAATAAGAACTATATATTTCTCGTCATAACACGAAGCTGCTATGCGGTCAAATAACTGACCAATGAAAATCGTCGGATCATGACATGTGATTAGTCACGTGATCATTTTTTGTTGAATAACCAGTATAGTAGGCCTCATGTCTCTAAGGGGCCCTCGATCGAAAGTAAAATTATCACCCCCCCCCCCTACTTAATCTTTAGACATGTTGAATTTGAGCTTCAAATTGCGTCTTATGTATCGTGTTGTTAGTCTTGTCACTCATCTCATGCTGTTTTCAATAATTATGGGGAAGGTCTGGTGACAGCTGGCCCAGAGCTACAAATCATTATTTATTTTCCTATTTTTTTATACTCAGCTGAGAAATGACACATATTTCGACCACCTTTTACTAGCATGAATCTGAATATTGGAGGAAAATTTCTGCAGGATAATTTCTTGACAGTCTTTCTAGTTGATCTAATGAATGATGGTTATATTTCTGCTAAGGTACGGGGGTTTGGGATCCCTGGTGTGAGCGTATGTGGCATGGAGATAGGGGCGCCTTCTCAACCTCATGGGTTTCCTCCGGTTTCCTCCCACTGGTAAAGACACCTATGCGCATGCGAATTATTGAAATAAAATTAACCCATATGATAGTCCCGAAATGACCTAGTTTGTGTCGAGTGGACGTTAAACCCCATTTTCTCTCTCTCTCTCTCAGCTAAGGTACACTAAATCTGACTAAATTCTTAACTATCAAAACAGATTTTTGGGGCCCCAACCTGTAAGTCCCCAAACTATCATATCCATCAAGCCATAATTGTACGTACATTAAACCAGGGGCGGATGGGTGCGCCCCCCGCCCCTGCTCAGCTACATAAAGAAATAATGCCTTGCAACAATGAAATTACATCACAAAGTGATCCTACATCAGTATAAAACTGATTTCTCTGTTTTAAAAGCTCAATTTGTGTGTATGCCTATGTAATTTAGAGACGATGATGGCAGATTTCCGCGAAAGAAACCTGGCAAACCCCCTCCTGCAAAAGTTCCTGGATCCGCCCTGTTAGACCTCTATGGTAAAATTTAATTTCTAATCATTTTGCAAAAGAAGTGCGGGCATGGCCAACCAACATAAATTGAAGAATGTTCGACTAACCGCAGGTTATTTGTCAGGGGCGGATTAGCTCATAGCCAGCTGCCTAGGCAGTGGCGGCGCCAAGGGGGAGGGGCAAGGGCCCCCCCCCCCCCAAAAAAAAATCTTGCCTGCCCTCTGTTTGCCCCCACAATAATTTTCGGAAAGAAAATGTCTGAAATGCTACCTGGCTGCATTCTATTTTACAAAATATAGTGGCGAAAATATTCATTCACTTTGAGTCACTCTTACTCCGCCCGCTCGACACTTTCTTCTCTGGTCGGATAAACTAGTGGTTTGGCGACAGGCGGTATCTGTTAAGCTCTATTTATCTCGACGATCAATGCCTGAAATACTGCCAGACTGCATTTCGGGCCGTCTATTTTCGTTGATGTTCGCAAGTCCGTTTATTTCACAAAATAGGGCCTATTGTGGCGAAAATATTCATTCACTTTGAGTCACTCACTCCGCCCGTTTGTCACTTTCTTCTCTTGTTGGATAAACTAGTAATTTGGCGACAGGCGGTATCTTTATCTCTACGATCAATGCCTGAAATACTGCCAGACTGCATTTCGGGCAGTCTACTTTTCAAATTATTGGGGACTTCATTCATTGAGTTTCATGTGACACTTTCCTCTCTGGGGTCGGAAAGACTAGTGATCAGGCCACGGGTGACATCCGAACAGCTCTATTAATCTCTACGATCGGTGCCTGAATACTGTCAGGCAGCATTTCCAACAGTCTATTTTTCAAAATTTTCTTGGGGGGTCCCTAAAACCCCAACAAGAACTCGCTACTTTAGCGCTCACAAATGTATTTCGTTGAGGTTCGCAAGTCCGTTCGTTTGCCATTTTGGTCTCTGATCGTATAAACTAGTGATAAGGCTACGGACAGTATGTGGTCAGATTTATTTATCTCGACGATCGGTGCCTGACTGAATATGCTGTCAGAGAGCATTTCCGAGAGTCTATTTTTCAAAATTTTCTGGGAAGGTCCCCCATACCCTCCATAAATACTCCCGACATTGACGCTCGAGAGTGGGATTCGTCGAGGTTCGCAAGTTCGTTCGTTTGACACTTTACCTCAACGGTCATTGCCTGAAATACTGCCAGGGAGACCCCCCCCCCCTTAGTTGATACTCGTGCCTTTGCCCCCTTAACCTTGGACTTTGCCCCAGCTTTGCCCCTCCAACCACCGACGGCTGGCGCCGCCACTGTGCCTAGGGACAAAGAAAAAATGGGGTCCATAAAATATTTTGTGTTGGCCGTTCACTATGAGGAAAGAACCCCACGGTCACTGGCTCGCCTTTCATTAGCCTGGTGTCCTGATTTGCTTTCATTTTAAAAAAGTTTTTGTGATTTTCTTTGGAATTTATTTCTTTCTTTCATTACGTGAAGGCCGCGTCATTTCAACGGAAGCTGGCTCCCCGTTGATATGTTCCAAAGGCAATGGCGTGGATGGGACAAGAGAGAGCAGAAAAAACGTGATGCTGAAATGCAGAAAAAGCGGCTAAAACTACGCCCAAACAAAAATCGCAATGTTTGTTTGGTGGCCAGGGACAGGGTCGTTCACTGCTCAGTCGATGAAAACATGAACAGCATGGAAATAGTGAGTAGCTGACCAACAAGGAAGGAGTGATTTCTAAAACTAGTTCCGCAAAGGGCCCAGCTGGTTGAGATACCTAGGGCCCATCAGAACCTTGATCCGTCTTTGTTATTTGTACATGTCTATGTTCGATATGCAAAACAATGCTACATACAGCAATCGACATCCTTTAAAGGCAATGCACAATAATAAGACAAAAATATTATTAATTTGTGTTTACTAACAAGTCCAACTAGAAGATAAATTTAGAAAAAAAACAGTCATAACAATAACATTGCATTATACGATATCTGAAAGACCCCAAAATATTGGGGGGTTGGGATGGCCTAGTGGTCTAGAGTGCCGCGCTTCGACCTCTAGCTGGCCGGTCACCTCTGGCTTGCGGCTGTGTTTTCGAGCCCTGGTGTGAGCGTATGTGGCATGGAGATAGGGGCGCCTTCTCAACCTCGTGGGTTTCCTCCGGGCACTCCGGTTTCCTCCCACTGCTAAAGACCCCTACGAATCCATAAATTAGTCCCGAAATGACCTAGTTTGTGTTGAGTGGACGTTAAACCCCATTTTTCTCTCCCCCCAAAATATTCATCATGACTGTAAAACCCAAGCAAAATCTCTTTAGTTCAAAATATATTACTAAAATTGAAAAGACATGTATGTACACATAGTACCCTGGTATATTGCTCTTTAGAGCACTTTGAGCATGCTTAAGGGTGGATTTTTGCACTAAAAAAATAAAAAAATGGAATTTATTATAATTGCATTTTTTCAATATTCATCAATATCATCATCTGATAAATCATCAGCATCAGCTTAAAAAGAAATTATATTAAGAAAGTTTGAGCTTTTAATCGATAGACTGCCATGTGACACACATTTAATTAGCCCGGTGATCGATTTATATTAAAATAATTTGCATTCTTATAGTCCAGCTTCATGTTTAATTTCTTTATTATCGTGAATGATTTGTGTTCAGCATCACCTAAAACGAAGGAAAAACGGTTATTACAAATATATACACAGAATTTTTCAGCTTATATAGAGTCCGAAACGTCGCCAGTCCGAATTCGAAAAGTTGCTAGACCGAGTCCGAAAAGTTGCTGAAGTAAGCCCCAAAAGTCGCCACTGAGCCCGAAACTATGTTTGTGTTGAGTCCGAAATGGCGCGGGACCGAAATGGCGTGCTACCTAATCCGCATGACAATTGTGTCACATGAATAAGAAGTGGAGCTCTTAGTCTTTCTTACATTTTAAACAATTACTTACCAACATCCAAAGTCTGTGTTTTACATAACAAATCCTTGGTTCGTTTTCCACCATGTTTGATATATGGGTCGACTTTCTTGCATATGATACAAACAGAAGGAAGAACACCACCGGTACAAGATGTGACTGTACATGATAACGGTCGCTGGGATCTTCTTTGATGTGAAAGAGTAGAAGGACTATGTGGTCGGGTGCTGCCCTTTTCAAAGCTCTCTTTTCTGAACGCTGGGCCCGTTGTTTAGCACAGAAACGAGAATGGCATTTGGTTTGATAACCATACATCTTCAATGCTTCTTCTTTTGAGCCTACGAAAAGGTAAAAATTACAGCCCACCTTTGAATAAAGTTCATATTTTGAACAAAATAAATGCATGACCTAGTTTTCAAAATTTTTCAATATCTACTCAGTATGAAATAGATCTCCATATTGCTTTAAACATTTATCTTCAACATGTCATTTATATTTTATTTTGTTTATTACCAATTGCTGAGACAGATTAATAAGCTACCAGCACAGGTTGTTTAAATATATATAATTTGGTATTTATTGTATTCTGTATGCAAATATATGCTAAATAAATACTGTTTAAACCAAAAATGTGTCTGTTCAAATAAAGGCATAGACATAAGGAATCCGTAGTCATTCAGTGTAAGAATTAAGAGAGAAAAAATAATTAGGCCTACTTTACCTTCAAACACATCACTATAAGAAACGGCAATTTTCTACTCTTCTCCGTCGGGTTTTTGGCACTAAGAAGCGTAGTTCACAGCCGAATTCAAACTGGTATCACTAAACTAAACTAATTTGCCATGATATTGATTGCTTGGTGAATAAGGCACTTCATACTTCGAGAAACACGCGTGTTTGTTGACATCGCTGCCCGTAGTGACGATTTTCCTGTTTGGCTGAAATCCCGGGTTTAGAACTTTCAGTCGCAAATTCGCCAAACCTTTTCACTTGCGCATTTATATGGCAGTGAAAACGACGTCCTCGAAAACAAAATAATTAAAAGTTATAAAAAATATTTTGAAGTAGTCCGTTTTGGACAAGGAGATGTGATGGAAGGTAATTGTTCATTTTATGTATTTTTAAATCAGTCTGTGCAGAAAAAATACGAATCTCAAGCCATTCCACGTAGGCTGTGATTTAGCCACGAAAATCGTTTCATTTTGTCTGCACAAGTAAACAAGCAAGTCGTCACTGTAGTACACATTTCTATTGTGGTGTTTTGCACAATCAGACCAGCACTCGAATTACACTTCGGATTATATTTGTCAAGTGTAACCATAATGTGGTGAAGAAATCCAATTATAGGCCAATCAGAAGCCATAAAAGCAATCAACGTCATTCGGTAAGGGGTCAATAGCCATAAATAGACCAGGGAATACCTTTTACGAGACGGAACACGTTGGCTTGTTTACATTTGTATGAGAGCATTTTTCTGCAAATATGCCTGAATTACGGGACAATAACATCAGATAAATGTTGTGTTGACACCGTGAAAACGGCTAGCCCCTGATTTGCGGCAAAAATATGGTCAAAAGCGAAATTGTATTAATGAATGTGATATTTCCTGGAAAAAAGCATTTTTTTCCATTTTATTTCAATTAAACAAAATCCAAAAGAAATATAAATATAATATACAGATAAAAACGTTTTTGGCATGATTGAAATACTGGTTGGGTATAATAATTATATATAATGTTGAGAAAAAGACAAAAAAAAATAATACCATCCGAGCCCACTGATGCAAAAGAATATTAATAATGCTTCACCTAACAAGTACCTCTGAACATGCACCATTATACTTGTTTGTTTTTTTTTTTAAAAAAAAATAGGTTGCCAGGCAACGAAACATACGCCCACACAGCAGCCAAATCGTCCGGGCAGTCAACAAGAGTTGTCGCATATTAAAAAATTATCAGAAAATCATTAGAATTTGTTTGGTTTTTATAATCAAACGTATTTTTTTTAAAATCAGATAATAATTGTGACCTCCAGAGGCACAACAAGCTAAAAAGGGTGATTTTTCGTACAATCAGGGGACATAATTCAGGAAGTAATGACTCAATGGGCGCAAATATCGAAAGGAACCAAGATCTTTGGGTTATAAACATACATGTCAAGTTTCATCAAAATCGGTTCAAAATTGTGACCTCTATAAGGTCCACATCCTTTATATAACATATTTTCACACTATTCGCGTACAAACGGCGGCCATTTTGTCCGTCAATTTTGGTCCGATTTTCACAAAAATTCATATTCAGCCTTCATAACCATGAAATGGTGATATAATCAAACGTTTTTTTTAAATCGGATAACAATTTTGACCTCCAGAGGGACCACAAGCTAAAAAGGGCGATTTTTTTGGACAATCAGGGGCCATAATTCAGGAAGTTACGATCTGATGGGTGCAAATATCGAAAGGAACCAAGATCTTTGGGGTATAAACATGTAATGTCAAGTTTCATCAAAATTGGTTCAAAATTGTGACCTCTATAAGGTCCACAACCTTGATATAACATATTTTCACACTATTCGCGTACAAACGGCGGCCATTTTGTCCGTCAATTTTGGTCCGATTTTCACGAAATTCGAATTCAACCTTCATAACCATGGAACGGTGATACAATCAAATGTTTTTTTAAATCGGATAACAATTTTGACCTCCAGAGGAACCACAAGCTAAAAAGGGCGATTTTTTGGACAATCAGGGGCCATAATTCAGGAAGTTACAATCCGATGGGCGCGAATATCGAAAGGAACCAAGATCTTTGGGTTATAAACATACATGTCAAGTTTCATCAAAATTGGTTCAAAATTGTGACCTCTATAGGGTCCACAACCTTGATATAACATATTTTCACACTATTCGCGTACAAATGGCGGCCATTTTGTCCGCCAATTTTGGTCCGATTTTCACGAAATTCGAACTCAACCTTCATAACCATGGAACTGTGATATAATCAAACGTTGTTTTAAATCGGATAACAATTTTGACCTCCAGAGGGACCACAAGCTAAAAAGGGCGATTTTTCGGACAATCAGGGGCCATAATTCTGGAAGTTAACATCCGATTGGCGCAAATATCGAAAGGAACCAAGATCTTTGGGTTATAAACATGCTTTTCAAGTTTCATCCAAATCGGTTCAAAATTGTGACCTCTACACTGTTCACAACCTTGATATAACATATTTTCACACTATTCGCGTACAAATGGCGGCCATTTTGTCCGTCAATTTTGGTCCGATTTTCACGAAATTCGAACTCAACCTTCATAACCATGGAACGGTGATATAATCAAACGGTTTTTTTTAAATCGGATAACAATTTTGACCTCCAGAGGGACCACAAGCTAAAAAGGGCGATTTTTCGGACAATCAGGGGCCATAATTCAGGAAGTTACGATCCAATTGGCGCAAATATCGAAAGGAACCAAGATCTTTGGTTTATAAACATGCATTTCAAGTTTCATCCAAATCGGTTCAAAATTGTGACCTCTACACTGTTCACAAGCTAAAAAACGTGATTTTTCGTACAATCAGGGGCCATAACCCATGAAGTTACGGTCCGATACATGCCAATATCGAAAGGAACCGAGATCTTAGGGTGATAAACCTATATTTTAAGTTTCATTGAAATCGGATAAAAATTGTGACCTGTAGACTGTTCACAAACAATTGTGGACGGACGGACGGACGGACGGACGTCCGGACGGACGGACGGACGGACGGACGAACAGGGGCGACGACAATATACGTCCACATGAAAATGTGGGCGTATAAAAAACAATACAGACATATTATAAGTGATGTCAAATAAGTATACATTTATTTAAAGAAAGAAATACAGTAATAAAAAATAAAAAATGAATGCAATTTTATATACTTCCTCGTACAGTATACAACAACAACACTCGATGGCATGAGATTTCTCCGATATTAAATAGATTAAAACGATTCAGCGATACTTTGATTTAATCAAATATGGAGGACCGAGACTTAGCTTCGATCAACCAGTACAGTGGTTGAAATTGTTGACCACGTCTGTCAAACCTTCAAAGGCTAATATCTTCGCTTGCAATAGAGTAATTTGAATGAAATTTACAAATTATTCATTTTACAGTATCTACTTTTGAACTATTATAGCAAGAATGGCTAGTTCTTTATCTAAATCTTATATAATGTATCTTTAATGAAAAATGTATATAATAAAAACATCATTTATATAGTGTATTAATACGGGAGAATGCTTTTCAGATTTTTATATCCACAGAATCGGGCCCGTCGCCAGCTCATAAAATTGGGGGGGGGGGGCTACGGAATCTTTTGGAGGGGCTGAGGATGTGACCGTCTAAGAATACTCCTAAGAAATCATCAGTTTTTTGGGGAACTAAGCCGCACAGAATACATGTATTTACACACAGATCAGGTCTTGTGTGCATATACACTGTACAAAATTAAAAGATATATACCAGTAATGAAAAGTACATATAAGAGAAAAACAAACAGTTAACTAAATAAAATGGTTCCAGTAAAATGAATAAGAAATGAAATGCAGTTTAACATCGTCCTACTGTTCTGCTCTTATACATGTACTGGACTAATGAAGACGGGCATACGCTATACAGTGTACTATGAGGAAAATTTTGCCCGGGCACAGCACTATGGCCTACTCTTATATCGAATTCCAACTGCCAAAGGATCTTTTTACGTGCACACCAATGTTACACAGGACTTCGGTTTTTTTCGTCACATTCGAAAGACTAGACACCAGTCCTTGTACCTTGTCAGCCCCTCCACCACTGACAAGGAGAAACTACGTCTGAATTGAATTAGATTAAAAAAGTAAAATAAAAACATATATGTCAGCTTAAGATAACTAAATATGATATGAAAATTTATCGACATGTACAGTACATTTAAGTAAAACATGTTTAAAATATGTAATGTAAAAAAAGCCGCTTACAAAAATACATATGTATACGGGTTTAGGCCTATTCATAAAAATCAAATAATTTCATCAATATGATTTGGCTGTCACTTTCATATTCGAACAATTTTCACAAATCCATACTAGAAAGCTTTCACTTCTAAAAAATACATCTATCTTATACATGTACTGGGTTAAGGAAGACGGGCATGCGCTATACAGTTTATTATGAGGGGGGGGGGGGGTGCGCCAGAATACGCCCCCTATATTTCTTATAAAGTACTGCGCATGGTTTTTCACCTAAATGGTGACACAGTTTTTACCATAGTGGTCTTCTGTCTTGGTCTCAGTAGTCCTTGGTCTGAGTTGTCATGCATGAATAGGAGAATATCTTCATCAACTTGCATTTGCAATAAAATGGGAAAATGTTAAGATATGATCCCCATAACAAATTAACCCGACCTATTATTCTTTTTCTTATTTCGCTGGTAAAATAATATTAGCTGCTCTAAACATAATTTTATTCATACACAGCTGTTTTTTGGGGTTTTTTACGTTGGTGTACGTGGAATGTGAGAAGTCTGCATTGTTAGTATGTAAAATACCAATTGTCCCGTCAAAACTGACCGCCATCTAGAATAACCAACAATATTGACACTTATTACAAAAGTGTGTATGGAAATGGATTCATTTATCCCCCAAAGCGCATATTTTGATTCCTAACTCGATGATATAAAGTTGATTAGGTTGAAAGTTTGCTTCACATGCCCAAACCAGCGACAATTTTGGATTTTGCCCAATTTGACCCTCTTGAGCACCGATTTCGGCGTGGAACATTTTATGGGTAATAAACATCAAGAACAACCATAAACCGTGGTAGTCATTTCTATTGAAGCACTACTCACACTTATGCTATCTTGCCTGGACTACTAAGAACACCGCATGTTGTCTCTATTTCTTCTAATAATCCCGCATTATATCTAAACAAATTTAAATCCCGCTCGTTCTCACCTTGATTTTAATTTCAATCAGATAATATTGTGTGTTTCCGCTTGGCATCCTTAAGCATATTTAAAATTAAACTTGTATTTACTTCATTGTGAATACACCCGTAGAAATCCTTAATTTGATTTATTTTAAACTAAATAAACTAAGCAGCAAGGGAAACGTCGGGTTGCATGTTACTCTGAATAGACGCATTGCATGAAACTTGCAAAATGTTTTTTTGTACATTTGTGACCACATCTCCAACTTTACTTGAACAATAAGGCTCATATTTCATTCTTTTGAGAGGAAGAGATACACTAAAGTAATCATTACCTATTTTTTCACTTTCATGCATGGCATAATGATTTCTGACTATACATTTTATTGTTCTTTTAGAAACAAAATAGGCCAATTCAATCGAACAACCTAGGCTCAACTTACGTTATGAAAATCAGAACCCCAATCCATCAATTTGTAAAACCAAATCGTATTCTAATAGTTTATTTCCCTGCACAATTAACCTTTGGAACAAGTTATCGGAAAACATTAAAACATCATAAACGTTAAGCACATTTAATTCAGGCCTTATACGTGTATATTACTTAGACCACCAGTATATTATAATACCGGGAAAAGGAAAGAAAATATATTATCCATTGCCAATTAAGAAATAAAGCTAGTATTTTAAATAACCACTTATTCTACTATTTTATTAGCGAAACAAAGGTGTGTCCTAGATGTAATTCTACAGACGAAGATAATTGTCATTATTTAGGAGATAAACACTTCCTGTTACGCATTTCGCTTACGCGTCTTGGGTCCGAATGATCTCAGGACATGTCCATTGGAAAATAACACCCCTCTCAATGCGAAACAGGAATCATTTATCAACGTTGAAACATGTTATTTAGGATTTTAAAAGAAAGTACTAAAACAGAGAGGTTTTATTGTCCAATAGACTGTGTCTAATTGACCAGTCAAAACACAAGATTCACCGATAAGCATGTTATAATTATTCATATGTCCAGCCTACTTTGCCCAAAGAAAAATTTTCCAAAATAATTTACACCACCTCAAACAAAATGTTACAATAAACCTTATCTTATATGGCAACCCAGACGTTTAAGATGATACCAGTTTAGTGCAAAAATACATTTAAAAATAGGAAGAGCTTTTAACACTCTAACATTTGATATTTTATTTACAATATCTTATATAAATTTCATAATCTAAAATGAAAATGTAATACCATACGATTATACTTCATGAAATGTATATGTTTGTAAGTCACTGCCTATACATATAATGTCCACCATTGTCTATTGTAAACAAAAAATATAACGGTTTTATATGTTTGGGGAGAACTTATATAGGCCCTTGTCTGTTCGATTCAGTTCAGTTCAATGAATAAAATATTGTTTAGACTAGTTCACTAATAAATAATAAAATTATATTATGCCATTGTGCATGTCGGCGTCACTCCGCCATGACACTTGCTAAATTAGAGAAATACATGTTCATCTTATTCGCACAGTTACTTACTTTCTGGGTTTGAGAAATTGAGTTTAACAGTGCAAATAAAAAACACACGGACTATACACAGACAAAATATCGAAGGTTGAAATGGGATACTCTGTACAGCTCCAGAATATGTCAAAGGGGTGATTCCTTCGACCGTTTTAACGAGTGTGATTTGTTGTATTACAGACTATCAGAGATTTGAATGGCTATATGGATAATCGTGTGAATAAATCAAAAGCACCAACAAAACGCCGTCGTTCAACCAATGCCAGTTTTTATGTCAAACAGTTTTGCAATACGGATAAAGAAACTAATGGCATAGCTGTGTCTAAATTGTAAGTATTATATGCAAATTTTTAGGTAATGATCATACACGTTTTTTGTTGTTATTGTATTTATTGGTTAAGATCATATCATGAGTTGGGGTGGGTATAGGGCTCCCTGTGTTAAATCAATGTTTGTTGCATGTTTTTTTTTCTCCTGTAAATCTTACCTGACTAGGTGGAAATTGATACGTCAGGACATTTCTGAATATTTTTTTAATCGTCTGTACGACTTACCTAATTCCGCTTTGCAAAATATTAAGCAAATCGACAGCGTGACTGATATCCCCGGCTGTAGCCCTAAAATATATGCAAGAAACATAATTGCACTTTCATCTTTTCCGTAAAGCACCAAGCAATCAAACTTAGCCTAAGCAGATATCCCCGACTGTAGTCCAAAAATAAGTGCAAGGAACATGTTAATAAATTCACTGTTGGCTTGTTTAAATAAGTGCAACGAAGAAGCATATTGGATTTCATCAATTTCCGTTAATTACTCTAGAGTTATGATCCTTGTTTCACTTTGTTGAACCGATCTTTGTTGAATCCGATCTTTCTGAAAGTTGTATTCATTATTTAAATTAGAGAAACGAAGAATCCTATTGAAACAATTTCGGTTTATTACGTCTAGAGTTATGGCCCTTATATCACTTTGTTACACCATGTGAATGCTAGAACATCTAAAATTATCAGTCGATGTGTATGAAATTTATATTCATCAATTAATTTAGTATAAATAAGATTCCTATTGAATTTCAGTCTATTACGTCTGGAGTTATAACCCCTGTTTCACTTTGTTGAACATTGTAAACGCTCTAACGCCAAAAGTTATCATCCGATCTGTATGAAATTTAGATAAGTGAAACAATGAAGCTTATTGTTTCAGTTTGTAGAACCTTGGGAACCCTCAGACGACACAAACGACGATCTTATCTGTATGAAACTGTCTTGCAAATACACCCATTTACACACAAAATAATAAATATGCAACAACCTTTGTCGACTTAGCTGCTGTTGGCATATGTTTCGTTGCCTGGCGTTGTTTTCCCTTAACGGAGGCCCTGGCAAGAACAGCGTCTTCCATTAGCCCAGGTTAGGTGCAGAAGGGAGCCATAATCCAGAAAGTTATGGTCTGAAATGCAAATACGGACCTGGACAGCGAACTTTAGGGCATAAACATATATTTTAAGTTTCATCGGATAAAAATTGTTACATCTAGGAGGGTCCACAACCTTCGCATTACATTCTTTTACCCATTTGCGTACAAAGAACAAAGAAGCCATTTTGTCTGGCATTTTCTTTTCAATTTTCCCGAAATTTGAATTCAACCTTGATTATCTTGGAATGGTGATACATTTAAACGGTTTTTAAAATCGGATTAAAAATTGTCACCTCTATAGAATCCAAAAGCTAAAAAATACTGTTTTTCATACAGTCAGGGGTCATACTCCAAGAAGTTACGGTCTGATATGCGCAAATGGAGAACGGAACCGAGATCTTTTGGATATAAAAATATATTTTAGGTTTCATCAAAATCTGATAGCAATTGTTACTTCTAAAGGGTTCTTATGTTAAGATTGTTATTAAGGTTTCATATTTCATATAAAAGCTTATTATTAAGCTCCCATACAACATTGGAAGGTTATTGTTTTTGTTAAGATTATTATTATTGTCAAGCTTCCATGTTGTTGTTACTGTTAAGATTATTAAGCTTTAATATGTATTATATAGGAAAGCTTATTGTTTCTGTTAAGATTTTTATGAAGCAGCTTATTGTTTCTGTTAAAATTATTATTATTGTTTGGTATGTGTTTCCTGCCAATCGGATTTCTCAAAATATAACCATAGGTTGTTTCTGAAACTTTGTCCTACCCCCCCCCCCAAAAAAAAATGGGGGGGGGGGTGTTAAATCGTAAATTTTCGACCTGCTACATGAGGACCAATTCAATTCATGTGGTATGACGTACTCGTTGTCTTTCCCGGGAGGGGGTTGAAAATAAAAACGATGTGTTTAGCTTGATACATTTTATTTACAAATTCTTTCTCTCTCTCGTTCACTGAAACATGAACAAAGATGGTTAAGATATTTATAATAATAGCAATTTTTATGGTACCGGTATATTATATTATAGCACATAATCTATATATATATATAGATATATAGATTGTTGTTACATTCGTTTAGACTAATTAATATGAAAAATATAATTCAAATAGATTGACTACTTACAAGCTTTGGCACCATTAAAAATGAGACTCCCAGGAAAGTTAGAAACAGAGTGGTAACTAAGATATCGATCGTTAAAAAACCGCCAAGTTAGAAACTTGACTATAATGAAGTGTAAACAGTCTCCAAGTTAAAAACTTGGCCCCGATCGCTTCAGTGTTAACGCTCATGTGTGTGAAAAACACTCACGTTTCAGTGGTAACGCGTCTCACGTGATATACACATTGGTTGTTATGTACACTTTATCAAACAGACACTTAAATGTAAAAAAGACATAAAAGACGAATAAATCTATAAACATAATAATAAATATATGCTAAACACTGAGTATTAACATAAACCAATATATCTAACGAATGGGAAAAACACTCCCCCACCATGAGCCGACTAGCTCAGAATGTAACGACATACGAAATAAACAAATGTACATACCGATATTAATCTATATAAAATACACTATTTTGGAATATTCAATTAAGCTAGAACTCCAAATTCAAACGTCTGAAAAAGACTAAATGACGAATTAGCAACCAAACACAAGAAAAACATAATACAAAAAGTTCTAGTAAATAATCTTGTCCATCAATCAACTCCTTCTAAAAGAACAAGTTTGTTAATAGGTCGACCTGGTTATTTTAACCCTTGATGACCCGTCCCTTCCTACCTTGACACTTTTACTAATGCCATGGGCCAAAGTGATCGGGGTAAAGACTCATCCAGCAGCAATACTAAGTCACCAATCCTTAAATCGCGCGTAGTAGTTTTCCATTTATTGATTTCTAGATCATACATGTACCTTTGATACGCGTTTTTCCTTGAAAGACTTTTGAATAAGTTATTCAAACGGTGTTCAGCAATATATACATTATCCAGAATGACAGAATTAGACCTGAAAGGTATAGGAATCACATAATGACTGAATTCATTGAGAAAGACCTCTTTAGCCCATAGATTTAAAACAAATTTGTCGTCAACTGACAAGCATGAATCGTTCAAGTCCTGAAGTTCTTCATTCCACAACAGATCAAGACTCTGCGGAGATTTTGAAGACGTACTCGTTCGAAATGGGACGTGAGAAGAAGAAATGAAATTACAGATGGCCTTATGAGGTGTTACACTGGGAAGGTTTACTGACCCAGACACAGCCCAACCAAGTAAGTATTTACAGGCAAAGGGTTTTCCTTTTTTATCTGATACAACATCCAAAGGTAACAAAGCTTCGCTGTGATCTTGACCAATTATAACATCTACATTGACATTACCCCCAAGACATAAACCTGGAATATCTTGTAAATGTTGGTAAAGAGAAACATCGATTTTAGCATTATTCACGGGAATGTGGTCAATGACAGCCAAATTAAACATCTGCAACGTATCTCCATTAAATGGAGAAGAAAGTGATAGCCGCTTGACAACATTCTTATTTTTCGTGCATACACCAGTAACAGTGTCTAAAGGAAACCTGGCCTTTATAACATTATAAGTTTGCCGGCAAAATAATTTAACAAGCGTTGCGTACAGAAACTGTCCGTTGCGCCAGAATCAACTAATGCACGAGTCTTGTAGCTGCCGTTTACAATGACAGGGACGAGTGGCAAAATAGATGAGTTGTGGTTCAACAAATTAACAGAAACCGGCAAGTCTCGTGTGGATTCTTGATGAAGTAAATACGAATGCCTTTGTTTACATATTGAACACTTATAATTACTTTTACAGGTATCAGTATGACCTCCGAGACAAAGATTACAAAGGTTGTGCGCTTCAACGAACGCTCGTCTAGAATCAACTGACAACCGTTTAAAAGTAGGACATTTCAACAAAATGTGTTCTTCCTTGCAAGATGGACACGGCACGGAAGTGGCTGAGCAATAAGACTTTTTATAGTCGTTGCTGACAGGATCGGACTTAAACAATCTAATCCGTTGACAGGATCATTCAAATGTTTTGCTTCCTTAAGGATAAAGTCGACAAAGTCGGGGAAATAGGGATATTCATTTGTTTTGTCCAATACACCAACAGCAAGATTTCTCCATTTACCTTTAACAGATCGGATAGAAATTCTGTTCAAGATATCTTTGAAAAAGGATTGAGAACTCACCTCATTAAGTTTATGTAACTGAAGAAGGGTGCTATAAGCTTCCTGAAGAGAATCAGATAATTCCATCAAATCACGTGCTGTTCTTACAGCTTTACCCATTCTTAGAGATGAAATGATCTCTTCAGAAATAACATGAGGATTGCCGCAACGTTGTTCTAGAATATCAAGGGCTTCCGAATATCCTTCGGCTGAAGAAGACTTAGAGCAAGTAGAAATCCATTTAGCGGCTTTACCTGTACAGTATTGGTGAAGCAAGTTAAGTCTAGTTAAAGGGTCATCAGTAAAATTTTCAACAGATTGTTTGAATTCATTGATAAACTTATACTATTTACTAGGTGAGCCATCAAATATTTGGAGTTCTACCTTTGGCAATTGTAACAATTTTATTAATTCTGTTAAATTACTTTATCACCCAATAACACATTTGACAGTAGATATCGCTTGTATGATAAATTACATAAGCTACTGCGATATCTCCTTAGGAGATATCGCTTTACATGAATTTGATTGGCTAATCAAAAAGGAACTACTTTCTTTTATTTTAAAGAAACCACTTATTTTAAATAAAAAGTGACTTTTTTTTTTGTTAAAAAGAAACTGTTTTAATTCAATTGACCTTGAAGGAAATACTGGGTCAAAATATAGGACTTTGCAATAGCTAAACTGCTGTCAAAAAACTGATGTATCACTACGCTGTAGATTCAGTAAAAGTGAAATCTATACCAAAGAATTATATTTATGTATTTGTGCATGTAAGAAAGGATTGGGTGATAAATAAAATCTCCAACTCGTGTTTTTTGATATCAAAAAATATCAATACTCGTTGATAAAGTAAAAAAAACTCGGCAGAGCCTCGTTTTTTTCACTTTATCAACTTGTGTTGATATTTTTTGATATAAAAAAACACTCGTAGGAGATTCTCTATATCTAAACTAGCGGATTTATTAACAGACTGACTTATAACATGTGTGCTATCACTAGCTGACTGTTCAGCAATCATAGCCTTCGGCTTCGTAGACTCATCATGCTTAATTGAACGCGGTTCTGACTCTTTTAAGTAACGAAAATGATTCTAAAAATGTATTTGCCTGATCTATAACAGAACAATACTTATTATGGATTTCTGATATATACTATTCAAAAAAAGTAGGGGATATTTGATTTTTAAGTGTTATTAAAGTCACCTAATGAAACTGACGAAGAAACAAATGACAAAACGAAATGAAGTTCACATTCATCGATTTATTCCAAATGATCGTTAGACTAAGTAAGGCACAGGCTGACCATTATAAGGGTAAAATGATACCCGGGGTCAAACAGCAAAGTTACCACAGCATCACAACAAAGTCAGTAACGGGTAAATCCTCCTCTGTTTGCCAAACAAGCATTGATCCGACATGGCATACTCCTAATGAGACGTCTAAGGTCATTTTGATCCAGATTGACCCATTCCTGTTGCAACGCAGCAGCAAGTTCTTAGGCATTGGCAGGACGTTGTTGACGTTGACGTAACCTCTGTCCAAGCATGTTCCAGACATGCTCGATGGGAGAGAGGTCGGGACTCAGTGCTGGCCAAGGTAATGTGGTGATGTTCTGTTGTTGGAGGTAACCTGTAACGATCCTGGCCCTGTGACATCTTGCGTTGTCATCCTGGAAGATGAAACGGCGGCCATGACGTCGTGCGAACGGCGCATTATGGACTGCCAAGATGTTGTCCCGGTAGTACTGGCCTGTAACACGTCCTGCAACAACATGTAAAGCCGTTCTTCCAGCAACAGCGATGCCTCCCCACACCATAACAGAACCACCCCTAAATCGATCATGTCTGATGACGTTAACGTCTTGGAAGCGCTCGTTTCGACGACGCCACACCATCCTACGTCTGTCCAAAAAATCAACAGTGAACCTTAACTCATCTGAAAACATCACATTGATCCAGCGTCGATTATCCCAGTGTTGACGATCCCTACACCAACGACGTCTTACCTGAATGTGGTGATCTCTCAAACAAGGGATCACGCGAGGACGTCGGGCGCGAAGGTGACCCCTATGCAGTCGATTCCGAATCGTCTGGCCACTCACTCTCACACCAGTGTCTGTTTGAAGACGAGCGCTGATCTGATTTGCTGTGATGACACGATTTCCCAAGGCCAAGGTACGGATAAATCGATCCTGGGCTTGAGTTGTCGCCTTTGGTCGACCTGAGCGTGGTCTGTCCTGTACACATTGTGTATCACGGTATCTGAACCATAGCCTGCTTATGACAGACTGAGAAACATTCATCGTCCGCGCCACAACCGCCTGTGTTGTGCCGATCTGTAACATGCCAAGGGCACGTAACCTTTCATTTTGGGTAAGCCGACGCATATCAAAATTTGTTTTCTGGTCACTAAAACAATTAAACTGATGTTTCCACCCTGGAATTCAATGCCACAATGACTGTAACATTCAAAGTCAGAGTCGTGCAAATCTTGGGTTGGACCCCCATGATGATCCCAAGCATCACCTGCATTCCATGCGGTAGCTATTGGTGCGTTTGGGCGTCACATGTAACTGGAAATGTTTCTTCTGTTAGGTTCTATAGTGACTTTTTTCGTAGTCATTTGCATATTTTAGTATTATGCCCCCAAAATCAAATATCTCCTACTTTTTTTGAATATATATGTATCAGATTCACTACACAATTCATTAAATTTATCAGGGTCGTCGATATCTAGTAGGGAATCTTCATAATGTTCACAAGCTATCATTAGCTCTCGCGTGTTAATTCGCGTGTAAATGGTATCTTCTTATAAGTTCGCGATCGTCTTGATTCTTCCATGTTGTGTCTTCTAAAGATGGTTCTGTAGATGAATGACTATGAAACAGGAGCAGGCTTGGTCATTAAGGGTTGAACTGACAGGAACGTGGTAAACAGCATATTATGACAGACCTCAGTAGTGGTTACAGCTTTGGACTGTCTTTCCGGGGAGGGGGTTGAAAATAAAAATGATGGTGTTTAGCTTGATACAGTTTATTTACAAATTCTTTCTCTCTCTCTCGTTCACTGAAACATGAACAAAGATGGTTAAAGGGCCAATCCCGATAACTTTTTGGGGAATAAAACTGCTTAATTTTGTGTTTAAATCCTTTAAAATCCATAACCTAAGGCCCACCTACTAACCCGATATTTGTGATACGTTTGTAAATAACTTAAACCTGACAATCTTCATCTGGAAATGGAGACCATTGTATTATACAGTATCTGGATAAAACCAGACTTTTTTCTATAAAAATAATATGTAGGTGAAATTTACCTTTTGTTATCAAGTACAGTGCATGGGTCATTCACTGTATAGACCTCTCAAGAAACGTTAATCGATTATCAGGTCACCCAATGAAAAAATTGACTCGAAATCTTAAAAGGGTTACGTGTCCGGATAAGCAGTGTTGACGTACACTTCCAAACGACTCAATATTTTGAGCTGAAATTTTAAGACAAGGTAAATACACCATGCCACTATATTTTGGTCCATAAATTTCATAAATACTCGGACTTTAATTTTTGAGACTCTGTTCTTATCGGGATTGTCCCTTTAAGATATTTATAATAATAGCAATTTTTATGGTACCGGTATATTATATTATAGCACATAATCTATATATATATATAGATATATAGATTGTTGTTACATTCGTTTAGACTAATTAATATGAAAAATATAATTCAAATAGATTGACTACTTACAAGCTTTGGCACCATTAAAAATGAGACTCCCAGGAAAGTTAGAAACAGAGTGGTAACTAAGATATCGATCGTTAAAAAACCGCCAAGTTAGAAACTTGACTATAATAAAGTGTGAACAGTCTCCAAGTTAAAAACTTGGCCCCGATCGCTTCAGTGTTAACGCTCATGTGTGTGAAAAACACTCACGTTTCAGTGGTAACGCCTCTCACGTGATATACACATTAGTTGTTATGTAGACTTTATCAAACAGACACTTTAATGTAAAAAAGACATAAAAGACGAATAAATCTATAAACATAATAATAAATATATGCTAAAGACTGAGTATTAACATAAACCAATATATCTAACGAATGGGAAAAACACTCGTCATGTGTGAAATTTTTTTTTTTGAGGATCAGACCCCTATAACCCCCCTGTACATACCCCCAAAATAGCTGTTTTGGCGTAATACTCCACAGAAATATGTCAAAGGTAGTTTGTATGTTGTATTTTTTATGAGTTTTTAATGATGCAGAGTCTGATTATTGACTTAATTATTTTCGACATTCCAAAATGGCGGAAATTCAAAATGCTGGCCAAAATTGCCTCCATTTTTGCACGAGCCCTTTGCTTATTTCATATATATGGCTTGTAATATTTCTTTTTATAGGTTTTCGTTGCTGCAAAGTCTGAATCGGACATGAAAAATAGTTTCGGCAATCCAATATGGCGGAAATTCAAAATGGTGGATAAAAACATGACCGCCATTTTGTACAATCTTATACATAATCTGGTGAAAAAAAACCCAACTCATTTTCTATTTTAGCTCTCATTTGACTCAAAGGACTACATATCATGATGTCGTCTTTCCTAAACGGTTTTTGCTGATTGCGCTGATCTTGTAGAATTCCCATTCGTTTTGATCACCTTGACACCATACACTACTTCTAAACACTTTTTAACATATTCATCCTCACAAAATAATTCAAATAGACGTGTAAAATTTCTGATAGAATAGATTCAGCAGAGTCCTCACTTCGCTGATCTTGTTTAGCTCAAGTCGGTCTAAGTAGGTGCATCATATTCTCGATGACCATCAATTTGGTTGGCAATATTCCACTTAAAAGGCCTGCAGTTTCCATATACTGTACTTTCTGTCTGCAGGCCTTTTCTTATTGAAGATCAAGTTGGCGATTTTGATAAGCTGTACATGTTTGAGGGCACACATAAGACGACACCACTAGTACACTAGAACAGCAACATCTGAAAGTACACAAATGTTACGCCAATGTGCGAATCGTGCATGGGATGAGACAACTGCAGTGCATACGTGTACATCTCGTTAATCTAGTTACATGATAGACACAGTTAGAGACACAAACATACAGACATTACCATTACATTACATGGAGATCATATTCGCATTTTAAGCACTAAATTTGAGCTTTTTTATGTCTGAGGTTGTTCAAAATGGCGGCCATGGTTGTATCCACCATCTTGAATATCCGCCATATTGGATGGCCCAAACTATTTTTCAAGATCGATTCAGACTTTGCAGCAAAGGAAACCTGCAAAAGGACACATTACAAGCCATACATTAGAAATAAACAAAGATCTCCAACAAAATGCGAGTCATTTTCGTCGCCATTTTGAATTTCCGCCATTTTGAAATATCAAAAATAATTATAAAGTCAATAATACACTCAGCACCATTAAAAGATTATAAAAAGACAACATACAAACCACCTTTGACATATTTATGTGCCAAAAACCGCTATTTTGGGGTGGAAATTGGGGTTGGAACCTTCGGGGGGGGGGGGGGGGGTAGAGGTGTCCGATTCCAATTTTTTTTTTTTGAATAATCAGTATAGTAGTAGGCCTCATGTTTCTAAGGGGTCCTCGGTCGAAAGTAAAATTATCACCCCACCCCCACCCCCACCACTTTAAATGCATCTGTACTTGACCTGGACATCAATATAATTAACGATAAATTTAATGCCGGTATATTCGATAACACAGACAAATTTGATTTTGAAGTAGTAATATACCCGTCAACTTACAGTAACATACCAGATACTACACTATATAATGTTTTCTATTCACAGGCTTTACGATTTTTTAAAATATGCAACAATAAAGAACTATTTCTTTCCCGAATAATTTTAAGTGCACCGCCAAAGGCGGTACACAATTACGCATTTTTAACGAAATTTCAAAATTTCCATTTCTTCAACATACTAAGTTTGACATTTCTTATAAATATATTACTGACTACGTATTGGATAATGATTCAATGTAATATTTATTTAAATTTCTTCTATAGTTGTCTTTATCCTGTCTGGATTATCGCCCTTATTTATTAAGCCTTTATAAATACACTAATAGCCTACGATTTGTACAGCATTTCTAGTTTGCATTTCTAGCATGTGGTATTATATAATAACTATACTATGGTTTGTACAATTACTTAACTTAATAATTCCGGTCGGTCGCAAAAACTAACAGTTTTTAACATTATTTTATCTGGATTATCGTCCTTTTTTATAGGGAGACTTTGCATCTTCTAAGCTATGACGCCATTACCGCTGTAACGGCAAAATTACGTCACGCCATTCAGTCAGCAGACAGCTGTCTTCCGAGACGGTCTACAATTCCTTTGCTTCCTTGTATTCAGTTCAGTTTGTTTCTGTGGCGGTTGGAATGTGTGCCCTAAATGCATTCAATATATTTAGATCTAGTTAAATTACATATGAAAGCTTAAGATTATTATTATTATTATTAAGCTATATTATGTATTACATATGAAAGATTATTGTTTCTATTAAGACTATTAATCTTTCGTATGTATTACATATGAAAGCTTATTGTTTCTGTTAAGATTATTATTAATTAAGCTTTCATTTTTATTACATATCACTAGAAATTAATTTTCTAAATTATCGCCCCTTGGTGAAATTAAGGATCAAATTTTTCAACCAAAAAAATCTTCGAAATATAGGTCAAATCACCTTGATTTTTTGTCTCTGTACTAGCTACGAGACTACTGGTTCGTACACAAAAATTGGAGTTTGTAATTCAATCCGGAAGTGCCACCATCTTGAAATGTGAAATATCCATAGGGCTGTTTTTAGATATTTTACTTACAGACACGGGAGTTGTATTTTCTGAATCCTTGAAGGAATCCGAAAAAAAACTTCCAGAGTAGAATTTTGATTTAGGTCAACTGATAGTCACCATTTTGTATTGAATATGAGAAATCAAATAGTGAAAAATCGACATTAACGGGCATGTAAATAAATAGAGTAGATCGTAGTTTGTTGAATTCGTCTCCCATTTCTGAAATTAATACATTTGGGGACAGTCTGGCTCATGGTCGATTTTTGATATTTGTTTCTTAATTTTATTAAGACATTTTGGTTAATCTCTGAATGTAATATTTATACATATTTTGAGTACAGGTTGTTAATTGAATTATGATTCTTTAGTTAGAAATGTTTTTTTGATTTATGTAATTGACCTTACGTCAATCAGGGGAGTGTGTTGAAGAGTGAAAGATACGAGTGACTGGACGTTCGAATGTGTTGTTTTGGTAAACTGCACGTGGAATAGTGTACTCGTGTGGTAGATATGTACAGACTGACAAAAGCAAAAGGCCCCCTTGTTGAAATGTGAAATTTTGACTGTATTATCGAGATAGCTGATGTAATAAAGATCGATCATGATTATCTTGTGTATTTCTTACGAAATTAGAGTCCATTTTCACAGCGAGTAGTATGTTCAATGAGTCTCCTATTTCTGAAATCAATACATGGTCGAATGTTTGGTATTTGAATATTTCAAAAATTCGAATATCGCCCTTCATGTTTTTCTTGCCGACAAAGTTGTTTAGGAATGAAAAATTTCCATTAATGGCTTGAAAATAATCGAAATCGGCCGGCGTGTCGTGAATTCGTCTCCTAATTCGTCTCCTATATCTGGTTAGCCTCTTTCCAAGAATGAATGGTGCCCTTGGAATCAATTGATTTTCAAAACGTTTTACGAATCCGAAATCACCGAAATTTACTGATGAAAAAAATTGATTTACCCATCTGTAACTTTGTGATTTTGTGATCTATTTTACTAATTCTTTTTTCTTTGAGTACCCTAAAACATTTACTTTAAATCTGCTATTTCCAGTTTTCAAAATTCGAATATTACATCATTGTGAGCTCATCCCCGAATTAAAACCAACATGATATCTTCTTGAATATTAGTACGATTTTTCATAAAATTAAGAATGTATTTAGACCTGGTTGATCCAACTTCAACGAAGTCATTAGAAATTATCACCCCCTTTGAGAAAATAAGGGTCAAATTATTCAAAAAAGAAATCGACAAAATATAGGTCCGATTGCCCTGGAATTTTGTTTTCTAAATTAAATAAGAAATTACTGATGTGTACATAAAATAAGAAGTCTATCGGGAGTGCCACCATCTTGAAACGTGAAAAATCTGGAATTTCGCCTTTTAATAAACCTCTTACGTGCCGATAAAATTGTTTACAGGACAATTTATGTCTTCAATTTTCAAATTTAACCTAAATGTCTGAGATAATCGGATTAAAAAAAAAATATTAGTTCCGTTTAAAGTTATCCCATTTATTTTTTTTATTCTTTCCCGTAATTTTCATTTCATTTTCTCACCTGTCCCGTTTTTAAACGGCTTGATTCATTTTTCTGAAATTCCTCAGTATGTTTGTAGTGCGGTCCTCCTGCACTTACTATTAGACTTGTAACTTTGCAAGTTTTTCACCGATTTTGGTTTTTTCTTGTTCTTTTTTCTTTCTAGACACTTGATATAATACATGTCACTTGACGATGAATATGAAAGCTTTTATATCTGCATGGTACAGTTGCAGATCTAGTTATTATTATTTTCTTTTTTAACCCTTTGAACCCGTAGTCCCGATCTATCGGGAATTTTAGTAAGTGCTCATACACCGTAATCCCGATACACCGGGATTCAAGGTATGCTGTCATACCTATTTAAAGAACGCTAAATATAACGACCAATCAGGGGTAAGAATTGTGTGGTAATTCTGGGATAGCGTCACAAAGATGTCAGCCTCCATGCTTTTATCTTTGATTTGATTTTGAGGTTGATTTTTTGATAATATCGAAGCTAATTTCTACCTGTCAAAATGGAACCCAGTGGCAGCGGAACTAACAGGAAGCGTCAGTTCTATTCAGTCAAAGAAGTCGCTAATTTATTAGAGCTCAGACGAACAAAACTTAGACGAAGATTATCCTGCCGATGATATTTTATCGAAGAATTTGACAATGTGGTTTTAGACAATAATTCGAATAATTCGGAAGATATTGACCCAGGTATTCCTGACACGGCCGAGGCACAAGTCACGCCCCCATATAGAAAACGTAAGGCTCAACATGCTGCATGGACTGGCACAATAAGATTAAATATTATGATAATTTTAGCTAGTACATGCTATAATTATCATTTGGCATGCTTTTGAGTTGATTATAGGTTATTAAAATGAATGTTTCAACTGTTTTTCATATATGCTTGTAAATAGCTGATTTTCCTCCAGGAGGCTAGGTACCAGTACTGTTAAGTGCCAGGAGGTCAGGGTTCTTTCTCAAAATAGGATTTCTCAGAATCTAACCATTGTATCTTTCTGAAACTTTGACGGTAGTTTTTGATTAAATATATTTTCAAAACGTTTTCGAATCCGAAATCACCGAATTTTACCTACAATTCTGTAACTTTGTGACTATTTGACCTATTTTACTAATTCTTTTTTCTTTGATACCTTAAAACATTTACTTTATGTCAGCCATTTCTGATTTTCGAATTTCACAAATTCGTCGCTGTGATTTCGAACCGTAAGTTGGGACCAACTTGACCACTTCTTTAATAGTTTTATGATTTTCATTAAATTTAGTATGAAAATAGATCTTACCGATGTGACTTGAAAAATATCATTAGAAATTTTCTAAATAATCTCCCCTTGATGAAATCAAGAATCAAATTTTTCAAAAAAATCGACGAAACATTGGTCAGAATGACCTGAAATTTGTTTTGATATTAGATAAGAAATTATTGGAGTTTGTCAATCAAACCGCAAGTGACGCCATCTTGAAATATGAAAAATCCATAAGGCTTTTTCATTATTTTACTTACAGACATGGAAGTTACAGTTTCTGAATCCTCGAAGGAATGTCTAAAAATCTATCGGATCATAATTTAGAGTTCGGTCAACAAATGGTCACCATTTTGAACTGAATATGAGAAAAGGTGAAAAATCCACGATAGCAGACATGAAAATGAAAACAGTAGGCCGTAGTTTGGAGAATACGTCTCCTATTTCCAAAATAAATATATTTCTAGATAAAAGGAGTCAATGTCGAATTTTTGGTATTTGAAAATGTCACCGTTTCGTATTTTGTCTTCGACGTTTTTAGTGCCAACACCGATGTTCAAGAGCGAAAAATCGCATTAACTTCGCTAGATTTTGACCGATTTGTAATGATTTCCTTTTTCTTGCTGAGATTCTGCATATGACGTGACAAGAAGTGACTGTGAATATTTTTTTGTGTAGTTTCTGAAAATCTGATTTTCCCAGAAATTCCACCCCCACCCCCAAAAAAGAAAAATAGGTGGCAACTTTTGATTAAATATATTTTCAAGAAATTTTACGATTCCGAAATCACCGAATTTTACGAACGACAAAACTGACAATGCATAGTCGTAACTTTGTGTTGTTTTGGCCGATTTTACTAATCCTTTTTTCTTTGAGCCCCCTCCCCCCCCCCCCCCAAAAAATATATTTTCATCTGCAGTTTAATCAGATATTTAAATTTCGAAAATTCTTCGCTGTAATTTCCAACCGGAAGTTGAAACCAACTTGACAATTTCTTTAATAGTTGTACGATTTCATGAAATTTAGTATGTAAGTGGATTTTACGGATGCAATTTGGGGGATATCACTAGAAATGTTCTAAATTATCTCCTGTTGGTGAATTTAAGGATAATATTTTTAATAAAAAAATCGAAGACCTGAAATTTGTTTTCTATACTAGCTAAGAAATTACTGATTCTTATACAAAATATGGAGTTATTCAAACGAAACGGAAGTGCTACCTTATTGAAACCTGACAAATCGATAAAGCTTTTGTGATATTTTACTTACAGACGGAGTTACATTTTCTGAATCCTTGAAGGGATTCCGAAAAATATATCGGATCAACATTTTGAACTAAATATGTAAACTTCAAATCATACTAAACTCACCAGACTAAACCAACTGAAAGCTTATCTACTTTGATAGAATTATCCAATTAGTCAATGAATTGTGTTTATAGGGAAATACATTCCCGAACTTAATGTTAAAGCTTAACTGATGTAGTTTATAAATATATTTTACTGCATGTGTATGTTTCATTATATATTTAACTAAATTTAAACTTAAATTGTTATCAATAACAGTAGTATACTCAACGTATTGTAAACGTTGGATGTGACGTTACGTCTTTCTTTTGTTATTATTTTTGTTTATAATAGTTACGCTATCATATTAAAGCCTGGGGTGGTTCCGATGGAACTAAAAGCGCTAGCTTGAAATATGTAGTTGGTTTTCTTTTCAAACATCTTATTATATATACAGACTGAAACAGTGAGCGTTTATTTTGATTCCCTCTATACTTTTGTCCTGACTTGCCCAATAAATCTAAATAATTATTTTTATAAGTTTCCAGTATTAAAGATTTTAAGAATTATTTCAAATATGTAATGACTGAAGGATACCCTCGGACATCTTTTTGTTGTTTTTTGGGTTGTTTTTTTGAAAATCTTAATGAAAAGAGGGGGAAAAAAAAAAAACTACGACTTTTTTATTTTCAGTTTCTTTTTTATCCTACGATACTCGTGATTTACTAAGAATGGTTTTACAGTCCTATAGCCTGACACTTTTGTTTCATGTCATCTGTGAGACCGTTAATTCAGGTGAAATATTATGCTGCTGTTAGACCCTGAGACAAGCTGTCTTAAATTAGCTGTTTTCGTAATAGGGCAAGAAATTTAAAACTCCATAGCTTCCGCGTTGTACATAAATTAAGTCAATTCTGAGCAGGCCCGTAGCCAGTTTCTAGCTGCCGAGGGGCAGTGAACAACTTGTGTGTGTGTGGGGGGGGGGGTGTCGGCGGGTTCCTGTCCCGGAAATTTTTAAAATTGGACGTCCCAGAAAATCGGTCTCTAGCCAACTCTAAGCAATGAACATAGTGACAAGACAAGGGCCCACAACAGTGGACCATTGGGGAAGTCTGTACAAAAATATAGAGTAGATACCCGTGGTAATGTTTCAGTTCGTCTGTCGGTTGATGTCGGGAATTAAAATAAACCCTTTCTGTTTGGGTCTCGGCTAGGTCCCTGACAGCTCGAAAATCCTGGTACTGGCTCATACATGGGCAACGATGGACTGTGTGGTGTGGTCGAGGGTTTACCTACCAGGGAGGTCTAAGAGGGCATTTTCCCTGTAGTAGTATTGTTACATCACGTCCCCAAATCAATACTCCACATGATGATCCCTGACTGCTCTCTATTACTAACAGTAAGTAGTTTTGAACTATGGCTGGCAACTTATTTGTATGTCGAAATATTGTAAAACCATTAAACTAACAAACTAAGAAAGAAAATAACACCCTGTCAGGCTTTTCCTAAAATTGTGTTTTTGTTTGTTGTTTGTATTCTTTCGTATATTGTCGTCGCCCTGTCCACATGGACGTCCGCCCATCCAAAATTTGTTTGTGGACACTCTTCAGATCTCACTTTAATTCCAATTTTGACGAAATTTGAAATATAAGTCTATCTCCTAAGATCCCGTTTCCTTTCGAAATTGGCATATACAGGGCTATAACTTCATGGATTATAGTCCTTGATTGTACGAAAAAATCACCTTCTTAGCTTGTGGAATCTCTAGAGTTCACAATGTTTATCCGATTTTAAAGGCAATTAAATATATAACCGTTCCACCATAATGCAAACAAAAACCTGCAGCAGACAAAGTTAGCTTTACAAATTCAAGAAAGCAATTAAAGGTGACCATTTACCGTGCCACAGTAACAGGCACTAATCACTAATATTTAAATAGCCCAAAGTTTGTAATCTGTGTCTCCAATTTTAATTCGCCTTTATTGCAGTTTGTAGCAATGGTTTGAAGCATCGGGTCATGGGATGACGAACGCTATCTATTTTAAGAGTTCCGCGACTTTCCGCATACCTACTGACTTTCAAATTTAGTATGACGCATTGGATCGAGGAGGGAGAACCCGATAGAGACTCAATATTCTTGAAGGCATACGACTGCTGTCTAATAACGCGGGTGCCTTACGAACGCTTTAAGGAACATATTTCTATCCACAAGTTTTTCATTACATTAGTAGGCCAAAATCTTGGTACATCTGTTTCAATTTAAATCATCCAAGGTCTTCGACATTCAAAAAACGAATTATTTGTCAGTTTAATTCAACATTGATGTTGTGATCTTGTCTGGAAAAGATTGTCCTCTGATATTCAATATTCAAGACGAAATAAACATATCACCATTAGTACACAAATCGTGTACCATAATGCGTTTCAGTGCCATTTGTAACAAAGGACTTGAAAAACGAGGCTAGACATATTCCACAAGTCATGTCAAACGGTGACGCTATATCCCTAACTGGAGAGCAGGCGCAATAAATACTATCGGTCAAAAGTGAAATAACCAGACGCTAAATATTGTCATTCGATTTAGACTTCTGACATATTTCGCAAAACATAACTGATTTGAAATTAGAGTAAAACCAGAAACGATTGAATGTAAATCCGTTCATACACATTCATATTACATTAATATATGCGTTGCGACCCATTTGTGTCAATGTCTAGGTCACACATATTAGCGATGTAGCTCATTTAACGCTATATTGAAACACTTCATTTTCAGAGAAACCAACCTTACGGGATATAGGTACTTTTTAGAGGCACCGATATCAACTACACAGAAGATAGACGATGATAGAATCACATATCTAAATAAAAGTCAGTACTACGGTTTAACTTTAGAAAATATAAATCTGGACCGACTACCTAAATGTGGAATAGTAAAGGTTAGTAAACAAGTCGTTCCAGGTCGTGATAACGCGTCGTATGGAGTTATTATTTTTTTTAAATAAATAGTCATAATTAATTTATAATATTGATATTTATATTGTGCACATAAGACCAAACTTAATAATCAAGGGCTTTGTTCCATCTTGGTAATTATTCATCATGTGTTTACACTTATTAGATACAATACATTTAGTTAGTAGAATCAATACAATTTCGTGTATCCTATTACATCTATCCACACAGGCGCCTGTATGAATTGCAATTCATTTACGCCCGTTTCATGTATGGGTTCATCGGAAAGGTCACATTGGCCACAATTTCAGATGGTCGTGCAATAATGATTACTATTTTTGTATATAGAACTGCCGGTAGTTTTTTCTTTGATGTGCATAGCAGTTATATCTCATAACTACCTGTCATAACGTCATCATAGGTTGATATACTGAGCGCCATACAAAACGCATCACTTAGTTTTTCGTATAAAAAAATGATCCCGTAAACATATCTTATTTATTTTGTTTCTTATTGTGACCAATATTCAAATGGAAACACATCAATAACACATTTGTACACTTATGGATGTTTAATCTGTAATCAACGGTACAAAGTCAGAGGGGTCAAAACCAAAAGTACGACACAGATGGTTAATTCCATGAGACGTCGCTGCACGTCGTAAGCTCTCGTAAAAGAATAATCTTCAATCTGGAGGACACACGCGCTACTGACATCTATGTCGTACTTTTGGTTTTGACCCCTCTGACTTTGTACCGTTGATTACAGATTAAACATCCATAAATGTACAAATTTGTTGTTATTGTTGTGTTCCCAATTAAATATTGTTCACAATAAGAGGCCAAATAGATAAGATATGTTTACATGATCATTTTGTTATTCGAACAACTAAGTGATGCGTTTTCTATGGCGCTCAGTATGTAAAATCTCTTGTTACGGCCATGGTAACATCACAACTTGACTATTATAACAGCCTATTATATGGAATCAATCAAACTTTACTTAACAAACCCCAAAGGTTTCAAAATACCACTGCAAGATTACTTACCCGAACTCCAATCAGATCATACATTACACCAGCTCTAAAAGAATTACATTGGCTCCCTATTCAATCTGATTAAAATACAGATCATATTTCGTTTCGTTTTACTATAGTTCAAAATTTCGTTTTACTTGTCTTTACTACATTAGGATCTGAAAGCCTTGTTATTTAACTCGTGTTCTGCTTGAAATGAGGGGTCAGTCGAATCGAATCGAAGGTTTGACCTTTTTTGCGCGGAGTTGTGGGTAGGCATTATCAGCGATAGTAATCAAAACAAAGCAACAACGATTCTGACTGGTTAATGTCGCGTGCTTGATATCTGAACTGGCTGAACGTGACCTCCCCTTATAACTTGTTGGATCTACATGTAGGGTAGTCCATCGAAATTATAAAAACCGAAACGAAATATAGATCTGAATTTCAATTTGATTGGCTCCCTATTAGATACAGAATCCAATATAAAATTCTAGTTAGTGCTCACAACTCCATTAATGGAAGAGCACCTTAATATCTGCAAGAATTGCTACAAGAGCACAAACCCACGCGGACGCTAAGATCAGGCAGTGGACTCCAACTTTCTGTCCCTTCATCCAGAACCAACTTCGGTGATAGGATGTTCATGAAGTCTGCGGCTATATTATGGAACGATCTACCCCTAACGATAAAACAAATAGAAGATACGAACACCTTTAAATCCAGATTGAAGACTATTCTTTTACGAGAGCTTACGACTAAGCGCATTTGAGCTGGCATTCTGGATAAATCGCGCTATATAAATGACTAATTTATTTATTTTTATATTCTGTTAATATCAACCGAGGATGACGTCATGACAGGTAAAGATTTCATATCAACCGCTAATAACGCCATCTCAGGTCGACATATTCGGCTCATATCAACCGCTGATGACGTTAACAATCGAAATAATACAAAGAACACAGAAATACATTTTTATTCTTTTGACAATTAAAAATTCTTATGATACAGTTTGTAGCATTCAGACAGACAGCATATAGATCTGTTATCCATGTCTAAGATATATTTCAAAATTTTCTGTTTCGTCCAAATTTCGATTATTTCTGCACACACTACAAGACTTGAAAGTATTTACAGAACAAAAGTTCCTTTGTAAAGTATTTTGGGTAACATAACATAACATAACACATTACATTTGATATAGCGCACATAACTGCCATGCATTCTATGGCGCTTTACAATATCTGTCACAAAAATGTCAAATAAATGTTTTTCGAAAAAAGTATGTTTTGAGTTTCTTTTTGAAATCAGTGACAGTTTTGCATTGTTTTACACTTTCTGGAAGAGTATTCCATAGTCGCGGTCCCATCACACTAAATGATCTGTCTGCAAATGTTTTATATTTAGTCTTGGGTATTAATAACATGTTTTGTGATGAAGATCTTGTATTGTAAGATGAAGTTTGGAACTGTAATAATTCAGTTAGGTAGGAGGGGGCAATATTGTTGATACATTTATAAACAAGTACCAGAAGCTTAAATTGACATCGGGCTTCAATAGGTAATATATGAAGCTCTTTTAGAGCAGCAGTGGAGCTATGGTCGTAACTAACTCCAAGAATAAGTACAATCTACTTAACATAGTTGGTCATATCCTCCTCTGAACTTTCATGGTCCAAAATGGCGAAAGCATAAACAATGCATTCATGTGATCAATTCTGCAATTTTCGTTATTTGGCGGAAATTATCGATCAATTATCCAAGCATTGTTGACATTTAATGGAAGAACCCATTCAAATTAAGGGTAAAATGGCGTTGTATATATCTGACATAAACCTACTCTCCCGTGTTTACTCTATCATATCAGCCTCGGGTAGGTTAATAATATCCTATACACAAGGAGGCGATATGCACGATAACTACAGGATAACATTAGTTTATTGAATTAGTTATTTTTGTAAAAGTAATAGCCAAGCTATGGAATTGACACAATAGCCTATGTAAACAGCTCCCCTTTTTTTGCAGTCTATTGTCATGCTGGTTTTTCGAGAACATAAGTCTCCAGATGATGAACGGAAAGCTTTCGATTTTTGGCATAGCAGACAACATAGCTATAAACAGCGGCTTTTGGATATAGGTAAAAAATACATCTATTTATGATTTTCGAGAGGAAAACGTCGGTAATTCTTGTGGTTCACACTCCTGATCGTGTCAATACATAGATAAATACATGTAACCATATTTGTTCCATAAATTTTCGGAGCACTTGGTGTCTTTTGTTATTGTTGAGCTTACGCATTGCACGGAGAGCAGGCCCGGATCCAGGATATTGTCGAGGGGGGGGGCATATATTGGAGCAAAGGGCAATGCGTTGTAACCTGGAGAGAAACAAGGCTACTTTATCGTACGTAAAGGGATCCAAATAGGAAATCTTGCTTAGTTCACACAATTTACAATCTACGCATAAGACCACTCAGCCATCCAATACCTTTGACACTTGAAACTGTAATTGCGATACAATATTATATATTTACACAATCAAAAAACATGTTTACCAGGAGATTTGGACTATATTTCAACTATACTCTATTAATGTATGAATTAGAATTAAACTAAAATTGTTTATCTAGCAGAGATTCCTTATTCAATGATGGAAGAATTTTCTTATAAGTGGATCCAATAATGGTGATAACTATGAAATATACAAAGAAATGTGTAAATAACATATATTTTAAAATAGAGTGGGAATAACTTTAAATTAAAGAAAACGAATTTAGATTATAAGTAATTGAAAATGACATATGCCTACAATAAGCTATTATATTAATATAAAACATTCAAATACATGCCCTGTAAAATAGGAGTTTATAAAAATATTACTGTCTGTTCCAGCTGACACTACGGTACAAAATGGCTTTCTATTTCTTTTATTTTGAATTAAAACTTAGTGACATACCTGGAATGGCCATGTCGTTGTTTCCTAATACGAGGGAACAAATTTCAGATCTAATTTTATAACCTCTATCTCTTGAAAAGTTGTGGTTTGTTTTCATCCTGCTACTAAACATCAGCATGTTTGACCTAGCTATCTGGAATCGTCCGAAATGAACCGGGGTTCCGGGCTACTTAAATATTAACATAGTTGTTTCGGCACAATAGAATACAGACTGGTAGCTTTATATGCGTGTGAGAAGATTTAGTAGCCAACTGTATGTCCCTTGAGAAAAAAATAAACCATGAGTACAGGAGCTACATCGCTAATATTTGGAATCTAGAAATTGCCTCAAATTGGTCACAACGCAAATATAAACTAACTTAGATTTACTGGTTTCTTTTTGTTTTACTGTAATTTCTAATCATTTATGTTCGGCGAAATACACCAGAAGTCTTAATCCAATGGCAATCTTCGGCGTCTGGTTATTCTAGTCCACACCGATGGTACTTATTGCACCATGGTCTACAGATTAGAAACTTTTGAAATATGTCTAGTCCCGTTCTTCGAGTTCTTTGATACAAATGGCACTGAAACGCATTATAGTCGTATTCCTTCATTCAAGTTTTATAATATTCATACGCTAATATCACAAATTCAGCCTCGCAATCGAAATTTTCCGTCATTTTAAAACTTTAAAAATGTTGCGTTGCCTTGTTTTGAAATTGATCCACATAGACTCTTGCAAGGCATTTTGAAAATACCAGTGCCACTCTCCAGTTTGGATAAGGCCTTTCTTACTGAAAGGACAATATTGGTGTTAGTCATTATTGCATATGTGATAGAACTGGTAAAATACATTCCAAATATAATTTTAACACAGAGATCCTTGCTACGGGAGACGTGAAACAAACTCTTAAATATACGGGAAGTGACATCAAACATGACAAACACGAGTTGTCCTTCTATATAACTGACTGAACTAACGAGTGATGACAGACACGTAGGCGAATTTCATTTCACTGACAATGCCGTTGAAGATGAAAAGTTATTATATGAGAAGGTTGGGGGAAATCTGGTAGGAAGCGTGCTAGCATGCTAGAAGTAATACGAAATGATCTATATATTGTGATACGTTGAAATATTCACTGCCTCTGTATGATAGTAATAAGTGAAAGTGGTGACACTCCGAGTATATATTCATTATATCGTTAACTTAACTAAGTTTGATAATGAGAATTTTCTGCTTAGGTTTAAGAGCGATTAGCAATTTGATTTGTCAAGACTTTGGAACACTGTGGTAGAATATTTAAACTTGATGCAGATGCTCATTAGGTGAATGTCTTGAATGAGTTCAATAATTAAATTTCGCGAAATTTCATTGACCGATGCTTTGATCCTATCTGGTAGAAAATAATGAAACTTAGTGTATAATTCATCATCAGTTGATTGCTTTATACTTGTGCTATTAATTAATATGTATCATCTATTTATTTTGGCAATTCAGCGGGAGACATCAACGTCACTGTTGGCCATGGCTTGTTGTAACTTGTTAAACGATTTTGTTTTTAAAGTACGCGGTATTCGCGAGTTGTTTTTAAATTTTGACGAATATCACAACTTCACACGATCACGTCGGTCATGCATTTTGAGTCTTATTAAGGTAGAGTTGTACTTGTAGACTAAGCCGAGATAAGCAATTTGATTTAACGATATTGTGAGACGTAATAACTTTGTGTAGATGTTCATTAATAAACTCGAAATCCTGACTTCGTTCGACGATGAGCATTTTTGCCCAGTTTAAGCACAGCCAGAAGTAACTTTGAAATATGATAATTGTAGTTCTAACGGAGTGATAGTGGGGAAACTTCATGCATACTTACATTACACAAATACATTGAAGAAGTTCGATATGTCAAGTAATGTTAGGTAATTGGAATGCTCGGTGCTTTGTAAAAGGATAAATGAAAGTGTCATTTATTTTGGGATTGAGGCGATGGTCATTGATTTCATTGTTTACTTGTTTAATCTTTATTGCTGTGACCAATCAATATCAAGGGGTATAAGCATATCAACTCGATATGCTCGATAAGCTGGACGAATGTGTCTTAAAATATTGGTACGTATCTATCCATACACTTACCTATCAGGATAAAATAATTTATTGCAATATCCTTACACAGATACTAAAAACAGCCAGGGTGTTGGACCAGGGAGTATAGAAGAACGGGCGTTTAATGCCGTTGTTGTTAAGTGGGAACCAAGGAGTGGCCAAGTCAAGGTTAGTGCCGTTATATACAAAATACAAATCAAACCGTTCCACACTGACGATAGGAAAGAATATGTCTTTCAACAATGTGAACGACGACTGTTTGAACTTGAGGTGACATTCCACTCGTTTCATAAGACACATGTAATTTCTTTGAAAATACATTTTAATTATTTCCAAACTAAATTATTGCAATTCCCCCTTTAGATCAGTATCCCGGGGCATTTTGGTCAGTCAGAGGCACCAATATCCGAGTACTGGAAAATTAATGTGAATGCTAACATATTCAGATATAGATGTCTGGTGTGGACGTCCTGTTGTGTGTGGTTCCAGGGATTCTAAAATGGTTTGGATAAAATATTGTGGGTACCACATAAATCAATAAGAAAAAAACACATAATGCCATTAAACTCGGAAGGCTCATAAAACCAAGTAAAAATCAACAGTAACAGTCTAAGTATAAAATACCTCCTGAAACATAAATTGTCCGTCTCGAACCTATGGGTGTGATGGAAAATATGGATAAGGGCGTATTAAAAGTACCATAAATCCATATTTAACCAAAAAGTACAGAATAAACTAGATTAATTATCTGAGATACCATCACTCCGGACACTCACCCACTCCAAACTTTAGGACTGCGTGCATGTTGAAAGGATTGTACAAGAATATATATAGCAGTATTGATAGCATTATGTATACATTATAGAACAGAAATGAAGAGCAATTTATTTTATATTATAATTAACAGATTACCAATTGTGCAAAGTATAAAATACCCCCTGAAACATAAATTGTCCGTCTCGACCCTATGGGTGTGATGAAAAATATGGGTAAGGGCGTATTATAAGTACAATAAATCCACATTTAACCAAAAAGTAATTCCTGCCAGACAATCTGCATAAGCACCACCCCCCCAACACACACACGCCACACACCTAGGTCCCACCCAGACAGTGTGTTCCTACAATTGTTAACTAGATTAAATATTTCAGATACCATCACTCCGGACACCCACCCCCCTCCAAACTTTAGGACTGCGTGCATGTTGAAATAAATTGTACAGGAATATATATAGCAGTATAACAGAATTTATAACATTATGTATACATTATAGAACAGAAATGAAGAGCAATTTATTAGGGTTTCACACTGCGTAGCTTGTGTGAAACACTATTGTTTTTGTTAAAATTATTAGGCTTTCAGACTTTCGTCTGAAAGCCTATTGTGATTACTAAAATTATTATTTATTATTATTATTTTATTTTTCGGGGGAGCCTATTTCTCAGTGTCTGTAACAGATACAGATCTGGGACATAATTTTCTATTAGGAAACCATATGGTGGCTATCCCTTCCACTGTATTTGAAACTTCTGCGCAGACCGGAAGTGGCCGAATTTCGTGCAGTGCCAAATATTTAAAAAACGGCCGTAGATTCGTCAATTCTGTATCTATTTTCATACAAATTACATTTTTGGAAACCCTGAGTCTTTTCTCGGACGATAGCAGTTGAAAATTTTGCAATTTCGAAACTTCGCCGCTGACTTCTAGCGTTCGAAAAATGAAAATATGTTGTTTAAGACACATTTTTTGTTATTTTTCAAAATTTTAAAATTTGACCTACATTTTTGAATACCTGAAGGCAATCCGGTTCCAGTAATATAAGTTTCATTCAGAGTTATCGCCCTTTATTTTTCGATTTTTTTCGAATTTTCTTCACATTTTGTGAGCTTAAGTTTCGTTTTACGGCCAGATCGACGTTTCTGAAATTCCTGGAACATGAAGTAATATGGTCAAACCACCGTTTAAAGCAATTTCAACAACAATCCGTAAACCGGAAGTAGTCGAAATAATATGCGATATTTTGAAAAAAAAGTGAAAAATGGGTGTTTTGGGTAAAAACACGATTTCTCCGTCCGATATCAACGGATTAAACGAATTAAGGTATCATTTGGTCGGGCGCTGATTGGACCACTGAATGATACCCAATTCGTAAGGATGCGATTAGCAGGAAGCAAAATATGGCACACTGAAAATCAAGTATTTTCTGATTTTTAGCATTTTTGGACGCCTGTATCTCGAAAACTTAACCGCAACTTTTTTTTTAATTTTTTCTATCGAGAGTCCTTTCGGAGGTTTTTTGCATGAAGCCATCCAATAAGACTTTGAAATATCTGGAATAGGTGAAATAACGGACTGAAAATCGAAAAAAGTCGAAAAATCGTGAAATTTTGGAAAATGCTCTACTTTTTTTTTATTTTAAGAGATTTTCAAAAAAAGATTGTATATTCAGATAGCTGACCTAATTACGATTCTAACGATGTATAATATGTATGTAGTTTTTGAAATTTAATTTTCGATATTTTATTTTTTTTGCATTTTTGGCACTTTTGAACATAGGATTTCTCAGGGGCATTTTATCTGATCAGATAATGTAATATGTCATTACAGAGCCCTGTGGCTATTTTAGTGCCCAAACTGGCTATTAAAACTATTCCGACAATAATAGCCATACCGGAAGTATTCAAAAAATGAAAAAAAAATGTTAAAAACATTGTCGCACTTGCGAAAAACTTGATTTCTCCCTTAGGTAATAGGGGACCAAAAGAACTAAAGTGTCGCTGGATAGCCCTATTAATGGACCATCATATGGTGTCTAAATAATACGATTTCGATGATCAGGAAATAAATTATTGTATGCCAAAAATCTAGTATTTTCCGATTTTTTAACATTCTGAGACGCCCTTTTCTCGAAAATAACGCCGCAGATTTTTCTTAAACTTTTCTTACTCAAAGTCCTATCGGTTGTCTATATAGTGAATCCAAAATGAAAAGCATTGAAATAATATAAGAGGTCCAAAAATGGCCTCAAACTTTGAAAAAAATTGAAAAATCGTTAAATTTTTGGAAACGCTCTTTAGTTTATCTTTTTTTCCAAAACTACTCAATGGATGTTTCTGACACTTCTGGTACAGAAAGTTAAGTATCCAAAGAACTTCGTAAAGCTGTCACGACAATGATCGTAAAACCGGAAGTAGTCGAAAAAATGTCCGATATTTTGAAAATTGTTTTTTTTTTTTACGAAAACCTTTTTTATTTATGAATATTTTTTGATGGTATTTTACACAGGGTTAAAATATCATCCTACTTGAGCAGAAATGATGAAAAAAATGTCTCGGTAATTTGCGCTAGCCGCCATCGGCTCATTTAGTTTTTCGTAACCAGAAAAACTATTTATTGTTCGATTTGTATAAAACAAAGTTCATATGCTCCGTGGTCCCAATTGCAAATTTTTTTGTTACTGATATAACTAAAAGGATGCACCATGCAAAGGTGTATAAAATTTTTAGCTCAGATTTTTTAAATTTCAATGCTATTTTCGGGCAATTTCGAATAAAATGTAAAATAAAGTGTAAAATTCAATTATTTACAATTCATTCAGCGTCTTCATATTTTGAAATATTTATTTGTGATTTTCATAAACTCGTAGCAATAATCCAGACGAAGAGAATGTATGCGAAAATTAGTTTGAAATAAGAGCAGTTGCCGAGAAATATGCAATTTTGCATGCATCACTTTTCACGTTATTTTGCCTATAAAAGAGTGAATTATTATTCGATTTGCAATATTTTTTTCCATTTGATGCCTAATGTCAATGTGGACTAGTTCAAGCCAATTTTACATTTTCACTGTGACCGGAAATGACGTCATTTCTGCAAAAACTGTATTTTTAACCTAAAAAACAAATATTTTATTCAAATGAGTCTGCCTTATAATATTTTTAAAATTATGATATTTGATTACCATCAACGAATAGAATGAAACCATACGACCACCACAAAATGGTTTCTAACTTGTACGGTTACAGAGAAATAGGCGATCTTCTATAAGTCACATTTCATGGTTTTTGGTCTATAAAAGTGTCAATTATTATTCGATTTTTTATCCTTTTTTTTACCATTTGATGCCTATCAACTAAGTTAACATTTTCAATATCATCGGAAGTAATGTAATTTTTGCAAAAAAACGTATTTTTAGCCTTCGAAACAAACATTTTTTTGAAGGGATTTATATTTATTATTTGTTTAACTTTATAACGTCTGACTCTAATGGGCAGTAAGATTGAATCAATACCATCATATTGATATCAAGAAAAGGCTTCTAGCATGTTCCCTTGTCGAGTAATAGCCAATTTTCCAAGGGTCACTTTTAATTATTTTACCTTCTTAATTTCAGTTTATGGGTTATAGGTTAATTTTCCATTGCCCGATATGTATTAAACAAATTTTGTATGTTGCAAATTTTCGACTTATTTTTCACCTATAAAAATTTCTTTCGGCGCCGGAAGTGACGTAATTTTGCCATAATTTACAATTTTGACCGGTCTTTTCGCCAGCAAATATTACTTTTACATATGGTAGAGGGTGTCACTGAAGCAAAACAACTAAAGTATAGTTCGGTAGCTCAATGGGTTGGCTATGGTATAATAAACTTCCTGTATGATTCCTGAAAGCCGGTTCAGTGCTGCTTGCAGGTCTAGTTAGGGTTTCACACTGCGTAGCTTGTGAGAAACACTATTGTTTTTGTTAAAATTATTATTCTTCTTCTTCTTATTATTATTATTATTCAGATTCCAATTTGAATAGATCTCAGCAACTACGTGTCGCATCGTTACGATTTCTTCGGTTTTACTGGGAAAGTGGGTGTGACTTAGAGGATAAAGCTATTTTGAACGTTCTGCGACAATGCGAAATGTCCGAAATCACCGAAGTTATCGTTTTTGAAAATATTGCAGTAATTTTAACAATAATCATTGGATTTTAACTTTCGATACATTTTGGCATAGCCGGAGACAGGGCACATAGCTACGCTACTTTCGATTTTTGATTTTCGGCAAATCTTCGAAGATATTAGGCGCCAAATTTCGAAAATTTAAAATTTTACAAAAAACTTTTTTATTTATAAATATTTTTTAGTCGTGTTGTGCACAGAATTAAAGAGTCGTCTGACTAGCGCAAAAATGTTAAAAAAATTTGTCGCAGTAATTTTCCTTGGCCGCCATTGGCTAATTCACTTTTTCAGTCCTAGATTAAATTTTTATTGTTCGATTTGTATAAAACAAAGTTCATATGCTTCGTTGTCTCAATTGTCATTTTTTTTATTACCAAAAGTGTTATCTGTCGGCACCGGAAGTGGCATAATTTTACCAAAAACTACAATTTTGACGGTTAGTTTCCTTCTTCTTAAACAAATATTATTTTTTGGAAAAATTATATGACTCAAAGAGTGTGTCCTTTCAAGGCGCAAAAAATGGCGGAAGCAGTTTTTTTAATTTCTATTTCATTTTCTAGCAAATTGGATTAAGAGGTGAAAAAAGGCGTAAAATTGACCTATTTACAACCCATTCAGGCTTTTCAGATTTTAAAATATTTTTACTTAACTTTTATAAACCTGTAACTATAATCCATACGAAGAGAATGTATGTTAAAATTAGTTTCTAAAATAAGCAGTTGCCGAGAAATGGGCAGTTTTGCATAAGTCACTGTTTTCGTAATTTTGCCTGTAAAATAGTCAATTATTAATGGATATTCACAAAAGTGACATCATTTGATTCAAAAAGCAAGTCTGCGACATATCATGTTGATTACTATTTAAAATTGACACCGGAAGTGACGTCATTTAGTCAAAAACTCAATTTTTAACTTTTAAAATCGATATTTTTTTCAACCAAGAATTATGTCACATATAATAATAAAATTAATTTTTGGTTTAAATTCACATATTAACAAAACTCATACGGCCAAAAAGATATCATAAAATTGTTTCTAACTTGTTCGGTTGCCGAGATATAGGCGATTTTCTAAAAGTCACTTTTGAAGGTTTTTGGCCCATAAAAGTGTCAATTATTATTCGATTTTCATAAAATTTTCACCCTTTGAAGCCTAATGTCATAGACGATGTTAAAAAACTAATTTAAAGTTTTCATTATCACCGGAAGTAACGTCATTTTGGCAAAAACTGTATTTTAAGCCTTCAAAGCCGATATTTTATTCAAATGAGTCTGATTTGTAATGTTTATACAATTATGATATTTGATTCCAATCAACAAATAGATTAAACCCATACGGTCATATAAATACCAAAAAAATGGTTTCTAACTTGTACGGTTGCCGAGAAATAGACGATTTTCTACACGTCACTTTTCAAGGTTTTTGGTCTATAAAAGTGGCAATTATTATTCGATTTACATAAAATTTTCACCATGTGATGCCTTATGCCATTTCTGATTTCATAAGACTAATGGAACATTTACATTATCACCGGAAGTACTGTAATTTTGTCAGGATCAATTACATGTAACAAATGTATAAAATGAAATGATATTGCTGGATTTGTTTGATTCTGTTTCCATTTTATTTGATGTGTGCAATTCTTATGTGGAAACCTGTATATTGGTTTCATTGGTACCGGAAGTGACATATGTTCAAGAGTAACGTGGCACCGAAATTGACACAAGTTCAAGTTCAAAGGTAACATGGCACCAGTGAAACCCGTCATTCCTGCATGCAGGTCTAGTTATTATTATTATTATTCAGATTCCAATTTGAATAGATCTCAGCAACTACGTGTCGCATCGTTACGATTTCTTCGGTTTTACTGGGAAAGTGGGTGTGACTTAGAGGATAAAGCTATTTTGAACGTTCTGCGACAATGCGAAATGTCCGAAATCACCAAATTATCGTTTTTTAAAATATTGCAGTAATTTTAACAATAATCATTAAATTTTAACTTTCGATACATTTTGTCATAGCCGGAGACAGGGCACATAGCTACACTACTTTCGATTTTTGATTTTCGGTAAATCTTCAAAGATATTAGGCGCCAAATTTTGAAAATTTAAAATTTTACAAAAAACTTTTTTATTTATGAATATTTTTTAGTCGTATTATGCACAGAATTAAAGGGTCATCTGACTAGTGCAAAAATGTTAAAGAATTTTGTCTCAGTAATTTACCTTGGCCGCCATTGGCTAATTCAGTTTTTAAGTCCTAGATTAATTTTTTATTGTTCGATTTGTATAAAACAAAGTTCATATGCTTCGTTGTATCAATTGTCATTTTTTTTATTACCAAAAGTTTTATCTGTCGGCACCGGAAGTGGCATAATTTTACCAAAAACTACAATTTTGACAGTTATTTTCCTTCTTCGAAAACAAATATTATTTTTTGGAAAAATTATTTGACTCAAATAGTGTGCCCTTTCAAGGCGCAAAAAATGTAGGAAGCAGTTTTTTTAATTTCGATTTCATTTTCGAGCAAATTCGATTAAGAGGCTAAAAATGGTGTAAAATTGGCCTATTTACAACCTATTCAGGCTTTTCAGATTTTAAAATATTTCTTCGTAACTTTTAAAAACTTGTAGCTATAATCCATACGAAGAAAATGTATGTTAAAATTAGTTTGTAATATAAGCAGTTGCCAAGAAATGGGCAGTTCTGTACAAGTCACTGTTTTCGTTATTTTGCCTGTAAAATAGTCAATTATGATTGGATTTTTATAAAAGTGACATCATTTGATTCAAAAAGCACGTAGCGTCATATCAAGTTGATTACAATTTAAAATTGACACCGGAAGTGACATCATTTGGTCAACAAATGCATTTTAAACTTTTTAAATCAATGTTTTATTCAACCAAGCATAACTTAATATGTATAAATAATTTTAACTTTTGGTTTAAATTCACATATAAACAAAACTCATATGGTCATATAGATATCATAAAATGGTTTCTAACTTGTTCGGTTGCCGAGAAATAGACGGTTTTCTACAGGTCACTTTTGAAGGTTTCGGGGCCATAAAAGGGTCAATTATTATTCGATTTTCATAAACGTCACACCATGTTATACCTAATGCCATTTGGGATTTCATACAAGTAATTTAAGATTTTCATTATCACCGGAAGTAACGTCATTTTGGCAAAAACTGTATTTTTAGCCTCTAAAACAGATATTTTATTCAAATGAGTCTGTTTTGAAATCTTTTTCAAAGTATGGTATTTGATGCCAATCAACAAATAGAATGAACCCATACGATCATACAGATACCACAAAATGGTTTCTAACTTGTACGGTTGCAGAGAAATAGCCGATTTTCTACAAGTCACTTTTCAAGTTTTTTGGTCTTTAAAAGTGGCAATTATTATTCGATTTACATAAAATTTTCACTATATGATATCGTATGCCATTTCTGATTTCATAAGACTAATTGAACATTTGCATTAACACCGGGAGTAATTTAATTTTGTCAAGATCATTTACAAGTAACAAATGTATAAAATGAATTGATATTGCTGGATTTTGTTGATTCTGCGTCCATTTTATTTGTGTGCAATGTTAATTTGGAAACCTGTTTAGTGGTTTCGCTGGTACCGGAAGTGACATATGTTCAAGGGTAACTTGGCACCGGAAGTGACATGTTTAAGGGTAATGTGGCACCAGTGAAACCCGTCATTCCTGCATGCAGGTCTAGTTATTCTTATTAGGCTTTCAGACTTTCGTCTGAAAGCCTATTGAGATTACTAAAATGATTATTATTATTATTATTTACCGCGAGGGCCAAGATCTCTATGATCGAAACAGATATCGATCTGGAATTAGATTTTCTATTGGGAAACCATGTGGTGGCTACTTGATAAAATATTTTCGAAATTTCTGCGCATACCGGAAGTGACCGAGCTTTGTACGTTGTCTAAAAATTGAAAATTGGCCATAGTTTCGCCAATTCTTTATCCATTTTCAAACAAATTACATTTTTGGAATCCCTGAATCTTTTCTGAGACAATGGCTATCTCACATTTTTCAATTTCGAACATTCGTCTATGACTTTTATCGTTTGAAAATTGAAAAGATGTTGTTTACGAGACAATTTTTGTTATTTTTCAAAATATTCAAATTTGACCTACATTTTTGGATACCTGAAGTCCATCCGATTCCAGTAATATAAGTTTCATTCAGAGTTATCGCCCTTTATTTTTCGAATTTTTTCGAATTTTCTTCCCATTTTGTGAGCTCGGGTTTCGGTTTATGGCAGAATTGACGTTTCTGAAACTTCTGGAACATGAAGTTATAGTCCAATACCAACTTATAAAGCAATTTCGACAAGAATCCTTAAAGCGGAAGTGGTCGAAAAAAATGCAAAAAATGGATATTTTGGGGAAAAACGCGATTTCTCCGCCCGATATCAATGGATTAAAGAAATTAGGGTACCATTGGACTGCACTAGGATTGTACTATCGTATGATACCCAATTCATACGGATTCTATGATCAGGCAGCAAAATATGGCACGCTGAAAATCAAGTATTTTCTGATTTGGAGCGTTTTTGGACGCCTGTATCTCGAAAACTTAGCCATCCAATAAGCCTTTGAAATGTCTGGAATAGGATAAAAAAGGGACTGAAAATCGAAAAAAGTCGAAAAATCGTGAAATTTTGGAAAATGCTCTACTATTTTTTTATTTTAAGAGATTTTTAAAAAAAGGTTGTATATTCAGATAGCTGACCTAATTACGATTCTAACGGTGTATAATATGTATGTAATTATTGAAATTTAATTTTCGATATTTTAAATTTTTTGCATTTTTGGCACTTTTGAACGTAGGATTACTCAGGGGCATTTTATCTGATCAGATAATGTAATATATCATTACAGAGCCCTGTGGCTATTTTAGTGCCCAAACTGGCTATCAAAACTATTCCGAAAATAATAACCATACCGGAAGTATTCAAAAAATAAAAAAAAAAGTTAAAAATATTGTCGCACTTGCGAAAAACACGATTTCTCCCTTAGGTAATAGCGGACCAAAAGAACTAAAGTGTCGCTGGATAGAACTATTAATGGACCATCATATGGTATCTCAATAATATGATTGCCATGGTAAGGAAATAAATTATTGCATGCCAAAAATCTAGTATTTTCCGATTTTTTAACATTCTGAGACGCCCTTTTCTCGAAAACGACGCCTACGATTTTTCTTAAACTTTTCTTACTCAAAGTCCTATAGGTTGTCTATATAGTGAATCCAAAATGAAAACCATTGAAATAAAATAGGTGGTCCAAAAATGGCATCAAACTTTGAAATAAATTGAAAAATCGTTAAATTTTTGTAAACGCTCTTTAATTTATCTTTTTTTCCCAAACTACTTAATGGATGTTTCTGACACTTCTGGTACAGAAAGTTAAGTATCCAAAGAAGTTAATAAAGCTATCACGACAACGATCGTTAAACCGGAAGTAGTCGAAAACATGTCCGATATTTTGAAAATAATTTATCTCTTTACGAAAACCTTTTTTATTTATGAATATTTTTTGATGGTATTTGACACAGGGTTAAAATATCATCCTACTTGAGCAAAAATGAGAAAAAAATTGTCTCGGTAATTTGCGTTAGCCGCCATCAGCTAATATAGTTTTTCGTACCCAGAAAAATTATTTATTGTTTGATTTGTATAAAACAAAGTTCATATGCTCCGTGGTCCCAATGGTAATTTTTTTTGTTACGGTGAAATTTTTCTGACGACAACGGAAGTGACGTAATATTAACAAAAACTACAATTTTGACAGTTCGGTACCACTTTTTGAAAGCAAATATTATTTTTTTTCAAAACTGATATAACTAAAAGGATGCACCTTGAAAAGGTGCACAAAATCCTTAGCTCAGATTTTTTAATTTCAGTTTCATTTTCAGGCAATTTCGAATAAAATGTAAAATAAAGTGTAAAATTCAGTTGTTTACAATTCTTTCAGCGTCTTCATATTTTGAAATATTTATTTGTTATTTTCATAATCTCGTAGCATTAATCCAGACGAAGAGAATGTATGCGAAAATTAGTTTGTAATATGAGCAGTTGCCGAGAAATATGCAATTTTGCATGCATCACTTTTCACGTTATTTTGCCTATAAAAGAGTGAATTATTATTCGATCTGCAATATTTTTTTCCATTTAATGCCTAATGCCAATTTGGACTAGGTCAAGCCAATTATACATTTTCACTGTGACCGGAATGACGTCATTTGGTCAAAAACTGAATTTTTAACCTAAAAAACAAATATTTTATTCAAATGAGTCTGCCTTATAATATTTTTAGAATTATGATATTTGATTCCCATCAACGAATAGAATCAAGCCATACGACCATACAGATGCCACAAAATGGTTTCTAACTTGTACGGTTACAGAGAAATAGGCGATCTTCTATAAGTCACTTTTCAAGGTTTTTGGTCTATAAAAGTGTCAATTATTATTCGATTTTTATAATATTTTTACCATTTGATGCCTTATGCCATTTATGACTTCAATGAACTAAGTTAACATTTTCAATATCACCGGAAGTAATGTAATTTTTGCAAAAAACGTATTTTTAGCCTTCAAAACAAAACATTTTTTTGAAGGGATTTATATTTATTATTCAATTAACTTTATAACGTCTGACTCTAATGGGCAGTAAGATTGAATCAATACCATCATATCGATATCAAGAAAAGGCTTCTAGCATGTTCCCTTGTCGAATAATAGCCAATTTTCCCAGGGTCACTTTTAATTTTTTTACCTTCTTAATTTCAGTTGATGGGTTACAGGTTAGTTATTTATTGCCCGATACGTATAAAACAAAGTTTGTATTTTGTATGTTACGAATTTTCGACTTATTTTTCCCCTATAAAAATTTCTTTTGCACCGGAAGTGACGTAATTTTGCGATAATTTACAATTTTGGCCCGTCTTTTCGCCAGCACATTATTACTTTTATATATGATAGAAGGTTTCACTGTAGCAAAACATCTAAAGTATAGTTCGGTAGCTCAATGGATCGGCTATGGTATAATAAACTTCCTGTATGATTCCTGAAAGCCGGTTCAATGCTGCTTGCAGGTCTAGTTATTAGGCTTTCAGACTTTCGTCTGAAAGCCTATTGTGATTACTAAAATTATTATTTATTATTATTATTTTTTTTTTCGCCGGAGCCTATTTCTCAGTGCCTGTAACAGATACCGATCTGGGACCTAATTCTCTATCGGGAAACCATGTGTTGGCTACTTGATAAACTATATTTGAAACTTCTGCGCAGACCGGAAGTGGTCGAATTTCGTGCGGTGTCAAAAAATTAAAAAACGGCCGTAGATTCGTCAATTCTGTACCTATTTTCATACAAATGACATTTTCGGAAACCCTGAGTCTTTTCTTGGACGATAGCAGTTGAAAATTTTGATATTTCGAAACTTCATCGCTGACTTCTTGCGATCGAAAAATGAAAAATGTTGTTTGAGAGACAATTTTTGTTATTTTTCAAAATTTTGAAATATGACCTACATTTGTGGATACCTGAAGTCCATCCGATTCCAGTAATATAAGTTTCATTCAGAGTTATCGCCCTTCATTTTTCGATTTTTTTCGAATTTTCTACCCATTTTGTGAGCTCGGGTTTCGTTTTATGGCCGAATTGACGTTTCTGAAACTTCTGAGGCATGAAGCCAAATGACCATTGCAAGGAATAAAGCAATTTCAACAATAATCTGTACACCGGAAGTGGTCGAAATAATGTCCGATATTTTGAAAAAAATGCAAAAAATGGGTATTTTGGGGAAAACGCGATTTCTCCGTCCGATATCAATGGATTAGACAAATTAGGGTACCATTGGATTGCACTAGGATTGTACTATCATATGATACCCAATTCGTACGGATACGATGAGCAGGAAGCACAATATGCCACGCTGAAAATCAAGTACTTTCTGATTTGGAGCGTTTTTGGATGCCTGTAGCTCGAAAACTTAACCGCAACTTTTTTTTAAAATTTTTCTACCGAGAGTCCTTTCGGAGTTATTTTGCATGAAACCATCCAGTAAGACTTTGAAATATGTGGAATAGGTGAAATAACGGACTGAAAATCAAAAAAAGTCGAAAAATCGTGAAATTTTGGAAAATGCTCTACTATTTTTTTATTTTAAGAGATTTTCAAAAAAAGGTTGTATAATCAGATAGCTGACCTAATTACGATTCTATCGATGTATAATATGTATGTAGTTATTGAAATTTAATTTTCGATATTTTAATTTTTTTGCATTTTTAGCACTTTTGAACATAGGATTTCTCAGGGGCATTTTATCTGATCAGATAATGTAATATGTCATTACAGAGCCCTGTGGCTAATTTAGTGCCCAAACCAGCTATTAAAACTATTCCGACAATAATAGCCATACCGGAAGTATTCAAAAAATGAAAAAAAATGTTAAAAACATTGTCGCACTTGCGAAAAACTTGATTTCTTCCTTAGGTAATAGCGGACCAAAAGAACTAAAGTGTCGCTAGTTAGCCCTATTAATGGACCATCATATGGTGTCTAAATAATACGATTTCGATGATAAGGAAATAAATTATTGTATGCCAAAAATCTAGTATTTTCCGATTTTTTAACATTCTGAGACGCCCTTTTCTTGAAAACAACGCCGCAGATTTTTCTTAAACTTTTCTTACTCAAAGTCCTATCGGTTGTCTATATAGTGAATCCAAAATGAAAAGCATTGAAATAATATAAGAGGTCCAAAAATGGCCTCAAACTTTGAAAAAAATTGAAAAATCGTTAAATTTTTGGAAACGCTCTTTAATTTATTTTTTTTTTCCCAAACTACTCAATGGATGTTTCTGACACTTCTGGTACAGAAAGTTAAGTATCCAAAGAACGTCGTAAAGCTGCCACGACAATGATCGTAAAACCGGAAGTAGTCGAAAAAATGTCCGATATTTTGAAAAAAATTTTTTTTTTTACGAAAACCTTTTTTATTTATGAATATTTTTTGATGGTATTTTACACAGGGTTAAAATATCATTCTACTTGAGCAGAAATGATTAAAAAAATTGTCTCGGTAATTTCCGTTAGCCGCCATCGGCTAATTTAGTTTTTCGTAACCAGAAAAACTATTTATTGTTCGATTTGTATAAAACAAAGTTCATATGCTCTGTGGTCCCATTTGCAATTGTTTTTGTTACGGTGAAATTTTTCTGTCGGCAACGGAAGTGACGTAATATTAACAAAAACTACAATTTTGACAGTTCGGTACCACTTTTTGAAAGCAAATATTTTTTTTTTCAAAACTGATATAACTAAAAGGATGCATCCTGCAAAGGTGTATAAAATCTTTAGCTCAGATTTTTTAATTTCAATTTCATTTTCGGGCAATTTCGAATAGAATGTAAAATAAAGTGTAAAATTCAGTTATTTACAATTCATTCAGCGTCTTCATATTTTGAAATATTTATTTGTGATTTTCATAAACTCGTAGCAATAATCCAGACGAAGAGAATGTATGCGAAAATTAGTTTGTAATATGAGCAGTTGCCGAGAAATATGCAATTTTGCATGCATCACTTTTCACGTTATTTTGCCTATAAAAGAGTGAATTATTATTCGATTTGCAATATTTTTTTTCCATTTGATGCCTAATGTCAATGTGGACTAGGTCAAGCCAATTTTACATTTTCACTGTGACCGGAAATGACGTCATTTCTGCAAAAACTGTATTTTTAACCTAAAAAACAAATATTTTATTCAAATGAGTCTGCCTTATAATATTTTTAAAATTATGATATTTGATTCCCATCAACGAATAGAATGAAACCATACGACCATACAGATACCACCAAATGGTTTCTAACTTGTACGGTTACAGAGAAATAGGCGATCTTCTATAAGTCACTTTTCAAGGTTTTTGGTCTATAAAAGTGTCAATTATTATTCGATTTTTATAATTTTTTTACCATTTGATGCCTTATGCCATTTATGACTTCTATCAACTAAGTTAACATTTTCAATATCACCGGAAGTAATGTAATTTTTGCAAAAAACGTATTTTTAGCCTTCAAAACAAACATTTATTGGAAGGGATTTATATTTATTATTTGTTAAACTTTATAACGTCTGACTCTAATGGGCAGTAAGATTGAATCAATACCATCATATTGATATCAAGAAGAGGCTTCTAGCATGTCCCCTTGTGGAATAATAGCCAATTTTCCAAGGGTCACTTTTAATTATTTTACCTTCTTAATTTCAGTTTATGGGTTATAGGTTAATTATTCATTGCCCGATATGTATTAAACAAAGTTTGTATTTTGTATGTTGCAAATTTTCGACATATTTTTCACCTATAAAAATTTATTTCGGCACCGGAAGTGACGTAATTTTGCCATAATTTTGACCGGTCTTTTCGCCAGCAAATATTACTTTTACATATGATAGAGGGTGTCACTGAAACAAAACAACTAAAGTATAGTTCGGTAGCTCAATGGATCGGCTATGGTATAATAAACTTCCTGTATGATTCCTGAAAGCCGGTTCAGTGCTGCTTGCAGGTCTAGTTATTATTATTATTATTATTATTATTCAGATTCCAATTTGAATAGATCTCAGCAACTACGTGTCGCATCGTTACGATTTCTTCGGTTTTACTGGGAAAGTGGGTGTGACTTAGAGGATAAAGCTATTTTGAACGTTCTGCGACAATGCGAAATGTCCGAAATCACCGAAGTTATCGTTTATGAAAATATTGCAGTAATTTTAACAATAATCATTGGATTTTAACTTTCGATACATTTTGGCATAACCTGAGACAGGGCACATAGCTACGCTACTTTCGATTTTTGATTTTCGGCAAATCTTCGAAGATATTAGGCGCCAAATTTCGAAAATTTAAAATTTTACAAAAAACTTTTTTATTTATGAATATTTTTTAGTCGTATTGTGCACAGAATTAAAGAGTCATCTGACTAGTGCAAAAATGTTAAAAATTTTGGTCTCAGTAATTTTCCTTGGCCGCCATTGGCTAATTCAGTTTTTCAGTCCTAGATTAATTTTTTATTGTTCGATTTGTATAAAACAAAGTTCATATGCTTCGTTGTATCAATTGTCATTTTTTTTATTACCAAAAGTGTTACCTGTCGGCACCGGAAGTGGCATAATTTTACCGAAAACTACAATTTTGACAGTTATTTTCCTTCTTCGAAAACAAATGTTATTTTTTTGAAAAATTATTTGAGTCAAAGGGTGTGCCCTTTCAAGGCGCAAAAAATGTAGGAAGCAGTTTTTTTAATTTCGATTTCATTTTAAAGCAAATTCGATTAAGAGGCTAAAAATGGTGTAAAATTGACCTATTTACAACCTATTCAGGCTTTTCAGATTTTAAAATATTTCTTCGTAACTTTTATAAACTTGTAGCTATAATCCATACGAAGAGAATGTATGTTAAAATTAGTTTCTAAAATAAGCAAATGCCGAGAAATGGGCAGTTTTGCATAAGTCACTGTTTTCGTAATTTTGCCTGTAAAATAGTCAATTATTAATGGATGTTCACAAAAGTGACATCATTTGATTCAAAAAGCAAGTCTGCGTCATATCATGTTGATTACTATTTAAAATTGACACCGGATGTGACGTCATTTAGTCAAAAACTCAATTTTTAACTTTTAAAATCGATATTTTTTTCAACCAAGAATTACGTCACATATAATAATAAAATTAACTTTTGGTTTAAATTCACATATTAACAAAACTCATACGGTCAAAAAGATATCATAAAATTGTTTCTAACTTGTTCGGTTGCCGAGATATAGGCGATTTTCTAAAAGTCACTTTTGAAGGTTTTTGGCCCATAAAAGTGTCAATTATTATTCGATTTTCATAAAATTTTCACCCTTTGAAGCCTAATGCCATAGGCGATGTTATAAAACTAATTTAACGTTTTCATTATCACCGGAAGTAACGTCATTTTGGCAAAACTGTATTTTAATCCTTCAAAACCGATATTTTATTCAAATGAGTCTGAATTGTAATGTTTATACAATTATGATATTTGATTCCAATCAACAAATAGAATAAACCCATACGGTCATATAAATACCAAAAAATGGTTTCTAACTTGTACGGTTGCCGAGAAATAGACGATTTTCTACATGTCACTTTTCAAGGTTTTTGGTCTATAAAAGTGGCAATTATTATTCGATTTACATAAAATTTTCACCATGTGATGCCTTATGCCATTTCTGATTTCATAAAACTAATGGAACATTTACATTATCACCGGAAGTACTGTAACTTTGTCAGGATCAATTACATGTAACAAATGTATAAAATGAAATGATATTGCTGGATTTGTTTGATTCTGTTTCCATTTTATTTGATGTGTGCAATGCTTATGTGGAAACCTGAGAATTGGTTTCATTGGTACCAGAAGTGACATATGTTCAAGGGTGACGTACCACCGAAAGTGACACAAGTTCAAGTTCAAAGGTAACATGGCACCAGTGAAACCCGTCATTCCTGCATGCAGGTCTAGTTTTATATCATAATTAACAGATTACCAATTGTGTATGAAGTAATAAATTCTCCATTAGTACAAGAAGTGGTGCCATTAAAAAGTTAATGGGAAAAGAAGAAGCCCGTCATGTATCTTAATGACATTGCTAGTTATTGTTTACCCCATTTTTAAACCATCACATTTTCATGTGGAGATATTATGTCGTCGCCAATATCTCTCCTCTAGTTGAGGTCACAATTTTTGTCCATTTAAGATGTCGATTTTGTCGATTCCCTTCATTCTATGTTGGTCAGCATTCTACGGCCTTACGTTCCGGAGTTACCCCATCCCCCTCTTTGTCGAACAATTTGTGAATACAATAGAGGCTTCACGTTATTTTTTTTTAACACGCTGTGAAACATAGGGTCAGTGGAGGACGAGAACCAATCTAAATTTAGCGTTCCATTTTTAACCTATGCCTTTCAATTTTAGAATGAATAGCGACACATATTCTCGAAACGCTTTCGCTAACATGACACTAGTTAATCAGCTCAGTTGTTAATGCCGGGCTTAAATGTATTTCATATGAAAGCTTATTATTTTTATTAATATGAAAGTTTATTGTTTCTGTTAAAGTTATTAAGCTTTATGTCATATGAAAGCTTATTGTTTCTGTTAAATTTATTATTAAGCTTTCATATTTTCCTGCAAATCGGATTTTTCAGAATCTAACCATAGTATCTTTCTGAAACTTTACCCCCCCCCCCAAAAAAAAATGGGTGGTGAGTATTGTTTAAATATATTTTCCAAACGTTTTAAGCATTCGAAATCACCGAATTTTACGAACGAACAAATTAACAATGCATAGTCGTAACTTTGTTATTTATCGACCTATTTTACTTATTCTTTTTTTCTTTGAGTAGCATGTAAAAATCATTTTCGTCTGCGGTTTCAAATTTTCGAATTTGAACGGGAAGTTATGACCAATTTGGCAACTTCTTTAATAGTTGTACGATTTTCATGAAATTTAGTATGTAAGTAGATCTTACCATTGCGACTTCAAAAGTATGATTAGAAATTTTCAAAATTATCTCCCCTGGTATATTTTGCTAATCCTTCTTTGTTGAATTCATCTCCTATTTCTGGAATTAATACATTTGGGGATAGTCTGCCTCATGGACGAATTTGGGGTATTTGAAAATTTGACCTACAATACTGTAACTTTCTAACTATTTGACCTATTCTACTAATTCTTTTTTTATTTGAGTACCTTTTAACATTTGCTTCAAATCTGCAATTTCAGATTTTCGAATTTCAAAAATTCTTCGCTGTGATTTCGAACGGGAAGTTTAGACCAACTTGACAATTTCTTTAATAGTTATGCGATTTTCATGAAATTTAGTATGTAAGCAGAACGTACCAATGCAACTTCAATGATATAATTAAAAAAAATTCTAAATTATCTTCCCTTGATGAAATTAAGAATCAAAATTTTCAACAAAAAAAATGATGAAATATAGGTCAGAATGACCTGATTTTTTTTCAATGCTAGATAACTAATAATAAATGGGTGGTGGCTTTTGATTGAATATATTTTTTAAACGTTTTACGAATTCGAAATCACCGAATTTTATAAACGAATGCATTTGACCTACAATGCTGTAACATTGTGACTATTTGACCTATTTTACTGGGTTTTTGTTCTCGATACTAGATAAGTAATTACTGATTCGTACACAAAATATGGAGTTTGTCGATCGAACCGGAAGTGCCACCATCTTGAAACATGAAAAATCAATAAGGCTTTTGCGGTATTTTACTTACAGACATCGGAGTTATATTTTCGGAATCCTTGAAGGAATGCCTTTTTTTTGTTCCGACAAAGTTGTTTACGAGTGAATTGAAATGAGAGAGAGGAGTGAAGTTTAAAGTCCATTTGAAGCAATCTAGGTCATTTCGGGATTAACATATGGTTTAATTTTATTTCAATAATTCGCTTGGGCGTAGGGGTCTTTAGCCGTGGGAGGAAACCGGAGGACCCAGAGAAAACCCACGGGCGACCCTACTCCTTGTCACGTACAACCGCGGATACGAAACCACGCCAGTTGACTCAATGACAGGCTTTATGATACAGCACGCACGTGCTAACCATTCGGCCATCCACCCCCCCCCCCCGAAATGAATTGAAACTAGCGTTTAAAGACTTACAAATATCTTTCATTTCAATAAACTTATTAAATTGTCCGGTAGCCCAATGAAACTGGCGTTTAAGGTCGTACAAAACATAGATAAACATATCTTACATTTCAATAAACTTATTAATTTTACTGTCCGGTAGCACAATCATGTGGTTTGTTTTATTCATCATGGCGTGTGGTACTGTGAAATGAAAGACCGTGACCTCTTTCAACATGGTAGTGTATATGGGTTAACTGTTATCAACTGTCGTCAATAATCACTGGAAGCAGGCGTAAACAGTCCCATGGAAAACGCATCACTTAGTTTTTCGTATAACAAAATGATCCTGTAAACATATCTCATTTATTTTGCTTCTTATTGTGAACAATATTCAAATGGGAACACATCAATAACAACACTTTTGTACACTTCGAGGATAGCTCCAACATAAGGTCGTCGTGCACGGAGTCCTACTTCTCTTAGACGACGTCCTACGGTGTTGGCACTTACTGGTCCATGTCTACCGACGACTTCTGCACCTGTTCAAGTCGCTGGGCGGAATCTGTCACGGATGTAGCGGTCTTGAGCCTGGGTTGCAACGCGTTGTGGACCAGAACGTTGACGGTCACGTGTTGATCCAGTAACTCGAACACGTTCCACCAACCTTACAATAGTGAACTGGTGACAGTTGAAGTGTCTGGCAATAGCACGTGTAGACATGCCAGCCCTGGACATTCCCAGGGCTTCACTCCGTTGATTTTCAATAAGTCTCGGCATTTATAGCTCGATTCCTTCACACGTTCAACAACGAATTACGACAGATTGACGTTTCACAGTTCATGTACTGCACATTAAGTTGAAAACATGCTTTTATTTAAAGGGCTAACACACAATGCTGCACGTGAATATTGGGATTTTCATATGCATCTCGTGCAATTTTTTTGTGCAAACGGGCCGATATTTTTTCGCGTTTTGGAGCATTGTGTGAAACAGTATTGAAACCACCTAGTAATAAAATATTTTGGAAAAAAGTGATGCGTTTTCCATGGCGCTCAGTATATAAGGTGGATATTTGATACCATATCCCTTCAGGAATTTCAACTTTTTAACTCCGTACACTCTGATTAACAATACCTAGAGAAGAATACTAAACATGTACAGTTAAAGTATTTATATGTTCAAGTACAATGTATATTGTCGTCGTCCCTGTGCGTCTGTGTGTCCGTCTGGTCACTTTTTGTTTGTGGACAAACTAAAGGTCACAATTTTTATCCGATTTTAACGAAACTTAAAGTATAGGTGTATCTCCAAATGATCTCTGCTCTTTTGGAAAGTGACATGGCTCTGATTGTACGGAAAATCACGTTTGTAGCTCGCGGACAATCTAAAGGTCACAATTTTTTATCCGATTCTAATAAAACGTGATATGTATATTAATAATCCAAAGATCTAAGTCCCTTTCTGTATTTGTGCATATTGGACTATAACTTCGCGATTTTGGCTTGTGGTCCCTCTAGAGGTCACAATTTTTATCCGTTCAAATTTAACACCGTTGCACTGTAAGGTCGATTGAAATCAAATATATCACCGTTACACCGTAATCTCGTTTGAGATAAAATGTCTTGAAAATCGGACCAAAACTGATGGGCTATATGGCCTCCCCTCGTACCCAAATAGTGTAGTATATCAAGGTTGTGGACCCTCTAATGGTCACAATTTTGATCCTATATTTTTGAAACTTACTTTAAATACATATTTAGAACCCAAAGATCTCGATTCCTGTCGATAATTGCGCATGTCAGGCAGGTGGTATGGCCTTTGATTGCACGAAAAATCGCGTTCTTGGCTTGTGGACCTTCTAGATGTCACAACTCTAAACAAAAGTGTGAAAATATCACCGCTACACCCTAATGATGGTAGAGATCTATTTTCACTAAAATGGCCGCCCCTCGTACATTTCATATGTCAAATCAAAACATGTCATTGTCATCAGACCAATAATTCATTCTTAATTTTAAAACTTTTTTAATACTAGTCTGGCATTATTAAATCCTAATTTTATTAGTAGACGTTAGTCTTATTTAAAATTAAACTTTCATTTAACTATGAGCGATCCTTAACGTGTCTCTTTAAAACAATTAAATATTCTAATAGTAAGTGCGCGGGGGGGGGGGTGCACCACACACAATTTACACAAAAGCAAATAAATGGACAAGACATCACACTCAGAGACACCACAAACAAACAATTCAAATAGAGTGAATGGATCCGGGGACTAGCCATATGGTCTACTGCGCTATACAGTCCTGGGCCTGTGGTGACACAGACTTCACGCATATTTGAAAACAATACGGAATACAACCCAGAGAAATAATAGTATAATGTCAGCATGAGTCATGATCTGTCATATGCTGCAAGTAATACGAATGCAAGCATATTTTATAAATTCCGCTATACAAATAACCACACCGGTGAAATGTTACAGTAGCTTAACCTTTTAGACCTACACTCATTAATCTACCATTTTGTATGTGAGCTAAAGCAAATACTCCAATAAATGAAACATTCTGCAAATCAAATTTCTCAGAATCTAAAACTTTAACTTCCCCCTCCCCCCCCCCCCCAAATAAAAGATGGGGGGGGGGGGGGTCGAACGTTGATTAAATATATTTTCAAAACGTTTTACGAATCCCAAATCACCGAATTTTACGAACAACAAAACTGACAATGCATAGTCGTAACTTTGTTGTTTGTTTTACTAATTCTTTTTTCTTTAAGTACCTTGAAAAAAATCAATCCCATCTGCGGTTTCAGATTTTCGAAAATTCGAACAGAAAGTTTAGACCAACTTGACAACTTCTTACTAGTAGCACGATTTTCATGAAATTTAGTATGTAAGTAGACCTTACTGATGCGACTTAGACAAACGTATCTCCCCTTGGGCAAATTAGGTGTCAAAGTTTTAAAAAATCGAAGCGATATAGGTCAGAATGACCTGATTTTTCATTTCGATACTAGATAAGTTATTACTGATTCGCACACAAAATATGAAGTTCGTCGATCGAACCGGAAGTGCAACCATTTGATTTTTTCCTTACAGACACGGGAGTTACATTTTTGAATAATGTTTTAGGTCAACTGATGGTCGCCATTTTGAAGTGAATATGAAAAATAGTGAAAAATCGACTGTTCAATGCGTCTCCTATTTCTGAAATTAATACATTTCATGATAGGCGGGATACGGGTCGAATTTTAGTTAGGTATTTGGATATTTCAAAAATTCGAATTTCATTTTTGACTTTTTTTTCGTGCTGATAAAGTTGTTTACGAGTGAAATTAGTATGAAGAATTCGTCTCTTTTTCCTAAAAATGTACACATTCCTAGATTGCTGCGATCAATGTAGTTGAAAATGACACGATTTCGAATTTTGCCTTTGATGTTTTTCGTGCCGACAAAATTGTTTACGAGTGAAAAATCACGTTAACTTCACTAGATTGTGGCCGATTTTAATGATTTTTTTTTCTTGTTCGGATTATTTATATGACCCATGACATGTGACAGGAAGTGACTGTGAATATGAAAGCTTTAATATCTGCTTAGCAGATGTAGTTATTGTTATTTTGTTTTGTGTGTTTTGTCCACAAATCGGATTACTCCGAATCTAACCCCAGTATCTAAATGGAGTTTTTAGATATTCCCCCCCCCCACAAAAAAAAAATGGGTGTATTTCCTTCAAATCGGATTTCTCATAATCTAACCATAGGATCTTTCTGAAACTTTGATCTACCCCCACTCCCCAAAAAATGGGTGGTGAGTATTGTTTTAACATATTTTCAAAACGTTTTAAATGTGATTTATGCCTTGGTCTTTGAAAAGTGTGGAAAGTTCTACGTAGATCAAACTGAAGATCTGCCAAAAAAGTAACATTACACAGATAACAGATAACACATGAGAAATACAGATATTTACCGGTAAGCCACCACATGGCAGAGTGTAATAATGGAAACTTTAAAATTCTTTCCCATCTACGCCCTGTTCAATACAAACAGAAAACAACGGGAAATGAAAGAAAAAGAACTAATTGAAAATTTACAACCCGATTTAAATGCTAACTTATAATAGTCAATATATATATATATATTTTAAAAAAAAAATTAGCAGAAAATACTACTATTTTATTTAAATGCACACATGTTTCGCCGTATGATATCCTTTTACGGTAATCCCGTATCTTTTTTTTTAAAAAAAAACTATTTATATACATAAAGGACTTGTATTTCGTTGTATTTACTTTTAACCCTTAACCGATCATAGTCGCATATTTGCGACCACAGCAAGAATCTTTTTTATAAGCCGCATTTGAGTATTTAGTTTCTTATTTAATTTGCATTATGAAATGAGGTGAAACAAATACTGCAAATTATAGATCAACTTATCCTCTTCAAATTTTTTTTATTGGTGTCAAGAATCTATCACTTTTAATTATCCGACAGTAGACGTTTGAAATAGGCATATAAAATATTTCACCTTATTTAGCGTGACCAGTTCAGGTCATGACGTCAAAATGACGTTGACCGGTTAAGGGTTAATTACATTATTGTTTGTGATACTTGTTTTATTTATATATATGAATATATTTGTGTGATATTTATTTAATATTTCTCATCAATATCACTATATGGTTGGTACCATATATCCCGGTTGGAGCAAACGTGCCATAAAACTCCATTTCATTCATTCCGTATATGGCTATATTATTATTGTCTTTCGTGACATAGCCGTTTTGTGGGCCGACGCTTTGAGTGGATATGTTTTAATGGTTTATTCCCGCGAAGGCGCAGTTATTGACCGTAACGGATTAAAAGAGGTCGTTTTCGACGACTTCACGGGAATCCAGCTCCTAGGATTAAAATGGATTAAAATGGATTAAAAAAGTTACAATGGTGTTATAGATTGTTATGATAAGAATTTACACTTTCATAATCCCCAACGTAACTAATTAACCAACATTTTAGCATCATTCTTAGCATAAGTATTAGAAACTTAACTAGACTAAAACAAAAACTAATTTAATTTCGCCAAACAAGAAATAAAAACATAACTATACTATAACAAATTTCGCCAGATAATTAAAAACATAACTATACTATAACAAATTAGTTTAATTCCGCCAAATAAGACACCCTGTCTAAATACTCGATTAAATTCAATTCTTCTTCCTCGTGTCTTCCTGGATTTGGATTTGGGTATATTTATGCCTCTTCCTTGGTGGTTCCTGTCCCCCTGCATACTGGACGATTCTTATCTCATTAATATTTTGTTCTTGTTGCAAAAATGCGATTCGGATGGGCTTTTCCAACCAGTTTCTTGACGCTTGAATGTCATCCTTCCAGATTGTTGTTGGTTCTGTGCTCCTCGGTGTCGTAGTGGTTCCATTGACGAATTGAAAATTCACCCTCGAACCATTGATTTGTTATGTGATCGGTCAAATCGGTTATTTTTGGATTGGCTTGCATTTCTGCAATAATGTGTAGGTAGGCATCTTCAACCAGCACGTAAAATAGACTTAGTAAATAAATTTGATAACAAAAACGAATGTGACGACTAGAGTGGTCAAAACGTTCCGCGTCTACTCCAATAAGAGAAACCGAGGATCAATACATCAAGACATAATATAATACACCTACCCTTTCTACCGGTATCAACGGTAGAGCTGCAAATCTCCATACCATCTTCGTCTTCTCTATATTGCACTTGTAGTGAACATAAATTCATAAAATCGTTTTCATTTTAATCATTAGTTGCCAATTGGTGAATAAAATTCAGAGTGAACATAAATTCATAAAATCTTTAAACCCGTTAATTGGGTTCTAATAACAACATGTCTCTCTTCAAACGAAAGCCGACAAGTCGATATCTGCGCCTTCGTGGGAAGGATTAATTTTGGTCACGCTCTGTAACTGCGCCTTCGCGGGAATACACCGTTTTAATACCTGGAACATCTTGATCTTTCTTCCCAAAAGAGAGGCCTATTTAGTAGTGTATTGATTGTACTTAATGTTAGTTCTGTGTTCCCCTTGCCTTTGTCTACTTGCACATTTCACCATGGCCAATGTATGGCGATTATTGTAAAATATTTGTATAGCAGCATATTTTACGAAAACTGATAATTTTTACATACATAATAATGTGAATTTATGAATTTATTTTATCTTTTATAGGTAAATATTGCAGCAAATTGTTTGAGTACAGATTTCAGCAATCAAAAAGGAGTAAAGGTAACAGGATCTGTATTTTTGTTTATTTTTGAAAGCTGGATGTGCTAAACGGATGATGTCAATTAATTTGCGAGTAGTAGATTAACAAGTAATGCCCATCCTCCACCACACCTCCCTCTTTAGTAATCAAATAGGAGAATGGGTAACAGAGTATGGGGCGCCGATTGCGACTTTATTGTCAACTCCAAATATATATGCTAAACCCTATAAATATGACAAACTTCGTTTTATTTCTTTGGTAAACTTACTAAACTCCAAATATATATGACATGACGTATGCTTAGACTTGATGCTAAACACAAAATATATATGTATGATCAACTCCAAATACATGTATTAACATAAGTAGTATGAGCGCTTGTATGGTAACGCACGTGCGCGCATGCGCGTATGTGCGTGCATGCGCATGCACGTGACCTTGCACTGAATGACCTTTAGCACGTGTGAGACCCCTTACACGTGCGTGACCACTTGCACCGTGACGTACGGATAAAGAGGGGCGCGCACGGGAAAGGAGAGAGAGAGAGAGAGAGAGGGAGAGAGAGGAAGAAGAAGAAGGGGAAACATCTCTTTTGCATTGATTAAGTTGGCCCTTAAAAGGGCCGTTGGTCCACATGCTACACTAACAGGAGCACTTCGGCTGCTCCCACCGATTGGGCTTCTTTGTACAGTTGACTGCATGCTTCGACCGCCTATGACAGGTGTTGCCAATCTCTGTCCCACACCAGAAGCAGACTAGTTAATCGGCATCGGGCCGATTCCCATTAAACATGGGGTAATACCCCCCGACAAGTGGCACAAAATCTACGATCTTTACGATCCATTTTGCTTTAGACTTCTTTTGGCTTCGACACTCCTATTTATGGCTCGGGACGGGACGACTCTAATGTGTTGGGACGATACCAATCAGAGTAGCATGACGTCACATGACGTCATATGACGTCACAAAAAACAGACAAGTGACATGTTGCTTACAAAGCATTTTATTGAACATATTTATAAAGCATTTTATTCAACACAAAATTGAACTTGGACACAAATGCATTGAACACAAACATATTTACAGAGCAAAAAAGCATCGACATCGTTGTCCCTTCTTCTGGTCTTTTTGCAAGTCGGGAAAATGATCCCTAGCCCATTGTTCGACGAGTATATCGTTCACACGATACACGTGCCCGAACACCGAAAGGGCGTGCGGGGAGCGAACGTGAAACCGATGACACATATAATACAAACAATAATGTCTGCAGACAACACTCTCGAGTCCCTGAATCCATCGGGGTTGGTAGTGGAGTTGTAGATCTTGGACGAAACGTCGAAAGGCTTCTCCGTAGATATCATGGGGACAGCCGTAGGAATCGAAGAAGGTAATGTGATCTGGTCCTTCGCACACAAACACGGCCCAGTGTCTACCGGGTTGATCTTCGTCGTCCGTGTAGACTTTGGGGTACGAGGTCGGGCGCAGTATATCCAGATGATTACAAGCCCACACGCTCCCGAACACGTTAGAGGGGAGGTGTTTTTCTAAAGCCCGTGTCGGTTGTCGATTGGAGAGAATCGAAACAATACAAAGTGTACCCATTGATATAGTCGTTGAAAAGGAGGTCCAGGTCTTCTCGGGTGTTTAAGACGGCCACTCTTTTCATCAAATCCAGGTAAGGTGCGATGGCTTGTCGCTCGGGAAATTTGACGTCGTATTCGTCCATAATTTCCCCGTTCTTGGTCAATTTGATGTTTTGCAATTGATTGTGTTCGAATTGGAAGGGATTTCTGTTTTTTCTTCCGTCGTAGGCCGTGTTACGTACCATACCCACGATTAATCTCTTGGGCAGGCTTTCGTTGACGAACAGATTGTCTAGGACGTGACTGGCACGATTGTCGGGAATGACCATGTCGCGGACCACCACGCGCTTCAGTAGATACTTACTTCGCATTGGACGATTGTGGGTACTGGGAGCCAAAGTGACGAACGGGATATCCAGGTAGGCTTTGGTGAACTCGACTTTGTAGTCTTCTGTATCGTTGCCTTCGCCCTACATCAGAAGAAATTTCGGGGATTGCTTTTCCAGTTTCAACGGCAGGTCCACACCGTCCAGCAGATACCGATCTTGTAAACACATGTCCAAGTGTAGACGCGACTGCAATTCAAAGGTGCGACTGTTCTGTTATTCGGAGCCTGTCGTCCACCATCCCCGGCGGTGGCGACGGATTTCGTGGAATTGAACTGCCCGGCGGTGTCTTTTCCCCACAGGAATTGTTTTGACAGGTGGTCGTTCTTGGCTCCTTTACCGAAACTCAGCGAATTCTCCAAGTAAGCCCGATAGGGATATTTGCCAGAAAGGTGGTGACCAAAGTTTCGGCATCCTTTCCCAGGCGTAATTTGACGTCTTTAAACAACGAATGAAACAAGTTGTTAATGGGTGCGACTTGACTATCCGCATCCAGATCATCCCCTTTGTTCTTGGTCACCTTCAGGGCCACGTGCAGTGTCATGTTGGCCAGATCGATGAAATCGGTGGTGGCATTGGAAATATAAAATTCGATGGGTCCGTCGTGGTTAAAGTCGGGCGTCAGTGGATACTTTCTGATTTTGGTCACCTTGTTTATGGCCGTCTGAGTGTCAGGTACACTGAACAAATCCTGCAATTCGTCTCGCGCGCAGGGACAGGAATCATTGCACATTACCTGAGTAGCCATGGTCGAAGATATCTAGTTTACGTCGCTTGTGAGAGGTGACCCGTGTCTTCTTCTTCCTCTTCGGACGATGTGAAGTGGACGAGGTTCGTGAGGGGTCTTTTATAGGTTCCAGGTGGGCGACCACGTTCTTGAGTGTTTGACACCGCGGGGCGAAGCGTGTCCTGGCCGACTTTCTTCCAGTTCCATTTTTCACGACCACTGACGGCGTCGAGCACGCTTTGCCCCACTTTGGGTAACACTTTTGCCACATTCGTTTTCACGACAGCTTTACCGGCCGACCACACGGTCTTCCCGACCGATTTGACGGCATTCAATAACCCCGACCATCGACCGGCACCCTGTTGTCTCAGAATTTCTCCCGTGTACACCACCAGACCATTGCCAGCCCCTCGCTGTCTGAGCACTCCACCTTTGTACACTCGAATCATCATCGGCGGCGAAAATGAAGTTGGACCACCACCTTACCGTCGAGAAATGGTACGACTTTCCCCATTCCGTCCCTTATATAGAGACCAACGGAGTTTAGTCGACTGTACTTCAGAGGTAAGTAGTGAATCCTGCCGGGACGGTGATACAATCATCGACTGGGAATCACGTCCAACAAGGTAGTCTTCACGTCGCCCACGATCTGGGGTTGGATAATGTCCGTGTAGATGTAAAATAGATCGTACTGGATTTGAAGATTTGGGGTGTGGTGGGCGTAGAAATGTCGTAGACTTTGGCCGTCGTCGCCGGTCATATCGATTGACTGCAGGGAAACCAACAGTTCGTTTCCAGTCCATCCCCACATGGACACGATGGGTCCACACAGACGAAGTTCGATTTTCGGCAACATGTCAAAATAGAAAAGCGCCTGCACGTGATTGATCTTCAGATACAATTTGTCGTTGGTACCGTCTTTCTTGAAAGACACGAAGGAACCTTGTAGATGGGAGGCAGGTACCACAACACCTCAAAGTGCTTGTTTAGGACATCCAGGATATGCCTCAACGACTCGTAGTCGCCACTCTTGATGTACGTTTCCAATGTGCGATCCCTTGATCTCACCACCCTTTACATCTTTGAAACAATGCGACGGGTCGATCGTGTGGGCGCTGTGGAGTTCCCGTCATATCTTTACTCCGTGTTCGTCGCTCGAGGGCGACCAAGGATGAATGCGTAAGCTGAGCGTGTTGTCTCGGTAATCGATGTTTTGCCATTGTTCAGGTAACGCGATCATAGACAGACCCACTTCTCATTCCGGATGATCAACGAGAAGTGGCGGTTTCAGATGTGTATGATACGTGGAGACTTTGTTGTCGGGATACCATGACATGGAACTGTCACTAGGGAGCGTGAGGTAAAAGGGCCGGTCGTTGTTCATTATGTTTGGTTTTTAAGGTTGGAGAAGGTAACAGGTAACCCAAAGTACTGGAGAACAAGGCCGTCCACAACGTGGTCTGCGATCCGTCGGGTTTGAAAGCCAGTTGGGACAAAGAAACACCCGTCACGACGTACACTAAAATCACTTGACAGAAAAGAACGATTTCCGCTTGTGGCACACGTTGTTCCAAGAGCGACCAATTGTGGGTACTCACGAACGTAGACGTGATTTCGTCTTGCATGTTGACTGATGTTGGCGTCTCTCGCTCGCTCCTATTTATACGTTTTGGAGACTGGTCCTGTCGATCCACGAATTAAAACTCGCCGGATAGCCCAACTATTTCACCAATACTTTGTCTTTTTTTTTCGAGTACTCTTTCGATGGGAAAGATCTCATCGTCGTTGACTTGGACCGCTTGCAATGCTTTCACATCTTTCGCCGTTCACCTCTTTCGCCGTCCACAACGTGGTCTACGATCCGTCGGGTTTGAAAGCCAGTTGGGACAAAGAAACACCCGCCACGACGTACACTAAAATCACTTGACAGAAAAAGACGATTCCGCTTGTGGCACACGTTTTTCCAAGAGCGACCAATTGTGGGTACTCACGAACGTAGACGTGATTTCGTCTTGCATGTTGACTGATGTTGGCGTCTCTCGCTCGCTCCTATTTATACGTTTTGGAGACTGGTACTGTCGATCCACGAATTAAAACTCGCTGGATAGCCCAACCATTTCACCAATACTTTGTCTTTTTTTTCGAGTACTCTTTCGATGGGAAAGATCTCATCGTCGTTGACTTGGACCGCTTGCAATACTTTGGGATAGAAGGTGCCCTGTATGCGTTCACCTCTTTCGCCCAACAGTTTGTAACCGGGACCGTCGTTGGGTGCGACGTTCAACGTTTCCAGAGTCCAGTTGGGCCAGTAACCTTTGTCGAAGGCACCACGTTTCGGTAATGCCAAACGTACGGTCGTACCAATGTCCATTGATTTTTTTCTTTTTCGGGGGACGTGGAGGAGGTGTTGTCAACATCCACTCGTGTTCGGGGCGAACGTCTTTTGGCGCCATTCCGATGGTCCGATGTCGTCTAGCATTGTAAGCCCGAACCAGGTCGTCTAGCACGTCGATGTATCGTTGTGTTTGTTGATGAGTAAAGTATGAAATCGTTCGACAACACTAGCTTTGGTTTCGACGTTGTGTGTCACGAAAAAATGAATCTTTTTCTTCTTCAGGTACGCTTGCATTTTTCGATTGAGGAATTCGGTACCTTTGTCCGTTTGAAGTCGCAGGGGTAGTCGACTTTGAAAGATTTGACGAAAGGCATCCACCAAACTGGCCCCTGTCTTGTTTTTGAGGGGCAACACCCAAGCATACTTGGAAAACACGTCGATGACGCACAGCAAATACCTGTATCCCTCATTCTGTTTGGCCAGGGCCGACATATCGCTTAAGTCGGCTTGCCACTGATGATCTATGCCGGCCACCACCGTGGGAGACCGCGAGAATTTCTTTTTCAATGGTTTGTGCAAGGTATACGCCCTTTGTTGTTTCAACCATGCCTTGATTTGCCCAAGGACACGCCGGTGGCTTTGTGAAGACCCAGAGCGCCACAGAAAGCGGTCGGGTGGTTCGGGTTGTAATACACTTTCTTCAGCTTTCGGTCCACGTTTCAGCAGGTGTCCCTATGAACAGGCTATTTATAGTTTTTGCAGAGGGATCCATCTTCTGGTAGATGTACTAGGACAACAAGTTCCATCGTTCTTGATTCCCGATGGCTTTGCGCGGTACGTTCGTGGCCTTCAAACTTTGCATCACGCCACACCATCCCACGGGAGCCTGGGTATTCTTTCGCCGACGAACCAAATCGTTCACGATGTCAATGGCATTGGTGTCGGGTACGGGTACCCCATTCCGAACCAATTCCAAGTTCTCTTTCCAAGACCAAGGTGTCTTCTCTTTTTCTACAAAAGACGAGCTCGGCGTTGATAGAGTCGAGGGACTGACTCCAGGATGGGTGCCTCCGAATTTTCTTCTTCTTTTTGTTCGGGTATGTTTTCGTCCAACAAGGGAACAACCTGTTTTCGTTTCCTTTGCATCGTTTGATAACGATGTAATAACTGTCCGTACCGTTGCGTTTTATTTTCGTCGGTTAGGGTGGGATCGTTTAGCATGTGTTGCATGTCTTGGTGGACATCCTCGACGGCCTGCTGCAGTGGATCTCGATCGTATGCGGGTTCGACTTGCCTGACTGCGACGGGTATGACGTCGGAGAGTCCGTCGAAGGGTACCAGTTTCATTTTCTTGGCGAATTTCATCTTTTGGAAAGGACCGAAACAATCGGGTGAAGAAACCCCATTTCTGTTGCTTCAGAAGTCGCCGACGGGTCTTCAAAGGTGTTTTAGACGTGCCCAAACGTCGTAACAAGGGGGCGCCCTTTTCAAGCGCTTGATTTCTTTGTCGGTCACAGGAACGTTGCCGCGAATCAGGTTTCCAATACACTCACACACACCGTCGACGATCGGTTGGGTCTCGAGTAAAAGGGACGGTCTTTCGGTGCAGTGTTCAATAGATACCGCAGTGTCTCCATGACTGAGCTCGGAGTCGTTCTCCGGTCCCCTTTTTATACCTTTCTGTTCCCTGGGTTATCCACCAAATAGTTTAGATAGCTCGGCAGCCATAGCTTCGCTTTATCGTGCCTTCTTAGGAAGGGATGTTTACCACCCTGTTGTCCTCCCAATAGTTTAGATAGCAAGGGGGCCAAAGCTGGGAGAGTCATGGCCAGCAATGCACCGATGGCACCACCCTGTTGATCGACAAGTCGCCGTTTGACGTCGGGTGATGTTCGTGGATTACTCAGTTTGCGAAGCAACGCTCGATGTTCCGTCGAACGAATTGATTTCGTTTCTTGTTTCTTTCCTCTTGCAGTCTTTCCTTCCATCGCAGCAAGATACGAATCAACACCCCCCCAAAAATCCACGTCCGCCAGGTTTCATGATCGTCACCATGTTTCTCTCCGTCAGTTGGGTCAACATTCAGCCACTGCTGAGCGTGCAGTGGCTGAATGTTACCCTTCAGCAAATGGTTGGCCGCCAACTTGAACCACTGCAACAATTCAATACGTGCCCGGCCCGTATTCTTGACCAACTGCCCATAAGCCATATCGGGAGTCAGATGTTGTGACTTGCGAATGAAGGACTAGAGTCCTTTCATAGAACCAATCTTTTCTCTTCGTGGTCTGTGAAAGATCGGAGAGAGAGAGACCGGGCAGGGGAAGGTGGTGACGTGGGGCGTGGAGGTGTGACCGGTAAGGTGAGGCCTGGTGGTGATGTGGTCGGTAAGGGAGACAAGGGACTCGTGGGTGGTGTCAACGAGGGGGTAGCCACTGTGTTCTGGGGGCCCTCATTCTCGGGCGAGTCTGACATCGTACCGTGGGATCACGAAGGTCCGGTGCCAGCGTCGGGAACGTCGCCCTGGGAAGTGTTGGAGGTGGGTGTTTCCTCTGCGTATTCTTCGTACGAGCCATCGTAAAAAACAAGAGTCAATTCGAGGTACAGGTCCTCCTTTTATACTTTTTGGACTTAGACGATGGGTGGTTCCTCTTTGGGGTAAAATGTTTGATTTCAGTCGCAAATATTCGGGTGTGTCGGGCTTCAGATCAACGAGTAAGTAACTGCGAGGGGTACTCGTCGCATCTTCATAAGCTTCTTGCATATACTTGGAAAGGGAAGGGTACATCTGACGGGCCAACACACCACTTTGCGAGGCGTCACGGATATTTTTGAACAAGACCAGGTAATGTGCATCAGACTGATGGTACGCTGTTGCTTGTCAAACAAGTTTTGCACAATGTAAATGACGTGAACCACTTTTGCAATATCTATGTGTCTTCTCCCATCAAATCGTCCACGACTACGACTTGTAGACCCTTGACTTGACCCATCACGTCGTCAATATCCGTCAAACCTTTGACATAAGTGTGGGGAAAGCGACCGTAACTCTCTTGCCATTCGCCATAAGCCCACACGATGCGTTGGGGAGGGACGTCGAATAGGGACGCTTGAAGAAACTTCTGCACAAAGACCGTCTTTCCAACACCCGTTGGAGCACTGACTAACATGGTAAACGGATGCTTGAACGTCACATCCATCTTGCACGGTGCCCCCCTCCCTATCTATTCCCTTTTCCCCTGCCTTTTATACCTTCGCGCCAGAACAACAGACATGGAGTGAAATTAGAACACAATTTATTTTACAAAAAATACAAAAAAGAGCATTCAATACAAGAAACATATCATACAAATGAAAATAACAAACTGTTAGTTATCGCGTTCTCTCTTCAGGATCTCTTGTCTCACCCAGGGTACATTTCTCAGGACGCGAGAAATCCAATACACATGTCACAAAAGCTTCTGCATCGTGTCGTGTGGGTGCCAGTCTTCAACTTGACGACGACGGGTATCCATTCACTCATATCGAAACAAGGAGGATACGACAAGACTTCGGTCACATCTCTCGGACCCGCATATTGGATGAATGCTCGGGAAAAACGTTCTGCTTCCTTCTCTGCCAACAAGAGGACAGCCGGCTTCGGGATTTCACCGTTCGAAGTTTCCCCATTTTCACTGGTAGTCGGGAGAATAGTGGGTGGAATGGAAAGCTTCGTCGACTGTTTTCTTTTTCTTCTTTGTATCGTCTGTCGAGCTCGAACGCTTCTCCGCACCAGTAACAGTATCGCTGACTGCGGGTGTTGTCTCTGGGCATGTCGATGTTGTTGTCAAACATGCGACTGGCAACGGCTTCAAAGTTGTTTTCTGTTTGAATTTCTTCTTAACACTCGAGCAGGCCGTGTCCGATCTGTCCACAGTTGAGGCACTTGTGATTTTCGTCGGTGGGTCTCTTGATTCCGTAACACTTTCTTTTGACATTTTCTTTTCTTTCTTTTTGGGCTTCTGCTCGTTTTCCACACTGGGGTGCCCAGTGTCCTGGTTCTCCGCAGAGGTAACAACTTCCATAGAAACCATAGGCTGGTCTGTCTTGTTTTGGTTTTCGTTGCTGTTGTTGGGAACGAGCAGGGCAGTATCTATACCAGTGTCCGACATTGTTACAGGAGAAACAAGCTTGACTAGCCATCGAGAGCAGAATGAAATTTCCGTACTACTACTACTTGGTGTTTAACGTCTGCTTCCACATAAGTGATATCGCAGACAAGAAATTTCAGTTGTTTTTCTAGGTGTTTAGCGTCCGCTTCCACCGAAGGTGATATCGCAGACAAGTCTTATTTTTTTCCATTTTCATTATCTTAGCGCACGCGCAGGGGGTCTTTGCTGTGGGAGGAAACCGGAACGCCCGGAGGAAACCCACGAGGTTGAGAATGAGCCCCTATCTCCATGCCACATACGCTCACACCAGGGCTCGAAACCACAGCCGCAAGCCAGAGGTGACCGGCCAGCTAGAGGTCGAAGCGCGGCACTCTAGACCACTAGGCCATCCCAACCTCCCAGAAATTTCAGTGTGAGTTAGTTTTATTTAACGTCCGCTTCCACCGAGGTGATATCGCAGACAAGAGAGAAATTTCAGTATGACACTTCGCTTCTTATAGTCTTGGTCGTGACGTCACTCGCTTTTGATTGGTTCTTTCTTTTCCTGTGTTTTGATTGGTTCGTTGTTTAGTCTATGATTTCCAGACTGTCCACGTACTTTTTCACTTCGTCCCAATCGACCAAGGCTTCACTCGCGTGACAGGCTTCCAACAACGTCATCATGTCGGCTCGATTACCGTGTTTTTGTCGCCAATGGTTGAACACGGTGAAGATTTGCATGCGCGCGTTGTTAGGATGACTCATCTTGGCTTGACTGATTCGCGCTTCTCTGATCCCCAGATGTCTGCCAATACATTCCCAGCCTTCTCCCATGTTGCCGGACATGACATTGATATCCATTTGATGCAGAGACCATCGTTTCTTTTTCTTCGACAAGTCGTCCATCCACCGGCGTATGGGGTCTTCTTTCTGTTCGACAAACTCGTCTTTGCGTTTGATCAACACCGTCCTAAAGCCCGGTACCACCGTCCAAAACTTTTTCAAGGCTTTGTCGACGTCTTCTCGCCATCGTTATCGATGTCTTGCAGTTTCGGCTCGTCCACCCAGAGGTAGTGGTTGTAATCGTCCACGGGATGTGAGGGTTGACCCGTTATGGAAGACACACCTAGTCCCAGACACGAGTGGTATCTCTAACTGGGATGTTCGTACTTGCAGCCGATACACTCTTCGTGTTGCCATTCTTCTATGATGGGCAGGAAACACTTTAACACTCAAAAGTTGAGCCATCGTCGTCTAAGTTTCTCGATCCGGTTCGTCATCTTCTTTGTTCGCCATCGTCCTGAGACCCGAAAGTCAGTATCCATAGGGGTAAGTGTTACTCGTTTGACCATCGTCATTGAATTGAACAAACCGCTTGTCATACACGATCTTATATCTTTTGTTCTCGGGGCGTGTCCAAAGACGACGGTCACGTGATCTGGTTATCTTGAACGGATTGGCTATGACCAGAGGCTCGTTTTGATTGACGTGCCATACATTCTCCTTCATGATGGCGTAATTCAGCTGTTGCGAGGCACGATAATTCAAGGTGAATCCCCGGACTTTACACACGGTTTTACCATCGATCTGGCGGTATGCGTAATTCTTCGGTCCTCCGTTAACAAATTCTCGAATGGTGACATCTTCGGGCAACACGTTCTTCCACTGACCCAAACTAGAACCTTCTGGGGGATTCCATGACGAGGAGTGGTATTGGTAGATGACGCTATGGGTGTCAAAATAGCATACGCGTTCTCCCAACTTTTCCAAGACGGAATAGAGTTTCAAACGGGCCTGGGCAGTGACAAAGGCGGCGATAACCACATTTGGTGATGGGACAGGGTGCGACGTGTTCTTCCTTCGTTAGCGTTTCCATCAAGACCAGGTTATCGTTCACTAACTGCACATCTCGTACGGTCTGGGTCACGTCCAACATTTTTTCAAAATAGACGATGGTCTCCGTGATGTACTCTGTCTTGGGGAAAGTTGTCTCTCTGTCCGAATTTCCCCTATGTTGTGTTAAGTTTAGCTTACTAAACGCCCGCATCCCTTTGTTGGGTACACGTCGTTGACGAAACGGGCCTTGTCTTCTTTGGTGTGGCAGGTGTCGGGATAACCGCTACTTTCCATCTTCTTCTTCAGGTAGTGGTTAATGTACCCCGTAAACAGACCGCCCGTTTTAGCCTCGGGATCGTAAGAGCTGAATTCTTTCCAATGACAGACTTCGTAGACCTTCAGTACTCGGTATCCTAGGGTCACCGCTTTCTTGACTTCCAGGGTGACAAACCTACCCACCCAGGCTCGCTGTTCGTCGGTATGATCACAAGGCTGGTATTCGGTAATCTCCCCTTGTTGCATGTGTTCGTCGACGCAACTTCGACACAGGGCAAACACCAATGTCTGTTTGCGCCGAAACGGGAGCACCGGGTGGTACAGGCCACGAAGCAGCAAGACGGAACACTGGATCAATCCTTCGTACTGCTGCCACTGGTCTTGATCGGGCTGTGTGGCGATCGTGGGTTCCTTGATGGGAAAGGTACCGTACTTGCAAATGAAGGGATACAGGGACACGTCGATGTAGCGCATGTCGTCGACCGACTCGTTGACCAACAGTTGGATGGCATTGGTTCTCCCGCCGAAGAAAGCGTTGTGGGGCATCAGAGGTTCGGGAGCGGGCCATTGCTGATCTTCCAAGCCTCGCAGAAATTCGTCCATCTGGGGATCATGGCGTCGTTCTTCCTCCATCCCACACTCCCACATGACGCGGATGGTCTGCATACCGTACTGTTCCTGGAGTCGATGGTGACGTTCTTGTGTCTTCGGGTACAAGTCCCTAATACTGCGAGATGGATCGTAGGGGTGTTTATGTTGAACGTCTTGGACGGGGCCCGGAAAACATTTGGGACAACCGTGAAAAGCACACCCGTGAAACTCGTACACCGTACCCGTGGTCGTGTCCATGCCATCTAAACTATAAGGGCCGACTCGGCATTCACTACCGTTGCGGGCGTGTCGAATGTTGGTTAGTGGGGTCTGGTTTCGGAAAGTTGCCATGGTCTGATGGTGTTGTTCCCATTCCAACCATCTAAGCGATTTGTTGGACTGTTGTCGAGGCTTGAAGCGGTGCCAGTCCATACCAGGTTTCGGCTCTTACTTCAGAGCTCGAGGAATGACGACGAGGGTGTCTTTTTTGATGTAGTGCGTGCGTAACAAGCGATTGCAGGCGGAGGCCAGGGCCAGGCTCTTCTCAAATAGATCGATTCCGGTGTCCATGAGGAATATCTCTCGAAACACGCCACAACCTCGGCGGGAGGACATCGACGTCACTTTTACAGTAGGCTAGAATTTCCTGGCGAAAATCACAGACGTCGTGACGATACACTCATGCCATCTGGATCGTAATCGGTGTCGGGAGGATAGGAGCCCACGTATTCTTCATTCTCCGGTCTATTAAAGTGGTGAGGAAAATAACCTTTCTTGAGTTCTTGCAGGCCAACGGTCTTGTGTATGTCCCGTAAAGCCATCGGTAAAAAGTTGAGGGAATCGATGAATTTTACCGTGCCGACAGTGATGGTCATTGCTTTACTACCATTCATAATCACTTCAGGTTGTGCCACGGAATGTTTGTGTAGCGTCTGTGAAATCAGCAGTCCGTCGTAACCTTTAAAGTTGTGAGCCACGGCAATCACGGGACTCGATTCGTGACTGTCATGTTTCCGACCATCTACCACCGTACCGTGAGCAGCGAGTTTCAAAAACCATTTTCCCACATCGTCCAGCGTGTTTTGGCCTTTAAACACAATTTCTCGTTGGTGATTCCAGTACATGTCGCAGTGCTCGCAGGGTTCTTGGTTGCCGATGCAAAAGTGACAGCAGGTTTGCAGGACACCTAGGTCGGAAATGTGCTCACCGGTATCTTGCTGGCATTCAAAGTCAAAGAAGACGAAACGGTTCAACGTTGATTTCTGTAGTTTGTCGATTTGTATCTTTCGATCTCTATTCATGTCGATGGGTGATTTCAGTGGTTTGATGTAACAAAATTGTTTCTCGGCCGTGTGCCACTCTCGGCAGATGGAACACTCGTATTCTCCGCATCGATGTCTTTCCAAATTTCGCTTGGCTTTGATGACGTCCCACTCCTTCTGACACTTCTCGCATTTCTTCCATCGATGACATACACTGCACTTGGCTCTGGAACGGGTGGCAAGGTGATTGTCGAAACACTGGCAGTCCATAAACACGCGATGACACCGGTAACACGTCTTTGTATTGGGATCGGGTGGACAGGGTGGACCCTTTGTCTTACATCCTTGACACATGACGTGACACGAATGTATCTCGGCATGATCGTATCCCACTTGACAGGTCTCACAAAAATACGAGTTCCCCACAAAGGCGGGCATGGACGAGATGACGTCGTAATGTTTGTCGTGTAAATATAGGTTCAGATGTTTTGGTGTTCGGGTGACGTATTTTGTTCCACGATAGATGGCCCGAGAGAAAACGTTGAGTTGGTATCCTTGCTCTCCCAAATATCTGGCGTACAGTTCTCACGTTTCCATCCCCGTGCAGGCTTGTCTGGCTCCACCAACGGCATTGATGAGGGCTTCCGTTTTCTTCGTCTGCAAAGAGTAGGGTCCTGTATTGTTGTTTAATCTCTTTTTCTCCCTTATCCATTCAGGCGTGTCTTGTTTGTTCGTAAAGTAACAGGCGACGACAATGTCTCGCTGAAAACACAGTTCGTCGGCATTCTTAATGGTGACCAGACAAATACTCTTCGAAATTAGCACCATGTCTCTTCTTCGTGTTTGTTCCACCGCTACCTCTACCATCCGGAGGGGACACGTTACAGATACTCATGGACATACGTTGATCCAGTCGAAATTCTTCGTTACTCTGTAATACGGCAGCCACTTTCTGTAACACGTCTTCGGCCTTTAACAAACGATGCTTGTGGAACGGTAACCAAATAGGTGTTTTGAGTCCTGGGTGACTGATGGCAATTCTAACGTAGTCACTTTCTCTGGCGTCCAAGGTTCGGCGAATTTCCTCGATGATGGCCTCAACAGTTTCCTGTAGTTGTTGTGGTATATCGTTGGCTGGAACGTGGGACCAATCTTCCAGAAAATCTATCTCCACACACAGTGAGTCGGTTCTAAATGATCGGCTGTATCGTCTATCCACGGGTCGTAATGTAAAACTCATCTTCCTTCGTTCAGTGATCGCTTAAAAATGTTCGAAACTCTCGCGTCGCGGCCTTTTATCCCTGTCTGTCGTGACGTCATCAGACGTTCGATATCGTACACCCTACGCTGTATAACGTTGCACATGCGCTGTATAACGTTACATCGCGTCTATATTTAGCCTCCAACGTATGCATAACGTTGCATCACGTCTATTTTTAGGCCCCAACGTTCAACTTACAATGCATAACGTTATTGTGACGTTACTCCATGACGTCATACCCCTCAAATTGATTCGTCCATACGATTATGAAACGGTACAACACCCGTCTCTCTCAGTATCAGAATGGCTGCTCCGGTCGTACGCAGCGAAGACAACCGCAGCACGGATACTCTCATGTATCTCAGGGGTCACACTCTTGCCGTGATTACCCCTGACGATATCTTCGTCTTACCTGACGAGGTATTAAAAACACCTCCCAGGAAAAGACCTCCTCCCGATTTAGTGGAAGCCATTAGACGCAACCGACATACAATGCGTCGTACCCTCACATTCTAGTTAGGACAACGGCCCTTTGCAAAAAGAGTTGTTTCCCCTCCCCCTCCTCTTCTTCTTCCCTCGCCTTCTTCTTCTTTCTCTCTCCTTCTTCTTTCTCTCTCCCGCGCCCCTCTTTGTCTCTGAACGTGCAAGGGGTCACGCACGTGCAAGGTCACGCACGTGCAAGTGGTCACACACGTGCTAAAGGTCATTCAGTGCAAGGTCACGTGCACGCGCATGCACGCACATGCATACACGTGTATGCGCGCACGTGCGTTGCCATACAAGTGCTCATACTACTACATAAATAATCCGTTATAGAAGGAAATAAAATATTTCATCCCTAAATATCACGGAAATTTCCTGTTTAATACTGAATCTTCCACAGAAATACATAAAACAGGTAATTTGAAGAAATAAATTACACTTTTAACACAATTTCTCAAAAAAATCCATCGATTAACAGAAAAACTACGAAATTCGGCCACATAAAAAATGGAAATTTTTTACAGTGTATGGCATTTATGTCCGTCTTCAATAGGTCATTCGGAGCAGATCAGTCTTGGGTTCGTTATTCATATGTAACATGGTGGCTTTTTTCAGGGTATACCGTTGCATATTCAAATTGATACATTTGAAGATAACCATAGTAGTCCAGTTCATAGAGGCTATTGTCAAATAAAGGTTTTCTGCGACAAGGTGAGTTTATGAAGATTGGTTGTTTTAATGGCATTTTGTAATTTAAATGGAAATACACATAACACAATTATATGGAATAGAAATAACGTTTATTTAGTAATGGTAGAGACTAGAGAATATTAGTTAAACGTCGCCCAGTAATTAAAGATACATTATGGGAGATTAGATAACGAGTTGTCAGTTCTCACTATGATACATAATGTAAAGGCAATTTGCTGAAAATTTCAGTCAAATTGATCAACTATGAACCTAGGACTAAGCGGATGAAGTTCCGCTTAGCCTCGGTCATCATTACTGAAGTCGGTAAGACAAAACTAATAGTCTCGGATTATCCATTGAATCGTTTACCACGAAGGAAAGATTTGAGTGTTAATCGGACTACAACCCAACAAATATCTGCTTAAATGTGAGCAGAAATTATTGGGCGTTCGTATTCGTATAATATTATGCTGAGGGTCACAGTGTCAAAACGAAGTGATGTACGTGAATAGCATACGAAGTGCTTACCGATATATGAAATGGTATCTAGCCTATAATACTACATAATCTTCTTTTTAAATCTCATAGGGCGCCGAAAGGAAAACCAGAGACGAAGAAAGGAGAAAGACTGCTAAAAGCAAAACTGACAATTGCAGTAGTAAGTTAATACATCCAAGTAAACATTTCTAACTCGATGAAAGAAATATGAAACATGAAAATATGCGTAAAAGTACAAAATTGTCATCGTTAGAATGGTAATAATGACCATTTTTGCGATTTCTACTTGTTAATAATACATATTGCATTCTTAAACGCCAACATTTACATGTGAACTTATCATGTCGTCGCCCCTGTCCGTCTGATGGTTTATGACATGTCATACTATGAAAATGATCATAACTGCCACCTGTGCCCAATTTTTTTATCATCTACTTTTATGTTATGGAGTGAATGCAAATGACGGATACTCAAATTAGCCAATGTAACAGACTGTAGATCACGATCTATTATAAAATATTAAAAATAGAATTTACATACACAAAATTTTAAAAAGAATTTTCTCAAATAGTTTTTACCTCTCAAGGATAAAGGATAATGAATCTGAACAAATTTCACCAATCTTAAATAAGATATTTTTGAAAGAATTAACAACGGTTGATCTCTTTAGTTTTCGAACAAGACACAAAACTATGCATCACATAGGCGTTTAGAGAAATTATCTAATACGCGCAAATAATCATGCAGTCGCTCCTGTCCGTCCGTCCGTCTGCAATTAAAATTTGTTTGTATGTTACAATTTTATCCCATTTTGACGAAACTTGAAATATAGGTCTATCTACCAAAGATATCGTTTCTCTTCGTTATTAGTATGTATCGGACCATAACTTAATCAATTAAGGCCCCTGATTGTTAAAAAATCACGTTTTTAGTCTGTGGACACTCGTACGCAAATAGTGTAAAATGTGTTATATCAACGTTGTGGGCCATCTTGAGGTCACAATTTTGATCCGATTTTGATGAAATTTGAAATAAATGTTTATAACCCAAAGATCTCGGTACGTGGCGATATTGGGATCGTAACCGCCTTAAATATGACCGTTGATTGTACGAAAAATAACATTTTTAGCGCGTGGTTCCTCTTGAGGTCACAGTTTTGCTCCTTCTTAGCAAATAGTGTAAAAGTATGTAAAACCTTTGTTTAAAGGCAAAGAAACAGAAATCAGTTCATAATATTTTTTTATTAATCTTGCTACTCTTTATTTTCAACCTTTGTTTAAAGGCAAAGAAACAGAAATCAATTCATAACATTTTTTATTAATCTTGCTACTATTTTTTTTCAACCCAAAAATTGATAGACTACTGATTATTGGGGTGTAAATGTATCAAAATAACATCTTTGTTTACTTCGGACTTTGGATACGCTCATGTGTATCCGGAAAAAAATACGCCAAAGTTCCGTTAAAAACAAACCTATTACAACACCCTTTTTACTCCCGCACAATTAATAATCATTCCGGGCATTATTATATCTGAACTTTATTTTCATAATTTCAAAATCCTTCATATATACGGGAATTTGGATTATTGAGCAAAATCAAAATGCTTACAAAAACTACGAAAATATTGAAATCTATCATTTCACAATTTTCAACAGCAGCATTTTGAAATTTCTAAGTTCTAAACTGAATAACTACTTATCGGGTAGAAAAAATTACCATGTAACCATAAGAATACCATAAATTTTAAGGAGGAGTTCGAGAAATTAATCTGTATAAAATCCAGCAATGACAAATATCACGTCCTTTGATTTACCGTTGACATTGAGCCAGTGGCAGAGAATCGAAACAAAAATAGATTCGTTGCATGTCCATCTATAAACGGTCCATGGTAATACAAAGGTTCTTGACACCTAGAATTATGGCCCTTGATTATACAAACAAAAAAAACAAAAATAAAGTTTAGAAAAATCGGACGAAAATAGTGTAAATATAGGGTACTTCAAGGACGTGGACCCTCTAGAGGCTAGAATTTTGATCTGATTTTGATGATACTTTAAATTTATGTCTATATCACAAAATTCCTGGTGTCTTACGTTAATCGTGAATATCGGAAATATCCAATTTCGATATTGGCATGTATCGGATCGAAACTTCATGAAGTGCCCGAAAAATAACGTTTTTAGCTTGTGGACCGTATAGAGGTCACAATTGTGAACCTAATTTGATGAAACTTGAACTATATGTTCATAACCAAAAGATAATGGTTCCTTTCGATTTTTGCACATATCGGATCGTAACTTCCTGATTTATGGCCCCTGACTGCACGAAAAATAGGCCTTTTGGTTTGTGGTCCTTCTGGAGGTCACAGTTATTATCCGATTTAAAAAAATGTTTGATTATACCAAGGTTTCTCCATAATGAGGCTTGAGTTCGAATTTCGTTACAATCGGATTAAAATTGGCGGACGAAATGGCGTCCGCTTGTACGCGAATAGTATGAAATAAAAATATGGTATATAAAGGCTGTGGACCCTGTAGAGGTCACAATTTTAATCCGATTTTGATGAAACTTTGACACGCACGTTTATAATCCACAGATCTTGGTTCCTGTCGATATTTGCAGATATCGGATCGCAACTTCCGGAATTATGGCCCCTGATTACACGAAAAATCGACTGTTTTTAGCTTGTGGTCCGCCTGGACGTCACAATTATTGCCCGATTTATAAAAGCGTTTAATTATATCACTGTTTCGCCATAATGAAGGTTTAGTACGAATTTCGGGAAAATTGAACCAACATTGCCGGACAAAATGGCCGCCGCTTGTACGCGAATAGTGCAAAAATAATCCGTTTTTGATGGAACTTGAAATGCATGTTTAGAACCCAAAGATCTTGGTTCCTTTCGATATTTGAGTTCGAATTTCGTGAAAATCGGCCAAAACTGCCAGACAAAATGACCGCCACTTGTACGCAAACAGTGTAAACTTTAGCGGTTACAATTATGTGCCGATTTTGATGAAACCTGAAATGCATGTTTATACCACAAAGATCTTGGTTGCTGTTGATATTCTCGCATATTGGACCAAAACTTTATGAATAATGGCCCTTGATTGTACGAAAAATTGCGTTTTTAGCTTATGGGCCCCCAAAGGAACAATTTTTATCCAATTCTGATGAAACTTAAAACGGAATCTTTATTTTCCAAAGCCCTCAGTCCCTTTTGATATTGTGCATTTCAGACTATAACTTTCTGTTTTTAGCGTGTTCTTTATCCACCTCTTGCAAAATGTGGGCGTATCCTACATGAGAACCACTGGTTTAGCTTGTGGAACCGCTAAAATTTGTATTTAATTTTAAAAATTGTTCAATTATATATCATCGTCACACATAAATAAAGGCTGAGTTCGAATTTCATAAAACGTGACCCAGACTGCCAGACAAAATGCAATAAAGGTTGTGGACACTCTAGAAATCACAATTTTTATCCGATCTTGATGAACCTTGAAATGTATTATCAAAATCAAACAATCCTGGTTCCTGTCAATATTTACGCATATCGGACCGTAACCCCCTTGATTATAGACCCAGATTGTGCGAAAAAATCACGTTTTTATCTTGTGGACCCGCTATCACGGTTATACACTAATGGGATCGCATTTTGTGAAAATGGAACCGAAACTGCCTGACAAAAAGGCGCGCATTGTACGCAAATAATGTAAAAGTATGTAATCCCAAGATGGCGGACCCCCTAGAAGTCATAATTTTTATCCGATTTTGATCAAACTTAAAATATATCTTTATATCGCAAATATCCCAGCCCCTTTCGGTATTTGCATATCCGACTGGATAATGGCAACCGCTGGTTACAATAGAAGTTGAGTATAACCCATATTGTATTATGAACCATTATTGTAATAAATGTGTACATGTGCAGTGATGTGTTTAAATAATTTTCTTAAGTAGGATTATTTTTTATATCGCAAATATCCCAGTCCCTTTCGGTATTTGCATAAATAATGGCAACCGCTTGTTATAATAGAAGTTAAACTGTGTAACCCATATTGTAATATGAACCATTATTGTAATAAATGTGTCCATGTGCAGTGATGTGTTTAAATAATTTTATAAGTAGGATTATTTGTAACAAAGTGATATTCTGTTCCCGTTGCAAATAAAACCATATATTTACGAAACTGATTCTGTTATCACTTACAATAGTGTTACATATTCCATCTGTTTACGATAGGAGTTAAACCGTGTAACCTATATTATAATATCAACCCTTATTGTAATAAATGTGTCGAAGTGTAGTGAAGCATTTAATAAACGCTATCAGATGATTGTTAAGATTACATGTTGATTTTATTTGATGGTAAATTACACTGCTTACAATAATTACAATAAGTTTTACAGTTATTACATTTATCACAATAGGGGTTATACCGCATAACGCGTAATCCCTATTGTAATAAATATGTTCAAGTGTATTATTATTATTAAACGATATATGTACAGCGCTCATCTTCCACTGCAGAGCAATGTCCAGATGCGCTTTACAAAAACATGAATTGAAACATTAAAATTCAAATGTACATAAAAGTCTACATGATAAAATTACATACATATAGAGAATGTTTGAATATTGTAATAGATTCGAAAGAGTTATCAATCTGGCAGCACAATTTTGAACTTTTTGATGTTTATCTAGGTGTTTTACGGATAGAATTAAAATTATCAAGCCTAGAAGTTATAAAAGCAAGAACAAGTGATTCAGTTGCATCTTGTGAAATATATTTTCTAATTTTACTTATATTGTAAATATGGAAATAGCAGCTTTTACATACATTATTTATTTGACTAATCATGTTCACGTTTTTGTCAAAAATAGCACCAATATTTCTTGCAGAATTAACGGGTAAAATAACAGACTGAGCAATAGATATGGATGTACAATCAGATATATTGTTTAGATTATTATTTGATCCCATGAGAATGTATTCTGTCTTGTTACTATTTAATTTTAAAAAATTAGCAGACATCAATATTTTATGTCAATTATACAAGTTTCAAGTTTGTCTTTTTTGATATTAAGATTATTTGTTATAGCTGGTTTGAAAGCAATATAAATTTGTGTATCATCTGCATAGTGCTGATAGTCTAAGCCATGACCGCGAACTAATTTGCCGAGTGGAGAAGTGTATAGTGTAAATAGAATGGGTCCAAGAACAGAACCCTGGGGTACTCCGTATACGATGTCATTTTTATTAGAAAATGTATCATCGATTGACACGCTTTGTTGTCGACCAGTTAAATAACTTGTTATAAGTTTTAATGCTAAAACATCTATACCGAAATTTACATTTAAACGACTAAGAAGAATTGAGTGGTCAACTGTATCAAATGCAGCCGATAAGTCTAATAAAATAATGCTGTTTCTACACTATGAAAACTCTTATATGAGTTGATTAACGATACATTTTTCTATGATTTTAGACACACAATTTAAATTTGACACAGGCCGATGTTTTTTTTTTAATATATTGCTATCCAGGCCTGACTTTTTAATAATGGGTTTAACATTTGCAATTTCATACAAAGTAGGGAAAATACCTTGTTTGAAACAACAATTAACAATATATTTAGATGAAAAGTCACAACAGAGTTTAAGGACAGAAGTCGATAGTGAATCTAACGAACATGTTTTCGATGGTGTCCCCTTGATTAAAGCTATGACAAAAGGTACACATACAGGACTAAAAGAATTGAATAACACAGAAAGCGGTTCGGTATTAATATCGATATCACATTTTAAGATTTTCAGATCGTTTCGAATAAGAGAGACTTTGTTAACAAAATATTTTGAAAATTTATCAGCAAGATCTTTTGTATTGACATATTCAGGAAGAACAGGGTGTGCGGTACTACGATCTATCAGTGACGTGACTACACTGAATAATTTTTTGAGACTTTTATCACTATTACTAATCTTGTCTGAACAAAATTTACGTTTAGCACAGTCAATCATGGAATTTACTCGGTTTTTAATGCTTTTATAAATGTCCTTGTGAATGTGTAGTTTTGATTTACGCCAGGTCTTTTCAGCAAGTTTTCGTTGTTTCTTGACTTCTTGAATCTCATCATTAAACCATTCACAACCAGGGCGAACAGTAACAGATTTTACAATTAATGGAGCACAAACATCGACTGTCTGTCTTGTTGTTGTATCAAAGTGGTTAACTTTTTCATTAACATCAACTATGCGGTTACACAAGTCTAAGTCAGAGAGTGATTGTTTAAAAGTATTTAAATTAATTGAACTAATTTTTTCTAAATGAAATGGTCTTTCGTTGCAAACGTGGTTTATGAAAGTCAATGTTAAATAAAACAGATAAGTTATCTGATATAAGTGCATCATCAATGGCAATATTAGATATATTACATCTGTTTTGATTAGTGATTATCAGATCTAAGATGTGACCGTTATTGTGAGTTGGGTCCGTTACATGCTGAACTAGTGATCTGATGTCTAGGATATCATTAAAGTGTTTCGAAAACACTGGGCAATATTTCTATTACTAGGTGGACGATAAATTGTTGCAATGTTGAGTGACTGGTTGTTTAGACAAAGATCACATACTAAAAGTTCAAATGAGCTGTATTTATCAGTTACAAATCGTTTCACGTTAATGGCAGATTTAAAAATCAGGCCAACACGCCCCGCCTCTATATTCTCTGGGTACGTGTAACAGAGAATAGCCGCAAGACAATAGATATTGTAGTGGTCGAGGGTAATTCTATATGTACCAAGTCCCACTCGGTGTTCCAAGGCGTCCGCAATCTATAACAATGTTACCTATTTGAAGTCTAATGCATATTCTGCCCCGTAGCCACGGCAATACAGCAATATATAGGTCAAATCCCGCTGGCAGTACGGGACTTCGTGGAAAGGTGGAAGTAGTCCCGGTTATCTTGACGGACATCTGTATTGTACAGGGCAAAATCACAACAATATTGTTGTTGAATCATTGGTACCAGTTAACCATGTTTCTGTGATTCCAAATATATCTAGATCATGATCTAAAAGAAAGTCATATGATTCAGTTGTTTTATTTCTAACTGATCTTGAATTCAATAATCCAACTTGAATGTTTGTGTTTATTTGGATAGTTTTAACGTTGATTAAATTTGTATGGTTAATTGTTAATTGCTGTCTTCGAAAAGTCTCAGTTATTGGTTCTGATATCAACAGTTTCGATTAAATTAGTTGAAAGTTTATTATTATTTATGGAACATGTTAAATCTATCAGATTAGGCTTATTTACTTACCTTGGTTTATATTTAGCGTTTCCAAAAGATGTGACAGGTTTAATTGATCTCTGTTTATTACGACCACCGCTGGACACCTTTTGCAATGGTTGATTAGCTTTGTACAATAGTGAGTAACACATCACATCGCCTTACAGCATCAACACTTGTAAAATTGAAAAATTAAAACAGCAATATCCTTCAGATCTAACCAAACTTGAAGAAATAACCGCAATAAAAGTAACCTTTGTAGTATAACAGATATAGTTCCAAATAAAATAGTTTAAAGAACAGTTAACACCCCAAATTACATAAAATAACACAGAGCAAAACATTGTGGCAGCCACGGAGAGGGCGCTCTATACAATTGTTGTGAAGGGTTTAAAATATGCTATCAGTAGGATTATTTTATCTGTAACGCACACGGAACAGATGACAAAATTCCTTAGACGACAGATTTAAAAAAAAAAAAAAAAAAAAAATTCACTCAATATCATTCATTATGATAAGGCTTGATATTCTATTTTAATCATGTCTCCAAAATCGTTAATTGTTATTTAGTGGTGTAGTTTCATAATATTCCATGCAGTATAAGCGCATTCTAGTATTTTGATCGCCATTTCAGTATGAATGTATGTACGTATCCATTCATACTGCAATGGTGATCAAAATCCATAGACTTTTGCAATTAAATGTCGATTTTAATGTATGGTAAAATACAATACTTTGAATTATTACAATATGGAGTGGTATTACAACAGGGTTAAGAGAAATGTTATTACAGTCATTACATTTAATACAATAAATGTTGATATTAATAGGAGTTAGTGAAATTTAATTACAACATAGTGGGCAAATTCCAATGTTAAGGTGCCAAAGCCACGAGTTTCAACTAGGGGTGGGGATGGGGCTCCCCCAGCTTCCCCAGAAAACAGGCTGCCGGAAATGCAGCCTGGCAGTATTTTTGGCAATGGTCACTGAGGTAAAGTGTTAAACAGACGGACTTGAGAACCTCGACGAATCCCACTCACGAGCGCCAAAGTAGGGAGTACTTATGGAGGGTATGGGGGACCTCGCCAAGAAAATTTTGAAAAATTGACTGTCGGAAGTGCTATGGCGGGTTTGGCGCCAGACAGGGTAAGCTTACTCTTCCGGACACCTGTTACCACTGTTTGTCGTGTATTTTGTACCCGGTGAACAGTCCATGTGCTCATTACACCATTTTGCCTAAAACGTTTTTTGAGGACTTCGAATTTTGTCTAATGGTTTGGATTGTTCGTACATGGTTTTATTTTATTTATATTTACAGTATTCAATCAGGCACCGATCGTCGAGATAAATAAATCTGACCCCATACCGTCCGTCGCCTGATCACTAGTTTATCCGATCAGAGACCAAAATGGCAAACGAACGGACTTGCGAACCTCAACGAAGTACCCTTGTGGGTGCCAAAGTAGCGAGTCCTTGTTGGAGTTTTGGGGACCTCCCCCGAGCAAAGTTTGAAAAATAGACTGTCGGAAATGTTGCCTGACAGTATTCAGGCGCCGATCGTAGAGATAAATGAGCTGGTCGCATGCCGTCTGTCGCCTATTCACTAGTCTTTCCGACCCCTGAGAGGAAAGTGTCAAATGAAACTCAACAAAGTCCCCAATAATTTGAAAAGTAGACTGCCCGAAATGCAGTCTGTAAGTATTTCACGCATTTATCGTCGAGATAAATAGAGCTTAACAGATACCGCCTGTCGACAAATCACTAGGAAAGTGTCAAACGGGCGGAGTGAGTGACTCAAAGTGAATTGATATTTTCGCCAGGTATCATTTCAGGCAATGATCGTCGAGATAAATAGAGCTAGCCAGATAATGTTCGTCGAAATATAACCAGCTTATCCAAACAAAGAGGGTGTCAATCGAACGGAGTGAGCGTATCCAGTGAATGCATATTCCCGTCGCGTTGAACCTATACCCCAAAACTTTTAGGATCGTAAAAAGCACTTCTCAGGTAGGTTTACAGCAGGATGGGCTTGGTAAAAAATCATTCAACATGCAAGTCTATGACTGAGTGGGGACGTAGGAATGCCCCCACCCCCTTGGCGCCGCCAATGGAGCCACGTATAAAGATTTTGGGGCACTCTAGGTGGATCATGGGTTAAACTTACTACCGTCCTGTGGAAATACAGATTATTTTTCGCGTGGACTTTATGCCTTTAGTGACTACTTTACCTTCAACTATAATAGATCATTAATTAAATGAGTTGATTGCTACTTGCCATACAATATCGCTGGATTTAGTCCAAATGACGTTGGCAGAGTGTTTGTGGATGAACTTAAGTGACGAATGTCCCACCACTGACAGTGTATTGTGCTCCAGTCCATCACTGATTGACCGCGGCCCATTTCACCAATGATGGTATGTAGCCCAATCAAGGCAAAATTAGAAACTGACTAATATCCGAAGCTTTCACTCGGCGATTACAATAATTGATGTTTCAAATGAAAATAGTACAGATCTACACACCTACTGTCTGAATCTTCGTAAATTTTAAACGGATTTCTTCGATTGTTAACAAACTACTGAATGATTGTGTTTGAAATCACTCCCAGTTGAAAAGAATCCAGTAATCTTTCTGTTGAAGAGTTAATGTTTTTGCTTGTATTTTCGACTATGTCCATCACAGCATTACACATGTCTCGTGATGAGCTAAATCATCGTAATACGTCGAAGGGGGTAAAGGTTGACAATCTTTGACTATCACGTGTGTTGTAATCAAAGCAGCAAACGACCTTTTCGGTCGTTTGAGTTTGAGCAACAAAAATAGCGACTGAAGACAATAACATTAATTTGGAAACGATTGATTGTTAGTCTACAAAATTTTATTCACAATGAATTTATCACCGATTAAATGAATACTCGTAAATACCCTGTATATATGTTTTTTTTATAAATTACATTGCATCCCTGTCAACTTGTGGCTAACATTTATTAATAAACACCCTTAGTTTTAAAATTTTAATTGATCGCATTCCATAAATGGCGTTGTACTTGTGATTAATAATAATATATAGTTAATAACTGAGTTTGCAATAATACGGATACATCGACATGTGAGTTTCAAAACGGTATGATTTTTCGAAAATCATTTTTGGTATTTATACATATTCGATGATTTAATGGCTATCAATTGTGCCGAGACGAAAGTAAATATATCGGCATTTTCGGATTATTCTCGCCAACAGCAGATTGGCGAGGTTAATTGACAGGACTACTTCGTCAGGAAATATTAGAAATATTTAAGGGTGAGATTCAAGGCCTGTAAAACGAATGTCGTTCTTTTTGTTTTGCATCTACTTTCGATAGAGAAATATTTCAACCCAAATTTCTAAGCAAATAATTAATACAAGCCGGAAACAAAATAACGGACTCTATTTTTAGATTAAATCAAAGTAATGCTGAACCGTTCTAATCTATTCCATTGAAATATGAATACGGCGCCTGGATCAGTTAATAAATGTCTAATTAATAATAATAATTTAGAAAACATTTCAGGCCGAAAGAAAGAACTGCAAAAAGCAGGTTTAGCTCTTGCATAATGTATGTTTAAGTAGTTTGTTCATAATAGAAGAAATTCATTTACAATTTACGACGGTTCAGACGGTAAGTAATGATCCAGCGTAGTTGAAAGCAAAGTCATTACTTAAGGCACAAAGCCTTAGTCTACAGTGCCCCCGAGTCTTATACGATTCCTATTGTCACCCATTACTCACCATTTTAATGCTTGTCATGGAGTTCTCCACAATTTTTATGCGTAGCCTTGTCTGAGAAATTACCCGTTATGTGTGGTCTGCGTTTTATTCTGTGATTAGTGTTGTTTTTCGGTATTTAATTGTTTTTTTCGGTGTTTTTCGGTGTATTTTCGGTATTTTTTCAGGGTCGTTTTTTTTTTATTTCGGCACTTTTTGATTTTTTCTTGGAAGTTTTCAGTATATAGTACAGTCGGAAAATAAAATGGAGAAATTCTGTTAGCTAAAAATGCTGCAGTGGATTTGTAGTTTTTATTTGTATACGGCTGTCGTGATGTTCATGGTGTGAACTATTCATCTCTAAAATGACCATTTTTATAATGATGATATTGTAATTTTTACACATAATATTTTCTCTTAAAATAACAAACGTCTGACTCTATATACTTTGACTAGGGTCACATGTGCTTATCGGCATAAAAATGTTACGTTTCTTGATCTTTAAGAATTTTAAGTATTAAATTCAGTGTCGATGATATTTACATGGTTGACCCATTGTTTGACTGATCAACGTAATCACGATAGCTCAAAATCAGGAAATATGTAACCATTACAGGGGCTTTACGACGGATTGGTGCGGTTAATCTAAATTAAGTGTAAAACATAATCTTGATTTGGCAACATGGGCGAATTGCAAAAAATTTCCAAGCTAAGCGACTCAAAAATAATTTTGAATTTTTTCTTATGTTTTGCCTAGAATAAACCCACGACAAGAGAACACAAAAATTGCAATTGTACATTCGTGTTTCTGACATTACCAACAAACATATACATGTATATATAAAAGAAAAACCCGGATCTAAATAAACTCATTATAGCTTGATATATGCAAATAAACTTTTTTAAACGTTTTTATGTTGATTGTTCCTTTTCAGATGTTACAATATGTTACAATATATTATAATGACAAATCGGTTGTGGTTAAATTGACAAAAACTCACAGATAAGAGTTTAATGGTGTCTTCTCATTTCTTTTCATGAGCACCGGAACAACGTTTTGCGTCGACATGCTTTATTTAATATAATGCGTATCTTATCTATCGTTGATTATTTGTAATGTCATTAAAGTTTTAATTTCATACCTTTAAGTTATATTTTTAAAATGTATTAAAATAAAGCCCTAAAATAGATTGTATCTATAAATAGTCCTACCTTGTTGAAGAATAATCCTATTAATCATATACAGTAATTCACTATTGCCAGTTGAGAAATTGGCAAACATATCATTTTCAAATTCAAATTCAAACGTTTGTGTAATTGTGGTATTATTCCCTGTGACAGCCTGTGTCAGTGATTTTTATGCCTGTGAAATATTGTTCATTATCGTATAATAGTGAGTTGAGCAAAAGACATAGAAATTATTATGTTTTGACTTTCTTAGAAAATATGAAATTCCCGCTTTAAAATCCAAGTGAATAAATTTCGGTATTCATGGAATCTTGTTAAATATCCAGTATTTAACAAATTTCTATAAAGCAGCTGCCTCTTAATTGTCAGTGTCTTTCATTGTGTTATATATTGTCAGATACTCAAGTGGAATATTTGTTAGCATGTAATATTAAACTTATCCTCTGCTTTTAAGGTCAACAGAAACATAATGACTTGTACCACGGGCATAATGAAAGATCCGAGTTTTACTCAATGGTAGATTTACACACAATTCCAGCTTTTTTTACCCCTGCAATAGATCATATTGAATATTCATACAAGGTATAGTTTCTTTTTTTTAAGTACTAAAGCGCCCACACACGTTAGAATTTACACCAATCCTCAGCATGTCAGTTCCTCCAGCTTCCAGAAGTATTAAGTATTGGGGAGCAATAATGCGATAAATCTGAAAGCAAGAGGATCAACACAAATGAAGGACCGTGGGTGGGATTGGGTGGGGAAAATTTACCAAAAAGAGGGACATAGTGTGCATATCCCATGTCCACCAGTGCAACTGACTACCGCTTTCGCTGTCTTAATGAAGAATAGATTGAATACATTATACTACATCATAATCGGAAATGTCACGTGAGGATCTACACCAATCCTTAGCATGTCGGTTCCTCCAGCTTCCAGAAGTATTAAGTATTGGGGAGCAAAAATGCGATAAAATTCTATCTCACGGCCCCCCTTCAAACACACTAGGCCAGCATATTATCACCCTCTATTCCCAATACTCAAACAAAAATATCAAAACATCACAAATATTTTCTTTATTCCATCTCCAATAAATCAAGAAAAATCAAATAATTATAAATATAGCTGAAGTCCTCGGTGTGGACCGAAATTAAAGTAAGATCGTAAATGTACATCTTCTCTCCCATTCTGGTACAAATGAACACGGATACTGTAAATACTTTTCCTGAAGTGATACTAAATTTCATTCTATAAAACATATCAAAATACTAGAACTAAACCAGATCAAATCACACAAGGAGACAGAACTCCCTCACCCCTGACCCACGTGAATAAGAAATCCACTAAAGGCATCAGTGTCCCACGGGTCAGTGGTAAGAAAGATCCCATCTAGAAACATACAAATCATTACACCCATCATCTAAACAACAAAACAAATGCGACAGAATCGGACGAAGTGATCACGCCTCATTGTCACAACTCACTTGCTTAAAACCCCGATCATGGCTGGTGGAACTGCAATTAAATGAAAACACGTGCGCTGACCTACTTATCCACAATCAAGCATGAAAACAATTTACACACAAATAAGACGCCCAGTAGTCTGTTGTGTATTTAATTTCTCTCAATATATTTCTTCACTGAAAATTACTAATTTTTCCATAAATAACTTAACGCCACCAAGGCTTTCCTATTTCCATCAGGACTTGTAAAAGTTGAATACCACCAAGGTATTCCAAGCCACCAAGGTTATAGGCTACCTAAGCCAAAATCAATATCATTTGCCACCAAGCCAAAATCAATAAGCCACGTAGGCGATTGGCTACCTAAGCCACAATCAATATACCACCAAGGTGTTTTCAAATAAAAGAAAATCTATTACCGTTTTAATGAGACAAGCACACGTCTGTCCACCTCGCTGTCCTAATGAAGAATAGATTGAATACATTATACTATGTCATCATCGGAAATGTCACCTGAGGATCGTCGTTAAATGCAAGAAAACCAATCCTACGAACGAAAATAATTTTTTAACAAGCCAACAGTGAGACTGATGTCTCCCACCGAAATCCGAAAATAAATAGATGACACATATTAATTAATCCGATTTAGTTTTTTCAAAAGTATCGAACAAACAAACTATACACTAAGTTTCAACGCTCTATAACAGATTATCGTGTCCCAAAGCATCGACCAATGTACATGTAATTGATTAGCTCGAAATATTAATCATTGAACTCAGGCAAGACATTTACCAAATGAACATCTACATCCATTAAATGCAGAGTTGTATGTTTCAAAGAGAGAGAGAGAGAAATGGGGTTTAACGTCCACTCAACACAAACTAGGTCATTTCGGGACTAACATATGGTTTAATTTTATTTCAATAATTCGCTTGCGCGTAGGGGTCTTTAGTAGTGGGAGGAAACCGGAGTGCCCGGAGGAAACCCACGAGGTTGAGAAGGCGCCCCTATCTCCATGCCACATACGCTCACACCAGGGCTCGAAACCACAGCCGCAAGCCAGAGGTGACCGGCCAGCTAGAGGTCGAAGCGCGGCTCTCTAGTCCACTAGGCCATCCCAACCCCCCATGTTTCAAAGAATGTCGTAATGTCGCGTAAAAATGTTGTATTGTCGGGTTAAAATGTCAAGATGTCGGATTGTCATGGTGTCGTGATAAAGACGAGGATGTTCTCGTCGAAACGTCAAACTCGGTAATTGTGTATCCATAAAATTGTACCTTGTGTTAATATCTGGGGCGCCTTCCCAACCTCGTGGGTTTCCTCCGGGCACTCCGGTTTCCTCCCACTGCTAAAGACCCTACGCACAAGCGAATTATTGAAATAAAATTAAACCATATGTTTGTCGCGAAATGACCTAGTTTGTGTTGAGTGGACGTTGACATTTATGGCAAGGTTTGGGGGCATTTGTGTGGAGCTTTTCACCACAACAATTCATGTCTAGACGTTGAACCCCATTTCTCTCTCTCTCTCTCTGATTGTTAATTGAAAAGACCCTTACAGTTATAAATAATTGAAGTTGGGATAAAATCGCCTTACTACGTTTTGTTTGATGCATAATTTTTTTTTTCACATACAAGATCATGCAAGAAGTTAAAGGAAAGTTTTGTAAATCTAAACCGCGTTCGGAATTCCTCATTATCATAAAGGTCAAAGGGATTTCCTCTATCTCTAAAAACACGCTCCCTACGCATTGCTCTTCTAACATAATTTACTCGATTAACGTGAATAATTGCTTGATATGCCACACCATTAAATACATGTAACTTATAACAGTCCTGAAAACTATAATTACATGAACAATGCTTAAAAGTTAAAGGAAATTACCTACAAGAACATACCTTAGTAAATAATACTACACACATCAAATAAAATAATACCAAGTACGAACCACCCAAACCATTAGACAAAATTCGAAGTCTTAAAAAACATTATATAGTCAGGTCAATATACAGTTTAATCCCCCAAAAATTGCAACAAAAGGTTTCTCAACTGATTCTGACAGGGTTAAGTGTACTTTATAACATACTAAAAGTTTACCAAAGTGGTTTTTTTTTCAAGATGGCGTCAAAAATGACCACCGAAACGTCTTAAAACGATCAGAACTATGTAACTATCAACTCAAATTTTATGATCTTGGTGTCTTTTCCTAGGTTTTTTCGGAGTGGTAACTATGACCTATATGGGTGTATAATATCAAAAACCATAAATTTGGTTTTGATTTAAGAAATACTTTCAAATTATATTCTGAAAATAACTATTAGGTGCTAGCCTCAAACATGATAAAATTATGGTCTCAATCAAATTTATCATAATTTCTCAAATTAATTTCAGTTTCTAACGTTAAACAGTATTTCTTGTAAAGGATATTAAATCATTCTTCTAATTGAACTGCTGTGAAATATAAAATTGAAATGGTCTTTAAAGTTAAAAATATATTTTAATAAAACAACTTAACTCTTTTTTTCATGTATCAAATTAACTTGACTATTATGACCTATGCTGTTTCTTGCTAGGACAAGTGTAACAAAGCAGTTGTCATACAAGATACGCTTTGCAAGAGATGGTTAGAAGCTAAAAAAACGATTGTTCGTACAGCTCCGCATGCATTAATATCAAATAGAACTTGGATGTAAATTGGATAAAAACAAAACTGTGATCTCAAGAGGGTCAACGACCTTGGTACTACATGCTTATACTATTTGCATAAAGGAATAACGTCCATTCTACACAAATCAATTTTATTTCAATAATTCGCTTGCACATAGGGTCTTTACCAGTGGGTGGAAGGAAACCCGATAAAACCCATGATGTTGGAAGGCGACCCTACTCCTTGCTACGTACAACCAGGGAATCGAAACCACGCCAGGTTACTTAACGATAGATTTTATGACTGATATAGTGTGTACGCGCTAACCATTCGGCAATCCAACCACCTACCGCCCCGCCCCAGTGATTTATCATACAATCAGGGGCCATAATCCAGGGTGTTAAAGTTCGATACACGCAATTATTAAAAGGAACACAGATTTCTGTGATGTAAACATATATTAAGCCCAGTTTAGGAGCAAAACAGTAGGACGTTAAACCCCCATTTCATTTTATCAAATTCAGATTAAATTTTAGATCATGAAATGGGTTTAACATCCTTATGGCTATTCCTTACCGGGACTAATCAAGACGGGCATACGCCATACACTGTGCTATGAGGAAATTCTGCCTGGGCAGTGGCGCTACAGCTTACTCTTATATCAAATTCCAACTGCCAAGGGATCTTTTACGTGCATACCAATCCCATCCGAACAACTTCACAGCTGTCCTTGTCAGGCCCTCCGTCATGCATCACTGACAAGGGGAAACCACGCCGGAAATCTGGATGAACTTTCTCAGCCAATGCAGGGATCGAACACCTGATCTTCAGGCTTGCGAGCCAGCCTCTTACCCACTTAGCCACGTGATCCCCTTATTTTCGATTATGACCTGTAGACGGTCCACAACCTTTATATTACATACATTTATACATTTCCAATATTTGCATACGGGGAGCGGTCATTTTGTTGGGCAGTTTTAGTCAGATTTTCACGAAATTCGACCCCAACTGTCATTATTGTGTAACAGTGATTTTTTTTATATTTAACTACCACCTAAATCTACCGGATTGTTACTTACTGTACCTCAAAAATGGGGATTTCATTTTCTAATTCTTTAATCTTTTCCACTTCAACTGTATCAACAATATCATTAGCTTGAGTATCATCTTCAGTCAATTCTATATGTTCATGAACATCCTCGGTCATTTCTGTGCCCTCCTCACTTACAGCATGCACCTAAAAATGAACACTTCATGTTTTAAAGGTGATTCATAAATATCGGTACTTTGACCTTGAATGCTGTGAAAGCTGTCACAAGAGTAGGGTAGCCTCCTTAACCTTGTGGCGTTTTTCCCCCCGATTTCCTCTCACTGTGCTAAAGAATCCAAGCACAACTCTATACAAACGATTTATTGAAATAAAATTGCTCCGCAACATAGGCGTACGGGTCTTTGTATGGGGGGGGGGGTGGCTGCTGTATCATTTTTTGTTCTGAAAAATTTATTGCATCAGCAATGAATCTATGTAGGCCTATCATCACCACAAAATACCCCCTACTGTAAAATCGTACACTAAATAGCGCCTTGAGATTGAAAACTTCACACCCTGACTGCCTGATTCAAAATCAGAATAACTGAGTGTTTTTCTGAAATTACGATCTACCTCAGTTGGGAAACTTCATTTTCCCAGGGCGAGGGGGGATGCTCGTAGTTGTAGGCCTTGTCAAGCGTCATGTCCTAAAATAACCTCACCTAGTCACGGCTAGTACGTGTCTAATGGGCCTCTCCTCCCATTGCTTCACTTAAAACAATTATTTTGTATGTGCCTTCGATATTAATCAGAAATAATACCTGAGTTGACACTGGATTTTCATCTTCTGCAGCATCGTCGTCGTAAGGGTTATTGAATTAGCCAAATTCTTTTGGGATCATCTCAACTATCTTTTGTGTAACCTCCGATAGCGGTGGGGGTCCTCCTCCAGTTTTCTTCTGTTCGTTCAAATGGTGAGAATACTTTCTCTTAGCATTATCTTTTGTGCGTTTCTTTCATTCTCTTATGTTCTTTGTGGCCATGAGTTTTCATAAAATCCGTTTGGATTTTTTTCCAGGTAAATTCCTTTTTTTGTCGCATTATTGTCTGCTTTTTTTTTATCTTCCACCTGTGTTACATTTAATTCAACTAATTCTATGAGTCCATTCTTTTCTTCCGTGGTCCAATTGCAAGACCTCTGTCTTGGCATTGTCATGTCTTTTTTAATTCCAAATAAATGCTTACCTTCTTAGCACCTTTCGGTGCTATTGCACTTTCGCACCTCTGTCAGTTCCCGTGATCGTAGAGACTTGATAATATATCGAGAAATAGGCCCCGAGATCGATATATAGGTCAAAGTCAAGGTCGCCCATTGATTTTTTTTCCGAAACGGACTCTCTGCGTTTGACCGGTTTCTGCTCGAACAGATTTTGGGCTTTGAAAATTGTTACTGGGTGAAGGTCGTAAGTCAAGGTCAAATGTCCAAAAAGTGAGTTTGAAAAGTTTGAGTTCAGATTTCTATAACATGACCTTGACCTACGACTTTGACCCAGTTACCCTTTTTGAAGGGCATCGTCTCTGAACACATCAAGATCATTGAAAATGATGTTTGCCTTGAAACTAGTCCATTTCAACTGTTCGGGGGATGCAAAGCCCATCGATGCAGCAGCAGATGCAATGGACTCTACTCTGTCATTTGGAGGTGTTGGAGACCATATTTGACATCATATATATAGACCAACATCATTTCTTATGATCTGAATGTGTTCTTTCCTCCCACAAACCTAGGGATAGACACAAAGATCATCAAATTTTGGTTGTTTACGGGGTTATGAATATTATTACGTTTCGGTGGCCATTTCTTTTTTTTAAAAAAAACAAAACAACTTTCCGGCGGTCCTACTTTGGTAAACTTTTAGTACATTGTATGTTACACTACAGTAAACCCTACCAGAATCAACTGAGAAACCTTTCGTAGCAATATGTAGGGGTTGAGGGGGGAATCAACTGAGAAACCTTTCGTAGCAATATGTAGGGGTTGAGGGGGGAATTTCCATATATCGAGTTGATTACAATATCGCAGCTAACTAGTATGCCAGCAGGTTCAAACCTGGACTAACGTTGTCACAGAACTAAATCTAGAACATTGGGATTGACAACTTTCGAACAAAAAATACGTTGCGAAGACGATGGACAGCCCTCGTGTGCCCCAATCACTGCTGAAAATCATACGTTCTAACTGCAAAGGGGGTGTAATACCAAGCGATGTAGGCCGTTGGATGTTGGATGTGAAAAATGGATATATCTTATGCAAACTCCAAAACAGTGATAATTTATGCCTTTGTTGATGTGGGCCATATTTTCTATTTTGGGTCTCATAAATTGGCCCTGGAAACATCAGATGTGTTCTGTTTCATTGACATTTCTACATAAATAATAAGATGCCAATTTTCTATATTTTTGTTTTCGTATTCTAAGTAGGTAGACTATTCTTATCTGATTTTAATAGATTGTAATAGATGAAATGAATTGAAATGGGTTTTACGCCCTACTGTTCTGTTCCATCTGGGATAATGAAGCGTGAAATACGCCATACATTTGTTATAAGGGATATTTTGCTTGGACAGCGGCATTACAGCCTACTCTTATATTGAAATACAAGTGCCAAGGGAACCTTATAAAGTAGCTAAGTCTCTAACTCAATATCATCCAAAATCTTCAATATTGAAAACACGAATTATTTGTCAATTTCAATCAACATTGATGCTGTGATATTACCGGAAAAATGTGGGCTTCTGATATCCAATATTCAAGATAAAATAAACATTTACCATTGGTACACGAATCGTGTACCATAATGCGTTTCAGCCCCAGAACGAAGCTAGAAACATTGCACCAAATCAAACGGCGTATGTAGACTGGAATAACCACACGGTAGAAATTTGCATTCGATTGAGACTGTCGACTTACTTCGCCGAACATAACTGATTTGAAATTAGAGTAAAAATGGAAATCATTGAATGTAAATCAGTTTATATACATTCATACCACAGTGTTATATGTGTTGCGACCCACTTGTGTCAATTTATAGGTCCTAAATGTTAGCGATTTAGCTCCTTTAAATTGCACGCCAATGTGTACACAGGATCTCGTTGTCCCTTGTCAGACCATTTGCCCTGCACCACTGACAAGGGAGAACCACGTCGGAAAGTCCCGATGAACATTCTCGACCAAAGCAGGGATTATACACTGAATCTCCAGGTAAGCAAGCTAACGTCTTACTCACTGAGTCACGATGGCTCCTGATATAGATGAACGATGATATTTAGTTTCAGTTTCTCGACCAAAGCAGGGATTATACACTGAATCTCCAGGTAAGCAAGCTAACGTCTTACTCACTGAGTCACGGTGGCTCCGGATATAGATGAACGATGATATTTAGTTTCAGTTTGGGGGAAGACGTTCTTTTATACAAATTATACAGCGGTTCGTGGGTTCCAACAGTTTTCCTAGTGCAGTTACAATTAAATTTGATAATGACGCCACAACGAGCAAGACGTAATGCCTTCAAAATGACGTTACGACGTTACAATACGGTCGTAGGAAAAAAAATGTCGACATTTTTTGAACTCGCGAGTATTGATTTCCTATAGATCGGTAATACATTTATTTGCACTAAAGTCAACCGTTTAGGAGATATCGGCGATATTCTGGTCCACTGGCCGCCATCTTGGAGTTATTTTAATTATGCAAATTTCCCCAAGACCGATAATGGCCGCTTTTGTTATGGGAGTACTAGAGACCATACCGGAACAGTTCCCAAAGAAATGATTTCTGTTGCAGTTTGTTCTAGGTCAATTTTTATCTTTACCCGCCTATGAGGTCATAACTAACCCACCTGAACCTCCCCTGAAAATTTCAATCTCTACTGGTAGAGGTGTGTTGGGAACTGACTTTTACTTGTCATAATGTAATTTGTGACTTGTATTTTCGTTTCGTTTATTTTTGTATTTCGCTTTATTTTATTTGGTTCATTCCGAAAAGTGTATGTGTCTTTTTTTTGTGTGTGCTCTCTGCTGTTCAGTTATATACATGTACCATATCGACATCGCCAATAAAAATACATCGGAACTTCGTCAAGTGTTTTGTTGAAATAAACAAGGCATTTACATGTGCTTCTAAACATGTTTATGTTAGCAGAGCGTGGTTCTGTCGGTGAGTGAGAATGAGAGCTTTTCATGATAATTTTACGGCGTGGTTCACCTAGCCCACCATAGTTTTCTGTTACACAGCGATGGACACCTGGAACGTTATTGCTTATCAATAAGCCTACACGATTACTGAGACCGATTACTGTGATTAGGAGGGGGGTAGTTGGATTTGTCAAACGTTGTGTAAGCCCGCGAATTGTTCGATGAGGTTTTTGGCTTATAATAGTTAAAAGACTTCGCATTTACGAAACCCTTCGTGCGCATCGACACGATAACGTAACTCAGTAGAAAGCCACTTATAATATAAACTTTGTGAATTCCCAGAGTTCTTCCTAGCTGCGCTGAAGCCTAGCATGTGTAGTGTGCGATATTAACAGGCGATATTTTAGACTTGACGATACTATAAAACATAGACTTTTCATCAAACTCTTCGGTTCGACCTGAATCTTTCAGAGAGTTAATAGCCAACTCCCAACTTGTCACTAAAGGCTTCAACACTTTTTATGTCTTGAAATAATACAGGTTTCGAATGACGAATTGAATCGAGATGCAGGAGAATTTGCGGCCTGTGTTCTCCGAACTTTTCTTCTAGTCTGTTTTTAGCCGATTCATATCCAACCGTTGATGCTTTATCAATGCACTGTGTGAATGTATCTTTGAAAAGTTGATATTCCTTTTTGTTGCCATTAAATTTTGGAATTGCGACACGTTGTAGTTGCTGGAACAGATCTCTGGTGGTTTGCTTGCACCTGAATCAGTTGACGAACTCCGTTTTAATCCACGAAGGAGATGGCGTCGCGTAAAAGGCTTGTTGAAACACTTTTGGCAAAGATTGTTACGCGAATTTCTGCCTACCCTGAACAATCGAAATAAATGGAACAATTCTTTGAAAAACTTAGAAATCGATGATGTCGTATTAGGCATCGATCCCCATTCGCCTCGTGGAAAGTGGCCTTTGGGGCGTATTGTTAAGACCTTTCCTGGTACTGACGCACTTGTTCGTGTCGGAGAGGTTAACGTTGGTGACACTATTTATAAACGGACCATTCATCGATTGTGTCCGCTTGAGGCCTAATTTAGAGACAACATGCACATGTCACTGGACATTCACAAACGGTGTTTAAATTGTATGTTTAATTAAATACTTAGTCATATCTGTGAGAGCATGATACTTGATAATGTTATAATGTACACATCGACATCGAAATAGTTAATATTTATTATATGAATAGCGTAATTGTTTTGTACATCGCTTCAATCAATTGTATTGACATCGTAGGCATACTTGCACACCGTTTGAACATCGCATGAGTATAGTTATTATTCGCATCGTAACGTCAACATTGTTAATATTTGTTATTGATGTTTCTTTTTAGGGCACATCAAAGAGAGGGATGTGTTGAGAACTGAATTTTTACTTGTCACAATGTAATTTGTATTTTCGTTTCGTTTATTTTTGTATTTCGTTTCATTTTATTTGGTTCATTCCGAAATTTGTATGTAACCCCGTGTGTCTAACTTTTTTGTGTGCGCTCTGCTGTTTAGTTATATACGTGTACCATCGACATCGCCAATAAAAATAATCGGAACTTCGTCAAGTGTTTTTTTTTTTAAATAAACAAGGCATTTACATGTGCTTCTCAACAAGGTGCGAAAGTGCAACGTCCTTGGTTACGCCTAAATCAAACCTATGTAATGGGAAGAGTTATCCACGTGCTTTCAGATTGTGCTCACTTCCTGTCTAAAGGTCCCTTACATCATAGGAAAAAATTACCTGTTAATCTTCGACTAAAGGAAATCAGCGATTAAAAGGATAATGTAAAATCAACGGCTTTAAAAATTATAGTCAGTGATTAGGTAATCTTCTTTTTGGGAATATCATTTTTAATCATCTGCTAATCTTCAATTTTTTAATCTCTGACTAGACCAAATCGGAGATTATTTTAATCATCAATTGAAAATACGGGCCTTTATTACAAACTTGAGACACATAGTGTAGGCCTAGCCAAATTTATCTCATGCAGAACTGTTAGAAGGCATTTTTATTAGAATTTAACACTGTGTATTGTTATTCGGATTAAGCCGTTCAGTTCGAATAACGTGTTTTCATTAAGATTATTATTATTCTTTTTTCTGGTCTTTGTGAGGAGTCGAAGTTTAAAATATCGTTGTCCTGCCATTTTGATTAAGAGGCTACAACCTTATGATTTAAAGCGCACGTGTTAAATCACTCGACCACTCTTTCCCCTGTCTCCAAGGAAACATACAAATGATTAAATCCGAAAGACCTCTAATTAGCACAAATACTATAGTAGGTTGGTGTGTTTACAAATAACAAAATTTTCATAAAGATATCTTGTGATATGCTCCGGAAACGAAATTGGGATGGACAGTGACCGTTTCAAGATCTTTTCCTTACTTCCCTCGGCGCGGGATAATAACATACGATAAACATTTAATTAAAAATTAGTTTCTAATTTCACAGATCATCATTATGCGATATTTTTGATTTAATCTATAGTCAAACGATATATTGGATCATTGCGGTGTTTAAAAAAAAATCAAAAAAGAAATCGGAATGAACGGAGCTCGTTTCAATATCTCACCCTAACTTTGTTCGACGCGGTATAAATATTTAAGAAAAATTTAGTTTCTAATTTCCGAGGTAATCATTATTCGATGTATATTTTCGATTTAATCTATAGTCAAAAGACAAATTTGACCATTGCGGTATTTTGAATGTCATTTTTTTGTTTTAATTCAGAAAAGAAATCGGAATGAATGGAGCCCGTTTAATATCTTTAATTTAGTTTCTAATTTCAAAGGTAATCATTATTCGTTACTTTCGATTTAGCTTTTATTCAAACGATGTGTTGGATATTTGTGGTGCTTTTAATGTTAAATAGCTAAAAAGAGAGAGAGAGAGAGAGAGAGAGAGAGAGAGAGAGATGTGGTTTAACGTCCACTCGACACAACTAAGTCACTTCGAGACTTACATATGGTTTAATTTTATTTCAATAATACGCTTGCGCGTAGGGGTCTTAAGCAGTGGGAGGAAACTGGAGTGCCCGGAGGAAAAATAGCTGAAAAAATGAATATTGTCAATGAAATTTACATATTGTATTTAATTGATTCATTAAAATTATTGTCTACCAGTAAACTTGAGTGAACATAAAAATACATTTATGCAAATCTAAAAATATAAACCGGTCACACGCTGTACTGTGGCTCTATCTGTTCAACGTAAGAATGGGTAACCAAATGGCACCCGTGACGTCAGTTGGCCAGACTCTCTATATAGAAGGCTCTGCTTTACTTATTCATTATAGCGGCAATACTATATACCTTAAAACAGGAGACACCGGAAAACAACCAGAAAACTCAATGTTATACTGAATACCGGAAAATACCGGAAAAACACTAAATACCGGAAAACACACTTAATACCGGAAAACACCCGAAATAGGTAGCCCAGGGTCTGAGCTTCTGTGTGCGTTAGGGTTAGAGTTTTCTGTTGTGGGTTAGGTTAAGTTTTTTTTGGTCTGTTTTCCGGAGGACCAGACTCCTAGTTGCCTATTTAGGGTGTTTTCTGGTATTTAGTGTGTATCCTGTATTTGGTGTTTGTCCGGTGTTTTCCGGTATAACATGTTGTTTTCCGGTGGTTTTTTTTATATAGTATGGCCCTCATTATAGCCTAAGGATGATCCCTATTGTTTTTGATGAATGTCCGACCCACACGAGCAGAGTCACACTAATTTTTCCTACAAACCAAATGTCTTAACTTAATGGATCATTTACCTTATAGCACGACAACTATTAATTTTGGTGCATGTCCCGACCCCAGGGTCAGGACCACGTCCATTTTGTTCTGTTTATTGTATACATGCCGTATTTCTAAATGGGTCATCTTGAAACTTGGTGTATATATTCCTTATATAGCCCAAGGACGCCAACTGTTGACTTAGGTGCAAGTCCCAACTTCCTTTTTTCCCCTTGGGCACTGTCACACCAATTTCTTTGTTAATATTTCGCCTATAAATACTCCATAGGTTGCAATTATTAACAGATATTGTTCAGTTTCGGCATGATCCATCATAGGGTTGTACATTTTTATACTGGTCCATTTCCAGCCACCGCCAATTTTCTGTGTTTTTTGTCTTCAGACTGTAATTCTGAACTTAGTCCTGATACCCACTTTTTGTTAACATTTAGTCTGTAACCTTGGCAAAACAAACCCAATCCCTAACCTTCTTTGTCTCGTGTCATCTTGCAGTCAGTGCAGCAATTTCATATTCTTTTTTTTAGATCATATCAATCAAAGCAGTACTATTTAACATATCAAAATGATTTAAATCATTACCAATGTACATCATCAAATGTTTATGTGTATGTGTGTTTTCATGTTTATAGCTTTGCTTGTTGTTTGTTATTTTTTTCAATACGTCCCAAATATTATATCTATGACCCTTTTTGTTTCTAGTGATATTGAAAGCAATCCTTGCCCTCCCCACAATTTGTCTATTGTCCATCTGAATATAAGGAGTCTCGCCACAAAGTTGATATTTTAGCAGCTGAACTATCTGAAAATTTGATATTATTCTCCTCACTGAAACATGGCTTGATAAATCAGTAGACACCAACACATTACCACTAAGATCTTTCCACGCACCTGTAAGAAATGACAGGACGTACGGACAGGGTGGGGATATTGTGACTTACATACGGGACACGCTTTCTGTCGACGGTACAGAATGCATATGGTTACAACTAAATACTTCATACAAAACTATTTTGATAGGTACATTTTATAGACCTCCAAGTTCTAGTGCCGAACAAAACAATAAAATTATTGATTCGATTGCTAAGTCAGCATGCGATAATGTCTATAACTGTTTTATATTTGGCGATTTTAATATCGATTTTATGAATTCAATTCAATCATTTTTACACAATGAAATGATACTTTTTGATTTTTCCCAAGTAATTAATACTCCAACCCGATTCGGAAATTATAATAACTCACTTATAGATTTAATTTTAACTAACTGTCCTAACTATATAAAAGAATCAAGCTGTCTAGATAATTTTTGTAGTGATCATTGCCCTGTGTACTGTCGACTTTCATTTCAGAATCCAAAATTAACATGCTACAGACGAGTTGTTTGGCACTTTAACAATATTAATATTGACACGGACTGGGAAAGCCTAATTAACACAGATACGATTAATACAGCTTGTGTTAACTTCACAAGTGAGCTGACAAGGCTAGCAAAAAAACACATTCCGAATAAAACAGTAACTATTAGACCAAATGACCAAGCATGGATGAATAATGCGATTCGAAAATTGAGTAGAAAAAAAATAAAATACATAAAAAGGCAGTTCAAAGAAATTTAGAATCAGATTGGCATAAGTTCAGAAGTATTAGAAATGAATATATAAACCTAATCAGAAATTGTAAAAAGGAATATTTTGACAAAATCGACAACAAAATCAATAATTGCAATAATTTTGGAAGTAAAAATTGATGGGGCCTTGTCAACTCATTTATGAAAAATAAACGTGCTGGCACTAGCAATGAACTGCCGCCTCTATCAGTGAACGACACCACATATTACACACTTTCCGACAAATGTAACTGCCTTAACGATTTCTTTATTAGCCAATCTAACATTGATAGCGATAATGCACAACTTCCTGCACTCGAACGAATGCCCAACTCATTAACTACTTTTACCCTCAACCAGAAGGAAGTTAAAAACATAATTACTACTATTGATCCCTCAAAAGTCAATGGTCCCGATAACATCAGTGGAAAACTAATAAAACTAATATCCAGCGAAATTTCTGAACCTCTATCTAAATTATTTAACTACTCTATTTCGACGGAAACAGTACCGAACATCTGGAAATTTGCCAATGTAACTGCCATATTAAAAAAAGGTGACCCATCAAATTGTGGAAATTATAGACCCATATCTCTACTTAGAATCCTAGTTAAAATATTCGAAAAATGCATCTACAAAAATTTCTTCAACATCCTAATGGAGAATTCTGTTCTAACTAACCTCCAGAGTGGCTTTTTGCATGGTGATTCATGTGTTTACCAACTTACAGATATTGCACACTACTTTTGTCAATCCATTGATCAGGGATTCTATACGAGAGCAGTGTGACATCAGTAAAGCTTTTGACAGGGTCTGGCATGCTGGACTCTGTCACAAGCTTGAAGCTGCGGGGATACGGGGAGACATCCTTCAATGGTTTCACAACTATTTAGAGGGAAGACAACCGCAAAAACCATTCCCTCGGGCGTGCCACAGGGCTCTGTTCTCGGTCCCCTCCTTTTTCTCATTTATATCAATGACGTTGTGAATGATATTTCATCAAATGTTTTGCTGATGATACTTCCCTCTATCTGAAAATTGATGACCCTACCGCCGAATGCGCGAATATTCTAAACAATGACCTGATTAAAATTAACGCGTGGGCTAAAACATGGCTGGTATCCTTAAACCCACTGAAGACCGAAACACTAGCACTGACAACCAAACAAAATCCCATTTTACTTACCCTGACTCTAAATAATGTTCCCATCAAGGAAGTCCCCCATCATAAACATTTAGGCTTGACAATTCAACAAAATTGTAAATGGAACCAACACATTAATGACGTTATAGAAAAAAAACAGCAAATCTGTCAATTGTTTAAGATCCCTTAAATACAGACTTAACCGGAAATCGTTACAAACTATCTATACCTCTTTTATCCTACCCCATTTTGATTATTGCGACGTCATCGGGACAACTGCACAGACCAACTAGCTAACAAATTAGAGCACCTACAACTGGATGCACTTAGGTCCATATGTGGTGCTGTAAAGGGTACCAGCCATAGACTGTTATATAAAGACACTGGTTTTATTACGCTAAAAGAGAGACGCAGAAGACATAAACTCAAATTCATTTATAAAATTATAAACGGCCTTTCTCCATCCTATCTCCATGATTTAATCTTGACAAAAAGCGCACACTATAATCTCCGAAAAACAAGCCTACCCGAATATAAATGCAAAACAAATATCTTCTATAATTCTTTCATACCATCGTCAATAAGAGAATGGAACAAATTAAGTTAGGAGACAATAAATTCAACATCTAAATATTTTCAATTCGAAACTCATGGCTCAAGATCCGATACCACCTAAAACATTCTCTGTTGGAACCCGTGTAAACCAAATCATACATTCTAAACTGCGTCTCTCTTGCAGCAATCTAAACGGACATAATTTTTACGCCATATTTCTGATAACCCATCCTGCAGATGTGGTCATCAATTTGAAGACACTGAACATTTTTTATTGAATTGCTCCTTATATTCAGATGCCCGAAATAATACAATAAATAATTTACCTACTATTCACCGAAATACTACAACCCTATTGTATGGAATTGACAGCATAGAAAACTCATTCATTATTTTTAAAACTGTTAACTCGTTTTTCGAAATTACCAGACGATTCCAGGGGACAATTACAATTATAACCATTCATTGTAAATATATTTTCACTTGTACATTATTTGCCTATTACTAAACTGTAAATCCATTCCAGAGACAACTATGACACATTCACTGTAAAATAATTGCACTTGTATATTGTATGTTTCTTTATGTAAATACATGTATCTATATCTGACAGGAAGAAGGGTTTAATATAGGCCTGTTCCCCAATCCCTATTCAGATAGAAATCTGAATAAAAATATTGCTTATAAAAAAGCAGTTATGTGGACGTATATTGCAGAGGTAGCGATGACCTCGTCACTTTTGAACAAAAAGGCCCTTTCCACGTGTTGGCATCTGTACTCGTTCTCTGCAAGCTGTTTATTGCGAGCATAATACATACTACAAGGAGCTGATACCGGAAAACGTATGGCAAACTAAGTGTCATTTTTGCCACGGACGAGACAAGATTTCCCATAGGATCTTTTGTACATTGTTTTTGTCCTTCACAATCTTATTTATGGCTCCTACTGGAAAAAATGTTTGTAACTTTTCCCTGTTTATGGGATGTTCAAATCTTTGTGCATCTTCAAGACATTCGTTTATTCTATTCTGACCCTTTAGTCCCCATCGAAAACATACAAGTTTTAACTACCTCACTTGCAATATTTCCGGTGGGAATATTGATTAGCTTATCATACGCGCCTGTACGCTTATGTGTGATCGTACGTTTGAATAATACATGCTTCTGTTTATCGCAGAACATAAATGTCTCTCTTCATTCGTGAATAGCTTATTATACGCGCCTGTGCTCTTATGGTTGATCGCCCGTTTGAATAATACATGCTTCTATTTTTGCAGAACATAAATTTAATGTCTCTCTTCATTCGTGAATAGCTTATCATACGCGCCTGTGCGCTTGTGGGTGATCGCACGTTTGAATAATACATGCTTCTATTTTTTGCAAAACATAAATGTCTCTTTTCATGTGAAGAACATAGCTCGTGTGCTACATAACCACCAATTACCAAATCAACGAATTCGTTCAGAGCCTGATGTGTTTCTGGGCATATAGTTTTGTTAGAGTCCCCCTCACTCGCGCAGAATAGTCAATTCCGACCGTAACGGTTTTACGAGATGCTGTATGCTTGCATACTGTCTGTTTCACAACCAAAGCCATAGTACACCGATTGAATGACTTGTCATTGCGTCGTACCGTGAAAACTCCACGATCTAAGACATCTCGAAGACCTGGAAGGGGATCCTCTATGTTCATTGAATCTAGCTGAAAGTTTGGTTGTAAGGTTGCAAAAAATGGCTATAGATGGTGTTAAACACTTAGTTAACAAGTCTAGATCGTTCGTATGGATAGCTAGTTCCTGTACACTAACATGGTGAATATTTTGAACATAACCCATCTAATTTTTCTCTGTTACACCAATGGCTACATTCAGCACACCGTTTGAAAATACAGTTTATTTGTCTATCCATGCCTTGAATTCTTCTGATTTATTTTTCATACTGGCAACTTCCTCTGACATTAAATTGACTTTGTATGGGCGAAAATGTAGCTTTCGCATGCTAAGAGCAAGAATTGGATGTAGCAGCTTGCATCTGTTGTAGTTCGAACTACCGTTGACTCTCGGAGCGAACCTTGTGCCAGAACCTCGCTTTCCGTCATGATTTCTGGAGCACCTGATCAATCTATGAGTTTACCAATAGCACTAAAATACGCCACCTCTAGATGAAAAGCTCCGTGTATGATAAATACTTTGCCGAACTTGGGCGTTTCTGTTGCATACGCGCCGGTGCGCTTATGGTTGATCGCGCGTCACTATTCTGCACTCTTGATTCTGTTCTTGGGCACACATCTGTGCTCGTTGTGATAGTTTTTTTTAATGTTTCTATGTTCATGACGGTACTTTTTGGTAAACTTTCTACATGGAATTCAGAATTATGTCCACGTCACATCGGATAAGGATCTCTAATCTCAAAAAACATGATACACGAGAAGCAACATATCAAAATTACGACCAATGAGATCACTGACTATTTCATCGTACAGAGTCTGTACTCAAAAGCATCCATTTTAGGCTTCTTTCGGTTTGCTGGTAAGTTTCTATGTTCATGATGGTACTTACTACATGGAATTCGGAATTATGTCCACATCACACCGGATAAGGATCTGTAATCTCAATAGCATGATACATGAGAAACAACAAATCAAAATTACGACCAATCACATCACTGACTATTTCATCACACAGAGTCTCTACTCAAAAGCATCCATTTTAGGCTTCTTTCGGTGTGCTGGCAAGTTTTTGTCCTTTGGTACATGTACATGTGGACTGGTCTACATTGCGGCTTAAGGTCTGATAGGGGATACCCTGTGTATGATGCAACGTTTAGAAACCCGATAAAGTAATGGTCAGGTCGTTGTAATTGTCGGCCTGTTAGACTTGACAGATCTAGGGCTTATTTCATTATAGCGAAATCCGTTTCCATTGCTTAAATTGAATGGTAGTCAGTGGCATGGTTCATTCTGTTCAAATACCTGATCTGTCGTGTGTTTCATTACAACTACAGCTGGTAACGGTATGTGCTTGAAGGCTTCATTTGCCCATATCGTGCACATAATAGTTTAACGCTCCCGGAATGCTGCTCAAAATTGGGTCCACTGTAAAGGATTTGGTAAAACATATACTACATACAGCTCTGGTGACTGCGCATCTCCTGTCCACGGTTCGTTGATCATGGGATTTTCTGGAATGCCTCCGTTTACTCTTTTCAGTAGTTACCGTGGCTGCTTTCGGCACCATTATTTCGTTTGGGGTATCAAAATCAAAAATGTTTTTGTAAACCTGACACTGCGGATTGAAAAGAACTACCCAAATTGTTTGCATGCCCAGATGTACTCAGTGAAATTTAGTGTCGAAATAACGTAGTAGAGTAGTTTTCAGGTAGTTTTAGTTTAAACCATATTTTATTCGTTTGAAAAGCATTTACAGCAGCCAAAGCTTATAAAAGCCTATATAATTTAGTATCCAAATGAGTAATGCAAGGGCTGCACGTCAGATGACAACAATCCGTGGTTTGTGTAAGCAAGGGTTAGTAATAAGATCTTAATTGGATGGAAATTGTAAGAAGGTGTCTTCTTTGAAAACTATTTCATAAAACTCAAGTGGTGATTCTTGCACCTTCAATGATTCAATAGACGCCATCCATCATTAAAAATTTAATAATCTGAACAGTTTCACTTCACCATCAAAATACGTCTTTATTTCAATAAATGAAATATAATTTCAGAATACAATCATAATCGTGAGTGTGTTGTCGTCTCTTTTATATTTCGTGACAAATGCATCCATTAGTATAGTTTTGATTATATTAGTTTCAAATCTGCACTGATTTATTTCACATTATTCTTCTACATACATTTACATATATTTTTTTTTTCAGCTGTCTCGTGATATTATTTCCTCACAAGATGACGATAAACTAAGGTAGGATTATCAGTAATTATGCTGTTTTCTTACAATTCTGAATTACCACATGTACTACTACATGGTCACAATTTTGAACCGATTTTGATGAAAATTGACATGTATGTTTATAACCCAAAGGTCATGGATCCTTTCGATATTTGCGCCCATCGGATTGTAACTTCCTGAATTATGGCCCTAATTTGCTTGTGGTCCCTCTGGATGTCAAAATTATTATCCGATTTAAAAACCCGTTTGATTATATCACCGTTACATGGTAATGAAGGTTCGAATTTCGTGAAAATCGGACCAAAATTGACAGACAAAATGGCCGCCGTTTGTACGCGAATAGTTTGAAAATATGTTATATAAAGGTTGTGGACCCTATAGAGGTAACAATTATAATCCTATTTTGATGAAACTTGAAATCTATGTTTATAACCCAAGGTCTGGGTACCTTTCGATATTTGCGCCCATCGGATCGTAACTTATTATCCGATTTAAAAAACCGTTTGATGATATCACCGTTACATGGTAATGAAGGCTAAGTTCGAATTTCATGAAAATCGGATCAAAATTGACAAACAAAATGGCCCGCGAATAGTGTACAAAATATAGTATATCAAGGTTGTGGACCCTTAAGAGGTCACAATTTTCATTCGATTTTGATGAAACTTGAAATACATGTTTATAACCTAGAGATCTTTTTTCCTTTAAATATTTGCGCATATCAATTTTTATCTTGAATTATGCCCTCTGATTGTACGAAAAATCGCCTTTATTATCTTGTGGTCTACCTGGAGGTCACAATTATTACCCGATTAAAAGAAAAACGTTTGATAATATCACCGTTACACAGTAATGAATGTTGGGTACGAAGTTCATGAACATTGGACCAAAATTGCTGAACAAAATGGCCGCCACTTTTACGGGAAAGGTGTAAACAAACGTTTGATGATATCACCGTTACATTGTAATGAATGTTCGGTTCGAATTTCATGAACATCGTACCAAAATTGCTAAACAAAGTGGCCGCCACTTTTACGCGAATGGTGTAAAAATATGGTATATCAAGGTTGTGGACCCTGTAGAGGTCACAATTTTATTCCGATTTTGATGAAATTTGAAATGTAAGTTTTTAACCCAAAGATCGCGGTTCCTTTCGATATTCGGGCACATTGTACCATAACTTCTTGAATTATCGCCCCTGATTGTACGAAAAAGGTTTTTTTACCTTGTGGATCCTATGGAGGTCACAATTTTATTCCGAATTAAAAAACCGTTTGACTATATCCCCGTTACACATTAATGATGGTTGAGTTTAAATCGATAATTGAACAGCTAAATCCATAATATTAAATGTTTCGTATACTAAACGTTAGCATGGGGCAGAACTTTATAAAACAACAAACAAATTCAAATGATTTTCTGATAATTACTTAATATGCAACAACTCTTGTTGACTGCCCGGACGATTTAGCTACCGTGGGCGTATGTTTCGTTGCCTGGCAACCTATTTTTAAAAGAATATAGAGATGTACAACATCTTAAACTAAATGGTAGATTATTCAATGAAACAGGTGCTTGATAACTAAAAGAGCGTTGACCATAAGGGACGAGTTTTGGGCTTTAAAAGTAGTTTATCTGATGTACTTAATGTTTGGCCGGGTGTATAAAGTTCTAAAAGATCTGAGAGGTAAACAGGAACTAGATTATTTAAACATTTAAAAGCAATCAAAATCTTAAAATCAATTCGATATTTAACAGGTAACCATTGTAAATTGTATAAAACAGGAGTTATGTGGTCTATGGTGGACTATGGCTGCCATAGCAAATACATATTATTTTCATGAAATTTTAATAATACGCCCACGGTAGCTTAATCGTCCGGGCAGTCAACAAGAGTTGTCGCATATTAAGTAATTATCAGAAAATCATTAGAATTTGTTTGTTGTTTTATAAAGTTCTGCCCCATGCTAACGTTTAGTATACGAAATATTTAATATTATGGATTTAGCTGTTCAATTATCGATTTTCAAGAAATTTAAACTCAACCATCATTAATGTGTACGGGGATATAGTCAAACGGTTTTTTAATTCGGAATAAAATTGTGACCTCCATAGGATCCACAAGGTAAAAAAAACATGATTTTTCGTACAATCAGGGGCGATAATTCAAGAAGTTATGGTACAATGTGCCCGCATATATCGAAAGGAACCGCGATCTTTGGGTTAAAATCTTACATTTCAAATTTCATCAAAATCGGAATACAGGGTCCACAACCTTGATATACCATATTTTTACACCATTCGCGTGAAAGTGGCGGCCACTTTGTTTAGCAATTTTGGTACGATGTTCATGAAATTCGAACCGAACATTCATTACAATGTAACGGTGATATCATCAAACGTTTGTTTACACCTTTCCCGTAAAAGTGGCGGCCATTTTGTTCAGCAATTTTGGTCCAATGTTCGGTGGATTTCGAGAAATGTTTTTGGAGAAATGAAGAAATATTTTTGGAGAAATGTTTTTCAAGATTTGTATTTGAAGATTTGTATTTAGAAATTTGATGTTCCAGATTGGTTTTCGTTGTTTGTCTATGATGAAATGTAAATGTAAATTTTTTTTTCTTGATTTACTAAAATAGTATTTTATCGTTATATTAAAATTGAATTAAACAAAAATACATTTTACAAATCAGATATGACAAATGTCTGATTTAAGAAATATTTATGTAGTCCTCTCATGATGATAATGCTTGTAGTCTAAATCATAAACGACAGGTCTCGTAGAGCTTAAAATCAATAGGGTATATCCCCTCATGACTCTGATGCTTTGAATCGAATCCGCCAATTGCTGACTATGTTTATGACATTTTACAGAGTTAAAAGGGGCTCTGAATTGAGCAAAATTGTGTACAATTTTGTCTAGGTAATTCTTGTTAGCCGCTAATTGCTAATTCAGTTTTTGGATCCTAGATTAATTATTAATTGCCCATGGTACAAATTTTCATTTTTATACGCCCACATTTTATGTGGACGTATATTGTCGTTGCACCTGTCCGTCCGTCCGTCCATCCGTCCACAATTGTTTGTGAACAGTCTACAGGTCACAATTTTTATCCGATATCAATGAAACTTGAAATATAGGTTTATCACCCCAGGATCTCGGTTCCTTTCGATATTTTCATGTATCGGACTGTAACTTCATGGATTATGCCCCCTGATTGTACGAAAAATCACTTTTTTAGCTTGTGAACACTGTAGAGGTCACAATATTGAACCGATTTTGATGAAACTTGACATGCATGTTTATAACCCAAAGATCTTGGTTCCTTTCGATATTTGCGCATATCGGATCATAACTCCCTGAATTATGGCCCCTGATTGTACGAAAAATCGCCTTTTTTAGCTTGTGGTCCTTCTTGAGACCAAAATTATTATCTGATTTACAAAACCGTCTGATTATATAACCGTTACACCGTATAGAAGGTCGTTTTCGAATTTCGTGAAAATCGGACCAAAATTGACGGACAAAATGGCCGCCGTTTGTACGCGAAAAGTGTAAAAATATGGTATGTCAAGGTTGTGAACACTGTAGAGGTCACAATATTGAACCGATTTTGATGAAACTTGAAATTCATGTTTATAAGTCAAAGATCTTGGTTCCTGTCGATATTTGCGCATATTGGATCATAACTTCCTGAATTATGGCCCCTGACTGTACGAAAATTCGCCTTTTTTAGCTTGTGGTACTTCATGAGGCCAAAATTATTATCCGATTTGAAAAACCGTCTGATTATATCACCGTTACACCATAAAGAAGGTTGTGTTCGAATTTCGTTAAAATCGAACCAAAATTGACGGACCAAATTGGCCGCCGTTTGTACGCGAAAAGTGTAAAAATATGGTATGTCAAGGTTTTGAACACTGTAGGGGTCACAATTTTGAACCGAATTTGACGAAACTTGAAATGCATGTCTATAACTCAAAGATCTTGGTTCCTTTCGATATTTGCGCATATCGAATCGTAACATCCTGAATTATGGCCCCTGATTGTACGAAAAATCACGCTTTTAGCTTGTGGATATTATAGAGGTCACAATTTTGAACCGATTTTGATGAAACTTGACATGTATGTTTATAACCCAAAGATCTTAGTTCTTTTGATATTTGCACCCATCGGATCTTAACTTCCTGAATTATGGCCCCTGTTTGTCCGAAAAATCACCCTTTTTAGATTGTGGTCCTTCTGAAGGTCAAAATTATTATCCGATTTAAAAAAACGTTTGATGATATCACCGTTGCTTGGTAATGAAGGTTGAGTTCGAATTTCATGGAAATCAGACTAAAATTGACAGACAAAATGGCCGTCGTTTGTAAAGATATGTTTATCAATGTTATGGACCCTATAGAGGTCACAATTTTTATTCGATATTGATAAAACTTAAAATACATGTTTATAACCTAAAGGTCTTGGTTACATATTTGCGCATATCGGATTGTAACTTCCTGAATTATGGCCCCTGATTGTCCGAAAAATCGCCTTTTATTGCTTGTGGTCTCCCTGGAGGTCGCAATTATTATCCAATTTAAAAAAAACCATTTGATTATATCACTGTTACACTGCTGCTTGTACGCGAATAGTGTAACAATATTGTATATCAAGTGGACCTGTAGAGTTCACAATTTTAATTTTATTTTGATGAAACTTGAAACAGAGTTTAAGGTTTTGAGACCAACAAATATATTGATTTTCAATGAATTTTTGATAATTGTACAGCTAAATCCATAATATTAAATTTTTCGTATACTAGACATTAGCATGGGCCAGAACTTTATAAAAAAAACAAATTCTAATGATTTTTGATAATTACTTAATATGCGACAACTCTTGTTGACTGCCCGGACGATTTAGCTGCTCGTGGGCGTATGTTTCGTTGCCTGGCAACCTATTTTTATACACTAACGTTAATTATAAGCGTGGGCATATTATGGCTTGTTAACGCCGTAGAGGCTACGGTTTTAACGGATTCCTTCCAAAATTAGTGGGAACCATTGGGGTCACGAGGGGTAGAAAAATTTATGAAAAGACAATTAAAATAAATATAAATTTAAATTGTTTTTAAATGAAAGAAAATAAGAATTAAATAAAAAAAAAGAGAAAAATATTAAAATTTCATGAAAATAATATGTATTTGCTATGGCAGCCATAGTCCACCATAGACCACATAACTCCCGTTTTATACAATTTACAATGGTTACCTGTTAAATATCGAATTGATTTGGTTGCCAGGCAACGAAACATACGCCCACGGTAGCTAAATCGTCCGGGCAGTCAACAAGAGTTGTCGCATATTAAGTAATTATCAGAAAATCATTTGAATTTGTTTGTTGTTTTATAAAGTTCTGCCCCATGCTAACGTTTAGTATACGAAACATTTAATATTATGGATTTAGCTGTTCAATTATCGATTTTCAAGAAATTTAAACTCAACCATCATTAATGTGTAACGGGGATATAGTCAAGCGGTTTTTTAATTCGGAATAAAATTGTGACCTCCATAGGATCCACAAGGTAAAAAAACCATGATTTTTCGTACAATCAGGGGCGATAATTCAAGAAGTTATGGTACAATGTGCCCGAATATCGAAAGGAACCGCGATCTTTGGGTTAAAAACTTACATTTCAAATTTCATCAAAATCGGAATAAAATTGTGACCTCTACAGGGTCCACAACCTTGATATACCATATTTTTACACCATTCACGTAAAAGTGGCGGCCCTTTTGTTTAGCAATTTTGGTACGATGTTCATGAAATTCGAACCGAACATTCATTACAATGTAACGGTGATATCATCAAACGTTTTTTTACACCTTTCCCGTAAAAGTGGCGGCCATTTTGTTCAGCAATTTTGGTCCAATGTTCGGTGGATTTCGAGAAATGTTTTTGGAGAAATGAAGAAATATTTTTGGAGAAATGTTTTTCAAGATTTGTATTTGAGGATTTGTATTTAGAAATTTGATGTTCCAGATTGGTTTTCGTTGTATGTCTATGATGAAATGTAAATGTAGATTATTATTTTTTTTTGATTTACTAAAATAGTATTTTATCGTTATATTAAAATAAAGTTAAATTAAACAAAAATACATTTTACAAATCAGATATGACAAATGTCTGATTTAAGAAATATTTATGTAGTCCTCTCATGATGATAATGCTTGTAGTCTAAATCATAAACGACAGGTCTCGTAGAGCTTAAAATCAATAGGGTATATCCCCTCATGACTCTGATGCTTTGAATCGAATCCGCCAATTGCTGACTATGTTTATGACATTTTACAGAGTTGAGCAAAATTGTGTACAATTTTGTCTAGGTAATTCTTGTTAGCCGCTAATTGCTAATTCAGTTTTTGGATCCTAGATTAATTATTTATTGCCCATGGTACAAATTTTCATTTTTATACACTCACATTAATTTTAAGCGTGGGCATATTTAGGCCAGATTCTCACATCGATTATTGTGTCACCCTTGCTCCGACAACTGGAACGTTAAGAATTTAGAAAACAAATAACTTTATTAACGTATATTGAAGCCTCACGAAAAAGTTCCTAGGTAACTGCGCAGCAGTTATTGTTAAATAAATGGTTTAATTTTGATATTGTCGGTGTTGATTAAACTGGTCATGTGACACGGTCAAAGGTGACTAAAGGGACCATGTGACGCATCTTGACAAATAATAAATCAACAATAACGAAAGTGGCAACCCTCAGTAAATATTGTTTTGCTATCATTCAAAGCGTATGTTTTACGTTTTAACCTGCAACAAACTTCATGTGTACAGCAAAACGAGGGAGTGGAGTGAAGAAAGGAAATGTCGACAACGGTTAAAAGAAAGTTTCTTATGCGTTAATGATTTTAAATAATAATCCAATATTTGACATGTACACTTAGGTTTTCTGTTTCACTCATATTTTGGGGCTCAAAGACCGGGTTTCGGTGCAATTTTTTTCTGTATGTTTCAATTATATTGTATGAACACTTTTTTGGCATTAGATTTTAAATGTTTTAAGTATGTTTCTTTTTAAAATAATGTGTATTAAAACCCTCTTAGTGAAAAACATGATACTGAGCAGACAGACGTACATGTTTGTAGTTCTTAAAAAAGCACACAATTTAAACCCTTTTCTTACCAGACCGCTGCTACCTAGCCAATCTGTCAAACCCTTGTCTAAACTTGGAAGTACAATTTAGACAATTGTATTGTAAAGGAGGAGAGGAAGTGGAAATTGATTTTGGTGCTTGGGTTAGAGGGGGCTGCAAGAACATAATTTGGTGTCTTTCTGAAAATTCATTTTGGTATTAATAATTAACCGGAGCTGCAGTGGGAAGTTAAACACACTACAGTGCAATCAGGTCATTATAAAGTGTGGTATGGGGGTGGGGAGGGGTGTATGATTTTATTCATTTTCATATTTTTTTCTTGTTAATAATTACAAGTTTAAAGTATGGAAATAGGCCATTCAATACTTTAAACATGTAGTTATTTTTCAAGGAAACATATGAAAATGAAAAGTGTAATTATTTGTTTTGAGATTAATAATACAAAAGCAATGGTCGAAGTATGTGTATTGGACTATGAACATGTGTAATTTCTGTCATAAGATAATATTACAACAGCATTTGCCTAATATGTGTAATGACATGGAGTAACGTGTGGGAATGGGAGAGTGGTGTAATATGTATTATGAGATAAATAATACAAAAGCATTTGCCAAAATCTATGGAGTAACATATGGGAAAGAGGGAGGCCAAAGGGGTGTTATTTGTGTTATGAAATAAGTAATACTGAAGCACTGGCCAAGTATATGTGTATCGGACTAGGGAGTAAAGTGTGCAAAAAAAAGTATACTAGTAGGCCTACTGTTTGTACTTGTAACTAATGACCCCAGTTTCAAACGTAGCATAGTAATTATAAATAGATTGTAGTTCAATGCAGAGTGAAATTTAATTTGATTTAACAAGATCCGTTTTAATAAAGACTAAACTGGGAAAGTTATTTTATTGACAACTAAAAATAAGCGAGTATTTGTCAAGGAAACACGTTCAGCCGTGCGCTATTCTCCGGCGAGTTCGGGAGTTGGATGTAATTACCGCGTAACTATTAATTTACAAAACTTGAATGAAAAATATTATCAAACTATGTAAAATTGATATTTACGCTATCAAGGTACAATTAAGATCAAGTTAGAATCGAAGTTTTCATACGTTTAAGTTTAATTAAAGTGTGTCGTGTAGTTTTGTTTACCGTAGTGTCTAAAACGTCTCACGCAGTTCGTGGAAAAGACCACGTGTTTTAAGTGTTTACTTGCCGGTGATTGGCTACTTAAGAATACTACGTAACACGCTAGTCTAAATATAGTATAAAAGCAACTCTTCGCGCAACAAACAAATATGATCAAAGAACTAATTTACTGCTTCTGTCCCATCTAGGAACTTTTGATATAATGTTCAGAACATTTAGTTCTATCATTTAAAGCAAAAATATCTTAAAGTTCAAAAGTCGGAGCAAACTTGGTTTTCTGTTAATATATATCGATCACAGATACTGTCCTAATTATGGCTTGTTAACGCCGTAGAGGCTACGGTTTTAACGGATTCCTTCCAAAATTAGTGGGAACCATTGGGGTCACGAGGGGTAGAATCATATCGATATCCAGCGTTCTTCGATATCCCATTATCCCCTATCCCCGTTTCCTAAAAACCGGGTTTAACGTCCTACTATTTGGCACCGACTGGTCTATTGAAGGCGGGTATAGTTTGTGACGAATTGTTTTCAAATTTAATGTGGAGCATCGAGGCTCACCAAATATTCTTGGACCATCACCCACGAAACAAAGGCCAAAGCCATTTTTAGTCCTTCTCCCCCTTTCTCTTTTCCACATTTTGCATGGCAGTTTTTGTTGACTTTTTGGAGTAGAATTTAAGAAAAAGGTTTGAATATACATTTTCTTCCAGTTTTTGGTGGATATCCATTATTTTGAGGCGAAAAGATACCAACAAGTTAAAGAGGTTGGTTAGGTTAAAATGTAGGGTGGAAAATTTCATGTTTACTTGTCTTTACTTCCAGCTAGTGTATCTCAAGTTTTGCATGATGAACCTCGTGCATGATTTTGGGCAAGAGGTTGCCACATGTTGCCCCATCTGTGGTAGATAGCGTTGTACCCAACGAAAATTTGGCAAACGCGAGAGCCGCTCTTAAAGACGAGGGAAATCATTGGTGATTTCTGACCAAACCCTGTTCATATTCTTCATTCTTTGTTTCGAAATTATCCTGCCATTTTAAAAAAGTTGTGAACAGCAAAGAAGCTACAGGTTTTTATACGCCCACATTCATAATGTGGACGTATTATGCCGTCGCCCCTGTCTATGTGTGTGTGTGTCTGTCTGTGGGTCGCCTACAGGGCGCAATTCTTCCTGGATTTTCTTTGTATACTTATTCCTTATACCCTACCGAAAATCCCTTTTGTTTTTGATGCATGCCCGACCCCCAGGGGCAGAGCCACGCCCATTTCTAGTATTTGGTTGTTTGTCGTCTACAGGCCACATTTCTTAACTTTTAATATTGAAACTTTGCATACTTTGGGTTTTCTTCAAACTTTGTATATTTACTCTTTATACCCTAAGGATGATCCCTATCGTTTTGAGTGCATGCCCAACCCCCAGGGGCAGAGCCACGCCCATTTTCTACATGTGTGTCGTCTACAGGGGGCAATTCTTACTGCTTACTGAATTTTTTCAAAACTTTGTATACTTACTCTTTACATCCTAAGGATGATCCGTATTGTTTTTTGGTGCATGCCCTACCCCAAGGGCAGAGCCACGCCCATTCCTTGTATTTATTTGTTTTTCGTCTACAAGCCACATTTCTTAACGTATCATCTTGAAACCTTGAATACTTATTCTTTGTACCATAAGGAACATTTTCTTTTCGTGTGTTGCCTACAGGCCACAATTCTTAATCGATCATCTTGAAACTTAAAATACTTATTCCTTATACCCTAAGGATGATCTCTTTTGTTTTGGGTGCATGCCCGACCCCCTGGGACAGCAACGCCCATTTCTTGTATTTGTTAGTCTGTCGTCTACAAGCTGCATTTCTTACCATATCATCTTTGCAAATTTATTCTTGGTACCTTAAGGAAGATCCCTATTGTTTTTGGTGCATGCCCGACCCCCAGGGACAGTGCCAGGTCCATTTTCTTTTTGTGTGTCTGTATGTCACGTACAGGTCACAATTCTCAATCGATCGTCTTGAAAACCTTTCTATACTTATTCCTTATACGCTAAAGCTGACCACTATTATTTTTGGTGCATGCCGGACACCCTGGGACAGAGCCACGGCCAATGTTTTTTGGTCTTGTGTTCGCCTTAACAGATCCTTTTCAAACTTTGCATACCTATTCCTTATACCCTAAGAATAACCCCTATTGTTTTTGGTGATTTTCTACCCCTACCCCCCCCCCCCCCCTGAGGGGCAGAACCATGCTCATTTTTACTTCGTGTCTGTGTGTGTTGTCTACAGCCCACGATTCTTAATGGATCGTCTTTAAAGTTGGGATATGTATTCCTTATGGTCCAAGGACAACAACCGACTCCCAGAGGCAAGTCACGCCCAATTTTTGTGTTTGTCGTTTACAGGCCGCAATTCTGAATGAATCGGCGTGGTACTTGGCATATATACTCCTTGTGGCCCGAGGGCGTCCACTATTGATTTTGGTGAATGTCCCGACCCCCAGGGACAGAGCTACGCCCTGTTTTTGCCTTTCGCGTCTGAAAGCCACAAGTCTGAATGGATTATCTTGATATATTTATTCCTTATACTCTTAAGGACGGCAACTATTGATGTTGAGGCACGACCCTCAACGATAAACAAAACAAACGCCTAGGCTTCTTGACAAAGTACCATATCAATCAAAGCAGGAATGTGGACGTATATTGTAGCGTTAGTGTTATGGGTTTTTTATACCGAATCTTTAAATATTTAGTGTGAATCGGTGGGGCCATTGGGATGAACCCTGTCCATATATAGCATTCCGCGACTTTCCACTCAGGAACCATTTCCCCTCCCTTTGCCAAAGACCCTGTGAACATAACAGTGGCTACACGTTTTTCAAGCTTATTTTAAAGGAGCTAAATCGCTAATATTTGTGACCTAGAAATTCACATAAAGGAGTCGCAACGCAAATAATAATACAATATGAACATTCAATCGTTTCTACACCTACAGTTTATTTTGCGCATGCTCTCAAGATACGAATATAGCATTACCGTTGGACATGACCCCGTTCTACGAGTCCCTTGTTACAAATGGCACTGAAATGCAGTATGGTACACAATTCGTATTCTGATGGTAGGGTGGATCAGAGATACTTCTAAAATCCACTTATCTGCCTAGTTGCTCCTTCGAGAAATTTTCTGAAGTAGGCAAAAGTCAGCCCCGCGCACGTGATGTCGCAGCAAATATACGTCACACGAGGTATTTTACACACATGTATTGTTATATAAAGCCGAGTAAAAAATACACTCATTACGGGCTTCGACTTGCGTGTTTATTTAAAAACGAACGTGAGCAAAAATTTCAAGTGCACCCTTTGATTTAATTTTTGGGCGATTTGGGCGATTTCGATACAGAGCTAGCTGTAATAGCTTCGTTTCATTTCTAACTTTCTGGTACATGACCGCGTGAACATAAACTCATTACAACATTTTGGGGTTTACTTTTATTTAGTGGTAACACCCTTCGTTTACGGGCGATCTCTTTATGTTAAGTAATGAATAGAATGCTCCGAACCATCATCGAGTGTCGATTATTACGTCATGTCGTGTGATTTAGATTCAGCTCATTAATTGTCGGGTGTTTCCGTAATTGTGGAAATCCGAAAGTGTTTTTTTAAAGCCCCAATAACACTCTTGTTGTAACTGAATAATATGTCCCAATCTCCATTCTGGTCAACAAATCGTATTATTTTAGAATATTCCAATTAAATGATGATATAAATTTCATTTTAACACACCTATTTTAAAAAATTGGAAAAATTCAACCAATTGATTTGAAAAGTCTAACGTAAACCTTTTCAAATGTGACTTGGATTTTAAAATATTTTCGAACCCTCTGGACAAGTAAAATAGGTTGTAATGGATAATTTACACAACAGGTAGGGCACTTAAACATCTAGTACTTAGAATAAGGGTATTATTTATTTTCTGGAGCTACCAAGCCAGCAAGAATGTTATTGTCCCTTTAACGTTATTTGTTACAAAACTTTTTTTTAAATATAAAAAATTCTGAAATGCGTTACACAATGAACTAAATAAATGACCAAATTAAACTCTTACAATAGCATTCCCGACAACTACGGAGCATCGGTCTATCATAACTGTACGTGTGACGTGTGCTCTGTTTTGCATGTGTATGTTTTTACATTTGTCTGTGATAATTATTGGAAATATAATATGATTATTAAGAATATTTAATACAATGTGTACTGTAAGTACTTTATCTATACTGCCTTTATAGGGTCAACTGCCAATTTCTCCGTACATTGCGTTTACAAGGTCAACTGCCAATTTAAAATATTTTGGCTAGGGTCAAGTGCATAGATAAAAAATCAGACGAAAATATAAATGTTAAATGTAACTGATATATGGAGTTGTTTAGTTTCATTTCTCTCTTTCTGTCTCTTCTGTTCAAAAACTAAGAACTGTGCATGCACAAAAGGGTTAAATGTAATCGTTATTTGAACGTAGTCTAAAACCCGAGGAATTCCGAATTAATTATTCTTTCCAGAGAAAAGTTTCAAACTTTATTGTAACCAAGAACCATAACTCGTTTTGTCACTAGGAGTTAACTCCCTTGAGAATGGGAATCGAAAACTTTTTTAGCAATTTAAAAACAGGTCCAGATAGTAATATCTTCGAAAATCAAACATGACACGACATTCGTTATTGATGAATGAAGTTTTTATGGTAAGCCTTATTATATTAACCCCAAATATTGTCTGTGGGATGAAATTTCTTCTGACCCTGAACCACTCTACCAATGGCAAAATGTTTATTTTGTCTTAAATATCGGATTTTAGAAAACGATCTTTTCCAGGTAAGACCAAGACATCAATGTTGATTTAAATTGACAAATAATTCATTCGGGTTTTCAATGTCGAAAACGTTGGAGATATACAGTAAGAAACATAACTATTATAACACGATAGCAGTCAGATTTCTTGAGGGATACCTTCCTGATTAAGTTTGTCAACATCCACGTTTTCCTTTCGAAAAAGCTGCTGTTGAAAATGGCTGTTGTGCGCGCGTATATTCATCCTTTGGGATGCTATCTTTTAAGGTGTTCGTTATTTATTATAACAACTATTTTCTTTCATTGTCTAGCTCTGTAAAGGGTGATCAGAAGTTTGAAGGCGCAGACCGTTTCTACGAATCTGCTAAAAGAGTATGCCTGTATCCAACAGACCAAAATAGTGAGTTTGTCCATTTTAGTTGCGTATTTTAATTTTAACTACTGACACAAGTGAGGAATTCTAACCAATTAACTTAAACACTCACCTCATGTGTTTGAAATGTCTTTATTAAGCGTCCGCTTCCGTCGAAGTGATGTCGCAGATAAACTCACCTTATGATTAGTACTGGTTATATATAAGAATACTGAGTGCATGTACTGGCGAGTTTAAGCGAAAAGAGGCAACATGTATATTTCTCACGAATTACCATGAATAGAAACCACAATTAAGGTACATGTATTGTACTTTTATCACAGAACCAATCTGATTAAAAAACAGATCCTATTTCGTTTCGTTTGTTATCGTTAAAAATTTAGTTTTACTAGGAAGAGTTGTTATCATTGACGTGTTCTGAATGGGTGTGGGGTATTAGCCAATGAAACGGTCTGTTACGGTGAGCTTTGTGTGTCTTTTGCACGGAACTGTGTTTAATCCACTAGTACAGCAATGCTGATTGGTAAATCAAAAGTCTGACATCATAGGGTCAAAAGCCACTCATATGACCTCTAACTCGACCTATCGAAACAACCAGTCAGATTTTAAAGTAGTTTTGCCATCGGAAACATAAAAAAAAAAAGAAATATAGATCTGTATTTTAATCAGACTGACACAAAGGCCAGTCAGTCATTACTCAGAAATCAGTTCTACACACTATGCACCTCACCGTGTATAGTTTCAGGGTCGAAGTCTTCAATTTTCATGAATTTTAGTCGATAGATGACAACCAGCACTAATACTCACCGATATTTATCATCTGATTCTGATGTAGTCTGTAGTCAACTGATTTTGATTTTAATTTAATCAACGCTTAATAATGGACTCATGTAATATTTAATCACGCATGATAATCAACATCACCAAGTTATCCAGTCAAAAATCAATGTTTTACTTATCAGAATCACAGTCATCCGATTCAAAAGATAGATCCAGTTTTGATTGTTCAAATTAAGAAGTTGGAGTTTCATTCCACTATCACTGCAATGAACAAGAAAGTCACTTAAACGTCCTGGTAATGCTGAGTTCACGTATCTAATTGAGCCGCACTGTCCATTATGGAGCAGTTTCCAACTATTACCAACGGAAGAATGTGTTATCTCAGACTGACACAAAAGCCAGTTAGTCATTAATCAGTAATCAGTTCTACATAGTTTCAGGGTCGATGTCTTCAATTTTCATGAATTTGTGTCGATAGATGGCAACCAGCACTGATACTCACCGATATTTATCATCTGATTCTGATATACTCTGTAGTTAACTGATTTTGATTTTTATTTAATCAACGCTTAATAATGGACCCATGTAATATTTAATCACGCATGATAATCACCATGTTATCCAGTCAAAATCAAAGTTTTACTTATCAGAATCACAGTCATCCGATTCAAAAGATAGATCCAGTTTTAATTGTTCAAATTCAGAAGTTGAAGTTTTATTGCACTATCACTACAATGAACAAGAAAGTCACTTAAACGTCCTGGTAATGCTGGGTTCACGTATCTAATTGAGCCGCACTGTCCTTTATGGAGCAGTTTCCAACCATTACCAATGCCTTGAAGGTAGTTTCTGTATTAAAACAAACCTGCTAAAGTGATTACACTTGGGTGGAATGCGCTAGAGTGTCAAATTCAAAATGGAGGCCAAATTTGGCGCTAAAAATATAAAATATTTAATATAGGTTTCTGAGGTAGCTCTTCCTGCGTTTGAGGTGTCTCTGATCCAAAGTATCATAATCAAAGATTCGTCCCGCCACTAGTTTGGCCAGTATGTCTTAAACATGAAAGATGGTCACCATTTTTTGCTGGGGCTTTCTTTTCAACAATGCCCAAGGAATTCAATTTGGACTCGTTCTCGTTGATTGGAGTGATAGTTAAAAATTGAGCGCCAAAGGGTGGGTGGTCCCATCAAATGATCCGCGGCTAAAGAGTACGCTTTCATAGCTGCTGCATAGCCTTGGAATTCCCCGGGCATGAAGGCATCGATGGTACGCCACGATGAAAGACATATATTCACCAGGCCTCATTATTGTGATTGGTTGATGGATAAAGGCTCATATATATAATTTGTATTGTTTGTTAGTTTGTGATTTAGATTTTTAAAAATCCCGATGTCGACCCCTCGTATAAAGCCCGTCAGAATAAAATGACCCGCTGCTGTGATCAATGCTAACGTATTTATTCTCTGTGGTAAAACATGTGATTGGGTGCTTATCCATTAGATTTTTGTCGGAAGCAGGAGAAATACGCCCTCAAATGGCAAAGACTGGGGCGGTTTTTGGGCCTGTAACACGGGATGAGGGACCAGTAGGATTTTTTTACATAAAGATTGTCAGTTTTCCAACAGTAGCAGGGATGAATTGGGACCAAAATTGCCATGCAAAATGGCCGCCGTTTGTACGCGAATACTGTTAAAAAATGGTATATCATGGTTGTGGACCCTGTAGAGGTCACAATTTTAATTCGATTTTGATGAAACTTGAAATACATGGTTAAAACCAAAAGGTCTTGGTTCCTTTTGATATTTGCACATATCAGATCGTAACTTCCTGAATTATGGCCCCTGATTTACGCAAAGTTGCCTTTTTATACGCCCACATTTTCATGTGGACGTATTATGTCGTCGGCCCTGTCCGTCCGTCCACAGTTGCCTTTTTATAAGCCCACATTTTCATGTGGGCGTATTATGTCGTCGGCCCTGTCCGTCCGGACGTCCACAATTTGTTTGTGGGACTCTCTACAGGTCACAATTCTTATCTGATTTTGAAGAAACTTGAAATATAGGTTTATCCCCATAAGATCTCGGCTGCTTTCGATATTGGCATGTATCGGATCGAAACTTCATGGATTATGGCCCTTGATTGTACGAAAAATCACGTTTTTAGCTTGTGGACCCTATAGAGGTCACAATTTTGAACTGATTTTGATGAAACTTGACATGCATGTTTATAACCCAAAGATCTTGGTTCCTTTCGATATTTGCGCCTATCGGAACGTAATTTCGGATCGTAACTTTCTGAATTATGGCCCCTGATTGTGCGCAAAATTGCCTTTTTTTTAGCTTATGGTCCCTCTGGAGGTCACAATTATTTTCCGATTTAAAAAAAAAACGTTTGATTATATTACCGTTACACCTTAAGGTTTGAGTTCGAATTTCGGGAAAATCGGACCAAAATTGACAGACAAAATGGCTGCCGTTTGTACACAAGTTCTGTTAAAAAATGGTATATCATGGTTGTGGACCCAGTATAGGTCACAATTTTAATTCGATTTTGATGAAACTTGAAATGCATGGTTATAACCCAAAGATCTTGGTTCATTTTGTTATTTGCGCGTATCGGATCATTACTTCCTGAATTATGGCCCCTGAATGTCCGAAAAATCGCCTATGGTCCCTCTGGAGGTCACAATTATTATCCGATTTTAAAAAAAACGTTTAACTCTATCACCGTTACACCCTACGGAAGGTTGAGTTCGAATTTCGAGAAAATCGGATCATAATTTCCATACAAAATGGCCGCCGTTTGTACGCGAATAGTGTAAAAATATGGTATATCAAAGTTGTGGACCCTGTAGAGGTCACAATTTTAATTCAATTTTGATGAAACCTGAAATGCATGTTTATAACCTAAAGATCTTTATACTTTTCGATATTTGCGCATATCAAATTGTAACTTAACCAATTATGGCCTTTGATTGTAGGAAAAATCACTTTCGGTATTGCTTGTTCTCTATCTATCTCTCGAACAATTATTATCCGATTTAAAAAAAACTCTGATTATATTACTGTTGCACCGTAAGGCAGGTTGAGTTCGAATTTCGTGAAAATCGTATCAAAATTGCCGGACGAAATGGTCGCCGTTTGTACGCGAATAGTGTAAAAATATGGTATATCATGGCTATGGACTCTTTACAGGTCACAATTCTTATCCGATTTTGACGAAAAGTCACATTTCTAGGTTGTGTACCCTCACACCTTAATCATTGTCGGCTTCGAATTTCATGAATATCAGACTGGAACTGACCAATAAAATGGCTGCTCCCAATACAGTGTGAAATACAGGACTTAATGATGTAGGAAAAATCACTTTCGGTATTGCTTGTTCTCTATCCATCTCTCGATAATGTGGGCGTATTCTGGCTGGCAGTGCCAGACTATCTTTATAAAAACTGTCTATTGAAAATAATCAAGGGAGATATTCAAGGTGTTCAATATTGGAAAGGTTATTGGCAATCGCTGATCAACTGTTGGTTTCAGCTTATAATATCCCTGCATCATTTTTCGAATAAGGAAATGAGAAGAAAACGGGGGAAAACCTTTCATCTGCTGAATGTAAGCAATAGCCGATAAAAAAAAGTAGAGACAATTTGGTTAGGTGACAATGAGCGATGAACAGCAATATATGATCAAGCTGGAGAGGAAAAATTGGGATTCTAGGAAACTGTGTATCTATAAATTACCAACAGCCCTTTGATAAAGAACTGTTGATGATGGTGCCAGAGCAACTTTAATGATCGAAGATGCATTTGTCTCAAAATCCGATTCCGAGGATTGTGTGATTTAATGGCGTTGGATGGGTGTCTGCATTTGGACATAATTCTTGAAACTTGGAAACCTGCAAACGAGACAATAAATCAGCGGCTGTATTGTGTATACCCGAAATATGCAAACAACGGAAACAGATATTATATTTCAGCATTTGGCAGACCAAACCCCAAACCAATTGCATAATAATTTTGTCTTTAGATGTTTATTTGTTTACTATGTAAACAACTGAAAGATTATCAGTGTAGAATTCAACACAAGAATTTTTAAGGCTATCGGCATACAGTTCCACAGCTACTACTATGGGATAAAGTTCTCGTATATTGATATGATGCTGTAAGTCAGTTTTCGACCAAGGGATGACAAACCAATGATTGTTTACAATTCCTGCACAAGCTTTATCGCTAGCATCTGTGTACATAATCAAAGACTCAGAAGTTTCCCAAATATCAGAAAGTATCAAAGCACGACCATTGAAATTATTTGCAAAAATTGACCAAGCCTGTAAATCTGCTTTTGCATCCAAATTTAGACATCTCCTGTGATGTGGTTTATTTAACCCAATTGTAAGATTAATCAATCTTCTAAGAAAAGCTCTATCTGGGCAAACTACGTAGCATGCAAAATTCAACAGACCTATGAGTGATTGAAGCTCCCTGGGTGTAACTTTGGTTTCACGATAAAGAAACTCGTCTAACAAAGAACGTAACTTCAAAAGTTTGTCATTTGGGAGTCGGATCTCCATTGAAATTGTATCTAATTCCAGTCCCAGGAACGTAATCCTAGTCGTAGGAAAAACAGTCTTTTCCTCTTTTATTGGGACACCGATATCTTGACAAAGTTTATAAAAATTATTCAAAGCAGTAGAACAAGAATCGCTGTTGGGTTCGGCAAGAAACAGAAAATCATCTAGGACATGGACGCAATATGGAGCTTCTAATTTATTGCCTCGAATCCAATGTAAAGCAAGACTAAATTTTTCAAACAAATTACAAGAGTAGCTCAGGACCATTGGCAAGGTTTTATCGAAATAAAATTTATCGTCTATTTGAAAACCTAATAACGAATAATCATAGGGATGAATTGGCATTAACTTATATGCGTGTTCAATGTCTGCCCTGGCGAGTAATGTCCCTTTACCTAGTGTTCTTGTCACAGCATTGTCGATAGTTTGATACATTACTGTTGAATAGTTTTCAGGAATAAACTCATTTATATAAATGCATCTGTCCTTGACTTGGACATCAATATAATTAATAATAAATTTAATGTCGGTATATTCGATAAAACGGACAAATTTGGTTTTGAAGTAGTAAAATACCCGTCAGCTCATAGTAACATACCAGATACGACACTATATAATGTTTTCTATTCACAGGCATTACGATTTTTAAAAATATGCAACAATAAAGAACTATTTCTTTCCCGAATAAAAACTCTTAATTTTAAGTGCACGGCCAAAGGTGGTACACAATTACGCATTTTGAAAGAAATTTCAAAACTTCCATTTCTTCAACATAATAAGTTTTACATTTCTTATAATGATATTACTGACTACATATTGGATAATGATTCTATATAAATTGCTTCTAGATGTCTAGTCCTATCTGGATTATTGCCCTTATTTTTAGGCCTTTATGAATACACTAATAACTTACGATTTCTTTAGCATTCCTGTTTTGCATTTCTTACGTGGGACATTATATAATAATTATACTATGGTTTGTACAATTGCATGGTCTTTAAAACTAATAGTTTTTATATTTTAACGTAATTTTATCTAGATTATCGCCCTTTTATCGGGAAATTGCACCTTCTAAACCACGACGTCATAACAACTATTACGGCAGATTCACGTCACACCACTCAGTCAGCAGACGGCTGTCTCCCTAGATAGTCTTTTCCTTTGCTTCTTTGTATTCAGTTGTGTTTTGTTTCTGTGTCGATTGCAATGTTTGTCCTAGATGCATTTATATACTTCAATCCTTTTGTTGATTTGGTTTTGAACTAGGCCTACTTCTGATACATTTAACTATGTGGTTACTTGTGTAGCGAAATTTATACAACAATATGCTTGCATTCGTAATTCTTGCAACATATAATAGATCATGACTCATGCTGACACTATATAATTATTTCTCTGGGTTGCATTCCCAGTTGTTTTCAAATATGAGTGAAGTCTGTGTCACCACAGGCCCGGGACTGTACAGCGCAGTGGACGCTTACGGCTAGCCCCCGGATCCATTCACTCTCTTTGATTTGTTTATGTTTGTGGTTTTTGAGTATGATGTCTTGTCCGTATATTTGTTTTTTTGTGTAAGATTGTGTGTGGTGCAACCCTCCTGCACTTACTAATAGACTTCCCAGGAGGATACGACAGATGGTGAATAACACGCCAGGCATCGGAGTCTTTCTTGGGGACTAGTCCCAATGGAGACACTTGCAAAGAAGTAATTGGAAGTATATCATATGGTCCAGCCGCTCTATCTGCATCTAATTCTTTCTGGATTTTATCTTTTAAGATGCATATATTCTGTACAGCAGATTGTAAGTTTTTCGATAAAAGAAAAGTCCTAGAACCAAAACTAAAGCCATTAGAAAACCCCTCAACCAAAAACTGTTGATCCGCATGACCCACTAACCATTTTGCTAAACTACATGAATAAATTGGTGTAACAATTTTTTCATTTAACAATTGCAAAGCACATTTATCTGAATCATTTATGGACTGGAAATTAAAAGTAAGATTATTTCCTGAAAGAGAATTTTGTTGGCACTGACGCAGGGGACTTGTTCGCAATGGAACCTGTTGCGTGAATTGGCAAAAAGTTTGAATATTTTGGCGGCTGGGCTGATCCACTTGACTGTCGAGTTGATCCGCGGGCGACGATGGGGCATAAAGACTTGCTATGGGGTCCCCGACAGCGTTGGCAACAATGTCGATAGGAACATGTTGACCCCCAAGGACAAGCTCCTGTGTTATTGTATTGCCAACAGATTTTACCACTTTCCTCTTTTCTATTGGAGCCAAATCGAAAAGTATTTGAACGAAATGATGTTTTGTTCACTGTAAATCATCATAAGCAATGGCTGCCTGTTCGCATGTTTGATTTTTTAAATCAACAATAAGTGAACCATATTTCATCAGACTTTCAGGGTTTCAGCTGGATATCTTTCAGAATATATGCTCACGAAATTGAAAAATGCTCTAACCCACTGAGTCATTCCCTCCAATGGCTTTGTCCTCTCCTCTTCCCTACAGAAACCTTCACCAGATTGTTTCATTACAATTTTGGGGCTTCTTGTTTGCCCAATAACAGATTAAAATCAACATATTCATTTGTCCAAATGATGTTTTGTTCACTGTAAATCATCATAAGCAATGGCACCCAAGACGGCCGCCATTTTAAAAAAAAATCCCCTATACCCCCATAGTATTTTGTCTAGGATGATAATTTTGGTGTCTAACCGTATCAAAGAATACACTGAAATCTTTCATTATATTGTGGGGTGATTAAATGATAGTAAAATCCAAAATGCCAGACAATATGGCCCTTAAACTCGATAGCAGCGTTTGAGAGAAATTATTTTACCAAACCAAACCATATTAAGGAACCACCTGTGTTTTGAACCTGCAAAACTACCTGCAAAATATGAAAATCACCCGCAGAGCAATAGGTAATATTCAGTTTAATTCTTTAGTCATGTGTCTGGTTGCTACCTGTGACAACATAGACGAAATATACTATACATTCTGTAGTCATCCCTTGTGCAGCTACATGCAAGCGTGCTACTTGGAGTGGTCACTTTTGCATCAACCGAAACCATGCAGACCTGCTCAATGAATGATGCATTTGCAGAGAACGTAAAAAGAGCTCATCACCTATCTATTGTATGATGTTGACTGGAAGATGGTAATCCGTCGGATCTTGATCCGAAACTGAGACTCATCAGATGCGGATGCAAGAGTGGCACGCAAGACAATACGCCCGCTTGTAGATGCACTAGGGATGGTTCACAATAATACCGTATGTTGCGCTTGTGCTGTCGCAGGTTGCAGCCCGAACCACGATCAAAGGATTAAATTGAAAATTATCTACATTTATGGGGGGTTATTTTCGTGTTTTGTAGGTATAATTTGTTTTTTTTAATGTTCAAACACAGCTTGTGCATCCCTTTTCAAGACCAACCCATGTGACCCAGGATTCCTCGATAGGCATGTATGTGATGTTATCACTCGTGTGCTCCTTTATCCAGAAATATATAGTTATTTTCTAGATATAGTTTGGTCCTCAACCGCCGCTTACGAGTTAAAGGGCCACATACATGTAGTCTGGCATTTGAGATTTTACTGTCACCAAATCACCTCACAACATTATAAAATAAATAATTCATTGTAGTCCTTGACCCTGGGAATATACGTTTAGACACAAAAAATTTCATCGTAGAATATATTACGCCGGTGGCTGCAGGGGGGGGGGGCGCCACCCGAGGTGTGAATTTATGCGACCAAGTTTTTCTAGACTAGTTTTTTGTGTAGATTCCGAATCTGGGTGACCGGGCGTATGAGGGGCGTTTTAGAAGTATAAGGGGTCAAATGTATACAATGGCCGTGTGTGTGTGTGGTAGGGTTGGGGAAATGTAATGATGACATAATATATTAATAAAACATAAATTTCTAGAAGTGCTCATCTTAAAATAAGTGTTTATGATGCCCTGGACAACTGTTTTGATTTGTGGGAGGTTGGTCGGGGGTGGCAAGTGTGAGTGTGCGTGTGGGGGTGTCATTATGTTGACATAAATGATGATCATGTTATATTATATGTTATATATGTTATTTAATAAAACATAAGTTTTTAAGACTGTCCATCTCTAAATAAGTGTTAGTGATGCCCATGGGCAACTGTTTGATTTGTGGGGTGGGGTTGCAGGTGTGCGTGTGTGAAGGGGGGGGGGTAAATTGGCGGGAAATGAGTTCCGATATTATCTTCTTGATAGCTGATCAAGAGCTGGCATAAATACTTTGGATATGCTTCAGATACCCATTCACATTGTAAATCTTGTTCGATTATAGGCTTTGCAGCCTGACTCCATATTGTTGCTACATAATTGATGCGTTTAATGTGCAACGAAAGACTACACAGGCAAGATGGTAATAAAGAAAGAAAGTTTTGTTATTTTCTATCCAGAAGATCAGAAGATCGAAAAACGAAAATCGAGCCAACTTCACACTGCCATCTTTCTTCTAGTGTTATTTATAGATGTAAGTCGGTTTTCGACGTACAAGGTACTAACACATTTTTCTAACCCAGCAATTACGTCATTCCAGCTCTTTAAAAAGAAAGACAGATAGTCATCACCACTGAAAGCATGTACCGTGCCGAGATATTCTCGACTCTTTCAATACTAATCTTGATTTGATCAAAATATATCAAGATTAGTATGGAAATATCTTACCTACTTCTCTTCGCATTTTAAATTAACGGAGGTGCTAAAAAAAATATTGCATTCTGCATTCTTGCTCGGGCGAAATAGACATCCTAATCATACTACATCAGTAGATGACGCTAAAAAAGATATCCGGAGGGGGTGGGGGGAAAAACATACCTTTCTTTATTACCAACTTGCCGTATACGTCGTCGTTTGCTGCATGACTGGAATTAAGATTTACAGTGTGAATCGGTTTCTGAAGCATATCCAAAGGGTATCCGAAGTGTTGTCAGCAAACAAGAAAAGATTTATCTCAATCATATGAACTTGCGATTTTAAAATCTTCTGACTATGAATAAACTAATAATTAAACATATCTCCGGGTTACTGTGTTTTTGATTTACATTCCTAGATCTCATGAAAAGAACCATTATAATTTAATACTTTGAACGAAATTACTTCTGTCCACAAAAATACATGTTGTCGCGATCTTCAATCCCACCCCACGGGACCCTACCCCAGCATCCACCCTAACCCAATGTGAATCTGATATTTAGAGATGTTTTATAAAGCTTTTAGACAATCATCTTTTAAATCAACGTGAACTCATTTCCCGAAAATGTTATCCCCATTCCACCCTTCCACTTACGCACACCTGCTACCCCTACCCCATAAATCAAACAGTTGTCCGGGGGCATCATAAACACTTATTTAGAAATGGACAGTCCCAGAAATTTATGTTTTATTAATATAAAGTATATATGACACTGCCCACACTTGTACCTGTAAAGAAAGATGACTGCCTAGTGGTTGCATTGTGTCTTTCTCTCCAAGTTTCTGGCAATTTTAGTCTTTTTCTGAATTAACAATTTTTTACATCAGACATGATAATGATATTGTGAATTACTATAATATTATTTGGAGTAACTTTGGAAAATATTAATAGGTTTGATAAAATTCAAACCAAATTTTTGTATAGTGAGTTTTTATCATGATCGCCTACAGCAGAGATGAGTTGATTTCGATAAGTAGTGAGCTGCTGTTCTCTTGTAGGATTACAAAAGAGGTTTATAATCTGTTTCCTGAACTTTCTCTCACTCAATCAAATCATCACCTTTGGACCTAATCTAGTGAACAAATTATTAAGGTCAGGATAAAAAACAGAAAGAAACTTGGGTATAAATCAGCTAGGTGTGTGAATCTTAATAATCTTGTAAACGCTAACACTGGTAGTGCTGATCTAAAACTCCATACAATTACAATTGTTTTAAATAGTCAGGTTTCTGGGACATGTGTGATATCTCATGTAGTTCAATATCCGAGTTTGAATGAAGTTGTCAAAGGAACATCAGAATCTGGAACATTACTTCAGAAAATAGGTACAATTATTAGCACTGGGAGTCGACCACAGTCACACAGCAAGCTTTCGGTAAATTTTAAAAATCTAGTTAATATTCCATTTTATGGAATGCTAGATCTATTGGTATAAAACATCACCCATCTGTGATTCCATTCTTCAAAACAGCACAGATATTTCCTGCTCACAGAGTCCTGGGTGACTGACGATAATATAGATAATATAGAGTCCTGGTTGACTGACGATAACAGAGATTTTATCGATGCTGATTTCAAATCTTCATTAGCCGCTTTTGATGTCCATCATGTGCCACGTAACCGCCTAAAGGGTGGGGGTTTGGCTATTCTCTAATAGAATATCATCGTAATCTTAACTTTATTTTGTGGAATGCTAGATCTATGGGTATAAAACATCACCCATCTGTGATTCCATTCTTCGAAACAGCACAGATATTTCCTGCTCACAGAGTCCTGGGTGACTGACTATAATATAGATTTTATCGATGCTGATTTCAAATCTTCAGTAGCCGCTTTTGATGTCCATCATGTGCCACGTAATCGCCGGAAGGGTGGGAGTTTGGCTATTCTCACGAGGAAAAACTTGAAGATACATATCAATAAAACTACTGGAAATCGTTCTTTCTAACTGATGGACATTAATATCCACGCCCGTAATGAGATAATACATGTGCTTCTCATTTATCGACCACCATACTCAGACAAGCACAATTTTACAGTGAACTACTTTCTATCTGAATTCTCAACTCTCTCAGAGTCTGAAATTTTGGCCCCTGGCCGACTGGTGATTATAGGTGACTTTAATATCCACATAGATGATCAGACCTGTCCAGATGCAATTAACTTCATGGATCTAATCACATCACTTGGATGTGTGCAGCTTATCAGGAACTCTACACGTACAGTCAGGGCCACATTTTAGATTTGGTGATAACGCAGGCTGCTAATCTCTGTCTGTCAAATTTTGATATCGATAGTACCATGCCATCTGATCATGCTGCTGTTCATTTTATATCGGATATGCAGCGCCCACCAGTCCACAAAATCGCTAAAGAACACAGAGTTTTGGCTAATTTGGATAAATCTGTCTTCAAATCCTTGATTGCCCCGCCACTGAACCAGTTACAGTCTATTGCATGTGTGCATCAACGCTCTAAATCCTATACCACAGTTCTGAGGACATCCCTGGACGAACTTGCGCCTATTCGTATTGAGATATTAGTTGATAAGCCACGCGCGCAATAGTGGACTTCAGAATTGTTACAGGAACGCAGAGATCTGCGCAAACTCGAATCAAAGAAAATATCCAAAACTGCAACAGAAATTGACTGTCAGCTATTCAACAAAGCCCGTTCCGGCTATTAAAAGCATCTTGATGACCTAAGGACTTCGTTTTACAGAGCTCGAATTGACGGGGCACCAAATCAAAAAGCAATTCTTAACATAACACTATAAACCTCAGAATGCCTCGTTCGGCATTTCTGTCCAAACGAGGGTAAATAAATGCCTCGTTGTCTGCAGTTCCAAAACGAGGTTTTTAAAAATTGCCCTGTTTTTGGAACGAGGTATTATGTTCAGAACGAGGCTGGGTAAAATGACTCGTTTATTAAACATGGTTTTTTCAAGATAGTTATTAACAGTATTTGCTATCAGCGAATTTGTAAAAATTAAAATTTATGTTATTTAATACGAAAATAAAACCAGTCCAAACTATGATATTATAATCAGAGAAATAGACAAGACAAGAATACACGACATACCATAAATTATTTTATCATTATCAATACCTATCTGTCTTCATAATAAAACGTTTTAATTAAATTTTAATGTGGATGTGCTTTATTTCCCATTTAATTGACAAAGTCGACAAATTTAACGCTGTGCATTTATATGACTTTGCTCCAATAATATTTTGTGCAGTGTTCTGGGGTTTCAACAGAAACAGTCAATGCTATGGTCAAGTTAATTTTTTTATACAATAAATATTAAAAAATAAACTGGCGTATTGGAAATATGAGATGAAATTTAATGCTTTTTTTGATTAATAATGGATTATTTGTTGTATTTAGATCAGATAAACACTAATTTGTTGTCTGCGATATCAGTTAAGTGGAGGTGTAAAGCTAGCTTGATTGATTTACAACCCCAATTTAATTTTCACAACACGTCAGTTGTTACTTAACACCTATACCTGATTGGGCAATAAATCAATCAAGGTATGTAGCTGTGTGTCTGCAATAGTTTTACACCTCCACCTATGGTGTGTATTCTTGTCTTGTCCATTTCTCTGATTATAATATCATAGTTTGGACTGGGTTTTTTTCATATTAAATAACATAAATTTTAATTGTATAAAAATTCGCTGATGAAAAAAAAACACGTCTAGTAAACGAGGCACTTTTACCAAGCCTCGTTCTGAACAAAATACCTCGTTCCAAAGACAAGGCAATTTAAAAAAAAACTCGTTTTGTAACTGCAGACAACGAGGCATTTTTTTTACCTCGTTTGGACAGAAATGCCGAACGAGACATTCTGAGGTTTATAGTGTAATTTATGAAATCCGAATCTGGACAGGAATGTCAACAAAAACTATCAGCCAGTATCGAACCTCAGCTTCTTGTCGAAAACATTGGAGCGGGTTATTGCTGCACAGTTAACATCGTATGTCAGCGACAATAACTTAATGGAGGAATTTTAAAGTGCGTACAGACAGTTTCAAAGTACAGAAAATGCACTTGTGCGTGTTCACAATGATATAAATCTGTGTCTAATCTTACATCACTGATAGGTAACAGAGTGTTTCTGTTAATGGCATAGCATCGTCACAAAGATCCCTGACATATGGTGTTCCCCAAGGTTCCGTCCTCGGTCCTCTGCTATTTAGTTTATACACTAAACCACTGGGTGTTATCGTCAGAAAATATGGTCTATCATTCCACTTATATTCGGATAACCCAACTTTATATTTCATTTAAACCTGTAAATAATGACATTGATACAACGAAGTTGAAGTTAGAGAAATGTATTTTAGAAATTAAATCCTGGATGACAGATAACTTTTTAAAACTCAATGACGAAAAAAATGAATTCATGGTTATCGGCTCAAAAACTAATTTACCTATTTGTAATAATCTATCTATCAATGTTGATCGTAGTTCAATCAATTCTGTACATACAGTTAGAAATATAGGTGCAATATTTGATTCTAATATGTCTTTGGAAAATCATGTCAATAATATTTGCAAATTAGGTTATCTAAATCTTCGTAATATTAGTAAAATCAGGAAATATATAACCACAGATGCTACTAGAACACTAATCAGTTGCCTTGTCATTTCTCGTCTTGATAATTTTAATTCGCTCTTATATGGTTTGCCTTAAAACACATTAGTAAACTTCAAAAACTTCAGAATTGTGTGTCTAGAATGATAACCGGAGCCTCTTTTAGCGATCACATTACTCCTATTCTTTTCAATTTGCACTGGTTGCCTGTCCATTTCAGAATTCAGTATAAGATTTTACTATTAACTTTTAAATGTATCCGTAATCTAGCGCCATCATATCTCTCTAGTCTTTTACGCTTTTATATCCCATGTAGAAACTTACGGTCTGCAGCGGATTTATATCTTTTAGTCGAAAAAAGTGCCAACATGGTGTCATACGGAGAAAAGGCTTTCTCAGTGACTTCTCCTAAGTTGTGGAATAAGATCCCCTATTTTATCAGAAGCAGCACTTCATTATCTATTTTTAAATAATTGTTTTGTATCTTGTTTTATATTTATTTAAATGTATCCATAATCTAGCGCCATCATATCTCTCTAGTCTTTTACGCTTTTATATCCCATGTAGAAACTTACGGTCTGCAGCGGATTTATATCTTTTAGTCGAAAAAAGTGCCAATATGGTGTCATACGGAGAAAAGGCTTTCTCAGTGGCTTCTCCTAAGTTGTGGAATAAGATCCCCTATTTTATCAGAAGCAGCACTTCATTATCTATTTTTAAATAATTGTTTTGTATCTTGTTTTATATTTATATATCATATTTATTTAGACTTCTTTTAGGCCTATGCTTACCTTTAGTTGAATGTTTCTTAATTTATGTTCGATATACTTTTAAACATTATATTTATGTATTTTATGCTATTAATCATTCTACTGAACATTTTATGAAAAGGGCGCTATATAAATCTACGGTAATAATAATAATAATAAATAACACAAATATTATTTCCTCTAGTCAAATTCTGCCTGATCTTGATAGCTGTATTTTACCACAGACCTTTATTGACTTTTATACCGACAAAATTAGTAAAATTCGTGAAAAGTTTGCTGACTGCCCCCTTACACTGACATTAATGTCCCACCCCAGTGTAATCTTTTGAGCCATTGAATGTTGATGATGTAATATCAGTGGTGTGTGGAATAGAGGGTATGTCATGTGCTCTGGACCCAATTCCTACAAAACTACTAAAAGAGTGTCCGCATGAAATAGCACCAGCTTAGACGATTATTATAAATGATGTGCTCTCCTTTGGTATTTTCCCAGATGATTGTAAGGAGGCCATTGTAAGACCTCTGATTAAAAAGCCAAACCTTGACCGTAATGCACTCAAAAGTTATAGACTAGTGTCAAATATTTCATTTTTAGACAAATTGCTTGAAAAGATCATTTTATCTCAAATAATCGATTATCTCACTCTAAACTCACTGCTCGGTAAATTCCAGTCTGATTATCAAGAGGGGCATAACACTGAACAGGCCCGTAGCTAGCCCAAATGTTTAGGGGGAGGGGGCAATGGCTCCTGAGGGCGCCGATTTGGTCTTCTGTGGGCGCCGATGTATTTACACTTTACGGTCAACGGCGAACGGTACCGTGGAAGGGTCCATAAGGTGCGCTACATAGGCGTACGGACTCGATGTATGTTATGGGGAAGAACCTAAATCGCCCCCCCCCCCCTCAAAGAAAACTTGGAGAATTTGACGACCTCAAACGCGTTTTCTTGCTATTCTAGTCCCTGCATGCAGTAGGTGGTCTGATGTAGCCTAACCTAGGTAGCTGGCCGAGTCAATCAATCGTTTTTATTCCAGGGCGACGGTGCCGTCGAGAGCAAATTTTGACTGCCGCAAACGTGTTTTCCTGTTATTCCAGCCAGTGAACAGCAACTTAACACTGCTGTAATGGAAGCAAATTTTAGTTCCAAATTATGACTGGTCAATAATCCGATTTACAACCAATAGCTACTTCTTAACAATATCACTTCGCTTTAAACAGAGCTAAAAATTGGACCATAAATGTTTATATAACGTTACTTCGTGGCTCATAATTTTACTATACCGAATTAACCAGTGCATAGCAGAATGTTGCAACAAACGAGGCTATCTAAACGGCTTACCTGAATCCCAAACAATCGCCGCACATGGGTTTTTTCTGCTATTCTAACCCAAGAGTTTCAATTTTCCAATCGTTGTGTAACCGAAATCCCACTCTATATTATACCGACCTGAATTCCAACCACCCGATCGGACTGTAGAGTGGCTACAGAGAAAATGTTTTAGTCGTAAATTTAGTATAAATTCTCGGTATTCAATTGAAAGAAAAGTAAAATTAGTGTTTTATTACATTTCGGGCACCTTATTTTCCAATTTCACTTTACCCGTCACCCCAAGCTCCGAAAAGTCAGATTGCCTTTAGTGCCCCCCACCCGAAAAGTTTAGAAAATAGGGTTTGCGCCTAAATATGAGAGAAAAATTTCAATTTTGAAGTTGAATTTGTGATATTGGCGCTCTATGATATTTCGATATGAACATTATAAACATTTGATGGAAGGAATACGACTTTAACGTACATAATATATAATAATTTACGAGAAAAATCAAAAGTTCGGAATCGGGTTAGAGCGCGACTTGTTTGAATTATGAAGATTATCACGCCGTTTTGGAGGCCTAATTCATTCGTGGGCGCATAACCAATTTCACTAGCATTATATTATGGGCTCCCCTCGGGGATGAGGCACCCTTCAAATCATGCCGTTTGAATTTTGACGATTAATCACACTGTTTTGGGCGCCCAATACATCCGTGGGCGCCTAACCAATCCCACTAGCATTATATTATGGGCGCCCCTCCGGGACGAAGCTCACTACAAATCATGCCGTTTGAATTTAGAAAATCATCAAGCCGTTTTCGGCGCCCCATTCATTCGTGGGCGCCTTACCAATGTTACTAGCATTTTATTACGGGTTCCAATGATCCCGGCATCATTGGCGCCCTTCTGGAATGAGGCACCCCACAAATCATGCCGTTTTGGGCGACCCATTGATGCGACCCATTGATCAAGTTGTGGGCGCCCAACCAATCTGATTCGCATTATGCATTATGTGCGGCCCAACATTATAAGGCGCCCACCAATCATGTCATTATGGTCGCCTCTTCGGGATAAGGTACCCCAGAGATCAAGCCGTTTTGGGCGCCCCATCAGTTGTGGTGTTAATCGTGTGGAGCGCCTCATATAACGACATGATTGGCGAGGTGCCCATAAAACTAAGTGGCGTTGGTTGAGTGTCAATCTCGTCATGGGCGCCCAACCAATACCCCCTTGTCGCCCCCCCCCCCCGCTAGCTACGGGCCTGCTGAAACCGCACTCCTTAGAGTGCATAACAATGTTATGGTCGCTCTTGATAAGCAAAAAGGATGTAATTTTGTTACTTCTAGATCTATCAGCTGCCTTCGAAACGATTGACCACGGTATTCGTATTGACAGGACAGCCCTAGAGTGGCTGAATTCGTATCTCAAGGGACGCACGCAGAGAGTAGTGATCAGTTCAGTCGTGTCGGAGTCGAAACCTTTACACTTCGGTGTACCACAGGGATCTGTTTTAGGTCCTGTATTTTTTTCATTATATTTTGCTCCCATTGAGGATGTCATTAGTCGTCACGGACTAAACCGTGTAATTTATGCTGATGAGACCCAATTGTACATCGCCTGTGACTCGCGCACTGACACTTCTTGGTCTGCCCGTGTTGAGGCCTGTGTGGATGAGATTCGTCATTGGATGCGCGCAAATATGCTAACATTGAATGACGACAAAAACGAACTTGTTTGGTTCTCATCTAAGTACAAGAGGGCAGATGGGGCCTCGGGTGGTGTCCGGGTGGGTGATATCACAGTTCATCCTTCCGAAACCGTTGGGTGTAATGATTTATTCATGAGGTACCTTGGAGACTCACATTGCCAGTCTGTGTAGGTCGGCATCCCATGCTCTATGGCGAATAGGTAAACTTCGTAAGATCTTGGACTTGCAGACGACTGAAAAACTGATCCATGCTTTTGTGACATCTCGTTTAGATTATTGCAATAGTCTGCTTTTTGGCATTCTTTCTAAGCAGATCAAGAAACTTCATCTTATTCAAAATTCGGCAGCTCGACTGATGACCAAAGACAAGATGCGTGATCATATCACTCCTGTTCTGTACAGTCTTCATTAGCCCAAAGTTAATGCCCGCATAATCTTCAAAATTCTGTGCATCACATTCAAAGCAATACATAGAGGTGCACCGGCCTACCTGACCGAGCTGGTGAGTGTCCGTGTGCCTACACATTCTTTGCGAGATAATAAAGAAATTGAACTTAATCATCCAGTAGCCAGGACACCGAAAACGTACGGTGACAGGTCTTCTACAGTCTGTGCACCACAGCTGTGGAACAGACTACCAGATTCTATTCGTTCTATTAAAATATTTAACACTTTTAAATGTAAAATGAAAACTCATTTATTTCACTCCACTTATTCCTGGTCTCCTTTCATTTTTTAAATTATTTTATACTATTTTTATAAATTAATTTATACTACTTTTAAATTATTTTATACTATTAGTTTGTGCCATGTTTAAAGATTATTTGTTTTATTCTATGTCGTTATTATTATTATTAAGCTTTCATATTACATATGAAAGCTTGTTGTTTCTGTTAAGATTATTAAGCTTTCATATTACATATGAAAGCTTATTGTTTCTGTTAAGATTATTATTATTAAGCTTTCGTATTTCATATGAAAGCTTATTGTTTCTGTTAAAGTTATTATTATTATTTTTTTTTGTGTGTGTGTGTTTACTGCAAATCAGATTTCTCAGAATCTATTTCTCAGGATCTTTCTGAAATTTTGACCTACCCCCAAAAATATATTTTCAAAATGTTTTACGAATCCGAAATCACCGAATTTTACGAACGAATGCATTTGACCTACAATGCTGTAACTTTGTGACTATTTGATCTATTTTACTAAAAAGAATTTCTTTGAATATCCTAAGACATTTAGTTCAATTCTGCAATTTCGGATTTTCGAATTTCGAAAATTCGTCGCTGTGATATCAAACCGGAAGTTTACACCAACTCAACAACTTCTTTAGTAGTTGTACGATTTTCATGAAATTTAATATGTAGGTAGACCTTAATGATGCGACTTGAAAAATGACTTTAGAAATTTTCTAACTTATCTTCCCTTGGAGAAATTAAGGATCAAATTTTTCAAAAAAATTGACGAAATATAGGTCAGAATGACCTGATTTTTTTTTCTCCGTGTCCTTCGGTTTCCTCCCACGGCTTAAGACCCGTAAAGTAAACATGATATTTTTTCGGAACTTCTTCTACAAAGAGTCTTATCAGTAGTCTTTTATATGAAACTTCAATGATTTCCTCAAAAATTTTCTAAATTATCTCCCCTTGGTGAAATTAAGAATCAAATTTTTCAAAAAAATCGTCGAAATAAAGGTCAGAATGACCTATTTTTTTTTCGATACTAGACAAGTAATTATTGATTCGTACACAAAACATGGAGTTTGTCGATCAAACCGGAAGTGCCACCATCTTGAAACGTGAAAAAACAATAGAACTTTTGTGATATTGCACTTACAGACATGGGAGTTACATTTTCTGAATCCTTGAAGGAAAGCCTAAAAAACGTTCAGAACAGAATTTTGATTTAGGACAGCTGATGGTCGCCATTTTGAAGTGAATATGAAACAAAGTGAAACATCGACATTTACGGACTTGTAAACAAACACAATAGGGCATAGTATGTTCAATGCGTCTCCTATGTCTGAAATTAATACATTTCAGGATAGTCGGGATACGGGTCGAATTTTCGGTATTTGAATATTTCAAAAATTCGAATTTCGCCTTTGATGTTTTTCGTGCCGACAAAGTTGTTTACGAGTGAAAAATCACATTAATTTCGCTAGATTGTGAACGATTTTAATGATTTATTTTTTCTTGTTCGGATTATTTATATGACCCATGACATGTGACAGGAAGTGACTGTGAATATGAAAGCTTTCATATCTTCATGGGACAGTAGCAGATCTAGGTAAGCTTTCATATTACATATGAAAGCTTATTGTTTCTGTTAAAGTTATTATTATTATTTTTGTGTGTGTGTGTTTTCTGCAAATCGGATTTCTCAGAATCTATCCATAGGATCTTTCTGAAATTTTGACCTACCCCTCCAAAAATAGGGTGCAAACCTTGATTAAATATATTTTCAAAACGTTTTACGAATCCGAAATCACCGAATTTTACGAACGAAAAAACTGACAATGCATAGTCGTAACTTTATTGTTTTTTGAGCGATTTTACTAAATCTTTTTTCTTTGAAAGCTTTACATATGAAAGCTTATTGTTTCTGTTAAGATTATTATTGTTATTTTCTTTTGTGTGTTTTATCCACAAATCGGATTTCTCAGAATCTAACCATAGGATCTGTCTGAAACTTTTACCTATCCCCCCCCCCCCAAAAAAAAAATGGGTGGTGGCTGTTGATTAAATATATTTTCAAAACGTTTTACGAATCCGAAATCGCCGAATTTTACGAACGAAAAAACTGACAATGCATAGTCGTAACTTTGTTATTTTTTGATCGATTTTACTAATTCTGTTGTCTTTGAATACCTTGAAAAAAAAAATCATTTTCATCTGCAGTTTCACGTTTTCGAATTTCGAAAATTCGTCGCTGTGATTTCGAACCGGAAGTTTAGACCAATTTGACAACTTCTTTAATAGTTGAACGATTTTCATGAAATTTAGTATATTAGTAGATCTTACCGATGTAACTTCAAAAATATAATTAGACATTTTCTAAACTATCTCCCCTTGACGAAATTAAGGATCAAATTTTTCGATACTAGACAAGTAATTACTGATTCGTACACAAAATATTGACTTTTTGGATCGAACCGGAAGTGCCGCCATCTTGAAACATGAAAAATCACAAAGGCATTTGCGATATTTTACTTACAGACATGGGAGTAACATTTTCGGAATCCTTGAAGGAGTGCCTAAACATCTATCGGATCAGTAGTTTGATTTCGGTCAGGTGATGGTCACCATTTCGAACTGAATATGAGAAAAGGTAAAAAAATCGACATTAACGAGCACTTAAATGAAAGCAATAGGCCGTAGTTTGGAGAATATGTCTCCTATTTCCAAAATGAATACATTTCTGGATAGCCGGGATCAGGGTCAAAATATTGTTATTTGATAATGTCACATTTTTTTCAAATTTTGTCTTTGATGTTTTTCGTGCCGATAAAGTTGTTTACGAATGAAAAATCATAAAAACTTCGCTATATTTTGACCGATTTTAATGATTTTTTTTTTCTTGATGAGTTTATTTACGTGACCCATGACATGTGACAGCGAATATGAAAGCTTTAATATCTGCTTTGCAGATCTAGTTTCTATTTTTTTTTTTTTTTTTTTTTTTTTTTTTTGTGTTTTACCCACAAATCGGATTTCTCAGAATCTAACCATAGGATCTTTCTGAAACTTTTTCCTACCCCCCCCCCCCCCAAAAACAAAATGGGTGGTGGCTGTTGATTAAATATATTTTCAAAACGTTTTACGAATCCGAAATCACCGAATTTTACGAACGAATGAATTTACAATGCTATAACTTTGTGACTATTTGACATATTTTACTAAATCTTTTTTCTTTGAGTACCTTGAGACAATTACTTTAAATCTGCAGTTTCAGATTTTCGAATTTCGAAAATTCGTCGCTGTGATTTCGAACCGGAAGTTATGGCCAATTTGACAACTTCTTAAATAGTTGTAGGATTTTCATAAAATTTAGCATGTAAGTAGATCTTGCTGATGCAACTGATGGTCGCCATTTTGAAGTGAATATGAAACATAGTGAAAAATCGACATTTACGGACTTGTAAACAAACACAATAGGGCATAGAATGTTCAATGCGTCTCCTATGTCTGAAATTAATACATTTCAGGATAGCCGGGATACGGGTCAAATTTTTAGTATTTGGATATTTACCTTTGATGTTTTTCGTGCCGACAAAGTTCTTTACGAGTGAAAAATCACATTAACTTCACTAGATTGTGACCGATTTTAATGATTTTTTTTTCTTGTTCGTATTATTCATATGACCCATGACATGTGACAGGAAGTGACTGTGAATATGAAAGCTTTCATATCTGCATTGGACAGTAGCAGATCTAGTTAAGCTTTCATATTACATATGAAAGCTTTTTGTTTCTGTTAAAGTTATTATTATTATTTTTTTTGTGTGTGTTTTCTGCAAATCGGATTTCTCAGAATCTATCCATAGGATCTTTCTGAAATTTTGACCTACCCCTCCAAAAATAGGGTGCAAACCTTGATTAAATATATTTTCAAAACGTTTTACGAATCCGAAATCACCGAATTTTACGAACGAAAAAACTGACAATGCATAGTCGTAACTTTATTGTTTTTTGAGCGATTTTACTAAATCTTATTTCTTTGAATGCCTTGAAAAAAATCATTTTCATCAGCAGTTTCACATTTTCGAATTTCGAAAATTCGTTGCTGTGATTTCGAACCGAAAGTTTAGACCAATTTGACAGCTTCTGTAATAGTTGTACGATTTTCATGAAATTTAGTATAAAAGTAGATCTTACCTATGCGACTTCAAAAATATAATTAGAAATTTTCTAAAGTATCTCCCCTTGACGAAATTAAGGATCAAAATTTTCAAAAAAATCATCGAAATATAGCTCAGAATGACCTGATTCTTTTTTTTTTTGGGATACTAGATAAGTAATTACTGATTTGTACACAAAATATGAAGTTTGTCGATCGAACCGGAAGTGCCACCATCTTTAAACGTGAAAAATCCCTAAGGCTTTTTTGCTATTTTACTTACAGACACGGGATTTATATTTTCTGAATCCTTGAAGGATGGCCCAAAAAACGCACGGAGCAGAACTGATGGTTGCCATTTTGAAATGAATACGAAAAGTAGTAGCAATTTGAAGGGCGAGACTTTGGAACACAATAACTCTCCTTCTAATTAAGCTAGAATGTTCAAAATTGGCGTAGACGTTCACTAGGTCAATGTCATGATTGAGTTTAAAGATGAGCATTTTCTGCCTAGGGTAAGCAGAGATAAGCATGCTGATTTGTTGATTCTTTAGGGCACGATAACTTCGGTTATAATGAAGGGAGGGTGGTGAAACTCTTGTCAATAGAGAGTCTAATAGCTAGCCTGTTGTGTGAAATCATTGTATCATTTTTTTTAAATATCAGAGATAGTAGAAAAAAAAGAGATCGAAAATCCAAAAAGTCGTATTTTTACGATTTGGAGCATTTTTAAAGGTCCTTTTCTCTTAAAGTCAACATAATATTTTTTGGGAACTTCTTCTACAAAGAGTCTTATCGATAGTCTTTTATATGAAACCATCGATCAACAGTCCAAAATATCAGGAGTAGAAGAATAAAAGGATCGAAAATTGAAAACGGCACCCTTTCATTGTTAAGCGAAACATGCAGCGTGGGTGACTACAATCTGCACATTTAGTCATCGTATAGAGCTTATTCAACAGTATCGAATTCCAACTGCTTAGGGATATTTTACGTGCACTTCAATGTGTACACGGGACCTTGGTTTTTCGTCTCATCCGAACGACTAGACAACTGTCCTTGTCAGGCCCTCCGTTCTGCCTCACTGACAAGGGGGAACTACGCCGGAAAATCGAGATGAACTTTCTCGGTGCAGAACTGTTAATTCAGGCCAAACGTTTATTGCATACGATAAAGCTGGTCAGTTGGAGCTTATTTTCAAATGTTTTGTAATAATGGGTTGGTAATTAAAGTACCGTGCAAATTAAACTGTTAAAACAGAAAATTTCGCCCGATTGAAATGTTTCTTGCTATAAGTCAGCAATTTCCCGATTTTAGGGAGGCTGAATGATTAGCATGTGCGCGCTGTATCGTAACGTCTGTCATTAAAACAACCGGCGTCGTTTCGATTTCCACGTTGCACGTGACATGGAGTAAGGTGTCCAACCTCGTGTGTTTTCTCCGTGTCCTTCCATTTCCTCCCACGGCTAAAGACACGTACGCGCAAGGGAATTTTTAAATAAAATTAAAAAACATATGTTAGTCCCGAAATGACCTAGTTTGTGTCGAACGGACGTTAAGCCGCATTTCTCTCTTTCTCTTTTATTTTTAAAGTTTTGTAATAATCGGTTGGTAATCAAAGGTACTGTAAAAGTGATAAAACAGAAAATTTCGCCCGGTTGTAATGTTTCTCACTTTAAAGTCAGCAATTTGCCGATTTTAGGGGCAAACGTTTATTGCGAACGATTAAGCTAGTCAAACCGGAAGTTGAGACCAACTTGACAACTTCTTTAATAGTTGCACGATTTTCATGAAATTTAGTATGTAAGTAGACATTACTGATGCGACTTGAAAAATGACTTTTAAAATTTTCTAAATTATCTCCCCTTGGTGAAATTAAGAATCAAATATTTCAAAAAATCGTCCAAATAAAGATCAGAATGACCTAATTTTTATATTCGACAAGTAATTACTGATTCGTACACAAAAAGTGCCACCATCTTGAAACGTGAAAAAACAATAGAACTTTTGCGATATTGCACTTACAGACATGGGAGTTACATTTTCTGAATCCTTGAAGAAAAACCTAAAAAACGTTCAGAGCAGAATTTTTATTTAGGTCAGCTGATGGTCGCCATTTTTAAGTGAATATCAAACATAGTGAAAAATCGACATTTACGGACTTGTAAAATAACACAATAGGACATAGTATGTTCATTGCGTCTCCTATGTCTAAAATTTAATACATTTCAGGATAGCCGGGATACGGGTCGACTTTTTGGTATTTGAATATTTCAAAAATTCGAATTTCGCTTTTGATGTTTTTCGTGCCGACAAAGTTGTTTACGAGTGAAAAAATCACATTAATTTCGCTAGATTGTTACCGATTTTAATGATTTATTTTTTCTTGTTCGGATTATTTATATGACCCATGACATGTGACAGAAGTGACTGTGAAAATGAAAGCTTTAATATCTGCTTAGCAGATCTAGTTATTATTTTTTTGTGTGTGTGTTTCCTGCAAATCGGATTTCTCAGAATCTAACCATAGTATCTTTCTGAAACTTTGTCCTACCCCCCCCCCCCCAAAAAAATGGGTGGTGAGTATTGTTTAAATATATTTTCAAAACATTTTAAGCATTCGAAATCACCGAATTTTACGAGCGAAAAAAGTGACAATGCATAGTCGTAACTTTGTTATTTATTGACCTATTTTACTAACTCTTTTTTCTTTGAGTACCTTGTAAAAAAAACATTTTCATCTGCAGTTTCAGATTTTCGAATTTCGAAAATTCATCGCTGTGATTTTGAACCGGAAGTTATCACCAATTTGACAGCTTCTTTAATAGTTGTATGATTTTCATTAAATTTTGTATGTAAGTAGATCTTACATATGCGACTTCAAAAATATGATTAGAAATTTTCTTCTTAAGTGATATTGAGGGTTTCATCGAGGATAAAACTACTTCTAAGTTTTATGAAGACCTAAACGTATTTCTGATTCCTAATCATTACTTCGTAAGTCCTTTTTCTAGCATTTCCCATGGAAATAGCTTGTTGAATCAGTGAATGTATTTAGTCCAAGGTAGGCTAATCAAATTTCACGCCAAAGTGACTCAAAAACTTATAATACAGTTATTATTCGACTTTTATTTTTTGTACCGGTTTAAAATAATAAATTTGCGACATATGTATCAGGGCTTCTGATAACTATATCCGTAAACATCAGAGTAAACGCATGGTTAGGATGAAGAATGAGGGTGGTGTCTGCCTCTTCATGAAGTATAAATAATTATTCAGGAGCATTCTCTATTATTTAGGACATCATTATCGGGACCCATTTGTTTGTTCCATTACTAAGAAAACCTGGCCATTGCTGTGGAATGTTTTGGTCTTTGCTGTAAATATTGAAGGGGATCATGTTGGCTAAGTGGACAAAACGCTGGCTTGCTAGCCTGGCGGTTGACTCTTCGATCTCTGCATGTGTCCATAAAGTCCAACCAGATTTTCAGGCGAGGTTCCCCCGTATCAGTGATGCAGGATGCAGAGGGCAGTTGTGTAGTAGTTGGGATTGGACCTTATTGGCGTCGACCTTATGTATCCCTTGGCAGTTGGAATTTGATATAAACGTAGGCCGTAGTACCGCTGTCCGGGCATACGTCACGCTGTATGACGTATGTCCGTCTTCATTAGCCCAGTTCGGAGCAGAACAGTAGGACGTTAAACGTCATTTATTAGCTTTTCTACTGTGCTCGACATTCTTGATGCTTATAACTAGGTACTGCTCCGCAATAAAATCAACTCAAGTTACATTGTGGTGAAGAAGATGTGGCGAGTTTTGGAACTATGTCAAGTGTTGCTGATGGGGCCCTTTTCAACGCTGGACCCATTGCTTATCATAGGAGGGAGAATACCTGTGAATAAAGTTTATATTTTGAAAAAAATAAACGCACGATCTAATTCTCAACACTTTACAGTATCTTGTCAGTATGAAATTAATCTCCAGCAATATCAAAATAAGTTTAGATATTAGGTCAAACATTTATCTTCAACATGCCATTTTTATTTTTTGTATATTTCGTGTAATTATATATACTCAGCCAAATTAAAAATTTGACACTGATGAATTTCAACAATTTTTTTTTTCTGTAAGTCAAATAAATTTTAAAGTGTTTCTAACGATAGTAAGTAGTAAGAAGCCTTTAATTTCATAAAATTGTAAAGTCACGTGGATCACGTGACTATTGAGCATATAAAGATGAAAAACCTGAAAAACACGTGCAAACACAAACTCGTGAGGTCAATCGATGCAAGTTTGCTTAGACTGAACACGCACACGCAACTAGAAACAGATTTGTCACTGCAACCTCCACAAGTAGAGAGATGTTTGGTGGAAGGTTAAGTGCACAAACTGTTCGAAATCGCTTGCAGGCTGCTGGTCTTCGAGCTCGGAGGCCCTATAATGGATCAATATTGACACCTCTTCATCGCCGTTACCGATTTGTGTGGGCCACAAGACACATAAGATTTACTCGAACGGCGTATGTAGACTGGAATAACCAGGCGCTAGAAATTTTCATTCGACTGAGACTGCTGGCTGTTTTCGCGAAACATAACTGATTTGAAATTAGAGTAAAACGGAAACCATTGAATGTAAATCAGTTTATATACATTCATATTGCAGTATTATATGCGTTGCGACCCACTTCTGTCAATTTCTAGGTCCAAATTTTAACGATTTAGCTCCTTTAAGCGTTGGGTACTATTATTTGACCTACCTAGAATTGTTTTGAATGTTCGTTTGCCTGGATTTAGTATATTCACAACGCCACAGGTTTTATAATACCCATACTCATATATATTATATACAAAAGCGTTTCTTTGAACTACTCCCAGAGAAATTAAAGCCAAATTAAAAACTTGACACTGATGAATTTCAACAATTTTTTTTATCTGGTAAGTCAAATAAATTTTAAAGCGTTTCTAACGATAGTAAGTAGTAAGAAGCCTTTAATTTCATAAAATTGTAAAGTCACGTGGATCACGTGACTTTTGAGCATATAAAGATGAAAAACCTGAAGAACACGTGCAAACACAAACTCGTGAGGTCAATCGATGCAAGTTTGCTTAAACTGAACACGCACACGTAACTTGAACTGGAAAAACAAATTAAAATTGTTATTTTCATCTTTGTTAAAAATGCCGCGCCTTTCAAATGTAGAACGTCTACGTGCTATAGGTAGGCTCTATGCTAGTCAGTCTGTGGTCACTGTTGCAAGAGCCTTTAATTGTTCACGCCAGACAATAATTAATCTTAGAATGAGAGTGCTTCAAACTGGAACTATTGCCGCCGCCCAAGGGCGGGAGCTCCACGTGTGACGTCACTCAAGGAAGATCAAGCAATACGATTACGTCATCTTAGAAACAGATTTGTCACTGCTACCTCCACAAGTAGAGAGATGTTTGGTGGAAGGGTAACTGCAAAAACTGTTCGAAATCGCTTCGAGCTCGGAGGCCCTATAATGGACCAATATTGACACCTTTTCATCGCCGTAACTGACTTGTGTGGGCCACAAGACACATAAGATTTACTCAAAGACAGTGGAATTCGGTTGTCTTTAGTGACGAATCTCGATTCGCTTTGAGATTTGCCGATGACAGGGTCCGAGTGTACCGCAGACGAGGTGAACGTTACGCTCAAGTATGCGCCAGAGAAGTTGACCGATTTTGTGGCGGCAGTGTCATGGTTTGGGGTTCTTTTTGTGCACATGGACGTTCTCCTCTTGTTGTTGTCCAAGGGAACTTAAATGCTGTCCAGTACAGGGATCAGATTTTGCAACCTGTTCTTCTTCCGTTTATGCAGAGACATGGGCCTGGACTAACGTTTCAACACGACAATGCTCGACCCCATACGGCAATTGCTACCCAGAATTTTTTAAGAAATGCCGGTGTCCAAGTCCTGGATTGGCCGTCGCTTAGCCCCGACCTTTACCCTATTGAACACATCTGGGACGACGTGTTCGTCAGCAAGTGAATCCATCACTGACGTTGCAGGACCTTCAACATGCTCTTGCTGAGCAGTGGCGACGTCTTCCTCGGATAGTGTTTACTTATGTTCCGAGATCCATGAGAAGACGTTGTGTGGCAGTATGAGACGCAGAGGAGGCCACAACCGTTACTAAACACTTTATTCCGATTGTTCACCAAGTCTGTAAATTTCATTTTAGGGGTACTGTGACATCACGAACGTTATCAATGTCAAGGACTTTCGGCGAGACGTATTCTGTTGATGTCAAGGTCGTCTGTGCACAACATAACACTAAAATAGTTGCCTTAAACCAAATATTAAAAATCTAGTCCCAAAAATCCCGAGTGTCAAGTTTTTAATTTGACTGAGTATATTAAATACTGTTTAAACCAAACATCTGTGTGAATTGGGGTTAGACACAAAGAATAAAATCAGTTGTGATTTCGGTGAAAGAGATAAAAAAGAAAATTAATGTAAGCCTACTATTACCTTCAAACACATCGCGATAAGAAATGACAATTTTCTGCCCCAATCCGTCAAGATTTTGGCATTGGGAAGCGTAAATCGCAATAGAATGTCAACTGGTATCAGTAAAGTGAACTAATTTGCCAGGTGGATAAAACACTTCATAATTCATCAAAACCTTCCCAAAAGTCGACCGTAATAACAATTTTTATGTTTGCTGATTGGCTGAAATCCCGGGCTCAGAAATTATATAATAGTTGCATTAATATGGCGGTGAAAAGTACCAAGTCCGCGAAAACAAAAGAATTAAAAGTTATACAAATATTTGAATTAGTCACTCATAGATAGCGAGGTGTGAAGGACTGTCATTATTCATTTTATGTAATTTTAAATTAGTTTACGAGCGTAAAAAATAACTCGCTCCAGTTCACGGCCTAATATGATAGAGACTACAGTTTCAGATTCAAATTTGATGTGAAGCATTGCCGTCATTGTAGGATGACATTTTGACGCAAATTCATAAGAAAAAATATGTTCAAGATCAAAGGGTCTTGAATGAGTTCCATTTTGGTGCGCATGAAAAATTCAGCTTCCTGTTTAATACAGCCTGGGTTGTTTATTCACATTGAATAATTCAGGAAATACATAGTCCTTAATTCTTATTTCTTCATTTGTTGTCGTATTTCCACATTAGTGCAATAAAATTAACATTTGTATCTTAAAATCATTTTTTGTTTTACAAATCAGACATTTGACATATTAGATTTTATATAAAGATAATTTATTTTTTTATACGCCCACATTTTCATGTGGACATATATTGTCGTCGCCCGTTTGTGAACAATCTACAGGTCACAATTTTTATCCGATTTGAATGAAACATAGGTTTATCACCCTAATATCTCATTCCTTTCGATATTGGCATGTAACCACTTGGATTATGGCCCCGATTGTACGAAAAATCACGTTTTTAGCTTGTGAACACTGCAGAGTAGAGGTCACAATTTTGAACCGATATGGATGAAACTTGAAATGCATGTTTATAACCCAAAGATCTTTTGATATATGCGCATATCGGATCGTAACTTCCTGAATTATGGCACCTTATTTACCCTGTGGTCCCCCTGAAGGCCAACATTATTATCCGATTATATCACTGTTACACCTTAAAGAAGGTTGAGTTCGAATTTCGTGAAAATCGGATCAAAATTGACGGACAAAATGACCGCCGCTTGTAAGCGAAAAGTGGTATGTGGGGCATTCCATGTCAAGTGTATACAAAATTTGGGCGACTTTAACATGACCATGTCAGATTTTAATGATATTTGGAGTTAACAACAACGAAAGAAAGTGATGTGCACAATTTTAGCGCTGGGGGCCCCATGGGGCCCCTTCAAGGGCATCTCAAATTTTGAAAATCCATACCTTCGCCCCTAGTAATCCTACTTACATGAAATTGGTATCAAATTGTTCCAAAAAAAGAAATCTTTCTAATGACCAGAACCACGAACTCTACATAGCATAATACCGACATATGGTGTTGACCTTGACCTTTGAAACCACGCCCTGCAAAGGGGCAGATTCGATCTGGCCAATTTATCGAGTGAACATGGCCCCACCTGTAAATTACGAAAACACAAAAAGTGACATCTCCATGGGAACAGATTTGATGGACATGAAGTTGCAAAAACATGGGATCTCCATGGGAACAGATTTGATGGACATGAAGTCGCAAAAACAGACGTTGACTTTATTAGAATTCACTGTAGGTTGTTTTCTGCAAGCTGAATTCTGAACACTAATATCACTGTGGTAACTTGCACTCTCTGTTTTATTATACGCCCACATGGAAATGTGCCCGTCCGTCCGTCTGTCTGTCCCTCCGTCGTCCACAATTTCTTGTGGGCGCCCTAGAGGCTAAAGTTAACATTCGATTGACTTTAAATTGATACACAGTGTTTAAGGTCATGAAACAAAGAAGCCTATTCATTATTAGCGATATTCGATAATTACTGAGATATGTGTTTTGAAGAAATCTCTTGTGGGTGCTCTAGAGGCTAAAGCAATGGAATCAATTAATTTTCAAATCATTCATTTTACATTATCTACTTTCGAAGTATAATACCAAGAATGACTATGTTCTTTATCTAAATCTTACATAATGTATCTTTAAGTGAAGAGGGACGGGGTATTTAAAAATCAAAATATGCATCTTAATACGAAATTCCAGTTATCGTGTAATGTTTCAAAGGAAATTATTTGTGTATCGCCTTGGAAATATACGTATTAGCAGGGTTTTTTTCACTGGGACATTCATGATTACATTTTTTAGAAGGGATATAGTCCTCTTTCGGTTGTTCAGAGAAATATGTCGCTATCAAACAATAACCTAATTACTAAAAATTGGCAACTTTCAATATGTTGAATTTAATACTAGATAATATGAACCAATATATTTATATATAGAAACATAACAAGCGCTTGTAAGGAGCCCTTTATAATTAATTAATTCGTTATAACGAAATATTGTATCGTTATATCGAAATATTATTTCGTTAATACGCATTAATATTTCGTTAATACGCATTAATATTTCGTTTAAACGAATTAGTTATTTCGTTTAAACGAATAAATTATTTCGATTAATTGAATTAATGGATTTACGATTTAGTACATCGACTAATGATCCCAGTGTCCAAACATCGAATTCGAAAAAAAAAACCTAAAAAAACCCAAACCAATTGTTGTTTCTATCGTTATCGAATTGAGGTCGGGCTTGGGGTGGTAACCCTGGAACTGCGACACAAACTAGGTTATTTCGAAATTAATACATGGTTGAATTTTATTTCAATAATTTGCTTGTGCATAATGACATTTGGCAGTGTGTGGGGGGGGGGCAGGTGGACCCGGAAAGAATCCTCGGGGTTAGACAAACGACCCTGCTCATGTCACATTATAAGCGGTCAATTGAAACAACGCCGTGTCCCCCAACATGATCCCCATTACGAAAACCTTGTTAACCCGATAGCAGCATAGGTTTTAACATATGTTTTGGGGTAACAAGGGCCACGTTGGCTAAGTGGTTAAGACGCTAGCTCGTTACCATCTCAAGCCCCGACGCATATCGATAAAGATTGGGTTTTTTTTTTATTATTTTTTATTTTCAAATGTGGTGTTTGGAGCATTGAGATGTACACTGGAGCTCGTTTGTTCGTCCAATCCGAACTTGACAGCTCTCTTTGTCAGGTCCTGCATTACTGACAAAACCAGATGAACTTTCTTGACAGCTCTCCTTGTCAGGCCCTCCGTCCTGCATCACTGATAAAAACCAGATAAACTTTTTCGGTCAACACAGGGAACGAAACCACGACCTCTAAACCTTGTGAATCCAATGGTTAATACCTTAAAATATATGTTAAAAACTATTGCTCCTATATGATTTTTTTTTCAATTGACCGCCTCTACGTGACAATCACCGGGATCGCTTGTCCAACCTCGTGGGTTATATAAGAGTGGAATCATGTAAGTAAAAAATAAATAAGAGTGAAATCGTGCACTTAAGGGGCCCCGTACGCTTGATCTGATTTCGGTCCATGTTGTCATAATGTTCCCGTTCGAAGAATTTCGAGAAATGTTTTTGATCAAATGTTTTTGGAGAAATGTTTTGCAAGATTTTTATTTGGAGATTTGTATTTGGAAATTTGTTCTTTGAGATTTGTTATTTGCTATGTCTATGATGAAATGTAATGTAAATTATTTTTTTATTATTATTTACTAACATAACAGGATAAGTGAGGATGAGAGGATAAGTGCTATTGATTTTACCTGTTCTCCGCCCATCTCTTGCAAAATATGGGCGTATTTGGTTTAATAACCACTTCTTTGAAGACATAAAGGATTCCTATACAATTGGTCAATTTCGGAAAAAACGCCCTTTTACAGAAAAGTGCTTAAGCTAAGGTTTCTTAAATTTGTTCAGTTGTACGGAAGCGTAATAGGGCCACATATTTTTTTTATTATTCTATTTTCAATTTTTCAAGATACTAACTTGAATTTTCAAGTTACTAACTCGAATTTTCAAGATACTAACTTGAATTTTCAAGATACTAACTTGAATTTTCAAGTTAACTAACTTGAATTTTCAAGTTACTGTTATATTATGAAATAAGCGTTTTAATCTAATGATATAGTATGTCATGCAATGCTCTAGTCAATGGACGGCACGGTTATAGACCCCAATGACAAGGTGCGGGAGTAACCTATTCGATCACCGAATTTTCATGTGGACGTATATTGTCGTCTCCCCTGAGATAAATATGAGATAAATAATTCACATCAAATACTGAAATTAAGATCGAATTCTGAATTCATATATTTTTATACGCCCACATTTTGATGTGGACGTATATTGTCGTCTCCCCTGTCCGTCCGGACGTCTGTCCGTCCATAATTTGTTTCTTGACTCTCTACAGGTCACAATTCTTATCCGATTTTGACGAAATTCGAAATATAGGTTTATCCCCATAAGATCTTGGCTGCTTTCGATATTGGCATGTATCAGATCGATCCTTCATGGATTATGGCCCTGATTGTACGAAAAATCATGTTTTTAGTTTGTGGACCCTATAGAGGTCACAAGTTTGAATTGATTTTGATGAAAATTGGCATGCATGTTTATAACCCAAAGATCTTGGTTCCTTTCGATATTTGCGCCCATCGAATCGTAACTTTCTGAATTATGGGCCCTGATTGTCCGAAAAATCGCCCTTTTTAGCTTGTGGTCCCTCTGGAGGTCAAAATTATTATTCGATTTAAAAAACCGTTTGATTATATCACTGTTACATCGTGATGAAAGTTGAAATTTCGCCAAAATCGGACCAAAATTGACAGACACAATGGCCGCCGTTTGTAAGCGAATAGTGTGAAAATATGGTCTATCAAGGTTGTAGACCCTATAGAGGTCACAATTATGATCCGATTTTGATCTTTTTAGCTTGTTGTCCCTCTGGAGGTCAAAATTATTGTCCGATTTAAAAACCCGTTTGATTATATCACCGTTACATGGTAATGACGATAGAGTTTGAATTTCGTGAAAATCGGACCAAAATTGAAAGACAAAATAGCCGCCGTTTGTATGCGAATAGTGTGAAAATATGTTTCATCAAGGTTGTGGACCCTATAGAGGTCACCTTTCGATATTCAGGCATATCGGATCGTAACTTCCTGAATTATGGCCCTTGATCGTGCGAAAAATCGCCTTTATTAGCTTATGGTCCCTCTGGAGGACCAATTATTACCTGATTATATCACAATTACAGGGTAATCTAGGTTGAGTTCGAATTTTGTGAAAATCGGACCAATATTGACAAACAAAATGGCCGTCGTTTGTACGCAAATAGTGTAAAAAATATGGTATATCAAGGTTGTAGACCCTATAGACGTCACAATTTTCATTCGATTTTGATGAAACTTGAAATACATGTTTATAACCTAAAGATCTAAGTTCCTTTCAATATTTGCGCATATCGGTTTGTATCTTCCTGAATTATGGACTCTGATTGTACAAAAATCGCTTTTATTATCTCGTGGTCCTTCTGGAGGCCACAATTATTACCTGGTTTAAAAAAAACAACATTTGATAATATCACCGTTACACTGTAATGAATGTTCGGGTAGAATTTCATGAACATCGGACCAAAATTTCTGAACAAAATGGCGGCCACTTTTACGCCAGTGGTGTAAAAATATGGTATATCAAGGTTGTGGACCCTATAGAGGTCACAATTTTAATCCGATTTTGATGAAATTTGATATGTAAGTTTATAACCCAGAGATCGTGGTTCCTGTCGATAGTCGGGCACATTGGACCATAACTTCTTGAATAATGGCCCCTGATTGTACGAAAAATCATGCTTTTTTAACTTGTGGTTCCTATGGAGGTCACAATTGTATCCCCGTTACACATTAATGATGGTTGAGTTTGAATTTCTTGAAAATCGATAATTGAACAGCTAAATCCATAATATTAAATGTTTCATATACTAAACGTTAGCATGGGGCAGAACTTTATAAAAACCAAACAAATTCTAATGATTTTCTGATAATTACTTAATATGCGACAACTCTTGTTGACGGCCCGGACGATTTAGCTACCTTGGGCGTATGTTTCGTTGCCTGGCACATGCACATATAGCAGGTATTTTAAATTGAACATGCAATTACCCTCTTATTCTAGTCCTCGTCTTTTTCAGTTTTATTATACGTAAGAGAGCACCAAGAACCAGCTTTCACAGCATTAATGTTAAAAGAACCAACGCTTAACTGTCTAATACAAGCGGTAAGATTTGTGTATATAGCCCCCCCCCCCTTTAAGGGAGTTAAAGACAATACATACAGGTGGGGAGGTAAGAGTGTTATGAATTATATACATCTGTCATCTGTCCTTAGTTTTTTCTTTGATGTCTATAGCAGTTATATCTCATAACAACCAGTCATAACGTCATGACAGGTTGATATTTCATATCAACCGCTGATGATGTAGATGATTAAAATAATACAAAGAACACAGAAATAATTTTTTATTATTTTGATAATTAAAAATTGTTATGGTACAGTTTGTAGCATTCAGGACCGAAATAGACGGCGTACTTATCGGCATATTTTTTAAATCGGTTATCCGTACACCGTGTCTAAGATATCTTTCAGAATTTTCTTTCCTTCCACATTTCGATTATTTCTCCACACACTCCAAGAGTTCCTTTGTAAAGTATTTTTGGGTACAGTCCGCTTAAAACAGTCGGCCAAATCATTCCCTTAACATTACGAAAACCTTCAATCACGTTCAACGTCAGAATTATCGGAAAGATTGCCTTTCGATCCAAATTTTCTTCAGGCTTTGGATACATCATCATATTTTCATTCACATCTATTCCATCGTCAATATTTTGACTGAAAGGATTGATTATTCGCCTGACTTCGTATTACTATCCATTTTGTTTCTGCTTTCAATTCAATTACTCCAAAATGGTGACCTTATAAACAACGACAGCATCGCTAACGCTGCAATGTACGTCCACATTCCTGCTTTGATTGATATGGCAATTTTTAAAATGAAGAGAATGAAATATGAAATGGCTGTAATATTTCAAGAGGCAAAGGAGGCTAGGCGTTGGGTTTGTTTTGCGTTGGGGTCGTGCATCAACATCAATAGTAGCCGTTCTTAGAGTATAAGGAAGACGTATACCAAAATAATCCATTCAGAATTGTGGCTTTCGGGTGCTAAAGTCAAAAAGTGGGCGTGGCTCTGCCCCTGTGGTTCGGGAGATTCACCAAAGTCAATGGTTGACGCCCCCGGCTATAAAGAATACATATGCCAAGTACCAATAGGCTGTGATATAGCCACGAAAATCGTTTCATCTCGTCCCAGCAAATTCGTGGTGATGGCGGTCACTGTCACATACTTTTTTTTCCGATGCATTGCACAAAATGTCTAGCACTCGAATTACGCCTCGAACTATATTTGCCAAGTTTAGCCATAATGGGGTGAACAAATCAAATTCTGAGCCAATCAGAAACCATAAAAGCCAACAACGTCATCGGGTCAGGGGTCAATAGGCATACATAGACCGGGGAATACTTTTTACGAGACGGAACACGTCGGCTTGTTTACATTTTCAGGGAGAATTTTTCTGCAAATATGCCGGAATTACTGGATAATACCACAAATTAAGTTCAATTGACACGATGAAGACGACTAACCCTTGATCTGTGGCATACATATGGTCGATAATAGGAAAATAGCAATGTTTGAATTAATCTCTTATTTTCTGGAAACAAGTATTTTTTCGAAACTATTTCATTTGAGCCAACATGGACCCGTACATAAACCGGTTTATAACGAGAGACAAAATTATTCAGCACCTTGACTATATCCCCCCCCCCCGCACTTAACAGACCTCACGGCCCATTGTACCTTATCTTCTAATACCCTCACAATCGAATCGCCAATGATAACTTTTGAAAGCAGTAAAACTGAAGAGAGTTCATAACGGAAACATTCACTAACCCGTGTGGAAAACTAACAAATTCCATGGTAAACCATTTTTATCACATATATACCCTTTCTTAGATGGATACAGTAAAACATCTTTGTCCCCTTTCACTCCTGAAGTAGCGCACAAACTGGTAGAATAAACTAAATTGGCCACCATGACTGTTTGACAGGACAATCAAGCACAACTAAAGTACAAGATGATTTTTGTTGTAAAATAAAAGCTAAATCTGCCTCAATACATTTAAAGGGTGGTAACACATAACACATCTCCGCGGAGTCAATATCTTTAACAAACATGTTTATTCCAGCAGAGTGGGGTGTGGCATATGGGGTAAAATGCTTAATTTCCTTACCATCTCTTGCTACCATAGCGTTCGAGTCGAGTGCCATTAAATCTAATGAATGACAGTTTCCTTGTACCCTTTCCCAGGCTATATTCGATAGACTAGTATCCTCTCTGGAAAATGATCTGGATAAATCATCTACAGGATTTTGTTTGGGAGTTACAAAACCGAAATTTAAATAATTTCTCAAATCACTACAGTTACCTCCGGAGACTTTGAACCTTGACCGTTCCAAGCATCAATAAATGACTTGCAATCACACAAAACATATAATATAATTCTTAACCGTCTTCAAAAAGAGAAATATAGCCCCGGCCTCTTTTACAATAATATGAGAATCCATAACCTCGGCATGCTAATAATCACCGAATTCTAAACTAATGTCATTAGTTGCAAATATTCCAGCCCAATTATAATTCGAGGAATCGGTTGTTAATTTTACTACCTTATGCTTTTCTAATTTCCAAGGTAAGAAACCGTCCCAATTATCTACGAATCGTCAAAATATGACCTCGTCCTTTAAAATACCCGTGATCACAATTGAATAGCTACCGGGCCTATAATTCTGACAGTGTTATACATATGTCTGAAATATAAAGGCGTGCACCAGGCAAGATACTGATCGCTTAGCCAAAATAGACTTTCTCAAAATAGCAAATTTCTCTAACTTTTCTTTAGGAACCAAAAATGCCTGTTTTTGTGAATCTATGCACATACCCAAAAACACAATTGAGCGTACGGGCGTGAAAACTGACTCTACTAAACCAACAAAATAGCCCAATCGAATAACAATTTGACATGTTACATACAAGGCAACTGACCGAGGCCCTCAAGAAATATTCACTATTTGGATACATGTGGTTTGAAATTTGCCCAATAAGACGGTCTTCGATGTGACCTAAATTATTAATTGATAAAGTCCTTAAATATGAGGCCACTGTTAAATTTTAAGACTATGGTAAACGAAAGCTGAATTTTTCCACCCAAAAGGGATGGTAATTACATACATAGTACACATCATTCCACGAAAATCCAATAAATGACTTTGACTCATCCGAAATTAACACATGGTCATACCCGGATTTATCAACCAATTTTGACATAAAAGTATCTTTCTCTATAATTCTAGGTACATTATTAAGTGTGCCCAATGCAAAGGGCGTAACTTTCATCCAGCCTTAATCAAAAAAACCCAAAAAACATTTCACTGGCACTAACCGGTATTAAAGGAGGAAGATCCGGATGGGGGTATGTAACGTCAACCTACGGACCATAAAATGAAATACAAGGTATCGGAATGCATACCATTAAATGCATTTTCAAAATTGTAAAATATTTTCAGACATATTTATATTTACGTACCTTATTATTTAAAGCAGATACAATCTGGATCGTATGAACTATATTAAACATGAATTATGCAAGAGCTAAATCTGCCTATTACAGGTCTCTCTTTAGGCCTGAAATGTTTTCTGTCCGATGGCATCATATTTCTCCGATATTAAATAGATAAAAACGGTTGAGCGATACTTTGATGGAGGAACGAGACTTAGCTTCGATCAACCAGTATCGTGGTTGAAATTATTGCACATGTCTGTCAAACCTTCAAAGGCTAGTATATTCGCTTGCAATAGAGTAATTTGAATTAATTTTTAAATTATCTACTTTCGAACTATAATACCAAGAATGACTAGTTCTTTATCTAAATCTTACATAATGGAAACTTTTCTTCATATTCCTGCCCCGCAAAAGTTCCCCAAAAAAGGTCGTATATATTCCGGAAGATTGACACGATTTTTAATGACATCCAAAACATCAACGTTATCTATGTAATTGTTTTCGACAATTTTCTCCCACTCTTGAAAACAGTTGTGGATATTCCCGGCCCTAATTCGTCGGTTCTTCTAAAGGGGATTAAGCACAAATCTTGATGTTACCCTTTGTCAATTACCTCCTCTGCCTGTGGGTGTTCTATACACAATAATGCGCTGCCGTCATCAGATATACGGGGGGGGGGGCAAGTTGTTTATGAAAACTCCAACATTCGACTAAAAAATGAAACATTTTCATTGGGGTGAACTCATTTTTTGAAACAATTTCTAGCGAAATGCCCAAATTCATTACAATTATAACATCTTGGACCCGATCTTTCAGATGTAGGTATACCCATTACGGATCCGGGACAAAACCTCCACGCATTTGAGACATCGGGTTAGGAAACGACTTCACGAATTCGTGTTCCTTTTATAAAATCTTACATTCGTAAGCTGTTGACAGCATGGCTACGGTTAAGCTCCCGACTCGAGGATGAAACTTATTATGATTAAAGCGTTGAAAAACAAACGAGAGGGATTCACTTTCAGGATGTTTCGTTTTCCTAGCTCTTTGTTCAAAAGTAATTCGCTTCTGTAGAAAGACCTCTGGGTTAAAATCAAATGTTCGACTACCGTATTCTTTCACCTGACGGAGAGCGGAATTGACGGATTCTTTGAACTTTCTGCTGTTGATCAATTACCCTTTTTAACTCAGCAACCTCTTTCTCAATTCCATCTGAAATAACAAAATTATATTAAGTATCTCATACTCACACTAAATCACTTTCTAGTTGAACTATGCAGTTGTTCAAATCAGAACTCATTTCTGACATAAACAAAATCATTCTGACACAAACATCATCATTCGACAGCATCGCTGCCGATGCCTTATTCTCGTCCAACGACATCACAGATGTATATTTTTGTAACATTTTTGCGGACTTCCAACCAACACGAGCTTGAATATTTTGATCAGAAACAGGCGACAACTTAAATGTCATAGCACACGCGCCTCTCGCACCGTTGGGGTGTTTCACCAGCCCACAAACCTGCATTAAGCAAATGGTTCTTTACTCGCATATTCATACCAGAGGATGAAATGGGTTTATTTTACCTACATCGACAAGAGAACGACATGTGCAAAATAAAAAAAAAACTGACTTAGGTTATCAAAAATTTTAGAATCGAAAAAACGACAAATAGTTCTGCAAACCAACAATAGGGCACAATTCTCTACACTGTAAAAAAAAAAAATTTCATAGATTACACCAATTTAGGGTGAACTCCTGCTGCCTTTTCCAAAAGTGTAACTGAAGTGTAACTGAGGAGAGCTTGGCGTAAGGTTACCTCAACATAATTACACTCGAGTGGTGGTTATATACACCTTTTAGGGTGCATCTTCAGTGCAACAATATTATAGCATTAGGTGTAACTTTGTATTGGTACAGGTGATCCGAAGCTCCCGGTTTGGTGAAAACGTACGCGATAGGGCTACACTTACGATACCATAACGACTACTAAGCTCTCAGCTCGGTGTAAACATGTACAACATATAGGGTAAACTTACACAACGGGGGCGACTGCTACAGTCTTTGTTCAGTGTAAACATGCAAAATATGAAGGATAACCTTACACTACTGGGGCGACTGCTAAGCTCTCAGTTCGGTGTGAACTTCTTTAAGGGTACCCATAGACCACTAGAATGACTGCTAAACCCTCAGTCATGGGTAAAATCACCCCAAATAATGACTACTGAGCTCCAAGGCTGTATCTGCAAGCAGTTTAAGGTCAGTGCGTTCTTGGAGCATTTACCAAGAACCATTGGTGTAAATACTAAAACTTCGCTACGACCTTGGAAACGGATACCCCAGTGGGAACAACTGGCCCAGGGTACTAGTGCTGGGTAACAAGTTCGCCTGGCCGTCTCGACATACAGAAGTATAATCTAGTTATGCCATGAATGTCACAGGATATGAATATTAATTATAATTGCATGCTATATATTAAAATTCAGATATTGAAGTAAAGGGAGATAATAATATGAATACACTACTATTGGTGTAAATTAACACCGTAAATATTCGCGAATACCGAACAACAAACCAGCTCGTTGTTCGTTATTCGCCAATACCGAACAACAAGCTGGCCCGTTGTTCGTTATTCGCCAATATGTAACAGCTCTTTCTTCGGATAGAAAGAGAAGTTGTTAGAATCTATTCCCCAGAAGTTTGAAGTTTTATTGTCTATTTAAGCTCATGAAAACCCGCCTGTGGCGTGTTCCCTATAAAAGTACCTTTATTATATTACTAATTCCATATACGGTGAATACTGAACAACAAACCAGCTCGTTTTATGAGCTTAAATAGACAATAAAACTTCAAACTTCTGGGAAATAGATTCTAACAACTTCTCTTTCTATCCGAAGAAAGAGCTGTTACATGTTACATGTTGGCGAATAACGAACAGCGAGCCATTTTGCTGTTCGGTATTGGCGAATAACGAACAACGAGCTGGTTTGTTGTTCGGTATTCACCGTATATGGAATTGGTAATATAATAACGGTACTTTTGTAGGGAACACGGCACAGGCGGGTTTTTATGAGCTTAAATATACAATAAAACTTCAAACTTCTGGGAAATAGATTCTAACAAGTTTCATACTGGCGAATAACGAACAACGAGCCAGTTTGTTGTTCGGTATTGGCGAATAACGAACAACGAGCTGGTTTGTTGTTCGGTATTCACCGTATATGTAATTAGTAATATAATAAAGGTACTTTTGTAAGGAACACGCCACAGGCGGGTTTTTATGAGCTTAAATAGACAATAAAACTTCAAACTTCTGGGAAATAGATTCTAACAACTTCTCTTTCTATCCGAAGAAAGAGATGTTACATATTGGCGAATAACGAACAACGAGTCAGTTTGTTGTTCGGTATTGGCGAATAACGAACAACGAGCTGGTATGTTGTTCGGTATTCACGAATACCGAACAACGAGCTGGTTTGTTGTTCGGTATTCACCGTATATGGAATTAGTAATATAATAAAGGTACTTTTGTACGGAACACGCCACAGGCGGGTTTTTATGAGCTTAAATAGACAATAAAACTTCAAACTTCTAGGAAATAGATTCTAACAACTTCTCTTTCTCTCCGAAGAAAACCCGCCTGTGGCGTGTTCCCTACAAAAGTACCTTTATTATATTACCACTTTCATATACGGTGAATACCGAACAACAAACACGCTCGTTGTTCGGAATAGGCGGGTTTTTATGAGCTTAAATAGACAATAAAACTTCAAACTTCTGGGAAATAGATTCTAACAACTTCTCTTTCTATCCGAGGAAAGAGCTGTTACATGTTACATGTTGGCGAATAACGAACAACGAGCTATTTTGCTGTTCGGTATTGGCGAATAACGAACAACGAGCTGGTTTGTTGTTCGGTATTCACCGTATATGGAATTGGTAATATAATAAAGGTACTTTTGTAGGGAACACGGCACAGGCGGGTTTTTATGAGCTTAAATATACAATAAAACTTCAAACTTCTGGGAAATGGATTCTAACAACTTCTCTTTCTATCCGAAGAAAGAGCAGTTTCATACTAGCGAATAACGAACAACGAGCCAGTTTGTTGTTCGGTATTGGCGAATAACGAACAACGAGCTGGTTTGTTGTTCGGTATTCACCGTATATGTAATTAGTAATGTAATAAAGGTACTTTTGTAGGGAAAACGCCACAGGCGGGTTTTTATGAGCTTAAATAGACAATAAAACTTCAAACTTCTGGGAAATAGATTCTAACAACTTCTCTTTCTATCCGAAGAAAGAGCTGTTACATATTGGCGAATAACGAACAACGAGTCAGTTTGTTGTTCGGTATTGGCGAATGACGAACAACGAGCTGGTATGTTGTTCGGTATTCACGAATACCGAACAACGAGCTGGTTTGTTGTTCGGCATTCACCTATAACATAATGACTTATGTCATAGAGGCGTCCTGCCATATTAAAATACGTGTTAGTGATTGTAACATAAACCTGTCGCTATCAATACCCGGCTGGAGATCTTGGTAGTATTCCTTATGTCATTGCGTAACTATAACTTGTTGTTGGCATGTCTTATCTAACTTTCTTTGTCTGATAAACTATATTGAATGTTAAACCTTCATATGATGCTTGATACATTAGACAGGTGTCTAATGAGCTCCTTTGTCTCGAATACGTTTATAAACTCAGAACAGAAACGAATCTTCAGTCAGGTCCAAGAGGCCATGCTAGGCGGGCGCCTAGTTAAGGTACCTCAGGAGTACTATAGTCAGGTCTAGGAGTCGGAGACGAGACGAGAGCTTCTGGAGTTAGCACACTCGTGCTAAGCCAGGCTAATTAAGTCATGACTCCCTCCATATAGATAGTTCTACGGTCGTTTACATTACGATGTTTGTACCTAATATGTAAGAAGAAGAATAAAACTATTATTAGATGTATATACCAGTGCTGTCATCCAGAACCTGATTAAAGAACGAAATACTGTCACATATTAATTGATGCCGTAGACCAGACCAACGCTTGAAGTCCTATTCCACTAGAAGACCACAGGCCACAGATTTTAGTATTCACAGGTAATTCTTTTTCTAAATCCTACCATGGCGACGGTTCATAAAATGACATTAGTGCTATGTATTATAATTTAACTGGAAATCTGCAGTTTATCATCACGCGTCATTAAATATCATGGTGTAGTTACTAAATTTAATATATTGCCTTTCAAGCTAGTAGTGGAACAGGAAAATGGCTAAAACAAAATTGTATATATATTATTTGTTTTAAAATGCGTCATGTTGTTTTTAAAAAGATTATGAATTATAATTGTTTGATTTGAACACATATTTTGGCTTTTAAAGTTAGTAGTAGCTAAGTATTATCAGGCTAATAACTGCGAAGTGAAATGTTTTATGATTGTTTAGTTATCTGGAATTGAGTTTTATAAGCGTATCCTAATTGAGAGATATAACTCTTTAAACATTCACACGGTATTAACGGTTTTGTCTCTTATAAGTTTTTGTGTTGTGTTGTTTTGTGCAAATATATATATACTTATGCCCGGAGGTTTACGGGATTATTATTTGTGATGTAGTGCCCCAAATATTAATGGGAAGACCCGTTATTTACGGTAGAGAGTTTTATTTGTAATACCCCAAAGTTTTAATGGGAAATGCCCCGATATGTAACGGGAGAAGTTTATGTTAAGTGGTTTAACGCCAGGAGGGTTGTGCTCGGATTTAGAGCGAACGTATTGTCTTGTTTTGTGTTGTGTTTAAAAATTATAGAGATAAACCGTTAGTTCTTTCAAAAATATCTTATTTAAGATTGGTTAAATGTGTTCAGATCATTCATTATTCTTGCGATAAAACAATATGACTCCCTAATTTCAATTGTAAATATCGTTAAATCGTTATCTAAAGTCAAGTCTGTTCCACTTGCTAATTTGATTAACTATTAATTAAGTTCACTCCATGATATATATGATAAGCCGATGATAAAACTTCGGCACGGGTGGCAGTTAATACTCTTCATAGCACATGTCATAACACGCCGTTTTGCCAGACGGTATGGAAAATGAAAAGACTACCGGTCAACAACAATAGTTGAACTAAACAGAGCAGGGAAAATTCTGACCCCTCAACATTACTGGAACGAGAGGAAGGGCATCATATGTACCCCACCCCTACAGTTGACTACGACAGTGCAGTAGCGGTCTAAGAAGATAATTACAGTAGTTTGTGTTCGCGATTCCACCAAATAATCGGTCTAAGAAGATAATTACAGTAGTTTGTGTTCGCGATTCCACCATTTATGTGATTAATAAGAGTAGTCTGTGTTTGTGATTCCAGGATCTCGTTTGTTTTTTTTTTTCATTGACTCGCGTGTGTGACCGATTGTGTGTATATAACTTTTAAGTTCGTGTGTTTTTCATTGACCTTTTCATTTTGTTTAAAGACATTTTTGGATATTATGACATTTTACATGTATATATAACTTTTAAATTCGTGTGTGTTTCATTTACCTTTTCTTTTTGTTTATAGACATTTTTGTATACGACATTTTACAAGTGTTGTTTGTTTTTATATGTTTTTTCATTATTATTATTGTTGTTTATATCTTAATAAGAGTAGTAATTATCGACTCCATAGGTATCTAATTTTGTAATAGTCTTTAAAAGTTATTTCATATAATTCATAACTTTATTCAAACAAAGAGAGGTATATAACATAATGACTTATGTCATAGAGGCGTCCTGCCATATTAAAATACGTGTTAGTGATTGTAACATAAACCTGTCGCTATCAATACCCGGCTGGAGATCTTGGTAGTATTCCTTATGTCATTGCGTAACTATAACTTGTTGTTGGCATGTCTTATCTAACTTTCTTTGTCTGATAAACTATATTGAATGTTAAACCTTCATATGATGCTTGATACATTAGACAGGTGTCTAATGAGCTCCTTTGTCTCGAATACGTTTATAAACTCAGAACAGAAACGAATCTTCAGTCAGGTCCAAGAGGCCATGCTAGGCGGGCGCCTAGTTAAGGTACCTCAGGAGTACTATAGTCAGGTCTAGGAGTCGGAGACGAGACGAGAGCTTCTGGAGTTAGCACACTCGTGCTAAGCCAGGCTAATTAAGTCATGACTCCCTCCATATAGATAGTTCTACGGTCGTTTACATTACGATGTTTGTACCTAATAGGTAAGAAGAAGAATAAAACTATTATTAGATGTATATACCAGTGTTGTCATCCAAGAACCTGATTAAAAGAACAAATACTGTCACACACCGTATATGGAATAAGTAATATAATAAAGGTACCTTTGTACGGAACACACCACAGGCGGGTTTTTATGAGCTTAAATAGACAATAAATCTTCAAATTTCTAGGAAATAGATTCTAACAACTTCTCTTTCTCTCCGAAGAAAGAGCTGTTACATATTGGCGAATAACGAACAACGAACCAGTTTGTTGTTCGGTATTGGCGAATAACGAACAACGAGCTGGTTTGTTGTTCGGTATTGGCGAATACCGAACAACGAGCTGGTTTGTTGTTCGGTATTCACCGTATATGGAATTAGTAATATAATAAAGGTACTTTTGTAGGGAACACGCCACAGGCGGGTTTTTATGAGCTGAAATAGAAAATAAAACTTCAAACTTCTGGGAAATAGATTCTAACAACTTCTTTTTCTATCCGAAGAAAGAGCTGTTACATGTTACATGTTGGCGAATAACGAACAACGAGCCATTTTGCTGTTCGGTATTGGCAAATAACGAACAACGAGCTGGTTTGTTGTTCGGTATTCACCGTATATGGAATTGGTAATATAATAAAGGTACTTTTGTAGGGAACACGGCACAGGCGGGTTTTTATGAGCTTAAATATACAATAAAACTTCAAACTTCTGGGAAATAGATTTTAACAACTTATCTTTCTATCCGAAGAAAGAGCTGTTACATATTGGCGAATAACGAACAACGAGCCAGTTTGTTGTTCGGTATTGGCGAATAACGAGCTGGTTTGTTGTTCGGTATTCACCGTATATGGAAATAGTAATATAATAAAGGTACTTTTGTAGGGAACACGCCACAGGCGGGTTTGTATGAGCTTAAATAGACAATAAAACTTCAAATTTCTGGGAAATAGATTCAAACAACTTCTCTTTCTATCCGAAGAAAAAGCTGTTACATATTGGCGAATAACGAACAACGAGCCAGTTTGTTGTTCGGTATTGGCGAATAACGAACAACGAGCTGGTTTTTTGTTCGGTATTCACGAATACCGAACAAGGAGCTGGTTTGTTGTTCGGTATTCACCGTATATGGAATTAGTAATATAATAAAGGTACTTTTGTACGGAACACGCAACACCCGGGTTTTTATGAACTTAAATAGACAATAAAACTTCAAACTTCTGGGAAATAGATTCTAACAACTTCTCTTTCTCTCCGAAGAAAGAGCTGTTACATATTGGCGAATAGCGAACAACGAATCAGTTTGTTGTTCGGTATTGGCGAATAACGATCAACGAGCTGGTTTGTTGTTCGGTATTCACCGTATATGTAATTAGTAATATAATAAAGGTACTTTTGTCGGGAACACGCCACAGGCGGGTTTTTATGAGCTGAAATAGACAATAAAACTTCAAACTTCTGGGGAATAGATTCTAACAACTTCTCTTTCTATCCGAAGAAAGAGCTGTTACATATTGGCGAATAACGAACAACGAGCCAGTTTGTTGTTCGGTATTGGCGAATAACGAGCTGGTTTGTTGTTCGGTATTCACCGTATATGGAAATAGTAATATAATAAAGGTACTTTTGTAGGGAACACGCCACAGGCGGGTTTGTATGAGCTTAAATAGACAATAAAACTTCAAATTTCTGGGAAATAGATTCAAACAACTTCTCTTTCTATCCGAAGAAAAAGCTGTTACATATTGGCGAATAACGAACAACGAGCCAGTTTGTTGTTCGGTATTGGCGAATAACGAACAACGAGCTGGTTTTTTGTTCGGTATTCACGAATACCGAACAAGGAGCTGGTTTGTTGTTCGGTATTCACCGTATATGGAATTAGTAATATAATAAAGGTACTTTTGTAGGGAATACGCCGCAGGTGGGTTTTTATAAGCCTAAATGGATTATAACCCTTCGAACTCTTGGGAAATAGATTCTAACAACTTCTCTGTCTATCCGAAGAAAGAGCAGTTTCATATTGGCGAATAACGAACAACGAGCCAGTTTGTTGTTCGGTATTCGCGAATAACGAACAACGAGCTGGTTTGTTGTTCGGTATTCACCGTATATGGCATTAGTAATATAATAAAGATACTTTTGTAGGGAACACGCCACATGCGGGTTTTCATGATCCTAAATAGGCAATAAAACTTTGAAGTTTTAAAACCCACTCCCGGCGTATTCCTTACAAATATTTCTTTATTATATTACTTATTCCATATCTGGTGAATAACGAACAACAAACCAGCTCGTTGTTCGTTATTCGCGAATACCGAACAACAAACTAATTCGGCGTGAAGCTAGCTTGTTGTTCGTTGTTCGGTATTCGCGAATACCGAACAACGAACATCAAGCTAGCTTCACGCCGTTACCGATCTCAGGGTAATGATCTATACCATTTTTTAGTGAAATCTTACACTTATTATCGTGCTAATATTACACCCCAGCAAGCGAAATATGAATACACTACGATTGGTGTAAATTAACACAATAAATATAGAAATCAACATATAAATGTGACCCAACATGCCGTAATGTGTCACAATGAGGGAATTTTGAAAATTAAATTATTGTTATTTTCACATTTTCCAACTCATTACCTTCAATTTGATGTATAGTTTGTTTGAATTGGACAAAAATTGACTGAGCTGTGTCCATTTGAAGCTACCCAAATCACAAATGTAAGTTTTGAGAAAAAGTAAGTTAAAGATTAGTATGTTCCAAAACAAAATCACATAGCAACCAGGCCATTTATTTTCTGTTTTGCTGTTGAACATATCTTTTCAGGGGTTTTCAGGGGTGCTAAAGACGGAAATCGTAGTAAAAATTTGATCAGACGATATCCAACATTTATTTGCTATTTTGTCAATGAATAATTTTTTATTTAGAATTGCAAGGGTGCTGAAGACGAAAATCGTTGTAAATGCACTCTTTTCGTAACGGAAAATCCACAACATCATACTGTTATACTGCAGAACAATCTATGCATTAGAAGTAATTTGTATAGTATAACTTTGGTAGGATTAACTGAAGTTAATCTCATCAATTAATTAGCACCTTAGTGCCAGCTAGTAGACAGGAGATTAAGATTATTGTTGATTGAGTAATCACCAAAGCAGCCGCCACAGCTGTACGTGTGTTCATTTAACACGTGAATTAAAATAAGATTTTGGGTGTACGATACGTCTATAATATTTTCAGATACCGTAACATTATCAAAATATGAGTCCCTATAGTCAAGTAAAGCTTACGTTCACTTTCGTGCATTTTGACTTTAATGTAATTAAGCAATGGAAGGTTCGAGAATTGTTGCATTTCGGCTCGTTGGTCGTTCTCATTTTTTCGACCCATGGTGATAAAAACAATGGTGATATCCAATACGCATTCCTTATTGTACATGCCGTATGAAGAAGCGACAGTTAACAGAATTCAGCTATCGATAAAATTATCTTCGAAAAGAAAATTATTGGCCATTTTTATTTCCATTAAAGGCCTATACATTTTTTTTAAAGATGGTATTAGATATAATTCGCAGTAAATAATGTGTTGTCGACGGCTTTATCATTGACCAGTGACAGTTGATTAGTGTTACTCAACGACACACACCCGCTTGCCGATTAATTTACATAATCAGCCACATGGTTTTGATTAACACACAACTACAATCTATATTCAATATCTTCTCTATAAAACAGGGGATTCGCCTGTTTCGGAACAACCATAGCCACACTCTGTTCAATTTTGGTTCCACAGATGCCATGGGATTCCCAAAACCAAGTTGCTCAGTCGGTTTAAACAATATTTTATTTCTTAATGAGTCACAGATATATTTTACATACAGTTATATGGATACAATAACAAGCATTGCTGCTTATGTAAAATCGCTTCCATAACCAATGTTCATTGTGAAGGTACACGACTGTATGCGTTTGATTTACCTATTTTACAGGGTGCAAAGGGAGAAGGTAAAGATCCCCTAGAAAGAACATTTACGGTACACATTCTACTAGATTATAACGGTAGCTATTGAATAAGACAATGACGATGCCAAGGCCCAAAAATAGTTTTATGGCTTTTAATGAGTTCAACTGCTTACCGGAGGGGTGGGGAGTTTAGGTAATGCTCTAGGCAGTTTCAAAGCGTTTAGTTAGTTTGATAAAGTCGTGTACGATTTCAACGATTAAGGAATTTTCCTCAAAAGAAATAGCTATGTTTCCAGAAAGTATTATTTGAATATTTCTATGTTTAAAACCTAATTTATTTATTGTGATTTTTCGCTGAGAATTATATAGTGGACAGTGTAAGAAATAATGTTCACAGTCTTCGACACCTTGACCACAAGAACAAGAGAGATTTTCCGATATGTGCATCAAACACTTATGAAGATTTAAGTCGCTCTTTGAGTTTCGTAGTTTACAATTGATTATCTGTAGATTTCTTTCGCCTATATAGTAGTGAGCATTAGTTTCGATTAAGCGCATGCTTGATTTTAATTTAGTTTTGAATTCAGAAATAGTTTTGGAAATTTTTATTTGAAGACTTAGATCATTCCACTGTTTTATGTTGATAGCGTCTTAGTTGAAGCTGGCATATTCCAGTTTCCGTATAAAGTATATTATGAGAGGTATCACGTGGAAGGTAGGTTATAGTACGCAATGCGTCGAGTTGAAGTTTTTCAAGTTTGGTTGATTTATCTTTAGAACAGTTATTCCATACACAATCTGCATAATCGAAAATTGGAAAAATGAATGGCTTATATATAGTTTCTAATATGTTTTTCGTTTTAGACGGTATTTATCAGTTTGCTTATTTTGGAGATCTCTAAAAAAAATTGCCCTTAACTGTCCAATCAAACTGTCAAGTGAGGAGGCTGCCCGGCAGAGAGGGCAACTACACTTCCTCTCAAATCAACTACCTTTAAATAAAATAAAACCAAGTACGAACAATCCAAACCATTAGGCAAAAATCGAAGTTCTAAAGAACGTAATAGGCAAAATAGTTAGGCAAAGAAGTGTAAGACACATCCAGGAATATGAACTTGTGTTTCGCACCCAACATCCTTAGATACTAAAAATTCTCTCAAAGGCAAAATCCAGACAGATTCTATCGTCTGAGAAGGAACTGAAGCGGCTAGAAAGTGCTCTAAATCTTTCTCGAGTTTCTTTTTCTGACGTATGTATTTTTTTTACAGCCAACAATTCCATCCAAATATGAAATTAGCTCCTTTATTTCCTCTCTATCGACACCTGAAACTGACGCTACCTGAGGAACTGTCACCTAGAAGACAAATATAGGCTAGTAAACACTGGATCAATTGACCTAAATATGTACAGTGGGTTGTTCGTACTTGGTTTTATTTTATTTCTACCACTGGGTGGGTCACTCTGCCGAGGTAACCTGAAACCTTTATAGTTACATGTTCAGTACAAATGACCAAAATATACGGCTGGGAGGTACTTTCATGGTAAAAACTGCCACGATACCCACAAGAGCGGGGGTTATCGGTGATATATCCCAAGATACTAGTAAAAGTATGTGAGATATTCATCGTTCAGGTGCCTGTAATGTTATTAATTCCTCGAATGCTTCCTTAATCTCAACCCAACAGTGTTCTGTCAAACTAACCGATATTTTGCATTTTTCACCACCATCAATATAACTGTTATATTTCTAAATATATGTCTAATAATTCTAAAACCTGTTCTATTTTGAATAATAATAATCTTTAACTAATAAAACATATTATACACATGGGTTTGAGAAATTAAATTGTAAAACCTCCAATATTATCTACGGTATAGAATGTACACTCTGGGGACTGATTTATGCGGCGAAATAAGGACCTTTACATTTACGTATTAACGGTCATCGTCACACAACATTAATAAGGGTAGTAACCAAATTCTTTATAGACATTTTAACCATCCGGACCACTCTATACTATCTATGAGAGTGTCCATATTAGAGAAAATTTACCACCATACCAACAGCCCTAATTTTAGTACACCCTTTCGCAGAAACCGAGAGGAATATTGGATACGGACATTAGGTACGGCCACTCCACATGGATGTAATGACAATGTAGCTAGTATGTCCTTATTCCCAAAGTTTCGTCGTCGTAAACGAAAACGCAGTCCTGGACATCGTCACTAAATAATACCACCTAAGCTTAGCACTATTTCACTGGATGCCCTTTTGGAAATTATCCAAGAACCACTAGGACCACATTATATCTGTACTAAATTATATTCTATACCACTTACATTGCCCACCGTCGTCTGAACAATGCGACTGGGTCTGATGTGTCTAACACCACCAACAGTTCATTTCTAAAACTGAAATTTGCTAATAAAGGCATTGATGCTATCGGGACAAGCCAAATATCACATCATAAGCAAGTCACAGCACGCATCCGTCCTTACTTCAAAACTGTTACTGTTCCAAGGATTTCCTATACTTATACTACACCCATTGCGTCCAAAATATTTAATTACAGTAACGCATTATCTAACATCAATGCTAAGGACTTATATATATGATAACCCTCTACCCTGTTCTTACTCTACGTCGTCCTTCCTTTACCAACCAGCTGGACATGTGGTCACTGATGATTTGAATATAGTCCAGAATAATAAGCAACGTGAAATTTTGTCCAATGGGCCCAAATACCGGGAACCGCAACCATTTTCACGGGATCAAAATTTCAAACTTATTATGGATGCCGTAGACGACTACGCTCAATCATGGGCATATATATTACATTATATTCTATCAATATGGCCTGAAGAGGTTCAACGGAACTGAAAAGTTAACCATAAACATGTATTTATTTCTTTTTGCAACGTTTTAATATATATATTTCTCTGGGAGTAATTCAAAGAAACTCATTTGAATATATATGAGTATGGGTATTATAAAACCTGTGGCGTTGTGAATATACTAAATCCAAGCAAAATAACATTCAGAACAATTCTAGGGAGGTCAAATATTAGTACCCAACGCTTATATTTCTCTGGGAGTAGTTCAAAGAAACTCTTTTGTATATATATATATATATATATATATATATATATATATATATATATATATATATATATATATTGGTATGGGTATTATAAAACCTGTGGCGTTGTGAATATACTAAATCCAAGCAAAATAACATTCAGAACAATTCTAGGGAGGTCAAATAGTAGTACCCAACGCTTAAGCAACTTCATCGACACCATTTTAAAACCATTTTGAACTAAAGCCAAAAGCTTAATTCGCGATGACATCGATTTTCTTATAAGCTTTGATGTCAGTCAACCTTTACAACAAAATTATTTAGAATCTTGGGCTGAAAGCAATTGCAGAACAGTAGGACGTTTAACACATATCCTGGGATATTATCAGAGTGATTTACAAAGTCATATTGGAGTTTAAGACTCAGTGGTGTCTAATAATATTTTATTTTGATAATAATTATTATTCACGTGTTAAGGGTGTGCACATGGGGACGAAAATTGGCCCACCTATACAACTTTAACGTTAGGATACTTAGAAGAGATTTGGTATCAACAAGAATACTTGTGTGCTCTGATAGAGGACGCCAAAAACGGGCTTACTGAAGGTTAATGAAAGCATGCTCTTAGCTAGCCCAAAATTGTTAGCGGGGGCAAAGGTTTTTTGGGGCGCCGATGGGGCTTCTGTGGGCGACGATGTACGTACACTTGGGGTCTATAGGGTGCTCTCCATAGGCGTACGAGCTCGATGAATGTAGGGGGGGGGGCTGAACCTGAACAAATTTCAGGTTAGGCCTACAGACGTCTAGGGACGCCCACCCCAACCCTCACAAAAACTGGGAAAATTTGACGAACTCAAATGCATTTTCAGGCTATTCCAGTCCCTGAATACAGTAGGTGGTCTGATATTGCTGAGTCAAATTCCAATCAATCGTTTTATATTACACGGAGACAGGGTCGTCGGGAGCAATCTTGACTGCCGCAAACGTTTTTCCTGCTATTCCAGCCCGTGAATACAGCAATTTAAATGTGGTCCAATATAGTCTTCCTAATAGTAAGTGCAGGAGGACCGCACTACACGAAAACCAAAAACCTATAAGATTAACCTGCGGAAAATATCAAATCAAGTGAATGGATCCGGGGGCCAGCCGTAAGCGTCCACTGCGCTGTACAGTGCCGGGCCTGTTGTGGTACAGGCTTCACTAAAAATGATTTGCAAAAAAAAAAAGAAAAAAAAAAAAGAGGTAACAGAAATAATGCGACCGATCGTGACAATGGTCGTCTCTTCAATGGCGATAGTCTGCCAGTTGACGTCAGATGTTAGAACGTCAAACAATTTCAACAATAAGGGCAATAATCCGGATAGAATCTCGGAAAACGCTAAAATAATAAGTGTAGTGAGCAATCAGGAGTAAAACCCGACAACGAGAACATTCTGCAGTACGAAGGGTTAAAACTCTACTCTAATAGTAAGTGCAAGAGGACCGCACTACACGAAAACCAAAAACCTATAAGATTAACCTGCGGAAAATATCAAATCAAGTGAATGGATCCGGGGGCCAGCCGTAAGCGTCCACTGCGCTGTACAGTCCCGGGCCTGTTATGGTACAGGCTTCACTAAAAATGATTTGCAAAAAAAAAAAAAGAAAAAAAAAGAGGTAACAGAAATAATGCGACCGATCGTGACAATGGTCGTCTCTTCAATGGCGATAGTCTGACAGTTGACGTCAGATGTTAGAACGTCAAACAATTTCAACAATAAGGGCAATAATCCGGATAGAATCTCGGAAAACGCTAAAATAATAAGTGTAGTGAGCAATCAGGAGTAAAACCCGACAACGAGAACATTCTGCAGTACGAAGGGTTAAAACTCTACTCTAATAGTAAGTGCAGGAGGACCGCACTACACGAAAACCAAAAACCTATAAGATTAACCTGCGGAAAATATCAAATCAAGTGAATGGATCCGGGGGCCAGCCGTAAGCGTCCACTGCGCTGTACAGTCCTGGGCCTGTTATGGTACAGGCTTCACTAAAAATGATTTGCAAAAAAAAAAAAGAAAAAAAAAAGAGGTAACATAAATAATGCGACCGATCGTGACAATGGTCGTCTCTTCAATGGCGATAGTCTGCCAGTTGACGTCAGATGTTAGAACGTCAAACAATTTCAACAATAGAGAGGTTTCGCAACTTAACAGTTACACTTACATTTACATTTAGATAACCGAAAGTGTAATTGTACAGAATGGCCTTTCGCTAAATTCACAGCTACATTTACACTTAGTAGGTGGCGACACAAACTTGGTCCAGGATCTTGAAAGACCTTCATCACGGATGGGTTGTTGAAGATGAGACTGATAAAGCACGCACATGTTTTGTCCCGGCCTCTTTTTATTTTGTCTACCTGAAGGAGAAGTTTTTTTTCTGTGGATTTAGTTTGTGAAAACCACAATTTAGAGAAAAATTATGGGCTGAATCATAGACATTAAACAAAGTTCAGCTAAGTGTTGTGAACGTACAGTTATGGAGGCTGCTATCCGTCAGCCACACTTTTATGACGTGCGCTCCACGTCATACGTCACAAAAACTGATGACGTTTAACCCTCTAAATGTAAATGTAAGTGTAAATGTAAAGTTGCGAAACCTCTCTAATAAGGGCAATAATCCGGATAGAATCTCGGAAAACGCTAAAATAATAAGTGTAGTGAGCAATCAGGAGTAAAACCCGACAACGAGAACATTCTGCAGTACGAAGGGTTAAAACTCTACTCTAATAGTAAGTGCAGGTGGACCGCACTACACGAAAACCAAAAACCTATAAGATTAACCTGCGGAAAATATCAAATCAAGTGAATGGATCCGGGGGCCAGCCGTAAGCGTCCACTGCGCTGTACAGTCCGTTTCGTCATGTTGTTGGCGTTGCTGGCCAGAGAGGGATTTCTTGGGCCGTTGCTTCAGGCTCACCTAAATCCCAAACAACCCCCACATATGGGTTTTTGTTTGTTTTTTTTTCTATTCTTACCCAAGTGCAAGGCAACTTCTAATTTTCCAATCGTTTTGTAACCGACATCCCACTCTATTCCGACCTGAATTCCGACCATCCGATCGGCTGTTGCACCTGCATTCACAAATAATAATCGATGCCCGAAAAATGTGGCACAAAGTAGAGTGGCTCCAGACAAAATGTTTTAGTCCATAGTCAATTTAGTACAAATTCGCGGTATTCAATTTAAAAAAAAATAATATTAGTGTTTTATTAGATTTCGGGCACTTTATTTTGCCAACCAGACGAAATAATATTCACTTTACCCGTCTGCCCGAAAAGTCAGATTGCCTGTGGTGCTCTCACCTGAAAATGACGGAAAATTTCAATTTTGAAGCTGAATTTGTGATATTGGCGTATTGTGGTATTTGGATATGAACATTATAAACATTTGAAGGAAGTAATACGACTTTAACATACCTATAATAATTTATGAGAAAAATGAAAAGTTTGGAATCGGATTAGAGAGCGACTTGTTTGAATTTTGAAGATTTTGGCCACCCAATTCATTCGTGGGCGCCTAACTAATCTCACTAGCATTATATTTTGGGCGCCAATGATCTCGTCATTATGGACGCCCCACCGAGATGAGGCACCTTACAAATCATTCCGTTTCAATTTTGAAGATTATCACGCCGTTTTGGGCGCTCAATTCATTCCTTGGCGTCTAACCAATCTCACTAGCATTATATTATGGGCGCCAATGGTATCGGCATTATGGGCGCCCCTCTGAGATGAGGCAACCCACAAATCATGCCGTTTTGAGCGCCCCATTGATCAAGTCGTGGGCGCCCAACCAATCTGATTCGGCATTATAGCTCCCCACCAATCTTGTCATTATGGGCGCCTCTCCGGGATAAGGCTTTCCACAGATCACGCAGTTTTGGGCGCCCAAGTCACATTATAGCGCCCCACGATTATTGTCATTATGAGCGCCTCTCCGGGATAAGGCACTCCACAGATCACGCTGTTTTGGGCGCCCAAGTCATTAGTAGACTCCTAACTAATCTCACAAGCATTATATTATGGGCGCCCATGATCTTGCCATTATGGGCACTTCTCCTGGATTAGGCACCCCACAATTCATGCTGTTATAATTTTGAAGATTATCACGCTAATCTCACTAGCATTATATTTTGGGCGCCCATTATCTCAGAAGTCGAAAATCTTGTGGAATGTGGTACCACATAGGCATATAGAGGGTCTGAGAAGAAATTTTGTGGAACTCTTGTGGTAAAAAACACCACAGACCCATAACACTATCAAAAGTCGAAAATCTAGTGGAATGTTGTACCACACAGGCATATAGAGGCTCTGAGAAGAAATATCTTGTGGAACTCTTGTGGTAAAAAACACCACAGACCCAAAACACCCTATGCATATTATTCTAAGTCGAAAGTCTTGTGGAATGTATTTAATTTCAGAAACCCAATATCTTGTGGAACGGTTGTGGTGAAAAGTTCCACACAAATGCCCCCAAACCTTGCCATAAATGTGCTATTTTGCTGTCAAGACTCAGATAAAAGCGGCGACAAGCAAAACAACGCAAATGACAAAACTATTAGCTTTTACTTTCTTTACAGATTGAAGAAAAATATCAGATCTGCAGGAAAAAGATTAGAAATCTTTTCAAAAAGTCAATAAAGGGGTATGTATAGCTAAATTTTTCAGGATTCTGTTCGAAAGCTGTCCAAGTCCTTTTCTCTCGGACGGTATGAGGCACAAAATGTCCGAATAAATGTTAACATTCCAAAGATTTCGGTGTCGGTTTATATCCTAAAGATTTCGATATTGACATTTGTCTGGTAGGTATCTGCATTAGACCATTGTTTCACAACCTAGATTGAGTCTTGCGTTCAGAAAAGGTTATGCTAGAATCAATGCATACACTGTTTTCTCTCGGACGGTACGAGGCACAAAATGTCCGAATAAATGTTAAAGGGGAAGACCAACGATTTTTAACAAGGTTTCTATAAATCTTAAATATATATTCAGAAATAATCACCTCTGTAACACAAGCAAAATTTTTTTTGTAAACGAGAAATTAATTTTTATTAAAACAGGAACTGACATAGTTTGTTCAACACGCCCACTGGGCTCTATAGTAAGCATACAGATTTGGCATCAGTTTACTGCTGAATTGTGTTCACGCCTCGTCCTTCGGCCAAAAATCTTATCGAATGTGTTGTTTGTTAGGATATCATGAACACGAATTTGTGTTTTTTAAGGTGTAGTACACAAAGCCGTGGCGTAAATTCACTCATACTGAACAGTACGTTGTGGTCCAATTCACGGCACATGGCTAATTGTTTATATCACGTGGTTTGATTGACAGCTTACAAGTGATATGTATTTCGTCTGTATTTATACGTTAGATGTTCACGATGTTGTCAAGAAACTTAAAAAGGAAATGAATTATTAATGAGAAGCATTTCAACCAGGCAAAATTTTCCGTTTAACATTTTTCCGTTGCAAAGAAGCTTTGGTTACCAACCGATTTTGACCAAACTTTCAATATAACACCCATCATCCGACTTAATCCTTCGCGATTAACGACCTGATTATAAATTATAACAATTGGGGGGGGGGGTAGATCATATTAGAATGAATCTCCATCGTTCGCAAATTAGGCACCCAGAAAACAGAACAACCCAAGTCAGTACACGTTTGGATAAATGCGGACGAGGCGTATTCAAGGTTTTCCCTCTTTACAAGGAAAATTCTAAAAATAGTCATTTATTAGAATGTAAAGAAATGAATTTTATTAAAAAAATATATGCCCTCCCTAAATCGGAAAATTGGATAACTGAATATTAATAATGTTAGATGTTGTATTGTATTTTATTATATGTTACTATTTGGAAATGTACTTAAATGATCTGATATTCTTTCCTGTTTCGTAACTACGTTCTGACGTAACGTCATTGTCTTATATTACAATATTATATCAAAATGGTCTGAAGAGGTTCAAGAGAACTGAAAACGTTAACCATAAACATCAAACTGATCCCGCAATGAATATTCGCTTGACCGCTTCAATCACTGATAAGCATGAGATCGACGAAACTTAATAATGAGTTCGGCATATTAACTTTTTTACTCCGACAAATTAAATTCTCAAACATTTTTTTGAAGTATAAGAAAAATAAATAAAGACGTTTGAAGTATTTGTAGTTACAAAATATTTCCCATTTAGTGTAATTGGGTAGTAAAATGAGTAAAATGCATCATTTTGCCCGAAGCAGTTAAGAGTTGTGTCAATGAACTTTGGATATGCTACCAAGAACATTCCAATACCTAGTGAACAACAATATACCAGGAAACTTATACAGCAAACGGAACTTCTGTGCACCCTCACAGTGGCTGCTCTATGAATGTGCTCTCTGTATTTTAGTCTTTCCCTAATTCCTTTTAAAATTTTACTTTGTGATGTTTAGATTGTAGCAGCATAGGACCTTGGTGGAAATTTTTATTGGAAATTATTTTAGTTTTTATTTGGATATTTGCAATTAAGTGTGCACTTTTTATATATATATATTTATATAGTGAGTAGGAACTCACTGAAGTTAGTCTATTTTAATTTCCAGTTGAAGTTTTACTTTGTGATTTTTGTACTGCATTAACATAATACCTTGATGGACATTTTATTTTTATTGGAACATATTTTATTTTAGTTTTTATTCTGAATATTATTATATAAATTAAGTGTGTTTCTGTTGTCTAAATATCTACATAGTGAGTTGGTTTAACTCACTGAACCTGATTAGAAGTCACCATGATCACCTACAGTAGATCTGAGTTACTACAGATTGGTAAACACTGTTCTCATAATAAACTGAAAGAAGAGGTGTTTCAATCTTTGCCTAAAATAATAAAACCTGTTACAAAGAGAGGAGTGAGAGGGGGCAGACGACGTATCAGGACAATCATAACAGCTGACAGAAAATATATTAAGAAAACCAGTCAAGTCAATAACAACAACCTCATCACTATTAATTATAAAAACTCAAATAAAGATAACCTGCATCATAATAATAGATTGATGAACAATTGTTTACTCAATTGTAGATCAGCTAGAAATAAAGCAGATGAATTAAATGAATATGTAGAAAATGATTTTGACATTGTTATTTTAACTGAATCCTGGATGAGAGACAACGATCATTAGTATCCGAAAATTATGACTATTTTTTATCAAACAGAACAGAAAGAACAGGCGGCGGTTTGGCTTTTCTATACAAAACTTCTCTTAAAGATCGATGTATTCAAGGTCCAGAATATACCAGCTTTGAATATCTGCAGACTGATGTACAATTCGACAGCAAAGTAATCACCTTCATCTCTATCTATAGACCACCATACTCTACTGTCAACAAGGTCAGTATTAATACGTTCTTGTCTGAATTTCAAGAACTACTACACAACAGCTTAACAAACCAGAAGGAAGTCTTTATCTCTGGTGATTTTAATATTCATATATTCGTATTGATCTTTTAGATGACCCGAAAACAATAGAATTTCAGAACATTCTTCATTCGTTTAACCTACCGCAGCATGTCACCGACTCTACCCACTGTAAAGGTCATACTCTCGACTTGGTCATTACAAGAGATAATACTACCATACTTAACTTAGTGGATGTTAAAAATGATTTAATATCTGATCATTTCACCATCATTAGTCAACTTTGCTTGAAGAAACCGAAACCACAATAGACCAAAATTACTTACAGAAAGACAAAAAAAAATGGATATCAACGCTTTCAAATCATCCATAGAAAAAAATAAATTACTAGAACGTCTTCAATTAACGAATTGCCTTGACGATCAAATTGAACTGTATAATGTTACACTCTTAAATATACTTGATAATCATGCACCGACGGTTTCCAAGGAAATAATCCTTAGACCCAACAGAAAATGGTTTTCTGATGATATTCGTGAATCAAAACTTACTAGGCGCAAGGCTAAAAAGACATGGAGGAAGCTAAGTTAGAAGTCCACCGTCAGCTATATCAGCGGGATCGTACAGACACTAACAACCTTATTTCTAAAGCTAAACGAGAATATATTTCACAAGAATTTGCACAAAACTTAAAAAACCCAGGACAACTCTACAAACTTACTAATAATATTCTAAAACGTCCTAATGGTAGTATTCTCCCTCAAGGTAATCCCGACGACGTCTGTGAACATCTTCAAACGTTTTTCTCAGATAAGATAACAAAAATAAGATCTGAACTTAGTAACCAGTCATTTCCTGAGCCTATTGAAGAATCTGAGTTTAATGGCGATCTCAGTTTTCTTACTTTTTCAGACGTTTCACAAACCAAACTGAAAGAAATAATAATGACCAGCTCTCCTAAATCATGTGAACTGGATCCTATCCCATCATGGCTCTCAAACGCTGCAGAAATGAATTTCTGCCTATTATTCACCATCTCATTAATATTTCTCTAGAACAAGGATATGTACCAACACCTTTAAAAGTAGCATTTGTTCGTCCTCTTCTGAAGAAATCTAACCTTGATGTAAATTTATTAAAGAACTACAGACCAGTCTCAAATCTCTCTTTCCTATCTAAACTTTTTGAAAAATTCGCTGCATATCAACTCAAATCGCATTTTAATTCAAACAATCTCAATGAAAAGTTTCAAAGTGCATATAGATCAGGGCACAGTACAGAGACAGCACTTGTTCGTGTTTATAATGACATCATCAAAAATATTGAAAACAAGGCATCAACAGCATTGGTATTATTGGATTTAAGCGCTGCCTTTGACACAATAGATCAGTCCATTCTTATCCAGCGCCTTTCCACTCGGTTTGACTTTAACGACAATGTACTTTGCGCCAATGAGCAGATTTTTGGTTGGAATTCCAGCGCTATATAAGATGATTATTATTATTATTATTATTATTAAGAATGCGATGGAAGGCTTTTTTCTACTTGAATCCTGAAAACACTGGTGAGCAAAAAGAAACATTTGGATTAAATTCAACTAAAACACCACTTACCGTAACTGAACTGATTAACTTTGAGAAGCAATTATCTTCTATCATTAAAGATTTAATATTTCGCTATGTGAACTGCCAATTTCAAACAAGTCTTGCAATAGACATTAAATATAAGATTAACCGAACAAATGACCTACTTGTGCCAGCGGATAAAACTACTAACTTCTACTAACATCACAAAGAACTACAAAATGATAAGTCAGGACACTGTTTCAGCGATTGAAAGCATAAAAGCATCGCAGCAAACCTCAAACTCGAGGATAGATTCAAAGTTTCCGCTAAGAAGGACGCTTTTATTACTTTAAAAGACCACAAACCAAATTTCCAGAACAACCCAACATGTCGACTTATTAACCCTACCAAATCAGAAATCGGAAAAATAAGCAAAACCATCCTTGAAAAATTAAATTCTGAGCTCCGAGATATCCTGAAACTCAACCAATGGAAGAACACAGCATCAGTTTTAAACTGGTTCAACAACGTTGAAAATAAACACCAATGTAAATTTATCGAATTCGATGTTGTCGACTTTTACCCGTCTATTTCAAAAGATTTGCTAAACTCAGCACTGGACTTTGCATCACAATAGTGCACCATTAACCAAGATAATCGAAGAATTATACTACACTCAAAAAAATCTTGTTTATATAATTGTGACGAACCATGGGGAATACACAGTCGCCAAATTTGTTTGATATTACCATGGGTAGCCATGACGGGGCTGAAGTATGTGAACTCGTTGGTCTATATCTTATAAATGAAATTACAGAGAATCATGGGAATATTTTTGGATTATACAGAGATGATGGCCTAGGCATCACTAAAGCACCACCAAGACAGGTTGAACTAATAAAGAAAGACCTCTGCTCCATATTTCATAAACACGGATTAAAAATAACCATTGAAGCAAACAAAACCATAGTGAACTTCTTGGATGTAACATTGAATCTTACAAACGGTAAACATTCTCTTCTATATCCAAAATTATTAGTACAACCGCAAAGCTGCACTACCTTGTTTCACAGTAAATGATATCTGAGGTTGTCGTTTGATGGTTATGAGTAGCGACAAAGGTAATTTAAAACAATGTCACTCCTGGCATCAAATCAAACGACAACCTCAGAACAAAATTTGATAATGTTCAGTTCATTAAATCACAAAGACTGCCACCTAATCTGAAACGCCTCCTAACCAGAGCAAATCCGAACTGCCTTTGCTTTAGTAGCCCTTGGTGTTTGGATATCAATTGCCAAAGCCTTATTTATCCCAACTTCTATTTCCTCGAGGGGGTAATGCTGCGTCAATAAATTTCCTCTCAGCTCACCTAATCTGACAATACGCAGAAAAGGGGTATATTATTTTTGGTATGACGTGGGTGACATGATTTATAAGAGAGATAGTTTTTGGTATTTCTTTCTTTATCTGTTATGAGGAGCTCTCCCCTTCGTTTCACTAGAACGCCAAAGAATGTGATTTGCAGATCGTTCGTTTCAATTGTGAATTTGATATTTAGGTCTAAATCATTCATTATGTGATGTAAATCTGCAATTTTGCCAAATCGTCCATTCCAAGTACAGAATACATCATCTAGGAATCGTTTCAACTGATTTTCTAAATATAATCGGTAATCCACGCCATGTTCAATTTCCACAATTGAGTATAATTTTTCCTCAAGATATTCCATTGTTAAATTACTTAATTGTGGTGTCCCCTAGGTGTCCATCGCTATACCATGAATCTGTTTGTAATTTGTTTCGCCAAATCAGTCAGGATGATACGTATGGCTTTGAGGATAAAGTTTTTTGGAAATATATATTAAGTTTCATCAAAATTGGATAAAAAAAAATTCGAGCCGCTGGATGGTATATCGTCAGATCTAAATAGTAAAACACACATATGACGCCACATTTTGATGTTTTTGACCATATTTTGGAGAATGTACGCTTTTCTTAATCAATCGTCTATTATTTATTAAACTATCCATTACTTTTTGAAAATAATGGACTGGTTTACCAATAATATACATTTATCTGAAAAATTAACATATATTTTGGGATAATTTACATGTGTGCATGAAATTATTTCAAAACTTCATAGTTACCGAAATGTCACATGCCTGAATGTTAATTTCACGTGTTTGCATACAGAATTCCACTTAAATCGGTGGGTTATATGCAACTTGCCCGTTTAATAGTACGTTCGGCATTAGATCGATGATACGTTTATATACGCCCACATTTTCACACCTTCTTTGTGGATACTCTTCGGTTCGATATTGGCTTGTATGGGACCGTAACTTCATGGATTATAGCATCTGAATGTACAAAACTAGAGGTCACAATTTTTAGCCCATTTTGAACATATGTGTTTATAACCAAAAGGTCGCGATTATTGGCGCATATCGGACCTTAATGTCCTGGATTATGGTCCCTGATTGAACAAAAAAAAAACGTTTTCAGCACGTGGAATCTATACAGGTCACAATTTTTATCCGACTGACTGGAGCGTTTTGTCACATGGATACAGGAGCTTGTGCATGTTGTTTTAGGAATAATCCATTATTTCGTGGCCTGCTCTTTTAGAAAACTATCCATTATTTGCATCTTTATTGTGCTATGTTTTAAGTTTGATAATAGACCCAGATTTCACCAAGGTCACGTGATCTTGACGAAATCTGTAGACGGCCACAATATTTAGATCTAACCTGCGTATTACATGCGTTTATGGGAGTGAACATTTTGATTTTCAGGGAATGTGAACTCAGTCGTTATTATGGTAATATATTCGAACGGATAAAACTTCTTGTAACCTGCACAAGCTAAAAACGATAATTTTTGTACAATCAGGGGCTACAATCCCGGGAGTTACAATTCGATATGCACGGATATCGACAGGAACCAAACATACATTTCAAGTTTCATCAAACATACATTTTATTATGTTTATATAATATGTGTTTGCCATTTTAACTATGTATATACACCCATTTTTCATTAATAATATGTATACAAATTACTTAGGGAGAGGGGTTTTACATAGGCTAAGCCTGTTCCCCAATCCCATTTAGACAACCTGAATAAAAAAATGTTTTTTAAAAAAAAAATGGTTGAAAATGGTGACCTTTAGGATGACCCTAAGCTAAAACCGTGATTTTTCTTACAATCTGAGGTCATAATACACGAAATTACCGCCGATACATGCCGATTGCGAGAGTAACAAAACGGAGATCTTTGGGAGACAGGCCCATAGTACAAGTTTCGTCAATGTTGGATAAAAGTTGTGACCTGATATAATTGAACGGTTTTTATAATCAAATAAAAACTTCGTACTTCTACGGGGTCCACAATCTAAAAATGTGATTGTTCGTACATGCAGTGACCATAATCCAGGAAGTGATTTTATTATATGAACCGAGATCTTTTGTTTTGTAATAAACATACCTCGTAAGTTCTATCAAAATCGGATAAAAATTGTGCATTCAAGAAGAGGGCCCATAACCTTGGTATTATTATGCATTTTTTTGTAAAGTTCAGCATCACAGGATTAAACCACCATAGATTGCGTATTTATGGTAAGGCATTAAAAAAGAAATACAATTTTACTTCATTGCTAAGTAATTTTATTAGCCAGAAATTGCTCAGAAAATGCCCCCGACGATCTAGACACCCATGAGCTTTCGGAGCCTACGCGGTCTCTGGACCCTCGCCTAAGGACCTAGGATCAATCAAGAATTGCTTCCGCTGATGGCCCTGGAGGTTCGTCGGTTTCTACATTTTTTCTTTGTTTTCTTTTTTTTTTCTTTTTTTTTCCATCTAACCGACGTGCGGTCCCGTCTCATACTCATTATTAGTACAGAGATAGGCAAAATAACACAAATATGTTATTGCTTAACGATAAAACAATTACTCGTTTTTGGAAGACCGAGATTCTGCATTATACACATTATACCATATTGTATAATCTGAATATGAATAACCTTTTATTGTTGTTTTTTTTCTAGGATTTTAGTAAACATGGGTGATAATATTATACAGCTGTATAATCTTAAAATATGAATAACCTTTTATTTTTGTATTTTTTCTAGGATTTTAGTAAACATGGATGATAATATTATACAGCATTACTCGCATGAATCAACATTTATAATCGAAATCAACAAAAATGAGGAACAATTTGATGTTTTATTAATTGAGTTAGAGCCACACTCGCTAAAGTAGTGAAGTCAGCAAATTAAAACATTTACCTTCATACATTCTTATGCCTATGTATTGGATATAAAAACTTCATGTTTCAACCCTCACATAATGCATGTAGCATAGCCTTACTTGACTTAATACGATATTTCACCACGTCATTACAAGTGTATACACAACTTTCATTAAATTATATTAAATAATTAAACATGTATCTGTTTTATGTCAGTTATTATCCCCTCCTTGGCATTATCTTAAACATTATCATAGTGTTAACCTAGCCAGGATTAGTTTTACTACGGCAAGTTGACTCTCTAAAATAAATTATTTCATTACGCGACCAACATTAATTAATTACCCTACACAATGGCTGCTCCATCACGGGTAATGAGGACGGGCATACGCCATGCAGTGTGCTATGGGGGAAATTTCGCCCGGACAACGGCGCTATGGCTCATTCTTATTTCAAAGTCACACCGTCAGGGGTAATTTTACATACACGCTAATAAAACTCAAAAGACAAAATATCTTTCATTCTTAAAAGCTTGTTTTTAAAAAAAATAACGGTTAGAAAATAGGCAGAGTGAGGTTCGTTTGATTTTCGACATATAACAAATGAGACGAAAAAAATGATTTTGAAGATTTAAGGATGCATTGTGTAAGAGCTAAATCTGCATAATGCAGATCTTTCGTTTGACCTCTAATGTTATATAAATCATTAATTAATTAGACCATCATTCACATCTCTAGAGCATCGGGTGGTTTGGATTTTCAACGGATTTATAAACGATGACCAGTTAATAATCGAGTCTTTGTTTATTACCGTATCCATCGTACCAATGATAATCGAGACTCAGCCCAGAATGAAATAATTTTACTGAAATATTCAACATATTCACTTTTCATTATCTATTATTTTTTTAAAACTACCATAGCAAGAAAGAATGTTCGGCTCTTTATCTAAATAATACATCTATAAATCGAATAAGCACACTGAAAGAAATTGGAAATAGAGAGAGAGAGAGAAATGTGGTTTAACGTCCACTTGACACAAATAGGTCATTTCGGGACTAACATATGGTTTAATTTTTTTCAATAATTCGCTTCCGCGTATGGGTCTTAAGCATTGGGAAGGAACCGGAATATCCGGAGAAAACCGACGAGGTTGGACAGGTTACCCTACTCCTTGCCACGTACAACGGGGGATTCGAAACCACGCCAGATGACTCAATGACAGACCGTATGATACAGCGCGCGTACGCTAACCATTCGCCCCCCCAAATAGAAATAGAAAACTTGGATAACAAATTTAATTTTGTCGATTCTATAATCAGATCAGGCAATTTTGGCAGTGCGTCATGTGTATTCCATGTGATAAACCCAATGACGTACTACTTTATATCGCCTAAATCTCTTTATCTATTTAATAGTATTTTATTTGAAACAGAATCAGTGCACCTCAATTAATTCACTGATTCTGTTTCAAATAAAATAAAATTAACAACCTTAATTCAATTATTGTTTAATAAAACGCCTGATGAGCCGCTATCGCGGTGAAAACGTTAGCATAAAAATGTAGTTTTATTTTGCCATCTTTAATTTCAATTACATATAACCAAAGAGGAGCTTTAATTAACTATTCTACATCATATATATATATATATATATATATATATATATATATATATATATATATATATATATATATATATATATAGACTAAATTAAAGAAAGACACCAAAATACTAATTTGACGGTTAGCGCTTTCTGTTCGTACTGAACATCATCAGACCATAGAAATATATAAATAGACTAGAATGGCCACGGCCAATCAAATGCCGCTTTGACGACATGCGCAGAGGTCAGCCATACTAGTACATTGATCATGCACAACAAAATGGCGTCGTTTGATTACGCGAAGGAAAACAAAACTATTACGTTTTCAGTATCCACCAAAGGGACACAGTGTTTTGCCATATACTGTACAAGTAACCAAAACCCAACATCAAAATTAAATGGAATAACCTTCCACAGGTAAGAAATTCAATAGTGATTATATTTTTAAAAGACAAAATGTTCATTCAAGCGTTCAGCGACAGCGTGGACTTGCACTTTCTTTTTGCAGTCCCGTGACAGACGACCAGCAGTGTTGTCGTACACTGTGTTTATCTTTAGTTGCCGGCCTATTATTATGTAACACTCACGCTGCATGACTAGCACTGATTCATGTTGACCTAGCCCACCGCTTACTATTCGTAGCCTATTTTTAGACGTTAAACAACCTGAGAGTTATACTTTTATAAAAGTATTTATTTATTAGATAGGTCTACACTAACTACTCACTAGGTCTAGTCTTTAGTAGTACCGTAGTAATACTAGTAAAATACACTACCGTGGACCGTACTTGTAGTATGTACTAAAGTCCACTGGCACCTGTAGATCTACTAGGCCTAGTTCAAATTCACGATAGGATAGGCTTTCCTGGACTGACGACGAAGCTTCCTTTGTTTGTAATTTCACGGAGACTGAGGGAGTGATGACTGATTGATTGGCTGTTGTCAACGAACCTACTTTGTAAATTTATTCCAGACTTCCTTAAATTTTAAATGTTCAAACATACTAATAATAATTAATATGTATTTTTTTTCAGCCCACCAATATAGCAGCCACTGTATTTACTTCTACTTCTATGAAGAATTTTCATATGATGACCACAGAGATTTTTAAACCGATAAATTTCTAACATGATGGAAGGACAATGTGAATAACGCTTAAATAACCATCGTCACTGCTCAATTAATTCATTCATAAATCTTAATTTTAAAAGTTTTCATTGAACGATAAGCAGGCTTTTTATGTGAGTGCCTGAATGACTTTGAAATGCACATTTCTTGTAAAGAACTTGACTACATTTAAATCTCAACTGTAAATTAATTACATATTTCTTTGTTTTGAAAATAAATTCAATAAATATATTAAATGAAATCATTGGATTATTGTGAAATATTTCTTTCTGACTGAATATTGGGAGAATGTACTTGGTATAGAGACTATTTATCTACTCATGAAATTATAAATTTTCCTCAATCAATGAAATGAACCTGATATTTGTGTAAAAGTCAATTTCTATTTCACATATAGCTCTCATGTGTACATGTATTCAGTAAATTGCAACAATTTTCACTTTTGAATTGAATTTGACTTACCCCCCCCCCTTTATGATGGCATAAAACCATTTATTTTAACTTTTATACACAGATCACAATTTTCAAAATATTTTTGGGACACTAGAGTTTTATTCATATAAGGTGTTTTCACATTTGGGCACATTTACCATGAAATATTAAATTCGAATTTCATAAATAGGTTACATAGCCCCTTTCAAATGGCAAAATATATTGAGCTGAAATTCTCCAACAAGTTATGTGGGGTATTTCTTTAATTTGTCTATCAGAATTTTCCTTTAATTGAAATAACATTTCTTTTTGCCTTTAAATGTATGTAAGACTCTGGTTAAGAGCGCCTTGAGTGTGTGGCTGCTTGTTTTTCGTCGTCTACATATTATCAGTGATTACTGTGTTATAATATATGATCTGTGTCTATAATTCTACAGGAATGTGTATGTATAACTCAAGATCATTCCGGTAATAATGCTTTTTACAAAGATCTTTTTGATTATTGTCTTTGATGAAAATTGTATTTCAATGTATAAAAATGATGGTGAGGGTGACATTGTAATGAATGGCGTAAGAAGGTGCAATCAAGCGAATCGCTTAACCTATACAAATAAAGAGCTGAGTGCAATAAGATCTGAACTCAAATCAACCAGACTACCGGCCGCTGTATTTAATCGTTTACGTCATTTGGGTTTAAACGTACAGAGGGAAACGGGGTCAAGTCTCAAAGAATCTAAGAACAGAAAAATGGCATAATTCCCGAGATTACAACAATAAGGTACATTCAGAATTACTGCTTAACTTATCACCAGAAACTGAATATATTAAATCTGACCATTCTAAATTTGGCTTAGTCAATGCACGGTCACTTCGAAATAAAGTCGACCGATTCCTGCATCACATTCAGATCGAGTCTATTGACTTTTGTATTATCACAGAGACGTGGTTAAAGGATCACGACCGGGTTACTATAGCACAATTGAGACAACATGGCTATGACTTTAAAAATTTGGGAAGAAATAATAGGGTTGGTGGTGGAATTGGAGTTTTCTTCAAGGACACTGTCAAGGTCAAAATCCTTTCATCCGGAGAAACAACGTCTTTCGAATACGTGCAAGTTGAAGTAAAGATCATGTCGTTCGCGATTACAGTAGTGGGCATATATAGACCCCCATACTCAGAACAGCATCCAATATCTTTTACTACATTCCTTTCTGAAATTGAACAATATGCAAGTGTCGTACTGTTGAATTCTAACAGATCCTTATTGTGTGGGGATTTCAACATACATGTTAATAAAGCATCTCATGTTGATACAGTGAAATTCAATGAGCTATTAGATTCATTTTCTCTAAACCAAGTTGTGTGCGACCCAACCCATATTTCTGGTAACACACTTGACTTAATATTGATCCGTGAAAATAGTGATTACTCGCTTACTGATTTGGCAACAGACCACTATTTTTCTGATCATGTGTTTCTATCTGCAATCATTTCAACATGTCGACCAACCCTGGTTCGCAAGAAAATACAATATCGGAACATTAAATCGATAAATCAAGTACAGTTTCGATCTGATTTATCAACCATTACTGATCATTTAATATCAATCAACGACATCAATACTCTTGTACCAGAATATAACAATCTGCTTTCTGATTTACTAAACCAGCATGCACCATTAAAGACAAAGACTGTGACAGTTCGTCGATCTGTTCCTTGGTTTGATCATGAAGCCTTGCGTCTTAAAACGTCAACACGGAACGCAGAACGTCGTTGGGTCAAACATAAAACGTCAAAGAACTTAGAAACTTTTCGGACTATCCGTAATACATACTCTCACCATTTGTTTCGCGCTAAGACTTGCTTTATTCGGAACATAATCGATGACTGTGGAAACAATTCCAAACGCATGTTTGAAACGGTTTCACGTCTTCTCGGCACTACGAAAACGAATCCACTTCCAGAAGGTGTATCCGATTCACAGCTCGCTAATGACTTTGCGTGTTACTTTCAAGATAAAGTAGAAACCATCTGTCGTAACTTAGAAGGACACCCAAAGTATGAGCCACCCGTATTAGATATACCAGTCTTTGATTCATACTCAAATGTTGACATCAGCACAGTGATCAAGCTCATCCGCAATGCAAAACCAACTACATCCCATCCATGTTGGTGGAGGAACACTGTGATCCTCGCTCCAGCTATCCAAAATGTGATAAATGTTTCATTATCGACTGGTGTATTTCGCAGTGATTGGAAACAAGCTATTATTAATCCTTTGTTGAAAAAACAAAATCTTGACCTTATAAAAAAGAATTATCGTCCAGTGAGCAACCTGTCATTCTTGTCTAAATTAGTCGAGAAAGCATCCATGATTAGCTTTACCCAACACATGAATCGGCATCAATTACTCCCGCCTTATCAGAGTGCATATCGTGCTAATTACAGCACCGAGACTTTGACGTTGAAGATTTATAATGATCTTCTGCACAACAAGGAACAACAGTTTTTATCCCCTTTCGTTGCGATTGACTTAAGTGCAGCGTTTGACACCGTCAATCACCAACTACTTCTTGATGTCTTGGAAAAGTGCTTCGGCATGCGCGAAACGGCAGCAAAATGGACACACTCTTATCTGAGTGATCGGAACTTTAAAGTTAAGATTGAAGACACGTATTCGGATCCAGTGAATATCAGTTATTCCGTACCTCAGGGTAGCATAAATGGTCCTATCTTTTTTACGTGCTATTCCAGCACTTTACAGTACTTTGTTGGTAAAGATCAAACTTTAGTTGGTTACGCTGACGATCACAACATCTACAGTTGTTTTAAAGCTGGTGATCACGCGTCCGAAGGGCAATCCATTTTGGATTTGTCAGCAACAATGGACGATATAAAACAGTGGGTGCTGATGAATAGGCTCAAGATGAACGACGACAAGTCAGAGTTCATTGTGTTTGGCAGTTCACGGGCTCTTTCCAAATGTATTACACCAATGATAAAGATCGGAGATGTATTTGTACCGAGATCAACATCAGTTAGAGTTCTTGGAGTTATCATGGATCAGAATCTAACCCTGAAGTCTCATATTGCAGCCAAGACACGCGCTGCGTCGTTATCTTTATTTAATATTAAGAAAATAAGACACTATTTGGACAGACCTACGTGTTTAAAGCTTGCCAACGCCCTCATATTTTCACACTTAGACTATTGTAACGGTCTTTTTGTGAATTTACCAAAAACAACACTTGCCCCTCTTCAACGAGTGCAAAACCTTACGGCCAAAATGATTCTTGGACAATCCAAATTCTCCAGTTCGTCTGACGCCCTAAAACAACTTCATTTTCTCCCAATACATGTCCGTGCTGAATATAAAACCTTACTCATGTTATATAAGTGTTTGAACAATAATGCTCCAGATTACCTTTGCGATCTTTTAATTAATAACCCGAATCGATATTCCACACGATCGTCGATCGCCCAGGATTTACATGTTCCAAAAACAAAATATAAAACCTTTGCTGACAGATCCTTTAGTGTAGCAGGACCAAAGCTATGGAATAGACTACCGCGAAATCTAAAAGAGTGTTCTTCTTTGGAAAGTTTTAAGAAGACTTTAAAAACACATCTATATCAAAGAACTTTCTGCAAATAACTTTCATTATGTATTTATTAATTTAATTTGTGTGTTGTGTTGTGTGTTGGTGTGTGTGTATATCTGTTGTTCATGTAAAGCGCCATTGAATACATTAAAGATGTAATAATGAGCGCTATATCAAATTCAATAAACATAAACATAAACATAAGACTTGCATGTGCGTGCATGTAAATCGAACATTTTACAATGAAACTCTATTGAATTTATGTGTACATGTATGTAGCTTTATGTGCCTTTTAATTTTAAACATACACTAACAAATGTATGATATTACTACCATACTGGGCTACAAAAATGCATTGACAAGTTAAATTTATCCAACCATTGGCAATGAAAACTAAACATGTACACAGTGAATGAAAATGTCATACTTTACTTTTGCCATGTATCTGGTAAAGTTTCTCTTTGATCATGTAAATTACCAAATGTGTGAAACATTTCTTGCAATGTGTGAATGCAACTATGGTATATTTCTTGAGCAAATTTTCAAGGTCACAAAAACTTCACAGTTTCAACTATAATGTAAAGAGGAGAGAGAGAAATGGCGTTTAATGTCCACTTGACACAAACTAGTTCATTTTGGGACTAACATATGGTTTAAATTTTATTTCAATTAATTGCTCTCTTGTAGGGGTCTTTAGCAGTGGGGGGAAACCGGAGTACCTGGCGAAACATACGAGGTTGGACAGGCGACCCTACTCCTTGCCTATAATGTAGAGGGATAATTCAGCATAGTACAGTCTTTAGATTTTGTGGGCCTCTATTATACTCCTTGCCTATAATGTAGAGGGATAATTCAGCATAGTACAGTCTTTAGATTTTGTGGGCCTCTATTATATTGCAATGTAAATACACATATAAGCTTTATAATCCACAACTATTCATATTTCAGATTTATTATTTCCATTAAAAAACAAAATTAATTATTTCATTCTGATTCGCAGACCAACAAATGTTCTTGGTAGTCTATGAGAGATGACCTTCGTGCCAATCCAAACTTTGTCTTAATATCTAATTCACTCTCTATTTTAAAATATGCTTCTTGTCAAACATCGGTATGCTTGCAGCTTGCATAATATTTACAATACAATACTATCTGAAATGTAGAAAAATTGAAATGAAATAAAATTAAGAATATTTAACTGAATAGCAGCTCCACAGCCTACCCTTATTTCGAATGCCAAATGTCATTTGTTCATTTACGTGCATGCCAACAGATATTTCATCCCATCAGAATGACTTGATATTGTTCCTTTCCGGATGCGCCGTCCTGCACCACTGACAAAAGATGAAGCCTCCGTCCTGCATCACTGACAAGGGGAAACATGCCGGAAAATCTGAATCAACATTCTCGGCCAATGCAGGGAACGAACACCCAACCTCCAGGCTAGCGACGCAGCGTCTTTTTTTTTCTTGAAGAAATTTTATTCAGGTACTAATACAACATAACTATGCAGTACATTAATTACAAGTTAAAACATTCATTCATTCTAGGTTATCAAAACTAAAAGATACGTGCTTTCTTACATTAACAATTACCTTCCAGACACACATATTAAAATATATAAAAATATAGTACCATGAACAACAAAGATATTTACAATATAAACACGGTGCAATGCATTCGTCTTAGCTGTCAATCTCGAAACTTGACGAAAGAGCGAAACCGTTTCGAGTCTAAAAGCTAGTTTAAATATTTTAAACAGTTATTAAATATCGATACATATAGATCCATTATTTTCATAAGAAATAAATAATGATGGCAAAATAAACTTTTTAATAAAATTAATACTATTTTTCTTACAATATTCTCTTACATCATTAAATGAGCTCTTTAATGCATTTTTAAATATTTTTACAACGTCAATTTAATAATAATAATAATAATAATATCTTTATTTGGGTAAGAAATTAGGTCAGGCCTTTTTACAATTCTGCCCATGAAACATAACAAAACAATATAAGAACAACAAGAACAACCGAAATTATGAATCAAAATTATGTATATAAGGTTTACTATTAATTATGTACATAAGGTTTACTATGGTTAGGAATGTATCATTAAAAGAATATTCGCTTTAAAGTTTGATAATACAGGTGTGTTTTTAAATGAGGTAGATAGATTATTCCAGAGATAAGGTCCAAAGTATTTTAAACTTTTTTTATATATTGATTTATTAGGTTGGGGAATATTAAATCGAAGATTATATTGGTATAAGGTGTATTTTTAAAAACGAGAATATTAGTTAAGTAGTTTGGGCATTTTTTATGAACTAATTTGAATAGAAATATGTATTTATTGAAGGTGAACCGATTTTGAATAGTTAAAATATTCAGTGATTTAGCTAGGGTTTCATAAGTAGATAAGGTTGAATTTTTCGGAAGTGGTTTATCATTAATTAATTTAAAAGCCAATTTTTGCACACGCTGTAAGTAATTTAAAGATGTTTTACTACAAGTATCCCGGATGGTGGAGCAATAATCTAGATGTGACTGAAAATGGCCAAAATAGAATAATTTTAACAAGTTTGACGGAAGAAATGATTTTATCTTTTTCAGTTGATACAAGTTTTTATTTAGTGTTTTATAAATGTATTCAGTATGTTTATTCCAAGAAAATTTTTTATCAATGATTACACCTAAAAGTTTAAATTCAGAAACATTTTCATTTTGATTATTATTGATTTGAATGTCAAGTTTATTTACTGGATTTTTAAGTTGATAGTTTGAGGCTATTAACATTGATTTAGTTTTTGATTCATTGATAATCATAGCATTATTTTGGCACCATTGTATTATTTTGTTGGTTTCCAATTGGAGTTTATTATTAAGAGATGTTATATCCGGAGAAGAGGTATAAACGGTGGTGTCATCTGCAAATAGATCGGAATTTACAGACAGAGAAAACGGTAAATTATTGATAAATAGATTAAAGATAGGTTGCCAGGCAACGAAACATACGCCCACAGCAGCTAAATCGTCCGGGCAGTCAACAAGGGTTGTCGCATATTTTTACTTTTTTCGGTAATGAAACATTGGTAATACTCTAAAAACTGATTAAGAGTAACAACTCATTATGTAATTATCAGAAAATCATTAGAATTTGATTGCTTTTTATAAAGTTTTACCCCACGCTAACAATTGAATTAGTATATATACATGAAACATTTAAAATCATCGATTTAGCTGTTCAGTTATCAAAATTCATTGAAAATCAATATACTTGTTCGTTTCAACACCTTAAACTCTGTGTGATCAAGGGCCATAACTCTGGCACTAATTATCGGAAATCGATGAAAATCAATAGACTTCTTCGTCTCATGACCTTAAACACTGTGCATAAATTTACAGCCAATCGGATATTAACTTTGGCCTCTAGAGCGTCCACAAGATTTTTTGAAGTGATCAAGGGCCATAACTCTGGTAGTTATTATCGGAAATCGCTGAAAAACAATAGGCTTCTTCGTCTCATGACCTTAAACACTGTGTATAAATTTAAAGTCAATCGGATATTAACTTTAGCCTCTAGAGCGTCCACAAGCAATTGTGGACGCCGGACCGACGGACGGACCGACGGACGGACCGACGGACGGACGGACGGACAGACGGACGGACGGACGGGGGCGACGACAATATGCGACCACATTTCAATGTGGGCGTATAAAAAGTAAGGGTCCAAGGATTGATCCTTGGGGTACACCGGAAATTATATTTTGAAATGAAGATTTATTTTGTCCAATTGATATACACTGTTTTCGATTATTAAGGTAGGATTTCAATAATGAGAGTAAGTTTTCAGAAAAATTATATAGCTGAAGTTTTTGTAGGAGAAGATTATGATTAACCATGTCAAAAGCTTTTCTGAAATCAAAAAATATTAATCCTGTTAGCATATTATTATTTAGAGCGTCATAAACATTGTCAGTGATATTAACAAGGGCTGTATGACAGGAGCTATTTGAGCGAAAGCCAGATTGATTTAAATATAGAAGATTATTTTTATTTAAATAATTAGTAATATTCAAATTTATATGTTTTTCAAGAGGTTTAGAGGGAGTTTGCAAAATAGATATTGGCCTATAATTACCGGTTAGGCTTTTATCACCTGATTTGAAGAGTGGTAGTACCTTTGCCTGTTTTAAAATGTGAAGAAATATGTTCTTTAAGGTTAAATATATATGTTAGAGAGCTATTTAAAATGGAGCACCCGGTTTTGAGACAAAACGAGCTAACACCATCAATTCCTACAGATTTTGATGTATCTAAATTTGAAAGATATTTGTATACATCACAAGTAGAAATAAAAGGTATTTTACATTTAGGAGTACAAGATGACATTTGATTGTTTTCAAAATTAGAAATACTATTGGAATCATTTTTGCTTAACGAAATTGAGACATTGTTCAGTAAGTTGTTTGCAACATTGATAAAATAATCATTGAGAGTGTCAGGGTTCATTTGAGTAGGTTGTGGTGAAGTTTTATGAAATGTATTATTTGCTAGTTTTATGGCATCCCAAATCTGTTTACTGTTTTTCCGGTCAGATATCAAGGATTCTAAATATTTTCGTTTACTTGCTCTAATAGCTGTTTTAACTTCATTTCTTAATTGTTTATAATTAGTAACATCACCTTTTTTCTTTAAATAATCTCGTTTATGAATAAGTTGCAATATTTCATGAGTTAGCCAAACTGGTTTATCAACGTTTCTTACTCTCTTAGTTTTTAAGGGGGCATGTTTATTTATTATTGGAGTAATAATTGAATACCAGACAGATAAAGCTAAATTTGGATCAGAATAATTAAAAATATAGTCAAAGGGAGCTTCATTCAAATCATATAAAAACTATGTAATTGTTACATGTTTATTTTTAGGAAAAGAAGCACCCTTTTTCTGCCAGGTAAAACATACTGGGTAATGATCAGAGGCAGCATAACAAGGAATTTTGATTTCTTTGACATGATCAGGGTCTGAAGCAATGAGATGGTCTATTAATGTTTTCGTTTTATCAGTAACTCTTGTAGGTGCTTTAATAAGTTGACTGAGACCAAAAGTTTGTAACAAATGGTCCAATGTTTCTTTTGATTTTTGTAAAGATCTATGTTTAAATTTTCAATCACAAGAATTTCATTTTGATTATTCCATGCAGATTCCATCATTTCCGAAAAAGAATCAATCCATAGTTTAGTTGAGGCTGGATTTCGGTATATACAGCATATGAGAATTGGTTTTGACTTTTTTAAATTTAGTTCTATCCAGGTCGATTCAATATTTGGATGTTTCAGATCTGAGCGGTGTTTATAAGCGAAATTATCTTTTACGTAGAGCAATGTTCCAGAAGAACTTAAATTAGGTTTATCTTTTCTTAATGGATTATGAAATCCAGCAATATGTAATTGATCATCATCTATAGAAGTAGTTAAGTGTGATTCGGAAATAGCAAATATATCAAAGTTTGGGATGAATAGACTAAGTTCTGGAATTTTATTAAAGAAATATTGAACGTTTAGATGACCTACATGTAAACCTTTTTTTAGTTAAAACTGGGTTCATCTATTATGTAATTGTAATAAATGATGAAAGGAAAAACTAGATATCTTTCTTAATAACAGAAAGTAAGAATTAATGATAACAGATAATAACAATGTTAATGTTAAAGGACAATATTGGTGCCAGTCATTATCACATATGTGGTAGAACTGATTAAACACTTTCCAAATATAATATTAACACAGAGATCATCGCTACCATAGAGGAGTAATAAAGGATTCATGAATCGGACGTGACGAACGCCAAAGGAAAACACGAGTTATTCCTCTATATAACTAACTGAAGTGACTAGTGATAACAGATACATGGGCGAATATCTGCTCACTAATAATTCCCTCGAAGACCTAAAGTTGCTGTGTGACACTGTGAGAGAATATCTTACAATTCATAAAAAGAATTCACTGCCACTAGATAAGAGAACAGGGAAGAAAAACAGATTAAAAGTCCGTGCATTACCATGTTTTTATAAGGTAAGGGAGACCGGGGCACATTGAACCACCATGGATATAGCCTTTATAAATAATACTATACAACCCAACACTATACAGAAGTGAGATAACTTCTTAGACCCATTTCTCCATCAATAAGCCACATGCTGTCAATTATTTACTTAGGAAGTGGATTTTTCAAAAAAGCGCTTAAAAGAGAAACATTTTCCATACATGTTAACTTCTTAGCCTATGAAATTCTTGTACTTAAGTTCATATATGTCTAATCTATACAATCCAGATAAACCGGGGTTTGATCCATATAAGAGGGCATATTGATTTTTTATTTTAAATTTTGATCATGAAATAAAGAGATCTTCTAATAAAAACATTTGATATGAAATGAGGACAAACATGACAATGTATGACCTTCTGACAAACCATGGTTTAATTCCGAAATACGAAAAGCGATTAGAAAACGTGATAGGTTACGAAGAATTTCTATTCAAACAAAAAAACTGAAGGATTTGAATCGGTACAAAAAACAAAGAAATAAAGTTAACAATTTAAAAAAACAATTAAAATCTAAATATTATGATAAACTTGTTTCAACTATCACCGAACCGAATAATACGTCTAGTGATTTTTGGTACTCAATGAAAAATTTATTAGGACAAAATGTTAAAACTGTTATACCGACTTTAATATCAAATACAGATGGTAAAGTTGCATACACTGACTGCGAAAAAGCCGAATTACTAAATTCCTTTTTTGTATCCGTATCCAATAATTAATCACTAAGCGACTCATTAGAATTTCATTCTAAAACAAACTCTATATTATTATTTAAAATGCCCGAGATTCAAAATTCTGAAATAACTGGCTTAATTTTAGATCTTGATATCATATTGCAGTCATTAGAAAATGGCGAAAGTTCATGTTTCATCTTTTGTGACATCTCTAAGGCATTTGATAGAGTGAATCACAATGGCTTACTAATAAAAACTTTCTAGTTACGGCTAAGATGGTACTTTTCTCCATTGGCTTAGCAGTTATATAAGCGATAGAAACCAAACTGTTTTTGTAAATAACGCTTACTCGTGGACCCTATCACTTAATTCTGGAGTTCCACAGGGCTCTGTATTGGGTCCGTTTTTATTTCTTGTATACATAAACGATATTCAAGATTCTTTGGAAAATACAGCCAGATTATTTGCCGATGACACCGCCATTGGTTGCGCTAAATCTAATGTATATGAAATAGAAAATTCATTAAACGCTGACTTATCCAAACTAAAGTTGTGGTCCAAAGATTGGTTGATAAAATTTAATCCTTCTAAAACAAAAGTATTGCATTTCAACAAAACCTCCGAGAACGCCCCAACTTTATATTTTGGTAATGAATCATTAGATGTTGTAGTTAACCACAAACACCTTGGCGTTACTCTATCAAATAACTGTAAATGGTCCGAACATGTCGATAATATCTGTAAAGCTGCATCTAAACGTTTAAATATATTAAGAAAATTTAAATATACCTTTAAGCGAAAAACACTAGAAATTATTTACAAATCTTTCATAAGATCCGTACTGGAATACGCGTGTGAATTGTGGGATTGTTGTAATGTATCTGATCGCGATAAACTTGAAAAAATTCAACTCGAGGCAGCTAGAATTATTACAGGACTCCCAAAATACTCAAGTAAAGAATCTTTATATTATGAAACTGGCCTGGTTAATTTGTCAGAACGTCGCAGGATAAGAAGACTGTCTCTCTTTCACAAAATTATTTATAACAATTCTCCACACTATCTTACAGATAAATTAACAGAGCTATACACGTCAAAGCACAATTATAACCTACGTAACAATGCTGATATTCCCGTTCCTTTTTGTAAATCCACATTATACCAAAAGTCATTTATACCCCAAACAATAAGAGACTGGAACAATTTACACGAATCTATAAAAACAATTCCTGATATTAAACACTTTAAATCTAAATTAAATAATACCAACAATGACAATGTAGCGCCCAGTTTTTTTCAATCCGGTAACAGAAAAGAAAATATTATACATACTAGAATCGTCACCAGTGTAGTTCGCTAAATTCTGATCTGCATAAAATTAAATTGATTAATAGCCCTCAGTGTAATTGTGGATATCCAAATGAAAACGCAAACCATTTTCTTTTACAGTGTAAGCAATTTAATAGTGAAAGAGCAAAATTATTTGAATCCCTGACCCATTTCCCTACGATTAATGTGCACACACTATTGTGGGGTGACAGCAATTTATCCAACCACCTAAACAATTCATTGTTCGGAAAAGTGTGTTCATATATAAAAGCAACTAAACGTTTTAGATCAATATTTGTTACATCTCATAATTCCTTAAGTAAGCTGCACTATATATTACATTTATACAATTTCTGACTATGGAAAGGACGTTTGTAAGTTTTAATAACTTTTGTCCAATCCAATTGTATCAAGAATTTTTCTTGTTGATGCAATAAAATATGTTTAAACTATGAATAGCCCAGGTTTTTGGGGTTTTTTTTTTAAAATAAAGACTCTAGAATTACAGATTATACTGACCACAAAACGAAAGAAAAAAAAATAACTGGACAATACATGAGTTTTTTTCCCTACAAAATTAACTGTGAAATTACAGAAAAGTAAAAGAAAAAATGGTGTAAGGCCTATATACATGTATTTCTAAGTCCTTAGATGGATTCATAACTTAATTAATCTACATCTTTGGTGTCCACTATGTAAGGTTATGATTGTTCGTTTTATTAGCCCTTTGATGGTCCATATCAGTTATTGTTTTTGTTACCTTGTTAATTTGATTTCTTGTCATTATACGGTCATTACTCACTGACTGTTATCCATATTAATTTGTGTTATTTATCATATTTTCAGTTACTAAATGCCCTATAAGGATTTTATCTATTTCTAAAGAACAAATTTAGACTGTTTACAGAATTTTAAATTGTGTAGAAGAATATGGGATACAGGCTTGTAAAATAAAGTTATGTAATGTAATCCTATATTTAAAAAAAATACGAATTTGTGCTATTCTCTTTGGAATTAACACTGAAAACACAGAATTGTAAATTGTAAAGGAGAAAACGGGATATAGGCCTATAATATAAGTAATGTTTTTAAGGAGAGAGAAATGGGGTTTAACGTCCATTGACACAAACTAGGTAATTTTGGGACTAACATATGGTTTCATTTTTATTTCAATAATTCACTTGCGCGTAGGGGTCTTTAGCAGTGGGAGGAAACCGGAGTGCCCAGAGGAAACCCATAAGGTTGAGAAAGCGCCCCTATCTCCATGCCACATATGCTCGCACCAGGGCTCGAAACCACAGCCGCAAGCCAGAGGTGACCGGCCAGCTAGAGGTCGAAGCGCGGCTCTCTAGACCACTAGGCCCCCCCCCCGGTGTTTTTAAGGACTATGATGTAGTCTGTAATTCTAGATCCTCTATATTGTAATAATATTATATAATACAACATAAAATAACTGTTCTTTATTATACAAAGATCCTAAAAGGTAAAAGAGAAAGTAGAATAGAGGTTTAGATGTATGTATATATGTTGAAAAAAGCTATAAAATATCAAAATTACATAAGGATAGAGATGTGCACACACAAAAAAAAATAGCTGAACAGTATTTAAATTTGAATATTGTAATGCGCCATTGCAAAGACAACGGTAGTGTAAATACGGCTCATACTTACATGTCAATAGATATTATGCCCTTTTTTTTTTACCAAAGGACATGATACAATCTTGGTATTCATAAATATTTAAAATATAGTATAGTAGAAAATTCTGGATGAATGCAACTGGCTGATTTCCATAATCAAAACAATAATTTAAAAAAAAACAAGGGGTGGCATCTTAAAAAAAATTTTCTTAGTCAGATGATTTTATTTTTTCCAAACCTTACTCTATCATTTATTATTTTCAATTGTGTAGGCCTATAGAAATTGATAAATTCAACGGTATATGTTAAAGTTATAATCTGATTTACGGCAAATGTATGGTTCGCTTCAAAACATTTTATAATGAGAATGTGCACTTTTAAAAATAAAATCAATGTTGTGAATTTATTTTATATAAAGTACCAACAATGTCGTCAACAAAATATAATGTTCTGTTGTTAATGTTTTCGTCGAATTTACTAGTAAACAAAGCGCGTACTTATATTGGAGACAAAGGACAACGAGTAGTCTCTTATCATCCAAACAAATATTCTACGAATATTAGTCTGGATGGGTCCTTAAAAATGACAGAAAGTCGGTCACTGTCTGGCTTATCCGGTCTTTTAAGTTACCACGTGCTGAATCTATCAAAACATCTCGCTTGTCAACAATGACACTCTCTAAAATTTTGTTTTAAAGTTTTTAATTGAAATGGTAATTTTCTCTCGTCATGAATCAAACGTATGGCTTCTCACAATCTCCTTAATCACGATTCATGCTGTTGTATCGTCTCTTTTTTGTTTCTAATAATAGATGTGCCAAGTGGATTGTGGGATATATATTTATCCTCGCCTTATAGAATCTATCAAAATCGGCCCGGCTTCATAATATCTATCACTTACCGAGACTTTAGCACAAGGGTTCCATTGCCCATGCGTAACCGGGAGTTTGGTTTTTTATGTGGTAGATTATCCAGTAATTTTCGTCAATAATTGAGAACCGACCCAGACCCTCCGTGCGTTGAAGACTAGGGGGGTCTGGGTGACCGAGACTAGACAACGAGTGCTTCTGGGAGGAGCAAGATGCCGGACGGTGGCTTCAAGCAACGTCATTTGTTGATTGCGTCATGAGCTGTCCAATTATTATATAGATCAGTGTACGGCTCGGAGTTGTTTTTGGATTGTAACCCAATTAAAAAATATGTTTTGAGATCTTCCTCAGTGACACTGGTAGATAATAAATCATTTAGCATTTCTTTAATAATCATTCTTAAATATAATAAATCTAGACAATTAAAAATATATGTACTAAATCTTCGGGTTCTTCTTTGCACACTGGGCAAATGTCATCTGAAGTTTTATTTATCTTAAATAGTTTTGATTTTGTCCAAATAATATTATGTACAACTTTATAATCTAATGCTATCATTTGCGGGTCTTTAAAACTTAAAAATACATTTTTCCATACAACATTCGAATTTATATTTGTAGCTATTTTCTCCCAAAATACAATACATTTTGGTTGTACGAAAAATTTTCTAATTAGACTGTTATAACAGAACTTAGTTGTTAATTGATCAGGTTCAATTGTTTCGTTATCGATTGTAAAAATAAATTCTTTTCTTTTTGGAGGAGTGGTGCTACTTTTTATAATACTGCACCAAGTATCAGGAATATATGACTTTATAGTATCATATTGTTTTAATATTTTTTCTCTACAATAATCAGGAAAATCTGTATGAATGATAGGGCCTATCTAATATAGTATGATGTGGTAGGAAGTCAGGTTTTACATAATATATAATATCATACACCTTTACAATATTACATTGTTTAAATATATCAAACTTAGTGGATAGTAAGGTTTGATTATCCTTTGATATGAAAGGGATATTAAATAAGGGTTGACAAGAAATATCATAGATATCTATTGGACTATTTCTACAGTTATTATTTATTGTAGCACAAATTAGAAATTTCCTCGATTCTGATTGGTCGAAAAGTGTGGTCGAATTAGGAGATAAACACTTCCTGTTACGTATTTAGAGGGGGTTTATTGTCCATTTAACCATGCATGAATTAATTAAAACCGTTTTCAGGTATCTAAATATATTCGTAACTAGGCTGTCACAGTATGGACAAATTTATTTTCTTTTTTGGTAGGATATAGCTTCACTCACCAATCAATTTTTACTTAATCAGGTGGATTTTTTTATTAAATCACGGTTTGATCAAAGTCTGGCTAACATGATCTACCTAATAATAAGTCATTAGTCACAAGAAACCGCTTAAAAATACAATGAGGGGGTCGAAAATAGCAGCTGAATATCTAAACATGCCAAAATTGACATTTGTTGACAACACGTCAGAATAGTATACATAGCAACCACTTGAAATCTTAGGCTAGCCACCACTGTCATACGGTATTTTTGAGGATGTAAGTACGAAATGCAATTGTTTGAACACGAACAAGCTGCTGGGTTGTGATAAAAGTCTGCAAATAAAATAATAAAGACTGAAAACTTACATGAAACTCACGAAGCGAAGAAACCTTTGTGGCCAAGAGTTACCCCTCTTTTAGTCTCGGATAGCAGGCCGGAATTATTTCTATCACGCTTACACCCGTCTCTTAAAATGCCACAGTAAGACTAATTTCCCGTTCTTTTAAAAAAATCTTCAAACGTTAAAAAAATTTTATATCGATATCCGAATAACATTTTCTTTCATAATTCATTTACTAGACACTCGAGAATCCAGAATTTTAAATTTGAAGGAAAGCCAGGACGGCCTAAATCTGTGTTGAGAATATTTTGAAAAATGAACGCAAGCACGTGGGCAAATAACGGCTTTTTGAAATAGGTGTAAAAATGTTTCCTAAATAGTTCCTAAGAAAATCCCTAAATATTTGACCTACAATATCGATAAACACGTTCCTGTTACGTATTTATCGGGGGTTTATTGTCCATTTAACCATGCTTGAATTATCCATTAGAACAACTCGACGCTATCGCGTCTCGTGTTCTAATGATTCAAGCATGGTTAAATGGACAATAAACCCCCTCTAAATACGTAACAGGAAGTGTTTATCTCCTAATTTTATTCCAAGCACAAAGTAATCTTTGATAAAATACAGGTAAGTTCTTAATTAAACTAGTTTTGTAATGTATTTTAAAAATATCGTGGCTTAAATCAAGATCAGAGTATTTCCGTAGAAAATACGTCATTCCAAACGGCGTGTATTATCAAAATATTTAATGAACCATTTAATACACAGTGCATCTGATTTCAAACCTATACTAGACTTGCTTGCAAGGCTGAAGGCTTTCACCTTACCCAAGGCAGCACAAAATGCCCAACACTCACTCCTTAAAACATACACAAACACACACACACTTAAACAACTCAGATATTGACACTTTCTGTTCATGCGCATTACGATAGAAGGAAAGTGAAAAATATAGTTGAACAATTTACAACATTATGAACTTGGATCGGTAGAATCCTACAGACGCCAAATCTAAATACGCAATCAAAGATGCAAATATTCTAAAAAAATGTTTTAGTACATTTTCAAATTTTCAGGAAAAAAAGAGAACTGCGTGGTATTGCAATTCGACCTATATCGCATCCGCAATATCCTCGGCTCTACAAAAATATAACTTTTTGGAAAATCGGTTGGGAATTGAGAATATTAGGACCTATTTTCATTTTTGCACGTTAAAGATTTACTTCACTTCAGGTCTGTTCTAAGCACATACTGCTTAAAACATAGGAAAAATCATTTCTCAGAACTATATCTGCTTTAGTTTCAGAGATCTACACGAGAATGAAAAAAAACCCAAGTTTTTCGAATGGGACAAAAAAAACACCGTGTCAGATCATAACCCATTTTTTTTTTTTTTTTAAATTATTTATTCACGAAAATATTACATATAATTATAATGATACGTATGTGCAAATTAATCTAAAACATTTAAGATAAAAGGAAGTTAATGTACAGATAAAATTTATGTAAAATCAATTTTTAATTCGTTGTCAATAATATCAATGTATGGGTTCTGGCTAATAAAATTTTCAAATATATAAATCATATTTGTGTTTTTCATGTAATGGTACATATATTCACAGTGATCGGACAAAATCTTCTTAAATAAAATACAAACATTTATTTTTGAATTGTGCATACTGAAAAAGAGCCTACACTTCATTATGCTTATTCTATACGAGGAAAAAACGATGTTAAGGAATTTACTTTGCTGATTGTGTTTTTTGACTGGGTATCCAAACAAGAGCCAAAAATTTAAACTGTACATCGTGTAACCTGTCTCTTTAAAGAAGAATGAAATGATTGATTTAACTAATTCTTGAAGGCTGTTTAGTTTTTTACAATTAAGAAAAATGTGTTCTATATCTTCTATAACATTATTTACACTATAAACAGGTTTACATAATTTACAATATGGCGAATCTATTTTACCGATATTGTATAGCTTTTCAAGAATCATACCTTTCAACATCAACTTTTCAACATTTGTCAAGAGGGGTGCCTTCCTTATAAATAGTTTCGGTAAATAGCGTCATTTTCGCTGGTATCATATGATGGCATCATGTAGACAAAAAACCTGGGATAATAATTTCAGGAGTAACTGTTATTGACTAAAATGAATTATTTTCACTTTAGAACAGCATTACCAGACATTGGTTACCAGTAAAACACCTTTAGTTCAAATATTGCCTCTTTCAAAAAAAGATCTCTATATAATGCTTTATACGTAGGCAAAACGTTGCGATTATTACCAACTCGGCCTTTGTCAATGTCACACCAATGTGTACACGGGACTTTGGAATCACGTCCATATCAACTACTCAAATATGCAACTGGTTCAAAAATTGATTAAATATTCAATGAAATATCTACAATTTTCTGATTTCGTGCACGTTAAAGATTTGACGTCACTACATGTAACATATAAAAATTTAATATTTATTACAGATAGAGTCCATGCTCAAACTGGTTATCTCAACTGAGAACGACATGGTTATCTCAATTCGACCTTTATCCCATCCGCAATATCCCGGACTGTACAAAAATATAATTTTTCGAAAATCGGTTGGGAATTGACATAATTAGAACAGATTTTCATTCGTGGACGTTTACATCACTTCCGGTCTGCTCACAACTTTCTAAGTACTAAATGTTTAAAACATAGGAAAAACCAATATTCAGAACTCTATATCTGTTTTAGTTTCAGAGATCTAAGCGAGTATTAAAAAAAAAGTTTTCCGAATGAGACAAAAAAATACCTTAAGTATCAGGTAATAATAACCAAAACCCAAAATCGCACCATTCAACATTAATTTTTCAACATTGTAATTGTGGGGTACCTTATTTATAAATAGCTTCAACAGAGAGCTTCATTTTCACTGGTATCAAATGATGACGTCATGTAGACAAAAATCCTGGGATATTAATTTCAGGAGTAACTGTTAATTACTAAAATGAATTATTTTCATTCTAGAAGCACCAATACCAGATATTGGTTACCATTCAAACACCCTTAGTTCAAGTATTGCCAGTTTTTAAAAAAGCTCTCTATTTATATGCTTTATACGTATGCAAAACGTTCCATTTATAACCAATTCGGACTTTTGTCGATGTCACACCAATGTGTTACACGGAACGTTGGAATCGCGTTCAGGTCAGCTACTCAAATATGTAACTGGTTCAAAAATAAGTTGAATATTCAATGAAATATCGACAATATTCTGATTTCGTGCACGTTAATGATTTGACGTCACTAACATATAAAAATATATCTTTAATTAGAGATAGGGCCCAAGCTCAAACTACATCATGCTTTCTATCATAGGTGCAATATTCGTACTTCTGCACGATACTACTGCAAGATACAACTGCAACCTACTGATAATTGGATTTCCTTATAAACAGCGCGAGCCGTCGATTTGTGTCGAGATGATTACGGTTATGAGGTAATTTTGACAAAGAAGAAACAATATTAATTCAAAGACTAATTATTACACACAGAAATCAATTATTTCTGTTACAGGGTCACTAAACCCATATTTTGAATATAAGTAAACACTCAGAGTTGAAATATTTTTAGCTCAAATATCGTCACTGTGAGAGAAATGGGGAATTTTGAATATGCTCTAAACGTTGGTAAAACGTACAGATTGTACCAACTCTTACTGCATGTTTCGCTTAACAATGAAAGGTGACGTTTTCAGTTTTCGATCCCTTTGTTCTCATACTCCTGATATTTCTAAATGTTGCGCAATAGTTTCATACCTAAGACTACCGATAAAACTCTCTGTAGAAGGAGTTCCAAAAAAAAAATTACGTTGACTTTTCGAGAAAAAGACGTCTAAAAATGCTCCAAATGGTAAAAATACGACGTTTTGGATTTTCAATCTCGTTTTTCGACTACTCATGACATTTAGAGAAATTGTACAATGGTTTCACACAATACACCACCTATAAGACTCTCGAAAGAGAAAGTTTAAAAAAAATCGTAGGCGGCGTTTCCGAGAAATTCGGGTCTTAAGTTGATCGAAATAGCAAAATAACTTACTTTTCAAACTCAGATAACTTTTTTATTTTTTGATAGAAACTTGTCGCTATAGTACCATCTTTTAGATAATTCACGTGGCTATCAAACGATATAATACTTTAACTACTCTGTAATCAACCAAATGATACATCGCATTTTGCGCATCGGTACCCATTTTTCAGAATTTTGTCAAACTTTGGATACTTTTCTTGACCACTTCCGGTGATTAGAGGATTTTTATTTATAGTTCATGGACTGGTTTGGACCTTCGACTTCATATTCCATAAGTTTCAGAAAAATCGTAGGCGCCGTTTTAAAAAAATAAGAACTCTACGATTTGACCAAAATGCGAAAAAAAGTGAAAAATCAAAGTTAACATTTCAGAATAAAACTAATATTATTGGAATCGGATTGATGTCAGCTATCCAAAAATATAACTCATAATTCAAAATTCCAAAAAATAAAAATTTTGGAAATTTTTGAAAATTTTGGAAATTTTTGAAAATTTTGGAAATTTTTGAAAATTTTCCAATTTTCACCAAAAAAATGAAAGCGACAAAGTTTCTAAATTTGATAATTGTGAACTGCTATCTTCTTAGAAATGTCTCAAGCTATCCAAAAATGTAAATATCAGAGAAATCGGTTGACAATTACCAAAATTACGGCCGATTTTCAATTTTCGTGCACGTTAAAGATTTAACGCATTTCCGCTATGCGCACGAATTTCGTTTTACATTTAAGCACTAACTACCACCCAGTTTCCCGAGAGAAAATCAAACTTCAGACCTCTATCTCTTATAGTTGCTGAGAAATAGGCAAAATGGAAAAAAAAAGAATAACTAGACTTGCTTGCAAGGCTGAAGGCTTTCACCTTGCCCAAGGCAGCACAAAATGCCCACCACCCACCCCTTAAAACACACACACACACACTTAAACAACTCAGATATTGACACTTTCTCTGCATGCGCATTACGATAGAAGGAAAGTGAACAATATAGTTGAACAATTTACAACATTATGAACTTGTATCGGTAGAATCCTACAGACGTCAGAAATCTAAATACGTAATCAAAAACTCAAAAATTCTAAAAAAAAAGTTTACAATTTCAGTACATTTTCAAATTTTTAGGAAAAAAGGAGAACGGCGTGGTATTGCAATCCCCAATATCACCGGCTCTACAAAAATATAACTTTTTCGAAAATCGGTTGGGAATTGACATTATTAGGACCTATTTTCGTTTATGCACGTTAAAGATTTACTTCACTTCAGGTATGTTCAGAACTTTCGCAATACTTCTAAGTACTTACTGCTTAAAACATAGGAAAAATCATTATTCAGAACTCTATCTGCTTTAGTTTCAGAGATCTACAAGAGAATGAAAAAAAAAAAAAGTTTTTCGAATGGGACAAAAAAAAGATCGTGTCAGATCATAACCAAAACCAAGAATCATACCTTTCAACATCAACTTTTCAACATTGGTCCAGAGGGGTGCCTTGCTTATAAATAGTTTCGGTAAATAGCGTCATTTTCGCTGGTATCATATGATGGCGTCATGTAGACAAAAAACCTGGGATAATAATTTCAGGAGTAACTAAAATGAATTATTTTCACTCTAGAAGCAGCATTACCAGATATTGGTTACCAGTAAAACACCTTTAGTTCAAATATTGCCCCTTTCAAAAAAAGCTCTCTATATAATGCTTTATACGTAGGCAAAACGTTGCGATTATGACCAACTCGGACTTTTGTCAATGTCACACCAATGTGTACACGGGACTTTGGAATCACGTCCATATCAACTACTCAAATATGCAACTGGTTCAAAAATTGATTAAATATTCAATGAAATATCTACAATTTTCTGATTTCGTGCACGTTAAAGATTTGACGTCACTACATGTAACATATAAAAATTTAATATTTATTACAGATAGAGTCCATGCTCAAACTGTTTATCTCAACTAAGAACGACATGGTTATCTCAATTCGACCTTTATCCCATCCGCAATATCCCCGGCTGTACAAAAATATAATCTTTTCGAAAATCGGTTGGGAATTGACATAATTAGAACCGATTTTCATTCATGCACGTTAAAGATTTACATCACTCCCGGCTGTACAAAAATATAATTTTTTCGAAAATCGGTTGGGAATTGACATAATTAGAACCTATTTTCATTCGTGCACGTTAAAGATTTACATCACTTACGGTCTGGTTCACAACTTTCGCAATAGTTTTAAGTACTAAATGTTTAAAACATAGGAAAAATCAATATTCAAAACTCTATCTGTTTCAGATTCAGAGATCTCTACACGAGAATAAAAAAAAAGAGTTTTCCGATTGGGACAAAAAAGTATCGTAAGTGTCAAATAATATCCAAAACCCAGAATCATACATTCAACATTAATTTTTCTGCATTTATGTAGAAGAGTACCTTCCTTATAAATAGCTTCAACAGAGAGGTTTATTTTCACTGGTATCAAATGACGACGTCATGGAGACAAAAATCCTGCGATATTAATTTCAGGGGTAACTATTATTTACTAAAACGAATTATTTTCACTCTAGAAGCACCAGTAACAGATATTGGTTACTATTAAAACACCCTTAGTTCAAATATTGCCACTTTTAAAAAAATCTCTCTATATATGCTTTATACGTATGCAAAACGTTCCAATTATGACCAATTCGGACTTTTTTCGATGTCACACCAATGTGTACACGGGACTTCGGAATCGCGTTTTCATGTCAGCTACCCAAATATGTAACTGGTTCAAAAATTGGTTTTATATTCAATGAAATATCGCCAATTTTCGGATTTCGTGCACGTTAAAGATTTGACGTCACCCACATATAAAATATCGATATTTATTAGAAACAGAGTCCATGCTTTAACTACATTAAACTTTCTATGACCGGTGCAATATTCGTACTTCTGCACGATATTACTGCAAGATACAACTGCAACCTCTTAAAATTTGGATTTGCTTATAAACAGCGCGAGCCGTCGATTTGTGTCGAGATGATTACGGCTATGAGGTAATTTTGGCCAAGGAGAAACAATATTAATTCAAAGACTAATTATTACACACATAAATCAAATATTTCTGCTACAGGGTCACTATACCCTTATTTTGAATAGAAGTAAAGACTCAAAGTTGAAATACTTTTTGCCCAAATATCGTCACTGTGAGAGAAAACGGGACTTTTGAATATGCTCTAAACGTTGCTAATACGTACAGATTGTATCAACTCTTACTGCATGTTTTGCTTAATAATGAAAGGTGACGTTTTCAATTTTCGATCCCTTTGTTCTCATACTCCTGATATTTCTAACTGTTGCGCAATGGTTTCATACCTAAGACTACCGATAAAACTCTCTGTAGAAGAAGTTCAAAAAAAAAATTACGTTGACTTTTCGAGAAAAAGACGTCTAAAAATGCTCCAAATGGTAAAAATACGACGTTTTGGATTTTCAATCTCGTTTTTCGACTACTCATGACATTTAGAGAAATTGTACAATGGTTTCACACAATACACCACCTATAAGACTCTCGAATGAGAAAGTTTTAAAAAAATCGTAGGCGGCGTTTTCGAGAAATACGCGTCTAAAGTTGACCGAAATAGCAAAATACCTTACTTTTCAAACTCAGATAACTTTTTTATTTTTTGATAGAAACTTGTCGCTATAGTACCATCTTGTAGGTAATTCACGTGGCTATCAAACGATATAATGCATTAACTACTCGGTAAACAACCAATCGATACATCTTATTTGTCGCACAGGCACCCATTTTTCTGAATTTTGTCAAAGTTTGGATACCTTTCTTGACCACTTCCGGTGATTAGAGGATTTTCATTTATAGTTTAAGGAACAATTCAGACATCTCTGTTCATCTTACCAAAGTTTCAGGAAAATCGTTGAAGTGGTTTTAAAAAAATAAGCCTTACCGTTTTTGACCAAAATGCGAAAAAAAGTGAAAAATCAAAGTTAACATTCCAGAACACAACTTATATTGTTGGAATCGGATCGACGTCAGCTATCCAAAAGTGTAATTAGAATTTCTAAATTCCTAAAAATAAACATTTTAGCAATTTTTTGAAAATTTTCCAGTATTCACCAAAAAAATGAGAGCGACAAAGTTTCTATATTCAACGTTTTTCAACTGCTATCTAGTCCGAAATGTCTCCCGCTATTCAAAAATATAAATGTCTGAAAAATCGATTGAGAATTAACTGAATTATGGCCGATTTTCAATTTTTGTGCACGCTAAAGATTTCACGCATTTCCGCTATGCGCACAAATCTGGAAATAGTTTTAAGGAGTAACCACCACCCATTTTCCCGAGGGAAAATCAAACTTCAGACCTCTATCTCTTATAGTTTCTGAGATCTAGCTTCCCCCAATAAAAAAAAAAATAATAACTAGACTTGCTTGCAAGGCTGAAGGCTTTCACCTTACCCAAGGCAGCACAAAATGCCCACAACTCACCCCTTAAAACACACACTTAAACAACTCAGATATTGACACTTTCTGTGCATGCGCATTACGATAGACGGAAAGTGAAAAATATAGTTGAACAATTTACAACATTATGAACTTGGATCGATAGAATCCTACAGACGCCAGAAATCTAAATACGCAATCAAAAACGCAAAAATTCTAAAAAAATTTACAATTTTACTACATTTTCAAATTTTCAGGAAAAAAAAGAGAATTGCGTGGTATTGCAATTCGACCTATATCGCATCCGCAATATCCCCGGCTCTACAAAAATATAACTTTTTCAAAAATCGGTTGGGAATAGAGATTATTAGGATCTATTTTCATTTATGCACGTTAAAGATTTACTTCACTTCAGGTCTGTTTAGAACTTTCGCAATACTTCTAAGTACTTACTGCTTAAAACATAGGAAAAATCATTATTCAGAACTCTATCTGCTTTAGTTTCAGAGATCTACACGAGAATGAAAAAAAACAACATTTTTTCGAATGGGATAGAAAAAAGATCGTGTCCAAGAATCCTACCTTTCAACATCAACTTTTCAACATTTGTCCAGAGGGGTGCCTTCCTTTTAAATAGTTTCGGTAAATAGCGTCATTTTCGCTGGTATCATATGATGGCGTCATGTAGACAAAAAACCTGGGATAATAATTTCAGGAGTAACTGTTATTGACTAAAATGAATTATTTTCACTCTAGAATGAGCATTACCAGATATTGATTACGAGTAAAACACCTTTAGTTCAAATATTGCCTCTTTCAAAAAAAGCTCTCTATATAATGCTTTATACGTAGGCAAAACGTTGCGATTATGAGCTACTCAAACTTTTGTCAATGTCACACCAATGTGTACACGGGACTTTGGAATCAGGTCCATATCAACTACTCAAATATGCAACTGGTTTAAAAATTGATTAACTATTCAATGAAATGTATACAATTTTCTTATTTCGTGCACGGTAAAGATTTGACGTCACTACTTGTAACATATAAAAATTTAATATTTATTACAGATAGAGTCCATGCTCAAACTGGTTATCTCAACTGAGAACGGCATGGTTATTTCAATTCGACCTTTATCCCATCCGCAATATCCCCGGCTGTACAAAAATATAATTTTTTCGAAAATCGGTTGGGAATTGACATAATTAGAACCGATTTTCATTCGTGCACGTTAAAGATTTACATCACTTCCGGTCTGGTCCACAACTTTCGCAATAGTTCTAAGTACTAAATGTTTAAAACATAGGAAAAATCAATATTCAAAACTCTATCTGTTTTAGTTTCAGAGATCTAAACGACTACAGAAAAAAAAAACAGTTTTCCGAATGAGACAAACAAAAATACCTTAAGTATCAAGGTAATAACCAAAACCCAAAATCGCACCTTTCAACATTAATTGTTCAACATTGAAATTGAGGGGTACTTTATTTATAAATGACTTCAACAGAAAGCTTCATTTTCACTGGTATCAAATGATGACGTCATGTAGACATAAAACCTGGGATATTAATTTCAGGAGTAACTGTTAATTACTAAAATGAGTTATTTTCATTATAGAAGCACAAGTACCAGATATTGGTTACTATTCAAACACCCTTTGTTCAAATATTGCCAGTTTTAAAAAAAAGCTCTCTCTATATGCTTTATACGTATGCAAAACGTTCCATTTATAACCAATTCGGACTTTTGTCGATGTCACACCAATGTGTTACACGGAACTTTGGAATCGCGTTCAGGTCAGCTACTCAAATATGTAACTGGTTCAAAACTAAATTGAATATTCAATGAAATATCGACAATATTGTGATTTCGTGCACGTTAATGATTTGACGTCACTAAAATATAAAAATTTATCTTTAATAAGAGATAGGGCCCAAGCTCAAACTACATCATGCTTTCTATCACAGGTGCAATATTCGTACTTCTGCACGATACTACTGCAAGATACAACTGCAACCTGTAGATAATTAGATTTCCATATAAACAGCGCGGGCCGTCGATTTGTGTCGAGATGATTACGGTTATGAGGTAATTTTGACAAAGAAGAAACAATATTAATTCAAAGACTAATTATTACACACAGAAATCAATTATTTCTGTTACAGGGTCACTAAACCCATATTTTGAATATAAGTAAACACTCAAAGTTGAAATACTTTTAGCTCAAATATCGTCACTGTGATAGAAATGGGGAATTTTGAATATGCTCTAAACGTTGGTAAAACGTACAGATTGTATCAACTCTTACTGCATGTTTCGCTTAACAATGAAAGATGATGTTTTCAATATTCGATCCCTTTGTTCTCATACTCCTGATATTTCTAACTGTTGCGCAATGGTTTCATACCTAAGACTACCGATAAAACTCTGATTTCGTGCACGTTAATGATTTGACGTCACTAACATATAAAAATTTATCTTTAATTAGAGACAGGGCCCAAGCTCAAACTACATCATGCTGTCTATCACAGGTGCAATATTCGTACTTCTGCACGATACTACTGCAAGATACAACTGCAACCTATAGATAATTGGATTTCCTTATAAACAGCGGGAGCCGTCGATTTGTGTCAAGATGATTACGGTTGAGAGGTAATTTTGACAAAGAAGAAACAATATTAATTCAAAGACTAATTATTACACACAGGAATCAATTATTTCTGTTACAGGGTCATTAAACCCATATTTTGAATATAAGTAAACACTCAAAGTTGAAATACTTTTAGCTCAAATATCGTCACTGTGATAGAAATGGGGAATTTTGAATATGCTCTAAACGTTGGTAAAACGTACAGATTGTATCAACTCTTACTGCATGTTTCGCTTAACAATGAAAGATGATGTTTTCAATATTCGATCCCTTTGTTCTCATACTCCTGATATTTCTAACTGTTGCGCAATGGTTTCCTACCTAAGACTACCGATAAAACTCTGATTTCGTGCACGTTAATGATTTGACGTCACTAACATATAAAAATCTATCTTTAATTAGAGATAGGGCCCAAGCTCAAACTACATCATGCTGTCTATCACAGGTGCAATATTCGTACTTCTGCACGATACTACTGCAAGATACAACTGCAACCTATAGAGTGTGTGAAATAGCTTTATTTAACGTCCGCTTCCACCGAGGTGATATCGCAGACAATAACATGTTATTTGTGTATGGTGAGAATATTTACAAAGTGATTAGTGGAAAATAGATAATTGAATATATTTATATATATATGTACAAAAACATTGACTAACTGGTGTAAAGTAAAAAAGTGCTATTTGAGACGATCACAGACATAGACAGATGAGCACAGTGCAAGACATACATAAACATGGACGAACATATAGACAAAATGGACAATTACGAACAGACAAGAACATTTACATACAGAGACATGATATGTACATATATATATTTGGTCATTTTGTCGGTCTGGTCGTTCTGTTCGGTAGAATGGCAGGGCGGTGCAACTCTTCCTTGGGGCTTGTCGGTGAGTGATAGGCCTGATCCATTCTTCCTTCCATTTGGTTTTGTTGTCCGGTATGGTGGTTCTGTTTCATCTTCGTTTTTTGTGTTCATTCCTTTTGTTTGTTGGTTCTCTGAAGGAAGAATCCAGCACCTGAAAAGAAAGAAGAAAAGAAAAAAAAAAAAAAAGAAAAAAAAAAAAAAAAAAAAAGAAGAGTATCTGGTCTTACAGCTGATCTGGGATTATTTCGTCTGAGATAAGGCTTCAGTGGAGGGGGGGGGGAATGGTGGCAAAGAAAAAAAAAAAAAAAAAAAAAAAAAAATGGAATGAAAGGTAGAATTAAAATAAATTGGATAGAGTCCGGTAAGAGTAGTAGTAGGCATAAGGTTCAAATAAAGCATAGTATATTCATAAATACATTTTATAATTCTTTATTTCAAATCCATTTGTAATTACAATACAACATTATGTGAAATTACATGGATGTACAATCAATCATGATTTAAGTATATAATTGATGATAAACGATAATAATAATAATTTTATTTCTGTAGGACGGTGCGTTTCCCTCGAGGGGACATTTTTGCGCACCGTCCTGCATTGTGTTTTTTAATTGATTAGTTAAGTTGCCAGATGGGTTACGCTTCTCTCTAGGAGACATTTTTGCGTTCCACCTGGCTTACGCATGGTGCTATATATGTTTTGTTAAACCTATTTCCTGTATGAAGTCCCAGATGAGCTGAGAGGTCCAGTATCTGTCTTCTGGTGGTGGAGAAAGTAGGGAATTGAGATTAAGTGATTTCCCCCTTTCTATCAGTTTGTCTATTAGCGGTTGACGTTCTGCTTTTAGTTGATTGCAGTTGATTAACAGGTGTGAAGTGGTTGCAACATGTCCACACGGGCATTTGATTGGTGTATAAGTGTAATCTTTGACTACCTCTATTGTTTTGAGCCTCGTGATGAGTTTGCATATTTTGATAGAAGGATGATTGATGTAGACCCTGTCAACAAGATTGCTGTCTAATTGATAGCGATGTGTATTTTCTTGTTTGAGACGGGCTTTCCATGCATTTTTAATCTTCTCTTTTGCTATGCTTGCAAATTCCTGACTGCTGTATTCTAGAATGTCTATTTCGTTTAATGATAAACTCTCTTTGGCCAGTTTGTCGGCCTGTTCATTTCCTAAGATGTTTACATGAGAGGGGATCCATGCTAGGATCACCTCTCTCTCCCTATTTTTGATTGTTTGAATGATTTCCCTGATTTGGTGGATTATAATCTGCCTGTTCTTAGTGGAATTTGTTTCTATTGATTTGATGCAACTCAGGGAGTCCGACAGGATAACGGATTTTTGATGCTTCTGCGTAGCTAGCCATTCGAGTGCAGTTTTAATGGCCATCAGTTCTGTGGTGTATACCGAACAGTGTTCTGGTAGCCTTTTCCTGATGTTTAGCTTTTCTTTTGGGATGTAGATTCCGTATCCTGTGGCTCCCTTCGTGGAATCCTTGGACCCGTCTGTGAATATTTTGAGATGGTCACTCCATCTTGAGTCTATAAGTTCCATTGCTAGTGTTCTTGCTTCTGTTGGGTTATTATGCTTGTTAGTGGTTTGGCTTAGTTGGGAATTGGTTGTTGGGTTATTTAGTTGCCAAGGAGGAGTATCGGGGAAGGTTTTTGTCTCGATTATTGTGTCTTTTAGCTTATGTTTGTTTAAGATATCATTTGACATTTGCCCAAATGTTACTGGTCTGGTCTTTTTTCTAAGCCCTATTCGTTGAAATTTGTTGAGACAGTTGTATGTTGGGCATCGTTGTTTTAGAGTTTGCAGCTTGCCCCAGTATTTGAGTGAGAGTTCTTCACGCCTGAGATCAAGCGGAAGCTCTCCCATTTCATGTAAGAGTGCTATTGTTTTTGTTCCTATGGCTGCCCTAGTTGCTAGTCTTATGGCCCTGGACTGTAGTTTGTCTAACCTGCTTAGTTGAACTTCGCCTGCATTTGCGTACGCCAGACATCCGTAGTCGATAACCGAGCGGATGAGTGACCTGTAAATTAACATTAATGTGCTTCTGTTTGCGCCCCAGTGAGTCCCTCTGATGTATTTCATCATGTTTAGCGTTTTAGAAGTGCGGCTTATTATGCTATCTATATGTGGCTTCCAAGTTAGTTTTGTATCGAATGTCATGCCCAGAAATTTAGCCTCCTTTTTGAATTCAATTTTTGTGTTGTTTAATTTTAAATCAATTGTCCTATTACTATCGGTCGGATGGAATAACATTGCTACTGTTTTCCCTTCGGATATTTTGAAGCCCCAGTCGTTTGCCCACTTAGAAATTTGGTCTAGTGTGTGTTGAAGTGTTTTTTTGATATTACCTATATCCTTTGACGCTTTCCAGAACGAGCTGTCGTCTGCGAAGAGCGCCGATTCTATGTCCTTCCCCCCATAACTCGGAAGATCGTTTATCATTATGTTAAATAGTATTGGGCTTATGACGGACCCTTGTGGCGTGCCGTTTTCCATTTTGAATTTTTCGCTTAAACAGTTGCCTACTTTTACTCTGATATGCCTATCTCTGAGAAAATCTTCTATCCATTTGTACATGCGGCCTTTGATTTTTGCATTGTGGAGTTTGTGCAAAAGACCATCCACCCATACTAGGTCAAAGGCTTTGGTCAAGTCGACGAAAATTGAGCAGAGGTATTGTTTTGCAGTGAATGCTTTGGATATATCATGTTGTAATCTAATGATGTGGTCTGTAGTAGACCTGTCGGAACGGTAGCCACTTTGTTGATTTGTAAAGATGTTGTTGCTTTCACAGTGGTATTTGAGTCTGTTTGTGATTATTGTTTCTAATGTTTTGCACAGGGTTGATGTGAGACTGACTGGCCTGTATGACGTTGTTTCATTTTTGTCTTTATTGTGTTTATGCAGTGGGATGACTGAGGCAGTCTTCCAGTCTTGCGGAGTTTTGCCTTTTGACCACGAGAGATTAAAGATATCTAGGACTAACGCCAGCGCTTTCTCGGGTAGATTTTTTAGCATAGAGTATTTCACACAATCTAGCCCTTCTGCACTGTCAGATTTAGCCCACAATGCTTTTTTCAGCTCATCTATGCTAATTGGACTGTTGAATTCTAATTCGTTATCTGCTTCTTCGTGCTCTTTATGACATTGGTTTTCTAAGAATTTGTTTTTGTTATCCCTAAAAGTTGCATTGTGTTGGCTATTGCTGCAGCCGTCTGCGTATGTCTGACCTAGCAAATTTGCTTTATGTATGTTGTTTAATGCCGTGTCGTTTTTGTAATTTAGTAGAGGTATGTTTTGTTGTACTTTTTTTCCTGTTATGCTTGATATTTTGTTCCATACTGTTTTTATACTTGTTCGATCGTTAAGTGTATTGCAAAAGTGTTGCCAGTTTTCTGTTTTAGCTTGTTTGATTTCTGTCTCTGCTGAGGATTTTGCTTCAAGGTAGTCGGATCTAGTTTCTTCGTTCGGCCTACGTTTGTATCTTCGTAGTGCCGATTTCCTGGTGTTTACTAGTATTTGTAATCTATCCGACCACCAAGGTTTGGGTGATTTCCTTGGTGCTTCTTTAGATCGGGGGATAGCTTGCTCTGCTGAGCTAATTATAGCCTTAGTAAGGTTTTCTGAAAAGGTGTCTATGTTGTCATGTCTTATTGACTCAAAATCCCAGAGATTACACAAATATTTATAAGTATTCCAATTAGCCTTTTCCATTCTCCACCTAGCTTGACACTTGGTGTTTTCTGTGTTGATGTTGCAAGCTATAGTGGTATGGATGGCTATATGATCACTACCTAGAGTTTCGTTTCCTATTTCCCAATTGCAATTTGGAAACAGTCTCGTCGAGACTAATGTTAAGTCTATATGGGTCCCTTTTTTACTTTGTTTCCCTACGAAAGTTGGTTCGCTGTTATTATCGTTGAGTAGTAGAAGATTGCTACCTTCTATATACTCGCACAATTCGTTCCCATCCGTGTCACTTGCTGGTGAGCCCCATGCCGTATGATGACAGTTGAAATCCCCACATATAACTAAATTGTCTCCTGGAATTTGCCTAAAAATCCTATCGTAATCACATTTTTTTGTTTTGGTGTCTGGTGGATTGTAAACATTTACTATGCTCAAGGATTGTTTGTTATTTGTGACTATGTTGATGGCCATTAATTCTACTTTGTTTAATTGATTCAATGTTAATCTGCTAAAAGGGATGTTGTTGTTTACATAGATGGCTAGCCCTCCCCCTTTTTTGTGACCTGTTCTGTCTTGTCTTGACATTGTGTAGCCTTCTAGTTTGATGTCATTGTTTTTGGGAGTGAGTCTCGTCTCCTGTATGCACAATATGTCTGGTTTGTTGTGATAGACATATTGTTTGATTTCTATCAAACGGGACCGCAGTCCATTCACGTTGAGTTGAAAAATGTTAATTGGCTTCGCCATTGTGTATAATAATGATTTGTTATTTTAAGGGTGTTAAATTTATTCACAGTGTATCCTCATTGTTGCTAACACTACATTTGCGCTTGTCCTGATTGATTGTTTCATTGTCTGTAATCATGGGATTAGTGCCATGTCTGAGTGAGTTGTCTTCTTCCTCGCTGACAACTGAATCGATGTTTCTTTTGACAGCTGGTCTTGATTGACTTCGGCTTCTGCGGCCTTTTTTTGAATTTGGAGTGGAGGGTGGGGGCATATCATTGAGCTCTGTTTCTGGGGCCCTCTCTGCTTGAGAGGGTTTTCCTTGATTTGTTTTTTTCGGTGTTTGTATGATTTTGTTGGTTTTGGGTGTATTTATGACGTATGTCAGTATCTTTTTCCCTATCTCTACATTTCGTTCTTCCTCGTCTTTTAACGATCCTAATTTCGTTAATTCCCTGCAGAAACGTACAAAATCTCCTGCGTTTTTGAATTGGGGGGTAAATGTTTTTTCATTGGTTTCTTTTTTTGGTTCTTCCCTGCTGGGGGTGATTGACTCTTTTGTCTTAAGGGGGACAGTCTTGTTTGCAACATGTGCTGTTGCCTCTCTGTGTGTAATACCATGCGTATATTGCATAGTTAACACTGATTTTGTGCTTACGTATTTGGGGCATTTTGGTGAATCAGCCCCGTGATTCCCTTTGCAGTTCACACATTTGGACTGTGTGGCTCTACATTCTTCTGTTTTGTGAGTGTTCCCACATTTGCCGCAGATGGCTTGGCTTCTGCAAAATTTCTCTAAGTGTCCTATTTTTTGACACTTCGTGCATCTTTTGACTTTTGGGATGTACGGATGAACGGGTCTCCTTTCGTAGAGCATATATATTATGCCCTGTGGGGTGTCACTTTTTTTGAATGTTACTTGTACTGTTCTGATGCGCTTTCCTTGTCTTACGGGATATTGATATAATCCTAGGGGATTATATCCTCCTAGTTTGAGATTGTTTAAGATCTCTTCATCCGTGTAATCTGATGGTATATTATAAATAATGATTCTATCAGTTTGGTTGTGCTCCGACATGGAGATTTCAACCTTTAAGTTCCCTAGCACTTTGATGTTTGTTGCCAATTGGGCGTCTTCGATATTTTGAAACGCTAATCTGGCGTTTCCGTTCGATAATATCCTTATGTCAGGGAGAGCTGCTGTCCCCCATTTCATTCGGATCTCGTCGCCTAACTTGCAGACTTTGGTGGTTTTGAAGGATTTCCCTTCCTTGGGTGAGCATATAACAATAAACTTATATTCTGGCACCGATTTTGATGTCAGAGATGGTTGCGGCATTTTAGGGGAGTTTATTAAAACTTGTGCAAAACTTCCTGCCATGATGAAAATTAAGTCAAGAGAGAATAAAAAAAAAGAAAATAAAACAAAATAGAGGAGAATAAGCAATAAATACAAAGAAGGGAAGGAAATGGTAATTGGGAGATAGGGGGAGACGAAAGTTTGAACAAAACGAAAGTTCGAAGCCTTATTTGAACAACTAAGATTAGCCCGCCCGCTAACTTGAGTTGTTCAGGTGACGAAATTAATTAATATATAATAACACAAAGATAAAGAAGAGAGTGAAATATAACAGTACTTACAGTTTAGAGTAATCCAACAATCCTATAGTCCACTAAGCACAATTAGATGTTAACAGGGCGAACGCTAATTAACCTATAGATAATTGGATTTCCTTATAAACAGCGGGAGCCGTCGATTTGTGTCAAGATGATTACGGTTATGAGGTAATTTTGACAAAGAAGAAACAATATTAATTCAAAGACTAATTATTACACACAGGAATCAATTATTTCTGTTACAGGATCACTAAACCCATATTTTGAATATAAGTAAACACTCAAAGTTGAAATACTTTTAGCTCAAATATCGTCACTGTGATAGAAATGGGGAATTTTGAATATGCTCTAAACGTTGGTAAAACGTACAGATTGTATCAACTCTTACTGCATGTTTCGCTTAACAATGAAAGGTGACGTTTTCAGTTTTCGATCCCTTTGTTCTCATACTCCTGATATTTCTAAATGTTGCGCAATAGTTTCATACCTAAGACTACCGATAAAACTCTCTGTAGAAGAAGTTCCCAAAAAAAAATTACGTTGACTTTTCGAGAAAAAGACGTCTAAAAATGCTCCAAATGGTAAAAATACGACGTTTTGGATTTTCAATCTCGTTTTTCGACTACTCATGACATTTAGAGAAATTGTACAATGGTTTCACACAATACACCACCTATAAGACTCTCGAATGAGAAAGTTTTAAAAAAATCGTAGGCGGCGTTTCCGAGAAATTCGGGTCTTAAGTTGATCGAAATAGCAAAATACCTTACTTTTCGAACTCAGATAACTTTTTTATTTTTTGATAGAAACTTGTCGCTATAGTACCATCTTGTAGATAATTCACGTTGCTATCAAACGATGTAATACTTTAACTACTCTGTAATCAACCAATTGATACATCGTATTTTACGCATCGGTACCCATTTTTCAGAATTTTGTCAAACTTTGGATACTTTTCTTGACCACTTCCGGTGATTAGAGGATTTTTATTTATAGTTCATGGACTGGTTTGGACCTTCGACTTCATATTCCATAAGTTTCAGAAAAATCGTAGGCGCCGTTTTAAAAAAATAAGAACTCTACGATTTGACCAAAATGGGAAAAAAAGTGAAAAATCAAAGTCAACATTTCAGAATAAAACTAATATTGTTGGAATCGGATTGATGTCAGCTATCCAAAAATATGAGTCATAATTCAAAATTCCAAAAAATAAAAATTTTGGAAATTTTTGAAAATTTTCCAATTTTCACCAAAAAAATGAAAGCAACAAAGTTTCTAAATTTGACGTTTGTGAACTGCTATCTTCTTAGAAATGTCTCAAGCTATCCAAAAATGTAAATATCAGAGAAATCGGTTGACAATTACCAAAATTACGGCCGATTTTCAATTTTCGTGCACGTTAAAGATTTAACGCATTTCCGCTATGCGCACGAATTTCGTTTTACATTTAAGCACTAACTACCACCATGTTTCCCGAGAGAAAATCAAACTTCAGACCTCTATCTCTTATAGTTGCTGAGAAATAGGCAAAATGGAAAAAAAAAGAATAATAATAATAATCTTAGTAATAACAATAGTCTTTCACCATTTTCAATGGTGAAAGTCTAATAAGAATAATCTAAGTAATAACAATAGTCTTTCACCATTGAAAAATGGTGAAAGCCTAATAATAATCTTAGTAATAACAATAGTCTTTCACCATTTTCAATGGTGAAAGCCTAATGAGGAAGTCCCAAACCGCCTATTGACTTATTTCCAATAATAGATTTATACTGTATTTGTGGAGGTTTATTGTTCCAAATATAGCCCTGCACGTGCTTTACAATGTCACTTTCAACGGTAGCCGGTATCGGTATAACGCTCGCTGTGTACCATAATTTAGATAACAGTAAACTGTTAATGACAAGGACCTTGCCTTGTAAACTGATGTTACGTTTAAACCACATATTTAAAATACACTTTATTTTATTAACCTTATCATCCCAGTTAAGTTTTTCACACATTGACTTGTTCGGGCCTAAATAAACCCCAAGTATATTAATATACGGAGCCCCTTAAGTGCACGAAATATTAATTCGTTTAAACGAAATATTAATTCGTTTAAACGAAATATTAATTCGTTTAAACGAAATATTAATTCGTTTAAACGAAATATTAATTCGTTTAAACGAAATATTAATTCGTTTAAACGAAATATTAAAAAAAAACAATCGTGATCTCTATCGTTATCGATATACGGGATATACACGTGGTTCATTTTTATCTCAATAATTCGTTTGCGCGTAAGGATATGTAGCAGTGGGCCCGGGGAGAACCCACGAGGTTGGACAAGCGATCCCGCTGCTTGTCGCGTAGAGGCGGTTAATTGAAATAACGGCACTTGACCCAATAACAGACCTCATGTTTACACTGTTTTCGTACTGGGGATTATGTGATTGGTATGAACTCTATGAAGCATTGGTGACATAAAGATATGGCCCGGGTTCCTCCTTCCCCTATTCTGAGGATACACTTTAAATCAGTTTTTTCTCTTCATAGGTTTTCGTAATGGGGATCATGTGATGGATATTGAGTCTATGAAGCATTGGTTCCTCCGCCCCCTATTGTGAGGATACACTTCAAATCAGTTTTTGTTCTTCATATATTGGTGTGAAGCATTAGGGTTAATGAGAGAACGGATCCTATCGTTTCCGCTACCTACTTCTCCAGAGACCAAGTTCCCAAACATTATCCCCCTTACGAAAACCCTGTGAACCCTATAGTTTTTAACATATTTTAGGGAATTAACCATTGGGTTCACAAGCTTTAGAGGTCGCTGGTACGTTCCCGGTGTTGGCGGAAAAAGTTCATCTGGTTTTTATCAGTGATGCAGGACGGAGGGCTTGACAAGGAGAGTGGAATCATGCACTTAAGGGGCTCCGTATTAATACAATCTTCTTTAACAACAACAGGATTATTGAATTCATAGTTTTTGTCAGTGGTGTAGGACGGAGGGCCTGAAAAGGAGAGCTGTCAAGTTCGGACTGGACGAACAAACGAAGTCCAGTGTACACCCAAATGCTCAAAACACCAAATTTGAAAATAAAAGATTTAAAAAAAAAAACCCAAAAACAAAAACTTTATCAATTTGCGGTGGGTTTGAGTCGGTAATCTTGGAACAGAGACACAAACTAGGTCATTCGCGTAGGGGTATTTTGCAATGGGATGAAACTGAAGACCCACGAGGATGTACAAGCTGTCATACTTCTTGTCACGTACATGCAGTCAACCGATACAACGCCCCTTGACCCAATGGCGCACCACTAGACCACCCAACTTTCATTTCGCTGGAACAAATCGATAGGGTGTATACCCTTATGAAATGGGCTTAAACGTCCTACTGTTCTGCTTTAAGTTTGACTGGGATATTGAAGATGGGCATACGCCAAATATTGTGCTTTGGGGGATGTTTTGCCCAAACAAAATCGCTACAGCCTACTCTTATATGAAATTGCAGCTGCCAAGAGATCTTTGTTGCGCACGCCAATCTGTACACGGGACCTGGAATTTTTCGTACCATCCAAAAGACTAGACAGTTGCGCTTGTCAGACCCTCCTTCCTGCATCACTCACAACTGGAAACCACGAAGAACACCCCAGATGAACTTTCTCCGCCAACACTGGGGCGAATAAGCGACCTTATCCACTTAGCCACCGTGGCTCCTGCATACGCTTATAAACCAAACGGTTGATACCCCAAAACATATGTTAAAACATTTGCTGCTATCGGTTTAACAAGGTTTTCGTAATGGGGATCATGTTGGGGGACACGAGGCCTGACAGGGTCACTTGTCTAACCTCAAGGGTTCTTTCTGGGTCTACCTGCTAAATAGCATTACGCACAAGCGAATTAATGATATAAAAATGAACCATGTGTATATCCCGTATATCGATAACGATAGAGATCACGATTGTTTTTTTTTAAAGTTTTTTTTCAACTTCGTTGTTTGGAGCATTGGGGTTAGTCGTCGTGTTAAATCGACATTGATTAATTCGATTAATCGAAATGATTAATTCGTTTAAACGAAATAATTAATTCGTTATAACGAAATATTAATTCGTTTAAACGAAATAATATTTCGTTATAACGATATAATATTTCGTTATAACGATATAATATTTCGTTACATCGAAATAATATTTCGTTTAAACGAATTATTATTTCGTTATAACGAATTAATTATTTCGTTAAAACCAATTAATTATTTCGTTTAAACGAATTAATTATTTCGTTATAACGAATTAATATTTCGTTTAAACGAATTAATATTTCGTTTAAACGAATTAATATTTCGTTTAAACGAATTAATATTTCGTTTAAACGAAATAATTATATAAGAGTGGAATCATGTACGAAAAAATTATATAAGAGTGGAATCGTGCACTTAAGGGGCTCCGTATTAATACAATCTTCTTTAACAACAACAGGATTATTGAATTCATAGTTTTTGTTGGCTGATTTTCCAATAGGTAATAACTCTGTTTTATGTACATTAATCTTAGCGCCGGACAATTTACAGTGAATGTCTAAAACTTCAAAATCATTGTCTACCGAATCTTTATCTCCAAGTGTTAAATTGGTATCGTCGGCATGTTGATAAATCAGGGAAGTTAAACTACTATACTTAATAGAAATTCCTTTAATAGGGGACTGTTTTATTAAAAGATTTAAAGGCTCTGAGCATAAAACATATAAAATGGCAGACATGGGGCATCCCTGTCGTACTGAACGTTCAATCTTAAAATAGGGCGATAAGTGACCATTACATTTTACAGCACTATATATATCTGTATACATGATTTTTATATAATTAATAAGATTTTCTCCAAAACCGAAATATTTCAAAACATGCATCAAGTATTTGTGAGAGACTCTATCAAAAGCCTTTTCGGCATCAATTTTTAAGATAAAAGCTTCTAAATCTTCTTCTTCCACATAGTCTATTATATCACGAATGCTGGCGACATTTTCTGAAATATTCCGCCCTGGCACTGAACATGTTTGTTCTGGCGATATAATTGTGTCTAATACATTTTTAATTCTTAAAGCTAAACAACGGGATAATATCTTAAAATCTGTTTGTAATAAGGATATTGGTCTCCAGTTCTTTAAATGTCTCCTATCTCCTTTATCTTTAAAAATTAAAGTTATAATACATTTCCGCATTGAGCGGGACATTATGTTATTTTGTAACGAGTAATTAATAACATTTAAAAGGATAGGTCCTAACAGGTCCCACAACTTTAAAGGCCCAATCCCGATAACTTTTTGGGGAATAAACTGCTTAATTTTGTGTTAAAATGCCTTAAAACCCATTACCTAAGGCCGGCCAACTAACCCGATATTTGTGATATGCTTGTAAATAACTTAAACCTGACAGTCTTCATCTGGAAATGGAGACCGTTGTATTATACAGTATAGGGATAAAACCAGACTTTTTTCTATAAAAATAATATGTAGGTGAAATTTACCATACATTATCAAGTACAGTACATGGGTCATTCACTGTATAGACCTCTCAAGAAATGAGAATCGATTAGCAGGTCACCCAATGAAAAAATTGACCCGAAATCTTAAAAGGGTTACGTGTCCGGATAAGCAGTGTTGACGTTAACGTCAAAACGACTCAATATATTGAGCTGAAATTTTGAGACAAGGTAAACACACCATGCCTCTATGTTTTGGTCCATAAATTTCATAAATGCTCGGACTTCAATTTTTGAGACTCTGTTCTTATCGGGATTGTCCCTTTAAATAAAATTCACACGTGAGGCCATCTTGACCTGGACTTTTCCCTCTAGACATGGAGTTAAGTGACTCGGTTAGTTCGTTTAAAGTTATATTCTGGTCACAAAGCTCTCGGTCCAAAGGGGAAATAGTCTTGGTCAAAACGGTTTTAATAACTTTCAATGGCTCGTCATCCTCATCAATAGAGTCTTTGGTATACAGTTTTGAATAAAAACTTGAACATTGGTAGACAATTGATCCAGTGTCTGAATAGGATGTACCATCTTCATCAATTATTTCTGTTATACGATTCTGATTTTGTCTCTGTTTCTCAAGATTTAAGAAATAACTCGTCCTTCTGTCGCTCTCTGTTGCGTATTTTGTTTTGGATCTCAATATAGCGCCTGTGCATATATCATGTTCTAATATTTCTAATTCATGTTCTAATTTTAAAACAGTATCAGTACTCATATTGGATGTGAAGGCCAAACGGGAATATTCCCTTTCTAATTTATTTTGTATATCATATAATTTTTTCTTTTTCTCTTTTTTTACCTTGATGGAAAATATTTGGGCAAAGGATTTCATTTTATATTTCAAATTATCCCAGAACTGTAAAATGTCAGTGGCGTGCAAATTCTGGTCCATTTCAGTAGTAATTAAGGATTTGGTATCATTACAAAAGTCAACATTGTCAAGATGTGTATTATTAAAAATATACAGGCCTTTACCCATTTCACATTCAGACAAATCGAAAGATAAACACACTAGACTATGGTCTGATATTTTAGTATGCACGAACCAAGTATGGAGAATATACGGAATGCTGTTGCGTGTTATCAAAACATTGTCGATGCGGCTCATACGGTATTTACCGTTAACCATTTGTCTGCGTGTGAACTGGGTTTTGTCGGGATATTTATGGCGATAGATATCACATAGGTTATTCTCAAATATGAAATTCTTAAAGGCATAAGTAGAAGTAGCATAGTTGTACATATCTTTACATCTATCTAATTTCGGGTTTAAAACGTCATTATAGTCACCACATAATATATTTAATCTGTTTACTTCTATAAATAAACTAGTAGTTTTATAAAATTCTAATCTTTCTTTATAATTATTAGGTGCATAAATGGAAAATATAGATACATCTTTATCATCAAATCTTAAGTCTACCTTAATTACCCTCCCTTCGTTATCCCATGAATCTTTTATAGATGCAAGGAAATCGTCATCCCAAAACGTCTCTTGAAGGCAAATAAAATCAAAATTTAAGTCTTTTAGATATGAGAAGACCGTACGTATTTTGCTTCGGTCACGAAGACCGTTCACGTTCCACGAAACTACTTTAGGCATTGTGGGGTTTCAAAAAGGGGAGTACCAGGAATAATATTACAATATATATATGTGTTCGTTTTCCATACAAAAGGATAAATAATAATACTAGGTATGCATACATTTCTAAAAGCAGATCAATTAGATATATATATATCTTACAATTTAAAAAGTTTATATTATTCTTTATTAAATCTTTGTTAATTATATAGTTGCATAACAACGACACAGGGCGTTACTGGTACGTAGATCATATGCACACAATACATAGGTATGAAACATTTCTTCTTGAATTCCCACATGACCACTGAATATTTCTTCTTCAGTTCACACATGACCACTGAATAATTCTTCTTCAATTCGCACAAAACCACTGAATATTTTTTCTTCCATTTGCCATACCCACTATATATTTCTTCTCTGTTTCGCATACTTCCAGTGAATATTCTAAAATGGTGATATTCTTGACAATAATTATTAGGAATCTGGTAATTTTTGTGTTTTTGGCAAAGGATCTATCGTTGAATCTGATGATAACAAACGTTTCTTCATTTCAGTTGTCGTAATTTGTCGCAGTTTTTCTAATGCTTAATATCTCTTTCTGCTTGCTGGTTTATTATTTAAACTAGCTTGATATTGTTTCCTGGTTTCGCGTTTGTAATGGTAGATTTCGTATTCTCCATTTTCAGGTGCTTTATTATTAGTTGTATCCTGGGCCACGTCTTCAAAAACTTCTTGGCTTCTGTCAGGATCCATTTCAGGTTTTTCATCACTGTTTATGATTTCATTGTTATTAGAGCTTTGTAGTTGTTTCTCTTGATTTAGGTCTGTAGATAGATTTTGAGTTTCAGTCAGTTATCAGTTTCTTCACCTGTCTCGCGTTTACACTCCCATAAGTAATGTTCACATTGTTTACATAGGGACTGTGTACACTGAGCTTTTTGGTGGCCTGGCTGATTACATTTATGACATCGGTTTGATGGACAGTCTTTTGCCAAGTGATTACTACTTAGACAAGTAAAGCATACACGTCCCTGGTTACCTAAGGCCGGCCAACTAACCCGATATTTGTGATATGCTTGTAAATAACTTAAACCTGACAGTCTTCATCTGGAAATGGAGACCGTTGTATTATACAGTATAGGGATAAAACCAGACTTTTTTCTATAAAAATAATATGTAGGTGAAATTTACCATACATTATCAAGTACAATACATGGGTCATTCACTGTATAGACCTCTCAAGAAATGAGAATCGATTAGCAGGTCACCCAATGAAAAAATTGACCCGAAATCTTAAAAGGGTTACGTGTCCGGATAAGCAGTGTTGACGTTAACGTCAAAACGACTCAATATATTGAGCTGAAATTTTGAGACAAGGTAAACACACCATGCCTCTATGTTTTGGTCCATAAATTTCATAAATGCTCGGACTTCAATTTTTGAGACTCTGTTCTTATCGGGATTGTCCCTTTAAATAAAATTCACACGTGAGGCCATCTTGACCTGGACTTTTCCCTCTAGACATGGAGTTAAGTGACTCGGTTAGTTCGTTTAAAGTTATATTCTGGTCACAAAGCTCTCGGTCCAAAGGGGAAATAGTCTTGGTCAAAACGGTTTTAATAACTTTCAATGGCTCGTCATCCTCATCAATAGAGTCTTTGGTATACAGTTTTGAATAAAAACTTGAACATTGGTAGACAATTGATCCAGTGTCTGAATAGGATGTACCATCTTCATCTTCTATCGTTGAATCTGATGATAACAAACGTTTCTTCATTTCAGTTGTCGTAATTTGTCGCAGTTTTTCTAATGCTTAATATCTCTTTCTGCTTGCTGGTTTATTATTTAAACTAGCTTGATATTGTTTCCTGGTTTCGCGTTTGTAATGGTAGATTTCGTATTCTCCATTTTCAGGTGCTTTATTATTAGTTGTATCCTGGGCCACGTCTTCAAAAACTTCTTGGCTTCTGTCAGGATCCATTTCAGGTTTTTCATCACTGTTTATGATTTCATTGTTATTAGAGCTTTGTAGTTGTTTCTCTTGATTTAGGTCTGTAGACAGATTTTGAGTTTCAGTCAGTTATCAGTTTCTTCACCTGTCTCGCGTTTACACTCCCATAAGTAATGTTCACATTGTTTACATAAGGACTGTGTACACTGAGCTTTTTGGTGGCCTGGCTGATTACATTTATGACATCGGTTTGATGGACAGTCTTTTGCCAAGTGATTACTACTTAGACAAGTAAAGCATACACGTCCCTGGTTATCATGTTTTACTAGAGTGGTTCAGAGACACAGTATTTGTCCTTATAAAAACTGACCCGCTTATCTGTGTGATTGCTCCGTCGAGAAATCTTCTGAAGTGAGCAGAAGTTAGCGCCGCGCACGTGGTTTAGGAAGTCGCAGCAAATATACGTCACATGAGGTATTTTTACAAACCTGTATTGGTATATAACGCGGAGTAAAAAATACACTCATTACGGGCTTCGACTTACGTGTTTATTTAATAGCGAACGTGAGCAAAAATTTCGATTTCACTCCTTGATTTGATTTTTGATTTTGGCGATTTTGGTGATTTAAATACAGAGCTAGCTATAATAGCTTCGTTTCATTTCTAACTTTCAAGTAGGTGAAAGCGCCCAGATAAATTCACTACAACCTTTCGAGATTTACTTTTATTAAGTGGCTACATTCTTGGTTTACGCTGGCGACTATTGTGGTTAGGAAATAAATATTTGTTAGCTCTAAATACGCAGAACTATTTGAGACCGGAAAATAACCGAAACAAACTTTTTATTTGTAGTCTTTATTTTCCAGACCCTTTTCGGTAACATGGTGTAAATTATTTTTATAATCATAGTATATTATCTAACCATCCTGTAGCCATAGACTTTGATCGACGGACTTATTTTTTTCTAGATTTGAGACTGAGCCCTGCAAGATATTAATAAACAGAGAGACTCGGACATCTGCCGATGCGACCTTAACTGATTTAGATAGAAAGAAAAGTATTTGCGGCGATTGTCATAAAAGCACAATCACCAAGTTTGAAAAAAAAATCAACTTCCGAAGACTAAAAAAGAAATGATTCACATGAAGGCTAATAATGAAAATAAAAAACAATTGGCAGGTAAAAAGAATGGTTGCAAGTCCAAACCTTTTTAGATGAACGAAGGAATTTAGTATGATGTCAAAAATCAAAGATACACAGCAGAATGCCATAATTTGGTCATGAAACTTAAAAATCTAAACGTTTCCAATGGTAACGTAGCAGTGGTTATAACCGCATGTTTGGCTCTCGCGGAAAAAAAAATATAATTACACTCCATCAAAATCTACAGTTCAAAGAATATCATGTGAGCGCGTCGGTGTCCACATGTTTAGGAAACCTTGAAGTTGGCGAAAAATACCACCCTTTATAGGCCTACAGACGAAACTACAAAATTTGGCTCTAAATTCGGTACATACGCAATAATCGCTGGCTCGGCGCATACGCCACTTACCCAGCAATGTGGGTTTTTTTTCATAACAAACATCATGCAGTACAAAATATTTATTTATCTGAGGGACAAAAAATAAAGTCTTAATTAATAGTTTTATTGGGGTGTTTATCCCCCTCTCTCACTCCCCGTATTACATGTCATTATATTTTCCTCGTACTTTACCCGGCAATTTATTTTTCATAACAAACATCGTACTGCACAATATAATATTTAGTTATCTTTGAGATAAACATTAAAATGTTACATTATTAGATTTATAGACCCCTCTCTCTCCCTCGCTCCCTCTGTATAACATGCCGTTATAAATAGGCCACTGTCTGGGTATAAATAAGTAAACGCACTGTTCATTTTAATATATGTATGAGGCTAATCTTGAAATAATTCATGTCAAATGCCGATCTTTTCATCTCCAGCTTAACATGTATTTTAATTTCTACTGTAGCATTATAAACACGGTTAATATAAAGACATTTGAAGGCGCGGGTTTACTGTTAAAACAACGAAGCGTTCGCGCATGCGTACATATGTCAAATCCAATCGTCTCATAGAGTGTATTCGGTTACTTTGCAGTATGGAAATAAACGATATTTTGCGACTGCGATCAAGTTATTTCGTTTCCGGGACGTGCGTAGCTTGGAGCATATTTTTTTTAGTACAACCAAGGGACATAGCTCTTATTCTCACTAAGAGATAACTCCTTTGATTATGGAAGCCGGGAAGATTTTGAGCCATTTATAATATATGTCCAAATGATTATACATGTATATCCTCAAAATTCAGAAGTGGCCAGACTTCCATTGTTGATCAATGAAGTTTTTATAGTAAGTCTTATCATATAATGTCTTTACTGTCCCGAAATAGTGTCTGTTTGTTATAAAACATTTTTAGCCTGAACCACTCTAGTTTTACCCACAGCGTCTTACCCACTTAGCCACCGTGTGACCCCTGTTAGTGAAGACTACCAGCTTACGCCAAACATTGTGCTATGAGGGAAATTTTGATACAGCCTACTCTAATATAAAATTCTAACTGCCAAATCAATCTTTTACGTAAACGCCAATACTTACACTGGAGCTCGGTTTTCCGTCCCATCCAAATAACTAGACAGCTATCTTTCCCTGACAAAAGGAAACCACAACAGAAAATGGCAAACTTTCTTGGCCAACAAGATCTAACCTGTGGCCTATCGGCTAGCAAGCCAGCATCTTACTCACTTAGCCACAGTGGTTCCCAATCATGTTAGATAATTACATGATAGCACTGTAAAATAAATACAGGGAAAGGAATCATGATGCAGGACGGATGGGACGATAAACCGCGGTCCTGTTTACACATTGGCGTGCACGTAAAAGATCCTATGACAGATGGAATTCGATATAAGAGTAGGCCGTAGCGCGATTGTCCAGGCAAAATGTCCCTCATAGCACACTGTATTAGCCAAATCCAGATGTAAAACTATTTCATTTCGCTTACTAACAAGGAATAAAACTTAAGTGTCCCAAAAATATTTTGAAAATTGTGATCTGTGTATAAAAGTTAAAATAAATGGTTTTATGCCTCCATAAAGGGGGGTGCAAGTCAAATTCAATTCAAAAGTGAAAATTGTTGCAATTTACTGAATACATGTACACATGAGAGCTATATGTGAAATAGAAATTGACTTTTACACAAATATCAGGTTCATTTCATTGATTGAGGAAAATTTATAATTTCATGAGAAGATAAATAGTCTCTATACCAAGTACATTCTCCCAATATTCAGTCAGAAAGAAATATTTCACAATAATCCAATGATTTCATTTAATATATTATAATTTATTGAATTTTTTTTTCAAAACAAAGAAATATGTAATTAATTTACAGTTGAGATTTAAATGTATTCAAATTCTTTACAAGAAATATGCATTTCAAAGTCATTCAGGCACTCACATAAAAAGCCTGCTTATCGTTCCATGAAAAGTTTTAAAATTAAGATTTATGAATGAATTAATTTTATTGAGCAGTGACGGTGGTTATTTAAGCATTATTCACATTGTCCTTCCATCATGTTAGAAATTTGTCGGTTTAAAAATCCCCTGTGGTCACCAAATGAAAATTCTTCATAGAAGTAGAAGTAAATAAAGTGGCTGCTATATTGATGGGCTGAAAAAAAATACATAATATTAATTATTATTAGTATGTTTGAACATTTAAAATTTAAGGAAGTCTGGAATAAATTTACAAAGTAGGTTCGTTGACAACAGCCAATCAATCAGTCATCACTCCCCCAGTCTCACTGAAATTACAAACTTAGGAAGCTTCGTCGTCAGTCCAGGAAAGCCTGTCCTATCGTGAATTTGAACTAGGCCCCGTAGATCTACGGGTGCCAGTGGAAGTAGGCCTACGGTCCATGGTAGTGTATTTTACTAGTATTACTACGGTACTACTAAAGACTAGGCCTAGTGAGTAGTTAGTGTAGACCTATCTAATAAATAAATACTTTTATAAAAGTATAACTCTCGGGTTCTTTAACGTCTAAAAATAGGCTACGAATAGTAAGCGGTGGGCTAGGTCAACATGAATCAGTGCTAGGCATGCAGTGTGAGTGTTACATAATAATAGGCCGGCAACTAAAGATAAACACAGTGTACGACAACACTGTTGGTCGTCTGTCACGGGACTGCAAAAAGTGCAAGTCCACGCTGTCACTGAACGCTTGATTGAACATTTTGTCTTTTAAAAATATAATCACTATTGAATTTTTTACCCGTGGAAGGTTATTCCATTTAATTTTGATGTGGGGTTTTGGTTATTTGTACAGTTAATGGCAAAACACTGTGTCCCTTTGGTGGATACTGAAAACGTAAAAGTTTTGTTTTCCTTCGCGTAATCAAACGACGCCATTTTGTTGTGCATGATCAATGTACTAGTATGGCTGACCTCTGCGCATGTCGTGAAAGCGGCATTTGATTGGCCGTGGCCATTCTAGTCTATTTATATATTTCTATGCCCTACACTGACTTGACTTTTAGACATGTGGTGTGTCATTTCCCGTTGTTTCTGTGATCAGTGTTCTAACAAAATGTTTATTTTTCAACCCCACCGTTCTTTAACGGCTTGTCATATTGATGGCAGAGGATATTCGCCATGCGCATGGCAAAGAGTTATTCGCCATTCGTTTACGTTATTTGCCATTCGTTTTTGTTATTCGCCATTCTTTTTTTTAAATCGATATTCTCTGGCCTATCACGATGTCTGGTCGAGCGGTAATGCCACAAAGCACTTAAACTAGTTTAACCTCATCCTACAAAATGAACATATATCATTTTCGTTGCAGTAAAAATGCGAAAATAAATACAACAAACGTCGTTTGGCAGAGTGCACTGATCTATCATATAGATCAGTGGCAGAGTGCCATTGGAGGTCTATTTATAGCCTAGCGGTGACTACCCGAAAGAGTACCATACCTTATGACCTGTCAGTTTAAATAAGACAAAATAATTTTATTCAAGTAAATGAATTGGAAATAAACATTTTTTGAAAATAAAAGGTTCGAATAGATCAGAATGTTCTGATCGGAATATATCAATATGAATTTCATGCTGGGCCTATGCTGTAGAATAAAAGGGTTAAATTACTAGGGGGGTAGGGATGGCCTAGTGGTCTGGAGTGCCGCTCTTTGACCTCTCGCTGGCCGGTCATCTCTGGCTTGCGTCTGTGGATTCGATCACTGGTGTGAGCGTATGTGGCATGGAGATAGGGGCGCCTTCTCGACCTCGTGGCTTTCCTCCGTTCACTTCGGTTTCCTCACACTGCTAGAAACTATGGAAGACCAAACAGCTCTTTATTCAGTGTTCTTAGTTCTTAGTTCTAAATCCTTAGTCCTTAATTCTTACTTCTTCATTTGTTGTCGTATTTCGACATTTGTACACCAAAATTAAGATTTGTATCTAAAAATTAACTTTTGTTTCACAAATCAGACATTTGTCATATCAGATTTGTAAAATGTATTTTAATATAAGATATTTAATTTTTTTAGAAAATCAAAAAATTAGTCTATATTTACATTTCATCAGAAAAATGAAACAAAAAACAAATATCGAACAACAAATTTCAAAATACAATCTCCAAATACAAATCTTGTGAAACATTTCTCTAAAAACATTCTCCAAAAACATTTCTTCAAAAACATTTCTCCAAATACATTTCTCCAAAAACATATCTCGAAATTCATCTAAACGGAACATTAGAAACCAACCTGGCATACAATAAGTCACCATACAATAAAGAAGAATCAAGCAAGCATACAACAAGTAAAATCGTACAATGACTGTGACTTTAATGAAATCATGTGCTTGTTATGTTTCTATATATAAATATATTGGTTGATATGATATAGCATTAAATACAATAAATTGAAAGTAGTTGGATCAATGAAAGAGGACTTATCTCTTCTAAATTATGTATATGTCAGAAAATATGTATATTGTTAAAATGTATTTGGACCTTCTTAATGGTGTGCAACCCGATATCTTGTATTTTGTGTTATGGCCGGTATTTTGACGTTAAATACCCTCCCCACCCCTCATTTGTTAGTGCCAGTCAATTGTTTTTCTTTTTGCAAGTTATGTAAATATAAATTTACATTTTGTAGCAAGCATAAAAACATACTTTCCTGTAGTATATGAACAAATATTGAGAATTTCTTATTGAGATCGTTTGTTAAGATTTAAATCCCTGCCACCTCCCCTCACTTAATAAATGAAATGAAAGGAAACGGAGTTTAACGTCCTACTATTCTGCCCCGAACTGGGCCGATTGAGACGGGTATATATACAGTGGGCTATCAGGGAAATTTTGCCCGGACAGCGACACTACGGCCTACTCTTATATCGAATTCCAATTGCCAAGGGAAATTTTACGTGTACGCCAATGCGTACACGCGGCCTCGGTTTTTCGTGTACCATCCGAACGACTAAACGGCTGTCTTTGTAAGGACCTCGGTCCTGCATCACTGACAAGAGGAAATAACGCCGGAAAATCTGTATGAACTTATTCCCAGACACATTCACGAAAACATGATTTAGAAGAAGTAAAACATTCTTTCGTTTGAGCAAAGAGGGTGGGGGGGCTGGATGGTCTAATGAATAGCACGTACACGCTGTACAATAAGGTCTGTCATTGAGTCAACTGGCGTGGTTTCGATGTACGTGCCGAGGCCTCCGGTTTCCCCCCACTGCTAAAGACCCTACGCGCAAGCTAATTATGGAAATAAAATTGAACCATGTGTTAGTTCCGAAATGACCTAGTTGTGTCGAGTGGTTGTTAAACTCCATTTCTCCCTCTCTTTGAACAAAGAGATATGTCGCCATCAGACAAAGCCTAATTTCTGAAAATAGACTACTTTCAATTTATTTTCGTTATCGAAGGCCCGGTTCGATTAGCCGTTCTACGCACGTGGTTTCACTAGAGAAATTAAATGAAATGGGATTTAACATCCTACTGTTCTGCTCCTAAACTGGGGTAATGAAGGCGGATATGCGACATACAGTGTGCTATGAGGAAAATTTTGCCCGGGCAGCGGCGCTACGGCCTACTCTTATATCGATTTCCAACTGCCAAGGGATCGTTTTACTAGAGTCGCGGTCACCGAGCGATTGAGCTTATTGGGGGATCGTATCACAAGCGTCGCAGTCACCGAGCGATTGTTCTTATTGTACATGTGCTTATACGCGATTCCCATTATTGTATAGTGACTTATTGTATGCCAGGTTGTTCCGGTTCGATGAATTTCGAGAAATGTTTTTTCGAGAAATGTATTTGGAGAAATGTTTTTAAAGAAATGTATTTAGAGAAATGTTTTTGGAGAAATATTTTGCAAGATTTGTATTTGGAGATTTGTATTTTGAAATTTGTTGTTTGATATTTACCTTTTGTTGTATTTTTCTGATGAAATGTAAATATAGACTATTTTTTTATTTTCTAAAAAAAAATAAATATCTTATATTAAAATAAATTTTACAAATCTGATATGACAAATGTCTGATTTGTGAAACAAATATTGATTTTAAGATACAAATGTTAACTTTAGTGTACAAATGTCGAAATACGACAACAAATGAAGAAGTAAGAATTAAGGACTAAGAATTTAGAACTAAGAACTAAGAACACTGAATAAAGAGCTGTTTGGTCTTCCATAAGAAACCTCTACGCGCAAGCGAATTATTGAAATAGAATTAAAACCATATGTTAGTCCCGGTATGACCTAGTTTGTGTCGAGTGGGCGTAAAACCTCATTTCTCTCTCTCTCTCTCTAAATTACTTAATTTGTTCACCATTTATATTTATACGTGGAGAAATACCTTTTGTTGGGCCATGTTCAGGAGTAGGGTCGCCTGTCCAACCACGTGGGTTTTCTCTGGGTCCTACCACTGCTAAAGACCCCTACGCGCAAGGGAATTATTCAAATAAAAAAAACCTGAACCATATGTTAGTCCCGAATTCCCCCACCCCCTCCGATTTCTAGCCACAGCTAAAGACCCCCTACGCGGAAGCGTATTATTTATATGAAATTGGACCATGTGTTAGTCCCAAAATGACCTACATTGTGTCAAATGGACGTTAAACTCTCTCTCTCTCTCTCTCTATTGGTAGGGAATGAAATATAGGAATGGAAAATAAAATATATAAACTACAGGTCGCAGATAAAACATGCGGTTGGCAACGAAATATATGGGTAGACGACTCGGTGTGGTAGGCGGGCGGGCAGATCAAATAGAACAATTTCAATAAGCCTCTATTGCTTTCGCTCGACAGGAATGGAATTAGACTAAGTTTGTATTTTATATACTTTGTGATAAACAAAAGTACAAAGAAATGCGTTTTCAGTGTTCCAGGGGCCTATTTCACAAATTGGACAATATAAGATTGATTTTAGTTCTTAGCCAATCAAAATTGAAGTATCTGCTAAAATTTGGATTTCATCTTTAGTTAAAATTTCGTAAAACAGGGCCCTGGATTAGTAAAGATACAGAATTTTACAGAGTACGGAACTTTTCACATGTGTTCTACTTCCATGTACACACGATGTCGGTTCCTCTGTCTTCGCTTCGCGGTGAACGAAGGCTTTCATTTACACGGTGAAGCTTCAAATAACAAATAACAATTAAAAATGGATTCTAGGCATGCAGTTTGAATAAAAGCACAAACAATCTGCAAGGATTTTAAGTTTATTATATAAAACGAATGGCGAATAACCATTCTTATGGGTCTGGGTTATTCGCCATGCGAATGGCGAATATCCACTCCCCATATTGATTGTACAGATTTAATTGGATTTTTTGTACAAATGTTGTGAAAGGATTTCTCAAAAGAACAACACTAATCCTAAACTTCTGCTTTGTTTAGTTTTTCTTTTCTGTCGTTGCAGGTGGTATCGTTTCTTTTGGTCACTAGTTTATTTCCCTTTACAACCATAGCATACGATGAGATAAATTACATTTTTTGATTTGCATGTCATGCTTTGTTTTACATGAAAATCATTGGATTCATTTATTTTAATGGAGCTTCCTTCGACTATCATATTACAAGTTAAACATCTTTCACCCCCACATCTGGAAACAACAGGTTGTTTAGTTTCTAAATCAAATTTTGAGGAAGTGAGAATTCCTCTCAAGTTCGGGGATTGTTTTAGACTGTTGATCACATTTGTTTTGTTGATAATATATTTTTCACTTTTAAATAACTGTGGTAAATGTGATCTAGGATTATGTGTTGTAACTAAAGTCAAAATTTCATTTTGTTTACCTAAAACTTTAGGTTTTCTTAAAATTTCCTGATCTATTTTTAATGCTTGTTTAATACCATTTTCTATTAAACCAAAAGGATAGTTTTGATTTCGAAGGAATTGTTTTAATTCTTGTAACCTTGTGAGTTTTTTCTTTTCACATGGTACGATTGTACAAATTCTCATAGCAAGATTAAACGGGGTGTTTCTTTTTGTATGTGAAGGGTGACATGAATTGAAATCTAAATACTGGTGGGTGTCAGTAGTTTTATAATATAGATCCGTCCCGAAATGACGTTAAACCACATTTCTCTCTCTCTCTCTATTTTCAATTTCTTTCAGTGTGCTTATTCGATTATAGATGTATTATTTAGATAAAGAGCCGAACAATCTTTCTTGCTATGATAGTTTAAAAAAATAATAGATAATGAAAAGTGAATATGTAGAATATTTCAGTAAAATTATTTCATTCTGGGCTGAGTAAAAGCCGTTTGAAGAGCAGTGTTGTCTCGATTATCATTGGTACGATGGATACGGTAATAAACAAAGACTCGATTATTAACTGATCGTCGTTTATAAATCCGTTGAAAATTCAAACCACCCAATGCTCTAGAGATGTGAATGATGGTCTAATTAATTAATCATTTATATAACATTAGAGGTCAAACGAAAGATCTGCATTATGCAGATTTAGCTCTTACACAATGTATCCTTAAATCTTCAAAATCTTTTTTTTTCATCTCATTTTTTTTATGTCGAAAATGAAACGAACCTCACTCTGCCTATTTTCTAACCGTTATTTTTTAAAAAAAAACAAGCTTGAAAGAATGAAAGATATTTTGTCTTTTGAGTTTTATTAGCGTGTATGTAAAATTACCCCTGACGGTGTGACTTTGAAATAAGAATGAGCCATAGCGAGCAGTAGGGTTGAAAGGATTGTCAACTCAAACTACAGGTTGTAGACGTTTATTATGTAAGCAAATCACAAAGAACAACGCAGCGGTGCTATCTGTCTAGTAATCTATCTCATTCTCCCTCGCCCCCCTTTCGTCGGCGCACGCTTGTCATGTGTCTTCTCAGCGTACATCGTCAAATACCATCGAGCAATTTATTGCCGATCTCTAAAGCGCCTACCTCATCATTTGGACTTGTTAATGAAGCAATGCTGTCATCAGCTCTATGTAAGATCGATTCTTTTGTATATGTATCTGGACAAATGTTACTATCAGCTCCATACGAAGTTAAAAGGTACCCATATAGATCAACGAAACGGTTTCCCCACTGCAATAGGGAAATAGACCGCCATAACTTGTAACGGTCAACACAGAAAGCACCAAACGGCGGGCTAGGTGGATAATGGAAAAGGCCAACTTGGAATTATATAAATCTTGTGCAATTGCTGGGATTTTGAGCCAATGGGCTATGATAACATAGACACTTTTTCAAACAATGTCGCTAAGGCAATAATCAGCTCAGCAGAGCAAGCTATCCCCCGAACGAAAGAATCAACCAGAAAATCCCCCAAGCCTTTTGTGGTCAGATAAGATACAACACTAGTCAACATCCGGAAATCGGCTCTACGAAAATGCGAACGTAAGCCGAATGAAGAAACTAGATCTGATTACCTTGAAGCGAAACTTTCGGCAGAGACAGAAATCTAACAGGCTAAGGTAGAAAACTGGCAAAACTTCATTTGCTCCCTTAACGATTGGACGATTAGGAAAAAAAAATAAGACAAAATATACCTTCTTTGATTGGCATTTAGTAATTGAACATATAACACAAGGTACAATTTTATGGATACACAATTACTGAGTTTGATACTAAGCGACGTTTCGACGAGGATACTCTCGTCTTTATCAAGCAAATGATACACAAATGTGAATAGTAGGGAAATATGTACAGAATATGCAACAAAGATAAGAATAAATACAATTAAAGTTTAACACCTTTGATTAGGGGCCATTAAGGACTCTATTGGGAATAATGGCACTATCTCTGTATACCTTTACTAACTTATAAAACCGAAACGGTAGGAAAAAAAAATAAGACAAAATATACCTTTACTAACTTATAAAACCGAAACGGCCTTAATTAACACACAAAAGGCAAACTTGTCAAACTTATGCAGACGGCTTTACCAACAGCCAGCACAAGGAAGCTTTCGGGGAAAATAAAAACAAATTCTTAAAAAAATACATGTCATATAGTTCACGAAGATGCAGATAAGGAGTTAGATCTTAATAGTCCCATTAGTCCCATGACATTTCAAAAGCATTCACTGCCAAACAATACCTATGTACAATTGTCGTCAACGTAACGAAGGCCTTGTCCTTTGACCGTGTGTGGGTGGACGGTCTTTTACACAAACTCCACAATGCAAAAATCAAAGGCCGAATGTACAGGTGGATAGAAGATTTTCTCAACGATAGGCATACCAGATTACGAGTAAGGAACTGCTTGAGCGGAACTGTCAAAATGAAAAACGGAACGCCACAAGGATCTGTTATCCATCCATAGAATCGCCGCTGTTCGCAGACGACAGCTCCTTTTGCAAAGCATCAAAGGGTATAGGTAAAATAAAAAAAAAATCACTGCAATACACACTAGAACAATTTTCCAAGCGGGCAAATGACTGAGGCTTGAAAATATCAGAGGGAAAGACAATAGCAACGCTATTCCATCCCACCGATAGCAATAGGAAAATTAATTTAAATCTGAACGGCACAAAAATTGAATTTAAAACAAGGGCCAAATTCCTTGGCATGGCTTTCGATTTAAAATTAATTTAAAAGGCATAGTAAGTCGAGCATCCAAAAGCCTCAACACGATGAAATATATCAAAGGCACCCATTGGTAAGTCAATAGAAGTATTCTAATGCTGATATACAGATCACTCATCCGCTGGGTTATCGGCTACGCAGCTGATAGTCAACTAAGCAGGCTAGACAAAATACAAAACAAAGCCATAAGACTAGCGACAAGACCAGCCATAGGAAGAAAGACAGTTGTCCTTTTACACGAAATGAGAGAGCTTTCGCTTGATCTCAGGCGTAATCTCCGGGGTGAGAGAGAGAGAGAGAGAAATGGGGTTTAACGTCCACTCGACACTAGGTCATTTCGGTACTAACATATGGTTTAATTTTATTTCAATAATTCGCTTGTGCGTAGTGATCTTTAGCAGTGGGAAACCGGAGGAAAGCAAAGAGGTTGAGAGGGCGCCCCTATCTCCATGCCACATGCGCTCACAGCCGCAGGCCAGAGGTGACTGGCCAGTTAGAGGTCGAAGCGCTGCACTCTAGACCATTGGGCCATCCCAACCCCCCGATCGCAGGGGTGAGGAACTTTCACTCAAATATTGGTGTTAGCTGCAAACTCTAATACAAAGAAGCCCAACATACTTCTGCCTCAGCAAAATTCAACGAATGTGTTTTAGGAAAAACACCAGGTTCGTTAAATTTGTGCAAATGTCAAATGACATTTTAAACAATTACAATTTGAAAGACACAATTATGGAGACACAAACCTTCTCCGACACCTCACCTTGACAATGAAGTGATTCAACCACCAACACTTATTTAAGCCAAGTTACAAATAAACACAATAGAGGCTTGAGCACTAGCAATGGAACTATTAGACTCAAGATGGGGGGAACCATCTCAAAATTTTCACAGATGGGTCAAAAGAATCTACAAAGAGATATGGCATATACATACAGTACATGTATATACCCATTTAATACTGTTTAAATGTTATATGCTATACCCAAAGTAAAGCTGACACAACGGAATTGATGGCCAATTAAACTACACCGGAATGGCTAGCTATTCAAACACCGGAAGCAACAGGAACATCATACTCAAAGTAAAGCTGAACATCATGAAAAGGCTACCGGGACACTTCCTGTGTAGAAGGTGGCCATTAAAACTGGCTAGCTATTCAAACAAATCAAAATGCCGTAATCCTGTCTGACTCTCTCAGTAGCAAACGTTTTGGTAACATTTGTAATTGGTTCTAATATGGTTGTGTGTTCAGAATGTTTGTTTAAGCACGTTCTCCAGACGTTCAGAAAGGGTTCAGAGATAGACTGTACTTTTTATAAAGGTCCCAGAAACATCGCCGGAAAGTTGTCTTTTGACGTTTTAATTTTACTTGTATTCAACAATGACCGAACGTTATTTTTGTATGTTTTTACAATGTTTCATTGGCAAACGTTGCATTAAAACATTAGATTAATGTTTCAACTCGGTTTTTTTATGACGTTATATTGTTGATACTGTGAGACGTTACTAAACATTGGTTTATATCGTTCCACTGACGTTTACTTTAGAAACATTAGATAGATTAGCCAAGATTATACATAAAATATTACTTGATCAAGGTGCGTTTAGAATCTGTTTGACATATCAATGAACTTATGGACCTGGTTAAAAAATATTAATATTAATTTGGAGGTTTTGGAGCCGAATAAAAGACAGTTTATATTATAATTTGTCTATGGTTTCTGTTCGTGCATTTGAATGTAAGGAACATCGCAGAAAGTAATGATCGGGATCTTCAAATATATGACCGCAGAGGCATGCGGGACTGTCGGCAATGTGTCGAAGGAATTTCTGACCCGGCAGGTCTGAGCATCGAAGTCGTAATTTACAATGAATTATTTGAGATTTCCGGTGGCCATTATAATAAAAAAGAAGGAACTTTGATATCAGATTTGGATAGAGATCTTGCAGGGGTACTGAGTTAATTCCATTCTCTTATACTTGATGGGATGAATGATTTAGCAAAGATTTCAGTTCGACATCGAACTTCTTTTAATTTGTCTTCATTACGAAGGGAATATTTCTTTGAGGGTTCTAGATTTATAATATTCTTAAGATAAGGAGGAGTTAGGTTATTGGGGATTTTGTATAGTAGTTTTAATTTATGTCGGTTTCGTCTTTCTTTGATTGGAATAAAACCAGTTTCTGCGTAGAGGGAAGCATGGCTAGTACCCTTAACTGCCCCGCAAATAGTGCGTAGTGCGTCAAGCTGTAGGTATTCGAGGTTATTACATAAGTAGTCAGTGCATCCGTCCCAGATAACATCGGCATAATCAAAGTGCGGTAGAATAAAGGAAGAATATAGGGTATGTAGCGATTTTCTATTTAGACGATATTTCAAGAAGCGAAATTATACTATCAATGTGGCTGTTCCATTTGCAGTTGCTTTGAAAGATAAGTCCGAGTTGTGTTTATGTCCTGTTACTTCCTTTATTCCCATTGAGTTCATTAAAAGGGGTGGTTTCGAGACATTGCGTTTGGTGGAGAAGGTTAAAGTTTCTGTCTTGAGGGGGTTAAAGGTCACTAGCCATGTTTCCGCCCATGTATTGATTGTTTCAAGATCTTTGTTTAATGTAAGTGCGCATGCCTCTGGGTCATCTATTTTTTGGAACAGAGATGTATCATCAGCAAAAAGTCGGATGTTCGATTTTATATTATTGACAATGTCGTTTATATATAATAAAAATAATAATGGTCCCAATACACTTCCCTGTGGGACACCAGCGGGGATACCCCTGGGCTCAGAGGATAATCCCTTTATGACTACACATTGTTGTCGATTTTCAAGATAATTCTTGAACCATGACAGCAGACCTCCTCTTACCCCAGCAGCCTCCAGCTTATGACATAGCCCAGCGTGCCAGACTCTGTCAAAGGCCTTGCTGATGTCGCAAAAGACGATCCTGGTATGTTTGTTGTGATCAATGGCTTGACGAAAGAAATGATTTAGATCTATTAATTGGAAGATAGTTGAGTCACCCGGAAGAATGCTACTTTGGAGTGCTGTTAGTATTGAATTGTCCTTGAAGAAGTTAAAGACGTGTTTATATATGATTTTCTCAAAATTTTTATTATAATACTTAGGAGGGAAATGGGTCTGTAGTTGCTGCAGTCAGTTGGGTGTACTTTTTTGAAAATAGCCATGACATTTGCAAATTTCCATAATTTTGGAATAGTGTGTGTATCAAGAGAAAAACGGAAAAGTTGGCATACGGAATTACTAATCTCATTAACGAAATATTATTTTAAGATTTTAGGCCATGACATTTGCAAATTTCCATAATTTTGGAATAGTGTGTGTATCAAGAGAAAAACTGAAAAGTTTGCATACGGGATTACTATTCTCATTAAAGTTACATTATGGGAGATAAGATAAAGAGATGGCAGTTCTCACTATAATAGTTAAAAACTAGATAGTGTAAAGATAATTTGCTGAAAATTTCAGTCAAATTGATTCACTATTAGCCGAGAAAAAAGCGTTAGAATTTTCACATAGTCTCGGTCATCATTACTCAAATCATTAATATAAACAGCATAGTCTCGATTATCCACTTGATTGATTTAATTATCAACCGCCATTAAGCGGCATATACGATTTTAATCTGCCAACATCGAAGGCTAGCCTTGACATAAAGAGTTTATTATGGCCTGGATATGTTAATTAAGGTCTAATTGATTATTTAGATAACATCTCAGGCTTAAAGAAAGACTTGTAAAAAGCAGATTTTGCTCTTGCATAATGCTATTTTAACAATATATTATTTTAAGATTTTTGAACTTATTTCGTCTGGACCTGAAGCTTTTGATGTATCTAGGCTATTTATTATGTCCTTAACTTCTCCAGGGGTTGGTACAATCAAGTTTAGGCTATTAGTATTCATTTGCAGGGGTGGAAGAGTCTTGTTAGTACTTGACAGTTCTGTTTGTTAAATGAAGTAGTTATTAAGGGCATTGGCTTTATCAGTGGGCGTAAACATTGTATCATTTCCAACTGTTAGTGGTGGGGGCTCGTTTGAAGATGCAGCCTGTGACTTGGTGTATGCGTTTATTAGGTTCCACCATTTTTTAGTGCCAAAGTTTCCTTTATCATTAATTTTTGTTTCAATATTCTCAAAGTATTGGTTTTTTTTTACATTTCCTTAACAGATTTATGTAGTCATTTCTTATTTTACGACAATTTTACCAATCAGTTTCCAAATTTCTTTTTACTGCTCTCTTATGTATTCTATTTTTTTTTCTTTTTCATTCTTCAAATTTGTTTTTTCATATTGAAGTTTGAATATCGAAATTCGCCAATATCAAAAAACAAGGAAAGCGAGCAGTTTTTATGTGAATCCACTGCTCATGCATTCTCATTTATGATATCTTTAGTTCGTTTTAGAAAACGTATTTAATAAAATGTGTTTTGTAGACATTCTGCAGATATACATCCATCAAGTCTGCTTTCTTAGAGATTCAAGTTTGAATATCGAAAAAGGAGTAGCTCGTTTTTCGAAATTCACCAATATCAAAAAACAAAGAAAAGAAGCAGTTTTTATGTGAATCCGCTGCTCAGGCATCCTCATTTATGAAATCTTTAGTTCGTTTTAGAAAACGTATTTAATGAAGTGTGTTTTGGAGGCATTCTGCAGATATACATCCATCAAATCTGCTTTTTTGAATATCGAAAAAGGAGTAGCTCGTTTTTCGAAATTCACCAATATCAAAAAACAAGGAGAAAGAGCAGTTTTTATGTGAATCCACTGCCCAAGTTTGAATATCGAAAAAACGAGTAGCTTGTTTTTTCGAGATTCGCCAATATCAAAAAACAACGAGAAGGAACAGTTTTTATGTGAATCCACTGCTCAGATATCCTCATTAATTACATCTTTAGTTCGTTTTACAAAACTGATCTAATCAAATGAGTTTTGGCGACATTCTGCAGATGTACATCCATCAAATCTGATTTTTTGATATTCAAGTTTGAATATCGAAAAACGAGTAGCTTGTTTTTCGAGATTCCCCAATATCAACTAAAAACGAGAAAGAACAGTTTTTATGTGAATCCACTGCTCGGGCATCCTCATTTATGATATTTTTAGTTCATTTTAGATCAATAATTTAATCAAATGTGTTTTGGAGCCAATCTGTAGATATACATCCATCAAATCTGCTTTTTTGATATTCAAGATTGAATCTCGAAAAAGCTACTCGTTTTTCGTGATTCGCCAATATCAAAAAACAAGGAGAAAAGGCAGTTTCTATGTGAATCCACTGCTCAGACATTGTCATTTATGACATCTTTAGCTCGTTTTTCGAGATTTGCCAATATCAAAAAAACAAGGAAAACGAGCAGTTTTTATGTAAATCCACTGCTCATGCATTCTCATTTATGATTAGTTTTAGATCACTTATTTAATCAAATGTGTTTTGGAGACATTCTGTAGATATACATCCATCAAATCTGCTTTTTCGATGTTCAAGTTTGAATATTGAAAAACGAGTAGCTCGTTTTTCGAGATTCGCCAATATCAAAAAACAAGGAAAACGAGCATTTTTTATGTGAATCCACTGCTCAGGCATTCTCATTTATGTTATCTTTAGTTGGTTTTAGAAAAGGTATTTATTCCGCAGAATAAGATCTTTCGGAAAAGTGTGCCCACCTTTTGAGTTTTTGCAGTTTGGTACACAGCAATACTGCGGCATTGTGCGTCGTTAGAGACGAAAGGAAGTAGCAGACGATGTTTACATCATAGATCGTATGTTGACATAAGGCCGTGAACTATAACCCATAATTCACGCGCGCCACCTGGTGAGCTCTTCGTCCAGGTTCTATGTTGATATAACTTCAAGGTAGGTATATTATGACATCAAATTTAAAAAAAAAACAACAGTCTATGATGATATATACTAAAGGTAGGTATGTTATGACATCAAATAAAAAAAACCCAACATATTCTATATTGAAGTAGAGTCTATGTTGATATAGAATAAAGGTAGGTAAAATATGACAATTAATAAGACATATTTTCATATTGATAAATACTAAAGGCAGGTTTAATTTGACATCCAGTAATAAAACATATTTCTATATTGAAGTAAGATTCGACATCTATTAATAAAACATATTTCTATATTGAGGTAATAGTCTGTATTCATATAGACTAAAGGTGACAGTCTATGTTGATACAGACTAAAGCTAAGTATAATGTGACATCAATTAATTCTTTATTGAGGTAGAGTCTATGTTCATATAGACTAAAAGTAGGTATAATATGACGTCAATTGATACAAATTTTATATATCTTGAAGTAAGAGTCTATATTCATATAGACTAAAGGTAAGTATAATATGACATCAATTAATAAAACATATTTAACATCCATATTACTGTAGATAAATTAAAAAAAAAAACCCACTTAGCTATATTACAATAGATAATGTATTTACTATATATTCAACATTGGAATACCTATTATTGTAGACAGTGCACATGTATTTACTGTGTATTCAACATCGAATTATTTGATATCCTTATTATTGTAGATAATGTATTTACTATATCCAACACTGTAATATCTGTTATTGTAACTACTGTGTATTCAGCATGGACATATCTTATATCCATATTTTAAAGAAAATGTATTCACTGTGTTCAACATCGAAATATTTAATATCCACATTACTGTTATTAATGTATGCTCTGTGTAGTCAACATTGAAATATTCAATATCCATGTTATAGATAATGCAACTACTGTAAACAGTCTATATTCTTTCACAAACTTTGAAATATGTGATATTATAGGTAAATTTTACTTATAATATCCATCACTATTCATATCTAACATTTAATACCAATATTACTGTAAAAATGTATTCACCAACGTTGCATTACCATGGATAATGTATTTACTGTCTGAACAACCTTGGAATACCTGATGTATTCACTATGTGTATAACATTGCAATATTTAATATCAATATTTCTGCAAATAATATATATATATATATATATATATATATATATATATATATATATAAAAATACTCTATATAATAGATGACTATGTACTTCTTCAATATCTTTGAAACACTTGATAGCTATATTACCACAGATGATGTATTTACTGTATATCGAACATTGAAATACCTATTATTGTAGTTAATGTACTTACTGTGTATCAACATGGAAATATTTGATGTCCACATGTTATAAACAATGTATTTACTATGAATTCAATATAGAAATATTTAACATACAATAATTAATATCCATATCACTATAGAAAATGTATGTAATGTGTGTTCCATGTATTTTATGTACTAACTGTATGTTCAATATTGATGTCCACATGTTATAAACAATGTATTTACTATGAATTCAATATAGAAATATTTAACATACAATAATTAATATCCATATCACTATAGAAAATGTATGTAATGTGTGTTCCATGTATTTTATGTACTAACTGTATGTTCAATATTGATGTCCATATGTTATAAACAATGTATTTACTGTGAATTCACAATAGAAATATTTAATATTCAATATTTATTAACACTCGTATTACTACAGAACATGTATGTAATTTGCGATTCATGTATCTTATGTATTTACTGTGTGTTCAATATGTGATTCATGTATTTTATGTATTTACTGTATGTTCAATATTGAAATATCTGATACCCATCTTACCGTAGACAACGTATGCACTGTGTAGTCAAAATTGAAATATTCTATATCCATGTTATATATATAATGAACAACATTGAAATAGTGATACCCATATTACTGTACATAGCCTATTTACTGTTTGAGCAACCGTGGATCACTTGATTCAATATTATTATAGCTAATGATTTACTGTATGGACTATATTGAAACTTTTGACATGAACTATTATAGCTAATATATTTACTGGATGAGCTATATTGAAAAACTGGATACCTATATTTCTGTAGATAATGTATTTACTGTATGAACATTATTAATGTATAATCGAATTTTTGTGTACATGTATGTATTACAATGGTACCCTCAGTTATTTACTATATACAGTCAATGTTTTTATACTATTTTGAAATACGTGATAGCAAAATTTACACAAAACTGTGGCCCGAACATTTTCAACTATAACTTCATTATTGTTCAAACTCTCTGAGCCCCGATATATTTCGATCGCATACTCCAAACATGACAAATTATGATTTTCCCCTACTTAGTTGTATATACCACTACTTAATAGTATTAAGGACTCTTGATCATTTAAAATCTTATCCTACCCGAACTGTGCACCTAGTTTTACAGAATTATACATCAACACTCCTATTCTTAAACCCATCTTTAATCAGCCATATATTTTTTAAAATCAGGGTAATTCTATTATCAGGTAATGTAGAACCCAATCCAGGTCCATTAGCTAAGTCGCCCGTCTCTTACAGCAGTCGTTCCGTTATTCAGTCCTCAACTTCTAGTCTCTTGTCCGTTGTCCACATCAATGTCCGTAGCCTAAGAAAAAAAGTAGACTTAATATCTATAACTGAATCATGGCTTGACGAAAACATACCAACTGACACACTTTTAATTCCAAGTTACTATACACCAGTACGCAAAGATAGGACTAACAGCAGCGGGGGGAGGGGTCGTTGTTTATGTACGTAATACCATATCGTTCAAACGTCGTACTGATCTTGAGAACAACTCTATCGAATCACTTTTGCTAGAATTGAATACCTTCAATAAAAAATTCTTACTTGCCTCTTACTACAGACCTCCAAACTCCGATAAGAAAACTGACAATCAAATCTTTGATTCATTTCTCTTGGCTAACAATGACGATGTCTCTAAATGCTTAATAGTGGGAGATTTTAATATTGACATGTTACGGACTACTCACTCGATAATACTTGACACAATAAATTTACTCGACTTCGAACAATTAGTGACAACACCTACCAGATACCAAGAAAACGGCACCAATTCTTTAATTGACTTAATCTTGACCAATTTTCCTCAAGTTACTAGACATTGCGAAGTATCTGATAATTTCTGCAGTGACCATTGTACTGTATCATGCGACTTATCTTTCAAAATTCCAAAGGCACAATGTTTTAAAAGAACGATATGGGACTACAATAACATTGACGTCGAAAAACTAAAACGGGATATCACAAGAACAAATTGGTACGATCTGATCGATGGAAAAGACATTGACTTCACAAGTGAGTTAATATCAATTGCCAAGGTCAACATACCTAACCGAATTGTAACTATTCGTCCAAACGATAAACCATGGATGACAGTAGAAATTAGGAAATTACGCAAAAAGAAAAATCGAATACATAAAAAAGCAACGAAATCAAATCATGACATACATTGGCAACATTTCAGATCTATCCGCAATCAATATATTAATCTAATTCGAACTGCAAAAATTAAATACTATTAAAAACTTGACAATAAAATTAATGATTCAGAAAATTTTGGAAATAACACCTTTTGGAAAATTATTAACTCATTTGTGAAAGGCCAGGGGACAACCAAGACAGATATGCCACCCTTAGTTGTGAACAAAGACACCTTTTTTACATCAGCAGATAAAGCCAATGCACTCAATAATTTCTTCATCGAACAATCCAAATTAAACGATACTAACACCGCTTTTCCTTCTATTAGACAAAATCCGAACTCACTAACGCAGATCGTACCAACCCAACAGGACGTTAAAGATATCATCAACAGTTTGAATATATCAAAAGCATCCGGTCCTGATGCCATCAGTGCAAAATTACTTAAAACCATTTCAAATGAAATTTCCCCTCCACTTTGTATTCTATTCAAACTCTCCCTAGAAACCAAAAAGGTTCCCCAAATTTGGAAATTTGCCAACGTCACGGCCATATTTAAGAAAGGATCTCCTAACGAATGTGGAAACTACAGACCTGTCTTATTGTTAAGCATTATAATTAAAGTATTTGAAAAAGTAATTTATTAGCATGTCTAACTTCTTGCAGGATTGTCAAATACTAACTACGGTCCAAAGCGGATTTCTTCAAGGTGACAGTACTATATACCAACTAATAGAATTAACACACGTTTTTTCAAGCCATTGATAACAGTTCACACACCAGAATTGTCTTCTGTGACATTAGCAAGGCCTTTGACCGTGTCTGGCACGCTGGACTATGTTGGAAGTTGGATGGCGTTTCCTCATTTACATCAACGATATTGTTGAGAATATTAAATCAAATGTCAGATTATTTGCTGATGATACCTCGCTTTTTCTCAAAATCGATGACCCGATTGCAAGCGCCAATACTCTTAATTCTGATCTCGAAACTATTAATGACTGGGCTAAAACCTGGCTGGTTACCTTTAATCCCCTTAAAACTGAAACTTTGACTATCAGCACTAGAACAAAAATTACTAAACCACCACTAGTTTTCAATTTTGTAAAAATAAATGAAGTCTCTTTCCACAAACATTTAGGCCTTACGTTCCAAAATAACGGCAAGTGGGATGTCCACATAGGAAATTTATGCAAAAAGTATCAAAACTAGTAAACTGCTTGAGGTCCCTGAAATATCGCTTGAAACGTAGATCCTTACTGTCTATCTATAACGCTTACATTTTGCCTCACTTCGACTACGCGGACATCGTTTGGGATGGGTGTTCGGAACTACTAACAAATCAACTTGAGCACTTGCAACTGGACGCACTACGCACAATCTGCGGAGCGGTTAAAGGTACGAGCCACGATTCTCTTTACAAGGAGACCGGTTTCATTCCTTTAAAAGAACGTCGACTTAGACATAAACTTATTCTTGTATATAAAATTTTCAACAACACTACACCCAATTATCTGTCTACACTTTTTCCACCCTCTAGAAAATCGTCGTACAATTTCAGAAATATGAATTTGTACCATCAGCAATAAAGGAATGGAACCGGTTAGACCAGTCAATAAAACGTTCAACAACTCTCTCCTCCTTTAAACAAAAGCTCTCCGAACATGACTCTAAACCCCCAAAACACTTTTACATTGGTTCTAGGAAATTTGAAATTATCCACAGCAAACTACGACTTTCGTGCAGTGACTTAAATGGTCACATGTTTTTTAGACACATCTCTGAAAATCCAGCTTGCAATTGTGGTCACCCTGTCGAGGATAGCGAACACTATCTTTTACACTGTCCAAATTTCAATACTTTTCGACAACTAACCATTTCTACATTACCTGATGAGTATAAGAATAGCAAAACTCTACTCTACGGCCTGCATGACTCCACCAGCGAAATTAATAACCTTATCTTTACAACAGTTCAATCATATTTCAATCTAACTAAACGATTTTAATTATTATTTAACTAAACTATTTTATATTATTATTTAACTAAATTATTTTATATCATTATTGTTGTTGTTATTAATATTATTACTATTACATACTATAATACTTTAGGTGTATTCAACTAAGTAGGGGTTGTATATATTGTATATACTGCTTTTTATTATTAGTATATAATTTATCATTGTAAATAGGGATAGGGGTCTGACATAGGCATTTTGCCTGTTCCCCAATTTCCCATTCATTCATAGTGAATAAAATATGTTTATAAAAAAAAAATAAAACATATTTCTATATTGATATAGACTAAAGGTAGGTATACTGTAACATCAATTAATAACACATTTTTCTTTATTGAAGTAAGGGTCTATGTTGATATAGGCTAAGGGTGGATATTTTATGACATATTTCTACGTTGAAGCAGGAGTCCATGTTGATATAGACCAAGAGTATGTATATTATGACACAGTTAATAAAACAAAATTCATTGATATAGAGTCTATCTCGATAAAGACTAAGGATCAAATAGTATTAGATTTCTATTTTGAAGTAAAACTATGTTGATATATCAGTTTCCTATATTGATTTAGAGTTTATGACACCAATTAATAAAACATATCGATATATTGATATAAAGTCTATGTTGATATAGACTAAAGTATAATATGACATCAATTAATAAAACTTATTTCCATATTGAAGTAAGTATAATATGACATCAATTAATAAGACATATTAATTTAAGTGTCTATGTTGAAATAGACTGAAGTATAATATGACATCAATTTATAAGACATATTTCCATATTGAAGTAAGAGTCTATGTTGATCTAGACTAAAGTATAATATGACATCAATTAATAAAACATTTCTATATTGAAGTAAGAATTTATGTTGATACAGACGAAAGGTAAGTATAATGTGACATCAATTAATAAGCCATAATTCCATATTGATATAAACTAAAGGCAGGTTTAATTTGATATCCGGTATAAAACATGTTTATATATTGAAATAAGAGTTTATGTTGATATAGACTAAAGTATGATATTATGGGGCGCCGATTGTGACTTTATTGTCAACTCAAAATATATATGCTAAACTCTATAAATATGACAAACTACGTTTTATTTCTTTTGTAAACTTTAAATTGATGCTAAACTCCAAATATATATCACATATATGCTTAGACTTGATGCTCAACTCCATATATATGACGTTCTTCTTTTATAGGTGACAAACTAAATATATATGCGGAACTTTCTAAATACATGCTAAGTTAGACTCGGATTACCGGTCTTAGAAGTTTACTTCGTCTACGTCATGTTATTCGAGTCTATGAGTCGTTTCGCCCCCAAACTTGTGAGGCTTTGACGTCAAATATGAATGAAATGAAATGGGGTAAAACCACAGTCACTTGAAGGGATTAAAATATAACTTCTTACTACTGCTTGACTATATAGTAGGCCTATAGTATATGTACAAGGTATGTCAGAGGCCATCTTTGTTATGACTCTTTGGCTAAATTCCGTCTGCTAACATCTCACAATACTCACTAGTTCTAAGACTTTCCATCGTTTTAATTGCCAAGGAGACTTTATTTGATCATTATACACCCTCCAATGTAGTTAAATTGGTCATTTTATATCGTTATTAATTACAAATCAAACTTCAAGTATGTTCACTCAGCTATTCATATCTTCAATCATCTTCAACGGACCGGAATTACGACGAAATCAGGTCAAAAGAAGTCTGTATCACCCAGCCCCTTTACAAACCTATCTTTACTCGATATGTGCCTAGGAATTGGGTGATCAAGCCTCACTCAACAGCGGCCTCGCTTCATAGGCTCTATCACCGTAAATTATAGAGCCTACGAAGCGAGGCCGTTGTTGAGCCACAGATGACGTTATGTTGTGCGGTGGGGGTGCAGCAAAGTGTTGGGGCGCCAATATAATTCCCAAGTGTCCACGCATTTGGAGCCGCAATCAAAGTCGCTAGCAAGTGATCCCGCGTTATTTCTTATTTTGATGTGAAACACACCAGAATGAGAAACTTTTGGTCCTCTAAACTAGAACTAGTCAGAAACACCAATAAGGCCATGTGGATAGGGCGACCATAACGAGAATCTCGAATAATTTCATTTGATGGCGGCGCCCCAAAAGACTGATAAGGCCCTATCAAATGTGGATAGGAGTATTAAACTCCCTACCAAACATAGTAAAATTTGGCGTCACACCAGAACTTTCATGCCTATTGGATCGGCGGTACGCGAACATAACATATGGAAGATACTGATCCCACGAATCACCCTTTTCGCGTGCAAATGACGATAACATTCCTTTAATCGTCCTATTATTCCATTCGACTTGTCCATTCGATTCAGGTCGATACGGTGTCGTGATTTATGAATGCGAGCAGGCTACACATTTCCTGAAACAGGGAACTCTCAAACTGCTTCCCCTGGTCACTGTGTATTTGGCATGGAATACCAAACCAAAGTAAAAACTTTTCTACCAGGACCTTTGCTACAGTTTTAGCTTCAATATTCGTAATTGGAAAAGCATCTGCAAATTTTGTAAAGTAATCGCACACGACTAATATGTATCTGTTTCCCTCCAGAGTTGGAGGATCAATACGTCCCACAATATGAATAGCTAAACGCTCAAAAGGTGCCCCAGCCGTATACGAGCTCATGGGAGCTTTCCTCTTGCTCAATTTAATGGATGCACATTCTTTACACGAATTTATATAATTTTGTACATCACTCTTAAGTCTAGGCCAATAATAGGCTTGCTTGATCTTTTCTGTGGTTTTACCTAGACCGAGATGAGCCCCGGTTGGAAGATCATGCGAAAATCGTAGGACTTCGTCCTGTTTAGACTTGGGCACTACAGCACGACTAACTTCCTTATCACCCAGTTTATTCTGTTTTAGGTATAGCACACCGTCTTCTAAGTGCAAGGAGTCCCATTTAGTTAACACTTTCTTCACAAAAGGGCTCTGTGGAGGCACTTCCTCCCATTTAGGTTTCACGTCATTCTCTATCCAGCGGATTATCGCACTTACTTCTGGATCATTCTCCTGTATTTGTTTCATCAACAGTTTCTTCACACCCTCTACCTGAGTTTGAGTTAACCCACCAGAAGCTCGTTCCCACAAATCCAAAACATGGCTTGGCATATCAATCGTTGGTTTGTTGGACATAATTGAAACATTGACACAATTTTTGTTGGGTACAACTTCAACACAAATAGCGTTCCCAAGGTTAGTCCTTTGAAACAGTAACACATCATGTTCATTTGCATTTAAAAGCCTAATGGGTACCCATGGTTGTTCACCAGATGGTTGGCACAAGACTCTCGCTGGAATTATTTTGTGTTTTTCGTATATTTTAGCAATTGGTTCAATCATTACATCAAAATGCGACAACTGCTTGTCGAATTCCGGTGGTATATCCCCTTTCACGATAATCACTTGCCTAGCAGGGATGTAAGTATTCTCTGATAATGACACACGGCAAATACCTACAGGTCCCTCTAGGTGGGTATCACAACTTTTACCATTAATAAGTAAGATTTTGTCTTTCACATTAAGTATTCCGTCATGATTTTCAAGGAAATCCAAACCAAGAATGAATTGAGACCCAATAGAGCCAACTACACATGTATGAAAATAATTGTCCCCATAAATTTCAAGTTTGAGTTTTACTTTACCCAAAACATCCAACGCACCCCCGTTAGCTGCACGAAATGTGTGAGTCACATGCTCTAATTTAGGTCGTATACGCACAGGTATTCTAATATATGTTTCTCGAGACACAATACTTATTGTTGCCCCGGTATCTATCAATCCATTCACAGCCACGGTACAGACACGAGCTTTCACGTGAAGACCGGTCTCATTTGGGGTTCCGAAAGACCTGTTATCGGGCCTAGCACTGGGCCCAGTTTGAGGATTTGGTTGGGCAATTCTTTTCCGTGAAAGAGCTCGTTGGGGTCTATGAACAGTTCTGGCATTTTGTCCTCGGTTATATGTCTGATGAAAAGTTTTATTAGGCGGTCCATTTAATTTTGGTGGCGTCGATTTGTGTTGATTCGATTTCATAAGATCTTTAATTTCACTCAACTCTTTACTTAACTTTTTGATTTCAAAGGAATCACACGCATCGGCATGGGAGCCACTAACACTGCGAAATTGATTATTACTAGACCCACCAGCTGCACGGTGAGCCCCAAGCTCCACTGCTAGTCTAACTGCATCTTCCAAATGCCTAGGTCTCGAAAGCTGAATTTGCCACACTATGTCACGATCTTCCGTGGGTGCATCTCAAAATGCATCCTTAGCCGATATGCTAAGTAATTCCCCAGATGCTGTAGGATACGACATTGCAACTTGACGTTTAATATTTTCCTCTAATTCAGATAAACTTTCTCTTGGGCGGCGCTTTCTAGCCTTTAACTCGGCACGATAGAGTTGGGGTAGAAACCTGTCTTCTAGAGCCGTAATTAACTTATGGTAATTCCGCCTTTCACTTAAATTCACAGACGTTAACCCTTTTTGAGCACTACCCTTTAGACAACTGGCTAAATGGAAGGCCATCTCCTTACTATCCCATCCATTTAATTCTGCACATATCCCAAAATGAGATTTGTAATCCATAAATGAGGTGGAACCGTCGTAATCTTGTGGGGTTCGAATCGGTCTCCGAAAAGAGGACATTGATGTTGTGGCAGGCGTTGACGTACTGATAGGTTCAGACTTAAATGTCACAATTTTACGATCCTCTCTAGGGTCACACCGTGTGTTGTTAGACTCACTGTCAGGCACAGACCGACGCATTTTTCGGATCTCACTCTGATGTTTCTCAATCGCGTCGGATAACATTGTCAATTGGGCTAGCACCGCTTGTTGCGAATTAGAATCAACAACTATTAACTATGCCACTCAACTTGGGTGCAGTCTGATCCATAGATGCGGCAACCCTTAACGTCACATCTGCAATATGCTCGATGATACGTCTATTATCAATTAATTCCTGTGTTAACATCGAGAATTGTTACACAATCACCTTTTGGAATTCTTTAAAATCACCATGCACTTCAGGGTCTGCTATACTCCTAGGCCCTTTACTAGGGTCTCCGTGTGAGGCACATTCACTATTCACATCACTGTCACGCGACATGTTGCTCCATCTGTGGTAGAAAGAGTTCTGCCCAAGAATATTTGGGAAAAAGTTACAGACGGTCTAAGAGACGCGAATTAACATTGAAGTCAATAGGGAAATAATTAGTGATCTGTGGTCTGTCTGTGTATGACAAGGCTGTGACTGATATGCCTTAGTTTTGAAAATCTGATGACAAAATTGTCAGAAAATATGTATATAATATTTTGACTACAGAAAAACTAAAAAAAAAGTTAAATTTAAAAAATAATTATCAAAGTTTGGAGAAAAATTGTGATTTTAACAGTAAGAAAAATATTTATATGTCCAATTTTGGTGTATTCAGCCTCATAAAGCATAGATATAGTGAACAACATCGTAATTTCAACTAATTTTGTCTAAAAATCAGGAAAAAACACAAAATATCTCCAGATTCTCCCATTTCGATGTAGAAATTAATGCCTTCGTGCCTACTCAAACGAGTGAAAATTTCTAAAAATGCCCTTATTTTCATTGCTAATGTAAGTTAGATGGGATCTATAAGTTTGTCAGGTTTAGAAATAGCTCCAGTTTTCCTACAGGAAATTGAAAATTGGCAGCACTGAGTTAATAATATACAGCAGATGGGTTTATACAAAATGTTCAAAACAGGGGTTGGCTCAATTTGGCCATCAATTTAGCCAGAAGAAGCATTTTTTTTCCTTCTTTGAAACATTAAATTCTTGCATTTCCTTCGTGAAGGAAGCAATATTCCAGTCTTTATAGACATTTTTCACCTCATCATGTTGTTTACAGAGGCTATAAATACCCCAACCTTTTTTTATTGATGTGTTTTGAGAGATTTAATTGCACCTGTGTTGACAATTAAATGATAACAATTGGAATAGGAATGTTATTTTTCACCAATAAATGGTTTTTTTAACATTTCTGAGCTCTGAGATATAGAAAACATTGAACTGTTTCCAAATTTGTGAAAATTGTGTATTCTGTGCCCCTTTTGTTAGAGAGGGTGGACATTTTTTCTTTCAGCAAGGCCTATTCTAACCATAATTCATATTTATTGCACCTATTTTAGTTTCTATGTACATATTAGCCAGGGATGGCAAAACATATTTGTTAGAGAGATTCCTTTGGTAATGTTAGCTCTGCAACCAAAGATAAGATTCATTCAGTCATTGACATGTTTAGGGGGTGGGGTTACATGTTTCAGTACAGACCTCTATAATTACAATCAATGCAACTGATTTGTGATGTTTATGTTTGCATATTGTCCAGGGGTTCCAGGGCAAAACTAGAGAGTGAGATGGCAACATCTGCATCCAGCCCAACTAAAATTACAAATCAGCAACTGACACTACAGTGTGCTACTGGGATGTAGTCATAACATTATTTACCTTTGATAAAAATAACAACTGGCTATTAGTATATTAATCATTAACAAAAATAACAATTCACTAGTAACATAATCGTTTAAAAGCGGTTTCAACAAATCATCCTTCAAAATGCTCTTTGGTAATTTCTGTAATCAACAAGAGATATGACCACTTCTTTTAGTCTAGTCAATTTATGAAAAAGGGGGTCCACCCCCAAACAAATTACAAGAAAAGGTTTTTTGATAGCATTGGGTGTACTGAATGACATCATAAAAGTTTACCAAAATTGAGGTACCGGAAAGTCCTAAATTTTGAAGGCAAAGGACGGGATTTAAGCCATTTCCTTCAAACGTACAACTTCAGACAAACAAAAAGTCGTCAATTTTTAACAGAAACACATGAAAATGATACCATGCATTAGCTTGTCGGGGTCAAATTTTTGTATGGCATGGTTTTCATAGATGTTCGGTGCTCTCTTTAACAATTTTCGGGGATTTCATTGCCTGAGAAACATTTTTTTTTTTTTAAACAATATTTTATTCAGGTTGTCTGAATGGGATTGGGGAACAGGCTTAGCCTATGTAAAACCCCTCTCCCTAAGTAATTTGTATACATATTATTAATGAAAAATGGGTGTATATACATAGTTAAAATGGCAAACACATACATATTATATAAACATAATAAAATGGGTGAAAATGTACAGTATATATAGTAATTAATAAGTATACATATGCAAGCAAAGTGAGGATTATTTGATAATAAACAAAATTAGATAGACTAGCCAAGATTATACATTAAAATATTACCTGATCGAATTGAGTTTAGAATCTGTTTGACATGTTAATGAACTTATGGACCTGGTTAAAAATATTAGTATTAATTTCTTGACTGTAGGTTTTGGAACCGAATAAAATTTGTCAATGGTTTCTGTTCGTGCATTTGAATGTAAGGAACATCGCAGAAGGTAATGATCAGGATCTTCAAATATGTGACCGCAGAGGCATGCGGGACTGTCGGCAATGTGTCGAAGAAATTTATGACCCTGCAGGTCAGAGCATCGAAGTCGTAATTTACAGTGAATTATTTGAGATTTCCGATGGCCATTATAATAAAACGAAGGAACTTTGATATCAGATTGGGATAGATGGTCGGAGAAAATTTTCAGAGATCTAGAATTCCTTGCATCGGTACTGAGTTTATTCCACTCTCTTATACTTGGTGGGATGAACGATTTAGAAAAGATTTCAGTACGACATCGAATTTCTTTTAAATTGTCTTCATTACGAAGGGAATATTTGTTTGGGGGTTCTAGATTTATGAGATTTTTAAGATAAGCAGGGGTTAGGTTATTGATGATTTTGTATAGTAGTTTTAATTTATGTCGGTTTCGTCTTTCTTTGAGTGGACAAGAATCCACATTTATAAAGGTGCATAACTCTACATTGTTTTATCATAAACTAGCAATTGTAGTCTCAAAAACCATATATTTGGGGCCATTATTTCATTTGAAGATATGCCCAGTGGAGTTAAATGGGTCCTAATGCCATTTTCGGGAATCCACTACCCCAAAACATTTGGACGCGAACCCAAATGTACCACTTCTTTATCACTTACTGGAATATTTGGTATGGAGCAGACTTTCTGACTTTGTAAAATCATCCCCCTCTATCGGTATCTTTAAAAATAAAGTAAAAGTAAGTTGACAAAGAGTCGCCATTATATTTTAGTTCGGGAAGAAGGAAAAATCAGATTTAACATTGTCGGTTTCGCCTTTCCTGTAGTGACTTAAATGGTCATAAGTTCTTAAGGCACATTTCAGACAGCCCTGTATGTGCTTGCGGTCATGATTTCGAAGATGCCGATCATTACCTTTTAACCTGTCCTCAACATTCCGATGCACGTAAACTTTCAATTTTTATCTTACCCCCGAAACCTATTTTCAATACAGACATTATTAAATGGAACTAATGATATTACTATTTCAGATATGATCTTTCAACATGTTCATAGATTTCTAGACATCTCCGGAAGATTTAATTAAAAATTTCAATTAGAATATTTATCCTCTAGTTCACCATATGTATTTGGCAAACCTGAAATTGTAATATATGTATATAGCCATTTTCTGTTTATTTTATTGGTATACTATTCAGTTAGATCTTATCGTGATTTGGTTATATAGTCGTTTTGTATATATATCTTCTGTTATATAGGAGAGAGGTAATATAGGCCTAGCCTGTTCCTCAATCCTTTTCTGAGAATGAAATATTGTTTATAAAAAAAAAGAAAAGAAAAATAAAAACAAAAAATTTGGTATGTACATGTTCTGGGACCCCTGCCCCTAATAACCCAATGTCCTGAAAGATGAGTAAAACAAGATACGAAGAAAGATGCACAAGAAATTATTTACAAATTTGTTTTTCAAAGAATGAAGGGTTATGTCGTCTCTATGATTTCTAAAATACACGAGGGTGTTTTTCATTAACTGAGCAACGTTTGCTAAAATAAGCATCAATCTCAGTTCAGCTATATAATGTTATTGTTTGAATCACATTTACTGTTATACATTCAAATGACCTTAAGGTAACACCAGTAGCGGATCTAGAAGCTGTGAAAAGGGTGTTAGCGGTTCCACATCTAGGGTGTCATCCATAATCCCACCGCGCAATGAGCATAGATCCCACCCCACATAAGGGGCGGTTTTCATTAACTGGGCAACTTTTGCTAAAGTAAGCGCCAATCTCAGTTTGCTTGGCTATCGAAATTTATAGTTAGAATCAAATTTACTGTTATACATTCAAAGGACCTTAACGTAACGCCAGTAGCGGATCTAGAAACTGTGAATATGGTTGGCGGTTATAAGTCTAGGTTGCTATCCATAATCCCACCCAGTGGCGGCGCCAGCCGTCGGTGGTTGGAGGGGCAAAGTCCAAGGTTAAGGGGGCAAAGGCAGCCTGGCCGTATTCCAGGCAATGATCGTTGAGGTAAAGTGTCAAACGAACGGACTTGCGAACCTTGACGAATCCCACTCATGATCGCTAAAGTAGGGAGTAACTATGGAGGGTATGGGAGAGGGGCCTCTCCCAGAAAATTTTGAAAATAGACTGTCGGAAATGCTGTCTGACAGTATTCAGTCAGGCACCGATTGTTGAGATAAATAAGTCTGACCGCATACCGTCCTTCGCCTTATCACTAGTTTATCCGACCAAATTGGCAAACGAACGGACTTGCGAAACTCAACGAAGTACCCTTGTGAGCGCCAAAGTAGCGAGTTCTTCTGTGGGTTTTGGGGACCTCCCCAAGAAAATTTTGAAAAAAAAGGATGTTGGAAATGCTGCCTGACAAGAGATAAAGAGAGCTGATCGGATGCCGTCTGTCGCCTGATCACGACTCTTTCCAACCCCAGAGAGGAAAGTGTCAAATGGAACTCAACGAAGTCCCCAATAATTTGAAAAGTAGACTGCCCGAAATGCAGTCTGGCAGTTCAGGCATTGATCATCGAGATAAATAGAGCTTAACAGATACCATTTTTTTCAACCAGAGAGGAAAGTGTCAAACGGTTGAGGGAGTGACTCGAAGTGAATGAATATTTTCGCCACTATATTTTGTGAAATGAACGGGCTTGCAAACCTCAACGAAGTCCCCAATAATTTTAAAAGTAGACGGCCCTAAATGCAGTCTGGCAGTATTTCAGGCATTGATCGTCGAGATAAATAGAGCTTAATAGATACCGCCTGTCACCAAATCACTAGTTTATCCGACCAGAGAAGAAAGTGTCAAACGGGCGGAATGATTGACACAAAGTGAATGAATATTTTCGCCACTATATCTTGTAAAATAGACTGCCGGGAATGCAGCAAGGTAGCATTTCAGACACTGGTCGTCGAGATAAATAGAGCTGGCCAGATACTGTTCGTCGTCAAATCACTGCAGCTTATCCGAAAAAGAGGGATGTGTCAAATGAACAGAGAGAATGTATCAAGTGAATGCATATCATATTCTCGTCTCGTTGAACATATACCCAAAAACTTTGCGGGTCGTAAAAAGCACTTGTCAGGTTTACTGCAGGATGGGCTTGGTAAGAAATCACTCAACATGCAAGTCTATGACTGAGTGGGGATGTGGGTTTAATCACCGTAGAAGGTATTGATTACCGAAATATTTCACAATATTTTTGTATTTTCTAAAACTATTGGGGGGGGGGCAGAGGGCAGACCACTAATCCCACCGCGCAATGAGCATAGACCCACCCCTTAAAAGAGCATAGATCGTATAGTTGTTTGGGGTTCGTTATCTTGCCAGAAAGTAGTTTTATTCAATTTGACATAAAGTTCATGCCATATTATCATTGGTAATGTTTTTGTGAACCTTAGGGGTAGTGGCTATACCACCGAGTTATCCGAAGAGAAGAAAATTTGGGTCAACATCATGGCTTTTGAGAACATAGTTGTGGGTAAATTCTGGTGAACAAGACGATTTGAAGGGCGGTTCACTATAACCGCGAATATGATAATGCTCAGATAGTATAAGACCACAGAGGAGTGGAATAATATCAGATTAATTATTTTGGACTGGGCCTGAAAATTCTAGTCAATTCCCTGGAATTTGGATTCATTGATGGAGCGAATTATTGTGCACCAGAGGATAAGAACAAATTTCAGATATGGACATATAATAACGGAGTAGTTGATTATTTCGGATTGGGCCTAATGATAAGAAATGGAACAGAATCTCGGGCCTGCTTATTAATTCTACCTGTTTGGTGAGCGTTGAAAGACATTTCTACAGTCCGTCGCCCCAAATGATCAACTCACGAGTCGTACTACTAACTGGGGAATTCACCATAACCGTAAATATGATAGTGATACTATAGTATAAGACCATAGAGGAGTTGAACGATGATGACATTATGGAATCGGGCGCCTTAGGTGCAAACATATTTAAGATATGGACAAATAATAAATGACTTTTTGATTATTTTGGATTAGGCCTGAAGAGACTTTGTCTAACAGGGAGCTTACTTGTTCTCATGAACTCTACCCCTCCCTTTAGATGTTTTGTTTACATTGGTTAGGCAGATTTTACTGCTTTAAAGGATCAGTGAAATGAAATGAAATGAAATGGGTTTAACGTCCTACTCTTTTGCACCTAACCTGGGCATATGCCATACAGTGTGCTATGAGGAAAATTTTGCCCGGGCAGCGGCGCTACGGCCTACTCTTATATCGAATTCCAACTGCCAAGGGATCTTTTACGTGCACGGCCATCTTATTACTTATTACTTATGTTACCGCTTTAAGGGACCAGTGAGTACTACTGGCTATATATTTAATTTATATGTTCATAAACATTTATAGGGTCTTAAACCAACAGTTTATGGTTTTCTTGAACATTAATTAGCAAATGTCGGCAATCATGGATTTTACCACTTTCCGGCGCGCAAAATGTGGTAGACTTTTGGGATTTTATAAAGTAAACGCAAAAATGTACTAAAACCTATTTCTTGCAATTTGTTGGGGGTAAAATCATAAATTGACTGGACTATATTCTAACTAGTAATAAAGGTGAATCGTGCCTCTAATCTGATTAGGTAACATGAGCTGAACATAAGTGTCCACTCGACACAAAGTAGGTCTTTTTGGGGTTCAATGTTCCTTTTGATCTAAATAATTCGCTTGCGGGAAAGGGTTTCTAGCTGAGGGAGGAAACTGGAAGACCCACAGGAAACCCCCAAGGTTGAACAAGTGACCATACACCTTGTAACATACAGCCAGAGAATCAAAACCACGTCACTTGACCCAATATCAGACCTTATGACTTCATGTGTACATGTTACCCCCCCCCCCCTTCCACCTCATATTAAATAGTTGTCTTTGCAAATTATTTATGTTATACAGAGCATTAAGTATAAATGTCCACAGTGTATTTAAATTTATGTATTAAATAAATTTATATGTAATACGAAATGTTGGTATTTATATTATGCTATATTTATATTGATACATAATATAACCGATGTTGTTTTGGCCATTATGACCAAAATGGTTTGGCCGTTATGACCAAAATGGTTTGGCCGTTATGACCAAATACTTTAAGCTGTTTTGGGCCTTTATGTCCATAACCACGCCTACCACTAGGCCTAGTACATGTAATCAACTATAAAAATTAGAAGTGTGTCTCATTCACCACCTACTCCTTCATTGACCTCACCAAAGAAATCAAATCAGAGTTAAAGATTGGATAACAAGATGGCTGACTGAGGTATTATGTTGATAATCGGAGAGGGTTTTTTGTTCTTAGCAGAGTTTTACCTTGTGATGGCATGATCAATTTTATACTAAATTCAAGATCTATATTCTGTGAATGCTGATGTGACATCAAATTTGAAATTGGAATTTAGATTTTGTTACATTTGAAGAAATCTACATTTGATTGAGCAACCTGAAAACTAATCACCTGAGTACTATTAAATAGTGAGTAAACACGACCATCTTATCTTTAGTTATACACTAGCTATTGTAATACCAACTTTCTAAATGTCAAAAAAGCAAAGCAAGAAGCGACACAAACCTGACGTTTCGTCTAACTACGGTGAATTTTTTTAAACTGTTTTAAAGGATGACATTTCTTTGAAATCATTCCTAGGAGAACTATTTGAACAACCGATCATTATGTCTCAAACATGCTATTTAATGAAACCTGAGATCATACGACCACTAAACGATCGTATTAGTAAAATAGAAGATGATATAGACGAACTACAACAATTCAGCCAGATGGGAGAAGCATATAAAGACGACATTAATCTGGACCCAGAAAGCAGACATAACCTGGGCGATGTCGTTACGAAAACAATCGAACTGTTTGAATCCAGGGACATCTTCAAAAAGATCAAACAATCTGCTGGCACTGCAAACAAGATTCAGCGCTTCATCAGTAACTACATGAAGCAGTTTGAGACCATTCTCCAATTTATTCGAGCAACCAGACAACGAGACATATTGCTACATATGCAGAGCCTGGAAGCACTTACAAAGTACTTTTTTGCCCACGACCACTTAAATTATGCACGTCTGATGCCACTATACATATCTACGATGCAAGAAACGAAAACAACTCATCCCGAAATATGGGCCGAGTTTGAGAAGGGCAACTTCTGTGTCACCAAAGGCGTGGCTGGATTCACATCAGTAGGTCCAGACCATGGGATCGAACAAGAGAACCGTGAACTCAAAGTCATTGGTGGGATAGTAGTACTCACTCAGAACGAAAAGTCACTGGACAAGTACTTTCTCATGGCACCTGAACTTTCAAATTTACAACGCGAATTTGAAAAAACTTACTACACTGGCAACAATGAGAAGAACACAACACCATGAACTCACAGGAGGAAAGCTCTCTCGTGTCACACAAAATGCAGTCAATCTCAGTGCAGTATTTCAACAGCATGGGAACCCATTTGAACCTGCTGACGAGGATGAGATATACAACCTGTTCACCAAGTCAGTGATGAATGAAACTGTTGCCAATGACATCCTTCGCCGTGATGAGATTGGTCAACACATGTTTGAAGGTTTTGTCACTGAGCGCCTGATAGAAGGAAGAATCTCCGATTGGGAGAAAATGACCAAAAAGAAACTTGGAACTTTCAAAAGTGCTAATGCATCAACAGAAATCAGAGTAGGGGACAAGGTGGTCAAGATCAAAAAAGAGCGAGGACTTTTGCAGCGCTTCATTGTTATCTCCAGAAGTCGTCCAGAACTTGACCTGGAGGAGTGCATTGGAACTTACGAGTTTGGTGTGGTACCACGATCATTATTTGCTTCAGATGGGTCTCTTCTGCTAGCCTATGATAAGGCTTCGATACTGCATCATCTTGAGAAACTCAAAAGTAACGCAGAACAGTCCAAAGCTGACAGAAACAAGGCAACAGAAAGCGAGCCATCTGGCAATCATTCAGTACATGTACCACTACAAGTAGCAGCTACAACAGTAGAACAAACAGATGTGGAGACCAATCAACCATCAGCATATCAAGTAATCATCATCGATGGAATGGCTGTGGTAAACTCGGTTACCAAGACCGATCAAATGAAGACGTGCCGCGATTTTGCAGACTCCTTTCTGGCGATAGTCTGTAACATAGCTACAAACTATGATGAGGTCAGATTGGTGTTTGACAGGTACATGAAAACATCACTCAAGGAACAGATGAGGACAAAGAGGACCAAGGGAAAGTCAACATATTACCACGTGAAGGACACCACTTTAATCAAGAATATTTCTTTGAAGGAGTTTCTCTCGGATATCCGCACCAAAGCAGAGCTCATTGAGTTTTTGGCTGACAAGGTTGAACGCCACAGCAGGAGCTCAAACAACAGATTGAAGAAATTTATGGTGACATCAGGAACACAAACCGAGGGCAATGTTAATATTCCAGACTCGCTTCTCACTCACAGCCAAGAAGAGGCAGACACGTTGCTCATACTGCATGCGTTAAATGCTCACCATGATGCAGATCTTGTGGTCAGTTCTCCAGATACGGATGTCTTGTTGCTACTTGTCCACGTGTATCCACTCTTGCCAGTTTCTACAGTCTACCTCACTGGAAAGGGCAGGCTGAAAAGGAAAATATCTGTCTGTAATGTATACAACAGCTTAGGACAAAAGCGCGCTTCTGCACTGTTGGGTCTTCATGCTCTGACAGGCTCTGGCGTATCTGGTAGATTTGCTGGCAGAACCAAAGACTGGTGCTTCAAGGCATTCATGTCTTGTGACAAAGAGATCCTGGTTGCACTAGCAATGCTTGGAAATGACTACGATCTACCGTCTGATGTATGCTCTCAGCTGGAACGTTTTGTTTGTGTGCTGTATCGATCCAAAATCCACACAACAGTGAAAGGGCTTCGCTGGTTCCTCTTCTCAAATCGTGCAGCCGAGGGGGAAAACCTTCCACCAACTTCTGGTTCACTGGACTTACATATTCAGCGTGCACACTATATAGCTATGATTTGGAAGAAAGCTGATAAAGATAGGCTGGCACTGCCAGGCAGGATACGCCCACATTTTCGAGAGATGGACAGAGAACAAGCAATACCGAAAGTGATTTTTCCTACATCTTTACGTCCTGTATTTCATACTGTATTGGGAGCAGCCATTTAGTTGGTCAGTTCCAGTCTGATATTAATGAAACTCGAAGCCGACAATGATTATGGTGTGACGGTACACAACATAGAAATGTGACTTTTCATCAAAATCGGATAAGAATTGTGACCTGTAGCGAGTCCACAACCATGATATACCATATTTTTACACTATTCGCGTACAAACGGCGACCATTTCGTCCGGCGATTTTGGTACGATTTTCACGAAATTAGAACTCAACCTTCCTCATCAAAATCGAATTTAAATTGTGACCTATACAGGGTCCACAACCATGATATATCATTTTTTTAACAGTATTCGCGTACAAACGGCGGCCATTTTGTCTGTCAATTTTGGTCCGATTTTCCTGAAATTCATACTCAACCTTCCTTACAGTGCATCGGTGATATAATCAAACGTTTTTTTAAATTGGATAATAATTGTGACCTCCAGAGGGACCACAAGCTAAAGAAAGGGGGATTTTGCGTATAACCAGGGGCCATAATTCAGGAAGTTACGATCCGATATGCGCAAATATTGAAAAGAACCAAGATCTTTGGGTTATAACCATGAATTTCAAGTTTCATCAAAATCGAATTAAAATTGTAACCTTTACAGGGTCCACAACCTTGATATACCATTTTTTAACAGTATTCGCGTACAAACGGCAGCCATTTTGTATGACAATTTTGGTCTGATTTTCCCGAAATTCGAACTCAACCTTCCTTACGGTGTAACGGTAATATAATCAAACGTTTTTTTAAATCGGATAATAATTGTGACCTCCAAACTAAAAAAAAGACGATTTTGCGTATAATCAGGGGCCATAATTCAGGAAGTTACGATCCGATATGCGCAAATATCGAAAGGAAGCAAGATCTTTGGGTTATAACCATGAATTTCAAATTTCATCAAAATCGAATCAAAATTGTGACCTCCACAGGGTCCACAACCTTGATATACCATTTTTTAACAGTATTCGCGTAAAAACGGCGGCCATTTTGTATGGCAATTTTCGTCCGATTTTCCCGAAATTCGAACTCAACCTTCTTTAGGGTGTGACGGTAATATAATCAAACGGTTTTTTAAATCGAATAATAATTGTGATCTCCAAGCTAAAAAAAAAGGCGATTTTGCGTATAATCAGGGACCATAATTCAGGAAGTTACGATCCGATATGCGCAAATATCGAAAGGAAGCAAGATCTTTGGGTTATAACCATGAATTTCAAGTTTCATCAAAATCGAATCAAAATTGTGACCTCCACAGGGTCCACAACCTTGATATACCATTTTTTTTAACAGTATTCGCGTACAAACGGCGGCCATTTTGTATGTCAATTTTCGTCCGATTTTCCCGAAATTCGAACTCAACCTTTCTTAGGGTGTAACGGTGATATAATCAAACGGTTTTTTAAATCGAATAATAATTGTGACCTCCAGAGGGACCACAAGCTAAAAAGGGTGATTTTTCGGACAATCAGGGGCCATAATTCAGGAAATTACATTCCGTAAGCCGCAAATATCAAAAGGAACCAAGATCTTTGGGTTACAAACATGCATGTCAAGTTTCATCAAAATCGGTTCAAAATTGTGACCTCTACAGGGTCCACAAGCTACAAACGTGATTTTTCGTACAATCAGGGGCCATAATCCATGAAGTTTTGATCCGATACATGCCAATATCGAAAGCAGCCGAGAACTTTTGGGGATAAACCTATATTTCAAGTTTCGTCAAAATCGGATAAGAATTGTGACCTGTAGAGAGTCCACAAACAAATTGTGGACGGACGGACGGACGTCCGGACGGACAGGGGCGACGACATAATACGTCCACATGAAAATGTGGGCGTATAAAAATCACCCATGCCTTCCAGGACCCACTGAATTTGGTTGGACATTTGACGCAGGTTCAAGTCACTTCTCTGCCGTTCGATGTTTGAATCCACCAGCTCCTGAGGCAATACTGCACCTGATCAAGTGCGGATGTAAATCTGGATGTGAAGGAAGGTGTAGTTGTCGTAAAAACAATATCCCATGTACAGAATTCTGTGCATGCTGGGTTTTCACCTGCAACAACAAAGCAAGCCAACCAGGGATAAATGAGGAGTGTGAAGACGTTTGATTTCCGTTGCTAAAACTATATGTGACTTTGGCGGGTTTTTTTCCGTTCATACTATTACACTGAACAATAACTAACGTAGATCCACTATAGTTATATAGATTTGTTTAGGACTTATCCATACCACGTGACCAGAACGATACTTTAATCAGATATTTTGTTTGTACGTCTATTTCCAATATCATTGTATTGACTACTGTAATGAAATACGCAGAATTTAGTGTAAACGGCGGCCATTTTGGGCGCCATCTTGAAATTAGGCATGTAAATCACAACTTAAGCGAAATTTGATGGTTCCATTGGCTTTCTTGTGTCGGAAAACCTATATTTAGATACTTTGTTTGGCATCATATCATGTGTACTAGCGACGATATTGAATTATTGCTGAATGGCGGCCATTTTGGACCCCATCTTGGATTTCAGACCCCTAGAACGTGAAAAAAAATGGCACCCTATGTTTTTTTAAAGCATATGATAACTTCTTTCAGAATCAATTGAGTTTTTGCTTTTACCAAAAAAATGACACGAATATTTATTTGATGACAAATGAGCCTACACTAAATACTCGAGACGAACCTGTCTAAAGATCAGTGGTCTAAAGGAGAACAAAAACGAAGATACCGACGAACTCGCCATTAATCTATTTAACAATCACATTCTCGAGGCCACTAAACTAAACAAAGATAATATAAGTAGAACTCATCGAGTCGGTAAATTAAATGAAAATAGCGACAGACCAAGAGATATAATTGTTAGATTCATCAGTTATCGTCATAGAGCTGCTATATACGGCAATAAGAAGAGACTAAAACAGTACAACATCGTCAGTAATTCTAAAATTTACATCAACGAAGCCCTCACTGCCAAACGTGCTGGTCTCTATAAACAAACCCGGTCCTGGTGTAACAATTCTATCATAAAAAAATTGTTGGACATTTGATGGCAGAATCTATATTAGACCTCTGTCAGATGATCGAAATTATATAATAAACAATGTGAATGATCTTAGGAAGTTTGAAGTAAACGTTTTTGGTCAGGGTACAGAAATGATAGAGGGTACATCTCTCCATGAAAACGACAAAGGAGACTGTTTCAATGGCATTTAGTAATTGAACTAGAGTATACAGGTCACAATTCTATGGAATACAATTACTGCTTATTACTGAGCGACGTTTCGACGTGACCACCAATTATGCTTCAAGCCATAACGATTTAGAAATAATTTTTGTCAGTATTAGTAATACTAAGAATACGTTTTTATTATGAGTTATATATCGTACTCCAAACACGCCAGTTTCCTTCTGGGATTCATTCTACGATATAGTAACTAAAGCTTTAGACAACAGTACCCCCTTCCCCTTGATATTAACAGGGGATTTTAATATTAATCTTTTATCTAATTCCAGTAATGCCAAAAAACTAGGCGTAATAGTACAACGGTTTTTAATAATAAAGATATAAATAAATTATATAATGATTTTAAAAATGTTCTTGACGAAAACACGTCAATATTCATTCCTACTAAAATAGTCACAATTAGACCCAACGATAAACCTTTTATTAACAACTGCATCGGCCTAAAAATTCGACAAAGTAACCGAGCCCATAAGCGTGCCAAATAGTCAGCTAACCCAAATCATTGGTTAAAATTCCGTAAAATTAGAAATGAGGTAATTTCACTCATACGTCATGCGAAAGATGATTTTAAATCTAAAATAACTAATAAAATAAATAATCCTAAAGTCACATCAAATCAATGGTGGAAATTAGTAAAATCAGTTGTGAAAATGGAAAATGTAAATAATAATAATCAAACACCAATTAACCTCCATGGCAAAATTTATTCTCATCCACTTGATAAGGTTACAGTATTAAACTCATACTTTACATCTGTATCAAAACTAGATACCTTGCATGAATTACCTACCTTTGATGCACGCACGGACATCACAATGAATGATTTTATCGTAACTGAGTAAGAGGTTAAAGATCAATTAAAAATACTCGACTGTTCAAAGCCACCAGGACCCGATGAACTCAGCCCATTAATCCTAATAAACGTATCTTCCGCCATTGTAATTCCATTAACTCGTCTATTTAACCTGTGCCTTACAGCTAAACAACTTCCAGACATATGGAAAACTTCACATGTCACAACCGCCTTTAAATGGAAGGGTGATCCACAGTTACCAGAAAATTATCGCCCCATTTCTTTAACGTGCACAATTTGTAAGATTTTTGAAAACATTATCCTAAAACACCTGTACAACTTTATTAAAAGTAATGATCTTTTATCTAAACATCAGTCAGGATTTCAAAAAAATGATTCAACAATAAACCCAACTTCTTGAGATATATAATATAATTATAAGTAATCTAGATAAGGGGAAAGAACTTAGTTTTGTATTCTGTGATATTTCTAAAGCTTTTGATAAAGTCTGGCACCTGGGAATTATACATAAACTGCGAAAATATGGTATTAGCCTAAACTTATGTGATTGGGTGTTCAATTATTTAACAAATGGTAAACAATGTGTTGTACTTGAAGGGTTTAAATCGCCGTATTTGACAGTTGAATCCGGGGTTCCCCAGGGATCAATTCTCGGTCCTTTCCGATATTTCGGACAATCTAGATAACAATGTACGATTGTTTGCTCACGATACGTCCTTATTTTCAATTATAAATGATAACCCATTAGAAACAGCTAATTCAATTAATAGTGATCTGAAGCTTATATCAACGTGGGCAAATAAATGGCAAATAACATTCAACCCAAATAAAACGAAAAACTTAATATTCACACGTAAAAAAACTAATCATCCTAATCTCGAGTTTGAAAATAAAATCATCGATAAAGTTACCTCTCACTGCCACCTAGGACTGACTTTTCATCAAAACGGAACATGGACAGAACATATTTGTATAATTCACAAAAAAGCTTGCAATAGACTCAACATTCTACGCCAATTAAAATTCAAATTAAATAGATCTGCGTTATGTACGATATTTACGTCCTTTATACGCCCGCTTATGGAGTATGGGGATAGTATATGGGATAATTGTAATACCAAAGATTCAGAAATACTTGAGAATATACAACTAGAAGCAGGGAGAATCATAACTGGTTTGCGCCGAAATTCTCACAGAAAACATGTTTACGATGAATTAGGGTGGGAACCGCTGTTCAAACGCCGTCAAAAGCATAAACTCCTTAACTGCTATAGTCCCCAGTACTTATCAGATATTCTTATGAAAATACAACCCGAACTGAATTATTATAATCTTAGAAACCATAAACTGAAAATACCACAATGTAAAACGTCTTCTTACATAAAAAGTTTTTTCCCCAACACAATCAAACTATGGAACAGTCTTCCTACACATGTGCAGTTATCGCCGCCTCTCAATACCTTTAAGTCACGTCTACTTAGTCAATATCTTATACATAAAAAACCTAGTTACTTTCATTATGGAAACCGCAAGGAAAATATCATTCACTGTCAACTAAGAAATGAATCTAGTAATCTCAATAATCACCTTTTCCGCCACTACCTATCTGAATCAAAAATATGTCCTAAATGCAATTCTTCGAATGAAGATAACTTCCACTTCTTCTTCTCATGTCCATCTTATTCAGCTATCAGAACCGACCTATTAAATTCATTAAAGGTAATCACAGATACTATTAATTTAGATTTAATTTTGAATGGCTTTACAGAGCTTTCGAACACAACTAATATTTTGATTTTTGAAGCAGTCCATAATTTTATTAAACGTACTAAGAGGTTTTGATTTACTTTTAAATATTGTTTTAATATCAAATAATTGCTTTAACTATGTTTAGTATATATATCATTTCCACACGAATCTGTATATATGTTCGATTTTACAAATTATTATACCTAATCTTATTTTTATTTTTATTATATTTATATTTAATGTTTATAATTTTTGTATACCAGGGAAAGAACTTATATAGGCCTTGCCTGTTGTTCAATCCTTTTCAAACGAATAAAATATTGTTTAAACTAAACTAAAGAAGTCAGTTTTATCAGAGATCTGTATAATTTTCAACGTATGTTCGAGTTGGGGCCACACAAAAGAGGGACAGCTTCAGGGCAGTAAATAGCTCAGAGCAACGTGGGGGCGAGAAGTGTTCTCAGGGTGCTGTAAAAATCTAATTATGGGCCTGGACAGTTTAGTCCAGTACGAAATAAAAACCGCATTTTTATTATTTCATTCAAAGCGTCAATAACACTTTTTGATGTGAAACAAATAGCCTATTTATGTTACTGCAAATTATTAATCAGAAGCAAGATTGAAACATTGAAAGTGTGTTTGGCACTTTTATCAATGATTACATGCACAACATATTGATGGGTGATGGATACATTCGCAATTGTAGACAAAACCCATTTTCTGTATAAGAATGAAATTTGACTTCTTTTAATTTACAGTCAAGGGGTTTTTTTTTAATTCATGTAACTTTAAGCTTATATGTTGTACATGCCAAATTTTATTTCTCCCATCTTGGCTTTTCCCTTACAACTCAGAGCTTGTTCAAATTATTTCAGCATTTATTCGTAATATTTCTGCAACTTTTTAACAGTTATTATCCTTTATTTCAAAATATGTTTTTTTCATTCTTAATCTTAGCTATATACTATATATGATCATTATTAAGACAGCAGGCCAGACATGTTTTAAGTATGTTGTTATGTAAAATGAATGCTTTTGATAGAAATATACCTATAGAAATAGTGGCTCTATTGTATTCCTTGTAATCGCCCTTGATATGAAGGCCTTTTCGCACTATTTCCAGTGAAATCGACGGTACCAATATCCTTAGTCCGTGTCGAAAAAAACTGAGTTGACTGCCACATTTTGTGTCAATGTGATCAAAATATCTTTCTGTGGCTCTCTTACACCACTTCCCTACACGGATGGAACGTTTATTTGGTTCACTGGATTTCTGTTCGGACTGACCGCAAGGTAAATCGTGCACATGGCTTTGTTTCCAAATGCAATGACCTGGCACTTTACCCCATAACTTTTGACCGCGACCCCTCAAGCTCTACCCGTGATTGGTCTAATTTGAAATACCTGCGCAGCATCCAACTCACATATACGCAAATATGGCTAGGCACTATAAAGAAATAGGTCATGGATTTCTGGCCAATTTCGAGCTTAAACTATTAAATTAACAAAATATATTGGAGAACTTTGTTGACACGTTGATTGCACGATTAGTAGCCCGATTTCTAGACCGGTTTAGCGGGAGCCAATATCATAAAATTTCTTTCCGTTGTTTTCATATCTAGTGGATTCGATCGGAGTTAAAACACCACACACATCCAATGACTCGTTATTATTATTCAACCAAAAAACTAGTTGCGGTCAGTTGTAAGAGTGCTTATGTCGGCCACATCAGAAACTGTGGACAACTGGGAGCAACTGACTGCAACTTTTTTTTTCTAAACAATATTTGTATTCGTTAAATCTGAATTTGGATTGGGGAACAGGCTATACACATTATAAAAATATATACATACATATATACATAATTACATAAATATAGAACATGATACATAATGGATAATATAGAGACTCTTATTTGTTGTTTTTTTTATGATGTTTTATAATAAATATTTTAGTGGAAATATTGGTGAAAGTCTATTTAAAAGTACTGCTTGGTAATGTTGGGTATGGTAAGGCCTGTACAACGTGCAATCGTTCAATTTCTCTAAATCTCACAAACCAGTTAAGAGAGGTGAGGATATTGCACGGGTGTACGATGTGGCGGGGCTGGAAATATCTTAACCGTTGTTTATGGAGATTTAAATCTTTTTGATAAAAGAATAAATTGTTGAATTTCTTCACTGAAAAAGAACTTGTGTTGGATCTCAACACAAGTACTTGTGTTAAAACTAATCTACACAAGTTTGTGTTGTTTTGCATTGTGTAGATTTGTAAAAATCTTGTGTGTTTTCATATCAGGAACACAAGTAATGTGTAGGCCTACCGTCAACCAATGATTTTTTGGGGGGTTTTGGGTTTTTTTTTGTTTTTTTACAAAGTCAGGATTCGGGAGTTCACAAGTGTAAGAAAAGTAATAAAATAAAGGGCTTAATTCAAATCCCGAAAATTACATGCTGTTCGTCACTGGAAGAGTGTGAGCACTAATTAATCAGACAATTGCCAGGCAGACTTGAATGTTAATTGGTGTTAAGTTGTCTGTAAAGATGTAATGTCTGGTTGTCTTTGTTTTATTGATCCAATAAACTGATATATCAAAGGAATATATAGTGTACACGTTATTTTCAGCACCCTTGTGTTTGTCAAAATTGATTCAATGTGCATTGGAAAACAATGAGTAAAACTCTTAGTAATATAATTGGTTGATGTAATCGAAATTGGACAGTATATTGGTTAACTAAACAGTAACCAATCAAATTTAATTAATCTTCCAGATTTGTCTCATAATTGATTTATTTATACAATGGTTCTCCAAGTTATCTATAAGATCTCGCAATTGGGCGAGAGATCCCCGGCCTTTGTCAGCCTAAAGAAGACAAGATATGTAAGAGATCCTAGAAAGAAAAGCTTCGGCCAGGGTATCAGGGAAACAGTCAAGGAACTACGACTGGAGGAGCTCGTGATAAACGAACACGACCCACCATCGATCGCTCCTTGGACACTCCCAATACCACCGGTCAATCTAGATCTGCTACAGAAAACCGACAAGAAAAACAACCCCACTGCAGCACGGGCTCTCTCTCTGGAACACCTGGAAGACAACTGGCCGTCGGATGACTGGGAACATGTTTATACGGATGGCTCACGCAATCCTGAAAGGGGCACCAGCTCGTTTGGAATATACCTGCCAAACGGGGAACAGGGAATAAGCAGGAAACTGCCCAATAACTGTTCGGTGTACACTGCAGAGATTGTGGCCATCCGTGATGCTATATCATGGATCTCTTATCAAAAGACTAGTAAGTTCGTCATCCCAAGCGACTCTCTGAGCAGTCTGATTTCAATCCAAAATGACAACTCGGACTCAAGACCAGAAGTTATTTTGGAAATCAGGCAGCTGTACCAGAGGGTCCTAGAGAAGGGAAGCAAATTAGAGCTCGTGTGGATTCCATCACATGTGAACATTAGAGGAAACGAGGAAGCAGATCGACTCGCAAATGAAGGTCTCGGGGACACAGCACCACTCCGCACCATAGAATACAGCACCACGGAAATCTACAGTATGGTAAAAAGACAGGTCAATTCACTCTGGGAATTAAAGCTCGTTGAACTTGACACATACAGATTCCGGCTGTATGACAAGATCTACACGAAGACAGCTATCAATCACCCTAGAAGAGATATATGCAAACTTATATCGAAACTAAGGGTGAAAGAGCGGCTGCGAGACTACAAACACCAAGTCATCGTCTGTGAGTGCGGAGAAGAATGTACCACCAACCATGTCCTGGTAGACTGCGAGGTATTCAAGGAAGAGAGAACGGAACTAGTGGAGATGATGGAGACCAACAACATACCGCTCAGCACTAAGAACCTACTCTTTCCAAGACCCGATCTGAAGCTGCAAATCTTCGAACTAATCCACGATTTAATGAGCACCGTTGGATTAAGTAGAATAGTGAAGTAAGAGGGGGCTACGATAAGACGAGCTCGGCATCTAAACACTAAACTACATAGGGGATATACACCAAAGTAGCGGGCTAGTGGAGTAAGGGAGGGTCACGGTAAGACGAGCTCGGCATCTAAACACTAATCCACTAGAAAAACACCAAACCTACAAAGTGGGATAAGTGGAGTAAGGGGAGGCCACGATAAGACGGGCCTGGCACCTAAACACTATACCTCAAAAGATGACTTCTACCAATCCAGAGACGAGACACATATATGTCTGCATAAATGCTGTCCCTACAGATCAACTACCAAACAACATGTGTTTTATTAAATAAAGGGAAGAACTTCTCACTAAACCTATTCCATGGTTCAAGGCCGCAAATGGAAAGATTGCAAAATCATATTCTAAAAACAGGAAGAAGCCTCGGCTCTCCTATCTATGTCTTGTCTGCGATATCACTTCTGTGGAAGCGGACGTTAAAACATCAGGTAGTAGTAGTAGTAAGTTATCTATACTCTATTTGATATTTTATCAGCGACATTCAGTTAGACATTTAAAAATATATTTGTCACACAGGATACAAGACCGCAGGTTTGTAAAATTTTAAAAAAAAATGAAACCGTATATTTAATTTAGCATCGATTTATTGTTTCTATGTATATTACTAATAATATAAAACAAACAATTTAGACCAAGACTTGTTCTAGAACCTCGTAATCTTCAACGTACGTTATTCGTAGAATATTTGTCTGGATATTAGAGACTAACTCAGAACAATTACGCCGGAAGTGTGTGTTTGAAAATGGCGGACATGGAAATGTGTTCCTCAAGCGTCCCGGTAATTCAGCAGTCTAACGAATTTGTCTTAATATTTCTTAACGTGCTTAATTAATAATATGTAACAGGCCTTGCCTGAGTAGAGCGAAGCTGGTGTAATTGTTGTCAAAATATAAAACCTTCATAATAAAGTTTACCCTGTTGAAAAAAAAAGTGTGAGAATTTTCATTGACGTCAAAAATATCTGACGTCATTCATTCGACGCGTCATAGAAATATTTCTTAGAGACGCGAAATCTCGCTTGGGCGAGATTTGGTAAGTTGACATGCGCATTGCCAGACATGCGCATTGCCAGACATGCGCACTGCCAATTTTGCCCAGTTTATCCGGTTCCGGTCTGAATATTTTTATAATCAACAGTCTGTGGGTGACATTTTGCTTACGCTCCTGTGTACCGGAAAAGAGCTTCGCCCTATATTATTCGGCGCTACACCGTTGTTCAAATACTTGTAATTGCAAAAAAACAACCCTAACTTGGACCAGCAGGTAAGAATCTCTCTCTACATTTTATGCTCGCCCGGCAGCCATCTTTGTTTCGGGAAAAATGAGAAATACGTGTATATCAGGCATGGACTATAGCTAGATACTAACTTTTGTACTAGTTTAATTGAAATGTAATATTATCTGTGTAAAAGAAAAAAAACCCAAACAAATCAGCCTTTTATTTTTATATCAATCAATGTGTAATATATTAGACGTACTGATTCAGAAACTAACACCTGTTGTCTGAAGTTTCTCTATAATTTCGTTGGGTTTTTTTCAGTCATTGATGTTAGCATATAGGCCTACTCCACAAAGAAAAACTGGTAACAATTTCATTTTCTTTTAATATATTTTTTTAATAATATCACTATCAGTAGTAATATCCAGTCAAGAGAGAGGGGAAATCGGGTTTTAATTTAAGTTCACTTAACAGAACTGTGCGATATACATGTCCTTGTATTAAATTGGTCGAATCAAGTAGGCCCTTGCATGATATATGTCCTAGAATAAAGTAGGACAGGTCTTCCATTTCCGCCATTTTCCTGAGCACTGACCATTGTGTATATACTTATCGGCATAAACTTAGGAGTTGTTGTTAGTGTTTGTTGCATAAATCCTTTAAACTTACTGGCGCCAGGTAATTTAGAGACTAAAATATGGTTCAATTTTAGTTGAAAGATTTGCTTGCACGTAGGGGTATTCAGCAAAGGGAGGAAACTAGCGTTCCTGGAGAAAACCTAGTCACATTCAAGCGGTGAATCACATAAGAGATTGGTCTATTTCAAATATGATATTTGCATAAGTATAAACGTAAATCGGCAGCGGTGGACAGGGTACCAGTCAAGTCGTCCACAAGCAAAGTCGTCCACAGTGAAGTCGTCCACAACCGTTGGTGGAGTCGTCCACACCCGTTGGTGGAGTCGTCCACAACTATTGGTGATGTCGTGCACAACTATTGGTTATGTCGTCCACAACTAAGAATAAGACTTGTACACAATTTAATCGTATGGAAGAAATAGCTAGTACTATTTTGTTATTCGAATCACGGATGTTTTTGCACAAAAGTTAATCGTATTGTTTGTATGATCGTATGATCATTGTTGATTGTTTGATTAGTATTGACGATTTGTTTGTAATAAAGGTAGCGTAAATTAGTCGAATGTGATCGGCTGTCCTCTGGCTCTGCACAACAATTTACAGTTACTATTGTACACAATTTAATCATATGGAAGAAATAGCTAGTACTCGTTGACAATTTTGTTATTTGATTTCAGATCGAATCACCGATGTTTTTATAATAAAGTTAATGTTAATCGTATTGTTTGTATGATCGTATGACCATTGTTTTGTTGTTCACCGATGTTTTTTTTAATGAAGTATTCTTGTATTGTTTGTTAATTGGCGTTATGATTTTAGCAATTTTGATTGTTTGTTACTTGGCGTTATGATTTTAGCAATTTAGATTGTTTGATTAGTGTTTATTGTCAGTATCAGAAAATGCCGAAGTTAAAATCAGAAAATGCCGTTGTATTTCTTTATAACACAATTTGTAGTCCTTCACGGAACAGTCATGTAATTTGCAAACGTTTTTATTCATCCGTCGATGATAGACAGTGATCACGTGACAACCATAACTGAAATGGCTATAAAATAAAGTTCTGTACGACAATGATGATATAGCCTTCAATATTTGTTAAAATTAACACCCTGTCAATACGTACGTAACTAACGTACGAAAATTAAATGGTAATAGGTAGCGTGAGTCTGTCGTTCAGATTGCCTGTCAATAGTGTATAAAATAAAAAAAATCGATTTAGAACTGCTTTATTGGCATAATGCAAACCGATATGTCACGTATCATTGGAATTCTCCGATGGAGATTCTGTCGGGGGAAAACATCCACTGTTTCTCTCTCCGTGTATTCGATGTCCCATCAGGGAATTATATCCAATGACGATTGGAATTTACCTAACAACTGGTCAGTGAATCCATCAATGTATTATCCAGTTATTATTTTAATATCTACCGGTACCTGAAATTCACATGGACAGAGCGTGGAAGACGTGCAATTCTAAAACCATGCCGAGACTGTCTTCAATGATCACGTGGCTTATTTTAATGCACCTTAAACTAAGTCTTGTGGACGACTCAACCATCGAGTGTGGACGCCTCCATCAACGGGTGTGGACGACTCCACCTACGGCTGTGGACGACTTAACCAGGTTTTTAGTGTGGACGACTTTGCTTGTGGACGACTTGACTGGCATTCGTTGGACACACTAGCAGAAGGATTCTGCTGAATCAATCAGCGCTAAAATTCACGTAGTGTGTACACTGACATTCGCCCAAATCAAACAGGGTTGATATATTTGGCTGAATTATATTTGATTGGTGTGTTCGCTTTGTTGAAGCATTCGTCTGGTTTTAGAATTCATTAGCCAATAAGCACACATTCATATCAAGAAGTCATATGAATTTTTTGAAGACAAATGTTAAATCATGTGACGTGAAAGGTGATGTAACTGAGTGGTGAATCCGACGAGGGATTCGCCTAGAGTATCCACTCATTCGGCTGCAATTATGGGCCAATTGAATTGGGCAAATAATTTGAACACATCATTCTGGTGTGTCCACAGCTGTCTGTATTTTCTTAAAACCATCAATGGGGCATACCCAGAACAAAAATATAAGGCCATACCATGCTATCGGGTTACATGTACGCCAATGGGACTGCAGGTTTTTTGTTCCATCGAACAATCCAAATGCACTTTCTCAGGAAAAACTGAGAACAAACCCGCCACCTCCAGAATAGCAACCCGCACCTTACTCACTAAGCCGCATGGCTATCATCTAATTACTGTGACAGTCCAGTCAAATGACAAACAAGGGTTATTAAAATAGATTTTCACGGCTTATGTAAAATCTTAAGGATTCAAATGGTTTTGGATACCGTAGATATTTTAGTTTCAATTTCATATCACACAGTTTGTATATAGTAAGATATCATTATCTTAAACAGTTAATTACATGTCACATATTCATATTTTTCAGTTTCCATATTAGATGCCATAGCAAATCAAACATCATATAATAAAATAAGAAAAAAAAACAAATATGGGAGAAGAAAGAGCTGAAAAAATGAGGTTTTTGGAGGGTGAGTGTTCAATTCTAATAGAAAAAATTGTTGTTATGGTAATTTGAAATCTCACCATTAAATGTGTTTGGCACAATATAGCCCGGTTGGAACGGAGGTGACATTAGCCTCCATTTCAGTTTATTATTTTGAAATTCAATTTAGTATAGTAAAAGTATACACATACATGTATGTGACCCAATTTTTAAATATTTATTTTTTGTTTTTAATGTTAAGTATTCTTCGAAAACACAATTAGATTTTAATCCTCTTATTAATTTCTGTATAATATAGAAAGTAAAGTGACATATAAATCACTTAGAATTTGGTCGGAAATCATAAAAGACATTATCTAGAAACCAAATGTAGATCAGATATACTCAGAATTACAAAAAACCTTGACCTACATTAAGGTGACTTTTCCTTGCTTATGAAACAAGATCAGGTTTAATATCCCACTTTTCTGTGTTATTAGGGTGATTCTGCCTTACAGTCTACTCTTATATCAAATATTTCAACTGTCAAGGGTTCATTAAAGGGAACTCAGGGGGTCGAATGGTTTTCAGGTACACATTGGATCAGGAGGTCTGTCATTGAGTCAAATATGTCATTTGTCAAGGGTACTTTAAAGTGAACACAGTGGAAGTGGCTTTGATCCAGGCTTGTACCCATTTGACCCAGTTTGTGTCAAGTGGACGCTTAACCTCATGTCTATCTCTTCTTTAAAATGCACGGCAATGTGTACATTAGATCAAGGTTTTTTGTCCTATCCAAACAACTATATATTGTCCCTTCCCACTTCCTACACTACTGACATGGAGGAACTATGCTTGGAACTCCAGTTGAAATTTCTCGGCCAACGCCTTATACTCACCGTGGCTTCCCATGGCTTATGATTTGTAATTGTATATAAATATTTTGTACATATTATTCAGTATTTGCCATTGTCTCTGATGTTTTTATATTTCAATCCTGCAATCTTGATGCTTTGCTCCTTATATGTATAAAATATTCATTTTGTTTGGGGTTTGTTTTCCTAATGAGGAAAGAGTTCTACACCATTTTATTACTCCTGTAAAATTGGTCATTTTTCTTTTGTTAATTTTCTGTGTATGCTAGTTATTTCTAGATTATCCACTAATCACTTGTAATTCGACTTATAACACTTTTCTCTTTTTGAAAGTAATTCAAATTAGTGGATAATTTATCTTATTAGTGCTTGGTATATATCTTATTAAATTGTTTGGGGTTTGTTTTCCTAATGAGGAAAGCGTTCTACACCATTTTAATACTCCTGTAAAATAGGTCAGTTTTCTTTTCTTAATTTTCTGTGTATGCTAGTTATTTCTAGATTACTCACTAATCACTTGTAATTCGACTTATAACACTTTTCACTTTTTGAAAGTAATTCAAATTAGTGGATAATTTATCTTATTAGTGCTTGGTATATATCTTATTAAATTTAGATATATTGAATTATATATTTTGGGGGTATGAGGTAGGGGTGCTGTCTTTATATGCTTAGTACTTGTTGATGGGTAAAGAAAAATTTAAATAGCTATTTTATAATCTGTGATTGGGGGGGGGGTCATTATTTAACACAATTTTATTAATATTATTTTTCTGTTAACATTCCAAATATCATTTTATGAATAAATAATAATTTAACCCAAAAAAAATTATTGTTACCTCATTTATCAAACTTTGCAGGTTAAACAGAGCAAAAGGAGGGAGGTTGCAATATTGGATATAAATTGGGGGAAATACAACACAAGTTTTTGTTGATGGCTATACACAGGTTTGTATATGAAACCACACAAGTTTCAGAAATTTCAACACAAGTTTCAGAAATTTCAACACAAGTCTCAATACACGTTTCAGAAATTTCAACACAAGTTTCAGAAATTTCAACACAAGTATTGTGTAGATTTTCACACAGGTTTCAACACAAGTTTGTGTTGTTTGACAAATTTTAACACAAGTCTTGTGTTGTTTCAGCATTTAACACAAGTTTGATGTAAGGGGCATACGAGTAAATAATGTTCGGGATCTTCGAAGTTGTGACCACTGAGGCAAGTGGGGCTATCATCGATGTGTCTGAGAAATTTATGAATTCGCAGATTTGAGCAAAATAATCTAAATTTACAGTGGATTATTTATAATGTTCTTTTCCATAGATAGTAATATGGTGGCATAGTGGTATCAAATTTGTTTAGTGAATTTCCAAAGATAGCAAGGGATCGAGAGTTTCTAATTTCAAGGTTGAGTTTGTTCCATTCTCGTATACTTGGCGGGATGAAAGACTTGGAGAACATTTCGGTTCTGCATCTGATTTCTTTTATTTTATCTTCGTTCCTAAGGGAATATTTATCAGGATTATAGGAAAGTTCAAATAAGTCAGAGAGATATGATGGCGCGAGGTTGTTAATAATTTTATACATTAATTTTAATTTATGACGACGGCGTCTTTCCGACAGTGGGACAAATCCAGTCTCTTTGTAGAGTAAGGCATGGCTAGTACCTCTAACTGCCCCACAGATTGTGTGTAGTGCATCTAATTGAAGGGATTCTAGTTTGTTAGCTAAGTAATAGCTTAACCCAACCCAGATAATATCGGCATAATCAAAGCGTGGAAGGATAAAAGAAGAGTATAGTATGTTTAAAGATTTTCTATTTAATCGATATTTTACAGAACGAAGACAATTTACTAGTATTGATACTTTGCTTACAATTCTGTTTATATGATTATTCCATTTACAGTTTGATTGGAAGATTATACCAAGATGTTTGTGTTCGTTTACTTCTTAGATTAGTACCTGGTTCAAAAATAACGGTGGTTTAGCTATGTGGGGTTTAATAGTCAGTGTCTCTGTTTTTAGGGGGTTAAAGTAACTAGCCATGTCTCAGTCCAATTTTTGATTTGATTTAAGTCATCATTGGTGATAGCGGCGCTTGGCCCTGGGTCTTCAGTTTTTAAGAATAATCAGCAAATAATCTGATGTTTGAATTTATATTGTTTACAATGTCATTAATATATATTAAAAATAAAAGAGGCCCTCGTACAGATCCCTGGGGTACACCAGCTGGAATGCTTCTGGGGTCCGAGGAGGTGCCATTTATTGTGGTCTATTTGTTAAATAATCTACAAACCAGGGTAGTAGTTCACCTCGAATCCCAGCAGCATCCAGCTTATGACACAGTCCGGCGTGCCAAACCCTGTCAAAAGCCTTGCTGATATCACAGAAGACTATTCTAGTGTATTGATGCTGGTCAACGGCTCGACAGAAAAAGTGTGTTAGGTCGATTAGTTGGAATATAGTAGAATCACCAGGAAGAAAGCCACTCTGGACGGGTGTTAATGGAGTTATCTTTAAGGAAATTAAAGACATGTTTGTGAATAATTTTTTCAATAATTTTGACTAAAATACTTAGGAGGAAGATTGGTCTATAATTACTACAATCATTTGGAGAGTCCCTTTTGAATATAGCGACCACGTTTGCAAATTTCCAAATGTTTGGTACAATATGTAGATCTAATGATAGCTTAAAAAGTTGACACGGCGGAAGACAGATTTCATTGGAGATATATATTAAAATTCGAGTATTAATTTCGTCCGGCTCTGAGGCTTTTGTGACATCTAAGCAATCTATTATGTATTTAACTTCGTCTGGATGTGGTACAATCTTATCGATGCAGTTTTGAGGTTTGTAACGAGCAGTGGTAGAGATTTATTAGTGTCATCTAGTTGTGATTGTTTAATAAAGAATGAGTTTAAGGCATTTGCTTTTTTCGGATTGAGTAAACAACGTGTTACCATTGACTGTTAGTGGCGGTAGTTCATTTGTAGAAGCAGCGTGTGTTTTAGTATATGAACTAATAAGTTTCCTCCAGGTTTTTGTTCCAACGTTTTCTGTGTCACTAATTTTTTGTCTGTTTTATCAAAGCATTCGTTTTTGCTTTTTCTAATTCAGTCTATGTAGTAATTTCTAATTTTCCGAAATTTATGTCAATCAGGGTCTAAATTTTTATTTACCGCGTTTTTGTGTAATCTATTTTTTTTCTTTTTCTTGCGTCTTATTGTGCCATTCATCCAGGGTCTATCATGTTGCCTAATTGTTACTATTTTGCACTGTATATTTGTTTTTACTATATTACTGAAGAATGTGCTTGTAAATTGAACACACGATGCTTCTATATTTGAATTATTGATATGATCGTACCATTTAGTAGCTTTAACGCCCCTTTTTATGCCCACATAATTCCATACCGTTCGCTTGAAACTGGGTTGTTTCTGTACGTTAAAAGCCAATTTACAATACACCGGACAGTGGTCACTACAGAAATTGTCAAGTACACCATTTTGAGTTGTTCGTAAAGTAGAGCTGGTTAATATCAAGTCTATTAAAGAAGTGTGGTTTTTGCTAGAATAATGAGTAGGTTTATTTATCAGCTGAGTAAGGTCGAATATATTTATCGCATCGTGAATAAAAATATTTGATTTTTTCAACATGTCGATATTAAAGTTACCTAAGATTATGCATTTGTCCAAGGGGTCCGTTACAGCGTTTTGAAGGGAGTTAAATATTTGTTGGTTTATACTAGAAAATGACGATGGTGGTCTATAATAATTGCCAAGTAAAAATTTATGATTATTATAATTTACTTCTATCCATATAGATTCTATTTCATTGTTTTCTAAGTCATCCCTACGTTTGGACGATATGGAATTACGAACGTAAGTAATAAGTCCTCCCCCATGATTATTTCTATCTTTCCTAATAGGTGGGTGTAAGAAGGTAAAGAAATAGATTGTGGTGTGGTATTTCTGTCGAGCCAGGTTTCACTAATTATTATAATGTCAACATTTTTTAGTTCTACGGCTATTAAGTCAATTTTTTTTTTTAGGCTCCTTACATTCAGATGGACAATTGAAAGTTGATTATGAATTAATGAAGAGGGTCCTGGATTTAGTTCGATGTCTCCTGACAAAAGTAACAAAATATAAATTATAAGAGTAACAGAAAACAATTGGAAAATTATTCATATTGTGGTTAGATGATGAATTGGATGTTTGGTATCCAAAAAATAGTCCTGAGATTTGACAATATTGTAATTGTTTGTTTCGTCGTTCGTGGTGTTGATTGCTTATTGTAAGTTTAATTGTTAACAAAGGTATGATATATAAGGACTGGGTAGTATTCCTCAGTTCACAATGTATTTTAATCAAGCTAATATGTTTAAAATAATATAAATGTATGCACAAATCGTAAAAGGTGTAAAACAATATAACATATTTACATGACTGCAACTGATTGCAACTAGTTGTAAGAAGCGCCCAGGTCGACTTTTTCAGTTGTTTTCAATTGTATTCAGTTACTTTCATTTGCTCCCAGAAACCGAAACACCAATACCGGATTTAAAGGGCAAAGGTATGACGTCATCCACGTTTGCTGCAAATTCTATCCAATTTTTATATGCTTTTTCACAATAACGACAGCCATCGCACGGTAAATCGGTCAACTGTACGTCTATATTAAAGTTATCACACGGTTTATCTGGCAATTTCATTCGACTTAAAGCATCGGTAAATCGGTCAACTGTACGTCTATATTAAAGTTATCACACGTTTTATCTGGCAATTTCATTCGACTTAAGGCATCAGCATTTATAGTAGAATTTGCATTAAGCAGCCGCTTAACGGGGGTGGCCTCTTAATAAAATCTCGTGTTTTTTGTGCTGACATCAATTAATATTACGCGCATGAACCAAAAACCATCGCTGATTTTGCTACAGATTTACAGGGGGTGTAACTCTGTATCTAATATTATTATAGGTGGCGCTAAGACATCTATTTAACAACATAGCGGTTTTTAGTCGGTACTTTCAGTTTATTCAATCAGCATCAAATAATGTTCCGTTACGTGTGAAAACAATGATCAGGCTAGTCGTTTAATAAAACAAAAGATTAATTAACAGATAATCCCAGGTTAATTGTTATTTTCACATTTCTTTTAACCTGATCAGTGGGAGTCCAGTTAATTGATTACTATTCACGGGATTAGCGGGGTTGTTACGAAGAACGACAAGATGGTATCATTCAACAATGGCCGTTGAATGGGCGCTGTTTTGTTAAATTTATTAGCAAAATAGTGACCGTTGGCCGCGTTAGAGGAGTGGCCGTTAAATACAGAGATGAAAGAATAGAATTTTTACGGGCGGAATTTATTGTGACCGCTTACAAGGAGATGTCGCTGAATAGGAGTGGCTGCTCATACGGATTCTATATATGCAAACGTGTTTTCCGATGAACTACTGTCATATAATATTGACCCAATTCTTCCAACCAATGTGCTAATTGTCCGGTCGGATGTTTAAACGTCAACACCCAAGTGAGACTAGCATGATCAGTTCTCACTATAAAGGGTTTACCAAGCAAATAATGTCTAAATTGTCGTGTGAATCGAATAATTGTTAAAAGTTCTTGTCGTGTTGTACAATTGCGACGTTGCTCTGGCGTTAAAGTGAGACTACTATATGCAATAACCCGCTCCTTATTGTCTTGTATTTGTGATAATTCCACAGAAACCGCGTTCATGCTAGCATCACAATCAAGAATAAATGTGTCATGTTCCGCGGGCAAAGCCAGTACTGGAGTTGTCACAAGCAAATGATTAAGATTATCGAAAGCAAATTGTTGTTTTTCACCCCACGTAAATTGTTTTTTTACCGGTAATCAAATGTAACAGTGAAGCTACTTCGGCAAATTGTTTTATAAACGTTCTATGATAGTTAGAAAAGAATAGAAAAGATTCGACTTCCTTTGTGCAAGTCGGAACCGTCCATTTTTCTACGCTTTTAGTTAAATTGTTACCCGCCTTGAGACCATTCTGTCTAACCATTCTACCTAAAAATTCAACTTCTTGCTGAAATAGTACACATTTCTTAGGTTTAAGTTTCATCCCATACTCCCAAAATCTAGCTGATATTAATTTTAAATTGCCCAAATGATCGTCTACATATTTGCCATGACCAGTGTATCGTCTAAAAAGGCTAATGCTATATCCCTACTAAGGCCATTAAGTACTAATACAATACTCCTGGAATACCCGTAAACGGCTCCCGTTTAACCGAATGGCAGTTTAGTAAATTCAAATAAATGGTATTTTGTAATAAAGGCGTTTTTTCCCTATCTTCCTAAGAAGAATTTGCCAATATGCAGAATTCGCATCAAGTTTTGAAAACCATTTATTTCCCGATAGGGCGTCCATACATTCATCAACCAAGGGTAAGGGGAATACATCTTTAGTAGTTATCGCATTTAGTTTTCGGTAGTCTATGCACCATCGAACCGTGCCATCTTTTTTCCATATCAATACCGATGGGGAAGCCCAATCAGAATTTGACGGCTGAATGACTTTAGCTTCTAACTTTTTTTTTAAAATGTTCCTCCTCCCTCGCAAAACAAATAAGGGTACGTCTTAAACTCTGTTTAATTGGTTTGGCACCATTGGTTCCAATCACATATTCCATGGCCATAAAATTTCCCAAGTCAAACTGATGTTTTGCAAAGTCTTCTTGATAATCGATTAATAACTGCATAAGTTTTAATTGATCCGATTCCGTTAATGATTTCTTAGATCGCTCAAATAAATCAACTAAATGCTCAGAGATATTCTTAAAGCTTGCACAATCTATCTTATCGGGGCCATCGGCTTGTAACGGATTAATAATATCTTGCTCCCTAAACTCAATGCTTTAGCTATATGTTCGTTCGTGTCAAGTATTACCCCCTCTTCAGGGTTTATTAAACAAATATGAGGGAATTCTGTCTCAATATGTGAATGTATTGATCGGGCAATTAATAACTTTGGGTATTTCAGCGGTTCTATCAGATAATGCGATAAATTTTTATTTAAATTACACCGTACCCTAGCTACTGATAATGGTGGAATAACTACCCGTTTAGCGACGGAAATATTGACATATCGATATGCACTTTATTTACGCGCATAAAATCAAGTCCTAATAACATGTCATCCTCTATTGGAGCGACATACAACTGACTAAGTTCTATTTCGAAACTACCGATTTTTAATTTAGCCGGTCCTACAATAAAACCTGTGAAAACTAATTAACGACCTGCCATATGTAGGCGTACATCTCTAATTTAGGTGGCTTTTCCGTTAACTCGTCGTATCGACGATCACAAAGTATGGTGACTTGACTACCATTATCTAAAACGGTTAAAATTGTCATGTTTTGACCTTTCACGTTAAGTTTCTACATCGAATCGGAAGATACCCTACGGATATACGCACGTTTCCTAAATTTTCGCGCAATCGATTGAGTCGATTCTTGGAATGACACCAGTTGTAACGGTATCCAGGGACTTTTGATCACCCCCCCCCCACCGGGTTGGTGATATATTTAGAACCGGTCCAACGACTAACGGTTCCTCTTTCATTTACGCCCGTAGCTCGCTCAACGCCTCACTTTCTGAAAATAATATCGGCGATGGTAAAGCATAACGGATCAAACGCTCGCCTCCTCGTTCGATCCCTGGTAGTTTAAACACTGCTCATCATTACAGACAAAACTGACACGTTTCTGTTCCATAGTCGGATTAGGCATACTCTGTTTTGGGTTTACAAAACTTGGCCACTCTCGTTTGAAGTGAACATATTTCCAACACTGAAAGCATGAGGATTGTTCACGTAATGGCGACCTAGCTGGCGACGTTGAGCGCGGTCTAAATCTTGACATGTTCAAATTAAGTTTGGAAACATTATCTGAAAGTTTCCCCATTGTTTTTAAAACACTCCATTTTATTGTCGGATTTGATGGCTCGTTCTTCCAAACTTTGAAGTCGAGAGTCTATATTCTAAGGTGAATAGCTTTCTTTAGCAGTTGCATTGACAGACCTTACCCTCGGAGGTTCATATTCCTTAACTGGGCTGCGCGTACCTCTGCGGGAATTCTGTCCGAAAATCGCAATATTATTATGATTGTACCACTTGAATGGCTGCATCCAGAGTTTTCGGGCGCATATTACAGGCGTACTGTCCCGCTTCTTTATCGATACTACCCTGACAAAATCTCAAAACAACTTGACAAGTTATATAGTCATCAGAACATTCTCTGAAGTCCAGTGAAGCAACTGATAGAACACGGTCTGCCCAATCATTTATATTTTCCCCATTATTTTGGCGTAAATTATAAAACCGAGTTATCGCCGAGTCGGCCAATTCCTGATTGCGAAATCGTTTTTCCAATTTGCTTAAAAGTTCAAAGAATGACAATTCATTATATCTTTCTGCCATTACACAGCAGTAGTCATTGGCTTTCCCTTCAAGACAAAAACATAATTAATCCTTGCTTTTAGAATCGCTCCATTCGTGTAGCAAAGCGTAACGCGTAAATTTGCTAGAAAATGCCCGACAACTTGTCGTACCATCTTAAGATAATGACTTGGGTGGAAATGAGACCCGTCGACGACGATCATCTGAAGGCGAATTTGTATAAGTCCGGCCAGACCAGGTAAATTCAAAATTGTTTCCAGGCGATGATGTGGTTTGACGACGTTGATGGGTTCCGCCATTACCCGTAGACAATCGGGTGGATGGGGACCACTCGAACTCCCATTCGGTTGTCTACTGTCTATTTCCTCCGTGCCTAATACTATAGTACGAATACTGAGGTGGATAAACTCGATACCTCCAGAATCTGATCCAATTCCTCCCTATCGATATCGCCCACAGCATCTCGAGTGGCACATATTTTTTCAGCAGCTATCGGACTGACCCCAATGTCACATAATTGTTCTTATAAACAATTATTGTTTGTTAACATTTATTTTACTGGACATAATGTCCCTTTAAATAGCTTTTAATCAATTTAATAGAAACTATTACATAAACTAATAATTACTATGAAATAACTTACTTATTGTTTGTGGATAAACTATTGACAAAATTATTCTCAATATACCACGTGTAATAAGTCGGGTACTGACTGGCTAGTTGCACGTGCAGTCGCTACACACGTGCGTTAAGTAAATAAATTTACAAAAAAGGTGTTAATGAATTGTGTTTGGACCTGCGAGACATGCTTACTGTAACGCTAGGCCTTGGCAGGAAAAGGGCCACAAGGTTAGTATTCCAACACAAATATGTTGTGTCACAAACTTCATAGTTGTGTATTATTTAGTGGAGAATTTATTACTACATGTACATTGGAAGACATGCGGGCATGACATACCTGACTGGATGTGTGTGTCTACAGGAAGTACAAACTGATCACAATAAAAAAAAACTCGGATTGACAATGGAATAAGGATATCGTTACACCTTTCCTCCTAAAATAAGATTGTCTTGTTTATAAAACAAAGTGAACTTTCAAAGTCAGTATTATTTACTTCACTGGATATGTCCTGAATATATATATATTATTCTTTAAATGTATGGATGTCCTTCAAATTAAGTTCAAACACACCGTGGACACTTTTGACAGGTCAGATAACGGATTTTAAGATGACACACACTACAATACAGTATCACAATTTTCTAGTTGAACATGCATGAACTTTAAGAAAATAACACAGATTTAGTCACTATTTCAATTACTACTAATTTTCCAAATTTTGTTTAATATGTATATATAAATTGTTTCAGAGTTTAACACACAAATATGACTTATTACTTTGTGAATAGTCTATGAGGTACTTGGGTGTTTTGACAATTCTTCCACTACGCGTAGAAACACTCGTGGGTGGTACAGGTAATACTGGTTCGGTTTCATTCCTTGTAGGAGTTACAACAGGATTCGGTGATGTCACTCTTAATTCAGGTACACAAGGCTTTGAATGTTTCTTTGGAGTTGATTTTGAGACTTCTGACAGTGATCGTGATGGGGTTGGTTCAGGCTGTATTACACGGGTAAAAGATGGGTTAAATGATTCAGATGAGGTTTTAAGATATTTCCGGTTCCTCCTATAGACTCTTCCATCGTCGGTTCTAACGTCATATGGTCTAATGTCAACTTGCTGCTCAACTCTGGCTGTGGTCCATCTATTACTTTTATCATGAGTTGAAGGTTGAATTCTAACGATGTCACCAGGTTTAAGTTGAGGTAACTCTTTAACACATTTGTTGTAATTTTTGGACTGTTTATGTTTTCTACTGAACAGTTTCTCTTTAACAGATACGGGGAACTCTGGATCTAGCAATTTTCTGGCAGTTGGTAATGTGTTTCTAGTTCGGCGATTGAATAATTTTTGATCAGGTGAAGTTCCCAATATTTCACTTGGTGTATTTCGCATGTCGAGTAGTGATGAATAGAGATCTGAACCACTATCTTGAGCCTTTTTCATGAGCATCTTTGCTATGTGAGCAGGTATTGTGCTCAAAGGAATACTGGTTTGCAAACTGTCGGAATTCTTTTGAGTTGTACGTGAGTGGCGAAGATCCTCTTCGTTTTTTTTATTGCTTCTTACACAGATTTTTCATAAAGGCGGTCAATTTCAAAGTAATCCGACAAGTAATCGACCGTGCAAAGATAGTCTTTATTTTTAAAGGTAAATATATCTGAAGCCACGGCTTCCCAGACTCTTATTTCAACATCTCGACATATGATTGGCTCTTTTTGTTTCTTATTTTAAAAGGTATTGCAAGTTTCCCATTTAGAGATGTAATCTGCCAAATCCTTGTTCATCTTGGGCCAATACACTACTTCACGGGCTCGTCTAAGACATGACTGTATACCAGTATGTGAATTGTGTAATTTGGTTCGAATCTTTTGGTCGACACTTGCGGGCACAATACATCTGTAACCTTTATAAATTATACCACCCTGAACGGCAAACTCATCCCGGCTGGGATAGTAAACTCACAAATGTTCCGACAGACTGGAAATGCTATCTGGCCCCTTAAGGGACAGTAGGACTTGATCCTCTGAATTTTCCTTCTTGATTTCCTCGACTTGAGGTTCTGATATTGGTAAGTAGTCCAACATGTTGACACATTCGACATCTCTTTCAGCCCCTGAGATAATACCACCATTCTGTATTGGGGCTCTAGACAAAGTGTCGGCTAGGTGCATCTCTGTTCCACTTTTATACTGTACGATAACATCATAGTTTTGAAGACGTAACAATAGTCTTTGAAGGCGACATGGTGCGAGATGTAAATTGTGACTAGCGGTTTGTGGTCAGTCCATAATACTACTCTCCGATCATATACATATTGGTGGTTCCTCTCCATTCCAAATACCAGAGCAAATAACCCTTTTTATATTTGAGAATACTTTTCCTCTGCCTTGGTCAGGGTGCGACTGGAGTAAGTGATTGGTTGATCTCCCTGCAACAATGCGAATCCCAATCCCTTCGATGAGGCATCGCCTTGTCCCTCAGTTGGAGATTCTGAATCAACATATTTAAGGATAGGAGCAGAAGTGACTGCATCTTTCATCTTTTGAAATGAAAGATCTTGTTCCTCACCCCATGACCATGGGACATCCTTGTTAGTCAGTCGTCGGATAGGCTCACAGACTTCAGACAAACCATTAAGAAATTTTGATAGATATTTTACCATTCCCATGATACGTTGAACACCAGGCACATCATCACGTTTTTTTTTCATTTCAGTAATAGCCCTAACCATGGCTAGATCAGGCTTAAGACCTTCATTGGTTAACAAATGTCCAAAAAACGGAATTTGTTTACAATACAAGAAAAATTTCTCCCGGTTCAGCTTAATATTCTTCTTACGACATCTCTGTAATAAACCTCTAAGGTTTCTGTAATGGTTTGAAGTGGCTTCATCAACCGTGTCACCATGACCAATTATAACGATGTCATCAGCTAATTTGAATATACCAGGTAAACCTTCTAATCTTTGATCTAGCGTTTGCTGGAAATCTCGGGAACTGGGGAAATTCCAAACGACATACGTAGGTATCTGTATTTTCCCCATGGGGTTTGAAAAGCAGTAAGGTAACTTGACTCTTCGTCCAATTCTATTTGGAGAAAACCTTGAGAGAGATCAGCTTTACTGAATACCTTGACTTTAGACAGTTCAGGCAAAATATCGTCGAGTAGAGGGTAATGACATCTCTTTAACGCTGCATTGAGAGGTTGTGGGTCGATACACACTCGAAATTTACCCGATGGTTTTTTTACGACAAGACTCAACACCCAACGAGTTGGTTCATTAACTGGAGCTATAATACCCCTGTCCACCATATCTTGAAGTTCCTGTTTAAGAAGCTTTCTTAGAGCTAATGCGACTCGACGTGGTGGCGTAATTACTAGCTCTACAGATTTATCTACTTCAAGGTGAAGTTTTGGAACAAACTTTCACAGCCCATTAAAGACATCTTTAAATTCGGTGAGTATGTTGTCAGTATCTAAGTGATTAATAGATTTAGACGTCTGGATGTTCTCGTGTTGAACTCGGGGTATATTGCTTCCATCAAGCACCATAAACTTCACTTTATACTCTCGATCTGTCTTTGGATTGATTACCTTCAGTATTGTTTTACCAAGCACTGGAATTGACTGCTGGCCATAGATGACAAGTTTCTGCTCAGTTGGAGTAATCTTAGCAGACTTGGGAAGTTTATTCTTTTGTAATACATTACAAGAAGCTCCACTATCAACCTGCATCTGGACAGTTTCATTATCCAAAACCATATCTGCAAATATACTATATTTGTCTTAAAATTTCCAACAGCAAATATATCGGAAGTCAAAAACAATAAATCTTCCCCTTCACTTTCAGACTGTTTTCTGGGACGTAAATTCTTGAGATGAGATTTCATCTGCTTACATTTTTTGGCAAAATGGTTTTCAGCACCACATTTGCTACATGTATTACCAAAAGCTGGACACTTCTTTCTGTCGCGCCCATGCTCTCCATATAAACAATCTGTGATAAGTTGTTTTGGTGGTGCCGAGAAGGATTTCTTCTTTACTTCCGAATAGTTATTCGATTTTGCTGACTTTGACTTCTTTCTAACGAAACTAACTTGCTCATCAACAGTAGAATCTGCTCCCACGATGGTCTTCAACTGAGACGACGTGACCTCGGCAGCTTTGCACATAGAAATACAGGTATCTAGAGTGAGGTTAGCTTCTTGAAGGAGTTTACGGCGTAGAGAATTATGAATAATTCCGCAGACAATTCGGTCCCTATAAGTTCATCTTTCAACACACCATAGTTACAGGTAACAGCTAAATTTCGTAAAATAGAAACGTAGGTATCAATACTTTCATCATGTTCTTGTGAGCGTTAATTAAATAGAAAACGTTCGTAAATTACGTTTGTTTGCCCAACACAGTGAGTTTCCCATAACTGCAAAATTCCACTTGTCAGCTTCTGTCTCCAATGGTAGACTGTTGCGGATCTCCAGGGCATCTAGACCAATACATGTTATAAATGTTGCTACTCGTTCTTCACTCGACTTTCTGTTGAGACGGGTGACAACTTTGTAAGCATTCCAAATCTGTTTCCCAGTTTTTACTTAAATTCCATTTAAGACTAAGGTTAGGTGGAAACGGGACATTAGAAATAAGCGCCGACTGATTTCCAGGAACATTAGCTTGATCTTCCGCATCGCCCATATTTACTCAAGAATCATCGATAAGAGCAGGATGTCAACGATGATGGCTGCAGTAGCACGTGGTTGGCGAAATCCAAATTCTTAAAGACTTCTGACGCCATGTAACGTTAGGCCTTGTCAGGAAGAAGGGCCACAACGTTAGTATTCCAACACAAATATGCTGTAGTCACAAACTTCGTAGCTGTGTATTATTTAGTAGAGAATTTATTACTATATGTACATAGGAAGACATGCGGGCATGACATACCTGACTGGATGTGTGTGTCTACAGGAGGTAAAAACTGATCATAATAAAAACACGGATTGACAATGGAATAAGGATATCGTTACACTCACAAACACAACCCTTCACACTTAGATTCACAAAACAAATCAATAAAGAAAAAAATCTTTATTTTAACCTATACATAAAATAATTTATCATAACTTTCCTCTCCCGTTTATTAACGAAAAGGATTTAGCAATTAAATAGTGTACTAAGTTTTTTCAGCACCACCATTTGGTGTATTTATCTGTACCAAGTCCCAGGCGTATCCGCAATATATTAATCCAAGTAGGAAGGTTACCTTGTTTCTAATCAGCAAGTAATAAGTGGTTTGTCTGCTACTACTACTACCTGGTGTTTTAACGTCCGCTTCCACAAAAGTGATATCGCAGACAATGGTTTGTCTGAAGGCAGAACCCGTTTATATATTGGTCTCGGGTAGTCTTGTTCAACCAGGCACCCAACCGGAACTCTATACCATGGCACAATCACAACACTGACAACATTTACCTTCAGGGTGCTTTCTTTACTATTCTTCCAGGTATCCATGTTGTAAGGACCCAGGCACCTGGGGGAAAATCCCAATGACCACACAATTAAATATTTAGATCACATTCTCGTAATATAAAATTTTAAATCCAAAAAGCGAGGGAAAAAGCAAACACAAAGTCTTATGAACGAGGTCAGTTCCGCGTGACCGCACTTCGGGAGCACATTTAAAACACGTCCTTATGCCAGCGCAGGGCATTAATCATCATAGATACTAGTCCTAATTATGAAAGAGATCTTAATCTCAAATATATTTGTAGTAAGAATCCAAACAATTTGGACCTGTCAGATGAATCAGATGACGTATTTTCTGATGATCAGGGGCCAGTGGCTCAAAGCTCTGTTAACTTTTAACGATCCGTTAACATGGAGTTAACGGATCATTAAATTTAACGGGGAGAAAGGTTGTTGCTGGAAGCCCCGTTAACTTTAAAGGCCCAATACCACGCTTGTTGTAACTAAATAATATGTCCCTATCATGATTCTGGTCAACAAATTGTATTATATTACAATATTCCAATTAATTGATGATACAAATTTCATCTTAACACACCTAATTTAAAAAATTGGAAAAATTCAACTATATGATTTAAAAAGCCTAACGTAAACCTTTCAAATGTGACTTGGATTTTAAAATCCGGACATGTAAAATAGGATGTAATGGATAATTTACACAACAGGTAAGACACTTAAACATCTAGTACTTAGAAGAAGGCTATTATTTTTTTTCTGGGGCTGCCAAGCCAGCAAGAGTGTTATTGCCCCCCTAACGTGTTGTTAACGGACATGTTGGGCTCCGTTATCTGTTTAACAGTGGCATTAATTGGCTGTAGCATAAGTCATACATGTCGACTACCAGTGTAATTTTCTACTGAACATTCTAGAGGGTTGGGCGATGGGGGACTATTCCATTTTCTATAGGATGAAATTCTATAGTATTCTGAAGAATGTTTTGGGGTCTGTAGAATATAATGGTCCCAAATATTCTGTAGTACAAATCCCATAATTTTTCATACAGATTTATGCTAAAATTTCTAAAGGAAAAAGGATTCTATAGTTTTTTTCTGTAGTAAATTGTCTTTAATCAAGTTTTGTGAACAGACGGCACAGTTAGTTGTCCCCCTGTCTTCGGTTTCTTTTTAATACTAACTTCTATATACATTGTGTAGGCATGTAAATTTAAAATTCAGCCAATCAGCAAACATTTTTCTCTTGCATTCACGTTAACGAATCTAGTGAACATTATTTCTTTCAGTGTCGCCTTTTTATAGACCAACGCAGACTCACTATTGATACACTGGACGACCATTACAAGCATATTAATTCACGTTTGTTTGGGATTGACAATCTTCCTAAAATTAAAAATGTGTCTGTACTTTTAGTAGTTCACACAAATATATATAGCTCTAGCTAAACGCTTCAAATTTCGGAAATGAATGTGCTTCCGCTATGTGCGAACCACTATTACAACTTGTATAAGCGAAAAATGGTTATAACCAGTTTGATCACCTCCTAATCCCCTTTGCACAATCCATAGGTAACCCAGCCTCACGTGAGAAATGTGTAATCAATAACATTTAAACTGTTACAATAAAAGTATTCCTGACTAGCTTTTGGTGCGTGTTAGGCTTTTTTGGTTTTCTGACGTTGCATCCCAAACTACTCTCTAATTCAAATATCTGTCCTATCCCCCTCCCCCTATATTAATATCCCTATCTTTCGCTTCAATTTTTCGTTCTCTTATTTTATTCGATTTCCTTATTGTCCCCCGCCTTTCCCCGGTTCTTCCGTCTGTCTGTCTGTCTGTCTGTCTGTCTGTCTGTCCGTCTGTCTGTCCGTCTGTCTGTCCGTCCGTCACACTTTTTGGGACACAATAACTCTCTTCCTAATTGAGCTAGAAAGTTCAAACTTGGTGTATGTGTTTATTAGGTCAATGCCTTGATGGAGTTCGAAGATGAGCATTTTCCGCTTAGGGTAAGCAGAGATAAGCAATTTGATTGGTTGATGCTTTGGGACACGATAACTTTAGTTCTAATTAAGTGAGATTGATGAAACTTGGTGTATAGTTTCATTATAGTAATACCTTGACTAAGTTCGATAATGAGCATTTTCTGCTCAGGGTAAGCAGAGCTATACGCAATTTGATTGGTCGAGAATTTGGAACACAATAACTCTCCTTCTAATTGAGTTACAATGTTCAAACTTGGTGTATATGCTTATTAGGTCAATGCCTTGATGGAGTTCAAAGATGAGCATTTTCCGCTTAGGGTAAGCAGAGATAAGCAATTTGATTGGTTGATGCTTTGGGACACGATAACTTTAGTTCTAATTAAGTGAGAGTGATGAAACTTGGTGTATAGTTTCATTATAGTAATACCTTGACTAATTCCGATAATGAGCATTTTCTGCTCAGGGTAAGCAGAGCGATACACAATTTGATTGGTCGAGACTTTGGAACACAATAACTCTCCTTCTAATTTAGTTAAAATGTTCAAACTTGGTGTATATGCTTATTAGGTCAATGCCCTGATGGAGTTCGAAGATGAGCATTTTCCGCTTAGGGTAAGCAGAGATAAGCAATTTGATTGGTTGATGCTTTGGGACACGATAACTTTAGTTCTAATTAAGTGAGAGTGATGAAACTTGGTGTATAGTTTCATTACAGTAATACCTTGACTAAGTTCGATAATGAGCATTTTCTGCTCAGGGTAAGCAGAGCGATACGCAATTTGATTGGTCGAGACTTTGGAACACAATAACTCTCCTTCTAATTGAGTTAAAATGTTCAAACTTGGTGTATATGCTTATTAGGTCAATGCCTTGGAGTTCGAAGATGAGCATTTTCCGCTTAGGGTAGGCAGAGATAAGCAATTTGATTGGTTGATGCTTTGAGACACGATAACTTTAGTTCTAATTAAGTGAGAGTGATGAAACTTGGTGTATAGTTTCATTACAGTAATACCTTGACTATGATCGATAATGAGCATTTTCTGCTCAGGGTAAGCAGAGCGATAAGCAATTTGATTTGCCGAGACTTTGGAACACAATAACTCTCCTTCGAATTGAGTTAAAATGTTCAAAATTGGTGTGTATGCTTATTAGGTCAATGCCTTGATGGAGTTCGAAGATGAGCATTTTCTTCTTACGGTAGGCAGAGATAAGCAATTTTTGGATGACACTTCGTGTTCAGTTTGATTGGTCGATACGTTTGAAAAAAATAAATGTGCGATTAATTAATATGTGTCATCTATTTATTTTGGGATTTCGGCGGGGGGACATCAGCCTCACTGTTGGCTTTTTTTTTTAATTTAACACTCTTTCTTCTTTCCACCTTTAACTAAAACCCTAATCTACATAATAATTTCTATTTTATTACATTGTCAGCTGATCATTTAAAATTTATATTCAATACATACTATTCTGGAAGCAGTTTATATAAGCATTAAGTTGCTTGTTACTGTATCCAATTTATTCATATTATTCCCTTCATCATTGTATATAAGAATACGGAATAAATACTTTTTAAATCAATGAATCCGTTAGCCAACGGATAATGAAATTGACTTTCCGGCAACAGAAATTTAACGGATCGTTCACAATAGGCACGTTAGCAAGATAACGATCCGTTAGAGTTTAACGGTTCGTTAAAATAACTTAAGTTTGAGCAACCGGCCCCAGGACAGTAACTACGTACCCCCTTCTTCCACGAAAGAAGTGACACAATACCTCAAAATTCAGGTAAGTCGAATAAGACATTGACAGTTTTTAAAATACAGAAACTTTCGCATAAGTCGGATTTGTATAAGTCGGATCTTTGCTCAACTCGGATAAAATCGTTTTGACCCTTTCTTTCTGCACATTTTTCTTAATAAATTCCTGTGCGTACGTCGCATCTTTGCTCAAATCGGATCAAAATGTTCCGTTCATTTTATCTAATTCCAACTTTCTACCTTCAGCAGTATATTCAGATAATATTCCCCTATCAATTTGACTCAAATCAGCCTGTTTAACGAGACACAATAATAGAAATTTCCTAGAAAATTCGAAACTTGCTGTCTGCTGTACGACATAATACTTCATAAGGCTATAAACTAGTGTAGATGGTTGGGAAATTCATTGTGTACATGTATATACTGACTTGTCTCTTTTTTAGATTTTATCATTGCTTGATAACGACTAGAGAAAGCTAGTCGAAACGTCGCTCAGTAATAAGCAATAATTGCATTCCATAGAATTGTGACCTTATACTCTAGTTCAATTACTAAATGCCATTGAAATAGTTTGTTATAACATTGGCTACTTCAAAATGCAAGAGTGCAAATGGTGGCATTTCCTTGCTTAATTCTTGCATTTTGAAACGAATAATTAATTTATGTGGCATGGACGTGAGTGCTGTGGTCTTTAAGTCAATGTATTTAACATCAAGTAAAATGTTATCCACCTGCCCTATCACAAGTGACTGGTAGTTTTACTTGCTACCCGTCGGCGACAAGTAGACCGACGAACATTTTTGGGCCATGAAACGGGTGTGGTGCATGGCCCACTTGATTCTATATTTCTGGTTTAATAGTCCTTGTTCACCACCAATCGATGTATCAGCTAAGATTCATGGAAAGAGAAAAACGCTTAATAGCCCTTGTTCACCACCAGTCGATGTATCAGCTAGATTCCTGGAAAGAGAAAAACGCAATAACACCAAACCACCACACCTCAAAAACTGGAAAGCACGCCAATAGTATAACAAACAGAGATACTAGCAGTAATTGTGAAAGAGGAAATAACCTCAATGATATTTGCAGTAATAATCCAAACAATTTGGACCTTCCAGATGAATCAGATGACGTATTTTCTGATGACCAGGACAGTAACATACGTACACCCTTCTTCCACTTCAGACGATTCCAAGGGCAATAATTTACCACCACTAATCGATGTCTCTGATTGTTCGCAAGAGAAAAACAGAATACCACCAAACCACAATACTTCAAAAACTGGAAAGCACGCGAATAGTAAAGGAAACAGAGATATTAGTACTAATTCGAAATTCAATCCACATTCTAAACTAGAAAAGGCCGAAGTGATGCACTCAGGGTTCAAGGAACATATATCATTAGAGACCGCAACATTAAAGGCATATATATAAAAGGATATAAAGTTAAGAGACCTAGGGAATTCGGTGGACAAAGTAAGGACGCACGTATATATGACAATACACATGCTTGCCATTTTTGTGGTAAAGTCGTGTTGCATATTAATCAACATTTAAAAACTCATAGAACTAGAGAAGAGGTTAAGTTGGTATTAAACTCTGACAAAACAGACTTCAGGGCTCTTAGAAAATTTGGAGATGACAAACACAACAGAGAATGTTTAGACAAGCAGGAAGGGGAATCATTTTGGCTAGACGTCCAACAGACCTGTTTGATGTTTCACAGTATGGACCATGTCCGGATTGTAGAGAGTGGGTCCAGCTTAAATGCTTGAAGTTTCATAATAATCAGTGTATAAAGAAACTGAATTTGACAGCTAAAAGGCGTATAAAGGAATTTGTGGTACTTGCACAAATTGTTGCACGCTACATCCAATCTAAACAATCAGCACTAATGCAGAACGATGTTTTAAGTATTATGACCATTGATGAGGCAAATGCCCAAGAAGATACACTCATAATGGCTCTGGGTGAGAGCTGGTTGTGGAGAAATATATCAAACGTGGAGAAAAGAAAATACTATGCTACACTGTTAGAAGTCATTCTGTATTTTTACATATAAATTGACTGGCAGCAAAGTTGCCAGTCAATTCAACTGTATTTTTACAAACACCTGTATTTTTACCAGTATTCTGTGAAAATACTTGACACTGTAAATTTACTATCAAGTTTTTTTAATACATTATACAGTAAAATTACATATGATTTTAACATGCAGCTACAGTAAAAATACAGTTGAATTAACTGGCAACTTTGCTGCCAGTCATTTTATATGTAAAAATACTTTGTAACATGTTGAACTGAAAACACATTTTTCAAAAAATTTCACTTCACTGGTAGATTATTTTAAAATTTTAACTGATTTATCATTAACAACACAAAATCACTTAAAACATTTTAATCATGATTAAAAAAGAACACTCCAAAGAAATTATCATTAAGGTTTATTTTTCTTCCTACATTTATTCTTTCTCAATTTAATCAAATATTCACAACAAAGTAAAAAAAGCAGTTGCCAGGCATTGCCACTAAAATGATAGTATGAAAATAAAAAGTCTGTGTAGAACTTCCTCATATGAAAATACAGTTAGGCTTATGTCCGCCAGCTGAAATCCCCAAATAAATAGATGACATACCAATTAAATATATATTTAAGTGTATTTTTAAATCAGATAATAATTGTGACCTCTAGAAGGACCACAAGCTAAAAAGCATGATTTTCGGTAAGGTTAGGGCGAATAACTCATTAAGTTACATGCCAATATCGAAAGGAAATGAGATCTTTGGGATATAGATCTATATTTCAAGTTTCGTCAAAATAGGAAACAAATTATGACCTTTAGGGTGTCTACAAACAAATCGTTGTACAGAGGGACAGAGGGAAATGTAAGAGTATAAACAAAAAACAAAACTACTCATCCCAGAGTAGACATAATATAACAAAATCCTACTAACACAATTTAAAATGAATGTGCTATTTACATTGAAAATTCAATATTTAAGAATATCTGACATGTACTGGCTTTAACCATAAATCATAGGATCAAATGGATAGTGCTTTAATGCTACAACATGATCATATTTTATCTTGTACAGTGAAAGAGGAAAAGGATTTAATACATCTTTAAATTTTAATATACACAAATTTCTCCTATGTGTAAAATCAATGTTATATAGACCCAAATCAGATCTTTGACAGATATATTGTTTGCAAATTATGTAAGGGTCTCCTTTGAAAATAACACAACGATCTACTTGTCCAAATGTTATGATACCATTAAGTATCTTTAGGACAAAAATTAAACCATTTTTTGACGATAATGCCATTTGATGTGAAACTACTAGCAATTTGAATGTGAGATGATTCCCTCAATGTATCATTAATAATACACTGTACTTCAATATCAAACATAGATATTTCAACATCCGTTACATTTTCAAAACTTGCTGATTAATTAAATAAATTTCCTGCTTTACAATATGCTTGTAACAATTGATGTTTCATAGCTAATGTTTTCGTAACATTAATAAAATTCTTAAAGTTCCGGACACAACGTTTAAAAAAGGTATGCTTGCTTTCAAATCTCATAGTCCAGACATGCATTAATGGACCATACTGTGTTATCAACCATGGATAATGTTGTAAGTAATGATGCTTAGGCCTTAACTGAATATCGGGAAACAAATTTGTTCGCATATCAATGTAATCATTAATTAACGATTGAAGAACACCTATTTGGTTTATAGATATCTTATAAGAGCAAATATACTCAGTTAATTCCCTCAACAAAAGAATTATTCTCCAAAGTGGATTTTCAGGGTCAATAACTTTCTCACCTATAAATACTGGAAGAAGTCTCAAAAATGTCCAATTTTGGACAGCATGTCCTTTAAGACATGTCAGATCATTTTTTAATAGTGCTGGTCTGTTACTAGATTCACTGCCATGGAGTGACATGTGCTTTATTTGTTGATTTATGGTTTCAACATTGAACCATTTCATTTTTTTAATTATTTCCTTAAGAAATAATGTCAGATCATATTTGACCCCACCTTCAAACAGATCATGTCCTATGCAGGGTGGGAGACCAGGATTACAAACATGAAATCCAAGCAAATTATGAAATAAACATTCTGACTTTATGCCCATGTCGTGTAGAAGATCATTATTTTCTATATTATGGATTGACTGGGTATATGATTGCCTGTTTCTTAGGGGTGCATATACATAATGATTGTTAACCCACAAATCTCTATTTACACAACAAAACCTACAAAAATATTTAGCATTTCCAAAATTTGTTACAAATCCTCCAATCCAATGACTACCAAGGTTGTCCCGACTAAACAAAGTAAATTAGCTTTTACAAATATATTATTGCTTAAATAAACACCAGTAGAAAGGTCCTTAATATCTCGAATTAGTGGATCTAACACTTTGTTTTCAAAATATTCTAAGTCAGATTCTTTACATATAAGGGCTAATTGCATGTTTTCTATTTTGCTTCGAAACTGAGGATAAAAGTCAGCCAATGTAAAATAAAATCCCACCAATTGGAAAGTGTTTTTGGCAGATCCCAGCGGATTGACTATTTCGAATGCATCCTGATACATCACTAGCTTTAATGCCGATGGGTTTTCTGAAAAATAAGGATTTCTTTTAAAGGATTCACCGTCAATTATATCAGTAAAAATATTGTCGTAACATAAATTTTGTGGGTGTTCAAGCTGATGTTTCACACTGTTATTGCTTAATAAGGAATCAAGGGTTTGTTTCAGAGGTACGTAATGATACTGACATTTCTTATTGCTGCCATTTAAGCCAAGCTCAATTGAAATTGGCTCAACTAACCCAAAAGTCTCCTTATAGAATGCTTGTCTTTTAAAATTTGATGTAAATCTGTGTTCTTCTGAATTAGAAAAATTTTTTGTTAAGAAGTCCTTATTGAATTCAGACTGGAGTATATTTTCAATGTTTGTGTTAGATCCATCAAGTCCATTCATTTTATCTTTTAAATGCAATTTCAAATTAGAAAGGGAAAGAGAATGAAGATAAGAAATATTTGAAATTATGTCATTTATTGTACTTAAAGGAATTAAATGCACTGTTTCAAATTTTAACAAAGCTAAACCTAATACATGCTTAAAATCCTCAGTTGTAGTCAGTGCATTAACATCAAATTCCTCATTATCCTCATCAAACCCATTGTTGTCCAGAACTGAATTATTGTCATCATCTACTGAGATTTCATTAATTGGGTTGGGTTTAAAACTAATTTCAATATCATTATTTTGTAAACAACGATGTTTCCGTGACATATGTGAAGTGAAAGAGGATTTAACTTTAAAAGTACCAGTACATCCATGAACTGGACAGTTGATTGATTGATAATCACTAATGTGACTTTTCATATGACTAATAAGTTCTTTCCTACCTTTTAAATTATTTTGACATTCAGGTATATTACAAACATATTCACTAACAATGACTTTATCTTTATAATCTTTATTAGTATGATTACGAGAAATGTGACTCTTAAGAGAAGTGAACCGAACAAATTTACCATTGCAATTTGGATAGCAACAGGGATATATTAAATTCTTAATATTTCTATGTAGCCGATAATGACTCAAATAATGGCTTATACTATCAACTTCCTTCATGCAAAATTGACAAATGAGATTCATTTCTTATTGGATGTTCCAAAATTCTTGGATGTTACTGACTTAAATAATGGCTAATACTATCCACCAACTTCATAAAAACAAGCCAACAGTGAGGCTGATGTCCCCCGCCGAAATCCCAAAATAAATAGATGACACATATTAATTGATCGCACATTTATTTTTTTTCAAGTATCGAGCAATCAAACTGTACACGAAGTGTCATCCAAAAGTGTTTTATAAGGAAAAATGCTAAAACCGACGAGAAAAATGAAAATGTACCCTAGTTAGGGGGACCCTAAAGGCAGACCAAAGGGCCCCCACGCTTGACAAAAGGGCTCCTCTGGCCAAGGGAAAGGGCCCTCGTGTCCGAGTCAATCGTTTCGATACACTCTTACTGTCGAATCCATTACTGAATGAGAATGCAGTCATTGTATTGGCATAAAAATCATCAATCAAGATGAACCTAAGATGAAATTGCTTATCTCTGCCTACCCTAAGAAGAAAATGCTCATCTTCGAACTCCATCAAGGCATTGACCTAATAAGCATACACACCAATTTTGAACATTTTAACTCAATTCGAAGGCGAGTTATTGTGTTCCAAAGTCTCGGCAAATCAAATTGCTTATCGCTCTGCTTACCCTGAGCAGAAAATGCTCATTATCGATCTTAGTCAAGGTATTACTGTAATGAAACTATACACCAAGTTTCATCACTCTCACTAATTTAGAACTAAAGCTATCGTGTCCCAAAGCATCAACCAATCAAATTGCTTATCCCTGCTTACCCTAAGCGGAAAATGCTCATCTCCGAACTCCATCAAGGCATTGACCTAATAAGCATATACACCAAGTTTGAACATTTTAACTCAATTAGAAGGAGAGTTATTGTGTTCCAAAGTCTCGGCCAATCAAATTGCGTATCGCTCTGCTTACCCTGAGCAGAAAATGCTCATTATTGAACTTAGTCAAGGTATTATTGTAATGAAACTATACACCAAGTTGCATCACTCTCACTAAATTAGAACTAAAGCTATCGTGTCCCAAAGCATCAACCAATCAAATTGCTTATCTCTGCTTACCCTAAGCGGAAAATGCTCATCTTCGAACTCCATCAAGGCATTGACCTAATAAGCATATACACCAAGTTTGAACATTTTAACTCAATTAGAAGGGGAGTTATTGTGTTCCAAAGTCTCGACCAATCTAATTGCGTATCGCTCTGCTTACCCTGAGCAGAAAATGCTCATTATCGAACTTAGTCAAGGTATTACTGTAATGAAACTATACACCAAGTTTCATCAATCTCACTTAATTAGAACTAAAGTTATCGTGTCCCAAAGCATCAACCAATCAAATCGCTTATCTCTGCTTACCCTAAGCGGAAAATGCTCATCTTCGAACTCCATCAAGGCATTGACCTAATAAACACATACACTAAGTTTGAACATTCTAGCTCAATTAGGAAGAGAGTTATTGTGTCCCAAAAAGTGTGACGGACAGACGGACAGACAGACAGACAGACGGACGAACCCATTTTAATAGTCCCCCAACTTTCTTCGAAAGACGGGGGACAACAAATGAGATTAATTTCATATTTGATGTCAGAAAATGCAGAAAATTATTAAATGTTCTCAAATTCAACAATAGTTTAAGTATCTAATTCAAACCGTCGCAGCTTGGATATTAGCTGTAATACTTGAGCTTGAGCATTGACAGTTTCTTGTGTTCTTTCTTTTCCACCTTTTGATCCTGTTGTCAAGTTTATACCAAAACATACCCTAATGTTTTCAAATTCAACAGTAGTTTTAAGAGTCCAGTTGATCTAATTCAAAACCCCGCAGCTCTGATATTAACTGTAACACTTGAGCATTAACAGAGTTACGCGTGTTCTTTCTTTTTCCGCCTTTAGATCCTCTTGTCGGGTTTATCCCAAAACATACCCTAAAAAATATCAACAAAATAATTTATATTTTCGTTTAAATTGAAACAGAATATATACTGGGGGCAGGCCCGTAGCCGGGAAGTTGTTTTTTTATGGGGGGGGGGGGGCAAAGATGTTTTCGGGAGGGCAAACTAGCATGGGCATCTGCATAAATTTTTTCGCAGCTACTGGTATTTGCGGTTAAGGCCAATTGGAGCGTAGAATATTGGGGGGAGGGGCAAGACTCAGTATTGGGAGGGCAGTTGCCCCCCCCCCCTCCTGGCTACGGGCCTGACTGGGGTTGCAAAATGGGAGCTTAAAAACGAAATAATGTCTTTTCTTATTGTTTTCATTACAGTTTTTTTGCTCTTGCGCATGAACTATACACATCATTTTGAGTGAATTTTCCACAACATTATGATTGAATTAACCACAACATTTTGCGTAGTAAGCTACGTAAGTCACTTTCCTGTGCTCAAAGGAAACTGTTTCAATAAATTAATAGAAAAAACATTTTTTAAAACCAAATAACTTTCAAAAGAAAATAAAATTGGTATCAGATAGTCACACATGTGGGTACATCTAACGTTTCAACTTCGGAGGAAAGGTGATCACATACAAAATAAACTTCAAGAAAACAAATATATTGCATCTACCGTCGGCAACCATTCTCAATTATATAATTTGAAGTGATTGTGTGTATAGACACAAATATATTCTATCAACATCTATTTTTAGTTGTTCTACCTAATTGCTCCGAGGTCGATTGATTGATATTGGGTCTTGAACGTTTTCCGGCGGTGGGGGGACAATACCAATGACATCATGATTTTAAATGATGCATGACTCGCACATGATTTGCCACGAACTTGAAGTGTGAATTTTCTTCAACACATCTTTAACAATCGTGCGAGTTGTGCCTTCATTTTTCTCGAAAACGGATATTGAATATATCGTCGACATGTTAAAAACGACACTCAACAGTCATACAGGCAGAATCATTTCATGGAATGGACATGCTTTCGTCTGCAACCATAATGGGTCACAAAAGGTTAATAAAATACTGTAATCAATTAAAGTGTACATCAGTGGTGGCTATCTCATGCTTGGCAGCGAGTAATAATCGAGTCAGAATTTAAAAAGATGTTAACGGAGTAGCTGTTTATTGCATCCTTAATAGTTAGATCAAGATTAAAATTTGGGCTAGTGCATTTAATTACAATTTGATGGCTCAACTGTCTTGAGGCTAATGCACACTTACTGTAACAAATATTTTGCACATACATTTTTAGCACATTGCTTCTCTGAATAGGGCAATATATAAGATGCTTACAACAGATTGAGTAGGCCTTTATTATCTTTTAATGTGTGAAAATATCATCATGTCTCTGTCACATATGGGAGGGAACTCAAGACATTCCCCTTTTTGGCAGTTTAGTTTTCATCTATCAATGCAATTTGACAAGAGATTATTTCTTACAAAACTAAATACAGTTGCTTTAACATACCTGCTTCTGTTGACTGTTTCATTATTTTCAGGACCTTGCGGGCTTGAATAAGTGACATAATATTGATATCAATTAGATCATTAATTTCAAGGTATTTTAAATCATGTTCCTGTTCTACTGTGACCAATCTTGATTTTAATACATATACTTTCTGCTAATTTAATGAATGGTGGGAGGGGGCACTGATTTTGTTACTCTTACTTTAAGGCAAAACACTTTTAAAACTTGTCTGTTGTATTAATTAATAGGGAAACTATTATTCTTTAACGTACACACCTTGCCTTTATGTTAAACCGTCCGTGCCTTCATTTTAGTCAGCATTTCTATGTCTGCTGTAAGACTTTCCTTAAGTAAACCTGAAGTATCAGGGGAGGTAATTTACTTTCTAAATATCTACATTTGTATAAATCAAATTTAATTTGAATAGTATCTGTATTATTTGTATATCAAAATCTCGGCATATGTATGTTGTAATAGTGAAATGATTTAATTTATAAAAGTTTACTTTCTTTTAATTACTGTTAGGCTAATTCACAGTGATAGTTATCATTAATATATTTTATCACGGTATCAGATATATAGAGTGGGATTAGTCAAGTAAGGGTAACCTTGAGACAGGGAAGGCTATCTCTGTGTCAAGATTAAGGGAAGGTGTATTATTAAGGAAGGTTGTTTGTATGAGTTTTATCTATTTGAACTTTAAAGTAGAAGTTATACAGATTGAGCAGGTAAATGAATGTCGATGTCATTCTTATCCACCCTTTGTAATATTTTATTCTTGACCGCTCGGAATAAAGTTATTTGAAGAGTATAAAAATTGTCTTTTCTTCAGTGTTTGCGGGTAACACTAAAGAAATAGATATATATATATTTTTATTTGGTGGCTGGAGTGGGATTATCTTGCTAAACTGTAAATAATAATAAATATCATGGCATCTAGAACTCATCCTACTGGACATAGATCACAGCCAGCCTCAATGACCATAGAGAGTCTTGAGTCTGCTGTAAGTGAACTACAATGTTCCATTGAGGATGATCTTTGTAGATTAGAGGAGATGATTAGAATAAAGGAGAGCAGACTGAATGTCTCACCTTCTTCAACATACTTACGACAAAGGAGACAAGATGTGGTGAACCAGTTTACCCCATCAATGTTTTCTACACAGGGATGTCTGAATGCTTCCACGGTTCCATGTATTTCGTCGAGATCAAATTCTCAAGTCCCAAGTTCGATCGGTCTACCCAATCTAGCTACATCAACACCAGTGGCTGCTGTCACTGATAGAACGCCTTATCATGTACAAAGAAGAGTTACACACAATGATCAGGATGACCAGGACAGAAATGTTAATTTTGATACTAATCCAACTGGTATTTATAGAAAGCCTATATCTACCCCTAATAAATTTGACGGTAAATCTAGACTTAGTGATTATCTTATACAGTTCGAAGTAACTGCTAGGATTAATGGTTGGACAGATAAAGAAAAAGCAGAATTTTTAGCGGTTAGTTTGGTCGGATCCGCCCAAGAATTACTTGGTACTTTGGGTCCACATGTCATAGGTAATTATCAGCTGATGGTTGATGCACTTCGGCAGAGATTTGCCCCTCCTCAGATGACACAGGTTTACAAAACTGAGCTCCGTGGAAGAACGAGATGTAATACCGAATCTCTTCCAGAGTTTGCTCAAGCTATAAGAAGAATGGTGAGTCTTGCTTATCCCCAGGCCACCGTAGAAATGAGGGAAATTCTGGCTTTAGATCATTTTTGGGAGAATTTAAATAATATACAGATGAGAATGTTAGTCAGTCAAGCTAAACCAACAGATCTTAATAGTGCTCTTCACCATGCTGTAGCTATAGAAGCTATAGAGCGAACTGATAAGAATAAGAAGAGTTTTCAGGAATCAGCTTACTTTGTGACCTCTGCTAAAACTGTTCGAAATGACGTTCACAAGGACAAAAAGGAGGCTAGGAAAAAGGATGATTCAGAGCCAACAAAGGCTGGTAGGCAGGATATTGATCAGTCAGCTGAAATAAAGATGCTGAAGGATGAAATTCTGGCTATGAAAGAGATCATAACAACTTTCTCATCTAAACTGAACACGGAATCAAGAATTAAGCCGCCTCTTACGTCTATTACATGCTGGCTTTGCTTTGAAAAGGGACATTATGCGTCATCATGTTCTAATAGGAGCTCGTTGCAAGGACCGCCAGGGACAGGGATTTCCCAAGATATTAAAAGAAGCGATGCTGAACGGAGTGTCGGAATGATGACTCCAAATTCGAATGGATTATTTCTGGACAGTTTTGTTGAGGGATTACCGACAGATATTTTAATTGATACTGGTGCCAGTATTTCTATGGTATCCACTGAATTTTACGATAAGCTCAAAAATAAACCCCCGTTAGCCAATACGAGCTACACAGTGAAACAGGCTGATGGTTCTGCCATGGATGTACGGGGTAAAGGGATATTTTCTGTAACTATAGGGAAAATACATATGCAAATAAAATGTATGGTTTTAAAGCTTTCTACTGAGGTTGTTTTGGGTTTGGACTTTTTGATGGAGAAAGACATTATTATTGATCCAGCAAGGAGGGAGTTGTATCATAATGGAAATGTTTTACCTTGTAGACTAAAAGGGGGAATTGGTGTTTTTCGGGTTCGAATGGCAGATGATTGTTTGGTGTTACCTGGGGAGGAGATTATAATCACTGCTAAAGTGAATTCTACAGGCCAGGGTATAATTCCTGTTGAGGGGGTAGTAGAGGGACTGAAATCAAACTTAGACAATCCTATTGTCGGGAGAACTTTGGTGAGACCAGCAGAAGATGGTACTGTGTTCATCAGAGTCATAAATCCCTATCCAGAAGAGAAATTGATGAAGAAGCATGACACTATTGGCCTTATGGAAACTGCATCTCAGATTCATGAGTGCTCTACAGTCTCGTGTAAAGATGATGATAATGATCTGATTAGAAACCTTCTACAAACCTGCAAGGATCTATCAAAGGAACAGTATGAAGAAGCTCTTAAAGTGTTGACACGAAACAAGGATGTATTTGCAAAATCTGATGATGATTTAGGTAGAACAGATTTAATTCATCATTCTATCGATACTGGTTCATCGAGACCAATCCGCCAACCCTTGAGAAGATTGCCGTTTTCTTCAAGAGAGGAAGTTAGAAAACACTTAGTTGAAATGTTTCGACGTGATTTAATTGAAGAGAGTTTTGGACCTTGGGCTTCCCCAGTTGTGCTTGTTGGAAAAAAAGATGGTACAACCAGATTTTGTATTGACTTCAGGAAGGTGAATGCAGTGACAATTAAAGATGCCTACCCCTTACCACGGATAGATGAGACTTTAGATTGTTTAAATGGTGCTAAGTGGTTTTCTTGTCTTGATCTGCAGAGCGGATTCTGGCAAGTCAAGCTTAACCCAGAAGATAAAGCTAAAACGGCTTTTACAACCCCGTTTGGGATATATCAGTTCAAAGTCATGCCAATGGGCCTTAGTAATAGTCCAGCTACCTTTGAACGACTTATGGAACGTGTTCTTTCTGGTCTTCATTGGAGGACTTGTCTCATCTACTTAGATGATATAATTGTAATCGCCTCAAATTTTGAGGAGCATTTGTTAAGACTGGAAGAAATATTACAACGTTTAATAGGTGCTGGGTTAAAACTCAAACCTAAAAAATGTCAATTGTTTGCTAACGAAGTACTTTATTTGGGATATATTGTTAGTGGTGATGGATTGAAAACTGATCCTAGTAAAGTTTCATGTATCAGAGATTGGAAGACGCCATCCTGTGTTACTGAGGTTAGAAGCTTTTTGGGTCTATGTAGCTACTATTGGAGATTTGTCAAGGATTTCGCGAAAATCTCCGAACCACTATATAGACTGACTGATAAGAAGTCTAAGTTTCAATGGTCTGATGAATGTGAAAAGGCTTTTAATGCTTTGAAGAATTCTTTAATAGTTGCACCTGTTCTGGTACATCCAGATATGGCGAAGGAATTTATATTGGATACGGACGCGAGTGAAACCGGGATCGGTGGTGTATTGAGTCAGATAGATGATGATGGGAAAGAAAGGGTCATTGCTTTCGCCAGTAAAGCTTTAAACCGCTCTCAACGAAACTATTGTACAACAAGAAAAGAGCTGTTTGCTGTAGTGTATTTTTTGCAGTATTTTAGACCTTATCTGTATGGTCGGCATTTTATTGTAAGGACAGATCACTCCAGCCTCCGGTGGATTATGAATTTTAAGAATCCAAATGGGCAGCTGGCTCGTTGGCTTGAAGTTCTTGCAATATATGATTTTAATGTTATTCATCGTCCTGGTAAATTACACCAGAATGCTGATTCCTTATCAAGAAAACATTGCCAACTTTGTCATTGTTTTGATGACGACCGTATAGGTGATGATGAGAGATATGTTTACTTCCTTCATATCATTCCAGATATGAACCATATGGCAAGATTACAGAGGGAAGATCCTATTTTAAGTAGGATAATAAAGTGGATCAATCAAGGGAGACCCTCATGGGATGAAATCTCTGGTGAACACCCTCATTTAAAGGCCTTATGGTCACAGTGGCGGTTACTGGTGATGAAGGATGGTGTTTTGACCAGAAAATGGGTATCCTTAGGGGACGAAGAACTATACAAAGTTATTGTGCCCATAAATAAAAGGGATGAATTAATGCATCTTGTCCATGATATTCCTGCCGGTGGACGTCTTGGGGAGGAGAAAACACACTCTAAACTTAGTCAATTATTCTATTGGCCAGGCATGAGAGATTGTGTCCGACAGTGGGTTCTTTCTTGTGAGTCTTGTGCTCGAAGGAAGAATCCTGTAATACGTGGTAAAGCCCCGTTAAAACCATCTGTTAGTGGTTTCCCAATGGAACGTATCGCTATAGATATAATGGGTCCACTTCCTGAAACTGACTTTGGAAATAAATATATTGTTGTAACCCAGGATTATTTTACGAAGTGGGTTGAAGCAATAGCCATTTCTGATATGCGAGCTGAAACTGTTGCAAATGCTTTGCTTACTATGATCTGGCGTTTTGGGGTTCCCGGAAGTATTCATTCCGATCAAGGCGCACAGTTTGAATCGGAATTATTTCGTCATTTGTGTGGTTTATTAGGTGTCACTAAAACAAGAACTACACCATACCACCCTGCTTCACATGGACAGATCGAACGGTACAATCGCACCATACAGAATATGTTGAGTCATTATGTTAATACGAATCACACGGACTGGGATTTGTATTTGGACGTAGTATGTTTTGCCTATCGTGCTACGACACAAGACAGTACTGGTTACACACCAAATAAATTGATGTTAGGGCGGGAGGTTAGTTTGCCTCTAAATATTGTAGCCGGAAGACCCCCCGGTGATTTGTTTACACCTGTTGAATTCGTAGACAATATTATTCGTAAATTTGATATTGTTTATGAATATGCCAGGAACAATTTGAAGAAATCCGCTCTACGTTCTAAGAAACGATATGATCAGCACTGTACACAAAATCAGTTCTCAATAGGAGATAAAGTTTGGTTATATATTCCTCGAAAAGTGGCAGGGCTCTCTCCTAAACTAATGAAGTTTTGGAACGGTCCCTGCACTGTGTTAAGACGGATAGCTGATATGTTGTATGAGGTTGTCATAGATTCTACTGGGGTGTGTTACGTTATTCACCATGATAAATTGAAATTGGTTAATTCTAGAGAGCATATTGAAGTTGAGTCTTTTGAAGATGAAGGTGACATATCGGGTGATTCCAATATGTTTAACGCTGATGAGGCTGTAAAGCGAACAAGGACAAGGGTTATTCACCCTCCTTCTCGTTTTACGACTTAATCAATTTGTTGGCTTCTATATTAATTATCAATTACTCATATTGCAGCTGAAGATGGATAGGAAAAGGAAGTTTAGCCCTAGAAGACAGGACAAGTATAGACCACAGCCTGTCCCGAAGTATAATTGTAATGAATGTAGCGCATCATTCACTGATGGGAGAGATTTAAGGCTGCATGAAACCACGTTTCATTCTTCTACAGGTAGAGAAGTTCCCTTTAAACGTGAGATGGCTTATAAGTGTTCTATTGGAAAATGTTTGGAAGTACTTTCTAATGAATATAATTGGAGAAGACACCTATTAACGCATCTACCCAGAACAGAAAAAGCAAACAAGGCTCTAGAAGCTTTTATTGTGAAAAGTCTTAAAGAAGAAAATGATGATATTGGTCTGGAGCCTGACGTGGGTATTGCAGACCCTGGTATGTTGTCTATGTTCAGGGTTGTTGAACATGCAGATCGTGAACCCTTACTTCAACCACAACAAGATAAACCGTCTACTCATGAGATTACTGCTACAGTAACTAGTTTAGCTTCATCGGAAGGTGAACGAGTTTATAAAATGATTCCTCGATGGGGTAAAGAGGTAGCACATTTTGACAAAGGAGGTAAAGTTACGAGTTACACAACTACTCTCCATTCTCTCTATTGGCCAAAAGACAAACCCGAACCATCCCCTATAGAAGAAGATGAAGAACTTAGGTTGAGGAAGAGAGATTCATAACTCCAGTAATTTTATTTGGAATTAACTTTGCGTTTTTTTTGGTTATTAAGAAGTATGAAGAAGACATTCATATAACGTTATGTATCATATCATTAGTTCATTTGTTATAAGTGTTCGGTGCTCGGGAACACTTCGCCTATGGAACAAAATACCAAGTGTCGTGTTGGCGGACCATTTGTTTAGACAAGTGTCCAGTGCTCGGGGACACCGGAAGTTTGACTTTATTGTGTTTTATATGTTAGAGATTATTTTGATTAAATCAGGGATTTTTAATATTTTAAGTTGACTTTGAAAGTTTTTATAATGAGAATGTTTGAATGTTTTGTACATTAATAATTTGTTGTATTATTATGATTAAAGCTCAATCGAGGACGATCGCCTTTCGAAGGGGTGGGTAGTGTGACCAATCTTGATTTTAATACATATACTTTCTGCTAATTTAATGAATGGTGGGAGGGGGCACTGATTTTGTTACTCTTACTTTAAGGCAAAACACTTTTAAAACTTGTCTGTTGTATTAATTAATAGGGAAACTATTATTCTTTAACGTACACACCTTGCCTTTATGTTAAACCGTCCGTGCCTTCATTTTAGTCAGCATTTCTATGTCTGCTGTAAGACTTTCCTTAAGTAAACCTGAAGTATCAGGGGAGGTAATTTACTTTCTAAATATCTACATTTGTATAAATCAAATTTAATTTGAATAGTATCTGTATTATTTGTATATCAAAATCTCGGCATATGTATGTTGTAATAGTGAAATGATTTAATTTGTAAAAGTTTACTTTCTTTTAATTACTGTTAGGCTAATTCACAGTGATAGTTATCATTAATATATTTTATCACGGTATCAGATATATAGAGTGGGATTAGTCAAGTAAGGGTAACCTTGAGACAGGGAAGGCTATCTCTGTGTCAAGATTAAGGGAAGGTGTATTATTAAGGAAGGTTGTTTGTATGAGTTTTATCTATTTTAACTTTAAAGTAGAAGTTATACAGATTGAGCAGGTAAACGAATGTCGATGTCATTCTTATCCACCCTTTGTAATATTTTATTCTTGACCGCTCGGAATAAAGATATTTGAAGAGTATAAAAATTGTCTTTTCTTCAGTGTTTGCGGGTAACACTACTCCTATGGCATTTAGTTTCTCAACCAAAAGCTGTAGTTGGTTATCACTAAGAAAAACACATTGCTCCCTTAGATGATTCAGTATAGAATTGGGTGTTTTAGCTGAAATGAAAGAAATGCACTACAATCTACAATCCAGCAACAAATTTTATCACAGGTTCACTTCCAAATCCAGATAGGACTCCTATTACAAACAAAACTACAGCAAAATCCCATGTCATAGTTCTGAAAGGTGTTAAAAAAGTCTCAACAAATGTCGGAATAAGTTTTTGAGATATGATAGAAAAAGCTGTTCGTCCAATCTTTAAAATATATAACGCAATAAAAATAATGATCAACATTTTTAAAAGCATTTTATTTTTGTGGAAGTTACAACCTTACTACAGTTCTGAATTTTTGCACAGAGAAGCCTCTCAATGTGATTATGCAAAAAAAGGTATTTGAGTCATAGACACAACTTGTCACAAACAGGTCACAGTGGGTCAATTTCGAGTTGCGTAATAATAAGCAGACATTCCAAAATTTTGTGTTTTTACCCTCTACATCTGCGTGACTTACAGTATCTCAAAATACCACGTTTTGTGAACAACCCTATTTTAAGCGTCATTATTTCATTGATAGGCCTACCGGTACTATATTTAGTCTTATTACTGACGACTGGATGTTAACGGCATGTCTGGTTGATAACACAGTCATTTCAATCTTTCACTTCGACAGGAAGTAAACAGAATACTATCGCTGTGAAAGCTAGCATTTGATTGGCTGAATGTAAACAGTATATCGTGTTAGCCAATCTCAAGTCTTGTATGAAATGCGTTATTGCTTCCAGTAGGATAGCTATGTATAGAAGGCTTACTGTATGCACTTGCGAATGAAATAAGAAAAAATATAAAAACCCACGAAGACTACGTGCAGTAGAGGTGTGTAAATGCTGTGTGAAGCACATAAATTGTACAAACTATGACATAGAATAATATAATTTTCTCACATCAACGGCAAATTCTGTGTGTAAATTACGCAGCGTCCGTCAATATTTGCATTAATTTTTTTTAAAAATGCGTGAAATACGCAGATTTTTTTGCGTGACTGCAACCTCTGGACACAAGTGGCACTTACAATACAACCTTTCAGAACTATGCCAATATGGCATCGCTATGTCACATGTATGTGGCCTGGTTAAAATCGCCACTTAGTATATTTCTATTATACTTTGAGGGATCATATTCATTATCTGTACATCTGTCTCCATTGTTGTCATATTTCGATTTTTCCGACTAAATCAAATTATTTACTTTTTTTTATGTAGGCAACTCAGGTGTGTATATGGTCAGTGACAGTAGCCTAGTATTGAATAGTTTTTCATGCGCGTGTCATGTTTGTGAAGAAAATAAAATGGTCATACTCATGGCATTGACAAAAACACAATATAATCAGACATATACTGCCATATTTTAATAAATCAATGATTTTTGTTTCAATCTAAGCCATTTCAATTCTTAAACACGAGTGACGAGCATAGGATAGGGAGGACAGGAAGAAAATGAAATAGCTTTCATGACCTCACGTGACCTGCCTAGAGTACAATCATAATGGCGGAGATTGACGTCATAGACATTCTTACTGCATGGAGAAAGCCGTTACATCTTTTCTAAAGAAATTTTGAATAATACTATATAAGTAGTTGACATTGTGTTGACAAATTACTAAACAAATCAATTTTTAATGAATTGATTGATATAACTGAAGAAACAGTTACCACAAAAATCAAAAGAATCACCAACCTGTTGAATTGTTCATCGCCATGCTGAGGATTTTCCCGCTACGAATCCGACGTCATTCAGTAATTCGCGACATACATCTCATAAATACACTGTCATAGTTTTAGTGCACAAAAGTTTCTGGTTTTAAAACATAATTAAATACTAGACTGACATAAATAAAACATGAATTTGAATCAGAAACAGGGTATAAAATAATTTATATTTGTTCTTGTCTATTTTACGACAGCTGTATCGAATACATAGCTGAGTTTACGTTGCGATAACTTGTAAACCATCGAGATAACTGTCATTCCGTGTTAAAATACATGGGAAGAGTTATGTTACAAGTTTACTGTATACTGTTTACAGTTAAATTGATAGTAAATTTACGATGATTTCTAACAGTGTAGTACACGTATGCGTTTGAGAGCAAGGATGCTTCAGAATCTTAGAATGCTTCAGAAATCCAAAACAGCTGATGGTCAGGAAACCCGTATACAGCCCGGTGAAGAAGAAGAGACCGAAAATTACACTATGTGGGATTTCCTGAGGAAGTTGTGTTGTCTGTATTAAAATGATCATATCCAAATGCTGATGACACCTAAAAGATTTACTGTCCCCAAGTAATGTGATTAAATTAAAATACGATTTGAGACGGCTTGTAAACAGTAAATGGGCCTTCATTGTGAAAACAAAAGGCAATGAAAATAATATTGAAGCTCAGGAATGTAGGACCTTTTTGCAATTAATGGAGGTTGAGTTCAAAGAAAAAATTCTCACTTTGGCAAGAGATGTTCTAAATATAAGATAGTACGAAAAATCAAGGAACTAACATCGCCTGCAGACATTGAGAGATTGGCCAAATTTCTGTCACAAGAATTACTAACTGTAACCCCCGAGTCCCGAGAACTTTAAAAGAATTACAGTGCTAGTGCAGACGAGACTGTTGATGTTTAATAAAAGGAGAACTGGGGTACTTGAAACTATAAAGTAAGTAATGTATGTATAAAAGGGGTCATGGCGGCTAAGTGGGTAAGACGCTGGTTCTCTACCCTGGAGGTCGGGTGTCCGAACCTTGCATTGGCCGAGAAAGTTCATCCAGATTTTCCGGCATGGTTCCCTCTTGTCAGTGATGCAGGACGGAAGGACCTGACAAGGACAGCTGTTCAGTTGTTCGGATGGGACGGAAAAAACGAGGCCCTTGACAGCTGGAATTCAGTAGGCCGTAGTGCCGTTGTCCGGACAAAATTTCCCTCATAGCACACTGTATGGCGTATGCCCATCTTCATTAGCCCAGTTCGGAGCAGAAGAGTAGGACGTTAAACCCCAGTTCATTTCATTTCATATCTATGTATAAAACCTGTGACTGGGGATAGTTAACCTTTTGAAATATACCTACATGTACTTGTTATATAATTTTCAAATGTACAGTTTTTGACTCTTTACTCTGCATGCATCGATGGAAATTCGTGCATTATACAATATTAATATTTATTTATTTATTTACTAAGAAAGTCACCAAAACCATAATGATTATCCAAATCTTGTCATGTGGCACATCCAGTTTCCACCGGCAGTCATATGTTTAGGGTATAGACGTAATAATATTGGCCGATTTTCTAGTCTGGTTCAAAAAGTTTTAATACAAAAAATATATGTAACTATCAACATATCCAAATTGTTAGTAGAATATTAATTAATTGGCTTCTAACTGTTGCTTACTTTCACTTCTGGTATCTGACACTTAACTATATAAGGAACTATTTCGCACGTTAATAAATACAGCTATGCATCAAGAAAAACTGGACTGAATGATATTGATGAATCCCTTTCAAATGATTTCAATGTTATAGAGAAATATTTAATTGTGGCCCAGGACTTTATGCGAGAAAGAGGCAATGTAATGTTGTGGAATTGTATTAAGATATGTAGAATTGTAGATATACGATAGTCATAATGAACAGCTTTGGCTTGGTACCAGTCTGAGGTCAGAATCATGTCCTAGGCAATTCAAATTATGACTGACTTCCACACTTTTTTCTGCCAAGGGGATTGTAAGTGAACATTTCTGAATAAAAAAAACCAATGATTGAGACGAAATTTAATGCAGTTTATTTACATACATGTATTATTAGATCCCTTTGATTGCTTAAGGGAATGCAGTACGGGCAGTAGAGGGTATTACAGCTTCCTGTGGCACCACTGTTCAGAATACGGAAATGACAAAAATGTACGGTCATGCTCAGTGTAGTAGAAATACTGATATGTTATGATAGAGACTGTTTTGTTTTCAACATGAAACATTTTGTAGTTTTGCATTCCCCCCCACCCCGAAATAACATGTAGAATAAGCATGCATAGATTATTATTTCAATCAACCCTTATTACCACAGGTAGCCACATTAGCTTAGATTTTACGGGAGGGGATAACTGGATACAGTTAAACCGTAAAAGTATTCTGAAAAGTGCCATGAAAATCCCTTAATTATTTTAATTTTGTTTTGTTAGAGAATGAAGCCTGTACCTGTATTAATATTTCTGGATTGTAGAGCTCCATTAGAATTTCTGGCTAATAATCAACAAAGAAGAATAGCATTAGTAGGGGATGGAAACCCATACCTTTTTCCCAATTCAGGTAGGAAATTTAAGTGGAAAATGTGTTTATTAATCAGTAAAGCTGTAATGTGGTCTTAAGTGACAGAAAACAATGTGGTAACTATCATTCCTGGCTTTTGAAGGTCAGATATATAAAAGCGAAAATCTATTAGTAATTTTTGGAACCGTTTCACCTCTGCAACTGTACCTTGACAATTTAACTGGGAACTTGTTTACGCACATCAGAGATCTTAATCGGTCGATTATAGTTGGCTTCAGCCACTTGATGTTTTTAAAAGCATATGATAAAATAACTATTATATCGACCCATATGGTATCATAAATCCATCTGTTTTTTGGAGGCTGGATGGCCGAATGGTTAGCACATGCGCGCTGTATCAAAAGGTCTGTCATTAAGTCAACTGGCATGGTTTCGATTCCCCAATTGTATGTGAAAAGGAGTAGGGTCGTCTGTCCAACCTTATGCAATTTTTCTGGGTCCTCCAGTTTCCTCCCACTGCTAATTACCCCCGTCGAATTCTTGAAATAAAATTCAACCATGTGTTAGTCCCGAAATGAAATCAAAATATAATATTGCATATGAAGGAACATCAATTAGTCAATACATGTTTTCATCATTCCGCAAACTCTTATGCACGCGTGTGTGTTTACAGAGTTAGAGCCAGGTATATTGCTGTTAATCAGTAAACAAAATATTTTACCCTTCATGTGTAAAATTAAGTTCATTTATATCCCATCATAAAATGTTCTGTGGTTCGAAGAGGCTTGCAAGACTTAATGTCAATAAACACCTTTGGTTGTTTCTACATGTAATAACAAATTGAGAATCAAATTTTAATCAAATTGTACTCCACAAAAAGCAAACAATCATAGCATGTTGTGCCCGTCTCCATTAGGTGAAGAAAAGTAGGAAGTTAAACCCGGTTTCATTCTTTTGGTAAACACTATTTAGAACTGGTTTATTGACTTAGTTTCAACCAATATGTCACGTGTCATTGGCATTTGGTATTGGCGATTGTGTCGGGGGGAGGGGGATATCCATTGTTTCTCCCTCGGTGTATTCGGTGTTCTAAAGGGGATTATATTCAATGAAGATTTAAATTTACCTAACAACTGGTCAGTGAACCCATCAATGTATGATCCAGTTATTATTTTAATATCTACCGATACCTAGAAATCACACGGGCAGAGTGTGGAAGACGCGCGATTAGCAAACCATGCCGAGATCGTCTTCATTCGCCACATGGATTACTGAAACTATTATGAATCATCAACAAGCTTGTTTTGTTTTTGTACACATCACTGTTAAATGTGCTAATTACTCGAATTATGAGCCTATTCTCACTATGGTAAGTTGATTGACTTCTTGATTAACAAATAATAAATAACCTGATGTAATTTAACATCAATCGGCTAAAGCGAATTAGATTCAGAGATTCACATGAATTTCTAACCCTGCATTGTGATATAACAAATGTAGATATCAGATGGAATGGGTTTGCAATCATCTTGGACACGCCAAATCTGTTCATAAGGGACACTACCGTCAAATGGGTGGTTTGATCGAGCAAACCCAAGTGAGCAAACTGCTGCTTATACAAGATCAAAATTTAAAGGAAAAAACCTGGAAGACATGAATATAGAAGGTAATTCTCAGGAATAAAGGGAATTATTTATTTCAAAAGATGGCATTCTTTTTCGGAAATTGTTAGAATTCCGAAACATTGTGGGGGATATCAAAAACTGACAAATAGATGAAACTGTATCAGACGTGACAGACCAATGTGACAAAGCATGAATTGGTGCCGGACATCTGCATCTAGTTGTTCAGATGGTAAAAAATACCAAGGTCCTGGCTTGCATACGCAAAAATGAACCCTTGGCTGTTGGAATTCGAAATAAGAGTAACGTTGTTGTCTGGAAATAATTTCCCTCATAGCACACATATGTTATATGCCCGTATTCAGAAGCCCAGTCAGAGCAGAACAGTAGGACATTAAACCCCATTCCATTCCATCTTCATTATTTCCAGATTTGATAAAATGATCTTTATATATATACATTAAATAAAATGCATATTTTACGGATTTCGGTTTCTAGTAATTCAGGGGGGGAGTGTACATTATTTTACCCAAGTTGATCTGAATTGTTATTTCAGATATGGTCTTTCCTGGAGATTATGTTGATATATACTACTCAAAAGTAGTTAAGGGTCAACCAATTATTTTTGTTTGACATTTTATTAGACACTGGGATCATATAAACTTTTAAGCACACTTTTGGTAAGATTGAGTTCAATATGTCTCAATGTTGGGTCTGTTATGCAAAGCATAATATATGCACTATTCTGAGGATCTGATGAAAATTCGCCACTTTGAGCATAATGGGTCCAACAAAACTGTCTCAAATTCGATAACTTTGTTAATAACGAGTGAAACCACCACGTGCACGTAAGCAGTCGACACAACGACGAGGCATTCTGTCAATCAGACGTCGAAAACACATGTGGGCAATGGCCTGCCACTCTGCCTGAGGGAATTGCACCAATTTTTGAAGATTATCAGGTTGCCTGTAATTGTCTCTCACACATCTGCCGAACTCATCCCATGCATGCTCAATTGTTGCCATGTCAGGAGAATATGCAGGCCAGTCCATTCGTTCAATACCATTTTGGGTGAGAAAATCATAAACAACTCGTGCTCCATGCGGTCTAGCATTGTCATCTTGAAGAAAAGAATCTGCTCCAATCTGACGAAGACTTGGGATGACAAAAAGCTGTAAAATTTCGTCTCTGTACCTGATACCCGTCACATTTTCTTGGACGACGAAAAGAGGAGTCCTATGATGTACAGAAATTCCAGCCCACACGATTACCGTACCACCTCCAAAGCGATAGCGTTGTCTGACGTTAACATCAGCAAATCATTCTCCTTGTCGCCTATAGACACGAAGTCTGCCATCATTGAACTGCAATGCAAATTGGGACTCATCTGGCCCCATTGTCGCCGTCTCAAGTCTTTATGACGCGTGCACTAATCACGACAAACTGCCCTATGATGTTGAAGAAGAGGTGGTCGAACCGCTTGTCGTCGAGATCGAATGCCGTGGGCTCGCAGACGATTTCTTATGGTCTGGTCCGATACCTGAACACCACTTGCATTTCGCATTCCATATCTCAGACATCTCGCTTAACAACGCAGTGATGTAAGGCCATTTGAATGAGGTCCAGCAAAACTGTCTCAAAGTCGATAACTTTGTTAATAACAAGTGAAACCATCACGTGCTCGTAAGCAGTCGACACAACTACAAGGCATGCTGTCGATCAGACGTCGAAAAAAACATCTGGGCAATGGCCTGCCACTCTACCTGAAGGAATTGCACCAATTCTTGAAGGGATGCCTATGCTTGTCTCTCACACGTCTGCCCAACTCATCCCATGCATGCTCAATTGGTGCCAAGTAAGGAGAGTATGTAGGCCAATCCATTCGTTCAATACCATTTCGGGTGAGAAAATCATTAACAACTCGTGCTCTATGCGATCTAGCATTGTCATCTTGAAGAACAGAACCTGCTCCAATTTGACAAAGATTTTGGATGACAAAAGGCTATAAAATTTCGTCTCTGTACCTGATACCCGTCAAAATTCCTTGGACGACGAAAAGATGAGTCCTGTGATGTACCGAAATTCCAGCCCACACCATTACCGTACCAACTCCAAAGCGATGGCGTTGTCTGACGTTAACATCAGCAAATCTTTCTCCTTGCCGCCTATAGTAGGGGCGTGTGATAATAGTCGATTCCTTTGGCACGGTGTTAAAAACATGTGGAAAGGTATAGAAATTATTAATATAAAAACAATTTCGACCCTCGACAACCCTAACCCCAATGTACATACCCCCTGAATATGGGTGCCCCTTAATGAGCCAAAATATCAGTATGGGGGTTTTCATGGTCTGTGAGCCTAAATATGACATTGAAAATGAACCGCAGCAATCCAATATGGCGACCAAAATGGCGCCACAAATATGTATTTTGTGCTTTTCCACGAAACATACTATGTTTTTGGATTGTAGAATCCGAATTTGTGGTTATTTCAAACTCAGAAGGAACGCCTTACAACATATTTAAACAGATGCTGGCAACTTTTTATGGTCCTTTAATAAACAGAAAATGTCACTTTGATCAGGTAAGGCTGCACATCTAGCATATCTTACTTCGATATAATCAAATGCTTATTTCGTATTTTGTAAAGGTATACGATTGCTATTCCCCTACCACAAACGCTTCTGTTTCAGCAGGCATTCATTACAGCAGGAATTTCCTACTTAGCGATAATATCAATACTATATCCTCGGAATGTACCAGAAGATTGTTAATCGATCAAGTCCTGGCTTTCACATGCACAGTGGATGCACATTTTAAATATTTAGCGCCTCGTTGCAATATCTTACTATTTAACGATACTGTAGTGTCACATACCTACATTTTAACGGCAGTGTGAAGTTAACCCGAAAGTTCAGAAAATACCCAAGTTCCTTCTAGAAATATATTTCGTAAATAGTTATTCAGTCCAGGGCATATGAGGGTATATACGTAAAATATGTGTATATGAATAGCTAGAATAGTATAAAAGATTGTTATGGATAACCTGAAATGATGGCGGCCATTATAAGATTACTTGGAAGCTGTGATAGTAATGGTCAGTTTAAACATGCATTATGCAAGAGCAAAATCTGCATATTACAAGTCTTTCTTTCGGCCTCAAATGTTTACCAAATTACCAATCAGACATTAATTAACTTATCCAGATCACAATAAACTCTCGATGTCAAGGATAGCCTTCGATGTTGGCTGGGTTAGATTCCTATATGCCGATTAACGGCAATTGATAATTAAATCAAGGAAGTGGATAATCGAGACTATGCTGTTTATTTAATGAATTTGGTAATGATGACCGAGGCTATGGGAAAATTTCACTCACTTCGTTCTTGGCTTATAGTGGATCAATTTGACTGAAATCTTCAGTAAATTACCTGCCATCTCGTTATCGTATCTCCCATAATATAAATTTACTGACTATTATCCCGAAGACTATAATAGAGAGAATGTTTAATAGTTTATATAAATTGGTGGCGGGAATTCATCGTTTAGCTTTTATACCAGTTCCCCACAATTTTCATTAAGGTAATAGAAACGTAAGAAGATTTGACGACGACGACGACAAGTCGGGCTGTTAGAGATAAAGACAAGGAGCAAGGAAAAGATCATAAAGTCAATATCAAAAGGGGATAATACAAAGTATGTAGCCAAAAATCTATTTTCGTCAAATCTGAGAGATAGTTTAATTGAACAGTTTTCAAAATAGTTGAATTTGGAATGCAAGAAAATGCTGACATGGCAAATTTTGTTTTCAACAAAGTAGTCTGCCGGATAAACGACGCAGATAAAAGTCGTATCAAAGCAAACTTGATCTCAAATGAAAGGTGGGGTCCGTAGATACTCCAGAAAAAACTAACCCATCATGAACTCTTTGGGAAAATTGTTGGGACGGGGTTCAAAGGTCAAGGACGACCAATCAGAAAAAAGCAGTCAATATCTTAAAACTATGCTAGATGAGTTGACAGTGGTGTCCGATACTCTGAATCTTAATTCTTAAGTTGCGGGAACCCTTCCCGTGGGGTAGGGGGTCTGACAAAACGTCGCCCAACCTCAGATATAGCCAAACCCTCCCTTTCTCCCTTAAGATCCACTCCTTTACCCCGTAAGAAACGAGCCAATTCGACTTCCACGTACAACATTAAATTTTTCGTTAAACGTTTCACTATTGGTTCACTAGACCACAACATAATGATGAGAATGCCGGTGGGGGGGAGTGAAATGTCCAAAACTGCCTACAAATATCACTCTTCCTGTCTATGTACCCTTACCTCAGATAATATCAAAAACTCTGTTTAAGTAGACCCCCCGGGGTAAAATTTGTTTAACTTTAGTTATGGTGTTGTTGTTATTGTAGAAATCAATATCATATAAATTTAGTTTAGCAGTCTTCGGGAGTACTGCTGTGGCACAGGACAATGTCGTACATGTATTATTTGCTTTGATGAAAGGTCAAAGATGACGAATGGCAATATTCATCGTAAAACAGAAAACAATCTACTTTTATTCAAAACAAAGAAAAGTGCTCACGATATGATTTAAAAAATTTATGTTTATGAAATTACAATAAGATATATGGATGAAAATGAAAAAAAAAAAAATATTGCACAAACCTGTTGTCTGATATCAAGTAAAAATATCAAAATTGCACTTAGACAAGACAATGAGGAGTACATAATGGATTGGTGTTAAAATCAACAGAAAATAAATAGTAATAAGTTAACGATTACAAACAAAACATTTCAATTTTACATGTTTTACATAGGTCAATTAAACGTTTATTATTTAAGAATTATCTAATAAAAATTTCGGGACCCCTATACCTTATTCCATTAAAATTCGAACAAAATGTGATTTTGAATTGATATTTTTTGTAGTCTAGATATTCTGAGATTAAATGTTATGGAATGTTGAGAAAGTAATTTATTTATATAGGTCCTTTACAAAAAAACTATTCAAAATACAACTGCTTCATACAGACCAAATAGGGTTGTATATATGTTTAATTAGATTGCATAAAAAGCGAAATGCATTAAAACATGATTATACAATATTAAGAGTTGGGAATGCACAGTCATCTGTATATTAATCAATGGTAATAACCGGCAATACTATATACCGGAAAACACCAAAAAAACAGCGGAAAACACCCAAAAAACAACCGGAAAACACCATGTTGTACTGAAAATCGGAAAACAATGGAAAAACACTAAATACCGGAAAACACACATAATACCGGAAAATACCCTAAATAGGTAGCCCGGAGCCTGATCCTCCGTGTGCGTGGGTTAGGGTTAGATTTTTCCGTTGTGGGTTAGGGTTAGGTTTAGTTTTTCCGAGTTGCCTATTTAGAGTGTTTTCTGGTATTTAGTGTGTTTTTCTGTATTTAGTGTTTTTCCGGTGTTTAGTATAACATGTTGTTTTCCGGTATTTTTTGTTTATTTCCGGCGTTTTCCGGTATATAGTATAGCCCGTAAGAACTATTTTTTTTATTTTCTGTCACTTATAATAATTCAAACCTAACATCAACACGTTAAAGCATTTTCTAATTACAAAGTATATTTGACGTTTATAATAAACAAATAAAGGTTGCCTGATAACGAACAATGACCCACTAATAGCTTAGTTGTTTCCGTTGTGGGTTAGGGTTAGGTTTAGTTTTTCCGAGTTGCCTATTTAGAGTGTTTTCTGGTATTTAGTGTGTTTTTCTGTATTTAGTGTTTTCCGGTGTTTAGTATAACATGTTGTTTTCCGGTATTTTTTGTTTATTTCCGGCGTTTTCCGGTATATAGTATAGCCCGTAAGAACTATTTTTTTTATTTTCTGTCACTTATAATAATTCAAACCTAACATCAACACGTTAAAGCATTTTCTAATTACAAAGTATATTTGACGTTTATAATAAACAAATAAAGGTTGCCTGATAACGAACAATGACCCACTAATAGCTTAGTTGTTTAAGCTCTGCAAAATATCTATTTTTCAGTCATTGTTTACAAAATTATATAGCAAAGAATATATTTTCAAAAGTGGAATAAACCTGAAATTGGTTACCGAACATCATTGACGCTCGGCCAAGTAACTATTCACGGAGCTAGACAACCCAAACAGATTGGTTGATAAGAAAGATCTCTAGAGTGTTAAGATCATTTTGTAAGAAAAGGGCCTAACAAAGGATATCATTAAAATATTGTTGACAACGTGGTGATCGAAAATTGTTGAAGTTCAAGAGGAGAATTTATAATAACAAGTGAAGGTAACTCATAACAATTACAAACAATTTGATGATAATTGTGGCTATCAGAGTTTGTAACTAAGTGGTATCAAAAGTCAAAAGTCGCCAAAAAGCACAACACTTTTTCCTTTTGATAGGAAAGGGGAAGCAATACAAATTTCGGAAAGATGGGTTAATTGATTTCTTGACAAAAAAGAGTCTTAACTTTTGTATTGGCCATTGAAATCGATGACGATGAGTATTATTTTTTTTCTACCAAACAAAGGGACAAGTCCTATAATTTTCAGAAAGATCAGTTAACTTGGTTTGGTACCAAATGGATACAATTCTGGCTCTTACGTCGGAAATTTTGCTGAAAATCATCAAGGTTTTTACATTGAATTCTCTAAATGCTACATGATATCAGAACAGGGTGTATACCTCGGTAAATATCGAAAAAAAAAAACACACTGAAACTTTACATATACATTTCGGAACAAAGGACATACCTCGATGAATATCGAAAAAAAAACTGAAAAGTAGCATAATCTATTATTGTAGCCTCTAGTATGTGAACGACATACTGATGGATAAACGGTTTGACAGGTTCCCTGAGTTCCCTTACAAGGTTTTCTTTAATATAAATTGTATTGTTGGGTTAATTATGCAGGTTTAAACAAATAAAGAGTAATGCAAAATGGTATTTAAAACGTCTATCCACCTACTATCTAAATCAGTAACACTTACTGAAACCCTGCAATTGGAGTTCAGATTTTCAAGCCAGGGGTGGAGGTGGTAGTAGCGGGTGGGAGTGGTGGTGGTAGTGGTAACGCCCAGTCCCGAATAAAACTATTTAAATCAGCCATAGATTAATACTCGTTCATACATTTTAGAAAAATATATAAATAGACATTTACCAGTTAATTCCACGCCCACATTTGCCGAACTTACAGACTTGATCTATGTACGTCTTTAAACGAAGGAAGTCATACAAAAAAGTACCAGTGTTCAATAAATATACCGAAAATACGTGTATTTTACAAGAGTCTAAATATTAATACTTTTAAATGGACTCCTGTCTAAGTAACTAACTAGAATAAACATATACGATTAAAAAATATACACACACGTATAGCCCCCACACACACCGGCCACCACACAAACATATAAAACAAATTTGAAAAATGAACTACATTATTAGTCGTTTACTAGCACTTTCGCTTATTTTATTAAAGTTCCAATTTCACATTTTCTAAGAAAGTCAAAACATAATTATTTCTATGTCTTTTGCTCAAAAGGTTGTCAACTCACTATTATACGGTCCTGGGCAAAATTTTTTGGGCATTATAAAGGGTGACACGGTGATTGAGGAAATAGTTACTCAATTACCTCCCTTGTTTTCCCATTCCTCTCCATGGACGGCCATCTTCAAACGTTTGAATTTGAAGTTGAAAATGATATTTTTGCCAATTTCTCAACTGGCAGTACTGAATTATAGGATTAATAGGATTATTCTTTAACAAGGTAGGACTGTTTATAGGTTCAATCTATTTTTGGGCTTTATTGTAATACATTTTAAAAATATAACTTAAAAAAATGCTATTGGAGCTTTAAGCCCTCACGCAAACAACATTAACTAAATGATGCTTACCTGAAGAACTTAATAAAATAAGCGAAAGTGCTAGTAACGGACAAGTAATGTAGTATTTTTTCAAACACTTTATATTTTTGTGTATTCAATACGTAAAAGTAGTTATCTTTAACTTTCCTTAGCTTGTATATATGAAAATTAAAATGCTGAGGAAAGAAACACGGTATTATGTAGTATTATTATGCGGTCATATAATTCTGTGTTTCTTTCCTCAACATTGAATTTTCCTCAGTACATAGTAGAATAGTTAATTAAAGCTGCTCTTTGGTAATATACATGTATAATTGAAATTAAAGATGGCAGAATAAAACTACACTTTTATGCTAACGTTTTCACCGCCTAAAGAGCTGCTATCTTGATGAAAACTTTAGCATAAAAATGTAGTTTTATTTTTCCATCTTTAATCTCAATTATATATATAAAAAAGGGTGCTTACCGTAAAAGGATATCATACATTCTAAAAAATTAAGTAGAAACAACCATTAAAGTAATTTTATTTAAATGCATATCGGCGAAACATGTAAAGATTAAAATAAAATTTCCCTAATGGTATTTTCTACTCATTTTTTAGATCTAATTCTCAGTTAAACATATAAATAAAATTTTAAAAAAAACACTGAAAATTAAATTTTTGGTTAGTACTTTCATCGGAAAAACACAAACAACTTTCATCGTAATCAAACGAATTGTCAGGCCATGCTGTTACATTTCAATAACGTTACGTCATAACAGAGGACAATGACTATGTAACATATAAAAACTAAAACGTAATAACATTAATTAAACCTCAAACGTATAAAATAATCACCTCTTAGCATTCAAAATTGGGTTATATTTAGCGATAAAGTTACTTTCTTTGTTTTAAAGCGATCATTATCATTAATATTGCGCTTGAACAATAGGAAAATCTTGAATTGACCTTTACCACAAATATCCAAATGTTCGCTCACCGGCAAGACTCTATTTCTTGCGAGTATTATATTAGAACGTAACGTTATTGTAATGTAACAGCATAATAACGCATTAAAATAGCCCGACGATATATATATATACAAAAATACAAAAGTTTTGGAAAAAAGAACTACATTATGTGTCGAGTACTAGAACTTTCGCTTATTTAATTAAGCTCATCGGGTAAACAACATTTAGTTGTTAACTATATGTATTAACTAAAAGTTGTTTACCTGATGAGCTTAATTAAATAAGTGAAAGTATTAAAAAATCGACAGGAATGTAGTTCTTTTTAGGCTATACTATATACCGGAAAACAACCGAAAAAAACATATTATACTAAATACGGGAAAACACCGGAAAAAGACTAAATACAGGAAAACACACTAAATACCGGAAAATACCCTTAATAGGCAACTCGGAGCCTGGTTCTCCGTAAAACACACAAAAAAAACTAAACCTAACCCTAACCAAAACTGAAAAACCTAACCCTAACCTTAACCCACGCAAACAGAGGATCAGGCTCCGGGCTACCTATTTAGGGTGTTTCCGGTATTAAGTGTGTTTTCCGGTATTTAGTGTTTTTCCCGGTGTTTTCCGGTATTCAGTATGTTGTTTTCCTGTGTTTTCCGGTATATAGTATTAACGTTCTGTTTTCAAATTTTTTTTATACTTTTGTGTATTTAATACCTAAGCGTAGTTATCTTTAACTTTTCATATATTTCATATATATACCGTAAAGCTGCACTACTTTGTTTCACGGTAAACGTTGAAAAGATAAAACGTATGCCGAGACAAAGTGATTTCAACATTTTAAAGTACTTTTCGTCCGTCTTGGGACTATTCATAAATATATATATATATATATATATATATATATTAAAATCCAAGTATCCAAGTATCTTTTTATTGTATATATATATATATATAAATATAAATACTAGACCTATTCAAAATGCCTACGCATGTTGAATGAAATAAATATATATAAATACATAAATAAATAAAAAAAATACGTCCAGGCAAAGAATTCTCCACTTTACTTCATTCTGACATACATTAAATATAAGCTAGCTATCTGCCTTCTATGGGCGTCCTCAGATAATGATAATGTATAAAAAATATAGCAAATGCGATAACATATATATATACAGTGGACTCTGTCACATCCGATGTCTGATCACTCCGGATTTCTGTGACATCCGACATGATTTTCATGTCCCGATTTATTTCCTTATTACTTCAGCCAAAAAATCTCTGGTTAATCCGGACTCTGTATCTTCCGGATTACGACATCAATCAGCCGTCCCGTGACATAATTTCCATTGAATCGTCACCGTATAATCCGGCCTTAAACCGGTAGGTGTCAAGTAATTGTCAATCAATTGTCCGTTAGTTAGATTAAAACTTTGTGAAGCCACAAAAGATTAACAAGCAATCAATTATCGGTAAGATTAAAACTTGCTATCGTGTAGGTCTTTATTGATTACCTAGACAATTTTATAATCTCTTGTAAGACAGTAATTGTGACAAATACTCAAGGATATCTACGAATTTTCCCCACAAACTCGGCCGTACAAATATTCCTAGCACCTGCTAGAAACATTCTTTGCGCATGCCGATTGAACCCGAATAACGTTAGCTTGTCTACGTTGAACTGAATGCTTTCGCCGATGAGTGACAAGGTCATAAAACGTCCGCTCACTTCAGCCCATTGTTTGTTCACCCTACGACGGATCTCACCGAACCGTATGACGACGACCTTGACAAAGAACGGAATATTATCGATGAACACGTGATAGCAAACACAAGCCCAACTGAAGACGACAAAGAAGAAAATTAACGCCAGACTAGACCTATTCAAAATGCCTACGCATGTTGAATGAAATAAATATTAATGTTAGAAAATTTTGAATGTACAGAAAAGTTTATCATTTTTAAATGGAATAACGTTCTGGTGATTCGAAGCAAAATTATAATAATACTTCCGGTTTTCGAAGTTACAATATTTCCGGTTTTGACAAAACTGGGTATTCCGGATCTCTGTGACATCCGACATATTGTAACGATCCCTTACGATGTCGTATATATATATACATTCTTAGAATAATAGATGGATTATAAATCAATTTTGGATAACATACAACAAAAGGTTTAAAGTATATAATACATAACATAACATTAATCTACATAGTCTTCCTGGTATAGCTTGACAATGGTTAATTCAAGAATAATGAGATGAAGAGACGTTCATAGACCAATTAGGTAATCTGGCTATAATAAACTAAATCTTTCATACATTTACAAAGTCTTCCTTGTATAATTAGACAATAGAAACATATAGAAGTGAAAAGATTAATTAAATGTCAATAGATCAATTATGTAATTTGACTGTAAACTCATTTATATCTGCCTTATTCTCTAATAAACCGATAATAGAGAAATACACATATACAGGGTTTAAAATCCCCTTAATTAGTATCGAAGTAAAAGTTTAAAGAAAACATTTATTAAGATTTAATTTACAAAAATATTAGAATATTAACACGATGGGAGAGGGCCAAAAAATTAATCACTGAAATCCGGTTTGAACCGATCAATAAAATGTGCTTCCATATTCCTTCTCTTAATAGTATTGTCAATATTGAGTTTATAAAAAGGAAAGATACTAAATTTAATATTTAAATTCTTAGCACAAGTATTTAAATGTTTAGAGACTTTCAAAACAGGATTAGTTTGTAAACTTTGTTGCCCATGAACTCGGATACGTGCGCGTTACTCAGTGCTGCATTCTCCAATATAAATTTTGAGACACTTATTGCAAATAAGAATATAAATTAAATTTTTAGTATTGCAATTCATGTTGTGATTAATTCTAAGCGTATAATTAGTATTAGAAAAAGTGACTATTACATTTAGAGGTAGAATAAGTTATATTACTGGAAGCTTGAAACTTAGCTTTAGTAAGTATTTTTTTAAGGCTAGGGGGCTGACGTTTACTATTAATAAATCCAATGCCTTGAAATTGATTTTTAAGATTATCATTAGAAAGTAGAACATTCTTAGTATCATAAATATGTTGAAAAAAATTATTATGTCGAGGATTATATGTCGAGATAAAGGTTATGCAAGTAGAGGTGTTATTTTCTTTTGGCGCTCTTAATGCTTCAGTAGTTAGACCTCTAGCTTTTTCAATACCAATATTAATAACTCCAAGTGGATAATCCTTTTTCAATAAATTGGATCTAAATTCATGGAGTCGTCGAATTCTGAGATCTTCATCTAAAATAATAGTGCATAGTTTTCTAGCACGAGAACATCTAAAAAATCAATTTCTTTATAACTAGTTTCAATAGTGAATTTAATATTAATATCTAAGTCATTTAAAATTTGGACCAAATCTGCTATGTGGCCAAGATTAGTTTTCCAAATGAGGAAAACGTCGTCTCAATATCTTTTAAATTTGTCTTCGATGCAGTTTCTATAGTTAATGCCAAATTTGTTTTCGGTTATTGTATATAATTTCTCTTCTAAGAATCCCATAACGAGGTTGCTAAGGTCAGGTGAACACACTGAGCCCATAGCACAGCCTTTAATTTGTATAATGTTACGTTTTTCCAAATTCGAAAGTATTATTCCTAAGAATGATATCGATAGCTTTTAAAATAAAGGTTTTTGGAAAACGGGGATCTCGAAATTTTATAATCCATTGTCATGGAAAACTATTATTCTAAGAATGTATATATATATATATATATATATAATATATATATATATATATATATATATATATATATATATATATATATTATTGCATTTGCTATATTTGTGTACATTATTAATATCTGAAGACGCCCATACAAGGCAGATAGATAGCTTATATTTAATATATGTCAGAATTATTTAAAGTGGAGAATTTTTTACCTGGACGGAGTTTTTATTTATTTATGTATATATATATATATATATATATATATAGAGAGAGAGAGAGAGGGGGGGAGAGAGGTGTTAAATATGCCTAAAGACAGTACTATTGTTTAATTCTCTACATGTTTCGCATGAGACATGCAATAACAATAACAATGACGGTTTCAACTTCATGCAGCTATAAATATAACATTATTTATGAATAGTCTCAAGACGGACGAAAAGTACTTTAAAATCTTAAAATGTTATTAACCCAGTGTTGAAATCAGTTTGCCTCGGCATACCTTTTATCTTTTCATATATATATATCTATATAATAAGCAGCAAAAGAAACGTCAGGGGGGGGGGTATTTAACTCTGAAAAGACGAATTGCATAAAACTTGCCAAATATTTTAATGTATATTTGTGACGACATCTCCAGCTTTACCTGGACAAAAAGCAAGGCTCCTCCCCAAACACAGAACTGAACCCAGGAAATGTTCTCAAAATCGCAAATTGACTTCTGAGATGGTAATGTGTTCTACATGACTTTCATGTAACTCATGAACCAGCTCTATAAAATCCACCTTCATACCTGTTTGAATCATTCACACCACAACAACAGCAGCATGTCAGGACTCACGACAGCTCAGATGAACCAGGCGCTTGGAAGACGCAACGCTGGCCACACTGCCCAAACCGTTACCAATCACTCCCAGGTCAATTTTCGGACAGGCTTCAGCAACGCTTGCAGGTCATTAACACCACGGATGATCGCCGCCAAACTGGTAGACCAATGGTTACCACACGGCGACCAAACCGCCATGTTGTTCGACAGCACGTGTAGAACCCTTACACAGGCATCTGGGACAGCACGTCAGACACTGGGAACATACGGAAGACCCACCAGTCCCGTTACAGTGCGGCGATGTCTCGCCAGAGAGAACATCCATTGACCAATCCTCACCCCTTGCAATGAACGTCTACAAATTGTCCCATAACAACAGATCTGGCGACCCAGGCATGGAGACCCTTCGGTATTGCATATCAACTGCAGGTGGCGGTATCAAATAAAATAAAACCAAGTCCGAACAATCCAAATCATTAGTCAAACTTCGAAGTCCTAAAAAACGGTTGACGTCGACGTGGCCAGCGTTTTACTGAAAAATGTGTCAATGAAAGAGTCTGAACCAGAGAGTGGATCATGTGGTGTTCGAAAATCTTGGTCCAGGATGAGGAGATGGCATCACAGCAGTGCACTGCATTGATCAAGCTCTAAGACCCCACGTCATACCTTATTTCGCACGTCATCGAAACAACATTTTCCAGCATGACAACACCCGTGCTCACACCGCCAGAGTTACCCGGAAGTGTCCACAGCTGAACGGCGTCAACGTTATGCACTGGCCAGCCCTTATTCCGGACTTAAACCCGATTGAACATCTTTGAGATAAAATTCAGTGGAGACCAAACACAGTCAATGGATTGTGCCAGAGTTTCCCGAAAGTGTGGTTACAGGTGCCGGTGGCGTTCATCAATCGTCTGGTTCACCCCGTGTCTTGGAATTGTGAAGAATTAATCACTAATATGTCAACATAATGTTTACAAAAACAAATTGTTTTGATGCATTTAGTAAGTCGTTCTTTACAATGATTTGATTAGAATGCCTCTCTATTTGAACTCGCACTGACGTTTTTTGTTGTTTTTATTTATTTTTTTTTTTTTTTGTTTGTTTGTTTTTTCGGGGTTTTTTTTGGCTTTTTTTAATGGCTTTTTTTTTTTGTTTTGCTGTTTATTATATATTGAGATTAAAAATATCTATCCAAACAGGCAAATAATCAAGTGTTATCTAAGCTATCAGGTCCGTCGGACTCTTCAACAGAGACTCGAAAAAACAAGTGTAGCTATATTAACAAATTTTCAATATATCATATGTTTCAAAGGACCGTGAATACTATGCCACACCGAATACTGAGTAGATTATACAGACAATTAATCAACAAGCAGGGTTACACATGGCGTAGCTTGTTTGAAACACTACTTTTTTTTCTTAAAACTATTCTTATTATTATTATTATTTTTTCAACTTGAGCATATCTCAGAAACTACTTCTCGGATTGATTCGATGTCTTTGCTTTTACTGGAAAAGTGGATGTGACTTAGAGATTAAAGCAATTGCGAATATTCTGTGACAATGCGACATGTCAGAAGTTATGGTGGGTTTTTTAGGAAAAAAAAATTGCCGTAGTATTAGCAATAATCGTCGGATTTCAACACCGCAATTTTCCGTGGGAGCTATTGGCCAATTCTGTTTTTCAGTCATGGATTAACTATTTATTGTTCGATTTGTATAAAACATAGTTCATATGCTCCTTGGTCCAAAATGTCATTTTTTTTGTTACCGGTAAAGTTACTTTTCGGCAAATCTACAATTTTGACGGTTCAGTACCACTTTTGAAAGCATTTTTTTTCAAATCTGGTATTATTGAAAGGGTGTACCTTGTAAAGGCGAGACAAAATCGGGCTCAGTTTTTTTTTAATTACGTTTTCTTCTCATTTCGTATTAAAAGTGAAAAGGCTGAAAAAAAACTATTCACAAACTATTCGGGCTTTTTTTTACATTTTAAACCTTCGCAACTTTCATAAACTTGTAGCCATAACCCATACGAAGAGAGTGTATGTGAAAATTGTTTTGTAATATGAGCAGTTGCCGAGAAATGGGCAATTATGCAAGCGTCTCTTTATACGCTATTTGTCGTAAAAGAGTCAATAAATATTGGATTTTCATAAAAGTGACACCATTTAATGCGTATTGTAGCACAAATTAGAAATTTCCTCGCTCTGATTGGTCGAGAAGTGTGGTCGAGTGGACAGTAAACCCCCTCTAAATTATCATGGCGAATTACTGCGTATAATTATAACAGTGTACTTTTTTCATTTTTGTGCTCAATGATCTTCCTCAACTCAAATCTTTATTGGCAAATATCTTCAAGAAATTCTGCACATATGACCATCACACCATTTTCAAACATCATCTTTAATGAAAACACATTTCTGAAATACATAAAATAGTAGAAAATCAGTCATTAATTAATCTAAACCGTTTTCAGAAATCTAGGCAGTGACAGTATAGGCAAATTTGTTTTCTTTAGCTAAGGCCTAGTTTCACTCATAAATTGTTACTTATTGAGACGGATTTTTTTTTAAATCACAATTTGATCTATCTGGTTAGCATATCTACCTAATAATAAGTCACATGAAAATACAATAAGTGGGTCGAAAATAGCAGTTGAAATATGACATTATGCCAAAATTGACATTTTGTTGACAATACCGTGAACACGTCAGAACAGCATACGGTAGCAACCTCTAGAATCTTAGGCTAAACGTTACTGTCAAAGTTTTATAGCGTATTTTTGAGGAAATAAGTAGGAACTGCAATTGTTTGAACAACAAATAGCTACAACATTGTGATAACAGTCTGCAAGTAAAAAAAATAACGGTTGAAAACTTACATGAAAGCCATCTTTGTTGCTAAGAGTTACTCATCTTTTAGTCTCGGATAGTAGGCCTTTATTAGTTCAACCACGCTGACACTCGTCTCTTTGAATACTACAATATGACCAATTTCCCGTTCTTTTAAAAATCTTCAAACGTTAAAAATATTTTTTATCGATGTCCAAATAAAGTTTTCTTTTAATAATTGATTAACCAGCAGCTCGAAACTCAAGCTTTCAAGATTTTCGATACATAAAAGTGTCATATATTATTCGATTTGGTCCATAAAAGTGTCAATTATTCTTCGATTGTCATCGTAGTTTCCTCTTGTCAGTGATGCAGGGCGGAGGTTCTGAAAAGGACAGCTGTCTAGTCGTTCGGGTGGGACGAAAAATCGAGGTCCCATGTACCTATTGGCGTGCACGTAAAAGATCGCGTGGCAATTGGAATTCGATAAGAGTAGACCGTAGCGCCGCAGCCCGGGCAAAATTTCCCTCACAGCACACTGTATGGCGTATGCCCGTCTTCACTAGTACAGTTTTGGAGCAAAACAGTAGGACGTTAAACCCCATTTCATTTCATTTCGATTGTCATTAAATTTTCATTTTGGGAAAAAACTGTAATTTTAGTCTCTAAATCAAATACTTGTTTGAAGTAAGCGATATTCATTATGAAATTTAGCATGTAAGTAGATCTTACCGATGCGACTTCAAAAATATGATTAGAAATTTTCTAAATCATCTCCCCTTGATGAAATTAAGGATCAAAGGTTTAAAAAAAATCAACGAAATATAGGTCAGAATGACCTAATTTTTTTCGATACTAGACAAGTAATTACTGATTCGTACACAAAATATGGAGTTTGTCGATCGAACCAGAAGCACCACCATCTTGAAAAGTGAAAAGTCCCTAAGGTTTTTGCGATATTGCACTTACAGACGTGGGAGTTATATTTTCTGAATCCTTGAAGCATGGCCTAAAAAATTTGAATCCTTGAAGCATGGTCGAAAAAAAACGTTCAGAGCAGAATTTTGATTTAGGTGAACTGATGGTCGCCATTTTGAAGTGAATATGAAAAATAGTGAAAAATCGACATTTACGGGCGTGTAAACAAACACAATAGGGCATAGTATGTTCGATGCGTCTCCTATTTCTGAAATTAATACATTTCAGGATAGCTGGGATACGGGTCGAATTGTTGGTATTGGACTATTTCAAAAATTCAAATATTGCCTTTGATGTTTTTCGTGCCGACAAAGTTGTTTACGAGTGAAAAATGACATTAACTTCACTAAATTGCGACCGATTTTAATGATTTATTTTTTCTCGTTCGGATTATTTATATGACCCATGCCATGTGACAGGAGGTGACTGTGAATATGAAAGCTTTAATATCTGCTTAGCAGATCTAGTTATTAGGCTTTCAGACTTTCATCTGAAAGCCTATTGTGATTACTAAAATTATTAGGGTTTCACACTGCGAAGCTTGTGTGAAACACTATTGTTTTTGTTAAAATTCTTATTCTTATTATTATTATTCTTTTGTTTTGAGTAGATCTCAGCAACTGCTTGTCGCATCGTTACGATGTCTTCGGTTTTACTGGTAAAGTGGGTGTGACTTAGAGGATAAAGCTATTTTGAACGTTCTGCGACAATGCGAAATGCCCGAAATCACCGAAGTTATCGTTTTTAAAAATATTGCAGTAATTTTAACAATAATCATGGGATTTTAACTTTCGATACATTTTGGCATAGCCGGAGACAGGGCACATAGCTACGCTACTTTCGATTTTTGATTTTCGGAAAATCTTCGAAGATATTAGGCGCCAAATTTTGAAAATTTTAAATTTTACAAAAAACTTTTTTATTTATGAATATTTTTTAGTCGTGTTGTACAAAGAATTAAAGAGTCATCTGTCTTGCGCAAAAATGTTAAAAAAATTTGTCTCAGTAATTTTCCTTTAGCCAATGACTAATTCAGTTTTTCAGTTCTAGATTATTTTTTTATTGTTCGATTTGTATAAAACAAAGTTCATATGCTTCGTTGTCTCAATTGTCATTTTTTTTGTTACCAATAGTGTTATCTGTCGGCACCGGAAGTGGCATAATTTTACCAAAAACTACAATTTTGACAATTATTTTCCTTCTTCGAAAACAAATATTATTTTTTTGAAAAATTATATGACTCAAAGAGTGTGTCCTTTCAAGGCGCAAAAATGGCGGAAGCAGTTTTTTTAATTTCTATTTCATTTTCAAGCAAATTGGATTAAGAGGCTAAAAATGGTGTAAAATTGACCCATTTACAACCTATTCGGGCTTTTCAGAATTTAAAATATTTTTACATAACTTTTATAAACTTGTAGCTATAATCCATACGAAGAAAATGTATGTTAAAATTAGTTTGTAATATAAGCAGTTGCCAAGAAATGGGCAGTTCTGCATAAGTCACTGTTTTCGTTATTTTGCGTGTAATATAGTCAATTATTATTGGATTTTTATAAAAGTGACATCATTTGATTCAAAAAGCATGTAGCGTCATATCAAGTTGATTACTATTTAAAATTGACACCGGAAGTGACGTCATTTTGTCAAAAACTGCATTTTTAACTTTTTAAATCAATGTTTTATTCAACCGAGAATTACCTAATATGTATTTATAATTTTAACTTTTGGTTTACATTCACATATAAACACAACTCATATGGTCATAAAGATATCATAAAATTGTTTCTAACTTGTTCGGTTGCCGAGAAATAGGCGGTTTTCTACAAGTCACTTTTGAAGGTTTTGGGGCCATAAAAGTGTCAATTATTATTCGATTTTCATAAACGTTACACCATATTATACCTAATGCCATTCGGGATTTCATACAAGTAATTTAAAATTTTCCCTATCACCGGAAGTAACGTCATTTTGGCAAAAACTGTATTTTTTGCCTTCAAAACAGATATTTTATTCAAATGAGTCTGTTTTGAAATCTTTTTCAAATTATGGTATTTGATGCCAATTAACAAATAGAATGAACCCATACGATCATACAGATACCACAAAATCGTTTCTAACTTGTATGGTTGCAGAGAAATAGCCGATTTTCTACAAGTCACTTTTCAAGTTTTTTGGTCTTTGAAAGTGGCAATTATTATTCGATTTACATAAAATTTTCACTATATGATATCGTATGCCATTTCTGATTTCATAAGACTAATTGAACATTTTCATTAAATTTTGTCAAGATCATTTACAAGTAACAAATGTATAAAATGAATTGATATTGCTGGAATTGGTTGATTCTGCGTCCATTTTATTTGTGTGCAATGTTAATTTGGAAACCTGTTTAGTGGTTTCGTTGGTACAGGAAGTGACATATGTTCAAGGGTAACTTGGCACCGGAAGTGACATGTTTAAGGGTAACGTGGCACCAGTGAAACCCGTCATTCCTGCATGCAGGTCTAGTTATTATTTATTATTATTATTTTATTTTTCGGGGGAGCCTATTTCTCAGTGTCTGTAACAGATACAGATCTGGGACATAATTTTCTATCAGGAAACCATATGGTGGCTATCCCTTCCACTGTATTTGAAACTTCTGCGCAGACCGGAAGTGGCCGAATTTCGTGCGGTGCCAAAAAATTTAAAAACGGCCGTAGATTCGTCAATTCTGTATCTATTTTCATGCAAATTACATTTTTGGAAACCCTGAGTCTTTTCTCGGACGATAGCAGTTGAAAATTTTGCAATTTCGAAACTTCACCGCTGACTTCTAGCGTTCGAAAAATGAAAATATGTTGTTTAAGACACATTTTTTGTTAGTTTTCAAAATTGTAAAATTTGACCTACATTTTTGGATACCTGAGTTATCGCCCTTTATTTTTCGATTTTTTTCGAATTTTCCTTACATTTTGTGAGCTTAAGTTTCGTTTTACGGCCAGATCGACGTTTCTGAAATTCCTGGAACATGAAGTAATATAGTCAAACCACCGTTTAAAGCAATTTCAACAACAATCCGTAAACCGGAAGTAGTCGAAATAATATGCGATATTTTGAAAAAAAAGTGAAAAATGGGTGATTTTTCCGTCCGATATCAACGGATTAAACGAATTAAGGTATCATTTGGTCGGGCGGTGATTGGACCACTGAATGATACCCAATTCGTACGGATACGATTAACAGGAAGCAAAATATGGCACGCTAAAAATCAAGTATTTTCTGATTTTTAGCATTTTTGGACGCCTTTCGGGGTTTTTTTGCATGAAGCCATCCAATAAGACTTTGAAATATCTGGAATAGGTGAAATAACGGACTGAAAATCGAAAAAAGTCGAAAAATCGTGAAATTTGGGAAAATGCTCTACTATTTTTTTATTTTAAGAGATTTTCAAAAAAAGATTGTATATTCAGATAGCTGACCTAATTACGATTCTAACGATGTATAATATGTATGTAGTTATTGAAATTTAATTTTCGATATTTAATTTTTTTGCATTTTTGGCACTTTTGAACATAGGATTTTTCAGGGGCATTTTATCTGATCAGATAATGTAATATGTCATTACATAGCCCTGTGGCTATTTCAGTGCCCAAACCGGCTATTAAAACTATTCCGACAATAATAGCCATACCGGAAGTATTCAAAAAATGAAAAAAAATGTTAAAAACATTGTCGCACTTGCGAAAAACTTGATTTCTCCCTTGGGTAATAGCGGACCAAAAGAACTAAAGTGTCGCTGGATAGCCCTATTAATGGACCATCATAATATGGTGTCTAAATAATACGATTTCGATGATAAGGAAATAAATTATTGCATGCCAAAAATCTAGTATTTTCCGATTTTTTAACATTCTGAGACGCCCTTTTCTCGAAAACAACGCCGCAGATTTTTCTTAAACTTTTCTTACTCAAAGTCCTATCGGTTGTCTATATAGTGAAATAATATAAGAGGTCCAAAAATGGCCTCAAACTTTGAAGAAAATTGAAAAATCGTTAAATTTTTGGAAACGCTCTTTAATTTATCTTTTTTTTCAAAACTACTCAATGGATGTTTCTGACACTTCTGGTACAGAAAGTTAAGTATCCAAAGAACTTCGTAAAGCTGTCACGACAATGATCGTAAAACCGGAAGTAGTCGAAAAAATGTCCGATATTTTGAAAAAAAAAAATTTTTTTTACGAAAACCTTTTTATTTATGAATATTTTTTGATGGTATTTTACACAGGGTTAAAATATCATCCTACTTGAGCAGTAATGATAAAAAAAAATTGTCTCGGTAATTTGCGTTAGCCGCCATCGGCTAATTTAGTTTTTCGTAACCAGAAAAACTATTTATTGTTCGATTTGTATAAAACAAAGTTCATATGCTCCGTGGTCCCAATTGCAATTTTTTTTTGTTACGGTGAAATTTTTCTGTCGGCAACGGAAGTGACGTAATATTAACAAAAACTACAATTTAATACAAACTGATATAACTAAAAGGATGCACCCTGCAAAGGTGTATAAAATCTTTAGCTCAGATTTTAATTTCAATTTCATTTTCGGGCAATTTCGAATAAAATGTAAAATAAAGTGTAAAATTCAGTTATTTACAATTCATTCAGCGTCTTCATATTTTGAAATATTTATTTGTGATTTTCATAAACTCGTAGCAATAATCCAGACGAAGAGAATGTATGCGAAAATTAGTTTGTAATATGAGCAGTTGCCGAGAAATATGCAATTTTGCATGCATCACTTTTCACGTTATTTTGCCTATAAAAGAGTGAATTATTATTCGATTTGCAATATTTTTTTTCCATTTGATGCCTAATGTCAATGTGGACTAGGTCAAGCCAATTTTACATTTTCACTGTGACCGGAAATGACGTCATTTCTGCAAAAACTGTATTTTTAACCTAAAAAACAAATATTTTATTCAAATGAGTCTGCCTTATAATATTTTTAAAATTATGATATTTGATTCCCATCAACGAATAGAATGAAACCATACGACCATACAGATACCACAAAATGGTTTCTAACTTGTACGGTTACAGAGAAATAGGCGATCTTCAAGGATTTTGGTCTATAAAAGTGTCAATTATTATTCGATTTTTAAATTTTTTTTACCATTTGATGCCTTATGCCATTTATGACTTCTAATAACTAAGTTAACATTTTCAATATCACCGGAAGTAATGTAATCTTTGCAAAAAACGTATTTTTAGCCTTCAAAACAAACATTTTTTTGAAGGGATTTATATTTATTATTTGTTTAACTTTATAACGTCTGACTCTAATGGGCAGTAAAATTGAATCAATACCATCATATTGATATCAAGAAAAGGCTTCTAGAATGTTCCATTGTCGAATAATAGCCAATTTTCCAAGGGTCACTTTTAATTTTTTTTACCTTCTTAATTTCAGTTTATGGGTTATAGGTTAATTATTCATTGCCCGCTATGTATTAAACAAAGTTTGTATTTTGTATGTTGCAAATTTTCGACTTATTTTTCACCTATAAAAATTTCTTTCGGCACCGGAAGTGACGTAATTTTGCCATAATTTGCAATTTTGACCGGTCTTTTCGCCAGCAAATATTACTTTTACATAGGATAGAGGGTGTCACTGAAGCAAAACAACTAAAGTATAGGTCGGTAGCTCAATGGGTCGGCTATGGTATAATAAACTTCCTGTATGATTCCTGAAAGCCGGTTCAGTGCTGCTTGCAGGTCTATTTATTATTATTTTTGTGTGTGTATTTTCTGCAAGTCGGATTTCTCAGAATCTAACCAAAGGATCTTCATGAAACATTGACCTCCTGACCCCCCCCCCCCCCCCAAATAAAGTTATTATTATTATTATTTTTTTTGTTTGTTTTTTTTTGTGTATTTTCTGCAATTCGGATTTCTCAGAATCTAACCATAGGATCTTTCTGAAACTTTGACACAAAATTGGGTGCGAACGTTGATTAAATATATTTTCAAAACGAATTTACCGAATTTTACGAACGACAAAACTGACAATACATAGTCGTAACTTTACTAATTTCATTTTCAGTTTTTCGAATTTCAAAAATTCGTGGCTGTGATTTCGAACTGGAAGTTGAGACCAACTTGACAACTTCTTCAATAGTTGCATGATTTTCATGAAATTTAGTATGTAAGTAGATCTTACTGATGTCACTTGAAAAAAAACTTATCTCCCCTTGGAAAAATGAAGGATCAATTTTTTTTTAAAACAAAAAATCGACGAAATATAGTCCAGTTTGCTTGAATTAATTTTTCTGTACTCGCTACGACACTAGTGATTCGTACACAACAAATGGAGTGTCTAGGTCAATCCGAAAATGCCGCCATCTTAAAATATGAAATATCCATAAGGATCTTTTGATATTTTAATTACAGACAAGGGAATTATATTCCCCGAATCATCGAAGGAAAGCCAATAACATGTAGGACCCGGAATTTTGATTTCGGGCAAATGATAGGTGTCATTTTGAATTCAAAATGAAAAATAGTAGCAATTTCATAAGGCCGAGACTTTGGAACACAATAATTCTCCTTCTAATTTGGGTACAACGTTCAAACTTGGTGTAGGCGTTCACTGGGTCAATGGCTTGGTGGAGTTTGAAGATGAGCATTTTCTGCTTAGCGTAAGCACGATAACTTGTTTATTATGAAGGGAGGGCGAAGACACTCTTGATATGGATTCATTATATCATTACCTTGACTAAGTTCGATTATGAGAATTTTCTGCTTAGACTAAGGAGCAACACGCAATTTGATTGGTCAAGACTTTGGAACATTCAATGATTAACACATCGAGCTAAAGCTAAGCATAGCTAAGCAATTTCATTGGTGGATGCTTGATTCTATCTGATAGTGACTGATGAAACTTGGTGTTTAATCTGATTGCTCGATACTTTTGAAAAACATAAATGTGCGATTAATTATTTAGTGTCATCTGTTGATTTTGGGACTTCAGTGGGAGACATCAGCCTCAAGGTTAACTTATTTAAATTAGTGAAACGAAGAAGCCTTTTGGATTTCAGCAGTTTCCTTAATTATTTCCCTTGTTTCACTTTGTTGGATCTTATATAAGCTCTAAGACCTGATCTCTGTGAAGTTTGTATGCATTATTTGAATTAGAGAAACGAGGATCCTATTGAATTTAAAAGCCATTTCCGTTTATTACGTCTAGATTTATGGCCCTTGTTTCACTTTGCATCTTGTGAATGTTTTAACATCTAAAGTTATCTACCGATCTGTATAAAATTTATATACATCAATTAAATTAGTAAAAAGAAGAATCCTATTGAATTTCAGTCTATTACGTCTGGAGTTATGGCTTTTGTTTCACTTGGTTGAACATTGTAAATGCTCTTACGCCAAAAGTTATTATCCGATCTGTATAAAATTGATATGCATCATTTAGATTAATGAAACCACGAAGCTTATTGTTTCAGTTTATAGAACCTTGGGAACCTTCAGACGAAAAAAAATATGATGTGGTCTGTATGAAACTATCTTGCAAATGCATGCAATTGCATACAAAAGAATAAATTTCCAACAAGCCTTTCGACTTCCCGGACGATTTAGCTGCCGTGGGCGCATTATACGTTGCCTGGCGTCGTATCCCCTTGACAGTGGTACAGAACAGAGGCCCTAATCGTTCGGGTGGTCCGACCACGTTAAAGATTCCTTGGCAGTTGGAATTCGATATAAGAGTAGGGAATTGTACCGCTGCCCGGGCAAAATTTCTCTCATAGCATTCTGTATAGTGTATAATTAGCCCAGTAGAAGAGAAACAGAACAGCAGTATTAATAACCGTGCAATTTAGGGTTGAATAATTTTCCAAATGATCATCCGACGACACAATTTACTTGTTTGATACTTTCCTGGCAGTTTTGAGTTATTTCCCGTGTCCCGTCTTTCAACATCAAAGTCTGCATTTTAAACTTCTGGAGTCGGGATGTGAATTCGATTACATCAATACAAGTCTCAGTTATTTCCCAGATTTGTTTTGCCTGGGTCGCATTTATAGTTTTGATCAATTTTAATAATTCTTTTTCACTGTTGAAATTCTTTGTATAACTCATGACATGTGAATACCATAGTGACTTTTTGATTTATTTTACTTAAAAAAAATTTTTTTTTGAGTACCTTAAAACATTAACATTAAATCTGCTATTTCTGATTTCGAACCTGAAATATTACGTCATTGGCATCTCATCCAGAAAGTAAAACAACTTGACAACTTCTTGAACAGCAGTACGATTTTCGTGAAATTATGAATTTAACATATCTCCCCTCTTTATAAAAAAAAACCCAACAAAATAAACTGCTAAAATTTACAATCAGGTCAAATGTTGATCACTAAGGATTAAGCTGGACAATACAGAGGTTCCGCAACCAGTACGAACTACGTACACAAATTTTTTGACAAATTTCCGTTTCCGCCAAAATCCGAAGTCCGAAATACAATTTTTAGTTCCACGATTGTTCGCCTGGAACAAGGAATAACACGGTTTAGTTTTGTTAAATACAAAGTATCAAATCAAATCAAATTTTAGCCCCCAAGAAGCTCATTGTAATGTGTTTCTTATCGCCGACTGCAGACAATTAAATTTCACAGCCCGAAACTTTCCCCCAAATCAAACACTTGCCGACCACTTTGACGCTGATCAACCTTCTACTGAATTGTAAATGTTCAAATCTTTCTATAAAACTTCAAAAAATACAAATTTCATCCACAAATCAAGGAGAAAATCACGATGTCGTACCTAATTTTTTAACTACGAACTTTATCCAATTTCTTCGTAGAAAATTGACAAACTGAACACCGCTTATGTCAATGACATCACACGAAATGATGATGTCACCACATAAGACATCGCAGTTTTCGTACTTCGTACTGGCTGCGGAACCTGTCTATTAGGTGCTTATTTTGAAAGTTTTAACAAAATTGGTTTGGTAACCAAAGATTCTATGCAACTTATAAAATGTTAAACGAAAAAATTTGACCAGTTGAAGTATTTCTCATTATAACTCAGCTGACCGATTTTAATAATTCATCTTAAGACTCTTGGTCATATCTCAAATATCAGACGTGATACCTGGTTAAAATATAACGTTATATTGGCTAATTTGTTTTTAAAGTGAAGTCATTAACGGTTAATTCAGCTGGTGGGAGCGTACTTTTAAAGTTTTGTCAAAATCGGTTGCCAACCAAAGACACTGCGTAACTTAAACTGTTAAAACGAAATATTTTGTCCGGTTGAAATATTTACAATGATAACTTAGTTAATAATTCTGTTCTCTTTAAGATTGTTGACAAAATCAATAACATCTGATGGGAAGTGTTGCTTATTTGTCATGACAGTTTTTGACTGATTTAAGTCGAAACTAATAACGACAAATTTTGCTCGGCTGAAATGTTTCTCGTAATAACTCTGCGAGTTTTGGGCCGATTTTAATAATTCATTTTCCTTTTTGAGTTTCTTAATATAAGGCATACCATGTGAAAGAAACTGACCGTAAATACGTAAGCTTTCTTATTTGCCTAGCAGACCTAGTTATTATTTTTGTGTGGTTTTTGCAAATCGGATTTCTCAGAATATAACCATAGAATATTTCTAAAACTTTGACCTATCACCTCGAAAATGGGAGGCAGATTTTGATTAAATATATATTTTAAAAACGTTTTACGAATCCGAACACACCGAATTTTACGAACGACAAAACTGATAATGTATATTCGTAACGTTGTGGTTTTTTGACCGATTTTACGAATTTATTTTTCTTTGAGTACCTTGAAAAAAATTATTTTCAGCTACAGTTTCAATATTCGAATTTCGAGAATTCGTCGCTGTGATTTCGTTCCGGAAGTTAAGGCCAATTTCATAATTAAGGGTCATTTTAAAAAAAAAAAACCGACGAAATAAAGGTCACATAGCATTGTATTGTTATTTTCCTGCATTAGCTACAAAACTAACGATTCGTACAAAATGGAGTTTGTAGGTCAATCCGGGCGTGCAACTATCCTGAAATGTGAAATGGCCCTAAGGTTTTTTGGGTTTTTTTTTGATATTTTACTTTCAGACATCGGGATTATATTTTCTGAATCCTTGAATTGAATATGGAAATAATGAAAAATCTACATTAACGAGCATGAAAATAAACAGAATAGACCGCAATTTGTACATTTCGTCTGCTATTTCTTACTTAAATTAATACATTCCGGGATAGTCTGGCTTGTGGTCGAATTTACGGTATTTCAAAATTTCGAATTTCGCCATTGACGTTTTCCGTGCCGACAAAGTTGTTTTCGAGTGACCAACAACTTGATAATAATCGAAATCGGCCGGCGTTTCGGGAATTCGTCTCTTCCAAGAATGGAGGGTGGCCTTGGAATTAATTTATTTTCAAAACGTTTTGCGAATCCGAAATCACTGAAATTTACGGATGAAATAACTGTAAATAGATCTTGTTGATCCAACTTTAATAATGTCATAATAATTTTCTATGTTTTCTCCCCTTGGAAAAATTAAGGAGCATTTTGTTTTTTAAAACAAATCGATACAATGTAGGTTAAATTGCCTTGGAAATGGTTTTGTGTACTACCTTATAAATTTCCGTCGGGTCAAATGTTGATCCCTGACGTTAGTTGCTTATTTTGAAAGTTTTATCAGAATCTGCATCTTATAAAATGTTAAACAGAAAATTATGCACTGTAGAAATGTTTCTCGTTATAACCCAGCGCCTTTTTGGGCAATATTAATAATTACTGTTTGTTTTAAACATTCTCGACAACATCAGTAATATCCGATGAGAAGTGATGCCTTTTAAAAATATTTTTCGATATAACTCGGTTTTTGGCTAATTTGTTTATTAAAGTGGCACTATTCAATTCATTTTTTAAAAAATGTGCAGAACTTCCTATTCAGACCAAACGTTGATCGCAAACTATTAAGGTGGTCAGTGGGAGCTTATTTTTTAAATTGTTGTAATAATCAGTTTGTAATTAAAGGTACTGTGCCATTTAAACTGTTAAAACAGAAAAATTTTGACCGGTTGAAATGTTTTTCGCAATAAGTCAGCAATCATTTTGTTGGATTGATGAAATGACCTAGTGTGTGTCGAGTGGAGGTTAAACGCCACTCCTCTCTCTTTTGTCAATTAATGTAATTCTTTTTCATTTTTTAGCTTCTTTATATAACCCATGACTTGTGTCAGGAAGTGGCCGTTAATATGTAAAAAAATTGAACCGGTTTAAATGTTTAGTACCGTTATACTTTCAAGACCACAACAGAAAAACAGATTACAAGGTAGCTAAAAGTCTAAATTATACCTTCCGTTGGTGTATTCCCGCGAAGGCGCAGTTACAGAGCGTGACCAAAATTAATCCTTCCCGCGAAAGTGCAGATATCGACTTGTCGGCTTTCGTTTGAAGAGAGACATGTTGTTATTAGAATTTATGTTCACTACAAGTGCAATATAGAGAAGACGAAGATGGTACGGAGATTTGCAGTTCTACCGTTGATACCGGTAGAAAGGGTAGGTGTATTATATTATGTCTTGATGTATTGATCCTCTGTTTCTCTTATTGGGGTAGACGCGGAACGTTTTGACCACTCTGGTCGTCACATTCGTTTTTGTTATCAAATTTATTTACCAAGTCTATTTTACGTGCAGGTTGAAGATGCCCACCTACACATTATTGCAGAAATGCAAGCTAATCCAAAAATAACCGATTTGACCGACTACATAACAAATCAATGGTTCGAGAGTGAATTTTCAATTCGTCAATGGAACCACTACGACACCGAGGAGCACAGAACCAACAACAATCTGGAAGGATGGCATTCAAGAGTCAAGAAACTGGTTGTAAAAGCTCATCCGAATGTGTTTGAAATGATCGCATTTTTGCAACAAGAACAACATATTAATGAGATAAGAATCGCCCAGTATGCAGAGGGACAGGAACCACCAAGGAAGAGGCATAAATATACCCAAATCCAAAGCCAGCTTCAGGAATTAACAGGAAGACACGAGGAAGAAGAATTGAATTTAATCGAGTATTTAGACAGGGTGTCTTATTTGGCGAAATTGAACTAATTTGTTATAGTATAGTTATGTTTTTAATTATTTGGCGAAATTTGTTATAATATAGTTATGTTTTTATTTCTTATTTGGCGAAATTAAATTAGTTTTTGTTTTAGTCTAGTTAAGTTTCTAATACTTATGCTAAGAATGATGCTAAAATGCTGGTTAATTAGTTACAGTGGGGATTATGAAAGTGTAAATTCTTATCATAACAATCTATAACACCATTGTTACTTTTTTTAATCCATTTTAATCCTAGGAGCTGGATTCCCGCGAAGTCGTCGAAAACGACCTTTTTTTTAATCCGTTACGGTCAATAACTGCGCCTTCGCGGGAATAAACCCTTCCGTTACACTGATGACATAACACCCATCAATGATAACAGAAATTTCAATAAATAAAAAAGTGAAATATATCGTCCTGAACTTATATTAAATAAAGAAAATTTGGGCACTATAAATGCACCTGTTCTTGACCTGGACATCAATATAATTAATGATAAATTTAATGTTGGTATATTCGATAAAAAAGACAATTTTGGTTTTGATGTTGTAAAATAACCGTCAACTTACAGTAACCTACCAGATACTATACTATATAATGTTTTTTTTATTCACGGGCATTACGATTTTTGAAAATATGTAACAATGAAGAACTATTATGCATTTTTAAAGAAATTTAAAACTTCCATTTCTTCAACATTTCTTATAAATATATTACTGACTACATATTGGATAATGATTTAATTTAATATTTATTTTAAATTTCTTATTTTTTTTTGCCTTTATAAATACACTAATAACCTACGATTTCTTCAGCATTCCTGTTTTGCATTTCTTGCATGGGGTTTGTACAATTACATAACTTAAACATTTCGGTAGTTCGCAAAAACTTATATATTTGTTTTTTAGTTTTTAACGTTATTTTATCTGGATTATCGCCCTTTTTATCGGGGAAACTTGGTCACCTTCTAAGCTACGACGTTATTACCGCTGTAACGGCTAATTTACGTCACGCCATTTAGTCAGCAGACGGCTGTTTTCCAAGACGGTCTACATTCCTTTGCTTCCTTATATTCAGTTTTGTTTGTTTCTGTGACGGTTGGAATATGTACTCTAAAAGCATTCAATATACTTCGATTCTCCTCTTTATTGATTTAGTGCGTTTAGTTTTTTTTACGTACTTCTCTGATACATTTACCGGTGTGGTCACTTGTATAGTGGAATTAATACAATATGCTTGCATTCGTATTTCTTGCAACATATGACAGACTATTATATAATTATTTTTGGGGGTTGTATTCCAATTGTTTTCAAATATGAGTGAAGTCTGTGGGACCACAAGCCCGGGACTGTACAGCGCAGTGGACGCTTACGGCTAACCATTGGATATTTCCGAAACTTTTACCTATCCCCCCCCCCAAAAAAAACCGGGTGGACGCTTTTGATTGAATATATTTCCAAAACGCTTACGAATCCGAAATCCCCGAATTTACACGAATGAAAATCTGTAATTTCTGATTTTCGAATTTCGAAAATTCGTCGCTGTTATTTAGAATTTGAAACCAACTTGACAACTCATGAAATTTAGTTTGAAAGTAGATCTTACCGATGCGACTTGAAATATGCCATTAGAAATTTTCTAAATTATCTTCCCTTGGAGAAATTAAGGATCAAAGTTTTCAAAACAATCGAGAAAATATAGGTCTGAATGACCTGAATTTTATTTTTTCGATACTAGATAAGGAATTGCTGATTGGTACACAAAATATGGAGTTTGTCGATCAAACCGGAAGTGCCGCCGTCTTTAAACGTGAAAAATCCATAAGGTTTCTGCAATATTTTACGTACAGACAAGGGAGTTACATTTTCTGAATCCTTGAAGGAATGTCCAAACATCTATCGGATCAGAGTTTTGATTTCGGTCAACAGATGGTCACCATTTTGAACTGAATATGAGAAAAGGGTGCAAAATCCACGATAGCGGACATGAAAATGAATACAATAGGTCGTAGCTTGGAGAATGCGTCACCTATTTCTTAAATGAATACATTTCTAGAAAGCCGGGATCAGTGTCGAAATTTTGGTATTTGAAAATGTCACCATTTCGAATTTTGCCTATGACGTTTCTCGTGCCGACAATGATGTTTACGAGTGAAATATCGCATTAACTTCATTGGATTTTGACCCATTTTATTTTTTTTTTCATGACCCATGGCATGTGACAGTACGTGACTGTGAATATAAAAGCTTTAATGTCTGCTTTGCAGACCTAGTTTATATTTGCTTCCAATCAACAAATAGAATGAACCCATATAGATGTCACAAAAAGGTTTCTAAATTCTTCAGTTGTGGAGAAAGTCACATTTCAAGGTTTTTGGTTGATTAAAGTGTCAATTATTATTCGTATTTCATACAGTTTTTACTATGTGATGCCTAATGTCATTTGTATGTAATATGAGCAATTGCTGATTATTCGATATTCAAATATTTTTACCATTCGATGAGCAACATCAATTTTGACTAAGTCAAACCAATTTAACAATTTTGCCGTCATCGGAAATGGGTTAATTTGGGCAAAGACTGTATTTTCGAAATTTTTTAAAAAAAACCCAGATATTTTATTCAAATGAGTCTAATTTGTTTCTATTTTTTAAAATTATGATACTTAATTTCATTTAACAAATCAAATAAACCTTAGCGATCATACGGATACCACAAAATGGTTTCTACCTTGTACGGTTATTGGTCTATAAAAGTGTCAATTATTATTCGATATTTATACAATGTTCACCATGTGATGTCATGCCATTTAAGATTCCATAGAACTAATTTTACGATTTCATTATCTCCGTAAGTAATGTCATTTTGACCTAAACTGTCTTTTTAGCAATGAAAAAAATATATGTATTTAGCATTATGATATTTGATTCCAATGGACATATATATTTGATTATTATGCGGCCATATAAAAGTCTAAAATTGCTTTTAGCCTCTTTTCCTGTCGAGAAACCCGTCATTACTGCATCACAGTTCTAATTATTATTTTTTTCCACGTTCACCTTAAACTCACATTTCGTTTTGACCTTTGTTAGTTGACGTTTTGACACAGTCACTTGTCACCTACTTGTTGATTTGTTGTTTGTATGATCTACTCAGTATTCAGTGTGACATAGTACTCACGATCCTTTAAAACATATAGAAGCTTGTAAGTTTGTTAACAGGTACACTTTTTTCGTATTTCTTATAATACACATGATTATTTGGATTAAGGTAATAGGTAAAAACAATAGTATGAATTGAACAATTATGTCATTATGAATTGCTAAATCACTGCCTCATTTTTTCCGCCACAGAGGCATCATCAGGACATAACGTAACAATATTTATAATAACGGTAACGTTATATTAAGTAACGCCGTCATAGCGACGTTATGTATAGTAACCCGGGAAGAAGTTAATAGTTGGGCATGACTGGACAACTTCCTTTTATGTTGAGTTTTGCTCCGGGTGAAGCTCTTTGGTTTCAAGCAAAATCGTGTCTTCAAAATTCAGTTTATAGATGGGACAGACTTTAAAGCAACCGTTCACACATTCATACAAATGTTTGCTCACGGGTAACATTTTATTTTCTGCAATTTTGACTTGAGAACGATGAAGATTAATTCTGGGACTTAGTTGTTGGTCAGTCTTTTCAATAATATATCGTCCACCGCATTCAGCACACACCACCATGTATACCACATTCTTTGAATCACAATTCATAAATTTTGACTTATTGTAAATATTTTAGTTTAGCAGCTGTTTATTATGGTTTCTTCGATGACAACAACCCCTGTGGCGGAAAATATTAGTGATTAAACACTTAATAATGATATATAGTTGTTCAATTTAAACTATTGCGTTTTTTGATATTTAATACTGAGAGCTGAAATCTTTACTTTTATTATATATGTATCATAATATCATGTGGAAAAATAGATTAAATATTTCAAATATTAGTAAAACATTGACTAGAAAAATATATGTTACAACCATAAGTAAAAGGCAAATTGATAGTCATTCGAAAAATTCTGGGTGAATACCCCAATCTCTTTCGCTAACCCGTGGACATGAATAAAATATTACATTTGTTCCGAGCATAAACAAATGGTTCTACGCTGGTGTTCGCAGGTATATTTAACTTTAATATAGCTTCTGTTTACTGAAGAAGTCTGAAAAAGACTTTTACCAAGTTGAACACTTTGCTGGGCATATTGAAGCATTGTCTTAGATTGTGTTTGGCAATATTTCGACCATATTAAGTTGAATGGCCCTTACTATCTGTCACATCAAAACGTACCTCAATTGCTTGCCTAATAAAACATTGTTGATACTAATCGTGTAATGTAAAATTTATGCCCATCAATTGGCTTCTATTACATGTGTATAAATATTCCTAATTCTGATGACGAATTAACTGTTAATGTTCTTCTGCTGATCTGTATGTAAATACGTCGCAAAGTATGTTATCATTATTACCCCGATTGCCAGCCTTATAAGAACTTGTCGTTGATATTAATCGTGTAATGTTGACTTCTATTACATGTTTATAACTATTCTTAATTCTGATGAAAAAGGTAATTGCTCAATTTCATCTGTTGATCTGTACCATAAATAAAGGACAAAGGGTGATATCATTGATACCCCAATTGATAGCCTAATAAAACCCTGCCGTCGATATCAATTGTGTAATGTAAAATTTACGCACACCAGTTATATTCTATTACATGTATATAAATATTCTTAATTCTGATGAAGAAGTAATTGTTCAAGTTCATCTGCTGATCTGTATAAGAAAGCGGCTGATTCTCGATAACCTGCTATCAACTGTTTGATGGTGGAAAGTTCGGTTCCACTCAGTTGACTTTTGTTATTCTGTTTTTTCATGCTGAGATCTGTAGGACCTGTAATGACATTTATCCCAACAAAATACAACTTGTGTTAAAATGTAAATTAAGATAAAAGCAAGAACGAAACAGTTAGTCTGGTGCTCACTATCCAAAATTAAATTACTTTGGCATTTATCGTTATATAAAGCCTGTTATGAATCTGCACAACCTAAGCAGAAAAGGCTGAATATTTATGTATTGAAACTATACACCAAGTTTCAACACACCAATCAACCAGATTGTTACTAAGCGTGCATTGACAGGGCGTGATAGGTCATGACCTCACTACGCTGGCATGGAACATACAACTTAACCGCGTTGCGAAGTCACGCTGGATAACTCAAGCGTGGATATATAGCAGTGGGAAGAACACCGATTACATTTGGCTAGCGACCTATTCGACCGATCCAGCTGACGAAATTACATTTCTATTCTGAGCTAAAGGAATGGATAAAAAATAATATATTCTACTTTCATTTGATAGACATAACGTTGGATTTTATTGGTTGATAAATAGATGAGTTAAGGCGACTGTTGTCTTTATTCTAAATAGGTTTCCAACGAACAGGTTGCAGCTCGATCGGTCGAATAGGTCGCTAGCCGAATAGGTTCCCAATTTGTGTAACAGCGTCAAGTTTTCCTGTTAAAGTAAACCGGTAGCCGCATCGCAAATGTATGGGCGTAGGTACATATCACTTACTGTCATACAGCCGAGGCTAGATGTAGTTTACGGAATCTGCCGAGAATTGCTGAGTGCGATTACATGGCGACGCTCTCGCTTGGCCACGCTCTTTCTGCGACCACTCAGACCACTCGGCAGATTCCGTAACCTCAGGAACCTATATATAACCTCGGCTGTATGACGAATTCCGCCATATTGGAACTACTTTAAAGGTCCCGGATGAAACATGGCTGCGCCAATACCGAACACAAATTGGCGACCTATTTGTCTAGCGACCTATTCGACCGATCCAGCTGTAAGATAATGACGAACTACACTTCTAAAGGAATGGATAAAAAATAATATATTCTACTTTCATTTGATAGACATAACGTTGGATTTTATTGGTTGATAAATAGATGAGTTAGGGCGACTGTTGTCTTTATTCTAAATAGGTTTCCAACGAACAGGTTGCAGCTCGATCGGTCGAATAGGTCTCTAGCCGAATAGGTTCCCAATTTGTGTAATAGCGTCAAGTTTTCCTGTTAAAGTAAACTGGTAGCCGCATCGCAAATGTATGGGCGTAGGTACATATCACTTACTGTTCTACAGCCGAGACTAGATGTAGTTTACGGAATCCGTCGAGATTTGCCGAGTGCGCTCAGACGTGAAGTGATTCTGGCGTAAGCGTAATGGGCGATCGAGCCACGCTGATTGGCGCGGGTTTCTACGCTGTCCCCGCTATCACCACATTTTTCCACCAAGATCTCACCAAGCGGCTGCAGTGAAAGTTCCACGCCAGCCTAATGAGGTCTTTGACACAGAGAGCGTGGTGGCAAGCGTGGTGGCAACGTGATTGAGCGCGGTAGGAAAGTGGCTGGAGCATGGTCACAGCGCGGCGAGGACGTGGTGTACGCGTAGTGAGAACGTGGACATGGATGAAATTTCGGCGTGAAAATGAACGCCGTAATTGCGTTTTGAGGTCTTCGCTGTATGTGAAAAGGCTTAAAAGATGTAATCAAACGTTTTGTTTAATTATTACTTACCGAATTCACCATTTTGAACGTTATTGTTCTGAATAACCGGATGTTGTAAAACTGTTGGGTGGTGATGAGCCGGATGCTGATAACCAGGAAAACCAGGCCGAAATAATCCGTTGCCATTGGCGAAAAAGGGGGAAGGAAAATCCGGAGCTGGTCTGAAGGCAGGGGGCTGAGCCTGGTGCCGAACAAAGTCGTTATTTGTGGGAGCATTTCGATCTGCATGTGGTTGATTGTTAGCTTTAGGCGACTGGGTAGTCTGGGGATGAGGCGTAGTTATCGTTGGAGTAACAGGTGCTATGGTCATAGATCTAGCCTGAAATATAGGGACAATTTTGATAAGAATGAAGTTTTTAGTGTATTACTGTACTAGAGGCTTAATTTGCCGAAAGATATTAAATGCAATTATGAGAAATAATGTACAGTATATCATTTTAGCCATGAATAGCGTGTTATATGTAAATAGAAAGTATGGTGGAGGTCGGGGGCTGCACCACACACAAACAATTACACAAAACAAACATATGGACAAAAGCACAGACACTTCAAACAACAAACGCGCATATAGGGCCTACTTTAGACGCATTTCAAGAGAAAATGTAACTGACATCGTTTTACCGTGTAATCAGGGGCCTGTTTCACGAAATTTTAACTAAGATAAAATCCAAATAATAGTAATTTGACTGGATAATATTAGATTAATTTTAGTGCTTAACCAATCAAAATTGAAGCATCTACTAAAATTTGGATTTTATCTTTTGATAAGATTTCGAGAAACAGGGCCCTGATTTATTATATTTGTATACAATGTGATGTAGAAGCCCAGCACAATCGCACCACTTGCGCCAGGGTAAATTATTCAATTATCAGTTCCTACATATTAAATTAATAAACGTCGTTCTAGATAAGAGGGAATGACAGTCTCTCCTAGCAAAACTCTGTAACCTCGATATATGCAATTATTGATTCGTATAAGATTGGATATACTCCCCACCTGAAAGGGGATAAATATAACGGGGGATATTTAGTGTTGGTGATGAGTATGGGATGGAGTTTGTGTGCGTGTTGTGTGTGTGCGGAAAAGGGGACGGAGTATCCGCTCCGTCGCTGAAGTTTTGGGTTGGTTGTAAAAACGAGCAAAGGAATATCTTTATTCTGCAAGTTAATCATAAAAGTATACAGCTTAAAACATTGGTTAAGACGTGTTCGAGATGGAGGACAGATCCTACATGCTTATGCCTGGCAGGGTGCTGGTGAGTTCTTTCAACAACCATTTCACTCCGGGCTGTTTCATCCCAATCTATTTTTTATCGCGCTATTTCACTCCTCTTGTAATAGTTATGGCAGTTAATTTACAATTTCCATCTCTAAAAACATAGCAGGCCCGTAGCTACCCAAAAATTGTTGGGGCGCCGATGTGGCTTCTGAGGCCTACACTTGACGGTCCTAGGCGAACGGTACTTTGGAAACACAATCCTTCGAAGAAGGTTCTACGGTGCTCTAACCCTGAAAATTTTGGACAATAGGGTTTGCACCTGTAAATGACGGAAAATTTCAATTTTGAGACTGAATTTGCAATATTGGCGTATTATGATATTTTGATATGAACATTATACAAATTTGAAGGACGGAATACGACTTAAATGTACCTGTAATACTTTATGAGAAAAAAGAAAAGTTCGGAATCGGGTTAGAGTGCGAATTGTTTGAATTTTGAAGATTATCTCTCTCGACATTATGGATGCCAGGCAATTATGATATGGCCGCCCGTGATCTAGTCGTGGGCGGTCCAACAGTCTCGGCAACATGGGCGCCCCTTCATGATGAGCACCTCACCAATCATCCCGCTTTGGGTGCTCCATTGACCAATTCGTGGGCGTCCAACCAATTTTACTCGGTATTATGCATTATGTGCAGCCCGAAATCATATATTGTCATTATAAGGCGCCCCACCAATCATATCATTATAGGCGCACCTCGGGATAAGGCACCCCACAGATCAAGCCGTAATGGGCGCCCAATCAAGCAAGCTCTGGTGTTAATCATGTGACTCATTATTAGGCGCCTCGCGGATTACATTGTGGGCGCCCAGGATCTCTTCATCGGCGTCCCACCAATCTCGGCATTATGGACGCTCCTACGGGATGAGGCACCCCACCGATCATGCCGTTTTGGGCGCCCAATTGATCAAGTCGGCGGCGCCCAACAAATGTTACTCGCCATTATGCATTGTGTGCGGCCCGACAATCATATATTGTCATTATAAGGCGCCCCACCAATCATGTCATATTGTAACCAACAGTTGAAACCGTTTTTGGCGCCCCATCAATTAGGCATTAATCGTGTGAGATATTATGAGGCGACTCACCATCAAAGGGCGCCCATTTAGGCCGATTTCTCTGGTCGAAAAACCTGCCACCTTCGCTCCAGCTAAACCGGCCTAGAAATCGGGATATGAATAATCGTGCACTCAACATGTCCATAAAGTTCTCCAATATAGTTTGTTAATTAAATAGTTTAAGCTCGAAATTCGCCAGAAATCCATGACCTATTTCTTTATAGCGCGGAGCCATATTTGCGTATTTGTGAGTTGGATTCTGCGCAGGTATTTCAAATTCTGTCCAGTGACCTCGCGCACTATGAAATTTACTATCAATAAATGATCCGGATTTCAAAGACGAATATCATCGAAGAACTATTAAATATTTTATGGGGCATTTCAGCAAACGCTAATTACTATATTAACAATACACCGATAAAATTTCTTCTAGACCGGATTTGAAGGAACGAAAATATTTTTCTAACGAGAATTTGTGCCCACAGAATGCGGCCTAATTGGGGGAGCCGAGTTTTCCAATCAGGAAGGCGCCCATCCGGCAAATATAGTGAATGGGTGGATAAACTAACTATTACTTAAGAGTACTTGCTCTGTTGAGAGTTTACCATAAAGTGGGGGGGGGAGTTTAAATGATAGAAGAGACGTTATGAGGTAAATCACGTGATAACAACTACCCATTCTAGGATAATTTAAACGATTTTGATTAACATTATATTTTGTACAAAACATTTATTTACAAACTGATTGTGATAAGACTTAACAGAAATAGCAACAAATGATTCAATTAATCGTTTACCATCTTTATTCTAACTGATTTTAAAGTTTTACACGTCACATATAAAAAGATGTATGTTAAGTAGGCCTATCAAATTTCTACTGTGACAATCGACTGCCAATAGTGAATGCTTTCCAAATATATCAAGTTATTGATATTCGATTAGGAATTATAGGAGGAGGTTTCAAAATGGTGGCACTTACATTGAAATTTATATGATGAGATTACTCTAAACCGTTAATAGAGAGATACACTCGAGTGAAGCATTGAATAACCCGAGTGATATTCGGGTTATTCAATGGTCATTGAGTTTTGTATTTATTCCATAACTACATGCAAATCTCAAAATATACTGTAATATTCAAATTATCAAAAAAAATCATCACCAATAACATTAAAATCCATCGTAGGTTCCGCCCTATTTTCTTTCCTTTTTTCAAAAATTGTCGTTGCTAGTGGTGACGCCATTACGGTTTGACGTAATTATGAAAGTGACGTCATTCTAGTCAAAAGTAGTACGTTTTCACATAGAAATATATACTGACGGGAATGTCCACCGTATGACGTCATCGCGTTATGTTGTGGGACGGCTGCGTATGATGCCGTTTTGCATTCGCTACTTCCGGTTACTGTCGAGATGCCGGAAAGCAAATGTGTTTTCGGTGGATGCTTCGCTTAACAAACGAGAAACTGTGGTCTCTCATTTCATCGACTGCTGAGAAAAGACCCAGAGTAGATGTCACAACTGTTGAACAATAATAAAATTAAAATCAAGTAAGGAGGACCCAGTATTTGTTTAGTAAAGTACCGGTAAGTTGAGTCTTAAACTACGACAATTATGGGCCTAAACGTAAACAAAAATGCAATCGCCTCGGGATTAGGCATTTGGTCTAATCGGGGTACGTTCAAATCGGAGTATCTTTATAAATATATATTTATTTTTAATTTCTAAACTACCGGTATTCTAATTTAAATAATTCGTGGAAATAAAAACGAAACAGAATCGGACTCGGAGATCACATTTTAAATTTAGTATAAGACTGGACACCTACACCTCTAGTAATATATAGTATTCTGTCATCTGTCTACTCTATTTCCAGTGTCGGTGGCTAGCAGCTAATTTCTGATACTAGGCTATAGGCAGTGTAACGAGATACATTACTATATGTATGTATTTTTTAAAAATGTTATTTAGTCATGAATTAATAACAACGTCCCATCTTCATTAGCCCAGCTGAACAGTAGGCATATAGAAATATATAGTCAGGTATTCATTAATGCATCATGTGGGTAAACCTATATGCAAACATAACAAAAATGTAAAAAAATAATCAGACCTCGATTCAAGTGACCTGTTTGGAAAAAATGAACATACATACCGGTATATTAATATTAATACATAATATATTATTCTAAATAAACAAAATTGATCTTCGCATACTCCCTGAAAAATTTCTTGGCCTTAATCTGAGGTGAGAAATGATTTATGAAAGGTATGCAGGAAGCCTTCCTCGGTATCCTTCCATTCTACTCCACTAACCTTCTTAGTTCATTCACAGGGTTTTCACGAAATCATATCATGTGTTCTTCGTTGTAGCTTGATTCTACGGACCAATCATAAAACCGTTTACAATTTGATCATATGAGTTGACTCAGAGGTTAGTGGAGTTAAATGGAACGATATACCACATAGAGAATGAGGGTAAGGATTAATCGAGCTAGTTTTGTTTTCTTGTTGTGTCATCTATTCTTCACCGCCAGTTGGTCTGACGGCCAGAGTTACCCAGTCATTCCCTAAGCAGGATTTATTAATTAAGTGGAATTTTGTTTTTGAATGTGATTATTTTGTGAGAAGATTAACATGGTAATCGTAATCATGAAGACATAAAATATTAGATTGATGTCACTGAAAGAATGAATTAGCCTAATATGTAAATTGAGACCTTGTTTGGGTAGAATTAAAAGAGACGTCAAGTGAATAATTCTGGTTGAAGGAAGCCTTAAAAAAAACTTTTTAAGGTCTTGTGCCAATTCCAACTACCTGAACTGTGATGTGATACATGTACTTTCTTGGCATGAAGTTTGATTTCCATCTGTAATTTATGTATAACTCATGTTTTTAGACACAGAAATTCCTAAATAAACACTATAGGCCTATTTTGTTCAAACATACTTATATAATGTACATGTATATTTTTTTATTTTCAGACCACCAATACAGTCGCCATTGTATTTACTTTGAAGAGCTTTATTTTGATGCCCACAGGGAGTTTTAAACCAATAATTTCTAACATGGAAAACTGACAATAAAATATTAGGCTTAAATAACTAGTGATTTATTCATTGCTAAATCCTAATTTTACAACAGTTGTTTGCATGGAATGAAAGGCAGGCTTGTTATGTGATTGCCTAAATGACTTTAAAACACATCTTGTGAAGAATTGGAATACACTTACGGTAGCTCAGAACTGTACATCAACCACTTTAGTTATAAATTTCCAATAAATATATTGAATGAAGTCAATGGATTTTTGTGAATTATTTCTGTAACTGAATATGTGGGCAAATGTTCTAGGTATACATTAGTGCTGGGTATATTACCACTGCAGGAAGGATACGATACATATAGCGATTTATTAGGATTCATATCTCAGACTTAAGCATTCTCAGACTTAAAGCTACGTGTAGAATTTCATATTTTCTAAGAAAGTCAAAACATAATTATTTCTATGTCTTTTGCTCAATAGGTTGTCAACTCACTATTATACGATCATAGGCATTATTTCCCATACTTAAACTTCATTCACACGAGAAATAATAACACAATAATTACCTCCCATGTTTTTCTATTTCCCCGATGTAACAGCTATCTTCAAATGTTTGAATTTGAAGTTGAAAATGATATTTTTGCCAATTTCTCAACTGGCAATAGTGAATTATAGGATTGTTCTTTAACAGGGTAGGACTACTGTTTAGAGATACCATCTATTTTAAGGCTTTATTTTAATAAACTTTTAAAAATATGAAATTCTCGCTTTAAGTTCAGAATTTTCTCAAAATTGTGCGGATGATTTTAACTAAAATAATATATTCCTTTATAAAACTTTTGTTGTTTTAATGTTTCTGGGTTAAAGATATTTCTCATAAACAATCTTCAAAAGTTGAGTAAATTCTTAAATCTGAGAATGCTTTGTGAACTCGGGACCAGGTCAATGTTTAATAAATGGGACAAATGAATAATTAATATTTTTAGTCCCGATGTTGAAGAAATAAAACTGTTTTGTATCATGATATTGATATGGATCCAAATACGAACATACTAATAATGTGTGAAGTGGATAATTAAGAGTGATAAATTCTTGATTAAAGTAACAAAATAATATAGAAAAAGAATCGCAATCCATTGATTCAACCTCTAGCGATTCAATATATGCGTGTCATGAGAAAATGAATTATGATACATTGATACAACAATATATCGTACCTGCACTAGTATGCATGTAGCGACTATTATCTTTATTATGAATTCTCTTTCCTGAAAGGTTTAAAGTTTTACTGTTCTGCTCCTAAAATGGGCTAATGAAGACGGGCATATGCCATACAGTGTACTATGAGGGAAATTTTGCCAGGGCAGCGACCCTACGGCTTACTCTTATATCAAATTCCAACTGCCAAGGGATCTTTTACATGCACGCCAATGTGTACACAGGACCTTGGTTTTTCGTCCCATCCAAATGACTAGACAGCTGTACATGTCAGGCCCTCCGTCCTGATTCACTGACAAGGGGAAACCACTTCGGAAAATCTGGATGAACTTTCTCGACCAATGCAGAGATATAACACCCGACCTCCAGGCTAGCGAGCCAGTGTCTTACCCACTTAGCCACCGTGGTTCCCTGAATTCTCTTCACTCAATAAATTAAACCTGATATTTGTGTAGAGTCAATTTCTATTCAACTGATAATATACACAGCTCTCATATGTACATGTAAGCTACAAAATTTATCAAGTTTGATTTGAATTTTGTAGCATTAACTTCATTAAGCCATTAAACACAGATCATTTTACAAAGTATTTTTTATTATAGATTAGTTCACTATTGCCATTATAAAAATAATATTGTTTTTGGATTATGTGGATCTCTTGTATCAAATGTAAATCCACATATAAGCGTTCAAATCCACAATTTTTCATATTTCAAATTTATGATCTCCATTACGAATTATTTTGTACCGACAAATGTTCTTGGTAGTCTATGAGACCTGCACTTGGTGCCAATCTAAACTTAATCTTGAGATCTGTTTGCTTGTTGCTTCCAATGTAACCTGGAATGTAGAAATTTGAAATGAACTAAAATTCTAAATATTTTCCTCACCATTGCATACACTTAATTTTGAATGTCAAATGTCAAAGGGTTCTTTTATGTGCATGCATACAGGCCCTCGGTTTTTGATACAATCAGAACAACTGAACATTGTTCCTGGCCAGGCCCTCCATCCTGCACCGCACACAAAATGGGAGATCAGGAAATTGTCTCGAGGAACACTGGAATCCTGCTCAATTTTCTTTGCCAACACTGGGATGGAACCCACGACCTCCAGATCAGCGAGACAGCATCTTACTCACTGTGCCACTTTGTCTCCCAAACGTAGGAAATAAATACAATATCTTGTGCCCATTTCTTTTTTTATATATCTAATTACAGTTCTTAAGAAATGGGTAGGCCTATATCATGAGGCCTAGTATTTTTTTAATTGTACAAATCCTCACAAAATGCTGTACGATATCTTGCCTGATTATCTATTGAGAACTGATCAACTATTTTTTTTTTTAGAAATGTGTAGGCATGTATCACAAGGACTAGTATTATTTACATTTTACAAGTTTTCATAAAAATGCGCTGATAGAATTCTGCGACCATATCATGACTTTTTTTGACAGCTGATCAGTTTTTAGAAATAGGTAGGCATATAACAAAAAGCGTAGTAGGCCTATATTATTTTATGGTTACAAAAATGCAATGCTTATGAATGATGCAGAACTGTACTATCAATAGGCCTAGTATTAATTTTTATTTTTTGACAAAATGCAGTGAGATATATTCTGCATGACTTTTTTTTTAAAGCAATATGTAGACATCTTAGGCCTAGTATTAATTATTTTATTTTTAGAAATGCTGTGAACTATTCTACCTGCATAACCGGACTTTGTTTCTGACAGCTGATTATTTGTAGGCCTATATCTCATGAAACCTCCTATTACTATTATTATATTTTTACAAATCTTTGGAGAACCATTAACTGAAAAAAAAAATAAAATAAATAAATTATATTCGACAAAGCGTGAGCTCAACAATTAAAATCAATTGGTCCATTTCTTAATTCAAATTGACAAATCACGTTCTACTTTGCAGTAGGCCTAGTATTTCTCGAATCAAAACACGTGTGCTGCTACGGGTCGTTTTTCGCCAATCTTCACTTCGATAAAACCTCAAATATTGTAAGTCCCACAATATTAATTATAATGATCTATAGCACAAACTCAACAAAATCTGAGAAGAATTCCTATGACGATAAATAAACTATATAAACCCCAAAAGTTAGGTCTATTGAATAATATAAAATGGCGACACAGAAAATTTACGAACGGCACAAAATTACATATTGTCATTAAAAAATATTATTATGATATCTGAGAAGCCTCGATGTAATCTAAATCGGGTATTTAGGTTTTGAGAGCAAATGGTTAATCTTTATATTCATAATTTTACCTCATTCACGGCATCATCACGCCGTCAAATTCTGGAAAATCACTCGTGTCTGCCATTACTTCATACGGGACAGTGTTATGCCGGAAGTCACTTATGCAAAACGTGTTTCGCGCAGGCGCTGCACAACATAATATAACGTCATAACGCTGAATACGTCATGTGGACATTCCCGTCAGTATATATTTCTATGGTTTTCATGCCATAGGCCTTTCTCACGGGTAAACTTTTTTTCCGTCCACCGGAGCCTGGTCTTATGACGTAATATGTGGATTGTGGGTTAGGATAAGGGTTAAGCTTGGCCCAGGGTTAGGGTTAGGGCTAGCCCTGTCTACATCTCGAGACTGTGACGAAATCTGCAGGCCACAGCCCTTATCCTAACCCTTATCCTAACCCACAATCCACATATGACGTCATAAGACCAGGCTCCGGTGGCGGTAAAAAACGCTTACCTTTCTCACGCGTCGGCCATTTTACATCGAAAACGAGGCTCGGTATACATAGCCCAGGAAATCGTGACGTATCGTTTGTTTACTTTTTTTTTGTAGCAGACGCTCTTTTTTTATGAACAAGTCTTCTTTCACTTTTACTACTTGTATAAATATTATTATATTACGGTAACTGAAACACGTAAGGCTACAAAATGATCAGTTGCGGTCCCTCGCTACCTCAGTGGACCCTTAGTCTAAAGTCATTACCAGCTTTAAAAGAAAAAGATATAGAACTGTGGGCTAATCAAAGCCGAATATCAAAAGCCGTTCACACCAAGGGTTACGGCAATTTTGCCGAGTCGTATGTACATGATGTTGAAGGTAATTTATTTTAATTGTTTATTTCATTAATAATACAATTCTTGGCAATTGTGAGCAATTGTTTAATGCCCAACCATCATAAAAAAAAAACACGGGAAGAAGGGGAATTCCCTTCGTTCGACGCTATTAATATTAATTTCTCGTTACTATAAATAAAACTGTCGTTTGACAGGTCACGGTCATCTCAATTAAGTGGATTCCAAGGTATTATTGAAAGGATTAGTTTTTGCAGAAAATAAGAAGCCCCGTGTGGCCTATAAACCTGTAAATGGGAGAATTTTTTTTTTCAAATTCTATTTGGTTCGTATTCAAATTTCGAATACACCCCCCCCCATCTTTTGGTCTAGGCTAGAGTATTCCTATACCCTATTGGCAGTATTGGATAGGATAGGCTGAGCAGCACAATTTTTATAATAGGCCTATTATTATAGTCTCTTGTGTTGTTACAGATTTTCGAGTGGAAGCATAGAATGGAAATAATTAAAATCATAATTATTAAACAGACAAAATGTTAGCTTCAAATCCCGCTAAAGCATTTTAAATTTTTGACATTTGTTTAATTTCAGTTCGTACAGCAATTGATGGGTGTTGTGTTAGAGCGAAGTGCTTCAAGTCTATGAAAAAGAATGATCCACCCCATTCCTTAAATTTAAAATTATCAATAATAGATGGCTGTGTAAAAATATCAGAATGTTTGTGTTCATTTAAAGCTGGGGAGGGGGACTGTAATCATATTTTAGGTTTGCTTTATCTTTTACATTATTACTGCAAATGTGGATATAAAACTGTGCCTACACTTCAATCTAAGACATCTCTAAAACAAACTTGGCATATTCCTGCAAGAACAGCTGGTATTACACCAAAAAAAGTACAGGACATTAATTTTCAAAAGATTTCTTTATCAAAATCAGTTGAGGGATCAGCTCAAGCAAAACGTTTTCGTCTTGATGGTGTAAAATCTTCTTTTTATAATCCAGTTGAAACTCCATTACCATGTTTTCAGTTTATTAATTTGTTGTCACATAATTTAGATTCAGTCAACTCTGGCGCTCAGTTTCGAGCAATTCTTTCAAATACAAATACTGAAAGTATGGATATGGTTAATTGTAGTTTAGGTCCAGTACCTAAAGGATGTGTTTTATCTTATCAACAGCCTATACTAGACACTGAAAACACATTGGATATTTTAATTAACTATCCAAATGTAACTGATTTCCCCCCCCCCCTTTAAATTGCCTTAGATAAATTCTTGTGTTTCTTTTGTATTAACGCATAGCCAACAAGATGTTTTTGATGCACTTTTTGTTTCTGAAGCAGATTCATTACATATTGAAAAAACTACACGTGACCAGTCATCGAACAGCATGTGGCACAAATTCAGGTGTAACCGCTTAACATCTTCTATTTTTAAGCGTATAGTTTCTAGGCAGGGTGATTTTTTAAAACTGGCAGAGTCTTTAGCTAGTAAAAAAAAGTATAACCACGGCTGCAATGCAGTATGGCATTGACCATGAGGGTGAAGCAGCATCTAAATATGCTGCCCTTTCAGGAAATAATGTGTATGGTTGTGGACTTGTAATAAACCCAAGCTGTCCCCATCTTGGTTCTTCACCAGATCGTAAAGTTTATGACATCACTGCGAACCCAAAATATGGACTACTCGAAATAAAATGTCCCACTTCTGTATCTATATCTGATGTTAAATATTTAAAATTACATGGTCAGGCATATAAACTTAAAGAGACACATGATTATTATTATCAAGTTCTAGGTCAAATGGCACTTACTGGGTTGTTATGGTGTGACTTTTATATCATGTGTAAAGATGACTTTCATTTGGAGAGAATTTATTTTAATCAAAACAAGTGGAATCAAATAAAAGAAAAATTGGACTTGTTTTATTTTGAGCATTATCTTACATATATAGGTAAATAACTTGTAACAAGGTTGTGATGTATAAACTTCATAATTAATTATATGTACAATATGATGACTAGATTAAAAACATATTTATGAGCTGTACAATATGATGACTAAATTAAAAACATATTTATAAGCTGTACAATATAATCCTAGATTAAAACATATTTATAAGCTGTTACAAAAAAAGTACATGTATCATCATTTATGTACAATTTCACTAGAATTATTTATACATGTATCTAAATTGATTCTTATTTGTTAGATGTGAATAGAGTGACAGATAATTAACTTAATTTATTAAAAGGTCTATCTAAATCATCATTCATTAGGTCATATTTTTTATTTTTAAGCATGAAATGAGGTTTAACAGCCTACAATTCAGTTCCGGATGGGCTAAAAAAATATGGGCATACGCTATACAGTGTTCTATCTTATACCGAAATGAAACCGTCAAGGGTTCTTTTACATGAACCCAGCCCATAGCCTACTCTTATTTCAGCTAACTAAAAAAACATGTTAATAATATTATTAGGACTAAATAGTAATGTAACAAGCTAGTTAAGAGACCCTTTACAATCCAAGAAGACATTCAGTAAACACAGTGAAGTTTAGGAAATCTTGTAGTGATAAAGCCAATTCATAATACTTACAGTTAAATTGCTTTTAATTTTATTTATAAAACATATATCCACTTAAATGATTATGTATTAACATTGTTATATTATAATTATATTATACATTCTAATTATTCATTGTATGCCCTAGAAATGTGAAGTCTGTTTTATTAGATCTGGTGAATATTTTTACACGACAGTAAAATTATCCTTTTAATAACATATTTTATTTATAATAAACATATAAATGTTATTGTTGACATTATATTACTGTTGTTCGAATAAGACATAATTATTAATATTTTACATAAAATAAACACACAAATGTTTAAGTTAATTACATGTCTTGCTATTACTTAATCTCAAAATAATTTTCCATGAAAATTTGTTAATAAGCAACAAACAGTCCAAATTTGGTCTATTGAACCCGCTGTTGTAAGAGGAATTACGGAATCAAAAATATGGTACTCCTTACAACGCCTTATTGCCCGTTCTACATGTATTCTCAGGCGAGCTATTTCTTGAGTTTCCTTAACTTGTTCTTTTGTGAATTGATCCCTTTGTCTTAAAAAGGGTGGAATGACAATCTTAGCTCCCTTAGGAGTCAACAAATCCTGAATTAAAAAACCTTTATCAACCATGACATCGTCCCCAACATCTAAAAGATCAATAATCCCAGATAATCGAGTTATTTCTTTATCTGAAATACTGCCTGTGTACAAAGAACTTATAAAACTAATCATACCATTAGGTGTTATTCCTAAAAGGCCCTTCATTGTTGTATGACTCTTGTAATTAGAATACATTTCAGAATTACGAATTTTGGAACTTGGGGTTTGAATTCTAATTTCAGTACAGTCTAAAATTACTCGTACATTAGGGTATAAAACCTTAAAACACTCTGGAATATATTTATTAATAGTACTTTTATCTTGCCATATTGGTAATAAGCCTAACATTACATAAAGATAATTTGACCAGGTCATAATAAATCTGCTTACAGAGCTAATAGAAATATCAAAACGAACTGCTAAATCATTTTCAGAAAAACCCTGCCGAACTCGACATAAAAACATAAAAAATTGATCAATCAGTAGAAGACTTTCTGAACGAAAAGCAGTACTGTTAAATTGTGATGACTGATTGCGCTGTCTCTGAACTTGGCTCCACCTAATTATGTTTATAGCAGTTGGCTGTAAAGCATTAAATACAGATAAAAAATTATTATAATCACGAAAACCTGTATAAAATAAAACCATATCACCATTCATACAAAAACGTTCAATTCCGAATTTCATATTACTTAAACTTAAAACACGATCTTCTAAAACTTTATAATGATGTTGAAGGGAAATAAGCTTTTCTTCTAAACTTAAAGGTGAAATAGCATAATCATGGTCTTCAAATGGTGGTGGTATAAATTCTTTCACTTTGTCATTCCTGAATTAAATTATAAAAAAAGGATTATGACATGAAATGTGGTTTGGCGTATTATTTTTCTATACCAACAGGAATAATATAAAATATGGCCTTACAGCACACTATATGTACTGTGCAGATGGGTTGGACAGCGGTTTTACGATGGTACAACCTATTTTTATAGCTGATTGCTAAGAATTTTTTTATGTGAACGCCAATGTGAACATGGGCCTCAGTTTTACATTCCATTCGAAGATATAGACGCTGTCAAGAGGAAACTACCCCATAAAATATTGACCCAAACCGGGAGGGACCAGAGACTTGGTTAGTGAGCAAACTATAGGGGGTGGGGCATAAAATACAAGGGGATGTAGGCCTATTATTAAAGGGAACACAATCGACTAACAAACTCAAATATTTATGTATGATTTCTGTACCTGTGATTATCAAATGGTAATCTTTGTTTGGGTGCAGGCCTTTCCACATGACATGTTGTCCAATTAAAAACAGACGGAACAGAACCATTCTTTAATCTTCTCATTCCAGAGAGTGTCTTTTTAAAGTCATTTGAATTGAAATGTAGACTACAAACATGGGTAGCTTCTGTAATCTAAAAAAGAAAATAAATAAATTAAATAATTAGGTATGACATACTAGTAACAAACATTAGGCCTATACTATAGGCATAAGAAAAAGATATTTTAAGGCCTATAAATACGGTACTTGTAACTTATGGGAGTTATGGTAAAAAAAGTTCAACAAATATAATATAGCCCAAGCCTAGGCCTACATTAATAATAATAACAATGATGGTGATAATTTCATTTTGAAAATGCCAATAATAAATTAGACATATTATAGAAATATGGTACGGTAAGTATTAAATATATAAAGTATTTATTTTGGAATGTTTGTTTGACGGGGCCGTTCAACGATCGACGATCCATGTTTGATCCAACTCCCTCCTCTTGGTTTGCATTCGTTCGTACTGTGTCTGTGACTGTGTCCACATGGAACTTCCTACTTTCTATATAAGGGTTAGGAGGGTTAAGGTTAGGGTCAGGTATTTAAAATCAAAACCTATAACACAAAAATGGGAGTCACGTCAAACATGAATGCCCCATTTCATTTAAGTTACCGGTAATCAATGGATGATGACATTCGAGATATGAGATTCTCGTAATGATGGTAGGTCATGAAATTAAAAATGCACGACTTACTTTGAACAAAACATTCTCATCTCTTCTTATTTTAACAACCCATTCTCTCCTTAGCTTTTCGTCTTTCGGTATGTTGTGAAAGGATAGCTGCTTGTCAATGTCATACCGAGAATCGCTTGTACACAACGGAACACAAAAGTGAAGCGCCATTGTTTACATTGACGACGTCTGCATCCGGACGCGGCGGTTTTGTATACCGAGCCTCGTTTTCGAATTTAGCGTGAGAAAGGTCTATTGAATACAACCATAGGTTATTCCATGGTTGTATTCAATGAGTGTATTCAAGGATATTTGCTTGTATTTGCATGTAGTTATAGAATAAATTGAAATATAGGTTTTGGTGTATTAGATATCTCCAATATGTATAGTTTCAGAATCCGGATGTTGCCATGTTGGCATCCTTGGGGTAATTAAAATATTCAAGATGGCCGTCATGGGGCATTTTCTGATTATTTACTTTAATTTATTTGGCTACAATTCTAGACAAATTCTCTCGGACCTCCGTATGAAGCTGGTTTCTGTAAGAATTTGATCCGCTGAATCTAATGAGTTTGGGTATTCCTCCTAAAAATGACGACTAATTCCACAAGGGGGCCAAATTCACAATGACAGCTCCTTTTTTGAGGTAAACTCATAATGTTCCCTAATATGGTGTGTAATATATATATATACAACTCAAAATAAGTTAAGGGTCAACCGATTATTTTTGTTTGACATTTTATTAGACACAGGGAACGTGTAAATCAAAACTTTTAAGCACACTTTTGGTCAGAACGAGTTCAATATGTCTCATATGCACTTTTTATACACAACTATTCTCAGAATCAGATGAAAATTCGACATTTTGAGCATAATGAGGTCCAACAAAACTGTCTCAAATTCGATAACTTTGTTAATAACGAGTGAAAAAACCACATGCTCGTAAGCAGTCGACACAACGATTAGGCATGCTGTCGATCAGACGTCGAAAGACATCCCGGGAATGACCTGCCACTCTGTCCGAAGGAATTGTACCAATTCTTGAAGATAATCAGGTTGCCTATGATTGTCTCTCACACGTCTGCCCAACTCATCCCATGTAAGCTAAATTGATGCCAAGTCAGGAGAGTATGCAGGCCAATCCATTCGTTCAATACCATTTTGGGTGATAAAATCATTAACTCTTGCTCTTTGCGGTCTAGAATTGTCATCTTGAAGAACAGAACCTGCTCCAGTTTGACGAAGACTTGGAATGACAAAAGGTTGTAAAATTTCGTCTCTGTACCCGATACCCGTCAAATTTCCTTGGACGACGAAAAGAAGAGTCCTGTGATGTACCGAAATTCTAGCCCACACCATTACCGTACCACCTTCAAAGCGATGGCGTTGTCTGACGCTAACATCGGCAAATCTTTTTCCTAGTCGCCTACAGCCGCGAAGTCTGCCATCATTGAACTGTAATTCAAATCGGGACTCATCGGTGAAGAATACCCGCCCCCATTGTCGCCGTCTCCAGTCTCTATGACGTGTGCACCAGTCACGACGTGCTGCCCTATGACGTTGAAGAAGATGTGGTCGAACCGCTTGTCGTTGAGATCGAATGTTTTTATGGTCTGGTCCGATACCTGGCCACCGCTTGCATTTCGCAGGTCATCTCCCAGGCATCTCTCTGTAACAACGCGCTGACGAAAGGCCATTTAAATGACATGTCGGTCTTGACGCATACTCCGCGCAAGTGTTGCGTCTGATTAGAGGTAATCCAACTACACACTGCTATTATGAGTGGATATTGTTGTGTTAAATTTTGATTGATCAGTAGTCCGTCTACCAACCAATCACGAGCTGCCAATACTGGATCAAATATGTTTACATAACGTATACGTCACGATTTTATTATGCCTAATTAACCCGTGCATAGCAGAATACTGCAGTAAAACTAATTGCGTGACAAACGAGGCTATCAAGTCGAATGAAATGTAAACAATATTGTTTGGAAACGAACATAACTTCACCGTTTTAATACCTTAAATCACTGTCCAAAGTTTTAGGGAAGACCCAGATGAAACGAAGGACTGTCATATTGCTGTACTTAAGTGATAGCTTTCATTGAACGGAAAGAATAGACACACTCCCGCATAAGTTCAAGAAACAGACGCTATTCCAGCAATGGTCAGAGAGGGATTTCTCGGGCCATTGCTTCAGGAATATGGTCTTGACGTTGCGACGTTGATCTTGGCCTACCAGACCGTTGGTGATTCTGAATTGAATTGGTTGTCTGGAAACGCTGCCGTAGTCTTCCAATCACGCTCTGGCTACAACCGATTCTCTGTGCCACATTCCTCTGTGTAAAACCCTGTTGAAGCCACACAATGGCTTTTCCCATGTCAAGTTCACTCAACTGACGTCTGACCATGTTGAAATTTCTACTGAGAGCAACACGGTCATGAAGGGGTTTTTTATGCCAAAATTGTTCATGGAAAATGCATAGTGCACGTGCAAGGACATAATTAACTCCAAAAATTGTACCCTGCTGCGTTTGGGCGATGCAAACAGTTTTGCGGAGCCTTGTTTTGAGCTTCAGTTTATGGTTTCTAAGGAGACTGTCAAAATCATTTTGTTTGAAAATGACATATGCCTTGTACACCGGCTTTGTCGCCAGGGTATCGTGAACCAATTTTGACACGATTTCCGAAAGTAAAATTTAAAAAAAATATATCTGATATTTGCATAGACAATTACCTGGTAGAAAAAAAGGCTTGACCCTTAACTTCGTTTGAGTAGTATATATTGAAATATAAATTTTCATTGTCAATTTCTTCAGATATAAATATAAATACATATTCAACCAAAAGGTGTTCCTATCCGATGATATTCTTCCCCTAATATTCTTATAATGACACAGAGTATACACGGTCAAACACAATCAACTATCGGACCATCGTGAGTTAAAAGCAAATGTTCTAACTCACCCTCTCTTGAATCACTGGAATACTCGCAATCGGTAGAACATTCTGATTCTTCCCATTTCTTCCGGGGATGCAACGGGGATGACATTTGTCTTGCGAGTTATTTGACCATTTATACGCGCCGGTAAGGCTGGGGTTTGTATCACACTCAGAAAAATATATTACACAGCTTTGTGGGGCGACTTTATGAGTTCCCACCCAAAATGAGCCTCCATTTTGAATTTGGACCCCTCGTGGAATTGGACAGCTTTTGGGGATAAAATACCCAAGTTCATTTGATTCAGAGGGTCACACTCTGACAGAAATCACCTTTATATCGAGGTCCGAGGGAATCTGTCCCGAATTTTACACACTAAATTAAAGTAAATAACCAGAAAATGCCTCATGGCGGCCATTTTGAATTTTCAATTTCCCGAAGGATGTCAAGGTGGCATCATCCGGATTCTAAAACTACACATATTAAAGATATATAATACACCAAAAACCTATATTTCAATATATTACACACAGTTTTATAAAATAAACCACCATTTTGAATTTGGCCCCCTAGCGGAATTAGACGTCACTTTTAGGAGAAATACCCATGCTTATTTGATTTAGTGGGTCAAATTCTTATAAAACCCATCTTCAACTCGTGATCCGAGAGAATTTGAAACATATTTTACCGCACTAAATAACCAGAAAATGCCTCATGGCGGTCATCTTGAATAATTAAATTTCCCCAAGGGTGCCAAGGGGGCATCATCCGGATTCTAAATCTACACATACTGAAGATATATAACCCATCAAAAAAAACCATTAAGTGGACTATATTTCCAGGTTAAGGCCTAAAAAATGCAAATCGGATTTCTCCGAATCTATCCATAGGATCTTTCTGAAATTTTGACCTACCCCCCCCCCCAAAAAAAATGGGGTGCGAACCTTGAATAAATATATTTTCAAAACGGTTTACGAATCCGAAATCAACGAATTTTACGAACGAATGCATTTGATCTACAATGCTGTAATTTTGTAACTATTTGACCTATTTTATTAATTCTTTTTACTTTGATTATCCTAAGACATTTACTTTAAATCTGCAATTTCGAAACTTCGTCGCTGGGATTTCGAACCGGAAGTTGAGACCAACTTGACAACTTCTTTAATAGTTGCACGATTTTCATGAAATTTAGTATGTAAGTAGATCCTACCGATGCGACTTCACAAATATGATCAGAAATTTTCTAAATTATCTCTCCTTGATTAAATTAAGGATCAAATTTTTCAAAAAAAGTCGATACTAGATAAGTAATTACTGATTCGTACACAAAATATGGAGTTTGTCGATCGAGCCGGAAGTGCTACCATCTTGAAACGTAAAAACCAATAGGGCTTTTTTATATTTTACTTTCAGACATGGGAATTATATTTCCCGAATCCTTGAAAGAAGGCCTAAAAAACATTCAGATCAGAATTTTGATTTAGGTCAACTGATGGTCGCCATTTTGAATTGAATATGACAAAAAGTGAAAAATCGACATTTACGGGCTTCTAAACAAACACAATAGGGCATAGTTTGTTCAATGCTTCTACTTTTTCTGAAATTAATACTTTTCTGGATAGCCGGGATACGGGTCAAATTTTCGGTATTTGAATATCTGAAAAATTCGAATTTTGCCTTTGACGTTTTTCGTGCCGACCAAGTTGTTTGCGAGTGAAAAATCGCATTAGCTTCACTAGATTGTGAGCGATTTTAATGATTTTTTTTTCTTGTTCGGATTATTTATATGGCCCATGACATGTGACAGGAAGTGACTATCTAGTTATTATTTTATTATTAATTTGGACAATAAATATCCGATTTCAGCTATTGTTGCATCTTATTAACGTCGGGTTAAAGACCCAAATCCGCCAAATTTTACCCAATTTTTTATGTTATTGTTTATGACTTTTACATTGCGATTTAGAGTGGCCTGAAGGTTAAAACATTTTTTCTCCCTTGTCCGCTATTCGTAGGGTTGTAGCTACGTTTGTCTAAAACTAATTCCATATGCTCTATGGGTTAATATTTTTCCTTTGAAAAGTTTTCTGTCAACGTCGGGAGTGAACTTATTTCGGCACAAAAAAACGCTTTGAGACACATTCAGAATGCTAAATATCAATTCATGGTAATGTTTAAATAGTTTTGATATTACTTTCATTGCGCACAACTTGTAGACGTTTGAGGAACATTTCTATATCAACTCCAAGACAATTTATTGAATAATAGAAATGGAGTTGACGTCTTACTGTCTGACCAAAGGAATTGGAATCAATGATTCCCTTATACTCTTAATAGATAGAGTCTTCGCGACTTACCGGTAATGGTTCCATTCCCATTCTCATGCGTTTTGCATTTGTGCTTTCATTTTCACACGCCTGTGCCAGAAGACTTTCTGCTGCAGCAGACGTCAGATGGGGTGGTGTTGGTCGCAGCTGAAGAACGGGAAAAGAAAATTTATCAATAAATCGAATAAACAACCACGACATTATTAGTTTTATTCTGTAACTAAGATTGTCGATATCTGGTATTTTAAAAATACAACATGTATTCTTTTATATCAAGAAGCTCAATGACCTCGTATACAGTGGTCACTCCGTCACCCCTCTTACCTTCCCGGATTCTTCGGGATTTTCTACCAACCAGACATAAAGAAGGATTTGATTATCCAACCCCACTATCTGCTGGTCTGTCTGCAAATTGTCGTGTTCCTCACTCCAAAATAAATAGTTAGTGTTAAAACAGAGACAAGATATTACTGGATGAATATTCAACCAATAAGGATCATACACTTCGTTATCTTACCGGTTCCCATCCATTCTGTTCTTTTGTTCTTCTCATTCTTCGACACGATTTAAGATATGTTCTAATTCGTTTTCGTGATCGAACGTGGAATTCTGGAAATTGTCTATCACAAGCCTCTAAAATAGCCTGAACTTTGTCTTTAGGTTGTTTTGAAATAGGAACTGTCCGGTCCAAATTTTCATCCACAAATAAACGGCAAAACATCTACAATCATAAATATTCAAGTCATTGTGTTGTGGTTTAGCAGCCTTATCAAGAGGTTTAAATCATATCATGCAGCAGTTTGAAGGCTGGCATTGCAGCTAAACATTAACCGTGTTTTGCAGTTAGATGTAAGGATTTAAATGTAAGCATAACTGTAACATTATTATATTTTGTTATATTTTACCACATAAGTACATGTTAGAATAAGATACTCCATGCTGCTTCTTTAAAATGAGAGATTGGGTGGAAAACGTTAAAGAAAGTTCTTGGAGTAAGAGTTAACATGACATAATTATAATATTTTTCAAGATTGTATACATCACAAGGTTCGAGGCGTTTGGAGAGTGGACCATCAAAATTTATGAAACATTTTCTCTTTATTTTACTGAAACAATAATAGTTTATCCTATATGGGGTAATATACTAAGCATCGGAAGAAACGTCATTGCATGATACTTGCAAAATATTTTTATTGTATATTTGTGACCATATTTCCAAATTTACCTGAGCAATAAGGCTCCTTCCCAAACATAGAATTGAACGCTGGAAATGTTCTCAAAAATGCAACCTGTTTACTGAGATATTCAGGTAACTCATGCTACACGTGCTGTACACCGTAACCAGCCCTATAAAATGCACGGAAGACCCATCAGCACTGATATATTACGTCGAGGTCTCACATTGCCGTAGGCCTTGCCGTACACCAATCTTCACCCTCGCCATCGACGTGAACGTCTACAGTTTGCCCAACAACACCAGAACTGGTGACATCGGCAATATCTTGTTATAATCTAGTCAATTGTTGGCTAATTTGTTTTTTTAAAGAGATGTCTTTAAAAAAATTTTAGGAAATGCGCAGAGCTATCAAATCTTAGCACATTTTGATCGCAAACGATTAATTAAAATAGCATTATGCAAGAGCAAAATCTGCTTATTACAGGTCTTTCTTTAGGCCTGAGATGTTATCTAAATAATCAATTAGACATTAATTAACATATCCAGACCATAATAAACTCTTAAAGTCAAGGCTAGCCTTCCATGTTGGCAGATTGAATTCCTATATGCCGCTTAATGGCCGTTGATAATTAAATCAATCAAGTGTATAATTGAGACTATGCTGTTTATATTAATGATTTGAGTAATGATGACCGAGGCTATGTGAATATTTCAAACGCTTTTTTCTCGGCTAATAGTGGACCAATTTGACTGAAATTTACCTTTACACTATGTAGTTTTTTAATTATTATAGTGAGAACTGCCATCTCTTTATCTTATCTCCCATAATGTAACTTTAAGCTGGTGGGAGCTTATTTTTAAAGTTTTGTCAAAATCGGTTGCTACCCAAAGGTACTGTGCAATCTAAACTGTTAAAATGGAAAATGTTGCTCGGTTGAAATGTTTAGTTGTTTACCATGATAACCAAGTTAATAATTATGTTCTCTTTAAGATTGTTGACAAATTCAATAACATCTGATGGACAGTGATGCTTGTTTATTATGACTTAGACAGTTTTTGACCGATTTAATTCGAAGCAAATAAAAGCAAATTTTAAAATGTTTCTCGTTATAACTCGGCGAACTTTTAACCGATTTTAATAAAACTAACCTCCGTTTGGAGATTAGTTATACAACCCATGACATGTGACAGAAACTGACTGTGAATATGGATTTTTGAATATCTGCCTAGCAGATCTAGTTATTTATTTATTATTATTTTTACCTTATATTTCAGAATCTAACAATGGGAACTTTCTGACACTTTGACCTCCCCCTCCCCCTAAAGAATGTGTGTTGGCTGTGGATTAAAACCATTTTCAAAACGTTTTACGAATGCGAAATAGCCGAATTGTACGAACAAAAAAAACTTACAATGTATAATCGTAACTTTGTGGGGTTTTTTGATCGATTTTACTAATCTTCGCTGTGATTTCGTTCCTGAAGTTCAGACCAATTTAACCTCTTTGATAATTGCACGATTTTCATGAAATTTAGTATGTAAGTAGATTATACCGATCGACTGAAAGATGATATTAGAAATTAAGGATCAAAGTTTTAAAAAATAAGCGACAAAATATAGGTCAGATCAACTTGATTTTTTTCTGTAATAGCTACGACACTACTGATTCGCACACAATAAATGGAGTCTGTAGTTCAATCCAGAAGTGCCATCATCTTGAAATGTGAAATATCCCTTAGGCTTTTTTGGTATTTTACTTACAGACACATGAGTTATATTTTCGGAATCCTTGAAGGGATGCCTAAAAAACACCCAGACCAGAATTTTGATTTAGGCCAACTGATAGTCACCATTTAGAATTGAATATGACAAATAGTGATAAATCTACATTAACCGGTTTGTAAATAAATAGAATAGAGCGTAGATTGTTGAATTCGACCTGGATCATGGTCGAAGTTTGGATATTTGAAAATTTGAAAATTTCAAATTTCGCCTTTGACGTTGTTTTCGAGTGCTGATTTCCGATTAACAGCTTGAAAATAATCAAATAGGTCGAGGTTTCGGGATTTCGTCTCAAATTAATACATTTCTGGTTAGCCTCATTCCAAGAATAGGAGGTGACTTTGGAATCAATAGATTTTAAAAACATTTTACGGATCCGAAATCACCGAAATTTACCGATGAAAATATTGACCGTTTTGATCTATTTCACTAATTCTTTTTTCTTTGAGTACCTTAAAACATTTACTTTAAATTTGCCTTTTCCTATTTGTGAAATTTGAATATTATGTCATTGACATCTCATCCCGGAATAAAACGAATATGACAACTTCTTGAATATTAGTACAATTTTCATGAAATCAGGAATGTAAGTCGATCCAATATCAACGATGTCATTAGAAATGTTCAAAGTTATCTCCCGCCATTTTCATTTTATTTTCTCATCCGTCCCGTTTTTAAGCAGCTTATTCCATTTTCCTGAAACTTCTGGAGCGGGACTGATCAAAGCAATACAAGTTTCAAATATTTCCCTTTTGACCAATTTTAATAATTATGTGTTTTATTTTCAAAATTTACAAATTCGAACAGTTAAGGTCAATCTGATTCAAAAAATATTAGTTCCGTTCAAAGTTATCTCATTTAATTTTTCGATATTTTTTTGCCATTTTCTTTCATTTTCAAATCCGTCCCGTTGTTAAAAGGCTTGATCCATTTTGCTGAAACTTCTGGAGCGGGAAGTCATTCCGATTACAGTAATCCAAGTCTTAGTTATTTCCCCTCAGATTATTTTTTGCCCTGGTGCAATGTTTTTCACTACATTTAGACTTGTAAAATCGCGATTTTTCACGGAATTTGATAATTATATTTCATGTTCATTTTTTCTTTTAAGATATTTGATATAATCCATGTCACGCGACGATGAATATGAAAGCTTTCATATCTGCATGGGACAGTAGCAGATCTAGTTCCAATTGGTTTTATCAATTTGTAATCAGCCAGTGAATTGTAGATAATGGGTAGGGGGCTTTATGGCTACGAACGTGCGTGCATTTGCGTGCACGTGACCTTGCATTGGGCGACATTGTACGTGCGTTACCTTGCACTGAATGACCTTATGACCTAATTCGTCGTTGCACGTGCGTGACCTAGAAGAAGAAGAAGAAGAAGAAAAAGGGGGGAACAACTCTTTTTGCATTGACTAAGTTGGTCCTGAAAAGGGCCGTTGTCCTCACTCGAATGTGAGGGTATAACGCACTTTATGTCGGTTACGTCTAATGGCCTCCACCTTTCCAGGGAGGTGTTTCTAAAACCTCGTCAGGTAAGACGAAGATATCGTCAGGGATAATCACGGCAAGAGTATGACCCCTGAGATATATGAGAGTGTCCATGCTGAGGTTGTCTTCGATACGTAAGAACGGGGCAGCCATTCTGATACTGAGAGACGGGTGTTATGTCGTTTTATAACCATAAGGACCAATCCATTTGAGGGTATGACGTCACAGACGAGTCCATTTATGGACTGAAGTCACAGTGCTTAGGATAATGTTATGTGTCGTAGGTTAAACGTTGGGAGCTCCAAATAGACGTGATGCAACGTTATGCATCGTAGGGTGTACGTCGGAGGCTTAATATAGACGTGATGTAACGTTATACAACGCAGGTGCAACGTTATACAGGGTGTACGATATCGATCATTTGATGACGTCGTGACGAAATAATTATTAGGGTTTCACACTGCGTAGCTTGTGTGAAACACTATTGTTTTTGTTAAAATTCTTTTTTCTTTAAATATCCTAAGACATTTACTTCAAATCTGCGATTTCGGATTTTCGAATTTCGAAACATCGTCGCTGTGATTTTGAAACGGAAATTGAGACCAACTTGACAATTTCTTTAATATTAATATGAAATTTAGAATGTAAGTAGAACTTGCCAATGCGACTTCAATGATGCCCTCAGAAATTTTTCTAAATTATCTCCCCTTGGTGAAATTAAGGGTCAATTTTTTCAAAAATATCGTCGAAATATAGATCAGAATGACCTGATTTTTTGTGGATACTAGATAAGTAAGTACTGATTTGTACACAAAATATGAAATTTGTCGACCAAACCGGAAGTGCCACCAACTTGAAACGTAAAAGTAAATAATGTTTTTTGATATTTTACTTACAGACATGGTAGTTTTATTTTCTGAAACCTTTATAGAATGTCTAAAAAAGGTTCAGAGTAGAATTGGGATTAAGGTCAACTGGTGGTCGCCATTTTGAATTGAAAATGAACACTAGCAGCAATTTGATTGACCCGAGACTTTGGAACAATAACTCTCTTTCTAATTGAGCTAGAATTTTCAATCTTGGTGTAGACGTTCCCTAGGTCAATGTCATGATTGAGTTCAAAGATGAGCATTTTCTGCCTAGGGTAAGCAGAGATAAGCAACCTGATTTGTTGATTTTTAGGGCACGATAACTTTGGTTATAATGAAGAGAGGGCGATGAAACTCTTGTCAATCGAGAGTCTAATAGCTAGCCTGTTGTGTGAAATCATTGTATCATTTTTTTTAAATGTCCAGGGTTGCCGAAAAAAAGAGATCGAAAATCCAAAAAGTCACATATTTGTACGATTTGGAGCATTTTTAGAGGTCTTTTTCTCGTAAAGTAAACATAATATATTTTGGGAACTTCTTCTACAAAGAGTCTTATCGGGGGGGGGGGGGGTCTTCTATATGAAATCATCGATCAACAGTCCAAAATATCAGGAGTACAAGAATAAAAGGATCGAAAATTGAAAACAACACCCTTTCATTGTTAAGCGAAACATGCAGTGTGGATGGCTACAATCTACACATTTAGTCATCGTATAGAGCTTATTCAACAGTATCGAATTCCATCTACTAAAGGGTCTTTTACGTGCACTCCAATCTGTACATGGGACCTTGGTTTTTCGTCCAATCCGAACGACTAGACAGCTGTTCTTGTCAGGCCCTCCGTTCTGTCTCACTGACAAGGGGGAACCACGAGATGAACTTTCTCGGCCAATGCAGGGATCGAACGCCCGACCTCCTGGCTAGCGGGCCAATGCGTTACCCACTTAGTGTGGACACCCATCCTACATTTCATCCGTCAAATCAAAACATTTCATTCCATCAGACCAATACTTAATTATTCTTAATTTAAAACTTTATTTTAAGATTAGTCTGGCATTATTAAATCCTAATTTTATTGGTAGACGTTCGTTTTATTTAAAACTATGAACAACCCTTAACGTGTCCCTTTAAAACCATTAAATACTCTAAAACAGTAGCTCAACCTGTTGACCTAAACTCATTAATTTACCATTTTGTATGTTAGCGACTTGTTATTCTTCCTATATGACACACTGCATGTCAAAGGGGGGGGGGCTGAATGGTTAGTACGCGCGAGCTGTATCATAAAGCCTGTCATTGAATCAACTAGCGTGTTTTCGAATTCCTGCTTGTACGTGACAAGGAGTAAGGTCGCCTGTCTAACCTGCCATTTTAAGTTCTTTCCCGCCATTTTCATTTCATTTTCTCATCCGTCCATTTTTCTGAAACTTCTGGAAAGGGAAGTTATTCCGATTACAGCAATACAAGTTTCAGTTATTTTCCTTTAGTTTTCAGATTATTGTTATGCCCGGGTGCAATGTTACATACTATATTTAGACTTGTAACTTCGCAAGTTTTTGACCAATTTTGATAATTTTTTCTTCTTACCCTTTTATTTAAGATACTTGATATAACCGATGACACGTGACGATGGATATGAAAGCGTTCATATCTGCATGGGGCAGTAGCAGACCTAGTTAGGGTTTCACACTGCGTAGCTTGTGTGAAACACTATTGTTTTTGTTAAAATTATTAGGGTTTCACACTGCGTAGCTTGTCTGAAACACTATTGTTTTTGTTAAAATTATTATTCTTATTATTAGGCTTTCAGACTTTCGTCTGAAAGCCTATTGTGATTACTAAAATTATTAGGGTTTCACACTGCGAAGCTTGTGTGAAACACTATTGTTTTTGTTAAAATTATTATTCTTATTATTATTAAGCTTTCATATGTATTACATATGAAAGCTTATTGTTTCTGTTAAAGTTATTATTATTATTATTATTTTTTTTGTGTGTGTTTTCTGCAAATCGGATTTCTCAGAATCTATCCATAGGATCTTTCTGAAATTTTGACCTACCCACCCAAAAATGGGGTGCGAACCTTGATTAAACATATTTTCGAAACGTTTTACGAATCCGAAATCACCGAATTTTACGAACGAAAAAAATGACAATGCATAGTCGTAACTTTGTTTTTTTTTTTACCGATTTTACTAATTCTTTTTTCTTTGAATACCTTTAAAAAAATCATTTTCATCTGCAGTTTCACATTTTCGAATTTCGAAAATTCGTCGCTGTGATTTCGAACCGGAAGTTTAGACCAATTTGACAACTTCTTTAATAGTTGTACGATTTTCATGAAATTTAGTATCTAAGTAGATCTTACCGATGTGACTTCAAAAATATAATTAGAAATTTTCTTAATTATCTCCCCTTGACGAAATTAAGGATCAAAATTTTCAAAAAAATCATCGAAATATAGGTCAGAATGACCTGATTTTTTTTTTTTGGATACTAGATACGTAATTACTGATTTGTACACAAAATATGGAGTTTGTCGATCGAACCGGAAGTGCCGCCATATTTAAAAGTGAAAAATCAATAAGGCTTTTTTGGTATTTTACTTACAGACTCGGGAGTTATATTTTCTGAATCCCTGTAGGAAGGTCTAAAAAATGTCGCGAATAGAATTTTGATTTCGGTCACGTGATGGTCACCATTTTGAATTGAAAATGAAAAATAGAAGCAATTTGAAGGGTCGGGACTTTGGAACACAATTAATCTCCTTCTAATTAAGCTAGAATGTTCAAACTTGGTGTAGACGTTCACTAGGTCAATGTTATGATTGAGTTTAAAGATGAGCATTTTCTGCTTAGGGTAAGCAGAGATAAGCATGCTAATTTGTTGATTCTTTAGGGCACGATTATTTCGGTTATAATGAAGGGAGGGCGGTGAAACTTTTGTCAATAGAGAGTCTAATAGCTAGCCTGTTGTGTGAAATCATTGTATTATTTTTTCTAAATATCAGGGATAGCCGAAAAAAAGAGATTGAAAATCCAAAAAGTCGTATTTTTATAATTTGGAGCATGTTTAGAGGTCTTTCTCGTAAAGTCAACATAATATCTTTTGGGAACTTCTTCTACAAAGAGTCTTATTGGTAGTCTTTTATATGAAACCATCGATCAACAGTCCAACATATCAGGAGTAGAAGAACAAAAGGATCGAACATTGAAAACGGCACCCTTTCATTGTTAAGCGAAACATGCAGTGTGGGTGACTACAATCTACACATTTAGTCATCGTATAGAGCTTATTCAACAGCATCGAATTCCAACTGCTTAAGGATATTTTACGTGCACTCCAATGTGTACACGGGACCTTGGTTTTTCGTCCCATCCGAATGACTAGACAGCTGTGCTTGTCAGGCCCTCCGTTCTGCCTCACTGACAAGGGGAACCACGCCGGGAAATCGAGATGAACTTTCTCCGTGCAGAACTTTCAATTCAGGCGAAAACGTTTATTGCATACGATTAAGCTGGTCAGTTGGAGCTTATTTTCAAAAGTTTTGTAATAATCGGTTGGTAATTAAAGTACCGTGCACATTAAACTGTTAAAACAGAAAATTTCGCCCGGTTGAAATGTTTCTTGCTATAAGTCAGCAATTTTCTGAATTCAGGGAGGCTGAATGGCTGAATGGTTAGCATGTGCGCACTGTATCGTAACGTCTGTCATTGAGTCAACGGGCGTCGTTTCGATCTCCAGGTTGCACGTGACATGGTGTATGATGTTCAACCTCGTGGGTTTTCTCCGTGTTCTTCGGTTTCCTCACAACGGCTAAAGACCAGTACGCGCAAGGGGGGTTTTAAATAAAATTTAAAAACATATGTTAGTCCCGAAATGACCTAGTTTGTGTCGAATGGACGTTAGCCCGCATTTATCTTTTTCTCTTTTATTTTTAAAGTTTTGTAATAATCGGTTGGCAATCAAAGGTACTGTAAAAGTGATAAAACAGAAAATTTCGCCCGGTTGTAATGTTTCTCACTTTAAAGTCAGCAATTTGCCGATTTTAAGGGGCAAACGTTTATTGCGAACGGTCAGGGGGAGCTTATTTTTAAAAGTTTTGTAATATTCGGTTGATAACTAAAGGTACCGTGAAAATTAAACTGTTACAATAGAAAATTTGGCCCGGTTGAAATGTTTCTCGCTGTAGGTCAGCAATTTGCCGATTTTAGGGAGGTTGCGTGGCTGAATGGTTAGCACGTGCGCTCTGTATCATAACGTCTGTCATTGAGTCAACTGGCGTTGTTTCGATTTCTTGGTTGTACGTGACAAGGAGTATGGTCGCCTGTCCAACCTCGTAGGCCGTAACCGCCGCTGCCCGGGTAAAATTTCCCTCATTGCACACTTTATGGCATATGCCCGTCTTCATTAGCCCATTTTAGGAGCAGAACAGTCGGACGTTAAACCCCATTCAATTTCATTTCATTTTCTCTATGTTGCTTATTTATTATAGTGGATAAATATTTTTCTGGTTCTAGCAATTATTTAATTTCTGCATAGAAATCTTGCTTTGGCCAGTTTTTTTATTGCAGAGTGCCATTCTTGTTTAAACAAACATGATCCTTTGTTTAAAACATGCTTAAGAAGTCGTCACGATTTCCTACTTATAACCAAACATATTGGAAATATTAGTCTGGCATTATTAAATCCTAATTTTATTGGTCTTATTTAAAATTAAACTTTCATTTAACTATGAACAACCCTTAACATGTCTCTTTAAAACTATTAAGTACTCTAAAACAGTAGCTCAACCTTTTGACCTAAACTCATTAATTTACCATTTTGTTGTGAGCGACTTCTTATTCTTCCTATATGACATATTGCACGTGTCTGATTTCAAAGGGGGGTTGGGTGGCTGAATGGTTAGCACGCGCGCCTGTCATTGAGTTAACTAGCGTGTTTTCGAATGCCCGGTTGTACGTGACAAGGAGTAAGGTCGCCTGTCCAACCGGCCATTTTTATTTTTTTTCCCGCCATTTTCATACCATTTTCTCATCCGTCTCATTACAGTAATACAAGTTTCAGTTATTTCCCTTTAGTTTTCAGATTATTGTTATGCCTGGGTGCAATGTTTCATACTATATTTAGACTTGTACTTCGCGAGTTTTTTACCAATTTTAATAATTTTTTCTTCTTATCCTTTTATTTAGGATACTTGATACAATCAATAACACGTGACGATGAATATGAAAGCTTTCATATCTGCATGGGACAGTAGCAAATCTAGTTAGGGTTTCACACTGCGAAGCTTGTGTGAAACACTATTGTTTTTGTTAAAATTATTAGGGTTTCACACTGCGAAGCTTGTGTGAAACACTATTGTTTTTGTTAAAATTATTATTCTTATTAGGGTTTCACACTGCGAAGCTTGTGTGAAACACTATTGTTTTTGTTAAAATTATTATTCTTATTATTATTATTATTATTCTTCTTTTGTTTTGAGTAGATCTCAGCAACTACGTGTCGCATCGTTACGATTTCTTCGGTTTTACTGGGAAAGTGGGTGTGACTTAGAGGATAAAGCTATTTTGAACGTTCTGCGACAATGCGAAATGTCCGAAATCACCGAAGTTATCGTTTTTACAAATATTGCGGTAATTTTAACAATAATCATGGGATTTTAACTTTCGATACATTTTGGCATAGCTGGAGACAGGGCACATAGCTGCGCTACTTTCGATTTTTGATTTTCGGCAAATCTTCGAAGATATTAGGCGCCAAATTTCGGAAATTTAAAATTTTACAAAAAACTTTTTTATTTATGAATATTTTTTAGTCGTGTTGTGCACAGAATTAAAGAGTCATCTGACTTGCGCAAAAATGTTAAAAAATTTTGTCTCCGTAATTTTCCTTGGCCTCCATTGGCTAATTCAGTTTTTCAGTCCTAGATTAATTTTTTATTGTTCGATTTGTATAAAACAAAGTTCATATGCTTCGTTGTCTCAATTGTCATTTTTTTATTACCAAAAGTGTTATCTGTCGGCACCGGAAGTGGCATAATTTTACCAAAAACTACAATTTTGACAGTTAGGTACATTTTTTGAAAACAAATATTATTTTTTTGAAAAATTATATGACTCAAAGAGTGTGTCCTTTAAAGGCGCAAAAAATGTCGGAAGCAGTTTTTTTAATTTCTTTTTCATTTTCTAGCAAATTGGATTAAGAGGTGAAAAAAGGCGTAAAATTGACCTATTTACAACTCATTCAGGCTTTTCAGATTTTAAAATATTTTTACGTAACTTTTATAAACTTGTAGCTATAATCCATACGAAGAGAATGTATGTGAAAATTAGTTTGTAATATAAGCAGTTGCCGAGAAATAGGCAATTTTGCATGAGTCACTTTTCACGTAATTTTGGCTGTAAAAGAATCAATTATTATTCGATTTTCAATTTTCTTTCGCCATTGGATGCCTAATTCCATAGTGGACTATGTCAAACCATTTTACCCCTTGCGCTGCCACCGGAAATGACGTCATTTGCTCAAAACTTAAATTTTAGCCTTCAAAAAACAATATTTTATTCAAATGAGTCGTATTTGTTATTTTTTTCAAATTGTGATATTTGATTCTATTGATCAAATAGATTGAACCCATACGATCATACAGATACCACAAAATGGTTTCTAACTTGTACGGTTGCAGAGAAATGGGCGATTTTCCTTAAGTCACTTTTCAAGGTTTTTGGTCTATAAAAGTGTCAGTTATTATTCGATTTTCATAAAATTTTCACCATATGATATCTTGTGTCATTTATGATTTCATAGAACTAATTTAACATTTTCAGTATCACCGGAAGTAATGTCATTTTGGCAAAAACTGTATTTTTAGCCTTCAAAACAGACATTTTTTTCAAATGAGTCTGATTTGTAATATATTTCAAATTATGATATTTGATTCCAATCAACAAATGGATTGAACCCATACGATCATATAGATACCAAAAGATAGTTTTTATCGTGTACGGTTGCCGAGAAATAGACGATTTTCTACAAGTCACTTTTCAAGGTTTTTGGTCTATAAAAGTGGCAATTCTCATTCGATTTACATACAGTTTTCGCCATTATGCTGCCTTATGCCATTTCTGATTTCATAAAACTAATTGAACATTTTCATTATCACCGGAAGTAATGAAATTTTGCCAGGATCACTTACAAGTAACATATATATAAAATGAATTGATATTGCTGGATTTGGTTGATTCTTCGTCCATTTTATTTGATGTTTACAATGCTTATGTGGAAACCTGTTTGACGGTTTCATTGGTATCGGAAGTGACATATGTTTAAGGGTAACGTGGCACCGAAAGTGACGTGGCACCAGTGAAACCCGTCATTCCTGCATGCAGGTCTAGTTATTATTATTATTATTCTTCTTTTGTTTTGAGTAGATCTCAGCAACTACGTGTCGCATCGTTACGATTTCTTCGGTTTTACTGGGAAAGTGGGTGTGACTTAGAGGATAAAGCTATTTTGAACGTTCTGCGACAATGCGAAATGTCCGAAATCACCGAAGTTATCGTTTTTACAAATATTGCGGTAATTTTAACAATAATCATGGGATTTTAACTTTCGATACATTTTGGCATAGCTGGAGACAGGGCACATAGCTGCGCTACTTTCGATTTTTGATTTTCGGCAAATCTTCGAAGATATTAGGCGCCAAATTTCGGAAATTTAAAATTTTACAAAAAACTTTTTTATTTATGAATATTTTTTAGTCGTGTTGTGCACAGAATTAAAGAGTCATCTGACTTGCGCAAAAATGTTAAAAAATTTTGTCTCAGTAATTTTCCTTGGCCTCCATTGGCTAATTCAGTTTTTCAGTCCTAGATTAATTTTTTATTGTTCGATTTGTATAAAACAAAGTTCATATGCTTCGTTGTCTCAATTGTCATTTTTTTTATTACCAAAAGTGTTATCTGTCGGCACCGGAAGTGGCATAATTTTACCAAAAACTACAATTTTGACAGTTAGGTACATTTTTTGAAAACAAATATTATTTTTTTGAAAAATTATATGACTCAAAGAGTGTGTCCTTTAAAGGCGCAAAAAATGTCGGAAGCAGTTTTTTTAATTTCTTTTTCATTTTCTAGCAAATTGGATTAAGAGGTGAAAAAAGGCGTAAAATTGACCTATTTACAACTCATTCAGGCTTTTCAGATTTTAAAATATTTTTACGTAACTTTTATAAACTTGTAGCTATAATCCATACGAAGAGAATGTATGTGAAAATTAGTTTGTAATATAATCAGTTGCCGAGAAATAGGCAATTTTGCATGAGTCACTTTTCACGTAATTTTGGCTGTAAAAGAATCAATTATTATTCGATTTTCAATTTTCTTTCGCCATTGGATGCCTAATGCCATAGTGGACTATGTCAAACCATTTTACCCCTTGCGCTGCCACCGGAAATGACGTCATTTGCTCAAAACTTAAATTTTAGCCTTCAAAAAACAATATTTTATTCAAATGAGTCGTATTTGTTATTTTTTTCAAATTGCGATATTTGATTCTATTGATCAAATAGATTGAACCCATACGATCATACAGATACCACAAAATGGTTTCTAACTTGTACGGTTGCAGAGAAATGGGCGATTTTCCTTAAGTCACTTTTCAAGGTTTTTGGTCTATAAAAGTGTCAGTTATTATTCGATTTTCATAAAATTTTCACCATATGATATCTTGTGTCATTTATGATTTCATAGAACTAATTTAACATTTTCAGTATCACCGGAAGTAATGTCATTTTGGCAAAAACTGTATTTTTAGCCTTCAAAACAGACATTTTTTTCAAATGAGTCTGATTTGTAATATATTTCAAATTATGATATTTGATTCCAATCAACAAATGGATTGAACCCATACGATCATATAGATACCAAAAGATAGTTTTTATCGTGTACGGTTGCCGAGAAATAGACGATTTTCTACAAGTCACTTTTCAAGGTTTTTGGTCTATAAAAGTGGCAATTCTCATCTTCGATTTACATACAATTTTCGCCATTATGCTGCCTTATGCCATTTCTGATTTCATAAAACTAATTGAACATTTTCATTATCACCGGAAGTAATGAAATTTTGCCAGGATCACTTACAAGTAACATATATATAAAATGAATTGATATTGCTGGATTTGGTTGATTCTTCGTCCATTTTATTTGATGTTTACAATGCTTCTGTGGAAACCTGTTTGATGGTTTCATTGGTATCGGAAGTGACATATGTTTAAGGGTAACGTGGCACCGAAAGTGACGTGGCACCAGTGAAACCCGTCATTCCTGCATGCAGGTCTAGTTATTATTATTATTCTTCTTCTTTTGTTTTGAGTAGATCTCAGCAACTACGTGTCGCATCGTTACGATTTCTTCGGTTTTCCTGGGAAAGTGGGTGTGACTTAGAGGATAAAGCTATTTTGAACGTTCTGCGACAATGCGAAATGTCCGAAATCACCGAAGTTATCGTTTTTACAAATATTGCGGTAATTTTAACAATAATCATGGGATTTTAACTTTCGATACATTTTGGCATAGCTGGAGACAGGGCACATAGCTGCGCTACTTTCGATTTTTGATTTTCGGCAAATCTTCGAAGATATTAGGCGCCAAATTTCGGAAATTTAAAATTTTACAAAAAACTTTTTTATTTATGAATATTTTTTAGTCGTGTTGTGCACAGAATTAAAGAGTCATCTGACTTGCGCAAAAATGTTAAAAAATTTTGTCTCAGTAGTTTTCCTTGGCCTCTATTGGCTAATTCAGTTTTTCAGTCCTAGATTAATTTTTTATTGTTCGATTTGTATAAAACAAAGTTCATATGCTTCGTTGTCTCAATTGTCATTTTTTTTATTACCAAAAGTATTATCTGTCGGCACCGGAAGTGGCATAATTTTACCAAAAACTACAATTTTGACAGTTAGGTACATTTTTTGAAAACAAATATTATTTTTTTGAAAAATTATATGACTCAAAGAGTGTGTCCTTTAAAGGCGCAAAAAATGTCGGAAGCAGTTTTTTTAATTTCTTTTTCATTTTCTAGCAAATTGGATTAAGAGGTGAAAAAAGGCGTAAAATTGACCTATTTACAACTCATTCAGGCTTTTCAGATTTTAAAATATTTTTACGTAACTTTTATAAACTTGTAGCTATAATCCATACGAAGAGAATGTATGTGAAAATTAGTTTGTAATATAAGCAGTTGCCGAGAAATAGGCAATTTTGCATGAGTCACTTTTCACGTAATTTTGGCTGTAAAAGAATCAATTATTATTCGATTTTCAATTTTCTTTCGCCATTGGATGCCTAATACCATAGTGGACTATGTCAAACCATTTTACCCCTTGCGCTGCCACCGGAAATGACGTCATTTGCTCAAAACTTAAATTTTAGCCTTCAAAAAACAATATTTTATTCAAATGAGTCGTATTTGTTATTTTTTTCAAATTGTGATATTTGATTCTATTGATCAAATAGATTGAACCCATACGATCATACAGATACCACAAAATGGTTTCTAACTTGTACGGTTGCAGAGAAATGGGCGATTTTCCTTAAGTCACTTTTCAAGGTTTTTGGTCTATAAAAGTGTCAGTTATTATTCGATTTTCATAAAATTTTCACCATATGATATCTTGTGTCATTTATGATTTCATAGAACTAATTTAACATTTTCAGTATCACCGGAAGTAATGTCATTTTGGCAAAAACTGTATTTTTAGCCTTCAAAACAGATATTTTTTTCAAATGAGTCTGATTTGTAATATATTTCAAATTATGATATTTGATTCCAATCAACAAATGGATTGAACCCATACGATCATATAGATACCAAAAGATAGTTTTTATCGTGTACGGTTGCCGAGAAATAGACGATTTTCTACAAGTCACTTTTCAAGGTTTTTGGTCTATAAAAGTGGCAATTCTCATTCGATTTACATACAATTTTCGCCATTATGATGCCTTATGCCATTTCTGATTTCATAAAACTAATTGAACATTTTCATTATCACCGGAAGTAATGAAATTTTGCCAGGATCACTTACAAGTAACATATATATAAAATGAATTGATATTGCTGGATTTGGTTGATTCTTCGTCCATTTTATTTGATGTTTACAATGCTTATGTGGAAACCTGTTTGATGGTTTCATTGGTATCGGAAGTGACATATGTTTAAGGGTAACGTGGCACCGAAAGTGACGTGGCACCAGTGAAACCCGCCATTCCTGCATGCAGGTCTAGTTATTCTTATTATTATTATTATTATTCCTCTTTTGTGTTGAGTAGATCTCAGCAACTGCTTGTCGCATCGTTACGATTTCTTCGGTTTTACTGGGAAAGTGGGTGTGACTTAGAGGATAAAGCTATTTTGAACGTTCTGCGACAATGCGAAATGTCCGAAATCACCGAAGTTATCATTTTTAAAAATATTGCAGTTATTTTAACAATAATCATTGGATTTTAACTGTCGATACATTTTGACATAGCCGGAGACAGGGCACATAGCTACGATACTTTCGATTTTTGATTTTCGTCAAATCTTCGAAGATATTAGGCGCCAAATTTCGAAAATTTAAAATTTTACAAAAAACTTTTTTATTTATGAATATTTTTTAGTCGTGTTGTGCACAGAAATAAAGAGTCATCTGACTAGCGCAAAAATGTTAAAAAATTTTGTCTCAGTAATTTTCCTTGGCCGCCATTGGCTAATTCAGTTTTTCAGTCCTAGATTAATTTTTTATTGTTCGATTTGTATAAAACAAAGTTCATATGCTTCGTTGTCTTAATTGTAATTTTTTTTATTACCGAAAGTGTTATCTGTCGGCACCGGAAGTGGCATAATTTTACCAAAAACTACAATTTTGACAGTTAGGTACCATTTTTCGAAAACAAATATTATTTTTTTGAAAAATTATATGACTCAAAGAGTGTGTCCTTTAAAGGCGCAAAAAATGTCGGAAGCAGTTTTTTTAATTTCGATTTCATTTTCGAGCAAATTGGATTAAGAGGCTAAAAATGGTGTAAAATTGACGTATTTACAACCCATTCAGGCTTTTCAGATTTTAAAATATTTCTTCGTAACTTTTATAAACATGTAGCTATAATCCATACGAAGAAAATGTATGTTAAAATTAGTTTGTAATATAAGCAGTTGCCAAGGAATGGGCAGTTCTGCATAAGTCACTGTTTTCGTTATTTTGCCTGTAAAATAGTCAATTATTATTGGATTTTTATAAAAGTGACATCATTTGATTCAATAAGAAAGTAGCGTCATATCAAGTTGATTACAATTTAAAATTGACACCGGAAGTGACGTCATTTAGTCAAAAACTCAATTTTTAACTTTTAAAATCGATATTTTTTTCAACCAAGAATTATGTCACATATAATAATAAAATTAATTTTTGGTTTAAATTCACATATTAACAAAACTCATACGGTCAAAAAGATATCATAAAATTGTTTCTAACATGTTCGGTTGCCGAGATATAGGCGATTTTCTAAAAGTCACTTTTGAAGGTTTTTGGCCCATAAAAGTGTCAATTATTATTCGATTTTCATAAAATTTTCACCCTTTGAAGCCTAATGTCATAAACGATGTTAAAAAACTAATTTAAAGTTTTCATTATCACCGGAAGTAACGTCATTTTGGTAAAAACTGTATTTTAAGCCTTCAAAGCCGATATTTTATTCAAATGAGTCTGATTTGTAATGTTTATACAATTATGATATTTGATTCCAATCAACAAATAGATTAAACCCATACAGTCATATAAATACCAAAAAATGGTTTCTAACTTGTACGGTTGCCGAGAAATAGACGATTTTCTACACGTCACTTTTCAAGGTTTTTGGTCTATAAAAGTGGCAATTATTATTCGATTTACATAAAATTTTCACTATATCATATTTATGCCATTTCTGATTTCATAACACTAATTGAACATTTTCATTAGCACCGGAAGTAATTTAATTTTGTCAAGATCATTTACAAGTAACAAGTGTATAAAATGAATTGATATTGCTGGATTTGGTTGATTCTGCGTCCATTTTATTTGATGTGAGCAATGTTTATTTGGAAAACTGTTTAGTGGTTTCGTTGGTACCGGAAGTGACATATGTTCAAGGGTAACTTGGCACCGGAAGTGACATGTTCAAGGTTAACGTGGCACCAGTGAAACCCGTCATTCCTGCATGCAGGTCTAGTTATTATTATTATTCTTCTTTTGTTTTGAGTAGATCTCAGCAACTGCTTGTCGCATCGTTACGATTTCTTCGGTTTTACTGGGAAAGTGGGTGTGACTTAGAGGATAAAGCTATTTTGAACGTTCTGTGACAATGCGAAATGTCCGAAATCACCGAAGTTATCGTTTTTAAAAATATTGCATTATTTTTAACAATAATCATTGGATTTTAACTGTCGATACATTTTGGCATAGCCGGAGACAGAGCACATAGCTACGCTACTTTCGATTTTTGATTTTCGTCAAATCTTCAAAGATATTAGGCGCCAAATTTCGAAAATTTAAAATTTTACAAAAAACTTTTTTATTTATGAATATTTTTTAGTCGTGTTGTGCACAGAAATAAAGAGTCATCTGACTAGCGCAAAAATGTTTAAAAATTTTGTCTCAGTAATTTTCCTTGGCCGCCATTGGCTAATTCAGTTTTTCAGTCCTAGATTAATTTTTTATTGTTCGATTTGTATAAAACAAAGTTCATATGCTTCGTTGTCTCAATTGTCATTTTTTTTATTACCGAAAGTGTTATCTGTCGGCACCGGAAGTGGCATAATTTTACCAAAAACTACAATTTTGACAGTTAGGTACCATTTTTCGAAAACAAATATTATTTTTTTTAAAAGTTATATGACTCAAAGAGTGTGTCCTTTAAAGGCGCAAAAAATGTCGGAAGCAGTTTTTTTAATTTCGATTTCATTTTCGAGCAAATTGGATTAAGAGGCTAAAAATGGTGTAAAATTGACCTATTTACAACCCATTCAGGCTTTTCAGATTTTAAAATATTTCTTCGTAACTTTTATAAACATGTAGCTATAATCCATACGAAGAAAATGTATGTTAAAATTAGTTTGTAATATAAGCAGTTGCCAAGAAATGGGCAGTTCTGCATAAGTCACTGTTTTCCTTATTTTGCCTGTAAAATAGTCAATTATTATTGGATTTTTATAAAAGTGACATCATTTGATTCAAAAATTATGTAGCGTCATATCAAGTTGATTAAAATTTAAAATTGACACCGGAAGTGACGTCATTTTGTCAAAAACTGCATTTTAAACTTTTTAAATCAATGTTTTATTCAACCAAGAATTACTTAATATGTATTAATAATTTTAACTTTTGGTTTAAATTCACATATAAACACAACTCATATGGTCATATAGATATCATAAAATTGTTTCTAACTTGTTCGGTTGCCGAGAAATAGACGGTTTTCTACAGGTCACTTTTGAAGGTTTGGGGGCCATAAAAGTGTCAATTATTATTCGATTTTCATAAACGTTACACCATGTTATACCTAATGCCATTTAGGATTTCATAAAAGTAATTTAAGATTTTCATTATCACCGGAAGTAACGTCATTTTGGCAAAAACTGTATTTTTAGCCTTCAAAACAGATATTTTATTCAAATGAGTCTGTTTTGAAATCTTTTTCAAATTATGGTATTTGATGCCAATCAATAAATAGAATGAACCCATATGATCATACAGATACCACAAAATGGTTTCTAACTTGTACGGTTGCAGAGAAATAGCCGATTTTCTACAAGTCACTTTTCAAGTTTTTAGGTCTTTAAAAGTGGCAATTATTATTCGATTTACATAAAATTTTCACTATTTGATATCGTATGCCATTTCTGATTTCATAAAACTAATTGAACATTTTCATTAACACCGGAAGAAATGTAATTTTGTTAAGATCATTTACAAGTAACAATGTATAAAATGAATTGATATTGCTGGATTTGGTTGATTCTGCGTCCATTTTATTTGATGTGAACAATGTTTATTTGGAAACCTGTTTAGTGGTTTCGTTGGTACCGGAAGTGACATATGTTCAAGGGTAACTTGACACCGGAAGTGACATGTTCAAGGGTAACGTGGCACCAGTGAAACCCGTCATTCCTGCATGCAGGTCTAGTTATTAGGCTTTCAGACTTTCGTCTGAAAGCCTATTGAGATTACTAAAATGAAAGCTTATTGTTTCTGTTAAGATTATTAAGCTTTCATATTACATATGAAAGCTTATTGTTTCTGTTAAGATTATTATTATTTTTTTTTTGTGTATTTTCTGCAAATCGGATTTCTCAGAATCTAACCATGGGATCTTTCTGAAACTTTGACCTACCCCCCCAAAAATGGGGTGCGAACGTTGTTTAAATATATTTTCAAAACGTTTTACGAATCCGAAATCACCGAATTTTACGAACGAAAAAACTGACAATGCATAGTCGTAACTTTGTTATTTTTTGACCGATTTTACTAATTCTTTTTTCTTTGAATACCTTGAAAAAAATCATTTTCATCTGCAGTTTAACATTTTCGAATTTCGAAAATTCGTCACTGTGATTTCGAGCCGGAAGTTTAGACCAATTTGACAACTTCTTTAATAGTTGTACGATTTTCATGAAATTTAGTATATAAGTAGATCTTACCAATGTGACTTCAAAAATATAATTAGAAATTTTCTAAATTATCTCCCCTTGGTGAAATTAAGGATCAAAGTTTTCAAAAAAATCGTCGAAATATAGGTCAGAATGACCTAATTTTTTTTTTCGATACTAGACAAGAAATTACTGATTCGTACACAAAATATGGAGTTTGTCGATCGAACCGGAAGCGCCACCATCTTTAAACGTGAAAAATCAAAAAGGCTTTTTTGCTATTTTATTTACAGACTCGGGAGTTATATTTTCAGAATCCTTGAAGGAATGCCTAAAAATCTATCGGATCCGAATTTTGATTTCGGTCACGTGATGGTTACCATTTTGAATTGAAAATGAAAAATAGAAGCAATTTGAAGGGCCGGGACTTTGGAATACAATAACTCTCCTTCTAATTAAGCTAGAATGTTCAAACTTGGTGTAGACGTTCACTAGGTCAATGTTATGATTGAGTTCAAAGATGAGCATTTTCTGCTTAGGGTAAGCAGAGATAAGCATGCTGATTTGTTGATTCTTTAGGGCACGATAACTTCGGTTATAATGAAGGGAGGGCGGTGAAACTTTTGTCAATAGAGAGTCTAATAGCTAGCCTGTTGTTTGAAATCATTGTATCATTTTTTTTAAATATCAGTGATAGCCGAAAAATAGAGATTGAAAATCCAAAAAGTCGTATTTTTACAATTTGGAGCATGTTTAGAGGTCTTTCTCGTAAAGTCAACATAATATTTTTTGGGAACTTCTTCTACAAAGAGTCTTATTGGTAGTCTTTTATATGAAACCATCGATCAACAGTCCAACATATCAGGAGTAGAAGAACAAAAGGATCGAACATTGAAAACGGCACCCTTTCATTGTTAAGCGAAACATGCAGTGTGGGTGACTACAATCTACACATTTAGTCATCGTATAGAGCTTATTCAACAGTATCGAATTCCAACTGCTTAGGGATATTTTACGTGCAATCCAATGTGTACACGGACCTTGATTTTTCGTACCATCCGAACGACTAGACAACTGTGCTTGTCAGGCCCTCCGTTCTGCCTCACTGACAAGGGGGAACCACGCCGGGAAATCGAGATGAACTTTCTCCGTGCAGAACATTCAATTCAGGCCAAACGTTTATTGCATACGATTAAGCTGGTCAGTCGGAGCTTATTTTCAAAAGTTTTATAGTAATCGGTTGGTAATTAAAGTACCGTGCACATTAAACTGTTAAAACAGAAAATTTCGCCCGGTTGAAATGTTTCTTGCTATAAGTCAGCAATTTTCCGAATTCAGGGAGGCTCAATGGCTGAATGGTTAGCATGTGCGCGCTGTATCGTAAGGTCTGTCATTGAGTCAACGGGCGTTGTTTCGATCTCCAGGCTGACGTGACATGGAGTATGATGTCCAACCTCGTGGGTTTTCTCCGTGTCCTTCGGTTTCCTCCCAACGGCTAAAGACCAGTAAGCGCAAGGGGAGTTTTCAAATAAAATTAAAAAACATATGTTAGTCCCGAAATGACCTAGTTTCGGTCGAATGGACATTAGGCCGCATTTCTCTCTTTCTCTTTTATTTTTAAAGTTTTGTAATAATCGGTTGGTAATCAAAGGTACTGTAAAAGTGATAAAACAGAAAATTTCGCCCGGTTGTAATGTTTCTCACTTTAAAGTCAGCAATTTGCCGATTTAAAGGGGCAAACGTTTATTGCGAACGATTAAGATAGTCAGAGGGAGCTTATTTTTAAAAGTTTTGTAATATTCGGTTGATAACTAAAGGTACCGTGCAAATTAAACTGTTAAAATAGAAAATTTGGCCCGGTTGAAATGTTTCTCGCTGTAGGTCAGCCATTGGCCGATTTTAGGGAGGTTGCGTGGCTGAAAGGTTAGCACGTGCGCTCTGTATCATAACGTCTGTCATTGAGTCAACTGGCGTTGTTTCGATTTCTTGGTTGTACGTGACAAGGAGTATGGTCGCCTGTCCAACCTCGTAGGCCGTAACGCCGCTGCCCGGGTAAAATTTCCCTCATTGCACACTTTATGGCGTATGCCCGTCTTCATTAGCCCATTTTAGGAGCAGAACAGTAGGACGTTAAACCCCATTCAATTTCATTTTATTTTCTCTATGTTGCTTATTTATTATAGTGGATAAATATTTTTCTGGTTCTAGCAATTATTTAATTTCTGCATAGAAATCTTGCTTTGGCCAGTTTTTTTTATTGCAGAGTGCCATTCTTGTATATTGCAGTCTATGATCCTTTGTTTAAAACATGCTTAAGAAGTCGTCACGATTTCCTACTTATAACCAAACATATTGGAAATATTAGTCTGGCATTATTAAATCCTAATTTTATTGGTCTTATTTAAAATTAAACTTTCATTTAACTATGAACAACCCTTAACGTGTCTCTTTAAAACTATTAAATACTCTAAAACAGTAGCTCAACCTTTTGACCTAAACTCATTAATTTACCATTTTGTTGTGAGCGACTTCTTATTCTTCCTATATGACATATTGCACATGTCTGATTTCAAAGGGGGGTTGGGTGGCTGAATGGTTAGTTCGCGCGCCTGTCATTGAGTTAACTAGCGTGTTTTCGAATGCCCGGTTGTACGTGACAAGGAGTAAGGTCGCCTGTCCAACCTGCCATTTTCATTTCATTTTCTCATCCGTCTCATTACAGTAATACAAGTTTCAGTTATTTCCCTTTACTTTTTAGATTATTGTTTTGCCTGGGTGCAGTGTTTCATACTATATTTAGACTTGTAACTTCGCGAGTTTTTGACCAATTTTGATAAATTTTTCTTCTTATCCTTTTATTTAGGATACTTGATACAATCAATGACACGTGACGATGAATATGAAAGCTTTCATATCTGCATGGGACAGTAGCAGATCTAGTTATTATTTTTTTTTGTGTGTTTCTCCTGCAAATCGTTTTCTGAAACTTTGACCTACCCCCCAAAAAATGGGTGGTGGCTGTTGATTAAATATATTTTCGAAACGTTTTGCGAATTCGAAATCACCGAATTTTACGAACGAAAAAATTAACAATGCATAGTCGTAACTTTGTTATTGATAGACCTATTTTAATAAAAAAAAGTTTTTTTGAAAACCTTGACGAAAACCAATTTCACCTGCAATTTCAAATTTTCGAATTTCGAAAATTCGTCGCTGTGATTTCGTTCCGGAAGTCATGACCAATTTGACAACTTCTTTAATAGATACACGATTTTTATGAAATTTGGAATGTAAGTAGATCTTACCGATGCGAGTTTAAAAATGACTTTTAAAATTTTCTAAATTATCTCCCCTTGGAGAAATTGAGGATCGAAATTTTCAAAAAAATCGACGAAATATAGGTCAGATCATCTTGAATTTTTTTTTAGGTACTACCTACGAGACCACTGATTAGTACACAAAAAATGGAGTTTGTAGCTCAAGCCGGAAGTGCCACCATCTTGAAAAGTGAAAAAGCCCTAAGGCTTTTTTGCTATTTTACTTACAGACACGAGAATTATATTTTCTGATTCCTTGAAGGATGGCCCAAAAATCGCAGGGAGCAGAATTTTGATTTAGGTCAACTGATAGTTGCCATTTTGAAGTGAATATGAAAAGTAGTAGAAATTTGAAGGGCTGAGACTTTGAAACACAATAACTCTCCTTCTTATTGAGCTAGAATGTTCAATCTTGGTGTAGACGTTCACTAGGTCACTGTCGTGATTGAGTGCAAAGATGAGCATTATCTGCTTAGGGTAAGCAGAGATAAGCATGCTGATTTGTTGATTCTTTAGGGCACGATAACTTCGGTTATAATGAAGGGAGGATGATGAAACTCTTGCCAATCGAGAGTCTAATAGCTAGTCTGTTGTGTGAAATCATTGTATCATTTTTTTAAATATCAGGGATAGCAGAAAAACAGAGATCGAAAATCCAAAAGGTCGTATTTTTACGATTTGGAGCATTTGTAAAGGTCCTTTTCTCTTAAAGTCAACATAATATTTTAGGGGAACTTCTTCTACAAAGAGTCTTAACGGTAGTCTTTTATATGAAACCATCGACCAACAGTCCAAAATATCAGGAGTAGAAGAATAAAAGGATCGAAAATTGAAAACGGCACCCTTTCATTGCTAAGCAAAACATGCAGTGTGGGTGACTACAATCTGCACATTTAGTCATCGTATAGAGCTTATTCAACAGTATCGAATTCCAACTGCTAAGGGATCTTTTACGTGCACTCCAATGTGTATACGGCGGGGGGATACGCCAAAAAATCGAGATGAACTTTCTCGGCCAATGCAGGGATCGAACACCCGACCTCCTGGCTAGCAGGACATCGCCTTAGCCACATAGTGTGGACAACCATCGCACATTTCATCCGTCAAATCAAAGCATTTCATTGCATTAGACCAATGATTAATTATTCTTAATTTAAAACTTTATTTTAATATTAGTCTGGCATTATTAAATTCTAATTTTATTGGTCTGATTTAAAATTAAACTTTCTTTTAACTATGAACAACCCTTAACGTGTCTCTTTAAAACAATTAAATACTCTAAAACAGTAGCTCAACCTTTTGACCTAGACTCATTAATTTACCATTTTGTTGTGAGCGACTTGTTATTCTTCCTATATGACATATTGCAGGTGTCTGATTTCAAAGGGGAGTTGGGTGGCTAAATGGTTAGCACACGCTTGTCATTGAGTTAACTATCGTGTTTTCGAATACCCGGTTGTACATGTACGTGACAAGGAGTAAGGTCGCATGTCCAACCTGCCATTTTTAATTTTTTCCCTCCATTTTCATTTCATTTTCTCATCCGTCTCATTACAATAATACAGGTTTCAGTTATTTCCCTTTAGTTTTCAAATTATTGTTATGCCTGGATGCAATGTTTCATACTATATTTAAACTTGTAACTTCGCGAGTTTTTGACCAATTTTGATAATGTTTTCTTCTTACCCTTTTATTTAGGATACTTGATACAATCAATGACACGTGACGATGAATATGAAAGCTTTCATATCTGCATGGGACAGTAGCAGATCTAGTTAAGCTTTCATATTTCATATGAAAGCTTATTGTTTCTGTTAAGATTATTATTATTTTTTTTGTGTGTTTTTCCTGCAAATCGGATTTCACAGAATCTATCCATAGGATGTTTCTGAAACTTTGACCTACCCCCCCAAAAATGGGTGGTGGCTGTTGATTAAATATATTTTCAAAACGTTTTGCGAATTCGAAATCACCGAATTTTACGAACGAAAAAACTGACAATGCATAGTCGTAACTTTGATATTTTTTGACCGATTTTACTAATTCTTTTTTCTTTGAATACCTTGAAAAAAATCATTTTCATCTGCAGTTTCACATTTTCGAATTTCGAAAATTCGTCGCTGTGATTTCGAACCGGAAGTTTAGACCAATTTGACAACTTCTTTAATAGTTGTACGATTTTCATGAAATTTAGTATATAAGTAGATCTTACCAATGTGACTTCAAAAATATAATGAGAAATTTTCTAAATTATCCCCCCTTGGTGAAATTAAGGATAAAATTTTTTAAAAAAATCGTCGAAATATAGGTCAGAATGACCTGAAATTTTTTTTTCGATACTCGACAAGTAATTACTGATTCCTACACAAAATATAGAGTTTGTCGATCGAACCGGAAATGCCACCATCTTGAAACATGAAAAATCCCTAAGGCTTTTTTGCTATCTTACTTACAGACACGGGAGTTATATTTTCTGAATCCTTGAAGGATGGCCCAAAAATCGTAGGGAGCAGAATTTTGATTTAGGTCAACTGATGGTTGCCATTTTGAAGTGAATATGAAAAGTAGTAACAATTTGAAGGGCCGAGATTTTGAAACACAATAACTCTCCTTCTAATTGAGCTAGAATGTTCAATCTTGGTGTAGACGTTCACTAGGTCAATGTCATGATTGAGTGCAAAGATGAGCTTTTTCTGCCTAGGGTAAGCAGAGATAAGCATGCTGATTTGTTGATTCTTTAGGGCACAATAACTTCGGTTATAATGAAGGGAGGGTGATGAAACTCTTGTCAATCGAGAGTCTAATAGGTAGCCTGTTGTGTGAAATCATTGTGTCATTTTTTTTAAATATCAGGGGTAGCAGAAAAAAGAGATCGAAAATCCAAAAAGTCGTATTTTTACGATTTGGAGAATTTTAAAAGGTCCCTTTCTCTAAAGTCAACATAATATTTTTGGGGAACTTCTTCTACAAAGAGTCTTATCGGTAGTCTTTTATATGAAACCATCGATCAACAGTCCAAAATATCAGGAGTAGTAGAATAAAAGGATCGAAAATTGAAAACCGCACCCTTTCATTGTTAAGCAAAACATGCAGTGTCGGTGGCTACAATCTGCACATTTAGTCATCATATAGAGCTTATTCAACAATATCGAATTCCAACTGCGAAGGGATTTTTTACGTGCACTCCAATGTGTACACGGCGGATGGAGGGACGCGCCAGAATATCGAGATGAACTTTCTCGGCCAATGCAGGGATCGAACACCCGACCTCCTGTCTAGCAGGCCAACGCCTTAGCCACATAGTGTGGACACCCATCGTACATTTCATCCGTCAAATCAAAGCATTTCATTGCATTAGACCTATAATTAATTATTCTTAATTTAAAACTTTATTTAATATTAGTCTGGCATTATTAAATCCTAATTTTATTGGTCTTATTTAAAATTAAACTTTCATTTAACTATGAACAACCCTTAACGTGTCTCTTTAAAACAATTAAATACTCTAAAACAAAAAACAAAAAAAAAATCAATAAGCGGGTCAATTCAGGTAAGTATAACTACGGGTTCTGTCCACCTGTTCTCGTCTATGGCCATACCACGTTGAAAACACCAGTTCTCGTCCGATCACTGAAGTTAAGCAACGTCGGGCCCGGTTAGTACTTGGATGGGTGACCGCCTGGGAACACCGGGTTCTGTAGACGCCTTTTTGCCCTGATTCTTCGTGAAAAAATCAATTTTCCGCCAATCAGACCACAGCGTGCACTCTTTTGCACCACTCCAGCTCTCCGCTCGGCCCGTCTCCCCAGGGAAAAAGACACAAAAAGAATTTGAGTAAGCACAAGTATGGGTCCTGTCCACCTTCTCTCGTCTACGACCACACCACGTTAAAAAAAACAGTTCTCGTCCGATCACTGAAGTTAAGCAACGTCGGGCCCGGTCAGTAGTTGGATGGGTGACCGCCTGGGAACACCGGGTGCTGTAGACGCCTTTTTAAAACCGACCCCCCCCCCCCAAAAAAAAAAAATATCAATAAGCGGATCAATTCAGGTAAGTATAACTACGGGTTCTGCCCACCTTCTCTCGTCTACGGCCACACCACGTTGAAAACACCAGTTCTCGTCCGATCACAGAAGTGATCTCTTTTGCAGCTCTCCGCTCGGCCCGTCTCCCCAGGGAAAAAGACACAAAAAGAATTTGAGTAAGCACAAGTATGGGTTCTGTCCACCTTCTCTCGTCTACGGCCACACCACGTTGAAAACACCAGTTCTCGTCCGATCACTGAAGTTAAGCAACGTCGGGCCCGGTCAGTACTTGGATGGGTGACCGTCTTGGAACACCGGGTGCTGTAGACGCCTTTTTAAAACCGACAACCCCCCCCCCCCAAAAAAATCAATAAGCGGATCAATTCAGTTAAGTATAACTACGAGTTCTGTCCATCTTCTCTCGTCTACGGCCACACCACGTTGAAAACACCAGTTCTCGTCCGATCACTGAAGTTAAGCAACGTCGGGCCCGGTCTGTACTTGGATGGTTGACCGCCTGGGAACACCGGGTGCTGTAGAAGCCTTTTTAAAACCGACCCCCCCCCCCCAAAAAAAAAATCAATAAGCGGGTCAATTCAGTTAAGTATAACTACGAGTTCTGTCCACCTTCTCTCGTCTACGGCCACACCACGTTGAAAACACCAGTTCTCGTCCGATCACTGAAGTTAAGCAACGTTGGGCCAAGTTAGTACTTGGATGGGTGACCGCCTGGGAACACCGGGTGCTGTAGACGCCTTTTTAAAACCGACAAAAACCGCCCCAAAAATCAATAAGCGGGTCATTTCAGGTAAGTATAACTACGGGTTCTGTCCACCCTCTCTCGTCTAGGGCCATACCACGTTGGAAACACCAGTTCTTGTCCGATCACTGAAGTTAAGCAACGTCGGGCCCGGTCAGTACTTGGATGGGTGACCGCCTGGGAACACCGGGTGCTGTAGACGCCTTTTTAAAACCGACAAAAAATCAAAAGAAATCAATGAGCGAGTCAATTCAGGTAAGTATAACTACGGGTTCTGTTCACCTTCTCTCGTCTACGGCCACACCACGTTGAAAACACCAGTTCTCGTCCGATCACTGAAGTTAAACAACGTCGGGCCCGGTCAGTACTTGGATGGGTGACCGCCTGGGAACACCGGGTGCTGTAGACGCCTTTTTAAAACCGACAAAAAAATCAAAAAAAATCAATGAGCGAGTCAATTCAGGTAAGTATAACTACGGGTTCTGTTCACCTTCTCTCGTCTACGGCCACACCACGTTGAAAACACCAGTTCTCGTCCGATCACTGAAGTTAAACAACGTCGGGCCCGGTCAGTACTTGGATGGGTGACCGCCTGGGAACACTGGGTGCTGTAGACGCCTTTTTGCCCTAAACTCATTAATTTACCATTTTGTTGTGAGCGGCCTGTTATTCTTCCTATATGACATATTGCACGTGTCTGATTTCAAAGGGGGGTTGGGCGGCTGAATGGTTAGCACGCGCGCCTGTCATTGAGTTAACTAGCGTGTTTTCGAATGCCCGGTTGTGTATGGCAAGGAGTAAGGTCGCCTGTCCAACCTGCCATTTTTAATTTTTTTCCGGCAATTTTCATTTCATTTTCTCATCCGTCTCATTACAGTAATACAAGTTTCGGTTATTTCCCTTTAGTTTTCAGATTATGGTTATGCCTGGGTGCAATGTTTCATACTATATTTAGACTTGTAATTTGGCGAGTTTTTGACCAATTTTGATAATTTTTTCTTCATATCCTTTTATTTAGGATACTTGATACAATCAATGACACGTGACGATGAATATGAAAGCTTTCATATCTGCATGGGACAGTAGCAGATCTAGTTATTATTATTATTATTTACCGCGGGGTCCAAGTTCTCCATGATCGAAAGCAGATATCTATCTGATAAAGTATTTTTGAAAATTCTGCGCATACCGGCAGTGGCAGATCTTTGTACGTTGTCAAAAAATTGAAAATTGGCCATAGTTTCGTCAATTATTTACCCATTTTAAAACAAATGACATTTTCGGAAACCCTGAATCTTTTCCGAGCCAATAGCAATCTAAGATTTTGTAATTTCGAAACTTCGTCGCTGACTTCTAGCGTTCGAAAATTGAAAAATTTTGTTTAAAAGACAATTTTTTTCATTTTTCAAAATTTTCAAATTTGACATATATTTTTGGATACCTTAAGTCCATCCGATTCCAGTAATATAAGTTTCATTCAGAGTTATCGCCCTTTATTTTTCGATTTTTTTCGAATTTTCTACCTATTTTGTGAGCTCGGGTTTCGTTATATGACCGAATTGGCGAATCTGAAACTTCTAAGGGATGAAGCCAAATGACCATTGCAAGGAATAAAGCAATTTCAACAATGATCCGTAGACCGGAAGTAGTCGAAATAATGTGCAATATTTTGAAAAAAATGCAAAAAATGGATAGTTTTGGGGAAAACGGGATTTCTCCGTCAGATATCAATGGATTAAACAAATTAGGGTACCATTGTACTGTACTAGAATTGTACTATCGTATGATACCCAATTCATACGGATACTATGATCAGGAAGCAAAATATGGCACGCTGAAAATCAAGTATTTTCTGATTTTTAGCATTTTTGGACGCCTGTATCTCGAAAACTACGAAAGTTATTTTTATGAAACTTTCTCTATCGAGAGACCTCGTGGTGGTCTTGCGTACGAATCATTCCATTACCACTTTGAAATATCTGGAATAGGTGAAATAAGGGACTGAAAATCGAAAAAAGTCGAAAAATCGTGAAATTTTGGAAAATGCTCCACCATTTTTTTATTTTAAGAGATTTTCAAAAAAAGGTTGTATATTCAGATAGCTGACCTAATTACGATTCTAACGATGTATAATATGTATGTGGTTATTGAAATTTAATTTTCGATATTTTAATTTTTTTGCATTTTTGGCACTTTTGAACACCAGATTTCCCAGGGGCACTTTATCTGATCAGATAATGTAATACATCATTACAGAGCCCTGTGGCTATTTTAGTGCCCAAAACGGCTATTAAAACTATTCCGACAATAATAACCACACCGGAAGTATTCAAAAAATGAAAAAAAAAGGTTAAAAAAATTGTCGCACTTGCGAAAAACTTGATTTCTCCCTTAGGTAATAGCGGACCAAAAGAACTAAAGTGTCGTTAGATAGCCCTATTAATGGACCATCATATGGTATCTAAATAATACGATTTCAATGGTAAGGAAATAAATTATTGTATGCCAAAAATCAAGTATTTTCCGCTTTTTTAACATTCCGAGACGCCCTTTTCTCGAAAACGACGCCTACGATTTTTCTTAAACTTTTCTTACTCAAAGTCCTATCGGTTGTCTATATAGTGAATCCAAAATGAAAAGCATTGAAATAATATAGGTGGTCCAAAAATGGCCTCAAACTTTGAAAAAAATTGAAAAATCGTTAAATTTTTGGAAACGCTCTTTAATTTATCTTTTTTTCCAAAACTACTCAATGGATGTTTCTGACACTTCTGGTACAGAAAGTTAAGTATCCAAAGAACTTCGTAAAGCTATCACGACTATGGTCGTAAAACCTGAAGTAGTCCGATATTTTGAAAAAAAAATAATTTTTTTACGAAAACCCTTTTCATTTATGAATATTGTTTGATGGTATTTTACACAGGGTTAAAATATCATCCTACTTGAACAGAAATGAGAAAAAAAAATTGTCTCGGTAATTTGCGTTAGCCGCCATCGGCTAATTTAGTTTTTCGTACCCAGAAAAATTATTTATTGTTCGATTTGTATGAAACAAAGTTCATATGCTCCGTGGTCCCAATTGTAATATTTTTTGTTACGGTGAAATTTTTCTATCGGCAACGGAAGTGACGTAATATTAACAAAAACTACAATTTGGACAGTTCTGTACCACTTTTTGAAAGCAAATGTTATTTTTTTCAAAACTGATATAAATAAAAGGATGCACCCTGCAAAGGTGCACAAAATCTTTAGCTCAGATTTTTTAATTCCAATTTCATTTTCGGCCAATTTCGAATAAAATGTAAAATAAAGTGTAAAATTCAGTTATTTACAAATCATTCAGCGTCTTCATATTTTGAAATATTTATTTGTTATTTTCATAAACTCGTAGCATTAATCCAGACGAAGAGAATGTATGGGAAAATTAGTTTGTAATATGAGCAGTTGCCGAGAAATATGCAATTTTGCATGCATCACTTTTCACGTTATTTTGCCTATAAAGGAGGGAATTGTTATTCGATTTGCATTTTTTTTTCCATTTGATGCTTAATGCAAATTTGGACTAGGTCAAGCCAATTTTACAATTTCACTGTGACCGGAAATGACGTCATTTGGGCAAAAACTGTATTTTTAACCTAAAAAACAAATATTTTATTAAAATGAGTCTGCCTTATAATATTTTTAGAATTATGATATTTTATTCCCATCAACGAATAGAATCAAGCCATACGGCCATACAGATACCACAAAATGGTTTCTAACTTGTACGGTTACAGAGAAATAGGCGATCTTCTATAAGTTACTTTTCAAGGGTTTTCGTCCATAAAAGTGTCAATAATTATACGATTTTAATAATTTTTTTACCATTTGATGCCTTATGCCATTTATGATTTATGACTAAATTAACATTTTCAATATCACCGGAAGTAATGTAATTTTTGCAAAAAAAAACCTATTTTTAGCCTTCAAAACAAACATTTTTTTGAAGGGATTTATATTTATCATTCGTTTAACTTTATAACGTGTAACTCTAATGGGCAGTAAGATTGAATCAATACCATCATATTGATATCAAGAAAAGGCTTCTAGCATGTTCCCTTGTTGAATAATAGCCAATTTTCACTTTTAAGTTTTTTACCTTAATTATTTATTGCCCGATATGATAAAACAAAGTTTGTATTTTGTATGTCGCGAATTTTCGACTTATTTTTCACATATAAAAATTTCTTTCGGCACCGAAAGTGACGTAATTTTGCCATAATTTACAATTTTGACCGGTCTTTTCGCCAGCAAATATTACTTTAACATATGGTAGAGGGTGTCACTGAAGCAAAACAACTAAAGTATAGTTTGGTAGCTCAATGGATCGGCTATGGTATAATAAACTTTCTGTATGATTCCTGAAAGCCGGTTCAGTGCTGCTTGCAGGTCTAGTTATTTATTATTATTATTTTTTTTTCGCCGGAGCCTATTTCTCAGTGCCCGTAACAGATACCGATCTGAGACCTAATTCTCTAGGGGGAAACCATATGTTGGCTACTTGATAAACTATTTTTGAAACTTCTGCGCAGACCGGAAGTGGTCGAATTTTGTGCTGTGTCAAAAAATTAAAAAACGGCCGTCGATTCGTCAATTATGTACCTATTTTCATACAAATGACATTTTCGGAAACCCTGAATCTTTTCTCGGACGATAGCCGTTGAAAATTTCGACATTTCGAAACTTCATCGCTGACTTCTTGCGATCGAAAAATGAAAAATGTGGTTTGAGAGACAATTTTTGTTATTTTTCAAAATTTTCAAATTTGACCTACATTTTTGGATACCCGAAAACCATCCGATTCCAGAAATATAAGTTTCATTCCGAGTTATCGCCCTTTATTTTTCGATTTTTTTCAAATTTTCTACCCATTTTGTGAGCTCGGGTTTCGTTTTATGGCAGAATTGACGTTTCTGAAACTTCTGAGGCATGAAGCCAAATGACCATTGCAAGGAATAAAGCAATTTCAACAATAATCTGTACACCGGAAGTGGTCGAAATAATGTCCGATATTTTGAAAAAAAATGCAAAAAATGGGTATTTTGGGGAAAAACGCGATTTCTCCGTCCGATATCAATGGATTAGACAAATTAGGGTACCATTGGATTGCACTAGGATTGTGCTATCGTATGATACCCAATTCGTACGGATACGATGAGCAGGCAGCAAAATATGGCACGCTGAAAATCAAGTATTTTCTGATTTGGAGCATGTTTGGATGCCTGTATCTCGAAAACTGGGCCACAGATTTTTATGAAACTTGCTCTATCGAGAGACCTTGCAGTAGTCTTGTGTACGACACATCCCATTACGACTTTGAAATATCTGGAATAGGTGAAATAACGGACTGAAAATCAAAAAAAGTTGAAAAATCGTGAAATTTTGGAAAATGCTCTACTATTTTTTTATTTTAAGAGATTTTCAAAAAAGGTTGTATATTCAGAAAGGTGACCTAATTACGATTCTAACGATATATACTATGCATGTAGTTATTGAAATTTAATTTTCGATATTTTTAATTTTTTGCGTTTTTGGATTTTTTGAACATAGGATTTCTCAGGGCCATTTTATCTGATCAGATAATGTAATATATCATGACAGAGCCCTGTGGCTATTTTAGTGCCCAAACCGGCTATTAAAACTATTCCGACAATAATAACCATACCGGAAGTATTTAAAAAATGAAAAAAAAAGGTTAAAAACATTGTCGCACTTGCGAAAACTTGATTTCTCCCTTAGGTAATAGCGGACCAAAAGAACTAAAGTGTCGCTATATAGCCCTATTAATGGATCATCATATGGTATCTAAATAATACGATTTCGATGGTAAGGAAATAAATTATTGTATGCCAAAAATCTAGTATTTTCCGATTTTTTAACATTCTGAGACGCCCTTTTCTCGAAAACGACGCACGGATTTTTCTTAAATTTTTCTTACTCAAAGTCCTATCGGTTGTCTATATAGTGAATCCAAAATGAAAAGCGTTGAAATAATATAAGTGGTCCAAAAATGGCCTCAAAATTTGAAAAAAATTGAAAAATCGTTAAATTTTTGGAAACGCTCTTTAATTTATCTTTTTTTCCCAAACTACTCAATGGATGTTTCTGAAACTTTTGGTACGTAAAGTTAAGTATCCAAAGAACTTCGTAAAGCTATCACAACAACGATCGTAAAACCGGAAGAAGTCGAAAAAATGTCCGATATTTTGAAAAAAATTAATTCCTTTACGAAAACCTTTTTTTATTTATGAATACTTTTTGATGATATTTCACATATGAATTATTGATATAAAATTAAACCATGCTAGTCCCAAAATGACATAGTTTGTGTCTATTCGACGTTAAACCCCATTTCTCTCATCTCGGTAGTGCCGGTTAATTTGAGATCTATTTTGTCTCCCGTTAAGTTTTTTACCTTTTTTAATTTCAGTTTATGGGTTCGAAGTTTATTATTTATTGCCTGGTGTGTATAAAACAATTCTCAATTGCGAATTCTCAACTTATTTGTTACCGATAATGATTTCTTTTGGCACCGGGAGTGAAGTAATTTTGCCAGATTATACAATTTTGACCGGTGTATTCGCAAGCAAATATTACTTAAAAATCTGATAGAGGGTGTCACTGAATCATAACAACTACAGTATCGTTTGGTAGCTCGATGGATCGGCTATTGTATGACGCACTTCCTGCCTGATTCCTGAAAGCCGGTTCAGCACTGCAGGTCTGCAGGTCTAGTTATTATTATTATTATTATTCAGATTCCAATTTGAATAGATCTCAGCAACTGCTTGTCGCATCGTTACGATTTCTTCGGTTTTACTGGGAAAGTGGGTGTGACTTAGAGGATAAAGCTATTTTGAACGTTCTGCGACTATGCGAAATGTCCGAAATCCCCGAAGTAATCGTTTTTAAAAATATTGCAGTAATTTTAACAATAATCATGGGATTTTAACTTTCGATACATTTTGGCATAGCCGGAGACAGGGCACATAGCTAAGCTACTTTCGATTTTTGATTTTCGGTCAATCTTCGAAGATATTAGGCGCCAAATTTTGAGAATTTAAAATTTTAGAAAAAACTTTTTTATTTATGAATATTTTTTAGTCGTATTGTACACAGAATTAAAGAGTCATCTGTCTTGCGCAAAAATGCTAAAAAATTTTGTCTTAGTAATTTTCCTTGGCTGCCATTGGCTAATTCAGTTTTTCAGTCCTAGATTATTTTTTTATTGTTCGATTTGTAAAAAACAAAGTTCATATGCTTCGTTGTCTCAATTGTCAATTTTTTTGTTACCAATAGTGTTATCTGTCGGCATCGGAAGTGGCATAATTTTACCAAAAACTACAATTTTGACAGTTAGTTTCCTTCTTCTGAAACAAATATTATTTTTTGGAAAAATTATATGACTCAAAGAGTGTGTCCTTTCAAGGCGCAAAAAATGGCGGAAGCAGTTTTTTTTAATTTCTATTTCATTTTCTAGCAAATTGGATTAAGAGGTGAAAAAAGGCGTAAAATTGACCTATTTACAACCCATTCAGGCTTTTCCGATTTTAAAATATTTTTACTTAACTTTTATAAACCTGTAACTATAATCCATACGAAGAGAATGTATGTTAGTTTCTAAAATAAGCAGTTGCCGAGAAATGGGCAGTTTTGCATAAGTCACTGTTTTCGTAATTTTGCCTGTAAAATAGTCAATTATTAATGGATATTCACAAAAGTGACATCATTTGATTCAAAAAGCATGTAGCGTCATATCAAGTTGATTACAATTTAAAATTGACATCGGAAGTGACGTCATTTGGCCAAAAACTGCATTTTAAACTTTTTAAATCAATGTTATATTCAAACAAGAATTATTTAATATGTATAAATAATTTTAACTTTTGGTTTAAATTCACATATAAACACAACTCATATGTTCATATAGATATCATAAAATTGTTTCTAACTTGTTCGGTTGCCGAGAAATAGACGGTTTTCTACAGGTCACTTTTGAAGGTTTGGGGGCCATAAAAGTGTCAATTATTATTCGATTTTCATAAACTTGACACCATGTTATACCTAATGCCATTTAGGATTTTATACAAGTAATGTAAGATTTTCATTATCAACGGAAGTAACGTCATTTTGGCAAAAACTGTATTTTTAGCCTTCAAAACAGATATTTTATTCAAATGAGTCTGTTTTGAAATCTTTTTCAAATTATAATATTTGATGCCAATCAACAAATAGAATGAACCCATACGATCATACAGATACCACAAACTGGTTCCTAACTTGAACGGTTGCAGAGAAATAGCCGATTTTCTACAAGTCACTTTTCAAGTTTTTTGGTCTTTAAAAGTGGCAATTATTATTCAGTTTACAAAAAAATTTTCACTATATGATATCTATGCAATTTCTGATTTCATAAAACTAATTGAACATTTTCATTAACACCGTAAGTAATGTAATTTTGTCAAGATCATTTACAAGTAATAAATGTATAAAATGAATTGATATAGCTGGATTTGGTTGATTCTGCGTCCATTTTATTTGATGTGAGCAATGTTTATTTGGAAACCTGTTTAGTGGTTTTGTTGGTACCGGACGTGACATATGTTCAAGGGTAGCTTGGCACCGAAAGTGACATGTTCAAGGGCAACGTGGCACCAGTGAAACCCGTCATTCCTGCATGCAGGTCTAGTTATTCTTCTTATTCGTCTGAAAACCTATTGTGATTACTAAAATTATTATTATTTATTATTATTATTTTATTTTTCGGGGGAGCCTATTTCTCAGTGTCTGTAACAGATACAGATCTTGGACATAATTTTCTATCAGGAAACCATATGGTGGCTATCCCTTCCACAGTATTTGAAACTTCTGCGAAGACCGGAAGTGGCCGAATTTCGTGCGGTGCCAAAAAATTAAAAAACGGCCGTAGATTCGTCAATTCTGCATCTATTTTCATACAAATTACATTCTTTTCTCGGACGATAGCAGTTGAAAATTTTGCAATTTCGAAACTTCGCCGCTGACTTCTAGCGTTCGAAAATAAAAATATGTTGTTTAAGACACATTTTTTGTTATTTTTCAAAATTTTAAAATTTGACCTACATTTTTCGATACCTGAAGGCAATCCGGTGCCAGTAATATAAGTTTCATTCAGAGTTATCGTCCTTTATTTTTCGAATTTTTTTCGAATTTTCTTCACTTTTTGTGAGCTAAAGTTTCGTTTTACGGCCAGATCGACGTTTCTAAAATTCCTGGAACATGAAGTAATATGGTCAAACCACAGTTTAAAGCAATTTCAACAACAATCCGTAAACCGGAAGTAGTCGAAATAATATGCGATATTTTGAAAAAAAAGTGAAAAATGGGTGTTTTGGGTAAAAACACGATTTTCCGTCCGATATCAACGAATTAAACAAATTAAGGTATCATTTGGTCGGGCGGTGATTGGACCACTGAATGATACCCAATTCGTACGGATACGATTAGCAGGAAGCAAAATATGGCACGCTGAAAATCAAGTATTTTCTGATTTTTAGCATTTTTGGACGCCTGTATCTTGAAAACTTAACCGCAACTTTTTTTTAAAATTTTTCTATCGGAGGTTTTTTGCATGAAGCCATCCAATAAGCCTTTGAAATATCTGGAATAGGTGAAATAACGGACTGAAAATCGTAAAAAGTCGAAAAATCGTGAAATTTTGAAAAATGCTCTACTATTTTTCTATTTTAAGAGATTTTCAAAAAAAGATTGTATATTCAGATAGCTGACCTAATTACGATTCTAACGATGTATAATATGTATGTAGTTATTGAAATTCAATTTTCGATATTTTAATTTTTTTGCATTTTTGGCACTTTTGAACATAGGATTTCTCAGGGGCATTTTATCTGATCAGATAATGTAATATGTCATTACAGAGCCCTGTGGCTATTTTAGTGCCCAAACCGGCTATTAAAACTATTCCGACAATAATAGCCATACCGGAAGTATTCAAAAAATGAAAAAAAATGTTAAAAACATTGTCGCACTTGCGAAAAACTTGATTTCTCCCTTAGGTAATGGCGGACCAAAAGAACTAAAGTGTCGTTGGATAGCCATATTAATGGATCACCATATGGTATCTAAATAATACGATTTCGATGGTAAGGAAATAAATTATTGTATGCCAAAAATCTAGTATTTTCCGATTTTTTTAACATTCTGAGACGCCCTTAATGGACCATCATATGGTGTCTAAATAATACGATTTCGATGATAAGGAAATAAATTATTGTATGCCAAAAATCTAGTATTTTCCGAATTTTTAACATTCTGAGACGCCCTTTTCTCGAAAAAAACGCCGCAGATTTTTCTTAAACTTTTCTTACTCAAAGTCCTATCGGTTGTCTATATAGTGAATCCAAAATGAAAAGCATTGAAATAATATAAGATGTCCAAATATGGCCTCCAACTTTGAAAAAAATTGAAAAATCGTTAAATTTTTGGAAACGCTCTTTAATTTATCTTTTTTTCCAAAACTACTCAATGGATGTTTCTGACACTTCTGGTACAGAAAGTTAAGTATCCAAAGAACTTCGTAAAGCTGTCACGACAATGATTGTAAAACCGGAAGTAGTCGAAAAAATGTCCGATATTTTGAAAAAAAAATTTTTTTTTACGAAAACCTTTTTTATTTATGAATATTTTTTGATGGTATTTTACACAGGGTTAAAATATCATCCTACTTGAGCAGAAATGATAAAAAAAATGTATCGGTAATTTGCGTTAGCCGCCATCGGCTAATTTAGTTTTTCGTAACCAGAAAAACTATTTATTGTTCAATTTGTATAAAACAAAGTTCATATGCTCCGTGGTCCCAATTGCAATTTTTTTTGTTACGGTGAAATTTTTCTGTCGGCAACGGAAGTGACGTAATATTAACAAAAACTACAATTTTGACAGTTCGGTACCACTTTTTGAAAGCAAATATTTTTTTTTTTCAAAACTGATATAACTAAAAGGATGCACCCTGCAAAGGTGTATAAAATCTTTAGCTCAGATTTTTTAAATTTCAATTTCATTTTCGGGCAATTTCGAATAAAATGTAAAATAAAGTGTAAAATTCAATTATTTACAATTCATTCAGCGTCTTCATATTTTGAAATATTTATTTGTTATTTTCATAAACTCGTAGCAATAATCCAGACGAAGAGAATGTATGCGAAAATTAGTTTGTAATATGAGCAGTTGCCGAGAAATATGCAATTTTGCATGCATCACTTTTCACGTTTTTTTGCCTATAAAAGAGTGAATTATTATTTGATTTGCAATATTTTTTTTCCATTTGATGCCTAATGTCAATGTGGACTAGGTCAAGCCAATTTTACATTTTCACTGTGACCGGAAATGACGTCATTTCTGCAAAAACTGTATTTTTAACCTAAAAAACAAATACTTTATTCAAATGAGTCTGCCTTATAATATTTTTAAAATTATGATATTTGATTCCCATCAACGAATAGAATGAAACCATACGACCATACAAATACCACAAAATGGTTTCTAACTTGTACGGTTACAGAGAAATAGGCGATCTTCTATAAGTCACTTTTCAAGGTATTTGGTCTATAAAAGTGTCAATTATTATTCGATTTTTATAATTTTTTTACCATTTGATGCCTTATGCCATTTATGACTTCTATCAACTAAGTTAACATTTTCAATATCACCGGAAGTAATGTAATTTTTGCAAAAAACGTATTTTTAGCCTTCAAAACAAACATTTTTTTGAAGGGGTTTATATTTATTATTTGTTTAACTTTATAACGTCTGACTCTAATGGGCAGTAAGATTGAATCAATACCATCATATTGATATCAAGAAAAGGCTTCTAGCATGTTCCCTTGTCGAATAATAGCCAATTTTCCAAGGGTCACTTTTAATTATTTTACCTTCTTAATTTCAGTTTATGGGTTATAGGTTAATTTTTCATTGCCCGATATGTATTAAACAAATTTTGTATGTTGCAAATTTTCGACTTATTTTTCACCTGTAAAAATTTCTTTCGGCACCGAAAGTGACGTAATTTTGTCATAATTTACAATTTTGACCGGTCTTTTCGCCAGCAAATATTACTTTTACATATGATAGAGGGTGTCACTGAAGCAAAACAACTAAAGTATAGTTCGGTAGCTCAATGGGTTGGCTATGGTATAATAAACTTCCTGTATGATTCCTGAAAGCCGGTTCTGTGCTGCTTGCAGGTCTAGTTATTAGGGTTTCACACTGCGTAGCTTGTGTGAAACACTATTGTTTTTGTTAAAATTATTCTTATTAGACTTTCGTCTGAAAGCCTATTGTGATTACTAAAATTATTATTTATTATTATTTTTTTTTTTTCGCCGGAGCCTATTTCTCAGTGCCTGTAACAGATACCGATCTGGGACCTAATTCTCTATTGGGAAACCATGTGTTGGCTACTTGATAAACTATTTTTGAAACAACATGCGCAGACCGGAGATGGTCGAATTTTGTGCTGTGTCAAAAAATTAAAAAAACGACCGTAGATTCGTCAATTCTGTACCTATTTTCATACAAATGACATTTTCGGAAACCTCGAGTCTTTTCTCGGTCGATAGCAGTTGAAAATTTCGATATTTCGAAACTTCATCGCTGACTTCTTGCGATCGAAAAATGAAAAATGTGGTTTGAGAGACAATTTTTGTTATTTTTCAAAATTTTCAAATTTGACCTACATTTTTTGATACCTGAAAACCATCCGATTCCAGAAATATAAGTTTCATTCCGAGTTACCGCCCTTTATTTTTCGATTTTTTTCGAATTTTCTACCCATTTTGTGAGCTCGGGTTTCGTTTTATGGCAGAATTGACGTTTCTGAAACGTCTGAGACATGAAGCCAAATGACCATTGCAAGGAATAAAGCAATTTCAACAATAATCTGTACACCGGAAGTGGTCGAAATAATGTCCGATATTTTGAAAAAAATGCAAAAAATGGGTATTTTGGGGAAAAACGCGATTTCTTCGTCCGATATCAATGGATTAGACAAATTAGGATACCATTGGATTGCACTAGGATTGTGCTATCGTATGATACCCAATTCGTACGGATATGATGAGCAGGCAGCAAAATATGGCACGCTAAAAATCAAGTATTTTCTGATTTGGAGCCTGTAGCTCGAAAACTTAACCGCAACTTTTTTTTAATTTTTTTCTATCGAGAGTCCTTTCGGAGTTATTTTGCATGAAACCATTGAGTAAGACTTTGAAATATCTGGTATAGGTGAAATAACAGACTGAAAATCGAAAAAAGTCGAAAAATCGTTAAATTTTGGAAAATGCTCTGCTATTTTTTTATTTTAAGAGATTTTCAAAAAAAGATTGCATATTCAGATAGCTGACCTAATTACGATTCTAACGATGTATAATATGTATGTAGTTATTGAAATTTAATTTTCGATATTTTATTTTTTTTGCATTTTTGGCACTTTTGAACATAGGATTTCTCAGGGGGATTTTATCTGATCGGATAATGTAATATATCATTACAGAGCCCTGTGGCTATTTTAGTGCTAAAACTATTCCGACAATAATAACCATACCGGAAGAATTCAAAAAATGAAAAAAAAATGGTTAAACACATTGTCGCACTTGCGAAAAACTTGATTTCTCCTTTAGGTAATAGCGGACCAAAAGAACTAAAGTGTCGCTGAATAGCCCTATTAATGGACCACCATATGGTATCTAAATAATACGATTTCGATGGTAAGGAAATAAATTATTGTATGCCAAAAATCTAGTATTTTCCGATTTTTTTAACATTCTGAGACGCCCTTTTCTCGAAAACGACGCCACAGATTTTTCTTTAATTTTTCTTACTCAAAGTCCTATCGGTTGTCTATATAGTGAATCCAAAATGAAAAGCGTTGAAATAAGATAAGTGGTCCAAAAATGGCTTTAAACTTTGATAAAAATTGAAAAATCGTTAAATTTTTGGAAACGCTCTTTAATTTATCTTTTTTTCCAAAACTACTCAATGGATGTTTCTGATACTTCTGGTACGTAAAGTTAAGTATCCAAAGAACTTCGTAAAGCTATCACAACAACGATCGTAAAACCGGAAGTAGTCGTAAAAATGTCCGATATTTTGAAAAAAATTAATTCTTTTACGAAAACCTTTTTTATTTATGAATAGTTTTTGATGATATTTTACACAGGAATTATTGATATAAAATTAAACCATGCTAGTCACGAAATGACATAGTTTGTGTCTAGTCGACGTTAAACCCCATTTCTCTCATCTCGGTAGTGCCGGTTAATTTGAGATATAGTTTGTCTCCCTTTAAGTTTTTTACCTTTCTAATTTCAGTTTATGGGTTCGAAGTTTATTATTTATTGCCTGGTGTGTATAAAACAATTCTCAATTGCGAATTCTCAACTTATTTGTTACCGATAATGATTTCTTTTGGCACCGGAAGTGAAGTAATTTTGCCAGATTTTACAATTTTGACCTTTGTATTCGGAAGCAAATATTACTTACAGTTGGATTTGTTCTGTAGCTTGTTCATACTAATTTCGATCATCAAGAATATTATTTAGGTAAATTATTTTACTATTGATCAAATTTTCGTAAATCAGACTTTTTTTGTTAAATCTAATATGGTTATTTCTTCATAATATTTGCTGTCTAGTCTGGATATGAGTTTCTGGATTTTTGATTTGTCTAGTCTTCACCCAGCATGTTAGTACATTTTGATGATATTATCTTCTAATTAGCGCAAGTTTGATCTAATAAACTTTTGGACCATATTGCTTTTAACGAATAAGGGTAACTTTCAATGTCAATCATATTTATTCCACCAATTAAAGTAGCTATCTCTCAATTTTCTCATTTTTACTACTCCATAAAAACTCAAAGCAAGATGTTTCTATTTTCTTTACATAATGTTTTGGTACGACACAGACGCTTTCCAAAAACGTGTCTATTGGTATTATAATACTTTTAATAATTAAAATTCTCGCTGCATAGTTAATTTTCGTTTCTGTCAATCTTTAATTTTTTTTTTCATTTTTTTCCTATTTTGTTTTCCCAATTTAGCATTCAAGTTAATGGTCTTGTCCAAAATAAAAACCCAACACCTTTGTTGGTTTATCGATCCAGTTTATTCCACTAATTTTAACTTTATATTTTTTTTTGTTTGTTTACCTATCAATTTACCTCCCCTTTTTTCTTTTTTTTTGGTGTGTCGCGTCAGTACACTTCCCTGTTGTTATTTCGCCATCGCACCCTAAATAATTTTCGGGTTTTGCTTTTCGTTTCGTTTACATATTTATTTGATGATGTTTTATCAGGTTCTTGGGAAGTATACAATACTTTGTAATAGTTTTTTTTATTCCATATCTTACTTTGATCTTTAATAATTTCACCCTTATCATTTGATAACCTATTAATTGATTTCCAAAAATACGAGTTATTTTTCCCCTAGTTCCAGCCAGTTTTCTCTGGCTCTAATTATTACTCCTTTTAGTCTTTGTTCATATAATTTCCGTATCTCTAATTTGATGTTAAGTATGTCAGAGTTAAGATGTTGAATTGTCTGTTAAATTTATATCTATGTCTTTATATATTTTTTTTCTAATTGATTTTCGAGATCTTTTGATTCATTTCTAGTTTATTGTTTTCTCTCTAATTTATATTTTCATAAAGACCCAGATTAAACTGTAATATGTTTGTCTATTTTCTGATTTGGATTTATATTCCTCGAATATGCAATTTATTAGCAATTCATATTCATCATCCCCCAAAACTGAGTTATTTATTTTCTAATAATTGCTATCCTTTTCATTAGGGTTTATTTGAAATTCAAAGTAAACACACTGATGATCTGTGTATTTAAGCATTATAGGTATTATTGTACATGCAAGTATCTGAGGATACAATTCCTTTGATATCAATAATAAATCTACGCCATGTACGTTGTTGTTTTTTCTATATTTAGAGTACTCCAAATATCAATTAATTTATTATCCTTCAACATATCTTTTAAACCTTTTGAAGGTTTAGAAATTACTCCCTATCTTGTGTAGCTAAAGTATCATTAAAATCACCACCTACCATTTGATTTTCTTATTTCCTTTAATAAAAAAAAGCATTTCTTATTTTCTTTTGATTTAGTGCATAAACTCATATTAATGTCAATACAGAATCTTGAAATGTAATACTTAATAACATAACCCCCACCCCCCACCCCTTCATTATCCGTATATTTATCTATAGGCTCAAAATTGAATTATTGATTATTACTGCAACTCCTCTACTGGCACTGGAACCGTGGCTATAGAAACATTGTCTAGATGTGTGTCTTGCAGAAAAGCAATTAAATGTTATGTACGATAAACATTAATAATATATACTGTTAATCTATTCATCATGTATCTGAATAATGGGTTACGGGGGATGGGGGTAAGATGACAATGTTTTTTGGGGGGTTTTTCTAGACAGTATATTGATGAATTACAATTCAATAATTGATGAAATGAGTGGGATAATCGAAAACATGCAGCTGTATTATATCTTTATTATAACAACCATATTATGATGTGGATTCAAATATAGAATTGCTTGCAGATCACTATGTTCAGAGCTTATTTTGTACATTTTCTGTTTACATGTAATATATTTTAACATGAAATGTTTATTGTATTGAAATATTCATCATTTACAGCAAAAAATATTTTTGAAGCAAACCGAATTTACAGCTGAAAGCTTGACAAACAACTGGAAAAGCTGTCAGGGTTATTTAGAACAGATAAACAGCTTGTATAGTTCATTTCTTATATTTTTGTCTTATCGTCTTAACCAACTGCAAAGCCTAAAATCTATTTATCGGCCATAAAGAGAGATTACTGTACAGATATTACAATTTTCTGCGAATTATCGAATAATCGTTACAGGTATTATACTAATGTGCTGCTATTGCACGACATAGGGTTTTTATTTGATAATATTGGGTATTATTTGATAAGTATTTGGTAGTACATATAACAATAAACATATAATGGTGAAAGAAATGCAAGGAAAAATAAGCATTCTAACCACAAGATTGGATGTCACTAACTCTTCCATTAGAGAACTGTTAGAAATAACCAGAAAGAACTCAGTGTCAGAGGACAACGATAAGATTTTAAAGAAACTAACAGATACTGTATCAATAATAACAGACACACAGAAAACAGTCGATATTAATGAAGGTAAAAAATTAACAAATACTCCAATATTATCAAGGCCTGAAGAATATAAAGAAAGAACTCCACAATCCTGGAACAAAATAAAATCAGAAAGAGGTGTATGGGTCTACAGATATTACAACATTGCAGCACACCTTAAGTTTTACGAAGAATGGATCAGTAGGGACAAACCCCCTAATTCCATTAAAATTCCGAATAAAGATAATTCCAGGCGAATCTGAAGAAGCCAGTAATGTACGCTCACAGTTAGCTATGGAGCAATTCAAAGCCCAAATATCAATAATGAGAATCAACGCAGAAAAATATAAACAGACGTATAAGAATATTGATATAAACATGCATGAAACAATAGAAATTGATGTACCAGTTGAGATTAATTACCAAACAAAAGAAATGTGGGATGAGGAATGTTTACAAATGGAAAATAAAACCAAACATAATTGGTCGGAGAAAGAAATTTGGTTGAAAGATTACGAAGCCAAAAACGGGTCAGACATTTTTAAAAGTACATAATCAAAATTGCAAAAGGGATGGGACACATTCGCCAAATGAAATCCACCAAACACAACCAAGATACAGAAACGAAGAAAGATATGAGGTGAATTATAAATACAGTAAACCACGGCCAAGGTATAATAGAGAAAGCCCTAACAGAAACTTTTTAAATTATAATTACGGGAACGCACAATCGTGGTATAGGGTTCAAAGCCCTAATAGAAACTTTGTACAATCACGGAACGCTAACAATAGAAGATCGCCACAAAATTATAGATGGAACTTTCGAGAAAATAATATATCTCCAAGACCGAGATTCATAGCAGAAAACCACATGGATGAATATTTTTTAGACAGGAGCAGAGGAAACAGGAGCAGGATGAAGTAAAACAATAGGATATAGTTCTTATAAATTGTCAGAGAATGAAATAAAATTATTAAATAGGGGTTTAAAATTTACCCCCACTCCAATGATTAACAATTCATTACTTAATTCAGAACTTTTCAAATTGTGTAGAAAAGTAAGATTAATGATACAAATAATGAAACTCAAATATTACATCAATCAAAATCTGAAAGTTTAGTCCAAGACAAACCGAAGTTTACACCGGGTTCGGGAAGGGATGAATATCTTGATAAATTTATAAACAATATTACATCTCACCAAATACAAAATAATGACTATAAATATAATCTTTTGAAAATTGTAAATCAGGCACTAAATAATCTACAGAAAAATAATAACATTACCATAAAAGAAGCCGACAAAGGCAAAATATTAAACATGCTTGAGGATAAAGAATACTATGAACCGTTTGTCCCTAAAAATGAATCTAATATAAAGAAATTGGTATCTAAATTCATCGAAAGTCAAAGTACATGCATGTCTCAGCGAAAAAGAACAAGACTATTTGACAAACTATGAATCAAAAACAGCATATTTTTATGGTTTACCTAAAGTACATAAGAGCCCGCAAATACAGAAAGAAATAAACAACAACAGATCGGGTCTAATTTGTATAGAAAATCCTACAGATTTAAAATTAAATTTAGACCAATTGTAGGAAGACCTCACTGTGTTACACAACGTCTCAGTAATTTCCTTGATATTCTATTAAAACCACTGTGTAAGCACGTCAACAGTTTTATTAGGGACGACATAGATTTTCTTAACCATTTCATTTACCAACAAAGGTAGTTCCTGGAAGTACACTTACAAGTTTTGATGCAGTCAATCTCTACATTAACATAGACCTCAAACTTGGAATTAAAGCGATAGAATACTGGTTAGTTAAATAAACTGAAGAAATACCCGAGAGAATCACTAAATATTTTATTATAAAATCCATTGATATCATAATGTCCAATAATGTATTTTACTTTGATGGGAATTGTCTTCAAAAGAATGGCTGCTAAATGGGTAGCAAGATAAGCCCTACGTACGCTACATTAGCTTTGGGTTTTTTAGAAAACAATTGGTACAACCAAATATTAATCGATTTGGGACTTGAGATGTATATATACATAAAACAAGCATGGAAAAGATTCCTGGGCGACTGTTTTTTAATCCTAAAAGCAGCTCAGGAAGTAATCCATAAATTACATAAATCGCTTATAAAGTGATTTTGACGAACTAAAACTGGGATCAACGTTTTGTAATAATACAAATTTCCTGAAAGTTTCAGATTAATCTGATAAAAACTGCAGCCTCTATTGCGCTGCCAAGAAGTGTGGACAGCTCGGCAAAAGTGGCGTAACTCTTAATTCGATTTTTTCGAGAGAAAAAAAACAAGAATCTTCTTCTTGCCATAATACACATTTCTAGAAAGTTTTTTTTAAATAAAAAAAACGATAGGTTGCCAGGCGACAAATCATACGCCCACGGCAGCTAATTCGTCCGGGCAGTCAACAAGGGTTGTCGTGTATTTTTACTTTTTTCGGTAATGAAACATCGGTAATACACTAAAATCGGATTAAGAGTAACAACTCATTAAGTAATTATCAGAAAATCATGAGAATTTGTTTGGCTTTTACCAAGTTCTGCTCTATGTTAACGTTAAGTATACGAAACATTTAATATCATGTATTTAGTTGTTCAGTTATCATAAAGTTATCAAAATTCATTGAAAATATAAATACTTGTTCGTTTAAAGACTTTAAACTCTGTGTATCAATCTGAAGTCAATCGGATGATAAGTTTGGCCTCTAGAGCGTCACAATTTCAAATTGACAACGATTTTATTGACCATAATGACCAACAGAATGATTATATTCCACCGTTTGAGGTTGAACTACCTCACCAAGTTAATCCAGACAACTCCAGCAAAATCACGTGAATCGGATGTATTACCTACATGGCTTTTCAAGAAATGTTCCTGTGCGAATACAACACATGTCCTTGGCCTTATTAATGATACAATAAACAGCTCAGAATTTCCCGAAGTATTTAAGACCGCAATATGTGAAACCACTCCTGAAAAAAAACAGAATCTTGACCAAAATATATTGAAAAATGACAGACCAGTTTCAAATCTATCTTTCATTTCTAAAGTTATTGAAAAATCATTGCGGATCAACTAAAGGACTACATGAATCAACATAATCTACTAGAAACATACCAGTCTGCTTACAGAAATATGCATAGTACAGAAACGGCCCTAACAAGGGTTCACAATGATATTCTTCGAACCATGGACAAAAAACATGTTATTCTATTCGTATTATTGTACTTATCAGCCGCATTCGACACCATAGGTCACAAACGTCTCCTGTGGCGCTTAAAGCAAAGAATAAAGCTGTCAGATTCGTCATTTAAGCTTATCAAATCCTATTTAACATGCAGTGTGTGTTGGGGGTGCAAAATCACAACCAACAGTACTACAGTACGGGGTTCCCCAAGGATCAGTTCTCGGCCAAATTCTTTTCACAATTTACACTCTGCCTCTTGGCGATGTTATCAGGGAATGTGACGCCAATTTTCACCTCTTCGCTGATGATACCCAGTTGTATCTCAGTTGCCCACCTTGTGACGTCCCAGAGAAAAAACACCAACTGGAAAGCTACCCCAACATGTGATGTGAAAGAAGGAGGAACTATTACAGAATTAAAAAAACCTAAAGACTCATCTCTTTAATTCAATATAACATCATTTCCTTTGACAGACAACTCAGCGCCACTGAGCAGTTTACTGGATAAAGGGCGCTATATAAATATATTATTATTATTATTACTAAATCAACGAAAATCAATAGGCTTCTTCGTCTCATGACCGCAAAGACTTTGTATAAATTTAAAGCCAATCCGATATTAACTTTGGCCTCTAGAGCATCCACAAGATTTTTCAAAGTGATCAAGGGCCATAACTCTTGCAGTAATGATCGGAAATCATTGAAAATCAATAGACTCCTTCGTCGCATGACCTCAAACACTTTAAAGTCATTTCGATATTAACTTTGGCCTTTAGAGCGTCCACGAGATTTTTTGAAGTGATCAAGAGCCATAACTCTGTCAGAAATTTTCGGAAATTGCTGAAAATCAATACGCTTCTTCGTCTCATGTGTATAAATTTAGAGTCAACTTTGGCCTCTACAGCGTCCACAAGATTTTTTGAAGTGATCAAGGGCCATAACTCTGGCAGTCTCATGACCTTAAACACTGTGTATAAGTTTAAAGTCAAACGGATATTAACTTTGGCCTCTAAAGCGTTCACAAGATTTTTGGCAGTAATTTTCGGAAATCACTGAAAATCGATAGTTTTCTTTGTCTAATGTGTATAGATTTAAAGTCAATCGAATTTTAACTTCTAGAGCTTCCAATAGATTTTTTGAAGTAGTCAAAATCGCTGAAAATCAGTAGGCTTCTTCTTCTCATGACCTGAAACACTGTGTATTAATTTAAAGTCAATCGGATATTTACTTTAGCCTCTAAAGCGTCCACAAGCAATTGAGGACGCCGGACAGACCGCCGGACGGACCGACGGGGGCGACGACAATATACGACCACATTTCAATGTGAACGTATAAAAATCTGTAAAACAAAATCGGTTGCCCTGACAACGACGACAGGAAAGGATGATTACAATTTACGACCACATTATTGTGGGTACATAACAATTATTTGAAATAGATCTAAAATTTAAACATGCTGAATTGTGATAATAGTGGTCTCAGTGGAAGGCATTAAACATACGTGACCCGTGGGAGGGACGGGGGAGTCACAATGAAGAAATTTTGAGTTATAGCTATTATCACATTCACGATCCCAATATCACCAGAATGGTGTATGGTTAGTTTGAATGAAACCAAAAATGACCGATGATCCTATTGTAATGGAGTGGTGTGCTCCTAAACTAGGCTAATGAAGACGGGCATACGCCATAACGTGTGCTAAGAAGGAAATTTTGCCCGGGCAGCGGCGCTACGGATTATTCTTATATCGAATTCCAACGGCCAAGGGACCATTTACGTGCATGTCAATGTGTACACGGTACATCGATCAGCCCCCCACCCCGTCCTAGATCATTGACAAGGGGAAACCACCCCGAAAATCTGGATGATTTTTCTCGTCCAATGCAAAGATCGAACACCCAACCTCCATACTAGCGAGCCAGCGTCTTACCCCCTTGACCATCGTATTCCCCGCGTTGCATCATACGTGACAAGGAAAAGTGTAGCCTTTCCAGCCCCGTGGGTTTTATCCGGCTCCTCTGCCCCCCCCCCCCCCTCCCCAGCTAAAGACCAATACACGCAAGCCAATTTCTGAAATTAAACTGAATCAAATGTTAGTCCAGAGTGGACGTTAAACTCTGTCGCATCGCATGACGATGGGAACCTAGCATTATCATATTCATACTGCTTCAAAGTTTTACATTGTTTGGTTCTGTCTACTCCAATGTTTTCCTCGGAATGTATAACAAATGTGTTTGGAATACTTACATTAAAAGCTTTTAACCGCTCGGGGTCATGATTTTTTGACAATTTTTCATTTTCGTCTTCTTCATTATCATCGTCATCTTCATCATCCTTGCTACCCAGAATATCATCACCTACCCCTCCTTCACTAGCTTTAGTTACCACACTCTAAGAAATGAAAAAAGTAGCTTTGTGAAATAGCAACCCGTGTATATACACAGAGAAAAATGTTTATCTGAATGTTTTTGAGCTCAAGGGGAATTTATTCAAATATAAGTATATGTGAAAGTGAAATGTCTTCTTCTTTCCTTTATAGACACCAGTGAAAGCATTCGGTGCAACACATAAGACCTGCGACGCAAGGAAAGCACGACCCTTTTGCGTCATGGAAAGCATATTCGGGAAATCAATGGGACCTAGACAACTCACCATTATGGTGAGTTAGCGACCACGGAAGTTGGTTCATCATCCCTCCACTATTAGTTGATTATTGCAAAAACATTAACAGAGACCATTCAAAATCTACACGGTAATGGCTAGTATTTCACTACCAAGATGTAGTCAAACCACGATTTTTCAAGGGAGAAAGACTATATAGTTTGATCTAAACATAATTCTCACAAGGCAGAAATCAAAGGGGTGAAAATTCCAGGTAACTCACAAAGTTTTAGCCATGTTAAATAAAAATTGAAGAAATGTAAAACAATTTTGGAGTCGTAGTATCATCTGGAACAGACAGAAGGTACTAATATTGTAGTATCTACTCTTTGTATGTAAAGGCAGACCCGTAGTTAACCCCACATTGTTGAGGGGGCAAGGCTTCTGTGGGCGTCGATTGGGCTTCTGGGGGCGCCGATATACCTACACGTGACGGTCCACAGGCGAACGGTACCGTGGACACGCCCCCTTAGAAGAAGGGTCTAGGGTGCACTCAGTGCTTGAATCAGCCATTGGATTTTACTTCCGTGATTGTAGACTTGGAATTTCCAGGGAGGTTCAGGGGGACTAGCGATGGCCTTTGTATTTTAACGTAGTTTAGCTTCTCTCGGGAGAAGTTTATCCGTTTCGACGCCATTTTGTGTGTTGACTATTTAGAATAAGACTCGTTCCGGTACTCTGCGCCTCTTGTTTAACGCTGTAGTTCATGATAATAACAATAAGTTTCGTATATTTTAATTTTTGTGCTGAGCAACCAATTCCTATAAACTACTATTTGCGTTGACCAGTGTGATTATAACCGCGACCTTGACCCTTACTTTAAATTTCCTATCTTGCTGCAATCTACATTCCTATCTAGCTACAATACAGATCTACATTTCGCCTCGTTTTTTTTTTGTCATTTCTGTGTATGATGTCCATATATTTGTTTTTGTGTAAATTATGTGTGGTCCAGTCCCCATGCACTTACGGCAGTGTGAAGTTAGCTCGATTTTCGTTTTTCGTTTTTAAATATTGGTGAATATCGAAAAACGAGCTACTCGTTTTTCGATATTGGCGAATAACGAAAAACAACTAGCTCGTTATTCGATATTGGCGAATGTTGAAAAACGAGCTACTTGTTTTTCGACATTCAAATTTGAATCTCAAAAAAGTAGATTTGATTGATGTGTAGCTAAAGAAAGTCTCCAAAACACATCTGATTAAATCGGTGATCTAAAATGAAATAGATATCAAAAATGTGGATGCCTGAGCAGTAGGTACACATAAAAAATGCCCTTTCTCCATGTTTTGTGATATTGGCGAATCTCAAAAAACGAGCTACTCGTTTTTCGATATTCAAGCTTGAATCTCAAAAAAGCAGACTTGATGGATGTATTACTACAGAATGTCTCCAAAACAATTTATTATTAAATACGTTTTCTAAAACGAACTAAAGATATCGTTAATGAGGGTGCCTGAGCAGTGGATTCACATAAAAACTGTTCTCTCTCGTTGTATTTTGATATTGGCGAATCTCGAAAAACGAGCTACTCGTTTTTCAATATTCAAATTTGAATATCAAAAAAGCAGATTTGATAGATTTGATGGATGTATAGCTACAGAATTTCTCCAAAACCCATTTTTTTAAATCAGTGATCTAAAACGTACTAAAAATACCATAACTGGGGATGCCCGAGCAGTGGATTCACGAAAAACTGATCTTTCTCCATATTTTTTGATATTCGCTAATATCAAAAAACAAGGTGAAAGAGCAGTTTTTATGTGAATTCACTGCTCCGGCATCCTCAATTATGATGCCTTTAGTACGTTATAGATCACTAATTTAATCAAATGTGTCATGGAGACATTCTGTAGATAAACATCCATCAAATCTGCTTTTTTGATATTCAAGTTTGAATATCGAATAACGAGTAGCTCGTTTTTCGAGATTCGCCAATATCAAAAAACAAGGAGAAAGAGCAGTTTTTATGTGAATCCACTGCTCGGGCATCCCCAATTATGATGTATTTATTTCGTTTTAGATCACTCATTTAATAAAATGTGTCAATTTAGACATTCTGTAGATAAACATCCATCAAATCTGCTTTTTTGATATTCAAGTTTGAATATCGAAAAACAAGTGGCTCGTTTTTCGAGATTCGCCAATATCAAAAAAGAAGGAGAAAGAGCAGTTTTTATATGAATCCACTGCACAGGCATCCTGAATTATGATATCTTTAGTTCGTTTTAGATCATTGATTTAATAAAATGTGTTTTGGAGAAATTCTGTAGATAAACATCCATCAAATCTGCTTTTTTGATATTCAAGTTTGAATATCGAAAAACGAGTGGCTCGTTTTTCGAGATTCGCCAATATCAAAAAACAAGGAGAAAGAGCGGTTTTTATATGAATCCACTGCTCAGGCATCCTGAATTATGATATCTATAGTTCGTTTTAGATCACTCATTTAATCAAATGTGTCATGGAGACATTCTGTAGATAAACATCCATCAAATCTGCTTTTTTGATATTCAAGTTTGAATATCGAAAAACGAGTGGCTCGTTTTTCGAGATTCGCCAATATCAAAGATAGACTGGCACTGCCAGGCAGGATACGCCCACATTTTCGAGAGATGGACAGAGAACAAGCAATACCGAAAGTGATTTTTCCTACATCTTTAAGTCCTGTATTTCATACTGTATTGGGAGCAGCCATTTAGTTGGTCAGTTCCAGTCTGATATTAATGAAATTCGAAGCCGACAATGATTATGGTGTGACGGTACACAACCTAGAAATGTGACTTTTCATCAAAATCGGATAAGAATTGTGACCTGTAGAGAGTCCACAACCATGATATACCATATTTTTACACTATTCGCGTACAAACGGCGACCATTTCGTCCGGCAATTTTGGTACGATTTTCACGAAATTAGAACTCAACCTTCCTCATCAAAATCGAATTAAAATTGTGACCTATACAGGGTCCACAACCATGATATATCATTTTTTTAACAGTTTTTGCGTACAAACGGCGGCCATTTTGTCTGTCAATTTTGGTCCGATTTTCCCGAAATTCAAACTCAACCTTCCTTACAGTGTAACGGTGATATAATCAAACGTTTTTTTTTAAATTGGATAATAATTGTGACCTCCAGAGGGACCACAAGCTAAAGAAAGGGGGATTTTGCGTATAACCAGGGGCCATAATTCAGGAAGTTACGATCCGATATGCGCAAATATCGAAAAGAACCAAGATCTTTGGGTTATAACCATGAATTTCAAGTTTTATCAAAATCGAATTAAAATTGTGACCTTTACAGGGTCCACAACCTTGATATACCATTTTTTAACAGTATTCGCGTACAAACGGCGGCCATTTTGTATGGCAATTTTGGTCTGATTTTCCCGAAATTCGAACTTTACCTTCCTTACGGTGTAACGGTAATATAATCAAAGGTTTTTTTAAATCGGATAATAATTGTGACCTCCAAGCTAAAAAAAAAGGCGATTTTGCGTATAATCAGGGGCCATAATTCAGGAAGTTACGATATGCGCAAATATCGAAAGGAAGCAAGATCTTTGGGTTATAACCACGAATTTCAAGTTTCATCAAAATCGAATCAAAATTGTGACCTCCACAGGGTCCACAACCTTGATATACCATTTTTTAACAGTATTCGCGTACAAACGGCGGCCATTTTGTATGGCAATTTTGGTCTGATTTTCCCGAAATTCGAACTCAACCTTCCTTAGGGTGTAACGGTGATATAATCAAACGGTTTTTTAAATCGAATAATAATTGTGACCTCCAGAGGAACCACAAGCTAAAAAGGGTTACTTTTCGGACAATCAGGGGCCATAATTCAGGACATTACATTCTGATAGCCGCAAATATCGAAAGAAACCAAGATCTTTGGGTTACAAACATGCATGTCAAGTTTTATCAAAATCGGTTCAAAATTGTGACCTCTATAGGGTCCACAAGCTAAAAACGTGATTTTTCGTACAATCAGGGGCCATAATCCATGACGTTTTGATCCGATACATGCCAATATCGAAAGCAGCCGAGATCTTTTGGGGACAAACCTATATTTCAAGTTTCGTCAAAATCGGATAAGAATTGTGACCTGTAGAGAGTCCACAAACAAATTGTGGACGGACGGACGTCCGGACGGACAGGGGCGACGACATAATACGTCCACATGAAAGTTTGGGCGTATAAAAACAAGGAGAAAGAGCAGTTTTTATGTGAATCCACTGCTCCGGCATCCTCAATTATGATGCCTTTAGTTCGTTTTAGATCATTGATTTAATAAAATGTGTTTTGGAGAAATTCTGTAGATATACATCCTTCAAATCTGCTTTTTTAATATTCAAGATTCGCCAATATCAAAAAACAAGGAGAAAGAGCAGTTTTTATGTGAATCCACTGCTCGGGCATCCCCAATTATGATGTATTTAGTTCGTTTTAGATCACTCATTTAATAAAATGTGTCAATTTAGACATTCTGTATATAAACATCCATCAAATCTGCTTTTTTGATATTCAAGTTTGAATACACGAGCACATTTTAACAAATAGCGCCGACTAGCTTCGATGCTAGTGGCGCCGGGTCCCACAGAACACCTTTATTTAATCTAAATTTGTCTTCAAATCATAGTTCTTGTTTAATTAAAAGATAGTGGCGCAGACTGTAGTATTATAAATTTTAACCACTACTGCAACAGTCAGATATTGATCTACAAGCAGTCAGTGGGGACTCCTTGGAAATAAACGGATGGGTTGTATTATCTTTTAGAATCAGCATTGTCTTGTTAAATGAAAAATTTTATGTCGTCTCTCATATTGATCGAAATTTTATATTAGGTAGAAGCCATGGTATACAACTTTGCTGTAATAATGGTAATTTTGAAGTTCAAAATGAGTATATTCCAAAGTTAAGCCGCAGAGTTCTTTCTCCCGCAGTTCTTATAGTGGTTGGTATTTGTGCACTGACACCTTTCACTCAAGGTTTTTTCAGTCATCAACTATGGTTGAAGTTGCATTATAGTATCAATGTTGCAAAATCCAATAACAAATTTTCTGTAGCATTTACTAATAATGCTAATCGGATGTATTATTAACGCAAAGGCTGTGTAGTAGGTCACGTTGCCGCACTTGAGCCGAATAATATTAATTCTATCAGTAACACGTCAAATCTTCCTCACATCTCTACGACGATAGATACTATAGATAATATTAATGTTCAACAAGAACGCAATGCTTCAGTATTTTGCTAAAAAAATTTAAAATTATTTGCCAAAACAGATTCAGGTTTGACACCGTCAAAATTAAAGTCGATACCGGTTCTCACCCTCTCATTAATAGTCTGCCGTCGGATTTAGATTTTTTCTGGAAAAAAGTCCCATCAAAGCAAACTTGGTCTCAAATGAAAGGAAATTTGAAATACCCTCGCAGCATCCAACTCACATATACGCAAAAATGGCTCCGCACTATAAAGAAATAGGTCATGGATTTCTGGCCAATTTCGAGCTTAAACTATTAAATTAACAAAATATATTGGAGAACTTTGTTGACATGTTGATTGCACGATTATTGATAGTCCGATTTCTAGACCCGTTTAACGGGAGCGAAGGTGACAGGTTTTTCGACCCGAGAATGCGGCCTAAACATAACTAAACGTTTGAAGACCAAATTTATGAAAAGATCATCAGTAACTTAACGTAAAAAGTTTTTTTTTAAAGGATATATCATACAAGTATACAAGTATACTTTAAAAATATACTTTAGAATAATTTTATATGGTAAAACGCTTTATGTTATTGGTTTTCAATTTGATGTAAATGTTTTGTATAATATTTATAAGTATTAGAAATCAGTTTTGATGCCACACATGTAAATATAATCACCTTATTTTATGATTATAGTGAAAATTGTATATAATATGTCTCATTTGATAATAACAAAGCTTTTGAAAAAAAAAATAAAATAAAATTCAGCGTACAGAATTCTCTGTGATGGTCAAGTTAACATCAAGATATTCAAAGCTTTCACATTTCCTGAGATTTAGTAAGGAGACAGATAATGATGACTTATAAATAAAAACTATGCACTTTCGACAATATATATAATTTACTAAACTGTCGTCACATTATTTACAAAAGGTGCGCGTTGTTGAACAGCACTTCTATAAGATGATTTCGAAATGTTTTCAATTTCCCTTACTAAAAGTACACGCCCAAACCGCACATTACTTCCGATAATTGGTCCCCCCCAATCAGATTTTAATGCAGTCAAATGTGATATAAATAAAATTTCTTCAAAACAGAACAATGTTGTCCATACGTTTGTCCATATTAAATAATTCCCGTATTGCGATTGCTAAAAACAGAGCGGCGATTAATGATTTAATCTATTAAAACTTCAAATCTGTCGACACACAGGATAAACAAATGTTCCAAAATGTCACGAATGAGGTTATTAGAATAAAACATTTTCCACAACTTTCATATAAAATACAATATTTATTTGCAGAACTACAAAACAATTCGCTCCCATCTACCGCGTAGCGTACACCTTACCGCTGTCATTTCTAAACTTTGACAATACTATAAACTTCTCACTTGTTCCGCTTTAATTTCGGACGATAACATTCTTGATTCCATTAGAAAACTTCATCCCCAAATCAGCCAATAACTGATGATCATAATCTTAATCAAATGGTGGCAAATTACAAGTTAGAAAGCCAAAATTTGGCAATTAATGCCGAGCGAACCCAACCCACCCTTCTTACACGGTCGATGTTCCAATAAGGTGGTCCACATTTGTTCCATTAGGAGCTTTCTCTACCCAATTAATCTTAGCAAATTTTGTATCACATCCCTCTTTATGAAAAATCATAAATTAATAAAACGTGTTTGTGTTGTAACTGTTCAGTCAAAAACTATTCCTCCTTTAGTAAATTATTTGATGGACGGTGTCTGGGCCATTACGTCTCGCGACGCTCCATTTTCCTTTGGTGTGTTACAAGCATTCTACCACTGATTTTCACGTCACTGTAAATCCACCTATCGATGTCATCAAGCTAGAAACATGACCTGATCAGCATCAAACAATTTGACCACTTTATTGCCTTATTTTCAAAAATAAAGTCGATTTCATTCAACCCAATTTAACTAATATTCATTTATGGCGTCCTCTAACGGTGGCTTTTCCAAACCACGTATTCCCACCATTGCCACATCACCTTCTTGATCTTAAGTCTGTTCCACTTGTTAGTTTGATAAAAATAACTGAGTTCATAACGTAGACGTACATTAGATGATAAACCCTGGGAACATTGGCCTTTATTATCAAATGGGATCGGGATCACTATCCAGATAGGGGTCATTACATTTTTCATAGCATGACATGTCATTAAGCACCGTTCGGCCAGACTGTATGGAAAAAAGAAAAGACTGTCGGATATCAACAATGGTGGCAAATAATGCAATCTGATTAAAATACAGATCTATATTTCGTTTCGATTTTTTATCCTTTTCCTAGCGTACACTACATGAAGACCTGGCCAGCTGTACTGGGAGGTCGCGTCAGGTGTCACAAGGGCGACTTTCAACCATATGACGTCAGACATTGATTAATCAATCAGCGTTGGCGTTTCCAGGGGTTTACCCACGGTTCGGTGCACAGCACGCCAAGAACTCGCCATAACAGACGATTTCGTTGGCTAATTCCCAACATCAACAAGAACGCATGTCTTATAACAACTCATTCAGATCGTAGAGTTTTGATGACAAGTAAAACGAAATTCTGAACTATAAAAAGCGAAACGAAATAGGATCTGTGTTTTAATCCGATTGGCAAATAATGCCAATAGTGGGGCTACACGAAGAAAGAAAAATACTGACCCCCTCGCCATTACGGGAATCTCAAACGGAAGAAGACCAAATAAAACAAAAGAAGGGAATCATCTGTACCCCGCCTTACAGTTGGTTATGGCAGTGCCGTAGCGGTTCAAGAAGAGGAAATAATTTGTGTACCTCCCTACATTTGGCCACAGGAATGATGTAGTGAATAAAGAAGAGGGCAATAATTCGTACCCCTCCCTACAGTTTGCTTCAAGGATAGTATTTCGCATTTTCGCATTTCTACTTGCAGCGGTGAACTTTAGACTAGTTTATCCTACATGTGATTACAAAAACTCGCTAGTGTAAAAATTAAAATAGTTTGTATAAGACATGTGATTCCAGGAACTCAAATGTGTGAACATTAGAATAGTTTTAGAATAGTTTGTAGTATAGGTGATTTCAATAATTCGAGTGTGTGAACAGTAGTATAGTTTGTCTTATACTTGATTCCAATAACTCGCGCATATGGACATTAGAATAGTGTGTGACATTATTATATAATCTCAATGTCTCGCGAGTGTGACAGATTGTGTTGATATTGCGGTGAGTAAAACAACAAGAGAAAAAAAACTCTTATGTATATATACTGAGCGCCATGGAAAACGCATCACTTTTTCCCCAAATATTTTATTACTAGGTGATTTTGTATGTATAATATTATGCCATACTATGAACTATTGTTTCACACAATGTTCCCAAACGCAGAAAAATATCGACCCGTGTGCTCAAAAGAAAATTGCACGAGATGCACATGAAAAACCCAATATCCACGTGCAGCATTGTGTGTGAGCCTTTAAAAGCATGTTTTCAACTTAATGTGCAGTACATAAACTGTGAAACGTCAATCTGTCGTAATTTATGTTCCATTTTGCCTCGCTATACCATTTAAAAAAGCCAATAATAACCGTATACTATCATTTACTAATCAAATACTACCTAATATCAAATAATAACAACCGATAGATGGATTTTTGATTGCTACTCAGATTAAAGCTGGACTCCGATTATAAAACTACAGAAATAATTAAATTTAAAAAAGGGTAACGCCCAAAACAACCGCCATACTTGTTTTCAAGATATAGAACAAGCATGGCGATCGCTTTGGGTGCACAAATTCACAGGCAGGCCACTTCCAGTGTTTGACATGTCAACCGTAGTGTCCAAATTCGGTTAGTTATATAGTCAACTAACAATTACCGCCTGGCGTTTTCCACTTCTATCAGTCAGGAGGATTCTGAATCTACAAATACTGAAGTCACTGAAGATATATAATCCACACAAAAAAATTAGGTGGACTATATTTCCAGGCTTATTGACCTGCTACCAGACTACTAATCTGAGTAGCAATCTAAAATATATTTATCAGTTGTAAAGGGAGATAACCGCGTAAATATTTCAATTTTCTGTAAATTATCGGTCCAGCAATTATACTGATGTGCTGCTAATATACGATATTAGGTTTCTATTTTATAATTGCTTAGTATTTGGCAGTATTTGATGAGTATTTGGTAGTCTTGGGTTATTATTTGCTCGATTTGGGTGATATAGGGAGGCAAATGTAACAGTAAGACATCGGAAATCACATGCGAAGTACATTTTCCACGACATATCTAAGCTATTTTTTTTTTTAAAAAAAACATCAAATAATATGCTAAATTTGCACAATTATGGTATAGTATTTGGTAGTATGTGGTGATATTGGGGCTGGTATTTTGAGTTGTATTGGAAGTATTGGGTAAATCGTCCTGCCCGACAAAGTGCTCGATAACTTGTATCATATTAAGATTATATTATATACATGTAAAGGATTTATTTAAATGCATATACCCAATTTGAACCCTCTACATATATTGACCCATTGAACATCGTACGTTATTGATCTAATATATACTGCCCACTAGATATATACACGTCCACTACATATACACATGTATTTAATTATTATGTTTGTAATTAAATATATATGTAGCAAATACTTTAAATGTATACAATCTTATTTTAATATGATACAGGTTATGGAGCACTTTATCACAAGTATTCAAATCGCAAGCCGCGAGCGATTTCATTGTTAACAATTATATTTGTGGTATATTCTATGATGTTTGTGTCTGAAAAACGGAAATATATTGCCCAAAAAATGGACTTTTCACCGACTCATACGCTAATGCAAGGGGAAAAACGGGTGTGATGAGCATTGGTCGACCCCGTCTTCAATAGCCCATACAGGTCACAATTCTATGGAATACAATTACTGCTTATTACTGAGCGACGTTTCGACTAGGCTTCTCTAGTCGTTATCAAGCGACGAATTTTACGAACAGACCAATGGATTACCCATGGGAAGCCCCCTCTCTCCTTTAATTTCAGAAATATTTTTAACTGATTTAGAAGAGAAGGCGCTGCAAACGTCCACTATAACCCCATCATGCTTTTTTAGGCAAGTGGATGACACTTTTGTTATTATCAAACAACAAGATGATCCAGAAACACAGTTACAACACCTCAACAGGCAACACCCACGTATTAAATTCACAATGGAAACCGAAAATAATAACCAGCTACCCTTCCTCGATGTTTGTGTATCTAAAACCAACAATTTGATCCGTACCAGTGTCTACAGGAAACCAACCCACACCGACCAATATATTCACTTCAAATCCAACCACCCGAATAGCATCAAATCGGCCACAATTTCAACTCTGGTGAACCGTGCGAAAAAGATATGTGATCCCAAGAGTCTCTCCAAGGAAATTGATCATCTCAAACATGTCTTCACAAATTTCAACGGCTATCTAGAGAAGTTTGTAACAAACACCATCAAAAAGACCCTGTCGGCAAGTGCAGCTAAACCAAAACCCCCGACTGCCCCAGTAAGAATCTTCCTTCCATTCAACGGCCAAGTCTCCTACCAAATCAAACGGCTACTAATGCAACAGCCAGAAATAGATGTAACTTTCACAAAAAGCAACAGCACCAAAGATATATTAAGAGCTAATGGTAAACTAAATCCAACACAACCGCCACAACCAAAGGGATGTGTTTATCAGATAGTATGCAATTGTGGAATTTCTTACGTCGGCGAGACAAAGAGACCATTGAATAAAAGGATAGATGACCACAAGTCGAAAGCAGTAACCAACAACTCCGCTGTAGCTGAACACTTGAACTCAAACCCCCGCCACAGAGTCCAATGGTCCAACGTAGAAGCGCTATGCAAGAACATCAACAACAAGAGAGCGCGCCGATTGCATGAAGCCATTCAAATACGACGACACAAACCCCAGATGAACAGTGATCAAGGATTGTTCCTCCCCAGGGCGTATGACACTCTTATCGCATAATCGAGGGCTAAGCATAACATTTTATTTTATTTCAATCATACCCAATACTTAACAAAATATTTTTTAAGTCTGTAATAACACTACAATTTGCAAAAATAAAAATCAATAATTGACAACTATTTTTATTTTTATTATTATTTTTACATTTATTTTTATTTTATATTATTTTATTTTTGCTTTTCAGGCCTGCTGTTATTGTAATTTAAGCACTTAATAGTTCTAATCCTGCCTCCCTTCATCACTATAACATCCAGTGGAAGTACTACTCACCATTTTAAATAGTCAGCCTTCATTTATCATTTATAAGTTATTGTTCTAAGGGTTTTTCGTATATCAGTATAATTACTCGCATCAACATGCGCATATATATATATATATTATTTCCCGTCCTAATACAAAATCTCATCCTCTCGGGATGCTGTATTTATTTAAACCAGATCAAATCGTTGTAAATACTCCACAACAATCAATTCATTAATCATTTGTGTTTATTTTAGTGAAAGGGGTGGTTCATAGAATTTGATCAAATTCCATTTTCTCTGACCGTTTGTCCTTATTAAAACCTACTAATTATTGTATATACTCCACAACACTTAACCATTAATCAATTAGTTAGTTTGTTTTTATTTTTAGTTATGTGGTCTTATTGAATGTTGTCAATAACGTTTCAATTTATAATCCTTAATTGAATTAGATTCCCTTTAGGTACAGCAATTGTAGATCTGTGGTTTGTCAGCATTAAGAAAGTATTGTTGTGTACATGTATATATTGACTTGTCTCTTTTTAGATTTTATCATTGCTTGATAACGACTAGAGAAGCCTAGTCGAAACGTCGCTCAGTAATAAGCAGTAATTGTATTCCATAGAATTGTGACCTGTATACTCTAGTTCAATTACTAAATGCCATTGAAACAGTTTCAAACCGTAACCCATTGAGCTTGGGCCCTATGTGTTTATGGGTGTCGCTAGTCTGGAGGTCGGGTGTTCTATCCCTGCAATGGAAGAGAAACTTCATCCAGATTTTCCGGCGTGCTATTCCCCTGTCAGTGATGCAGGACGGAGGACCTGATAAGGACAACTGTCTAGTCGTTCGGATGGGACGAAAAACCGAGGTCCCATATACACGTTGGTAGTTGGAATTTGATATAAGAGTAGACCGTAGCGCCGCTGTCCCTGTCAAATTTCCCTCATAGCACACTGTACGGCGTATGCCTGTCTTCATTAGCTTAGTTTAGGAGCAGAATATTAGGACGTTAAAGACCATTTCATTTTTTTTCTTTTTTGTAAGAAAAGACGGTTGATTATAAATCTTTTTGTATTAAAATAAGATAATAATGACTTTATTGGGAGCCGGACAATTGCCGGCAGGATAACTACCGATGGTACAACTGCCGGCAGACAATTGCCGGCGCGGACAAATGCCGGCAAGGACAACAACTGCCGGCAAGGACAACTGCCGATGGGACAACTACTGTCCCGCTGATATCATTTGTTTTTCTGTATCCATTTCACTTTTGTTAAACATAACCAATACTTAATAATTGAATATTCTTTATTATTACCACACAGTTTCAATTTACTTAACTCATTGTCAATAGTAGCACACACTAACACCACACGCAAAACAAACACCTACAAGATAAAGCGGCGGACAGGGCAGAATATAGACAAAAAATAAACAAATATCAAATCAAGTGAATGGATCTGGAGCCTGCCGTAATCGACAAGTGCGCTGTACAGTACGGGGCCTGTAATGATACGGGCTTCACTCACAATGAAGAAAAAATGATTTACTGTCTGTTCCAGGTTATACTCCGACTCGGAAAATGCTTGCCATGCCTTCAATTATTTTTAATTAAAATGGCTAAAGCTTTGTGATATACCTGGAATAGTCATCCCTTTGATTTCTTCCCTTTGAATAAATGAGTAGAATTCCGATAAAATCCAATATTCTCTTGTAAGTTTCATATATTGTTTTTACATTGTCACTTTCTCAGAACATAAAAATTACGACTACACGTGCGTTAAATGGGGCACTTACATTTCGCATTAGGGTAGACAAGTACTTTACAAGTTTGGTGCATTCGGTTAGAAATGTCTAGTGGAGGAGAACACGCCCGTTTGTTTCGCGACAATAATATTTATTAGGTTTTCACACTTTGAGGCTTGTTTGAAACAATATTGTTTTCGTTCATATTGATATGTTTTTTTAGGGTTTTTTTTTTATTCTTGGTTTCCACCTTGCGTATTTCGGACAAAAATTCGCATTGGCTAATTTGGCGTGACTTAAAGATTAAGGCTATTTTGAAAAGTCGGCACGTGTCAGAACGTGTCAGAACTCTCAGAAATAAGTAAATTGGTGTAAAAGGTTAGCCCTTATTTAAATTTGAATATATAAATATGTCTGGTAAAATGATTCCGAATTTTGTTGTAGGGACTGTATAGCTCTCTGTTTGACAGCAACGTGCATTCTATTTACCTTTTCGGAACACTTTTAGGGGTTAATATTTAGCTGTTGTTGTAAATAAGCAGAGCTAGACTGAAGCAAGTTTTCGAATTTTATTTTCCTGCAATTTAGATCTTAAGGCTGAAACATAACTATTTTCAAACGAATATACAAGTCTGATATAAAAGCAAACGAAAATCCATAGTTCACTTTACATTTTTGACATATCCGAGTAATAGGCCATTTTGTGGGAATCACTTTTCAACTTTTTATGCTTATAAATGAATAAATAGTTGTTTCATAAAAAAAAATTGCAGCAATCTTTGATTATTCCTTAGATGTAACCAATTGGTCACTGAAAATAACGTCATTCTGGCAAAAAATTATTTTTGAGAATATATATACATCAACAGATTTTAATAGTCCCCATTGTTCATTACATTATCGATATTCATATACTATTCCAAAAAAGTAGGGGATATTTGATTTTGGGGGCATAATACTAAAATATGCAAATGACTACGAAAAAAGTCACTATAGAACCTAACAGAAGAAACATTTCCAGTTACATGTGAAGCCCAAACGCACCAATAGCTACCGCATGGAATGCAGGTGATGCTTGGGATCATCATGGGGGTCCAACCCAAGATTTGCACGACTCTGACTTTGAATGTTACAGTCATTGTGGCATTGAATTCCAGGGTGGAAACATCAGTTTAATTGTTTTAGTGACCAGAAAACAAATTTTGATATGCGTCGGCTTACCCAAAATGAAAGGTTACGTGCCCTTGGCATGCTACAGATCGTCTCAACACAGGCGGTTGTGGCGCGGACGATGAATGTTTCTCAGTCTGTCATAAGCAGGCTATGGTCCACATACCGCGATACACAATCTGTACAGGACAGACCACGCTCAGGTCGACCAAGGGCGACAACTCAAGCCCAGGATCGATTTATCCGTACCTTGGCCTTGAGAAATCGTGTCATCACAGCAAATCAGATCAGCGCTCGTCTTCAAACAGACACTGGTGTGAGAGTGAGTGGCCAGACGATTCGGAATCGACTGCATAGGGGTCACCTTCGCGCCCGACGTCCTCGCGTGATCCCTTGTTAGAGAGATCATCACATTCGGGCAAGACGTCGTTGGTGTAGGGATCGTCAACACTGGGATAATCGACGCTGGAGCAATGTGATGTTTTCAGATGAGTCAAGGTTTACTGTTGATTTTTTGCGACAGACGTAGGAGGGTGTGGCGTCGTCGAAACGAGCGCTTCCAAGACGTTAACGTCATCAGACATGATAGATTTGGGGGTGGTTCTGTTATGGTGTGGGGAGGCATCACTGTTGCTGGAAGAACGGCTTTACATGTTGTTGCAGGGCGTGTTACAGGCCAGTGCTACCGGGACAATATCTTGGCAGTCCATGTTGTGCCGTTCGCACGACGTCATGGCCGCCGTTTCATCTTCCAGGATGACAACGCAAGATGTCACAGGGCCAGGATCGTTACAGGTTGCCTCCAACAACAGAACATCACCACATTACCTTGGCCAGCACTGAGTCCCGACCTCTCCCCCATCGAGCATGTCAACAACGTCCTGCCAATGTCCAAGAACTTGCTGCTGCGTTGCAACAGGAATGGGACAATCTGGACCAAATTGACCGTAGACGTCTCATTAGGAGTATGCCACGTCGGATCAATGCTTGTTTGGCAAACAGAGTAGGATTCACCCGTTACTGACTTTGTTGTGATGCTGTGGTAACTTTGCTGTTTGACCCCGGGTATCATTTTATCCTTATAATGGTCAGTCTGTGCCTTACTTAGTCTAACGAGCATTTGGAATAAATCGATGAATGTAAACTTCATTTCATTTTGTCATTTGTTTCTTCGTCAGTTTCATTGGGTGACTTTAATAACACTTAAAAATCAAATATCCCCTACTTACAGAACAAAAATCCAATAAACGAGCTTAATTTGGGGCTTATTTTAACAAATATAAGACTTACCATTAAAATCATCATTCACGAACCATTAAACTATTGCTAAGTTGGATATTTGTGTGATTTAATCATTTGAATGGGACTTTCTAATTATGTGGAAAAGTTGATCGCCCAAGTAGCGTTACAGTGGTCGTTATTTTTCATCAGAAAGAGTTATGTTTCTTGGTCAAAACAAAATTACAAATTTTGTTCTGAAAAACGAATTCTTAATTTCCGTAGTGGGTATTCTTCGTTTTTTACGTACGTACAATTAACGACAGAATTTAACATCTGTACGCGTGCGCAACCCTTAATTAGAGAGAGAGACACCCTGACCTTATTTTTGTACGTTCACATGCAATAGATTTGATAGTTAAAACTTTCTAATAAGAGAAATTTCGTAGTTTACAAACGCAATATGTATGGAGTGCTGGTCGTACTCAATATTATAGATGTTAATTATCCTATATGATAATCCTATTTTGTTTCAAATAATTATCACAAATATAAATATCATACACTACAAAAACAGAGCACCCGAAAGCATTTTCAAATCAGTTCGACAGCAGTCGTCCAAATGTCTGTCATTGCATCTGTGTTATAAATTATAGAATAAACCGTAAAACAATTGAGGCCATTTCAATGTGGAACTGCATGCTTTTTTGTGTGGTTGGGCTATGAGGCGCCAGATAATCTAAAAATAGAAGTCGATACGTGGCAATGCCTCTCGAAATATTCTTTGACGGGAAAATTATAGCTATTGTTCTTGAAAGTAAGACGCACAATTTATGCATCGTGTCGCGTTTTCATATTTTTAATAATTATGAAACAGTCAATGTGCGTCTTTTTAGTTTTATTTTAGTTCTAGAAAAATGACTTGTTGCTGGATTTATAATAACTGAAACGTTTTGTAACCACCTTGTTAGAAATTGCAAATGCCGTTTGTAAACGCATATAGCATATATACTAAACACGAATAACGACATAGACATAATGTCACATCCTCCTATTAAATTTGACACAAGGCCAAATCCACAACGCCCTAAAATGATTAGAATTCGGGTCTTGTGACCAGTACCGTAATTTTATTTAACTCATACACGTCTGGTTAATCGAGGCTAGGGAAAATACATTTCGTTCAATTAATTTCCAGTCTCAATTTTTTTCTGTGTATTTAGAGCTAGCAACAATGTAATTTCTAAACTAACTAACGCGTCAACTAACAAAAGAGTTGTACTGTTAAATAAAAGTTACTCACACTTTAAAAGATAGGAAAAGGGCGAAACTACATGAGTTGACTCTGAATGGAGAACCGTTACAATGTATACGTCATTAGTTACAATCAACTAACTTAGAAATTAAATCGCAGAGTTTTAGCCAAAATTTTGATATCGTTAGTAACTACTTATTTTTAAAAGTCCAACGAGTAAAGAAGAATTTTTTACATGGTTTCATTGATAAATAAATGAATAAATATTGTCACGTGAGTGTCTATTTTGGGCGACTGTTTGCTGCCGATGGTGCACGAGCGAGCACGTGAGACCACATTTCTCATAAACGCTGTTTTGTTCCGCGTGACAACATGCTGTTAAAACAGGTCAGTTTATTTAGTACAGAAAATTAAGGCTGTGGGCCACTCTATCATAGTATTGCATTGCCACTAAAATGTTCCTCGCAGATGGCTTATTTCTCGCAGCAGATGGAATGGTAACAATCTGATTAAAACACAGATTCTATTTTGTTTCGTTTTTATAGTTCAATATTTCGTTTTAATTGTCTTTACTACTCTATAATATGGAAGAGTTGTTATCACTGACGTGTTCTGGATGATGTGAGAGATTAGTCATTGAAGCGGTCGTTACGGCGAGTTCCTGGGCTTTTGATGCACGGCACTGTGGGTAAACCACTGGAAACGTTAACGCAGATTGATTAATCAATGTCTGACGTCATAACATCAAAATTCACACTGTTGACGCCTGACGTGAACTTCAACTATAACTTGTCAGATCTTCATGTAGTGTAGGTCATCGAAAGTATTAAAAAAGGTTGCCAGGCAACGAAACATACGCCCACACAGCAGCTAAATCGTCCGGGCAGTCAACAAGAGTTGTCTCATATTAAGTAATTATCAGAAAATCATTAGAATTTGTTTGGTTTTTATAAAGTTCTGCCCCATGCTAACATTAAGTATACGAAACATTTAATATTATGGATTTAGCTGTTCAGTTATCGATTTTCAAGAAATTCACACTCAACCATCATTAATGTGTAACAGTTTTTTAATTCGGGATAAAATTGTGACCTCTATCGGATCCACAAGGTAAAAAATACATGATTTTTCGTACAATCAGGGGCCATAATTCAGGAAGTTATGGTCCAATGTGCCCGAATATCAAAAGGAACCGCGATCGTTGGGTTAAAACTTATATTTCATCAAAATCGGATTAAAATTGTGACCTCTACAGGGTCCACAACCTTGATATATCATATTTTTTCACTACTGGTGTATTAGCGGCAGCCATTTTGTCCGGCAGTTTTGGTCCGATTTTTACGAAATTCAACCTCAACGTTCATTACAGTGACACAGTGATATAATTAAACGTTTTTTTTTTTAAATCGGATAATAGTTGTGACCTCCAGAGGGACCACGAGCTAAAAAGGCGATTTTTAGTACAATCAGGGACCATAATTTAGGAAGCTACATTCGATATGTGCAAATATCGAAAGGGACCAAGATTTTTGGATTAAAAACATGCATTTAAAGTTTCATCAAAATCAGATTAAAATTGTGACCTCTACAGGGTCTACAACCTTGATATACCATATTCTTATAGTATTCGTGTACAAGCGACGACCATTTTGTCCATCATTCTTCATTACCATGTAACGATGATATAATCAAATGGTTTTTTTTTAAATCGGATAATAATTTTGACCTCCAGAAAAAGCGATTTTTCGGACAATCAGGGGACATAATTCAGGAAGTTACGATCCGATGGGCGCAAATATCAAAAGGAACCAAGATCGTTGGGTTATAAACATACATGTCAGATTTCATCAAATTGTCTGCGATATCACTTATGTGGAAGCAGACGTTAAACACCAAGTAGTAGTAGTAGTTTCATCAAAATCGGTTCAAAATTGTGACCTCTATAGGGTCCACAACCTTGATATAACATATTTTCACACTATTCGCATACAAACGGCGGCCATTTTTTCTGTCAATTGTGGTCCGATTTTCACGAAATTCAAACTCGACCTCCATAACCATGTAACGGTGATATAATCAAACGGTTATTTAAATCGGATAACAATTTTGACCTCCAGATGGACCACAAGCTAAATAGGGCGATTTTTCGGACAATCAGGAGACATAATTCAGGAAGTTACAATCTGGTGGGCGCAAATATTGAAAGGAACCAAGATCTTTGGGTTATAAACATACATGTCAAGTTTCATCAAAATCGGTTCAAACTTGTGACCTCTGTAGGGTCCACAATCTTGATAAAACATATTTTCACACCATTCGCGTACAAACGGCGGCCATTTTGTCTGTCAATTTTGGTCCGATTTTCACGAAATTTGAACTCAACCTCCATAACCATGTAACGGTGATATAATTAAACGGTTTTTTAAATCAGATAACAATTTTGAACTCCAGAGGGACCACAATCTAAAAGGGCAATTTTTCGGACAATCAGGGGCCATAATTCAGGAAGTTACGATCCGATGGGCGCAAATATCGAAAGGAACCAAGATCTTTGGGTTATCAACATTTCAAGTTTCATCCAAATCGGTTCAAAATTGTGACCTCTACACTGTTCACAAGCTAAAAACGTGATTTTTCGTATGACCTCTACACTGTTCACGAGCTAAAAACGTGATTTTTTGTACAATCAGGGGCCATAACCCATGAAGTTACAGTCCGATACTTGCCAATATCGAAAGGAACTGAGATCTTAGGGTGATAAATCTATATTTTAGGTTTCGTTGAAATCGGATAAAAATTGTGACCTGTAGACTGTTCACAAACAATTGTGGACGGACGGACGAACACTACTACTACTACCTGGTGTTTTAACGTCCGCTTCCACAGAAGTGATATCGCAGACAACACATAGGAGAGCCGAGGCTTCTTCCTGTTTTTAGAATATGGTTTTGCAATCTTTCCATTTGCGGCCTCGAGCCATGGAGTAGGTTTAGTGAGAAGTTCTTCCCTTTATTTAATAAAAACACATATTGTTTGGTAGTTGATCTGTAGAGACAGCATTTATGCAGACATATATGCGTCTCGTCTCTGGATTGGTAGAAGTCATCTTTTGGGGTTTAGTGTTTAGGTGCCAGGCCCGTCTTATCGTGGCCTCCCCTTACTCCACTTATCCCACTTTGCATGTTTGGTGTCTTTGTAGTTGATTAGTGTTTAGATGCCGAGCCCGTCTAACCGTGACCCTCCCTTACTCCACTAGCCCGCTACTTTCGTGTATATCCCCTATGTAGTTTCGTGTTTAGATGCCGAGCTCGTCTTATCGTAGCCCCCTCTTACTTCACTATTCTACTTAATCCAACGGTGTTCATTAAATCGTGAATTAGTTCGAAGATTTGCAGCTTCAGATCGGGTCTTGGAAAGAGTAGGTTCTTAATGTTGAGCGGTATGTTGTTGGTCTCCATCATCTCCACTAGTTCCGTTCTCTCTTCCTTGTATACCTCGCAGTCTACCAGGATATGGTTGGTGGTACATTCTTCTCCGCACTCACAGACGATGACTTGGTGTTTGTAGCCTCGAAGCCGCTCTTTCACCCTTAATTTCGATATAAGTTTGCATATATCTCTTCTAGGGTGATTGATAGCTGTCTTCGTGTAGATCTTGTCATCCAGCCGGAATCTGTATGTGTCAAGTTCAACGAGCTTTAATTCCCAGAGTGAATTGACCTGTCTTTTTTACCATACTGTAGATTTCCGTGGTGCTGTATTCTATGGTGCGGAGTGGTGCTGTGTCCCCGGGACCTTCATTTGCGAGTCGATCTGCTTCATCGTTTCCTCTAATGTTCACATGTGATGGAATCCACACGAGCTCTAATTTGCTTCCCTTCTCTAGGACCCTCTGGTACAGCTGCCTGATTTCCAAAATGACTTCTGGTCTTGATTCCGAGTTGTCATTTTGGATTGAAATCAGACTGCTCAGAGAGTCGCTTGGGATAACGAACTTACTAGTCTTTTGATAAGAGATCCATGATATAGCATCACGGATGGCCACAATCTCTGCAGTGTACACCGAACAGTTATTGGGCAGTTTCCTGCTTATTCCCTGTTCCCCGTTTGGCAGGTATATACCAAACGAGCTGGTGCCCCTTTCAGGATTGCGTGAGCCATCCGTATAAACATGTTCCCAGTCATCCGACGGCCAGTTGTCTTCCAGGTGTTCCAGAGAGAGAGCCCGTGCTGCAGTGGGGTTGTTTTTCTTGTCGGTTTTCTGTAGCAGATCTAGATTGACCGGTGGTATTGGGAGTGTCCAAGGAGCGATCGATGGTGGGTCGTGTTCGTTTATCACGAGCTCCTCTAGTCGTAGTTCCTTGACTGTTTCCCTGATACCCTGGCCGAAGCTTTTCTTTCTAGGATCTCTTACATATCTTGTCTTCTTTAGGCTGACAAAGGCCGGGGATCTCTCGCCCAATTGCGAGATCTTAGCCCAATACCTTGTTGCTAGTTCTTTTCTTCTTAGGGATAGGGGCAACTCTCCGGCTTCCTGTATTAATGCCTCTCTCCTGGTCCCAAGCCCTACGCCAGTCGCAATACACAGAGCTTTGCATTGGATGGTGTCAAGCTTACTTAAGAGTGTTGGCGCGCAGTTCATGAAGACCAAAGATCCGTAGTCTAATACAGAGCGTATTAGAGCACGATACACCATTATAAGTGTAACTCTATTGGCTCCCCAGGTGCTAGCCGTTATTTTTCTCATTAAGTTTAGGACTTTGGAGCATCTATCTACAGTCCAGTCGATGTGCGGTTTCCAGGTCAGCCTTCGATCAAAGATTACGCCAAGGAACTTGGTTTGGTCTTTAAACTCGATGGTTTTCCCGTTCATACACAGAGTCATTCTGCTTATCCCTCTATCCCTGCACACAAGCATGCCGACTGTTTTCTTCTCTGAGACCTTAAATCCCCAGTCGTTTGCCCATGTCATGAATTTGTCTAAGGCCTTTTGCATATTCTTTTGAAGTTCACAGAACCTCGTCCCTTTCCTCCATATTGTGCTGTCGTCAGCAAATTTGGCTAGCTCAGTTCTGGCGTCGAGATATGAAGATTTCTGTATGTCGTTGATCATGATATTGAAGAGAGTGGGACTGATGACAGACCCCTGAGGCGTGCCATTTTCTAATGTTTGCTCGGCACTCAGGAATCTTCCAACATTCACCTGCATCCTTCTATCGCTCAGAAAGCTTTTGATCCACCGAAACATTGTGCCCGTTATTGAAAAGCAGCCCGTCCAACCAAACTAAATCGAAAGCCTTGGTTAAATCTACAAACACGGCACATAGCAGGTGCCCCGAGAGGAGTGCCTGAGACATGACTTGCTGTAGTCGCACCAAGTGGTCCATTGTTGATCGTCCCTTCCTGAACCCGCTTTGATTTTCGTCGATCAGTCGGTTACTCTCCAGGTAGAACTCAAGTCGGATGTTAACCATTGTCTCCAAGGTTTTGCACAGTGTGGATGTCAAGCTTACTGGTCGATAGGACTCTGCCTTTGTTCTCTCTTTCCCCGGTTTCGGAAGAGGGATGACGTTGGCTTTCCGCCATTCTTTAGGTACCTCCCCTGTCAACCAAGATGTGTTGAAGAAGTTCAGTAGTATCTTTTTGGCATTTCTGGGCAGATGTTTGAGCATTGGGTACTTTACTTTGTCCTCACCAGCCGCACTATCCTTCCTGAGGGAAAGAGCCTTATTTAACTCTTCCTCGGAGAAGGGCAGATTGATTGGTTCAGCCTCTAACATTAGATTCAATTACTAATGAAGGGTGCTGTGAGTAAAAGATTTCCTTCCTCTTCATGAATTCTGGTGGTTGGTTTTCATCTTTACTTGCATCTGCAAATGTCTTAGCAAGTAAATCTGCCTTTTCATTGCCGTTGGTAACGTACTTGTCTCCATCTTCAAGGTTTGGTATGTTGAACGATCTGCGTTTTCCGTGCATGGCGTTCAGTTTCTTCCAGACGACACCTGTTTGCGTGTTTTGGTTCAACGCATTACAGAATGTCCTCCAGTGCCCACTTTGTGCCTTCTGGATGGTGTCTCTTGCGGCGTATTTCAACTTCAAGTAATTTTGGTGGTTGACTTCATTGTAGTGGCGTTTTTGTAGACGAAGTGCCTTCTTTCTTTCGTAAACTGCCTCTTGACATTCTGAAGACCACCAGGGTTTTGTATTCCTTGGTTTTCTGCCAGAAGTCTTTGGAATGGAGTTGTCTGCTGCACCTATAATTGCATTCGTGATATTGGCGGAGTACACGTTGATGTTGGTGTCGATGATATCTTCTTCCTTCCAATCGAGGCAGCCTACACGGAAGTTAGCCCAATCAGCTTCTTTCATTTTCCAATTGGGTCTTCCGTTATAGACTTCTCTGTTGGTTTCAGCTTGGATGTTAAATTCTATCACCAAATGGTCACTGCCAAGTGTCTCATCTTCATGTACTAGCCAATCGCAGCGGTTTGCCATACCAAGCGTGCAGAATGTGAGATCTAGGTGTGAAGGTGGGACATTTCCTCCAACAAATGTAGGGCTCTCATCATTCAGTACGCATAGGTCGTTCCCTTCTATTATTGAACATAGGCTAGCCCCCCTGCAGTCATTCCTCGGTGACCCCCACAGAGCGTGCTTTGCGTTGAAATCTCCACAAAGCACCGATTCGCCCCGTGGAAGTTGATCGAGAAGTGACTGGAAGTCATCTGGTTCTATTGTGACCTCAGGGGGTGCACAGACATTCACTATTGTCAACTTTGTTTTATTGCTCAATGTGATGGCTATGCCCATTGCTTCTAGGGGGGTGGTTACATTCAGTGGAACAGAAATGTAATTTATGTTGTCACTGACGTAAATGGCAAGGCCGCCGCCACGTGTCATGCTGCCCGGTCTGTCCCTTCTCTGACAAGTATATCCGGGTAGGTAGATGTCGCTCTTCGTTGGTAGTAGCTTGGTTTCTTGGAGGCATATTACATCTTGATGTATTTTCTCAGCTCAGCACACCTGGGAGCCAGTCCATTGATATTAAGTTGGAGGACTTTTACCACCTGACCCGCCATGATGACTGCCTGGATGGATGCCTCTCAGTCTTGTGGGTTTACTGATCTATCGGCGTCTCACATTCCGTAGTAGGTACCTCATTAGTGTTCGCCTTTGGTGTTAACACCGGCAAGCAACTGGGCATATCGCCAGTGCTGTAGTGACGAACATGCGATATCCTTCTACGGAGCGTGAGATTTACTGATTGGTCGGCTTTTATAGATTCTTCGTCGTCTTCTTCTCTTGATCTTTTTTTGACTGTATTGATGGAGTTAATCATTACAATCAGTACATCGGCGTTGACCATGTACGTACGTAGCTTACCGAGGAGACTGGCCATTTTTGTTGTTTGGTCGTCATTGGACACAGCCACCCTCAGGAACTCGATCATGAAGCTCATGAACCCACTCTCCGATTTAAATTTTGGTACAAAGTGGCCTTCATCAGCTTTCGTTTTCAGTTCCTCCTCTTTCATCTTGGGTTTTGTCTTTTTCTTGGGTGTGGTTGGTTGTTGTTCTGGGCGGGGTGCCGCGATTGGTTCCTTCGGCTGTACTTGCGGTGTCGAAGGAATCGGCTCCGGGATTGGTTTTGCGACCGGAGCCTTATTCCTGACCTCTTTGGACTTCCCCTCCTTCTGTTTCAGGATTAATGAGGCTTCATTAAAACTTACTTTTTCTTTCACCTGTAATTTTAAGGCTGCCTTGGTGTTTTGAATCTTTGGGCATTCGGGTGAGTTCGCTACGTGACCGCCTTTGCAGTTCGAACATTTATTTGGTATGCCCGCCCTGCAGTCGGTCGCCGCATGACCCCCCCCCCCCTCACTGGGCGCACACAGTCTTTCCCTTGCAGTACTTGACTGTGTGTCCCAGTTTCTGGCAGTTGGCACACTGCCTCACCCTCTGAACATACGGGTGGGTACGTCTATTCAGGTACACGATTTTTAGGGCCTCGGGCGCTGTTCCTTTCTTGGAGGACAGGGCGACGCTTCCCTGGTGCTTCCCCTCGGCCACTTTAAACCGGTACACCTCGGTTGTCTGGTACCCCCTCTCTGTCAAGTCTTCCAGAATTTCTTCCCCGGTATATTCGGCTGGTATCCCATGGACAACCACCTTGTCTATTGACAAGGTGATCGGTTCGGACACCATCACGGACATACCAAGAAGTGCCTTCTGTCCCAACGACATATCCATGTCAGACCTGCTTTTTAGGGCTAGTCTGAGATGGCCTGGCACTGCAATCTTGATATCGGGTATGCTGGCGATACCCCACTTACTTTTTATCTCCTTCCCCACAGCCGTAAGTTTGGCCTCCTGGAAGGACTTGCCTTCAAGTGGCTTCACTAGAACGACGTGAGTCTGTTCCTCTCTCCTTTTTATCACAGGAAAGAACTTTGGTGCAGGGCTGCTTTTAAAAGCGTCAGCCATGGACATGGTTGAGCTAGCCTCTGACGCCATCGTTCTTATGCTGCCGAAATAATCAAAAAAACAAAAGGAGGGACCGAACAGTATTTAAAGCTGTTGTTAATTAAGCTCGTAAGCTGATTTAACTGTTGTTAACCCTTTCCACAGAGAGCCGCTAGTCAATCAATGTTATTTAAAACTAATTAACTATGGGCTCTTATTGCTTGTGTGAGTTTACTTAACAGTTGTCAGGCTTGTTAACTGTAAAAATAGTTTAGCTTGTTCTTGTTTGAATACAATCAGTTGATTGGTTTGTTCACTGAGCTTTTCGATTAGTGAGTGATGGATGGAAGACAAAAAGAATAAATAAATAGAAAAAGTAACTAAATAGCGTAGATTATAAATGAGAGATGGGTAAACTGACTTCACTGTCAAATTCGCTGGGTGACCATGACTTGGGTTAATCGAAGCATTTAGGAGCAGAACAGTAGGACGTTAAACCCCATTTCATTTCTAATCCGAGCTTTCGATAAATAAAATGAATTGAAATTAGTCTATTTTTAATAACCCATTTCTTTGCTCATAATAAAAATGCTTTTATCTCTTCAAAAGTATGTTATCATGAATGTGCCAGAAAATAACAAGTATATGTAAAGAGCCATACTTTCCGGTGAATAACTGGAATCACGTATTAAGACACTTATTTTGACATTAAACACACGCACCATCCCCACCACTCTCTTTAATTCAGCCAGTGAAGGTTACAAAAGTTGTATCAATTTTAATACATTTCAAGAGAGGATTAACTTTACTTTTCAGTATAGATATATGGAATTTTAGATTAAAGTCAGGCATTTTTATTTAAAATACCCCCCCCCCCCCCATTTTACTTTTCAAGGCAAGTAAATATAAATAAATGTGTCAGAAAATTAAGTATATATTTGAAGAAAAGATGTTGAACGTGCTTTTCAGTGATATGTAGCATGGTATCTGGAATTGTGTATTAAGACCCGTATTTTACTGATATGTGAAATGAAATGAAATGAAGAATTCGTATTACAAGACCCGTATTTTACTGATATGTGAGATGAAATGAAATGAAATGGGGTTTAACGTCCTACTGTTCTGCTCCTAAACTGGGCTAATGAAGACAGGCATACGCCATACATGATATCTGGAATTTTGTATTAAGACTCGTATTTTACTGATTTGTGAAATGAAATGAAATGAAGATTTCGTACAAAGACCCGTATTTTACTGATATGTGAAATAAAATGAAATGAAATGAGGTTTAACGTCCTACTGTTCTGCTCCTAAACTGGGTTAATGAAGACAGACATAAGCCATACAGAGTGCTATGACGGCTCTTTTACGTGTCAATTTACGTGAACGCCAATGTGAACGATAATGGTGTGGGCTGGAATTTCGTCGTACAAAGAAATTTGACAGGTATCAGGTACAGCCTTTTGTCATTCCAAGTCTTCGTCAAATTGGAGCAGGTGACAATGCTAGACCGCATAGAGTACGAGTTGTTAATGATTTTCTCACCCAAAATAGTATTGAACGAATGGATTGGCCTGCATACTCTCCTGACTTGGCACCAATTGAGCATGCATGGGATGAGTTGGGCAGATGTGTGACAGACAATCATAGGCAACCTGATAATCTTCAAGAATTGGTGCAATTCCTTCAGGCAGAGTGGCGGGCCATTCCCCAGATGTTTTTTCGACGTTTCATCGACAGCTTGCCTCGTCGTTGTGTCGACTGTTTACGAGCACGTGGTGGTTTCACTCGTTATCGAATTTGAGACAGTTTGTTGGATCTCATTATGCTCAAAATGGTGAATTTTCATCAGATCAGAACAGTTGTTTTTAAAAGGTGCATTTGCTTTGCATAACAGACTCAACATTGAGACATATTGAACTCATTCTGACCAAAAGTGTGCTTAAAAGTTTTGATTTACATGTTCCCTGTGTCTAATAAAATGTCAAACAAAAATAATTGTTTGACCATTAACTTATTTTAAGTAGTATACATGACTCCAGCCGAGAACATCATCAGTCGCCATGGTCTAAATGCTGTGATATACGCTGACGACAGCCAGCTTTACATCACTCTCGAACGGACTAGATTTCTTCCGATCGTATGGGGGCCTGTATAGACGAGATTCGTCTCTGGATGCATGCAAACTTACTTGCCCTCAATGACGATCAATCTGATTAAAACACAGATCCAGTTTCGTTTCGTTTTTTATAGTTCAAAATTTCGTTTTTACTTGTCTTTACTACTCTTGGATCTGGAGGACTTGTTATTTAACTAGTGTTCTGCCTGAAATGAGGGGTCAGCCAATCAAATGGTCTGTCGAATCGACCGTTTGACATTTTCATGCGTGGAACTGTGGGTAGATATTACCAGCGGATAGAAATCAAAACAAAACAATAGTAGATTTTAAAAAGCATGGCGGTCGCTAATTGGTTAATCGAATGACTGATGTTACCGGCTCAAATAATGTCCCGTCCTTGATACCTGACGTCATAGAACGTGAGCTCCCACTATAACTTGTTACATCTACATGAGTGTAGGCCATCGAAAGTATAAAAAACGAAACGAAATATAGATCTATATTTTAATTAGATTGAATGACGACAAGACTGAAAAATGCGAGTCTGCAGGTTGTTGCGGGTGAGGAGGTGGGGTGCTTGTTTCGCCACCAGCTTCCGCTCGTGACTTGGGGGTGATGATGGGCTCGGCTGGACTGATTGGATGATAAGATCAAGAGTGTGTGTGGCAGGGCTTCTCACTCACTGTGGCGTATAGGGAGAATCCGGCATTTGTTAGATCAGTCCAGTACTGAGAAATTGGTGCATGGCTTTGTGACATCAAAGCTGGATTACTGTCTGTGGTATGGTTATTACAAGTTAAAGAAATTACAACATGTTCAGAATTCCGCTGCTCGACTGGTGATCCGAAGGAAGCTGGATGACGCCCATATTTCTAGAGCTACACTTGCTCCCAACGGTCATGTGTAATTTTCAAGTTATTACGCCATAGTGAGTCAGCGCCTTGCTACTTCACTGATATCATTAGTATTCAAATTTCATCTTATTGGACTAAAAGCAGTGTTGAGGTGGAGCTGCGATCATTTCCCCACAAAACTCATGGAAAACAGTCGTGCAGCCCCTACTCTCTGGAATGAGTTGCCACTAAGTCTTAGATAGCTCCACCTTCAAATTCAGCCTGTTTAAATCCAAGCTCAAAACATATTTATTCAATTAGGCAATAAACTACGATTTTTATAGGCATACATTTATATATCTTTAAATGAGTTTTTTTTATGAGTAATTGATAGTTTTATTCATTTATATTATGTACATGTATATACTATGTGTAGTGCGCCCATGTAAAGACGGTTGGGACAATTTGTGTGTAACGGTCTATAAAGAATATATATTATTATTAGTATTATTAATGTCGGGTGAAAATGTCGTAGTGTGGGGCTAAAAATGTCGTGATGTCGGGTTGTTGTGGTATCGGGTTATAATGTCGTGATGTCGCTCGGCACCACGACATAACGACGTGATACCAATAAGCCACCATGCAATGTCGACAGATGGTAATGTAAGAAACATTCAGCAGCCTAGCTACATCTATCTGGGATTCACCTGCTTGTGAGCGACCGATAGCGTTGCTGCGTTGGTTGTCGTCGGAAGTGACATCATTTGGCTCGTTAAGTGTTTGCGTGTGCAACTGAATTTGAAACCGAGAACCTTGGGTGTTTAAGGCCTTAGATTTGGGTTTATGCGAAAAGCTTGCGAAGTTGTTAACTCATGTATCTTGGTGCAATCAAAAAGTTTGATCAGTCAGAGTTTGTGGCCCTAAATTTAATACCAAAGGTAAATGACATTGAAAACAAGAACTGTGAAGCAGTGATTATGGGTTTCACTGGTGCCACGTTACCCTTTAACTTATGCCAATTCCGGTGCAGCGTTGCCCTTGAACTTTACAGATGGTTAATTCCATAAGACGTCGCTGCACAGCGTGCGTAAGAGCCCATGGAGGACACGCGCGCTACTGACATCTGTGTCGTACTTTTGGTTTTGACTCCTCTGACTTTGCACCGTTGATTACAGATTAAACATCCAAATATGTTGTTATTGATGTGTTCCCATTTGAATATTGTTCACAATAAGTAATGCGTTTTCTATGGCGCTCAGTATATATGTCAATTGAAGTCAAATATCATAATGTTAAACGAATAATCAATATAACTCATTTAAAAAAAAAATGTTTGTATTCAAGGCTAAAAATACAGTTTTTGCAAAAATGACATTACTTGCGGTGATAATGAAATCGCAAATGGCATAAGGCATCACATTGTGAAAATTTTATGTATATCGAATAATAATTGCCACTTTTATAGACCAAGAACTTCAAAAAGTGACTTGTAGAAAATCGTATATTTCTCTTCAACCGTACAAGTAAGAACCCAGTTGGTGGTATATGTATGGGTTCATTCTATATATTGATAGGAGGCAAATATTATAATTTTATATAGCATTACAAATCACACTCATTTGATTAAATACCTGTTTTGAACGCCAAAAAAGCAGTTTTTTCCTAAATTAATGACGTCATTTCCGGCAACAGAGTAAATGTTAAAAAGGTTTGACCTAGTCCAAAATGGTATTAGGTATCAAATGGTAAACAAAATTGAAAATCGAAACATAATTTACTCGTTCACAGGATAAATAACGTCAAAAGTGACGAATGGAAAATAACCTATTTCTCGGCAACTGCGTATATATCAAATTCAATATCACATACATTCTCTTCGTATGGATTACATGTAATCTGAAAAAGTGATCCTGACAAAATTGTTTTTTTCTCGACATTTTATTAGACACATGGAAAATGTAAATCAAAATTTTAAGCACACTTTTGGTCAGAATGAGTTCAATACGTCTCAATGTTGAGTCTGTTATGCAAAGCATATGCCCTTTTTATACAGAACTATTCTGAGGATCTGATGAAAATTTTGAGCATAATGAGGTCAATAAAAACCGTCTCAAATTCGATAGCGAGTGAAACCACCACGTGCTCGTAAGCAGTCGACACAACGACGAGGCATGCTGTCGATCAGACGTCGAAAAAACACCTGGGGAATGGCCTGCCACTCTGCCTGAAGGAATTGCAACATTTCTTGAAGATTATCAGGTTGCTTATGGTTGTCTCTCACACGTCTTCCAAACTCATCTCATGCATGCTCAATTGGTGCCAAGTCAGGAGAGTATGCAGGCCAATCCATTCGTTCAATACCATTTTGGGTGAGAAAATCCATTAACAACTCGTGCTCTTTGACGAAGACTTGGTATGACAAAAGGCTGTAAAATTTCGTCTCTGTACCTAATACCCGTATAATTTCTTTGGACGACGAAAAGAGGAGTCCTGTGTTGTACCGAAATTCCAGCCCACACCATTACCGTACCACCTCCAAACGATGGCGTTGCCTGACGTTAACATCAGCACGAAGTCTGCCATCATTGAACTGTAATGGAAATCGTGACTCATCAGTGAAGAGTACCCGCCCCATTGTCGCCTCGCCGTCTCTAGTCTCTATGGCGCGTGTACCAGTCACGAAGTGCTGCCCTATCACGTTGAAGAAGTGGTGGGCTCGCTGACGATTTATTATGGTCTTGTCCGATACCCTTACACCACCTGCATATTGCAGTTCATCTCTCAGACATCTCGCTGTAACAACGCGCTGACGTAAGGCCATTTGAATGACATGCCGGTCTTGACGTTGCCACGTTGGTCTTGGCCTACCAGACCGTGGGCGATTCTGAATTGCATTGGCTGTCAGGAAACGCTGCCATAGTCTCACAATCATACTCTGGCTACAACCGATTCTCTGTGCCACATTCCTCTGTGTAAAACCCTGTTGAAGCCAAACAATGGTTCTTCCTCTGTCAAGTTCACTCAGCTGACGTCTGACCATGTTGAAATTTCAACTGAGAGCAGCACGGTCATGGAAGGTTTCTTTATGCCAAAACTGTTCATGGAAATGCATAGTGCACGTGCAAGGACATAATCAACTCAAAAAAGTTTCTGTAGCCGTGTTTTGAGCTTCAGTTTATGGTTTCTAAAGAGACTGTCAAAATCGTTTTGTTTGAAAATGACATATGCCTTGTACACAGGTTTTATCTTCAGGATATCGTGAATCAATTTTGACACGATTTCCGCCAATATTTGTATATATATATATATATATAATATATATATATATATATATATATATATCTGATATGTGCACAGACAATTACCTGTTAGAAAAAAAGGTTTCACCCTTAACTTCTTTTGAGTAGTATATTTGTCCATAGGAATCAAATATCATAATTTTATACGAATAATGAATATCACTTACTTCAAACAAATATTTGTTTCAGTGGCTAAAAAGCCAAAATGACGTTACTTCCGGTGATAATGAATGAAATCGTAAATGGTATCACACGGTGAAACTTTTATGCAAATCGAATAATATTTGACACTTTTATGAACCAGGGCCCTGTTTCACGAAATTTTAACTTAAGATAAAATCCAATTTTAGTAGATACTTCAATTTTGATTGGCTAAGCACTAAAATCAATCTAATATTATCCAATCAAATTACTAAAATTGGGATCTTATCTTAGTTAAAATTTCGTGAAATAGCCCCCAGAAAGCTTGAAAAGTGACTGTCTCTCCGCAACTGAACAAGTTAGAAACCATTTCGTGATATCTATATGATCGTATGGGTTCATTCTATTAATTGACTGGAATCAAATATATCAATTTTAAACAAATAACAAATACGACTCATTTGAAATAATTATTTGCTCCGAAGGCTATAAATACATTTTTACCCAAATTACGTCATTTACGGTGACATTTAAGTGTCATTCCACGAGAAAACCATGCAAAATCATGCAGAATTGAGAAGGTGGGGGGTCGGCAGATCGAGTTCATCTTGGGGGTATTTTATGGACTCTCAAGACTACTTCACAGCCAGAAGAACCGATCTCAAAATTTAACCGTTATTGAGTTACAGCCTCGGGCTTATTTGTGGCCAATTTTGCCCCTTTTCAGGTCATTTTTGATCAATTTTCAGTCAATTATTCTGGTGAGTCTAGGGTTTGGATGGAAATAGTGGTGGTTGGTGATGTTAGTGGGGGTCTTCCTGTGCCCCAATGTACAGACCTTAAGGTCACATCTATTCTCTGGGAGTAATGGTCCGCAAAATTGTAACATATGGTGAATAAAGTAAAAAAATATACACCTTCGGAGATTAGCCCTATTTTCTATGATGCGGGGGTAGGTCAAAATATCGAAATGGTTTTACGCACAGCTCGACCCCTCTATCGATATAAGAAATAAAATCGCTGTCACCTCGTTTCATTCAATGTGAAATCATAAGTCAAAGTTGGCGAATTTTCCATATTGTAAATCTCTGACAGGGTAAGTCAGCTTTCTCAAATTCTTTGCCAAATCATTCGCCCATGCTCGCTGGTAGCAGCAGTAAACTAGCTCGAGCAAAACTGGTCTATAGCCAGAGTGTTTTTATGATTAAATACATGTACATATTATTGAAATTATTGTTGAGGCTTTACTTTGTGAAATCTATGAAATTGAAGCAGGTAAAGGTGAATATTTTCCGGAGATACGTATTTGCTGTATAAAATTGCAAATAACGAGCTTTCACTCATTATGCCTGTATTAGAGGCTGAGCTTGATATGTGCAGATAGTTTCATACTGTTTAAATGGCTACACATACATTTTGTAAATAAATATTTGAGAAAAGCTTCAGTAATACGACCTTTTTCCCATAACATTTTGACGTGACAACTTTATCAGACATTTTGATTAGGCTCTCCTGGACAAATTCGCAAAATCCAGATACGACCTTTTGACTCCCCACCGACGATATTTCTATCAGGGGCCGCTTCTCAAAATATTCTTAACATCAACCGCAACGTATATTTGCCATTGAAAATTTTCTTGTATCTAGTCTCCGAATGATGAACTAGCTGGTAACCAGGCTAGTTGATTAGTTGGACACATGATTTATAAAGAAAATTTTTCAAATTTTGATCCATGCCATGTTATTTATTTGAAGAACTAACCTGGCTCTTTTTACGGTCCATTTCCTCATTATGGACATAGTAACAGATTTTTTTTAAATCCTGTCAAAATTTTAAAAAAAACATAGCTGGCCTTCAGTAAAGGTATTACAGATATATCAGACTCAATGCAGCTAGTTTGAGGACTTCTGAAGTCCATCGCTTAATTCAGTCAATTGTTGTCGCACACACATAAAAGATTTTTTATCGATATTTCAAAGACACAATTTTTTCCCTCATTATTTCTGAAAAGTATTTGGTTTCACTTACCCCATGTAATAGGAATAAACAGATTCTAAGTGGCACATCAAGGTCTTTGTATGGATTCCCCTTAGGTGTGGTATCATGCACTGGATGTTTACATCCTTATGGAATATTCCGTTTGAGACCAATGCAAGATAAGAATCAAGATAAAGAAAAATACACTTCTTCATGAAATCAGCTCCGATTCGGTTCTTACATCACTTAATGCTATGTAATGTGCTAAAGCGTGGACATTAATGTGGTGTTCTTATATTAGTACACTCTTAGTACACAGCACAGTCTTTGTATGGATTCCCCTTAGGTGTGGTACCATGCGGGGAATGTTTACGTCCTTTTGCATTTGAGATCCAGGCGGTGGCGACAGGCAGCACAATAAGATCAAAATGTCCACTTCGTCAAGAAATCAGTTCCCATTCGGTTCTCACATCTCTTATTGCTATGTAATGTGCTAAAGAGTAGATCTTAATATCTTTAGTACACTCTTTCAATTGTATGAAGTCATTTTAGTTCTCATATGTGGGATATGTGGCACAATCAGTGGCCAAAAATGAAGAAAAACCTCAATTTTCTGTGGTCCCGGGCGCGGCCATCTTGGATTGGATACCAAGCTGCTACCAGCGAGCATGAGCGAATGATTTGGCGACGAATTGGAGAAAGGGTAGTATGAAAGTAGTTGGTCATTTCATAGAGAAACAGAGATTTACAATATGGAAAATTCACCAACTTTGACTCATGATTTCTCATTGAATGAAACGAGGTCACAGAGATTTTATTTCTTATATCGATAGAGGGGGTCGAGCTGTGCATAAAACCATTTCGATATTTTGACTAAACCCCCGCATCATAGAAAATAGAGCCAATCTTCGAAGGTGTATATTGTCTATTTTATCCGCAATATGTTACAATTTTACTGACCATTACTCCCGGAGAATAGATGCGACCATAAGATATTTACATTGGGGCACAGGAAGACCCCCACTAACATCACCAACCACCACTATTTTCATCCAAAGCCTAGACTCGCCAGAATAGGTGGCTGAAAATTGACCAAAATTGACGTGAAAAGGGGCAAAAAATGTCCAAAAATCAATCTGAGGCTATATATCAATAACGATTAAATTTTGAGATCGGTTGTTTTGGCTGTGAAGTAGTCCCGAGGAAATGATACAACCCCCCCCCCCCCCCCCCGAGATGAACTCGATCTGCCGAGCCCCACCTTCCCACCTTCTGTATGGTTTTCTCGTGGAATGACTCCTAAAATTTTAAATTGGTTTAAACTAGTCAAAATTGACTTTACACATCAAATGGTGTCACTTTCATGACAATCCAATAATAATTCATTCTTTTACAGGTAGAATAGCGTGCAAAATTGACCATTTCTCGGTAACTGTTCATATTATAACCTTATTTTAACAAACATTTACTTCGTATAGATTATAGCTACAATTTATAAAAGTTACTAGAAATATTTTAAAATCTGAAAAGTCTGAATGGGTTGTGAATTTACACCTTTATTCACCTCTTAATCGAATTTGCTCGAAAATGAAATCGAAATTAAAATAACTGAGCTCACGATTTTTTGCGCCTTTGAAGGACACACTCTTATTAATCATATCAGTTTTAAACAAAATAATATTTGCTTTCGAAAAGTGGTATCGAACTGTCGAAATTGTAGTTTTTGGTAGAATTATGCCAACGGAGATTCTGAACTTTGTTTCATACAAATCGAACAATGAATAATTAATCTAGGATTGAAAAACTGAATTAGCCAATGGTGGCCAAGAAAAATTACCGTCAGATGACTCTTTAATTCTATGTACAACACGACCAAAAATACTTATATATAAAAAGGTTTTGTGCAAAAATTTTAAAAAAAATTTACACCTAATATCTGCGAAGATTTGCCGAAAATCAAAAATACCGTAGCTAAGCATAAATATATTGAAAGTTAAAATCCAACGGTTATTGTTAAAATTACTGCAAAATTGTTAAGAACAATAGCTCCGAAGATATCGAAAATTTCGCGTTGTCGCAGAACGTTCGAAATAGAATTATCCTCTAAATCCCTGTAAAACCGAAGAAATCGTAACGATGCGAAAAGCAGTTGCTGAGACCTAATCCAAATAGAAAAATAACAAGATGAATCTTAACCAAAATAATAGTGTTTCACGCAAGCTACACTGTGTGAAACCCTTATAATAAGAAGAAGAATCTTAACAAAAACAATAGTGTTTCACACAATAGTGTTTCACACAATAGTGTTTCACAAGTAAAGTTCATGGAAACAGCAAACACGTTCATATAAAAAGAAAAGATGATAAATAGGCTGTGGGTTTCTTTCTTCTTTTTTCAAGAGTATGTTTGGATTTGCAGTTTCAATGATTGTCTTACTGTAAATAATTCAGAATTAATTATCATCCAAGCCTTCCATTCGAACGAGCAACAGTTGAGACACAGCTGTTGTATGAGAGTATTCCACGCTGAATGTTGCTATCTTTATATTTAATCATAAAGCGGCTATCCTGTTTCAATCCACCCGTGATCGCTTACCATGTGAATAGATTTGAATATATACGGAAAATCGCAGAAAAAACTCCGAATAATACCAAAAATACTAATTACCGAAAAAAATGCGAAAAACCCTAAATTGAAAAATCAAGGAAAAAACCCTTGGTGGAACATGAGTCATCCGACGCAGGTTGTAAACAATCTATCGGTTTTCAGCATTCAACCGACCGTCGATATATCATGTTTGAAAGTTACAAAGAAAATTAGAGGGAAGTCGGAGCAGCGTTAAAGTTAATCAAATAAGTTTCAATTTCCTTTTGGTAAGCATACTCGGTGTACCCAGCGGTTTCTAATCCACTAACCCCTGGGTTAATATATGGGGGGGGGGAGTATTCAAGTTATTCGCCCATGATGATTGTGCTATTTTTATCGACCAATCCCATAAATCGTTAACTGAAAAGGAAGTCGGCAAAGGAAAGTAACTTCCATCAGACAAAGTTAGGAGTTAGCCAAATGAAACAAGTCCAAATTATTCTAAATGTATTAGGTAACATCGTATTAATGAAAACCGGGCGTTTATATACTTAAATAAACAGAGAGGCACTTTAATCAAATTAACCTAGAAGACGACTTACTAAATGGATCAAAACAATCTTTTGTGAACAGTGTGTTGACACATAAGTAAAAAATTTCCAAGACATTACGAGAAGGTTTAGATGTACACAGGCTGTACACCAGTATCTGGTATGTCCACCGAGAGTGTCAATAACAGCACCGTGTCGTCTATACATGGAGTGGATCAGACGATTGATGAACGTAATTGACACATGGAACCACACTCCCAGAAAGACCTTGCGTAATCCATCGGCGGTGTTTGGTCTTGGTACGACGTCATTAAGCCTCCTCTGAATTTCATCCCAAAGATGTTCAATCGGGCTTAAGTCCGGACAAAGGGCTGGTCAGTGCATAACGTTGACACCGTTCTGCTGTAGAAAGTTCCGAGTAACATTGGTGGTGTGGACACGGGCGTTATCATGCTGGAAAACGTTGTTTCGATGACGTGCGAAATGTGGTATGACGTTGGGTCTGAGAGCTTGATCGATGTAGTGAACTGCTGTGATGCTGCCTCCTCTCCCTACACCAAGATTTTGGAACACCACAGGATCCACTGGATCAGGCCATTTCTACCTCATGAGTCTCATCCCATCTGCAGTTCATACGCAATACCGACTGTCATCTGTGAACGGATGTTGTTTGGGCCAACTGTGGACGCTTACGTCGATGGCGAGGGGTGAGTATCGGTCAACCGTAAGGTCAACGGCAATGGTTGTTCTCTCTGGCGAGACGTCGACGCACTGTATCGGTATTGATGAGTCTCATGTGTCTCCCCACCGTCTGACATGCTGTCTCAGATGTATGTGTGAAGGGATTCTGCACATACTGTCGTACAACATGGCGGTCTTTCGGCGGCGATCTTCTGTTGTTTTTGGTGGCCCGAAAACGTTGCTGAAACCTATAGATGGTCCAAACATTGACCTGGGTCGAGTGATCGGCAACGACTCGGGCAGTGTGGCCAGTGTTGAGTCTTCCACGCGCCTGGTTCCTTTGCGCTGTTGCGAGACGTAACATGCTGACATTGTAGTGTCAATGATTCAACCAGGTATGAGGGTGCATTCCATAGGGTTAATCTCGGCGAACAACACGTGTAGCATCACGGCTAGCCCCTGGATCTATTCACTCTTTTTGTATTGTTTGTTTGTTTGTGGTCTCTGAGTATGATGTCTTCCCGTATATTTGTTTTTGTGTAAATTATGTGTGGTGCACCCCCCCCCCCCTGCACTTACTATACTAATAGAGAACACATTACTATCTCATCAGGTTGGATTTTTTCAGAAGGAATCTGATTAAAGTGCCTCTCTGTTTTTCAAATCGTACTGACAAGGGTTTTATGGTTTTGGCTTTTTTCCTGTTAAGTATATAAACGTCCGGTTTTCATTAATACGATATTGCATAATACGCAATTAGAATAATTTGGGCTTGTTTCATTTGGGTTAACTCTTAATTTTGTCCGATGAGAGTTACTTCCCTTTGCCGACTTCTTTTTCAATTAACGATTTATGGGATTGGTCGATAACAACAGAACGATCATTATGAGCGAATAAACATCCCCCCTCATATATTAACCAAGGAGTTAGTGGAGTAGAACGGAATTAAACCTTTCGGGATACCGAGTAGGCTTACCAAGACGAAATTGAAACTTATTTGATTAACTTTAAGGCAGCTCCAACTTCCCCTCTAATTTTCTTTGTAACTTTTTAACGCGATATATCGACGGTCGGTTGAATGCTGGACACCGAAAGACTGCTTTAAACCTGCGTCGGGGCCACATACCAGTGGTGGTGAGTTATCACACACAGACCATCAGGCAAATTCATCAACTTCCAAAATCAGGTTTGACCTTAGTATATTAAATTTGCCTGGAAACGATGAATTTTCCACAACTGATGGCCTATTGTGCCGAGTCCACCAATAAAGGTCTGTGCGCCCCACTCCACCAATAAAGGTATGTATGCCCCAGTCCCCTACTGATGATATGTGGCCCAGTCCACCAGTGATGGTCTATGTGTACCAGTCCACCATTGATGGTCTGTGTGTACCAGTCCACCACTAAATGTCTATGATAGCGTAGACCACCACTGATGGTATATCTGTTCCAGTCCATCACAGACGGTGTGTATGTTCCAGTCCATGACTGGTGGTCTGTGTGTGATAGTCCACTAAGGATTGTATGTGTGTCCCAGTTCACCACAGATGGTATGTGTGTTCCAGCCCTCAACTGTTGGTATGTGAACCAGTCCACAAATAATGGTATATGGACCCGTCAACGAATGACGGAAAGAAATGAAATGAAATAAGGTTTAACGTCCTACTATTCCGCTCCGACTGGGATAATAAAATCAGGCATACGCCATATAGTTGGCGATGAGGGAAATTGTGTCCGGACAGCTGCACTACGGTCTGCTCTTATATCGATTTCCAACTGCAAAGGGATCTGTAACGTGGACGCTACTGTTGTCCCTTGCAATGCCATCCGTTCTGCACCACTGAAACATCCATGGCCTTTCTCGGCCAATGCGTCGGTCGAATCGAACACGCTACCTTCAGAATAGCGAGTCAACGTCTCGTCCGCTGAGCCACGATGCCTCCCCACCAATGGTGTTATGTGTACAAACCCAAGAATGATGGTATATGTGTCATATATTTGTTCCAGTCCATCACTGATTGTTTGTGTTCCAGGCCAGCAATGATGGTCTGTGACTCATTCCATGACTGGTGGTATTTAGACCAGTCCACCACTGATGGTCTATGGGTCAGTCCACCACTAATGGTCTGTGGCCCAGTCCACCACTTATGTTCTGGGTATGACCCAGTCCACTAATGATTATCTGTGACCCAGTCTACCACTGATGCTCTGTGTGTACTTATCCACCAATGATGGTCTGCGTGTCCCAGTCCACCAATGGTGGCTTGTGTGTCCCAGTCCACAACGGATGGTCTGTCGTCGATTGCAGCATTGGAATTATTTAGCCCTGTCCACCACTGAAGGTCTGTGTGTCCTAGTCCTCCACTGGTGGTATGAGGTCCATTCCAGCACTGATGGTCCGTGTGCGTCAGTCCGCCACTGGTGCTCAGTCCACCTTTGCTTCTATATTATGTCATAGTCTACCACTGATGGTCTGCGTGTTCCAATGAACCACTGGTGGTCTGTGTGGGACAATCCACCGCTGATGACCTAGTGTATCATATTCCACTACTGATGGTCTATTGCGTCATAGTTAATCACTGATTGGATGTTACCCAATTCACCACTGATCGTTTGTGTGGCCCAGTCCACAAATAATTTGAGGTTTAAGCTGATTGTATATAATCCAGGCCAGAGCTAATTTTGAAGGTTGATGAATTCGCCTGAATATTGCGTCTAAAAAATTTAAATTAGAGTGAGTGTGCTAACTTTAAAAGTCCATTTTTCCGCAATTGCTCAACCTAGAGTGTCTCACAAATTTGTAAGTGGCTTAGTCTGTTACATAACCGACCAACTGTGTCCACCAAGTCTTAATGCCGGACCTATTGTGATCCATGACAAACCTACTGCCCCACTATATTATTTATGTATGGCCTAGCGTGACCCATTAGCCATCTAGAGTGATTTAGTGATTTTATTGGTGTTTATGGTTTTCGGATGTTTCAGTAATTAGTATACAGTTTTTTCTGTTTTCTTTCCCGAGCTTTCTCGGTATTTTTCCCGGGGGGCAGTATTTTGCGGAGTTTTTCCTTGGTGTTTCGATATTTTTCCGATATTTTTCGGTTTTTTCCCAGTTTTATCGGTACATAGTGCATTGAGGGCCTTTATCAATCTTTAAATGGTTATAATCTTTTTTCACGGTAAGGCAAAAGACTAATGATTTACAAAATATAAAAAACAGTGTAGATCATGCGTGTCAATACATGAATTTGAAAAATAAGTATTAACCTGGCATCATTTGCTTTGCAATTGTAATTTCTTTTATACATTAACGCATTTACTTACATCTTCACTTTCATTACTAGCACGCCGTTTTCTCTCAGCGTGTCCCTTGTCGTCTGATTTTAGGTCTCCTTCAAACGATTTGTTGGTCATATTTAATGGCCTGTCTTCATCTAAAAGTCCCGTCCCAGCACCTTGTGGCGAAGCTACGTCCATGGGTGTCATGCTTTGTCCCTCCTCAACACTTTGCTCTGGAAACAAGAATACACTTATAGGAGAATATTATAGGGATATTTTAATTTTATCACCTGATAAGTTCATCGTGTAACGAATTCCAAAATTATTTATAAAAAGAATTTTGTCTTTTGTAACAAATAAAGTTGTTAAACATTTTCGGCATCCGTCAAATAATGCGCAAAAGCTAAAATCTCGCGACACTTCGCCAAAGACAGCACTCGACTAAAAACTTATATGATATGAACTATAGTTTAATGTCCTATTGTTCTGCCCCGACAGGGCTTTCGAAGACAGTTCGTCTAACAGTTGATGCATTTGCCATTATCTGATGATATAATGGCATCAGTAGAAACTAATAGCCTGTGAGACATTGATCTGTCTCTCAATAACTTTCATATTACAGCGTACACCGATAGTTACTGTGGCAATACAAACAAAAAAGCAACTTTTGTAGTCTGACATATAAGCATTCACAAATGCTTATCAACAATAATATTGTGCCAATTGCACCGAATATTTAGAGTCAAAACAAAGTAAAAGTGCAAAGTTTATCTAAATAGCTTATGGTCTCAACCCCCTTCATAAAACAGTAATATTCAAACAGTCAGCCAATATGCACGAGAAAAGGCGAGAAAAGGCTTAACGAATGGGTTAAGATTTTCGTAGCTTACCGCACTTTAATAAATGTGACATGTTCTCCCTAAATGAGTCGGAATGCGCAAAGACTAATTTTGAGCAACAGACAACACATGTGAAATTATTGCTTTTGATCGAAATTGAGAGTTTCACAAAATCATGTCTATAAATTACTACCTATCAACGAAAATGATCAAAATAGCAATAAAACATTTTGAAACGCCATTATTATGTGACAATACCGTATTCATACATTTTTTTTTTCTTCAAATTCTTTGCGAATCTATTATTTTTCGTCGCTTGCTGAGGTAATCCCCTTGCGTAGAACTTGGCACCGTTGTGAAGCGTCGCATCTCTAGTGTATAAATATGACCGAACTACTAAGGATGATATCATTGTCATCGAGTATAAACTAGTCTTAAAACGTAAACAGTTGGCCTGTTAAACCTGAAACTTGTCATTGAAAAATACTAATCAGTTGTCATAAAACAAGGAGTCGTTGATTGTCAACGATATAATTAAACCCCGAAACTTGTCATTGAAAAATACTAATCAGTTGTCATAGATCAATGAGTCGTTAATTGTCAACGATATAAATAAAACCTTTCTCAAGTTATCATTTACCCCGAATAATTAACCCAAGCGGTGATTATTTGACATTTCGTTTCGTCTTAAAAAGAGAAAATCATAACTTTATATTGATATATGAAGTTCGTTTACTGTGGCTTTATGCGGCATATTTACTGTACTATCAGGGTTAGTTTGACAGTATCGTTTCAAATTTTATTATCAGCAAGGTTCGGCAACATTAGAACAACGAAAAAGTCGTAAAGTGCGAATAAGAATATTCTCCGCCGTTTGTTTCACTATACCAAAAGCCCCAAAGTGAACGTAAACATCTCTAACAAACGAAATTGAAATTTCTATCATCCTTGCAGTGATTTAGATTTACTATACCTGAAAATAACATGTACACGCAAAACCCCAGTTTAGTTCAGTCGTGTGACGAAGATAACAGAACACACGTATAGCTGTGGCGGCGACTTTGATTCTCAGAAGATTAAACTCGAGTATCCAACAAACAATTTTAATATCTTGACCACTAAACTAGCTGGTTAAATGATGAGATTAACAGAAGTTATTCTCATAAAAGTTATAATATACAAAACATGGATTACTAAAGTAATATATTTCGGATATTGGTGAAGTAGAAACGGACTTGTTTTATAAGAAACCTGTGTGCATCAATACATAAACTTCAGATCAAGTCATCCTCCACACACGAAATGTAACACCCCGTAAATTTTGAGAGGCATCAAAGACTTTGCCAATTAAAAAAAATTTCTGATAAAACAAGATTTGCCTGTAAAGCTGATCGACAATGCGACACCGACAGCCTTAAAATTTAACTAGGTAATGTTACGAGTCCCAAATGAAAAGTCAATGCATAACATCGTTATGAACAAACCGATGCTGGATAAATGTCCGGAAAAGAAATTTCATTGGCAGCTACAAACAACCAGGAAATCTTTGGACAAAATTGACATCTTCTCGGCCTGATGTCAAATAACCGAGTATTTAGTGTTAAACAAAACAAGCAATAACAACAATCCAGAAACCATACAACATGTCAAAGGCAAGGTGCATATGCAGGATTAGTGAGACATCTGATTAAATTTATTAACATTAGCTATATTAATAAGTAATTATAGGGGTAAATAATTTAACAACCAATCATGGCAAATCAGAAACCATACATCGAAGGAATAGTAGCAGATTGATAATAGGTAATAACAACAACATAAACAACAAACAAAAGAGAAACCATATATGAAACATCGGAAAAGTAGTAACGCAAGATCAAATATTTTAATTTAGGATATAATTCAGTCGCCCATACGTTTAACCACTCCAATATAATAAACAGAGCACCATTCATTGAACAAAATAAACCCTATAGTATTACCACAGCGCCAGCCATTAAATCAGTATTTAGATTATGCTTAGACAATCAATAAACTATAACACATACTTATGGAAGAACAATTACTAATTTATTTAGGTGACGTTTTGACGAGTATTCTCTCAACGTTTTCAAGCAAGCACAGTAACAAATGTGTAGGGCAATCATGTATAGACAAGCAATAACAACAATTCAGAAACCATGTATGACAACTATAAGACTAACGGCATAATGACAACATATCAAAGGCAAGGTGCATAGGCAGGATTAGTGAGACCACTGAATAATTAATTAACATTAGCTACATTAATAAGTAATTATTGGGGTAAAAATTAAACAACCAATCATAGCAAATCAGAAACCATACATCAAAGGAATAGTAGCAGATTGATAATAGGTTATAACAACAACTTAAACAACAAACAAAAGAGAAACCGTACATGAAACTAAACATCAGAAAAGTAGTAACTCCAGATCAAATATTTAGGACATAATTAAGTTAATTATAAATTATTAAAATTAAAATGCACACAAAACAGCACAACCACATGCCCTAAGTAATTAAAATATTTGAATAGTCCCACACTCTTCCTTCCGATTCGCACACACACATTTATGCTGAAGTTAAATAAAAGAAAACAGTTGACTGGTTACTAAATGATAATTAAAATACATGACCATGATTAAGTGGGATATAATTGATAAATTATGAATATTAGAAAGTCACACCTCAGTCCTATTCACAGGCTTCTAATTGAATTTAGATCAACAATTGGGTAACAAGTATTTCCACAAGTAATACGCACGGTTCGCGAATAAAATAAACTTACGCACGTTTGAGAGTATAGGCATAGGCATGTACACTTCAGTTTAGGATTAATTCATCATATGCGCGTGAAACTTTCGTTTTTTTGTCGATTTTAGGGGGATACCCTCGGAAAGCGGGCCCGTACTCCAAATTTAGCACAGAGGTGGGCAAGTGGTTGAGGAACAACCCCTTAAAATTTGGTCAAGATCGGTCCAACGGAAGGGCCGCTAGAGCCAAAACCCCAACCCCTAACACCCCGAAAAGTCGAAAAATGGATTTTGCGATTTGGGTACCCCCAGGAAAATGGTTCCTCGGCTATGGCATCGATTTCCAGGAGCGCTAGTAGAGGGTTGTGGGCAGGTACCCTGAAAATTTCAGCCAAATCGGCCGAGTAGTTTGGATTTTATGGCGATTCTCCCAAAAAAGTTGCTACTTTTGAATTCAGAGGCTGATCCAAACCCCTACTCGACCTAATCGGGCCCGGGGACCTGACCCACGACTTTGTGTCGATTTTCCAGGATTGCAGGGGTTAGGGCCAGTTCATAGGGGATCCTAGGGGTTAGCCAAACCCTCCCTAAACCTTATTACAAGAACCCTAACCCCCGCACTTAGGGTTTTGGCTCTAGGTCACCTTTTCGGTCATAGCTCCGCCCCTATGGGCCCGAGGGTCCCCAAATTTTGTACGAGTGTAGTCCCCGCCCCGATACACCTAACCCTGGCACTAACTAAGCTAACCCTGCAACTTCCCTATGATCTTTTCGGCAAAACCTCAAAAAAGGTGACCTAGAGATAGGAAGGTGACCTAGAGATAGTGACAACGCTAATTAGGGTTAGGGTTATGTTTGGAAAATTGAAGTACACGGAGCACATTAGTCCTCATCTTGTCGGCCTCATATATCATGCTGAGTATGAAAAACCTTAGATATGATTCGAAGGCTTTGAGGTACAATCAAACCATCACATTAGTTAAAGGGTATCATAGTCATTCTATTTCTGCAATTTGAAATCTTTATCTTCAATATAAATAGGTGACCTCACATTGATGGTAAAAATACATAGACCTCACATAGTCTTCTATACAAGTATGTGTGTATATATATATATATATATGTTGTTCATGTAAAGCGCCATTGAATACATCAAAGATGTAATAATGAGCGCTATATCAAATTCTATAAACATAAACATAAACTTGATTATGGTCATGTATTTTAATTACCAATTTAGTAACCAGTCAACTGTTCTTTCATTTAACTTGTGCATAAATGTGTGTGTGTGTTTCACTATTCAAATATTTTATTTACTTAGGGCATGTGGTTGTGCTGTTCTGTGTGCATTTTAATTTTCATAATTCATAATTAACTTAATTATGTCCTAAATATTTGATCTGATGTTTAGTTTCATGTACGGTTTCTCTTTTGTTTGTTGTTTAAGTTGTTGTTATAACCTATTATCAATCTGCTACTATTCCTTTGATGTATGGTTTCTGATTTGCTATGATTGGTTGTTTAATTATTTACCCCTATAATTACTTATTAATGTAGCTAATGTTAATCAATTATTCAGTAGTCTCACTAATCCTGCATATGCACCTTGCCTTTGATATGTTGCCATTATGCCTTTAGTCTTGTAGTTGTCATGCATGGTTTCTGAATTGTTGTTATTGCTTGTCTATACAAGATTGCCCTACACATTTGTTACTGTACTTGCTTGAAAACGTTGAGAGAATACTCTTCAAAACATCACCTAAATAAATCAGTAATTGTTCTTCCATAAGTATGTGTTATAGTTTTTTGATTTTCTAAGTATATCTAAATACTTATTTAACGGCTGGTGCTGTGGTAATAATATAGGGTTTATTTTGTTCAATGAATGGTGCTCTGTTTATTATATTGGAGTGGTAAACGAATGGGTGACAACGAGAAATCGGCTAAGTAGGTATTTTGCTTCCTTAGACTAACCCATTATCGAACAGTCATCTCGGGCACAGATTAGTCCAATTAAATAGAATGGTGTTGGCGTAAAACGGTGCCCATACGAAACACTTACCCCAAATGGTAATTGTTCCGCTCCAATAACTGACACATCTATATACGAATGAGCTTAGAGGCTGGGGCGAAGACATCATTCAGAGATCCAATGAGAGTTAACGATAACGAAATGGGGTTTAACGTCCTACTCTTCCGCACCTAACCTGGGTTTATGGAAGACGGTCATACTCCATACAGTGTGCTATGAGGGAGATTTCGCCTGGTCAGCGGCACTACGGCCTACTCTTATATCGAATTCAATTTTTACACGGTACCTCGGTTTTTCGTCCCATCTGAACGACTAGACAGCTGTCCCTGTCAGGCCCCCCGCACTGCATCACTGACAAGAGGAAACCACACCGGAAAATCGAGATGCACTTTCTTGGCCAATGCAGGAATCGAACACCCGACCTCCAGTCTAGCGAGCCAGCGCCTTACCCACTTAGCCACTCCTAGGAGAGACATCATTCACAGTTCCTTAGGGAACACCATACACAGTCTCGGCTACAGAAAACGCGCTAAGTGATATATTTAGCATATGTTTAAAGGACAATATTGGTGTCAATCATATTAGAAAAGAATAATTTTTTATAAAGTGTAGAATGGATTAAAATAAGGGAATGTAGGGACCCTTTTCATGTTTCTCGTTGGGATGGAACGAAGAACCAAGGTCACGTGTATACATTGGCGTGCACGTAAAGATTCTTTGATATTTGGAATGCAGTATAAGAGTAGGCGGTAGTGTCGCGGTCAGGGCAAATTTTCCCTCATAGCACATTGTATGACATATGCCCGTCTTCATTAGCCCAGTCCGGGGCCGAAAAGTAAGACATTAAGCCCCATTTTATTTCATTTCTCAGCTAGTGAGATTCACTTACTTTTATGAATTGTGAGATATCCACCCAGAGTCGCATATAACAACTTTTAGTCTTCGAAGGAATTATAAGTGAGCAGAAATTCGCCCACCTATCTCTTGTCACTCGTCACTTCAGGTAGCTACATGTATATAGAAGGATAATTCGTGTTTTTCTTTTGCTTTCGTCAATTTTCATTACGGGTGTATGCCAGTTCTATCACATATGCTTTATTGACTGGCACCAATATTGCCCTTTAATGTCACAGTTGTGTGTGTAGTTTTCTGTATGTAATCTTTGCATTTTGGATCTTATAAAGATATAAAATCTTTGTTAGCCAACAAAGTGTTCAGACCAGAGCCAATTGATACCCCACTTGAAAATTTCTAGCCATTTTTTCATTTTTTAACAAAAATGGCTAAAACTGTATGACATACCTGGGATTTTCATCTCTTTGATTTTGTTCCGTAAATAAATGAATAGGCATTCTATAAAAATCAAGTATCAAATATTTAGACATTGTCAATTTCTCAAAACATAAACATTACCACTAAGTATGTGTTAAATGGAACATTTCCATGTCGCATTAGGGTAGACAGGTACAAATCTGATACATTCAGTTAGAAATGTCTAGTGAAGGAGAATTCACCCATTTATTTCGCAACAATAATACGTATTAGGGTTTCAATCTTTGTAGCTTGTGTAAAACAATATTTGTTCGGATTGAAATGTTTTTTCGGTTTCTAACTAACAAACTTATTGGATAATTTGGGATGACTTTAAAGATTAAAGCTATTTTGAAAAGTCGGCACATTTAAGAACAATGCGAGCTCTCCGAAACACGTAATTTTGTGTAAACGTTTTGTATTCAAACTTCATGATTACGTGTATGTAATGATCAAGCAATATACATCAAACATAAATTTACTTAAATTATCTTCCGTCTTAGATCTAGCTTTTAGCGTATAAACTGGGTAATAATTTCCGACTGACCCAGAATTAGCGGTATTCTTAGAAAACGTTTTTTGTTTTTTTTTATCTTTTCGTTTTCCTGCAATTTGGATATTAAGGCTAAAATATAACTACATGTATTCTCAAAGGTCATATACAAGAGCAAACGAAAATCCATAATTTATTTTAAAATTTTTGACATTTCCAGGAGATAGACAATATTGTGGAAATCGCCTTCAAGGTTCTACGCCCATAAAAGAATAATTTTTATAAAAACAAATACACCATTCCTTAGAAGTAACCAATTATTGGTCACTGAAAATGACGTCATTGCGGCAAAATTTGTAATATACATCAAAATAGGACACCCAACTGACTGCAGCAATAACAAATTGCAGACCCATTTTACTCCTAAGTATTATTATAAAAATATTTGAGAAAATAATATGTAGACACGTATGTAATTTCTTCAAGGAAAATTCAATAGTAACAGCACTTCAAAATGGCTTTCTTACAGCTGACTCAATTATCTTCCAATTAATAGATATTAATCACTTCTTTTGTCAAGCAATTGACCATAACAAATATGCCAGGATCGTCTTTTGTGACATCAGCAAGGCTTTTGACAGAGTCTGGCACCCTCTGACCCCAGGAGTATTCACGCTGGTATCCCACGGGGAAGCGTATCGGGACCATTATTATTTTTATGATATATAAATGACATTGTCAGTAATATAAAATCGAACATCCGACTTTTTGCTTCTAATACATATCTGTACCCAGAGACATGCGTACGTACATTAAACAAAGATCTTGAAACAATCAATACATGGGCGGAAACATGGCTAGTGACTTTTAACCCCCTCAAGACAGAAACCTTCTTCACTAAGCGCAATATTGTGAAACCACCCCTTTAAATGAACTCAATGGGAACGAAGGAAGTAAGTCAACATAAACACCTCGGACTTATCTTTCAAAGCAACTGCAAATGGAACAGCCCCATTGATAGTATAATTAGAAAGTTTTCATGGTGTGAAAATGGCCTCTGTCTGAAATTGATTTCTTGGAAGATCAACGAGGTGAGAGGAAAATGGTACGTGAAAACTCTACCAGACTCCCGACTGGGGTTCCTCTAGCTGTTTCTAGAATAGTAAGTACAGCATATTTCAAGTCCGACAAAGCCCTCTATCGACCATTGAACTAATACCCTGCACTGAAACTGATGCTGAACCGTCATCATAGTATGTTATTACACTTTTCTGGTCTGACTACATTGTCACTTTCACTATTTTATTCAATAGAACCATCTCGATGCTTTTACCATTCACAAGTCTGATTTTACCATTCACAAATTCGACCAGGGTCATATTTATACCACGAAAGCCCTCTGGGCGCTTTTAATCTCTATTTCTTCTCAAAAGATATAAAACAGCTCAGAAGATTCATTTTCCCTTGCCTGACGCGTTTGTATGAGATTTTGGAATCTTGTGTAGAGAGTTGGTATATTCATTTTGATATATTTGGTAGTGACAGTATATACGTTGCAAAATAAGCACATCTGCCAAAACTACAGTTGCATTATTTTTAGAATGTCCACTTTGACCAGCCCACATTTAGTTGGTCTCATCAGATACACCATATTAGTTATGATATATTTTTGAAAGGCAAGAGTCCACTGGGAAATCCAGCTGTTTCCATATAAAACTTCTGCCATAACTGTTTTCGTACCGAAGAACGAGTCTCTTTACGTTTTGGCGATGTCATTATGGTATTAGTGTAGTTTGCAAGCACACTTATGTGAGTATATAGACAACGTTGTAAAACACTAAGAAAATATCAACACGTATGAAATTTGTGGAAATATTGCCGCCATCATCTATTTACGCCATTTGGGTTTTTAAATCTTAAATCAAACATTACAAATAAACTCAGTGACCCTGAAAACCCAATACAGAGTTGATATTAGGTTTTACGGGAAAAAACAACCAAGTTTAACCCACTAACTTCAGGGGGTGTACAGCGGGGTTGAGGGTGTCAACAAAAAAAAATAGAAATAATACTTTTGGATGGGGCCCCGAAAAAATTCATATTTAACACCACCCCCTAACGGGCCGCTGTACCTTTAAAGAAATAGAGGATATTTGTCGTTTTAGAGTGAATAACATATTTTATTTCATCGAGAAGCAAGAAAACTTATGCTACGCATTCGTAAAAATATAAACGTTTTCTTGCTTAGAGTATGAAATAAAATATGTTATTCACGACAAAACGACAAATGTTCTATTTATTTTATGATTTTACTATCATATTAGGTAAAACAACCGCTAGCCAGTGAAATAACACTTTTATTTCACTGATAAAACGTGGTATTCCACTACTGATCATAAAATAAATATTTTTATTCGTTACCCTTTATTGATACTATTTACTAACTTTCAGTAATAAAAAGTATGTAGTTATATACGACCATGTTTTCATCATAATATAACGTTTAACTTTGTTCTTTGCCGAGAAATAGACAACTTGTATGCAAATATACGATCGGGCAAATATCACAAAATAATATCAATTCCCAGGAGATGGCCGATTTAATATTAGTCACTTTGTGGGGTATTGAAAAATGGCTATTTAACGTCGATCTTTATTAACACGTACGTCCTTCCTTTTCTAATACCCGGAGCCTAATCCGTGATGAGACCTATCATGGCTGCTGCCCCGCAAAGACACTATGTCTTACCACAAGCCAACCCAGTCCTCCTTTAGTGGCTGATACATGCTAGTTTCCTAAGAAACACCTTGTCTACGATATCACCTTAGGTGGAAGTGGACGTTAAACCCCACGAACGAACGAACGAAATAACACGTACGGGAATATGTTAAACCGTGTCATTAGTACGGGACGTGGAATCACCTAAAGGGTGTGGGCGCCGGTGAAATTCGTCATAATAATAATAATAATATGTATATTTATTTTGTGTGCCATCGTAGGCCGTAAAAAGATTAGTTTTTAAAATTAGTTTTGAATGTTTCTTGGCTGAATGACAGTTTTAGGTTCAGTGGTAATGAATTCCACAGAACAGGCACAGTATGAACAAACGATCTGTATCCAAATGATTTCAGTTTATATTTTGGGATTATAAAAATATGTACTTGTGTAATGAGCGAGTTTAATCGACAGATGAATCTAGCTGCAGTATATATAGTAGTTATTAGAGAAACGTGATGCAATGAATGATAAACGAATAAAATGTTTTAAAGAAAATTACCTTCATTCTAAATATACAAGTAAATTCTGTGTATCGGCTCTACAAAACGGTTAAAACCAAAATTAGATAAATGTGACTTGACCATGAGTTAGAGACCATCCATAGTCTACGCGGTAATTGCTAGTATGTAAGTGAATTTCATTTAAAGTTGCATTATGTGGGATCTATACTTGCCTATTGCATGTCTTCTTTTCGGCCACAAATGTTATTAAATTATTAGGTAGACATTTATTCACATGACCAGTACATAGTTTACGTGCCCTTACGTCTCGCTTAACCAGTCTACCTTCCATTCTACTTCTAATTGACAGTCCGGGATAACCAAGACTACTTTATTTATGAAACAACAAAAAGCTGGAACAAGAAATTGAATTTAAAAGCACGTACGTTAGGCAACTCAACAATTGTTTTAAGAACCTTGTAAAAGTAAACTGAAAAAAATGCTAGTATCATGCTTTTGCTTATCCTGTGTGTTTCAGAGATATCATTTGTAGTAAATCAAAATATGTCACTCCGAACGGTATAGTTAATGATAAAGCAATTCAAAAAATAAAATAAACGTAATTTCTAAAGCTATCCTGTCAAAAAACAACAACTAGTAACTCTCTTTTTTTTCTTTTTTTCAGAAAACAAAGGAATGAATATTAAACCCCAGCTCATCCATTGATTTGACTATTGAGTTACTGTGCTTTTCTGTGGAATACTAGGCAAATGAAGGAAGTTTCTACGTTGTGTCATTGGTGTAACTGCTTACAAAATCAAATGATTGGAATATCTAGGAAGCACATACCTTAGTAACTACAAATTTGGTCAAAAAGTGACTGTACCACCTAAAACAACTCTGGGGTTGTTCATAACCACCACTGGGGTCCTGAATGACCACTGCCAGACAGTTTGTGGCAAAAATAATGCCAAAATTCCAGAAAATCAAAAGTTACAACCACCGAGATGGTCAAGGATTTTTTTCTGGTAATTTATCAAGTTCGAAGTGCTTAATCATGTTTTCCACGACTGTCATATAATAAATTTTACTGCGTTAAATTCATTGTAAAATTTTACATTGTGATGACATTCCATTGTAGATTTTAGAAAATATTTATACTGCCGCGATAAGCATATCACCATTTATTTTTTTTTTTTTTTTACATTTCATTCACTTATACCCTGTTTGAAATTGACAATGATTGCAACATGTTATTGTCTTCGTTCGTATTTAAATTCACAAATATGATGATGATTGCTGACCCAAGCGTGCCACCAATGATTTACCTATTTAATTTTAATTGATAATTATAAACAAGTCTTTACTCAATGAAGTTTAATATCAAACTGACAGCCATGTACATAGATACAATAAGAGTAAACAATGTTCACCCAAACTAAAGTTCAAACAATTCAATAGACTGATTGTTAGTTAAGGTATATCAGTAATATTTATTCGGGTAGAAATACGGGCGATGTACCGTGAACGCCAGGCCCGTCGTATTCTAAAGTGTAGGTACTGACATAAATTCTATGCATTTCCCAAATTTAATGATAGATTGATCAACAATGAAGTGATTTGTACAATTCAGCTAAAAAGTAAACGGTCCTTGCGTATTGCTAATATGTTTTTTTTCTATCGATATACATTATACACTTATTATTTTAGCGTTTTCCGAGATTCTATCCGGATTATCGCCCTTATTGTTGAAATTGTTTGACGTTCTAACATCTGACGTCAACTGGCAGACTATCGCCATTGAAGAGACGACCACTGTCAAGATAGGTCGCTTTATTTCCGTTACCTTTTTTTTTTTTTGCAAATCATTTTTTAGTGAAGTCTTACCATAAACAGCGGACGCTTACGGCTGACCCCCGAATCTATTCACTTGATTTGATATTTTCCACAGGTTAATCTTATAGGTTTTTGATCTGCGTGTAGTGCCGTCCTCCTGCACTTACTATTAAAATGATACAGTTTACAATAGCCATCATTACATTACCACTTTTCAAAAACTGCAATTGTAATCTATTGAAATTATTTTTTTCAAAAACATCTACGAAGACAATTGTTCCGACAGCGAATGCGTACTATCATAATTTATCATACATTATTGCCATATTATTCTTATGCTTTACAATATGATATTTTTCCTAGTTATGACAACTAAGATTTTAATAGAGTATCGGGACGCTCTTTCGGGGACATAACATACGTCAACTTGATGTGGTTATTCCATATTTTAAGTGTGCAGTTAAGTTTTTCACATAGCCAAGTATATGCAAAATATAGCGATTGAATACCGATTTAAGGGAAGACACTTGGCCAAGTGGAAAAATTAAGTATTTTTACTTAACTTTGAGAAAGCCTTTGAATTCGGACCCTGTTTCAAACACTGCACTATTCCCAATTTTATAAATATCAAATGTTTTGTGGCGTCTTTATTAGAGTGGTTGATTTAGATTGATCTAGGTGCTTGGTGGCGTATTACCACCCGAGAGGAGACCAAATCTTTTAGAGCAGTTATTGCCTAAATTTAGTTTTTTAGTGTTTAACAAGCGTTTGACGGGTATTTTCGAGATATAAGGGGAGAGTTCAATGTCCCCTTGCCAAGCTCCTGTTGTCCCCAAATTTTCGATGGACTGAACGCTTTTCACTAAAGACAAAGCAACAAATTGTCATGTCTTTACTCCAGATTTTATAAGAGGTTGATCAAGTAGCATACTTAAAACGTGAACTATCCGCCGTACATATCAACGTATCCAACCCCCGAAATCCTTCTGCCTAGAAATCATGAATATTCACAAATGGCAGAAAAAAAAAAGATTTAAATCATCTTCTCAAATTCTAGACCACAAAATCAACAAAAAATGGCCATGACAGCCATAAGGAAAGAAAGGGAGAGAGAGCATTGTTATAGATCAGGGGTCACCAAACTCAGGTCTTCCGGTCCATGCTTATACGCATATCGTTATGGGTCAGTAACGTCACGCGACATAGGTATGCTTTGCCAGGTAATCTTAGTGCAGCAGTGTACTCTGGCTATGCTTTGTTGCTACGCCTAGATTTTATTTATGTGAGGATTGTTATTGATCAGAGACACATTGCTGCACTAAGATAGCCTGGTATGCATTTCGCGCGCTAAAATATTAACTGCAGAAACTGCGTGCGCCCCAAACCAGTCAGACATTAGTGGCAACAATTGAAACGAGAATAGCTGACACGGACGTCTAAATCTGCTTTTGTTGTTTCTTCCCTTATCCCGATGGTTTCATGTATTGATTTCTAGATACATTGGAAGACTAACTGCAAACGTGTTGCACGCAAAGTAGTTGTAAGAAAATTGTGCCTGCACAACTAATACTGTTAAAGGAAAGAAATAGCCTGCACAACTAATACTGTTAAAGAAAAGAAATAGCTAACCGCTTGTCCATTATTCCTAGCCCCAGCTTCAAAAAAAGTTTGCACCTGCACAGTATCGTTTTCCATCAACTAGCATAAAGAATTTATAAGCAGGGGGGGGGGCATAGGCTGTAGCAATGTTTGCACATGATCAGGCAATGAAACTTACAGTTATGTTATGTTTTCAGTATTGTTTACTCACCTTGTGTATACCAACCACGTACTTTACATACTCTTACACTGTCCTTTAAGGAATCGGCGTTTATAAGCTTTGTATTCTTTGTAAATTTACCTGTTGTACTTTACAATTAATAAACTATTGTTTAAATCAATGAAATAAAGTTGAGTTTATTGCGTTTTATTCGAGTGGAAAATTTTTAGTATGGATGACCTTGAACTTGCTGCTGTTGTGACCTTGGCATTTGATTTACTCACGGGCTTTAATAGGAATAATGCGTATCGATGAACTACATCATTGGAATTTAGTAGTTTTATGTTATTTTCGATAACGTAAACTGTTGCGCATTGTCACTTACGAATATATCATATATGTGTCTGTGTTTAAAGGGACAATAACATTCTTGCTGGCTTGGTAGCTCCAGAAAATAAATAATACCCTTATTCTAAGTACTAGATGTTTAAGTGTCCTACCTGTTGTGTAAATTATCCATTACAACCTATTTTACTTGTCCAGAGGGTAAGAAAATATTTTAAAATCCAAGTCACATTTGAAAAGGTTTACGTTAGACTTTTCAAATCAATTGGTTGAATTTTTCCTATTTTTCAAAATAGGTGTGTTAAGATGAAATTTATATCATCATTTAATTGGAATATTCTAAAATAATACGATTTGTTGACCAGAATGAAGATTGGGACATATTTTTCAGTTACAACAAGAGTGTTATTGGGGCTTTAAATGAATAAACGCTTGTGTTTAGATGAATAAACGGAGCATAGCGCTGTACGGCTCGGCGATTTTACGAACTAGTTTAGGCTGTAAATTATTGTCGAATTTTAATAGTTATTAAAATAACTTTGAAACTAATCCGCCATTTGAAATGTAATCCCAACGTACCCCTTTAAAGATATTTCGAAAATGTCAATGCGCACATTCCTTGTTGGTTGCATAAGGCATATCCATCTATCTTAATTAAACCGATTTTACCCTAAGAAAAAATGCCGCTGGCTCCAAAATCTTCACACTGTGTGCTTCTCTAATTTATGGTATTTTATTAACGCAAGCCTTTATTCAGAAATCATAATAAATTTAAGATATTAAAATTTAATTTCAATTAGACACACAATATTTTACAATAAACATATTTGAGCCTTGATTTTTATTTCCGAGATGAGATACTTTTGGCTCAAACATTTAAGATATTAAAATTTAATTTCAAATAGGCAGCTAATATTTTTCAGTAAACAGATTTGAGCCTTTGATTTTATTTCCTAGTTGAGATACCTTTGGCTGCAACATTGTTTCACTGTGTGCTTTATGATTTATGATCTGTTAATTATTGTAGGCTTTAATTGAAATTAAAGATGTTAAAATTTAATTTCAAGTTGGCCGAGACCAATATGATTTTTTTAATAAACAGATTTCACATTAGAGTGATTGTTTTGCATATGACATGACTTGCAATGTAGGCTAATTCCAAGAAATTGGTCATTTTGAACCATTGTACACGAAGACAATTTTCATAAATATATAAAACAATGACTTCACTACAATGTTGTGGCTAACCCAGGCTAACATTACCCAAATTGGGTAATTTCCAAGGTATTCTATACTGATTCCTCATTTCACAAGTAGTTCCTTCTACTGACGCTAACGCTAAAACCTACGTATATTTAATAGAAATATTTATTTAATTAATTTCTGCATGTTCCTTCCATATTATTAACTCGTTTAAACGAGATACTGACTCGTTTAAACGAGATACTAACTCGTTTAAACGAGATGATTAATTCGTTCAAACGAGGTGATTAATTCGTTCAAACGAGATGATTAATTCGTTCAAACGAGATACTAATTCGTTTAAACGAGATACTAATTCGTTCAAACGGATTATTATTTATTTTTTGTTTGGTACTAATGGGTCTTCGTACTTTACATTACCTGTGCAGTAGAATCTCTATTAATGAATTGTCATGACTGGAATATGATTATGAATTTACCACATGATCCTGTGTATCTCTCACGTACTTTAAACACATTAAGCATTTAACACATTAAGGATGCCTTACCATTTTTTTTAATTTTAGTCTTTTGATAAAATGACTGGAAAATTCAGTCATCTGACGAAATGCCTGACCACACTGGGAATACGACCAAATGACCAGTAGTTTGGCCAAATGGATGATTTTACAAATTGACTGTAGAATATTTAAAGCATTTAATTTTACTGAGTGGAAGTAAACTATCCTTATCGATGGCTTTATTGTTCGAGTTTTTCTTGAAAATCGAAAATAACTCCAATAGTCAATTCTACATAAAACCCACCATTCGATGAAATTTTGCATCTACACCTGTCTAGGGTGTATTAATCAATATAGTCCCGCCATATAATGACTATCACACGAAAGTGTGCACCTTACTAATGGATCGATAAGGGCTTCATGTAAAACAACAAGATTTACGGTATGCCACAAAGTCATTGCATTTAGTTGAGATTTAACTGTGTCTTTTATGATACAGAGGGCCAAATTTAAATATATTATACAACGAAATTAATATCTATGCTAATAAAAAAGTAATTGTTATCAATCGTAATATTAATATCATATGTGCCCTGTAGCGTGCAACTACTATATAAGGCTACATTGTTCTCTACATTACAAGCCGCTCATTCATGTATGAACACATATTTATCAAGATCAAGTTGCAAATAGTACACAACATGGTTAGTCAAAATGTGGGTATGGAAAAAAGAGGAAATACTACAAAAATGTAGCCCTCTAAAGAAGATTAGTGAACAGAGGTGAAATATAAAACTATTTTCTACGATGAAGTTAACACAATATTAATACCACCTTCAAACATGGTCTGTTTTTATAATAGCAAAGAGGATATGTCGTATATCAACCCTCATCAATTCTAAAGTGATCTTACATAATATACAATGATCAAAAGATTAACACATTTTTCTACTGCTGTGTTCCAGGCTGTTATATAAGATGATATTAAAAAATAAGAGTACCTTACCCGATAGAATGCTTGGTGATTTAGAAGACATATCTGTAGACCACGAATCCTTATAGATATTCTAACCAAGTGTCCACCTGTGTCGAGATGGTACAAGAGGCTGACTCACACCTCTGCTTTTACCTGAACTAAATGACAATCAATATAATGCGGCGCACAATGAAGGCTCTACACATTTTGTCCACGTTGTAGTCAGTACTCTTTCACTATGTTGTCTCGCAAAATCGATACTGTTATCAACTCACGTTCTCTCAAGCTAGGCCTTTCGGAACATTGATTACAACTGTTAGTACGAATATAGTAAAACAACCATGCTGAACACGTATACTTACTCCTCGTCCTTTCACTGCTCCGCTGGATAACACCAGGTCGAAAAAATGTGAGAAAAACGCATGTTCTTCTGTTAGAAAAACATCAATCGAACTGTATTCCGACAAAATTAAAATAAAAAAAAGAACCGTCATGTCTTATTATATCCATGGCAAATGGTGATAATATCTACAATATAGCCCCATTAATTTTTAATATAATTTCTAACAATTATTATCAGATAAGTACTATTGATATTTATATGTATAATTTTGAGATATACTATAGTCATGCAGTCGTGTACTCACCCGCATTGGATGGTGACCATGTATTAAAATGTTGCTTGTTCAAATCAAGAATAATAAAATTAGTTCAAATAAACGTTTAAATATGACGTTCAGTAAAGCAAAATAATATTTTAAAGTGCATTATTCCATTGTATATTTTAGAGTATAAAATAAAAAAAAATCGATTATAAGTTTTTGTTTTGGTCACGGAAAAATGTACTATGTTTCATAAGCTTTGTTATCTAGTTTAGCCCCTGTCTTTCACACATACAACAGGTGTGGCTCTTACGGACAAAAATGTCGCGTGCTCGGAACCGTTGCTAAGGCAACTAGGCTCATTACACCATCGACGGATCAGAAGCATAAACGAACTACAGGTGATATCCTGAGGGACAAAATTCACCAAGCTTTGTTTATAGCAATAGTTCAGGGCACCCTTTGTTCGCCAAAATGCATTGTGATTCTACGCGTTCTTTGTACAGTTGTTAACAACAAACACATTATTTCTTTAGTAAATATCACTTATTATATTTCATGTGCATGTAAACTAAAACACTTTGCAATAAATAACATACAACCTGGATAACGTATGTAACAATACAGGTGTAAACACAACAGGAAATGCGATAGCCAATAACTTATACTGTAAAGAAGTAACTGGGTTTGTGTTCAGATTAACACATTAGATCAACTTAAAGGTGCATTCATGTTGACCCAATTCAGCAATTCATTTTGATCAAGATGGAATTTTTTATCTATATAATTTCAGATGATTTGTTCCTATAGCACCGACTAAAAACTTCTTTTATGACGAAATTCCTATAATTAGCGTATATTTTTGGTAAAATCTTCCTTAAAGATACATTAGTTACGAGTTTAATGAAGAGTTGTCCATTCTTGTTATGATAGTTCAAAAAAAAATATATTAATTTGAAAATTTCATTCCAGTTACTCAATTGTGAGCGAAGATATTAGCTTTAAAAGGTTTGACAAGACGTGTGGGATAATTGCAACTACCGTACTGGTTGTTCGAAGCTAAGTCTCGCTCCTACATTTTTCAATTAATCAAGATATGGCTGAACCCCTTCTAATCTATTTAAAACGGAGAAATCCGATGCCATCGAGAGTTAATTATGGCCTGGATCAGTTAACTAATGTTTAATCAATAAATTAGATAATATTTCAGGCCTAAAGAAAGACCTATAATGGGCAGGTTTAGATTTTGCATAACGTATATTTAATAGCTAAGGATCGTCGGCGTAGTTAAACTAGGTACCAATATCTAAGCTTCTTTTATACATATTTCATTGTGCCAGAACATAAATGCAGTACAAAAATATCGAGGTTATAGCTAGGAAAACGTATCTATCTCCACATACATTGAAATTGACAATTATAATAGTTCAATTATTAAGGGGGAAAGGGGGGGGGGGGAAGAAGGTATCAATGTTATAATAAATAGTTGAAAAAACCATTAATGTAAAAAAATTTAATATTCCATTTATGATTTCTATACATACCCAAAGAATCGCAATGAAGGACTAAGTGTCGTGTATTGAAATTCATTAAAAGTATCTCACCGTTAGGACCAAAAATCGAAATCGAAAGTTTACAAAGAAAACATCTCACAATATAACAGTATTATATACACAAAAAATAACATATACCCAAATAAATATTTTTTCGAACTTGATTAAAGATATATAATGTTACTGTCAGTTTTTAAACTAGAATCACCCTGTGAGTTGATGATTCCGAAGTTCCGAGAAGCATTTCAATTGTCAAACAAATTACATTCAATCAGGCAATTTCTTTGACACCCGATCCGCCTATTATTAGCCTGCTAGTAGTAGAAAGTTGTTAGTCATTTTTAGATGCTAGTAGCAGTGACAAGGGCCGCATTTGTGCCTCTGGCGGCAGTTGTTAGCTACTACAGTAACAACTAACAAAGGCCACCTTTGTTATCGACTAATACCAGCTAACAAGGGTCGTATTTATTTTCTCAGTTTCCGATTTATCGAAATAAAAGATAGTAGTTCTGCGTAAAATAATTCAGAACATATTATTGTGAAAATAATACGTCTTTGACCTGTGGAGCGTTTATTCAAGTTTTTAAAATATGCATGACCACTGAGGGAATGTTCTTGCAATTATTATGGAGAGACACACAGTAGGCCCACATGGCGATGTATTTGCAATTAATTTCAATGGCAAACTGATTTGTATTTAAAACCCGGGGGCTGGTAAAGGGTAGTGTCTAGCCGTTCGGACGGGACAAAAAACAACAAGGTCCTGTGTACATATTGACGCAAAAGAACCCTTGGCAGTTGGAATTTAAAAGAAGAATAGACCGTAGCCTCGCTCTCCAGGCAAAATGTCCCCATAGTACATTGTATGCTTGTCTTTATTATTGCCCAGTTCTAATTAATTAATTTGTATCCAATTCCAAGTCCTGCGTAATTTACGAAAACATTAAAATTTGAAGTTTGCCTTAGTTCGTGATAGATCAGGTAGAATTCGATTTGAGAGTCGGCTATGCCGTAGCGTCGCTGTCCGGTAAAACTTTTTTAAAATTAATATTAGCCCTGTCGGCACAGAAAGGTGGCATTTTCATTCAGATTTAGGCCTGGTTCTATTGTACTACATTTGTATTTTTAAATAAGGCTATCGCGAATATTGTGGTATTATCTACGGGATAATAAATGAGAACTGAACACTTAACGGTGGCAAAGTCTGGATATGTCGTGTACGAATGACGTATATAGCACCATGCGCAGTGTTGCGTTTCATTAGAGGTAATCCTACTACACACTGTCACTGCTATTATGAGTGGATATTGTTGTTTTAAATTTTGATTGGTCAGTAGTCCGTCTACCAACCAATTACTAGCTGCCCTACAAAAGCTTTACATTTAAAACGAGTGCCAATATTGGACCAAATATGTTTACATAACGTTACGTCATGGCTCACAATTTTATTATGCCTAATTAACCCGTGCATAGCAGAATACTGCAGTAAAACTAATTGCGTGACAAACGAGGCTATCAAGTCGAATGAAATGTAAACAATACTGTTTGGAAACGAACATACTTTCATCGTTTTTAATACATTAAATCACTGTCCAAAGTTTTAGGGAAGACCCTAATTGTGAATGCTCTCCAGGTAAGTTAGGCCTATGGCGTCACCGTTTGATATGAGTTTTGGAATAAGTCTAGCCTTGTTCTTTCTGGTCACTTGTCACAAATGACGCTGAAACGCACTATAGTCTATGGGCATGCTACACGATTCATGTACCAATGGTGAAATGTTTATTTTGTCTTAAATATTGGATATCAGAAGCCTACCTTTCCAAGTAAGAACACAGGAATCTGACAAATATGCATACTCCACCATACCGAACTAGACAATTATAATAAAAAAGGAATGCAATGCCTGTTGAAGTTTGAAGCCTCTATTTTACCTGCCCTTGCTTCAAAAGGCATTGCTTTCCTTTTCTTTTTTATATATATTGTCTAGTTCGGTATGGTGTATGCATATATAATGGATAGAAGGTCAGATTCCTGTGGTAAGATAACAAATCTAAATTGTTTTGTTTGGTTTCAGTTCTTTCTACTTAAACACATGTATGAAACTCTGCCAGGTGTTTCCGACCAATGATTATAATGGGCCTAGGCTAGTTCCTTTAGAAACTGGCGCTGATCTGACCAGTCTAGGCCTACTACATAACAAAACAATTGGTCGAAATTCTGATTACCACTACCAGATTAGGATGGTGTGAATCCTAACCTGTAGGTCCAGGCCTATTTCCAAATTGTGATGAAATTCTGCAAATTACAATTATTAACATTCTCACTCAGACCAGTCCTGGCAGTGTTTAGGCTACACTGTTTAAAATTCGACAAGAAAGTTAAGTTGAAAACCAACACTGTCTTGCCAACAGTTTGACGCATTTCATTGATATTTCATGACGGTATACCTATCCTATAGGTCCTATTATCATAATGTTAATAAAGTAGCTAAGTCTCTAACGCAATATCATTCATCCTTGACATTGAAAACACGAACTATTTGTCAATTAAATCAATATTAATCTTGTGATCTTACTGGGAATAGATGGGCTTTTTATATCTAGTATTACAAAATAAACATTTTACCATTCGTAATACATAATGTGTTTCAGCGCTATTTGTAATAAGGGACTCGAAGAACGAGGCTAGACATATTCCGCCAAAACAATCTCCCAAACAAAGTTATCTACCCTTGCAATTCCACAACAATCTCCCGAATAACTGATAAAAAATTTATTACCATTACTATATCAAAATAGAAATGGGGTCATATTTATTGCAAAATAATAAAGTATTTACACATATACAGTGAACTTTTTCGCGTAGGATTACAAGGTTAAATGGTCATAGATACTAACTTCGCATGTCGCCATGCTAATTTTAGAATACAATACATGTGAATCGGTTTACCTTTATTAAGCTACCCAGCATTCGAATCTGCCGTTGTTTCGGACACACCGGTTGATTGGTCACATGATTAACTACATGATGAAAATGACATCTGTGAGAAAAGTTCCTGGCGTTATAAACACTTGATGCATTTTAGTCAATTTTAGAGGAAAATATGACCAAGTACTACCCCTTCGAAAGATTGTTTCATGTTTAAATGAATTAGGCCTTTCTATCACGTAGAATTGTGTGGAGAATGATTCCACAAGTCATGTCAAGCGGTGACCATATATTCTTATCTGGAGAGCATGCGCAATGAATACGTCTGGTGTAGACTGGAATAACCAGACACTAGATATAACCATTCGATTGAGAGATCTGACATATTTTCCCGAACATAATAGATTTGAAATTAGTGTAAAAACAGAAATGCATGAATGTAAATTAGTTTATATACATTCATATTATTACACTATTACATGCGTTGTGACCCAGTTGTGTCAATTTCTAAGTCCCAAATATTAGTGATTTAGCTCCTTTAAACATTAATTTGAAAGCCCAAATATTAACAAAACACACAAGTACTACCCCTTCGAAAGATTGTTTCATGTTTAAATGAATTAGGCCTTGCTATCACGTAGAATTGTGTGGAGAATGATTCCACAAGTCATGTCAAACGGTGACCATATATTCTTATCTGGAGAGCATGCGCAATGAATACTTCTGGTGTAGACTGGAATAACCAGACACTAGATATAACCATTCGATTGAGAGATCTTACATATTTTCCCGAACATAATAGATTTGAAATTAGTGTAAAAACAGAAATGCTTGAATGTAAATTAGTTTATATACATTCATATTATTACACTATTACATGCGTTGTGACCCAGCTCTGTCAATTTCTAAGTCCCAAATATTAGTGATTAAGCTTCTTTAAACATTAATTTGAAAGCCCAAATATTAACAAAACACACATGTTACAGCCATTTTAGGACTGCTTAAAAATATGTGCCTTGGAATTCAGGAATTGTAATTCAATTTCAGTTGATTGCTTATGTAACAATTTAAAGAAGCTACATAACAAATATTTGGGATCTGATCTAGAAATGGACACAAATGGGTCGCAACATAATCATGTAATCTGAATGAATATAAACTGATTTACATTTAATCGATTCTGTCTTTACTCTAATTTCAAGTCAGTTGTGTTAGGCGTCTCATTCAAATGGCAGTGTCTGGTTATTCCAGTCTTTTGCGCATGCTCTCCATCACCTTAATAATGATATGACAAAAATGATTGACCTGATTACCGAAACCATCCAAATTCTAAAAAATATCATGGGAGGAGGGGATGATTTCCTGTGGTAAATCATGCAATTAAAAGGTCAAAGAGGTGCAATCCCAAACTGGATTGTCTCACGAAAAGATGAAATTAAGTACTAAGTTATTTATGTTATTTCTTTCAACCATTAAATAATTTTTATTAACATCGCTATATAATTATTTTAATAATATCATAATTGAAACCTATTATACACCTAACACAAAATATTGGCATGATGTTTCTTATGACTAAGAAGGGGTTAGTATACACAATCTATTTTTTTTTTCGTTCTCGATTAATTGCACTAGAAATAGTAATTTGGCTTTTTCGCATACAAGGACAGGGGTTTTAAATTAGTTTAATATCTGTAAAGCATGAAAATATAATATACTTAATATTTTCTCTACAGTTATATCTGTCATTCTTTGGAACAAACTACCACTGGATATTAGAACATGTCCATCATTGGCTACCTTTAAAAAACATCTAAAAACACATATTTTTAAGGAAGCTTTTATATAAACGTTTTTAATGGTACTTTTATATAATATGTTCTTTTTTTATTGTTTTTTTTAACATGTGTTTTACGTAAATGTATTCTGTATGTTTTATCGTATCATTTTATACTGGTAGTTATTTTACATCGCTGCCTATTTGTCTAAAAAAAAATCTGTAACCGTTTTATTTATATGTCATTTTCTATTTATGTGTCTTTTAATTGTGTACAGCGCATGTGCGCACTTTACAGTGGTAGCTATGCGCTTTATAAACGTTTCAATAATAATAATACCTTTAATGATTTTTTAGAACTGGATTGGCAATTACAGGTCCAAAAACAAAGTACAAAGGGAAAAAAGACAACATTTAAGAAAGGACCAACATATACGCTGTTTGCTTCAGATTTCAAAAGAGGTAGGTGACCCTGGAGTAAATTATGCTGTTATAGTCTTTCATATTTCAAAGAGAGAAGAATACTGTTATTGAGAAAAGTCTGTTTGTCTATCTGTCCGTCACAAATTTCTGGGCCACAATATCCCTGTTTCTAATTGAGCTAGAATGTTCAAATTTGGTATGGATGTTTATTAGCTGAATGTCAAGATGGTGTTCGAAGATGTCCAGACGTCCATTCAAATGTATTGTTGACTCTAGATGTCACAGTTTTTGTCTCAATTTTAATCAAAATTAAATTATGTTATAACCAAAAAAACATCTCTGATACATTCATTCAGTCATTTCATCAAGTTGATGTTCATGATGTCAATATGTCACTTTCAATACATTCTTTAAATGGTGCATTTAGAGCAACTGTTTTGGAAAGACTTGAAATTTTAATAGTCAATTCTTTCTTTGCTAGTTAAATCAACAGAAAAAGACATAAGAGTGCCCTACAAAGAGATACTATATGGTGGCGGCATTATAACAATTCAACATCCAACTGGATAAGCCTTTAAATTAAAAGATCCAAGTAGCTATGGAATAATGGCCATTAAAATGTTTTAACGGTTTACAGTGTAAGTGGGGTTAGTTTTCAGAAGCATTATTTCTGCACATATTTTTACAGCATGAGTCACGGAGCTCTGTTGGGGGCATAAAGTGATGCGCACCAAAAATATCTAGAGAAAAGGGTGGATGTGGGTGCCAAGGGTAGCTCTGTTAGAGACAGATTATATATTTGTATAAAGGGATGAGTTTTTGCTGCAAATGTTGCTATGGATGCATGCATTGATACAGTAACTGTCTGGTATGAGGGGAGGGTTTTGGCTGTAAATTTCGTGAGGTCGTCACACTAGTCGAATTAGTAAATTAAATGTCACTCAGTTAGATGCATACATTAGATATCTGAGCAAAAGTCGCCCTGCCCTGTTCAACTTATACAGTAAATGTCTGATCAGAGAGGTAGGACTTCTTGGTTTCAAAATCTTAGAATGCGCGGATTTCTACTTTGAGACAGATTCGGGTGTGCAAGGGTCGAAAATGGGTGACGGCCGAAATTTTGAAAAGCTTAGACCATTTTGAAAAGAGAATTTATTGACCTACTGCCCATAGGGACTGGGTTATGGGCTTTTTTCAGGGGGTACCAAAATGCCAAAAATCAACTTTGTCTCTTTTCGCCCTGTTTTCTGGTGGATTACCACTACGCCCAATCCCTTTCAGATAGGCGATTGACACAAAATTACCCCTCGCTCAGACAAATTATGTGAATCACCTCCCGCCCATTGAGGCTGAGTATGGACACTTTTTTGGAGCAAAATTGATCGAATTTGGTCGAAAATCGAAATACGTATGCCCATATGCTCACAGCATCCGTACTTTCGTTGCTATCAGCTTGACATTGACTGGGTACCTGCCATATGACCCACCGCAGGATTGCATAACACTTACTTCCAATTCAGAACTCTACCAGTCGAGCGGTGGTTATTTTCTCGAGACTACCGAAATGAATTTCTTTTTCTCAAAAATCTTAGAATGGTCCGATTTTTATTTTGACACCAGATTCGGACGTACAAGGGTCAAAAATTGCGGGGTAGCCGTAATTTTGAAAAGTTTGAAACATTTCGAAAAAAGTTATTTAGGATGTTCAAGTGAAAACGTCTAGTAAGGTTCGGATCCGGTACTTACCTATTCTTAATTCGAGTTTTGCCGGAGACTTTTACTGAAATTAGAACCCCCAGGCCGATCGTGCCAAAGGCGTTTTACAGGGGAGGCGCTGGAGGCGCCAGCCTCCTCGCGAAAAAAAAATCAAAAAAGTTGAACAAATAAAACGGGGGAAAAATGCTAAAACCGATGATAAAAATGAAATGTACCCTAGTTAGGGAGGCCCCTAAAGGCAGACAAAAGGGCCTCTCGTCTGACAAAAGGGCCCCTCTGGCCAAGGGAAAGGAACCCCGAGTCCGAGACAATCGTTTTATTTACACTGTTACTGCCGAACCCACTACTGAATGAGAATGCAGTTATTGCACTGGTATGAAAATCATCAATCAAGACACACACACACACACACACACACACACACACACCCGACCCCCGCAAAAGAAGGCCCTTAAAATGGTACAGCCTCCGCCATGATAAACCTTAAAAAGCCCCTGGATCGTGCCAATTTTCGGTGGGTACCTGCCCACGGACCCCTACCGGGAACTCTCCAAATTTTATGGACCTACTACCTATATGGGCTGAGTTATGGGCTTTTCGACCTGTTTTCGGGTGGATTACCGCTACGCCCAACCCCTTTTAGAGGGGCAATTGGCACAAATTCTCAGGGCAGATACCTCAGCCTATTGTCCCTCGCACAGACAACTCTAGATCACCTCGGGTCCATAGGGGCTGAGTATGGACACTTTTTGAGAGCAAAATTGAGTCGAATTTGGTCGAAAATCGAAATACGAGTGCCCGTATGCTCACAACATCCGTACTTTCGTGGGTATCAGCTTGAAATTGACTGGGTACCTGCCATAGGACCCGTCGCAGGATTGCATAACACTCACTTCCAATTCTGAAATATACCAGTCGAGCGGTGGCCATTTTCTCGAGGCTACCGAAATGATTTTTTTTCCAAAAAATCTTAGAATGCTCGGATTTTTAGTTTGACTCCAGATTCGGACGAAGAGGGGGGTTGGGATGGCCTAGTGGTCTAGAGTGCCGCGCTTCGACCTCTAGCTGGCCTGTCACCTATGGCCTGCGGCTGTGGTTTCCAGCCCTTGTGTGAGCGTATGTGGCATGGAGATAGGGGCGCCTTCTCAACCTCGTGGGTTTCCTCCCGGCACCCCGGTTTCCTCCCACTGCTAAAGACCCCTACGCGCAAGCGAATTATTGAAATAAAATGAAACCATAAGTTAGTCCCAAAATGACCTGGTTTGTGTCGAGTGGACGTTAAACCCCATTTCTCTCTCCTTCTCTCTCTCTCTCTCTCTCTCTCTCTCTCTCTCTCGGACGAAGAGGGGTCGGAAATGGCGGGGTAGTCGCAATTTTAAAGAGCTTAGAACATTTTGAAAAAAGTTATATAGGATATTCAAGTGAAAACGTCTAGTAAGGTTCGGATCCGGTACCCTAAATTCGGGTTTGCCGGAGACATTTATTGAAATTAGAACCCCCTGGTCGTTCGTGCCCATTTTCGGTGGGCACTTGTCCACGGATCCCTACTTGGAACCCTCAAAATTTTATTGACCTACTACCTATAGGGGATGAGCTATGGGCTCTTTCCAGGTGGTACCAATATGTCAAAAATCGACTTTTTCCCTTTTCGCCCAGTTTTAAGGCGGATTATCGCTACCGCCCGACCCCTTCCAGAGGAGTTTTTGACACTAAATTATTATAGCGGGTACCTCAACAAATCGCCCATCGCTCAGCAAAATGTGGATCTCCTCGGGACGATAGGGCCTGAGCTTAAATGGACCGAATTCGGATGGAGTCTTGTGGGTGTGATCTCATCAAGGTTTCCCTAGAGGCAAAAATCAATAATAATTCCGGGGCCCACAGCGGTTCAATGTAAGGGCTTTTGGTTGACGATTTTAAAAAATGAAGAACAAATGTTGTGTCGATCTTTCAGGTAACCGAGTTTCGACCCGATCGGACAACCGTGACGCATGTCCCCAGTTTGGGTCCGGAGGGACCCACACCGTCAGCCCGTATCTGTACCGTCAGCCCGTAACTAAATTGACCCCGGAGATGACCCTGGTGACCTAAATTTGACCTTTGAAGGTTAGGGTCTAGGTAAATCGCGATATTTTTTTATCGATTTCACTCACTTCCGGTCACCGGAAGTCAATTTTAACGTCACCGGAAGTCTTCCCGGGGTCGATATAGTTCAAGAATACCAATAACAGTTATTTTAAAACGAGAGGCAAGTTTTGTGGTTACAAATCGAGACAAATGCCGAAATGGACAGGATCACCGACACGCCATACGCTATACACTTTCAACCATAATTTTGGAATCAACGGGACAGGGTACAAAATTACTGAAGAAAGTAGAGACTCACAGAGAGAAAATAAGAGGGTGAGTCAAATTCTGTTTATAATATCGGTTATTAGGGTTTCACACTGCGAAGCTTGTGTGAAACACTATTGTTTTTGTTAAAATTAATATTATTATTGAGATTACTAAAATTATTATTATTAGGGTTTCACACTGCGAAGCTTGTGTGAAACACTATTGTTTTTGTTAAAATTATTATTCTTCTTATTATTATTATTATTATTCTTTTGTTTTGAGTAGATCTCAGCAACTGCTTGTCGCATCGTTACGATTTCTTCGGTTTCATTGGGAAAGTGGGTGTGACTTAGAGGATAAAGCTATTTTGAACGTTCTGCGACAATGCGAAATGTCCGAAATCACCGAAGTTATCATTTTTGAAAATATTGCAGTAATTTTAACAATAATCATTGGATTTTAACTTTCGATACATTTTGGCATAGCCGGAGACATGGCACATAGCTACGCTACTTTCGATTTTTGATTTTTGGCAAATCTTCGAAGATATTAGGCGCCAAATTTTGAAAATTTAAAATTTTACAAAAAACTTTATTCATTTATGAAAATTTTTTTTTAGTCGTGTTGTACACAGAATTAAAGAGTCATCTGACTTGCGCAAAAATGTTAAAAAATTTTGTCTCAGTAATTTTTCTTGGCCGCCGTTGGCTAATTCAGTTTTTCAGTCCTAGATTATTTTGTTATTGTTCGATTTGTATAAAACAAAGTTCATATGCTTCGTTGTCTCAATTGTCATTTTTTTTGTTACCGATAATGTTATCTGTCGGCACCGGAAGTGGCATAATTTTACCAAAAACTACAATTTTGACAGTTATTTACGATCTTCAAAAACAAATATTATTTTTTTGAAAAATTATATGACTCAAAGAGTGTGTCCTTTCAAGGCGCAAAAAATGGCGGAAACAGTTTTTTTAATTTCTATTTCATTTTCTTGCAAATTGGATTAAGAGCTGAAAAAAGACGTAAAATTGACCTATTTACAACCCATTCAGGCTTTTCAGATTTTAAAATATTTTTACATAACTTTTATACACTTGTAGCTATAATCCATACGAAGAGAATGTATGTGAAAATTTGTGTGTAATATAAGCAGTTGCCGAGAAAAGGGCAGTTTTGCATAAGTCACTGTTTTCGTAATTTTGCCTGTAAAATAGTCAATTATTAATGAATATTCACAAAAGTGACATCATTTGATTCAAAAAGCAAGTATGCATCATATCAAGTTGATTATAATTTAAAATTGACGCCGGAAGTGACATCATTTGGTCAAAAACTACATTTTTAACTTTTAAATCGATATTTTGTTCAACCAAGAATTATTTAATATGTAATACGAATATTAACTTTAAATTCACATACTAACAAAACTCATACGGTCATATAGATATCATAAAATTGTTTCTAACATGTTCGATTGCCGAGATATAGGCTGTTTTCTAAAAGTCACTTTTGTAGGTTTTTGATCCATAAAAGTGTCAATTATTATTCGATTTTCATCAAATTTTCACCCTTTGAAGCCCAATGTCATAGCGGATGTTATAAAACTAATTCAACGTTTTTAGTGTCACCGGAAGTAATGTCGTTTTGGCAAAAACTGTATTTTTAGCCTTCAAAAAAGATATTTTATTCAAATGAGTCTGATTTGTAATTTTTTTTAAATTATGATATTTGATGCCAATCAACAAATAGAATGGACAAATATGATCATACAGATGCCACAAAATCGTTTCTAACTTGCACGGTTGCCGAGAAATAGCCGATTTTCTACACGTCACTTTTCATGGTTTTGGGTCTATAAAAGTGGCATATATTATTCGATTTGCATAAAATTTTCACCATGTGATGCCTTTTGCCATTTCTGATTTCATAAAAGTAATTAAACATTTTCATTATCACCGGAAGTACTGTACACTTACATATGTTCAAGGGTAACGTGGCACCAAAAGTGACACAAGTTCAAAGGTAACGTGGCACCAGTGAAACCCGTCATTCCTGCATGCAGGTCTAGTTATTAAGCTTTCATATGTATTACATATGAAAGCTTATTGTTTCTGTTAAGATTAATATTATTAAGCTTTCATATTACATATGAAAGCTTATTGTTTCTGTTAAGATTATTATTATTTCTTTTTTTGTGTATTTTCTGCAAATCGGATTTCTCAGAATCTAACCATGGGATCTTTCTGAAACTTTGACCTACCCCCCAAAAATGGGGTGCGAACTTTGTTATTTGTTGACCGATTTTATTAATTCTTTTTTCTTTGAATACCCTGAAAAAAATCATTTTCGTCTGCAGTTTCACATTTTCGAATTTCGAAAATTCGTCGCTGTGATTTCGAACCGGAAGTTTAGACCAATTTGAAAACTTCTTTAATAGTTGTACGATTTTCATGAAATTTAGTATATAAGTAGATCTTACCGATGTGACTTCAAAAACATAATTAGAAATTTTCTAAATTATCTCCCCTTGGTGAAATTAAGGATCAAAGTTTTCAAAAAAATCGTCGAAATATAGGTCAGAATGACCTGAATTTTTTTTTCGATACTCGACTGGTAATTACTGATTCCTACACAAAATATGGAGTTTGTCGATCAAACCGGAAATGCCACCATCTTGAAACATGAAAAATCCCTAAGGCTTTTTTGCTATCTTACTTACAGACACGGGAGTTATATTTTCTGAATCCTTGAAGGATGGCCCAAAAATCGTTGGGAGCAGAATTTTGATTTAGGTCAACTGATGGTTGCCATTTTGAAGTGAATATGAAAAGTAGTAGCAATTTGAATGGCCGAGACTTTGAAACACAATAACTCTCCTTCTAATTGAGCTAGAATGTTCAATCTTGGTGTAAACGTTCACTAGGTCAATGTCATGATTTAGTGCAAAGATGAACATTTTCTGCCTAGGGTAAGCAGAGATAAGCATGCTGATTTGTTGATTCTTTAGGGCACAATAACTTCGGTTATAATGAAGGGAGGGTGATGAAACTCTTGTCAATCGAGAGTCTAATAGCTAGCCCGTTGTGTGAAATCATTGTATCATTTTTTTTAAATATCAGGGGTAGCAGAAAAAAGAGATCGAAAATCCAAAAAGTCGTATTTTTACGATTTGGAGCATTTTTAAAGGTCCTTTTCTCTTAAAGTCAACATAATATTTTTGGGGAACTTCTTCTACAAAGAGTCTTATCGGTAGTCTTTTATATGAAACCATAGATCAACAGTCCAAAATATCAGGAGTAGTAGAATAAAAGGATCGAAAATTGAAAACCGCACCCTTTCAGATTATTGTTATGCCTGGGTGCAATGTTTCATACTATATTTAGACTTGTAATTTTGCGAGTTTTTGACGAATTTTGATAATTTTTTCTTCTTATCCTTTTATTTAGGATACTTGATACAATCAATGACACGTGGCGATGGATATGAAAGCTTTCATATCTGCATGGGACAGTAGCAGATCTAGTTATTATTTTTTTGTGTGTGTTTTATCCACAAATCGGATTTCTCAGAATCTAACCATAGGATCGTTCTGAAACTTTTACCTATCCCCCAAAAATGGGTGGTGGCTGTTGATTAAATATATTTTCAAAACGTTTTACGTATCCGAAATCACCGAATTTTACGAACGAGTGCATTTGACCTACAATGCTGTAACTTTGTGACTATTTGACCTATTTTACTAAATCTTTTTTCTTTGAGTACCTTGAGACAATTGCTATAAATCTGCAGTTTCAGATTTTCGAATTTCGAAAATTCGTCGCTGTGATTTCGAACCGGAAGTTTAGACCAATTTGACAACTTCTTTAATAGTTGTACGATTTTCATGAAATTTAGTATATAAGTAGATCTTACCGATGTGACTTCAAAAATATAATTAGAAATTTTCTAAATTATCTCCCCTTGACGAAATTAAGGATCAAATTTTTCAAAAAAATCGTCGAAATATAGGTCAGAATGACCTAATTTTTTTTTTTTGGATACTAGACAAGTAATTACTGATTCGTACACAAAATATGGAGTTTGTCGATCGAACCGGAAGTGCCACGATCTTTAAAAGTGAAAAATCCCTAAGGCTTTTTTGCTATTTTACTTACAGCCTCGGGAGTCATATTTTTGGAATCCTTGAAGGAATGCCTAAAAATCTATCGGATCCGAATTTTGATTTCGGTCACGTGATGGTCACCATTTTGGCTTGAAAATGAAAAATAGAAGCAATTTGAAGGGCCGGGAATTTGGAATACAATAACTCTCCTTCTTATTAAGCTAGAATGTTCAAACTTGGTGTAGACGTTCACTAGGTCAATGTCATGATTGAGTTCAAAAATGAGCATTTTCTGCCTAGGCTAAGCAGAGATAAGCATGCTGATTTGTTGATTCTTTAGGGCACGATAACTTCGGTTATAATGAAGGGAGGGCGGTGAAACTCTTGTCAATAGAGAGTCTAATAGCTAGCCTGTTGTGTGAAATCATTGTATCATTTTTTTTAAATATCAGGGATAGCCGAAAAAAAGAGATTGAAAATCCCAAAAGTCGTATTTTTACAATTTGAAGCATGTTTAGAGGTCTTTCTTGTAAAGTCAACATAATATTTTTTGGGAACTTCTTCTACAAAGAGTCTTATTGGTAGTCTTTTATATGAAACCATCGATCAACAGTCCAACATATCAGGAGTAGAAGAACAAAAGGATCGAACATTGAAAACGGCACCCTTTCATTGTTAAGCGAAACATGCAGTGTGGGTGACTACAATCTACACATTTAGTCATCGTGTAGAGCTTATTCAACAGTATCAAATTCCAACTGCTTAGGGATATTTTACGTGCACTCCAATGTGTACACGGGACCTTGGTTTTTCGTCCCATCCGAACGACTAGACAGCTGTGCTTGTCAGGCCCTCCGTTCTGCCTCACTGACAAGGGGGAACCACGTCGGGAAATCAAGATGAACTTTCTCCGTGCAGAACTTTCATTTCAGGCCAAACGTTTATTGTATACGATTAAGCTGGTCAGTTGGAGCTTATTTTCAAAAGTTTTGTAATAATCGGTTGGTAATTAAAGTACCGTGCACATTAAACTGTTAAAACAGAAAATTTCGCCCGGTTGAAATGTTTCTTGCTATAAGTCAGCAATTTTCTGAATTCAGGGAGGCTGAATGGCTGAATGGTTAGCAAGTGCGCGCTGTATCGTAACGTCTGTCATTGAGTCAACGGGCGTCGTTTCGATCTCCAGGTTGCACGTGACATGGAGTATGATGTCCAACCTCGTGGGTTTTCTCCGTGTCCTTCGGTTTCCTCCCAACGGCTAAAGACCAGTAAGCGCAAGGGGAGTTTTTAAATAAAATTAAAAAACATATGTTAGTCACGAAATGACCTAGTTTGTGTCGAATGGACATTAGGCCGCATTTCTCTCTTTCTCTTTTATTTTTAAAGTTTTGTAATAATTGGTTGGTAATCAAAGGTACTGTAAAAGTGATAAAACAGAAAATTTCGCCCGGTTGTAATGTTTCTCACTTTAAAGTCAGCAATTTGCCGATTTTAAGGGGCAAACGTTTATTACGAACGATTAAGCTGGTCAGGGGGGGGGACTTATTTTTAAAAGTTTTGTAATATTCGGTTGATAACTAAAGGTACCGTGAAAATTAAACTGTTAAAATAGAAAATTTGGCCCGGTTGAAATGTTTCTCTCAACCATTTTGTTGTGAGCGACTTCTTATTCTTCCTATATGACATATTGCACATGTCTGATTTCAAAGGGGGGTTGGGTGGCTGAATGGTTAGCACGCGCGCCTGTCATTGAGTTAACTAGCGTGTTTTCGAATGCCCGGTTGTACGTGACAAGGAGTAAGGTCGCCTGTCCAACCTGCCATTTTCATTTCATTTTCTCATCCGTCTCATTACAATAATACAAGTTTCAGTTATTTCCCTTTACTTTTCAGATTATTGTTTTGCCTGGGTGCAATGTTTCATACTATATTTAGACTTGTAACTTCGCGAGTTTTTGACCAATTTTGATAAAATTTTTCTTCTTATCCTTTTATTTAGGATACTTGATACAATCAATGACACGTGACGATGAATATGAAAGCTTTCATATCTGCATGGGACAGTAGCAGATCTAGTTAGGCTTTCAGACTTTCGTCTGAAAGCCTATTGAGATTACTAAAATTATTATTATTAGGCTTTCAGACTTTCGTCTGAAAGCCTATTGTGATTACTAAAATTATTATTAAGCTTTCATATTACATATGAAAGCTTATTGTTTCTGTTAAAGTTATTAGGCTTTCAGACTTTCGTCTGAAAGCCTATTGTGATTACTAAAATTATTATTTATTATTATTATTTTATTTTTCGGGGGAGCCTATTTCTCAGTGTCTGTAACAGATACAGGTCTGGGACATAATTTTCTATCAGGAAACCATATGGTGGCTATCCCTTCCACTGTATTTGAAACTTCTGCGCAGACCGGAAGTGGCCGAATTTCGTGCGGTGCCAAATATTTAAAAAACGGCCGTAGATTCGTCAATTCTGTATCTATTTTCATACAAATTACATTTTTGGAAACCCTGAGTCTTTTCTCGGACGATAGCAGTTGAAAATTTTGCAATTTCGAAACTTCGCCGCTGACTTCTAGCGTTCGAAAAATGAAAATATGTTGTTTAAGACACATTTTTTGTTATTTTTCAAAATTTTAAAATTTGACCTACATTTTTGGATACCTGAAGGCAATCCGGTTCCAGTAATATAAGTTTCATTCAGAGTTATCGCCCTTTATTTTTCGATTTTTTTCGAATTTTCTTCACATTTTGTGAGCTTAAGTTTCGTTTTACGGCCAGATCGACGCTTCTGAAATTCCTGGAACATGAAGTAATATGGTCAAACCACCGTTTAAAGCAATTTCAACAACAATCCGTAAACCGGAAGTAGTCGAAATAATATGCGATATTTTGAAAAAAAAGTGAAAAATGGGTGTTTTGGGTAAAAACACGATTTCTCCGTCCGATATCAACGGATTAAACGAATTAAGGTATCATTTGGTCGGGCGCTGATTGGACCACTGAATGATACCCAATTCGTAAGGATACGATTAGCAGGAAGCAAAATATGGCACGCTGAAAATCAAGTATTTTCTGATTTTTAGCATTTTTGGACGCCTGTATCTCGAAAACTTAACCGCAACTTTTTTTTTAATTTTTTCTATCGAGAGTCCTATCGAGGTTTTTTGCATGAAGCCATCCAATAAGACTTTGAAATATCTGGAATAGGTGAAATAACGGACTGAAAATCGAAAAAAGTCGAAAAATCGTGAAATTTTGGAAAATGCTCTACTTTTTTTTTATTTTAAGAGATTTTCAAAAAAAGATTGTATATTCAGATAGCTGACCTAATTACGATTCTAACGATGTATAATATGTATGTAGTTTTTGAAATTTAATTTTCGATATTTTAATTTTTTTGCATTTTTGGCACTTTTGAACATAGGATTTCTCAGGGGCATTTTATCTGATCAGATAATGTAATATGTCATTACAGAGCCCTGTGGCTATTTTAGTGCCCAAACCGCCTATTAAAACTATTCCGACAATAATAGCCATACCGGAAGTATTCAAAAAATGAAAAAATAATGTTAAAAACATTGTCGCACTTGCGAAAAACTTGATTTCTCCCTTAGGTAATAGCGGACCAAAAGAACTAAAGTGTCGCTGGATAGCCCTATTAATGGACCATCATATGGTGTCTAAATAATACGATTTCGATGATTAGTAAATAAATTATTGTATGCCAAAAATCTAGTATTTTCCGATTTTTTAACATTCTGAGACGCCCTTTTCTCGAAAATAACGCGGCAGATTTTTCTTAAACTTTTCTTACTCAAAGTCCTATCGGTTGTCTATATAGTGAATCCAAAATGAAAAGCATTGAAATAATATAAGAGGTCCAAAAATGGCCTCAAACTTTGAAAAAAATTGAAAAATCGTTAAATTTTTGGAAACGCTCTTTAATTTATCTTTTTTTCCAAAACTACGCAATGGATGTTTCTGACACTTCTGGTACAGAAAGTTAAGTATCCAAAGAACTTCGTAAAGCTGTCACGACAATGATCGTAAAACCGGAAGTAGTCGAAAAAATGTCCGATATTTTGAAAATTGTTTTTTTTTTTTTTTGCGAAAACCTTTTTTATTTATGAATATTTTTTGATGGTATTTTACACAGGGTTAAAATATCATCCTACTTGAGCAGAAATGATAAAAAAAATGTCTCGGTAATTTGCGTTAGCCGCCATCGGCTCATTTAGTTTTTCGTAACCAGAAAAACTATTTATTGTTCGATTTGTATAAAACAAAGTTCATATGCTCCGTGGTCCCAATTGCAATTTTTTTTGTTACGGTGAAATTTTTCTGTCGGCAACGGAAGTGACGTAATATTAACAAAAACTACAATTTTGACAGTTCGGTACCACTTTTTGAAAGCAAATATTTTTTTTTTTAAAACTGATATAACTAAAAGGATACACCCTGCAAAGGTGTATAAAATTTTTAGCTCAGATTTTTTAAATTTCAATTTCATTTTCGGGCAATTTCGAATAAAATGTAAAATAAAGTGTAAAATTCAATTATTTACAATTCATTCAGCGTCTTCATATTTTGAAATATTTATTTGTGATTTTCATAAACTCGTAGCAATAATCTAGACGAAGAGAATGTATGCGAAAATTAGTTTGAAATATGAGCAGTTGCCGAGAAATATGCAATTTTGCATGCATCACTATTCACGTTATTTTGCCTATAAAAGAGTGAATTATTATTCGATTTGCAATATTTGATGCCTAATGCCAATTTGGACTAGATCACGCCAATTTTACATTTTCACTGTGACCGAAAATGACGTCATTTCTGCAAAAACTGTATTTTTATCCTAAAAAACAAATATTTTATTCGAATGAGTCTGCCTTATAATATTTTTAAAATTATGATATTTGATTACCATCAACGAATAGAATGAAACCATACGACCACCACAAAATGGTTTCTAACTTGTACGGTTACAGAGAAATAGGCGATCTTCTATAAGTCACATTTCAAGGTTTTTGGTCTATAAAAGTGTCGGGGGGTTGGGATGGCCTAGTGGTCTAGAGTGCCGCGCTTCGCCCTCTAGCTGGCCGGTCACCTCTGGCTTGCGGCTGTGGTTTCGAGCCCTGGTGCGAGCGTATGTGGCATGGAGATGGGGGCGCCTTCTCAACCTCGTGGGTTTCATCCTGGCACTCCGGTTTCCTCCGACTGCTAAAGACCCCTACGCGCAAGCGAATTATTGAAATAAAACTGAAACCATATGTTAGTCCGAAAATGACCTAGTTTGTGTGAGTGGACGTTAAACCCCATTTCTCTCTCTCTCTCTATAAAAGTGTCAATATTATTATCACGCCAATTTTACATTTTCACTGTGACCGAAAATGACGTCATTTCTGCAAAAACTGTATTTTTATCCTAAAAAACAAATATTTTATTCGAATGAGTCTGCCTTATAATATTTTTAAAATTATGATATTTGATTACCATCAACGAATAGAATGAAACCATACGACCACCACAAAATGGTTTCTAACTTGTACGGTTACAGAGAAATAGGCGATCTTCTATAAGTCACATTTCAAGGTTTTTGGTCTATAAAAGTGTCGGGGGGTTGGGATGGCCTAGTGGTCTAGAGTGCCGCGCTTCGCCCTCTAGCTGGCCGGTCACCTCTGGCTTGCGGCTGTGGTTTCGAGCCCTGGTGCGAGCGTATGTGGCATGGAGATGGGGGCGCCTTCTCAACCTCGTGGGTTTCATCCTGGCACTCCGGTTTCCTCCGACTGCTAAAGACCCCTACGCGCAAGCGAATTATTGAAATAAAACTGAAACCATATGTTAGTCCCAAAATGACCTAGTTTGTGTGAGTGGACGTTAAACCCCATTTCTCTCTCTCTCTCTATAAAAGTGTCAATATTATTATTCGATTTTTATCATTTTTTTACCATTTGATGCCTATCAACTAAGTCAACATTTTCAATATCATCGGAAGTAATGTAATTTTTGCAAAAAACGTATTTTTAGCCTTCAAAACAAACATTTTTTTGAAGGGATTTATATTTATTATTTGTTTAACTTTATAACGTCTGACTCTAATGGGCAGTAAGATTGAATCAATACCATCATATTGATATCAAGAAAAGGCTTCTAAAAGGGTCACTTTTAATTATTTTACCTTCTTAATTTCAGTTTATGGGTTATAGGTTAATTTTCCATTGCCCTATATGTATTAAACAAATTTTGTATGTTGCAAATTTTCGACTTATTTTTCACCTATAAAAATTTCTTTCGGCACCGGAAGTGACGTAATTTTGCCATAATTTACAATTTTGACCGCTCTTTTCGCCAGCAAATATTACTTTTACATATGGTAGAGGGTGTCACTGAAGCAAAACAACTAAAGTTTAGTTCGGTAGCTCAATGGGTTGGCTATGGTATAATAAACTTCCTGTATGATTCCTGAAAGCCGGTTCAGTGCTGCTTGCAGGTCTAGTTATTAAGCTTTCATATTACATATGAAAGCTTATTGTTTCTGTTAAAGTTATTATTATTATTTTTTTTTTTTGTGTGTTTTCTGCAAATCGGATTTCTCAGAATCTATCCATAGGATCTTTCTGAAATTTTGACCTACCCCCCCAAAAATGGGGTGCGAACCTTGATTAAATATATTTTCGAAACGTTTTACGAATCCGAAATCACCGAATTTTACGAACGAAAAAAATGACAATGCATAGTCGTAACTTTGTTATTTTTTGACCGATTTTACTAATTCTTTTTTCTTTGAATACCTTTAAAAAAATCATTTTCATCTGCAGTTTCACATTTTCGAATTTCGAAAATTCGTCGCTGTGATTTCGAACCGGAAGTTTAGACCAATTTGACAACTTCTTTAATAGTTGTACGATTTTCATGAAATTTAGTATCTAAGTAGATCTTACCGACGTGACTTCAAAAATATAATTAGAAATTTTCTAAATTATCTCCCCTTGACGAAATTAAGGATCAAAATTTTCAAAAAAATCATCGAAATATAGGTCAGAATGACCTGATTTTTTTTTTGGATACTAGATAAGTAATTACTGATTTGTACACAAAATATGGAGTTTGTCGATCGAACCGGAGGTGCCGTCATATTTAAAAGTGAAAAATCAATAAGGCTTTTTTGCTATTTTACTTACAGACTCGGGAGTTATATTTTCTGAATCCTTGTAGGAAGGCCTAAAAAATGTCGCGAATAGAATTTTGATTTCGGTCACGTGATGGTCACCATTTTGAATTGAAAATGAAAAATAGAAGCAATTTGAAGGGTCGGGACTTTGGAACACAATTACTCTCCTTCTAATTAAGCTAGAATGTTCAAACTTGGTGTAGACTTTCACTAGGTCAATGTTATGATTGAGTTTAAAGATGAGCATTTTCTGCTTAGGGTAAGCAGAGATAAGCATGCTAATTTTTTGATTCTTTAGGGTACGATAACTTCGGTTATAATGAAGGGAGGGCGGTGAAACTTTTGTCAATAGAGAGTCTAATAGCTAGCCTGTTGTGTGAAATCATTGTATTATTTTTTCTAAATATCAGGGATAGCCGAAAAAAAGAGATTGAAAATCCAAAAAGTCGTATTTTTACAATTTGGAGCATGTTTAGAGGTCTTTCTCGTAAAGTCAACATAATATTTTTTGGGAACTTCTTCTACAAAGAGTCTTATTGGTAGTCTTTTATATGAAACCATCGATCAACAGTCCAACATATCGGGAGTAGAAGAACAAAAGGATCGAACATTGAAAACGGCACCCTTTCATTGTTAAGCGAAACATGCAGTGTGGGTGACTACAATCTACACATTTAGTCATCGTATAGAGCTTATTCAACAGTATCGAATTCCAACTGCTTAGGGATATTTTACGTGCACTCCAATGTGTACACGGGACCTTGGTTTTTCGAGATGAACTTTCTCCGTGCAGAACTTTCAATTCAGGCGAAAACGTTTATTGCATACGATTAAGCTGATCAGTTGGAGCTTATTTTCAAAAGTTTTGTAATAATCGGTTGGTAATTAAAGTACCGTGCACATTAAACTGTTAAAACAGAAAATGTCGCCCGGTTGAAATGTTTCTTGCTATAAGTCAGCAATTTTCTGAATTCAGGGAGGCTGAATGGCTGAATGGTTAGCATGTGCGCACTGTATCGTAACGTCTGTCATTGAGTCAACGGGCGTCGTTTCGATCTCCAGGTTGCACGTGACATGAAGTATGATGTCCAACCTCGTGGGTTTTCTCCGTGTCCTTCGGTTTCCTCCAAACGGCTAAAGACCTGTAAGCGCAAGGGGAGTTTTTAAATAAAATTAAAAAACATGTTAGTCCCGAAATGACCTAGTTTGTGTCGAATGGACATTATGCCGCATTTCTCTCTTTCTCTTTTATTTTTAAAGTTTTGTAATAATCGGTTGGTAATCAAAGGTGCTGTAAAAGTGATAAAACAGAAAATTTGGCCCGGTTGTAATGTTTCTCACTTTAAAGTCAGCAATTTGCCGATTTTAAGGGGCAAACGTTTATTGCGAACGCTTAAGCTGGTCAGGGGGAGCTTATTTTTAAAAGTTTTGTAATATTCGGTTGATAACTAAAGGTACCGTGCAAATTAAACTGTTACAATAGAAAATTTGGCCCGGTTGAAATGTTTCTCGCTGTAGGTCAGCAATTTGCCGATTTTAGGGAGGTTGCGTGGCTGAATGGTTAGCACGTGCGCTCTGTATCATAACGTCTGTCATTGAGTCAACTGGCGTTGTTTCGATTTCTTGGCTGTACGTGACAAGGAGTATGGTCGCCTGTCCAACCTCGTAGGCCGTAACCGCCGCTGCCCGGGTAAAATTTCCCTCATTGCACACTTTATGGCATATGCCCGTCTTCATTAGCCCATTTTAGGAGCAGAACAGTCGGACGTTAAACCCCATTCAATTTCATTTCATTTTCTCTATGTTGCTTATTTATTATAGTGGATAAATATTTTTCTGGTTCTAGCAATTATTTAATTTCTGCATAGAAATCTTGCTTTGGCCAGTTTTTTTATTGCAGAGTGCCATTCTTGTTTAAACAAACATGATCCTTTGTTTAAAACATGCTTAAGAAGTCGTCACGATTTCCTACTTATAACCAAACATATTGGAAATATTAGTCTGGCATTATTAAATCCTAATTTTATTGGTCTTATTTAAAATTAAACTTTCATTTAACTATGAACAACCCTTAACGTGTCTCTTTAAAACTATTAAGTACTCTAAAACAGTAGCTCAACCTTTTGACCTAAACTCATTAATTTACCATTTTGTTGTGAGCGACTTCTTATTCTTCCTATATGACATATTGCACGTGTCTGATTTCAAAGGGGGGTTGGGTGGCTGAATGGTTAGCACGCGCGCCTGTCATTGAGTTAACTAGCGTGTTTTCGAATGCTCGGTTGTACGTGACAAGGAGGAAGGTCGCCTGTCCAACCTGCCATTTTTATTTTTTTTTTCCCGCCATTTTCATTTCATTTTCTCATCCGTCTCATTACAGTAATACAAGTTTCAGTTATTTCCCTTTAGTTTTCAGATTATTGTTATGCCTGGGTGCAATGTTTCATACTATATTTAGACTTGTAACTTCGCGAGTTTTTGACCAATTTTAATAATTTTTTCTTCTTATCCTTTTATTTAGGATACTTGATACAATCAATGACACGTGACGATGAATATGAAAGCTTTCATATCTGCATGGGACAGTAGCAGATCTAGTTATTATTTTTTTTGTGTGTGTGTTTTCTGCAAATCGGATTTCTCAGAATCTATCCATAGGATCTTTCTGAAATTTTGACCTACCCCCCCAAAAATGGGGTGCGAACCTTGATTAAATATATTTTCGAAACGTTTTACGAATCCGAAATCACCGAATTTTACGAACGAAAAAAATGACAATGCATAGTCGTAACTTTGTTATTTTTTGACCGATTTTACTAATTCTTTTTTCTTTGAATACCTTTAAAAAAATCATTTTCTTCTGCAGTTTCACATTTTCGAATTTCGAAAATTCGTCGCTGTGATTTCGAACCGGAAGTTTAGACCAATTTGACAACTTCTTTAATAGTTGTACGATTTTCATGAAATTTAGTATCTAAGTAGATCTTACCGATGTGACTTCAAAAATATAATTAGAAATTTTCTAAATTATCTCCCCTTGACGAAATTAAGGATCAAAATTTTCAAAAAAATCATCGAAATATAGGTCAGAATGACCTGATTTTTTTTTTTGGTTACTAGATAAGTAATTACTGATTTGTACACAAAATATGGAGTTTGTCGATCGAACCGGAAGTGCCTTCACATTTAAAAGTGAAAAATCAATAAGGCTTTTTTGCTATTTTACTTACAGACTCGGGAGTTATATTTTCTGAATCCTTGTAGGAAGGCCTAAAAAATGTCGCGAATAGAATTTTGATTTCGGTCACGTGTTGGTCACCATTTTGAATTGAAAATGAAAAATAGAAGCAATTTGAAGGGTCGGGACTTTGGAACACAATTACTCTCCTTCTAATTAAGCTAGAATGTTCAAACTTGGTGTAGACGTTCACTAGGTCAATGTTATGATTGAGTTTAAAGATCAGCATTTTCTGCTTAGGGTAAGCAGAGATAAGCATGCTAATTTGTTGATTCTTTAGGGCACGATAACTTCGGTTATAATGAAGGGAGGGCGGTCAAACTTTTGTCAATAGAGAGTCTAATAGCTAGCCTGTTGTGTGAAATCATTGTATTATTTTTTCTAAATATCAGGGATAGCCGAAAAAAAGAGATTGAAAATGCAAAAAGTCGTATTTTTACAATTTGGAGCATGTTTAGAGGTCTTTCTCGTAAAGTCAACATAATATTTTTTGGTAACTTCTTCTACAAAGAGTCTTATTGGTAGTCTTTTATATGAAACCATCGATCAACAGTCCAACATATTAGGAGTAGAAGAACAAAAGGATCGAACATTGAAAACGGCACCCTTTCATTGTTAAGCGAAACATGCAGTGTGGGTGACTACAATCTACACATTTAGTCATCGTATAGAGCTTATTCAACAGTATCGAATTCCAACTGCTTAGGGATATTTTACGTGCACTCCAATGTGTACACGGGACCTTTGTTTTTCGTCCCATCCGAATGACTAGACAGCTGTGCTTGTCAGGCCCTCCGTTCTGCCTCACTGACAAGGGGAACCACGCCGGGAAATCGAGATGAACTTTCTCCGTGCAGAACTTTCAATTCAGGCGAAAACGTTTATTGCATACGATTAAGCTGGTCAGTTGGAGCTTATTTTTAAAGGTTTTGTAATGATCGGTTGGTAATTAAAGTACCGTGCAAATTAAACTGCTAAAACAGAAAATTTCGCCCGGTTGAAATGTTGCTTGCTATAAGTCAGCAATTTCCCGATTTTAGGGAGGCTGAATGGCTGAATGGTTAGCATGTGCGCGCTGTATCGTAACGTCTGTCATTGAGTCAACCGGCGTCGTTTCGATTTCTAGGTTGCAAGTTACATGGAGTATGATGTCCAACCTCGTGGGTTTTCTCCGTGTCCTTCGGTTCCCTCCCACGGCTAAAGACCCGTACGCGCAAGGGAAGTTTTTCAATAAAATTAAAAGACATATGTTACTCCCGAAATGACCTCGTTTGTGTCGAATGGACCTTAAGCCGCATTTCTCTCATTCTGTTTTATTTTTAAAGTTTCGTAATAATCGGTTGGTAATCAATGGTACTGTAAAAGTGATAAAACAGAAAATTTCGCCCGTTTGTAATGTTTCTCACTTTAAAGTCAGCAATTTATGGGGCAAACGTTTATTGCGAACGATTAAGCTGGTCAGTGGGAGCTTATTTTTAAAAGTTTTGTAATATTCGAAAATTCGTCGCTGTGATTTCGAACCAGAAGTTGAGACCAACTTGACAACTTCTAAATTATCTCCCCTTGGTGAAATTAAGAATCAAATTTTGAGACGTGAAAAAACAATACAACTTTTGCGATATTGCACTTACAGACATGGGAGTTGCATTTTCTGAACCCTTGAAGGAAAACCTTAAAAAAGCGTTCAGAGCAGAATTTTGATTAAGGTCAGCTGATGGTCGCCATTTTGAAGTGAATATGAAACATAGTGAAAAATCGACATTTACGGACTTGTAAACAAACACAATAGGGCATAGTATGTTCAATGCGTCTCCTATGTCTAAAATTTAATACATTTCCATTTCAGGATAGACTGGATACGGGTCGAATTTTTGGTATTTGAATATTTCAAAATTTCGCTTTTGGTGTTTTTCGTGCCGACAAAGTTGTTTACGAGTGAAAAATCACAATTTCGCTACATTGTGACCGATTTTAATGATTTATTTTTTCTTCTTCGGATTATTTATATGACCCATGACATGTGACAGGAAGTGACAGTGTATATGAAAGCTTTCATATCTGCATGGGACAGTAGCAGATCTAGTTAGGCTTTCAGACTTTCGTCTGAAAGCATATTGAGATTACTAAAATTATTATTAGGCTTTCAGACTTTCGTCTGAAAGCCTATTGAGATTACTAAAATTATTATTAGGGTTTCACACTGCGAAGCTTGTGTGAAACACTATTGTTTTTGTTAAAATTATTATTAGGCTTTCAGACTTTCGTCTGAAAGCCTATTGTGATTACTAAAATTATTAGGGTTTCACACTGCGTAGCTTGTGTGAAACACTATTGTTTTTGTTAAAATTATTATTAGGGTTTCACACTGCGTAGCTTGTGTGAAACACTATTGTTTTTGTTAAAATTCTTCTTATTATTATTCTTATTATTATTATTTTTTTTTTTCCAATTTGCTTATATCTCAGGAACTACTTGTCGGATCGATGCAATGTCTTGAGTTTTACTGCGAAAGTGGGTGTGACTTAGAGATTAAAGCTATTTCCGGCATTCTGCGACAATGCGAAATGTCCGAAATCACCGAAGTTGTCGTTTTTTGAAATATTGCCGTAATATTAACAACAATTGTTGGATTTTATCGTTTGATAGTTTTTGACATAGCCAGAGACATGGCACATAGCTACGGGTCTTTAGACTTTTAAATTTCGCCGAATCTTCGGAAAAATAAGGCGCCAAATTTTGAAAATTTAAATTTTGACAAAAAATCTTTTTATTAATGAATATTTTTTAATGACCTTTTACCAAGGGTTAAAGGGTCGTCTGATTTGGGTAAAAATGTGAACATTTTTTTTCTGGATAATTTTCCTTGGTCGCTATTGGCTAATTCAGTTTATCGGTTCTATATAAATTATTTATTGTCCGATTTGTATAAAACAAAGTTTATATGCTCCATGGTCCAAAATGTCATTTTTTTTGTTACCGGCAAAGTTTCCTGTCGGCACCGTAAGTGACGTAAATTTAGCAAAAACTACAATTTTAACAGTTCGGTACCACTTTTTGAAAGCAAAAATTATTTTTTTCAAATCTAATATGACCGAAAAGATGTGCCATATAAAGGCGCACAAAACATCGCGCTCAGTTTTTTTAATTTCGATTTCGTTTTCGGGCAAATTGGATTAAAGGGTGAAAAAAGGTGTCAAAATAAGCTATTTACAACCCATCCAGCGTCTTCATATTAAAAAATATATCTCCGTAGCATTCATAATCTCGTAGCAATAAACCATACTAAGAGAATGTATGTGAAAATTAATTTGTAATATGCGCAGTTGCCGAGAAAAAGTCAATTTTGCATGAGTCACTTTTCACGTTATTTTGGCTGTATAAGAATCAATTATTATGTGATTTTCAATTTTCTTTCACCATTGGATGCCTAATGCCATAGTGGACAAGGTCAAACCATTCTACCTCATACGCTGCCACCGGAAATGACGTCATTTGCTAAAAACTTAATTTTTAGCATTAAAAAACAATATTTTATTCAAATGGGTCGTACCTGTTATTGTTTTCAAATTATGATATTTGATTCTATTCATCAAATAGAATGAACCCATGCGATCATACAGATATCACAAAACGGTTTCTAACTTGTACGGTTGCAGAGAAATGGGCGATTTTCCACAAGTCACTTTTCGAGGATTTTGGTCTATAAAAGTGTCAGTTGTTATTCGATTTTCATAAAATTTTCACCATATGATATCTTACGTCATTTATAATTTCATAGAACTAATTTAACATTTTCAGTATCACCGGAAGTAATTATATTTTGGCAAAAACTGTATTTTTAGCCTTCAAAACAGATATTTTTTTCAAATGAGTCTGATTTGTAATATATTTAAAATTATGATATTTAGTTCGCATCAACTAATAAAATGAACCCATGCGATCATTCAGATACCACAAAATGGTTTCTCACTTGTATGTTTGCAGAGAAATAGACGATTTCTTACAAGTCACTTTTCAAGGTTTGGGGTCTATAAAAGTGTCAATTCTTATTCGATTTACATAAAATTTTCACCATGTGATTATTATTTCAATGTCTTCATATATTAAAATATGTCTTCGATACTTTCATAAACTTGTAGCAATAATCCATACAAAGAGAATGTATGTGAAATTTAGTTTGTAATATAAGCAGTTGCCGAGAAATGGGCAATTTTGCATGAGTCACTTTTCACGTTATTTTGGCTGTAAAAGAATCAATTATTATTTGATTTTCAATTTTCTTTCACTCTCCGTTGCCTATTTCCACAGTCGACTATTCCAAACCATTTTAACACTTTTACTGTTACCGGAAGTGACGTCATTTAGGCAATAACTGAATTTTTAGCCTTTAAAAATACACTTTTTATTCAAATGAGTATTTTTTGTATTATTTTTAGAATTATTTATGAAATTTGGTTCCCATCAACAAATAGAATGAACCCATGCGATCATATAGATACCACAAAATGGTTTCTAACTTGTACGGTTGCAGAGAAATGGACGATTTTCCACAAGTCACTTTTTACTTTATTTTGGCTCTAAAAGAATCAGTTATTATTCGATTTTCATAAAATTTTCACCATATGATGTCTTATGCGATTTACGATTTTATAGAACTAATTTAGCTGTTTTAGTATCACCGGAAGTGATGTCATTTTGTCAAAAACTGAATTTTTAGCCTGAAAAACAGATATTTTATTCAAATGAGTCTGAATTGTAATGTTTTCAAAATTATGATATTTGATTCCATTCAACAAATAGATTGAATCCACACGATCATACAGACACCACAAAATGGTTTCTAACTTGTGCGGTTGCAGAGAAATAGTTGATTGTCTACAAGTCACTTTTCAAGGTTTTTGGTCTATAAAAGTGGAAATTATTATTCTATTTACATAAAAAATTTTCACTATATGATGTCATATGTCATTTGGGATTTCATAAAACTAATTGAACATTTTCATTATCACCGGAAGTAATGTAAGTTTGCCAGGATCACTTACAAGTAACAAATGTATAAAATAAATTGATAGTTACTGGATTTGGTTGATTCTGTGTCCAATTTATTTGATGTGTGCATTGCTTATGGGGAAACCTGTTTAATGGTTTCACTGGTACCGGAAGTGACATATGTTTAAGGGTAACGTGGCACCGGACGTGACATGTTAAAGGGTAATGTGGTACCAGTGAAACCCGTCATTCCTGCATGCAGGTCTAGTTCTTATTATTATTATTATTCAGATTCCAATTTGAATAGATCTCAGCAACTACGTGTCGCATCGTTACGATTTCTTCGGTTTTACTGGGAAAGTGGGTGTGACTTAGAGGATAAAGCTATTTTGAACGTTCTGCGACAATGCGAAATGTCCGAAATCACCAAATTATCGTTTTTTAAAATATTGCAGTAATTTTAACAATAATCATTGAATTTTAACTTTCGATACATTTTGGCATAGCCGGAGACAAGGCACATAGCTACACTACTTTCGATTTTTGATTTTCGGTAAATCTTCAAAGATATTTGGCGCCAAATTTTGAAAATTTAAAATTTTACAAAAAACTTTTTTATTTATGAATATTTTTTAGTCGTATTATGCACAGAATTAAAGGGTCATCTGACTAGTGCAAAAATGTTAAAGAATTTTGTCTCAGTAATTTACCTTGGCCGCCATTGGCTTATTCAGTTTTTAAGTCCTAGATTAATTTTTTATTGTTCGATTTGTATAAAACAAAGTTCATATGCTTCGTTGTATCAATTGTCATTTTTTTTATTGCCTAAAGTTTTATCTGTCGGCACCGGATGTGGCATAATTTTACCAAAAACTACAATTTTGACAGTTATTTTCCTTCTTCGAAAACAAATATTATTTTTTGGAAAAATTATTTGACTCAAAGAGTGTGCCCTTTCAAGGCGCAAAAAATGTAGGAAGCAGTTTTTTTAATTTCGATTTCATTTTCGAGCAAATTCGATTAAGAGGCTAAAAATGGTGTAAAATTGGCCTATTTACAACCTATTCAGGCTTTTCAGATTTTAAAATATTTCTTCGTAACTTTTAAAAACTTGTAGCTATAATCCATACGAAGAAAATGTATGTTAAAATTAGTTTGTAATATAAGCAGTTGCCAAGAAATGGGCAGTTCTGTACAAGTCACTGTTTTCGTTATTTTGCCTGTAAAATAGTCAATTATGATTGGATTTTTATAAAAGTGACATCATTTGATTCAAAAAGCACGTAGCGTCATATCAAGTTGATTACAATTTAAAATTGACACCGGAAGTGACATCATTTGGTCAAAAAATGCATTTGAAACTTTTTAAATCAATGTTTTATTCAACCAAGCATAACTTAATATGTATAAATAATTTTAACTTTTGGTTTAAATTCACATATAAACAAAACTCATATGGTCATATAGATATCATAAAATGGTTTCTAACTTGTTCGGTTGCCGAGAAATAGACGGTTTTCTACAGGTCACTTTTGAAGGTTTCGGGGCCATAAATGGGTCAATTATTATTCGATTTTCATAAACGTCACACCATGTTATACCTAATGCCATTTGGGATTTCATACAAGTAATTTAAGATTTTCATTATCACCGGAAGTAACGTCATTTTGGCAAAAACTGTATTTTTAGCCTCTAAAACAGATATTTTATTCAAATGAGTCTGTTTTGAAATCTTTTTCAAAGTATGGTATTTGATGCCAATCAACAAATAGAATGAACCCATACGATCATACAGATACCACAAAATGGTTTCTAACTTGTACGGTTGCAGAGAAATAGCCGATTTTCTACAAGTCACTTTTCAAGTTTTTTGGTCTTTAAAAGTGGCAATTATTATTCGATTTACATAAAATTTTCACTATATGATATCGTATGCCATTTCTGATTTCATAAGACTAATTGAACATTTGCATTAACACCGGGAGTAATTTAATTTTGTCAAGATCATTTACAAGTAACAAATGTATAAAATGAATTGATATTGCTGGATTTTGTTGATTCTGCGTCCATTTTATTTGTGTGCAATGTTAATTTGGAAACCTGTTTAGTGGTTTCGCTGGTACCGGAAGTGACATATGTTCAAGGGTAACTTGGCACCGGAAGTGACATGTTTAAGGGTAACGTGGCACCAGTGAAACCCGTCATTCCTGCATGCAGGTCTAGTTATTATTTATTATTATTATTTTATTTTTCGGGGGAGCCTATTTCTCAGTGTCTGTAACAGATACAGATCTGGGACGTAATTTTCTATCAGGAAACCATATAGTGGCCATCCCTTCCACTGTATTTGAAACTTCTGCGCAGACCGGAAGTGGCCGAATTTTGTGCGGTGCCAAAAAATTAAAAAACGGCCGTAGATTCGTCAATTCTGTACCTATTTTCATACAAATTACATTTTTGGAAACCCTGAGTCTTTCCTCGGACGATAGCAGTTGAAAATTTTGCAATTTAGAAACTTCGCCGCTGACTTCTAGCATTCGAAAAATGAAAATATGTTGTTTAAGACACATTTTTTGTTATTTTTCAAAATTTTCAAATTTGACCTACATTTTTGGATACCTGAAGGCAATACGGTTCCAGTAATATAAGTTTCATTCAGAGTCATCGCCCTTTATTTTTCGATTTTTTTCGAATTTTCTTCACATTTTGTGAGCTTAAGTTTCGTTTTACGGCCGGATCGACGTTTCTGAAATTCCTGGAACATGAAGTAATATGGTCAAACCACCGTTTAAAGCAATTTCAACAACAATCCGTAAACCGGAAGTAGTCGAAATACTATGCGATATTTTGAAAAAAACGTGAAAAATTGGTGTTTTGGGTAAAAACACGATTTTTCCGTCCGATATCAACGGATTAAACAAATTAAGGTATCATTTGGTCGGGCGGTAATTGGACCACTGAATGATACCCAATTCGTACGGACACGATCAGAAGGAAGCAAAATATGGCTCGCTGAAAATCAAGTATTTTCTGATTTGGAGCGTTTTTAGATGCCTGTATCTCGAAAACTGCTCCACAGTTTTTTATGAAACTTTCTCTATCGAGAGACCTTGCAGTAGTCTTGTGTACGAAACATTCCATTACGACTTTGAAATATCTGGAAAAGGTGAAATAACGGACTGAAAATCGAAAAAAGTCGAAAAATCGTGAAATTTTGGAAAATGCTCTGCCATTTTTTTATTTTAAGAGATTTTCAAAAAAAAATTGTATATTCAGATAGCTGACCTAATTACGATTCTATCGATGTATAATATGTATGTAGTTATTGAAATTTAATTTTCGATATTTTAAATTTTTTGCATTTTTGGCACTTTTGAACCTAGGATTTCTCAGGGGCATTTTATCTGATCAGATAATGTAATATATCATTACAGAGCCCTGTGGCTATTTTAGTGCCTAAACCGGTTATCAAAATTATATCGACAATAATAACCATACCGGAAGTATTCAAAAAATGTAAAAAAAGGTTAAAAACTATGTCGCACTTGCAAAAAACATGCAGGTCTAGTTAAGCTTTCATATGTATTACATATGAAAGCTTATTGTTTCTGTTAAGATTAATATTATTATTATTTTTTTTTTTGTGTTTTATCCACAAATCGGATTTCTCAGAATCTAACCATAGGATCGTTCTGAAACTTTTACCTATCCCCCCAAAAATGGATGGTGGCTGTTGATTAAATATATTTTCAAAACGTTTTACGTATCCGAAATCACCGAATTTTACGAACGAATGCATTTGACCTACAATGCTGTAACTTTGTGACTATTTGACCTATTTTACTAAATCTTTTTTCTTTGAGTACCTTGAGACAATTACTATAAATCTGCGGTTTCAGATTTTCGAATTTCGAAAATTCGTCGCTGTGATTTCGAACCGGAAGTTTAGACCAATTTGACAACTTCTTTAATAGTTGTACGATTTTCATGAAATTTAGTATCTAAGTAGATCTTACCGATGTGACTTCAAAAATATCATTAGAAATTTTCTAAATTATCTCCCCTTGACGAAATTAAGGATCAAAATTTTCAAAAAAATCGTCGAAATATAGGTCAGAATGACCTGATTTTTTTTTTGGATACTAGATAAGTAATTACTGATTTGTACGCAAAATATGGAGTTTGTCGATCGAACCGGAAGTGCCGCCATATTTAAAAGTGAAAAATCAATAAGGCTTTTTTGCTATTTTACTTACAGACTCGGGAGTTATATTTTCTGAATCCTTGATGGAAGGCCTAAAAAATGTCGCGAATAGAATTTTGATTTCGGTCACGTGATGGTCACCATTTTGAATTGAAAATGAAAAATAGAAGCAATTTGAAGGGTCGGGACTTTGGAACACAATTATTCTCCTTCTAATTAAGCTAGAATATTCAAACTTGGTGTAGACGTTCACTAGGTCAATGTTATGATTGAGTTTAAAGATGAGCATTTTCTGCTTAGGGTAAGCAGAGATAAGCATGCTGATTTGTTGATTCTTTAGGGCACGATAACTTCGGTTATAATGAAGCGAGGGCGGTGAAACTTTTGTCAATACAGAGTCTAATAGCTAGCCTGTTGTGTGAAATCATTGTATTATTTTTTCTAAATATCAGGGATAGCCGAAAAAAAGAGATTGAAAATCCAAAAAGTCGTATTTTTACAATTTAGAGCATGTTTAGAGGTCTTTCTCGTAAAGTCAACATAATATTTTTTGGGAACTTCTTCTACAAAGAGTCTTATTGGTAGTCTTTTATATGAAACCAACGATCAACAGTCCAACATATCAGGAGTAGAAGAACAAAAGGATCGAACATTGAAAACGGCACCCTTTCATTGTTAAGCGAAACATGCAGTGTGGGTGACTACAATCTACACATTTAGAATTTTGATTTCGGTCACGTGATGGTCACCATTTTGAATTGAAAATGAAAAATAGAAGCAATTTGAAGGGTCGGGACTTTGGAACACAATTATTCTCCTTCTAATTAAGCTAGAATATTCAAACTTGGTGTAGACGTTCACTAGGTCAATGTTATGATTGAGTTTAAAGATGAGCATTTTCTGCTTAGGGTAAGCAGAGATAAGCATGCTGATTTGTTGATTCTTTAGGGCACGATAACTTCGGTTATAATGAAGCGAGGGCGGTGAAACTTTTGTCAATACAGAGTCTAATAGCTAGCCTGTTGTGTGAAATCATTGTATTATTTTTTCTAAATATCAGGGATAGCCGAAAAAAAGAGATTGAAAATCCAAAAAGTCGTATTTTTACAATTTAGAGCATGTTTAGAGGTCTTTCTCGTAAAGTCAACATAATATTTTTTGGGAACTTCTTCTACAAAGAGTCTTATTGGTAGTCTTTTATATGAAACCAACGATCAACAGTCCAACATATCAGGAGTAGAAGAACAAAAGGATCGAACATTGAAAACGGCACCCTTTCATTGTTAAGCGAAACATGCAGTGTGGGTGACTACAATCTACACATTTAGTCATCGTATAGAGCTTATTCAACAGTATCGAATTCCAGCTACTTAGGGATATTTTACGTGCACTCCAATGTGTACACGAGACCTTGGTTTTTCGTCCCATCCGAATGACTAGACAGCTGTGCTTGTCAGGCCCTCCGTTCTGCCTCACTGACAAGGGGAACCACGCCGGGAAATCGAGATGAACTTTCTCCGTGCAGAACTTTCAATTCAGGCGAAAACGTTTATTGCATACGATTAAGCTGGTCAGTTGGAGCTTATTTTCAAAAGTTTTGTAATAATCGGTTGGTAATTAAAGTACCGTGCACATTAAACTGTTAAAACAGAAAATTTCGCCCGGTTGAAATGTGTCTTGCTATAAGTCAGCAATTTTCTGAATTCAGGGAGGCTGAATGGCTGAATGGTTAGCATGTGCACACTGTATCGTAACGTCTGTCATTGAGTCAACGGGCGTCGTTTCGATCTCCAGGTTGCATGTGACATGAAGTATGACGTCCAACCTCGTGGGTTTTCTCCGTGTCCTTCGGTTTCCTCCCAACGGCTGAAGACCTGTAAGCGCAAGGGGATTTTTTAAATAAAATTAAAAACATATGTTAGTCCCGAAATGACCTAGTTTGTGTCGAATGGACATTAGGCCGCATTTCTCTCTTTCTCTTTTATTTTTAAAGTTTTGTAATAATCGGTTGGTAATCAAAGGTACTGTAAAAGTGATAAAACAGAAAATTTCGCCCGGTTGTAATGTTTCTCACTTTAAAGTCAGCAATTTGCCGATTTTAAGGGGCAAACGTTTATTGCGAACGCTTAAGCTGGTCAGGGGGAGCTTATTTTTAAAAGTTTTGTAATATTCGGTTGATAACTAAAGGTACCTTGCAAATTAAACTGTTACAATAGAAAATTTGGCCCGGTTGAAATGTTTCTCGCTGTAGGTCAGCAATTTGCCGATTTTAGGGAGGTTGCGTGGCTGAATGGTTAGCACGTGCGCTCTGTATCATAACGTCTGTCATTGAGTCAACTGGCGTTGTTTCGATTTCTTGGTTGTACGTGACAAGGAGTATGGTCGCCTGTCCAACCTCGTAGGCCGTAACCGCCGCTGCCCGGGTAAAATTTCCCTCATTGCACACTTTATGGCATATGCCCGTCTTCATTAGCCCATTTTAGGAGCAGAACAGTCGGACGTTAAACCCCATTCAATTTCATTTCATTTTCTCTATGTTGCTTATTTATTATAGTGGATAAATATTTTTCTGGTTCTAGCAATTATTTAATTTCTGCATAGAAATCTTGCTTTGGCCAGTTTTTTTATTGCAGAGTGCCATTCTTGTTTAAACAAACATGATCCTTTGTTTAAAACATGCTTAAGAAGTCGTCACGATTTCCTACTTATAACCAAACATATTGGAAATATTAGTCTGGCATTATTAAATCCTAATTTTATTGGTCTTATTTAAAATTAAACTTTCATTTAACTATGAACAACCCTTAACGTGTCTCTTTAAAACTATTAAGTACTCTAAAACAGTAGCTCAACCTTTTGACCTAAACTCATTAATTTACCATTTTGTTGTGAGCGACTTCTTATTCTTCCTATATGACATATTGCACGTGTCTGATTTCAAAGGGGGGTTGGGTGGCTGAATGGTTAGCACGCGCGCCTGTCATTGAGTTAACTAGCGTGTTTCCGAATGCCCGGTTGTACCTGACAAGGAGTAAGGTCGCCTGTCCAACCTGCCATTTTTATTTTTTTTCCCGCCATTTTCATTTCATTTTCTCATCCGTCTCATTACAGTAATACAAGTTTCAGTTATTTCCCTTTTGTTTTCAGATTATTGTTATGCCTGGGTGCAATGTTTCATACTATATTCAGACTTGTAACTTCGCGAGTTTTTGACCAATTTTAATAATTTTTTCTTCTTATCCTTTTATTTAGGATACTTGATACAATCAATGACACGTGACGATGAATATGAAAGCTTTCATATCTGCATTGGACAGTAGCAGATCTAGTTAGGCTTTCAGACTTTCGTCTGAAAGCCTATTGAGATTACTAAAATTATTATTAGGCTTTCAGACTTTCGTCTGAAAGCCTATTGAGATTACTAAAATTATTATTATTATTATTATTATTATTATTATTATTATTATTTACCGCGGGGGCCTAGATCTCCATGATCGAAAACAGATATCGATCTGGAATTAGATTTTCTATTGGGAAACCATGTGGTGGCTACTTGATAAAATATTTTTGAAATTTCTGCGCATACCGGAAGTGACCGAACTTTGCACGTTGTCTAAAAATTGAAAATCGGCCATAGTTTCGTCAATTCGTTATCCATTTTCAAACAAATTACATTTTTGGAATCCCTGAATCTTTTCTGAGACAATGGCTATCTCACATTTTTCAATTTCGAACATTCGTCTATGACTTTTATCGTTCGAAAATTGAACACATGTTGTTTACGAGACCATTTTTGTCATTTTTCAAAATTTTCAAATTTGACCTACATTTTTGGATACCTGAAGTCCATCCGATTCCAGTAATATAAGTTTCATTCAGAGTTATCGCCCTTTATTTTTCGATTTTTTTCGAATTTTCTTCCCATTTTGTCAGCTCGGGTTTCGTTTTATGGTAGAATTGACGTTTCTGAAACTTCTAGAACATGAAGTTATAGTCCAATACCAACGTATAAAGCAATTTCGACAAGAATCCTTAAACCGGAAGTGGTCGAAATAATGTGCAATATTTTGAAAAAAATGCAAAAAATGGATATTTTGGGGAAAAACGCGAATTCTCCGCCCGATATCAATGGATTAAAGAAATTAGGGTACCATTGGACTGCACTAGGATTGTGCTATCGTATGATACCCAACTCGTACGGATACGATGAGCAGGCAGCAAAATATGGCACGCTGAAAATCAAGTATTTTCTGATTTGGAGCGTTTTTGGACGCCTGTATCTCGAAAACTTAACCGCAACTTTTTTTGTAATTTTTTCTATCGAGAGACCTTTCGGAGGTACTTTGCATGAAGCCATCCTATAAGACTTTGAAATATCTGGAATAGGTGAAATAACGGACTGAAAATCGAAAAAAGTCGAAAAATCGTGAAATTTTGGAAAATGCTCTGCTATTTTTTTATTTTCAAAGATGTCCAAAAAACGATTGTATATTCAGATAGCTGACCTAATTACGATTCTAACGATGTATAATATGTATGTAGTTATTGAAATTTAATTTTCGATATTTTAAATTTTTTGCATTTTTGGCACTTTTGAACCTAGGATTTCTCAGGGGCATTTTATCTGATCAGATAATGTAATATATCATTACAGAGCACTATGGCTATTTTAGTGCCCAAACCGGTTATTAAAACTATACCGACAATAATAACCATACCGGAAGTATTCAAAAAATGAAAAAAAAGGTTAAAAACATTGTCGCACTTGCGAAAAACTTGATTTCTCCCTTAGGTAATAGCGGACCAAAAGAACTAAAGTGTCGTTGGATAGCCCTATTAATGGACCATCATATGGTATCTAAATAATACGATATCGATGGTAAGGAAATAAATTATTGTATGCCAAAAATCTAGTATTTTCCGATTTTTTAACATTCTGAGACGCCCTTTTCTCGAAAACGACGCCGCAGATTTTTCTTAAACTTTTCTAACTCAAAGTACCATCGGTTGTCTATTTGGTGAATCCAAAATGAAAAGCATTGAAATAATATAGGTGGTCCAAAAATGGCATCAAACTTTGAAAAAAATTGAAAAATCGTTAAATTTTTGTAAACGCTCTTTTATTTATCTTTTTTTCCAAAACTGCTCAATGGATGTTTCTGACACTTCTGGTACAGAAAGTTAAGTATCCAAAGAACTTCGTAAAGCTATCACAACAACGATCGTAAAACTGGAAGTAGTCGAAAAAATGTCCGATATTTTGAAAAAAATTATTTTTTTTACGAAAATCTGTTTTATTTATGAATATTTTTTGGTGATATTTTACACTGGGTTAAAATATCATCGTACTTGAGCAGAAATGAGAAAAAAAATTGTCTGGGTAATTTGCGTTAGCCGCCATCGGCGAATTTAGTTTTTCGTACCCAGAAAAATTATTTATTGTTCGATTTGTATAAAACAAAGTTCATATGCTCCGTGGTCCCAATTGTTATTTTTTATGTTACGGTGAAATTTTTCTGTCGCCAACGGAAGTGACGTAATATTAACAAAAACTACAATTTTGACAGTTCGGTACCACTTTTTGAAAGAAAATATTATTTTTTTTCAAAACTGATATAACTAAAAGGATGCACCCTGCGAAGGTGCACAAAATCCTTAGCTCATATTTTTAAATTTCAATTTCATTTTCGGGCAATTTCGAATAAAATGTAAAATAAAGTGTAAAATTCAGCTATTTACAATTCATTCAGCGTCTTCATATTTTTAAATATTTATTTGTAATTTTCATAAACTCGTAGCAATAATCCAGACGAAGAGAATGTATGCGAAAATTAGTTTGTAATATGAGCAGTTGTCGAGAAATATGCAATTTTGCATGCATCACTTTTCACGTTATTTTGCCTATACAAGAGTGAATTATTATTCGATTTGCAATATTTTTTTTCCATTTGATGTCTAATGCCAATTTGGACTAGGTCAAGCCAATTTTACATTTTCACTGTGACCGGAAATGACGTCATTTGGGCAAAAACTGTATTTTTAACCTAAAAAACTAATATTTTATTCAAATCAGTCTCCCTTATAATATTTTTAAAATTATGATATTTTATTCCCATCAACGAATAGAATGAAGCCATACGACCATACAGATACCACAAAATGGTTTCTAACTTGTACGGTTACAGAGAAATAGGCGATCTTCTATAAGTCACTTTTCAAGGTTTTTGGTCTATAAAAGTGTCAATTATTATTCGATTTTTATAATTTTTTTACCATTTGATGCCTTATGCCATTTATGACTTCTATGAACCAAGTTAACATTTTCAATATCACCGGAAGTAATGTAATTTTTGCAAAAAACGTATTTTTAGCCTTCAAAACAAACATTTTTTTGAAGTGATTTATATTCATTATTCGTTTAACTTTATAACGTCTGGCTCTAATGGGCAGTAAGATTGAATCAATACCATCATATTGATATCAAGAAAAGGCTTCTAGCATGTTCCCTTGTCGAATAATAACCAATTTTCCCAGGGTCACTTTTAAGTTTTTTACCTTCTTAATTTCAGTTTATGGGTTATAGGTTAATTATTTATTGCCCGATATGTATAAAACAAAGTTTGTATTTTGTGTGTTGCTAATTTTCGACTTATTTTTCACCTATAAAAATTTCTTTCGGTACCGGAAGTGACGTAATTTTACCATAATTTACAATTTTGACCTGTCTTTTCGCCAGCAAATATTACTTTTACATATGATAGAGGGTGTCACTGAAGCAAAACAACTAAAGTATACTTTGGTAGCTCAATGGATCGGCTATGGTATAATAAACTTCCTGTATGATTCCTGAAAGCCGGTTCAGTGCTGCTTGCAGGTCTAGTTATTATTATTATTATTATTTACCGCGGGAGCGTAGATCTCTATGATCGAAAACAGATATCGATCTGGAATTAGATTTTCTATCGGGAAACCATGTAGTGGCTACTTGATAAAATATTTTTGAAATTTCTGCGCATACCGGAAGTGACCGAACTTTGTATTTTGTCTAAATATTGAAAATTGGTCATAGTTTTGTCAATTCTTTATCCATTTTCAAACAAATTACCTTTTTGGAATCCCTGAATCTTTTCGTAGACAATGGCTATTTCACATTTTTCGATTTCGAATATTCGTCTATGACTTTTAGCGTTCGAAAATTGAAAACATGTTGTTTACGAGACAATTTTTGTTATTTTTCAAAATTTTTAAATTTGACCTACATTTTTGGATACCTGATGTTCATGCGATTCCAGTAATATAAGTTTCATTCAGAGTTATCGCCCTTTATTTTTCGATTTTTTTCGAATTTTCTTCCCATTTTGTGAGCTCGGGTTTCGTTTTATGGCAGAATTGACGTTTCTGAAACTTCTGGAACATGAAGTTATAGTCCAATACCAACGAATAAAGCAATTTCGACAAGAATCCTTAAACCGGAAGTGGTCGAAATAATGTTCAATATTTTGAAAAAAATGCAAAAAATGGATATTTTGGGGAAAAACGCGATTTCTCCGCCCGATATCAACGGATTAAAGAAATTAGGGTACCATTGGACTGCACTAGGATTGTACTATCGTATGATACCCAATTCATACGGATACGATGAGCAGGAAGCAAAATATGGCACGCTGAAAATCAAGTATTTTCTGATTTGGAGCGTTTTTGGACGCCTGTATCTCGAAAACTTAACCGCAACTTTTTTTTTAACTTTCTCTATCGAGAGTCCATTCGATAGTCTTGTGAATTATGCCACCCAATAAGACTTTGAAATGTCTGGAATAGGTGAAATAACGGACTGAAAATCGAAAAAAGTCGAAAAATCGTGAAATTTTGGAAAATGCTCTACTATTTTTTTATTTTGAGAGATTTTCAAAAAAAGATTGTATATTCAGATAGCTGACCTAATTACGATTCTAACGATGTATAATATGTATGTAGTTATTGAAATTTAATTTTCGATATTTTAAATTTTTTGCATTTTTGGCACTTTTCAACATAGGATTTCTCAGGGGCATTTTATCTGATCAGATAATGCAATATATCATTACAGAGCCCTGTGGCTATTTCAGTGCCCAAACCGGCTATTAAAACTATTCCGAAAATAATAACCATACCGGAGGTATTCAAAAAATGAAAAAAAAAGGTTAAAAACATTGTCGCACTTGCGAAAAACTTGATTTCTCCCTTAGGTAATAGCGGACCAAAAGAACTAAAGGGTCGTTGGAAAGCCCTATTAATGGACCATCATATGGTATCTAAATAATACGATTTCGATGGTAGGGAAATAAATTATTGTATGCCAAAAATCTAGTATTTTCCGATTTTTTAACACTCTGAGACGCCCTTTTCTCGAAAACGACGCCGCAGATTTTTCTTAAACTTTTCTTACTCAAAGTCCTATCGGTTGTCTATATAGTGAATCCAAAATGAAAAGCATTGAAATAATATAGGTGGTCCAAAAATGGCATCAAACTTTGAAAAAAATTGAAAAATCATTAAATTTTTGTAAACGCTCTTTAATTTATCTTTTTTTCCAAAACTACTCAATGGATGTTTCTGACACTTCTGGTACAGAAAGTTAAGTATCCAAAGAACTTCGTAAAGCTATCGCGACAATGATCGTAAAACCGGAAGTAGTCGAACAAATGTCCGATATTTTGAAAAAAAATAATTTTTTTACGAATACCTTTTTTATTTATGAATATATTTTGATGGTATTTTACACAGGGTTAAAATATCATCGTACTTGAGCAGAAATGAGAAAAAAAATTGTCAGGGTAATTTGCGTTAGCCGCCATCGGCTAATTTAGTTTTTCGTACCCAGAAAAATTATTTATTGTTCGATTTGTATAAAACAAAGTTCATATGCTCCGTGGTCCCAGTTGTAATTTTTTTTGTTACGGTAAAATTTTTCTGTCGGCAACGAAAGTGACGTAATATTAACAAAAACTACAATTTTGACAGTTCGGTACCACTTTTTGAAAGCAAATATTTTTTTTTTCAAAACTGATATAACTAAAAGGATGCACCCTGCAAAGATGCACAAAATCCTTAGCTCAGATTTTTTAATTTCAATTTCATTTTCGGGCAATTTCGAATAAAATGTAAAATAAAGTGTAAAATTCAGTTATTTACAATTCATTCAGCGTCTTCATATTTTGAAATATTTATTTGTAATTTTCATAAACTCGTAGCAATAATCCAGACGAAGAGAATGTATGCGAAAATTAGTTTGTAATATGAGCAGTTGCCGAGAAATATGCAATTTTGCATGCATCACTTTTCACGTTATTTTGCCTATAAAAGAGTGAATTATCATTCGATTTGCAATATTTTTTTTCCATTTGATGCCTAATGCCAATTTGGACTAGGTCAAGTCAATTTTACATTTTCACTGTGACCGGAAATGACGTCATTTGGGCAAAAACTGTATTTTTAACCCAAAAAACAAATATTTTATTCAAATGAGTCTGCCTTATAATATTTTTAAAATTATGATATTTGATTCCCATCAACGAATAGAATGAAGCCATACGACCATACAGATACCACAAAATGGTTTCTAACTTGTATGGTTACAGAGAAATAGGCGATCTTCTATGAGTCACTTTTCAAGGTTTTTGGTCTATAAAAGTCTCAATTATTATTCGATTTTTATAATTTTTTTACCATTTGATGCCTTATGCCAATTATGGCTTCTATGAACTAAGTTAACATTTTCAATATCACCGGAAGTAATGTAATTTTTGCAAAAAACGTATTTTTAGCCTTCAAAACAAACATTTTTTTGAAGGGATTTATATTTATTATTCGTTTAACTTGATAACGTCTGACTCTAATGGGCAGTAAGATTGAATCAATACCATCATATTGATATCAAAAAAGCCTTCTAGCATGTTCCCTTGTCGAATAATAGCCAATTTTCCCAGGGTCACTTTTAAGTTTTTTACCTTCTTAATTTCAGTTTATGGGTTATAGGGTAATTATTTATTGCCCAATATGTATAAAACAAAGTTTGTATTTTGTGTGTTGCGAATTTTCGACTTATTTTTCACCTATAAAAATATCTTTCGGTACCGGAAGTGACGTAATTTTGCCATAATTTACAATTTTGACCGGTCTTTTCGCCAGCAAATATTACTTTTACATATGATAGAGGGTGTCACTGAAGCAAAACAACTAAAGTATAGTTTGGTAGCTCAATGGATCGGCTATGGTATAAGAAACTTCCTGTATGATTCCTGAAAGCCGGTTCAGTGCTGCTTGCAGGTCTAGTTATTATTATTATTATTATTTACCGCGAGGGCCTAGATCTCTATGATCGAAACAGATATCGATCTGGAATTAGATTTTCTATTGGGAAACCATGTGGTGGCTACTTGATAAAATATTTTCGAAATTTCTGCGCATACCGGAAGTGACCGAACTTTGTACGTTGTCTAAAAATTGAAAATTGGCCATAGTTTCGGCAATTCTTTATCCATTTTCAAACAAATTACATTTTTGGATTCCCTGAATCTTTTCTGAGACAATGGCTATCTCACATTTTTCAATTTCGAACATTCGTCTATGACTTTTATCGTTTGAAAATTGAAAAGATGTTGTTTACGAGACAATTTTTGTTATTTTTAAAAATTTTCAAATTTGACCTACATTTTTGGATACCTGAAGTCCATCCGATTCCAGTAATATAAGTTTCATTCAGAGTTATCGCCCTTTATTTTTCGATTTTTTTCGAATTTTCTTCCCATTTTGTGAGCTCGGGTTTCGGTTTATGGCAGAATTGACGTTTCTGAAACTTCTGGAACATGAAGTTATAGTCCAATACCAACTTATAAAGCAATTTCGACAAGAATCCTTAAACCGGAAGTGGTCGAAATAATGGGCAATATTTTGAAAAAAATGCAAAAAATGGATATTTTGGGGAAAAACGCGATTTCTCCGCCCGATATCAATGGATTAAAGAAATTAGGGTACCATTGGACTGCACTAGGATTGTACTATCGTGTGATACCCAATTCATACGGATTCTATGATCAGGCAGCAAAATATGGCACGCTGAAAATCAAGTATTTTCTGATTTGGAGCGTTTTTGGACGCCTGTATCTCGAAAACTTAACCTACAAATTTTTTCAAATTTTTTCTATCGAGAGTCCTTTTGGAAGTCTTTTGCATGAAGCCATCCAATAAGCCTTTGAAATGTCTGGAATAGGATAAAAAAGGGACTGAAAATCGAAAAAGTCGAAAAATCGTGAAATTTTGGAAAATGCTCTACTATTTTTTTATTTTAAGAGATTTTTAAAAAAAAGGTTGTATATTCAGATAGCTGACCTAATTACGATTCTAACAGTGTATAATATGTATGTAATTATTGAAATTTAATTTTCGATATTTTAAATTTTTTGCATTTTTGGCACTTTTGAACGTAGGATTTCTCAGGGGCATTTTATCTGATCAGATAATGTAATATATCATTACAGAGCCCTGTGGCTATTTTAGTGCCCAAACTGGCTATTAAAACTATTCCGAAAATAATAACCATACCGGAAGTATTCAAAAAATAAAAAAAAAAGTTAAAAATATTGTCGCACTTGCGAAAAACATGATTTCTCCCTTAGGTAATAGCGGACCAAAAGAACTAAAGTGTCGCTGGATAGAACTATTAATGGACCATCATATGGTATCTCAATAATATGATTTCCATGGTAAGGAAATAAATTATTGCATGCCAAAAATCTAGTATTTTCCGATTTTTTAACATTCTGAGACGCCCTTTTCTCGAAAACGACGCCTACGATTTTTCTTAAACTTTTCTTACTCAAAGTCCTATCGGTTGTCTATATAGTGAATCCAAAATGAAAACCATTGAAATGAAATAGGTGGTCCAAAAATGGCATCAAACTTTGAAAAAAATTGAAAAATCGTTAAATTTTTGTAAACGCTCTTTAATTTATCTTTTTTTCAAAAACTGCTCAATGGATGTTTCTGACACTTCTGGTACAGAAAGTTAAGTATCCAAAGAACCTCGTAAAGCTATCGCGACAATGATCGTAAAACCGGAAGTAGTCGAAAAAATGTCCGATATTTTGAAAAAAAATAATTTTTTTACGAAAACCTTTTTTATTTATGAATATTTTTTGATGATATTTTACACAGGGTTAAAATATCATCGTACTTGAGCAGAAATGAGAAAAAAAATTGTCTCGGTAATTTGCGTTAGCCGCCATCGGCTAATTTAGCTTTTCGTACCCAGAAAAATTATTTATTGTTCGATTTGTATAAAACAAAGTTCATATGCTCCGTGGTCCCAATTGTAATTTTTTTTGTTACGGTGAAATTTTTCTGTCGGCAACGGAAGTGACGTAATATTAACAAAAACTACAATTTTGACAGTTCGGTACCACTTTTTGAAAGCAAATATTATTTTTTTCCAAAACTGATATAACTAAAAGGATGCACCCTGCAAAGGTGCACAAAATCCTTAGCTCATATTTTTAAATTTCAATTTCATTTTCGGGCAATTTCGAATAAAATGTAAAATAAAGTGTAAAATTCAGTTATTTACAATTCATTCAGCGTCTTCATATTTTGAAATATTTATTTGTAATTTTCATAAACTCGTAGCAATAATCCAGACGAAGAGAATGTATGCGAAAATTAGTTTATAATATGAGCAGTTGCCGAGAAATATGCAATTTTGCATGCATCACTTTTCACGTTATTTTGCCTATACAAAAGTGAATTATTATTCGATTTGCAATATTTTTTTTCCATTTGATGCCTAATGCCAATTTGGACTAGGTCAAGCCAATTTTACATTTTCACTGTGACCGGAAATGACGTCATTTGGGCAAAAACTGTATTTTTAACCTAAAAAACTAAAATTGTATTCAAATGAGTCTGCCTTATAATATTTTAAAATTATGATATTTGATTCCCATCAACGAATAGAATGAAGCCATACGACCATACAGATACCACAAAATGGTTTCTAACTTGTACTGTTTCAGAGAAATAGGCGATCTTCTATAAGTCACTTTTCAAGGTTTTTGGTCTATAAAAGTGTCAATTATTATTCGATTTTTATAATCTTTTTACCATTTGATGCCTTATGCCATTTATGACTTCTATGAACCAAGTTAACATTTTCAATATCACCGGAAGTAATGTAATTTTTGCAAAAAACGTATTTTTAGCCTTCAAAACAAACATTTTTTTGAAGTGATTTATATTCATTATTCGTTTAACTTTATAACTTCTGACTCTAATGGGCAGTAAGATTGAATCAATACCATCATATTGATATCAAGAAAAGGCTTCTAGCATGTTCCCTTGTCGAATAATAACCAATTTTCCCAGGGTCACTTTTAAGTTTTTTACCTTCTTAATTTCAGTTTATGGGTTATAGGTTAATTATTTATTGCCCGATATGTATAAAACAAAGTTTGTATTTTGTATGTTGCGAATTTTCGACCTATTTTTCACCTATAAAAATTTCTTTCGGTACCGGAAGTGACGTAATTTTGCCTTAATTTACAATTTTGACCGGTCTTTTCGCCAGCAAATATTACTTTTACATATGATAGAGGGTGTCGCTGAAGCAAAACAACTAAAGTATAGTTTGGTAGCTCAATGGATCGGCTATGGTATAATAAACTTCCTGTATGATTCCTGAAAGCCGGTTCAGTGCTGCTTGCAGGTCTAGTTATTATTAGGGTTTCACACTGCGAAGCTTGTGTGAAACACTATTGTTTTTGTTAAAATTATTATTCTTATTATTATTATTATTATTCTTTTGTTTTGAGTAGATCTCAGCAACTGCTTGTCGCATCGTTACGATTTCTTCGGTTTTACTAGGAAAGTGGGTGTGACTTAGAGGATAAAGCTATTTTGAACGTTCTGCGACAATGCGAAATGTCCGAAATCACCGAAGTTATTGTTTTTGAAAATATTGCAGTAATTTTAACAATAATCATTGGATTTTAACTTTCGATACATTTTGGCATAGCCTGAGACAGGGCACATAGCTACGCTACTTTCGATTTTTGATTTTCGGCAAATCTTCGAAGATATTAGGCGCCAAATTTCGAAAATTTAAAATTTTACAAAAAACTTTTTTATTTATGAATATTTTTTAGTCGTATTGTGCACAGAATTAAAGAGTCATCTGCCTAGTGCAAAAATGTTAAAAAATTTTGTCTCAGTAATTTTCCTTGGCCGCTATTGGCTAATTCAGTTTTTCAGTCCTAGATTAATTTTTTATTGTTCGATTTGTATAAAACAAAGTTCATATGCTTCGTTGTCTCAATTGTCATTTTTTTTATTACCGGAAGTGTTATCTGTCGGCACCGAAAGTGGCATAATTTTACCAAAAACTACAATTTTGACAGTTAGGTACCATTTTTCGAAAACAAATATTATTTTTTGGAAAAATTATTTGACTCAAAGAGTGTGCCCTTTCAAGGCGCAAAAAATGGCGGAAGCAGTTTTTTTAATTTCGATTTCATTATCGAGCAAATTCGATTAAATGGCTAAAAATGGTGTAAAATTGACCCATTTACAACCTATTCAGGCTTTTCAGATTTTAAAATATTTCTTCGTAACTTTTATAAACTTGTAGCTATAATCCATACGAAGAAAATGTATGTTAAAATTAGTTTGTAATATAAGCAGTTACCAAGAAATGGACAGTTCTGTACAAGTCACTGTTTTCGTTATTTTGCCTGTAAAATAGTCAATTATGATTGGATTTTTATAAAAGTGACATCATTTGATTCAAAAAGCATGTAGCGTCATATCAAGTTGATTACAATTTAAAATTGACACCGGAAGTGACGTCATTTTGTCAAAAACTGCATTTTAAACTTTTTAAATCAATGTTTTATTCAACCAAGAATTACTTAATATGTATTAATAATTTTAACTTTTGGTTTAAATTCACATATAAACACAACTCATATGGTCATATACATATCATAAAATTGTTTCTAACTTGTTCGGTTGCCGAGAAATAGACGGTTTTCTACAGGCCACTTTTGAAGGTTTTTGGGCCATAAAAGTGTCAATTATTATTCGATTTTCATAAACGTTACACCATGTTATACCTAATGCCATTTAGGATTTCATACAAGTAATTTAAGATTTTCATTATCACCGGAAGTAACATCATTTTGGCAAAAACTGAATTTTTGCCTTCAAAACAGATATTTTATTCAAATGAGTCTGTTTTGAAATGTTTTTCAAATTATGATATTTGATGCCAATCAACAAATAAAATGAACCCATACGATCATACAGATACCACAAAATGGTTTCTAACTTGTACGGTTGCAGAGAAATAGTCGATTTTCTACAAGTCACTTTTCAAGTTTTTTGGTCTTTAAAAGTGGCAATTATTATTCGATTTACATAAAATTTTCACTATATGATATCGTATGCCATTTCTGATTTCATAAAACTAATTGAACATTTTCATTAACACCGGAAGAAATGTAATTTTGTCAAGATCATTTACAAGTAACAAATGTATAAAATGAATTGATATTGCTGGATTTGGTTGATTCTGCATCCATTTTATTTGTGTGCAATGTTAATTTGGAAACCTGTTTAATGGTTTCGTTGGTACCGGAAGTGACATATGTTCAAGGGTAACTTGGCACCGGAAGTGACATGTTTAAGGGTAACGTGGCACCAGTGAAACCCGTCATTCCTGCATGCAGGTCTAGTTATTAGGGTTTCACACTGCGAAGCTTGTGTGAAACACTATTGTTTTTGTTAAAATTATTATTCTTATTATTATTATTATTATTCTTTTGTTTTGAGTAGATCTCAGCAACTGCTTGTCGCATCGTTACGATGTCCTCGGTTTTGTTGGGAAAGTGGGTGTGACTTAGAGGATAAAGCTATTTTGAACATTCTGCGACAATGCGAAATGCCCGAAATCACCGAAGTTATCGTTTTTAAAAATATTGCAGTAATTTTAACAATAATCATGGGATTTTAACTTTCGATACATTTTGGCATAGCCGGAGACAGGGCACATAGCTACGCTACTTTCGATTTTTGATTTTCGGTAAATCTTCGAAGATATTAAGCGCCAAATTTTGAAAATTTAAAATTTTACAAAAAACTTTTTTATTTATGAATATTTTTTAGTCGTGTTGTACACAGAATTAAAGAGTCATCTGACTTGCGCAAAAATGTTAAAATTTTTTGTCTCAGTAATTTTCCTTGGCCGCCATTGGCTAATTCAGTATTTCAGTCCTAGATTATTTTTTTATTGTTCGATTTGTATAAAACAAACTTTATATGCTTCGTTGTCTCAATTGTCATTTTTTTTGTTACCGATAGTGTTATCTGTCGGCACCGGAAGTGGCATAATTTTACCAAAAACTACAATTTTGACAGTTTTTTACGATCTTCAAAAACAAATATTATTTTTTGGAAAAATTATATTACTCAAAGAGTGTGTCCTTTCAAGGCGCAAAAAATGGCGGAAGCAGTTTTTTTAATTTCTATTTCATTTTCTAGCAAATTGGATTAAGGGGTGAAAAAAGGCGTAAAATTGACCTATTTACAACCCATTCAGACTTTTCAGATTTTAAAATATTTTTACATAACTTTTATAAACTTGTAGCTATAATCCATACGAAGAGAATGTATGTAAAAATTAGTTTGTAATATAAGCAGTTGCCGAGAAAAGGGCAGTTTTGTATAAGTCACTGTTTTCGCAATTTTGCCTGTAAAATAGTCAATTATTAATGGATATTCACAAAAGTGACATCATTTGATTCAAAAAGCAAGTGTGCGTTATATCATGTTGATTACTATTTAAAATTGACACCGGAAGTGACGTCATTTAGTCAAAAACTCAATTTTTAACTTTTGAAATCGATATTTTTTTCAACCAAGAATTATGTCACATATAATAATAAAATCAACTTTTGGTTTAAATTCACATATTAACAAAACTCATACGGTCAAAAAGATATCATAAGATTGTTTCTAACTTTTTCGGTTGCCGAGATATAGGCGATTTTCTAAAAGTCACTTTTGAAGGTTTTTGGCCCATAAAAGTGTCAATTATTATTCGATTTTCATAAAATTTTCACCCTTTGAAGCCTAATGTCATAGACGATGTTATAAAACTAATTTAACGTTTTCATTATCAAGTAACGTCATTTTGGCAAAAACTGTATTTTAAGCCTTCAAAACAGATATTTTATTCAAATGAGTCTGATTTGTAATGTTTATACAATTATGATATTTGATTCCAATCAACAAATAGATTAAACCCATACGGTCATATAAATACCAAAAAATGGTTTCTAACGTGTACGGTTTCCGAGAAATAGACGATTTTCTACACGTCACTTTTCAAGGTTTTTGGTCTATAAAAATGGCAATTATTATTCGATTTACATAAAATTTTCACCATGTGATGCCTTATGCCATTTCTGATTTCATAAAACTAATGGAACATTTACATTATCACCGGAAGTACTATAATTTCGTCAGGATCAATTACATGTAACAAATGTATAAAATGAAATGATATTGCTGGATTTTTTTGTTTCTGTTTCCATTTTATTTGATGTGTGCAATGCTTATGTGGAAACCTGTATATTGGTTTCATTGATACCGGAAGTGACATATGTTCAAGGGTAACGTGGCACCGAAAGTGACACAAGTTCAAGTTCAAAGGTAACATGGCACCAGTGAAACCCGTCATTCCTGCATGCAGGTCTAGTTAGGCTTTCAGACTTTCGTCTGAAAGCCTATTGAGATTACTAAAATTATTATTATTATTAGGGTTTCACACTGCGTAGCTTGTGTGAAACACTATTGTTTTTGTTAAAATTATTATTCTTATTATTATTATTATTATTATTATTATTCAGATTCCAATTTGAATAGATCTCAGCAACTACGTAACGCATCGTTACGATTTCTTCGGTTTTACTGGGAAAGTGGGTGTGACTTAGAGGATAAAGCTATTTTGAACGTTCTGCGACAATGCGAAATGTCCGAAATCACCGAAGTTATCGTTTATGAAAATATTGCAGTAATTTTAACAATAATCATTGGATTTTAACTTTCGATACATTTTGGCATAACCTGAGACAGGGCACATAGCTACGCTACTTTCGATTTTTGATTTTCGGCAAATCTTCGAAGATATTAGGCGCCAAATTTCGAAAATTTAAAATTTTACAAAAAACTTTTTTATTTATGAATATTTTTTAGTCGTATTGTGCACAGAATTAAAGAGTCATCTGACTAGTGCAAAAATGTTAAAAATTTTGGTCTCAGTAATTTTCCTTGGCCGCCATTGGCTAATTCAGTTTTTCAGTCCTAGATTAATTTTTTATTGTTCGATTTGTATAAAACAAAGTTCATATGCTTCGTTGTATCAATTGTCATTTTTTTTATTACCAAAAGTGTTACCTGTCGGCACCGGAAGTGGCATAATTTTACCGAAAACTACAATTTTGACAGTTATTTTCCTTCTTCGAAAACAAATGTTATTTTTTGGAAAAATTATTTGAGTCAAAGAGTGTGCCCTTTCAAGGCGCAAAAAATGTAGGAAGCAGTTTTTTTAATTTCTATTTCATTTTCGAGCAAATTCGATTAAGAGGCTAAAAATGGTGTAAAATTGACCTATTTACAACCTATTCAGGCTTTTCAGATTTTAAAATATTTCTTCGTAACTTTTATAAACTTGTAGCTATAATCCATACGAAAAGAATGTATGTTAAAATTAGTTCCTAAAATAAGCAAATGCCGAGAAATGGGCAGTTTTGCATAAGTCACTGTTTTCGTAATTTTGCCTGTAAAATAGTCAATTACTAATGGATGTTCACAAAAGTGACATCATTTGATTCAAAAAGCAAGTCTGCGTCATATCATGTTGATTACTATTTAAAATTGACACCGGATGTGACGTCATTTAGTCAAAAACTCAATTTTTAACTTTTAAAATCGATATTTTTTTCAACCAAGAATTACGTCACATATAATAAAAAAATAACTTTTGGTTTAAATTCACATATTAACAAAACTCATACGGTCAAAAAGATATCATAAAATTGTTTCTAACTTGTTCGGTTGCCGAGATATAGGCGATTTTCTAAAAGTCACTTTTGAAGGTTTTTGGCCCATAAAAGTGTCAATTATTATTCGATTTTCATAAAATTTCCACCCTTTGAAGCCTAATGTTATAAAACTAATTTAACGTTTTCATTATCACCGGAAGTAACGTCATTTTGGCAAAACTGTATTTTAAGCCTTCAAAACCGATATTTTATTCAAATGAGTCTGAATTGTAATGTTTATACAATTATGATATTTGATTCCAATCAACAAATAGAATAAACCCATACGGTCATATAAATACCAAAAAATGGTTTCTAACTTGTACGGTTGCCGAGAAATAGACGATTTTCTACATGTCACTTTTCAAGGTTTTTGGTCTATAAAAGTGGCAATTATTATTCGATTTACATAAAATTTTCACCATGTGATGCCTTATGCCATTTCTGATTTCATAAAACTAATGGAACATTTACATTATCACCGGAAGTACTGTAACTTTGTCAGGATCAATTACATGTAACAAATGTATAAAATGAAATGATATTGCTAGATTTGTTTGATTCTGTTTCCATTTTATTTGATGTGTGCAATGCTTATGTGGAAACCTGTATATTGGTTTCATTGGTACCGGAAGTGACATATGTTCAAGGGTGACGTACCACCGAAAGTGACACAAGTTCAAGTTCAAAGGTAACATGGCACCAGTGAAACCCGTCATTCCTGCGTGCAGGTCTAGTTATTATTATTATTATTATTTACCGCGAGGGCCTAGATCTCCATGACCGAAAACAGATATCGATCTGGAATTAGCTTTTCTATCTGGAAACCATGTGGTGGCTACTTGATAAAATATTTTTGAAATTTCTGCGCATACCGGAAGTGACCGAACTTTGTACTTTCCCTAAAAATTGAAAATCGGCCATAGTTTCGTCAATTCTTTATCCATTTTCAAACAAATTACATTTTTGGAATCCCTGAATCTTTTCTGAGACAATGGCTATCTCACATTTTTCAATTTCGAACATTCGTCTGTGATTTTTATCGTTCGAAAATTGAAAACATGTTGTTTACGAGACAATTTTTGTTATTTTTCAAAATTTTCAAATTTGACCTACATTTTTGGATACCTGAAGTCCATCCGATTCCAGTAATATAAGTTTCATTCAGAGTTATCGCCCTTTATTTTTCGATTTTTTTCGAATTTTCTTCCCATTTTGTGAGCTCGGGTTTCGTTTTATGGCAGAATTGACGTTTCTGAAACTTCTGGAACATGGAGTTATAGTCCAATACCAACTTATAAAGCAATTTCGACAAGAATCCTTAAACCGGAAGTGGTCGAAATAATGTGCAATATTTTGAAAAAAATGCAAAAAATGGATATTTTTAGGGAAAACGCTATTTCTCCGTCCGATATCAATGGATTAAACGAATGAAGGTATCGTTTGATGGCACGATTGCTGGACTATCATATGATACCCCATTCATATGGATACTATGAACAGACAGCAAAATATGGCACGCTGAAAATCAAGTATTTTCTGATTTGGAGCGTTTTTGGACGCCTGTATCTCGAAAACTTAACTGCAATTTTTTTTTAATTTTTTCTATCGAGAGTCCTTTAGGAGGTATTTTGCATAAAGCCATCCAATAAGACTTTGAAATGTCTGGAATAGGATAAAAAAGGGACTGAAAATCGAAAAAAGTCGAAAAATCGTGAAATTTTGGAAAATGCTCTACTATTTTTTTATTTTAAGAGATTTTTAAAAAGACGTTGTATATTCAGATAGCTGACCTAATTACGATTCTAACGATGTATAATATGTATGTAATTATTAAAATTTAATTTTCGATATTTTAAATTTTTTGCATTTTTGGCACTTTTGAACATAGGATTTCTCAGGGGCATTTTATCTGATCAGATAATGTAATATATCATTTCAGAGCCCTGTGGCTATTTTAGTGCCCAAACCGGCCATTAAAACTATTTCGACAATAATAACCATACCGGAAGTATTCAAAAAATGAAAAAAAAGAGTAAAAACATTGTCGCACTTGCGAAAAACTTGATTTCTCCCTTAGGTAATAGCGGACCAAAAGAACTAAAGTGTCGCTGGATAGCCCTATTAATGGACCATCATATGGTATCTAAATAATACGATTTCGATGGTAAGGAAATAAATTATTGTATGCCAAAAATCTAGTATTTTCCAATTTTTTAACATTCTGAGACGCCCTTTTCTCGAAAACGACGCCTACGGTTTTTCTTAAACTTTTCTTACTCAAAGTCCTGTCAGTTGTCTATATAGGGAATCCAAAATGAAAAGCATTGAAATAATATAAGTGGTCGAAAAATGGCCTCAAACTTTGAAAAAAATTGAAAAATCGTTAAATTTTTTGAAACGCTCTTTAATTTATCTTTTTTTCCAAAACTACTCAATGGATGTTTCTGACACTTCTGGTACAGAAAGTTAAGTATCCAAAGGACTTCGTAAAGCTATCACAACAACGATCGTAAAACCGGAAGTAGTCGAAAAAATGTCCGATATTTCGAAAAAAAATAATTTTTTTACGAAAACCTTTTTTATTTATGAATATTTTTTGATGATATTTTACACAGGGTTAAAATATCATCGTACTTGAACAGAAATGAGAAAAAAAATTGTCTCGGTAATTTGCGTTAGCCGCCATCGGCTAATTTAGTTTTTCGTACCCAGAAAAATTATTTATTGTTCGATTTATATAAAACAAAGTTCATATGCACCATGGTCCCAATTGTAATTTTTTTTGTTACGGTGAAATTTTTCTGTCGGCAACGGAAGTGACGTAATATTAACAAAAACTACAATTTTGACAGTTCGGTACCACTTTTTGAAAGCAAATATTATTTTTTTTCAAAACTGATATAACTAAAAGGATGCACCCTGCAAAGGTGCACAAAAACCTTAGCTCATATTTTTTAATTTCAACTTCATTTTCGGGCAATTTCGAATAAAATGTAAAATAAAGTGTAAAATTCAGTTATTTACAATTTATTCAGCGTCTTCATATTTTGAAATATTTATTTGTGATTTTCATAAACTCGTAGCAATAATCCAGACGAAGAGAATGTATGCGAAAATTAGTTTGTAATATGAGCGGTTGCCGAGAAATATGCAATTTTGCATGCATCACTTTTCACGTTATTTTGCCTATAAAAGAGTTAATTATTATTCGATTTGCAATATTTTTTTTCCATTTGATGCCTAATGCCAATTTGGACTAGGTCAAGCCAATTTTACATTTTCACTGTGACCGGAAATGACGTCATTTGGGCAAAAACTGTATTTTTAACCTAAAAAACAAATATTTTATTCAAATGAGTCTGCCTTATAATATTTTTAAAATTATGATATTTGATTCCCATCAACGAATAAAATGAAGCCATACGACCATACAGATACCACAAAATGGTTTCTAACTTGTACGGTTACAGAGAAATAGGCGATCTTCTATAAGTCACTTTTCAAGGTTTTTGGTCTGTAAAACTGTCAATTATTATTCGATTTTTACAATTTATTTACCATTTCATGCCTTATGCTATTTATGACTTCTATGAACCAAGTTAAAATTTTCAATATCACCGGAAGTAATGTAATTTTTGCAAAAAACGTATTTTTAGCCTTTAAAACAAACATTTTTTTTGAAGGGATTTATATTTATTATTCGTTTAACTTTATAACGTCTGACTCTAATGGGCAGTAAGACTGAATCAATACCATCATATTGATATCAAGAAAAATCTTCTAGCATGTTCCCTTGTCGAATAATAACCAATTTTCCGAGGGTCACTTTTCAGTTTTTTACCTTCTTAATTTCAGTTTATGGGTTATAGGTTAATTATTTATTGTCCGATATTTATAAAAAAAAGTTTGTATTTTGTATGTTGCGAATTTTCGACTTATTTTTCATCTATAAAAATTTCTTTCGGCACCGGAAGTGACATACTTTTGCCATAATTTACAATTTTGACCAGTCTTTTAGCCAGCAAATATTACTTTTACATATGATAGAGGGTGTCACTGAAGCAAAACAACTAAAGTATAGTTTGGTAGCTCAATGAATCGGCTATGGTATAATAAACTTCCTGTATGATTCCTGAAAGCCGGTTCAGTGCTGCTTGCAGGTCTAGTTATTATTATTATTATTTACCGCGGGAGCCTAGATCACCATGATCGAAAACAGATATCGATCTGGAATTAGATTTTCTGTCGGGAAACCATGTGGTGGCTACTTGATAAAATATTTTTGAAATTTCTGCGCATACCGGAAGTGACCGAACTTTGTATTTTGTCTAAAAATTGAAAATAGGCCATAGTTTCGTCAATTCTTTATCCATTTTCAAACAAATTACATTTTTGGAATCCCTGAATCTTTCCTTAAACATTTTTCGATTTCGAACATTCGTCTATGACTTTTAGCGTTCGAAAATTGAAAACATGTTGCTTACGAGACAATTTTTGTTATTTTTCAAAATTTTCAAATTTGACCTATATTTTTGGATACCTGACGTCCATGCAATTCCAGTAATATAAGTTTCATTCAGAGTTATCGCCCTTTATTTTTCGATTTTTTTCGAATTTTCTTCCCATTTTGTGAGCTCGGGTTTCGTTTTATGGCAGAATTGACGTTTCTGAAACTTCTGGAACATGAAGTTATAGTCCAATACCAACAAATAAAGCAATTTCGACAAGAATCCTTAAACCGGAAGTAGTCGAAATAATGTGCAATATTTTGAAAAAAATGCAAAAAATGGATATTTTTGGGAAAAACGCGATTTCTCCGCCCGATATAAATGGATTAAAGACATTAGGGTACCATTGGACTGCACTGGGATTGCACTATCGTATGATACCAAATTCATACGGATACTATGAACAGGCAGCAAAATATGGCACGCTGAAAATCAAGTATTTTCTGATTTTTAGCATTTTTGGACGCCTGTATCTCGAAAACTACTCCAGCGATTTTTATGAAACTTTCTCTATCGAGAGACCTTGTGGTAGTCTGAAGTACGAAACATTCCATTACGACTTTGAAATATCTGGAATAGGTGAAATAACGGACTGAAAATCGAAAAAAGTCGAAAAATCGTGAAATTTTGGAAAATGCTCTACTATTTTTTTATTTTAAGAGATTTTCGAAAAAAGGTTGTATTTTCAGATAGCTGACCTAATTACGATTCTAACGATGTATAATATGTATGTAGTTATTGAAAGTTAATTTTCGATATTTTAAATTTTTTGCATTTTTCCCACTTTTGGACATAGGATTTCTCAGTGGCATTTTATCTGATCAGTAAATGTAATATATCATTACAGAGCCCTATGACTATTTTAGTACCCAAACCGGCTATTTAAACTATTCCGACAATAATAACCATACCGGAAGTATTCAAAAAATAAAAAAAAAAGGTTAAAAACATTGTCGCACTTGCGAAAAACTTGATTTCTCCCTTAGGTAATAGCGGACTAAAAGAACTAAAGTGTCGTTGGATAGCCTATTAATGGACCATCATACGGTATGTAAATAATACGATTTCGATGGCAAGGAAATAAATTATTGTATGCCAAATATCCAGTATTTTCCGATTTTTTAACATTCTGAGACGCCCTTTTCTCGAAAACGACGCCTACGATTTTTCTCAAACTTTTCTTACTCAAAGTCCAATCGATTGTCTATATAGTGAATCCAAAATGAAAAGCATTGAAATAATATAGGTGGTCCAAAAATAGCATCAAACTTTGAAAAAAATTCAAAAATCGTTAAATTTTTGTAAACGCTCTTTATTTTATCTTTTCTTCCAAAACTACTCAATAGATGTTTCTGACATTTCTGGTACAGAAAGTTAAGTATCCAAAGAACTTCGTAAAGCTATCACGACAACAATCGTAAAACCGGAAGTAGTCGAAAAAATGTCCGATATTTTGAAAAAAAATATTTTTTTTACGAAAACCTTTTTTATTTATGAATATTTTTTGACGATATTTTACACTGGGTTAAAATATCATCCTACTTGAGCAGAAACGAGAAAAAAAATTGTCTCGGTAATTTGCATTAGACGCCATCGGCTAATTTAGTTTTTCGTACCCAGAAAAATTATTTATTGTTCAATTTATATAAAACAAAGTTCATAAGCTCCGTGGTCCCAATTGTAATTTTTTTTGTTACGGTGAAATTTTTCTGTCGGCAACGGTCCCAATTGTAATTTTTTTTGTTACGGTGAAATTTTTCTGTCGGCAACGGAAGTGACGTAATATTAATAAAAACTACAATTTTGACAGTTCGGTACCACTTTTTGAAAGCATATATTAATTTTTTTCAAAACTGATATAACTAAAATGATGCACCCTGCAAAGGTGCACAATATCCTTAGCTCAGACTTTTTAATTTCAATTTCATTTTCGGGCAATTTCGAATAAAATGTAAAATAAAGTGTAAAATTCAGTTGTTTGCAATTCATTCAGCTCTTCATATTTTGAAATATTTATTTGTAATTTTCATAAACTCGTAGCAATAATCCAGACGATGAGAATGCATGCGAAAATTAGTTTGTAATGTGAACAGTTGCCGAGAAATATGCAATTTTGCATGCATCACTTTTCACGTTATTTTGCCTATAAAAGAATGAATTATTATTCGATTTGCAATTTTTTTCCCCATTTGATGCTTAATGCCATTTTGGACTAGGTCAAGCCAATTTTACATTTTCATTGTGACCGGAAATGACGTCATTTGGGCAAAAACTGTATTTTTAACCTAAAAAACAAATATTTTATTCAAATGAGTCTGCCTTATAATATTTTTAGAATTATGATATTTTATTCCCATCAACGAATAGAATCAAGCCATACGACCATACAGATGCCACAAAATGGTTTCTAACTTGTACGGTTACAGAGAAATAGGCGATCTTCTATAAGTCACTTTTCAAGGTTTTTGGTCTATAAAAGTGTCAATTATTATTCGATTTTTATAATATTTTTACTATTTGATGCCTTATGCCATTTATGACTTCAATGAACTAAGTTAACATTTTCAATATCACCGTAAGTAATGTAATTTTTGCAAAAAACGTACTTTTAGCCTTCAAAACAAAACATTTTTTTGAAGGGATTTACATTTATTATTCAATTAACTTTATAACGTCTGACTCTAATGGGCAGTAAGATTGAATCAATACCATCATATCGATATCAAGAAAAGGCTTCTAGCATGTTCCCTTGTCGAATAATAGCCAATTTTCCCAGGGTCACTTTTAATTTTTTTACCTTCTTAATTTCAGTTGATGGGTTACAGGTTAGTTATTTATTGCCCGATACGTATAAAACAAAGTTTGTATTTTGTATGTTACGAATTTTCGACTTATTTTTCCCCTATAAAAATTTCTTTCGGCACCGGAAGTGACGTAATTTTGCGATAATTTACAATTTTGGCCCGTCTTTTCGCCAGCACATATTACTTTTATATATGATAGAAGGTTTCACTGTAGCAAAACATCTAAAGTATAGTTCGGTAGCTCAATGGATCGGCTATGGTATAATAAACTTCCTGTATGATTCCTGAAAGCCGGTTCAGTGCCGCTTGCAGGTCTAGTTAAGCTTTCATATTTCATATGAAAGCTTATTGTTTCTGTTAAGATTATTATTATTATTTTTTTTGTGTTTTTCCTGCAAATCGGATTTCACAGAATCTATCCATAGGATGTTGCTGAAACTTTGACCTACCCCCCCCCCCCAAAAAAAAAATGGGTGGTGGCTGTTGATTAAATATATTTTCAAAACGTTTTGCTAATTCGAAATCACCGAATTTTACGAACGAAAAAACTGACAATGCATAGTCGTAATTTTGCTATTTTTTGACCGATTTTACTAATTCTTTTTTCTTTGAATACCTTTTAAAAAATCATTTTCATCTGCAGTTTCACATTTTCGAATTTCGAAAATTCGTCGCTGTGATTTCGAACCGGAAGTTTAGACCAATTTGACAACTTCTTTAATAGTTGTACGATTTTCATGAAATTTAGAATATAAGTAGATCTTAACAATGTGACTTCAAAAACATAATGAGAAATTTTCTAAATTATCTCCCCTTGGTGAAATTAATGATCAAAGTTTTCAAAAAAATCGTCGAAATATAGGTCAGAATGATCTGAAATTTTTTTCCGATACTCAACAAATAATTACTGATTCCTACACAAAATATGGAGTTTGTCGATCTAACCGGAAATGCCACCATCTTGAAACATGAGAATTCCCTAAGGCTTTTTTGCTATCTTACTTACAGACATGGGAGTTATATTTTCTGAATCCTTGAAGGATGGTCCAAAAATCGCAGGGAGCAGAATTTTGATTTAGGTCAACTGATGGTTGCCATTTTGAAGTGAATATGAAAAGTAGTAGCAATTTGAAGGGCCGAGACTTTGAAACACAATAACTCTCCTTCTAATTGAGCTAGAATGTTCAATCTTGGTGTAGACGTTCACGAGGTCAATGTCATGATTGAGTGCAAAGATGAGCATTTTCTGCCTAGGGTAAGCAGAGATAAGCATGCTGATTTATTGATTCTTTAGGGCACAATAACTTCGGTTATAATGAAGGGAGGGTGATGAAACTCTTGTCAATCGAGAGCCTAATAGCTAGCCTGTTGTGTGAAATCATTGTATCATTTTTTTTTTAAATATCAGGGGTAGCAGAAAAAAGAGATCTAAAATCCAAAAAGTCGTATTTTTACGATTTGGAGCATTTTAAAAGGTCCTTTTCTCTAAAGTCAACATAATATTTTGGGAAACTTCTTCTACAAAGAGTCTTTTTGGTAGTCTTTTATATGAAACCATCGATCAACAGTCCAAAATATCAGGAGTAGTAGAATAAAAGGATCGAAAATTGAAAACCGCACCCTTTCATTGTTAAGCAAAACATGCAGTGTCGGTGGCTACAATCTGCACATTTAGTCATCGTATAGAGCTTATTCAACAATATCGAATTCCAACTGCTAAGGAATCTTTTACGTGCACTCCAATGTGTACACGGCGGATGGGGGGACGCGCCAGAATATCGAGATGAACTTTCTCGGCCAATGCAGGGATCCAACACCCGACCTCCTGGTTAGCAGGCCAACGCCTTAGCCACATAGTTTGGACACCCATTGTACATTTCATCCGTCAAATCAAATCATTTCATTGCATTAGACCAATAATTAATTATTCTTAATTTAAAACTTTATTTTAAAATTAGTCTGGCATTATTAAATCTCTTTAAAACAATTAAATACAAAAAACAAAAAAAAATCAATAAGCAGGTCAATTCAGGTAAGTATAACTACGGGTTCTGTCCACCTTCTCTCGTCTGCGGCCATACCACATTGAAAACACCAGTTCTCGTCCGATCACTGAAGTTAAGCAACGTCGGGCCCGGTTAGTACTTGGATGGGTGACCGCCTGGGAACACCGGGTCCTGTAGACGCCTTTTTGCCCTGATTCTTCGTGAAAAAATCACTTTTCCGCCAATCAGACCACAGCGCTTACTCTTTTGCACCACTCCAGCTCTCCGATCGGCCCGTCTCCTCAGGGAAAAAGACACAAAAAGAATTTGAGTAAGCACAAGTATGGGTTCTGTCCACCTTCTCTCTTCTACGGCCAAACCACGTTGAAAACACCAGTTCTCGTCCGATCACTGAAGTTAAGCAACGTTGGGCCCGGTCAGTACTTGGATGGGTGAGCGCCTGGGAACACCGGGTGCTGTAGACGCCTTTTTAAAACCGACAAAAACCTCCCAAAAAATCAATAAGCGGGTCAATTCAGGTAAGTATAACTACGGGTTCTGTCCACCTTCTCTCGTCTAAGGCCACACCACGTTGAAAACACCAGTTCTCGTCCGATCACTGAAGTTAAGCAACGTCGGGCCCGGTTAGTACTTGGATGGGTGACCGCCTGGGAACACCGGGTGCTGTAGACGCCTTTTTAAAACCGACAAAATCGGCCCCAAAAATCAATAAGCGGGTCAATTCAGGTAAGTATAACTACGGGTTCTGTCCACCCCTCTCGTCTACGGCCATACCACGTTGAAAACACCAGTTCTCGTCCGATCACTGAAGTTAAGCAACGTCGGGCCCAGTTAGTATTTGGATGGGTGAACACCGGGTGCTGTAGACGTCATTTTGCCCTAAACTCATTAATTTACCATTTTGTTGTGAGCGTCTTGATATTCTTCCTATATGACATATTGCACTTTCTGATTTCAAACAGGGGTTGGGCGGCTGAATGGTTAGCACGCGCGCCTGTACGTGACAAGGAGTAAGGTCGCCTGTCCAACCTGCCATTTTTAATTTTTTTCCGGCAATTTTCATTTCATTTTCTCATCCGTCTCATTACAGCAATACAAATTTCGGTTATTTCCCTTTAGTTTTCAGATTATTGTTATGCCTGGGTGCAATGTTTCATACTATATTTAGACTTGTAATTTTGCGAGTTTTTGACCAATTTTGATAATTTTTTCCTCTTATCCTTTTATTTAGGATACTTGATACAATCAATGACACGTGACGATGAATATGAAAGCTTTCATATCTGCATGGGACAGTAGCAGATCTAGTTAGGCTTTCAGACTTTCGTCTGAAAGCCTATTGAGATTACTAAAATTATTATTATTATTATTATTTACCGCGGGGGCCTAGATCTCCATGATCGAAAACAGATATCGATCTGGAATTAGAATTTCTATTGGAAAACCACGTGGTGGCTACTTGATAAAATATTTTTGAAATTTCTGCGCATACCGGAAGTGACCGAACTTTGCACGTTGTCTAAAAATTGAAAATCGGCCATAGTTTCGTCAATTCTTTATCCATTTTCAAACAAATTACATTTTTGGAATCCCTGAATCTTTTCCGAGACAATGGCTATCTCACATTTTTCAATTTCGAACATTCGTCTATGACTTTTATCGTTCGAAAATTGAAAACATGTTGTTTACGAGACAATTTTTGTCATTTTTCAAAATTTTCAAATTTGACCTACATTTTTGGATACCTGAAGTCCATCCGATTCCAGTAATATAAGTTTCATTCAGAGTTATCGCCCTTTATTTTTCGATTTTTTTCGAATTTTCTTCCCATTTTGCGAGCTCGGGTTTCGTTTTATGGTAGAATTGACGTTTCTGAAAATTCTGGAACATGAAGTTATAGTCCAATACCAACTGATAAAGCAATTTCGACACGGATCTTTAAACCGGAAGTGGTCGAAATAATGTTCAATATTTTGAAAAAAATGCAAAAAATGGATATTTGGGGGAAAAACGAGATTTCTCCACCCGATATCAACGGATTAAAGAAATTAGGGTACCATTGGACTGCACTAGGATTGTACTATCGTATGATACCCAATTCATACGGATACGATGAGCAGGAAGCAAAATATGGCACGCTGAAAATCAAGTATTTTCTGATTTGGAGCGTTTTTGGACGCCTGTATCTCGAAAACTTAACCGCAACTTTTTTTTAACTTTCTCTATCGAGAGTCCATTCGATAGTCTTGTGAATTATGCCACCCAATAAGACTTTGAAATGTCTAGAATAGGTGAAATAACGGACTGAAAATCGAAAAAAGTCGAAAAATCGTGAAATTTTGGAAAATGCTCTACTATTTTTTTATTTTAAGAGATTTTCAAGAAAAGATTGTATATTCAGATAGCTGACCTAATTACGATTCTAACGATGTATAATATGTATGTAGTTATTGAAATTTAATTTTCGATATTTTAATTTTTTTGCATTTTTGGCGCTTTTCAACATAGGATTTCTCAGGGGCATTTTATCTGATCAGATAATGCAATATATCATTACAGAGCCCTGTGGCTATTTTAGTGCCCAAATCGGCTATTAAAACTATTCCGAAAATAATAACCATACCGGAAGTATTCAAAAAATGAAAAAAAAAGGTTAAAAACATTGTTGCACTTGCGAAAAACTTGATTTCTCCCTTAGGTAATAGCGGACCAAAAGAACTAAAGGGTCGTTGGAAAGCCCTATTAATGGACCATCATATTGTATCTAAATAATACGATTTCGATGGTAGGGAAATAAATTATTGTATGCCAAAAATCTAGTATTTTCCGATTTTTTAACATTTCTCGAAAACGACGCCGCAGATTTTTCTTAAACTTTTCTTACTCAAAGTCCTATCGGTTGTCTATATAGTGAATCCAAAATGAAAAGCATTGAAATAATATAGGTGGTCCAAAAATGGCATCAAACTTTGAAAAAAATTGAAAAATCATTAAATTTTTGTAAACGCTCTTTAATTTATCTTTTTTTCCAAAACTACTCAATGGATGTTTCTGACACTTCTGGTACAGAAAGTTAAGTATCGAAAGAACTTCGTAAAGCTATCGCGACAACGATCGTAAAACCGGAAGTAGTCGAACAAATGTCCGATATTTTGAAAAAAATTAATTTTTTTACGAATGCCTTTTTTATTTATGAATATTTTTTGATGGTATTTTACACAGGGTTAAAATATCATCGTACTTGAGCAGAAATGAGAAAAAAAATTGTCAGGGTAATTTGCGTTAGCCGCCATCGGCTAATTTGGTTTTTCGTACCCAGAAAAATTATTTATTGTTCGATTTGTATAAAACAAAGTTCATATGCTCCGTGGTCCCAATTGTAATTTTTTTTGTTACGGTAAAATTTATCTGTCGGCAACGAAAGTGACGTAATATTAACAAAAACTACAATTTTGACAGTTCGGTACCACTTTTTGAAAGCAAATATTTTTTTTTTCAAAACTGATATAACTAAAAGGATGCACCCTGCAAAGATGCACAAAATCCTTAGCTCAGATTTTTTAATTTCAATTTCATTTTCGGGCAATTTCGAATAAAATGTAAAATAAAGTGTAAAATTCAGTTATTTACAATTCATTCAGCGTCTTCATATTTTGAAATATTTATTTGTAATTTTCATAAACTCGTAGCAATAATCCAGACGAAGAGAATGTATGCGAAAATTAGTTTGTAATATGAGCAGTTGACGAGAAATATGCAATTTTGCATGCATCACTTTTCACGTTATTTTGCCTATAAAAGAGTGAATTATCATTCGATTTGCAATATTTTTTTTCCATTTGATGCCTAATGCCAATTTGGACTAGGTCAAGCCAATTTTACATTTTCACTGTGACCGGAAATGACGTCATTTGGGCAAAAACTGTATTTTTAACCCAAAAAACAAATATTTTATTCAAATGAGTCTGCCTTATAATATTTTTAAAATTATGATATTTGATTCCCATCAACGAATAGAATGAAGCCATACGACCATACAGATACCACAAAATGGTTTCTAACTTGTATGGTTACAGAGAAATAGGCGATCTTCTATAAGTCACTTTTCAAGGTTTTTGGTCTATAAAAGTGTCAATTATTATTCGATTTTTATAATTTTTATACCATTTGATGCCTTATGCCATTTATGGCTTCTATGAATTAAGTTAACATTTTCAATATCACCGAAAGTAATGTAATTTTTGCAAAAAACGTATTTTTAGCCTTCAAAACAAACATTTTTTTGAAGGGATTTATATTTATTATTCGTTTAACTTGATAACGTCTGACTCTAATGGGCAGTAAGATTGAATCAATACCATCGTATTGATATCAAAAAAAGCCTTCTAGCATGTTCCCTTGTCGAATAATAGCCAATTTTCCCAGGGTCACTTTTAAGTTTTTTACCTTCTTAATTTCAGTTTATGGGTTATAGGGTAATTATTTATTGCCCAATATGTATAAAACAAAGTTTGTATTTTTCACCTATAAAAATTTCTTTCGGTACCGGAAGTGACGTAATTTTGCCATAATTTACAATTTTGACCGGTCTTTTCGCCAGCAAATATTACTTTTACATATGATAGAGGGTGTCACTGAAGCAAAACAACTAAAGTATAGTTTGGTAGCTCAATGGATCGGCTATGGTATAAGAAACTTCCTGTATGATTCCTGAAAGCCGGTTCAGTGCTGCTTGCAGGTCTAGTTATTATTATTATTATTTACCGCGGGAGCCTAGATCACCATGATCGAAAACAGATATCGATCTGGAATTAGATTTTCTGTCGGGAAACCATGTGGTGGCTACTTGATAAAATATTTTTGAAATTTCTGCGCATACCGGAAGTGACCGCACTTTGTAATTTGTCTAAAAATTGAAAATAGGCCACAGTTTTGTCAATTCTTTATCCATTTTCAAACAAATTACCTTTTTGGAATCCCTGAATTTTTTCTTAGACAATGGCTATCTCACATTTTTCGATTTCGAACATTCGTCTATGACTTTTAGCGTTCGAAAATTGAAAACATGTTGTTTACGAGACAATTTTTGTTATTTTTCAAAATTTTCAAATTTGACCTATATTTTTGGATACCTGAAGTCCATGCGATTCCAGTAAGTTTCATTCAGAGTTATCGCCCTTTATTTTTCGATTTTTTTCGAATTTTCTTCCCATTTTGTGAGCTCGGGTTTCGTTTTATGGCAGAATTGACGTTTCTGAAACTTCTGGAACATGAAGTTATAGTCCAATACCAACGAATAAAGCAATTTTGACAAGAATCCTTAAACCGGAAGTGGTCGAAATAATGTGCAATATTTTGAAAAAAATGCAAAAAATTAATATTTTGGGGAAAAACGCGATTTCTCCGCCCGATATAAATAGATTAAAGAAATTAGGGTACCATTGGACTGCACTAGAATTGTACTATCGTATGATACCAAATTCATACGGATACTATGAACAGGCAGCAAAATATGGCTCGCTGAAAATCAAGTATTTTCTGATTTTTAGCATTTTTGGACGCCTGTATCTCAAAAACTACTCCAGCGATTTTTATGAAACTTTCTCTATCGACAGACCTTGTGGTAGTCTTGTGTACGAAACATTCCATTACGACTTTGAAATATCTGGAATAGGTGAAATAACGGACTGAAAATCGAAAAAAGTCGAAAAATCGTGAAAATTTGGAAAATGCTCTACAATTTTTTTTATTTTAAGAGATTTTCGAAAAAAGGTTGTATATTCAGATAGCTGACCTAATTACGATTCTAACGATGTATAATATGTATGTAGTTATTGAAAGTTAATTTTCGATATTTTAAATTTTTTGCATTTTTCTCACTTTTGGACATAGGATTTCTCAGTGGCATTTTATCTGATCAGTAAATGTAATATATCATTACAGAGCCCTATGGCTATTTTAGTACCCAAACCGGCTATTTAAACTATTCCGACAATAATAACCATACCGGAAGTATTAAAAAAATATAAAAAAGGGTTAAAAACATTGTCGCACTTGCGAAAAACTTGATTTCTCCCTTAGGTAATAGCGGACCAAAAGAACTAAAGTGTCGTTGGATAGCCTATTAATGGACCATCATATTATGGTATGTAAATAATACGATTTCGATGGCAAGGAAATAAATTATTGTATGCCAAAAATCTGGTATTTTCCGATTTTTTAACATTCTGAGACGCCCTTTTCTCGAAAACGACGCCTACGATTTTTCTCAAACTTTTCTTACTCAAAGTCCTATCGATTGTCTATATAGTGAATCCAAAATGAAAAGCATTGAAATAATATAGGTGGTCCAAAACTAGCATCAAACTTTGAAAAAAATTCAAAAATCGTTAAATTTTTGTAAACGCTCTTTATTTTATCTTTTTTTCCAAAACCACTCAATAGATGTTTCTGACACTTCTGGTACAGAAAGTTAAGTATCCAAAGACCTTCGTAAAGCTATCACGACAACAATCGTAAAACCGGAAGTAGTCGAAAAAATGTCCGATATTTTGAAAAAAAATATTTTTTTTTACGAAAACCTTTTTTATTTATGAATATTTTTTGACGATATTTTACACTGGGTTAAAATATCATCCTACTCGAGCAGAAATGAGAAAAATAATTGTCTCGGTAATTTGCATTAGCCGCCATCGGCTAATTTAGTTTTTCGTACCCAGAAAAATTATTTATTGTTCGATTTGTATAAAACAAAGTTCATAAGCTCCGTGGTCCCAATTGTAATTTTTTTTGTTACGGTGAAATTTTTCTGTCGGCAACGGAAGTGACGTAATATTAATAAAAACTACAATTTTGACAGTTCGGTACCACTTTTTGAAAGCAAATATTAATTTTTTTCAAAACTGATATAACTAAAAGGATGCACCCCGCAAAGGTGCACAATATATTTAGCTCAGACTTTTTAATTTCAATTTCATTTTCGGGCAATTTCGAATAAAATGTAAAATAAAGTGTAAAATTCAGTTGTTTGCAATTCATTCAGCGTCTTCATATTTTGAAATATTTATTTGTAATTTTCATAAACTCGTAGCAATAATCCAGACGAAGAGAATGCATGCGAAAATTAGTTTTTAATGTGAACAGTTGCCGAGAAATATGCAATTTTGCATGCATCACTTTTCACGTTATTTTGCCTATAAAAGAATGAATTATTATTCGATTTGCAATTTTTTTTTCATTTGATGCTTAATGCCATTTTGGACTAGGTCAAGCCAATTTTACATTTTCATTGTGACCGGAAATGACGTCATTTGGGGAAAAACTGTATTTTTAACCTAAAAAACAAATATTTTATTCAAATGAGTCTGCCTTATAATATTTTTAGAATTATGATATTTTATTCCCATCAACGAATAGAATCAAGCCATACGACCATACAGATGCCACAAAATGGTTTCTAACTTGTACGGTTACAGAGAAATAGGCGATTTTCTATAAGTCACTTTTCAAGGGTTTTCGTCTATAAAAGTGTCAATTATTATACGATTTTAATAATTTTTTTACCATTTGATGCCTTATGCCATTTACGACTTCTATGAACTAAATTAACATTTTCAATATCACCGGAAGTAATGTAATTTTTGCAAAAAACGTATTTTTACTTTCAAAACAAACCTTATTTTGAAGGGATTTATATTTATCATTCGTTTAACTTTATAACGTCTAACTCTAATGGGCAGTAAGATTGAATCATTACCATCATATTGATATCAAGAAAAGGCTTCTAGCATGTTCCCTTGTCGAATAATAGCCAATTTTCCCAGGGTCACTTTTAAGTTTTTTACCTTCTTAATTTCAGTTTATGGATTATAGGTTAATTATTTATTGCCCGATATGATAAAACAAAGTTTGTATTTTGTATGTTGCGAATTTTCGACTTATTTTTCACCTATAAAAATTTCTTTTGGCACCGGAAGTGACGTAATTTTGCCATAATTTACAACTTTGACCGGTCTTTTCGACAGCAAATATTACTTTAACATATGGTAGAGGGTGTCACTGAAGCAAAACAACTAAAGTATAGTTTGGTAGCTCAATGGATCGGCTATGGTATAATAAACTTTCTGTATGATTCCTGAAAGCCGGTTCAGTGCTGCTTGCAGGTCTAGTTCTTATTATTATTATTATTATTATTCTTTTGTTTTGAGTAGATCTCAGCACCTGCTTGTCGCATCGTTACGATTTCTTCGGTTTTACTGGGAAAGTGGGTGTGACTTAGAGGATAAAGCTATTTTGAACGTTCTGCGACAATGCGAAATGTCCGAAATCACCGAAGATATCGTTTTTTAAAATATTGCAGTAATTTTAACAATAATCATTGGATTTTAACTTTCGATACATTTTGGCATAGCCGGAGACAGGGCACATAGCTACGCTACTTTCGATTTTTGATTTTCGGCAAATCTTTGAAGATATTAGGCGCCAAATTTTTTATTTATAAATATTTTTTAGTCGTGTTCTGCACAGAAGTAAAGAGTCATCTGACTAGCGCCAAAATGTTAAAACATTTTGTCTCAGTAATTTTCCTTGGCCGCCATTGGCTAATTCAGTTTTTCAGTCCTAGATTAATTTTTTATTGTTCGATTTGTATAAAACAAAGTTCATATGCTTTGTTGTCTCAATTGTCATTTTTTTTATTACCGAAAGTGTTATCTGTCGGCACCGGAAGTGGCATAATTTTACCAAAAACTACAATTTTGACAGTTAGGTACTATTTTTCGAAAACAAATATTATTTTTTTGAAAAATCATATGACTCAAAGTCGGAAGCAGTTTTTTTAATTTCGATTTCATTTTCGAGCAAATTGGATTAAGAGGCTAAAAATGGTGTAAAATTGACCTATTTACAACCCATTCAGGCTTTTCAGATTTTAAAATATTTCTTCGTAACTTTTATAAACATGTAGCTATAATCCATACGAAGAAAATGTATGTTAAAATTAGTTTGTAATATAAGCAGTTGCCAAGAAATGGGCAGTTCTGCATAAGTCACTGTTTTCGTTATTTTGCCTGTAAAATAGTCAATTATTATTGGATTTTTATAAAAGTGACATCATTTGATTCAAAAAGCATGAAGTGTCATATCAAGTTGACTACAATTTAAAATTGACACCGGAAGTGACGTCATTTTGTCAAAAACTGCATTTTAAACTTTTTAAATCAATGTTTTATTCAACCAAGAATTACTTAATATGTATTAATAATTTTAACTTTTAAATTCACATATAAACACAACTCATATGGTCATATAGATATCATAAAATTGTTTCTAACTTGTTCGGTTGCCGAGAAATAGACGGTTTTCTACAGGTCACTTTTGAAGGTTTTTGGGCCATAAAAGTGTCAATCATTATTCGATTTTCATAAACGTTACACCATGTTATACCTAATGCCATTTAGGATTTCATACAAGTAATTTAAGATTTTCATTATCACCGGAAGTAACGTCATTTTGGCAAAAACTGTATTTTTAGCCTTCAAAACAGATATTTTATTCAAATGAGTCTGTTTTGAAATCTTTTTCAAATTATGGTATTTGATGCCAATCAACAAATATAATGAACCCATACGATCATACAGATACCACAAAATGGTTTCTAACTTGTACGGTTGCAGAGAAATAGCCGATTTTCTACAAGTCACTCTTCAAGTTTTTTGGTCTTTAAAAGTGGCAATTATTATTTGATTTACATAAAATTTTCACTATATGATATCGTATGCCATTTCTGATTTCATAAAACTAATTGAACATTTTCATTAACACCGGAAGAAATGTAATTTTGTCAAGATCATTTACAAGTAACAAATGTATAAAATGAATTGATATTGCTGGATTTGGTTGATTCTGCGTCCATTTTATTTGTGTGCAATGTTAATTTGGAAACCAGTTTAATGGTTTCGTTGGTACCGGAAGTGACATATGTTCAAGGTTAACTTGGCACCGGAAGTGACATGTTTAAGGGTAACGTGGCACCAATAACCCGTCTAGTTTTATTTGTATCTCCTCCTATTTCTTTTGTAGAAAAGAAGATAATATGTCAATCCAAACCAACATCTTGCTCTTTGGATGTCATACCGACACATTTCCTGCTTAAAATTCTTGATACAATTTTACCCATTATTACTAACATCATAAATACGAGTTTGCAGTCTGGAATAGTACCGGTATGTTTTAAAACTGCAGTAGTCAAACCACTTATAAAAAAAAGTCGACACTTGACCCACAACTACTGAGAAATTGTCGACCTTTCTGTCTAAAATTCTGGAGAAGGTTGTCAAGCAGCAACGTCTTAGTCATTTAGAAAAATTTCAACTTCTTGAGGAGTTCCAGTCAGCTTATCGCTCTGGCCACAGCACTGAGACAGCACTACTATGTGTTCTGGATACCATAAAATCATCTGTTGATGAAGGAAAGATCGGAGTGCTGGTCCTGTTGGATTTATCAGCAGCTTTCGATACTATTGACCACGGTTACCTACTGAATCGACTTTCAGCAGATTATGGACTAACTGGATCCATTCTAAAATGGTTTTCATCCTATCTCACTGGACGATTTCAGTATGTTGAAGTTAACAACTCCTCGTCAAGTCATCAACAACTCTTATGTGGTGTTCCCCAAGGATCTGTCTTGGGCCCGATAATCTTCACAATGCATACTAAGCCGTTGGGCAAACTTATTCATGATGACAATCTGCTATATCATTTTTATGCTGATGATTCTCAGCTCCTTGACAGCTTCAAGCCACTTCCGATCGATCAAAATGCCGTCATTAAGAATCTGGAAGGGTGTCTTGAAAATGTCAAAAAATGGATGTCATCCAATATGCTTAAACTCAACGATGAAAAGACTGAGTTTCTTCTGGTGGGTCCTGTCAGCAGACTTAAGAAATGTGACACTCGAACGATCAGCATTGGAAACACCGAAATTCCTATCTCTAAATCTGTGAGAAATCTTGGAATTCTTGTCGATTTTCGTCTCAGCTTTGAAAACCATGCGAACAACATTTGTAAAATATGTCATTTCCATCTCCGAAGGATAGGGTCCATTCGTCATCTAATAACTGAAGATGCTGCTGCAACCTTAGCTCGATCCTTCGTCCTGTCCAGAATAGACTATTGTAATTCAGTACTAACTGGTATTACGAACGAACAGATTTCAAAACTCAAAAGATTACAAAACCGTGCTGCTTACATTGTCACAAAAACTAAATCAAGATCATACATCACCCCAATCTTGAACAAATTACATTGGCTCCGTGTTCGAGAAAGGATCAACTCAACTTTAAAGTTTTATTGTTAACATATCAATCGATAAATAAATCCGCGCCAGGTTACCTTCAAAATCTAGTATCACTGTATCAACTTAAACGATCATTAAGATCAGAAGGGAAACTATTATTGGATGTACCTGCCTATAAATTTAAATCTTTTGGATCTAGAACTTTTAGATACAGTGCATCAATTGTTTGGAATACATTTCCAGAAAATATCCGACAATGTGAATCTTTGTCGGTTTTTAAATCCAAAGTGAAAACTTGGTTATTTAGTCACTATCATTAACACTCCAAAGTGACAACATTTTCTAGCGCCTAGTGCATTCCCTAGTAGATTGAATAGTTGCGCGATAAAAATATCATTATTATTATTATTATCAAAAGATATTTTGAATAAAATTATATTATGCTCTTTTGGTTTTGTTTGGTATTCACTATTCAGCGCCAGGATTCCAAGTACATCAGTGGACAGTAATTGAACAGACTTGTTGTAATAGTTGTATTGTAAGAAAATGTTATTAAAAATTATTTTCTTTTACAGGCCATTTTTAATATGCTGGTGAAGAGAAATAAAACTCAAGTCCAAGACTACACCACAAGAAACTATTGAAGTCAATGACAGCGCTAATGAACATTTAGATTTTTCGGTATAATTCAGGGGCGGATCCAGGAATTTTTGCAGGAGGGGGTTTGCCAGGTTTCTGTTACGGAAATCTGCCATCATCGTCTCTAAATTACATAGGCATACATACAAATTGAGCTTTTTAAACAGAGAAATCATTTTTATACTGATGTAGGATCACTTTGTGATGTAATTTCATTGATGCAAGGCATTTTTTTTTTTTTATGTAGCTGAGCAGGGGGGGGTTCGGACCCCCCAAACCCCCCCTCTGGATCCACGCCTGTAATTATAAGTAGGCCTATCGATGTGATGATACAAGGTAGATGTAGTACATAATTATTACCGCGATTTTACGGTGTGGTTTCCATGTCAGTGGTGTTTGACGAAGGGCCTGGCAAGATACAATGTCTAGGTACTGTGTGCAAATTGGTGTGCACATTAAAGAACCCCTGAACAGTTTGAGCTAAAAACAAGAATACATGTGGGTCACAGCGCCGCTATCTGGGCAAAATTTTCCATGTAATTCTTTGCATGTTATTTGGCGATATTCATTAGTCAGAATGTAGCAGGAAAGTAGGACGTTAAACCCCATTTCATTTAATAATTTTACCTATACTTCGATTTCCATTGCCAGTCATACATTTATTGCTTTAACAGTGAAGTTCCTAATCTATATTGTGGAGTTTTGCGAGTCATGCCTAGAGAAGAATTTTTTTTTTTTTTTTTTAATATTATTTTTTAATAAACAATATTTTATTCAGAATGTCTGAACGGGATTGGGGAACAGGCTTAGTCTATGTAAAACCAATCTCCCTAGATAATATACATACATAATATTAAAACAAATGAACAAAATGAGTTAAAATGGCAAACACATACCTAAATATAATAATACATATATAATAAGAAAGATAGCAATGTATAATATATTATATATTATGAGTTAAATCATCACGTTAATTAAAACTAATACTGTAAAATAAAGCTGCTAATGAGCTAGATTTTAAATCTGTCAAAATCTGTTTGACATGTCAATAAACTTGTGGACTTGATTAAAAATATTGTTGTTTACATCGGTTCTGTAATTTGTGGATCCGAACAAGAGACAGTTTATGTTTTTATGGTTGTATTTTAATTTGTCTATGGTTACCTTTCTAGAGAAGAATTCATAATATTATGTTCCCTTCTATTGATCAAACTTATATTCTAATGCGTAACTGTCAATTTCATTTGCAGGAATAATAGTGGAGAAAGAAGATTTGCTGAACCTCCTTTCAAAGTGCCATATTTGTGCCAGCCCATCACTAACAAAAAAAAACAACATTTAGCTCAATATGGTACTAAATAGTACTTGCGTGTGATAGATGTAATTATCATAATATGGGAATCCTGCAGATAAATAATAACAAATTGTCTGAATACACATTCTTTTTATTTCCACTTAAATCCTACATGGCATTTTCTGATAAATTTTTACAATTGGTACACCGTCAGCATTTTGTCTTGCCAACACCACCTGGCAAACTGTGGTTAAGCCATATTCAGTATCAATGTCTCCTGAAAATATAATATACATATTGGTATATTATTTTCACTCAATATGGTTAATGGCCACTGCACAAATTGCGTCATTTCACGAATAACATACGTACATGTATGGCATATGGAAGAATCTTACAGGGGTCTTTAGCTGTGGGAGGACCCAGTGCAAACCCACACAGTTAGGCAGGTAACAGATATGTGTGTTAGACAATTAATTAAATCAAAAACTAGGTGTTTTAAACATTGTTTAATTTCTTTTTTAAAATTGAAATTAATATATTATGTTTAGGTAATTTCATGAATAACGTAATATGGTACAATCTTAATTAAATAATTCGTTGATTTGAAAAAAATGTGATTCAAATGTTCCTAATGTGATTTAAAACAAAAACTTTTTTTTCCCCTAAAAAATGATAATATATTTTTTTTCTTTTTGACAAATTAATAATAACTCATCTAGGAATATAATATAGTAATTGTGTGTCATATATACCATTTAACAATTAGGCTTAGATATATATATTTTAAAATTGTTTTTTTATGAATTTGAATAGAAATACCATGTCCAGATCAGAATAGATGGATAGAAGCCAATGTGTTTGGTTAATGATTGTTTAAAAGAATCCACATCATTTTGAATTTCAATTTGATACAAACACAATATTACTGATAGATAATTCAGGAAAGTTAAAATATAAATTGTAATGTAGATAATAAAGATACGTTGCCAGGTAGTAAAACATACGCCCACAGCAGATAAATTGTCTGTGTGGACGACAAGGGTGATTGCAAAATCATATTCTAAAACAGGAAAAAGCTTCGGCTGTCCTATAACTAGTCTGCGATATCACTTATGTGGAAGCGGACGTAAAACCACCAGCTTAAGTAAGTAAGACAAGGGTTGACGCATTGGGGGCACTTACAAGAAATTTCATACATAATTTTAGTCGTTTGAAGGTTCAGAAGGTTCTACAAACTGAAACAAGGGCCTTAACTCTGGAAACAATTTACAGAAAATTTTGAAATTTGACAAGCTTTTTCGTTTTACTAATTTAAATTAAAAGAATGCATGTATAACTGTTGGCGATAGAGCGTTCACAAGAAATTGTTGATGATGGACGGACGGATGATGGCGACGGCAATATACGTCCACATTTCCATATGGGCGTATAAAAAAACTAACCATTCATTGCCGTGGAATCCAGAGGACCGTAGTTGCGTGGTTGTTCAAGCCGTTGATAGGGTCGACTTGGTCTTACTCATCCGAGTCTGCATAAGGCTCAGATTGATAAAAGACGCTTTATTACATTACAAATTTAACTCGCCTTGAATTCCTCTGTTGTCGATGCACTATCCGACCAAACACATGTCGCCATTTTGTTTATATTGGTCTGACTTTGGAGTATAGATACTATTAATACTCCTTTGGCCCCACACCTGTGACGTAACAACATATTTCGGGGAGTTACCAAAGGTCAAGGCTCGGTGCGCAAATATATCCGGTGCCCCTTTTTTGGGGAGGGAGGGGGCACGACTTGGAGCTCGCGGCAAGACTTTGATTTGACCCCCCCAATCTGGGAGCCAACAAACGAGCCCTTTGGGGCGTTTACAGACGAGTGTGTGTCTTGGGATGCATTTTGAAGGTGAATTTCTATCGAAGTTGCAGTCATGGGCATTGTATGGGACAGCCCCATCACCGGCCTTGTGGGTCGTAACCTTATCTTTGACCGTGACATTTCTGGCGAGAATTTCAGGCCATTTTCGACACTAAGGTCAAATGTCACGTCAAAGGCCAAGGTCTCATTCAAAAGGTCAATGACGTGTCCATCCATTAGCACGACCTTTGGCTTGCTGCGTGGGCCCGGGATCCAATCAGATGCCCCGGAAAGTGACCTTTACCCTTTCAGATGAACTTGACCTAACAAGGTCACGTGGGCCATGATGCCATGTCGGAAGGTAAAGGTTTGATGGTTCTGACTTTATTAGATGGGCCCTTGGATGGCAAAAACCGAATAACTTTCGAAGCCCATTGCGGGTCTAGGTCACGACTTTTGTTGGGCGATAATGAAAAGCACATTTTAATGTGGGGTCGATCTATCGGGTCACCGAATCCCGGATTGATCGGACGACATTTTTTTAGCAATATTCCCATAGAAATTCATTAGCCGTTTTTTAATGATGTGGTCCATGGGTAGATAACTGCCGCATCCGACGATCTTGAGGTCGCGGCTTCTTAAACTAAATCTACCCCTGGGAGGCGCGAGTTGACCATTATTTGACATTTTGTCGCCCTTTCCGGTCGCCACAGAAATATGTCAAGGGCACAACGCAACACCTGAGGGTAGATTTAGTGGGGGTAGCCGCGAGGACTAGTTCCGCAGAAGAACTCAAAAAATTAGAAAAAATAATGATTGAATTAGAACGTTTTGGGCACCGGAACCTCAAGTGACCACAGTTGGGGCTTCAGAATATGGAGCCAGACCTCTCAGACTTCCAGTTTCGAAATTGGGCCCAAGAAGACAAAAAAGTGCACCCCGCAGCTGCCTTTTCCAGGTCAAAGTTCAGGAAAGATGGCAAGGGTTCCGATTACTTTTTGGGGCGTTTACAGACGAGGGTGTGCGCCTCGGGATTGGGGATTGAATTTTTACATAAGTTGCCGCTGGGGGCAGGTTATGCCAACCAAGGTCATGACCTTGACCCAAGGGACAGCCATGTCACCAGGCTTGTGGGTCATGACCTTGACAATGACCTTGACATTTCTAGCAAAAGTCTGGATGGTACGTGAAGTTTTGGGAATTTTTCAATCCCAAGGTCATAGGTCAAGATTTCATATAAAAAGTAATTGAATTGTCCACCCATGGTCATGACTTTTGACATGCCACGTGGCCCTGGAGCCCATCCAGAGGCCCCGGAACATCAAAGTCGGTAGATAGTTTATGACTTTGACCTTTCAGATGACCTTGACAGACCGGGGACACGTGGGCCTCGATGATATGTCGAAAGGTCAAGGTCCGTTAGTTCTGACTTAATTAGTTGGGCCCCTGGGGGGCAAAAACCGAAATATTTTGCGGGCCGCTAGTTGGTCAAGGTCACGACTTTTAGTTGGCGATTTTAAAGAATGAAGAACGAATGTGGGGTCGGTCTATCAGGTTACTAAATCTCGAGCCGATCAGGAGCCAGTTTTGGAGCAAAATTGTCTGAGAAAGTCAAATATCTTTTTACTGCTGTGATCCAAGGGCAGATAACTGGCCTTCCCCGAATCGCATTCGACGATCTTGAGATCGCGACTTCTTAAACTAAATCGACCACTGGGAGTAGCGTGGTGACCTTGATTTTACCCTTAAAGGTCAAGGTCAAATGGCCATTGTTGACCATTTTGATCCATTTCCGGTCGCACCATTAAATTGTCGATGGCACCACGCGACGCACAAGGGTAGATTTAGTGGGGGGAGCCGCGAGGACCAGTTCCCCAGAAGAGCTAAAAAAAATTAGAAAAAATAATGAAATAGGATGTTTTGGGCTACCGGAGCCCCAGGGGAGCTCGAGCGGAGTTTTGGAGCCTGGGGCCAGGTGCATGGGACTCTTGGCGTCACAGCCCCAAAATCCAGACGTCTTGGACGTCGGTGGGGAATTCGGCCCAAAAAGCCAAAAAAGTGGACCTTACAGCTGCTTTTTCCAGGTCAAAGTTCAGTAATGGGGCAATGGCCACGGAAGTAGGCGCTACCCCCCCCTCCCCATAATCATCCCCTGCGAATCAGTATATGCCCCCAGAATACATTTCCCGTCAGGCCCAGAGACCCTTATGGTGAAACAAAATCTCGATTTCATCCACTTCCGGTCCTAAGGGGTGACTTTTGAGGGGTCGTGTGAATCTCCGGGTCGATATACTTCAAGAATATTCAACCTCGCCGCCCCCCCCCCTTTCGCGTTGGTTCATATGGGTGTTTACAGGGGGTAATCTGGTGTTTTGGGGGTCAAAATCCCCCCCTTCTTTTGGCAGGCTTACTAAAATACTTCTTTTATCCCCCCCCCCACTACTTAACGATGTTGTCCGTCTTTTACTATTTCTAAGATGAATTAGGTGCAAAGTGAGGTAGCCACTTAAAAATATATAATTGACGCGCAACATGTACAATCGCCATGTACTGTGTGTCTCTCCATAATAACTTGCAGTTGTCATGCACATTTTAAAAACTTGAGTAAACGCCCCACAGGTCAGAGATGTGTTATTTTCACAATAATGTGTTCTGAATTATTTTACGCAGAACTACTGCTTTTATTTCGATAAATCAGAAACTGAGAAAATAAATACGACCCTTGTTTTGGTTTTTTTTTTAGTAAACAATATTTTATTTCAGAAATTCATGAAAAAGGATCAGGGAACATTAACAGAACAGGCAAAGCCTATATCACCCCTCTCCTCATACAAGTATTATAAAACATATAATAAATATATACAGATCCTCTATGTACATATTATACAATAGTGGTGAAAATCATATGCAGTTAAATAATAATATAAGTGCTATTCACAACAAATAAAAATAAAAAGGGGAAAGTACTGTTTCATAACATGATAGAAGGTTTCTATAGATTGAGTCAGATATTGAAGCGTCTGGTAACATCGAAATATTCATGTACTATTTTAAAGATGTTGTTCGATGTATCCTGATTTTCTGTGCCAAAAAGAAGTGGTTTAATTGATTGCTGGTGTGATGGTAAAAGATGTATTGTAATTTTTCGTGCATCTGAGTACAGTGGGCACCAGCGGAGAAAATGTTCGGAATCTTCAAAGCGATGGATCCTCGGAGATATGTCGTAAAAATTTATGCCCGTTTAGGTCGCTACAAGAAAGACGCAGTCTGCTGTGTATTATCTGGTTCTTTCTTTTGCCCTGTAGAAATGAATTTGGAATTATTGGATCATTCAATTTTAGATTTTGTTTAAAAGTTGAGAGAGATGGAGAAATTCTTGTACTGATATGAAGTTTATTCCATTCTTTTGTTGATGAGGGTCCGAAAGAGTTCGAAAATTTTTTTGTTTTACATTGGTATTCTGAAAGGTTGTCATTGTTACGATGATTATAATTATTTGGTCGGTATAATATTAAGTTTTTGAGGTAAGCAGGTGTCAGGTCATTAATGATTTTATGAATAAGTGTCAGTTTATGTCGTTTGCGTCTTTCTTGTAGCGTAATAAACCCGGTTTCGTTATATAAGAGTTTATATTACAGCCCCACATATTGTTTGTGGTGGATCTAGTTGTAGGTTTTCTAGTTTATTAGTATGGTCATTTGTGCACGCATCTCAGATAACATCACAGTAATCGAAATGGGGTAAAATAAAGGAAGTGTACAGAGTGTGCAGGGATTTTCTAGTAAGCCCATATTTAAGTGACCTTAAAGAGTTAATTAGTTTGCTTGTTATATGGATAATTGAATCTACGTGTGCGTGCCATTTGCAGTTTGACTGAAAGATTAAACCGAGGTGTTTGTGTTCGTTGACTTCTTTTATGGGAATTTGATTAAATCTAAGGGCTGGAAGTGGAGGATTTTTCTTGTTAGTTAGTGCCAGTGTTTCGGTTTTGAGGGGGTTGAAGGATACCAACCATGTTTTAGCCCACCTGTTTAGTTTTTCTAGGTCAATATTGATTGTATCGGCGTTTGCAGCTGTATATCATCGATTGTTAGGTATAGTGTGGTGTCGTCTGCAAATAAACGAATGTTGGAATTTATATTTTCTATGATATCGTTAATGTAGATGAGAAATAGAAGGGGCCCGAGAACAGAGCCCCGCAGAACACCGGATGGAGCTGTTCTGGGGGCGGAGGAGGCGCCATTCACAACAACTCTTTGTTTGCGATTAGTTAAGTAATTTTCGAACCAGTGAAGGACGTCCCCCCCCCCCCTGACCCCAGTCGCCTCAAGCTTGTGACAGAGTCCAGCGTGCCAGACTCTGTCAAAAGCTTTGCTTATGTCGCAGAACACTGCTCTCGTATTGATCGATGGCTTGACACAACGTGTGGGTTAGATCAGTAAGTTGGTAAACAGTAGATTCGCCGTGAAGAAAGTCGCTTTGAAGATTAGTAATAATAGAATTGTCATTGAAGAAGTTAAAGACATGTTTGTAAATGCATTTTTCGAAAGTTTTGGCAAGAATACTTAAAAGAGATACGGGTCTATAGTTTCCACAATTTGTCGGGTCGCCTTTTTTGAGGATAGCGGTAATGTTTGCGAATTTCCAAATATCAGGTACGATTTTATTTTTGAGGGATAAGTTAAATATATTACATAGAGGTTTAGATATTTCCTCAGATATTGATTTTAATAGTTTTCCGCTTATTTCGTCTGGGCCGTTGGATTTTGATGGATCAATTGTTAGGAGCATGTCCTTAACTTCCTGGGGAATTAGTTCAATAGTACACAGTGAATTTTCGTTGCGGCGTAATGTGGGGAGAATGCATTTGTGCTGTCAAGTGATGATTGGGTTATAAAGTGGTCGTTTAAGCAGTCAGCTTTATCAGTTGGGGCAAAGAATGTTTTGTTGTCTTGTGTAAAATTAACAAGCTGCAACCAGTTCTTGTTACCAAAATTTTCCTTATCGTTAATCTTATCATCAAGTTTTGTAAAATATTCGCTTTTGCATTTTCTTATAAAATCAATATAATTGTTTCTAATAGTTCTGAAATTTTGCCAGGCTATATCTGAGTTTTCCTTTACTGCTTTTTTGTGGAGTTTATTTTTCTTTTTACTCATTTTTCTTATACTGTTATTCATCCATGGATGGGCTCTCGGTTAAATGGTTACTAATTTGTTTGGAAAGTGTTTTTGGCAAGACTTGTCAATTCATTTGTGAAATTATTACAAGATATATTTATGTCGATAAAACTGTCCCAGTTGGCCGATAGTACGTCCTGTCTTATTCCTTCATAGTTGGTATTTTTATAGTCCCAGATAGTTCTTTTATAGCATCTTACTTTCGGTTTTTGGAAGCTTAATCGACAGTACACAGGGCAGTGGTCGCTACAGAAATTATTGAGACATCCTGAACAATTGGTTATATTTAGGTCAATCAGAGAATTACTTCCTTTACTGTCGTATCTTGTAGGCTTGTTTATGAGTTGATTTAAATCAAAAAGATTCATGGCGTTATGTATAAAAGTATTTTGTTTGTTTAACGACCCTTGTTAGCTGGTTAGTCCCGAAATGATATAGTTTATGTCGAGTGGACGTTAAACCTCATTTCTCTCTCTGTTAGCTGGTATTAGTAGATAACAAAGGTGGCCTTTGTTAGTTGTTACTGTAGCAGCGCAAAGGCGGCCCTTGTCACTGCTACTAGCATCTAAAAATGACTAACAACTTTCTACTACTAGCAGGCTAATAATAAGCGGATCGGGTGGTTTTGACATATTGCCGTTAGTGTATGTTGAGTTCGAATTCTTGATGGAAAGTTTAAATAATGAAGTTCTACAGAAGGTGGGGAAATATCGCCATCAGTTCTTAAATTGCATACATATGCATTGCTTGTAAGGTCATAATGTCCATTGTGTATTGTGGTCCGTTTTGTTTTCAATTTTGAACAAGGTGAAAAGACTGGCGGTATTTTTTTCTTTCTGATGCATAAAGAAGAAGAAGTGTTTATTAAAGTGTCACTCGATGTATATTTACACATCATAATTCAGTAAAAAAAAACTTACTTAAAGAGAAAACCTCCCGGCCATGATGGTTTTCACTTTAACAGACATTTTATAGAACTTTACGTCAATCTCATGCATTTCTCTAAAATGTCCATATTGCATTCTATTAAAAAAGGGATCCTGTCTATATCTGAGCAGAAGGGACGTAATCGACAAATTATGGAAGACCAAACAGCTCTTTATAGAGTGTTCTTAGTCCCTATTTCTTATATCATAATTCTTAATTCTTATTTCGTATTTACGTTTAATTTAATTTTAATATAAAGATAAATTTGTTCTAATAAATCCAACAAATAATTTACATTTCATCAGAGAAATACAACGAAAGAGAACAAATTTCTATATACAAATCTCCAAATACATTTCTTCAGTAACATTTCTCCAAAACATTTCTGCGGTAACATTTCTCGATTTCTATCGAACCGGAACGTTATGACGACATGGGCGGATATTAAACTTGCATCCAAATACAAGAAAGGAGAATCGAGCAAGCACGCAGTAAGAAAAATCGCTCGATAACCATGACTTTAGTGAAACCACGTGCGTAGTATAACTGATCGGACAGGGCCTTCGTGAAAGAAAATCAATTGAAAGAAGTCTATTTTCAGATATAGGTTTTGTCTGATAGCGATAGGGTGTTTAATTTCTTGTAAATCATGTAATCATGGAACAAGTAATATATTGAAAGACGGATAAAGAAATAATGTATCTACTTTCCGCTGATGCAATTCACGAAAACCCGTATTTTAACTTTTAAAGCCCCCCCCCACCACAACTTATTAGTATTTAGCGCCACCCAGCTATAATACCCTTTTCAAACTATGTAAATTTAAAATGTGCCAGAATATAAATTATATTTCTGAAAAGGTAAATGAAACTTCTTTTCCGTGATATTCTGTTCGATATCTGGATTGTCGTAGTATGACCCGTATTTTGAGATTTTAGACCCCACCCACCCCTGTCAATAAATTAATAGAGTTTAATATCGCAAAACGTTTCAAGTTGTCTTCCGGCCCATTTATCTTTACATACCTTGATAAAAGATATAAGTTCCACAGGTATATTTTAAGTCAAACAAAAGGTTGCCAGGCAACGAAACATACGCCCACCAGCAGCTAAACTGGCTCGTTGTTCGTTATTCGCCAATATGTAACAACTCTTTCTTTGGATAGAAAGAGAAGTTGTTAGAATCTATTTCCCAGAAGTTTGAAGTTTTATTGTCTATTTAAGCTCATAGAAACCCGCCTGTGGCGTGTTCCCTACAAAAGTACCTTTATTATATTACTAATTCCATATACGGTGAATACCGAACAACAAACCAGCTCGTTGTTCGTTATTCGCCAATACCGAACAACAAACTGGCTCGTTGTTCGTTATTCGCCAATGTGTAACAGCTCTTTCTTCGGAGAGAAAGAGAAGTTGTTAGAATCTATTTCCCAGAAGTTTGAAGTTTTATCGTCTATTTAAGCTCATAAAAACCCGCCTGTGGCGTGTTCCTTACAAAAGTACCTTTATTATATTAATAATTCCATATACGGTGAATACCGAACAACAAACCAGCTCGTTGTTCGGTATTCGTGAATACCGAACAACAAACCAGCTCGTTGTTCGTTATTCGCGAATACCGAACAACAAACTGGCTCGTTGTTCGTTATTCGCCAATATGTAACAGATCTTTCTTCGGATAGAAAGAGAAGTTGTTAAAATGTATTTCCCAGAAGTTTTAAGTTTTATTGCCTATTTAAGCTCATTAAAACCCGCCTGTAGCGTGTTCCCTACAAAAGTACCTTTATTATATTACTTATTCCATATACGGTGAATACCGAACAACAAACCAGCTCGTTGTTCGGTATTCGCGAATACCGAACAACAAACTGGCTCGTTGTTCGTTATTCGCCAATATGTAACAGCTCTTTCTTCGGATAGAAAGAGAAGTTGTTAGAATCTATTTCCCAGAAGTTTGAAGTTTAATTGTCTATTTAAGCTCATAAAAACCAGCCTGTGGCATGTTCCCTACAAAAGTACCTTTATTATATTACTAATTCCATATACGGTGAATACCGAACAACAAACCAGCTCGTTGTTCGTTATTCGCCAATACCGAACAACAAACTGGCTCGTTGTTCGTTATTCGCCAATATGTAACAGCTCTTTCTTCGGATAGAAAGAGAAGTTATTAAAATGTATTTCCCAGAAGTTTGAAGTTTTATCGTCTATTTAAGCTCATAAAAACCCGCCTGTGGCTTGTTCCTTACAAAAGTACCTTTATTATATTAATAATTCCATATACGGTGAATACCGAACAACAAACCAGCTCGTTGTTCGGTATTCGCGAATACCGAACAACAAACTGGCTCGTTGTTCGGTATTCGCCAATATGTAACAGCTCTTTCTTCGGAGAGAAAGAGAAGTTGTTAAAATCTATTTCCCAGAAGCCTGAAGTTTTATTGTCTATTTAAGCTCATTAAAACCCGCCTGTGGCGTGTTCCCTACAAAAGTACCTTTATTATATTACTTATTCCATATACGGTGAATACCGAACAACAAACTGGCTCGTTGTTCGTTATTCGCCAATATGTAACAGCTCTTTCTTCGGATAGAAAGAGAAGTTGTTAGAATCTATTTCCCAGAAGTTTGAAGTTTAATTGTCTATTTAAGCTCATAAAAACCAGCCTGTGGCATGTTCCCTACAAAAGTACCTTTATTATATTACTAATTCCATATACGGTGAATACCGAACAACAAACCAGCTCGTTGTTCGTTATTCGCCAATACCGAACAACAAACTGGCTCGTTGTTCGTTATTCGCCAATATGTAACAGCTCTTTCTTCGGATAGAAAGAGAAGTTATTAAAATGTATTTCCCAGAAGTTTGAAGTTTTATCGTCTATTTAAGCTCATAAAAACCCGCCTGTGGCTTGTTCCTTACAAAAGTACCTTTATTATATTAATAATTCCATATACGGTGAATACCGAACAACAAACCAGCTCGTTGTTCGGTATTCGCGAATACCGAACAACAAACTGGCTCGTTGTTCGGTATTCGCCAATATGTAACAGCTCTTTCTTCGGAGAGAAAGAGAAGTTGTTAAAAACTATTTCCCAGAAGCCTGAAGTTTTATTGTCTATTTAAGCTCATTAAAACCCGCCTGTGGCGTGTTCCCTACAAAAGTACCTTTATTATATTACTTATTCCATATACGGTGAATACCGAACAACAAATCAGCTCGCTGTTCGTTATTCGCGAATACCGAACAACAAACTGGCTCGTTGTTCGTTATTCACCAATATGTAACAGCTCTTTCTTCGGATAGAAAGAGAAGTTGTTAGAATCTATTTCCCAGAAGTCAGAAGAAAGAAAGTTGTGAGAATCTGTTTCCAAGAATTTTGAAGCTTTATAATCCAGTTAGGCTTATAAAAACCCGCCTGCGGCGTGTTCCCTGCAAAAAATCTTTTATTACATTACTAATTCCAAATCTAGTGAATACCGAACAACAAACCAGCTCGTTGTTCGTTATTCGCGAATACCGAACAACAAACCAGCTCGTTGTTCGTTATTCGCGAATACCGAACAACAATCTGGCTCGTTGTTCGTTATTCGCGAATACCGAACAACGAACAACGAACAACGGGCTAACTTCACGTCGCCTGGATTTTAAACATGTATTTCAAGTTTCATTAAAATTAGTACCATATCTTTACACTATTCGAATTTAAGCGGCGGCCATTTTGTCTGGCAATTTTGGTCCGATTTTTGCTAAATTCGAACCCAATCTTCATTACAGTGTAATGGTGATATAATCAAACGGTTTTATAAATCGAATAATAATTATGACCTCTAGCGAGACCACAAGCTAAAAAAAAGGCCATTTTTCGTACAATCAGGGGCCATAATTCAGGACGTTACGATCCAATCTGCGCAAATATCGAGAGGAACCAAGATGTTTGAGTTATAAACATGTATTTCAAATTTCATCAAAATCGGTTCAAAATTGTGACCTCTATAGGGTCCACAACCTTGATATAACATATTTTCACACTATTCGCGTACAAACAGCGACCATTTTGTCCGTCAATTTTGGTCCGATTTTCACGAAATTCGAACTCAACCTTCATTACCATGTAAGTAACGGTGATATAATTAAACGGTTTTTTAAATCAGATAAAAATTTTGACCTCCAGGGGTACCACAAGCTAAAAAGGGCGATTTTTCGTACAATCAGGGGCCATAATTCAAGAAGTTATGATCCGATATGTGCAAATATAAACAGGAACCAAGATCTTTGGGTTATGAATATGCATTTCAAGTTTTATCAAAATCGGTTCAAAATTGTGACCTCTACACTGTTCACAAGCTAAAAACGTGATTTTTCGTACAATCAGGGGCCATAACCCATGAAGTTACATTCCGATATATGCCAATATCGAAAGAAGCCGAGATCTTAGGGTGATAAACCTACATTTCAAGTTTCATCGAAATCGGATAAAAATTGTGACCTGTAGACTGTTCACAAACAATTGTGGACGGACGAGGGTTTAACGTCCACTCAACACAAACTAGGTCATTTCGGGACTAACATATGGTTCAATTTTATTTCAATAATTCGCTTGCGCGCAGGGGTCTTTAGTAGTGGGAGGAAACCGAAGTACCCGGAGGTAACCCACGAGGTTGAGAAGGCGCCCCTATCTCCATGCCACATACGCTCACACCAGGGCTCGAACCCACAGCCGCAAGCCAGAGGTGACCGGCCAGCTAGAGGTCGAAGTGCGGCACTCTAGACCACCAGGCCATCCCAACCCCCCTTCGGACGGACGAACAGAGGCGACGACATTATATGTCCACATGAAAATGTGGGCGTATAAAAACGATCCTAATAAGAATGTCTCGATATCTGTTCATATACAGTATGTTTATTATTTGCGACAAAATGTAAATTATTTTCTTGCACATTTGTATTTACATACCTTGAAAAAAAGAACAAATTTGAAATGACACTAATATGTATTAAATGAGGAGAGGGAGGGTGAAATATAGGTAATAACACAAAATACAAGATATCGTGATGCATACCATTAAAAAGTCCGAATACATTTTCAAAATTGTAAAATATTTTCGGACATATTCATATTTACATACCTTGTTAAAGCAGATATAATTTGGATCGTCTTAACTCTATTTCTTTAAAAGTCAAAGTACGCGTCCTAATACGAAATTCAAAAATAGAAAAAAAAATATATAAAACGATCAACTCTAAGTTAAACATATAAATAAAATTCAAATATTAGAGAAAAAACTGTTAAAATTAATTTTTTGGCTAGTACCTTCATAGTTATTGTCGAGTGGGAATATTTGCATATTCAATTTCCCCCCTTTACGCTAATATCTATATGCTATTCCGCTGTGTCACACATTGTTATAATTTACTTATATTACTAATTTGGATCCGTTAGAAACTCTTATTTAATGTCAAGGTTACGTCGATGATACATGTTATATTTGATTAACCAGACACTTGGTGTTTATATAATTTATGTTGCTCGACAATGATGTAGTAGTATTTCGAGAATAAAGATGGCGCTCAAATGTTGATACAGTATTTTGCTCTTCATATAAAACCCCGTTGTGGCTCCCTCGCTACACCCCACGTAAAAGGGAAGCCGCAACAGATGGCGGAGATATCGGTGTCAAAAGTGGGTATCCCTTTGTTGAGTAAAAACTGAAAAAATAATTTCAGAAAATGATGAAATCTTCTGTCAGGGTCCTGTCGCCGAAAATCCACACGAATGGCTCACTCGATTTAAGGCTTGGTGTCAACTCCAACGGCTTCGAGATGACGAAATTGGCTCAGCTATGCTTTTACATTTACAGCTGTCAGTATCTTCGTGGTTTGAAGAACTTCCCCGCGGTGTCCGTTTGAATCCCTGGAGACTATTTCATTCATTTGAAACAAAATTTACTACTTGGTTCTTGGAACAAGAACTGTGGAATAGACATATGGCTATTGGAGAAGATTTGGAGAATTTTATTGCTGATATTAGTGCTCGCTGTCTAAGGTTAAACAAAACTGACCACGAGAAACTTTCTGTTTTTATTAGAGGCCTTGAACCTCGATTACGGCAAACTGTTATACAACACTGCCCCAAAAGTTTTGATGAAGCAATACAGTCAGCCAGAGTTATACAGTAAAGTTTTACTGTTGATGGTACAAATAAAAATCAAAAAATTGATGTTAGTTCGGAACAATTGAAGTCCCTACAAACTCAGTTATCAGTGTTGATATTTGAAAAACAAAATTCAATGGTTGCTGCTGCTCAAGTCCCTCAGCCTGTAAATCAACAAGGAATTCGGTGCCAAATATGTCAGAAGAGTTACAGATATACAAGGCTACAATTGGAGGAACACTTGTGCTAAGGGGACTATCCTCATTAAATAAAGTTAGGTTTGGTTACAAAGACTGATTTATTAGGCAATTTTATTCAGATGAAAGTACAGAATTCGGTATGTTACAATTTCAAGCACAGTATTTTCCATAGAATTTTATGTTGTTGACAATTTAGATCCTAAGATTATCTTAGGACTTGACTTTCTTACACGCAATAATGTTAAAACTAATTTTTGTGTCAATTGATCCAAGGAGAACTCTTGCTTCAACGGGTGATATAAATGTTCCTGCTCGAACTCAAATAGTAACTGTAGCTAGAATTAAAGGTGACCAACTTCCTCGTGAAGTAATTGGTATTGTTAGCAGATCTGATAAACTGTTGTCTGGTAATGTATTACCTGCTAAATTTTTATCAAAATTTTCTCATCAATCTGTACATCAGGCAATCGGTAATTTTAGTGACTCTCCGGTTACCATTCCTAAAGGAACAATCATAGGAAAATGTGTTTGTTTACCCAAGGGAGATAAGTTGTTAATGACCAAAAACAATCCATACTAATAGAGAAGAATAAAATGTTGAAACCCAGATATGTAGTGATTTATCTGACAATCAGAAATCTAAAATTAACTCTCTTATTCATGAATATTCAGACATATTTGTCGGTGATGACAATAAATTGGGTCAGTGTGACATTTTACAACATGAAATCATCGAAGTATCCCCAGATCAAAAGCTATTCGTCAAAGAGGGTACAAACTTGGTCCTAAACAGAAAACGGTCATGGAAAACGCAATCACTGACATGTTGGATCAAGGGATCATCGAAGAATCCTTTAGTTCATGTTTACTCATTTCCAAGAAGGACAACTCTTCATATCGTTTTGTAGTTGGTTTTCGAAAATTGAACGCTTGTACATCTTTGGACGCTCAATCACCCCCTACAGCAGAAGTGTAGGTGCCAGAAAACCTGTGTATTTCTCAACCCTTGACTTAAAAAGTGTTTTTTTTTATCCAATCTCAATTGATCCGAAATCACGACCCTATACAGCATTTAGATGTCATCTGGGGCTTTATAAATTTTGTCGCATTCCTATGGGTCATAAAAATACTCCCTCAACTTTCAACGAGTCATGGAAGCTGCCCTTTGTGGTCTTTCAAGGAAACAATGTCTCATATACTTAGATGACTGTATAATATTTAGTAAAGCCTTTGAGTGCCATGTGAAACATATTTCGAGAAGTATTTGATAGACTTCGCACTGCCAGTTTACGTTTACATCCTGGCAAGTATCATTTGGCTTATGGTGAAATAAATTATTTAGGACATACGGTGAGTTCTACAGGTATTTCCCCAGATCCAGAAAAAAGTAACTGCTGTTGCAAATTACCCAGCACCTACATGCCTGAAACACCTTCGTGCTTTTCGTGGCTTATCAGGGTATGCCGCCATAGCAGCAACGCTTTACGCTCTTACGAGAAAAGAAAAAGATTTTACTTGGACAACCGAATGTCAACAATCGTTTGATCAGCTAAAAAGTTTATTAGTCTTAGCTCCTATTTTAGCTTATCTGTTACCAGACTCCATCTTATCTCAAGATACCCAAGGAGCGATTATCTCGTGATGAATATATCCGTAAAATACCATATAGAGATACCGGTGAGTACGTAAAATTAGTTATCGGTGGCAAGCGTCGGTCTTTCCAACCGGCATGGTATGCGGTAAGAAAGTGGATGGAATATAACAGAGAACAAGATGCATTTTTCTGTTTTCCCTGTCGTGTATTTGGAGCAACTGATTATGATAGAACATTTCAAAACACTGGATTTCGCCTCTGGAACCGCGCATTGGAATCAAATCGTGGCTTCGATAAACATACCAAGTCAAACGAGCACATGAAAAATATGGGAGGAATTTTTAAAATCAAAACCAATTGATGTCGTGATATCAGATGGACGCAAACGGAAAATTGAAATAGGGGACAAAGAACAACAAAGCAGGTACGAGATTTTGCCGATTATGTTTGATCTGACCGTCACTTTGGCACGACTGAGACTTCCTTTTTGAGGTCATGACGAAACCACACAGTTTCAAAATAAATGTGCATTTATTCAAATGTTTCAACTATTTGTAAGATGGATTCCCGAATTGTCGACGCATCTCAGCAAAGCAAGAGCAAATCCTAAATCGTATCCCCGGTATTTATCACCATCGTCTCAGAATGAAATGATTGGGTGCAGCGCGTCCAAAGTTAGGACTGAAGTAGTAAAATCTGTGCAAAACGACTGTTACTGTGCTATTTGCTTAGATACAACTACCGATACTAGCCGCCAAGACCAACTATCGGTAATTGTACGGTATGTCAATCCTGCTGGTGGCATTAATGAAGAATTATTAGATATGGTGAATGCCAGTGACATGACGGCAGAAGGTTTATTCTCAACAGTAAAAGATACCCTGGATAAGTATCAACTAGACATCCAAAACATCCGTGGTCAGGGTTACGATGGCTGCAGCACCATGGCAGTGACATTAATTAGTTATATATACACATGATAAACAATTCTCTAGTGGATGTGAACGCTCTTTCAGTGCTCTGAAATTTGTTAAAAACTCCCTGCATACAACAATGACACAGACACATCTCGACAGGATAGTTGGAAATACCATCTCTGTCGCCCTTGATAAATTTTGGAATCTGGTGAACCGCCGTTGAAGTTTAATAGCTGTGTCCGAAAATAATGTATATATGTATTAATAAATGCCACTATCTCATTCAATGATTATTTAATTAAATTAATATACAAAAATAACATAGCTTGTTCGTCAATCCCCCAGGAATGCAGAAACAATTGGATGCGCATTAGCTTTCCAAATACAAATATAACACAAATTTTTCCATTTACCATTGATCAAATATACAACAAATATAAATAAGCACACTCTGATTCAATTTTCGAGTGATAAATTACAATTCTCACTAAAAAAAACACCGTTTTTCAATCATAACTTTATTGTCTCTAATCCATCGAAATGGCCCTTCCCGACTTCTAATTTAAAAAATATTCTGGGGGAGGGCCCCCGGACCCCCTTGCATTCGGCAATCAAAGTGGGCGACGATGCCGCCCACACGCTCCGCGGTCACCAAATTTGATTTACCACGAACACACTTGCAGAAAATTGGACCCCCACCCCACCCGATTGCACGACGCCCCTGGTAAAAGTGTAGCCGCAATATTATCAAACGAATCGTCAGGCCATTTTAATGTGTTACTATGCTGTTACATTACAATAACTTTACGTCATAACAGAGGACAACTAAAAATTGGGTTAAATTTAGCGATAAAGTTACTTTCTTTTGTTTCCAAGAGATCATTATCATAAATATGGAGCTTTTACAATGGGAAAATCATAAATTGACTTTTTACCAAAAATATCCAAATGTTCACTCACCGACAAGACTATAAGAATTATTCCTTTCGGTATACGCTGGGTGGCATGAACGAAAGTCTAAATATTGATGTGTATCCGTGATTTTGTAGGTTCTTATTTCTCCAGTGGATAAAAGCCTTACTGACACATCTAGAAAGTTGAGACGAATTGTGCTTTTTTCGATCGTGAAATTTAAACTTTTTTTCATCGAATTAAGCAGGGAATGGAGTTGAATAACGAGTTTTGGATTATTTCGTAATATCATGAAATGTAAACTACCAGAAGCTGTAGACACTAACATCATTTTAGTTAGTTTTGATGTTGAAAATTTATACGTAGTCGTTGTCCTCTGTTTTGACGTAAATATATGAAAAGTTAAAGATAACTACTCTTAGGTATTGAATATACAAAAATATAAATTTTTTGGAAAAAAAAAACTACATTATTTGTCGAGAAATAACACCAAAAATTAAATTTTTGGCTAGTACTTTCATCGTTATCAAACGAATCGTCAAGCAATTTTAATGCGTTACTATAGTACTTTTTGTGTATTCATCAATATATAATGAAAAGTTAAAGATAACTTACTACTCTTAAGTGTTTTTGAAAAAAGACATGTGTCGATTACTAGCAGTTTCGCTTATTTTATTAAGCGCTTCGGATAATCAACATATTACATTTCTATGAATACAACAATGTCTATGGATTGAGTATATGATGTCGATGGAGGTTCATCATTCTCTTTAGCATACTTATAGTTTTTCCGATGTACCGTCTATTACAGTCAGAGCAAACAATCGCATATAAATATGACATAACTGGTTTTACTGTTCATGGGTTGCTTGATAAAGAAAATTTTATTATCGGTGATCTAGATTGAGGGACACGTAATTATTATTTTACATGTTTTACAATTTATTTCTCCACATTCACTTACCACCGGCGTGTCTTAACTAGAATCAAATTTAGAAAATATTAATAATTACGTGGCTGTTTAAGACTGTTAATAATTTTAGTTTTAGACAAAATTTTCGACATAACTTCGCTATTCTTAAGAATATGTAAATTGTTATTTACTAAGGACATTTCATCTTCTTGTTAGGGGTTAAATGTTGTGACTAAAGCAACATTTAGATTTTTGCATATTGGGTGTGTTTTAGGTAGTCTTAATTTTTTCTGATCTAAATTTAAGGCCCGAGTCGTTGCATATTCTATGAGACCTAGTGGATATTCTTATTTCAATAAGAATGTTTTTAATTCCTCTAGTCGCTTAACCCTGACAACCGGGTTAGAAACAATGGTACACACTCTCCTAGCTAAATTATATGAAATGTTCCGTTTGGTATGAGAAGAATCGCAAGAGTGAAAGTTTAGATATTGGTGGATATCTGTCTGTTTGTAAAACAGATCCGTTTCAATCACCCCCTTTGTTGAAAGATTTATGGTTACGTCCAAAAAGTTTAATGATGTTGGACTAAACTCTATAGTGAATTTGATATTATTGTCCAACTCATTCAATATTTTATATAATTTGGAGTTAACTGTCATATCTGTTTTAAGTATTGTTACGCAGTCATCCAGGACGCGAAACCATAATATTTTTTATCATATTACTGAATTCTCTACCAATCTCAATAGCAACCCTCTCATACCAAATCTCTTCTAAATATCCTAAAGTTAAAGTTGCATAGGTGTGGCCAACTTTAATACCCATGGCCACACCTTTAATCTTTGAATTATAATTATTGTTGAAATAAAAAATATTATTAGACAGAACTAAGTCCAACGCTTCCAGGACAAATGATTTGCTACAGCGTTCTGATAGTAATTCAGGATGCGTATCTAGCAAGAAAAACATCCTGTCCAGCACGTGGTGTAAATGTTGATTTGTTCCGCGCTAGATAGCCTCCATTCACCCACTAGCTAACTTTTCAAAATGTTCTTTCAACGCGGCACATATTTCAGATCATTCGTGTTGGATTTTATCGCCATGTTTTATTTCTGACATCCTGCTATTACCCCTTCTCACAGATTTCGTCGCCTTAAAAGATCTCTCTATATCGACTTCACATGCGCATTCTAAGTGATCGTACTGTCCATTACACTTACTATTTAGCTAAGTCTATCTCTTTCCGGAATTCGTATTTAGATGCTTTGTATCTCCTGAAGGATTCAAACTTCATGCCGGTCTAATAATTATACTTCATTTGTCACATCAGATTTGCAAAAGGTATTTTTGTTTAATTTAATATTATTTTAATATAAAGATAAAAGAGTAAATATATATACACAATACGAAAATGGCAGAATACAACAGACAAAGCAACACTCCTGCTATGCACTGGAAGGCCAAAGACCTAATGAAAGAGTCGACACGTTTCAGGCAACGCTGTGATTTCACCTTACATCGAGGATAAAAGAAGAGAAATTTACAGTACTTTTACTTGGGCTCCTGCCACAAGAGATAGTCCGACAGAGGATGAAACCCTTCGTGGTGTCTATAACAAATATTCTGCATATGCAGAACCGAAGAAAAATGAAATCCAGGCTACGGTCCTTTTTAACAAAAGAAGGCAACTAGATGAAGAGAAATTTGATAATTTCGTCACAGACCTACGTCTTCTTTTGGCTGACTGGGGCAACGTTGATCCAGATCGCTAATTACGAGATGAAATTGTTCTTCGCCCCTTGCCACCCATTTTTGAAAAATGTCTTCAAGTCAGTGATGCAGCCCGAGCTATTCAAATTGGTCAATTGTATGAAAGCTGATATGAAAACCACCACAGATGAAGACCTCAAAGTCAATTATGTCTACCACAACAGAAAGCCAGAAAAGAAGAAATCAGACTTAAGAAGGAATGAGAAGAAAAACAGAAATTTCAAATCTAGAAATAAGACTTTTGAAGGTAGGGAGTCTTAAAGATGTGGATAATGTGGTTACCACCCTTCACATACATGTACATCCTGTCCAGCCATAGGCAATACCTGTTGTAATTGTCACAAGATTGGTCACTTTGCAAAGGTCTGCAGGTTAATCTAGTAGAGGACTCTGATAGCGAACATGAAGAATTCCTACACACCATAAACAAAGTAGACGATGGTATTGTTAATTCAGATGAATCGTGGGAACACGTTATTATTAGTAATCAAAAGCAAAAGGTTCAAATTGACACTGGCGCATCAAGGCCAATATTGCCTTATTAGACTTTTACTAATCATTGAGGTTCAATCGGGTTGATCATGGTTTAATATTTTTAGCAGACTTTAGGCTAAGATTATGTCAATATTGTATGGGCTGTACTATATACCGAAAACACCAAATAAAAAAAACACCAGAAAACAACGGCAAACTACCGGAAAACACCATGTTATACTTTAAACCGGAAAAACACTAAATACCGGAAAACACCCTAATTAGGCAACTCGGAGCCTGGTCCTCCGGAAAACACACAAAAAAACTAAACCTAACTCTAACCCTAACCCACAATGGAAAAACCTAACCCTAACCCACGTACACATAGGATCAGACTCCGGGTTACCTATTTAGGGTGTTTTCCGTTATTAAGTGTGTTTTCCGGTAGTTAATGTTTTTTCCCGTGTTTTCCGGTATTCAGTATAACATGGTGTTTTCCGGGTGTTTCCAGTGTTTTCCGCTATATAGTATTGCCGATATTGTATTGTTAAAAAGTCAATGGTTTAAATGAACATATACCCTTCATCTTTTTATTTGAACGAGTTCGCCGTTTCGATAAATTTTACTTTTTTTATTTGAACGAGTTCGCCGTTTCGAATAATATAATTAATGCCGTTATGTAAGGATAAAAGAAATTCATTATTGGTTAAGGTAGGGTCACTTATTGTGACTGGTCATACTTTTTTCCGAAATTTGTTTTCGCTTGATAAGACCAAGACGCAAGAGTTTAACAATCCGCGAGCTATTTGCATGGAACCTAAATCCTAGTAAATCCTAGGTCTTTAAAATCCGGGGTTTGTCGTTTCCAAATCAGTTGCACGTGTAAACACTCAACGAGCCAAGTAATGCCACATCTGAACGGAGACCAACGCAACAAGCAAGTCGGTTATAAGCAGGTGAATCCCAGACAGATGTAGCCAGGTTGCTGAATGTTTCCCCGAGTACCATTTCTCGCCTTTGGGATAGGTACCGACAGCGAAGTTCAACACCTGCCCTTGAAAGTCACTTCCAGTTACGTCATTCGCGGAAACGGTTCTCAACAGCGACCTCTATTGCAGCAGTAATTCCTCAACGGCGTAGAATCTCAAACGAGACAGTCTGTAAACGCCTACTCGAACCCAGATTACGAGCAAGAAGTTCCGTTACAGCTGCAGTTTTGAAATACGCCAATACCGTCAAATCAAATGTGCAGACCTGAGAGTATGGCCTCGGCAACACCGGAGAACAGTTTGGTTCAGCTACGAGTCGCGGTTCCTATTACAACGAGGGGTGGTAGAGCGAGGGTATACCGACAACGAAATGTCACATTGCGTTTCTTTTTGGGGAGAGTATATTTTGTCATAGAATGATATATATTGTAGCACAAATTTGAAATTTCCTCGATTCTGATTGGTCGAAAAGTGTAGTCGAATGGACAATAAACCCCCTCTGAATTGTCAAGGCGAATTACTGCGTATAAATATTACAGTGTACTTTTTTTAATTTTTGTGCTAGATGATCTTCAAATCTTTATTGGCAAAAATTTTCAAGAAATTCTGCACATATGACTATCACACCATTTTCAAACATCATCTTTTATGAAAACACATTTCTGAAATACATACAACAGTAGAAAATCAGCCACAAATTAATTAAAACCGTTTTCAGGTATCTAAATATATTCGTAACTAGGCAGTCACAGTATGGACAAATTTATTTTCTTTTTTGGTAGGATATAGCTTCACTCACCAATCAATGTTTACTTAATCAGGTGGATTTTTTTTTAAAATCCCGGTTTGATCAAAGTCTGGCTAACATGATCTACCTAATAATAAGTCATTAGTTACAAGAAACCTCTTGAAAATACAATGAGGGAGTCGAAAATAGCAGCCGAATATCTAAACATGCCAAAATTGACATTTGTTGACAACGTCAGAATAGTATACATTGCAACTACTTGAAATCTTAGGCTAGCCATCACTGTCATAGTTTTATACGGTATTTTTGAGTACGAAATGCAATTGTTTGAACAAGAACTAGCTGCAGGGTTGTGATAACAGTCTGCAAATAAAATAATAAAGACTGAAAACTTACATGAAACTCACGAAGCGAAGCCACCTTTGTTGCCAAGAGTTACCCCTCTTTTAGTCTCGGATAGCAGGTCGGAATTTTTTCTGTCCCGCTAACACCCGTCTCTTTAAATGCCACAGTAAGACTAATTTCCCGTTCTTTTAAAAAATCTTCAAACGTTAACAAAAAACTTTATATCGATATCCGAATAACATTTTCTTTCATAATTCATTTACTAGCCACTTGAGAATCCAGAATTTTAAATTTGAAGGAAAGCCAGGACGGTCTAAATCTGTGTTGAGAATATTTTGAAAAATGAACGCAAGCACGTGGGCAAATAACGGCTTTTTAAAATAGGTGTAAAAATGTTTCCTAAATAGTTCCTAAGAAAATCCCTATATATTTGAGCTACAATATCGATAAACACGTTCCTGTTACGTATTTAGAGGGGCTTTATTGTCCATTTAACCATGCTTGAATTATCCATTAGAACAACTCGACGCTATCGCGTCTCGTGTTCTAATGACGATAGCGTCGAGTTGTTCTAATGGATAATTCAAGCATGGTTAAATGGACAATAAACCCCCTCTAAATACGTAACAGGAAGTGTTTATCTCCTAATTCTTGAGCTATATAAGAATAATTTAGTGATTGTAAGTTGTCTTTTGCAGCCCTTTTTCTTTGGTTTTATTCTCGTTCGTTTGCAGTAAAGATACCGGACCATGTTCGATTAGACAAGTTGTGAAACTATTTATATATGTATGGACCGCATTTTATATGGAACAACGTTGGGGCCAAGTTTAGTCGTAGGAAACAGAATGATTGAGCTACCACCAGATTAGGATCTACAGGCCTAAATGTCTCAACTTAGCTGTTCAAACAACTGCGCGAGTGTTACAGTGTTGACCTATTATTAAAATTGTATAGGTAGTGCAGATCTATTTTAGTAGTGTCTTTATTTGCGTTTTGTAGTGTCTTTATCTGTGAGCGAATAACGCGTTTCCTGGGAATTCCAATGGTCACGAAAAAAGCCCATCGACGTATTGAACTCTTGACATTGATTATTGATTTTGTATTTATTGTATTAAAATCATACTATTAATGCTATTCGGTTGTTTGTGCTTTTCGACGACGCAGCTGGAGTTAGTTTGCACGAGTGGCAATTTCCAGATGTCAAAACATGACAATTGGGGGCTTGTCCGGGATCGCAATTTCTATAAACAAAAAACCCAAATGCTCTTCAAAACAAAGTCAACTGATCGCTTTAATAGGTCATGTTTCAGTATTAGCCTGTAAGACATTTGTCATTATGTATAGGTAATCTGAATTTGGTTAAACAATAACTATAGATGAACTAAAAGAATTGAAAGACTTCGGTGAAAGTTTGGGTTTCAAAGATGATGAGCTTAGAAATTTTGTTCGCGAAAGCATATTTACTACAACGTGCAAAAGGATATAAAATTTAAACTAGAAGTTATGGAAAAGGAGCATAAACAAAATCTGGAAACTATGGAAACGGAATATAAACTTTACGGTGGAAATTCTTTCAATAGACGTTCTGGTGACAATTTTAAAGAGGGACCAACATTGCACCGAGACGATATTGATTCTTATTTACGAAGATGTGAACGGTATGTTGCAGCACAAGGTTTAGACGTATCGCAGTCTTGATTATGAAGTTCTTAAAGAGGCACTATTAAAACAATTTGAGATGACTGAAGAAGGGTTTATTAATAACTTTCATTATTATACTCCTGAAGCCGGAGAAACTTTCTCACAATTTACAGTTCGATTATCGGATTATTTTACGAGATAGATTGAGCTTTCGGGTATTAATAAAGACTACAAGGGTTTGCTTGATTTAATTATTAGAAATCAATTTGTGAACATGAATTAAGTCTGTTTTTAAAAGAACGATCTCCCAAATCGATTTCGAATATGGCGGAATTAGCAGACCAGTATTGTGATGCGCGAGGAAGTAAATCTAACCAGAACATTAAAGAACATTATGGGCATGCACGTCCACGAAATTGTAGCGAATCTGTTAGGCAAGGACCTCAACAGCAGTAACAGCGGTCAATATCGCCAACACAATCCAGCATCGCCAGCCAAAGGTAATAACCTGGTACGTTACATATGCAGAAGACCGGGTCAAAGATCACATCAGTGCACAAACAGAAATCCGGTGTTTTCCGTTGAAGAACGTAATGATGACCATACGTTGAACAAACAATAGTACATGTAATAATAATAATAACTAGACCTGCATGCGGGAATGACGGGTTTCACTGGTGCCACGTTACCCTTGAACATGTCACTTCCGGTGCCAAGTTACCCTTGATGAAAATGTTCAATCTTTTATGAAATCAGAAATGGTATAGGGCCAGACATGGTGAAAATTGTATGCAAATCGAATAATATATGCCACTTTTATAGATCCAAAACCTTGAAAAGTGACTTGTAGAAAATCAGCTATTTCTCGTCAACCGTATAAGTTAGAAACGATTTTGTGGCATCTGTATGATCGTATGGGTCAATTCTATTTGTTGATTGGCATCAAATATCATAATTGTAAAGACATTAAAAATCAGACTCATTTGAAAAAAATATCTGTTTTGAAGGCTAAAAATACAGTTTTTGCCAAAAGGACATTACTTCCGGTGATACTAAAAACATGACATTAGTTTTATAACATCGTTTATGGCAGTAGGCTTCAAATCGAAATAATAATTGACACTTTTATTGGCCAAAAACTTTCAAAAGTGACTTTTAGAAAACCGCCTATATCTCGGCAACCGAACAAGTTAGAAACAATTTCATGATATCTATATGACCGTATGAGTTTTGTTAGTATGTGAATTTAAACCAAAAGTTAATATTATTATTACATATTAAATAATTCTTGGTTGAAAAATATCGATTTTTAAAGTTAAAAAGGCAGTTATTGACCAAATGGCGTCACTTCCGGTGGTTATTGTAAATTGTAATCAACTTGATATGACGCATACTTGCTTTTTGAATCAAATGATGTCACTTAATGATTGACTATTTTACAGGCAAAATTACGAAAACAGTGACTTATGCAAAACTGCCCTTATCTCGGCAGCTGCTTATATTACAAACTAATTTTCACATACATTCACTTCGTATGGATTATAGCTACAAGTTTATAAAAGTTATGTAAAAGTATTTTAAACTCTGAAAAGCCTGAATGGGTTGTAAATAGATCAATTTTACGCCTTTTTTCACCTCTTAATCCAATTTACTCGAAAATGAAATAGAAATTAAAAAAACTGCTTCCGACATTTTATGCGCCTTTAAAGGACACACTTTTTTTAGTTATATCAGTTTTAAAATAAAATAATATTTTCTTTTGAAAAATGGTACCTAACTGTCAAAATTGTAGTTTTTGGTAAATTTACATCACTTACGTTGCCGACAGATAACATTATTGGTAACAAAAAAAATGACAATCGAGACAACGGAGCATATCAACTTTGTTTTATACAAATCGAACAATAAATAATTAATCTAGGGCTGAAAAACTGAATTAGCCAATGGCGGCCAAGGAAAATTACTGAGACAAAAATTTTAACATTTTTGTGCAAGTCAGATGACTCTTTAATTCTGTGTACAACACGACTAAAAAATATTCATAAATAAAAAAAAATTTTGTAAAATTTTAAATTTTCGAAATTTGGCGCCTAATATCTTCGAAGGTTTGACGAAAATCAAAAATCGAAAGTAGCTTAGCTATGTGCCCTGTCTCCGGCTATGCCAAAATGTATCTAAAGTTAAAATCCAATGATTATTATTAAAATTACTGCAATATTTTTAAAAACGATAATTTCGGTGATTTCGGACATTTATCTTCTAAGTCACACCCACTTTCCCAGTAAAACCGAAGAAATCGTAACGATGCGACAAGTAGTTGCTGAGATCTATTCAAATTAGAATCTGAATAATAATAATAATAACTTGATCTGCTACTGTCCCATTCAGATATGAAAGCTTTCATATTCATCGCCACGTGTCATCGATTGTATCAAGTGTCCTAAATAAAAGGATAAGAAGAAAAAATTATCAACATTGGTCAAAAACTCGCGAAGTTACAAGTCTAAATATAGTATGAAACATTGCACCCAGGCAAAACAATAATCTGAAAAGTAAAGGGAAATAACTGAAACTTGTATTACTGTAATGAGACGGATGAGAAAATGAAATGAAAATGGCGGGAAAGAACTAAAAATGGCAGGTTCGACAGGCGACCTTACTCCTTGTCACGTACAACCGGGCATTCGAAAACACGCTAGTTAACTCAATGACAGGCGCGCGTGCTAACCATTCAGCCACCCCACCCACCCCCCTTTGAAATCAGACACGTGCATTATGTCATATAGGAAGAATAACAAGTCGCTCACAACAAAATCGTAAATTAATGAGTTTAGGTCAAAAGGTTGAGCTACTGTTTTAGAGTATTTAATTGTTTTAAAGAGACACGTTAAGGTTTGTTCATAGTTAAATGAACGTTTAATTTTAAATAAGACCAATAAAATTAGGATTTAATAATGCCAGACTAATATTAAAATAAAATTTTAAATTAAGAATAATTAATTATTGGTCTAATGCAATGAAATGCTTTGATTTGACGGATGAAATGTACGATGGGTGTCCACACTATGTGGTTACGGTGTTCGATCCCTGCATTGGCCGAGAAAGCTCATCTCGATTTTCTGGTGTGTCCCCCTCCCCCGCCGTGTACACATTGGAGTGCACGTAAAAAATCCCTTAGCAGTTGGAATTCGATACTGTTGAATAAGCTCTATACGACTAAATGTGCAGATTGTAGCCACCCACACTGTATGTTTTGCTAAACAATGAAAGGGTGCCGATTTCAATTTTCGACCCTTTTATTCTTCCACTCCTGATATTTTGGACTGTTGGTCGATGGTTTCATATAAAAGACTACCGATAAGACTCTTTGTAGAAGAAGTTCCCCAAAAATATTATGTTGACTTTAAGAGAAAAGGACCTTTAAAAATGCTCCAAATCGTAAAAATACGACTTTTTGGATTTTCGATCTCTTTTTTTCTGCTATCCCTGATATTTAAAAAAATGATACAATGATTTCACACAACAGGCTAGCTATTAGACTCTCGATTGACAAGAGTTTCACCACCCTCCCTTCATTATAACCGAAGTTATGGTGCCCTAAAGAATCAACAAATCAGCATGCTTATCTCTGCTTACACTAAGCAGAAAATGCTCATCTTTAAACTCAGTCGTGACATTGGCCTAGTGAACGTCTACACAAAGTTTGAACATTCTAGCTTAATTAGAAGGAGAGTTATTGTGTTCCAAAGTCTCGCCCCTTCAAATTGCTACTACTTTTCATATTCACTTCAAAATGGCAACCATCAGTTGACCTAAATCAAAATTCTGCTCCGTGCGATTTTTGGGCCATCCTTCAAGGATTCAGAAAATATAACTCCCGTGTCTGTAAGTAAAATAGCAAAAAGCCTTAGGGATTTTTCACGTTTCAAGATGGTGGCACTTCCGGATTGGGCTACAAACTCCATTTTTTGTGTACATGTCATAGGTCATAGGTTATGTAAATAATCTCATCAAGGAAAAAAATCATTAAAATCGGTCAAAATATAGCGAAGTTTTTATGATTTTTCACTCGTAAACAACTTTATCGGCACGAAAAACATCAAAGACAAAATTCGAAAATGTGACATTTTCAAATAACAATATTTCGACCCTGATCCCGGCTATCCAGAAATGTATTCATTTTGGAAATAGGAGACATATTCTGCAAACTACGGCCTATTGCTTTCAATTACGTGCTCGTTAATGTCGATTTTTCAACTTTTCTCATATTCAGTTCGAAATGGTGACCATCACGTGACCGAAATCAAAACCCTGACCAGATAAATTTTTAAGCATTTCTTCAAGGATTCCGAAAATGTAACTCCTATGTCTGTAAGTAAAATATCGCAAAGGCCTTAATGATTTTTCACTTTTCAAGATAGCGGCACTTCCGGCTGAATTCACAAACTCAATATTTGGTGTACGAATCAGTATTTACATATCTAGTATCCAAATAAAAAATCAGGTCATTCTGACCTATATTTGTTCGATTTTTTTTTAAAACTTTGATCCTTAATTTCACCAAGGGGAGATAATTTTAAAAATTTCTAATTACATCTTTAAAGTTGCATCGGTAAGATCTACTTACATACTAAATTTCATGAAAATCGTACAACTATTAAAGAAGTTGTCAAGTTGGTCTCAATTTTAGGTTCGAAATCATAGCGACGAATTTTCGAAATGCGTGAATCTGAAACTGCAGTTGAAAATGATTTTTGTCAAGGTACTCACAGAAAAAAGAATTAGTAAAATAGGTTAAATAGTCACAGAGTTACAGTAATGCAGGTCAAATTTATTCGTTCGTAAAATTCGGTGATTTCGAAAATATATTTAATCACTACTCACCACCCATTTTTGGTGGGGTAGGTCAAAGTTTCAGAAACATCCTATGGTTATATTCTGAGAAATCAAATTTGCAGGAAACACATGTTGACTTTACGAGAAAGACCTCTAAACATGCTCCAAATTGTAAAAATACGACTTTTTGGATTTTCAATCTCTTTTTTCGGCTACCCCTCACATTTAAAAAAAATGATACAATGATTTCACACAACAGGCTAGCTATTAGACTCTCGATTGACAAGCGTTTCATCGCCCTCCCTTCATTATAACCAAAGTTATCGTGGCCTAAAGAATCAACAAATCAGCGTACTTATCTCTGCTTACCCTATGCAGAAAATGCACATCTTTGAACGCAATCAAGACAGTGACCTAGTGACCGTCTACACCAAGTTTGAACATTCTAGCTCAATTAGAAGGAGAGTTATTGTGTTCCAAATTCTAACCCTTCAAATTGCTTCTATTTTTCACTTTCACTTCAAAATGGTGACCATCACGTGACCGAAATCAAAATTCTGATCAGATAGATTTTTAGGCATTCCTTCAAGGATTCCGAAAATATAACTCCTGTAAGTAAAATAGCAAAAAAGCCTTATTGATTTTTCACTTTTAAAGATAGTGGCACTTCCGGTTCGTCTACAAATTCCATATTTTTTTGTACGAATCAGTAATTTCTTGCCTAGTATCGAAAAAAAAAATTAGTCATTCTGACCTATATTTCTTTGATTTTTTTGAAAAATTTGATCCTTAATTTCGTCAAGGGGAGATAATTTAGAAAATATCTAATTATATTTTTGAAGTCACATCGGTAAGATCTACTTATATAATAAAATTCATTAAAATCGTACAACTATTAAAGAAGTTGTCAAATTGGTCTAAACTTCCGTTTCGAAATCACAGCGACGAATTTTCAAAATTCGAAAATGTGAAACTGCAGATGAAAATTATTTTTTTCAAGGTATTCAAAGAAAAAATAATTAGTAAAATCGGTCAAAAAATAACAAAGTTACGACTATGCATTGTCAGTTTTTTCGTTCGTAAATTCGGTGATTTCGGATACGTAAAACGTTTTGAAAATATATTTAATCAACAGCCACCACCCATTTTTGGGGGGATAGGTAAAAGTTTCAGAAAGATCCTATGGTTAGATTCTGAAAAATCCGATTTGTGGATAAAACACAAAAAAAAATAAAAATAACTAGACCTGGATAGCAGTGCTGAATCGGCTTTCAGGGTCCTTTATATCATTGCCATGCTTTTAAATTTACCTTTATACTGTAAACGACCGATTGGACTCGGGGTAACAGAAGTTTATGAAGTGAAATAGAAGTAGTTTTCGAGATAAACGGGTCTGAAAAGGCTCCAAAAAAAAGAGGAAAATACTACATTTTCGGCATCTCATAATCTATTGCCTAACCATCGAATTTGTATCATTCTGATATCATATAAAAGTCCAAAAAGGAAAATACTAGATCTCCAGCGTCCCGTAATATTTGTCATTGAACACACCATCTTGAGTCGGATCGCGCAAAATCTAATTTTGGAGTATTAGTAAAAATATTGATGAGATGTTCTCAAAAATGGGTCTATAAATATACTATCTATCGACACAAAAGATCAAAATAGCAATAAAAAATTTTAGAACACCTTTATTTGAACGTTTTGTAAGAGTACCGTATTTTTAAATCTGTCCTATTTCTTAAAATTCTCGGCGAAATTAGTTATGTTTCTTCGCTCGCTATGGAACGACCTCTGCAGACCTGCAGTGCTAAATCGGCTTTCAGGAATCAGACAGGAAGTGCGTCATACAATAGCCGATCCATCGAGCTACCAAACGATACTGTAGTTGTTATGATTCAGTGAAAGTAATATATGCTTGCAAATACACCGGTCAAAATTGTAAAATCTGGCAAAATTACTTCACTTCCGGTGCCAAAAGAAATCATTATCGGTAACAAATAAGTTGAGAATTCGCAATTGAGAATTGTTTTATACATATCAGGCAATAAATAATAAACTTGGAACCCATAAACTGAAATTAAAAGGTAAAAAAACTTAAAAAGTGATCCTTAGAAAATTGGTTATTTCTCGACAAGGGAACATGCTAGAAGCAATTTTTTGATATCAGTATGATTATATTGATCCAATCTAAATGGCCATTAGAATCAAACGTTATAACGTTAAACAAATAACAAATATAACTCGCTTCAAAAAAACATTTGTTTTGAAGTCTAAAAATACGGTTTTTGCAAAAAAGACATTACTTCCGGTGATAATAAAAATCTTAAATTAGTTTAATGCAATCATAAATGGCATAAGGCATCAAATGGTGAAAATTGTATGAAAATTGAATAATAATTGACACTTTTATAGCTTGAAAAGTGACTTGTAGAAAATCGTCTATTTCTCGGCAACCGTACAAGTTAGAAACTTTTTTGTGGTATCTTTATGATCGCATGGGTTCATGCTATTCGGTGATGGGATTCAAATATCATAATTTTTAAAAATATTATAAAAAAGACACATTTGAATAAAATATTTGTTTTTTAGGTTGAAAATACAGTTTTTGCAAAAATGACGTCATATCCGGTCACAGTGAAACTGTAAAATTGGTTTAAACTAGTCCAAATTGGCATTAAGCATCGAATGAAAAAAAAATATTGAAAATCGGATAATAATTTACTCTTTTATAGGCAAAATAACGTGAAAAGTGATGCATGCAAAATTGCATATTTCTCGGCAATGGCTCATATTACGAACTATTTTTTGCATACATTCTCCTCGTCTGGATTATTACTACGAGTTTATGAAAGTTACGAATAAATAGTTCAAAATATGAAGACGTTGAATGGGTTGTAAATAACTGATTGTTACACTTTTTTTTACATTTATTCGAAATTGCCCGAAAATGAAATTGAAATTAAAAAATCTGTGCTAACGATTTGTGCCCCTTTACAGCGCGCATTCTTTTTGCTATATAAGATTTCGAAAAAAATAATATTTCCTTTCAAAAAGTGGTACTGAACTGTCAAAATTGTAGTTTTTGTTAATATTACGCCACTTCCGTTGCGTGCAGAAAAAATTCACGGTAACAAAAAAAATTACAATTGAGACCACGGAGCATATACAAATCGAACAATAAATAATTAATCTAGGTACGAAAAACTAAATTAGCCAATGGCGACTAAAGAAAATTACTGAGACAAAATTCTTTCTCACTTCTGCTCAAGTAGGGTGATACTTTAACTCTGTGTAAACTATCATCAAATAATATTCATAAATAAAAAAGTTTTCTGTAAAAATGTAAAAAAAATTCAAAATATCGGCGATTTTTTCGACTACTTCCGGTTTTACGATCATTGTCGGAATAGCATTAACAAGTTGATTAGATACTTAACTTCCTGTACCAGAAATGTCAGAAACATTCATTGAGTAATATTCGAAAAAAAGATAAATAAAAGAGCATTTTCAATAATTTAATGATTTTTCAACTTTTTTCAAAGATTGATGTCATTTTTGGACCGCCTATAATATTGCAACGCTTTTATTATTAAACGCACACGCTAGGCCACCGATAGGACTCTGAGTAAAAAATATTTAAGAAAAATCGTAGGCGTCGTTTTCGAGAAAAAGGCGTCTCAGAATGCTCCAAAACGAATCGTTGTTGAAATTGCTTTATCCAACTGTCTGACTATATGGCTTTATGTTCCAGAGGTATGAGAAATATCGATTTATCCTTTCCAAAAAATATAAGGGTTTGAAAATCGGTAGAAAATTCGAAAAAAATCGAAAAATAAAGGGAGATAACTCTGAATGAAACTTATATTACTGGAATCGGATGGACTTCAGAAATCCAAAAATGTAGGTCAAATTTGAAAATTTTGAAAAATAACAAAAATTGTCTCATAATCAACGTCTTTTCAATTTTCGAACGATAGAAGTCATGGACGAATGTTCGAAATTGAAAAATGTGAGATAGCCATTATCTTGCAAAAGATTCTGGGTTTCTGAAAATGTCATTTGTTTAAAAATGGGTAAAGAATTGACGAAATTATGGCCGATTTTCAATATCCGCACAACCTACAAAGTTCGGCCACTTCCGGTATGCGCAGAAGTTTGAAAAATAGTTTATGCACTAGCCACCACATGTTTTCCCGATAGAAAAGTTGGTTCCAGATCGATATCTGTTTTCGATCATGGAGAAATAAGCTCCCGCGGAAAAAAATAATAATAATAAGAACTAGACCTGCAGACCTGCAGTGCTGAATCGGCTTTCAGGAATCAGGCAGGAAGTGCGTCATACAATAGCCGATCTATCGAGCTACCAAACGATACTGTATTTGTTATGATTCAGTGACACCCTCTATCAGATTTGTAAAAGTAATATTTGCTTGCAAATACACCGGTCAAAATTGTAAAATCTGGTAAAATTACTTCACTTCCGGTGCCAAAAGAAATCATTATCGGTAACAAATAAGTTGAGAATTCGCAATTGAGAATTGTTTTATACATATCAGGCAATAAATAATAAACTTAGAACCCATTAACTGAAATTAAAAAGGTAAAAAACTTAAAAAGTGATCCTTAGAAAATTGGTTATTTCTCGACAAGGGAATATGCTAGAAGCAATTTTTTGATATCAGTGTGATTATATTGATCCAATCTAAATGGCCAATAGAATCAAACGTTATAACGTTAAACGAATATTAAATATGACTCACTTCAAAAAAATATTTGTTTTGAAGTCTAAAAATACGGTTTTTGCAAATATGAAATTACTTCCGGTGATAAAGGAAATGTTAAATCAGACCATTGCAATCATAAATGGCATAAGGCATCACACGGTGAAAATTGTATGAAATGTGAATAATAATTGACACTTTTATAGACCAAAAAGCTTGAAAAGTTACATGTAGAGAATCGTCTATTTCTCGGCAACCGTACAAGTTAGAAACTTTTTTGTGGTATCTGTATTATCGTATGGGTTCATGCTATTCGTTAATGGGATTCAAATATCATAATTTTAAAAATATTATAAAAAAGACTCATTTGAATAAAATATTTGTTTTTTAGGTTAAAAATACAGTTTTTGCCAAAATGACGTCATTTCCGGTCACAGTGAAACTGTAATATTGGCTTAACCTATTCCAAATTGGCATTAGGAATCGAATGAAAAAAAAAATATTGAAAATCGGATAATAATTTACTCTTTTATAGGCAAAATAAAGTGAAAAGTGATGCATGCAAAATTGCATATTTCTCGGCAATTGCACATATTACGACCTATTTTTTGCACACATTCTCCTCGTCTGGATTATTACTACGAGTTTATGAAAGTTACGAATAAATATTTCAAAATATGAAGACGTTGAATGGGTTCTAAATAACTGATTTTTACACTTTTTTTTTTACATTTATTCGAAATTGCCCGAAAATGAAATTGAAATTAAAAAATCGGCGCTAACGATTTGTGCCCCTTTACAGTGCGCATCCTTTTTGCTATATCAGATTTCGAAAAAAATAATATTTACTTTCAAAAAGTGGTACTGAACTGTTAAAATTGTAGTTTTTGTTAATATTACGCCACTTCCGTTGCCTGCAGAAATATTTCACGGTACCAAAAAAGATTACAATTGAGACCACTGACCATATGCACTTTGTTTTATACAAATCGGACAATAAATAATTAATCTAGGTAAGAAAAACTAAATTAGAAAATGGCGACTAAAGAAAATTACTGAGACAAAATTCTTTCTCACTTCTGCTTAAGTAGGGTGATACTTTAACTATATGTACACTACCATCAAAAGATATTCATAAATAAAAAAGTTTTCTGTAAAAATGTAAAACAAATTCAAAATATCGGAGATGTTTTCGACTACTTCCGGTTTTTCGATCAGTGTCGGAATAGCTTTAACAAGTTGATTTGATACTTAACTTCGTGTAAGAGAAATGTCAAAAACATTCATTGAGTAATTTTCGAAAACAAAGATAAAAAAATAGCATTTTCAGTAATTTAATGATTTTTCAACTTTTTTCACAGATTGAGGCCATTTTCGGACCACCTATAATATTTGAATGCTTTTAATTTTGGATGCACACTTTAGACCATCGATGGGACTCTTAGTAAAAAATATTTTAGAAAAATCGTAGGCGTCGTTTTCGAGAAAAAGGCGTCTCAGAATGCTCCAAAACGGAAAATACTTAGTTTTCGGCGTACCATAATTTATTTCCTAAGAATCAAATTCGTGTTATTTAGATGTTATGCGATCGTCTATTAATGGAACTATCCAACGACACTTTAATTGTTTTGGTCCGCTAATATGTGACGGAGAATTCGAACTTTTGGCAAGAACTCTAATTTTTGTTTAACTTTTTAACATTTTTCTTCGTTTTTTGAACTACTTCCGGTTTTCGAATTATTGTCGAGTAGTTTTCACATTCAGTTTTGGAGTTTGCATGGGAACAGGGCTCTCGAATGATATACTACACTATACGATCAAATATAATACTTCTGAGAAATCCTATGTTCAAAACTGTTAAAAAAGTAAAAATGTCAAAATATTGAAAATTAAATTTCAATAACTGCATACATATTATACATCATTAGAATCGTAATTAGGTCAGCTTTTTAAATATATATCTTTTTTTTGAAAATCTCTTAAAATAAAAAAATAATAGCGCATTTTCCAAAATTTCACGATTATTCGACTTTTTTCGATTTTCAGTCCGTTTTTGGTCCTATTCCAATTATTTGAAGGTTTTAATGGATGGCTTCATGCTAAAGACCACCGAAGGGACTCTCGATAGAGAAAGTTTAAGATAAATCGCTGGAGAAGTTTTCGAGATAAAGGCGTCTAAAAATACTTGATTTTCAGCGTGCGATATTTTACTTCCGGGTCATCGTATTTTTATAAAATGGGTACCATACGATACTTCAATTCCCGTGCAACGCAACGATACCCTAATCTCTTTCATCCGTTGATATCAGACGAAATAATCACGTTTTTCCCCAGAGCACCCATTTTTTGCATTTTTTTCCAAACATCAGAAATTATTTCGACTACTTCCGGTTTACGGATCGTTGTTGAAATTGCTTTATCCTACTGTCTGACTATATGGTTTTCTGTTCCAGAGGTTTCAGAAATATCGATTTATCCTTTCCAAAAAATATAAGGGTTTGAAAATGGGTAGAAAATTCGAAAAAAATCGAAAAATAAAGGGCGATAACTCTGAATGAAACTTATATTACTGGAATCACATACACTTCAGGAATCCAAAAATGTAGGTCAAATTTGAAAATTTTGAAAAATAAAATTTTTTTTTCGTAAATAACGTTTTTTTCAATTTTCGAATGACAGAAGTAATAGACGAATGTTCGAAATTGAAAAATGTGAGATAGTCATTGTCTTAGAAAAGATTCACGGTTTCCGAAAATGTTATTTGTTTCAAAATGAGTAAAGAATTGGCGAAACTATGGCCGATTTTCAATTTTCGGACAACCTACAAAGTTTGGCCACTTCCGGTATGCGCAGAAGTTTGAAAAATAGTTTATCCAGTAGCCACCACATGGTTTTGCGATAGAAAATTTGGTTTCAGATCGATATCTGTTCCCGATCATGGAGAAATAGGCTCCCGCGGAAAAAAATAATAATAATAATAATCTTTTTAAAAACAATAGTCTTTCAGACGAAAGTCTGAAAGCCTAACTAGACCTGCATAGCAGTGCTGAATCGGCTTTCAGGGTCCTTCATATCATTGCCATGCTTTTAAATTTACCTTTATACTCTAAACGACCGATAGGACTCGGGGTAACAGAAGTTTAAGAAGTGAAATAGATGTAGTTTTCGAGATAAACGAGTCCGAAAAGGCTCCAAAAAAGAGGAAAATACTACATTTTCGGCATCTCATAATCTATTGCCTAACCATCGAATTTGTATCATTCTGATATCATATAAAAGTACAAAAAGGAAAATACTAGATCTTCAGCGTCCCGTAATATTTGTCATTGAACACGCCATCTTGAGTCGGATCGCGCAAAATGTAATTGTGGAGTAAAATTTTTTTTGGAAGTCTAAATATACAGTTTTTGCAAATATGACATTACTGCCGGTGATAATGGAAATGTTAAATCAGATTATTGCAATCATAAATGGCATAAGGCATCACATGGTGAAAATTTTATGTAAATCGAATAATAATTGACACTTTTATAGACTAAACACCTTGAAAAGTGACGTGTAGAAAGTCGTCTATTTCTCGGCAACTGTACAAGTTAGAAACCATTTTTTGGTATTTAGATGACCGTATGGGTTTAATCTATTTGTTGATTGGAATCAAATATCATAATTGTATAAACATTACAAATCAGACTCATTTGAATAAAATATTTGTTTTGAAGTCTAAAAATACGGTTTTTGCAAATATGACGTTACTTCCGGTGATAATGGAAATGTTAAATCAGATCATTGCAATCCTAAAGTGCATATGGCATCACATGGTGAAAATTGTATGAAAATTGAATAATAATTGACACTTTTATAGACCAAAAAGCTTGAAAAGTGACTTGTAGAAAATCGTCTATTTCTCGGCAACCGTACAAGTTAGAAACTTTTTTGTGGTATCTGTATGATCGTATGGGTTCATGCTATTCGTTGATGAGATTCAAAATATCATAATTTTTTAAAATATTATAAAAAAAAAGACTCTTTTGAATAAAATATTTTTTTTTAGGTTAAAAGTATAGTTTTTTCCAAAATGACGTCATTTCCGGTAACAGTGAAACTGTAAAATTGGCTTAACCTAGTCCAAATTGGCATTAGGCATCGAATGAAAAAAAAATATTGAAAATCGGATAATAATTTACTCTTTTATAGACAAAATAACGTGAAAAGTGATGCATGCAAAATTGCATATTTCTCGGCAATTGCTCATATTACGAACTATATTTTGCATACATTCTTCTCGTCTGGATTATTACTACGAGTTTATGAACGTTACGAATACATAGTTCAAAATATGAAGACGTTGAATGAGTTGTAAATAACTGATTGTTACACTTTTTTTTTACATTTATTCGAAATTGCCCGAAAATGAAATTGAAATTAAAAAATCTGAGCTAACGATTCGTGCCCCTTTACAGCGCGCATCCTTTTTGCTATATCAGATTTCGAAAAAAATAATATTTGCTTTCAAAAAATGGTACTGAACTGTCAAAATTGTAGTTTTTGTTAATATTACGCCACTTCCGTTGCGTGCAGAAAAATTTCACGGTAACAAAAAAAATTACAATTGAGACCACGGAGCATATGCACTTTGTTTTACACAAATCGAACAATAAATATTTAATCTAGGTACGAAAAACTAAATTAGCCAATGGCGACTAAAGAAAATGACTGAGACAAAATTCTTTCTCACTTCTGCTCAAGTAGGGTGATACTTTAACTCTGAGTAAACTACCATCAAAAAATATTCATAATTAAAAAAAATTTCTGTAAAAATGTAAAAAAAATTCAAAATATCGGAGATCTTTTCGACTACTTCCGGTTTTTCGATCATTGTCGGAATAGCTTTAACAAGTTGATTAGATACTTAACTTCCTGTACCAGAAATATCAGAAACATTACTTGAGTAATTTTCGAAAAAAAGATAAATAAAAGAGCATTTTCAATAATTTAATGATTTTTCAAAGATTGAGCTCAGTTTTGGACCACCTATAATATTGCAACGCTTTTATTATTAGATGCACACGCTAGGCCACCGATAGGACTCTGAGTAAAAAATGTTTACGAAAAATCGTAGGCGTCGTTTTCGAGAAAAAGGCGTCTCAGTATGCTCCAAAACGGAAAATACTTAGTTTTCGGCGTACCATAATTTATTTCCTAAGAATCAAATTCGTGTTATTTAGATGTTATACCATCGTCTATTAATGGAACTATCCAACGACACTTTAATTGTTTTGGTCCGCTAATATGTGACGGAAAATTCGAACTTTTGGCAAGAGCTCCAATTTGTTTTTCATCTTTTTTACATTTTTCTTCGTTTTTTGAACTACTTCCGGTATACGAATCATTGTCGAGTAGTTTTCACATCCAGTTTTGGAGTTTGCATGGGAACAGGGCTTTCTAATGATATACGATACTATACGATCAAATAAAATACTTCTGAGAAATCCTATGTTCAAAAGTGTTTAAAATGTCAAAATATTGAAAATTAAATTTCGATAACTGCATACATATTATACATCATTAGAATTGTAATTAGGTCAGCTTTTTAAATATATATCTTTTTTTTGAAAATCTCTTCAAATAAAAAAATAGTAGAGCATTTTCCAAAATTTCACGATTTTTTGACTTTTTTCAATTTTCAGTCCCTTTTTTGTCTTATTCCAATTATATGAAGGTCTTAATGGATGGATCCATGCTAAAGACTACCGGAAGGACCATCGATAGATAAAGTTTAAGAAAAATCGCTTGAGCAGTTTTCGAGATAAAAGCGTCCAAAAACGCTCCAAATCAAAAAATGCTTGATTTTCAGTGTGTCATATTTTACTTCTGGATCATCGTATCTGTATGAATTGGGTATCATACGATACTCCAATTCCGACGTAAACCAACGATACCTTAATCCATTTGATCGGTTGATATGGGACGACGAAATCACGTTTTTCCCATAGCCCCCATTTTTTGACTTTTTTTTCAAAAAATCAGACATCATTTCGACTACTTCCGGTTTACGGATCGTTGTTGAAATTGCTTTATCCGGATGTCTGACTATATGGCTTAATGTTCCAGAGGTTTCAGAAATATCGTTTTATCCTTTCCAAAAAATATAAGGGGCATAAAATGGGCAGAAAATTTGAAAAAAATCGAAAAATAAAGGGCGATAACTCCGAATGAATCTTATATTACTGGAATCGCTTGGACCTCAGAAATCCAAAAATGTGGGTCAAATTTGCAAATTTTGAAAAATAACAAAAATTGTCTCATAAACAACGTCTTTTCAATTTTCGAACGATAGAAGTCATAGACGAATGTTCGAAATTGAAAAATGTGAGATAGCCATTATCTCGCAAAAGATTTAGGGTTTCCGAAAATGTCATTTGATTAACAATGGGTAAAGAATTGACGAAATTATGGCCGATTTTCAATATCATGACAACCTACAAAGTTCGGCCACTTCCGGTATGCGCAGAAGTTTGAAAAATAGTTTATGCAGTAGCCACCACATGTTTTCCGGATAGAAAAGTTTGTTCCAGATCGATATCTGTTTTCGTTCATGGAGAAATAGGCTCCCGCGGTAAAAAATAATAATAATAACTAGACCTGCAGACCTGCAGTGCTGAATCGGCTTTCAGGAATCAGACAGGAAGTGCGTCATACAATAGCCGATCTATCGAGCTACCAAACAATACTGTATTTGTTATGATTCAGTGACACCCTCTATCAGATTTGTAAAAGTAATATTTGCTTGCAAATACACCGGTCAAAATTGTAAAATCTGGTAAAATTACTTCACTTCCGGTGCCAAAAGAAATCATTATCGGTAACAAATAAGTTGAGAATTCGCAATTGAGAATTGTTTTATACATATCAGGCAATAAATAATAAACTTAGAACCCATTAACTGGAATTAAAAAGGTAAAAAACTTAAAAAGTGATCCTTAGAAAATTGGTTATTTCTCGACAAGGGAATATGCTAGAAGCAATTTTTTGATATCAGTGTGATTATATTGATCCAATCTAAATGGCCATTAGAATCAAACGTTATAACGTTAAACGAATATTAAATATGACTCACTTCAAAAAAATATTTGTTTTGAAGTCTAAAAATATGGTTTTTGCAAATATGAAATTACTTCCGGTGATAAAGGAAATGTTAAATCAGATCATTGCAATCATAAATGGCATAAGGCATCACACGGTGAAAATTGTATGAAATGTGAATAATAATTGACACTTTTATAGACCAAAAAGCTTGAAAAGTTACATGTAGAGAATCGTCTATTTCTCGGCAACCGTACAAGTTAGAAACTTTTTTGTGGTATCTGTATTTTCGTATGGGTTCATGCTATTCGTTAATGGGATTCAAATATCATATTTTTGAAAATATTATAAAAAAGACTCATTTGAATAAAATATTTGTTTTTTAGGTTAAAAATACAGTTTTTGCCAAAATGACGTCATTTCCAGTCACAGTGAAACTGTAATATTGGCTTAACCTATTCCAAATTGGCATTAGGAATCGAATGGAAAAAAATAGTGAAAAGTGATGCATGCAAAATTGCATATTTCTCGGCAATTGCTCATATTACGACCTATTTTTTGCACACACTCGCCTCGTCTGGATTATTACTACGAGTTTATGAAAGTTACGAATAAATAGTTCAAAATATGAAGACGTTGAATGGGTTGTAAATAACTGATTTTTACACTTTTTTTTTTACATTTATTCGAAATTGCCGAAAATGAAATTGAAATTAAAAAATCGGCGCTAACGATTTGTGCCCCTTTACAGTGCGCATCCTTTTTGCTATATCAGATTTCGAAAAAAATAATATTTACTTTCAAAAAGTGGTACTGAACTGTTAAAATTGTAGTTTTTGTTAATATTACGCCACTTCCGTTGCCTGCAGAAATATTTCACGGTACCAAAAAAGATTACAATTGAGACCACTGACCATATGCACTATGTTTTTTACAAATCGGACAATAAATAATTAATCTAGGTAAGAAAAACTAAATTAGCCAATGGCGACTAAAGAAAATTACTGAGACAAAATTCTTTCTCACTTCTGCTTAAGTAGGGTGATACTTTAACTATATGTACACTACCATCAAAAGATATTCATAAATAAAAAAGTTTTCTGTAAAAATGTAAAACAAATTCAAAATATCGGAGATGTTTTCGACTACTTCCCGTTTTTCGATCAGTGTCGGAATAGCTTTAACAAGTTGATTTGATACTTAACTTCCTGTAAGAGAAATGTCAAAAACATTCATTGAGTAATTTTCGAAAACAAAGATAAAAAAATAGCATTTTCAGTAATTTAATGATTTTTCAACTTTTTTCACAGATTGAGGCCATTTTCGGACCACCTATAATATTTGAATGCTTTTAATTTTGGATGCACACTTTAGACCATCGATGGGACTCTTAGTAAAAAATATTTTAGAAAAATCGTAGGCGTCGTTTTCGAGAAAAAGGCGTCTCAGAATGCTCCAAAACGGAAAATACTTAGTTTTCGGCGTACCATAATTTATTTCCTAAGAATCAAATTCGTGTTATTTAGATGTTATGCGATCGTCTATTAATGGAACTATCCAACGACACTTTAATTGTTTTGGTCCGCTAATATGTGACGGAGAATTCGAACTTTTGGCAAGAACTCTAATTTTTGTTTAACTTTTTAACATTTTTCTTCGTTTTTTGAACTACTTCCGGTTTTCGAATTATTGTCGAGTAGTTTTCACATTCAGTTTTGGAGTTTGCATGGGAACAGGGCTCTCGAATGATATACTACACTATACGATCAAATATAATACTTCTGAGAAATCCTATGTTCAAAACTGTTAAAAAAGTAAAAATGTCAAAATATTGAAAATTAAATTTCAATAACTGCATACATATTATACATCATTAGAATCGTAATTAGGTCAGCTTTTTAAATATATATCTTTTTTTTGAAAATCTCTTAAAATAAAAAAATAATAGCGCATTTTCCAAAATTTCACGATTATTCGACTTTTTTCGATTTTCAGTCCGTTTTTGGTCCTATTCCAATTATTTGAAGGTTTTAATGGATGGCTTCATGCTAAAGACCACCGAAGGGACTCTCGATAGAGAAAGTTTAAGATAAATCGCTGGAGAAGTTTTCGAGATAAAGGCGTCTAAAAATACTTGATTTTCAGCGTGCGATATTTTACTTCCGGGTCATCGTATTTTTATAAAATGGGTACCATACGATACTTCAATTCCCGTGCAACGCAACGATACCCTAATCTCTTTCATCCGTTGATATCAGACGAAATAATCACGTTTTTCCCCAGAGCACCCATTTTTTGCATTTTTTTCCAAACATCAGAAATTATTTCGACTACTTCCGGTTTACGGATCGTTGTTGAAATTGCTTTATCCTACTGTCTGACTATATGGTTTTCTGTTCCAGAGGTTTCAGAAATATCGATTTATCCTTTCCAAAAAATATAAGGGTTTGAAAATGGGTAGAAAATTCGAAAAAAATCGAAAAATAAAGGGCGATAACTCTGAATGAAACTTATATTACTGGAATCACATACACTTCAGGAATCCAAAAATGTAGGTCAAATTTGAAAATTTTGAAAAATAAAATTTTTTTTTCGTAAATAACGTTTTTTTCAATTTTCGAATGACAGAAGTAATAGACGAATGTTCGAAATTGAAAAATGTGAGATAGTCATTGTCTTAGAAAAGATTCACGGTTTCCGAAAATGTTATTTGTTTCAAAATGAGTAAAGAATTGGCGAAACTATGGCCGATTTTCAATTTTCGGACAACCTACAAAGTTTGGCCACTTCCGGTATGCGCAGAAGTTTGAAAAATAGTTTATCCAGTAGCCACCACATGGTTTTGCGATAGAAAATTTGGTTTCAGATCGATATCTGTTCCCGATCATGGAGAAATAGGCTCCCGCGGAAAAAAATAATAATAATAATAATCTTTTTAAAAACAATAGTCTTTCAGACGAAAGTCTGAAAGCCTAACTAGACCTGCATAGCAGTGCTGAATCGGCTTTCAGGGTCCTTCATATCATTGCCATGCTTTTAAATTTACCTTTATACTCTAAACGACCGATAGGACTCGGGGTAACAGAAGTTTAAGAAGTGAAATAGATGTAGTTTTCGAGATAAACGAGTCCGAAAAGGCTCCAAAAAAGAGGAAAATACTACATTTTCGGCATCTCATAATCTATTGCCTAACCATCGAATTTGTATCATTCTGATATCATATAAAAGTACAAAAAGGAAAATACTAGATCTTCAGCGTCCCGTAATATTTGTCATTGAACACGCCATCTTGAGTCGGATCGCGCAAAATGTAATTGTGGAGTAAAATTTTTTTTGGAAGTCTAAATATACAGTTTTTGCAAATATGACATTACTGCCGGTGATAATGGAAATGTTAAATCAGATTATTGCAATCATAAATGGCATAAGGCATCACATGGTGAAAATTTTATGTAAATCGAATAATAATTGACACTTTTATAGACTAAACACCTTGAAAAGTGACGTGTAGAAAGTCGTCTATTTCTCGGCAACTGTACAAGTTAGAAACCATTTTTTGGTATTTAGATGACCGTATGGGTTTAATCTATTTGTTGATTGGAATCAAATATCATAATTGTATAAACATTACAAATCAGACTCATTTGAATAAAATATTTGTTTTGAAGTCTAAAAATACGGTTTTTGCAAATATGACGTTACTTCCGGTGATAATGGAAATGTTAAATCAGATCATTGCAATCCTAAAGTGCATATGGCATCACATGGTGAAAATTGTATGAAAATTGAATAATAATTGACACTTTTATAGACCAAAAAGCTTGAAAAGTGACTTGTAGAAAATCGTCTATTTCTCGGCAACCGTACAAGTTAGAAACTTTTTTGTGGTATCTGTATGATCGTATGGGTTCATGCTATTCGTTGATGAGATTCAAAATATCATAATTTTTTAAAATATTATAAAAAAAAAGACTCTTTTGAATAAAATATTTTTTTTTAGGTTAAAAGTATAGTTTTTTCCAAAATGACGTCATTTCCGGTAACAGTGAAACTGTAAAATTGGCTTAACCTAGTCCAAATTGGCATTAGGCATCGAATGAAAAAAAAATATTGAAAATCGGATAATAATTTACTCTTTTATAGACAAAATAACGTGAAAAGTGATGCATGCAAAATTGCATATTTCTCGGCAATTGCTCATATTACGAACTATATTTTGCATACATTCTTCTCGTCTGGATTATTACTACGAGTTTATGAACGTTACGAATACATAGTTCAAAATATGAAGACGTTGAATGAGTTGTAAATAACTGATTGTTACACTTTTTTTTTACATTTATTCGAAATTGCCCGAAAATGAAATTGAAATTAAAAAATCTGAGCTAACGATTCGTGCCCCTTTACAGCGCGCATCCTTTTTGCTATATCAGATTTCGAAAAAAATAATATTTGCTTTCAAAAAATGGTACTGAACTGTCAAAATTGTAGTTTTTGTTAATATTACGCCACTTCCGTTGCGTGCAGAAAAATTTCACGGTAACAAAAAAAATTACAATTGAGACCACGGAGCATATGCACTTTGTTTTACACAAATCGAACAATAAATATTTAATCTAGGTACGAAAAACTAAATTAGCCAATGGCGACTAAAGAAAATGACTGAGACAAAATTCTTTCTCACTTCTGCTCAAGTAGGGTGATACTTTAACTCTGAGTAAACTACCATCAAAAAATATTCATAATTAAAAAAAAATTCTGTAAAAATGTAAAAAAAATTCAAAATATCGGAGATCTTTTCGACTACTTCCGGTTTTTCGATCATTGTCGGAATAGCTTTAACAAGTTGATTAGATACTTAACTTCCTGTACCAGAAATATCAGAAACATTACTTGAGTAATTTTCGAAAAAAAGATAAATAAAAGAGCATTTTCAATAATTTAATGATTTTTCAAAGATTGAGCTCAGTTTTGGACCACCTATAATATTGCAACGCTTTTATTATTAGATGCACACGCTAGGCCACCGATAGGACTCTGAGTAAAAAATGTTTACGAAAAATCGTAGGCGTCGTTTTCGAGAAAAAGGCGTCTCAGTATGCTCCAAAACGGAAAATACTTAGTTTTCGGCGTACCATAATTTATTTCCTAAGAATCAAATTCGTGTTATTTAGATGTTATACCATCGTCTATTAATGGAACTATCCAACGACACTTTAATTGTTTTGGTCCGCTAATATGTGACGGAAAATTCGAACTTTTGGCAAGAGCTCCAATTTGTTTTTCATCTTTTTTACATTTTTCTTCGTTTTTTGAACTACTTCCGGTATACGAATCATTGTCGAGTAGTTTTCACATCCAGTTTTGGAGTTTGCATGGGAACAGGGCTTTCTAATGATATACGATACTATACGATCAAATAAAATACTTCTGAGAAATCCTATGTTCAAAAGTGTTTAAAATGTCAAAATATTGAAAATTAAATTTCGATAACTGCATACATATTATACATCATTAGAATTGTAATTAGGTCAGCTTTTTAAATATATATCTTTTTTTTGAAAATCTCTTCAAATAAAAAAATAGTAGAGCATTTTCCAAAATTTCACGATTTTTTGACTTTTTTCAATTTTCAGTCCCTTTTTTGTCTTATTCCAATTATATGAAGGTCTTAATGGATGGATCCATGCTAAAGACTACCGGAAGGACCATCGATAGATAAAGTTTAAGAAAAATCGCTTGAGCAGTTTTCGAGATAAAAGCGTCCGGTGATAAAGGAAATGTTAAATCAGATCATTGCAATCATAAATGGCATAAGGCATCACACGGTGAAAATTGTATGAAATGTGAATAATAATTGACACTTTTATAGACCAAAAAGCTTGAAAAGTTACATGTAGAGAATCGTCTATTTCTCGGCAACCGTACAAGTTAGAAACTTTTTTGTGGTATCTGTATTATCGTATGGGTTCATGCTATTCGTTAATGGGATTCAAATATCATAATTTTAAAAATATTATAAAAAAGACTCATTTGAATAAAATATTTGTTTTTTAGGTTAAAAATACAGTTTTTGCCAAAATGACGTCATTTCCGGTCACAGTGAAACTGTAATATTGGCTTAACCTATTCCAAATTGGCATTAGGAATCGAATGAAAAAAAAAATATTGAAAATCGGATAATAATTTACTCTTTTATAGGCAAAATAAAGTGAAAAGTGATGCATGCAAAATTGCATATTTCTCGGCAATTGCACATATTACGACCTATTTTTTGCACACATTCTCCTCGTCTGGATTATTACTACGAGTTTATGAAAGTTACGAATAAATATTTCAAAATATGAAGACGTTGAATGGGTTCTAAATAACTGATTTTTACACTTTTTTTTTTACATTTATTCGAAATTGCCCGAAAATGAAATTGAAATTAAAAAATCGGCGCTAACGATTTGTGCCCCTTTACAGTGCGCATCCTTTTTGCTATATCAGATTTCGAAAAAAATAATATTTACTTTCAAAAAGTGGTACTGAACTGTTAAAATTGTAGTTTTTGTTAATATTACGCCACTTCCGTTGCCTGCAGAAATATTTCACGGTACCAAAAAAGATTACAATTGAGACCACTGACCATATGCACTTTGTTTTATACAAATCGGACAATAAATAATTAATCTAGGTAAGAAAAACTAAATTAGAAAAAGGCGACTAAAGAAAATTACTGAGACAAAATTCTTTCTCACTTCTGCTTAAGTAGGGTGATACTTTAACTATATGTACACTACCATCAAAAGATATTCATAAATAAAAAAGTTTTCTGTAAAAATGTAAAACAAATTCAAAATATCGGAGATGTTTTCGACTACTTCCGGTTTTTCGATCAGTGTCGGAATAGCTTTAACAAGTTGATTTGATACTTAACTTCGTGTAAGAGAAATGTCAAAAACATTCATTGAGTAATTTTCGAAAACAAAGATAAAAAAATAGCATTTTCAGTAATTTAATGATTTTTCAACTTTTTTCACAGATTGAGGCCATTTTCGGACCACCTATAATATTTGAATGCTTTTAATTTTGGATGCACACTTTAGACCATCGATGGGACTCTTAGTAAAAAATATTTTAGAAAAATCGTAGGCGTCGTTTTCGAGAAAAAGGCGTCTCAGAATGCTCCAAAACGGAAAATACTTAGTTTTCGGCGTACCATAATTTATTTCCTAAGAATCAAATTCGTGTTATTTAGATGTTATGCGATCGTCTATTAATGGAACTATCCAACGACACTTTAATTGTTTTGGTCCGCTAATATGTGACGGAGAATTCGAACTTTTGGCAAGAACTCCAATTTTTGTTTAACTTTTTAACATTTTTCTTCGTTTTTTGAACTACTTCCGGTTTTCGAATTATTGTCGAGTAGTTTTCACATTCAGTTTTGGAGTTTGCATAGGAACAGGGCTCTCGAATGATATACTACACTATACGATCAAATAAAATACTTCTGAGAAATCCTATGTTCAAAAGTGTTAAAAAAGTAAAAATGTCAAAATATTGAAAATTAAATTTCAATAACTGCATACATATTATACATCATTAGAATCGTAATTAGGTCAGCTTTTTAAATATATATCTTTTTTTTGAAAATCTCTTAAAATAAAAAAATAATAGCGCATTTTCCAAAATTTCACGATTTTTCGACTTTTTTCGATTTTCAGTCCTTTTTTGGTCCTATTCCAATTATTTGAAGGTTTTAATGGATGGCTTCATGCTAAAGACCACCGAAGGGACTCTCAATAGAGAAAGTTTAAGATAAATCGCTGGAGCAGTTTTCGAGATAAAGGCGTCTAAAAACGCTCCAAATCACAAAATACTTGATTTTCAGTGTGCGATATTTTACTTCCGGGTCATCGTATTTTTATAAAATGGGTACCATACGATACTTCAATTCCCGTGCAACGCAACGATATCCTAATCTCTTTCATGCGTTGATATCAGACGAAATAATCACGTTTTTCCCCAGAGCACCCATTTTTTGCATTTTTTTCCAAACATCAGAAATTATTTCGACTACTTCCGGTTTACGGATCGTTGTTGAAATTGCTTTATCCTACTGTCTGACTATATGGTTTTATGTTCCAGAGGTTTCAGAAAAATCGATTTATCCTTTCCAAAAAATATAAGGGTTTGAAAATGGGTAGAAAATTCGAAAAAAATCGAAAAATAAAGGGCGATAACTCTGAATGAAACTTATATTACTGGAATCACATACACTTCAGGAATCCAAAAATGTAGGTCAAATTTGAAAATTTTGAATAATAAATTTTTTTTTCGTAAATAACGTTTTTTTCAATTTTCGAATGACAGAAGTAATAGACGAATGTTCGAAATTGAAAAATGTGAGATAGCCATTGTCTTAGAAAAGATTCACGGTTTCCGAAAATGTTATTTGTTTTGAAATGAGTAAAGAATTGGCGAAACTATGGCTGATTTTCAATTTTCGGACAACCTACAAAGTTCGGCCATTTCCGGTATGCGCAGAAGTTTGAAAAATAGTTTATCCAGTAGCCACCACATGGTTTTGCGATAGAAAATTTGGTTTCAGATCGATATCTGTTTCCGATCATGGAGAAATAGGCTCCCGCGGAAAAAAATAATAATAACTAGACCTGCATAGCAGTGCTGAATCGGCTTTCAGGCTCCTTCATATCATTGCCATGCTTTTAAATTTACCTTTATACTGTAAACGACCGATAGGACTCGGGGTAACAGAAGTTTAAGAAGTGAAATAGAAGTAGTTTTCGAGATAAACGGGTCTGAAAAGGCTCCAAAAAAAGAGGAAAATACTACATTTTCGGCAATTCATAATCTATTGCCTAACCATTCTGATATAATATAAAAGTCCAAAAAGGAAAATACTAGATCTTCAGCGTCTCGTAATATTTGTCATTGAACACGCCATCTTGAGTCGGATCGCGCAAAATCTAATTTTGGAGTAGAGGCAAATTAGTAAAAATATTGATGAGATGTTCTCAAAAATGAGTCTATAAATATACTATCTATCGACACAAAAGATCAAAATAGCAATAAAAGATTTTAGAACACCTTTATTTGAACATTTTGTAAGAGTACCGTATTTTTAAATCTGTCCTATTTCTTAAAATTCTCGGCGAAATTAGTTATGTTTCTTCGCTCGCTATGGAACGACCTCTGTAGACCTGCAGTGCTAAATCGGCTTTCAGGAATCAGACAGGAAGTGCGTCATACAATAGCCGATCCATCGAGCTGCCAAACGATACTGTAGTTGTTATGATTCAGTGAAAGTAATATATGCTTGCAAATACACCGGTCAAAATTGTAAAATCTGGCAAAATTACTTCACTTCCGGTGCCAAAAGAAATCATTATCGGTAACAAATAAGTTGAGAATTCGCAATTGAGTATTGTTTTATACATATCAGGCAATAAATAATAAACTTGGAACCCATATAAACTGAAATTAAAAGGTAAAAAAACTTAAAAAGTGATCCTTAGAAAATTGGTTATTTCTCGACAAGGGAACATGCTAGAAGCAATTTTTTGATATCAGTATGATTATATTGATCCAATCTAAATGGCCATTAGAATCAAACGTTATAACGTTATACAAATAACAAATATAACTCACTTCAAAAAAACATTTGTTTTGAAGTCTAAAAATACGGTTTTTGCAAAAAAGACATTACTTCCGGTGATAATAAAAATCTTAAATTAGTTTAATGCAATCATAAATGGCATAAGGCGTCAAATGGTGAAAATTGTATGAAAATTGAATAATAATTGACACTTTTATAGACCAAAAAGCGTGAAAAATGACTTGTAGAAAATTGTCTATTTCTCGGCAACCGTACAAGTTAGAAACTTTTTTGTGGTATCTGTATGATCGTATGGGTTCATGCTATTCGGTGATGGGATTCAAATATCATAATTTTAAAAATATTATAAAAAAGACACATTTGAATAAAATATTTGTTTTTTAGGTTAAAAATACAGTTTTTGCCAAAATGACGTCATTTCCGGTCACAGTGAAACTGTAAAATTGGTTTAAACAAGTCCAAATTGGCATTAAGCATTGAATGAAAAAAAAAATTATTGAAAATCGGATAATAATTTACTCTTTTATAGGCAAAATAACGTGAAAAGTTATGCATGCAAAATTGCATATTTCTCGGCAATTGCTCATATTACGAACTATTTTTTGCATACATTCTCCTCGTCTGGATTATTACTACGAGTTTATGAAAGTTACGAATAAATAGTTCAAAATATGAAGACGTTGAATGGGTTGTAAATAACTGATTGTTACACTTTTTTTTACATTTATTCAAAATTGCCCGAAAATGAAATTGAAATTAAAAAATCTGAGCTAACGATTTGTGCCCCTTTACAGCGCGCATTCTTTTTGCTATATCAGATTTCGAAAAAAATAATATTTCCTTTCAAAAAGTGGTACTGAACTGTCAAAATTGTAGTTTTTGTTAATATTACGCCACTTCCGTTGCGTGCAGAAAAAATTCACGATAACAAAAAAATTACAATTGAGACCACGGAGCATATGCACTTTGTTTTATACAAATCGAACAATAAATAATTAATCTAGGTACGAAAAACTAAATTAGCCAATGGCGACTAAAGAAAATTACTGAGAAAAAATTCTTTCTCACTTCTCCTCAAGTAGGGTGATACTTTAACTCTGTGTAAACTACCATCAAAAAATATTCATAAATAAAAAAGTTTTCTGTAAAAATGTAAAAAAAATTCAAAATATCGGAGATTTTTTCGACTACTTCCGGTTTTACGATCATTGTCGGAATAGTTTTAACAAGTTGATTAGATACTTAACTTCCTGTACCAGAAATGTCAGAAACATTCATTGAGTAATTTTCGAAACAAAGATAAATAAAAGAGCATTTTCAATAATTTAATGATTTTTCAACTTTTTTCAAAGATTGAGGTCATTTTTGGACCACCTATAATATTGCAACGCTTTTATTATTAAATGCACACGCTAGGCCACCGATAGGACTCTGAGTAAAAAATATTTAAGAAAAATCGTAGGCGTCGTTTTCGAGAAAAAGGCGTCTCAGAATGCTCCAAAACGGAAAATACTTAGTTTTCGGCGTACCATAATTTATTTCCTAAGAATCAAATTCGTGTTATTTAGATGTTATACGATCGTCTATTAATGGAACTATCCAACGACACTTTAATTGTTTTGGTCCGATAATATGTGACGGAGAATTCGAACTTTTGGCAAGAGCTCCAATTCTTTTTCATCTTTTTTACATTTTTCTTCGTTTTTTGAACTACTTCCGGTATACGAATAATTGTCGAGTAGTTTTCACATCCAGTTTTGGAGTTTGCATGGGAACAGGACTCTCTAATGGTATACTACACTATACGATCAAATAAAATACTTCTGAGAAATCCTATGTTCAAAAGTGTTAAAAATGTCAAAATGTCAAAATATTGAAAATTAAATTTCAATAACTGCATACATATTATACATCATTAGAATCGTAATTAGGTCAGCTTTTTAAATATATATCCTTTTTTTGAAAATCTCTTAAAATAAAAAAATAGTAGAGCATTTTCCAAAATTTCACGATTTTTCGACTTTTTTCGATTTTCAGTCCGTTTTTGGTCCTATTCCAATTATTGGAAGATTTCAATGGATGGCTTCATGCTAACGACCACCGAAGGGACTCTCGATAGAGAAAGTTTAACATAAATCGCTGGAGCAGTTTTCGAGATAAAGGCGTCCAAAAACACTCCAAATCAGAAAATACTTGGTTTTCAGCGTGCGATATTTTACTTCCGGGTGATCGTATCTTTATGAAATGGGTACCATACGATACTTCAATTCCCTTGCAACCCAACGATACCCTAATCTCTTTAATCCGTTGATATCGGGCGAAATAATCACGTTTTTCCCCAAAGCACCCATTTTTTGCATTTTTTTCCAAACATCAGAAATTATTTCGACTACTTCCGGTTTACGGATCGTTGTTGAAATTGCTTTATCCAATTGTCTGACTATATGGCTTTATGTTCCAGAGGTATGAGAAATATCGATTTATCCTTTCCAAAAAATATAAGGGTTTGAAAATCGGTAGAAAATTCGAAAAAAATCGAAAAATAAAGGGAGATAACTCTGAATGAAACTTATATTACTGGAATCGGATGGACTTCAGGAATCCAAAAATGTAGGTCAAATTTGAAAATTTTGAAAAATAACAAAAATTGTCTCATAATCAACGTCTTTTCAATTTTCGAACGATAGAAGTCATAGACGAATGTTCGAAATTGAAAAATGTGAGATAGCCATTATATTGCAAAAGATTCTGGGTTTCCGAAAATGTCATTTGTTTAAAAATGGGTAAAGAATTGACGAAATTATGGCCGATTTTCAATATCCGGACAACCTACAAAGTTCGGCCACTTCCGGTATGCGCAGAAGTTTGAAAAATAGTTTATGCACTAGCCACCACATGTTTTCCAGATAGAAAAGTTGGTTCCAGATCGATATCTGTTTTCGATCATGTAGAAATAGGCTCCCGCGGAAAAAAAAAATAATAATAAGAATAATAATAATTTTAGTAAAAACAATAGTCTTTCAGACGAAAGTCTGAAAGCCTAATAATAATCTTTTTAAAAACAATAGTCTTTCAGACGAAAGTCTGGAAGCCTAATAATAATAATAATAACTAGATCTGCTACTATCCCATGCAGATATGAAAGCTTTCATATTCATCGTCACGTGTCATTGATTGTATCAAGTATCCTAAATAAAAGGATAAGAAGAAAAAATTATTAAAATTGGTCAAAAACTCGCGAAGTTACAAGTCTAAATATAGTATGAAACATTGCACCCAGGCATAACAATAATCTGAAAACTAAAGGGAAATAACTGAAACTTGTATTACTGTAATGAGACGGATGAGAAAATGAAATGAAAATGGCGGGGAAAAAAAAAATTAAAAATGGCAGGTTGGACAGGCGACCTTACCCCTTGTCACGTACAACTGGGCATTCGAAAACACGCTAGTTAACTCAATGACAGGCGCGCGTGCTAACCATTCAGCCACCCAACCCCCCTTTGAAATCAGACACGTGCAATATGTCATATAGGAAGAATAAGAAGTCGCTCACAACAAAATGGTAAATTAATGAGTTTAGGTCAAAAGGTTGAGCTACTGTTTTAGAGTACTTAATAGTTTTAAAGAGACACGTTAAGGGTTGTTCATAGTTAAATGAAAGTTTAATTTTAAATAAGACCAATAAAATTAGGATTTAATAATGCCAGACTAATATTTCCAATATGTTTGGTTATAAGTAGGAAATCGTGACGACTTCTTAAGCATGTTTTAAACAAAGGATCATGTTTGTTTAAACAAGAATGGCACTCTGCAATAAAAAAAACTGTGCAAAGCAAGATTTCTATGCAGAAATTAAATAATTGCTAGAACCAGAAAAATATTTATCCACTATAATAAATAAGCAACATAGAGAAAATGAAATGAAATTGAATGGGGTTTAACGTCCGACTGTTCTGCTCCTAAAATGGGCTAATGAAGACGGGCATATGCCATAAAGTGTGCAATGAGGGAAATTTTACCCGGGCAGCGGCGGTTACGGCCTACGAGGTTGGACAGGCGACCATACTCCTTGTCACGTACAACCAAGAAATTGAAACAACGCCAGTTGACTCAATGACAGACGTTATGATACAGAGCGCACGTGCTAACCATTCAGCCACGCAACCTCCGTAAAATCGGCAAATTGCTGACCTACAGCGAGAAACATTTCAACCGGGCCAAATTTTCTATTGTAACAGTTTAATTTGCACGGTACCTTTAGTTATCAACCGAATATTACAAAACTTTTTAAAATAAGCTCCCCCTGACCAGCTTAAGCGTTCGCAATAAACGTTTGCCCCTTAAAATTGGCAAATTGCTGACTTTAAAGTGAGAAACATTACAACCGGGCGAAATTTTCTGTTTTATCACTTTTACAGTACCTTTGATTACCAACCGATTATTACAAAACTTTAAAAATAAAAGAGAAAGAGAGAAATGCGGCCTAATGTCCATTCGACACAAACTAGGTCATTTCGGGACTAACATATGTTTTTTAATTTTATTTAAAAACTCCCCTTGCGCTTACAGGTCTTTAGCCGTTGGGAGGAAACCGAAGGACACGGAGAAAACCCACGAGGTTGGACATCATACTTCATGTCACGTGCAGCCTGGAGATCGAAACGACGCCCGTTGACTCAATGACAGACGTTACGATACAGTGCGCACATGCTAACCATTCAGCCATTCAGCCTCCCTGAATTCAGAAAATTGCTGACTTATAGCAAGAAACATTTCAACCGGGCGAAATTTTCTGTTTTAACAGTTTAATGTGCACGGTACTTCAATTACCAACCGATTATTACAAAACTTTTGAAAATAAGCTCCAACTGACCAGCTTAATCGTATGCAATAAACGTTTTCGCCTGAATTGAAAGTTATGCACGGAGAAAGTTCATCTCGATTTCCCGGCGTGGTTCCCCTTGTCAGTGAGGCAGAACGGAGGGCCTGACAAGCACAGCTGTCTAGTCATTCGGATGGGACGAAAAACCAAGGTGCCGTGTACACATTGGAGTGCACGTAAAATATCCCTAAGCAGTTGGAATTCGATACTGTTGAATAAGCTCTATACGATGACTAAATGTGTAGATTGTAGTCACCCACACTGCATGTTTCGCTTAACAATGAAAGGGTGCCGTTTTCAATGTTCGATCCTTTTGTTCTTCTACTCCTGATATGTTGGACTGTTGATCGATGGTTTCATATAAAAGACTACCAATAAGACTCTTTGTAGAAGAAGTTCCCCAAAAATATTATGTTGACTTTACGAGAAAGACCTCTAAACATGCTCCAAATTGGAAAAATACGACTTTTTGGATTTTCAATCTCTTTTTTTCGGCTATCCCTGATATTTAGAAAAAATAATACAATGATTTCACACAACAGGCTAGCTATTAGACTCTCTATTGACAAAAGTTTAACCGCCCTCCCTTCATTATAACCGAAGTTATCGTGCCCTAAAGAATCAACAAATTAGCATGCTTATCTCTGCTTACCCTAAGCAGAAAATGCTCATCTTTAAACTCAATCATAACATTGACCTAGTGAACGTCTACACCAAGTTGTGTTCCAAAGTCCCGACCCTTCAAATTGCTTCTATTTTTCATTTTCAATTCAAAATGGTGACCATCACGTGACCGAAATCAAAATTCAATTCGCGACATTGTTTAGGCCTTCCTACAAGGATTCAGAAAATATAACTCCCGAGTCTGTAAGTAAAATAGCAAAAAAGCCTTATTGATTTTTCACTTTTAAATATGGCGACACTTCCGGTTCGATCGACAAACTCCATATTTTGTGTACAAATCAGTAATTACTTATCTAGCATCCAAAAAAAAAATCAGGTCATTCTGACCTATATTTCGATGATTTTTTTGAAAATTTTGATCCTTAATTTCGTCAAGGGGAGATAATTTAGAAAATTTCTAATTATATTTTTGAAGTCACATCGGTAAGATCTACTTAGACACTAAATTTCATGAAAATCGTACAACTATTAAAGAAGTTGTTAAATAGGTCTAAACTTCCGGTTCGAAATCACAGCGACGAATTTTCGAAATTCGAAAATGTGAAACTGCAGATGAAAATGATTTTTTTTAAAGGTATTCAAAGAAAAAAGAATTAGTAAAATCGGTCAAAAAATAACAGTTGCGACTATGCATTGTCATTTTTTTCGTTCGTAAAATTCGGTGATTTCGGATTCGTAAAACGTTTCGAAAATATATTTAATCAAGGTTCGCACCCCATTTTTGGGGGGGTAGGTCAAAATTTCAGAAAGATCCTATGGATAGATTCTGAGAAATCCGATTTGCAGAAAACACACAAAAAAAAAAAATAATAATAATCTTAACAGAAACAATAAGCTTTCATATGTAATATGAAAGCTTAATAATAATTTTAGTAAAAACAATAGTCTTTCAGACGAAAGTCTGAAAGCCTAATAACTAGACCTGCATAGCAGTGCTGAATCGGCTTTCAGGGTCCTTTATATCATTGCCATGCCTTTAAATGTACATTTATACTCTAAACGACCGATAGAACTCGGGCTAACAGAAGTTTAAGAAGAGAAATAGAAGTAGTTTTCGAGATAAACGAGTCTGAATAGGCTCCAAAAATAGAAGAAAATGCTACATTTTCGGCATCTCATAATCTATTGCCTACCATTGCATTTGTATCATTCTGATATCATATAAAAGTAAATTATTTAACGACACTCTATTTGTTTCGATTGGGTGAAATCTGCCGTAGAATTCACGTTTTTTTGCAAAGTCTACATTTATTTTACTTATTTATAGGTTTATTCAAAATATCGGATCATTTTTGGACTATTCCCGGTTTACAGATCATTGTTGAGATAATTTTAGCAAGTTGTCTGGATACTTAACTTCAAGTACTAGAATTTTCAGAAACATCCATTATGTAATATAAATCAAAAGGAAAATTAGTAAATAATTAATGGCCTGATTCCATCCCACTTAGCACTAGTTATCTCCCTTACATCAATATTATAACTGTAGTTTAAAATACAACAATTTTTCTAATTTGTTCAAAGATTGTGGACCTTTTTGGATCAATTATACTATATAGAGGCTTTTTAATTTCGATTCACTCACTAGACCACAATTAGGATTCTAAGTAACAGAAGTGTAAGAAAAGAAATAAGACTACTTTTCGAGATAAAATCGTCTGAATAGCCTGAGAAATCGCAAATTTTGCAAAAGTACCAATTCTTCACTGTATTTTCTCAAAATATCAAATATTTTTTCCACTACTTCCGGTTTTTGGATCTTTGTCGGTATTTTTTTAACAAGTTGTTTACATACTTAACTTTCTTTCCCATAAGTGTCAGAAATATCTATTCAGTAGTTTTTGTAAAAAAGATAAATAAAAGAACATTTTCAATAATTTAACGATTTTTCAACTTTTTTCAAAGATTGAGGCCATTTTTGGACCACTTATATTATTTCAAACCTTTTCATGTTGGATTCACGCAACAGACCACCGATAGGACTCTGCGTTAAAAAAGATTCAGAAGAATCGTAGGGGTCGTTTTCGAGAAAATAGCGTCTAAAAAGGCTCCAAAAAGGGAAAATACTAGATTTTCGACGTACCGTTATTTATTTTCTAACCATCGAAATCGTACCATTGAGATACCATATAATAGTCCTTTAATGGGGCTATCCAAAGACACTTTACTTCTTTTGGTCCGGTAATATCTGTCGGCGAAATCAAGCTTTTCGGAAGAGCGCCTATTTTTAAACCTTTTTTTTTCATTTTTTTAATACTTCCGGTATGGAGATTATTTTCAGGATAGTTTTAATAACCGGGTTCGGCAATTATATAGCCGCAAGGCTCTGTAATAATATATTACATTATCTGAACAGATAAAATGCCCCTGAAAAATCCTATGTTTAAAAGTGCCAAAAATGCAAAAATGTCAATATATTGAAAATTAAATTTCAATAACTGAATACATATTATACATTATTGGAATCGGCATTAGATGAGCTATCTAAATATAAAAACATTTTTTGAAAATCTGTAAAAAAAATAAATTTATAGAGCTTTTTTCAAAATTTCACGATTTTTCGACTTTTTTCGATTTTCAGTTTGGTATTTGACCTATTACAAATATTTCAAAGTCTTAACGGAATGTTTGATACACAAGACTACCGAAAGGTCTCTAGATAGAGACAGTTTAAGAAAAATCGCTGGAGTAGTTTTCGAGATAAAGGCGCCCAAAAACGCTCCAAATCAGAAAATACTTGATTTCCAGAGTGTCATATTTTGTTGCTTAGTCATAGTATCCGTATAAATTGGGCATCATACGACAGTCCATTCCCCGAGCCACTCAACGAAAGCTTAATTCGTTTAATCCATTGATATTGGACGGAGAAATCGGGTTTTTCCCCCAAACACCCATTTTTTGCGTTTTTTTCGAACTATCGGGCATTATTTCCACTACTTCCGGTTTACGGATCGTTGTTGAAATTGCTTTATAAAAAGGTCTGACTATATAGCTTTATGTACCAGAGCCTACAGAAATATCGGATTATTCTTTCCAAAAAATATAAGGGTTCGAAAAATGGCAGAAAATTCGAAAAAAATCGAAAAATAAAGGGCAATAACTCGGAATGAAACTTGTATTTCTGGAATCGGATGGTCTTCAGGTATCCAAAAATGTAGGTGAAATTTGAAAATTTTGAAAAATAACAAAAATGTCTCTTTTGTCTCTTTTTTTCAGTTTTCGAACGCTAGAAGTCAGCGACGAAGTTTCAAAATTTCGAAATTTTCAACTGCTCTCGTCCGAGAAAAGACTCAGGGTTTCCGAAAATGTCATTTGTATGAAAATAGGTACAGAATTGACGAATCTACGGCCGTTTTTTAATTTTTTGGTACCGGACGAAATTCTGTCACTTCCGGTCTGCGCAGAAGTTTCAAAAGTGATTTAATGAGTAGCCACCACCTAGTTTCCCGATAGAATATTTGGTTCCAGATCGATATCTGTTTTCGATCATGGAGAAATAACTAGATCTGCTACTGTCCCATGCAGATATGAAAGCTTTCATATTCATCGTCACATGTCATTGATTGTATCAAGTATCCTAAATAAAAGGATAAGAAGAAAAAATTATTAAAATTGGTCAAAAACTCGCGAAGTTACAAGTCTAAATATAGTATGAAACATTGCACCCAGGCATAACAATAATCTGAAAACTAAAGGGAAATAACTGAAACTTGTATTACTGTAATGAGACGGATGAGAAAATGAAATGAAAATAGCGGGGAAAAAAAATTAAAAATGGCAGGTTGGACAGGCGACCTTCCTCCTTGTTACGTACAACCGGGCATTCGAAAACACGCTAGTTAACTCAATGACAGGCGCGCGTGCTAACCATTCAGCCACCCAACCCCCCTTTGAAATCAGACACGTGCAATATGTCATATAGGAAGAATAAGAAGTCGCTCACAACAAAATGGTAAATTAATGAGTTTAGGTCAAAAGGTTGAGCTACTGTTTTAGAGTACTTAATAGTTTTAAAGAGAGTTATAACGAGAAACAATTCCACCGGTTCACATTAGAGGTGTTATGTTCCAATGTGATCAGTCAAATTGCTTATTGCTCCTAAATCTACGCAGAAATTCTCAACATCAAACTTAGTCAAGGTAATGACATAATGAATCTATATTTGGAATTTTGTCACTCTCACTTCATTATAACCAAAGTTATCGTGCCCCAAAGAATCAACCAATCAGATTGCTTATCTCTGCTTACTGTAAGCAGACAATGCTCATCTTCGCACTCCTTCATGGCACTGACCTAATGAACGCCTTCACGAAGATTGAACATTCTGCCCCAATTAGAAGGAGAGTTATTTTGTTTCAAATTCTCGACCAATCAAATTGCTCATCGCTCTGCAGACAATCCAGGGCAGACAATGCTCATTGTCGAAAGTATTCAAGGTATTGATGTAATGAAACTATACACCAAGTTTCATCAATCTGACTGAAGTGAAAGTGTCCGAAATCATCAACCAATCTAATTGCTTATCTCTGCTTACCCTAAGCATAAAATGCTCATCTTCGAACTCCATGTTTTTAATGTATGGGGATCATGATGGTGGCTCAGTGATATGAGACACTGATTAACTAACCAGTAGGTCTTGGGCTCTCTCCGCGGGGGGTGGAGGGTGGCCTAGTGGTCTAGAGTGCCGCGCTTCGACCTCTAGCTGGCCGGTCACCTCTGGCTTGCGGCTGTGGTTTCGAGCCCCGGTGTGAGCGTATGTGGCATGGAGATAGGGGCGTCTTCTCAACCTCGTGGGTTTCCTCCGGGCACTCCGGTTTCCTCCCACCTCTAAAGACCCCTACGCGCATATGTTAGTCCCGAAATGACCTGGTTGTGTTGAGTGGACGTTAAACCCCATTTCTCTCTCTCTCTCACCCCGGGGTTTGACCAGAAAGTCAATTGTACAGGCTTGACTGCCCTTGTTAGCTGTACAGGACAGTAAGTCTGCCCGGCCTGACAGGGAATAGTGTCTAATTGTCAGGATGGTACGAAAAGCAATGTTCAGTGTACACATTGGCGTGCACGTAAAAGATTCCTTGATAGAGTATATCGGAATGTAGATGTCCTGGGAAAATCTATCTGTTTGTCTTCATTGGTCCAGTCGGTGTATAAAGTAGGACTTTTGCCCTACTCCGTATAAGATTTCAAATCTTTGAAGTTTTAAGATAAGTATACCCGGTCCCTGAAATCTTAAACGGGACTTGCTTTTTCGCCCTTCTGTTCTGTACAGACTGGGCTAATACAATAAAACATTGTAACAATCTACAGAGAGTAAATTTAACTTGTTGACTAAATAATCTTCAATACTTCCAATTAGCGGTATGTAGTGACAAGGATCGTGACCCAGATGGGATATACTTGAACTTTCTAGACAAGAAACCTGATATCTAATTTGGTATAGCACTAATAAGTTTCATTACATACTAAATTTTTATATGATTGCTTATCGCACTTGGCATTCATACCCATAGGTCCATCTTTAAATTTAAAACTGGTAGACATTACCGAGGCTTGAACATGGTATTGCATCGTCACCGTTGTATTATTGCTTATCGCCCTTGACATTGTATTAAAGGCAGTTTTATATTCATAGGGCCAGAACGGTAAATTATAAAAAGTGTAAATTATTACCCAGAGTTGAACATTATTTGTGATTTGCCTGGTAACGCCAAAACTCGATCATGTACTAAATAATGGCGGCACAGTAAAATTTCTTGATTGTCAAGTTTTTGGTTATAAATAAACCCTCGCAAAGTCGGTGTTATTGGTAACGGAATTGGTCATGGTGTTGTTGGTAACGGTATCGGAAACGATATTGTTGTAAACGGAATTGGTCATGGTATCGTTGGTAACGGTATCGGACATGGTATCATTGGAAACGGAATCGGACACGGACTTATTGGACATGGACAGATTGGTAACGGCATTGGGCATGGCATCGTTGGTAACGGTATCGGACACGGTATTGTTGGAAACGGAATCGGTCATGGTATCGTTGGTAACGGTATCGGACATGGTATCATTGGAAACGGAATCGGACACGGACTTATTAGACATGGAAAGATTGGTAACGGCATTGGGCATGACATCGTTGGTTACGGTATCGGACACGGTATAATTGGAAACGGACTTGTTGGACATGGAAAGATTGGAGCTTACAAACAATCATACAACTACAACGGGCCATACAACCGATACAACAACGGACCATACAAGTACAACCAATACAATAATAAAGGATACAGTAGTTACAACGGCCCCTACAATTACAACAACGGTTACAACAATGGCCACAATAACAACGAATATGGGAAGGGATATAACAACTACAATAACAACGGATACGGTAACGGATACAACAACTACAACCGTTATCCTTCTCACAATAACTATCAAGGTTGCGGTTACAACAAATATTAAGACAATACGGCTATTTGATAGCATAATATTACCATAGCTTTAATACTTATAAATACTAGTATATAGTTTCTACTGTTCATGCATAATGTATATAGTAAATCAGGGAGTTAAGATATATATAAATTTAATAAAATAATATACATATAAACTCTTGTTATTTATCCGTTTTATAGCTTATTACTAGTCCGGTCTATAGCTTGATAACCTCAATGTGCATATATACGTCACATCCTGTCTTCATTACGTTTGGTCAAAGGTCACGAGATGTAAATAGGGATATCGCTAATCCTAATCCTAACCCAAGACCTAACCTTAGCGCTTACCCTAACCCTAACCTACCATCTCGCCTGTCCTATCTCCTGGGTTTACCCCGGGACCTGCGGTTTCCTCCCACTGTTAAAGGGGAAGACCAACGATTTTCAACAAGGTTTCCATAAATCTGAAATATGTATTCAGAAAGAATCCCCACTGTAAAAGAAGTAAAAAAGTTTTTGTGAACGAGAAATTAATCTTTATTAAAACCGGAAGTGACATAGTTGGTTCAACACGCTCACTGGGCTCTATAGAATGCATACAGATTTGGCATAAGTTTACTGATGTATTGTATTCACGTCCCGTCCTTGGGCCAAAAATCTTATGAAATGGACTGTTTGTTAGGATATTATAAACACGAATTTATGGTTTTTTAACGTTTAGTACACAAAGCCGTCGCGTAAATTCACTCACACTGAACAGTCCGCTGTGGACCAATTCACACCGCATGGCTAATTATTTACATCACGTGGTTTGATTGTCAGCATATACCACCCCGATTCTTCAATCCAAACTGATTAGAACCTGAATCACAATCGATCTAGTAGCAATCATACACAGTCGATATCAAAAATTGATTTCCAATCTCAAAGACGGCTTATCTCCCCTGAAACTGTTGAGTAATACGCGATTCCCAATTCACACAACTTTCATAGATTTAAGGAAATGGAATGAACTGAACAGAAATGGTTTTAACGACCTATCTTTCTGCGCCGACTGAATTAACTAAATTTTGATCGGACAGCGTCGTTAGGGTCTTTTCTTTCGAATTCCAACTGCTAAGTAGTCTTTTACGGGCATGTAGATATTGTTCCTAGCCGGGCCATTTAGGTTTCAAATTTCACGGTGTATTGATAGCCTTCTGGTTTCTGCTATGATTCGTTCATTGTTTCACTGTTTTTTCTACTATGAACTCGTCTACTATTAATTCGTTGATTGTTTCACTCTTATTTCGGCTATGATTTCGTTGAACGTTTCATTGTTATTTCTGCTACGAATTCGTTAATTGTTGAAGTGTTATTACTGCTATAAATTCGTTGATCGTTTCATTGCTATTTATGGGAATCACGGTGGCTAAGTGGGCAAGGCGCTGGCTCGTTAGCCTGGGGGTCGGGTGTTCGATCCTTGCATTGGCCGAGAAAGTTCATCTCGATTTTCCGGCGTGGTTTCCTCTTGTCAGTGATGCAGAAGGACGGCCTGATAAGGACAGTTGCCTAGTCGTTCGGGTGGTACGAAAAACCGAGGTCCGGTGTACACATTGGAGTGCACGTAAAAGATCCCTTGGCAGTTGGAATTCGATATAAGAGTAGGCCGTAGCGCCGCTGCCCGGGAAAAAATTCCCTCATAGCACACTGTATGGCGTATGCCCGTCTTCCATTAGCCCAGGTCAGGTGCAGAAGAGTAGGACGTAAAACCCCATTTCATTTCTGCTATTTATGCTATGAATTCGTTAAGTTTTGCACCGTTATTTCTGATATGAGTTCGTTGATCGTTTCACTGTTATTTCTGCTGTGAACTCGATCAAGACAATGACCTAGTGAACGTCTACACCAAGTTTGAACATTCTAGCTGACCTACAGCGAGAAACATTTCAACCGGGCCAAATTTTCTATTTTAACAGTTTAATTTTACGGTACCTTTAGTTATCAACCGAATATTACAAAACTTTTAAAAATAAGCTCCCCCTGAACAGCTTAATCGTTCGCAATAAACGGAGTTGGACATCATATTCCATGTCACGTGCAACCTGGAGATCGAAACGACGCCCATTGACTCAATGACAGACGTTACGATACAGCGCGCACATGCTAACCATTCAGCCATTCAGCCATTCAGCCTCCCTGAATTCGGAAAATTGCTGACTTATAGCAAGAAACATTACAACCGGGCGAAATTTTCTGTTTTAACAGTTTAATGTGCACGGTACTTTAATTACCCACCGATTATTACAAAACTTTTGAAAATAAGCTCCAACTGACCAGCTTAATCGTATGCAATAAAAGTTTGGCTTGAATTGAAAGTTCTGCACGTAGGAAGTTCATCTCGATTTCCCGGCGTGGTTCCCCCTTGTCAGTGTGGCAGAACGGAGGGCCTGACAAGCACAGCTGTCTAGTTCGGATGGGACGAAAACCACGGTCCCGTGTACACATTGGAGTGCACGTAAAATATCCCTAAGCAGTTGGAATTCGATACTGTTGAATAAGCTCTATACGATGACTAAATGTGTAGATTTTCGCCTGAACTGAAAGTTCTGCACGGAGAAAGTTCATCTCGATTTCCCGGCGTGGTTCCCCTTGTCAGTGAGGCAGAACGGAGGGCCTGACAAGCACAGCTGTCTAGTCATTCGGATGGGACGAAAAACCAAGGTCCCGTGTACACATTGGAGTGCACGTAAAATATCCCAAAGCAGTTGGAATTCGATACTGTTGAATAAGCTCTATACGATGACTAAATGTGTAGATTGTAGTCACCCACACTGCATGTTTCGCTTAACAATGAAAGGGTGCCGTTTTCAATGTTCGATCCTTTTGTTCTTCTACTCCTGATATGTTGGACTGTTGATCGATGGTTTCATATAAAAGACTACCAATAAGACTCTTTGTAGAAGAAGTTCCCAACCAATATTATGTTGACTTTACGAGAAAGACCTCTAAACATGCTCCAAATTGTAAAAATACGACTTTTTGGATTTTCAATCTCTTTTTTTCGGCTATCCCTGATATTTAAAAAAAAATGATACAATGATTTCACACAACAGGCTAGCTATTAGACTCTCTATTGACAAAAGTTTCACCGCCCTCCCTTCATTATAACCGAAGTTATCGTGCCCTAAAGAATCAACAAATCAACATGCTTATCTCTGCTTACCCTAAGCAGAAAATGCTCATCTTTGAACTCCATCATAACATTGACCTAGTGAACGTCTACACCAAGTTTGAACATTATAGCTTAATTAGAATGAGAGTTATTGTGCTCCAAAGTCTCGGCCCTTCAAATTGCTTCTATTTTTCATTTTCAATTCAAAATGGTGACTCCCGGTTGACCTAAATCAAAATTCTATTCGCGACATTTTTTAGGCCTTCCTACAAGGATTCAGAAAATATAACTCCCGAGTCTGTAAGTAAAATAGCAAAAAAGCCTTAGTGATATTTCACGTTTAAAGATGGTGGCACTTCCTGTTCCATCGACAAAGTCCATATTTTGTGTACGAATCAGTAATTCCTTGTCTAGTATCAAAAAAAAAAATTAGGTCATTCTGACCTATATTTCGACGATTTTTTTGAAAACTTTGATCCTTAATTTCACCAAGGGGAGATAATTTAGAAAATTTCTAATTATATTTTTGAAGTCACATCGGTAGGTTCTACTTATATACTAAATTGAATGAAAATCGCAAAACTATTAAAGAAGTTATCAAATTGGTCTAAACTTCCGGTTCGAAATCACAGCGACGAATTTTCGAAATTCGAAAATGTGAAACTGCTGATGAAAATGATTTTTTTCAAGGTATTCAAAGAAAAAAGATTTAGTAAAATCGGTCAAAAAACAATAAAGTTACGACTATGCATTGTCCATTTTGTCCTTCGTAAATTTCGGTGATTTCGGATTCGTAAAACGTTTTGAAAATATATTTAATCAACAGCTACCACCCATTTTTGGGGCGGTAGGTAAAAGTTTCATAAAGATACTGTGGTTAGATCCTGAGAAATCCGATTTGTGGATAAAACACAAAAAAAAATAACAATAACTAGATCTGCTACTGTCCCATGCAGATATGAAAGCTTTCATATTCATCGTCACGTGTCATCGATTATATCAAGTATCTCAAATAAAAGGATAAGAATAACAAACTATCAAAATTGGTCAAAAACTCGCGAAGTTACAAGTCTAAATATAGTATGAAACATTGAGTAATCTGAAAACTAAAGGGAAATATGTGATACTTGTGTTGCTGTAATCGGGATGACTTCCGATTTCAAAACTTTCAGAAAAATGAAATGAAAATGGTAAGAAAACATCGAAAAATTAAATGAGATAACTTTGAACAAAACTAAAACTTTTTGAATCAGGTTGAACTCAACTGTTTGAATATGTACGTTAAATATGTAGATTTGGAAAATTATAAAGACATAATATCAAAATCGGTCAAAAACTCACAAAGTTACAAATTTAAATGTAGTGAGAAACATTGCACCCGGGCAAAAAAATAATCTTTAAACTAAAGGGAAATAACTGAAACTTGTATAGCTGTAATCGGGCTTCCAAAATATGTTATATAATTATGGTTTCCAATATGTTTGGTTATAAGTAGGAAATCGTGACGACTTCTTAAGCATGTTTTAAACAAAGGGTCATAGACTGCAATATACAAGAATGGCACTCTGCAATAAAAGAAACTGGCCAGAGATTTCTATGCAGAAATTAAATAATTGCTAGAACCAGAAAAATATTTATCCACTTTAATAAATAAGCAACATAGAGAAAAAGAAATGAAATTGAATGGGGTTTAACGTCCCACTGTTCTGCTCCTACAATGGGCTAATGAAGACGGGCATACGCCATAAAGTGTGCAATGAGGGAAATTTTACCCGGGCAGCGGCGTTACGGCCTACGAGGTTGGTAAGGCGACCATACTCCTTGTCACGTACAACCAAGAAATCGAAACAAGGCCAGTTGACTCAATGACAGACGTTATGATACAGAGCGCACGTGCTAACCATTCAGCCACGCAACCTCCCTAAAATCGGCAAATTGCTGACCTACAGCGAGAAACATTTCAACCGGGTCAAATTTTCTATTTTAACAGTTTAATTTGCACGGTACCTTTAGTTATCAACCGAATATTACAAAACTTTTAAAAATAAGCTCCCCCTAACCAGCTTAATCGTTCGCAATAAACGTTTGCCCCTTAAAATCGACAAATTGCTGACTTTAAAGTGAGAAACATTACAACCGGGCCAAATTTTCTGTTTTATCACTTTAACAGTACCAACCGATTATGACAAAACTTTAAAAAGAGAAAGAGAGAAATGCGGCCTAACGTCCATTCGACACAAACTAGGTCATTTCGGGACTAACATATGTTTTTTAAATTTTATTTAAAAACTTCCCTTGCACGTACTGGTCTTTAGCCGTTGGGAGGAAACCGAAGAACACGGAGAAAACCCACGGGGTTGGACATCATACACCATGTCACGTGCAACCTGGAGATCGAAACGACGCCCGTTGACTCAATGACAAACGTTACGGTACAGCGAGCACATGCTAACCATTCAGCCATCCAGCCTCCCTGAATTCGGAAAATTGCTGACTTATAGCAAGAAACATTTCAACCGGGCGAAATTTTCTGTTTTAACAGTTTAATGTGCACGGTACTTTAATTACCAACCGATTATTACAAAACTTTTGAAAATAAGCTCCAACTGACCAGCTTAATCGTATGCAATAAACATTTTGCCTGAATTGAAAGTTCTGCACGGAAAAAGTTCATCTCGATTTCCCGGCGTGGTTCCCCTTGTCAGTGAGGCAGAACGGAGGGCCTGACAAGCACAGCTGTCTAGTCCTTCGGATGGGACGAAAAACCAAGGTCCCGTGTACACATTGGAGTGCACGTAAAATATCCCTAAGCAGTTGGAATTCGATACTGTTGAATAAACTCTATACGATGACTAAATGCGTAGATTGTAGTCACCCACACTGCATGTTTCGCTTAACAATGAAAGGGTGCCGTTTTCAATGTTCGATCCTTTTGTTCTTCTACTCCTGATATGTTGCACTGTTGATCGATGGTTTCATATAAAAGACTACCAATAAGACTCTTTGTAGAAGAAGTTCCCCAAAAATAGTATGTTGACTTTACGAGAAAGACCTCTAAACATGCTCCAAATTGTAAAAATACGACTTTTTGGATTTTCAATCTCTTTTTTTCGGCTATCCCTGATATTTAAAAAAATGATACAATGATTTCACACAACAGGCTAGCTATTAGACTCTCTATTGACAAAAGTTTCACCGCGCTCCCTTCTTTATAACCGAAGTTATCGTGCCCTAAAGAATCAACAAATCAGCATGCTTATCTCTGCTTACCCTAAGCAGAAAATGCTCATCTTTGAACTCAATCATAACATTGACCTAGTGAACATTCTAGCTTAATTAGAATGAGAGTTATTGTGCTCCAAAGTCTCGGCCCTTCAAATTGCTTCTATTTTTCATGTTCAATTCAAATTGGTGACTCCCGGTTGACCTAAATCAGAATTCTATTCGCGACATTTTTTAGGCCTTCCTACAAGGATTCAGAAAATATAACTCCCGAGTCTGTAAGTAAAATAGCAAAAAAGCCTTATTGATTTTTCACGTTTAAAGATGGTGGCACTTCCGGTTCGATCGACAAATTCCATATTTTGTGTACGAATCAGTAATTCCTTGTCTAGTATCGAAAAAAAAACTAGGTCATTCTGACCTATATTTCGACGATTTTTTTGAAAACTTTGATCCTTAATTTCACCAAGGGGAGATAAGTTAGAACATTTCTAAAGTCATTTTTCAAGTCGCATCATTAAGGTCTACTTACATATTAAATTTCATGAAAATCGTACAACTACTAAAGAAGTTGTCGAGTTGTTGTAAACTTCCGGTTCGAAATCACAGCGACGAATTGTCGAAATTCGAAAATCCGAAATTGCAGATTTGAAGTAAATGTCTTAGGATACTCAAAGAAAAAATAATTAGTAAAATAGATCAAATAGTCACAAATTTACAGCATTGTAGGTCAAATGCATTCGTTCGTAAAATTCGGTGATTTCGGATTCGTAAAACGTTTTGAAAATACATTTAATCAAGGTTCGCACCCCATTTTTGGGGGGGTAGGTCAAAATTTCAGAAAGATCCTATGGATAGATTCTGAGAAATCCGATTTGCAGAAAACACACACAAAAAAAAAATAATAACTAGATCTGCTAAGCAGATATTAAAGCTTTCATATTCACGGTCAGTTTCTGTCGCATCTCATGAGTTATATAAAGAATCTTAAAAAGGAAAAAGAATTAATGAAATCCGCCAAAAACTCACCGAGTTATAACGAGAAACAATTCCACCGGTTCACATTAGAGGTGTTATGTTCCAATGTGATCAGTCAAATTGCTTATTGCTCCTAAGTCTACGCAGAAATTCTCAACATCAAACTTAGTCAAGGTAATGACATAATGAATCTATATTTGGAATTTTGTCACTCTCACTTCATTATAACCAAAGTTATCGTGCCCCAAAGAATCAACCAATCAGATTGCTTATCTCTGCTTACTGTAAGCAGACAATGCTCATCTTCGCACTCCTTCATGGCACTGACCTAATGAACGCCTTCACGAAGATTGAACATTCTGCCCCAATTAGAAGGAGAGTTATTTTGTTTCAAATTCTCGACCAATCAAATTGCTCATCGCTCTGCTTATCCAGGGCAGACAATGCTCATTGTCGAACGTATTCAAGGTATTGATGTAATGAAACTATACACCAAGTTTCATCAATCTGACTGAAGTGAAAGTGTCCGAAATCATCAACCAATCTAATTGCTTATCTCTGCTTATCCTAAGCATAAAATACTCATCTTCGAACTCCAGGTTTTTAATGTATGGGGATCATGATGGTGGCTCAGTGATATGAGACACTGATTAACTAACCAGTAGGTCTTGGGCTCTCTCCGTGGGGGGGGTAGTGGTCTAGAGTGCCGCGCTTCGACCTCTAGCTGGCCGTTCACCTCTGGCTTGCGGCTGTGGTTTCGAGCCCCGGTGTGAGCGTATGTGGCATGGAGATAGGGGCGTCTTCTCAACCTCGTGCGTTTCCTCCGGGCACTCTAGTTTCCTTCCACCTCTAAAGACCCCTACGCGCATGCGAATTATTGAAATAAAATTGAAACCATATGTTAGTCCCGAAATGACCTGGTTGTGTTTGTTGGACGTTAAACCCCATTTCTCTCTCTCTCTCTCTCACTCCCTGGGTTTGACCAGAAAGTCAATTGTACAGGACAGTAGGTCTGCCCGGCCTGACAGGGAATAGTGTCTAATTGTCAGGATGGCACGAAAAGCAATGTTCAGTGTACACATTGGCGTGCACGTAAAAGATTCCTTGATAGAGTATATCGTAATGTAGATGTCCGGGCAAAATTTATCTGTTTGTCTTCATTGGTCCAGTCGGTGTATAAAGTAGGACTTTTGCCCTACTCCGTATAAGATTTCAAATCTTTGAAGTTTTAAGATAAGTATACCCGGTCCCTGAAATCTTAAATGGGACTTGCTTTTTCGCCCTTCTGTCCTGTACAGACTGGGCTAATACAATAAAACATTGTAACAATCTACAGAGAGTAAATTTAACTTGTTGACTAAATAATCTTCAATACTTCCAATTAGCGGTATGTAGTGACAAGGATCGTGACCCAGATGGGATATACTTGAACTTTCTAGACAAGAAACCTGATATCTAATTTGGTATAGCACTAATAAGTTTCATTACATACTAAATTTTTATATGATTGCTTATCGCACTTGGCATTCATACCCATAGGTCCATCTTTAAATTTAAAACTGCTAGAAATTACCAAGGGTTGAACATGGTATTGCATCGTCACCGTTGTATTATTGCTTATCGCCCTTGACATTGTATTACAGGCAGTTTTATATTCATAGGGCCAGAACGGTAAATTATAAAAAGTGTAAATTATTACCCAGAGTTGAACATTATTTGTGATTTGCCTGGTAACGCCAAAACTCGATCATGTACTAAATAATGGCGGCACAGTAAAATTTCTTGATTGTCAAGTTTTTGGTTATAAATAAACCCTCGCAAAGTCGGTGTTATTGGTAACGGAATTGGTCATGGTGTTGTTGGTAACGGTATCGGACACGGTATTGTTGGAAACGGAATTGGTCATGGTATCGTTGGTAACGGTATCGGAAACGGTATTGTTGGAAATGGAATTGGTCATGGTATCGTTGGTAACGGTATCGGGCATGGTATCATTGGAAACGGAATCGGACACGGACTTATTGGACATGGACAGATTGGTAACGGCATTGGGCATGGCATCGTTGGTAACGGTATCGGACACGGTATTGTTGGAAACGGAATTGGTCATGGTATCGTTGGTAACGGTATCGGACATGGTATCATTGGAAACGGAATCGGACACGGACTTATTAGACATGGAAAGATTGGTAACGGCATTGGGCATGACATCGTTGGTTACGGTATCGGACACGGTATAATTGGAAACGGACTTGTTGGACATGGAAAGATTGGAGCTTACAAACAATCATACAACTACAACGGGCGATACAACCGATACAACAACGGACCATACAAGTACAACCAATACAATAATAAAGGATACAATAGTTACAACGGCCCCTACAATTACAACAACGGTTACAACAATGGCCACAATAACAACGAATATGGGAAGCGATATAACAACTACAATAACAACGGATACGGTAACGGATACAACAACTACAACCGTTATCCTTCTTACAATAACTATCAAGGTTGCGGTTACAACAAATATTAAGACAATACGGCTATTTGATAGCATAATATTACCATAGCTTTAATACTTATAAATACTAGTATATAGTTTCTACTGTTCATGCATAATGTATATACGTAAATCAAGGAGTTAAGATATATATAAATTTAATAAAATAATATGCATATAAACTCTTGTTATTTATCCGTTTTATAGCTTACTTCTAGTCCGGTCTATAGCTTGATAACCTCAATGTGCATATATACGTCACATCCCGTCTTCATTACGTTTGGTCAAAGGTCACGAGATGTAAATAGGGATATCGCTAATCCTAATCCTAACCCAAGACCTAACCTTAGCGCTTACCCTAACCCTAACCTACAATCTCGCCTGTCCTATCTCCTGGGTTTACCCCGGAACCTGCGGTTTCCTCCCACTGTTAAAGGGGAAGACCAACGATTTTCAACAAGGTTTCCATAAATCTGGAATATATATTCAGAAAGAATCCCCACTGTAAAAAAAGTAAAAAAGTTTTTGTGAACGAGAAATTAATTTTCATTAAAACCGGAAGTGACATAGTTGGTTCAACACGCTCACTGGGCTCTATAGAAAGCATACAGATTTGGCATAAGTTTACTGATGTATTGTATTCACGTCCCGTCCTTGGGCCAAAAATCTGATGAAATGGACTGTTTGTTAGGATATTATAAACACGAATTTATGTTTTTTTAACGTTTAGTACACAAAGCCGTCGCGTAAATTCACTCACACTGAACAGTCCGCTGTGGACCAATTCACACCGCATGGCTAATTATTTACATCACGTGGTTTGATTGTCAGCATATACCACCCCGATTCTTCAATCCAAACTGATTAGAACCTGAATCACAATCGATCTAGTAGCAATCATACACAGTCGATATCAAAAAATTGATTTCCAATCTCAAAGACGGCTTATCTCCCCTGAAACTGTTGAGTAATACGCGATTCCCAATTCACGCAACTTTCATAGATTTAAGGAAATGGAATGAACTGAACAGAAATGGTTTTAACGACCTATCTTTCTGCGCCGACTGAATTAACTAAATTTTGATCGGACAGCGTCGTTACGGTCTTTTCTTTCGAATTCCAACTGTTAAGTAGTCTTTTACGGGCATGTAGATATTGTTCCTAGCCGGGCCATTTAGGTTTCAAATTTCACGGTGTATTGATAGCCTTCTGGTTTCTGCTATGATTCGTTCATTGTTTCACTGTTTTTTCTACTATGAACTCGTCTACTATTAATTCGTTGATTGTTTCACTCTTATTTCGGCTATGATTTCGTTGAACGTTTCATTGTTATTTCTGCTACGAATTCGTTAATTGTTGAAGTGTTATTACTGCTATAAATTCGTTGATCGTTTCATTGCTATTTATGGGAATCACGGTGGCTAAGTGGGCAAGGCGCTGGCTCGTTAGCCTGGAGGTCGGGTGTTCGATCCTTGCATTGGCCGAGAAACTTCATCTCGATTTTCCGGCATGGTTTCCTCTTGTCAGTGATGCAGAAGGATGGCCTGATAAGGACAGCTGTCTAGTCGTTCGGATGGGACGAAAAACCGAGGTCCCGTGTACACATTGGAGTGCACGTAAAAGATCCCTTGGCAGTTGGAATTCGATATAAGAGTAGGCCGTAGCGCCGCTGCCCGGGCAAAAATTCCCTCATAGCACACTGTATGGCGTATGCCCGTCTTCCATTAGCCCAGGTCAGGTGCAGAAGAGTAGGACGTAAAACCCCATTTCATTTCTGCTATTTATGCTATGAATTCGTTAAGTTTTGCACTGTTATTTCTGCTATGAGTTCGTTGATCGTTTCACTGTTATTTCTGCTGTGAACTCGATCTAGACAATGACCTAGTGAACGTCTACACCAAGTTTGAACATTCTAGCTGACCTACAGCGAGAAACATTTCAACCGGGCCAAATTTTCTATTTTAACAGTTTAATTTGCACGGTACCTTTAGTTATCAACCGAATATTACAAAACTTTTAAAAATAAGCTCCCCCTGAACAGCTTAATCGTTCGCAATAAACGGGGTTGGACATCATATCCCATGTCACGTGCAACCTGGAGATCGAAACGACGCCCATTGACTCAATGACAGACGTTACGATACAGCGCGCACATGCTAACCATTCAGCCATTCAGCCTCCCTGAATTCGGAAAATTGCTGACTTATAGCAAGAAACATTTCAACCGGGCGAAATTTTCTGTTTTAACAGTTTAATGTGCACGGTACTTTAATTACCAACCGATTATTACAAAACTTTTGAAAATAAGCTCCAACTGACCAGCTTAATCGTATGCAATAAAAGTTTGGCTTGAATTGAAAGTTCTGCACGTAGGAAGTTCATCTCGATTTCCCGGCGTGGTTCCCCCTTGTCAGTGTGGCAGAACGGAGGGCCTGACAAGCACAGCTGTCTAGTTCGGATGGGACGAAAACCACGGTCCCGTGTACACATTGGAGTGCACGTAAAATATCCCTAAGCAGTTGGAATTCGATACTGTTGAATAAGCTCTATACGATAACTAAATTTGTAGATTGTAGTCACCCACACTGCATGTTTCGCTTAACAATGAAAGGGTGCCGTTTTCAATGTTCGATCCTTTTGTTCTTCTACTCCTGATATGTTGGACTGTTGATCGATGGTTTCATATAAAAGACTACCAATAAGACTCTTTGTAGAAGAAGTTCCCAACAAATATTATGTTGACTTTACGAGAAAGACCTCTAAACATACTCCAAATTGTAAAAATACGACTTTTTGGATTTTCAATCTTTTTTTTTTCGGCTATCCCTGATATTTAAAAAAATGATACAATGATTTCACACAACAGGCTAGCTATTAGACTCTCTATTGACAAAAGTTTCCCCGCCCTCCCTTCATTATAACCGAAGTTATCGTGCCCTAAAGAATCAACAAATCAACATGCTTATCTCTGCTTACCCTAAGCAAAAAATGCTCATCTTTCAACTCCATCATAACATTGACCTAGTGAACGTCTACACCAAGTTTGATCATTCTAGCTTAATTAGAATGAGAGTTATTGTGCTCCAAAGTCTCGGCCCTTCAAATTGCTTCTATTTTTCATTTTCAATTCAAAATGATGACTCCCGGTTGACCTAAATCAAAATTCTATTCGGGACATTTTTTAGGCCTTCCTACAAGGATTCAGAAAATATAACTCCCGAGTCTGTAAGTAAAATAGCAAAAAAGCCTTATTGATTTTTCACGTTTCAAGATGGTGGCACTTCCGGTTCGATTGACAAACTCCATATTTTGTGTACGAATCAGTAATTCCTTGTCTAGTATCGAAAAAAAAATTAGGTCATTTTGTCCTATATTTCGACGATTTTTTTGAAAACTTTGATCCTTAATTTCACCAAGGGGAGATAATTTAGAACATTTCTAATTATATTTTTGAAGTCACATCGGTAGGATCTACTTATATACTAAATTGAATGAAAATCGCAAAACTATTAAAGAAGTTGTCAAATTGGTCTAAACTTCCGGTTCGAAATCACAGCGACGAATTTTCGAAATTCGAAAATGTGAAACTGCTGATGAAAATGATTTTTTTCAAGGTATTCAAAGAAAAAAGATTTAGTAAGATCGGTCAAAAAACAATAAAGTTACGACTATGCATTGTCCATTTTGTCGTTCGTAAATTTCGGTGATTTCGGATTCGTAAAACGTTTTGAAAATATATTTAATCAACAGCGACCACCCATTTTTGGGGGGATAGGTAAAAGTTTCATAAAGATACTGTGGTTAGATTCTGAGAAATCCGATTTGTGGATAAAACACAAAAAAAAATAACAACTAGATCTGCTAAGCAGATATTAAAGCTTTCATATTCACGGTCAGTTTCTGTCGCATCTCAAGAGTTATATAAAGAATCTTAAAAAGGAAAAAGAATTAATGAAATCCGCCAAAAACTCACCGAGTTATAACGAGAAACAATTCAACCGGTTCAAATTCTACCTTAATTAGAAACAGAGGTGTTATGTTCCAATGTGATCTGTCAAATTGCTTATTGCTCCTAAATCTACGCAGAAATTCTCAACATCAAACTTAGTCAAGGTAATGACATAATGAATCTATATTTGGAATTTTGTCACTCTCACTTCATTATAACCAAAGTTATCGTGCCCCAAAGAATCAACCAATCAGATTGCTTATCTCTGCTTACTGTAAGCAGACAATGCTCATCTTCGCACTCCTTTATGGCACTGACCTAATGAACGCCTTCACCAAGATTGAACATTCTGCCCCAATTAGAAGGAGAGTTATTTTGTTTCAAATTCTCGACCAATCAAATTGCTCATCGCTCTGCTTATCCAGGGCAGACAATGCTCATTGTCGAACGTATTCAAGATATTGATGTAATGAAACTATACACCAAGTTTCATCACTCTGACTGAAGTGAAAGTGTCCAAAATCATCAACCAATCTAATTGCTTATCTCTGCTTACCCTAAGCATAATATGCTCATCTACGAACTCTGCGTTTTTAATGTATGGGGATCATGGTGGCTCAGTGATAAGAGACACTGATTAACTAACCAGTAGGTCTTGGGCTCTCTCCCGGGGTTTGACCAGAAAGTCAATTGTACAGGCTTGACTGCCCTTGTTAGCTGTACAGGACAGTAGGTCTGCCCGGTCTGACAGGGAATAGTGTCTAATTGTCAGGATGGCACGAAAAGCAATGTTCAGTGTGCACATTGGCGTGCACGTAAAAGATTCCTTGATAGAGTATATCGTGATACAGATGTCCGGGCAAAATCTACCTGTTTGTCTTCAATGGTCCAGTCGGTGTATAAAGTAGGACTTTTGCCCTACTCCGTATAAGATTTCAAATCTTTGAAGTTTTAAGATAAGTATACCCGGTCCCTGAAATCCTAAATGGGACTTGCTTTTTCGCCCTCTGTTCTGTACAGACTGGCCTAATACATTAAAACATTGTAACAATCTACAGAGAGTAAATTTAACTTGTTGACTAAATAATCTTCAATACTTCTAATTAGCGGTATGTAGTGACAAGGATCGTGACCCAGATGGGATATACTTGAACTTTCTAGACAAGAAACCTGATATCTAATTTGGTATAGCACTAATAAGTTTCATTACATACTAAATTTTTATATGATTGCTTATCGCACTTGGCATGCATACCCATAGGTCCATCTTTAAATTTAAAACTGGTAGAAATTACCGAGGGTTGAACATGGTATTGCATCGTCACTGTTGTATTATTGCTTATCGCCCTTGACATTGTATTAAAGGCAGTTTTATATTCATAGGGCCAGAACGGTAAATTATAAAAAGTGTAAATTATTACCCAGAGTTGAACATTACTTGTGATTTTGCCTGGTAACGCCAAAACTCGATCATGTACTAAATAATGGCGGCACAGTAAAATTTCTTGATTGTCAAGTTTTTGGTTATAAATAAACCCTCGCGATTTTTTTTTAGTATGGAATCAAATCTACGGCTGTTTTTTTTTTCTTTTTCAGGCTTTCGTCGCTTTCGCTGTCTGTTTGACAGTAGCTGCTTCCCAATACATCGATGCTAAAATCTGACACGGTTTTGGACATGGTGTTGGTGTCTTTGCAAACGGAATTGGTAAAGGATATGGAAGAGGACATGCCGGTGTTGGACATGGTCTTGTTGGTGTAGGAGCTATTGGCAACGGACTCAACCATGGTATTGGACATGGTATCCAAGGAAACCGACTCAGACACGGAATAGTAGCTGTTGGCAAATCGGTGTTATTGGTAACGGAATTGGTCATGGTATTGTTGGTAACGGTATCGGTAACGGTATTGGACACGGTATTGTTAGAAACGGAATTGGTCATGGTATCGTTGGTAACGGTATCGGACATGGTATCATTGGAAACGGAATCGGACTTATTGGACATGGAGAGATTGGTAACGGCATTGGGCATGGCATCGTTGGTAACGGTATCGGACACGGTATTGTTGGAAACGGAATTGGTCATGGTATCGTTGGTAACGGTATCGGACATGGTATCATTGGAAACGGAATCGGACACGGACTTATTGGACATGGAAAGATTGGTAACGGCATTGGGCATGACATCGTTGGTAACGGTATCGGACACGGTATTGTTGGACACGGAATTGGTCATGGTATCGTTGGTAACGATACAACAACGGACTATACAAGTACAACCAATACAATAATAAAGGATACAATAGTTACAACGGCCCCTACAATTACAACAACGGTTACAACAATGGCCACAATAACAACGAATATGGGAAGGGATATAACAACTACAATAACAACGGATACGGTAACGGATACAACAACTACAACCGTTATCCTTCTTACAATAACTATCAAGGTTGCGGTTACAACAAATATTAAGACAATACGGCTATTTGATAGCATAATATTACCATAGCTTTAATACTTATAAATACTAGTATATAGTTTCTATTGTTCATGCATAATGTATATACGTAAATCAGGGAGTTAAGATATATATAAATAAAATAATATACATATAAACTCTTGTTATTTATCCGTTTATAGCTTACTACTAGTCCGGTCTATAGCTTGATAACCTCAATGTGCATATATACGTCACATCCTGTCTTCATTACGTTTGGTCAAAGGTCACGAGATGTAAATAGGGATATCGCTAATCCTAATCCTAACCCAAGACCTAACCTTAGCGCTTACCCTAACCCTAACCTACAATCTCGCCTGTCCAATCTCATGGGTTTATCCCGGGACCTGCGGTTTCCTCCCACTGTTAATATGCGCAAGCAGATTATTGAAATAAAATTAAACCATATGTTAGTCTCAAAATGACCTAGTTTGCGTCGAGTGGGACGTTAAACCCCATTTCTCTCTCTCTCTCTCTCTCTCTCTCTCTCTCTCTCTCTCTCTCTCTCTCTCTCCGTGTCATGGTTATTCAGTGCATATAACTGTAATTTCGACAATTACTTCACGCAAACCTTAAAGTAATGTACAATTATTCCACCCTCGCATATTGTTTAGGGATTTTCCCACAAACAGGTCTCATCTTACCGCTCCTATGGAAGACAGCGAATAGAATGTAGCATACCTGGAATGCCGAATGATTCTTGAAGAAACGAGTGAGTTACCATTACTGGAAAAAACGGTATTATGTCAATAGTACTGTTAGTTCAAAAGCGTTTTATAGCTGAGGCGCTGGAGGCGCCAGCCTCCCCGCGAAAAAAATCAAAGCAGTTGAAAAAATAAAACGGGAGAAAAATGCTAAAACCGATGCGAAAAATGAAAATGTGCCCTAGTTAGGGAGGGCTCTAAAGACAGACAAAAGGGTCCGACGAATGACAAAAGGGTCCCTAATGCCAAGGGAAAGGGCCTCCGAGTCCAACTCAATCGTTTTCTATACACTGTTACTGTCGAATCCACTACTGAATGAGAATGCAGCCATTGCATTGGGGTGACAATCATCAATCAAGAACCTCCCCTCGCGACAGAGGGCCCTCAAAATAGTACAGCCTCCGCCATGATAAACCTTAAAACGCCCCTATGCTAGTTCTGTAACTGAAAGTCAACATTTATCTACATTTACACAGACATTTTCAGATGAGGCGTGTAATAAAGTGGCTTAAATATATGAAAATCTTGAAAGAACTGATCGCAACCTATACCCTGCATTTGTTAGGTGTGTGGTTGCGAATGGGATATAGCGTCTTGTGACACCACCCCCACCCCATCACACACACATATACCACCCCGATTCTTCAATCCAAACTGATTAGAACCTGAATCACAATCGATCTAGTAGCAATCATACACAGTCGATATCAAAAATTGATTTCCAATCTCAAAGACGGCTTATCTCCCCTGAAACTGTTGAGTAATACGCGATTCCCAATTCACACAACTTTCATAGATTTAAGGAAATGGAATGAACTGAACAGAAATGGTTTTAACGACCTATCTTTTTGCGCCGACTGAATTAACTAAAGTTTGATCGGACAGCGTCGTTACGGTCTTTTCTTTCGAATTCCAACTGTTAAGTAGTCTTTTACGGGCATGTAGACATTGTTCCTAGCCGGGCCATTTAGGTTTCAAATTTCACAGTGTATTGATAGCCTTCTGGTTTCTGCTATGATTCGTTTTTTCTACTATGAACTCGTCTACTATTAATTCGTTCATTGTTCCACTCTTATTTCGGCTATGATTTCGTTGAACGTTTCATTGTTATTTCTGCTACGAATTCGTTAATTATTTCATCGTTATTTCTGCTACGAATTCGTTAATTGTTGAAGTGTTATTACTGCTATAAATTCGTTGATCGTTTCATTGCTATTTATGGGAATCACGGTGGCTAAGTGGGCAAGGCGCTGGCTCGTTAGAATGGAGGTCGGGTGTTCGATCCTTGCATTGGCCGAGAAAGCTCATCTCGATTTTCCGGCGTGGTTTCCTCTTGTCAGTGATGCAGAAGGAGGGCCTGATAAGGACAGCTGCCTAGTCGTTCGGATGGGACGAAAAACCGAGGTCCCGTGTACACATTGGAGTGCACGTAAAAGATCCCTTGCCCGGGCAAAAATTCCCTCATAGCACACTGTGTGGCGTATGGCCGTCTTCCATTAGCCCAGGTCAGGTGCAGAAGAGTAGGACGTAAAACCCCATTTCATTTCTGCTATGAATTCGTTAAGTTTTGCACTGTTATTTCTGCTATGAGTTCGTTGATCGTTTCACTGTTATTTCTGCTGTGAACTCGATCAAGTTTGAACATTCTAGCTGACCTACAGCGAGAAACATTTCAACCGGGCCAAATTTTCTATTTTAACAGTTTAATTTGCACGGTACCTTTAGTTATCAACCGAATATTACAAAACTTTTAAAAATAAGCTCCCCCTGAACAGCTTAATCGTTCGCAATAAACGGGGTTGGACATCATATTCCATGTCACGTGCAACCTGGCGATCGAAACGACGCCCGTTGACTCAATGACAGACGTTACGATACAGCGCGCACATGCTAACCATTCAGCCATTCAGCCTCCCTGAATTCGGAAAATTGCTGACTTATAGCAAGAAACATTTGAACCGGGCGAAATTTTCTGTTTTAACAGTTTAATGTGCATGGTACTTTAATTACCAACCGATTATTACAAAACTTTTGAAAATAAGCTCCAACTGACCAGCGTAATCGTATGCAATAAAAGTTTGGCTTGAATTGAAAGTTCTGCACGGAGAAAGTTCATCTCGATTTCCCGGCGTGGTTCCCCCTTGTCAGTGAGGCAGAACGGCTGTCTAGTTCGGATGGGACGAAAACCACGGTCCCGTGTACACATTGGAGTGCACGTAAAATATCCCTAAGCAGTTGGAATTCGATACTGTTGACTAAGCTCTATACGATGACTAAATGTGTAGATTGTAGTCACCCACACTGCATGTTTCGCTTAACAATGAAAGGGTGCCGTTTTCAATGTTCGATCCTTTTGTTCTTCTACTCCTGATATGTTGGACTGTTGATCGATGGTTTCATATAAAAGACTACCAATAAGACTCTTTGTAGAAGAAGTTCCCAACAAATATTATGTTGACTTTACGAGAAAGACCTCTAAACATACTCCAAGTTGTAAAAATACGACTTTTTGGATTTTCAATCTCCTTTTTTCGGCTATCCCTGATATTTAAAAAAAATGATACAATGATTTCACACAACAGGCTAGCTATTAGACTCTCTATTGACAAAAGTTTCACCGCCCTCTCTTCATTATAACCGAAGTTATCGTCCCCTAAAGAATCAACAAATCAATATGCTTATCTCTGCTTACCCTAAGCAGAAAATGCTCATCTTTGAACTTCATCATAACATTGACCTAGTGAACGTCTACACCAAGTTAGAACATTCTAGCTTAATTAGAAGGAGAGTTTTTGTGCTCAAAAGTCTCGGCCCTTCAAATTGCTTCTATTTTTGATTTTCAATTCAAAATGGTGACTCCCGGTTGACCTAAATCAAAATTCTGTTCGCGACATTTTTTAGGCCTTCCTACAAGGATTCAGAAAATATAACCCCCGAGTCTGTAAGTAAAATAGCAAAAAAGCCTTATTGATTTTTCACGTTTCAAGATGGTGGCACTTCCGGTTCGATCGACAAACTCCATATTTTGTGTACGAATCAGTAATTCCTTGTCTAGTATCGAAAAAATAAATTAGGTCATTCTGACCTATATTTCGACGATTTTTTTGAAAACTTTGATCCTTAATTTCACCAAGGGGAGATAATTTATAATTATATTTTTGAAGTCACATCGGTAGGATCTACTTATATACTAAATTGAATGAAAATCGCACAACTATTAAAGAAGTTGTCAAATTGGTCTAAACTTCCGGTTCGAAATCACAGCGACGAATTTTCGAAATTCGAAAATGTGAAACTGCTGATGAAAATGATTTTTTTCAAGGTATTGAAAGAAAAAAGATTTAGTAAAATCGGTCAAAAAACAATAAAGTTACGACTATGCATTGTCCATTTTGTCGTTCGTAAATTTCGGTGATTTCGGATTCGTAAAACGTTTTGAAAATATATTTAATCAACAGCCACCACCCATTTTTGGGGGGATAGGTAAAAGTTTCAGAACGATCCTATCGTTAGATTCTGAGAAATCCGATTTGTGGACAAAACACAAAAAAAAAAATAACAATAATAATCTTAACAGAAACAATAAGCTTTCATATGTAATATGAAAGCTTAATAATAATCTTAACAGAAACAATAAGCTTTCATATGTAATATCAAAGCTTAACTAGATCTGCTACTGTCCCATGCAGATATGAAAGCTTTCATATTCATCGTCACGTGTCATCGATTATATCAAGTATCTCAGATAAAAGGATAAGAATAACAAACTATCAAAATTGGTCAAAAACTCGCGAAGTTACAAGTCTAAATATATTATGAAACATTGAGTAATCTGAAAACTAAAGGGAAATAACTGATACTTGTTTTGCTGTAATCGGGATGACTTCCGATTTCAAAACTTTCAGAAAAATGAAATGAAAATGGTAAGAAAACATTGAAAAATTAAATGAGATAACTTTGAACAAAACTAAAAGTTTTTGAATCAGGTTGAACTCAACTGTTTGAATATGTACGTTAAATATGTAGATTTGGAAAATTATAAAGACATAATATCAAAATCGGTCAAAAACTCACAAAGTTACAAATTTAAATGTAGTGAGAAACATTGCACCCGGGCAAAAAAATAATCTTTAAACTAAAAGGAAATAACTGAAACTTGTATAGCTGTAATCGGGCTTCCAAGATATGTTATATAATTATGGTTTCCAATATGTTTGGTTATAAGTAGGAAATCGTGACGACTTCTTAAGCATGTTTTAAACAAAGGGTCATAGACTGCTATATACAAGAATGGCACTCTGCAATAAAAAAAAACTGGCCAGAGATTTCTATGCAGAAATTAAATAATTGCTAGAACCAGAAAAATATTTATCCACTATAATAAATATGCAACATAGAGAAAATGAAATGAAATTGAATGGGGTTTAACGTCCTACTGTTCTGCTCCTACAATGGGTTAATGAAGACGGGCATACCCCATAAAGTGTGCAATTAGGGAAATTTTACCCGGGCAGCGGCGTTACGGCCTACGAGGTTGGTAAGGCGACCATACTCCTTGTCACGTACAACCAAGAAATCGAAACAAGGCCAGTTGACTCAATGACAGACGTTATGATACAGAGCGCACGTGCTAACCATTCAGCCACGCAACCTCCCTAAAATCGGCAAATTGCTGACCTACAGCGAGAAACATTTCAACCGGGCCAAATTTTCTATTTTAACAGTTTAATTTGCACGGTACCTTTAGTTATCAACCGAATACTACAAATCTTTTAAAAATAAGCTCCCTCTGACCAGCTTAATCGTTCGCAATAAACGTTTGCCCCTTAAAATCGACAAATTGCTGACTTTAAAGTGAGAAACATTACAACCGGGCCAAATTTTCTGTTTTATCACTTTAACAGTACCTTTGATTACCAACCGATTATTACAAAACTTTAAAAAGAGAAAGAGAGAAATGCGGCCTAACACAAACTAGGTCATTTCGGGACTAACATATGTTTTTTAATTTTATTTAAAAACTCCCCTTGCACGTACTGGTCTTTAGCCGTTGGGAGGAAACCGAAGAACACGGAGAAAACCCACGAGGTTGGACATCATACACCATGTCACGTGCAACCTGGAGATAGAAACGACGCCCGTTGACTCAATGACAAACGTTACGATACAGCGAGCACATGCTAACCATTCAGCCATCCAGCCTCCCTGAATTCGGAAAATTGCTGACTTATAGCAAGAAACATTTCAACCGGGCGAATTTTTCTGTTTTAACAGTTTAATGTGCACGGTACTTTAATTACCAACCGATTACTACAAAACTTTTGAAAATAAGCTTCAACTGACCAGCTTAATCGTATGCAATAAACGTTTTGCCCGAATTGAAAGTTCTGCACGGAAAAAGTTCATCTCGATTTCCCGGCGTGGTTCCCCTTGTCAGTGAGGCAGAACGGAGGGACTGACAAGCACAGCTGTCTAGTCCTTCGGATGGGACGAAAAACCAAGGTCTTGTGTACACATTGGAGTGCACGTAAAATATCCCTAAGCAGTTGGAATTCGATACTGTTGAATAAACTCTATACGATGACTAAATGCGTAGATTGTAGTCACCCACACTGCATGTTTCGCTTAACAATGAAAGGGTGCCGTTTTCAATGTTCGATCCTTTTGTTCTTCTACTCCTGATATGTTGCACTGTTGATCGATGGTTTCATATAAAAGACTACCAATAAGACTCTTTGTAGAAGAATTTCCAAACAAATATTATGTTGACTTTACGAGAAAGACCTCTAAACATACTCCAAATTGTAAAAATACGACTTTTTGGATTTTCAATCTTTTTTTTTCGGCTATCCCTGATATTTAAAAAAATGATACAATGATTTCACACAACAGGCTAGCTATTAGACTCTCTATTGACAAAAGTTTCACCGCCCTCCCTACATTATAAACGAAGTTATCGTACCCTAAAGAATCAACAAATCAACATGCTTATCTCTGCTTACCCTAAGCAAAAAATGCTCATCTTTCAACTCCATCATAACATTGACCTAGTGAACGTCTACACCAAGTTTGATCATTCTAGCTTAATTAGAATGAGAGTTATTGTGCTCCAAAGTCTCGGCCATTCAAATTGCTTCTATTTTTCATTTTCAATTCAAAATGATGACTCCCGGTTGACCTAAATCAAAATTCTATTCGCGACATTTTTTAGGCCTTCCTACAAGGATTCAGAAAATATAACTCCCGAGTCTGTAAGTAAAATAGCAAAAAAGCCTTATTGATTTTTCACGTTTCAAGATGGTGGCACTTCCGGTTCGATTGACAAACTCCATATTTTGTGTACGAATCAGTAATTCCTTGTCTAGTATCGAAAAAAAAAATTAGGTCATTCTGACCTATATTTCGACGATTTTTTTGAAAACTTTGATCCTTAATTTCACCAAGGGGAGATAATTTAGAACATTTCTAATTATATTTTTGAAGTCACATCGGTAGGATCTACTTATATACTAAATTGAATGAAAATCGCAAAACTATTAAAGAAGTTGTCAAATTGGTCTAAACTTCCGCTTCCAAATCACAGCGACGAATTTTCGAAATTCGAAAATGTGAAACTGCTGATGAAAATGATTTTTTTCAAGGTATTCAAAGAAAAAAGATTTAGTAAGATCGGTCAAAAAACAATAAAGTTACGACTATGCATTGTCCATTTTGTCGTTCGTAAATTTCGGTGATTTCGTATTCGTAAAACGTTTAGAAAATATATTTAATCAACAGCTACCATCCATTTTTGGGGGGATAGGTAAAAGTTTCAGAACGATCCTATCGTTAGATTCTGAGAAATCCGATTTGTGGATAAAACACAAAAAAAAAATAACAATAACTAGATCTGCTACTGTCCCATGCAGATATGAAAGCTTTCATATTCATCGTCACGTGTCATTGATTGTATCAAGTATCCTAAATAAAAGGATAAGAAGAAAAAATTATCAAAATTGGTCAAAAACTCTCGAAGTTACAAGTCTAAATATAGTATGAAACATTGCACCCAGGCATAACAATAATCTGAAAACTAAAGGGAAATAACTGAAACTTGTATTACTGTAATGAGACGGATGAGAAAATGAAATGAAAATGGCGGGAAAAACAAATTAAAAATGGCAGGTTGGACAGGCGACCTTACTCCTTGTCACGTACAACCGGGCATTTGAAAACACGCTAGTTAACTCAATGACAGGCGCGCGTGCTAACCATTCAGCCACCCAACCCCCCTTTGAAATCAGACACGTGCAATATGTCATATAGGAAGAATAAGAAGTCGCTCACAAGAAAATGGTAAATTAATGAGTTTAGGTCAAAAGGTTGAGCTACTGTTTTAGAGTATTTAATAGTTTTAAAGAGACACGTTAAGCGTTGTTCATAGTTAAATGAAAGTTTAATTTTAAATAAGACCAATAAAATTAGGATTTAATAATGCCAGACTAATATTTCCAATATGTTTGGTTATAAGTAGGAAATCGTGACGACTTCTTAAGGATGTTTTAAACAAAGGATCATAGACTGAATTATACAAGAATGGCAATAAAAAAACTGGCCAAAGCAAGATTTCTATGCAGAAATTAAATAATTGCTAGAACCAGAAAAATATTTATCCACTATAATAAATAAGCAACATAGAGAAAATGAAATGAAATTGAATGGGGTTTAACGTCCTACTGTTCTGCTCCTAAAATGGGCTAATGAAGACGGGCATATGCCATAAAGTGTGCAATGAGGGAAATTTTACCCGGGCAGCGGCGTTACGGCCTACGAAGTTGGACAGGCGAACATACTCCTTGTCACGTACAACCAAGAAATCGAAACAACGCCCGTTGACTCAAAGACAGACGTTATTCAGCCACGCAACCTCCCTAAAATCGGCAAATTGCTGACCTGCAGCGAGAAACAGTTCAACCGGGCCAAATTTTCTATTTTAACAGTTTAATTTGCACGGTACCTTTAGTTATCAACCGAATATTACAAAACTTTTAAAAATAAGCTCCCCTTGACCAGCTTAATCGTTCGCAATAAACGTTTGACCCTTAAAATCGGCAAATTGCTGACTTTAAAGTGAGAAACATTACAACCGGACGAAATTTTCTGTTTTATCACTTTTACAGTACCTTTGATTACCAACCGTTTATAACAAAACTTTAAAAATAAAAGAGAAAGAGAGAAATGCGGCCTAATGTCCATTAGACACAAACTAGGTCATTTCGTGACTAACATATGTTTTTTAATTTTATTTAAAAACTCCCCTTGCGCTTACTGGTCTTTAGCCGTTGAGAGGAAACCGAAGGACACGGAGAAAACCCACGAGGTTGGACATCATACTCCATGTCACGTGCAACCTGGAGATCGAAACGACGCCCGTTGACTCAATGACAGACGTTACGATACAGCGCGCACATGCTAACCATTCAGCCATTCAGCCTCCCTGAATTCGGAAAATTGCTGACTTATAGCAAGAAACATTTCAACCGGGCGAAATTTTCTGTTTCAACAGTTTAATGTGCACGGTACTTTAATTACCAACCGATTATTACTAAACTTTTGAAAATATGCTCCAACTGACCAGCTTAATCGTATGCAATAAACGTTTGGTCTGAATTGAAAGTTCTGCATGGAAAAAGTTCATCTTGATTTCCCGGCGTGGTTCCCCGTTGTCAGTGAGGCAGAACGGAGGGCCTGACAAGCACAGCTGTCTAGTCGTTCGGATGGGACGAAAAAAAAATATCCCTAAGCAGTTGGAATTCGATACTGTTGAATAAGCTGTATACGATGACTAAATGTGTAGATTGTAGTCACCCCCACTGCATGTTTCGCTTAACAATGAAAGGATGCCGTTTTCAATGTTCGATCCTTTTGTTCTTCTACTCCTGATATGTTGGATTGTTGATCGATGGTTTTATATAAAAGACTACCAATAAGACTCTTTGTAGAAGAAGTTCCCAAAAAATATTAAGTTGACTTTACGAGAAAGACCTCTAAACATGCTCCAAATTGTAAAAATACGACTTTTTGGATTTTCAATCTCTTTTTTTCGCCTATCCCTGATATTTAAAATAAATGATACAATGATTTCACACAACAGGCTAGCTATTGGACTCTCTATTGACAAAAGTTTCACAGCCCTCCCTTCATTATAACCGAAGTTATCGTGCCCTAAAGAATCAACAAATCAGCATGCCTATCTCTGCTTACCCTAGGCAGAAAAATGCTCATCTTTGAACTCAATCATGACATTGACCTAGTGAACGTCTACACCAAGTTTGAACATTCTAGCTCAATTAGAAGGAGAGTTATTGTGTTTCAAAGTCTCGGCCCTTCAAATTGCTACTACTTTTCATTTTCAATTCAAAATGGTGACCATCACGTGACCGAAATCAAAATTCTGCTCCCTACTATTTTTGGGCCATCCTTCAAGGATTCAGAAAATATAACTCCCGTGTCTGTAAGTAAAATAGCAAAAAAGCCATAGGGATTTTTCATGTTTCAAGATGGTGGCAGTTCCGGTTCGATCGACAAACTCCATATTTTGTGTAGGAATCAGTAATTACTTGTTGAGTACCGAAAATTTTTTTTAGGTCATTCTGACCTATATTTCGACGATTTTTTTGAAAACTTTGATCCTTAATTTCACCAAGGGGAGATAATTTAGAACATTTCTAATTATATTTTTGAAGTCACATAGGTAAGATCTACTTGTATACTAAATTTCATGAAAATCGTACAACTATTAAAGAAGTTGTCAAATTGGTCTAAACTTCCGGTTCGAAATCACAGCGACGAATTTTCGAAATTCGAAAATGTGAAACTGCAGATGAAAACGATTTTTTTCAAGGTATTCAAAGAAAAAAGAATTAGTAAAATTGGTCAAAAAATAACAAAGTTACGACTATGCATTGTCAGTTTTTTCGTTCGTAAAATTCGGTGATTTCGGATTCGTAAAACGTTTTGAAAATATATTTAAACAACGTTCGCACCCCATTTTTGGGGGGGTAGGTCAAAGTTTCAGAAAGATCCCATGGTTAGATTCCGAGAAATCCGATTTGCAGAAAATACACAAAAAAAAAAAATAATAATCTTAACAGAAACAATAAGCTTTCATATGTAATATGAAAGCTTAATAATCTTAACAGAAACAATAAGCTTTCATATGTAATATGAAAGCTTAATAAGAATAATAATTTTAACAAAAACAATAGTGTTTCACACAAGCTACGCAGTGTGAAACCCTAACTAGACCTGCATGCAGGAATGACGGGTTTCACTGGTGTCACGTTACCTTTGAACTTGAACTTGTGTCACTTTCGGTGCCACGTTAATAATAATAATTTTAGTAAAAACAATAGTCTTTCAGACGAAAGTCTGAAAGCCTAATAATAATTTTAGTAAAAACAATAGATCTGCTACTGTCCCATGCAGATATGAAAGCTTTCATATTCAACGTCATGTGTCATCGATTGTATCAAGTATCCTAAATAAAAGGATAAGAAGAAAAAATTATCAAAATTGGTCAAAAACTCGTGAAGTTACAAGTCTAAATATAGTATGAAAAATTGCACCCAGGCATAACAATAATCTGAAAACTAAAGGGAAATAACCGAAACTTGTATTACTGTAATGAGACGGATGAGAAAATGAAATGAAAATGGCGGGAAAGAACTAAAAATGACAGGTTGTACAGGCGACCTCACGTACAACCGGGCATTCGAAAACACGCTAGTTAACTCAATGACAGGCGCGCGTGCTAACCATTCAGCCAACCCCTCATCCCCCTTTGAAATCAGACACGTGCAATATGTCATATAGGAAGAATAAGAAGTCGCTCACAACAAAATGGTAAATTAATGAGTTTAGGTCAAAAGGTTGAGCTAACTGAAACTTGTATTACTGTAATGAGACGGATGAGAAAATGAAATGAAAATGGCGGGAAAAAAAATAAAAATGGCAGGTTGGACAGGCGACCTTACTCCTTGTCACGTACAACTGGGCATTCGAAAACACGCTAGTTAACTCAATGACAGGCGCGCGTGCTAACCATTCAGCCACCCAACCCCCCTTTGAAATCAGACACGTGCAATATGTCATATAGGAAGAATAACAAGTCGCTCACAACAAAATCGTAAATTAATGAGTTTAGGTCAAAAGGTTGAGCTACTGTTTTAGAGTATTTATTTGTTTTAAAGAGACACGTTATGGGTTGTGCATAGTTAAATGAAAGTTTAATTTTAAATAAGACCAATAAAATTAGGTTTTAATAATGCTAGACTAATATTAAAATAAAGTTTTGAATTAAGAATAATTAATTATTGGTCTAATGCAATGAAATGATTTGATTTGACGGATGAAATGTACGATGGGTGTCCAGACTATGTGGCTAAGTCGTTGGCCTGCTAGCCAGGAGGTCGGGTGTTCGATCCCTGCATTGGCCGAGTAAATTCATCTCGATTTTCTGGCGTGCCCCCCCCCCCCGCCCCCGCCGTGTACACATTGGAGTGCACATAAAAGATCCATTTGCAGTTGGAATTCGATACTGTTGAATACGCTCTATACAATGACTAAATGTGCAGATTATAGCCACCAACACTGCATGTTTTGCTTAACAATGTAAGGGTGCCGTTTTTAATTTTCGATCCCTTTATTCTTCTACTCCTGATATTTTGGACTGTTGGTCGATGGTTTCATATAAAAAAAACTACCGATAAGACTCTTTGTAGAAGAAGTTCCCCAAAAATATTACATGTATGTTGACTTTAACAGAAAAGGACCTCTAAAAATGCTCCAAATCGTAAAAATACGACTTTTGGGGTTTTCGATCTCTTTTTTTTCTGCTATCCCTGATATTAAAAAAAATATACAATGATTTCACACAACAGGCTAGCTATTAGACTCTCGATTGACAGGAGTTTCACCACCCTCCCTTCATTATAACCGAAGTTATCGTGCCCTAAAGAATCAACAAATCAGCATGCTTATCTTTGCTTACTTTAAGCAGAAAATGCTCATCTTTAAACTCAATCATGACATTGACCTAGTGAACGTCTACACCAAGTTTGAACATTCTAGCTTAAGTAGAAGGAGAGTTATTGTGTTCCAAATTCCCGGCCCTTCAAATTGCTTCTATTTTTCATTTTCAATTCAAAATGGTGACTCCCGGTTGACCTAAATCAGAATTCTATTTGCGACATTTTTTAGGCCTTCCTACAAGGATTCAGAAAATATAACTCCCGATTCTGTAAGTAAAATAGCAAAAAAGGTTTATTGATTTTTCACGTTTAAAGATGGTGGCACTTCCGGTTCGATCGACAAACTCCATATTTTGTGTACGAATCAGTAATTCCTTGTCTAGTATCGAAAAAAAACAAACTAGGTCATTCTGACCTATATTTCGACGATTTTTTCGAAAAATTTGATCCTTAATTTCACCAAGGGGAGATAAGTTAGAAAATTTCTAAAGTCATTTTTCAAGTCGCATCATTAAGGTCTACTTACATATTAAATTTCATGAAAATCGTACAACTACTAAAGAAGTTGTAGAGTTGGTGTAAACTTCCGGTTCAAAATCACAGCGACGAATTTTCGAAATTCGAAAATCCGAAATTGCAGATTTGAAGTAAATGTCTTAGGATACTCAAAGAAAAAAGAATTAGTAAAATAGATCAAATAGTCACAAAGTTACAGCATTGTAGGTCAAATGCATTCGTTCGTAAAATTCGGTGATTTCGGATTCGTAAAACGTTTTGAAAATACATTTAATCAAGGTTCGCACCCCATTTTTTGGGGGGGTAGGTCAAAATTTCAGAAAGATCCTATGGATAGATTCTGAGAAATCCGATTTGCAGAAAACACACACAAAAAAAAATAATAATAATAACTTTAACAGAAACAACAAGCTTTCATATGTAATACATATGAAAGCTTAATAATAACTTTAACAGAAACAATAAGCTTTCATATGTAATACATATGAAAGCTTAATAATAATAATTTTAGTAAAAACAATAGTCTTTCAGACGAAAGTCTGAAAGCCTAATAAGAACTCGATCTGCTAAGCATATATTAAAGCTTTCTTATTCACGATCAGTTTCTGTCGCATCTCATGCGTTATATAAAGAATCTTAAAAAGGAAAAAGAATTAATAAAATCTGCCAAAAACTCAACGAGTTATTACGAGAAACAATTCAACCGGTTCAAATTCTACCTTAATTTAAAAACAGAGGTGTTATGTTCCAATGTGATCAGTCAAATTGCTTATTGCTCCTAAGTCAACATCAAACTTAGTCAAGGTAATGACATAATGAATCTATATTTGGAATTTTGTCACTCTCACAAAATTAACAAAAGTTATCGTGCCCCAAATTATCAAGCAATCAGATTGCTTATTTCTGCTTACTGTAAGCAGACAATGCTCATCTTCGCACTCCATCATGTCACTGACCTACTGAACGCCTTCACCAAGATTGAACATTCTGCCCCAAGTAGAAAGAGAGTTATTTTGTTTCAAATTCTCGACCAATCAAATTGCTCATCGCTCTGCTTATCCATGGCAGACAATACACATTGTCGAACGTATTCAAGGTATTGATGTAATGAAACTATACACCAAGTTTCATCACTCTGACTTAATTAGAACTGAAGTGAAAGTGTCCGAAATCATCAACCAATCAAATTGCTTATCTCTGCTTACCCTAAGCATAAAATGCTCATCTTCGAACTCCATCAAAGCATTGACCTAATAAAGACCTACGCCAAGTTTGAACATTCTAGCCGAATAACACTGAGAGTTATTGTGTTTCAATGTCTCGACCAATCAATTTGCGTATCGCTCTGCTTATCCTGAGCAGAAAATGATCATTTCAAATTGCTCATCTCTGCTTACCCATCGCCGAAAATTCTGATATTCGAACTTCATCAAGACATTGACCTAGTGAATGCCTATACCAAGTTTGAACATTGTACCCCAATTAGAAGAAGAGTTATTGTGTTCCAGAGTCATCAAGGTACTGGCCTAATAAACACCTACACCAAGTCTAGCTGAATTAGAAAGAGAGTTATTGTGTCCCAAACTAGATCATTTCGGGACTAACATATAGTTCGATTTTATTTCAATATTTCGCTAGCGCGTAGAGGTCTTTAGCAGTGGAAGGAAACCGGAGGAAATGAAGAAAACCACCAAGTTGGACAGGCGACCTTACTCCTTGTCAGGTACAACCGGAGATTCGAAAACACGCTAGTTGACTCAATGGCAGGCTTTATGAAACAGCGCGCGCGTGCTAACCAATCAGCCACCCAACTGCCCTTTAAAATCAGACACATGCAATATGTCATATAAGAAGAATAACAAGTCACTCACATACAAAATTGTAAATTAATGAGCTTAGGTCCAAAGGTTGAGCTACTGTTTTAGAGTATTTAATTGTTTTAAAGAGAGACGTTAAGGGTTGTTCATAGTTAAATGAAAGTTTAATTTTAAATAAGACGAACGTCTACCAATAAAATAAGGATTTAATAATATCAAAATAAAGTTTTAAATTAAGAATAATTAATTATTGGTCTGATGGCAATGCAATGTTTTGATTTGACGGATGAAATGTACGATGGGTGTCCACACTAAGTGGCTAAGGCGTTGGCCTGCTAGCCAAGAGGTCGGGTGTTCGATCCCTGCATTGGCCAAGAAAGTTCATCTAGATTTTCTGGCGTGCCCCCCACCCCCGTGTACACATTGGAGTGCACGTAAAAGATCCCTTAGCAGTTGGAATTCGATACTGTTGAATAAGCTCTATACGATGACTAAATGTGCAGATTGTAGCCACCCACAGTGCATGTTTTGCTTAACAATGAAAGGGTGCCGTTTTCAATTTTCGATCCTTTTATTCTTCTACTCCTGATATTTTGGACAGTTGATCGATGGTTTCATATAAAAGACTATCGATAAGACTCTTTGTAGAAGAAGTTCCCAAAAAATATTATGTTGACTTTAAGAGAAAAGGACCTTTAAAAATGCTCCAAATCGTAAAAATACGACTTTTTGGATTTTCGATCTCTTTTTTTTTCTGCTAACCCTGATATTTAAAAAAAAAGATACAATGATTTCACACAACAGGCTAGCTATTAGACTCTCTATTGACAAGAGTTTCACCGCCCTCCCTTCATTATAACCGAAGTTATCGTGCCCTAAAGAATCAACAAATCAGCATGCTTATCTCTGCTTACCCTAAGCAGAAAATGCTCATCTTTGAACTCAATCATGACACTTACCTAGTGAACGTCTACACCAAGTTTGAACATTCTAGCTTAATTCGAAGGAGAGTGTTCCAAAGTCCCGGCCCTTCAAATTGCTTCTATTTTTCATTTTCAATTCAAAATGGTGACCATCACGTGACCGAAATCAAAATTCTGATTCATATAGATTTTTAGGCATTCCTTCAAGGATTCCGAAAATATAACTCCCGAGTCTGTAAGTAAAATAGCAAAAAAGCCTTATTGATTTTTCACTTTTAAAGATGGTTGCACTTCCGGTTCGATCCACAAACTCCATATTTTGTGTACGAATCAGTAATTACTTGTCTAGTATCGAACAAAAAATTAGGTCATTCTGACCTATATTTCTTTGATTCTTTTGAAAAATTTGATCCTTAATTTCGTCAAGGGGAGATAATTTAGAAAATTTCTAACTATATTTTTGAAATCACATCGGTAAGATCTACTTATATACTAAATTTCATGAAAATCGTACAACTATTAAAGAAGTTGTCGAATTGGTCTAAACTTCCGGTTCGAAATCACAGCGACGAATTTTCGAAATTCGAAAATCTGAAACCGCAGATTTCAAGTAATTGTCTCAAGGTATTCAAAGAAAAAAGATTTAGTAAAATAGGTCAAATAGTCACAAAGTTACAGCATTGTAAGTCAAATGCATTCGTTCGTAAAATTCGGTGATTTCGGATACGTAAAACGTTTTGAAAATATATCTAATCAACAGCCACTACCCATTTTTGAGGAAAGGGGGTAGGTAAAAGTTTCAGAAAGATCCTATGGTTAGATTCTGAGAAATCCGATTTGTGGATAAAACACAAAAAAAAAAAAATAATAATTGAAACTAGACCTGCAAAGCAGCACTGAACCGGCTTTCAGGAATCATACAGGAAGTTTATTATACCATAGCCGACCCATTGAGCTACCAAACTATACTTTAGTTGTTTTGCTCTAGTGACACCCTCTATCATATGTAAAAGTAATATTTGCTGGCGAAAAGATCGGTCAAAATTGTAAATTATGGCAAAATTACGTCACTTCCGGTGCCTAAAGAAAATGTTATAGGTGAAAAATAAGTCGAAAATTCGCAACATACAAAATACAAACTTTGTTTTATACATATCGGGCAATAAATAATTAACCTATAGCCCATAAGCTGAAATTAAGAAGGTAAAAACTTAAAAGTGACCCTGGCAAAATTGGTTATTATTCGACAAGGGAACATGCTAGAAGCCTTTTCTTGATATCAATATGATGGTATTGATTCAATCTTACTGCCCATTAGAGTAAGACGTTATAAAGTAAAACGAATGATAAATATAAATCCCTTCAAAAAAATGTTAGTTTTGAAGGCTAAAAATAGGTTTTTTGCAAAAATTACATTACTTCCGGCGATATTGAAAATGTTAACTTGGTTCATAGAAGTCATAAATGGCATAAGGCAACAAATGGTAAAAAAATTATAAAAATCGAATAATAATTGACACTTTTATAGACCAAAAACCTTGAAAAGTGACTTATAGAAGATCGCCTATTTCTCTGTAACCGTACAAGTTAGAAACCATTTTGTGGTATCTGTATGGTCGTATGACTTCATTCTATTCGTTGTTGGGAATCAAATATCATAATTTTTAAAATATTATAAGGCAGACTCATTTGTATAAAATATTTGTTTTTTAGGTTAAAAATACAGTTTTTGCCCAAATGACGTCATTTCCGGTCACAGTGAAAATGTAAAATTGGCTTGACCAAGTCCAAATTGGCATTAGGCATCAAATGGAAAAAAATATTGCAAATCGAATAATCATTCACTCTTTTATAGGCAAAATAACGTGAAAAGTGATGCATGCAAAATTGCACATTTCTCGGCAACTGCTCATATTACAAACTAATTTTCGCATACATTCCCTTCGTCTGGATTATTGCTACGAGTTTATGAAAATTACAAATAAATATTTCAAAATATGAAGACGCTAAATGAATTGTAAATAACTGAATTTTACACTTTATTTTACATTTTATTTGAAACTGCCCGAAAATAAAATTGAAATTAAAAAATATGAGCTAAGGATTTTGTGCACCTTTGCAGGGTGCATCCTTTTAGTTATATCAGTTTTGAAAAAAAATAATATTTGCTTCCATTTTTGGACCACTTATATTATTTCAATGCCTTTCATTTTGGATTCACTATATAGACAACCGATAGGACTTTGAGTCAGAAAAGTGTAAGAAAAATCTGCGGCGTCGTTTTCGAGAAAAGGGCGTCTCAGAATGTTAAAAAATCGGAAAATACTAGATTTTTGGCATACAATAATTTATTTCCTTACCATTGAAATCACATTATTTAGATACCATATGATTCTCCATTAATAGGGCTATCCAACGACACTTTAGTTCTTTTGGTCCGCTATTACCCAAGGGAGAAATCAAGTTTTTCGCAAGTGCGACAATGTTTTTACTCTTTTTTTCATTTTTTGAATACTTCCGGTATGGTTATTTTTAATAGCCGGTTTGGGCACTAAAATGGCCACAGGGCTCTGTAATGATATATTACATTTTCTGATCAGATAAAATGCCCCTGAGAAATCCTATGTTCAAGTGTGCCAAAAATGCAAAAAATTTAAAATATCGAAAATTAAATTTCAATAACTACATACATATTATACATCGTTAGAATCGTAATTAGGTCAGCTATCTGAATATACAACCTTTTTTTGAAAATCTCTTAAAATATAAATATAGTAGAGCATTTCCCAAAATTTCACGATTTTTCGACTTTTTTTTGATTTTCAGTCCCTTTTTTATCGTATTCCAGACATTTCAAAGTCTTATTGAATGGCATAATTCACAAGACTATCGAATGGACTCTCGATAGAGAAAGTTAAAAAAAAAGTTGCGGTTAAGTTTTCGAGATACATGCGTCCAAAAACGTTCCAAATCAAAAAATACTTGATTTTCAGCGTGCCATATTTTGCTTCTTGCTCATCGTATCCGTGTGATTTGGGTATCATACGATAGTCCATTCCTCCAACGGTACCTTAATTTGTTTCATCTGTTGATTTCGGACGGAGAAATCACGTTTTCCATCAAAACATCTATTTTTTGCATTTTCTTTCAAAATATTGCACACTATTTCGACCACTTCCGGTTTAAGGATCCTTGTCGAAATTGCTTTATCAGTTGGTATTGGACTATAACTTCATGTTCCATAACTTTCAGAAACATCAATTCGACCGTAAAACGAAACCACAGCTCACAAAATGGGAAGAAAATTCGAAAAAAATCGAAAAATAAAGGGCGATAACTCTGAATGAAACTTATATTTCTAGAATCGGATAGACTTCAGGTATCCAAAAATGTAGGTCAAATTTGAAAATTTTGAAAAATAACAAAAATTGTCTCGTAAACAACATGTTTTCAATTTTCGAACGATAAAAGTCATAGACGAATGTTCGAAATTGAAAAATGTGAGATAGCCATTGTCTCAGAAAAGATTCAAGGATTCCAAAAATGTGATTTGTTAGAAAATGGGAAAAGAATTGATGAAACTATAGCCAATTTTAAATTTTTTGACAACGTACAAAGTTCGGTCACTTCCTGTCTGCGCAGAAGTTTGAAAATTGCTTTATTGAGTAGCCACTACCTGGTTTCCCGATAGTAAGATGAACCGCAAATCAGTATCTTTTTTCGATCATAGAGAAATAGGCTCCCGCGGTAAATAATAATAACAATAATATAAAAAAATAAATAATAATTTTAGTAATCACAACAATCATAATCTTAACAGAAACAATAAGCTTTCATATGTAATATGAAAGCTTAATAATCTTAACAGAAACAATAAGCTTTCATATGTAATATGAAAGCTTAATAAGAATAATAATTTTAACAAAAACAATAGTGTTTCACACAAGCTACGCAGTGTGAAACCCTAACTAGACCTGCATGCAGGAATGACGGGTTTCACTGGTGTCACGTTACCTTTGAACTTGAACTTGTGTCACTTTCGGTGCCACGTTACCCTTGAACATATGTCACTTTCGTTACCAATGAAACCAATATACAATAACCTATAAAAAGTAACCTAAAGATCCAACCCAAAAACTAGATCGGAAACTAGAAGCCACCTTAAAGATACTTAAAGAATCAGGTGAGATCGATCCTGAAACATATGAAAAGCTCAATATCTCGCACCCATCAACACCATATGCCAAAGAACCCGGTCAAAGTTAGATTACTGATTTGCTCTAGAGGAACTGTATTCTATAACACAACCAGATACCTGTCAAACGCACTATCAGAATTAGGAAAGTCAGCAGAATCATACATTAAAGACAGCAAAGAACTTCGAGGTAAAATAGAGAGAAAATCACAACTAGGAAAACTGATCAGTTATGACCAGCATACCAATCGATGAAGCCTTAAACTGTGTGAGATCGAAAATCCAAAGTCAAACAACAAACCTCAATACCAGCATAAGTCCGGATAGTATAATGAAATTATTACAATTATGTATTACCTCTACATATTTTACTTGGAAAGATGAAGTGTTTGAACAAATCCATGGTTTACCAATGGGATCACCAATAAGTCCAGTTATCACCGAAATTTACATGACAGCCTTTGAGCAAAATGCCCTGATAGTATCCCCAATCCAACCTAGTATTTGGCTTAGGAAAGTGGACGATGTGTTTGTTGTTATGAAGGAAGAGGAAGATCACCAACTACTACTTCACCACCTCAACTCAATCCATCCCCGAATACAATTTACAGTTGAAGAAGAAAATAATAAACAACTACCCTTTTTGGACCTAATTGATAGAAATGATGATAAATTAACTACAAAAGTATATAGAAAACCGACACACACAGACCAATACATTAATTTTACTTCAGCCCACCCAACAACAACCAAGGCAGGAATAGTTTCGATACTGACCAGAAGAGCTCACAATATTTGCACTGATGACAAAATTGAAGAAGAAATTAAACATATTACTGAATCTCTAACCAAAATCAACAACTACCCATTAGAATTTGTTAAAAAAGTTATTCATAGTACCACTGAAAAACTGAACAAAGCCCCAAACGTGACAGGTAAAGAAAAGGCTCCAATCCATATCAACATTCCATTTATAGGCCCAACAAGTTACAAAATTAAAAGATTACTAACTAGATTGCAAATAGATGTAACATTTAGTGGGGGATATCATTAAAATCACTTATCAATGCCCATGGGAGAACAAAAATACCAACAGTGGATTCAAAGGGTATACTTTACCAGATCCAATGCGACTGCAAATCCATTTACATAGGCGAAACATGCCGACCATTATCAGTGAGGCTCAAAGAACACAAAACAGCAACTAGACGTATGGAACCAAACAAATCTGCAGTAGCCGATCATATCATAAACAATCCTACCCATAACATAGAATGGGACAACACCAATGTACTTACCAAAAATATTAAAGTATGGAAGAAAAGAGTTTTGTGGGAAGCATTAGAAATCCGAAGACAAAAACCAAAAATAAATAAAGACAATGGGAGAGCCATTTCTAATGTATGGAATGAGTTATTATGGTAAGCAAGTTATTATCTATCAGTGGAACTATTTACAAGTATTATTTATCAGGGCAACTATAAGTATCAATTATCAGTGAAGTTAAATTACAATAATTGATAATGGATTAGTTTTATCAGTGGAGTGGAACTAAAATTTATTTATCAGTGGAACTATTATTTATCAGTGCAAATATAACTTATTTATTTGTTTTAGTGGAACTATAATTTAGAAATTTTCTACATAATAATATGGTAAATATATGTGCAAAGAGGGGGTGGGTTCAGCCTAACCAATTATGCATGATGTATTTAAATTAGTCATATTAAATATCATCAAGATGATAAGCTAAAAAGAGATTAACATATTTAATTGTGTTGTTAATGGGTTTGATTGCATTTTAGTTTAGGCGGTGGCTTCAGTCCCCATTTTTAACACCTCAGATTGAAGAAAAATGGTGAAGCCATATTCAAAGGGAAATGTTTGTTGTTATAAATCTTAATTAATGTTATGTTTTTATTGTTAAATTGTTCTTACCCATGGATGTACTATAAATGTAGAGTTGTTATTCATTATTGATCATTGCTTGATAAAGATACCTGTAAGAGTATTGAAACGTTGCATGTAATAAACCAAGAAGTAGTAAATCCATAAAGTTGTATTATTATGAATATTATACCTCTACTTCTAAATGTCATTCAAGGAACTTATCAAACATCATTATGGTGATGAGACAAATAGGATTATTAATGTGTTTAAAACTGTGCATAACAAGCTGTGTAAGACAAATAACAATTTGACCTTTTTACTAAGATGTCGCGACAACAACATTATTCCCAATGGGTTACGGATCACTTCTCCTATTCAATCTGAAACAGCTAACAAGATACTAAGAAAAGCAAGTAGTAAATTAGTTTTAGAAAGAATTGCATATAACCGAAAGAACAAGCAAGAACTGATTGTAAAAGAGCGTGATAGTGGTATACTTGATTACAGAATCCTAATGAAGGGTAAATCTAAAATATTTCATGCCAATATGTTTAAATGTTTTGTAGAAAGGAACTTTAAAGACAAAAGCTGTGAAGATTTATTGTCGTCGGTATGTGTATCGATTATCGATTTACATGAAGATGGTGACGCTGTGAAATTACCAGAAATACCAACTTCTACCATGGGTGAGACTTACAGTGACGTTAACATCAACCACGACCTTACACCTGAGCAAAACAATGAGATAAGTTATTTATCAAAAGAGTTTAACGACAAATTTACTGATAAACCTGGACGTACCAATTTACTGGAACAAGATATACACACTAAAACAGAGGATCCAATAAGAGTCAAACAATTTCCTATGCCGTATCACATGACTGAAGTCGTTAACGACGAGACCAATAAAATGTTGAAAGCCGGGGTAATTGAGAAATCTGAATCGCTTATTCATCACCTGTTTTATAATCAAGAAAAGGGACGGAAGTAATAGATTTTGTATTGATTATCGTCAACTCAACAAAGTTACAATTTTTGATGCCGAGGCAATGTCGAGTGCGGATGACATTTTTGCAAAATTATATGGGTACCATTATTTTACCAAAATGGATCTCAGCAAGAGATACTGGCAGATACCATTTAAGTCGGAGGCACGACAAAAAAAACGCATTTTCTACTTTCCAGGGTCTATGTCAATTTGGGGTGTTGGGATGGCCTAGTGGTCTAGAGTGCCGCGCTTCGACCTCTAGCTGGCCGGTCACCCCTGGCTTGCAGCTGTGGTTTCGATCCCTGGTGTGAACGTATGTAACATGAAGATAGGGGCGCCTTCTCAACCTCGTGGGTTTCCTCCGGGCACTCCGGTTTCCTCCCACTGCTAAAGACCCCTACGCGCAAACGAATTATTGAAATAAAATTAAATCATATGTTAGTCCCGAAATGACCTAGTCTGTGTCGAGCGAACGTTAAACCTCATTTATCTCTCTCCCCTATGCCAATTTATGGTCATGCCGTTCGGGCTAGTAACACTTTTCCGCCGTTTTAAACTGCTAGCAGGAATGAAGAATATTGACAATTTTTATAGATGATCTGTTAATTTATACGGAAACCTGTAAAGATATTACGCGAACTTCTTGGTAGACTATGGAAAGTCAATATTACTGCAAGACCTACCAAATGTTTCATGGGGTACCATTGTTTAGAGTGTCTTGCGCATATAGTCGGGGAACAAAGATTACGCCGTAATCTTGATAAATTAAATGCCATCCAACTAGCGAATCGACCACAAACAGAAAAAAAACATGTTCGTGCCTTTTTGGAGCTAGCGGGGTATTACAGGAAGTTCGTAGCCAATTTTGCAGCCATAGCCGCGCCACTTACCGACCTTACCAACAAAAGAATTGCAAGAAAAAGACTTCACAGCACTAAAACTGTGCTTATCAATGACACAATCTTGAAACTGCCGGATTTGGATAAAACGTTTATTTTAGAACTCTTGCTTCTGATAAAGGGCTGGGCGCAGTATTGTTACAAGTATAAAGTGACGCAAGTAGAAAGTTGTTACCAAGAGAGTGTGCTTACTCTGTAATAGAAAAGGAATGCCTAGCACTTATTTGGGCCGTAAGAAAATTTGAGCGTTATTTATACGGATGTGAATTTTATATTAAACTAAAGTTGCTAACGCAAGACTTATGAGATGGTCACTTTTGTTGCAGCCCTTTAGATTTCGGTTTTGTGCCATGAAAGAAAGTGAAAATTATTGGTGCTGATTATTTGAGTAGATCACAATAAGTACTTATTTAAGGTTATCGTTATCTATTTAAAATAATTGTGGGTTTTGAAAACGTATTTTTTAAATAATTTTTCTTGGGAAGGGAGGTATTTTCACAATCATGTTTTTTGTTACATCTGAATGTTATAACTAAATTATGTTCACAATTTATTTTCTCATTTGGATCCCCTATACTCATTTTGTAATTGTCTCAGTTGTATCCCCCAAACTCATCTGAATAGGCATGCCGCTTGTACACAATATAGGTATAAAAGCAAGAGTGGATAGTACGTCATTGTCATTCTTTATAGTGTTGTTCATTCAGGTTCAATCGGGTTGACCATTGTTTAATTTTAGCAGACTTTAGGTAAGATTATGTCAATATTGTATTGTTAAAAATAGGTTGCGAGGCAACGAAACATACGCCCACACAGCAGCTAAATCGTCCGGGCAGTCAACAAGAGTTGTCCCATATTAAGTAATTATCAGTAAATCATTAGAATTTGTTTGGTTTTTATAAAGTTCTGCCCCATGCTAACGTTAAGTATACGAAACATTTAATATTATGGATTTTATTATGGAATAAAATTGTGACCTCCATAGAGTCCACAAGGTAACAAACGTGATTTTTCGTACAATCAGGGGCCATAATTCAGAAAGTTATGGTCCAATGTGCCCGTGTAACGGTGATATAATCAAATGGTTTTTTTTTTAAATCAGGTAATAATTGTGACCTCCAGACGGACCACAGGATAATAAAGGCGATTTTTCGTATAATCAGAGGCCATAATTTAGGAAGTTACAATCCGATATGCGCAAATATCGCAAGAAACCAAGATTTTTAGGTTATAAATATGCATTTCAAGTTTCATCAAAATCGAATTAAAATTGTGACCTCTATAGGGTCCACAACCTTGATATAACATTTTATCCGTCAATTTTGGTCCGAATTTCACGAAATTCAAACTCGTTCTTCATTACCATGTAACGGTGATATAATCAAACGTTTTTTAACTCGGATAATAATTTTGACCTCCAGAGGTACCACAAGCTAAAAAAGCGATTTTTCGGACAATCGGGGGACATAATTCAGGAAGTTATGATCCGGTGGGCGCAAATATCGAAAGGAACCAAGATTTTTGGGTTATAAACATACATGTCAAGTTTCATCAAAATCGGTTCAAAATTGTGACCTCTATAGGGTCCACAACCTTGATATAACATATTTTCACACTATTCGCGTACAAACGGCGGCCATTTGTATGGGGCGCCGATTGCGACTTTATTGTCAACTCAAAATATATATGCTAAACTCTATAAATATGACAAACTTCGTTTTATTTCTTTGGTAAAATTTAAATTGATCCTAAACTCCAAATATATATGACATGTATGCTTAGACTTGATGATAAACTCAAAATATATATTATGTACGATCAACTCCAAATATATGACGTTCTTCTTTTATAGATGACAAACTAAATATATGCGGAACGTTCTAAATATATGCTAAGTTAGACTTGGGTTACCGGTTTTAGAAGTTTACTTCGTCTACGTCATGTTATTCGAATCTAGGAGTGTTTTTATTTTATGTTCAGTAGTGTCTTTATTTGTGTGCGACTAACGCGTTTCCTTGGAATTCCAATTTCACAAATGAACCCATCGACGTATTGGACTCTGACATTGATTATTGATTTTGTATTTATTGTATTAAAATTATATTATTAATACTATTGGTTTTCTTTGTGCTTTTTGAAGACGCAGCTGGGGTTAGTTTGGGCAATTTTCAGGTGTCAAACAGTAGCAATTCGTTCATATCTTTTGTAATCCAGTTTGTACTCTAGTCGTCAAGGAAAATGTCTTGCCGCCTTTTGTGACATTACCAAATTTGACGTTGAATTTAGAGGTTGGAAATAAATCTGGAGGACTGACAGATCTCAAGATTTATACGTATGTTAAAACATTTAAACCTACCTTGTATTGAAAGTGCTGGTATAGTCGGCATATCTTCTATTTGTGATGAGATCGACCGTTCTTGGCGTGTTACACAATCTCCTGCTGACATGTTTTCCTGAAACAATAGGTTATTAAGTATTTCTGAATGGGACTCCAGAGCCGGTTTAACTCATCTCCATATATAATATATTTACATACAAATGGCCTAATTAACTATTTGTATATACAACGATTTAATGATTTAAAACATTTGATTTATATACCAACTCCAAGGAACAAACCATGGTAATTAGATTTCTCCCCGGGCGCCTGGACACATCTGAAAATGTAATGCTCGAGATATTCAAATTTATGACTAGTACCAAAGCACGACACAACTTTCTGGCCCACGTAGTTTGACGTTATTTGGCGTCACTGTCGTTGTAGTAACCTGGTAAAAGAAAACACTGCGAATATATCTGACTAAACAGCTTCCCATAATCTACTACAAACATTTCTACAAATAATTGATTGTTTTATTCATGATTTTGACACATATTGCGCGTACCAAGGTACGACACAACTTTCTGGCCCACGTAGTCTGACGTTATTTGACGTCACTGTCGTTGTAGTAACCTGGTAAAAGAAAACACTGTGAATATATCTGACTAAACAAACAGCTTCCCATAATCTACTACAAACATTTCTACAAATAATTGATTGTTTTTATTCATGAATTTGACACTTATTGCACGTTCCATTGGAGCCGCGAAGACCCGGCCTTTAAGAAGTTGGTTCGCTAACCTGGAGGCCCCCATTGTTCTCCATTGTCAGCAGTGTACAACGAACAGGTTACCCGGACTGACGTAAACAAAACTGAATACCTGAGTGCGCGTTGTGTCGTCGTAACCGAATCTTTGACCGCACAAAAGCTTTTACTACACATCTTAACCTTTCAAAATAGCAGTGTACTGAACTGACAACATGTCCCAGCTGGGATAGAAGACGTTTGAACATTCATGAATTCTGGCTTTATCATCCGGCCATCTAGGCGCAGAAGTTATATCGCCTTTTATCTGGAAAGAAAGGGATATCATTAGGGTGATCTACCATAAATAAATATTTCCAAATATCTCGACAATTACGCCATAATTTATAGTCACTAAATAAACGACCGTGTCTTACTTAATAAGCTATGACCATTTAACCATCTATAAATAATAGACTGAAAACTAGTTCCGATGTCGTTCGAGACAATTTTGAGTAAAAGATAGGTTACGTGCCCTTGTTTTGAAATTAGTCTCGCTTAACCAGTCTACCGACCATTCCACGTCTGATCAAGACTACTTTTTTACGAAACATAACAGAAAGCTGGAACAAGAAATTGAATTTAGAAATACGCACTTTAGGCAACTCAACAATTGTTTTAAGAACCTTGTAAAAGTAAAATGAAACTACTGCTAGTATTATGTTCTTGCTAACGAAAGCTTTTCAGAGATTGTATTTGTACTAAACCAAAAGATGCCACTCCTAACGGTACAGTTAAATGATAAAGCAATTTAAAAGATAAAATGAACGTAATTTATAAAGCTGCTATAATAACCAAGAAGCTAAATTTTACTGCTATTCAAAATCGTCAACAATATTATTTTTACAGCTGTAATAGTTGACACATTTGTAGAGAATTGCACGTGCCGTGACTATTTATATATACGATTGTTGAAATGGCTCGAAGTAACTCCAGCAAGTGGGTCACCACTACCAACTGTGGCGATGTCATCAGCTACTTTGTAAATACTCGGAAATAGGCCTGCATCAGAATTTCTATCATGAAATGTCGCTGCATGTTCCTTACAACTACAATCTTTGACCGGCATAAAATAGATGAGAATATGCTGTAACCGGCTTTCAGAAATCAGACAGGAAGTGTGTCATACAATAGCCCATTCATCCAGCTACAATACTTTGTTTGTTTTGATACTCAAAGATCGAGACCCTTTATAGAGCCTTTATGTCATATTGCGGCTATTTAAATTTGGATTCACACCCCGGACCACCCGATAGAACTCTGAGTAAGAGAAGTTTAAGAAAAAGAAAAGTAAGAGAAGTTTTCGAGATAATAGCGTCTAAAAAGGCCCCAGAAAGGAAAATACTAGATAATCAGCGTACCATAAAAATAAAATTTGTATTAATAGGATGTCGTAAGATCGTCAATTATTCGGGTTATTCAATGACACTTTAGTTGTTTTGATTCGATGAAATCCGGTGTAATAATAATTTCGGAATTTTTTTAGACTACTTCCGGTTTCTCGTTCATTATCGGGATAGTTGAAAAAATTGTTCAAACACTTTCAGAAATTGACGATTTTTCAACTTTTTTTCGGAGACTGAGGCCTTTATGGGACACTTAAAAGATTCAAATACTTTTATTTTTGGATTCACACCCTAAAGCACAGGAAGGACTTTGAGTAAGAAAATGGCCCAAAAATTCCGTACGTGTAGTCAACGGTTACTGAATCCATTTTACTGCAAGTTCAAACTAATCTGATTAAATTAATTCAGTTATTAAGGTTTAAGTATCTGACAGCCCAAAACGGTTTTTAAATTTTCAATTACAACCTTAATCCGGTTGATAGGCTGGTGACTTCAGAGGCACAACGCATACTATATACATCATCTATACAATATATCACTGCTTGTACCATATAGCTCTATCAATACACACTATCAGTTGACAACCACCACGTGACTTCCCTAATCATAATCACCGAATTATTGTCTTACATTGTTATAGTTTAGACATTTGCGATTGGAATATTTTAGAGTGAACTTAATACCGTTGACAACGGTTTCGAATAGTTTGAGACCGCTGTTTACTTCGTAATCTTTCTTTTGCACGCTTCCCAGCTTTCTTACATCATCCGTAATAATAAAAAGAGTTGCCTGCCTCTAACCGTTAATTGTGACAAAACGAATTAAAATTAATTCAAAATATGTAAACAGTTCGGCTTCGGGCACATATATTTTTTGGTGCCGAGTTCTGCGTGATCATCCACACTCGTTGGTGGAGTCGTCCACACAAATTAGTTTATTTTCAGGATATAATAATACGATGATAAAGTCATCCACAAACTTGGGCGGCCCCGTTCGTGAATATTCAATGAAATACTAATAAATAATATAAGAAATTCAAAAACAATTTAATTAATACAACAAATTCAAAAACAATTTCATTAATACAACAAATTCAATTTCATGAAGAAAAAAAAACCCATGCAGAAATATATTCCTACACCGCTACCAAAAGACCCACGACATCACCAATAGTTGGGGACGACACCGCCAGTAGTTGTGGACGAATCCACCAACGGGTGTGGACGACTTCACTGTGGACGAATTTGCTTGTGGACGACTTGACTGGTACCCATCACTTTGTTAATCAAAATTTGATATTAGAATTACGTTAATGTTAGATTTACGTTAAAATGGTCGGTTAAATTTAACGTCAGGAAATGATGATAATCTAACGTAATCTTTACGTCATTTTTTACCATATATTTACGTCATTTTCTGACGTAAACCTAACGTAAAATTTAAATCATTTTCTGACATAAATCTAACATAAATGACGTAAAGTTTACGCAAAATTTACGTTAGATTTACGCAGAAAATTATCTAAACTTTACGTTAGATTTACGTCAGAAAATGACGCAAATATAACGTAAATATGACGTAAAGATTACGTTAGATTAACGTCATTTCCTGGCGCAACCTCTTTATTTAAATGATGTGCAAAACACTATAAACCTCAGAATGCTTCGTTCGGCATTTCTGTCCAAACGAGGTAAAAAAAAAAAATGCCTCGTTGTCTGCAGTTCCAAAACGAGTTTTTTTTTAAATTGCCCTGTTTTTGGAACGAGGTATTTTATTCAGAACGAGTCTTGGTAAAAATGCCTCGTTTACTAAACGATAGTTATTAGCTGTATTTGCTATCAGCGAATTTGTAAAAATTAAAATTTATGTTATTTAATACGAAAATGAACCAGTCCAAATAATCAGGGAAATAGACATGACAAAAATATACGCCATAGGTGGAGGTGTAAAATTATAGGTGTTAAATAACAACTGAGGTGTTGTGAAAGCTAAATTGGGGATGTAAATTAATCAAGGTAGCTGTGTGTTTTACAGCTCTACCTAACTGATATCGCAGACAACAAATTGGTGTTTATCTGATCTAAATACAACAAATAATCCATTCTTATTAATCAAAAAAAGCATTAAATTCCATCTCATATTTCCAATACGCCAGTTTATTTTTTATATTTACTGTAAAAAAAATAACTTGACCATAGCATTGACTGTTTCTGTTGAAACCCCATAACATTGCACAAATTATTATTGGAGCAAAGTTATATAAACGCACAGAGCTAAATTTATCGGCTTTATGCTAATTGTCAATTAAATGGGAAATAAAGCACACTTCATACATTAAAATTTAATTAAAACGTTTTATTATGAAGACAGATGGGTATTAATAATGCGAAAATAATTTATGGTATGGCGTGTATTCTTGTCTTGTCTATTTCTCTGATTATAATATCATAGTTTGGACTGGTTTTATTTTCGTATTAAATAATATAAATTTTAATTTTTACAAATTCGCTGAAAGTTTACTGAATCATTAAATAATTCATTAGATATCTTTGATAAAATTGGTGTCCAAATGCCCCCCGAAAACGTTGATGTTGTGCATCGTCTTGGTCCATTTAAAGTCGGAAAATGCCGACGAATATTGTTAAATTCATGTTTTGAAAGGACAAACTTAATGTTATGGAAAATAGATGAAACCTGAAGGGATTCAACTTTACTATCCGAGAGGACCTTACGCGTATAAACTCTCAGCTGTTGCATACAACCTTAAACTCACCCCTGGTATCTCAAACCTGGTCTATACAAGGTGTGTTATTTACGCAAAATTGTTCAATGAAAAGATAATCAAAGTTTATTAACACACGAATATTGAAAAATCCCTAGATGATAACAAATTTATTTCAAAATTCTAAATCAAAATTCTGGTCGCCATTTTGAATCGAATATGACAAATAGTGAAAAATCGACATTAACGGGCTTGTAACCAAACACAATAGGGCATAGTATGTCCAATGCATCTCCTATTTCTGAAATTAATACATTTCAGGATAGCCGGGATACGGATCGAATTTTTGGTATTTGAATATTTCCAAAATTCGAATTTTGCCTTTGACGTTTTTCGTGACGACAAAGTTGTTTACTAGTGAAAAATCACATTAACTTCACTAGATTGTGACCGATTTTAATGATTTTTTTTTCTTGTTCGGATTATTTATATGACCCATGACATGTGACATGAAGTGACTGTGAGTATGAAAGCTTTAATATCTGCTTAGCAGATCTAGTTTCATTTTTCTTTCTTTTTTTTGTGGGTATTTTCTGCATATCGGATTTCTCAGAATCTAACCATAGGATTTTTCTGAAACTTTGACGTATTGGAGTTTGTCGATCGAACAAGAAGTGCCGCCATCTTGAAACGTGAAAAACCAATAGGGCACGGGAGTTATATTTTCTGAATCCTCGAAGAAATGCCTAAAAACGTTCAGAGCAGAATTTTCATTTAGGTCAACTGATGGTCGGCATTTTGAAGTAAATATGAAAAATAGTGAAAAATCGACATTTACGGGCTTGTACACAGACACAATAGGGCATAGTATGTTCAATGCGTCTCCTATTTCTGAAATAATACATTTCCGGATAAGGGGATACCGTTCGAATTTTTGGTATTTGAATATTTCAAAAATTATAATTTTGCTTTTGACGTTTTTCGTGCCGACAAAATTGTTTACCAGTGAAAAATCACATTTACTTCACTAGATTGTGACCGATTTTAATGATTTTTTTTTTCTTGTTCGGATTATTTATATGACCCATGACATGTGACAGGAAGTGACTGTGAAAATGAAAGCTTTAATATCTGCTTAGCAGATCGAGTTATTAAGCTTTCATATTACATATGAAAGCTTATTGTTTCTATTAAGATTATTGTTTCTGTTAAGATTATTATTTTGTTTTTGTGTTTTACTAACAAATCGGATTTATCCGAATCTAACCACAGGATCTTTCTGAAACTTTGACCTATCCCCCACCCCCCAAATAATGCGTGGAGGCTGTTGATTAAATATACTTTCAAAACGTTTTACGAATTCGAAATCACCGAATTTTACGAACGAACAATATTACAATTCATAGTCGTAACTTTGTGGTTTTTTGACCGATTTTACTAATTCTTTTTTCTTTGAGTACCTTGAAAAAAATTCTTTTCATCTGCAATTTCAGATTTTCGAATTTCGAAAATTCGTCGTCGCTGTGATTTTGAACCGGAAGTTGAGACCAACTTGGCAACTGCTTTAATAGTTTCACGATTTTCATTAAATTTAGTATGTAAGTAGATCTTGCTGATGCGACTTGAAAAATGACTTTAGAAATTTTCTAACTTATCTCCCCTTGGAGAAATTAAGGATCAAATTTTTCAAAAAAATCGACGAAATAAAGGTCAGATTGCCTTGAATTTTTAGTTACGGATTAGTACAAAATATATGGAGTTTATCGATCGAACCGGAACTGCAACCATCTTGAAATTTGAAAATCCACAGGGCTTTTTTGATATTTTTCTTACAGATACGGGAGTTATATTTTCTGAATCCTTGAAGGAATGCCTAAAAAACGTTTAGAGTAGAATTTTGATTTAGGTCAACTGATAGTCACCATTTTGAATTGAATATTGAAAACAGTGAAAAGTTTACATTATATGGCATATGAACACAATATGCCGTAGTTTGTTTAATTCTTCTTGTATTTCTTAAATTAATACATTTCTGGATAGTCTGGCTCGTGGTCGAATTTTAGTTATTTGAAACATTTAAAATTTTCAATTTCGCATTTGCCGCAAAGTTGTTTACGAGTGAAAAATAGGCATCAACGTATGTGTCCTGTGAATTAACCAATCAAATGCCAGCGCGCACTTCCACAAAATGTCAGACGTCGAATTCAACCGGGCCGAAACCATAGAGGTGTATATATTGACAGATCTATGGCCGAAACAGAGAAAGCCTGTTGTGGTCTATTCAATCCGATGACTAGAAAAGACACGCAGCACTGTCAGTATTGACACCCATTGCACAGGACTTAGGTAAGTTGTTTTATTAACACCAATGAACAGTAGGCCTAGCGGGAATACGAACCAGCCTCAACAAGTCAATGTCACGACAGTCGCTAGGTTGACTAGCACGGGTTGGAGAGGCCTAGAATCTTTTGTTAAATGAGGTAGATATTATTTTTAGCTAATGTAGGTGGCAATACTATTGTTATTATATATCCCCAATTCCATGACCTAATATGTTATGACATAACTTTATGTAACTATTTTCTGGGGCCTATTTCACGAAATTTTAACTAAGATAAGATCCCGATTTTAGTAATTTGATTGGATAATATTAGATTGATTTTAGTGCTTAGCCAATCAAAATTGAAGTATCTACTAAAATTGGATTTTATCTTAAGTTAAAATTTCGTGAAACAGGGCCCAGATCCGTAACTTCATCCCTCTTCCTAGCGGAAATGCCAATGGCAAGTTAAAGTTCTGTAAATTTGTAAACAATGAAATTTGGCAGTCAGAAGCACAGCAAGACAGGACAAGTTTGGATTTTCCTGCATCTGGTTGCAAATTGATTATTTATATAAATAAGTAGAATACTTATTGAAGTCATGTGGTGCAATTTGGATGCACAATTTGGATTTTGGATACGGTCAGTGTCTGATTATCTTGCCCTTGTTCTATTAACGTTCGCGATCTACCTAATGACAACCTGTCTAGTGTGTAGATTCACTGATGCAAATGTTTGTTTGCTTTTGGTTATATCTATTCTGGTTTCAAAGACCCTCAAAAAGATTTATGGATTTATAAAAAGAATCTTAAATTTTCATTTTTTTTCTTGAAAATAATAATAATATTAGATCCATTCTATCTACTAGGCCTATAGTTATAGGGCCTAGTTCAATCCAAACATATTTCCTGAATACCGGTAATATGTATTGACTATTTTAATAAATTTAGCTCTAGTATTAATTTATAGGCTTATATTACAATGCCTAGGCATTTAGCATACTCTGAAATAAAAAGTTATCTTTGATAAAAAGTTATTTTTTACAATTTTATATTTCAGAACAACAAGTTAATTAGAAAATTGGTCTGCTAAGATCTTATTCTAATAAAGAGTTGGCCAAGGCGAAGAAGTTTGTCAGTGGTCAATATACTTCCAGTGTTTACAGGAATATGTGGTGACAGTACTTTGATCTACTGAATGTCTTTTTGAGGGATAACACAATCCCATGAAAATCAAACACCAATTTAGGCCTAGTAGTTGTAAGTGATCTAGAATCTTTTGTATAAACGTTTAAACTCAATTTAATTAGTATTACTTAAATTTTCTGGAATATGTGAACTAACAATAGGTCATTTTATATATATTAGTCTCAAAATGACCAAGTATAAATTGTTGGTTACAATCCACAGTCACATATTTGAAGATATATTGAGCACTAGTAGTTGCACAATGCAGGTCTATCATCATTTAATGTCAAAGCTATTATTTTTTACTGTAGTGTATACAGATTCCTACATGTAAAAATAAACAATTTAACTATGTCAGACCAGAAAAAGATTTTCCTATTGATGTGTTTAAGTGTGGTTATCTACCTTGAATTGAAATATGTGTCCTAATTGTGTGGTTGACGGGGTTATCTCCCATTATTATGGTAATTTATTCTGGCCCGTAGCTAGCCCAAAATTCTTAGGGGGGCAAAGACTTCTGGGGGCGCCGATGGAGCTTCTGTGGGCGCCGATGTACCTACCGTGGAAGGATCTATAGGGTGCTCTCCATAGGCGTATGTTAGGGGACAGAACTTGGAATGCCCGAACAAATTTGGGGTTATGCCTACAGACGTCTAGGGACCCCGAGCTCAACTCCCCCAAGAAAAATGAGAAAATTTGACATCAAACGCGTTTTCTTGCTATTCCAGTCCCTGAATTCAGTGGGTGGTCTGATACAACCTAACTATGGTGGCTGGGTCGAATTCCAATCAATGGGGAGGTCGTGAGCAAACGTGTTTTCCTGCTATTTCAGCCCATGAATACAGCAACTGAAATGTTGTCCAATATAATCTACCTTGGGTGGCCTACCATACCCCTTACAGTGTTTCGTTTGATTAAAGCTAATTCCACTTAACACTGCTGTATTGGAAGAAAATTTCTGCTCCAAATAATAACTGGTCAATAGTCTGATTAACAACCAATTGGACGAGTTTATCATATCATCAACCAGTGCATAGCAGAATGTTACAGAAAAATTAATTGCGTGACAAACAAGGCTATCTAAACGTGCACAATGCCTTAAATCACTGTCCAAAGATTTAGGGAAGACCCCAGATTAAACGAAAGGTTGTCATGTTGCTGACCAGCAATGGACAGGGAAGGATTTCTTGGGTCACTGTTCAGGAATATGGTGGCTTAGCTGAACCCCATACAACCACCGCCATATTATGCGGGATTTTGGGGGGCTATTCTAACCCGAGAATAAAGCAACTTCCAATTTTCCAATCTTTTTGTAACCGAAATCCCACTCTATTCCGACCTGAATTCCAACCATCCGATCGGACTGTTGTAGCTGCACCGGCAAGTAATAACCGATGCCCGAAATATGTGGCACAAAGTAGTGTGGCTTCAGACAAAATGTTTTATCCATTGTCAATTTAGTACTAATTCGCGATATTCTATTATTAGAAAAGTAAAATTAGTGTTTTATTACATTTCGGGCACTTTTTTTTACACCCACATGAGGAGCGACCTGTTTGAATTTTGAAGATTATCAAACCATTTCGGGTGCCCAATTCATTCGTGGGCGCCTAACTAATCTTACTAGCATTATATCATGGGCGCCAGTGATCTCGTCATTATGGGCGCCCTTACGGGATGAGGCACCCCACAAATCATGCCTTTTGAATTTTTAAGATTATCATATTATTGGCGTCCACGATCTCGGTATTATGGGCGCCCCTACGGGATGAGGCCCCCACAAATCCTGCCGTTTTGAGCGCTCCGTTGATCAAGTTGTGGGCGCCAAACCAATCTGATTCGACATTATGCACTATGTGCGGCCCGACATTATAAGGCGCCTGACCAATCATTATGGGCGCCTCTCTGGGATAAGACAATCCACAGATCAAGCCGTTTTGGGAGCTCAATTCATTCATGAGCACCTAACTAATCTCACTAGCATTATATTATGGGCGCCCATTATCTTGGCATTGTGGGAGCCTCTCCTGGATGAGGCACATCCTATAAATCATGCCGTTTGAAGTTTTAAGATTATCACGCAATTTTGGGCGCCCAATTCATTCGTGGGCGCTTAACCATTATATCATGGGTGCCCGTGATCTCGGTATTGGGTCATTCCGTGTCAAATCACCCAATGAGTTAAACCGTACCCCCTTCGATTTAGCTGAATGCTTATTTGGACAGGAAAAAATGATATTTCAAATTTTAGCTTAATCCGACCAACGGTTTCCGAGATATGGTTGTCTCAATTTTGGGGATTTTGGCCAAAAATAGGCGTGGCCGCCATTATTCATTTGACCATTACTCATCAACCAATAAGTCAAAATTGTTATAATAGGTATTTCTGGAATGGGAATTCCACAAGGATTCACATGGGTGAATCTTGAAGTGTCAAAAACCGTTAGACCTTGAACTTGACCGTGTGGACCTCGTGACCTTGAGATTAACGTTCGTGCAAAAATTAGCCCGACATGTTTTCTACACAATATCAAAAAATTGGAGGTATGTTTTTTTATATAAGCCTGTAAAATCATGTCAAATGTCCACACATGAGGCTGAAAATCAGTGTTTTTGCATTTAAAGCAGGGTTTTGTACTTTGAGATAGCTAATCATGATTAATACAGCAAATAATACCGCCTTACATATCATCATAAAACCTATTAACTCTGTTATCCTACCTCTAAATCATGAATACTCACCAAAACATGGCAGAAAATATTAATTCAAACCCTTTCATCCATTCTTAACCAAAAATGGACATATAAAAGTGGAGGGGAGAGAGAGAGAGGGGGAGGATTGCTATAACGAACTACATTTTAATGGTTGTCTGTCAGTTAGATCTAATAGATAAGGCCAACTTCAAATTTGGTCAAAGGTCAAGAGATGTAAGCCGGGCTAGCGGTAATCCCAACCTTATTCCAGAAAAAAATCATCAACTCTTAAACACTGAACTAAAAGTAAGCCGAAAGAAAGATACCCACGGACAATATGGTAATTATATTCTTGACGGCCCGAGATACACATTTGACGTCATTTACCACAGTTATCTACCTTGCATCGCTAAGACGTTAATGCCTATTTTTCACAAATTTGTCGGCACAAAAGAGTTCAAAGGTGAAATTGGAAATTTTAAATGTTTCAAATAACAAAAATTCGACCATGAGCCAGGCTATCCAAAAATGTATTAATTTAAGAAATACTAGACGAATTCGGTAATGCCAATGAAAATGAACGTTAAGTACCGTATATTGCTCCTGCTAATAGTAAGTGCAGGAGGACCGCACTACACGAAAAACAAAAACCTATAAGATTAACCTGCGGAAAATATCAAATCAAGTGAATGGATCCGGGGGCCAGCCGTAAGCGTCCACTGCGATGTACAGTCCCGGGCCTGTTATGACACAGGCTTCACTAAAAATGAGTTGAAAAAAAAACAAAACAAAAAGAGGTAACAGAAATAATGCGACCGATCGTGACAATGATCGTCTCTTCAATGGCGATAGTCTGCCAGTTGACGTCAGATTTTAGAACGTCAAACAATTTCAACAATAAGGGCGATAATCCGGATAGAATCTCGGAAAACGCTAAAATAATAAGTGTAGTGAGCAATCAGGAGCAAAACCCGACAACGAGAACATTCTGCAGTACGAAGGGTTAAAACTCTACTCTAATAGTAAGTGCAGGAGGACCGCACTACGCGAAAAACAAAAACCTATAAGATTAACCTGCGGAAAATATCAAATCAAGTGAATGGATCCGGGGTAACAGAAATAATGCGATAGTCTGCCAGTTGACGTCAGATGTTAGAACGTCAAACATTTTCAACAATAAGGGCGATATTCCGGATAGAATCTCGGAAAACGCTAAAATAATAAGTGTAGTGAGCAATCAAGAGCAAAACCCCACAACGAGAACATTCTGCAGTACGAAGGGTTAAAACTCTACTCTAATAGTAAGTGCAGGAGGACCGCACTACACGAAAAACAAAAACCTATAAGATTAACCCGCGGAAAATATCAAATCAAGTGAATGGATCCGGGGTAACAGAAATAATGCGACCGATCGTGACAATGATAGCATGTGATTCCATCAGTTGCAAGAATGAGTGCTTTCAATATGCATGTATAAATATAACGCGTGCACCGAAACCTTCATAATTTTGTTCAAAATGCAAATCTGAATAAAATGAAATGGGGTTTAACGTCATACAGTGTGCTATCAGGGACATTTTGCCTGGGCAGCGGCGCTACTCTTATATCGAATTCCAACTGCCAAGGGATCTTTTACATGCAAGCCAATGTGTACACAGGATCTACGTTTTTTTGTCACATACGAAAGATTAGACAGCTGTCCTTGTCAGGCCCTCCGTACTGCATCACTGAGCTTTCTCGGCCAATGCAGGGATCGAACACCCGACCTCTAGGCTAGCGAGCCAGTGTCCTACCCACTTAACCACTGACAAAGATATAATCCAAGCATACAATTTCAGCAATGTTTAATACAATCATTATAATTATACATATGCTTCAATGTAAACAGGCCGTGCCTTGCATTTAGTTTTAGAGTTAGGAGTGCTGAAATGGGGTTTATCGACCACTCGACACTGGGTCATTTCGGGACTAACGTGTGGTTCAATTTTATTTCAATAATATGCTTGCGCATAGGGGGTTAGCAGTGGGAGAAAAACAGAGGACTCTGAGAAAACCCACGAGGTTGGACGGGCGACCCTACGCGTACAATCGGGGAATCGATGCTGAAATTAAAAAAAAGGTCACATCGGGCGTGATACGGTTGGCAAATACTATTTCAAATATAAGCTAAACAATAATTTTTCATTCTTTTTGATTCCTTCCTTTACCGACCTGGGGCCTGTTTCACGAAATTTTAACTAAGATAAAAATCCAAACATTAGTAGTTTGATTGGATAATAATATAAGATTGATTTTAGTGCTTAGCCAATCAAAATTAAAGTATCTACTATAATTTGGATTTTATCTTTAGTTATGATTTCGAGAAACGGGGCCCAGAATAACTTTATGGTAGTGTTTTTCCAACATAATTTATTCAAGTTGCATGAAGCAATACATAATTTCACAGATAGCGGTGTTTTTGACGACATTAAACCAAAATATAATGGGGTTTATCGTCCTACTTTTCTACAACAATTGGCTAATGAAGACGGACTTATGTCATACAGCGTGTCATGATGAAATTTAGCCCGGATAGACGGTCTACTTTTATTTCGAATTACAGCTGCCAGGGGTTTTCGTACGATCCGAGCGACTAAACACTGTCCCTGCCTACAAGAACAACAGCCTCCGCAAATCACAGGCACGGAACTTATAATGTCAGCGATGTAAGCAGGGCTAAGGGTAATCCCACCATGGGATCCACATTTGACGTCATTTACCAGAGTTATCTACCTTGCATCGCCAAGACGTTACGTTAATGCCTCATTTTCATTCGTAAACAACTTTGTCGGCACTGAAAACGTCAAAGGCGAAATATGATTTATTAAATAGAAGACGAAATAATAATAGACGCTGCCCATAGAGTAGGATGACTGAATAGTGGCCGAGCGCCAAAGGACGGGAAAATACCACCAAGAGGCATCATTGCTCGTTTCTTAAGACGTGATGAGATGACAGATATAAAGTCATATCAACGAGGAAGCTCCTGAAGGGGTCGGGGATAGCCAGCCATTACTGAAGATATGACGGCGATAAATGTAAAGTTATTAAAAGACGCTCAAAATCACAGACGCGTTTAATCGGCATGGTTCTCCAACGGAAAAATATTCGCACAAGATTACTATAATAATGTTGTTCAAATGAAAATGAATTACGACATAAACTACATGCTTGATAAAGTAAGACAGGTGGTTTACTAAGGTGAAATACATGGCATTGTTTTGAACCTCCAGTTTTTTTAACTAGCTAGATGTGCGTTTACTCGACTGTGTATACAGATGTGTATTTCTAACGTGTTTTTACATTACAAGAAGCGTATAATACAATCAGCGGTCACAAGTCAGGAGTGTTTTCATAACGCGAAGGCAAAAGGGTTAAAGACAGTGTCCTCGCGCCCCGGTGATTATGTCACTATGATTAGGTTAAAGAGTCATACCATGTATAGGATATTAACCTACCAAAGGGTGATATGATAAAGAACACGCGGGCGCAGCCCAAGTGTTCTCTATCATATCAATCCGAGGGAGAGTAGGTTTATATCTAACATATACAACGGGTTCACCTTTAAATTTAATGGGTTCTTCCAAATAAGGCAACAGTGATTGGATAATTGCTCGTCAGTTTCCGCCAAAAAGCGAAAGTTACCGAAGCTGTCACGTGCAGATGTTTATTTAAACGTCGCCATTTTGGAAAAAGCAAAAACAAAAGGGATATTAAAACGAAGCCAGACGAATAATCAATCCATTTTAGTCACCAGTGTTCTCTATCATATCAATCCGAGGGAGAGTAGGTTTATATCTAATATATACAACGGGTTCACCTTTAAATTTAATGGGCTCTTCTAAAAAAGGCAACAGTGATTGGATAATTGCTCGACAGTTTCCGCCAAAAAGCGAAAGTTACCGAAGCTGTCACGTGCAGATGTTTATTTAAACGTCGCCATTTTGGAGAAAGCAAAAACAAAAGGGATATTAAAACGAAGCCAGACGAATAATCAATCCATTTTAGTCACCATAATGACGATAGAATTGATGTGAATGCAATATGATGAGGATCTATCCAAAGCCTGAGGAAAACTTGAAATGTGTGGAGAAATAATGTGGGCGGAAAGAAATTTCTGAAAGATATCTTAGATGGAGTATGGTCATGGATAACCGATTTAAATATGCCGATAAGTACGCCGTCTATTTCATTACTGAATGCTACAAACTGTACTATAACAATGTTTTTTTTTTATTGTCAAAAGAATAAAATTAATTTCTGTGTTCTTTGTATTATTTCGATCATCTACGTCATCAGCGGTTGATATGAACCGAATATCAACCTATGATGACGTCATCAGCGGTTGGTACGATATATATAAGTGATATGGACATCAAAGAAAAAACCTACACCCAGTTGTATATGGACAAATAATCAACTAATGGCAGATGTTGAGCATAGAGAATTTGTATTTGAATCAATATCTAATTTACTATTTAATTTAAGGAGATCACCTTCGTAAAACTACAATGGGTAATAGCTATCTTGTGTCTAAATACAAACAAGCGAATGCTTGATTGCCCCACCGCTACTAGTTATTTGGATATCTATAACATCGCATATGTGCAGGTATAACTCAATTGCGATGGTCTGAAGATATTAATATGTTCACGAATTATCTATCCATTAATTCTTCTACCTAATTCATGTATATACAAATACATACGTGTCGTATCGTAGTCATTGTTTCTTGAGACAAACATTATACACTGCCCATGGCTGGGCAGATATTTATCAACTACTAGAAATGTTTTCTGTGTTTTTTGTGTTTTATGTTTGGTTATGTAATTGTTATACATTGTTTTTCTTACTTAGATAATATTAAACGGAGGGGGAAACGGCATGATGTAAGACAGGAATATGGAATATATGGTCCGCTAAAGTTGAGTTATACAAGAATAAGGTTGGCGTGTGCACGGATACTTTGATCATATTTTCGGTTTTGAGAGATAAAAATAAAAGATTACAAACATTTCAATGGCTGAAAGATAAGAAATATAATATCATTTTTCTGCAAGAAACACATTCGACTCAAGAAATAGAAAATGTATGGAGGACCGAGTGGGACAATGACATTTATTTTTCACACCATTCCTCAAATAGCGCAGGTGTCTGCATCTTAATGAAACATGTCGTAGGACTGAATAATATTGATATCATTAGTGAACATAAAGGGCGTTATATAATCTTAAAGGTAGATCTTGACACTATGTAATGTATACGGTCCAAATAAAGATGAGCCACAATTTTTTAAAACCATATTCGACAGTATTTTAGAATATATCCATATACCTTTTATAATGGAAGGTGACTTCAATTTTGTAGCTGATATTGAAAAAGATAAACAAGGGGGCGGGCGGTAACCTTCCAGAAATCACAAAAACTGTTAAAAAGAATTTATGAGTTTGTCGGATAGCATTGATATTTGGCGTATACAACACCCAGAAGATCGAAAATTCACCCGGAAAAGACAAAACCCCATGATCAGTTGTAGGCTTGATTTTCTTATAACATCATTTCAACTTTCTACACAAATAAGATCCACAAATATTAGTTATGGATATAAAACAGACCATTCTATTATTGACTTATCGCTAATACGCATTGAAAATAAACACCTTATCAGGTTTCTTTAAACTTAATATATCTCTTTTAATAGATGAAAATTATATAAAAATTATTAAAGAAATAATAGCCGAAGGAAGAATAACATATCGTAATTGTAATGCGCCCCTATTATGGGACATGATAAAAATGGAAATAAGAGCAGCTTCAATTCAATATTCTAGCAGAATGAAAAAAAGAGACATAAAACAACTGAAGGAGTTTGAAGAAAAACTGGACATGTTACAAAATAAACACCCCCTAGCTGATGACAACGAGTGTAAAAAAATAAAATCGGAAATATATGCCATTAACAAGAATTAGCTTAAAGGGCTTATGATGCGCGCAAAAGCCATGAAGGCGAACAAAACAGTAAATATATTCTTAATTTAGAAAAAAATTATTCAGCGAAAAAGGTAATTTCCACCCTATACAATGAAAATGCAGGAAATATAATAAACCCACAAAATATTTCAAATGAAATACATCAATTTTATCAAAATCTCTATACTTCCGAAATAATTAAAAACAATGAGTATGTAAAGAATGTAGATAATCTCTTTAAACATTGTTGAAAGGACATGCCTATCTAAACAAATTTCAACAAGACATTTGTGATGGTCTAATAACTGATGACGAATGTAGAAATGTCATAAAAACATTCAAAAATTGTAAAACTCCAGGTAGCAATGGCATTCCTATTGAGCTGTATAAAATAAAGTGAAACGATATTAACGATCTCGTAATTAACTCCTTTAACGCCTCTTTCTTTGATAATGAAATAAGTAATTCATTGGGGATGTGGATTAAGATATTTTAAAAAGATATTTCAAGTAGTGTTATAAACAATGGGTGGGCCACAAAAAGGTTTTAAAATATCTAGAGGTTTAAGACAAGGGTGTCCCTTATCCCCATATTTATTCATTTTATGCGCTGAAATATTTTCATCAATAATTAAAAACGAGCCATAAATAGCAGGAATTAACGTAAACGAAAATAACATAAAAATTTCACAATTAGCAGATGATACAACACCTTTTTTAGATGGGAAATTGAATACATTGGAAAGAGTATTAAGTATTATGGAAGAATTTAAAATAACAAGTCGGTTAAAAGCAATTTATGATAAATGTGAAATTGCCCCTCTCGGCGCGCTTCTAGGCGTTTGGGTTTAAACTACACAGTTCCAAACAATATCAGAATAATAAAAACTAATATATGTATCCTGGGGATTACCCTTCCTTTAAATAACAAAATAGAAGATATATATAAGTATAACTATGAAAATAAGATAGATAGCATGAAAAATCTTAACCAAATAGATAAATTATTTTTGAACTTTATATGGGAGGGAAAGCCAGCCAAAATTAAAAAAAGAACAACACCAAGTGAGGAATTTCTTAACCAAATAGATAAATTATTTTTGAACTTTATATGGGAGGGAAAGACAGCCAAAATCAAACAAGAACAAATGTGTAGCCCTTTCGATCAAGGTGGTTTAAATGCCCCAGATATTTTTACTTTCGCTAAATCAATAAAGATTAATTGGGTGAAAAGAGCCATACAAAATGATACTATGCAGATCTGGGAGAACTCAATCCTGGATACATTTCAAGAATGCAAATTAATCAATCCCTTTGAATTTAATTTAAAATCGAAAGATGTTGCTTGTATAAAAACTAACAATAGGTTCATACGCGATATTTTTACATCCTGGGCATATATCAACTCCATTCCCTCATGGCACGTGTAGACATGCCAGCCCTGGACATTCCTATGGCTTCATTCCGTTGATTTTCAGTACGTCTCGGCATCTATAGCTCGATTCCTTCACACGTTTATCAACAAATTACGACAGATTGACGTTTCACAGTTTATGTACTGCACATTAAGTTGAAAACAAACTTTTAAAGAGCTTACACACAATGCTGCACGTGAATATTGGGGTTTCCATCCATGTGCATCTCGTGTATTTTTTTTTTTTTTTTTTTTTTGTGTGTACACACGGGCCGATATTTTTTGCGTTTGGGAGCATTGTGTGAAACAATAGTACATAGTATTGCATAATAATATACATACAAAACCACCTAGTAATAAAATATTTGGGTAAAAAAGTGATGCGTTTTTAATGGCGCCCAGTATATAAGAGTGGAATCGTGCACTTAAGGGGCTCCGTATTGGAACCTGTTCAGCCTGGTGTTCCGCAATCTAACATGGGACATACACTAAGGTTGTTTTAATTTAAGTTAAGGGATTAACCTGTGTGGAAGCAAATTAAGGGGGCTTCCCTGTGTGGAATAAAATTAAAGAGGGCTTACCTGTGTGGAAGAAAATCAAAGTGGGCTTACCTGTGAGGAAGACAATTAAAGGGGGGCTTACCTGTGTGGAAGGAAATTAAAGGCTTACTTGTGTTGAAGCAACTTTTTTTTTTTAAACAATATTTTATTCAGAAATTGAAAGGGTTGAGGAACAGGCATACCTGTTTGGAGGCTAATGAAGGTGCCTGTCTGTGTTGGATGCAAAGTAAGTGGGCTTGCCTGTGTGGAAGCAAATCAATGCGTTTACCTGTGTGGAAGCAAATAGTGGATTACCGGTGTGAAATCAAACGGCGCAAAGCGTTTTGGGTAGTCATCTATAATAGACACATCTGCGGCATTAAAAGTTATCGGGATTAATTTATCGGCACGGGACGAAGATACTCCAAAATGGGAACAGGATGTATAAAAAGCCAAAGTCTGTATGTACGGAATAACTGACCGGGATTACCAAAAATGGGTTAAGAAAATATGTGGTGGGATGAAGTGTGTTATGGGGAGAAGCGAAGTATGTTATCGGGCGAAATGAGTTGAGTTGGTATTGAATGTCAATAAAGTTAGAATTGTTGTCATTGTCTTAGTTTTGATATTTGTAAACGGATTCTGGAGCGGAACACGGCAACACGGTAATTCAGAGGCAAGTATACTATCATTTAATTGTCAACACGGGTGCAATTAAATCTCTCAAATCACATTAATATGAAAAGGGAAAATGGGGCATTTATAGACGGAGTGAAAAGTGTCTAGAAAAACTGGAATATTGCTCGAGGGAAATTTATTGTTTCAGAAATGAAAATGTTTGTTCTTTGTAACATAGTGGCAAAACTGGACCAACATTTTGTACAAACCCATCTGCTGTATATTATTAATTTAGTCTTACCAATTATCAGTTTACTGTACGAAACCTGGAGCTATTTCTAAACCTGACCAACTTAAAGATCCCATCTAAATTCTATTAGCAATGAAAATAAGGGCATTTTTTTAGATATTTTGACTCGTTTGAGTAGTCATGAAAGAATGAATTTCTACATCGAAATGGGAGAATCAGGAGATTTTCTGTGAATATTCCGAATTTTTAGACAAAATTTGGTAAAAACACAATACTGTTAACTTAATCTGTGCTTTCTGAGACTGAATACGTCAAAATTGGGCATTGAATTTTTTTTCTTACTGTTAGAAATTAAAATCACAATTTATTCTCCAAACTTTGATTTTGTTTTTTTTGTTTTTTTTTAAAATTAACTGCTGTTTTTTAGTTTTTCTGTAGTTAAAATATTTTTTTACACATTTTCTAAGAATTTAGTCTTCATATTCACATAAAGACCGACTCTAACCTTTTCCTAAATTTTCGTTGGGTACAACGCTTTCTACCACAGACGGAGCAACGTGTGGCAAACTCTTGCCCAAAAGCATGTACGAGCCTCATGAAAAATTTAAAATACACAAGACAAGTAAGCATGCGATTTCCGGCCCTTCATTTCAACCTAACCAACCTCAAAATCATGAATATTCGCCAAAACCTGGCAAAAAATTATTTTCAAACCCTTTTCTTCGATTCTACACTAAAAAGGGCGAGAAAGGCTAGAAATAACTTTCACCCAATGGTGTAGTAACATTTGGTGAGATGTCTCCTGATGTCATGTGGACTATAGTAAAAAAAAACATTATCTTCTTACCTACGATCCACCAAAAAACAAGTTAGTAAAGCACTCTATGGCCATCTCGGGATATGTATCCAAATATATGACATGAATGTTGGTCGGGGAGCACCCTTCAGAGTGCATTGACACCATTCACTCCGATGACGCGGATACGGGAGAAATAACTTTGACTCTTATAATATAAGTTCTCAGCTATTTTTACGTTTGTAGTGGCAGCTGCGGCGCGTGCCTGGGTTCGTCCTTTTTTGTCAAACGACAAACGGCGAGAATTGAGTCCTATTTTATCGATCAACATATTCTTTTGTCATGCTCGCTACGTGGAGACGTGCTCTGCGCTATTAAGCCCCGATATACTCTACTGTTTATGTCCTAGTAAATTAAAATGGACGGTTGATATTTTATATATCTCTAATTTTGAATCAAGTTGTGTGTGCTTTCTCTGGTTCTCTGTTTATCAAAAAATTAAACAAACGCACCACAAAGAGATTTTTAAAAATGTAAAACTATAAAGCCAAGGATCTTTTTCACTCAAACATCAAAGAGAAAGCATGTAAAGAAACATAATCTAACAGTAAAAGCCGATCTCGTGTAAATAGATACGGTGTGTAAAATGAGAAAATATAAAAATCAAAGTAAATTTTATATCAATGGTATTATTGTATGTATTAGAAATACGTCGATCATGATGCACGTTGTAAATTTATTTAAAGGTCTTTCTAGAACCCAACGGACAGGCTACAGGCAAGTCATGTTGTATAATATTTCCGATAAACTGGTGTCCGGTAATCAAATATTACAAATCACAAGTACACTTATTCGACAGTGTGACTTTGCTTGATCTACAACGCAGCCCTTGCCCTTTATACATCAAATTGACCTTAGCAATAAAAAAGTAATGTTTCCCAAAAATAAAAACAATAAATATATCCGTTAATATACGATACAGTTTATTTGATTATAAGGCCCGTTTGAAAGGGCGCCATATTGTATTTATCGGTAGCAATGTTAGAACAATAAAAATAACACCTTTAATTCACATGTATTTTAAAAATGTATATAGTATTTACAGTACCTCTTTTTGTTTTCTTGCCGATGTATTGAATTGGGACGACGTTTTAATGTTCAGTGTAAATATAAATGCCCTGCAATCAAATATTGTTAATGATACATATGCCACCAGTCCTGTTGTAAATTTATACACTCCACTGTTTGATTGCCCACTTTTTTATCGCCAACCTATCGACCGACACAAAAATCTGTACTTCTCGTGCACTTTCTGGTTAGGCACCAAAATAATATCTTTTGCTGCCCTCAGTACAGCAATGATCTTTCCCCATATGTCTGAAGTTGATGGGCAAAAGTAATTATCGAAATTTTCGGTGGATCATTAGTACAGAAAACACTGGAGCATGCGTGAAACAAACATTAATAAGCCCACTACACAAGTTGCAGGAGGGAATGGTATCAAGCCAAGTTAGCGCTCACGGGGTAGGTAGCTGTTACTCGCTTTTATAGATTAATGGTGTTCTGTTGTCAATACGCGCCCCGAGGGCTCGTGCGGTCATCCTCATATATTGATCGAAATATTTCAGCGCGTGCTGCAGTCAACAACTGGCGATTCAGACAGCTTACAGCGCAAACTGACACAAACTTTTAAAAAAACTAGTGGGCTCTTATAAAATTTTGATAAAACTTTCAAAATAAGCAACTAACGTCGCGTCGCGATCAACATTTGACCTGATAGAAATTTCTAAGGTAGTACATAAAAAATACAAAGAAATCTGACCTATATTTTATCGATGGCAAAAACTGACATTGGACATCGACAATAGTCCGAAATGATCATAATTGAAACGTTTTTCATACGTTTAAAGCATATATAGAATACAATTTTCAAAGTGACAATATTTGAACAACGGGTGTTTTACTATTAACCAAAATATCAGATTGGTGCTTTTAAAATGAAAATAACTTATTTTAGTAAATAAGATTTAGCCGTAGAATTTATGTGCGGGGTCCTTTGTCTAGATGACGTCATCTCTTGATATCATTGAAAACAAAGCGCTACGACGTGGCTATGTAGAACGAAGTCTCGCTTTCATAATTAACAATATAGAACCAACGGAGGTTAATATGGTTAAATTCTGTTTTCTGACTCGTGTAGGTCCTCGATTTCTGAAAGGGGATATAAATTAGAAAATTTCTAATGATATCGTTGAAGCTAGATCAACAAGATCTATTCACATTCCGAATTTCATGACAATCGTGCTAATATTATTCAAGAAGTTGTCATGTTGGCACTGGACAATGACAATGGCCCGAAATGGTCATAATTGAAGCGTTTTCCATACGTATAAAGCATATAATAGAATGCAATTTTCAAAGTGGCAATATTTGAACAACGGGTGTTTTACTGTTTACCAAAATATGCAATTGATGTTTTTAAATAACTTATAAGTAAATAACATTTAGCCGTAGAATTTCTGTGCGAGGTCCTTTGTCTACATGACGTCATCTCTTGATACCATTGAAAACAATGGCCGGTTTAAGACCCTATATATATCCCATGGTCTTCACTGGTCATTTAAAGCAGTAAAATATATCCCATGGTCTTCACTGGTCATTTAAAACAGTAAAATCTGTTGAAATCCAAATAACTGCCTAACCAATGTAAACAAAACATCTAAAGGGAGGGGTGGAGGTCATTTATTATTTGTCCATATCTTAAATTTTTTCGCACCTAAGGCGCCCAACTCCATAATGTCATCCTTGTTCAACTCCTCTATGGTCTTATACTATAGTATTACTATAATATTTACGGTTATAGTGAATCCCCCAGTTAGTAGTACGACTAGTGAGTTGGTCGTTTGGGGCGACGGACTGTAGAAATGTCTTTCAACGCTCACAAAACAGGTAGAATTAATAAACAGGCCCCGAGATTCTGTCCCATTTCTTATCATTAGGCCCAATCCGAAATAATCAACTACTCCGTTATTATCCCTCTTTTTCGGATAAGCTGCAGTGATTTGACGACGAACAGTATCTGGCCAGCTCTATTTATCTCGACGACCAGTGTCTGAAATGCTACCTAGCTGCATTCCCGGTAGTCTATTTTACAAGATATAGTGGCGAAAATATTCATTCACTTTGAGTCAATTATTCCGCCCGTTTGACACTTTCTTCTCTGGTCGGATAAACTAGTGATTTGGTGACAGGCGGTATTTATCAAAGACCACGTAAAACGATATATCGAAATTGCATATGCGCATAGACAATGGTTAGTATATCCATTTAAAGGTAAGTTCACAACAATCTGATTAAAATTAGGTTGTTGTTTATTACAGATTTAACGTCCAATACATATTATATGATATTATGGACAGATTGATAAAATTAAGTTATTTACACTTCATGTGTTTGATAGTTGGTAAAAACATACAATTGGTTAACTCGAAATAAAAAGTCCTTGTATATTACAAAGTCAATCCGAATCACACTTATAAAACCGATGTCGTGAGAAGAGAGGACGGGTCATCTTCCCCCTTTGTTATAATAAAAACATGTTAAAATGTCCTTGTATATCAAAAAGTCAATTTAAATCACACTTATAAAACTGCTGTCGCGCGAGCGGGTCATCTTCTCCCTTGATCATAATAAAAACAGTAGGTTCAGCTGACAGATGTTTGGCGCCATCAGTGCGGATCGAAAAAAACCCGTGGGGAAAAAGAATCCGCTTGCGTTATGTGGAAAAGCCAAGTGCTCGCGGTAAAAACCACATAACCGGCCCCGTTGATTATTTAAATATTAAAAACTGTTCGTTCAGCATGGTTAAAGGTTAAAAGTCCTGTAATTCGGTTCACGGCGTAGTTCGTTCGTTTCTGGAGTTTAGCGTCCACTTCAACCGGGGGTTGATATTCATTAACAAAAATAAAGGTATTCCATTTGGGTTTTCCTTGGCCTTGAACTATCCCCAGATAAGCCTTACCTGAAAAGAGAAAGAGGAGCCAGCAGCAACACAGAACAAAACGATTAAAACAAATTAAACCATTTATAGAAGACAAAATATGTGGTTTTAATATTTAGATATAATTAAATTGATTGATATGCACTGCCATTGTAAGTAATGGTTGTGTAGGTCCCTATTCTTTTATTTGTCATTATTTTCCCTAGTATATTATTATATTAAATCGTGCAGCGGGGCTGAACCGCCATACTGTTCGACAACAATAGTTCCTTCATATGTAACTAGATATGTAGTTCCCTATCTTAACGTTAATTTTTATACGCCCACATTTTCATGTGGACGTATTATGTCGTCGCCCCTGTCCGTCCGGACGTCCGTCCGTCCGTCCGTCCGTTCACAATTTGTTTGTGGACTCTCTACAGGTCACAATTCTTATCCGATTTTGACGAAACTTGAAATATAGGTTTATCCCCAAAAGATCTCGGCTGCTTTCGATATTGGCATGTATCGGATCAAAACTTCATGGATTATGGCCCCTGATTGTACGAAAAATCACGTTTTTAGCTTGTGGACCCTATAGAGGTCACAATTTTGAACCGATTTTGATGAAACTTGGCATGCATGTTTGTAACCCAAAGATCTTGGTTCCTTTCGATATTTGCGGCTATCGGAATGTAATTTCCTGAATTATGGCCCCTGATTGTCCGAAAAATCACCCTTTTTAGCTTGTGGTCCCTCTGGAGGTCACAATTATTATTCGATTTAAAAAACCGTTTGATTATATCACCGTTACACCCTAAGGAAGGTTGAGTTCGAATTTCGGGAAAATCGGACGAAAATTGCCATACAAAATGGCCGCCGTTTGTACGCGAATACTGTTAAAAAATGGTATATCAAGGTTGTGGACCCTGTGGAGGTCACAATTTTGATTCGATTTTGATGAAACTTGAAATTCATGGTTATAACCCAAAGATCGTGCTTCCTTTCGATATTTGCGCATATAGGATCGTAACTTTCTGAATTATGGCCCCTGATTATACGCAAAAGAGCCGTTTTATTTGCACTCGCAAACGCAACACAGTCATATTCACATATTGATCTTATCGTGGACCTATATATCATTAGCAGGGTGGTTTTATTTGCTCCCCAGGACCTGCCAGTCAGACATCTCATTACATTTAGGACATGCTGTCCTCTTTTAACAATATTTTCAATATGTGGTATAAAAGTCATTTTGCGATCAAAGGTTACTCCTAGAAGCTTTGTCTGATCTTTGAATTCGATTCGGATGTTGTTCAGTTCCAGTTTCATAGACGACACTTCTATATGATCCCTACAAAAGAGCATACCTACTGTTTTACTTTCAGATATTCGAAATCCCCAATGATTGGACCATTTCGATAGTTTGTCTAAAGCTTCTCGCATTCTCGTTCTGACCGTGTCGTAGGTATTCCCTGAATGCCAGATTGAGCTGTCGTCTGCATAGACAGCTACGTCTATGAGTTTCTTGATGAAGTTATTAGATTGAAGATCATTAATCATGATATTGAAAAGTGTCGGGCTTATAACGGAACCCTGTGGTGTGCCATTTTCGAGTTCATATTTATTGCTTATTGAGAGACCTAGATTAACTTGAATTTGCCTATCGTTTAGAAAATCCTCAATCCAGTGGAACGTTCGCCCAGTTGCACAGAGATTGGGTCATAAATTAATAAAGAATTCTGATAGGTAATTATCATTTTTACGCTAACCAGATTAATTAGCTTTGTTCACCGATGTTTTTGGAGGTCACAATTTTGATTCGATTTTGATGAAACTTGAAATTCATGGTTATAACCCAAAGATCGTGCTTCCTTTCGATATTTGCGCATATAGGATCGTAACTTTCTGAATTATGGCCCCTGATTATACGCAAAATCACCTTTTTTTTTAGCTTGGAGGTCACAATTATTATTCGATTTAAAAAAATGTTTGATTATATTACCGTCACACCCTAAGGAAGGTTGAGTTCGAATTTCGGGAAAATCGGACGAAAATTGCCATACAAAATGGCCGCCGTTTGTACGCGAATACTGTTAAAAAATGGTATATCAAGGTTGTGGACCCTGTGGAGGTCACAATTTTGATTCGATTTTAATGACATTTGAAATTCATGGTTATAACCCAAAGATCTTGCTTCCTTTCGATATTTGCGCATATCGGATCGTAACTTCCTGAATTATGGCCCCTGATTATACTCAAAATCGCCTTTTTTTTAGCTTGGAGGTCACAATTATTATCCGATTTAAAAAAAAACGTTTGATTATATTACCGTTACACCGTAAGGAAGGTTGAGTTCGAATTTCGGGAAAATCAGACCAAAATTGCCATACAAAATGGCCGCCGTTTGTACGCGAATACTGTTAAAAAATGGTATATCAAGGTTGTGGACCCTGTAAAGGTCACAATTTTAATTCGATTTTGATGAAACTTGAAATTCATCGTTATAACCCAAAGATCTTGGTTCTTTTCAATATTTGCGCATATCGGATCGTAACTTCCTGAATTATGGCCCCTGGTTATACGCAAAATCCCCTTTTCTTTAGCTTGTGGTCCCTCTGGAGGTCACAATTATTATCCAATTTAAAAAAACGTTTGATTATATCACCGTTACACTGTAAGGAAGGTTGAGTTTGAATTTCTGGAAAATCCAACCAAAATTGACAGACAAAATGGCCGCCGTTTGTACGCGAATACTGTTATAAAAATGATATATCATGGTTGTGGACCCTGTATAGGTTACAATTTTAATTCGATTTTGATGAGGAAGGTTGAGTTCTAATTTCGTGAAAATCGTACCAAAATTGCCGGACGAAATGGTCGCCGTTTGTACGCGAATAGTGTAAAAATATGGTATATCATGGTTGTGGACTCGCTACAGGTCACAATTCTTATCCGATTTTGATGAAAAGTCACATTTCTAGGTTGTGTACCGTCACACCATAATCATTGTCGGTTTCGAGTTTCATTAATATCAGACTGGAACTGACCAACTAAATGGCTGCTCCCAATACAGTATGAAATACAGGACTTAAAGATGTAGGAAAAATCACTTTCGGTATTGCTTGTTCTCTGTCCATCTCTCGAAAATGTGGGCGTATCCTGCCTGGCAGTGCCAGCCTATCTTTCTGATATTAAAGCATCCACATGGCTTAGGGGCCAACCTAGCCTACACAACCAGTTATCTTTCTTTGACTAGTGCTCTTTTAGTGCAGCTAAATTAATATTTAATTCCCGATTCTTCTATGAATTTTGAGATAGCTTCATAAATTTTATATGACATATTCCGTGGAAGAGTACATTTTGAAGGGTATATTGAAGTTTGGCATCTTCTATTAAACTTCGTATATGGAGTCTTTCCTCTTGCAATTTATTGCACGCAATTATGACATGGTTAGCAGTCAAATTTTGGCCACATTCGCATTTCTTTGGGCTAAATGTGTGGTCCGTGATCAAATCTTTTGTTCTCAATTTTGTGATTAAACTACAGATTTTGCGAGATGGGGGATTGACCTCAGCTTTTACTACCAGATCGTTATTTAATTTGAATCTAAAAGTGTTTGCCTTGGCCCACTCAGTTTTCCATTCAGATTTAATCTTAGTTTTAACAATGCTGTGAAATTCATGAACGCTATATTTTAAGTCTTCGGTATCGCAGAGACTGAGTCCGTTGCGAGCCAGATTGTCTGCAGACTCATTGCCTACTATGCCAACAGGGGATGGTATCCATGTAAATTCTACGGTTTTATTTTCTTTTGGAGGGAACAAACACTCGGTCGAATATTCGGAATAATTTCTGGTCTAGATGTTGTTTTATCATGTACATCCATCTGGTAATCTTTTTGATAAATTGATATTAAATTCAGGAATAACTACACCTAGTGCAGCTTTGGTTGTATTTGGATCGCATATGATCCATCCGTGTATATTTTCATATGGGGTGAATATTTTTCGTTCAAGAATTCTGTAGATACCATTTGAGCGTGTTGTGGATTTTCTCTCTTATTAAAAACATTGCTCAGGCTTATATCATAAAGTGGGTTTAATACAGTCCATGGGGCTTGATACGAATATGCCTTGTTAGCAATCTGATAGTGATCTAATCTAAGGTCTTTTAATAGATCATTTTCTCTGTGATCGAAAGGTTGTTTCTCTGATTTAACATTTCTTTTGAATTTTTTCCTTAATGTTTTTGTGCACTTAAATGTAGGACAGCTGTCCCCAAGATTCTGCATCTTAGCCCAGTATCTCAATATGAGTTCGTTGCGCCTCAATTCGAAGGACATTTCACCTACTTCTTGCAACAGACTTTCCCCTTTCGTGCCAAATGAGGCCTTTGTGGCTATCTTTATTGCGTGATATTGTAAACTGTCTAGTTTGGCAAGAGCCGTTTTATTTGCACTCGCAAACGCAACACAGTCATATTCACATATTGATCTTATCGTGGACCTATATATCATTAGCAGGGTGGTTTTATTTGCTCCCCAGGACCTGCCAGTCAGACATCTCATTACATTTAGGACATGCTGTCCTCTTTTAACAATATTTTCAATATGTGGTATAAAAGTCATTTTGCGATCAAAGGTTACTCCTAGAAGCTTTGTCTGATCTTTGAATTCGATTCGGATGTTGTTCAGTTCCAGTTTCATAGACGACACTTCTATATGATCCCTACAAAAGAGCATACCTACTGTTTTACTTTCAGATATTCGAAATCCCCAATGATTGGACCATTTCGATAGTTTGTCTAAAGCTTCTCGCATTCTCGTTCTGACCGTGTCGTAGGTATTCCCTGAATGCCAGATTGAGCTGTCGTCTGCATAGACAGCTACGTCTATGAGTTTCTTGATGAAGTTATTAGATTGAAGATCATTAATCATGATATTGAAAAGTGTCGGGCTTATAACGGAACCCTGTGGTGTGCCATTTTCGAGTTCATATTTATTGCTTATTGAGAGACCTAGATTAACTTGAATTTGCCTATCGTTTAGAAAATCCTCAATCCAGTGGAACGTTCGCCCAGTTGCACAGAGATTGGGTCATAAATTAATAAAGAATTCTGATAGGTAATTATCATTTTTACGCTAACCAGATTAATTAGCTTTGTTCACCGATGTTTTTGTAATAAAGTAGCCTCGTATTATTTGTTGATTAGTGTTTTAAACATCTAAATATAAATCATTTGATGGAAATACGTTTGTGATAAGATAAGGTTATAATGTCTTACATCGTTTAACTTTTTTTTAATAATAAAGCTATGTTACACTTACATCGACAGTTTAATCAAACGGCACCAGAAAACCCACATTTGATAAAGTGTATTTGATATTCATGTCCATGGGTCCCGTGCAATTGTCGCACCTAAGTTTAACCGTACAGGGTAATAAGATTCCCAGCTTTGATTGGCTGAGAAATGAGGGCGATCTATTGTTATGCATAGTCTTCTAAAAATTCCATATTCGCTGTGAATTTCAAATGGAGTTGCGATAAAAGCTGTTCTTTGTGTTTAGAAATGGTTATTGTTATATATATATATAATATACCTAATAATTAATATATAGTCAAATGACTGGCATCATTTGTATTTCTGTAGGCTGGGTTATCCACATTACCGGTAAATACGCTAATTCGCAGAGTAACTGAAGTGAACAGACGTGTTTCGGGAGCTCAAGGATTCAATGAACCGTGAAATATAGTCGTGTTAAATTCCTTACCTAACCAAATAATATATAATACACAACACAGGAATTTCTGTAAATGGAGGGTACATCTTCGAAACGGGATAGAGAAAGTGAAGGCGAAACTCCAAAACCAGACACAAAAAGTAAAGAATCTGGAGAGAACGACGAAGAAATGGACCTACATCATAAATTAGATATATTCTCTAAACAGATGGAGAGGTTATTATCGAATCAGATTGATATGAAATCCAACCAAGAATCTTTAAGATTAAAGTTCCAATAGCATATTTTTAGGCAATATTTTTAAAATGTATTAAAATAAAGCCCTAAAATAGATTGTACCTATAAACAGTCCTACCTTGTTAAAGAATAATCCTATTAATCCTATAATTCACTATTGCCAGTTGAGAAATTGGCAAAAATATCATTTTCAACTTTAAATTCAAACGTTTGAAGATGGCCGTCCATGGAGAGGAATGGGAAAACAAGGGAGGTAATTGAGTTACCATTTCATCCATCAGCCTGTGTCAGCCATTTTAACCCCCGTGGAATTTTGCTCATGATCGTATAATAGTGAGTTGACAACATTTTGAGCAAAAGACAGAAATAATTATGTTTTGACTTTCTTAGAAAATATGCTATTGGAACTTTAACCTTTGAGACACAATTGGAGAACCTGAAAACTGAACTTATTGAAAATATGAATTCAAAAATTCAAATATTAAGAGATGAGATCAGTATGTATATCACGGCTGAACGATTACGAATAGATGGGTTAGTGAATACTGTTGATGATCTACAGGCCAAAATGTCAACGCTCGAGTGTCGAGTTGCGACTAGTAATCACGTAAATCCTCTTGACAATAACGATGTTACAGTTGTTGTCTTCGGATTAAAATTCGACGATGGTGAACAAATTCAACAGAAAGTTCAGCAACTGATCAACTCTCTTGGTCATGAAATAACAAATAGTGTCACTATCCAAGCTGCTAGCCGACTTAGGCCAAGAAAACCCAACCAAAACGGACTGGTCAAAATTAGTTTTGATTCAAAAGAAGAACGAGATGTTGTGTTACGGAACAAGCGAAAACTTGGAAACTCAACTACCTACAAGGATGTATACCTTTCAAGGGCCAAGCCACTATATGAAAGAACAATGGAGGCAAACGCTAGGACCATGACCAGATTATTCCCAGATTCAGTTCTCAAAGTTAATTCTAATGGTCTCATCTACAGTGATCAAAGCAGGCGGGTGGTGATAAACGCGGAATAGCAGATACCTAGAACCAGAAATATTAACCCAGCTAACTATGTCAGTTTTACTTTGTTAAACGTATGTGGACTAAAATCAAAACTGTATTCAAATGACTTTGAAAAATTTATTGCTGAACAAACCATTGTGTGCTTATGTGAAACGAAATTAAGTGAACTAGATTCGATTAATCTGCACAGTTTTAAAACGTATTTAAAATGTCGTAAGGGTGCCAAACGTAGCTCCGGTGGGGTAGCCGTGTGTATCAAGAATGCTATCTCCGATTACATCACAGTCATTGAAACAGAGGATGACTTCTCTCTGTGGTTTACTGTGGAGGAAAATCTGTTTGGCCTACGCACTTTATGCTGCGTCGCATATATCCCACCCCAAAATACAGCCTACAGTAAATTAGACATGTTTGAACAAATAGAAGAAATATATTTACGACTAATTACCCCAAACACAGTATTCTGTCTAATAGGTGATCTCAATGCAAGAACCAGTGATTTAAAAGACTATATAAACTCTGTAGCAGAATACAATGATCGAAACGTAGCGTATGAGGAGTTTAGTACTGTTTTTGAGGAAACTGAAACATTCCTGGCTTACTATGGAATACCTTTACAGAGACAAAACCAAGATAACACATTAAATAAATATGGTGAAAGACTATTAGAACTATGCTGTAACCTAAATATTCATATAGCAAATGGTAGATTTGGCCTGGAGTCAGGATACACTACATGCGACGGGAGATCAACTGTGGATTATGTATTATGCTCGACAGAGATATTCAGTAAGTTCAACAATTTCACAGTAACCGATTTCGACCCCCTACTATCAGAAAAACACTGTCCCGTACAGTGGTCACTTAAATGTGTAAACAGAACCGAGACACAAACAACCGATGACGATGGCGATGGTAAAAATCTTTTCCGACTCAAAACAAAATGGTGTGTTACAAAACGTGAGGCATTTTTAAATAGCATCAATTCGAATGAGCTGAATAGGATATCTGCGCTTTTACAAAACGAAGATTTATCAATTTGGAATCAAGAATCGATCGACTTAATAGTAAATTCGATACAGAAAACTTTCCAGGATAGCGCTTTATCATGTGGAATTAGTAAATCGTACAGACCGAAAAGTGACAAATCAAATTGCAAAAGAAAACTGAGCAACAAACCCTGGTTCAACAACACCTGCGAATCGAAGCGTAAAATCTTCTTCCAAGCGAAAAATAAATTCAAGCGTTCAAAAAGTGACGAAGATAGGCAAAAACTCCAGAACGCCAGTTCAAGCTATAAGCGTCAACTAAAAGCAGAATATACTAACTATTATCGTGGTCTAAACGAAACTCTGAAAAATCTTAAAAGGAACAACAGTAAAGAATATTGGCGGATACTCAACGGACCTAATGAACGTCGTAATACCAATTTTTCAGTGGATGACTTTTATAAATATTTTAAATACATGAATAGTGGGGATCCAATCCCAAGTAATGTGGAAAAAAATCTGCTGTGAATCATGAATTAGATGCAGCTTTTAATGATTCTGAAATTAATAAATGTATTGATAACCTCAAAACAAATAAGGCTTGTGGGGCTGACAATGTACTCAATGAATATATAAAATGTACTAAAGAGTTCATGGTAGGAATTTATGCGAATCTCTTTAATGTTATCCTGAACAGTGGGTTGATACCCACTCCCTGGGTAATGGGCATGATATCCCCCATATACAAAAATAAAGGTTGCACAAATGACGCTAGAAACTATAGAGGAATTACTATTCTCAGCTGTATGGGCAAGTTGTTTACAGCATTCATAAACGAACGTCTGTGTAAATACATTGACAGAGAAGGTCGTGTGGGCCCTGAACAAGCTGGGTTCCGAAAGGGATTTTCAACAACAGACCATTTAATTAGTTTAAAATTTATAATAGATTTATACCTTAATAAAAACAAACGATTATTTGCATGTTTTATTGATTACAAGTGTGCTTTCGATTCTTTGACAAGAATAAATCTGTGGGGAAAAGTCCAAAATATTGGAATTAAAGGTAAACTTTTTAATGTTATTTATAATATGTATAAATGTGCTAAGTCTTGTATCAAACTCAATGGTTCAACTTCCCCGAACTTCAATTGTATGATAGGTGTCAGGCAAGGTGAAAATCTATCCCCCTTATTGTTTTCCATCTTCCTAGCAGATCTAGAATCTTACTTATCCGGCAAGTACCAAGGGCTTAAATACACAAATGAAGTATGTAAAGACAAAGATCTAGATGTATATCTCAAACTGTTTATCCTACTCTATGCCGATGACACTGTCGTACTGGCCGAAAGTGAGGTCGAATTACAATGTGCCATGGATGCTATGTGTGAATACTGTACATATTGGAACTTAAATATTAATACTTCTAAAACTAAGGTTATGGTATTTTCTAAGGGTAAGATAAGAAAAAAACCGATTATAAAGTATGACACGTTTACTATAGAGGTTGTATTCGAATACGAATACCTAGGTATCTTTTTTAACTATAATGGGAAATTTCACAAAGCAAAGAAATTATTGTACTGTAAAGCAAGTAAAGCCATGTTCAACATTATTCGGAAAGCCAAAGCTCTTAATCTAACCATAGATACTATTTTATACTTATTTAATCACCTAGTTATACCCATTATGCTCTACGGCTCTGAAGTTTGGGGATACTCGGACACAGCTCCCCTTGAACGTCTTCAACTTAAATTTTGTAAAATTCTCTTGAAAGTTAAATTATCGACCCCAAACGTCATGGTATATGGCGAATTGGGCATATATCCTTTGAAAATCGAAATAGATGTTCGAATGGTTTGTTTTTGGCTTAAAACAGTGACAGGAAGTAAAAACAAGTTATCCAGTAAGTTGTATGATTTAACTGTATGTACTAATGATTCAAATGAATGGGTTAGTTATATTAAGCGCGTGTTGGACGATTCAGGTCTGTCGTACATATGGACTAATCCTGGTGAGAGTATTAATACTGACTGGTTGAAATTGAATCTCAAAACTAGACTTAGAGATCAATACCAACAACTATGGTATAGTCAAATCTATGAAAGCTCTAAATGTTCAAACTACCGTATTTTTAAGTCTATTTTTGGATTCGAAAAGTATTTACTACAACCTGCTAACCTGCTAATTCCAATGTGTAAATTTCGTTGTAGAAGCCATAAGTTGCCAATCGAATTAGGTATTTTTCTTAAAATCGCCAGAGATGACCGAATTTGTCATCTGTGTAACTCCAATAACTTGGGAGACGAATATCATTATCTTTTTGAATGTCAATTCTTTAAACAGACCGAAATAAATACATTGCCACAAAATATGTAAATAGACCATCAACTCTAAAGATGTATAACTTATTCAATAATGAGAGGGAAATCTTGAATTTATGCAAATTTGTCAAACTTATCCTTCGACATTTTAAATAACGAGGTCATTATCCTAGACCTGATTACATTGTATAATATACCCACTGTTCATTTCATTGTCAATTTTATAGTGTAAATAAATCGTAATGTTATTTATTGTAACTTATTATTGTTAATACCATTCATGTAACTTCACAGAAGTTTTTTTTTGAATAAAGATTATTATTATCTTCATTTGTCACGCGGCCTATTCAAACAAAGGACACTTAAATGGATCTACGGCTTGATACGGTATTTTACAATTCACTCTAAAATATTCCAATCACAAATGTCTAATCTGTAACAATGTAAGACAATAATTCGGTGATTATGATTAGGCCAGTCACGTGGTAATTGGACCGTGAATAGGCGCCTATCAACTTGTGGTGGGTATTGCTAGTGCTATATTGTACAGATAGTGATATATTGTATAGATAATGTGTAGTGCCTGTGACGTCGCCAGCCAATCAACCGGATTAAGGTCGTAATTGAAAAATTGGAAAGCGTTTTGGCGTGTTGGATACTAAAACGTTAACAGTCGACTTAACTTTAATCAGATTGTTGTGAACTTGCCGTTAAATGGATATACTAACCATTGGCTATGCGTATATGGAATTTCGATATGTCGTTTTACGTGGTCTTTAACTAAAAGTGGGATCGGCACCACCCCTAGCACGAGCCATGCACCGAAATTGATAGTTGGTAATACCCTTATACCAAGTTCCAAAATGATCCATTCAGAATTGCAGCCTGTACGCAAAAAAACCCACAAAAAGTTGGCACAGCTCTGTTCCTGGGACTCCGACATGAAACAATATAAATAGGTACAACCCTATGGTGGATCATACCGAGATAGAAAAAAAACTGTTACTAACTGCAACCTGTGGACTATTTATAGACAAAATATTAATAACAAAAATGTACTGCTCGTAAACTGGGCTAATGAAGACGGGTCTACATCATATAGTTTGCTATTAGGAAAATTTTGCCCGGACAGCGGCACTACGGCCTACTCATATCAAATTCCAAATGTCAAGGTATTTTTTACGTGCACGCCAATGTGTACACCTGACCTCGGTTTTCTCACCCCATCCGAATAACTAGACCACTGTCCTTGTCAGGCCCTCCATTCTGTATCACTGACAAGGGGAAACCACGTCGGAAAAACTGGATTACCCAAATAGACAAAAAAAATAGGTCATTTCCGGACAAATATAAGGTTTAATTTTATTTCAATAATTCGCTAGCCCGTATGGTTCTTTAAGAGTAGGAGGAAATCGGAGGACCTGGACAAAAGGTACAAGATTGGACAGACGACCCCACTCTTTGTCACATACAACAAGGGAATCGAAACCGTTCCCGTTGACTCAATGATATACCTTATGATACGACGAGCTCATGCTAACCATTTGGCCATCCAACCCCCTGCCAGTGCGCTACCATGGAGTTTTGTACGGACAGTAGCGCCAAGGCCTACTCTTGTATTGAATTTCAACTGCCAGAGGATCTTTTACATGCATGCCAATGTATACATGGGACCTCAATTTTTCGTCCCATCCAAAAGACTAGACAACTGTCCTTGTCAGGCTCTCCGAACGCCACCACTGGCAAGCGGAAACCACGTTCGAAAATCCTGACGAACATTCGCGGGCAACACTGGGAGCAAACTTATGACCTCCAAGCTAGCCAGCCAGTGTGACTCAATTAGTTACTGTGTCTCCGGGGTCATAAATGTAATGCCAAAAAAAAAACTTTGCAGTTCACAAACACATTTTTCTTACTATTCGTGTCTGTGACTACAGAAATTTAAAAGTGGTCCAATAAATAGCCTTTTATGTGGTTTTGCAACCAAAATCAAGGAGAGAGACAAACTTGGTAATTTCAAGACTAACACATGGTTTAATTTTATTTCAATAATTCGCTTGTCTGTAGGCAAATGTGTACACAGGACCTTGGTTTTTCATATCATCCGCACGACTAGACAGCTGTCCTTGTCAGGCCCTCCATCATGTATCACTAACAAGGGGGCAACACTCCGGAAAATCTGGATCAACGTTCTTGGCCAATGCAGGGATCGAACACAAGACCTCCAGTTTAGCGAGCCTGCTCCTTACCCACTTAGCCACTGTGATTCCCATCAGTGGGAGGAAACCGGAGGACCCGGAGAAAATCCACAAGGTTGGACAGGCGACCCTACTCCTTGTCACCTACAACCAGGGAAATGAAACCACACCAGTTGACTCAATGACATACCCTATATTGGTATAAGGCCTACTCTTATATTGAATCCCAACTGCCATGAGATCTTTCAGTGCCTGCCAATGTGTACATGGGACCTCAGTTTTTCGCTTCATCCGAACGACTAGACAACTGTTCTTGTCAAGCCTCCGTACTACACCACTGACAAGTGGAAACAACGTTGGATGTATTCCTGGTGAACTTTCTCGGCCAACACTTAGAGCGAACCTGTGATCCCCAAGCTAGTCAAACATTATTTACAATCAGACGCCAACTTTTCATAAAAATTTTGCCATTTGCAAGCTTAATTAGCAGTAACAAGAGCGGTTAATGGACTATACAAAATACCTGTGGTATGTATATGTTTAGCCAGTGTTTATTACTGGTAGTGTTAAATTCTTATCCATTAATTATACATCCATTAAGTCCCGAAATTACCTGGTTTATAGCCGAGTGTATGTTAAACCCCATTTCTCTATCAATTTCGATACTCAAAAATTTGAGAAAACAAATACAGTTTGATTGTGGAAAAATGTCACACAAAGCAGACTTGCTCAAGACCAACATAATCCTGAAGCAAGGGCCAGAGAGGGATGTCTCTGATTAGCTTCTCATTCTTGAACTTTTGCGGGAGTGTGTCCATTCTTCTCGTTCAATCAAAGCTATCACTTGAGTACAGCAACATGACATTCCTTCGTTTAATCTGGGTCTTCCCTAAAACTTTGGACAGTGATTTAAGGTATTAAATACGGTGAAAGTTTGTTCGTTTCCAAACAGTGTTGTTTACATTTTAATCGATTTGATAGCCTCGTTTGTCACGCGATTAGTTTTACTGCAATAATCTGCTATGCACTGGTTAATTGGGCATAATAAAATCGTGAGCCATGACGTAACTTTATGTAAACATGTTTGGTCCAATTTGTTAGGGTGCCCCACGTGCCTACTGAAAAGTTGCAAGAAGGAAAGAGATCTGATTTTTTTTTTGTGATTTTTTTTTAAAACACACATTATATTGGCTTACATTGAGGTATATAGAGTCAAATGGCCTAGCTAACCAAATGATTCAGCATACAAAACTGCTTATATATCATTGGTGACGATCAGTGTTATATAAGTACTATAACAAAATTTATTTTCTGTATAAGACAACATCGATCTCAGTCCTTCAAACAAACTGCCCATGAGCAACTCCTTCCACTGTTAAGAATAAACCAAAAGAGTGTTCAGAAGATACATGAGATGAGAACATGAGTCCGAAATTTAGAAAGCTATATTTATCTGATATGGAGGCTATTGTGGTAATTGACATCACAGCTATTTTACTGGTGATCAATGATGCACATTCCTATATACATTTTTTTAAATTGTATATGTAGTCATAATATTAATGTTCATACTTTACTTACTATATTATATTATTATAATGCAATTGTGTTAATATACATCACACCTATTTTACTGGTGATCAATGATGAACAGTCTTATATTTTTTTAAATTGTATATGTGTTCACAATAGCAGTGTTCAGACTTCATGTTACTATATTATATTATTATAATACCATATATATATGCTATTGGATCTTTAGTCACTTGCTATGCATTATTGAAATCTGCCTTAAAAATTAGAATGTGACACCTTATGATTATATATATATATAAGGTGTCACATTCTAATTTTTAAGGCAGATTTCAATAATGCATAGCAAGTGACTAAAGATCCAATAGCAGCAGAAATTGGAAGAATAATCCTTTATTGTCTGACATGCAAAACAAGATCAGAGTAGGGCTGTACTGCATAGAGATATATACATTTATGAGGCATGGCACATTTTTTTTTTCCTTTTTGTTTTTTTTCCAAATTGAACGGTAATCGTTTATGCCTACTTAATGCATTTCATGTTTTTATACGCCCACATTTTCACGTGGACGTATATTGTCGTCGTCCCTGTCCATCCGGACGTCCGTCCACAATTTGTTTGTGGACTCTCTACAGGTCACAATTCTTATCCGATTTTGACGAAACTTGAAATATAGGTTTATCCCCATAAGACCTCGGTTGCTTTCGATATTGGCATGTATCGGATCGAAACTTCATGGATTATGGTCCCTGATTGTACGAAAAATCATGTTTTTAGCTTGTGGACCCTATAGAGGTCACAATTTTGGACTGATTTTGATGAAACTTGACGTACGTTTATAACCCAAAGATCTTGTTTCCTTTCGATATTTGCACCCATCGGATGGTAACTTCCTGAATTATGGCCCCTGATTGTCCGCAAAATCGCCCTTTTTAGCTTGTGGTCCCTCTGGAGGACAAAATTATTATCCGATTTAAAAAACCGTTTGATTGTATCACCGTTACATGGTAATGAAGGTTGTGTTCAAATTTCGTGGAAATCGGACCAAAATTGACGGACAAAATGGCCGCCGTTTGTACGCGAATAGTGTGACAATATGTTATATCATGGTTGTGGACCCTATAGAGGTCACAATTTTGAACCGATTTTGATGAAACTTGACATGCATGTTTATAACCCAAAGATCTTGGTTCCTTGTGATAATTGCACCCATTGGATCGTAACTTCCTGAATTATAGCCCCTGATTGTTCGAAAAATCGCCCTTTTTAGCTCGTGGTCCCTCTGGAGGTCAAAATTATTATCCGATTTAAAAACCGTTTGATTGTATCACCGTTACATGGTAATGAAGGCTGTGTTATAGCCCCTGATTGTTCGAAAAATCGCCCTTTTTAGCCTGTGGTCCCTCTGGAGATCAAAATTTTTATCCGATTTAAAAAAACGTTTGATTATATCACCGTTACATGGTAATGAAGAATGAGTTTGAATTTCGTGAAAATCGGACCAAAATTCACGGACAAAATGGCCGCCGTTTGTATGCGAATAGTGTGAAAATATGTTGTATCAAGGTTGTGGACCCTATAGAGGTCACAATTTTGAACCGATTTTGATGAAACTTGACATGCATGTTTATAACCCAAAGATCTTGGTTCCTTGTGATAATTGCACCCATTGGATCGTAACTTCCTGAATTATAGCCCCTGATTGTTCGAAAAATCGCCCTTTTTAGCTCGTGGTCCCTCTGGAGGACAAAATTATTATCCGATTTAAAAACCGTTTGATTGTATCACCGTTACATGGTAATGAAGGCTGTGTTATAGCCCCTGATTGTTCGAAAAATCGCCCTTTTTAGCCTGTGGTCCCTCTGGAGATCAAAATTTTTATCCGATTTAAAAAAACGTTTGATTATATCACCGTTACATGGTAATGAAGAATGAGTTTGAATTTCGTGAAAATCGGACCAAAATTCACGGACAAAATGGCCGCCGTTTGTATGCGAATAGTGTGAAAATATGTTGTATCAAGGTTGTGGACCCTATAGAGGTCACAATTTTGAACCGATTTTGATGAAACTTAAAATACATGTTTATAACCTAAAGATCTTGGTTCCACTGCATATTTGCGCATATCGGATCGTACCTTGCTGAATTATGGCCCCTGATTGTACGAAAAATTGCCTTATTAGCTTGTGGTCCCTCTGGAAGTCACAACTGTTATCTATGGTGGCTGATTGGTATCATGTCGTAATGTCGTGATGTCGCCTTTCATAACGCGTCAACCCGACAACCCGACATCACGACAACCCGACAACACGACAACCCGACATCCCGACAACCCGACTTCATTAGCTCAGTCGGAGCAGAACAGTAGGACGTTAAACCCCATTTCATTTCATAATGTGAACACATTATGCCGCCGCCCTTGTCTGTGTGTCTGTCATAGTAGTTAGGGGGCTTGTCTGGCAAATTTTTTGCACGTTCGTGCACGCATGCGCGTGCGTGCATGGACGTGCACGTGATCTTGCACTGGATGACCCCTGCACGTGCGTGACCCCCTGTGCGTGCGTGACCTTGCACGTGTGGAGAGAAAGAGGGGCGCGCGCGCGCGGGAAAAGAGAGAGAGAGATAGAGAGACAAGAAGAAGAAGAAAGGGGAAGAGAGGGGAAACAACTCTTTTACATTGATTAAGTTGGCCCTGAAAAGGGCCGTTGGTCCACACAATGTGAGGGTTAGCAGGAGCACTTCGGCTGCTCCCACCGATTGGGTTTTTTGGTGCATTTCACCGAATGCTTGCTCCGTCTATAGTCGGTGTTCCCAATCTCTGTCCCGCACCAGAAACAGACTAGATAATCTGCTTCTGGCCGATTACCCTTAAACATGGGGTAATACCCCCGGCAAGTGGCGCAAAATCTTTTATCGTTTCGATCCATGGTGTTTGTGACTTCTTTTGGCTTCGACACTCCTATTTATAGCTCGAGACGGAACGAGTCTAAGGTGTTGGGACGATACCATTTTTACACCAATCAGAATAGCATGACGTCACATGACGTCACATGACGTCACAAAAAAACATACACGTAATATGTTGCTTACAAAGCATTTTATTGAACATATTTACAAAGTATTTTATTCAACACAAAATTGAACTTGAACACAAAGGCATAGAACACAAATTTAATTGAACTTGAATTGAACATATTTACAGAGCAAAAAAGCATCGACATCGTTGTCCCTTCTTCTGGTCTTTTTGCAAGTCGGGAAAATGATCCCTAGCCCATTGTTCGACGAGTATATCGTTCACACGATATACGTGCCCGAACACCGAAAGGGCGTGCGGGAAGGGAACGTGAAACCGATGACACAAATAATACAAACAATAATGGCCGCATACGACACTCTCGAGTCCCTGAATCCATCGGGGTTGGTAGTGGAGTTGTAGATCTTGCACGAAACGTCCAAAGGCTTCTCCGTAAACATCAGGGGGACACCCGTAGGAATCGAAGAAGGTAATGTGATCTGGTCCTTCACACACAAACACAGTCCAGTGTCTACCAGGTTGGTCTTCGTCGTCCGTGTTGATGACGTAGGTTTTGGGGTACGAGGTCGGGCGCAGTATATCCAGATGATTACGAGCCCACACGCCCCCGAACACCTTAGAGGTGAGTGTTTTTCTAAAGCCCGTGTCAGTTGTCGATTGGAGAGAGCCTCACCAATCTGTGATGACTTGTCGGTTGGCGTCGATTTCCAAGACATTGTCGTATTCGGCAAACAGAACAAGACTGAGGTGATTGGTCGGGGCCGCACCAAACTTGAGTTCCAAAGACAGGTTACCCGCTGCTTTGGGATGAAAGTAGTTACCGTCGGTTCCGTGGTCGTTGGTCAAATTGAAACAATACAAAGTGTACCATTGATATAGTCGTTGAAAGGGAGGTCCAGGTCTTCTCGGGTGTTTAAGACGGCCACTCTTTTCATCAAATCCAGGTATGGTGCGATAGCTTGTCGTTCGGGAAAGTTGACGTCGTATTTGTCCACAATTTCCCCGTTCTTGGTCAATTTGATGTTTTGCAATTGATTGTGTTCGGATTGGAAGGGATTTCTGTTTTTTTCCGTCGTAGGCCGTGTTACGTACCATACCCACGATTAATCTCTTGGGCAGGCTTTCGTTGACAAACAGATATCTAGGACGTGACTGGCACGATTGTCGGGAATGACCATGTCGCGGACCACCACACGCTTCAGGGGATACTTGGCGTTGGACGATTGAAGTTGCGCGGCCAACCGTGTGTAGGTACTGGGAGCCAGAGTGACGAACGGGATATCCAGGTAGGCTTTGGTGAACACAACTTTGTAGTCTTCTGTATCGTTGCCTTCGCCGTACATCAGAAAAAAATTCAGGGATTGCTTTTCCAATTTCAACCACAGGTCCACACCGTCCAGCAGATACCGATCTTGTAAACACATGTCCAAGTGTAGACGCTACTGCAATTCAAAGGTGCGACTGGCAGCGATGGTTTTCTGACGTTGTTCCAATCCTTTGTTATTCGGGGCCTGCTGTCGTCCACCGTCCCCGGTGGTGGCGACGGATTTCGTGAAATTGAACTGCCCGGCGGTGTCATTTTCCCACAGGACTTGTTTCGACAGGTGGTCGTTCTTGGCTCCCTTACCGAAACTCAGCAAATTCCGGTAGGGATAGGTGGGCAGAGAGGTGGTGACCAAAGTTTCGGCATCCTTTCCCAGGCGTAATTTGACGTCTTTAAACAAAGAATGAAACAATTTGTTAATGGGTGTGACTTGACTATCCGCATCCAGGTCATCCCCGTTGTTCTTGGTCACCTTCAGGGCCACGTGCAGTGTCATGTTGGCCAGATCGATGAAATCGGTGGTGGCATTGGAAATATAAAATTCGATGGGTCCGTCGTGGTTCAAGTCGGGCGTCAGTGGATACTTTCTGATTTTGGTCACATTGTTTATGGCCGTTTGTGTGTCGGGTACACTGAACAAATCCCGCAATTCGTCTCGCGCGCAGGGACAGGAATCATTGCGCATTACCTGCGTAGCCATGGTCGAAGATATCTAGTTTACGTCGCTTGTGAGAGGTGACCTGTGTATTCTTCTTCCTCTTCGGACGATGTGAAGTGGACAGGGTTCGTGAGGGGTCTTTTATAGGTTCCGGGTGGGCGACCACGTTCTTGAATGTGTCAGACATCGTGTTTGACACCGCGAGGCGAAGCGTGTCCTGGACGACTTTCTTCCAGTTCCATTTTTCACGACCACTGACGGCGTCGAGCACGCTTTGCCCCACTTTGGGTAACACTTGGGCCACATTCTTTTTCACGGCAGCTTTACCGGCCGACCGATTTGACGGCATTCAATAACCCCGACCATCGACCGGCACCCTGTTGTCTCAGAATTCCTCCCCTGTACACCACCAGACCATTGCCAGCCCCTCCTGTCTGAGCACTCCACCTTTGTACACTCGAATCATCATCGGCGGCGAAAATGAAGTTGGGTCACCACCTTACCGTCGAGAAATGGCACGGCTTTCACCATTCCGTTCATTATATAGAGACCAATGGAGCTTAGTCGACTGTACTTCAGAGGTAAGTAGTGAATCCTGGCGGGGCGGTGATACAATCGTCGACTGGGAATCACGTCCAACAAGGTAGCCTTCACGTCGCCCACGGTCTGGGGTTCGATAATGTCCGTGTAGATGTAAAACAGATCGTACTGGATTTGAAGATTTGGGGTGTGGTGGGCGTAGAAATACCGTAGACTTTGGCCATCTTCACCGATCATATCGATTGTCTGCAGGGCAACCAACAGTTCGTTTCCAGTCCATCCTAACATGGACACGATGGATCCACACAGACAAAGTTCGATTTTCGGCAACACGTCAAACCAGAAAAGCGTCTGCACGTGATTGATCTTCAGATACACTTTGTCGTTGGTGTTGTCTCTCTTGAAAGACACGAAGGGACCTCTTGATACGGCCCCTTGGCGCATCACCTCTCGAGTTTCGTACTCGGTCTGCTGTTGCTTCTCGTAGTCGGTCATTTCCTTGTTATTGGGATCCAAACGAACGGGTTTATGGGCCAAATGATTGTAGATGGGGGGCAGGTTCCTCAAATCATTCAGTCTAGTGTTCAGGACAGTCAGGATATGCCTCAGCGACTCGTAGTCGCCACTCTTGATGTGCGTTTCCATTTCGATGGATCCCTTGATCTCACCAGCCTTTACACCTTTGAAACAATTCGACGGGTCGATTCTGTGGTGGTCCCGGCATATCTTTAGTCCGGGTTCGTTGCTCGGGAGCGACCATGGATGAATGCGTAAGCCGATCGTGTTGTCACGCTGATCGATGTTTTGCCATTGGTCAGGTAACATGATCATGGACAGACCCACTTCCCATTCCTGATGATCGACGAGAAGTGGCGGTTCCAGATGTGTACGATACGTGGAGACTTTGTTGTCGGGATACCACGACATGGAACTGTCAATAGGGAGCGTGAGGTAAAAGGGCCAGTCGTTGTTCATTATGTTTGGTTTTCAAGGTTGGAGAAGGTAACAGGTAACCCAAGGTACTGGAAAGCAATGCCGTCCACAACATGGTCTGCGATTTCTCGGGTTTAAAAGCCAGTTGGGACAAAGAAACTCCCGCCAAGATGTACACTAAAATCACTTGACAGAAAAAGACGATTTCCGCTTGTGGCACGACCAATTGTGGGCACTCACGGACGTAGACGTGGTTTCGTCTTGCATGTTGACTGATGTCGGCGTCTCTCGCTCCTATTTATACGTTTTGGAGACTGGTCCTGTCGATCCACGAATTAAAACTCGCCGGATAGCCCAACCATTTCACCAATACTTTGTCTTTTTTTCTTTTGAGTACTCTTTCGATGGGAAAGATCTCATCGTCGTTGATTTGGACCGCTTGCAATTCTTCGGGATAGAAAGTGCCCTGTATGGGTTCGCCTCTTTCGTGCCAACAGTTTGTAACCGGGACCGACGTTGGGTGCGACGTTGAACGTTCCCAGAGTCCATTTGGGCCAGTAACCTTTGTCGAAGGCACCATGTTTCGGTAAAGCCAAACGTACGGTCGTACCAATGTCCATTGATTTTTTCTTTTTCGGGGGACGTGGAGGAGGTGTTGTCAACATCCACTCGTGTTCGGGGCGAACGTCTTTGGGCGCCATTCCGATGGTCCGATGTCGTCTAGCATTGTAAGCCCGAACCAGGTCGTCTAGCACGTCAATGTACCGTTGTGTTTGTCGATGAGTAAAGTATCGCCACATGCGTCCTTTCAGTGCCCGTTCTACCACACTGGCTTTGGTTTCGACGTTGTGTGTCACGAAAAAATGAATCTTTTTCTTCTTCAGGTACGCTTGCATTTTTCGATTGAGGAATTCGGTACCTTTGTCCGTTTGAAGTCGCAGGGGTTGTCGACTTTGAAAGATTTGACGAAAGGCATCCACCAAACTGTTACCCGTCTTGTTTTTGAGGGGCAACGCCCAAGCGTACTTGGAAAACACGTCGATGACGCACAGCAAATACCTGTATCCCTCATTCTGTTTGGCCAAGGCCGGCATATCGCTCACGTCGGCTTGTCACTGATGCCTTGATTTGCCCAAGGACACGCCGGTAGCTTTGTGAAGTCCCAGAGCGCCACCGAAAGCGGTCGGGTGGTTCGGGTCGTAATACACATTCTTCAGCTTTCGTTCCATGTTTCAGCAAGTGTCCCTATGAACAAGCTATTTATAGTTTCTGCAAGGAGAGCCATCTTCTGGTAGGTATACTAGGAGTATCCATACTGGAAATTTTCTTCTTTCTCGGGCGTCGCGGCGTAGTCCGTGTCGGTGGTGTGGACAACACGTTCCATCGTTCTTGATTCCCGATGGCTTCGCGCAGTACGTTCATGGCCTTCAAACTTTGCATCACACCAAACCATCCCACGGGAGCCTGGGTATTCTTTCGCCGACGAACCAAATCGTTCACGATGTCAATGGCATTGGTGTCGGGTACGGGTACCCCATTCCGAACCAATTCCAAGGCGAGCTCGGTGTTGATAGGGTCGAGGGACCGACTCCGGGACGGATGCTTCCGAATTTTCTTCTTCTTTTTGTTCGGGTATGTTTTCGTCCAACACGGGAACAACCTGTTTTCGTTTCCTTTGCATCGTTTGATAACGATGTAACAACTGTCTGTACCGTTGCATTTTATTTTCGTCGGTTAGGGTGGGATCGTTTAGCACGTGTTGCATGTCTTGGTGGACATTCTCGATGGCCTGCTGCAGTGGATCTCGATAGTAAGCGGGTTCGACTTCGGGGAGTCCGTCGAAGGGTACCAGTTTAATTTTCTTGGCGAATTTCATCTTTGGGAAAGGACCGAAACAATCGGGTGAAGAAACCCCCTTTCTGTTGCTTCAGAAGTCGCCGACGGGTCTTCCAAGGTGTTTTAGACGTGCCCAAACGTCGTAACAAGGGGGCGTCCTTTTTCAAGCGCTTGACTTCTTTGTCGGTCACAGGAAAGTTGCCGCGAATCAGGCTTCCAATACACTCACACACACTGATTGGGTCTTGAGTAAAAGGGGACGGTCTTTCGATGCAGTGTTCAATAGATACCGCAGTGTCTCCATGACTGAGCTCGTGGTTGTTCTCCGGTCCCCTTTTTATACCTTTCTGTTCCCTGGGTTATCCACCAAATAGTTTAGATAGCTCGGCAGCCATAGCGTTCGCTTTAAGGTGCCTTCTAAGGAAGGGATGTTTACCACCCTGTTGTCCTCCCAATAGTTTAGATACCAAGGGGGCCAAAGCTGGGAGCGCCATGGCCAGCAATGCACCGATGGCACCACCCTGTTGATCGAAAAGTCGCCGTTTGACGTCGGGTGGTAGATTAGTCAATTTGCGAAGCAACGCTCGATGTTTGTTTAATTCTTCGGTACTCAGTCCCCTTCCGCTCTGTGCGGCCCGTCGAACGAATTGATTTCGTTTCTTGTTTCTTTCCTCTTGCAGTCTTTCCTTCCATCGCAGCGAGATACGAATCAACACACCCCAAAAAAATCCACGTCCCCCAGATTTCATGATCAGGGAGAGTTTTTCGGTCATCGGCATGTTTCTTTCCGTCAGTTGGGTCAACACTTGTCGATTTCGTTCCACCCATTTCTTGTGCTGAGCGTGCAGTGGCTGAATGTTACCCTTCAGCAAATGGTTGGCCGCCAACCTGAACCACTGCAACAATCCAATACGTGCCCGGCCCGTGTTCTTGACCAACTGCCCATAAGCCATATCGGGAGTCAGATGTTGTAACTTGCGAATGAAGGACTTGGAGTCCTTTCATAGAACTCTTCTTTTCTCTACGTGGCCTGCGAAAGATCTGGGAGAGAGACCGAGCAGGAGAAGGTGGTGACGTGGGACGTGGAGGTGTGACCGGTAAGGTGAGGCGTGGTGGTGGTGTGGCCGGTAAGGGAGACATGGGACTCGTGGGTGGTGTCAACGAGGGAGGTGACCACTGTGTTCTGGGGGCCCTCATTCTCGGGCGAGTCTGCGTATTCTTCGTACGAGCCATCGTGACAAACAAGAGTCAATTCGAGGTACAGGTCCCCCTTTTATACTTTTTGGACGTAGACGATGGGTGGTTCCTCTTGGGGTAAAATGTTGGATCTCAGTCGCAAAGCTTCGGGTGTGTCGGGCTTCAAATCAACGAGTAACTGCGAGGGGTACTCGTCGCATCTTCATAAGCTTCTTGCATATACTTGAAACAGGAAGGGTACATCTGACGGGCCAACACACCAATTTGCGAGGCGTCACGGAGATTTTTGAACAAGACCAGGTAATGGGCATTCAGACTGATGGTACGCTGTTGCTTGTCAAACAAGTTTTGCACAATGTAAATGACACTCGTGTCGTGGTGATGACTCTTTTTCGTGAACCACTTTTGCAATATCTCCGTGTCTTCTCCCATCAAATCGTCTACGACTAAGACTTGTGGACCCTTGACTTGACCCATCACGTCGTCAATATCCGTCAAACCTTTGACATAAGTGTAGGGAAATCGATCGTAACTCTCTAGCCATTCGCCATAAGCCCACCCGATGCGTTGGGGAGGGAAGTCGAACAGGGACGCTTGAAGAAACTTCGGCACAAAGACCGTTTTCCCAACACCCGTTGGACCACTGACTAACATGGTAAAGGGATGTTTGAACATCACATCCATCTTGCACTGTTTCCCCCATTCCCTTTCCCCCTGGCTTTTATACCTTCGCGCCAGAACAACAGACATGGAGTGAAAATTAGAACACAATTTATTTTACAAAAAATACAAAAAGAACATTCAATACAACGAACATATCATACAAAGGAAAAGAACATTCAATAGAACAAACATATCATACAAAGGAAAAGAAAACATAACGCTAACGCTACAATATACGTCCACATTCCTGCTTTGATTGATATGGTACTTTGTCAAGAAGGCTAGGCGTTGAGGGTCGTACACCAACATCAATAGTTGCTGTCCTTAGAGTATAAGGAATAAGTATACCAAGATAATCCATACAGAATTGTGCCTTCATAACGCTAAAGGCAAAAAGTGGGCGTGGCTCTGCCCCTGGGGGTCGGGACATTCATCAAAATCAATAGTGGACGCCCTCAGGCTATAAGGAATACATAAGCCAAGTATCAAGCTGATTCACTCAGAATTGCGGCCTGTAAACGACAAACACAAAAATTGGGCGTGTCTTGCCTGTGTGAGTCGGGACATACAGTTGACGTCCTTAGGCTATATTGAATACATATCCCAAGTTTAAAGACGATCAATTAAGAATCGTGGCCTGTAGACAACACACACAGACACGAAGTAAAAATGGGCATAGCTCTGCCCCTGGGGGGTTAGGAAATCACCAAAAACAATAGGGGTCATCTTTAGGGTATAAGGAATAGGTTTGTAAAGTTTTAAAAGGATCTGTTAAGAATTGCATCCTGTAGGCGAACACAAGACACAAAAGCATTGGGCGTGGCTCTGTCCCAGGGGGTCCGGCATGCACCAAAAATAATAGTGGTCAGCCTTAGGGTATAAGGAATAAGTATAAAAAAAAGTTTTCAAGACGATCGATTAAGAATAATAATTGTGGCCTGTAGGTGACACACAGACAAAAAAAAATGGGCGTGGCACTGTCCCTTGGGGTCGGGCATGCACCAAAATCAATAGGGATCTTCCTTAAGGTACCAAGAATAAGTATTCAAAGTTTCAAGATGATACATTAAAAAATGTAGCCTGTAGACGACAGACAAACAAATACAACAAATGGGTGTTGCTGTCCCACGGGGGTCGGGCATGCACCCAAAACAAAAGGGGTCATCCTTAGGGTATAAGGAATAAGTATTTTAAGTTTCAAGATGACCGATTAAGAATTGTGGCCTGTAGGCGACACACAAAAAGAAAATGGGCGTGACTCTGCCCCTGGGGGTTGGGCATGCACCCCAAATGATAGGAATGTTCCTTAGGGTACAATGAATAAGCCTTCAAAGTTTCAAGATGATACGTTAAGAAATGTGGCTTGTAGACGACAAACAAATAAATACAAGGAATGGGCGTGGCTCTGCCATTGGGGGTCGGGCATGCACCAAAAAACAATACGGATCATCCTTAGGGTGTAAAGAGTAAGTATACAAAGTTTTAAGAAAATCCAGTTAGAATTGCTGCTTGTAGGCGACACACAGACACAAAAAAAGAAAATGGGCGTGGCTCTGCCCCTAGGGGTTGGGCATGCACCCAAAACGATAGGGGTCATCCTTAGAGTATAAAGAGTAAGTATGCAAATTTTGAAGAAAATCCAGCAAGAATTGCGCCCTGTAGGCGACACAAAGACACACAAAAGAAACTGGGCGTGGCTCTGACCCTGGGGGTTGGGCATGCACATCAAACTATAGGGATGTTCCTTAGGGTACAAAGAATGTGTATGCAAAGTTTCAAAATTATAAGTTAAGAAATGTGGCCAGTAGACGACAAACAAACACATACTAGAAATGACCGTGGCTCTGCCCCTGGGGGTCGGGCATGCACCAAAAACAATAGAGATCTTCCTTAGGGTATAAGGAATACGTATACAAAGTTTGAAGAAAATCCAGTAAGAATTGCGCCCTGTAGGCGACACAAAAACACGCGAAAAGAAAATGGGCGTGGCTCTGCCCCTGGGGGTTGGGCATGCACCCCCAAATGATAGGGTTGTTCCTTAGGGTACAAAGAATGTGTATGCAAAGTTTCGAGATTATAAGTTAAGAAATGTGGCCTGTAGACGACAAACAAACAAATACTAAAAATGGGCGTGGCTCTGCCCCTGGGGGTCGGGCATGCACCAAAAACAATAGGGATCTTCCTTGGAGTATAAGGAATAAGTATACCAAGTTTGAAAAAAATCCATGAAGAATTGCGCCCTGTAGGCGGACCACAGACACACACACACACACACACACACACACACACCCCCACACACACACACACGCCTACACACAAACACACAGACAGGGGCGACGGCATAATACGTTCACATTATGAATGTGGACGTATAAAAATTAGTTATCGCGTTCTCTCTTCAGGATCTCTTGTCTCACCAGGGTACATTTCTCAGGACGCGAGGAATCCAATACACATGTCCCAAAAGCTTCTGCATCGTGTCGTGTGGGTGCCAGTCTTCCACTTTCATCTTGGCTTGACTGATTCGCGCTTCTCTGATCCCTAGATGTCTGCCAATACATTCCCAGTCTTCTCCCATTTTACCGGACATGACATTGATATCCATTTGATCCAGAGACCATCGTTTCTTTTTCTTCGGCAAGCCGTCCATCCACTGGCGTATGGGGTCTTCTTTCTGTTCGACAAACTCGTCTTTGCGTTTGATCAACACCTTCTTAAAGCCCGGTACCACCGTCCAGAACTTTTTCAAGGCTTTGTTCGTCCTCCCACGTCTTGACTTGATCCCGTGGATCGTCCATCATACTGCCTAGCACGTCATCGATGTCTTGCAGTTTCGGCTCGTCCACCCAGAGGTAGTGATTGTAATCGTCCACGGGATGCGAGGGTTGACCCGTTATGGAAGAAACGCTTAGTCCCAGACACGTGTTGCCTTTCTTCTATAATGGGCAGGAAACATTTCAACACTCGAAAGTTGAGCCATCGTTGTCTAAGTTTCTCGATCATATCCGTATTTTCTGCCGGTTCGTCATCTTCTTTGTTTGTTCGCCATGGTCCGGAGTCCCGAAAGTTAGTATCCATAGGGGTAAGTGTTGCTCGGTTGGCCATCGTCATTGAATTGAACAAACCGCTTGTCATACACGATCTTATATCTTTTGTTCTCGGGGCGTGTCCAAAGACGGCGGTCACGTGATCTGGTAATCTTGAACGTATTGGCTATGACCAGAGGCTCGTTTTGATTGACGTGCCGTACATTCTCCTTCATGATGGCGTAATTCAGCTGCTGGGAGGCACGATAATTCATGGTGAATCCCCGGACTTTACACACAGTTTTACCATCGCTCTGGCGGTACGCGTAATTCTTTGGCCCTCCGCTAACAAATTCTCGAATGGTGACATCTTCGGGCAACTCGTTCTTCCACTGACCCAAACTTGAACCTTCCGGGGGATTCCATGACGTGGCGTGGTATTGATAGATGACGCTATCGGTGTCAAAATACCATACGCGTTCTCCCAACTTTTCCAAGACGGAATAGAGTTTCAAACGAGCCTGGGTAGTGACAAAGGCGGCAATAACCACGTTGGTGATGGGACAGGGTGCCACGTGTTCTTCTCTTTTCAGCGTTTCCATCAAGACCATGTCATCGTTCACTAACTGCACATCTCGTACGGTTTGGGTCACATCCAACATTTTTTCAAAGTAGACGCTGGGCTCCGTCATGTACTCGGTCTTGGGAAAGTTGTCTCTCTGTCCGAATTTACCCCATGCTGTGTTCAATTGGAGGTTACTAAACGCCCGCATTCCTTTGTTAGGTTTTATCGACGCGCGAGCTAGGCGAATGCCTTCGGTGTCGTACACGTCGTTGACGAAGTGGGTCTTGTCTTCTTCGGTGTGACAGGTGTCGGGATAACTGCTACTTTCCATCTTCTTCTTCAGGTAGTGGTTAATGTACCCAGTAAACAGACCGCCCGTTTTGGCCTCCGGATCGTAGGTGCTGAATTCTTTCCAGTGCCAGACTTCGTAGACTTTCAGTACGCGATATCCTAGGGCCACCGCTTTCTTGAGTTCCAGGGTGACAAACGTACCCACCCAGGCTCGCTGTTCGTCGCTGTGATCACAAGGTTGGTATTCGGCAATCTCCCCTTGTTGCATGTGTTCGTCGACGCAGCTTCGACACAGGGCAAACACCAATTTCTGTTTGCGCCGAAACGGGAAAGGGGGAACAGGCCACGGGGCGGCAAGACGTAACACTGGATCAATCCTTCGTACTGCTGCCACTGGTCTTGATCGGGCTGTGTGACGATCGTGGGTTCCTTGATGGGAAAGGTACCGCACTTGCAGATGTAAGGGTACAGGGACACCACGTCGATGTAGCGCATGTCTTCCACCGACTCGTTCACCAACAGTTGGATGGCATTGGTTCTCCCGCCGAAGAAAGCGTTGCGGGGCATCAGAGGTTATTGCTGATCTTCCAAGCCTCGTAAAAATTCGTCCATCTCGGGATCGTGGCGTAGTTCTTCCTCCATCTCACACTCCCACATGACGCGGATGGTCTGCATACCGTACTGTTCCTGGAGTCGACGGTGACGTTTATGTGTCTTCTGGTACAAGCCCCTCATACTGCGAGATTGATCGTAGGGATGTTTATGCTGAACGTCTTGGACAGGACCCGTGTAACATTTGGGACAACCGTGAAAGGCACACCCGTGAAACTCGTACACCGTATCCGTGGTCTTGTCCATACCATCTAAACTACAAGGGCCAACTCGACATTCACTACCGTTACGGGCGTGTCGAATGTTGGGTAGTGGGGTCTGGTTTCGGAAAGCTGCCATGGTCTGTCGGTGTTGTTCCCATGCGATGTAGCGCATGTCTTCCACCGACTCGTTCGCCAACAGTTGGATGGCATTGGTTCTCCCGCCGAAGAAAGCGTTGCGGGGCATCAGAGGTTCGGGAGCACACCCGTGAAACTCGTACACCGTACCCGTGGTCTTGTCCATACTATCTAAACTACAAGGGCCAACTCGGCATTCACTACCGTTACGGGCGTGTCGAATGTTGGGTAGTGGGGTCTGGTTTCGGAAAGCTGCCATGGTCTGTCGGTGTTGTTCCCATTCCAACCATCGAAGGGCTTTATTGGACTGTTGTCGAGGCTGGAAGCGGTGCCAGTCCTTACCAGGTTTCGGCTCTTGCATCAGGGCTCGAGGAATGACGACGAGGGTGTCTTACTTTAGGTAGTGCTTGCGTAACACGCGACTGCAGGCGGAGGCCAGGGTCAAGCTTTTTTCGAAGGGATCGATTCCCGTGTCCATGAGAAATATCTCTCGAAACACGCCACAACATCGGCGGAGGACATCGACGTCACTTTTACAGTAGGCCAGAATTTCTTGGCGAAAATCAAAGACATCGTGACTGTGCTGTTGGTACCACTCGTGAAATTTTTCTCGTTCCGATACACTCATGCCATCAGTGTCGGGAGGATAGGCGCCCACGTATTCTTCGTTCTTCGGTTTGTTGAAGTGGTGAGGGAAATAACCTTTCTTGAGTTCTTGCAGGCCAAAGGTCTTGGGCATGTCCCGTAAAGCCATCGGTAAAAAGTTGAGGGAATCGATGAATTTTACCGTACCGACAGTGATCGTCATCGCTTTACCACCATTCATAATGACTTCGGGTTGCGCCACGGAATGTTTGTGCAGTGTCTGTAAAATCAGCAGTCCGTCGTAACCTTTGAAGTTGTGAGCCACGGCAATCACGGGACTCGATTCGTGACTGTCATGTTTCCGACCATCCACCACCGTACCGTGAGCAGAGAGTTGTAAAAACCATTTTCCTACATCGTCCAGCGTGTCTTGGCCTTTAAACACAATTTCTCGTTGGTGATTCCAGTACATGTCGCAGTGCTCGCACGGTTCTTGGTTGTCGATGCAAGAGTGACAACAGGTTTGCAGGTCACATAGGTTGGGAATGTGTTCACTGGTATCTTGCTGGCATTCAAAATCAAACAAGATGAAACGGGTCAACGTTGATTTCTGTAGTTTGTCGATTTGGGTTTTTCGGTCTTCATTCATGTTGATGGGTGATTTCAGTGGTTGGATGTAGCAAAACTGTTTCTCGGCCGTGTGCCACTCTCGGCAGATGGAACACTCGTATTCTCCGCATCGGTGTTCTTCCAAATTTCGCTTGGCTTTTTGACACTTCTCGCATTTCTTCCATCGATGACATATACTGCACTTGGCTCTAGAACGGTTAGCGAGATGGTTGTCGAAACACTGGCGGCTCACAAACACAGGATGACAACGGTAACACGTCTTTGTATTGGGATCGGGTGGACAGGGTGGTCCCACTGTCTTACATCCTTGACACATGACGTGACATGAATGTTTCTCTGCAGCATTGTATCCTACCTGACAGGTCTCGCAAAGACACGCCCACTTTTCGTGAATAATTTGTCTGAAAACACTTTTCAGAGTGTAATTCTTATGAGATTTTAATCAGATTTGGCATGATCAAGACAGGACGGTAAACACCCTACAGGTTGCAAATTTTATACGCCCACATTGAAATATATCGTCGTCGCCTCCGTTTGTCCGCCAGTCCGTCCGTCGGTCAGATTGTGGACTCTCTAGGGCCTAAAGTTATCATCCGATTGATTTTAAATTTATATACAGTGTTTATGGCCATGAGACGTAGAACCCCATTGATTTTCACTGCCAGATAATTACTGCCAGAGTTATGGCCCATGATCACGTTTCACTTTTTAAAATCTTGTGGACGCTCTAGACGCTCTAATAACAAAAAAGCGGGATTGGCACCACCCCGCGGGGTAGGGCATGCGCCCGGAGAAAACCCACGAGGTTAGACAGACAACCCTACTCTTTGTCATGTACAAGCTTGGGCAGGAACCACACCACTTGACTCAATGACAGACACACAAAAAAGGGCGGCGGCATAATATGTTCACATTATGAAATGAAATGGGGTTTAACGTCCTACTGTTCTGCTCCGACGGAGCTAATGCAGACGATTCACATTATGAATGTGTCGGGTTGTCGGGTTGTCGTGTTGTCGGGTAGAAACGTCGTGATGTCGGGTTGTCGTGTTATGAAAGGCGGCATCACGACATTACGACATGATACCAATCAGCCACCATAATTATCCGATTTTAAAAAACGTTGGATTATATCACTGTTTCACTGTGATGAATGATAAGGTCGAATCTCGTAAATATGGTACCAAAACTGTCCGACATAATGAGCCTATACATCACACCTATTGTACTGGTGATCAATGATGAACAGTCTTATATTTTTTTAAATTGTATATGTGTTCACAATATCAGTGTTCAGACTTCACGTTACTATAGTAGTGGTAGCCTGGGTACAGGGGCGTCCTTAGCAACGCACGTGCTTCCCTGGCAACGGGGTTGCGCATGCGCAGACGCCCCTAGCAACGGATTACGCATGCGCAGGTCACTTACTTAGCAACAGTCACTTCCAGTGATGATGTCACTTTCGGTGAGATCGTCCTTAGTAACGGTTACTTCCGGTGATGACGTCATAGGTGACGTCATGGCGACGTGACGTCATAATTTTCTCTGGGATTTCCTATTGACGTCAGGGGATTCCCTTTGCTAGTGACGTCATCTTTTCATACGTGACGTGGGATTTCCTTGTTTCTCGGGATTTCTTTCGTGTTCCCGTCCTTTCTTGAGGTTCTCTTGAGGTTCTCTTGAGGTTCTCTTTTGTTGTGGGAACCCCCCTCCCCGGTGCTCATTTACTCTCGGGGATTCCCTCCCTTTCTTTTTGCTTTGCTCTAGGGATTCCCTCCCTTTGCTCATTTACTCTCGGGGGTTGCCCTTTCTCGAGGGGTTCCCTCGCCCTTTTCGGGAGTTCCCCAGGACACAGAGTTCATAACAATTTTTAATAACATTTTTAATAACATTTTTAATCATATTTTTAATCACATTTTAATAGCATTTGTAATAACAATTTTTAATAGCATTTGTAATAACAATTTTTAATCATATTTTTAATAACAACAGAACAATTTTATAACGTATTTACATGTTTGAAAAAGAACAACACGTTTGTCCACCCAAACGATTTAAGGATGGAAAATAATTTTGAGCCCATTGATTCACCAGCACATCATTTTGCCGAGTATCGGTGCCAAACAATTGCAGGCACCGTTTCGAGTGGCAGATAAAAAATAAACAATAATGTCCACACACAAAACTTGTTAAACTCTGTAACCATTGGGGTTGATGGGTAGTGGGTCCGTGACGTTGACTGAAATCGGCAAAGGCTTGTCCATAGGTTTCGGGTGGGCATCCGTAAGAATCGAAGAAATACAAGTGTCCAGGTCCTTCACACATAAACACGGTCCAGTGGGTGCCGGGGTCCTGTTCGTCGTCGGTATCGACGATGTAGGCTAGAGGATAGGTATGGGGTTGCAACCGGTACAGGTGATTCCGTGACCAAACACCGCCAAAGACGTCAGAATGATACCGCAGGGCCTCTTCCAATTGTAACGTAGATAAAGGACTACCAATCAAGGATGACTTGTCGGTTACTATCGATTTCCAAGACATTGTCGTATTCGGCAAACAGCATAAGATTGAGAGCGTTGGCGGGGGCGGTTGAGAAGCGTAGCTCTAGAGACAGGTTACCGGTGGTTCTGGGGTGTGAATAGGCCCCGTTAGCTCCTCGGTCGTTGGTCAAATCAAAACAAAAGAGTGTGTAACCCTTGATATAATCGTGGAAACTGAGATCCAAATCTTCTCGGGTGTTGAGAACACCCACACGATTCATTAAATCCATGTACGGTGTGATAGCCAATTTATCGGCAAAGTTGAGATCGGCATAATCATCCACGACTTCTCCATTCATGGTCAGGCGAATGTGCTTGAGGTTATGATGATGAAATCGGAACGAGTTCCTGGTATTATATCCATCGTAAGCTCGGTTACTGACCAACCCCACAAATAGACACGCGGGTAAGGTTTCGTTGATGGGTATGACCACATCTTTAACGACCATGCGTTTCAAGGGGTACTTGGCATTGGTGGTTTAGTGTTGGTTGGTAATTCGAGTGTACGTGGTGGGAGAAAGGGTGACGAACGGAATTTCCAAATAAGCTTTGATGAAATCAATCTTGTAGGGTCCTTTGTTGTTGACATACATCAGGAAAAATTTGGAGGCTTGTTTTTCCAAACTCAGGCGTAGATCGACCCCGTCCAATAAGTATCTCTCCTGTAAAACACATCTAAATGCAACCGCGCTTGTAATTCTACCACCTGACTTTCAGAGATGCGTTTGTAGCGTTCCACCAATCCGGCATTCGCAGGCTCGGGGGAATCTGCATTGACTTTGACGGGCGAGGCTTGATCAAATTCGCCGGCTGTATCCTTGTGCCACAGGACTTGTCGGTCTAAATGGTTCGTCTTGGCTTGTTTTCAATAACTCAGTAAATTCTCTAGGTAAGCTCGATAGGCGTAATTAGGTAGAGGAGACGTGACCAGCGTATCAGAATCTTTTCCCAGCCGCAATTTCACATCTTTAAACAAAAAGTGCATCCAATTATTCACGGGACCCATGGCTTCGTCTGCTGGTAGATTGGTACCATCCTCCTTCACCACTTTGAGTCGCCGATACAGGGTCGTATTGGCCAAATCGTTGAAATCCATACTGGCATTGTTCACCAGAATTCAATCGGTCCATCGTGATTCAGATCGGGTGTGATGGAATATTTACGTATTTTGGTCACTCTGGCAATGGCCGTGTGCGTGTCGGGCACTTGGAACAATTCTTGCAGTTCATCTCGAGCACAAGGACAGGAATCGTTACGCATTGCTGAAGCCATGATCGAAGATGTCTGGCCGAGGACGTTTGGCTCGTGAAATGACGCCAGGGGATTTTCTTTTCCTTTTTATAGAAGTTTTGATTTTGGGTGATCTGGTGTGTGTTGAACGACGTTGGGTTTTGGGTGATCTGGAGGACATGACGTCGGCTAGTGTTTGTCGGAGACGCGGTTTTATGGCGCGCTGGAATACATTCTTCAAACTTTGGCCCACACTTTGTTTCCCCGACACTACACCGAGGGCCGCTTTTCCCAACTCTCCAAACGTCTCTTTGTTCAAGAAATTGGCTTTTAAGGCGTTCTTGCCGGCTTGCAGAAAGGGTTTCGCCATGTTCAGTAGCCCCTGTAAACGTCCCGCGCCCTTTTGCCGCAAGACACCAACCCGGTAGACATTGATGGGCGTGCGGGTCTTCATGTTGGCGCCCTTTTGGCGTAACACACCACGATAAAACTGCATATTACGCTTTTCGTCGGAAATGTAGTTTGACGACGACTTTTCCTTTGGTGAATGACACTTTGTGGCCCAGGCCGTTTATTATATAGAGGCCAATCGTGGTGATGCTGTCGTATTTGAAGGGTTGATAATGGATGACCGTCGGTCGATGATAACCGTGAGAACTTGGAAAGACATCCAATAAAGGCGCCACCGTATTCCCCACACGTTGAGGTTCCAAGAGATCCGCATACAGATAAAACATGGTGTGTCCCACATTGATGTCAAAGGTGTCCGGAGCCACGATGACATCCCTCTGTTTGAAAGACGTTAAATGGTCCAATCGGGGCGTAATTGTAGTCTCGTGAATCCATCCCAACGAGGATACCACGGGCCCCGTCAACTTCAATTTGAGTTTGAGATATTTAAAGCCATCTTCCGTATTGATCTGCAACTTGACTTTTTTCGTGACGGCGTCCAGCACAAAGGATACGATCGGTTCTTCTTTGATCGCTTTGCTGTAGGCATTTATTTTGGCTTGATAATTTTTCTCGTGTTCTTTTTCGAGTTCCGTGAGTTCGGGATTGTCCGGGTGTTTTCGTTTGGGTTTGGCATGCAGTGTTTCCAGCGTCACGTGATCTTTAAACAGAGCTCGTATAAGCGAATTTATCTCAGCCAGCAAGTGTTGGACACTATTGTACGTTCCTCCTGGAATAGGGTATTTTTTGATCTCAACCTTGGCAGGCTGTTCCAGCACCACCCACTTTTCATTCTTTGGTATGTTGGCTGGCCTTTGTGCGTCTGGATTATAGTCTGGGACCATCACCATCATGAGACTAACCTCACTACTTCCTTCCGGGAGATTGTTCCACGTCGTGGGAAACGACACGGAGGCCAATCCCACTTCCCAGTCTCGGTGGTCCAACTCGATGGGAGAATTCAGCAACGTTGTCGGGATACACTTTCATGGAACTGTCACTAGGCAACGTGAGATAAAACTGGCGGGGATTTATCATTTTTAGGGGTGGGATTGAGAGCTGGCGCCGGAAGCAGATAACCAATACTACTAGAGAGGAGGGCCGTCCACAGGGTCGTTTGGGGACCGTCTGGGCGTGTGGCTAACTGAGCTAAAGCGACACAGGCCACTACGTACACTAAAATCACTTGACAGAAAAATTTCCGCTTGAGGGATGCGACTGCCAAAACAAGACCAGTGTCGTCGATGTTCGGAGAGGGACGTAGAAATCGTTGGCGTGGCTTCGTCTTGTGGCATTGTGACATTCTCTGGAACATATCGGGACAACGGCACTCTTGGGTATCCAGGAATTGAAGCTGGTGGGGTATCCCAACCATCTGACCAACATGTCGCCGCGGCGACGATCCAACACCCGTTCAATGGGAAAATCTTCGTTCGGATCCGTTCTCACACTTTGTAATTCTTAGGGATAAAATGTTCCGGCGATAGGTTCGCCTCGTTTATCCAATAATTTGTACGTTGAGCCACTCTGTCGATCCACACGAAACGTTTCCAGGGTCCAATTGGGCCAATAGCCTTTGTCGAACGCCCCGTGCTTGGGTAAGGCCAAACGAACGGACGTACGCGGAGACAATCGGGTTGGAACGACCTTGGTTTTCTTGGAAGTGATTTGCCATTCTTTGTCCGGGGTCATGTCCTTGGGTGCCATGCCAATAGTACGATGTCGGGCCGCGTTGTAGCCCCTCACCAGTACATCAATGTAACGTTGGGTGTTCCGATACGTAAAATAACGCCACATGCGTTGTTTGAGCGTGCGCTGAAATCGTTCTACCACACTGGCTTTGGTTTCGACATTGTGTGCGACGAAAAAATGAATCTTTTTCTTCTTCAGGAAAGCTTGAACATGTCGATTGAGAAATTCGGTTCTTTTGTCTGTTTGCAGTCGTAGCGGAATACGTTTTTGTGATAAAACACTCTGTAAAGCCTTCAATAACGTGGGACCCGTTTTATTCTTGAGTGGCACCACCCAGGCGTATTTGGAGAACACGTCAATGATACACAGTAAGAATTTGTACCCATCGTTAAAGGACGCCAAGGACGAGAGATCGGATAAATCGGCCTGCCACTGATGATCTACACCGGCCACGACGGTGGATAAACGAGCGAAACGTTTTCGTATGGGTTTATGCAAGGTGTACGTGCGTTGTCCACGTAACCAGGCCCGGACACGTTTCAATGGAACCCCGTTAGCTTTCTGTAAACGGGTCGCTCCTCCGAAACCCACAGGCTGTTCGGGGTCGTAATACACATGAGCCAACTTCTTGTCCATTTTAAAAGTATTTGCAAAGTTTACCAGTATTTATACTATTTCCAAAGTTTTATTAAACAGTTTTCATATTATTAATTTTATTTTAATAATAACAATTTTGCAAACATTTTAATAATAACAATTTTATTTTAATGATAAACATTTTACAAACATTTTAATAATAACAATTTTAATATTTTAATAATAACAATTTTACAAGCACTTTAATAATAAGAATAATATTTTAATAATAACAATTTTACAAGTCTCTGAAGGGGATCCAACGTGGTGTTGCTCTTCGGCTAGTTTGAAGACGTTTCCTTTTTCGTTCTCGAGGTCTTGTCCAGCGTACCTCCAGGGGTGTACGTGAGGTCTGCGGGGCCTGTGGGGGTGGTTGGGCCGTGTTTCGTCCTTTCACCTGTGGTCTTCGAGTGGGTGTCTTCCATCGGTCTGCATTCCCTACCCATTCTCGCGAAGCATGTGTCTTCTTTAACGTGGATACAACATCGCTCCACCCTGGAGCTGGCGACACGGTTTTACGGCTTCGCATTAAATCGTTGACGATATCGTAGACATTCGTTCCTTTAATCACTTGACCATCACGTACCAATTCATAATTGTCGTTCCATTCCAAAGGTGTTTTTTCTTTGATGTGTTTTAACAACAGTTTGGCTTTAGGGCGATAGTTGATAGGAACCGATTCTAGGATCGATTGCGAGATATCGGGTTGTTGCGGTGGTTGCGGTTGCGGGGTTGGTGCTGGTGGCTGGGATGATGATGGTGTTTGGGGTGATGGTGGTGATGGTGGTGGTGGCAGTTGCGATAGCTGGGGGGTCTCGAGTTTCTTTTGCATCGTTTGAAATCTTTCAAACAATTGCCCATACTTTTGCATTTTATCGGTATCAGACATACGGGATTTCAAGACGGTATCCATCTCGGCTGACACTTCTTCCATGATACGGCGAATGGGGTCCCATTCCTACACGGGTTCGTGCGGTTTCATGACCGTGACACTGGGTTCGTCCACCGGAACTAATTTCATTTTCTTTGCAAATTTCATCGTCGTCGTTCCAGCTGCCGTTGAATACACATGGGAAGACGTTTTTCCAAAGAGCTGAAGAATCCAATAAGCGTCTTCGTCGATACCACGAGGTGTTGGGGGTTCCCAAAGAACGCAACACACGTTTTAGACGTTGTAAACGTTGTTTTTCGCAGGGGCTCAGAGGTATGGTGCCTTGCAGTAAATTACCAATACTCTCGGATAAACAATTCATCACGTCTCGGGGCGCTTGTTGAATCAGACATTTTCGCCAAGCTGGAGACACGTTCAATAACACATTCAAGAGAGATAATGACTGCATGGTGACGTCTTGGTTTTTATACTGGAGAGCTCTTTTATAGAGCTTTTATAGCGGACTGGAGACTTGGCGGCAACATTCGAAAAGAGTCTGAATAAAAGTATCAGGAGCATGGCTCAGAACTTGTTTCTGCCAAGGTTTGGGCAGGACCCGTAGCGACCGGATAATGTTGAGATCACGGGATTTCATGGTGTTGTGGAGAGATGCATTGGCATGTGGTATTTATAGCTATCGCCGTCTTCGTCGTTTTTGCCTGGCCTTGACACCAGCAATGTCACCAAAAAATCCACCGGGTCTCAGTTGTTGCAATCTCTCTCGATTTCGCTCTACCCAGCTTTCGTGTTGTTTGTGCAAGGGTCGTATCTTTCCTTTCAGCAAATGTTCGGCAGCCAGCTTGAACCATTTCAGCAATCCAATTTGGGCCATCCCTGTATTTTTGGCCAACTGCCCATAAGCCATTTCGGGGGACAGTCGTTTCAAACGGTTAATAAAGCTTCGCATTCCTTTCAGTTCCTGACGTGGTGGTTGGCGGGGCGCTGGACGGCGTCTGACGACACCGTCATCATCCAGACGTAGAGGGCGACGTGGTGCGGGACGGCGCGGCGTGGGACGGCGGGCGTCATCGTCTGTGACTGGAATCTGATGATGGCGTGGCACACGTACTACCACGGGGGATAAACGTAAATCTGGAGCTAGATTGGTGCCCCTATTGGTACCCATATGTGTACCCACATGGGCACCCACATTGGTACCCACATTGGAACCCACATTGCGGCGTCGGTTGGGTCCTGCGGCCTCTGTTGGTGTGGCGCCAGATGAATTTTGTCCTTTCCAGGCGGGCGGTGGAAATCTAGCACGGGGTAGTCCTGGAGGTGGATGACGACGAACGGTGTTCCTCACACGAGCCATGCTGACGTTAAATGAAGGTGGTCACCCCAAGAGCCTTTTTATACCTTTTTCACGTAGACATGAGACGGTTCTTCCTCTGGTAAGATACGTGTACGAAGACGTAGTTCATCAGGGGTATCGGGTTTTAGATCGATCAGTAAATAGCTGCGAGGGGTGCTGGTGGCATCGGCAAAGGCTTCTTGCATAAATTGATCTTGTCCGGGATACATTTGTCGGGCAAAGACACCCATCTGCGAGGCATCGCGGGGATTTTTGAAGAGGACCACATAGTGAGCATTTAAACTGATGGTCCTCTGTTGTTTATCAAACAGATTTTGCACAATGTAAATCACGCTCACATTTCTATGATGACTTTTCTTGGTGAACCAACGTTCTAAGGTGTCGGTGTCTTCTCCCATCAAATCATCCACGACTAAACATTGGGGTCCTTGGACTTGTTCCATCACCTCGTCCAAATTGCCCAACCCTCGAGTATAGGTATAAGGAAACTGTTTGTAACTGTCTTGCCATTCGCCATAAGCCCACACGATGCGATCCGGGGGAGTATCAAACAGCGACGCTTGGAGAAATTTCTGCACAAAGACCGTTTCCCCACACCCGTTGGCCCACTCACTAACATGGTAAAGGGGTGTTTGAATGACACGTCCATGGTGAAATAACTTTTCATTTATTGGGCAGTCCCCCTTTTATACTTTCCCTGGCAAAATTTAAACAAAAATAAAACAGACAAGATGTGTGTAATAATAAAAATAACATTTATTAACAATATAATTTATTTACAATATAATTATAATATATTTACAATTTATTTACAATCACAACGGTGTTCTCCAAAAAGTTCACAAATTAATGTTATCCAAAATTTTCACAACAGTGTTATCCGAAATGTTCACAAATTAATGTTATCCAAAAAGTTCACAAATGTTATCCGAAATGTTCACAAATTAATGTTATCCAAAAAGTTCACAAATGTTATCCAAAATGTTCACAACGGCAAAGGGTATTCCATGCGCACCATATGCGCATACAGCCACGGAGATCGCGTCAACACACGGGGTATCCAATATACGGAACCGATCATTTGTTGTAAAACGTCGTCGTCGACCCAGTCTTGGGCAAATAGTAGTGTCAACACCAGGGGTGCCCATTCCTTGTCCATCCAAGGCAGTGGTGGTGTTTGAGGCTGTTCTGTCATGCCACGATAGCCACCTGGAATGATGAGTGTGTGGGATAATCGTTGAGCCTCTACAGCCGTCCAGGTAATACGAAACGGTGGTACATCAAGTTGAATTGGTCAATGAATCAAATCTTGTTCCAAATCTTGTTTCAAATCTTGTTTCAAATCTAGTTTCAAATCTTGCTCCAGTCTAGTTGCTGTCGTAGTACAGGGCTCGGACGTAGGCCGATGTAAGGTCTTCTTTTTCTTTTTCGTCTTGTCTGAACCGGCGATAGAGTTTGCTGGCTTCTTTGCCCCAGTACCAGAAACAGTTTGTTGCTAAGGGTGTTAAAGTCGTCGATTCTTTGTTGGGGCTGTCTACAGGCAAACAATCCATGGCCAAATTCATTACAGTTGAAGCATCGGTGTACTGTTTCCTTTTCTTTTGGTAACTGGTAACGGATCGACGGGTAAGGTTGGTAGCGCTGGGGACAGGCGGGAGCCCAGTGTCCGACTTGTTTGCATCGATAACAGGTGTCGTAGCGTTTACTGACCTCTTTGGCTTGTCCTTGAGTTTCTCCTTGAGTTTCTCCTTGCGCTTCTCTCTTGGTGTTGACTTTTCTTTGAGTTTCACGCTGCGTTTCTCCTTGTTTGTAGACTTCTCTTTGAGTTTCTCGCTGAGTTTCTTGCTGAGTTTATTTGCCGTAAAATATTTCTTGCTGAGCTTCTTGTTGAGCTTCTATTTGCGAAGTTGAGGGGCTCTTTGTGGGGTGTACCAATGTTCATTGCTTCCACACCCAAAGCAACTGTTGGACTGTTGTTTGGTTTCTGATGCTCGTTGAGTGGCTCTTTGTGGACAGTCTCTGTACCAATGTCCATGGCTTCCACACCCAAAACAGTTGTTGGACTGTTGTTTGGTTTCTGTTTCTCGTAGAGTGGCTCGTTGAATGGCTCTTTGTGGACAGTCTCTGTACCAATGTCCATGGCTTCCACACCCAAAACAGTTGTTGGACTGTTGTTTGGTTTCTGTTTCTCGTAGAGTGGCTCGTTGAATGACTCGTTGTGGACAGTCTCTGTACCAATATTCATGGCTTCAACACCCAAAGCAGCTGTTGGAATGTTGTTTTGTTTCTGTTTCTCGTAGAGTAGTTCGTTGAGTGGTTCGTTGAGGGGTTCGCTGAAGATCGTACTGTTGTCCATCACCAGACGTTTCCATACTACGTCCGAGTACTTGAGTCGATGTCACCAGAATGAAGTATTGGTGTCGTTGGCGGTGTTATATTCCCCCAAATCACGTGATGGATGACGTGGCATTCGCTCATTGGTCATATTGATCATATTGGTCATATTGGTCATAATAGACAACATCCAGATCGTTGAGCCGGTTGCGCATGACCGACGCAGCGTAAACAATAGGTCATTGTCACGTGATAATCGGGTAGTACGTGGGAGGCGAACCAGTGATTCATTGCTTCCTGTGTCATTGTTACACCATACGTCTTAACCAAACGATCCAGTACATCAAAATTAATCCGATCTTCCTCATACCAGGTGACGGCTTGACAACCTTGTCTCTTTTTGTAATAAGCTTGACTCTTTTCGAACCAAGTGATGACTTGATAGCCTTGACTCTTTTTATAATAGGCCTTCCAGAGGTGTGTAAGAGGGTACACCGTGTCTAACATATCACTTAATAACAACGTATCTTCTCTATTCATGTTCACAACTGTGTTTTCTTCTAATCAATGCCGTTTTGAAACCCGGTACCACCTCCCAGTGTTGTCGAAGTGCGTGTTCCACGTCGACTGCCCATTGGGGATCTTCTTCCCATTCTTGTACCTGTTGTCACGGCTCGTCCATGAAACTTCACAATACTTTTTCGACATCGTCGTGGTTGTGGTCCTCTAATACTTGATCCAGATACATGTCAACGGGATGGGACGTCTGACCGGTGGTAGGACAGACTCCCAAACCCAGGCAGGAATGATACCGCTGACTCGGGTGATTGTAAGCACATCCAATGCAAAACGTATATTAGTGGTGGTCTATAATGGGTAAATAGCGATGACTGACGCTATACGTCAGCCATCTCTGCCTCAATTTCTCCGTGAGGGTAGCCATACTGGTAGCCATACTGGTAACCATACTAGTAGCCATACTAGTTAGTAGCCATACTAGTAGTCATGGTGGTATCCATAAGGTAAGGTGTTGCGCTGGGCTGTCCGTCTTTGTTCAATAATACAAACCGTTTGTTGTATACTATCTTATAAACTTTCTCCTCCACACGTGACCATAGCCGCCGATCACGTGATCGCTCAATTTTGTGTGGATTGGTGACTGTGATTTTGTCTTGGGCGAGACCGAGGACCATCTGTTTTACGGTGTCAAAATTTAACAGTTGACTGTTGCGGTAGTTGAGCGTAAATCCTCTGATTTTACACACCGTTTCGCCATTACTCAGTTGATAGGCGTAATTTTTGGGTCCACCAGATACAAACTGACGTATCGACAATGTGTCAGGTAATTCGTTCTTCCATTCGCCTAACGAATTTCCTTCCGGGGGGTTCCACAGATTCCGATCGTATTTGAATATGACACTGTCCGTATCAAAGTAACACACACGTTCTCCCAGTGGTTCCAATACCGAATACAGTTTCAACCGGGCTTGGGCTGTCACAAAAGCAGCCACCACGACGTTGGTAATGGGACATGGTCTCACGTGTTCTTCTTTTTTTAATTTTTCCACCATAATCATGTTGTCGTTCACGACGCGAACATCTTTGATGGTTTCGGTGACATCCATCATGAGTGGAAAATAATCGACAGGGTCTGTCATGTACACGGTTTGGGTAAAATTGTCGCGTTGTCCGCATTTGCCCCACAATGTGTTCAATTGGAGCTTGCTAAAACTTCTCAGGCCTTCCTTGTCATACACGTCTTGGATGAAACGTTGTTTATCGTCGTCCGTGGAGCAATCGTCCAGATACCCACTAGCTTCCATCTTCTTTTTCAAATAATGGTCAATGTATCCAGCAAATAATCCTCCAGACTTGGATTGACGGTCGTACTGACTCCATTCGCTCCAATGCCACACTTCGTACACGACGAGGACTTGATAACCCATCGCCACGGCCTTTTTTACTTCCAGCGACACAAACGTTCCTACCCAGGCTCGTTCCTTCTGTTGGTGTGTACAGTCGACGTAGTGGGTGATCTCACTTTTCTGCATGTGCTGTTCCACACAGCCTCGAGACAGTGGAAAGGTGAGTTTCCCGTTGTAACGAAACGGGAGTACGGGGTGATAGAGTTGACGGGGTGGAAGCACGGAGCACTGAATCAGACCTTCGTACTGTTCCCATGCTTGACTGGGTCGTGTGATGATGTTTGGTTCTTTGACTGGAAATTTGCCGTATTTACACACTCAGGGATAAAGGGATACCCAGTCCACGTATCGGATTTCTTCGTCGGGGTGTTCGGCCTGGGCCATCAATTGACAGGCATTGGTTCTTCCTACAAAAATGCCAGCTCTGGGCGACAGGGGATCCGGACAGGGCCACCCCTGAGCTTCTAAACTGGCAAAGAATTCTTCCATCTCAGGATTACGACGACGTTCTTCGTTCAGTTCACATTCCCACATGACTTTGATCTCGGAAAGACAATACGCGTGACGTAATTTGTGAAGACGATCTTGGGTGTGTTGATACAAACCACGCATGGTTCTAGACGGATCATAGGGGTGATGATGTTTCACGTCTTGTATGGGTCCAGGGTAGCAGCGAGGGCATCCGTGATAGGCACACCCCATGAACTCGTAGCTCGTGTTATCGTCGTAACCATCTAAATGATACTCGCCAATTCTCACTTCACCCTGGTTACGGGCATGTCGAATCTGTGGAACGCGTCTTCCGTCTCGCAACGCTTTTAGAGTCTGACAGTGCTGTTCCCATTCCAACCATCTCAAGGCTATGTTATATTGCTGTCGCGGTCGAAATTGTTTCCAATCTTTTCCGGCTTCGGGTTCCTGCATCAAAGCTCGAGGAATGATGGCCATAGTGTCAGGTTCCAAATAATGCGTGCGAAATACTTTATTACAGGCCGAAGCCAGCGTGAGACTTTCGACAAAAGGATCAAAAACATCAAAAACATGTCTCTGAATGCAGCACAGCCTCGTCTGAGGACGTCGACATCGCTCTTACAATACGTCATCAGCTTTTGTTGAAAATCAAACGGTTCGTGTTTGTGTTGTTGGTACCAGGCGTAAAAAGCTTGACGTTCAGACACACTCATTCCATCCGGATCGTATTCTTCGGCAGGTGGATATGAACCCACGTACGCGTAATGGTCTGGCTTGTTGAAAAAGTGTGGAAAATAACCTTTCTTCAGTTCTGTTAGGTCAAAAGTCTTGGGTACATCTCGTAAGGGCATCGGTAAAAAGTTCAGCGAATCGACAAATTTAACGGTCCCCAAGCTCACTGTCATAACTTTCCCACCACTCATAATAACTTGAGGAGCGGCTATCGCATGGTCGTGTATCGCCTGCAACATTAGTAAACCATCGTATCCCTTGAAATTATGTGCAACGGCTATGATTTGTGTAGACTTACGAGATTTATTTCCTCCCGGAACTGTACCGTGTGCCGATAAATGGATGAACCATTTTCCCACGTCGTCCAACGTACGAAATATCCATTCGCGTTGACCATTCCAAAAAGGATCACAGTAATCACAGGGGTTCGATGATGCCATGCAGAAATGACAACAGCACTGCAGTATACACAAGTTGACTAAATGTTCTCCCGTATCTTGACTGCACTCAAAATCATAAAACACAAAACGAGTCAACTCTTTTCCTTGGAGTTTTGCTACCTGTTGTGGTCTGTCTGGTTTGCTCAGGTCGATGGGTGATTTGAGTTTTTGAATAAAGCACCAACGATCTCCGCGTGATGCCATTTCTTACAGATAGAGCACTTGTATTCCCCACACACGTGTTCGATCAAGGTCCTGTGTCTTTTCAGAATATCCCATTCTTTACCACACTGTAAACATTTCGTCCATCGTTGGCAGATCGTTGGTGTTCCTGGTTGCCGGGGTTGTAGATGCCGTTCGTAACACATCTGATTCGGAAAACGTCGATGGCATGTGTCACAGTCTCGACGGGTGGCGTCTTCCAAACACGGGGGTCCTGACTACTGACAACTGTGACATATAACATGACACTCGTGTTGATCCCAATGATCGTAACCTTTCTGACAGGCCTCGCAAAAATAGTTTCGTTCAAAAAAAGCTGGCATGGACGTGATGACGTCACAGTGATTAGCGTGATGGTATAGATGTAATACTTTAGGATTTCCACCTACGATGTACTTGGTGCCTTTGAACATGAGTTTTCCAAAAAGTTGTCGCGAATAAACATTGATCTGATACCCCTGAGGACCCAGCACACATTTATATTGTTCCCAGGTCTCGGGGCCACGGCAGGCTTCGTAGGCACCTCCTACCTGCTCAATCAAACAGAGGGTCTTTCTTGTCTGCCAGCTGCTGGGTCCACACTGCTTCCCATTCTGGGTGTCATTCTTGTTGGCATAGTGTTTGGCCACCACCAAAGCACGCTGAAAACAGAGTTGGTCCCGATTTTTAATCACCACAATGGCTCTCTTTCGTTTCAAATAATCTTCGAATGAACTCATGTCCTTCTTTTTGATGATAGGTTGTCCCCTGTCGGATCCATTTTAAATTCTTCGTTGGATTGTAATATTCGGGCCAACGGATCCAATATATGGTTTGGTCTGACATCTTGCCACGGTTGAAATGGTATCCATGCCGGCGTCTTGAGGCCCGGGTGCGATACACTAAATCGCACAAAGTCGTTGGGTTGACAGCCAACCAAATTTCCAAGATCATAATCTGGTCCCAAGTCTGATGAAAATTAATGTTGACATACAAACTTTCCGTATGAAAACATCTGGAACGGCGCTGGTGTCCTAAACGTAGGGTGTAGCAGCGGCGTGAAGCTAGCTTGTTGTTCGTTGTTCGTTGTAAGGAATACGCCGGGAGTGGGTTTTTAAGCCCAATTGGGTTTTAAAACTTCAAAGTTTTATTGCCTATTTAGGCTCATGAAAACCCGCCTGTGGTGTATTCCCTACAGAAGTACCTTTATTATATTACTAATTCCATATACGGTGAATAACGAACAACAAACCAGCTCGTTGTTCGTTATTCGCGAATAATAATAATAATAATAATAATAATGTACATTTGTAGAGCGCCAAATCCATCCAAAAGCATGCTCAAAGCGCAATGAGACAATGGTTATATACACAGTGAACAGAAAGTCTAATTCTCATAGCATTCTCGAAATAAGTGAGTCTTTAGTTGTGATTTGAAAATAGTCAAGGTTTCACTGTTTCGAATTTTCAATGGCAAACCATTCCACAATTTAGGAGCAACTACACCAAAGCTTCTGTCACCAAAATGTTTCAGTTTTGAGTGTGGAACGACAAGCGTATTCTGGTAGTGAGATCGCAAGGACCGGTTTGGTTGATATACTGCTAGTAGTTCTGATAAACAGCTGGGTGCAAGATTTCGTAGACATTGGTATGTGAGGCACAGAACCTTAAAGTTGATGCGAGCTGAAATTGGGAGCCAATGTAAGGATTTTAGAACAGGTGTTATGTGAGATGATGTTTTGGTTCGTGATATGATCCTGGCTGATGTATTCTGCAGTTTCTGTAATTTGTAGAGACTTGAATGATTTATCCCAGACAACAAACTGTTACAATAGTCTAATCTTGACAGAACTAGTGACTGTACTAGAGATTTGGTGGCATCAATTGTGATGAGATGTCTAATATCACTGATGCGTCGCAAATGAAAGTAACAGGACTGACGCAGCTTATCAACCTGTGTTTCAAATGACAAACAAGGATCTAGATAAACACCAAGATCTTTCACAACACTAGCTAACTGAATAACCGAGTCTCCAATTTTAACATTGGTTTGAGATATGTTCTGAAGGCGTCTATTTGTTCCAAATAACATAGCCTCAGTTTTTTCATAATTCAACTTAAGTTTATTTGATGTCATCCAATTCTTAATATCATGGGTACAATCAGTTACACAACCCAGAGCCTTGGTTACCTCCTCGGGCTTAAAAGATGAGACAAGCTGAGTATCGTCAGCATTGTTATGTTTGTCGATAACATCAGCCAAATTATGACAGTATAGCAGAAACAGTATTGGACCGAGTACCGATCCTTGAGGCACACCGCAGGTAAGGCGGACAGGCGTCGATTGAACATTATTTATTAATACCGTCTGTTGACGATCTTGTAAGTATGACATCAGCCAGTTATGAGCCGTTCCAGTGATACTGAATTCATGTTGAAGCCGATCAGCAAGGATCTGGTGATCGACAGTGAGTACTGATACATGACCGCTGTCAACTGAACGTCTCAGATCGTTTACAACTCTCAGCACGGTAGTTTCTGTACTATGTCCAGAACGATAAGCAGATTGAAATTTATCCCAAAGATTGTTGTTTGATATGTATGTACGCAGTCTGATGTTGACAGCTTTCTCTAAAAGTTTTGAGAGAAACGAGAGATTTGAAACAGGCCGAAAGTTTTTTAATACATTTCGATCAAGTGAATCCTTTTTAAGTAACGGACGCACAATGGCATGCTTGAAGATTTCAGGAAAAGTTCCGCTTTGCAAGCTATAATTTACTATGGAGGTTATGACAGGCAGAAGCGTATCCAAGTAGTCACAAACAATGGTACACGGAATGGGATCCAATGGACATGTTGTTTTCTTTGATGACAAGACTAACTTTCGGATTTCTTCCTCAGCAAATGGATGAAATTCAGTCAGTGGTTCGCGTTCTTTCTTGTCTGTAAATAAGGACTGAGTTTGAACAGAAAGATTGTCCAACTGACTTCTTATTTTTTCTATCTTAGAGATGAAGAAATTGGAAAAGTTATTTGCTAACTCAAAGTCGCTTGTTGAATCAGGCAGTTTTGAGTTTGACTGAACACCTAATATTGATTTCATAAATCCGTGAAATTTCTTCGAGTCATTGCCAATAGCAGAAATTTTGTCCAGGCAATATTGGGCTTTAGCATTTCTAAGGATTTTGCTGACATTGTTTCGATTTGATTTGTAGATGGTGCGGTGAACCTCCAGGTTGGATTTGCGCCAGTGTCGTTCTGCCACCCTGCGTTGTGACTTAGCTCTCTTAACGTCTTCATTATACCATTTTGAACCTGGTCTTATAATGATCTTTTTCTTGACTGCTGGGGCATGTTTATCCAGAAGCTCAGCCAGGGTCTTATTGTAAAGATCACATAGTTCTTCAACACCCTCTGGGGGTTCTTTCAGTAAGCCTGGGGATTGTAGATCACGGATGAATACAGATCTATCAATGGCCTTAAAATTACGACATACGTTTTGCGTGCAGCTATTTCTGGGCTTTGTCATGTTCCACCTTATTATAATAAGGAAGTGGTTACATATTTGTATATCACGCACTTTTACATCGCTGATTAAGTTACAGGTCTCAGGTGAAATTACAAGGTCCAAAATCTGACCTAGTTTATGTGTAGGAGTAGTGACGTGTTGGACAAGACTATACACCCGCAGAAGTTTCCTGAATTTGACTGATGATGCATTGGATGCATCATCATAGTGGATGTTAAAATCCCCTAGAAATACAGTATTGTCCTTCCTATGATTGCAGAAAAGGTTGTCAAAATCTTCAAGTGTCTCAGTGAGAGAGACATTGTTTTTCTTTGAAAGAGGCGGTCGATAAAGACACACAACATGAGCCGTTGTATTATAGGAGCTGATCTTTACATGAAGTGATTCAAAACCACGATAGGTCCAGGAAGTGTTATCAAACAGTTCAAGTTTGAGAGTATTTTTGAATATCGCAGCAAGGCCACCACCAGTGCGATTTAGTCTAGGTTTTTGGTGGATATCATAACCTTTGGGTGTTAGCTCAGAAATTTTTGCATTGTCTCCAGATTCCTTTAACCAGGTTTCTGTCAGAAATAAGACATCAAGTCCCTCATCTAGAATTAAATCTGCCAAGTCCAGGGTTTTGTTGCGACATGACTGACTATTGAGTAGGAATACTTTCAAAGATTTAGCATCAGCAACGGCTGGCTCAGTTGAAGAACATTGAGATGATTCTAGATTATTTAGTGGTCTTTTATTGGTAGCATATTCTGATTTACCACCTCTAGTACCTCTAAATGGTCTCAAAAGATTAAATTCTTTCAAAGTCTCAAAATAAAATATAGGAGCTGAGGGTTCAAAGTGTCTCTTTAAATTAAAAAGTTGTTTTCGTGAGTAGGTAATCATACCAGGCTTCACATCCAAGTCATAACATTGTTAACTCCATTGTTAACCCAGATAGTAGTTAGTCTTTGCAGTTCACAAAACTTAATACAGTTCAGATTAGTATAAACACTGACAGACCAGATGCTAAAAATAGCAAAACATGTCAACATTAAACTGAAATTTTCTATCAAAAACTTGAAAACATAGTAATCCAAAGAATACCCCTAGAAATTATCCAATTTTTTAAAATCATTAATCACATAGTTCTTGTTTAGTCTGTACACAGATTTCAGATATCACACTTTGAGAAAACAAGAGAAATATCACTTTCTACTCAGAGCAAAAAATAACCAGTTGCAGCCATAAGGGGCGCATAACTCCAATACCGAACAACAAACTGACTCGTTGTTCGTTATTCGCCAATATGTAACAGCTCTTTCTTCGGATAGAAAGAGAAGTTGTTAGAATCTATTTCTCAGAAGTTTGAAGTTTTATTGTCTATTTAAGCTCATGAAAACCCGCCTGTGGCGTGTTCCCTACAAAAGTACCTTTATTATATTACTTATTCCATATACGGTGAATACCGAACAACAAACCAGCTCTTTGTTCGTTATTCGCGAATACCGAACAACAAACTGGCTCGTTGTTCGTTATTCGCCAATATGAAACTGCTCTTTCTTCGGATAGACAGAGAAGTTGTTAGAATCTATTTCCCCAAGAGTTCGAAGTGTTATAATCCATTTAGGCTCATAAAAACCAACCTGTGGCGTGTTCCCTACAAAAGTACCTTTATTATATTACTTATTCCATATACGGTGAATACCGAACAACAAACCAGCTCTTTGTTCGTTATTCGCGAATACCGAACAACAAACTGGCTCGTTGTTCGTTATTCGCCAATATGAAACTGCTCTTTCTTCGGATAGACAGAGAAGTTGTTAGAATCTATTTCCCCAAGAGTTCGAAGTGTTATAATCCATTTAGGCTCATAAAAACCCACCTGGGGCGTATTCCCTACAAAAGTACCTTTATTATATTACCAATTCCATATACGGTGAATACCGAACAACGAACCAGCTCGTTGTTCGGTATTCGCGAATACCGAACAACAAACCAGCTCGTTGTTCGTTATTCGCCAATACCGAGCAACAAACTGGCTCGTTGTTCGTTATTCGCCAATATGTAAGAGCTCTTTCTTCGGGTAGAAAGAGAAGTTGTTAGAATCTATTTCCCAGAAGTTTGAAGTTTTATTGTCTATTTAAGCTCATAAAAACCCGCCTGTGGCGTGTTCCCTACAAAAGTACCATTATTATATTACTAATTCCATATACGGTGAATACCGAACAACAAACCAGCTCGTTGTTCGTTATTCGCGAATACCGAACAACAAACCAACTCGTTGTTCGTTATTCGCCAATACCGAACAACAAACTGGCTCGTTGTTCGTTATTCGCCAATATGTAACAGCTCTTTCTTCGGATAGAAAGAGAAGTTGTTAGAATCTATTTCCCAGAAGTTTGAAGTTTTATTGTCTATTTAAGCTCATAAAAACCCGCCTGTGGCGTGTTCCCTATAAAGGTACCTTTATTATATTACTAATTCCATATACGGTGAATACCGAACAACAAACCAGCTCGTTGTTGACCCCCTCTTACTTCACTATTCTACTTAGTCCAGCTGTGTCCATTAGGGCGTGGATTTGATCGAAGATTTGCAGTTTCAGAGCTGATCTAGGGAAGAGTAGGTTCTTAGTGTTGAATGGTATGTTGTTGGTCTCCATTATTCTCACTAGTTCCCTTCTCTCCTCCTTGTATACCTCGCAGTCTACCAGGACATGGTTGTTGGTACATTCTTCTCCGCACTCACAGACGATGACTTGGTGTTTGTGGTGTCGCAGCCGCTCTTTCACCCTTAGTTTCGATATAAATCTGCATATATCTCTTCTAGGGTGATTGATTGCTGTCTTCGTGTAGATCTTGTCATCCAGTCGGAATCTGTATGTGTCAAGTTCAACGAGTTTTAATTCCGAGATTGAATTGACCTGTCGTTTAACCATACTGTAGATTTCCGTGGTGCTGTAGTCTATGGTGCGGAGTGGTGATGTATCCCTGAGACCTTCGTTGGCGAGTCGATCTGCCTCCTCGTTTCCTCTAATGTTGACATGTGATGGAATCCACACGAGCTCTACTTTGCTTCCCTTCTCTAAGACCCTCTGGTACAGCTGCCTGATTTCCAAAATGACTTCTGGTCTTGAGTCCGAGTTGTCAGTTTGGATTGAAATCAGACTGCTCAGCGAGTCGCTTGGAATGACTAACTTACTAGTCTTTTGATGGGAAATCCATGATATAGCGTCACGAATGGCCACAAGCTCTGCAGTGTACACCGAACAGTTATTGGGCAGTTTCCTGCTTTTCCCTGTTCCCCGTTTGGCAGGTATATTCCAAACGAGCTGGTGCCCCTTTCAGGGTTGCGTGAGCCATCCGTATAAACATGGTCCCAGTCATTGGACGGCCAGTTGTCTTCCATGTGTTCCAGAGATAGAGCACGTGCGGCAATGGGGTTGTTTTTCTTGTCGGTTTTCTGAAGTAGATCTAGATTGACTGGAGGTATCGGGACTGGTGGGTCGTGTTCATTTATGACGAGCTCCTCCAGTGGTAGTTCCTTGACTGTTTCTGTGATACCCTGACCAAAGCTTTTCTTTCTTGGATCTCTTACATATTTTGTCTCCTTTAAGCTGACGAAAGTTGGAGATCTGTCGCCCAGTTGCGAGATCTTAGCCCAGTATCTTGTCGCTAGTTCTTTTCTTCTTAGAGATAGGGGCAACTCTCCGGCTTCCTGTAGTAATGCTTCTCTTTTAGTCCCGAGCCCTACACTAGTCACAATACACAGAGCTTTGTATTGGATGGCGTCAAGCTTACTTAAGAGTGTTGGCGCACAATTCATGAAGGCCAAAGAGCCGTAGTCTGATACAGAGCGTATTAACGCACGATACACCATCATTAGTGTAACTCTATTGGCTCCCCATGAACTGCCCGTTCTTTTTCTCATTAAGTTTAGGATTTTAGAGCATCTGTCTACAGTCCAGTCGATGTGCGGTTTCCAGGTCAACCTTCGATCAAAGATTACGCCAAGGAACTTGGTTTGGTCTTTAAATTCGATGGTTTTCCCTCTCTCTCTGCTCACAAGCATGCCGACCGTTTTCTTCTCTAAGACTTTAAATCCCCAGTCGTTTGCCCATGCCATGAATTTATCTAAGGCCTTCTGCATATTCTCTTGTTGCTCACAGAATCTCGTCCCTTTTCTCCATATTGTACTGTCATCGGCGAATTTGGCCAACTCAGTTCTGGCGTCGAGGTAGGACGATTTCTGTATGTCGTTGATCATGATATTAAAGAGAGTGGGACTGATGACCGATCCCTGAGGCGTGCCATTTTCTAATGTTTGCTCGGCACTCAGGAATCTGCCAACGTTCACCTGTATCCTTCTATCGCTCAGAAAGCTTTTGATCCACCGAAACATTATGCCCGTTATACCGATACGCCCTAGCTTAAAAAGCAGCCCGTTTAACCAAACTAAATCGAAAGCCTTGGTTAGATCTACGAACACGGCACATAGCAGGTGCCCCGAAAGGGGCGCCTGAGACATGACTTGCTGTAGTCGCACCAAGTGGTCCATTGTTGATCGTCCCTTTCTGAACCCGCTTTGATTTTCGTCGATCAGTCGGTTGCTCTCCAGAAAGAACTGTAATCAGGTGTTAACCATTGTCTCCACTCCAAGGTTTTGCATAGTGTGGATGTCAAGCTTACTGGACGATAGGACTCTGCCTTTGTTTTCTCTTTTCCGGGTTTCAGTAGAGGGATGACGTTGGCTTTCCGCCATTCTTTAGGTACCTCTCCTGTCTGCCAGTAGTATCGTTTTGGCATGTCTAGGCAGGATTTTGAGCATTGAGTACTTTACTTTGTCCTCACCAGCTGCACTATCCTTCTTGAGGGAAAGAGCCTTATTTAACTCTTCCTCGGAGAAGGGCAGGTTGATTGGTTCAGAATCTTCATTAGACTCAATAACTAATGAAGGGTGCTGTGAGTAAAAGATTTCCTTTCTCTTTTGGAACTCTGGTGATTGGTTTTCGTCCCTACTAGCGTCTGCGAATGTTTTTGCTAGTAAGTCTGCCTTTTCGTTGCCGTTGGTAACGTACTCATCTCCATTTTCAAGGTCTGGTATGTTGAATGATCTGCGTTTCCCGTTCATCGCGTTCAGTTTCTTCCAGACGGCACCCGTTTGCGTGTTTTTGTTCAACGCATTACAGAATGCCATCCAGTGCCCACTTTGCGCTTTCAGGATGGTGTCTCTTGCAGCGTATTTCAACTTCAGGTAGTTTTGGTGGTTGTCTTCATTATAGTGGCGTTTTCGTAGGCGAAGTGCCTTCTTTCTTTCGTCAACTGCCTCCTGACATTCTGGGGACCACCATGGTTTCCTAATCCTTGGTTTTCTACCAGATGTCTTGGGAATTGAGTCGTTTGCGGCACCTATGATAGCACTCGTTATGCTGGCAGAGTACACGTCGATATTGGTATCAATGATGTCTTCCTCCTTCCAATCGAGGCAGCCTACACGGAAGTTGGCCCAATCGGCTTCTTTCATTTTCCAATTGGGTCTTCCGTTATAGACCTCCCTGATTGTTTCGGCTTGAATGCAGAATTCTATCATCAGATGGTCAGCGCCTAGTGTCTCGTCTTCGTGTACTTGCCAGTCGCAGAGGTTTGCCATACCAAGCGTACAAAATGTAAGATCCAGGTGTGAAGGTGATGCGTTTCCTCAGACAAATGTTGGGACTCTCATCATTCAGTACGCATAGGTCGTTCCCTTCTATTATTGAGCATAGGCTAGTCCCCCTGCAGTCATTCCTCGGTGACCCCCACACAGCGTGCTTTGCGTTGAAGTCTCCGCAAAGCACAGATTCGCCCCGTGGAAGTTCGTCGAGAAGTGACTGGAAGTCATCTGGTTTTATTGTGACCCCTGGGGGTGCATAGACATTCACTATTGTAGGTGGATGTCGTTCTTTGTCGGTAGTAGTTTCGTCTCCTGGAAGCATAGCACATCTTTTGGGTGATGTTTTAGGTATTTTCTCAGTGCAGCACATCTGGAGAACAGTCCATTGACATTAAGTTGTGGAACTTTAACCTGTCCTGCCATGATGACTGCTTGGAGAGATGCGCGTTGATGCTTCGGATCTATTGATCCACATGTGTCTCGCTTTCCATATGTGGTGCCACACTCGTGCCTGTCTCCGGAGCCAATACCGGTATGCTGCTGGGGATATCTCCAGCGCTAAAGTGGCGTACACGAGTGATCCTCCTTCGGATTGCGAGGTTTACCTGAGGACCAAGTTTCTCCTTTTCATCGTCTTCATCCCTTGACCTTTTTGATGTCTTAGATGCTGCTATAAAGTTTCCCAGTTCATCCGCGTTGACGAAGTAGTTCCCTAGTCGGTTGAATATACTTGTCAGTTTGGTTTTGGGACTTCTTTGGATATTGCCATCTGTATTAGATCTTGCATGAAGTCCATGAAGCTGTTTTCCGATTTAAATTTTGGGGTGAAACATGCTTCATGGGCCTTCTGTTTTTCTTCTGCAGATTTGGCAGTCTCTTTTCTTTCTTCTTTTTGGCTTTACCTTTAGGGGTGGGGGTTACATCGGACGTCGAGAGAGTCGGTGCAGTTTGGGCAGTTAAGTTTACTACCCATCCTACACTCAGCCACCGTGTGTCCTCCCCCACATTGGGAGCATACGGTTTTTCCCTTGCAATACTTTACCGTATGACCCAATTTTTGACACTTGGTGCACTGTCGCACCCTCTGAACATAAGGATGTGTCCGTCTGTTGAGGTATACTATTTTTATGGCCTCGGGTGCTGTACCTTTCCTGAAGGTCAGGGACACGCTTCCCTGGTCCTTCCCCTCGGCCACTCTAAACCTGTATACTTCAATGATGTCATACTCCCTATCTTTCAGATCGTCCATTATCTCTTCCCCAGTATAGTCGGCCGGTATCCCATGAACAACCACCTTGTCTGTTGACAAGGTGGTCGGTTCGGATACCGTCACGTTTATACCGAATAAGATGTCCTGGACAAGTGCTTTGTCCATGTCGGACTTACTTTTTAGGGCAAGTCTGACATGTCCAGTCACCGTTATCTTTATATCAGGTATATTACTGATACCCCACTTAGTCCGTAATTCCTTTCCCACTGCCGTGAGTTTGGCGAAGTTCGGATGCCCTGGCTCGAATACTATTTAGATTTAGCTGGAGTACCGTTAGTTTTCCCTCCATTTGAGAGCTTGAGAGATACACTTGGTTGCCCCAACGGTCTAGAATTAGCAGTCCACACCCTGTATATTGACAGAGGCCTCAACATGTTGAGGTTTGTCCGATGGGACGACCCCTTTTGGGGATGACGTCACCGTCATTTGGAACCGCTTTCGGGCCAGTTTCAATCGGTCCACATCGTTGGTACTCCTACTCCGGTTTCGGGGTAGTTTTTTGAGTGTACTGGCCTCTGGGGATTCGGCCGAAGCGGAGTCGCCCTCATCCTCAGAAGTTTTTTTGCGTTTGAGAGGCGTAGGCCTACTCAAGGACTTACTCGAGCCGGTAAGATTCTGCACATAGCGTGCCATGGTTTTAGACAAGGCAGCTGTCAAGGCCTTGGTATCGGTGATATCCTTCAACTCCAATACCATCTGCGTGATGAAATATACGAAGCCTTTCTCATTTCTGAAAACTGGGGTAAATCCGCCCGCAGCTTTAGGCACTTTGGATGATACCGGGGGTGGTAGGGGCACCTGCCCTGTTACCGGGGGGGGGGGGCGGAGGAGGAATTTTTCCCAGCGTCGACCGGGCGGACGATGCTGGGGCCGGGGCTGCAAGTTCCGGCTGTGGTGCCTTTTGAGGGGCAGGGGCCTGCACCCTCTTGGTTCGCTTCCGACGGCGTTTCCCAGGCTTTGCCGCATTCTTCCTCTCGAGGTCTATTTGACCTCTGACCTTCACCTCCGCCTCCCGGTAAGTTATCATTTCTTTTGCCTTTACTATTAGCGTCCGACTCGCTAGTTTTATTTTTTGGGCAATCTTTGGAACTTGCCATGTGGTCACCCTGGCAGTTCCAGCATTTCATCGTGGTTCCTTGGCACGCAGAGCTCTTGTGGTCCTTCCAGCAGCGACCACAAGCGACCTTGGAATTACAGAATCTCTCCGTATGTCCCAGTTTCTGACAGTTTTTACACTGTCGGATCTTGGGTACATACGGGTAAGTTTGTCTGCGCATGTAGACAATATCAATTGTTGCCGGGGATTTACCCTTTGGAAAGGTCAGAACGACCGTTCCATGTTGGTGACCCTCTTTGACCCGGAACCTATGAGTCTCTGAAACCTCATAACCGCGGAGTTGCAGGTCATCGAGGATTTCTTCCCAGGTGTATTCGGCAGGTATGCCAAGGACCACGCATTTCTCAGAGCCGAGATAGCGAGGTGGGGTGAATGACACTCTCACACCCATGAGAGAGTCAAAGGAACGGGCCCGTTCCTGATCGCCAATGTCACGAAAAGCGAGACGAACCTCGCCCGACTTAGTGACGGTGATGGTAGGGAGACAGGCCACCTTCCATACATCTTTTATCTCTTGACCTAGGACGGTCGCTTTCTTACCCAAGACAGTTGCCCCGCCCAGAGGCTTTACTATCAACAAGTGTTGATAGGTAGGGGGTGGGTTACGGTGCCGAAAAGTAGCCGGTAAAGGCGTACTGTTTAAGGCCTCCGTAAAGGAGAGCCTTAGAGGTTTGACTGGTGGGGGGACCCTCCATGCCGGTGCTAGTGATGGACATAGCTGCCGGATACCTGTCACAAAAATAAGTTTAAAGAAATAGAAAATAAATTATAAGTCGGGGGGGGGGGGGGGGGTAGGGTGAGAGAATTGATTAGGGGCGCCGACCTAAGAGAGCTCCTACAGTAGTAGGGAATAAATCAAAATATTAAGTTGATTAGATTAGCGCGGACCTATGAGAGAGCACCTGCTCTACAGAGAACTAAATCAGGTTAAGAATAATAAAAAAGGAAAAGTGTGTTGTTGTGGCGCGGACCTATGAGAGAGCACCTATTGGAAGAAGAACCAAGTTTTGGCAATCTGTTTCACAGAGAATTACTTACGAATTATCTCTGTAACAGATGCCTGTCCAAAACACGTGCGTTGACTGCACGCCTCGTAGTCATTGGCTCAACGGCTCGTGCAATGTTTACTTAACACCTAACTGCTTCGGGCAAAATGATGCATTTTACTCATTTTAATACCCATTTACAGTAAATAGGAAATATTTTTTAACTACAAATACTTCAAACGTCTTTATTTATTTTTCTTTTACCTCAAAAAAAGGTTTGAGAATTTAATTTGTCGGAGTAAAAAAAGTTAATATGCCGTACTCATTAAGACTCGTCGATGTCATGCTTATCAGTGATTGTAGCGGCCAAGCGAATACTGCAAAGGAAAAACCGTATGCTCCCAGTGTGGGGGAGGACACGCGATGGCTGAGTGTAAGGTGGGCAGTAAATTTAACTGTTCAAATTGCAAGGGCAGCCATACGGCCGACTCCCCCCAGTGCCCAAGAATCCAAACAACGAAAGCAGCACTGCGCCTGCAAAGTAAAGAAAAACTCACCTTTAGGTAGGCAACACTACAACTGAAGAAAAAGGAGAGTGAAGCAAAAGTTGTCAGAGAGCCGGCGGTGGAGCCAAAACAAGCTCCAGCAACGACTATCTCGACATCGGATGCCGAACCAACCCCTATAGGAAAAGAAAAGAAACAGAAAAAGAAAGTCGCCAAACCTGAAGAAGCGAAGCAGAAGGCCCATGAAGCAAGTTTTACCCCAAAATTTAAATCGGAGAACAGCTTCATGGACTTCATGCAAGACCTGATTCAAATGGCAATCTCCAAAGAAGACCCCAAAACAAAGCTAACAAGCATATTCAACAGACTGGGGAACTACTTCATAAACGCGGAAGAACTGGGAAACTTCATATCGGCATCAAAGACATCAAAAAGGTCAAGGGATGAGGTAGATGAAGAGGAGAAACTTGGTCCTCAGGTCAATCTCGCAATCCGAAGGAGGATCACTCGTGTGCGCCACTTTAGCGCTGGGGATATTCAACAGACTGGGGAACTACTTCATAAACGCGGAAGAACTGGGAAACTTCATATCGGCATCAAAGACATCAAAAAGGTCAAGGGATGAGGTAGATGAAGAGGAGAAACTTGGTCCTCAGGTCAATCTCGCAATCCGAAGGAGGATCACTCGTGTGCGCCACTTTAGCGCTGGGGATATCCCCAGCAGCATACCGGTATTGGCCCCGGAGGCAAGCACGAGTGTGGCACCACCTATGGAAAGCGAGACACCCGTAGATCAATAGATCCTAAGCATCGACTCGCACCTCTCCAGACAGTCATCATGGCAGGGCAGGTTAAAGTTCTACAACTTAATGTCAATGGACTGTCCTCCAGATGTGCTGAACTGAGAAAATACCTTAAACACCACCCAAAAGATGTGCTATGTTTCCAGGAGACGAAACTACTACCAACAAAGAACGACATCCACCTACCCGGTTACACTTGTCAGAGAAGGGACAGGCCGGGCAGCACGACTAATGGTGGCGGTCTTGCCATCTACGTCAGTGATAACATAAATTATACTTCTGTCTCATTTGACGTGGAGGGCCCTCTAGAAGCAATGGGCATAGCCATCACATTGAGCAATAAAACAAATTTGACAATAGTGAATGTCTATGCACCCCCAGGAGTCACAATAAAACCAGATGACTTCCAGTCACTTCTCGACGAACTTCCACGGGGCGAATCTGTGCTTTGCGGTGATTTCAACGCTAAGCACGCTCTGTGGGGATCACCGAGGAATGACTGCAGGGGGACTAGCCTATGCTCAATAATAGAAGGGAACGATCTATGCGTACTGAATGATGAGAACCCAACATTTGTTGGAGGAAATGCCCCACCTTCACACCTGGATCTTACATTCTGTACGCTTGGTCTGGCAAACCGCTGCGACTGGCAAGTACACGAAGACGAAACACTAGGCGCTGACCATCTGGTGATAGAATTCTGCATCCAAGCCGAAACAATCAAGGAAGCCTATAACGGAAGACCCAATTGGAAAATGAAAGAAGCCGATTGGGCCAACTTCCGTGTAGGCTGCCTCGATTGGAAGGAAGAAGACATCATTGACACCAACATAGACGTGTACTCTGCCAACATCACGAGTGCTATCATAGGTGCAGCAAACGACTCGATTCCCAAGACGTCTGGTAAGAAACCAAGGACTAGAAAACCTTGGTGGTCCCCTGAATGTCAGAAGGCAGTTGACCAACGAAAGAAGGCACCCCGCCTCCGGAATCGCAACTACAACGAAGTCAACCACCAAAACTACCTGAAGTTGAAATACGCTGCAAGAGACACCATCCAGAAGGCGCAAAGTGGGCACTGGATGACATTCTGTAATGCGTTGAACAAAAATACGCAAACAGGTGTCGTCTGGAAGAAACTAAACGCAATGAACGGGAAGAGCAGATCATTCAACATACCAAACCTTGAAAATGGAGATGAGTACGTTACAAACGGCAATGAAAAGGCAGACCTGTTAGCAAAAGCCTTCGCAGACGCCAGCAGGGACGAAAACCAATCACCAGAGTTCCAAAAGAGAAAGGAAATCTTCTACTCACAGCATCCCTCATTAGTAATTAAGCCTAATGAAGATGCTGAACCAATCAACCTGCCCTTCTCTGAGGAAGAGTTAAATAAAGCTCTTTCCCTCAAGAAGGACAGTGCGGCCGGTGAGGACGAAGTAAAGTACTCAATGCTGAAACATCTACCTGGGAATGCCAAAACGATACTACTAAACTTCTTCAACACATCCTGGCTGACAGGAGAGGTACATAAAGAATGGCGGAAAGCCAACGTCATCCCTCTACTGAAACCAGGAAAGGAGAGAACAAAGGCAGAATCCTATCGTCCAGTAAGCTTGACATCCACACTATGCAAAACCTTGGAGACAATGGTTAACATCCGACTACAATTCTATCTGGAGAGTAACCGACTAATCGACGAAAATCATAGCGGGTTCAGGAAGGGACGATCAACAATGGACCACTTGGTGCGACTACAGCAAGTCATGTCTCAGGCTCTCCTTTCGGGGAACCTGTTGTGTGCCGTGTTCGTAGATCTAACCAAGGCCTTCGATTTAGTTTGGTTGGATGGGTTGCTCTTCAAGCTAGGACGTATCGGTATAACGGGCATAATGTTTCGGTGGATCAAAAGCTTTCTGAGTGATAGAAGAATACAGGTGAATGTTGGCAAATTCCTGAGTGCCGAGCAAACATTGGAAAATGGCACGCCTCAGGGGTCGGTCATCAGTCCCACTCTCTTCAATATAATGATCAACGACATACAGAAATCGTCCTACCTCGACGCCAGAACTGAGTTAGCGAAATTTGCTGACGACAGCACAATATGGAGGAAAGGGGAGAGATTCTGCGAACTACAAACGAACATGCAGAAGGCCTTAAATAAGTTCATGGCATGGGCAAACGACTGGGGATTTAAGGTCTCAGAGAAGAAAACGGTCGGCATGCTTGTGAGCAGGGATAGTGGGATTAGCAGAATGACTCTGTGTATGAACGGGAAAACCATCGAATTCAAAGACCAAACCAAGTTCCTTGGCGTAATCTTTGATCGAAGGCTGACCTGGAAACCGCACATCGACTGGACTGTAGATAAATGCTCTAAAATCCTTAACTTAATGAGAAAAATAACGGGCAGCTCGTGGGGAGCCAACAGAGTAACACTAATGATGGTGTATCGTGCTCTTATACGCTCTGTATTAGACTACGGCTCTTTGGCCTTCATGAATTGCACGCCAACACTCTTAAGCAAGCTTGATACAATCCAATACAAAGCTCTGTGTATTGCGACTGGTGTAGGGCTTGGGACTAAGAGAGAAGCATTACTACAGGAAGCCGGAGAGTTGCCCCTATCTCTAAGAAGAAAAGAACTAGCGACGAGATACTGGGCTAAGATCTCGCAATTAGGCGATAGATCACCAACCTTCGTCAGCCTAAAGAAGACAAGATATGTAAAGGATCCTAGAAAGAAAAGCTTCGGACAGGGCATCAGAGAAACAGTCAAGGAAATACGATTGGAGGAGCTCGTGATAAATGAACACGACCCACCAGTTGTCGCCCCTTGGACACTCCCGATACCTCGAGTGAATCTAGACCTACTACAAACAACCGATAAGAAAAACAACCCAATTGCTGCACGGGCAATATCCCTAACGCACATGGAGGACAACTGGCCGTCTGATGACTGGGAACATGTTTACACGGACGGCTCATGCAATCCTGAAAGGGGCACCAGCTCGTTTGGAATATACCTGCCAAACGGGGAACAGGGAATAAGCAGGAAAGTGCCCAATAACTGTTCGATGTGCACTGCAGAGACCGTGGCCATCCGTGACGCTATATCATGGATCTCCCATCAAAAGACGGGCAAGTTCGTCATTCCAAGCGACTCTCTGAGCAGTCTGATTTCAATCCAGAATGACAACTCGGACTCAAGACCAGAAGTCATACTGGAAATCAGACAGCTGTGCCAGAGGGTCCTAGATAAGGGAAGTAAACTAGTGCTCGTGTGGATTCCATCACATGTGAACATTAGAGGAAACGAAGAGGCAGATCGACTCGCCAACGAAGGTCTCAAGGACACAGCACCATTCCGCACCATAGACTACAGCACTTCGGAAATCTACAGTATGGTCAGAAGACAGGTCAATTCAAACTGGGAATTAAAACTCGTTGAACTTGACACATACAGATTCCGACTGGATGACAAGATCTACACAAAGACAGCGTTCAATCACCCTAGAAGAGATATATGCAAACTTATATCGAAACTAAGGGTGAAAGAGCGGCTGCGAGACCACAAACACCAAGTCATCGTCTGTGAGTGCGGAGAAGAATGTACCACCAACCATGTCCTGGCAAACTGCGAAGTATACAAGGAGGAGAGAAGGGAATTAGTGGAACTGCTGGAGGCCAACAACATACCACTCAACACTAAGAACCTACTCTTTCCGAGACCAGAAGTGCAGCTGCAAATCTTCGAACTAATCAACGATTTAATGAACACAGTTGGATTAAGTAGAATAGTGAAGTAAGAGGGAGTCACGGTCAGACGGGCTCGGTATCTAAACACTAAAACTACATATGGGAGATTTACCAAACTAGCAGGATAGTGGAGTAAGGGAGGGTCACGATCAGACGGACTCGGCATCTAAACACTACTCCGCTATATATACATAATGGGATTGTGGAGTAAGGGGAAGTCACGATAAGACGGGCTTGGCACCTAAACACAAAATTCCAAACAGAGTATACAGATCGGGTTAGTTGAGTAAGGGGAGACCATGATAAGACGGGTCTGGCACCTAAAGACTATACCCAGAAAGAAGACATCTACCAATCCAGATAATAAGTTTTTATTAGTAAATAAAGGGAAGACCCTCCCACTAAACCTTATCCATGGCTTATGGCCGAAAATGGAAAGATTGCAAAATCATATTCTAACAACAGGTAGCAGCTTCGGCTCTCCTATTTCTAGTCTGCGATATCACATTAGTGGAAGCGGACGTTAAACATACCATTCCAGTTCCAGTTCCAAGCGAATATTCACTGCGGGATCAGTTTGCAAGTTTGGGACAGGTGAAGAGTTGGTATATGTAGCGCGGACCTATGAGAGAGCTTCTACAGTAGGAGAGAATAAATCAATAAAGTGTAAAGATGATATATATAGCGCGGACCTATGAGAGCACCTGCTCTAGAGGAACGAAATCAAGTTAAGAATCGAGCGCGGACCTATGAGAGAGCACGTATAGTATAAGAGATAAAACGGCGAGCCGGTAATCTATGTGAGAACGTCACGAGACCCACGCTAGGAAATCTAGGGGTACCTGCTAACACAAAAGATACCACAGCCCGAGGGTTTTATATAAATAGGGCTAAAATGGCCCCTAACCTAATTTAAAGAGGATAAGCAGGGAGCGGGTTCTCCTGGGTTCCAACTGTACAGATCAGTCGAGTTGAAATAGGTCCAAGATAGCCGTCTAGTTACTAGTAACCTAGTTTTACTCAAGAGAGAAAGCCGACCGCTGCGATTTTACAGGTCAGCGACAGGTTAGGCACAGAGGTCAGGCGAGAGCTGGGAAGCTTGTTATCCTCGCTATATAATATAGGAGGACCCCCGTAAGCTCTCGTCCAAAGTCTTGTCTGAGAATCGAAAAGCAAACGCTTTTCTGCTGTCGCTAACGTGTTACCTAAAAGAGGCGGATGGCTGTAAAATATGGACTGTGCGAGGGGGGGGGAGAGGGGGGAAATTTATTTTATTATAAAAATTATAAAAATACGAGTGCCCACTCGCTTGAAATCGACAAGGGGGGGAGCCGTCCAAAACTACAGTAATTTCCGGGTAAAGAGGACCACTAACTCAGCTAGAAAAAGCCGGGTTCGTTCAATACCCGTACTCAAATTGCAAATTTTCAAGATGGCTGCCAAACCCAAACAATGGTATAAAAAATAAGAATATAAAACAACATCTCGGTCGAGAGCAGGTACAATTACCAGATCAGTAATATAGCCTTACCTGGACCGGTATATCCACAGCTATAATTCCAAATACACAGTGATAATCGAACACAAATAAGAAAATAACACAAAGGTAATCCAAGTACTCAGGGGAAAAGTCACAATATGCACGAGCTTCAACTTAGATGACCTCAGTTCACAACCGACTACTACTACTACTACTTAGTGTTTAACGTCTGCTTCCACATAAGTGATATCGCAGACAAGACTTAGGAGAGCCGAAGCTGATTCCTGTTTTTTAGAATATGATTTTGCAATCTTTCCATTTAGCTTTAAGCCATGGATTGGGTTTGTGGGAAGTTCTTCCCTTTATTTAAAAAAAACAAAACATATCATTTGGTAGATGATCTCGTTTGCTTCTGGGTTGGTTGGTGTCATCGTTTGGGGTTAGTGTTTAGGTGCCAGGCCCGTCTTATCGTGGCCTCCCCTTACTCCACTATCCCACTCTATGGGTTTGGTATCATTTTTATTTACGGAATAGTGTTTAGGTGAGGAGTACGTCTGACCGAAACTCCCCCTTACTCCACTATCCTGCTTAGTTTTGGTAGATGTCATCTTCGTAGGATTTGAGTTTAGGTGCCAGGCCCGTCTTATCGTGACCTCCCCTTACTCCACTATCCTATTCTGTAGGTTTGGTGTCTGTTTTTTGGCGGAATAGTGTTTAGATGCCGAGTCCGTCTGATCGTGACCCTCTCTTACTCCACTATCCTGCCAGTTTGGTATAAATCCCCTATGTAGTTTAGTGTTTAGATGGGGGGTTGGGATGGCCTAGTGGTCTAGAGTGCCGCGCTTCGACCTCTAGCTGGCCGGTCACCTCTGGCTTGCGGCTGTGGTTTCGAGCCCTGGCGTGAGCGTATGTGGCATGGAGATAGGGGCTCCTTCTCAACCTCGTGGGTTTCCCCCGGGCACTCCGGTTTCCTCCTACAGCAAAGACCCCTGCGCGTGCGCTAAGATAATGAAAATGGAAAAAATAAGACTTGTCTGCGATATCACCTTCGGTGGAAGCGGACGTTAAACACCAAGAACAACAATAGTGTTTAGATGCCGGGCCCGTCTAATCATGACCCCCTCTTACTTCACTATTCTACTTAGTCCTACTGTCTCCATTAGGGCGTGGATTTGTTCGAAGATTTGCAGTTTCAGATCTGGTCTAGGGAAGAGTAGGTTCTTAGTGTTGAATGGTATGTTGTTGGTCTCCATTATTCTTACTAGTTCTCTTCTCTCCTCACAGTCTACCAGGACATGGTTGGTGGTACATTCTTCCCCGCACTCACAGACGATGACTTGGTGTTTGTGGTCTCGCAGCCGCTCTCTCACCCTTAGTTTCGATATAAATCTGCATATATCTCTTCTGGGGTGATTGATTGCTGTCTTCGTGTAGATCTTGCCATCCAGCCGGAATCTGTATGTGTCAAGTTCAACGAGTTTTAATTCACAGATTGAATTGACCTGTCTTTTAACCATACTGTAGATTTCCGTGGTGCTGTAGTCTATGGTGTGGAGTGGTGCTGTATCCTTGAGACCTTCGTTTGCGAGTCGATCTGCCTCCTCGTTTCCTCTAATGTTGACATGTGATGGAATCCACACGAGCTCTACTTTGCTTCCCTTCTCTAAGACCCTCTGGCACAACTGCCTGATTTCCAAAATGACTTCTGGTCTTGAGTCCGAGTTGTCAGTTTGGATTGAAATCAGACTGCTCAGGGAGTCGCTTGGAATGACGAACTTACTAGTCTTTTGGTGGGAAATCCATGATATAGCGTCACGAATGGCCACAAGCTCTGCAGTGTACACCGAACAGTTATTGGGCAGTTTCCTGCTTATTCCCTGTCCCTCGTTCGGCAGGTATATTCCAAACGAGCTGGTGTCCCTTTCAGGGTTGCGTGAGCCATCCGTGTACACATGGTCCCAGTCATTGGACGGCCAGTTGTCTTCCAGATGTTCTAGCGATAAAGCTTGTGCAGCAGTGGGGTTGTTTTTCTTGTCGGTTTTCTGTAACAGATCTAGATTGACCGGCGGTATAGGGAGCGTCCAAGGGGCGATCGCTGGGGGGTCGTGTTCATTTATCACGAGCTCCCCCAGTCGCAGTTCCTTGATTGTTTCCTGATACCTTGGCCAAAGCTTTTCATTCTTGGATCTCTCACATATCTTGTCTTTTGTAGACTGACAAAAGTTGGAGATCTTGCGCCCAGTTGCGAGATCTTAGCCCAGTACCTTGTCGCTAGTTCTTTTCTTCTTAAGGATAGGGGCAACTCCCCGGCTTCCTGCAGTAGTGCCTCTCTCCTAGTCCCTTGCCCTACGCCAGTCGCAATACACAGAGCTTTGTATTGGATGGTGTCAAGCTTCCTTAAGAGTAATGGCGCGCAGTTCATGAAGGCCAGAGAGCCGTAGTCTAATACAGATCGTATTAGAGCACGATACACCATCATTAGTGTAACTCTGTTGGCCACCCATGTGCTGCCCGTTATTTTCCTCATTAAGTTTAGGATTTTGGTGCATCTATCTACCGTCTCGTCGATGTGTGGTTTCCAGGTCAGCCTTCGGTCAAAGATTACGCCAAGGAACTTGGTTTGATCTTTGAACTCGATGGTTTCCCCGTTCATACACAGAGTCATTCTGCTTATCCCACTATCCCTGCTTACAAGCATACCGACCGTTTTCTTCTCCGAAACTTTAAATCCCCAGTCGTTTGCCCATGCCATGAATTTGTCTAAGGCCGTTTGCATATTCTTTTGTAGTTCACAAAAATGCCTCCCTGTCCTCCATATGGTACTATCATCAGCAAATTTACCTAACTCAGTTTTGGCGTCGAGGTAGGAGGATTTCAGTATGTCGTTGATCATGATATTGAAGAGAGAGGGACTGATAACCGACCCCTGAGGCGTGCCATTTTCTAATGTTATCCTTTTGATCCACCGAAACATTATGCCCGTTATACCAATACGTCTTAACTTGAAGAGCAGTCCGTCTAGCCAGACTAAATCGAAAGCCTTAGTTAAATCTACGAACACGGCACATAACAGGTTCCCAGAGAGGAGTGCCTGCGACATGACTTGCTGTAGTCTCACCAAGTGGTCCATTGTTGAACGCCCTTTCCTGAACCCGCTTTGATTTTCGTCTATCAGTCGGTTGCTCTCGAGATAGAACTGTAGTCGGATGTTAACCATTGTTTCCAAGGTTTTGCACAGTGTGGATGTCAAGCTTACTGGTCGATAGGACTCTGCCTTTGTTCTCTCTTTACCTGGTTTTGGAATAGGGATGACGTTGGCTTTCCACCATTCTTTAGGTACCTCTCCCGCCAGCCAGGATGTGTTGAAGAAGTTTAGTAGTATCCTTTTGGCATTTCTAGGCAGATATTTGAGCATTGAGTACTTTACTTTGTCTTCACCAGCCGCACTATCCTTCTTGAGGGAAAGAGCCTTATTTAGCTCATCCTCAGAGAAGGGTAGATTGATTGGTTTAGCCCCTTCATTAGGTTCAATTTCTAATGAAGGGTGCTGTGAGTAAAAGATTTCCTTTCTCTTCAGGAACTCTGGTGATTGGTTTTCGCCCCTGCTTGCGTCAGCCAACGTTTTCGCAAGTAGGTCTGCCTTTTCATTGCCGTTGGTAGCGTACTCATCTCATGTCTTTCTTAGTTGGTAGTAGCTTGGTCTCCTGGAGGCATATTACATCTTTGGGGTTGCGGGTGATGTATTTTCTCAGCTCAGCACATCTGGGGGCCAGTCCGTTAACGTTAAGTTGTAGAACCTTTACCTGGCCCGCCATGACGACTATCAGGATTGATGCCCCTCAATGGTTGTGTTCTATTGATCTACTGGTGTCTCGCTTTCCATAGAAGGTACCTCATTGCTGTTCGCTTTTGGTGTTAACACCGGCAAGCAACTGGGCATATCGCCAGTGCTGTAGTGGCGAACATGAGATATCCTCCTACGTAGAGCGAGATTTACCTCTTGATCTTTTTTTTCAGCTTCCTCATCGTCATCTCTAGCTCTTTTCATGACTGTGTTGATTGAGTTGATTAGAGCGTCTGCGTTGACCATATACGCTCTAAGTTTCCCTAGGAGGCTTGCCATTTTTGTCGTTTGGTCTTCATTTGACACTGCCACCTTCAGGAATTCAATCATGAAGCTCATGAAACCACTCTCCGTTTTAAATTTCGGAATGAAGTGAGTTTCATCAGCTTTCGTTTTTTGTTCCTCCTTTTTCTTTGGGTTGGTCTTCTTCTTTGGGGTCTTTGTATTTGGTAGTGGTTCTGAGCGAAGAGCCTTGGGTGGTTCTTCCGGCGTTGAAGTCGATGGAATTGGCTCCATAGTTGTTTTATTAACCGGAGCCGTCTTCCTGACTTCTTTTATCATCCGCTCTTTCTTTTTGAGAATTAGTGCAGCCTCACTGAAACTCACTTTCTCCTTCCCCTATATCTTTAGGGCAGCCTTAGTGCTCTGTATCTTGGGGCAGTCGGGGGAGTTCGCTGTGTGGCCACCCTTGCAGTTCGCAGCGAAAGCTGACTCCTTTATATATACAGGATTGATGAGGCTTACAGTAAAGTCCGCGCGATTTTTTGTCTTTCTTTTCTTCTTGGAATTCATAGAATTACAAAATGTTCTCGCTGATGCCTGAAAAACGAAGGCTCTCTCACAGGTCCGCGATAGAAGTACAAATAAGCGTGTGAAACCCAACGCTTCAATCATGGGAAATTCTATGAAGAAGGAGAAACGACTGACAAGCCTGTGGCAGGGGGAGTTCCAGCAGCTCCTCTCTGAGCAATGCGCAGAGAGATCGGCATGAGAGGCCGAGAAAGCGGCGTGGCAGGCCAAACGGCAACGGTTCTTGGAGGAGAGGGGGTACCTCCAGAACCTGTTGCGGCAGACCCACCGTGAGCTCCATCGGTTAGAGGCCATGGAGCTCGATCATCACCGAGAGGAGCTGTTGGACCTGTACCAACTGCAGGCTGATGGGGTACTCCCCTTACCACCACCACCACCGCCTTACAGTCTTTACCCTCGGCTGTAAGGCAAACCGACCACTGGTCATCCAACGGCCCTTTTCAGGGCCACCAAATCCTTCAGAAAGAGTTTTTTTCATATTCTAATTGCAAACCAAAAATCAATAATAATTAAAACACAGACACAGTGCCGCGGCACTTGGCGATCCGATTTGGAGCATGAGACATTTTAAGTATACGTCGATTTCTTTAGGTCAAGAAAGGTGCTCTCTATTTTTGGTTTTTAGACAGGGGCTCGGAGATCTAGATCCTATTATTTTGCATAAAAGGCCGACCGATGGCGCTCGTACTGATAACACCTAATGCACCAGAGCTCCAAAGCTATAGACTAAATTTATCCTTGATAAAGTAGCTAAGCTAAGACTCCAAAAAAGATTCTTCAATCGACTTCGAGATCCTACAAAGATTCTACAAAGTCCTAAGGTTGTCGTTTCTTCTTTTATTTTCCTTTACTTTATCCATTTACTTTTTTTTTTACGTAGTTTATTTGTAGTTTATTTGTTTTTAGGACTATTTACTTATTCCATCTATCTTTCGTTTGGCTAAACACAACAGTTTTCCCTTTTCGTTTTGTCACTAGATTCGACTAGATATCCATATATTTATCTATTTTTTTTAATTTTTTTTTTTTTTATTCTACCATTTTATTCACTTTTTAGATTTCAGTCTTGGTCGCTTATATTTCTACATTTTTTACTTTGTCAGTTTATTTCATCTAGTTTTTCATATATTCCACTATTAGCTTCATTTTCCCTACAAGGGCTTCAGTTAGTTCTCTTTGTTAGGCAATCATTGTACAAGCGAACAGAGTTTACTGAACTAAACTCAGATCAAAGATACCATCAACGGTTTAATCACCTTTGTTGAGATAAGGACTTGACAGCTGATCGGCTTTCTGGCTTATATAAACATTAAGAACCTATAGTTAATTAGCACAATCAAAACTAATTAACTTGCGGATCTGTGTGGAAAAGGTCATTAACGGATCACTAGTGAATTAAACAAACAATCATTGTTTAATAAATATCACTCTACTTACGAGTATCAATTAGAAAAAGTCAAATCAGCTTATTAGCTAAATTGACAACAGATTAGATCACCAATCAACAATGTTCAGTCCCTCCTTTTGTTTTCGGGTATATTTTCGGCAGCACAAGAACGATGGCGTCAGAGGCTAGTTCAACCATGACCATGGCTGACGCTTTTAAAAGCAGCCCTGCACCGAAGTTCTTCCCTGTAACAAAAAGGAGAGAGGAGCAGTCCCACGTCGTGCTGGTTAAACCCCTTGAAGGCAAGTCCTTCCAAGGGGCCAAACTGACGGCAGTGGGGAAAGAATTAAGGACTAAGTGGGGTATCAGCAACATACCCGACATCAAGATAACGGTGACTGGACATGTCAGACTTGCCCTAAAAAGTAAGAACGACATGGACAAGGCACTGGTCCAGGACGTCTTACTCGGTATGACCGTGACGGTAGCCGAACCGACCACCTTGTTAACAGACAAGGTGGTTGTTCATGGGATACCAGCCGATTATACTGGGGAAGAAATAATGGACGATCTGAAGGATAGGGAATATGACGTCATTGAGGTATATAGGTTTAGAGTGGCCGAAGGGAAGGACCATGGAAGCGTTGCCCTGACCTTCAGGAAAGGTACAGCACCCGAGGCCATAAAAATTGTATATCTTAACAGGCGGACACATCCCTATGTCCAGAGAGTGCGACAGTGCGCCAAGTGCCAAAAACTGGGTCATACGGAAAAGTACTGCAAAGGAAAAACCGTATGCTCCCAGTGTGGGGGAGGACACGCGATGGCTGAGTGTAAGGTGGGCAGTAAATATAACTGTTCAAATTGCAAGGGCAGCCACACGGCCAACTCCCCCCAGTGCCCAAGAATCCAAACAACGAAAGCAGCACTGCGCCTGCAGAGTAAAGAAAAACTCACCTTTAGGGAGGCAACACTACAACTGAAGAAAAAGGAGAGTGAAGCAAAAGTTGTCAGAGAGCCGGCAGTGGAGCCAAAACAAGCTCCAGCACCGACTATCTCGACACCGGATGCCGAACCAACCCCTATAAGAAAAGAAAAGAAAGAGAAAAAGAAAGTCGCCAAACCTGAAGAAGCGAAGCAGAAGGCCCGTGAAGCAAGTTTTACCCCAAAATGTAAATCGGAGAACAGCTTCATGGACTTCATGCAAGACCTGATTCAGATGGCAATCTCCAAAGAAGACCCCAAAACAAAACTAACAAGCATATTCAACAGACTGGGGAACTACTTCATAAACGCGGAAGAACTGGGCAACTTCATATCAGCATCAAATACATCAAAAAGGTCAAGGGATGAGGTAGATGAAGAGGAGAAACTTTGTCCTCAGGTCAATCTCGCAATCCGAAGGAGGATCACTCGTGTGCGCCACTTTAGCGCTGGGGATATCCCCAGCAACATACCGGTATTGGCTCCGGAGGCAAGCACGAGTGTGGCACCACCTATGGAAAGCGAGACACCCGTAGATCAATAGATCCTAAGCATCGACTCGCACCTCTCCAGACAGTCATCATGGCAGGGCAGGTTAAAGTTCTACAACTTAATGTCAATGGACTGTCCTCCAGATGTGCTGAACTGAGAAAATACCTTAAACACCACCCAAAAGAGGTGCTATGTTTCCTGGAGACGAAACTACTACCAACAAAGAACGACATCCACCTACCCGGTTACACTTGTCAGAGAAGGTACAGGCCGGGCAGCACGACTAATGGTGGCGGTCTTGCCATCTACGTCAGTGATAACATAAATTATACTTCTGTCTCATTTGACGTGGAGTGCCCTCTAGAAGCAATGGGCATAGCCATCACATTGAGCAATAAAACAAATTTGACAATAGTGAATGTCTATGCACCCCCAGGAGTCACAATAAAACCAGATGACTTCCAGTCACTTCTCGACGAACTTCCACGGGGCGAATCTGTGCTTTGCGGTGATTTCAACGCTAAGCACGCTCTGTGGGGATCACCGAGGAATGACTGCAGGGGGACTAGCCTATGCTCAATAATAGAAGGGAACGACCTATGCGTACTGAATGATGAGAACCCAACATTTGTTGGAGGAAATGCCCCACCTTCACACCTGGATCTTACATTCTGTACGCTTGGTCTGGCAAACCGCTGCGACTGGCAAGTACACGAAGACGAAACACTAGGCGCTGACCATCTGGTGATAGAATTCTGCATCCAAGCCGAAACAATCAAGGAAGCCTATAACGGAAGACCCAATTGGAAAATGAAAGAAGCCGATTGGGCCAACTTCCGTGTAGGCTGCCTCGATTGGAAGGAAGAAGACATCATTGACACCAACATAGACGTGTACTCTGCCAACATCACGAGTGCTATCATAGGTGCAGCAAACGACTCGATTCCCAAGACGTCTGGTAAGAAACCAAGGACTAGAAAACCTTGGTGGTCCCCTGAATGTCAGAAGGCAGTTGACCAACGAAAGAAGGCACTCCGCCTCCGGAATCGCAACTACAACGAAGTCAACCACCAAAACTACCTGAAGTTGAAATACGCTGCAAGAGACACCATCCAGAAGGCGCAAAGTGGGCACTGGATGACATTCTGTAATGCGTTGAACAAAAATACGCAAACAGGTGTCGTCTGGAAGAAACTAAACGCAATGAACGGAAAAAGCAGATCATTCAACATACCAAACCTTGAAAATGGAGATCAGTACGTTACAAACGGCAATGAAAAGGCAGATCTGTTAGCAAAAGCATTCGCAGACGCCAGCAGGGACGAAAACCAATCACCAGAGTTCCAAAAGAGAAAGGAAATCTTCTACTCACAGCATCCCTCATAAGTAATTAAGCCTAATGAAGATGCTGAACCAATCAACCTGCCCTTCTCTGAGGAAGAGTTAAATAAAGCTCTTTCCCTCAAGAAGGACAGTGCGGCCGGTGAGGACGAAGTAAAGTACTCAATGCTGAAACATCTACCTGGGAATGCCAAAACGATACTACTAAACTTCTTCAACACATCCTGGCTGACAGGAGAGGTACCTAAAGAATGGCGGAAAGCCAACGTCATCCCTCTACTGAAACCAGGAAAAGAGAGAACAAAGGCAGAATCCTATCGTCCAGTAAGCTTGACATCCACACTATGCAAAACCTTGGAGACAATGGTTAACACCCGACTACAATTCTATCTGGAGAGTAACCGACTAATCGACGAAAATCAAAGCGGGTTAAGGAAGGGACGATCAACAATGGACCACTTGGTGCGACTACAGCAAGTCATGTCTCAGGCTCTCCTTTCGGGGAACCTGTTGTGTGCCGTGTTCGTAGATCTAACCAAGGCCTTCGATTTAGTTTGGTTGGATGGGTTGCTCTTCAAGCTAGGACGTATCGGTATAACGGGCATAATATTTCGGTGGATCAAAAGCTTTCTGAGTGATAGAAGAATACAGGTGAATGTTGGCAAATTCCTGAGTGCCGAGCAAACATTGGAAAATGGCACGCCTCAGGGGCCGGTCATCAGTCCCACTCTCTTCAACATAATGATCAACGACATACAGAAATCGTCCTACCTCGACGCCAGAACTGAGTTAGCGAAATTTGCTGACGACAGCACAATATGGAGGAAAGGGAAGAGATTCTGCGAACTACAAACGAACATGCAGAAGGCTTTAAATAAGTTCATGGCATGGGCAAACGACTGGGGATTTAAGGTCTCAGAGAAGAAAACGGTCGGCATGCTTGTGAGCAGGGATAGTGGGATTAGCAGAATGACTCTGTGTATGAACGGGAAAACCATCGAATTCAAAGACCAAACCAAGTTCCTTGGCGTAATCTTTGATCGAAGGCTGACCTGGAAACCGCACATCGACTGGACTGTAGATAAATGCTCTAAAATCCTTAACTTAATGAGAAAAATAACGGGCAGCTCGTGGGGAGCCAACAGAGTAACACTAATGATGGTGTATCGTGCTCTTATACGCTCTGTATTAGACTACGGCTCTTTGGCCTTCATGAATTGCACGCCAACACTCTTAAGCAAGCTCGATACAATCCAATACAAAGCTCTGTGTATTGCGATTGGTGTAGGGCTTGGGACTAAGAGAGAAGCATTACTACAGGAAGCCGGAGAGTTGCCCCTATCTCTAAGAAGAAAAGAACTAGCGACGAGATACTGGGCTAAGATCTCGCAATTAGGCGATAGATCACCAACCTTCGTCAGCCTAAAGAAGACAAGATATGTAAGGGATCCTAGAAAGAAAAGCTTCGGACAGGGCATCAGAGAAACAGTCAAGGAACTACGATTGGAGGAGCTCGTGATAAATGAACACGACCCACCAGTTGTCGCCCCTTGGACACTCCCGATACCTCGAGTGAATCTAGACCTACTACAAACAACCGATAAGAAAAACAACCCAATTGCTGCACGGGCAATATCCCTAACACACATGGAGGACAACTGGCCGTCTGATGACTGGGAACATGTTTACACGGACGGCTCACGCAATCCTGAAAGGGGCACCAGCTCGTTTGGAATATACCTGCCAAACGGGGAACAGGGAATAAGCAGGAAACTGCCCAATAACTGCTCGGTGTACACTGCAGAGATCGTGGCCATCCGTGACGCTATATCATGGATCTCCCATCAAAAGACGGGCAAGTTCGTCATTCCAAGCGACTCTCTGAGCAGTCTGATTTCAATCCAGAATGACAACTCGGACTCAAGACCAGAAGTCATACTGGAAATCAGACAGCTGTACCAGAGGGTCCTAGATAAGGGAAGTAAACTAGAGCTCGTGTGGATTCCATCACATGTGAACATTAGAAGAAACGAAGAGGCAGATCGACTCGCCAACGAAGGTTTCAAGGACACAGCACCATTCCGCACCATAGACTACAGCACTTCGGAAATCTACAGTATGGTCAGAAGACAGGTCAATTCAAACTGGGGATTAAAACTCGTTGAACTTGACACATACAGATTCCGACTGGATGACAAGATCTACACAAAGACAGCGTTCAATCACCCTAGAAGAGATATATGCAAACTTATATCGAAACTAAGGGTGAAAGAGCGGCTGCGAGACCACAAACACCAAGTCATCGTCTGTGAGTGCGGAGAAGAATGTACCACCAACCATGTCCTGGTAAACTGCGAAGTATACAAGGAGGAGAGAAGGGAATTAGTGGAACTGCTGGAGGCCAACAACATACCACTCAACACTAAGAACCTACTCTTTCCGAGACCAGAGGTCAAGCTGCAAATCTTCGAAGTTATCAACGATTTAATGAGCACAGTTGGATTAAGTAGAATAGTGAAGTAAGAGGGAGTCACGGTCAGACGGGCTCGGTATCTAAACACTAAACTACATATGGGAGATTTACCAAACTAGCAGGATAGTGGAGTAAGGGAGGGTCACGATCAGACGGACTCGGCATCTAAACACTACTCCGCTATATATACATAATGGGATTGTGGAGTAAGGGGAAGTCACGATAAGACGGGCTTCGCACCTAAACACAAAATTCCAAACAGAGTATACAGATCGGGTTAGTTGAGTATGGGGAGACCATGATAAGACGGGTCTGGCACCTAAAGACTATACCTAGAAAGAAGACATCTACCAATCCAAGATAATAAGTTTTTATTAGTAAATAAAGGGAAGACCTTCCCACTAAACCTAATCCATGGCTTATGGCCGAAAATGGAAAGATTGCAAAATCATATTCTAACAACAGGTAGCAGCTTCGGCTCTCCTATTTCTAGTCTGCGATATCACATTAGTGGAAGCGGACGTTAAACATACCGTTCCAGTTCCAGTCCAGCTTTTTTGTCATTTCATCATGGTTTCTTATATTATGCTGGGCGGAGATGACTGGTTTGAAGTGATGGAAGAGGTGATCGTCATACCAGAGTGTACACCTGAAGCTGTGCCAGAAGCTGTGCCAGGCACTTCACCAGACACTGCACCAGATACCTATCTAGAGGTAAATGAAATCATAGTCGTGAGTGATAGCGACGACGACGAAGACGACGACGAATGGCTTGTGGCCCGTGACCCATTAAAGCCACTGGTCATGGACATCCCCAAAGATCCATTCTGGTATACACCGACCAATCCACCGACGCCAACACCACCAGGAACCGGGGACGTCGATGAGAAAGACGCAGCGTTTATCAAACGTGTCCGCCTTGATTAGTCGATCAACCAACCAACGGCCCTTTTCAGGGCCACCAAATCATTCAGAAAGAACGTTCATATTCTAATAATAGTTCTATTTTGACAATGAAATGTAATTGAACAATACAAAAAAAAACATCTAAAGCTAAACGTCCTTACGTTTGTTTTTGAGAAGGGGGGCTCGTTGCTCACTATGAAGTCCGCGCTGGGGACTCGAAAATCCCAACTCCAATTCTCAATCCTGTTTTGCGACCATTCGTGCCTGTAATAGTGTAGTACACATTTTAAATGTATTTTAAATGTATTTTAAATATATCTTAAATCTGTTTAAGGGGCGGGAGATAGGCTCGTTGCTCTCTATGAAGTCCGCGTTGAGGGGGGTTCGGAAATTTCAACTCCATTTTTCGATCCGATTTTGTGTTTTAATCCTATTTTTAAGAAGGGTGCTCTCTATGAAGTCCGTGCTTGGTGGGGCTCGAAAATTTCGATCCTATTCTTTTGCATAAAAGGCCGCTCGGTCGCGCTTTTTTGTCATTTCATCATGGAATTTCACAGCGTGTTCCAAGAATGGTCATTGGAAGAGATGGTGTTGGAAGAGGTAGCCGAGGTAGTCGAGAGGACTACAGAAAACGGGTATGAAGCTGATGTTGATGATGATGATGATGGCTACAGCGACGCAGAATGGATGTTTGGTGACGAGGAATGGTTGGTCCCAGACCCATTCCTAGCTGATATGGCTGACGAGGAGACGTTCAGGCCGAATGTCTCCTCTACGCCAACTAGACCAACCACTCCACCACCAGCATCCATTTTCGGAGCCCTTCACAGATATGGACACATTGAGAAGCTGGTACCAGCCAGGGTCAGCCACACCACCACAAACACCCTTTAAGAGAAAATTGTATGAGGACGACGACGATGACGACGACCCCGTCATGAGGCATGTCCGCCAACGTCTTGGCTAGGCATCCAACCAACGAAGGGCCACCCAAACGGCCCTTTTCAGGCCCACCAAATCATCCAGAAAGAATGTTCATATTCTAATAATAGTTCTAATAATAGTTCTACTGTGTTAATAACTTAAGAACGTTTTAAGAATCTTTTAAGAACGTTTCAAGAATTTACCACAACACATATGTCCCTCGTATAAGGCCCACACTCTATATGTCTACACTATTTCCAGTGTATTCTCCCCATCCCCCCTGAATCCTAGATCCTATTATATAGATCCTATTATATAGATTAATTAGGACAAATATATAAGATTATAGATTAAATCCTATTAAAAATCCTATCATAAATCCTATTATATATCCTATCATAAATCCTATTATAGATTAATTTCCCCTAAATCCCCGAGAGTAAATGAGCACCGGGGTGGGGGGGGGGGGTCCCACGACAAAAGAGAACCTCAAGAGAACCTCAAGAAAGGGCGGGAACGCGAAAGAAATCCCGAGAAACAAGGAAATCCCACATGACGTCACTAGAAATGATGACGTCACTAGCAAAGGGAATCCCCTGACGTCACTAGGGAATCCCAGAGAAAATTATGACTTGACGTCGCAATGACGTCACCTATGACGTCATCACCGGAAGTAACCGTTGCTAAGGACGTCATCACCGAAAGTGACGTCATCACCGGAAGTGACCATTGCTAAGAAAGTGACCTGCGCATGCGCAATCCCGTTGCTAGGAAAGCACGTGCGTTGCTAAGGACGTCCCTGTACCCAGGCCACAGAGTAATTTTTAAGGCAGATTTTAATAATGCATAGCAAGTGACTAATGATCCAATAGCAGCACAAATTGGAAGAATAATCCTTTATTGTCTGACATGCAAAACAAGATCAGAGTAGGGCTGTACTGCATAGAGATAGCAATTATAATATATACATTTATGAAGCATGGCACATTCCTTTTTGGGTTTTTTTTCCAAATTGAACGGTAATCGTTTATGCCTACTTAATGCATTTCATGTTTTTATACGCCCACATTTTGATAATATCACCGTTACATGGTAATGAAGAATGAGTTCGAATTTCGTGAAAATCGGACCAAAATTCACGGACAAAATGGCCGCCGTTTGTATGCGAATAGTATGAAAATATGTTATATCAAGGTTGTGGACCCTATAGAGGTCACAATTTTGAACCGATTTTGATGATTTTTAAGGCAGATTTTAATAATGCATAGCAAGTGACTAATGATCCAATAGCAGCAGAAATTGGAAGAATAATCCCTTTTTGTCTGACATGCAAACAACGCCGGATTAACCATGGTGGGGGCCCAGGGGCCTGGAACATGTGGGGGGCCCCTGACCACTGGCCGCAAGCGCCCAAGGCGCGAAGCCCCGCAAGGGGGTCTGGGGGCTATCTTCAACCAAGAAATTTAGAGAAACTGACATTTCAGGCACAATTAAATACGCCACCGTAAGTGAACAGAGCTACATCAAACCCAGTGATAAATAACGGGGTCACTTGATTCGGAATCGTATTATATCCCCCACGATGATTTGATGAATAGAGGCCGCAACGTTACGACCAAGTTGGACTCGATTTTTGTCGAACAAAAATGGTAATACGAGATTTAATCAAGAAATCTGAATATTCGTGTGATCATGATGTGCATCTCATCAAATTCAGCTTATACCCACAACAAATATCAGCAACAACAACTACAGCTTATATATATGGGGCGCCGTTTGTAAATTAATTATTTAGCTTTTTATATAGCAAAAAACACTAGATTTAATTTAAATTTATATATATAGTTAAATCTAGACTTTTGTGCAAATTTTTCACTTTTAATATTTAAACTAAAAATACAACAAAAACTCAATATTCATCATAATATATATATAAATATTTCTCGATTTGTCTCTATTTTCATATTTAACATTTAGCATTGAATATTAAGACCAAAACAAGAGATTTGATGATATATAAATATTTAGCTAAATATTTAGTTAAATGTTTAAACATTTAGCTAAATATATATATTTAGTTATATGTTAAAATATTTAGTTAAATGTTAAAATATTTAGTTAAACATTTATATATTTAGCTAAATAATATATATTTAGTCAAATAATATATATTTAGTTAAATAATATATATTTATATATTTAACTAAATAATTATATATTTAATAACTAAACATAGTTAAACTTACAAAGCGCAACCGTACCACGCCGTTTGTAAAATAATTATTGTTGTAAGTGACTTCACACTAAACGATGACGTATTCTACAACTTTCCACTGACTGCACGACACAGTACTATATAGTAGGCACTATGCATGTTGTCCATAATGGACGTACTGATGCAATAAACTTCTTATCTTATCTTATCTATATGTAACGTTAGACATCGATCACTCATAATTATGGTAACTTCACGACATATTACGGGTTAACATGTCGGGTACACGTCATCATTTTATGAGTATTTTTTTGTGTCGCTTACGATAATAGAAATATTGGCGGGACCACAAATATATATTTAGTTAAATATTTATACATTTAGCTAAACATATATATTTAGCATGATATTTATATATTTAGTTAACTGTTTATATATTTAACTAAATAAATATATTTAGCTAAATGTTTATATATTTAACTAAATATATATATTTAACTAAATATATATATTTAGCTAAATGTTATATATTTAGCTAAATGTGTATATATTTAGCTAAATGTTTATATATTTAGCTAAATATTTAACTTTAGATTTTTCAGTGATTTAGTATTTAGCATTTATGCCTACGAAAAACAGCACATTTAGCTATATATTTAACTAAGCGATGTGAAATCAAGATATAACATTGAAAGTTTTTCATAGACCAAAAACTCGACCTTTAGCTACAATAATTTTTGATATTTACATATATGCCATTTTTGTTCTAATATTTATCTAAATATATATATTCGGAGTTAAATCTAATGTTTTTTGCTACAAAAAAATTAAATAATTATTTTACAAACGGCGCCCCATATATATACAATCGGACGTCAATCTGAGGCAAAATTCGCGCTACCCGAAATGACGGGGACGTGTAATTTGTTCGAGTTACACGATTATTCGAGTTATTCTCGGATGTCGATCGCAACACACCATGGATTGAGGGGGGCCCCAGCCAGGGACCTCCGATGGAGGGCCATCGAAGCATCGGAGGGGCCCCGTCACTAGGAAACTGGCCATTGGAATCCTCGGTCCGACCATGCTCAAGGCGCGCAACTGAGATTTTTGTGTGTGGGGGGGTCCTAATGTGGGGGCCCTGGGGCCTGTGCCCCATGGTTAATCCGGCGTTGCATGCTAAACAAGATCAGAGTAGGGCTGTACTGCATAGAGATAGTAATTATAATATATACATTTATGAAGCATGGCACATTTTTTTTCCTTTTGGTTTTGTTTCCAAATTGCAATGGTAATCGTTTATGCCTACTTAATGCATTTCATGTTTTTATACGCCCACATTTTCATGTGGACGTATATTGTCGTCGCCCCTGCCCGTCCGGACGTCCGTCCACATCGAAGCAGACGACATATACATATCACGTGTAAGCTGTCAATCAAACCACGTGATGTAAATAATTAGCCATGCGGTGTGAATTGGGCCACAGCGTACTGTTTTGTATGAGTGATTTTACGCGACGGCTTTGTGTACTAAACGTTAAAACACTATAAATTCGTGTTTATAATATCCTAACAAACAGCCCATTCGATAAGATTTTTGACCCAAGGATGAGGCGTAAACACAATACAGCAGTAAACTTATGCCAAATCTGTATGCTTCTATAGAGCCCAGTGAGCGTGTTGAACTAACTATGTCACTTCCGGTTTTAATAAAAATTAATTTCTCTTTTACAAAAGCTTTTTTACTTGAATTACAGAGGGGATTCTTTCTGAATATATATTTAAGCTTTAAATGGAAACCTTGTGGAAAATCGTTGGTCTTCCCCCTTTAATCTCCTTCTGGGTACCCACATCAATTGTAAGTTCATATTTGTCGTTCAGAGAATCCATGAGTTTCGAATCCCAATGCAAGGAAGCCAACATTGATGGAGTCCACCTTTCTTTAATGTCTGTTGCTATTCCTGCTTCCATTTTTCTTCTTATCTTGTGAGCTTCAGAATGAGACATCCAAACTTTACGCGAGTCTCCTCAATCATCGTTTTCAAGAAGGCTGCCTGTCCGGTTGGGGAAAGCTTCAACCGCGATGAAAAAGATACCAATCGAGGATTTTTGAGCAAGTCATGAGGAACAAAGGCTGGTGTGCCTGTTCTCACACGTCGGTGCTTTCGTTTCTTTTCAGGCTGAAGTTGTATGTATTGCCCTGTGGCTGTTTGTGAATCTTCATTCTGATCACTCTCATCAGATTCGAGATAAATCGTTTCAAACATTTCAGCATTTACTCTGATGGAAGCCTCCTTTCTTTCTTTTTCTGAACATACTTTCTTCTGTTTTCTCTAGCTGCGCCCTCTTTGTCTATGCCCCCGAATGTCGTAATACGATCTGCCATCATGGATTTCAAAAATGCTACATCTTCTGGATTTTTTATCATATTTTCTGCGTTTTGTGGCCATAAACAGAATGTTTTGTCTAGTTCTCTCTGATGGGCTTCAACTTTCTCTTTTACACCTGCAGGGGTCCCTTCTCTGAACAGGTATTTGTCTTTTTTTTGCATTACTTTCTAACAGCAAACGAATTCTGTCCATTGCCTTTCTTTCATCAATCATGAGTACATGTATATTGCCCTTAGCATAGAATGGTGAAATCTTAGCCGGTACTAATTTTGCAGCCTGTAGTTTTGGCTTTTCGAGTCTACTTTCGTTAAAGGAGCTAAGTCTTTAAAGGGACAGTCCCGATAAGAACAGAGTCTCAAAAATTAAAGTCCGAGTATTTATGAAATTTATGGACCAAAAAATAGAAGCATGGTGTATTTACCTTGTCTCAAAATTTCAGCTCAAAATATTGAGTCGTTTGGACGTGAACGTCAACACTGCTTATCCGGACACGTAACCCTTTTAAGATTTCGGGTAAATTTTTTCATTGGGTGACCTGATAATCTATTCCCGTTCCTTGAGAGGCCTATACAGTGAATGACCCATGTACTGTACTTGATAACAAAAGGTAAATTTCACCTACATATTATTTTTATAGAAAAAAGGCTGGTTTTATCCAGATACTGTATAATACAATGGTCTCCACTTCCAGATGAAGACTGTCAAGTTTAAGTTATTTACAAACGTATCACAAATATCGGGTTAGTTGGTCGGCCTTAGGTAATGGGTTTTAAGGGATTTTAACACAAAATTAAGCAGTTGTATTCCTCATAAAGTTATCAGGATTGGCCCTTTAACTCAATATCATCCAAAATCTTCAACATTGAAAACATGAATTATTTGTCAATTTAAATCAAAATTGATGATGTGATCTTACTGGAAAAAGATGGACTTCTGATATCCAATATTTAAGACAAAATAAATATTTTACCATTGGTACACAAATCGTGTACCATAATGCGTTTCAGCCCCAGTCCTAGCAAGAGACTCGAGGAACGAGGCTAGAAACATTGTACCAAATCAAACGGCGCATGTAGACTGGAATAACTAGACGCTAAAAAAATGCCTTCGGTTGACACTGCTGGTTTATTTCGTCGAACATAACTGATATGAAATTAGAGTAAAAACAGAAACCATTGAATGCAAATCAGTTTATATACATTCAAATTACAGTATTATATGCGTTGCGACCCACTTGAGTCAATTTCTAGGTCCCAAATGTTAGCGATTTAGCTCCTTTAAGCTTTTGCTCCAAGCAAAACATCATACATCGCAAAACCTGTCTAGCTGAGGGAAGTTTCAGTCCTGTTATGTCCTCATCATTTTCGGTGATCATGATACCCAACCCGAAAATGGCATTTAATGATTTAGTATAACTTTTTCTCTCCATTTTTGTCTCAAAGATCAAGAATGTGGGAACTTCTGTGATGAATTTGATTAGTTCGGATATCAATTAATTGAAGTAGTGAGCTATGCAGACCCTGATCGCGCTTAGTTCAGATATGACATACAAAGTTTTGGTATCATATTGCTCACTTTGCTGTAATTATCAAAGAAATTTAGGTGATTTAAGCAATTATTTTCTTAAAAAGCACAGGAGCTGCGTGACAGAACTTTGAAGACTTGGTGTACCACCTAAATCACCCTTGTTTTACCTGCAATTTTTTTAGGCAATGGAACAATATTTTATAAGGGAAAATAAAAATTGAAATCATGAGGGCTCCATGGACACTCTACCGGACACCATAGGGTACTTATTATAAAATGTTAATTATGTCTTAAATATTGGATATTATATGAAGATCCTAGAGTTTCATGTCAAAATAACAACATCAATATCCATTTAAATTGATAAATATTGAACTCTGATTTGTTGTTGGAAATTTGAATATTATGAAAAATGTTGAGTTAAAACCTCAAGAACATTGTCTTGAGTGTCGGGTCGACACTTAAATAGGGGGAGTCCATATATGACCAGGTAGTATTTAATCCAGCCATTCTCTCAGTATTAGAATTTAGACTGACATCACAACTTGGCTCCACGATGGATTATCTTGTCAGTTGTCCATGGTCAGCTGCTATGATAGAGATTAGAGACAATAGTAGTAATGAAATAATCCATCTATAAACATTACATATACTCAAGGCCATGTAGTCACCTCGGCGAATGGATGAATGGATGTCAATTAAATACTACCCGTTAACAACTATAAAATATTATTAAGTTTAATTATATAATTGTTTATTGTTACTAAGTATCATTTAGTGTTATATTAGAGGAATGATTGTAGATGTGACTGGGTTGACCACATTCAGGCAGTGAGACATACTAAAGGGCAGGTCTCTGATAAGTTGTTTCTTTGATGCTGTTCCTTATGAGATTACCTAGCCTGTGGTTCAGTATTGTACATGTGTATATATTATTATTGTTAAGTATTGTTAGAGAGCATAAGATTACACCAAGAAGAACTGAGTTGTTCAATTATTGTATGTTCAATCTTACACCCCCGCTTGATTGAACATATAACCCATCGTCCGAAGATTGGACTATAAGCAGGTCTATAAACCCCGGATGATATACTCCTCAAACTAGCTTTATTCATTTCGAACCTTAATAGATTACATACAAGTAAGACCCAATATTACTGGATCAATGCAACCTAAATATTTTTTGTGTAGGTCACACTTGTACCCAATATTCTTGGGTCACATTTGACCCATATTTTTGGATCAATTCAACCCAATCCTTTCAACAGTGTATATTTTCTACTGCATCAGTACTTTTTAATGTAGGAAAATTGGAATATTTAATACCAACTACACATTTACATGAGTTGATAACAAGAACAGATAGAGGTGATATATAATATAATACAATTTACTTGTGTTTATTTCATCTTTTTAAAAACAACTATATACATTCAGTGCCTAATAAACTTAATAAATAACAAGTATTATATAGGATGACTATATATACACATATATAAACAATATAGTCTACATACCTATTTGCATTATATCTACAACATTTAATTTAACTAGGCCTATATCTTGAAATACATATTTCATTTCAAATAATTTGTGCAAAAATGATCCAATTTGAAAATAAGAGTACATATATATAAAATGGATTACTACAGTGATATTAATAAACTGAGAATTATCATTTCTTCAATTAGTCTATGTAAAATGATTACATGCCAAAAAATAGGTTGCCAGGCAATGAAACATACGCCCAAAGCAGCTAAATCGTTCAGGCAGTCAACAACGGTTGTGGCATATTAAGTAATTACAGAAAATCATTAGACTTTGTTTGGTTATGCCCCATGCTAACGTTTAGTATACAAAACATTTAATATTATGGATTTAGCTGTTCAATTATAAAAATTCATTGAAAATCAATATACTTGTTTGTCTCAAGACCTTAAACTCTGTCCACAAGTTTTTTCAAAGTCTTCAAGGGCCATAACTTTGGCAGTAATTATCCATAGGCATCTTCATCTCATGACCTTTAACACTGTGTATAAATTTAAAGTCTATCTGATATTAACTTTGGCCTATAGAACTTTGGTCTATAAAATTTTTGAAGTGATCAAGGGCCATAACTCTGGAAGTAATTATCGGAAATAGCTTTAAAAAATAAAAAGAAAGAAAAAGGGTTCTTCATCTCATGATCTTAAACACTGAGTATAAATTTAAAGTCAATCGGATGTTAACTTCGAATCTAGAGCATCCAAAAGATTTTTTGAAGTGATCAAGGGCCATAACTCTGGAAGTAACTATCAGAAATCGCTGAAAATCAATAGGCTTCTTTTTCTCATGACCTTAAACACTGTGTATGAATTTAAAGTGACTCGGATATTAACTTTGGCCTCTAGAGCGTCAACAAGATTTTTTGAAGTTATCAAGGGCCATAACTCTGGAAGTCATTGTCAGAAAATGCTGAAAATCAATAGACTTCGTTCCCTCATGACCATAAACCTTGTGTATAAATTTAAAGTCAATCAGATATTAACTATGGCCTCCAGATTTTTTGAAGTGAACAACGCTTTTTTTTTAAATTGAGTAATAATTTTGACCCCCAGAGGAATAACAAGCTAGTAAATATCAGAGGGAACGAAGATCTTTGTGATATAAACACAAATTTCAAGTTTTATCAAAAACAGTTTAATATTTGCATTCGAGGGGTCACCATTTTGTCTGGCAGTTTTGGTCTGATTTTCAAGAAATTCAAATTCAACCATCATTAATGTGTAACGGGGATATAGTCAAACGTTTTTTTTAATTCGGGATAGAATTGTGACTTCCATAGTGTCCACAAGGTAAAAAACATGTTTTTCGTACAATCAGGGGCTATAATTCAAGAAGTAATAATCCGATATGCACAAATATCGAAAGGAACCATGATCTTTGGATTATAAACATGCATTTCAAGTTTCTCAAGATAGGTTGCCAGACAACGGAACATACGCCCACAGCAGCTAAATATACCGGGCAGTCAACAAGAGTTGTCGCATATTTTTACTTTTTTCATTAATGAAACATTTATAATACACTAAATTATGATTAACAACTCATTAAGTAATTATCAGAAAATCATTACAATTTGCTGGTTTTTTAAAAAACTATACCCCACGCTAACATTGAGTATACGGAACATTTATTATCATGGATTTAGCTGTTCAGTTATCAAAATTCATTGAAAATCAATATACTTGCTCGTCTCAAGACCTTAAACTCTGTATCAATTTAAAGTCATTAGGATATTAACTGGACGGTCCACTAGATTTTTCAAAGTGATCAAGGGCCATAACTCTGAAGTATAAATTTGAAGTCAATCGGATATCAACTTTGGCCTCTAAAGCGTCCACAAGATTTTTCGAAGTGATCAAGGGCCATAACTGAAAGTAATTCTCAGAAATCGCTGAAAATCAATAAGCTTCTTCGTCTTATGACCTTAAACACTGTGTATAAATTTGAAGTCAACCAGATATTAACTTTGGCCACTAGAGCGTCCACAAGGTTTTTCAAAGTGATCAAGGGCCATAACTCTGAAAGTAAGGCTTCTTCGTCTTATGACCTTAAACACTGTGTATAAATTTGAAGTCAACCAGATATGAACTTTGGAAGATTTTTGGAAGTGATCAAGGCCCATAACTCTGGCAGTAATTATCGGAAATTGCTGAAAATCAATAGGCTTCTTTGTTTCATGATCTCAAACAATGTGTGTAAATTTAAGGTCAATAGGACATTAACTGTGGCTTTTAGAGCGTCCACAAAACTCTGGCAGTAATTATCGGAAATTGCTGAAAAAATCAAAAGGCTTCTTTGTCTCATGATCGCAAACAATGTGTATAAATTTAAAGTCAATCGAAAATCAACTATGGCCTCTAGAGCGTCCACAAGACTTTATGAAGTAAGGGCCATAACTCTGGCAGTAATTATCAAAAATCGCTGAAAATTCTTAAACTTCTTTGTCTCATGACCTTAAACACTGTGTGTAAATTTAAGGTCAATCATTAACAGTGGCTTCTAGAGCGTCAACAAAACTTTTTGAAGTGATCAAAGGCCATAACTCTGGCAGTAATTATCGGAAATTACTGAAAATCAATAGGCTTCTTCATCTCCTGACTTTAAACACTATATATAAATTTAAAGTCAATCGGATATTAACTTTAGCCTGTCCGTTTGTCCATCCATCCGGCATCCACAATTGCTTGTGGACGCGGACCGACAGACGGATGAACGGACAGACAGACGGACGGGGGCGACGACAATAAAAAACCACATTTCCAGGGTTCCCGCGGCTTCGTCTAACATTTTTTCAAGGATATTCAAGGATAAATATACGTCAAATTCCAGGATTTTCAAGGACATTTTTAGCCTAAAGTTACAATTTTTCATCTGAAAAACAACCAAAACATTACCAACTATCGTTAAAATCTCATATTTAAAAGGAATTGAAGACATAAACTGTTTTTTATTATTACAGATTGACTTTCGGCACACCGGGAAAAACTCCCGCCATTTTAAAACAGAGTTATTTCCCTTTTCGTCATTATGCATTGTTTAAATAATGTAATTTCTAATACTGATTTTGATTAGTCAGTGTAGTGGCTTCTAGTATGTTAATTGGACAATGGAGTCACGTGAGACTATTTGGTAGCCTTACGGTAAATGTCATTGGCTTATCTTGTTATTACGTGACAAAACACGGCTGTTTATTTAGATCAGTTGATTGACAGGTATACATCAGTTATTGTTTATAGTATAACCAGCATTACTTATAATCTAAACGGGATTTTCAGATCAACTTACTAGTATTACCAACAAAATTAAGGATCTTAACTGAAATTCAAGGATATTTTCCTATTTCCGCGAAATTCAAGGATATTCAAGACCTTGAAAATGAAATTTTAAATCTAAGGATATTCAAGGATTTTCAAGGACCGCGGGAACCCTGATTTCAATGTAGGAGTATAAAAATCGGATTAAAATTATGACCTCCACATGGTTCACAACCTTGATATACCATATTTTTACACTATTTGCGTACAAGCGGCGGCCATTTTGTGTGGCAATTTAGGTTCGATTTTTGCGAAATTTGAACATAATCTTCACAACAGTGTAACAGGGATATAATCAAGCTAAAAATGGCGATTCAGGGGCCATAATTCAGGAAGTTACGATCCAATATGCACAAATATCAAAAGGAACCAAGATCTTTGGGTTATAAACATGTATTTCAAACTTCATCAAAATCCGTTCAAAATTGTGACCTCTATAGGGCCCACAAGCTGAAAATGTGATTTTTCGGACAATCAGGGGCCATAATCCATGAAGTTTTGATCCGATAGCATGCCAATATCAAAAGCAGCCGAGATCTTTTGGAGATAAACCTATATTTCAAGTTTCGTCAAAATAGGATCAGAATTGTGACCTGTAGATTGTCCACAAACAATTGTGGACGAATGTCCCGACGGACAAGGGCAATGACAATATACGTCCACATGAAAATGTGGGCGTATAAAAATATGCTTCATGGCAACTTGCTCACATAGTTGTGGCAACTTACTCAACAGTTAAATAATCTGAGTATTTTGTTGATAAAGGTGACATTTAGTAACAACAACTTAAGGTACATTAAAATTCATGTACTTCAATGTGGTCACCTCTGGCTTGCGTCTGTGGTTTCCATCCCTGGTGTGAGCGTATGTGGCATGGAGATAGGGGCACCTTCTCAACCTCATGGGTTTCATCCCACAGGAAAGACCCCTACACGTGTGCTAAGATAAAAAAAAATGAAAAATATAACTGCGATATCACCTTCGGTGGAAGCGGACGTTAAACGCTAAGAACAACAATAATCAATGTGGGCATAGAAAAATGACAGGGATTCCCAAGTGCCGTTACTATGGAAGAGTATCGCTGCCAATATTAAAAGCTCTGCTAAAATGTCTTTTCCATAGATTATATGTAAAAAGTATGATGTACAAAGTCCTAATACTTTTAACGATGAAATCTAATATAAATACCTTAAGGCTAAAGTTAAATGTAAATTTTCAAGTTACAAATATTTTAATGGAAAAGGTAGTTTTTGATGTGTCAACATTTTACTCATTACAAAGTACATTTGCATTCTGCCGCATCTCATTTGTCCTTCACGCAGAGCACTAACTTTGATAAGTTTGGCCTCTAGAATATTACAAGATTTTTCAAAGTGATCAAGGGAGATAAATTTGGCAGTAATTATCGGAAATCACTGAAAATCAATAGGCTTCTTCGTCTCACGACCTTAAACTTTGGCCTCTAGAGCGTCCACATGAGTTTTGAAGTGATCAAGGACCATAAGTCTGGCAGTAATTATCGGAAAATCAATAGGTTTCTTCGACCTTAAACACTGTGTATAAATTTAAAGTCAATTGGATATCAACTTTAGCCTCTAGAGTGTCCACAAGCAATTGAATAATTAACCATAATAGACACTTTTAGTCAACTGAAATAACGCATAAGATATTATCTTTAAAGACCATGATTTATTTTTAAATTCAAGGTGCTGAAGAGCAGTACAGACATTGTGATTTTAAAAAATTGTGATATTATGGTGTATGAAATAAAAAAGTGTACAAATAACAATACAGCCCACTATATTTACATTAAGTTATTCATTGCAAGACAAAAATACTCCAAGCAAGTAATAGATGTCTTAAAATCGTTTATAAATTCTATTTGAATTGAACATATGTAATAAAGATGTAATACAAGTATCTGAATCTGATGAACTAATACACTGCTATTTTCTATCTACTTTATTTGTTTTCTATTGATGTGATAAATGATAATAGAATCTATCTACATACTATATATATAGCAGATTATAACACATGCACACATCAATACTTCATTCTACACATTCACTGATATAAGGATTTCATGCCTTCAATTTCAAACTGAGCCCATGCATCATTAAGTTCCATGAAGATCATTTTGGCTATTTCTTCATATGCTGATCCAGTTAACTAAAAAAAAAAAGGTTAGGTTATTTATCAGATACACAGTCATCATTGTTATAGGACAAATTTATGTCAAGATTAAACCTGTCCAACAGTTGAAGGAAAAAAATAAGATGCTCAACAGAGAGAGAGAAATGGGGTTTAACGCCTACTCTTTTCTGGACGACCATGTGGTTCAATTCTATTCAATAATTCGCTTGCACATGACATTCTTTACCAGTGGGAGGAAACCGGAGAAAACCCACTAGGTTGGGCAGGCGATCCGACAGTACCCTTGCAATGTACAGACAGGGAATCAAAATCATGCCACTCGACTCAGTGAATATTTGACAGGTTGTAGTAAAAGGTCGCATCAGGTTATAAGAACAGTTATTGACCCCAGGACATCAGACATTGATTAATCAATTCAATCATCGTCGAGATTTCTAGTGGTTTACCCACAGTTCCGTGCATCACAAACCAAGAAGTCATGGTGACAGATGGTTTCATTGGCTAATCCCTCATGCCATCCAGAACACAGGTTATATAACAACTCTTCAAGATCCTAGTACACACAAATAATATTTTGAATTATAACAAGCCAACAGTTAGGCTGATGTCCCGCCAAATCCCCAAATATCTAGATGAGACATCTTAACAAGGATAGATCCAGGACTTTTTGCAGGGGGGGGGGGGGTTTGCCAGGTTTCTGTTACGTAAATCTGCCATCATCGTCTCTAAATTACATAGGCATACATACAAATTGAGCTTTTTAAACAGAGAAATCATTTTTATACTAATATAGGATCACTTTGTGATGCAATTTCATAGATGCAAGGCACTATTTTTTTTTTCATGTAGCTGAGTAGAGAGGGACCCCCCCCCCCAACTCCCCCCTCTGGATCTGCCTCTGCTGAATTAATCACACTTTCAACCTTTTCAAAAACATTGAGCAATCAAACTATACATTAAGTTTCATCACTCTCTATCAGAAAAAATCAAAGTTATCTTGACCCAAAGAATCGACCAATGAAATGGCTTAGTTGTGCTTAAGTTTAGCTTGAACATTGATCATTGAACTTAGGCAAGACATTCACCTAATGAACATCTATATCAAGTTTAAACATACCAACAGTGAGGCTGATGTTCCCCGCCGAAATCCCCCCAAAAATAGATGACACATATTAATTAATCGCACATTTATTTTTTTCAAACGTATCGAGCAATCAAACTGTACACGAAGTGTCATCCAAAAGTGTTTTATAAAGAAAAATGCTAAAACCGACGAGAAAAATGAAAATGTACCCTAGTTAGGGGTACCCTAGTTAGGGGGACCCTAAAGGCAGACAAAAGGGCACCTCTGGCCAAGGGAAAGGGCCCTCGTGTCCGAGTCAATCGTTTCTATACACTGTTACTGTCGAATCCATTACTGAATGAGAATGCAGTCAATGTATTGGCATAAAAATCATCAATGAAGTTATCTTGTCCCAAAGCATCAACCAATCAAATTGCTTATCTCTGCCTACCCTTAAAAGAAAATGCTCATCTTCGAACTCCATCAAGGCATCGACCTAATAAGCATACACACCAATTTTGAACATTTTAACTCAATTCGAAGGAGAGTTATTGTGTTCCAAAGTCTGGGCAAATCAAATTGCTTATCGCTCTGCTTACCCTGAGCAGAAAATGCTCATTATCGATCTTAGTCAAGGTATTACTGTAATGAAACTATACACCAAGTTTCATCACTCTCACTTAATTAGAACTAAAGTTATCGTGTCCCAAAACATCAACCAATCAAATTGCTTATCTCTGCTTACCCTAAGCGGAAAATGTTCATCTTCGAACTCCATCAAGGCATTGACCTAATAAGCATATACACCAAGTTTGAACATTTTAACTCAATTAGAGAAGGAGAGTTATTGTGTTCCAAAGTCTCGACCAATCAAATTGCTTATCGCTCTGCTTACCATAAGTAGAAAATGCTCATTATCGAACTTAGTCAAGGTATTACTGTAATGAAACTATACACCAAGTTTCATCACTCTCACTTAATTAGAACTAAGGTTATCGTGTCCCAAAGCATCAACCAATCAAATCGCTTATCTCTGCTTACCCTAAGCGGAAAATGCTCATCTTCGAACTCCATCAAGGCATTGACTTAATAAGCATATACACCAATTTTGAACATTTTAACTCAATTCGAAGGAGAGTTATTGTGTAACGGGATGCGCAGTAATCCGTACTCTGACCGGTTAGCGTTTACACTACGAAAATTTGAAGTGTGCCGTTCTTAGTACGGTACCGAGACCACATCACTTCAGTGGGCCAGATTGGCACGGTACTCGGTACGGCACGCTTGTGTTTTACCCACTTACACTACAAAAAAAATAACCGTGCCGTACCAGGAATGGTACCTGGCACGCTTAAAATTTGTAATGTAAACGGGGTTTTTGTTTTGACTTTAAATACACTGTGCAGTTGGCACATGAAGTTTTCAAGTTGTAAGCGGACCTACATTAGACTGGTGTGTTTTACCATTCAACAGTTGGTGTGTTTTTATATGATGTAGGCTAATTCATGTTTTGGTGCTTTATTATTTTGTTGACATTGAGGCCTACTTGTGAACTTAGTATGGATCTCGACATAGGGAACGAGATATATATCTCACACAAGTACGAAAGCTCAAAGAAGAGATTCAGTATCTTATAACTACGAAGGACTCATTTTGTAATATTGAGTATAGGATCTCAAAACACGAAAGTGCATGGAAGAATTTTGTTCGATGTCACGAGAATATTTATAAAGATTTGGTGGACGCGGAAGAGAAAGACACATCTCGTCAATTATACGAGAGAGAATTATTACAGAAAACACAATTTGACAAATTGACAATTTCATGGCAAAACGATAAAATGAAGAAAAAGTCTGATGAGAATTCATTATTCGGTAGTGTTGATAGTCACAATTCAAGCTCAGTTCGTTTGAAGAAAAAAGAACAGTTAGCCTTGGCTAAGCATAAGGGAACGCAGTTACAGAAAAAACATGAATTAGAACAGAAAAAACATGAATTAGAACAGAAAAAACATGAATTAGAACAGAAAATATCAGAATTAAAGCACCAATCAGAGTTAATGGAAGCAAAAATGGAGGAAGAACAGGCAGAAGTTAGCCTCAAAGTTTACATGGATGAAGAATCTGATGAAGAAAAAAGAAAAGATGTGTCTACTGTTCCTTATGTTAATGACTTTGATAATTTTGAATCTCCCTTTAAAATGAACTTGCAAACTAGTATTGCTAATTCTGACATGTATGCTAATAATGTATATGTCCCACCCCCTCCTGTTGAACAATTTAATCCTGTTAGTGTTGTCTCATCGAGTTTGTCAGCCTCTTTATCAGATAGTTTACCTATAACTGTCTCAAGTAATTTACCTGTGTATATGTCAACACTGAGAAATCGGTAAGGGTGGAAAACAAAATTTGCTTCATAAAAATCTATCTCAAAGTGTCAATAACGATCCATAAAATACTCATTTCAACACGCAAAACAATACACTGACAATGAGTTACTGTTTACGTGGTACTCATGTCAACACACACAACAATAAATTGTCAGAACAAAAGAAAATATATAGACATACGGAAAATTAAGCTTATCGATATATACCTGGATATAATCAAATTGGGGTCTGACTGCTGGATACGTATAAATGACGACATTGTTTTCGCCTTTTTACGACAGATGAATGTCTATATTTATATTTCATTATTCAATGTTATAAATGGCGTGACTATAAAACACGTACTGTGTCTTCCGTTCATCAACAAATACAAAATACGCATAGAAGAAACAGCCCCGTACAACTGGACATACAAAGATCCTTATACAAAAACCTATTTGCATAAAACACACCGACGAATGCAAAATCGCACGGGAAAAACAGTTTTCCTTCACAAGTTTTGATTTAACAATTATGCATCAAATAAAGCCTCATGGTCCTTGATTATACCCTTTAGGTGCAGTTATAACAACTATCGAGAAAACACACCAATTTAACAATACACACCGTGTCATTCGTTTTTTACCCGTCGGTTAATTAACGCACTCAGTACAGAAAACGCACCGTCCGAGAGTTGTTAAACCCTACCGATAATTAACTCGCCTTTCAGTCCATTTTCCCCCCTTGTTAATTAACACACCTTATCTAGAGATTTTAAGCCATAATGAGGAGTTATAATCCGAATATTATGTTTTTATCCAGTTACATCGTTATTGACACTTTGAGATAGATTTTTATGAAGCAAATTTTGTTTTCCACCCTTACCGATTTCTCAGTGCAAGTAGTGCCTATTGTAGCTCTGATAATTTACCTTTGTTTACATCTGTTAATATTCCTTCATCTATGCATGATAGGCCTTATACTGTTTACTCTATGCCATATAATAGATTGAATCATTGTTTACCTGTTCATACAGCAGAAAGTACTGGTGTAAACACCACTTATTTTAATCCACATGTGAATAATGTTGTTCTACCTTATTTCACTGTACCACTGCCTGTTAAGTAATATTTCATCAGGGCATTTTCAACCTGCTGTCTCAAATACACTACAAGTATGGTATCGTCTAAAATGGTAGTTTTACCGATAGATTCTATTCATACCGTGTAATTTCAAAACATCCTTCAATAAATGATAAAACTCGTTGAAAATAACAAAAATGGTTTAATTAGTACCATGGTTTAGATTAATAGCAACGGGTTTAGTTTCTCCGAGATGCGTTTAAAAATGGACGATCTGTGCACTTATTTGTGGCGATCATTTATTGGCCGAGCATACTGTAATAACGGCGTGCATATTCAAAAACATGGTTCCATATGGCACCCCATATTCCTGAAGCAATGGCGCGAGAAATCCCTCTCTTACTAATCAAACGAAACACTGCACAGGAGTATGATGGCACCCAGACACGTAATCACAGGTGGGAATTAATAAAACAATAGTATTCGTCCAATCAAATATTAATCTATATTGTAATAACTGACATTTATGACTTCTCTTTATATTTAAAATAACACCAATGACAGAAATTAAATAAATTTAAAATATCAAAGTATAAACGGCATATTTGAACACTGATACAAGGAGATCAACAAAGCTACTCGTATATAGTGTAATTAATTGATCTTACGTGGCGTAACATATAATATTACATATAATAAGATGGTAAGCTAAGATTTCTATCCTGCAGAGAAAAGGCACAAGTGTCATTTCAGATACGAAATTCTATGTGGATTCTTAAAATGAGACTGACAAGACTTGGGCGTATTAAGCAAGTTGCACTTATTGTTAAATAAACTGTTAAACGCTTACTTATTGTTAAATAGACAATAATGTATGGAATAAATAAGTTTTACACTTTGATTTTTGTTGATTACCGATCACGAACGAGATTAGTTCACGGCTGTATATTAGTATTTGAATTGGCGTTTTAATTTAAATTTTTAGGTCAGTTCACCGATGTTTTAGTAATAATAAAGTATATCGCATTGTTTAATTAGTTCCCCGAAATTGAATTGGCTACGATGATGTAATAACAAAAAGCGAATTGTATACATTGATAATGACATGAATATGAATCATTCAAAATATAACACAATCTGTTAAAATATTAAGAATAATAGAAAGAGCGTCACGTGGAATTTCACTAAATTTACATGAATTACAATCCGAAGTCATTGTTTTTTTAGTGTAGTAACTTTTTGTCAGGTATCACAGCTGTTTAACCATTTAATGATTTGTGTCTATATGAACTTTAAGCTAATTTGAGAAAACCATTTGTTTTTAAAGAATTGTTTCAGTTAATCATGTTGTTATTGCCAATCCATAACAATTAATTGAACTTTTATTACAGGCGAAGCAAAAAGTTTGCTATTGCCCAATATTATATACAGATATAAATATTATGCATTGTAATATAAATATACCTACAGATAACAATAACAGTATATAATATATAATCCCCCCCTCACCCCTGTAAACTGAAATATAGATAGATGTATACATAACCCAAACTCAAACCATTTGCCATTAGGTATGGGTTTTCTCTTATTTTTTATTGAGTGGTACAAATATTTTCCAAGATTTAGCAGTTTTATATTATTATCACTGTGATTCGTGAGATTTTTTTTTTTTAATTTTTGAAGTGATCGAAAAGACCCAAAATATTTTCTACGGATGAATATATAAGCGGGACAGCACAGCAGAAAGTGATATTCATCTTCAACATTTGCATAATCTTTTATTTCTATCGATTTTATTATATCGAGCGGTTTCGGTGTTTAGTTGGAGAAGACCAAATGGAAATGACCTTAAGAGTTTTATATTTAAGTGTTTGAATTTTTATTTAAAAATGAATAATGTATGTAAATACAACCCAACTTTCACGTAGCTAATTAAATGAAGCAATGGCAAACAATGCGATTATTACATGAGATTTTTTTTTATATATTTTGGTTTTGGAATTTTCATGCAATTGGGAATTACATTCACGCATGGTGTATTTATAATTACATGACATTTCAGTCATTTCTTAAATATAGCCACGTCATCCCTTTTACAAAATATTTTTGTACTTGAAGCTTTTCGACTTACAAATTCAAAATACAAACTGCTTACCGTATTCATACAAAATACGTATTCCAATTAAACCCCGTTCAGTTTTCAGTAATTATCACAGCCACAAATACTAATTGTCATTGTTTTATGTGTCATCACTCCGAAGACTTTACCAAAGAAATATCAAACACGATCTTGTGAATTGCAACCTATCTCACAGATAAACAGATTATTAATAGTAACATTTGGATTATTGAGGCGACAATTTGTCTGGAGAACTATGCATGACAGGGTACAAAGACTCTTTGCCTCACAAAAAAGCATGCAATTCTTTGTTAAAGGGGCATGGCGCTATTTAAGGAATGGTGCATGTGCCGATATAAAATGGCTTGGAAGCGGGTGTAAAATAAAGTCATTTCACGCATGCCCAATATAATAAAGTAATCGTGCCAAATACTTGACTCGTACATACACCAATTGTATTGAATAAATATGTTTTACATGTTTAGGTTTTTTTTAATTCACCCATCTTCAATCATAATAAAAATAGGTTGCCAGGCAACAAAACATACGCCCACACAGCAGCCAAATCGTCCGGGCAGTCAACAAGAATTGTTGCATATTAAGGAATTATCAGAAAATCATTAGAATTTGTTTGGTTTTTATAATCAAACGTTTTTTTTTAAATCATATAATAATTGTGACCTCCAGAGGCACCACAAGCTAAAAAGGGTGATTTTTCGTACAATCAGGGGACATAATTCAGGAAGTAATGACCCGATGGGTGCAAATATCGAAAGGAACCAAGATCTTTGGGTTTAAAACATGCCTGTCAAGTTTCATCAAAATCGATTCAAAATTGTGACCTCTATAGGGTCCACAACCTTGATATAACATACTTTCACACTATTCGTGTACAAACGGCGGCCATTTTGTCCGTCAATTCTAGTCCGGTTTTCACGTAATTCAAACTCTCTCTTCATTACCATGTAACGGTGATATAGTCAAACGTTTTTTTAAATCGGATAATAATTTTGACCTCCAGAGGAACCAAAAGCGAACAAAAGCGATTTTTCGGACAATCCGGGGACATAATTCAGGAAGTTATGATCCAATGGGCGCAAATATCGAAAGGAACCAAGATCTTTGGGTTATAAACATACATGTCAAGTTTCATCAAAATCGGTTCAAAATTGTGACCTCTATAAGGTCCACAACCTTTATATAACATATTTTCACAATATTCGTGTACAAACAGCGGCCATTTTGTCCGTCAATTTTGGTCCGATTTTCACAAAATTCATACTCAACCTTCATAACCATGGAACGGTGATATAATCAAACGGTTTTTTAAATCGGATAACAATTTTGACCTCCAGAGGGACCACAAGCTAAAAAGGGCAATTTTTCGGACAATCAGGGGCCATAATTCAGGAAGTTACGATCCGATTGGCGCAAATATCGAAAGGAATCAAGATCTTTGGGTTATAAACATGCATTTCAAGTTTCATCCAAATCGGTTCAAAATTGTGTCCTCTACACTGTTCACAACCTTGATTTAATATATTTTCACACTATTCGCGTACAAATGGCGGCCATTTTGTTCGTCAATTTTTGTCCGATTTTCACGAAATTCGAACTCGACCTTCATAACCATGGAACGGTGATATAATCAAACGGTTTTTTAAATCGGATAACAATTTTGACCTCCAGAGGGACCACAAGCTAAAAAGGGCAATTTTTCGGACAATCAGGGGCCATAATTCAGGAAGTTACGATCCGATTGGCGCAAATATCGAAAGGAACCAAGATCTTTGGGTTATAAACATGCATTTCAAGTTTCATCCAAATCGGTTCAAAATTGTGACCTCTAAACTGTTCACAAGCTAAAAAACGTGATTTTTCGAACAATCAGGGGCCATAACCCATGAAGTTACAGTCCGATACATGCCAATATCGAAAGGAACCGAGATCTTAGGGTGATAAACCTATGTTTTAAGTTTCATTGAAATCGGATAAAAATTGTGACCTGTAGACTGTTCACAAACAATTGTGGACGGACGGACGTCCGGACGGACGGACCGACGGACGGACAAACAGGGGCGACGACAATATACGTCCACATGAAAATGTGGGCGTATAAAAAACAGTACTAGAATAATAGTACAGTATAGCACAACCAGAATACACCAAAGTACATACATAGATAAATTACACAATACGAGTAGCATGGTTGATCACCTTATGTATCAGCGTTCAAATTACTAAATCCGTTAAAATCACAAATCCATTCAGTGTGCCGTTTTAAATTTATTTAATTTCTGTCATTGGTGTTATTTTAAATATAAAGAGAAGTCACAAATGTCAGTTATTACAATATAGATATAGATTTGATTGGACGAATATTATTGTTTTATTAATTCCCACCTGTGCCATATGAAACCATGTTTTAGAATACGCACGCCGTTATTACAGTATGGACTAATTGTTGATTGCTGGGATACTTTTGTTTTATCACTGCTACCTCTGCATTATTTGTGATAAATGTACCTCTGATATAATGCAATATGGTTTGATTTGTAACAAAAATCGTTGTGCTACAGTCAACATTTTATTGAGCCAAATCCCGCGATTACGTAACATCAAGGCACCAATCATTGAAGCGTAATTCCTGGGTGACTTCTTTTGGCGCCAGTACATGTCTAACTATCTCGCGGGTCTATCGCTCTGCCATTGTGGGCTTGACTTCTGGCCACATGTACACGATAATTCATTTGTGATTTACTGAAGATGCATTACCTGTGTGATTTACTGAGTTCTGATTGTATAATTACCCGTGACGAGATTTACCAATTTTTGACGTATTTGTCAATGGTGGAATACTAATTTTTATAGGATAATGGATAATATATAGTACGGCCACGGTAAGGTGAATATCGTGATTTACCGATTTTTGACGTATTTGTCAATGGTGGAATACTATTTTTATAGGCTAATGGATAATATATAGTACGGTAAGGTGAAAATCTATGTGTGCGCATTTTTTTACACTCAAATTTTTATTCGTACTTCGTCAAACTGATCCCGCAGTGAATATTCGCTTGGCCGCTACAATCACTGATAAGCATGACATCGACGAGGCTTAATGAGTACGGCATATTAACTTTTTTACTCGACAAATTAAATTCTCAAACATTTTTTGAGGTAAAAGAAAAATAAATAAAGACGTTTGAAGTATTTGTAGTTAAAAAATATTTCCTATTTAGTGTAAATTGGTATTAAAATGAGTAAAATGCATCATTTTGCCCGAAGCAGTTAGGTGTTAAGTAAACATTGCACGAGCCGTTGAGCCAATGACTACGAGGCGTGCAAGTCAACGCACGTGTTTTAGACAGCCATCCGTTACAGGGATAATTCGTTAGTAATTCTCTGTGAAACAGGTTGGTACTTCGTATGTAAATAATTGTAATCAAAATGAATTGATCGGATAAACGGCACGCGGGGAAATTACAAGTTTTATCTTATAATAAAACACCATAGATAAATTATTCGCATGTTGATTTATATACGTATCTCGGGAAATTCGACGTATCTCGGGAAATTCGACGCCTCGTCTAATAACTGAACATCATAGATAAGTGAACGGGAAGTTCATTTTTAAACCCATCTCGGGGAAACTCAACCGCTCGTCCAATAAATGATCGCCATAAATAAGTGCACGGATCGTCCATCTTTAAACGCATCTCGGAGAAACTAAACCCGTTGCTATTAATCTAAACCATGGTACTAATTAAACCATTTTTGTTATTTTCAACGAGTTTTATCATTTATTGAACGATGTTTTGAAATTACACGGTATGAATAGAATCTATCGGTAAAACTACCATTTTAGACGATACCATACTTGTAGTGATAATATGTCTGTAAATCATATTGATAATAATCATAATAATAATCCGTTTGTGCCTTCTCAACGAAATCCTGTCACAATGCATGAAAATATTAACCCTTTACCTAACTTACCAAATACAGGTACAGGTTTATCAAATTATAGTTTAAGTTCTGATTTGATTCAATTTGATGATAATAATAATGTAAACATTGATAATGTAAATGTAAATCAAAAAGTTAAGCAGTCCCCAAACGGTAATGTAAATTCTTCACATAACAGTGACATGATGACAAAATTGTGTGAAGCTATGTTAACACCAAAGTTGGAATATCTACACTTTGATGGGAATCCGCTGAAATACGCATCATTCATTCATAATTTCGAAACATGTTTAGAAAACCAAACCTCGGACAGTTCTAGGAGACTGCATTTATTGATACAACATTGTACTTTTAAGGCACGCGACGCGATAAAAGTTTGTGTAAATTTACCGCCCAAGGAGGGGTATGTCACAGCTAGAAAAATAGGTTGCCAGGTAACGAAACATACGCCCACACAGCAGCCAAATCGTCCGGGCAATCAACAAGAGTTGTCGCATATTAAGGAATTATCAGAAAATCATTAGAATTTGTTTGGTTTTTATAATCAAACGTTTTTTTTTAAATCAGATAATAATTGTGACCTCCAGAGGCACCACAAGCTAAAAAGGGTGATTTTTCGTACAATCAGGGGACATAATTCAGGAAGTAATGACCCGATGGGCGCAAATATCGAAATGAACCAAGATCTTTGGGTTATAAACATACCTGTCAAGTTTCATCAAAATTGATTCAAAATTGTGACCTCTATAGGGTCCACAACCTTGATATAACATATTTTCACACTATTCGTGTACAAACGGCGGCCATTTTGTCCGTCAATTCTAGTCCGATTTTCACGAAATTCAACCTCTCTCTTCATTACCATGTAACGGTGATATAGTCAAACGTTTTTTTAAATCGGATAATAATTTTGACCTCCAGAGGGACCAAAAGCGATTTTTCGGACAATCCGGGGACATAATTCAGAAAGTTATGATCCAATGGGCGCAAATATCGAAAGGAACCAAAATCTTTGGGTTATAAACATGCATTTCAAGTTTCATCCAAATCGGTTCAAAATTGTGTCCTCTAAACTGTTCACAACCTTGATATAACATATTTTCACACTATTCGCGTACAAATGGCGGTCATCTTGTCCGTCAATTTTGGTCTGATTTTCACAACCTTCATAACCATGTAACGGTGATATAATCAAACGGTTTTTTAAATCGGATAACAATTTTGACCTCCAGAGGGACCACAAGCTAAAAAGGGCGATTTTTCGGACAATCAGGGGCCATAATTCAGGAAGTTACGATCCGATTGGCGCAAATATCGAAAGGAACCAAGATCTTTGGGTTATAAACAAGTTTCATCCAAATCGGTTCAAAATTATGTCCTCTACACTGTTCACAACCTTGATATAATATAACATATTTTCACACTATTCGCGTACAAATGGCGGCCATTTTGTCCGCCAATTTTAGTCCGATATTCACGAAATTCGAACTCAACCTTCATAACCATGTAACGATGATATAATCAAACGGTTTTTTAAATCGGATAACAATTTTGACCTCCAGAGGGACCACAAGCTAAAAAGGGCGATTTTTCGGACAATCAGGGGCCATAATTCAGGAAGTTACGATCCGATTGGTGCAAATATCGACAGGAACCAAGATCTTTGGGTTATATACATGCATTTCAAGTTTCATCCAAATCGGTTCAAAATTGTGACCTCTACACTGTTCACAAGCTAAAAAACGTGATTTTTCGTACAATCAGGGGCCATAACCCATGAAGTTACAGTCTGATACATGCCAATATCGAAAGGAACCGAGATCTTAGGGTGATAAACCTATATTTTAAGTTTCATTGAAATCGAATAAAAATTGTGACCTGTAGACTGTTCACAAACAATTGTGGACGGACGGACGAACAGGGGCGACAACAATATACGTCCACATGAAAATGTGGGCGTATAAAAACATGTACGTGGATGATTTAATGAAATCGGTAGACACTATAGCAGATGCAACCAAGCTGTATCGCGAAGTGACCGAACTTTTGTCTTTAGGTGGATTCCACATAACTAAATGGTGTAGCAATGATAGACAGTTCTTAGCCACCATTCCGGAAGCGGAAAGAGCAAAATCTGTTGTTAACCTTAACATTGAAAAGTTGCCAACCCAAAGTACTTTAGGTATCAAGTGGAATACCGAATCGGATTGTTTTGTTTGGGAAAATGCTGATAAACTTTCTAATAGCCCATTAAACAAGCCTATGACTCGTAGGGGTATTCTTTCTGTTGCATATTCACTGTTTGACCCCCTCAGATTTTTTGCGCCCTTTCTTATGAAAGCCAAACTATTGCTACAAATGTTAAGCAGGAAACAATTGCGATGGGATGATTCAATTCCAGACATTGATAAAAATCAGTGGATTAGATGGTTAAATGATTTTAATCGTTTATCGGAGATTAAAGTTCCTCGGTGTTATAAATTACAAGACTTGAGTGATATTGTAGATATTCAGTTACATGTGTTTTCGGATGCCTCGAGAGTAGGGTATTTGTCAGTAGCCTATTTACGATGTGTAGATAGAGATATGAACATCCACTGTGCTTCTGTAATGGGCAAGGCTCGGTTAGCTCCAGTGAAGGAGATATCAATTTCTCGGTTGGAATTGTCGGCTGCTGTTGTGTCCGTGAAATTGTGTCACTTGATAAAGAGTGAAATTGACTTTGAAATTAACAAAGTTGTGTATTGGACTGACTCAATGTCGGTTCTTAAGTGTATTAACAATAAAACTAAACGTTTTCACACTTTTGAATCAAACCGGTTAACCGTTATTCATTTAGGTTCAAATCCCTCTCAATTTAGGTACATTGACAGGAACATTAACCCCGCTGATGACGGGTCTAAAGGGTTAAAGATGAAATCGTTTTTTCAAAACGATAGGTGGTTAACGGGACCTGACTATTTTTATCGTGATGAGTTGTTTTGGCCCGATAAAGTGAACATTCCTGAAATGATGGATACTGATCCAGAAATACGTAAAGAAGCTCAAGTGTATGCTACGGTTAATGTCCCGGACAGAACTTTGTTTGATAAACTGTTTGAATATTTTTCATCTTGGTGGAAATTAAAAAGAGCCGTTGCTTATCTGATACGTCTAAAGACTATTTTAAGAAACAAAGTGTCGGAATGATTAAACGGGAGTAAACCAAGACCGTTATTAAAATATTTGACTGTACAAGAGATAAGTTATGCTGAATCGCAAATAATTAAATTTGTCCAGAAAGGAGATTTTCCAAAGACGTATAAAGTTTAAAATCTGAGTCTAATAAATCGTCATTAAAGGAAGTTGGATCTTCGTTGGTTAAATTGAATCCTCAACTGGAAAATGAACTGTTATGCATTGGAGGTCGATTGGAGAATGCTTCAATTGATGGATTGGCGAAACATCCAGTAATTTTGCCATACAAACACTTGGTTACTGACTTAATAATTAGAGAGTGTCATGTTAGTGTCGGTCATACGGGACAAGAAACGGTTCTTGCCACTTTAAGACAGAAGTTTTGGATAATAAAAGGCCAATCAGCGGTAAGACGGATACTTTCAAAATGTGTAACCTGTCAGAGGAGATCTAAGCCAACCGAAACTCAGTTTATGGGCAATTTAACGAAACAAAGACTTGTTGCTGATAAACCACCGTTTTCGTGCGTTGGAATTGATTATTTCGGACCTTTGTTAGTGAAACAGGGACGAAGTGTTGTGAAAAGGTACGGCTGCCTTTTTACTTGTATGACTTCAAGGTCTGTGCATATAGAAATTGCACATTCACTTAACACAGATTCTATGATAAATGCCTTACGGAGATTTGTTAGTGTTCGTGGTCAACCAGAGGAGATATTGTAGCCGCCCTCGGTATGACCTAGAGCGACCTTGACGTTAAATAAAAGACTGTAAGAGGATATAAATAATAATAATATTAATAATGGGATTAATAATAATACAATAATGGGTGGGTGGTTTAGATCCTTCCTCGACTCCTACCGGGGAATAATTCAGCTTTTATTTTTAAAAGGAACGACGTTTAACCTTAACTATTTTCTCGCCGTATTGCGCCCGTTAGTTGACGAAATGGCAATTAGGCTTTACAAATAATCTTAATCGTATATTTATATTGGGGGGGGGGGGGGGGTAGGTAGGTAGTTAAAAGGAATACGATAATTTTTTACTAAGTTAAAAATTACATTTAAAAAAAGACAAATTGATATAAGAGCAGTGTGGGGGGGGAGTTATGTACTCTTACGGTGCCTACCCTAAGAGCGTCAAAGACAGAATGTCATTACTGACGAGTTCAGCGCTTTATATAGACTTTGCCAAAGTGTCACGTGGGGCCTTTCGACCAATGACATAACGGTATTCCCGCAACCCTATGCAACCCATGCCTAGGAAGGGTCTACTTTCACACTTACAAATGTACAATTTAATAAAACAAAAGCAACATTCGAAAGGCAGTTTGGTTTATAACCGCCTAAAAACATATTATTTATCATTCAAGGCCAATATCTAACAACGGGCCTCCGTAGTTAATTAATTATAGCCATCCCACCCAATGCAACCGCTCGCAACCCGTTGCTAACCCGTTGCCGTCGCCAGTGCAACCTAGCAAGGTGCTTGTTCCGCTTGAAATATTCGACTACAATTATGAAGAGGAGGAATAACGTAAGGGCATAACAAATCATAAGGAGTTCAATCCTACAGGCATAATGTACACAAAATTACTTAGTACGGACATAAAAGCACGCTTAATAGTCTGCACTAAGCTTTTATTTATTAGCGAAACCACCGTCAACACGGCGTAGTAATCTAGACGTCATCTCGCCACTCCATGTATCGTTGTCGCTCTTCAAAGCATTATAGGTAGTTGTGTATCAAAGCTGCATCTTCAATCGTGTTTTTATGTGCGGGACAATCAAGTACGACCCCATTACACGGTAACATGCATAGTGTGTAGAAATGTCGTCAGAGCTTTTAGTATTGGGCTTCTGCGTTAGAAAATCCTCTGAGCAAGTAGTAAAGCTTAATTATGGTTACTATTAATGAAAACTAGTGAGAAATATACGTGTTGTCAGTTGTCGCTTAAACCCGTCAGTACTTGTACCGTACGTCACTATTTTTGTTAATGCTCACTAATAATCATACGGTGAGTATGCGATTTAATTGGTTAGTATTCCTTACTTCTGCCAGTATGTAAAAAATACGTGAGTAATTAAATAAAAGTGAGTTTATCTAAACATATCACTATTGAGGCACGCGCGGGAGAAATTGACGAAAGCGTGACTAATTAAGAAAACGTCACTATTTGAGCTACCGCTCACTATCTGAGTATAACTGCCAGTTACCTTTGATGTGCGTTAGTAATTGGACACGGCGCCAGTAGAGCGTGAAATCGTTAACTATATACATTTCTGGCGAGTATTGTTACTATAGGTAATTTAACTTCCCGATAAATTGTCGCTGCCTTCTGAATAAAATATTAATTATTTATTATTATTCTCGAATCAGAAAATGTTTTTGTTTTTTTTTTAACAATAATGGATGGTAGTGAACATGGGTATTTTTCGGTTACCGCCGTAGTTTGCAGAATACTGTTTTTAAACATTAACGAGTGTATTTTTCGGCGATTTCCATAACCGCCGTAGTTTGCAGAATACGGGGCAATGTGTAGTTTTCAGAATATGGGGTTTGCAGAATACGGGGCAATGTGTAGTTTGCAGAATACGGGGCAATGTGTAGTTTGCAGAATACAGGGCAATGTGTATAGTGTTATTTCATTTACAATTTATATTTATTCTCGGTAATGCGGATTAGCACTTGTTTTGGGACGTGCGGTGCTTTAATATCTGTATGGTTTAAATTGGAATCACAACTAATGGTTAAAAAAGATCACCAACACAAATCTGTTTTCACTAATTTTATTGAAACAGATAACATGATAGCAGATAACAGAAATAATGAATTTCAAACATACGCATACAAGCTGAAATTCTTAGCACTGAAGAATCGTGTGCATACCGGACTGGTATGAGGCATCGCACATCTTGGGTTGTCGCTTATCGTGAAATAGTTCCAAATCTTACTACTTCACGTTAGTTTTATCTAGATCACTGCTTGTATTGTCTGGATACTTAATCATTATGAATAGAAGTATTGGAAAAGGCGGGAAAATATACCGCATGGTTTACCTGTGAGTAGCATGAAAGATGAAAGGGAGGATATCCCTTTGATGTCACAAGATTGACATTCCAGCTTCTAGATGCCAGTGAAAATTTAGAAATAATTTAGTGATTTCTTTTGTTATGCTAGGCTACTTTAAGAATTTAGACATAATATGTATCAACAAATAATAATTTATGATATAGATCATACTTTATTTATTAATAATATTACAAACAAATAAGTTCCCATTAGATGGTTTATAGTTCTAGAAATGACGAAAGAATGTCACGTGATTGCTCTTCGCTTTGATGTTTCATTCATTGCCGCGTGAAACTTTCAGTTCAGACACCTATTATAGACATACAGGTGCCAATCATTTTAGGAATTACATCGTAATCAACACTAGTTACTATATTATAATCTCGACTTTATTTAATGATACAGCAAACAATTAACGTCCGCTTGACAAGATAGATGGAGTGTATATTTGTGATTGCGTAGGAAGCGTGACACAATTTTATTTCTTCAAAAACGCGGCGTTTGTGCTTATAACCAAGGTAAAATAGTACCATTCGTTTCCTGACTAACAGTGACATTCATCTACAAGGATTATTATGCCATTCGAGACATTTCAATGTGTAATAGTTTTATATCCACCACTATCGGTAATTATATGTATCAGCTGATATTATATGTTGCTGTCAATATCTGATATAGGTAAAACTGATAGGTGTCATATCGGACAATCACTATAAATATATTTAGGACCTAGAAATTGACCCAAAATGGGTCGCAACGCATATAATAATGTAAACTGATTGTATATGAGCTAATTTACATTCAATTGTTTCCATTTTGTCTCTAATTTCAAATCAGTTACGTTCAGTGAAATACGGCATGAATCTGAACCCAACCATGTCATATATTTGTTAATGTTTGTTTAATATTTCGCTCGGTTTAAGAATTTAGAACCAAAGAGAATAGTCCATACATTAGTAATATAGGTCCAACGCGACGAGAATATACATTCACTTGATACACTCACTCCGTTCATTTGACACCTCCTTCTTTGTTAGGATAAGCTGCTGATTTGGCGACGAACAGTGTCTGACCAGCTCAATTTATCTCGACAACCAGTGTCTGGAATGCTGCCTGGCTGCATTTCCGACAGTTTATTTCACAAAATATTTTGGTGAATATATTCATTCACATTGAGTCACTCACCCAGCCCGTTTGACACTTTCCTCTGGTCGGATAAACTAGTGACTTTGCGACATTTTCGAGAAAAAGCAAGTTAAAGATATCGTTAGATTTTAACACTAAATCACGTAACAGCCATGTCATATATTTGTTAATGTTTGTTTAATATTTCGCTCGGTGTAAGAATTTAGAACCAAAGAGAGTAGTCCGTACATTAGTAATATAGGTCTTGTATATTAAATCTTTTACAGGATTAAATTCTGTTAATCTCACCACTTAATTAGCACCTTTGTGTTATAGTGCTCAAGAGATTAAGAATGTTGATTGGCTAGGTTTATCACCTCAATAGAGCGTGAAATCATTAACTATATAAATTTCTGTTATGTTTATTGATAAACTGTATTATTAAAAGACAATTTGTTACCGGTGTGACTATTGAACAAAAACTCAAACAACAATTTCGGATATGTAAGTGACAAATTTTAAGAAATAAAGATAGGTTGCCAGGCAACGAAACATACGCCCACAGCAGCTAAATCGTCCGGGCAGTCAACAAGGGTTGTCGCATATTTTTACTTTTTTCGGTAATGAAACATTTGTAATACACTAAAAACTGATTAAGAGTAACAACTCATTATGTAATTATCAGAAAATCATTAGAATTTGATTGCTTTTTATAAAGTTTTACCCCACGCTGACAATTAGTTTATACATGAAACATTTAATATCATGGATTTAGCTGTTCAGTTATCTAAATTCATTGAAAATCAAAATACTTGTTCGTTTCAACACCTTAAACTCTATGTATCAATCTGAAGTCAATCGGATGGTAACTTTGGCCTCTATAGCGTCACAAGAATTTTTGAAGTTATCAAGGGAGATAACTCTGGCAGTAATTATTTGAAATCGCTGAAAATCAATAGGCTTCTTCGTCGCATGACCTTAAACACTGTGTATAAATCTAAAGTCAATCGGATATTAACTTTGGCCGCCAGAGCGTCCACAAGATTTTTTGAGGTGATCAAGGGCCATTACTCTGGCATTAATTATCGGAAATCGCTGAAAATCAATAGGTGTCTTTGTCTTATGACCTTAAACACTGTGTATAAATTTGAAGTCAATCGGATATTAACTTTGGCCTTTAAAGCGTCCACAAGATTTTTTGAAGTGATCAAGGGCCATAACTCTGGCACTAATTATCAGAAATCGCTGAAAATCTGTGTATAAATTTAAAGTCAATCGGATATTAACTTTGACCTTTAGAGCGTCCACATGATTTTTTAAAGAGATCAAGGGCCATAACTCTGGCACTAATTATCGGAAATCGCCGAAAATCAATAGGTTTCTTCGTCTCATGACCTTAAACACTGTGTATAAATCTAAAGTCAATCGGATATTAACTTTGGCCTCCAGAGCGTCCACAAGATTTTTTGAAGTGATCAAGGGCCATAACTCTGGCACTAATTATCGGAAATCGCCGAAAATCAATAGGCGTCTTCGTCTTATGACCTTAAACACTGTGTATAAATTTAAAGTCAATCGGATATTAACTTTGGCCTCTAGAGCGTCCACAAGATTTTTTGAAGTGATCAAGGGCCATAACTCTGGCACTAATTATGGGAAATCGCTGAAAATCAATAGGCTTCTTCATCAGACCTTAAACACTGTGTATAAATTTAAAGTCAATCGGATATTAACTTTGACCTTTAGAGCGTCCACAAGATTTTTTAAAGAGATCAAGGGTCATAACTCTGGCACTAATTATCGGAAATAGTCGAAAATCAATAGGCGTCATTGTCTTATGACCTTAAACGCTGTGTATAAATTTAAAGTCGATCGGATATTAACTTTGGCCTCTAGAGCGTCCACAAGATTTTTTGAAGTGATCAAGGGCCATAACTCGCTGAAATCGCTGAAAAACAATACTCTTCTTCGTCTCATGACCTTAAACACTGTGTATAAATTTAAAGTAAATCGGATATTAACTTTAGCCTGTAGAGCGTCCAGAAGCAATTGTGGACGCCAGACCGACGGACCAACGGGGGCGACGACAATATACGACCACATTTCAATGTGGGCGTATAAAAATGCTCTATAAATTTGTTGGAAATCTTTAACAAAAGTTTTGCTATTGTGTTTTCAATTTCTTGAAATTTCCCGTGTTTAGAATTGTCTCAGTTTTGAATATGTAATATAGTGTAGTTATAAATGTGTTTTTTTAGGGGATGATTTTCAATGTTCCTTTAGAAGTATTTCTATCAGCCTTTTGTTTTAATAAAGAATTAATCGCACAGGATATCTACATGAAAAATATCCCACGATCGAACGTCGAACATGGTTTTACTATTTCACCGTTGCATGCAATGTATCAATTATATTTATCGTGTGCTAAATAAAACAATTTCTAAATTATTAATAGAATCTTCTGTGCTCATAATTTCGAATTACTTGAATGAAATTTATTATTTTTCTGTTACGTACGATTATATTGTATTTTAACACTGTGTATCGTACCTTATTATATGCTATTATTATTTTCATCGTTATTTATATTGTTTCATTGCTATATATATTGTTTAATAGCTATTATTTCTCAAAAGTAAATAGATAATCACACGATTCTTCGGTGTTCAGAATTTCAGCGTGTATATATGTGTATGAAGTTCAATATTATCTGCTATCATAATCTGTTTCAATAAAATTACCGAAAACAGATTTGTGTTGATGATCTTCTTAAACCATTAGTTCTGATTCCAAATTTACTAATCCTTACCGCGCCACCTACCCCAAAATATGTGCCAACCCGCATGTAACGAGAATACATATAAATCGTAATATATATTGCGCTGTATTCTGTATGGGAACCCCGTTGTAAGAACTGAGCATTTAAATTCATATTTATATATGAAGTGGACTCTGTCTCATCCTAACTCTGATCACTGTATTTAGAGATCGATCTATCTAACTATCTTTGGCGTTTTTTTGCAAACTACGGCGATAAGCGAAATTGCCGAAAAATAGTCCCTTTATTATTTATTAATATTCTCGAATCGGAGGAGATATTCAGGTTAGTAATAAAAATATTATGATCACTTACAGTAACAATACTCGCCAGTATTTTATATAGTTAATGATTTCACGCTCTACTGACGTCAGGCCCAATTAGCGACGCACATCAAAGGTAACTGGCGGTTATACTCGGATAGTGAGCGGTAGCTCAAATAGTGACGTTTTCTTAATTAGTCACGCTTTCGTCAATTTCTCCCGCACGTGCCTCAATAGTGATATGTTTGGATAAACTCACGTTTGTTTTATTACTCACGTTATTTTTACATACTGACAGAAGTAAGGAATACTAACCAATTAACTCACCGTATGATTATTACTGACCATTAACAGAAATACTGACGTACGGTACAAGTACCGACCGGTTTAAGCGACAACTGACAACACGTAAATTTCTCACTAGTTTTCATTAATAGTAACCATAATTAAGCTTTACTACTTGCTCAGAGGATTTTCTAACGCAGAAGCCCAATACTAAAAGCTCTGACGACATTTCTACACACTATGCACCTTGCAGTGTTAGTAGTTGTGGTGTTTATTTCCATGTTCGTCAAAAATAGGACTAGGACAAAGTGTGAGTGGCAGGACCGAAGCAAGTGACTATTACGATCAAACAACAGGTTTCTGGTCTAACTACAGACTGTAGTGTACTAACGAACATGGCCGCTCTTTAGCGGGTATGAAACAAGGGCATTACAAAGTAATTCTTGGATTATTATAAAGGGATGGCGATAACCAGATGGGTTAAATTCAGGTAAGGTTTTATAATCTTTTATGGTTATGCGCTAATTCGATTATTATGCTTCTTCTAACGGTAAAGTTAGAAGGTAAAATGTCACTCGCGTTGGTCCTACCAGTCAATGAAACTTTGTACTAGGCCTATCTCGTTCAACGCATTAGCGTCGTCGTTTCACTCTACACCCACATCACGTTCGTGAGATCGACTAGTTGTATGGACATGATAACATAGGGCACTTCATTTCATTCTAAGTAATCACAGAAAAAGGTTTGTGATTCCATCACAGGAACGTACCGGGTCTGACAATTGTAGAAAGAGGTCAGTAGTCTAAAAATAGAATAACAACACAACACAGGCTTTATTGGGAGGAGATGATGTTTACTCTGGTATAAAAATAATTAATAGAGATAAAAAAAACAAGCCAACAGTGAGGCTGATGTCCCCCGCCGAAATCCCAAAATAAACAGAAGACGCATATTAATTAATCGCACATTTATTTTTTTCAATGTATCGAGCAATCAAACTGTACACGAAGTGTCATCCAAAAGTGTTTTATAAAGAAAAATGCTAAAACCGACGAGAAAAATGAAAATGTACCCTAGTTAGGGGGACCCTTAAGGCAGACAAAAGAGCCCCTCTGGCCAAGGGAAAGGGCCCTCGTGTCCAAGTCAATCGTTTCTATACACTGTTACTGTCGAATACATTACTAAATGAGAATGAGTCATTGTACTGGCATAAAAATCATCAATCAAGATGAACCTAAGTTATCTTGTCCCAAAGTATCAACCAATCAAATTGCTTATCTCTGCTTACCCTAAGCGGAAAATGCTCATCTTCAAACTCCATCAAGGCATTGACCTAATAAGCATATACACCAAGTTTGAACATCTTAGCTAAATTCGAACTTCATCAAGGCATTGACCTAATAAGTTATCGTGTCCCAAAGCATCAACCAATCAAATTGCTTATCTATGCTTACCCTAAGCGGAAAATGCTCATCTTCGAACTCCATAGAGGCATTGACCTAATAAGCATATACACCAAGTTTGAACATTTTAGCTCAATTAGAAGGAGAGTTATTGTGTTTCAAAGTCTCGACCAATCAAATTGCGTATTGCTCTGCTTACCCTAAGCAGAAAATGCTCATTATCGAACTTAGTCAAGGTATTACTGTAATGAAACTATACACCAAGTTTCGATCGTCACTTTCACTTAATTAGAACTAAAGTTATTGTGTCCCAAAGCATCAACCAATCAAATTGCTTATCTCTGCTTACCCTAAGCGGAAAATGCTCATCTTCGAACTTCATCAAGATATTGACCTAATAAGCATATACACCAAGTTTGAACACTTTAGCTCAATTAGAAGGAGAGTTATTGTGTTCCAAAGTCTCGACCAATCAAATTGCTCTGCTTACCCTGAGCAGAAAATGCTCATTATCGAACTTAGTCAAGGTATTACTGTAATGAAACTATACACCAAGTTTCATCACTTTTACTTAATTAGAACTAAAGTTATCGTGTCCCAAAGCATCAACCAATCAAATTGCTTATCTCTGCTTACCCTAAGCGGAAAATGCTCATCTTCGAACTCCATCAAGGCATTGACCTAATAAACACATACACCAAGTTTGAACATTCTAGCTCAATTAGGAAGAGAGCTATTGTGTCCCAAAAAGTGTGACGGACAGACAGACAGACAGACAGACAGACAGACGGACGGACGGACGAACGAACCCATTTTAATAGTCCCCCAACTTTCTTCGAAAGGCGGGGGACAACAATAAAATAAAATGAATAACATAAATAGGGTTTGTCACTTTGCCTAAGCCCATTGTATTGTGATCACTCAAGGGTGTTCTGTACAGAATTTTGCATATAACTGGCTGGTAATGATAAAAATACTATTTGTCCTGTTGCTATTTAATCTAGAAACAGTTATTTATATTTATATGCTTGCACATTAGATTGATATAAGGTCCATCATTCAGTGGCGGTGTTTCAATTCACTGTTTGTACGCGATGAGTAGGGTCTTGTCCAGCCTAAGGTGCCTTTTCTAGTAACCCCCACTGCTCAAGACCTCTATGTGCAAACAAATTTTTGAAAAAAAATTGAATCATGGTAAGTCCCGAAATGCCTATTTCTTTATTTATATGCACTTTAGATCATAAGGTTAAGTCACAGGGTTTCGATTCCCACCTTGTTTGCAACAAGGAGTAGGCTTGTCTGTATAACAGCTTGTGTTTCGGGCTCTCCAATTTCTTCACTTAATTATAACCAAAGCTATTGTGCCCCAAAGAATCAACAAATCAGATTGCTTATCTCTGCTTATCCAAAGCATAAAATGCTCATCTTTTAACTCCATCGAGGCATTGACCTAATGAACGCCTACACCACGTTTGAACATTCTATATTTTACCTCAATTGAATTAGGAGAGTTATTGTGTTCAAAAGTCTCGACCAATCAAATGGCTTATCGCTCTGCTTACCCTGAGCAGAAAATGCTCATGCTCATTATTTATAGAACTTAGTCAAGGTATTGATGTAATGAAATTGTGTCCAAAAGCATCAACCAATCAAATTGCTTATCTCTGTTTACCCTAAGCAGAAAATGCTCATCTTTGAACTCTTACACCAAGTTTGAACATTCTATTAATTCTAGCTCAATTAGAAAGAGAGTTATTGTTTTCGAAAAAGTGTGATGGACAGACAGACCCATTTTAATAGTCCCCTGCTTTCTTCAAAAGGCGGTCTGGAAAAATAGGACAATTGGCTACGATATCACCCACAATTTAGTGTGGGTTTACTTGCTGTTAGAATTACCCTGATATAATGTCAGTCTGTTACCGTCAGTCTGTTACAACATTTTTCAGTCTGTTACCATGAGTTTGGGGGAGAAATTTAAGTGACTTTGCCTTTTTCTTTATATATGTATATAAATGATGAGCTGAATTCAGAGGATATTCACATTTGTATTGGATTTGACAAAAAATAAATTACTGGAAAAATAATTTTTAAAATATTTAGTAACAGACTGACATCAACATAATACCATCTATTGATGTTAGATTTCCTACTTGAAATTTTAGTCTATTAACAGCATGCTGATTTTAATTTACAGGAAAATCATTATAAAACACAGTTTCATTAATACTTTACATAGTTTACCATATTCCTCAATTTACCAAGACATTAAAGCGAAATGGTGAAAATGGCAGTGTCTGACTGGGATGTCAGTTATATGAAAATATGCTCAGTCTGACTCTAAAGATCAGGATTGACTAAAATATGATATTTGAATTTAAAAAGTAGACAAAATATGCTTTCTTTTGGTAACAAAAACATTGGTGTAGCTTAATATTTCAATTTTACCACTAAGGTTGACATTTTCACAGAATTGCCCAAATGGAAACAGGCCCAATATTTGAGTGATGTTTTTTGGCGCCGATGGGTAAAGGAATATTTGCCTACATTATTGGAACGATCTAAGTGGAATCATGCCAAACGTAACATTTGCGTTGGGGATCTAGTGCTTCTAGCGGATGATAATTACCCACGCGATTAATGGCCCTTGGCTCGAATTGTGGAAGTATTTGTGTCTAAGGATGGGTTTGTGCGCACCGTTAACCTTAAAACAAAAGCAACCGTTGCGACTTGTGCAAAGCATCACAAGGATGCTAATATTAAAGATGGTTATGTTGTTCTTACTCGACCAATTCTTAAAGTATGTTTACTTGAATTGGACGAACCTGTTATCTTGGATAATTAGTTATTAATATACATTTATGTTCAAGTAACTGTTTTGGAAATCTGTAATTTGTATTTATTATTGAGTTAGCCATAAGAATTAAAATGGTAGCTAATTGGGTTTTTTGTACATAAAAATGTTTACTGTCATTTTTATGTAGGGGCTGGTGTAGCTACATGTACCATATCCCTTTAGTATATGTCTTATATTGTTATTTTGAAAATGTATAAGGGTAGAGTTTGATGTCTACTTTCGGTTTCACTGGTTTTCGGAAAATCTTACTGGCGGTCTTAATCCGAGCCTCGGTTTGAGAGTTCGCGGTAAAAGAAATGATGGCGTGTTGTCATTTCCAAGTGCGGATGGTTTATTCGGTATTTGTTTGAGGATGTGACCCCAAAAAACTTGAAAACCAGTGAATTTGTTAATGTGCGGTTAGGTACGGATATCTAAACCCATTCGGTAAACTGTTTTTCTAATACATATATGATTTAGTATGTACATCGGACAATCGGTTGACTGTTATGAATTTCACTGTGTTTCAAATATGGGATTGAGTATTGCCTCATCGGTATTCTAATAAACTTTGAACTTTGACTTTGTTTTGACTTTAAATACACTGTGCAGTTGGCACACTCTTTGGCCATGAAAGCGTTCTCCACAGCGGAAATGGACCTCGCCCCAATTCAGCGTCAACTAGTTACCACATTTGCAAATGGCTTGAACAAAGACTATTTAAAGCTCAAATTATTACGTGATAATCCCACCACACTTCAGGCAGCTGTTGTCATCGCTATAGCAGAACAAAATATTAGGTCTAGATTCGCATTACGTTCCTTAGAGAAACCCAAAATTATCCTGTTCCCGTGGAAATTGACCATGTCCGCCCTGAACAGCGTTGTTCATATTGCCATAAATTAGGTCACCATTCAGATATTTGTCGATCGAAACCATATGAACGCGCAGATACTAATTCATTTTCAAGTAATACGCGTTCCCCTTACTCTCAACGGTACCGCCCAAATTCAGGCGAATCATCTTTTCAACAAAATGATCAGAATCACTGTTTTCAACCAAATCGTCAAGACTCACCTTTTTCAAACAATAATCAGAGTATAATCTGCTGGAAATGTAAAAAACCAGGTAATGTTCCACAATCAAACCCTTTACAGTGAATCAAGACCAAACTTTAATCAAAGACGTCAAGGAAATAATTTCAACACACGAGCACATTTAAACTAATAGCGCCGACTCGCTTCGAGGCAAGTGACACTGGCTCCCACAGAATTCCTAGTACGCCTTTATTTAACTTAAATTTGTCTTCAAATCCTAGTTCTTGTCTAATTAAGCTCCAAAAACAACTTTATCGTGCCTTAATAGATAGTGGCACTGATTGTAGTAGTATTAATTTTAAAGTATACAAGAGGCTCTGTAGCCAACCACCATTGCAACAGCCAGATATCAATTTACAATCTGTCAGTGGGGGCTCCTTGCAAATACATGGGTATGTTTTATTATCTTTTCGCGTCGGTAGTGCCCTGTTAAATCAAAAATTTTATGTCATCTCTAATATTAATTGTAATTTTATATTAGGTAGAGATTGGCTAGTAGGCCATGGTATACAACTTTGCTACAATAACGGTCATTTTAAAGTTCAAAATGAGTATACCATTCGTCCAAGATGCACATGTGTCATCAATTCTCCGCCTGACTAAATCCGTCAAAGTTAAGCCGCAGGTGTCCGTTCTTTGTCCCGCACGTGTAAAAAATTCAGTTAATCTGATCGTAGCTGGTATCTATGCAGTGGCACCTGTCACTCAGGGTTTTATGAGTTATCAACTTGGTTTAAAGTTACATGACAGTATCAATGTCGCAAAATCCAATAACACATTTTCTATCGCAATTACCAATAATACTAATCAGAACTATTATTTACGTAAAGGCTGTGTTGTAGGTCACATTGCGGCACTTGAGTCGAATAATATTAATTCTACCAGTGACACGTCAACTCTCCCTCACATCTCTACCTCGGAAGATACGTTAGATAATATTAATGTTCCACAAGAACACAATTCAGTTATGCGACAGTTTCTTGCCAAAAATTTAGATTTATTTACCAAAACAGATCAAGATTTAACTCAAACTGACACTGTCAAAATGAAAATCGATACCGGTTCCCACCCTCCAATTAAGCTCCGCCCACACCGTACTGTTGACAAAGCAATTAACGAAATGCTTGACGCCAAGGTCATCCGTCCATCTCAATCACCCTGGAGTTTTACCATTGTCATTGTATCAAAAAAGGACGGCTCAAAGCGTTTTTGTGTCGATTTTCGAAAACTAAATCAAGTCACTAAATCTAATTCATACCCCCTTACCGTTAATAGACGATATTCTTTCGCAATTGCATAATAAGACTCATTTTTCTACCTTTGATCTTAAGTCCGGATATTGGCAAGTAAGGATGGACGAGGCAGATCGCGAAAAAAACGCATTTACATGTCATCGTGGCCTATTTGAATTTAATGCCATGCCTTTTGGGATTGCCAATGCGCCTGGAATTTTTCAACATCTTATGCAAGTCGTTCTTAAAGACCTTAATGCGTTTGCTATCGTGTACAGACCTTAATGCGTTTGCTATCGTGTACAGAGATGATATTCTAATTTTTTCCTCTAGTTTGGACGAGCATTATGCACATATCGAGACTGTCTTTCAGCGTCTCATACGGATGCTAGTAATTATAGCATAGGTGCTTGTTTAGTCCAGAAGCAGATGTCCGCAGGTGGCGACGAATTTGAAGCCCCAATTTATTTGCTTTCGCACAAACTGTCGGATACGCAAACACGATGGTCAACTATCGAAAAAGAATGTTTTGCTATTCACTACGCACTCCAAAAGTTTGATTACTATCTCCATGATGCCAGTTTTGTTATTCACACTGATCATAAACCCAATGTGACTACTTCGTTCTACCGCCCACAATCAAACGCCTGTGTTGAACGATTTCACAGAACGTTACATGATATTCTTTCAAAGAAAATGGCAGACAATCTTGAAACTTGGGACTTATATATTAATCAAACTTTGGCAGCAATTCGCATATGATTTCCATAAAATTGCTCTAGAAAACCAACACAAGTCATTCATGCTCGTGCACAAACACATGAAGCAAGCCAAACGTCGCCAGGCACATTATGCGGACAGAAATTCGAAAGTAGTTAATTTTCAAGTAGGTGATCCGATCTATGTTAAAAATCACTTGCGCTCTAGTAAACTTCAGGGCAAATGGAAACCTTATTTTAGAATTATTGCACAAACCTCCCTGCTAACTTTTATTCTAAAAAACCAACTAGATGGCTCTATTTTGAAATCACATGCTGAGCACATGCGTCTAGCCAAAATCGATTCCTGGAAAATACCCAGACCCGACGATCAGCATCCGCAAAGAGCTGCTAACTACGTCATTCCACCAGACTTCGACGACTGTTCCAGGGACGAGAGTGACGTGGAATCCAATTTTGATATTATCGAAAATTCTGGCCAAGCATGTGACGATTCATCCTCAGAAGATGATATTCCTTTAATGGAATTAGCCAATAGAATTCGCGCCAAACAAACCCAGTCCCCCGACAAGGAACGCCCCATGGACATTGACGCTGTAATGCGAGAACCTGTCCACACGACAGACGAATCTGCACAAACGGAGCGCGAACCTGACATAATTGCCCATTCTCAACAAACTGATCCCCTGCCCATCTCTAATTCCGATGACCCACTCCTTAAAACCCAAACTGACAAGAACTCGGATTTGTAAAATCTTTTATCGGGCATACTAGGAATGCTTGGAAATTAAATCTCCCCTTTTTCAAACTATGTGTAAATAGGTTATTAATAGATGTTTGTTTAATTAATTTTGTTTAATTAATTTTTTCTTTTGTTTATTTTCATCCTAGATGCGCGTAGTTTCCATTTTCTTTTGTATTACTGTTTGGCCTTACGATTGGATATCATGTGTATGAAAATGTCATTTTTAGACCTGTCGTTAGTGATTTTTCGACTTCCCGGTCTCGTTGGTTAGTTACGTTTATGGTGGATTTAAAACCGTCCCAAATTTTCATCGCTTCTCTTAAAAAGGATGCAAAAAGGGTGTTCACTACTTTATATGACACTATAAATAATTATTCTCGCGCTTCTGACGATATATTTTTTTACGAAACTGTTGTCAAATGATTTCCAAAAATTGCGCATTGTGGAACAGCACTGCTATAACTTGATTTCGAAAACTTCCTAGTTTCCCTTATTAAAAAGTAAACGTCCAAAACGCGCATTACTTCCCATAATTGGCAAAGCCTTAAGCTTCCTTTTTGGTACCATCTCACAATCCGATTTTAATGCAATCAAATCTAATATAAATAAACTTGCTGCAAACCAGAATAATGTCATCCATATTGTTTCTAAAAGTTTATCCATTTTAAATACTTCCCGGATCGCGATTGCTAAAAATAGAGCGACAATTAATAATTTGATCTACAACTTCAAATCGTTCGAGACACAGGCTCAACTAATGTTTCAAAATGTCACTAATGAGGTAATAAGAATCAAAAATTTTTTCCATCTTTCATACAAGATCCAATATTTATTGGCAGAACTACAAAATGTTATCTCTCAGGGCTCAAACTATTTCGACCAACTTAGCTTACAGCTTAATATGCTATAGCTGGGACATATTTCTCCCAGTACTATATCCCCATCTGACCTTAAGTCATTACTATTCACTATTCGATCCCATCTACTGCGTAGCGTACATCTTCCCACTCTTATTTCGAACCTTTGGCAATACTATAAACTCCTAACTTGTTCCGCTTTAATTTCGGACTCCAAAATTCTTATTATATTAAACATTCCACTTCTTGATTCCAATCGCAAACTTCAAATTTTCGAGGCTCATAATTTGCCTGTCCCATTCATCTCTAATCACTCAATTACCGATGATCATAATCTCAATCAAACAGTGGCAAATTACAAGTTAGAAAGTCAATATTTAGCAATTAATGCTGAGCGAACCCAATTCGCCCTTCTTTCCCAGAGTGAAGTCGACCGATGCTCCCATAAGGTCCATTTTTGTTCAATTAGGAGCTCTCTCTATCCAATTAATCTTAGCCAACTATGTATTACATCCCTCTTTATGAGAAATCACAAATTAATGAAACGTGTTTGTGTAGTAACTGTTCAGCCAAAAACTATTCTTCCGATAGCAAACTATTTGATGGACGGGGTTTGGGCCATTACGTCTCGCGAGACGCTCCATTTTTCTTTGGTCTGTTACCATAATAAACATTCTACCTCTGACTTTCACGTCACTGCAAATCCTCCCATTGATCTGCTTAAACTGAACATGACCTGTTCAGCATCTAACACTTTCATCACCTTATTGCCTTATTTTCAAAAAGAAAGCCGTTTTCATTCAACCCACTGCCGCATCACCTGCGTGATCTTAAGTCTGTTCCACTTGTTAGTTTAATAAACCAATTGAGTTCAATCCATAATGTACAAGTAGATGATAAACCCTGGGTACATTGGCCTATATTATTAATGGGGATAGGGATCACGATAGGGATAATTATATTTTCATAGCACGACATGTCCGTAAACACCGTTTGGCCAAACAGTATGAAAAAAGAAAGGACTACCGGACAAAACAAATGGTGGCAAATAATGCCAATAGTGGATCTACACAAAGCAGGGAAAATTCTGACCCCTCGCCATTACTGGAACCTGAACTTGGAACAGAAGAAGTAGAAGTAAAAGAGGAAGGGCATCAATTGTACCCTTCCCTACAGTTGGCTACGACAGCGAAGTAGCGGTCAAAGAAGACGGATACTCTCTGTACTTCTCTACAATTAGCAAGTGAAGTAGTGAATAAAGAAGCATACTTCTCCCTACAGTTGGCTTGCAGGATAGTGTTTTGCGCCTCTATTCGCGCATCTATCCGCGTGTGTGAACATCAGACCAGAGTGCACCAGAATACGTGAATAATTAGAAAAGTCCTGTGTTCATGGTTCCAGTGTGCACCAAATATATGAATAATTAAAGTAGTTTGTGTTCGTGATTCCAGACTCCACCATATATGTGAATAATTAGAGTAGTTTGTGTTGTGTGATTCCAGGATCTCGTTTGGTTTTTTTTTGCATTGACCCGCTTGTGTGAAGGATATTGTAAATATAACTTTTACGTTCGTGTGTTTATCATTTACATTTTCCTTTTGTTTATAGACATTTTTGGATATTATGACATTTTACAAATGCATATATAACTTGTGTGTTTCATTTACATTTTCCTTTGTGTTTATAGACATTTTTGTATACAACATTTTACAAATGTTTATTTTTTCCATTTTTATTCATATTGTAATTAAGATTATAAAAGGTTTAAAAAAGTTATGTAAATAACTTTCTTTGAGAATGCAAGGAATGTTACACAATTGGGGGATATATCATTGCATACCCTCACGAAATCAATTAGCAATCTTATCATAGGGCTAGCAGACAGGTCGCGGGGATCAAAAGATGACAGTAAAGACTAACAGACAGACAAAGGTCGTTAGGAAGTCATTAATCATCACAGCTGTCCTGAGTTACGCTAGATCTTTGAATGGTAAAGCAATCTGCACGGGAAGCTTAATTTGTTATTATATAATGACAAGCTGCCAATCCCGGTCCTAATGTAATCTGAAATATAATACCTGGAATTAGTTATTAACCCACCCCGACCGGATACTGACCAATCAGGTTACAGTGCATGGGTGTGGTATCAAGACAGCAAGGCTGGACATAGATTCGGCCCAGTAATTAAAAGATCAGACAAACCGTTTGGGAGTCAGTCGAGGCCAGAGAGCCGAGCGGGGAACAAGACGGCAACCAGACGAAAAACCCTGTTAATATAAGTAATGTAGTAGAACTATTGTATATGTTGAAAAGAAGAAATAAAACCATTGTTTGACGTTATTCCAGTGTTGTCATCCAAGAACCTGATTAAAGAACCAATACTGTCACAATTTTACCTCAATTAAAAGCAGAGTTGTTGTGTTCTAAAGTGATCAGTCAAATTGCTTATCGCTCTTAAGCCTAGCAGAAAGTTCTCACCATTACACTTAATCAAGGTAATGACATAATGAATCTATATTTGGAGTTTCATTGCTCTCATTTCATTATAAGGGGTCACGGTGGCTAAGTGGATAAGGCGCTGGTTTGTCGGGTAATAATCCCTTCATTGGCCAAGAAAGTTCATCTCGATTTTCCGGCGCGATTTCCCCTTGTCAGTGATGCAGAAGGAGGGCCTGACAAGGACAGCTGCCTAGTCGTTTGGATGGTACGGAAAACCGAGGTTCCATGTACAAATTAGATATAAGAGTAGGCCGTAGCGCCGCTGCCCTGGCAAAATTTCCCTCATAGCACACTGTAAGGCGTATGCCCGTCTTCCATTAGCCCAGGTTAGGTGCAAAAGAGTAGGACGTTAACACCATTTCATTTCATTTCTCATTTCATTATAACCAAAGTTTTCATGCCCCAAAGCATCAACCAATCAGATTGCTCATCTCTGTTTAGCGTAAGGCCTTTTTAGGCCTTTATTTGATATTTATTTACATTGATTAAAATATACAAAAAATAAGAAAGTTGCTCAGTAGGCTACATATACTGATTTGAAGGAATACTAGAAATCAAAAGTGAAGTAAAAACAAAAAAAAATCTTCGACTAGTCAAAATGGTAGGTTCCAGGCCCAGGTCTTAAACATGACTTGGCCATAGCCTATCAGTAATTGAGTAACCTACTTTTACTATTTAGTCCTTAGACTAGAGAGAATATTTTTCCATTTGTCAATGTTGTTATCTTCTGAGTAGAAATAATATGTAAAAGCAGAATTCTAACAATAATGTAAGCTACGAATGCTGAGAACATTGATAATGAAACAGTTGTCCTTTCTTTAAGATTATGTGGTTGCTATGGCAACCATCCAAAATCCTTAATATTTCACAAAAATTATACAATTCATAATAATTTATATTACATGGGCTGTAAATATGTGCTAAAATGATTTCTGCTACCGTACTTAAATGTACCATAATCAATTGGTTTGTCATGGTGATCAATTGGTTTGAAAATTGAATAACATTGCCTTTTGGGGGTTTGTTTTTGTTTTGATTGCTATAACAACCAAATATTAAGTTTTATAGAAGAGAAAAGATAAGTGATTTTAAAAATTCACTACATTTACCAGTACAGTACACAAATTTCACTTGAATATCTCAATTCCTTCATAATTTTTTAAAGCCTAAATTGTGCGACTTCCAATTGCAGAATGTTTTTCAAAGTGAACCCCTTTCCAGGTATAAAGAAATGGCATATAAATATTTTGTTATTATTTATTTATTCAATCATTACTTGACAGCTACTGACTTAAAATAATATAAAAATTAATATTAATGAGAAAATTATCGGAAAATGATGCTTTTTTAAAAAATATACAGTGGTTGCTATGGTAACCACTCAAACTCCTTAATATTTGGCTCAAACTTATACAATCCATATCATTTGACATTACATGTGTTTCAAATATTTTAAAATGCTTATTTTTAAATGTGGTGATCAATTTTTGGGTTATGGTAAATAGCGTTGAAAATGGTAAAAAATGGCATTTTTTCAATTTTGGTTGCTATGACAACCAAAATTGATAATATATGGCAGATTGGAAATATGAAATTTTAAAAATTCACAAACTTTTTGACATATTCCCATAATTTCACTTCCTTATCTCCATTCTTTCTTATTTTATTAATGTCCCCAAAACGCCCCAAAAATAGGCAAAAGTGTGCCGCGGACAATTGTTCAAAAATGAGCACAAATCCAGCTCTTGAGAAAAGGCATATAGATATTTTTACACTTTTTTTTTTTTTTAATCTTACTTGATAGCTACTGATTTTAAAATGTATAGCAACAAGGCTCAATATTTCTTATAAAACATGGATAAGACCATTTTTAATGAAAAAATTGACCAAAATCACTTTGAAAAAAGTGGGATTTTGGGGAAAACCTACGTATTTTGGTGTTGCTGGGGAAACCGGAGTAATTGTTATACAAATTTGTAAATTGAAACATCATTAGCCTTGAAGTTGTATTTCATAAATATACATCCACATTTTTGATAGTTTTAATAGGAAATGAACTATGGCTTTACAAAAAACACTAAAAATGACCTTTTCAAAGTGTTGAAAAACCTTTCTTCCGCGAAAACTCAAAAATCGCAACTTTGAACCTCAATAAAAAAAAAGATTTTCATCCGATTTTGAATCTGTAAAAAGTTTTGTGCGAAGAATGATGAGATCTACTTAAAAAAACTAATATGTATAATCATAATCTCAAAATCACCTTTTCCACTCAGGAAGGTACGATCCGATTGGCGCAAATATGGAAAGGAACCAAGATCTGTGGGTTATAAACATGCATTTCAAGTTTCATCCAAATCGGTTCAAAATTGTGACCTCTACACTGTTCACAACCTTGATAAAACATATTTTCACACTATTCGCGTACAAATGGCGGCCATTTTGTCCGTCAATTTTGGTCCGATTTTCACGAAATTCAAACTCAACCTTCATAACCATGGAACGGTGATATAATCAAACGTTTTTTTAAATCGGATAACAATTTTGACCTCCAGAGGGACGACAAGCTAAAAAGGGCGATTTTTCGGACAATCAGGGGCCATAATTCAGGAAGTTACGATCCAATTGGCGCAAATATCGAAAGGAACCAAAATCTTTGGTTTATAAACATGCATTTCAAGTTTCATCCAAATCCGTTCAAAATTGTGACCTCTACACTGTTCACAAGCTAAAAGACGTGATTTTTCGTACAATCAGGGGCCATAACCCATGAAGTTACCGTCCGATACATGCCAATATCGAAAGGAACCGAGATCTTAGGGTGATAAACCTATATTTTAAGTTTCATTGAAATCGGATAAAAATAGGTTGCCAGCAGGGCTGAAACTGGGGACAAATTTTAGGGAGAAGTGACTTCTCCCTACAGACAAAATAGGGAGAAGTGAGGGAGACATTGGGAGACTTGAAGTTTTTCAATGTAGCAAATGACACTATCTCTTGGTTGTTTGCCTTTATATACTGATTCCATATTTCGTAAAATTGACTTCAATAATATTAAATTAATCACGCCCTTGCCATGTGTTAACAAATTACGATTTACCGCCATTACCGGACAAAGAAAATATTTAGATTTTAATTGAAAGCTTTTAGTTAAAAAATCTAATGTTTTTCTTTGTTAAAATTATGTCTATCATCACATTATATTGTTAATTAATTTTAAAATAACACACTAGTGGATTAAATTGATCATAGAAAAACAAAAGAATGTATTATTATGTAAACAAAGATGTCGGCTGACACGATACAGAGTACTCAATCTTTTGACCTTTTGAACCCTACCGTCATTGTTCTTGGCCCAAATGAATTAAAAACACTAATAAGTTTGATATATTTTGTATCAACACACACTCAGTTTATAGTTATTTTTTTTTATTCAAGGAAACAAGTATCTGAATTTGTTTGTTTAAAAATTACATCGTGATATAAAATTACGACAACTTCAAAGTTAAATTACGACAACACCAGAATGGACGGGAGAGTGTAAATTTAAACATGGCTGACATTTTTTGACTTCTTTCATGCATGCCTTTTACTGTCGGGACATTAGACATCTATCATTTCTAGAGAACTGGTAGGGCGAAGTTGACATCCCCCTGGTCAAGTTTTCAGGCGAAGTTTGGTGTTGTAGGGCGAGAATCTCGCCTCAGTCGCCCGTAAATTTCAGCCCTGGTTGCCAGGCAACGAAACATACGGCCACACATCAGCCAAATCGTCCGGGCAGTCAATAAGAGTTGTCGCATATTAAGGAATTATCAGAAAATCATTAGAATTTGTTTGGTTTTTATAATCAAATGTTTTTTTTTAAATCAGATAATAATTGTGACCTCCAGAGGGACCACAAGCTAAAAAGGGTGATTTTTCGTACAATCAGGGGACATAATTCAGGAAGTAATGACCCGATGGGCACAAATATCGAAAGGAACCAAGATCTTTGGGTTATAAACATACATGTCAAGTTTCATCCAAATCGGTTCAAAATTGTGACCTCTACGCTGTTCACAAGCTAAAAAAACGTGATTTTTCGTACAATCAGGGGCCATAACCCATGAAGTTACAGTCCGATACATGCCAATATCGAAAGGAACCGAGATCTTATGGTGATAAACCTATATTTTAAGTTTAATTGAAATCGGATAAAAATTGTGACCTGTAGACTGTTCACAAAAAAATGTGGACGGACGGACGGACGGACGGACAGGGGCGACGACAATATACGTCCACATAAAAATGTGGGCGTATAAAAATTGTGACCTGTAGACTGTTCACAAACAATTGTGGACGGACAAACAGGGGCGACGACAATATATGTCCACATGAAAATGTGGGCGTATAAAAAAATAAACATGCTATTTTAGTTTGGGATTTTGGCGGGGGACATCATCCCCAATGTTGGCTTGTCTGCTTAGGCCCGTCTCGGTGCTACGCGGCGGTTGAGTGAAGGCTAGGGAGTGTGTGTTCAAGCAGCTCCCTGTTACCCTTCTCGTCACTGTCATCGCACCGCTTGCTGGAAGGATGACATCGCGCCACGTTCTGTTCTCTCGCGGCATGCTCATTCTTGTCTCTTCTCTGTCCCGGTTCTCTCTCGCAGGCAGCGAAGCGGTCGGAAAGTGGGGATACTTTAGCCCGATCTCTCGTCCAGTCACCGCACTCTTTCTTCTTACGATCCAAGACCCGGTGGAGCAAGGCTGACCCGGGGACAACGACTCCTCGGCGCCCGGTCACAGCTCGCGGCGGGATGCGGAGATTTATTTCTACCTTCCTCCCGGCAGATCCGAAACGTTTCAGTATACGCTTAAATGGCGGAACAGGCTGGCTCGTCCGAATGTCAAATCAGCGAGTCTCAACTACTACCCCTGATTCGCGACATGTTCGAGTTTGTGTCTTGCCCATCCTTTTGGTCGTCTCGGCTCAACATCGGTTCTTCCATATGCCTAGCGCGAGCGAGCGAGCCAGGGAATTGCTCAACAACCTCTCTCTCAATTGGATATTAACTTTAGCCTCTAGAGCATCCACAAGCAATTGTGGACGCCGGACCGACAGACAGACGGGGGCGACGACAATATACGACCACATTTCAATGTGGGCGTATAAAAAAATAGGTATTCCGACAATCTGTGTGATCCGACATATTGTAACAATCCCACAGAGTCCACTATGTTTATAATTATTATTTTATGTTTCATGACATGTTTTAACATTATTATTTATGTGTATAATTGTTATTATGTTTTCATAATGTGTTTTAACATTACATCTGCTATTAGCAATAAAGTACATGTCTATATAATTTACCTAACACTATTTTTTTTAAAATTGCCTCAAGCAGTCAGTAATTAATGAGACCAACTGCTATATTAAGTCCATATCTAAACAGTCCCACAGGTGGTCTGCATAGAGGGATTTCACCAAACCATATTTTTACGCTATTTGAGTACAAGGGGCAGGCATTTTGTCTGTCAGTTTTGACTGATTTTACGAGATTCGAAATAAACCATCCTTACGGTATAATGGTACGTGATATATTCAAATGTTTTTTTTTTAAAGCTGCAATTTCATATATATAAGTTAAATTTTTAAAATGTATCAAAATAAAGCCTTAAAATAGATGGTATCTATAAACAGTCCTACCTTGTTAAAGAAAAATAGGTTGCCAGGCAACGAAACATACGCCCACCAGCAGCTAAATCGTCCGGGCAGTCAACAAGAGTTGTCGCATATTAAGTAATTATCAAAAATCATTAGAATTTGTTTGGTTTTTTATAAAGTTCTGGCCCATGCTAATGTCTAGTATACGAAACATTTAATATTATGGATTTAGCTGTACAATTATCAAAAATTCATTGAAAATCAATATATTTGTTGGTCTCAAGACCTTAAACTCTGTTTCAAGTTTCATCAAAATAAAATTAAAATTGTGACCTCTACTGGTCCACTTGTTATACAATATTGTTACACTATTCGCGTACAAGCAGCGGTGTAACACAGGGTTCCCGCGGCTTCGTCTAACATTTTTTCAAGGATATTCAAGGATAAATATACGTCAAATTCCAGGATTTTCAAGGACATTTTTAGCCTAAAGTTACAATTTTTCATCTGAAAAACAACCAAAACATTACCAACTATCGTTAAAATCTCATATTTAAAAGGAATTAAAGACATAAACTGTTTTTTATTATTACAGATTGACTTTCGGCACACCGGGAAAAACTCCCGCCATTTTTAAAACAGAGTTATTTCCCATTTCGTCATTATGCATTGTTTAATGTAATTACTAATACCGATTTTGATTAGTCAGTCTAGTGGCTTCTAGTATGTTAATTGGACAATGGAGTCACGTGAGACTATTTGGTAGCCTTACGGTAAATGTCATTGGCTTATCTTGTTATTACGTGACAAAACACGGCTGTTTATTTAGATCAGTTGATTGACAGGTATACGTCAGTTATTGTTTATAGTATAACCAGCATTACTTATAATCTAAACGGGATTTTCAGATCAACTTACTAGTATTACCAACAAAATTAAGGATCTTAACTGAAATTCAAGGATATTTTCCTATTTCCGCGAAATTCAAGGATATTCAAGACCTTGAAAATGAAATTCTAAATTTAAGGATATTCAAGGATTTTCAAGGACCGCGGGAACCCTGTAACAGTGATATAATCAAATGTTTTTTTTTTAAAATTGGATAATAATTGCGACCTCCAGGGGGACCACAAGCAATAAAAGGCAATTTTTCGGACAATCAGGGGCCATAATTCAGGAAGTTACAATCCGATATGTAACCAAGACCTTAGGTTATAAACATGTATTTTAAGTTTTATCAAAATCGAATTAATATTGTGACCTCTATAGGGTCCATAACCTTGATATAACATATCTTTACAATCGACGGCCATTTTGTCTGTCAATTTTAGTCTGATTTTCAAGAAATTCGAACTCAACCTTCATTACCAAGCAACGGTGATATCATCAAACGTTTTTTTAAATTGGACAATAATTGCGACCTCCAGGGGGACCACAAGCAATAAAAGGCAATTTTTCGGACAATCAGGGGCCATAATTCAGGAAGTTACAATCCAATATGTAACCAAGACCTTAGGTTATAAACATGTATTTTAAGTTTTATCAAAATCGAATTAAAATTGTGACCTCTATAGGGTCCATAACCTTGATATAACATATCTTTACAATCGACGGCCATTTTGTCTGTCAATTTTAGTCTGATTTTCAAGAAATTTGAACTCAACCTTCATTACCAAGCAACGGTGATATCATCAAACGTTTTTTTAAATCGGATAATAATTTTGACCTTCAGAAGGACCACAATTTTTAAAAGGGTGATTTTTCGGACAAACAGGGGCCATAATTCAGGAAGTTAAGATCTGATGGGCGCAAATATCAAAAGAACTAAGATCTTTGAGTTATAAACATACATGTCAAGTTTCATCAAAATCGGTTCAAAGTTGTGACCTCTATAATATCCACAAGCTAAAAGTGATTTTTCGTACAATCAGGGGCCATAATTCAGGATGTTACGATCCGATATGCGCAAATATCGAAAGGAACCAAGATCTTTGAGTTATACACATGCATTTCAAGTTTCATCAAATTCGGTTCAAAATTGTGACTCCTACAGTGTTCACAACCTTGACATACCATATTTTTACACTTTTCGCGTACAAACGGCGGCTATTTTGTCCGTCAATTTTGGTCCGATTTTCACGAAATTCGAACACAAACTTCTTTACGGTGCATCGGTGATATGATCAGACGGTTTTTAAATCGGATCATAATTTTGGCCTCAAGAAGTACCACAAGCTAAAATGATTATGGTGTGACGGTACACAACCTAGAAATGTGACTTTTCATAAAAATCGGATAAGAATTGTGACCTGTAGAGAGTCCACAACCATGATATACCATATTTTTACACTCTTCGCGTACAAACGGCGACCATTTCGTCCGGCAATTTTGGTACGATTTTCACGAAATTAGAACTCAACCTTCCTCATCAAAATCGAATTCAAATTGTGACCTATACAGGGTCCACAACCATGATATATCATTTTTTTAACAGTATTCGCGTACAAACGGCGGCCATTTTGTCTGTCAATTTTGGCCCGATTTTCCCGAAATTCAAACTCAACCTTCCTTACAGTGTAACAGTGATATAATCAAACGTTTTTTTAAATTGGATAATAATTGTGACCTCCAGAGGGACCACAAGCTAAAGAAAGGGGGATTTTGCGTATAACCAGGGGCCATAATTCAGGAAGTTACGATCCGATATGCGCAAATATCGAAAAGAACCAAGATCTTTGGGTTATAACGATGAATTTCAAGTTTCATCAAAATCGAATTAAAATTGTGACCTTTACAGGGTCCACAACCTTGATATACCATTTTTTAACAGTATTCAAGTACAAACGGCGGCCATTTTGTATGGCAATTTTGGTCTGATTTTCCCGAAATTCAAACTCAACCTTCCTTACTGTGTAACGGTAATATAATCAAACGTTTTTTTAAATCGGATAATAATTGTAACCTCCAAGCTAAAAAAAAGGCGATTTTGCGTATAATCAGGGGCCATAATTCAGGAAGTTACGATCCGATATGCACAAATATCGAAAGGAAGCAAGATCTTTGGGTTATAACCATGAATTTCAAATTTCATCAAAATCGAATCAAAATTGTGACCTCCACAGGGTCCACAACCTTGATATACCATTTTTTAACAGTATTCGCGTACAAAAGGCGGCCATTTTGTATGGCAATTTTCGTCCGATTTTCCCGAAATTCGAACTCAACCTTCCTTAGGGTGTAACGGTGATATAAACAAACGGTTTTTTAAATCGAATAATAATTGTGACCTCCAAGCTAAAAAAGATAGGCTGGCACTGCCAGGCAGGATACGCCCACATTTTCGAGAGATGGACAGAACAAGCAATACCGAAAGTGATTTTTCCTACATCTTTAGGTCCTGTATTTCATACTGTATTGGGAGCAGCCATTTAGTTGGTCAGTTCCAGTCTGATATTAATGAAATTCGAAACCGACAATGATTATGGTGTGACGGTACACAACCTAGAAATGTGACTTTTCATCAAAATCGGATAAGAATTGTGACCTGTAGAGAGTCCACAACCATGATATACCATATTTTTACACTATTCGCGTACAAACGGCGACCATTTCGTCCGGCAATTTTGGTACGATTTTCACGAAATTAGAACTCAACCTTCCTCATCAAAATCGAATTAAAATTGTGACCTATACAGGGTCCACAACCATGATATATCATTTTTTTAACAGTATTCCCGTACAAACGGCGGCCATTTTGGCTGTCAATTTTGGTCCGATTTTCCCGAAATTCAAACTCAGCCTTCCTTACAGTGTAACGGTGATATAATCAAACGTTTTTTTAAATTGGATAATAATTGTGACCTCCAGAGGGACCACAAGCTAAAGAAAGGGGGATTTTGCGTATAACCAGGGGCCATAATTCAGGAAGTTACAATCCGATATGCGCAAATATCGAAAAGAACCAAGATCTTTGGGTTATAACCATGAATTTCAAGTTTCATCAAAATCGAATTAAAATTGTGACCTTTACAGGGTCCACAACCTTGATATACCATTTTTTAAGAGTATTCGCGTACAAACGGCGGCCATTTTGTATGGCAATTTTGGTCTGATTTTCCCGAAATTCAAACTCAACCTTCCTTACTGTGTAACGGTAATATAATCAAACGTTTTTTTAAATCGGATAATAATTGTGACCTCCAAGCTAAAAAAGATAGGCTGGCACTGCCAGGCAGGATACGCCCACATTTTCGAGAGATGGACAGAACAAGCAATACCGAAAGTGATTTTTCCTACATCTTTAGGTCCTGTATTTCATACTGTATTGGGAGCAGCCATTTAGTTGGTCAGTTCCAGTCTGATATTAATGAAATTCGAAACCGACAATGATTATGGTGTGACGGTACACAACCTAGAAATGTGACTTTTCATCAAAATCGGATAAGAATTGTGACCTGTAGAGAGTCCACAACCATGATATACCATATTTTTACACTATTCGCGTACAAACGGCGACCATTTCGTCCGGCAATTTTGGTACGATTTTCACGAAATTAGAACTCAACCTTCCTCATCAAAATCGAATTAAAATTGTGACCTATACAGGGTCCACAACCATGATATATCATTTTTTTAACAGTATTCCCGTACAAACGGCGGCCATTTTGGCTGTCAATTTTGGTCCGATTTTCCCGAAATTCAAACTCAGCCTTCCTTACAGTGTAACGGTGATATAATCAAACGTTTTTTTAAATTGGATAATAATTGTGACCTCCAGAGGGACCACAAGCTAAAGAAAGGGGGATTTTGCGTATAACCAGGGGCCATAATTCAGGAAGTTACAATCCGATATGCGCAAATATCGAAAAGAACCAAGATCTTTGGGTTATAACCATGAATTTCAAGTTTCATCAAAATCGAATTAAAATTGTGACCTTTACAGGGTCCACAACCTTGATATACCATTTTTTAAGAGTATTCGCGTACAAACGGCGGCCATTTTGTATGGCAATTTTGGTCTGATTTTCCCGAAATTCAAACTCAACCTTCCTTACGGTGTAACTGTAATATAATCAAACGTTTTTTTAAATCGGATAATAATTGTGACCTCCAAGCTAAAAAAAAGGCGATTTTGCGTATAATCAGGGGCCATAATTCAGGAAGTTACAATCCGATATGCGCAAATATCGAAAAGAACCAAGATCTTTGGGTTATAACCATGAATTTCAAGTTTAATCAAAATCGAATTAAAATTGTGACCTTTACAGGGTCCACAACCTTGATATACCATTTTTTAAGAGTATTCGCGTACAAACGGCGGCCATTTTGTATGGCAATTTTGGTCTGATTTTCCCGAAATTCAAACTCAACCTTCCTTACGGTGTAACTGTAATATAATCAAACGTTTTTTTAAATCGGATAATAATTGTGACCTCCAAGCTAAAAAAAAGGCGATTTTGCGTATAATCAGGGGCCATAATTCAGGAAGTTACGATCCGATATGCGCAAATATCGAAAGGAAGCAAGATCTTTGGGTTATAACCATGAATTTCAAGTTTCATCAAAATCGAATCAAAATTGTGACCTCCACAGGGTCCACAACTTTGATATACCATTTTTTAACAGTATTCGCGTACAAACGGCGGCCATTTTGTATGGCAATTTTCGTCCGATTTTCCCGAAATTCGAACTCAACCTTCCTTAGGGTGTAACGGTGATATAATCAAACGGTTTTTTAAATCGAATAATAATTGTGACCTCCAAGCTAAAAAGATAGGCTGGCACTGCCAGGCAGGATACGCCCACATTTTCGAGAGATGGTCAGAGAACAAGCAATACCGAAAGTGATTTTTCCTACATCTTTAAGTCCTGTATTTCATACTGTATTGGGAGCAGCCATTTAGTTGGTCAGTTCCAGTCTCATATTAATGAAATTCGAAACCGACAATGATTATGGTGTGACGGTACACAACCTAGAAATGTGACTTTTCATCAAAATCGGATAAGAATTGTGACCTGTAGAGAGTCCACAACCATGATAAAAATCGGATAAAAATTGTGACCTGTAGAGAGTCCACAACCATGATATACCATATTTTTACACTATTCGCGTACAAACGGCGACCATTTCGTCCGGCAATTTTGGTACGATTTTCACGAAATTAGAACTCAACCATCCTCATCAAAATCGAATTAAAATTGTGACCTATACAGGCTCCACAATCATGATATATCATTTTTTTAACAGTATTCGCGTACAAACGGCGGCCATTTTGTCTGTCAATTTTGGTCCGATTTTCCCGAAATTCAAACTCAACCTTCCTTACAGTGCAACGGTGATATAATCAAACGTTTTTTTAAATTGGATAATAATTGTGACCTCCAGAGGGACCACAAGCTAAAGAAAGGGGGATTTTGCGTATAACCAGGGGCCATAATTCAGGAAGTTACGATCCGATATGCGCAAATATCGAAAAGAACCAAGATCTTTGGGTTATAACCATGAATTTCAAGTTTCATCAAAATCGAATTAAAATTGTGACCTTTACAGGGTCCACAACCTTGATATACCATTTTTTAACAGTATTCGCGTACAAACGGCGGCCATTTTGTGTGGCAATTTTGGTCTGATTTTCCCGAAATTCGAACTCAACCTTCCTTACGGTGTAACAGTAATATAATCAAACGTTTTTTTAAATCGGATAATAATTGTGACCTCCAAGCTAAAAAAAAGGCAATTTTGCGTATAATCAGGGGCCATAATTCAGGAAGTTACGATCCGATATGCGCAAATATCAAAAGGAAGCAAGATCTTTGGGTTATAACCATGAATTTCAAGTTTCATCAAAATCGAATCAAAATTGTGACCTCCACAGGGTCCACAACCTTGATATACCATTTTTTAACAGTATTCGCATACAAACAGCGGCCATTTTGTATGGCAATTTTCGTCCGATTTTCCCAAAATTCGAACTCAACCTTCCTTAGGGTATAACGGTGATATAATCAAACGGTTTTTTAAATCGAATAATAATTGTGACCTCCAAGCTAAAAAAAAGGCGATTTTGCGTATAATCAGGGGCCATAATTCAGGAAGTTACGATCCGATACGCGCAAATATCGAAAGGAAGCAAGATCTTTGGGTTATAACCATGAATTTGAAGTTTCATCAAAATCGAATCAAAATTGTGACCTCCACAGGGTCCACAATCTTGATATACCATTTTTTAACAGTATTCGCGTACAAACGGCGGCCATTTTGTATGGCAATTTTCGTCCGATTTTCCCGAAATTCGAACTCAACCTTCCTTAGGGTGTAACGGTGATATAATCAAACGGTTTTTTAAATCGAATAATAATTGTGACCTCCAGAGGGACCACAAGCTAAAAAGGGTGATTTTTCGGACAATCAGGGGCCATAATTCAGGAAATTACATTCCGATAGCCGCAAATATCGAAAGGAACCAAGATCTTTGGGTTACAAACATGCATGTCAAGTTTCATCAAAATCGGTTCAAAATTGTGACCTCTATAGGGTCCACAAGCTAAAAACGTGATTTTTCGTACAATCAGGGGCCATAATCCATGAAGTTTTGATCCGATACATGCCAATATCGAAAGGAACCGAGATCTTATGGGGATAAACCTATATTTCAAGTTTCGTCAAAATTGGATAAGAATTGTGACCTGTAGAGAGTCCACAAACAAATTGTGGACGGACGGACGTCCGGACGGACGGACGGACGTCCGGACGGACAGGGGCGACGACATAATACGTCCACATGAAAATGTGGGCGTATAAAAAAGGCGATTTTGCGTATAATCAGGGGCCATAATTCAGGAAGTTACGATCCGATATGCGCAAATATCGAAAGGAAGCAAGATCTTTGGGTTATAACCATGAATTTCAAGTTTCATCAAAATCGAATCAAAATTGTGACCTCCACAGGGTCCACAACCTTGATATACCATTTTTTAACAGTATTCGCGTACAAACGGCGGCCATTTTGTATGGCAATTTTTGTCCGATTTTCCCGAAATTCGAACTCAACCTTCCTTAGGGTGTAACGGTGATATAATCAAACGGTTTTTTAAATCGAATAATAATTGTGACCTCCAAGCTAAAAAAAAGGCGATTTTGCGTATAATCAGGGGCCATAATTCAGGAAGTTACGATCCGATATGCGCAAATATCGAAAGGAAGCAAGATCTTTGGGTTATAACCATGAATTTCAAGTTTCATCAAAATCGAATCAAAATTGTGACCTCCACAGGGTCCACAACCTTGATATACCATTTTTTAACAGTATTCGCGTACAAACGGCGGCCATTTTGTATGGCAATTTTCGTCCGATTTTCCCGAAATTCGAACTCAACCTTCCTTAGGGTGTAACGGTGATATAATCAAACGGTTTTTTAAATCGAATAATAATTGTGACCTCCAGAGGGACCACAAGCTAAAAAGGGTGATTTTTCGGACAATCAGGGGCCATAATTCAGGAAATTACATTCCGATAGGCGCAAATATCGAAAGGAACCAAGATCTTCTGGTTACAAACATGCATGTCAAGTTTCATCAAAATCGGTTCAAAATTGTGACCTCTATAGGGTCCACAAGCTAAAAACCTGATTTTTCGTACAATCAGGGGCCATAATCCATGAAGTTTTGATCCGATACATGCCAATATCGAAAGCAGCCGAGATCTTTTGGGGATATACCTATATTTCAAGTTTCGTCAAAATCGGATAAGAATTGTGACCTGTAGAGAGTCCACAAACAAATTGTGGACGGACGGACAGGGGCGACGACATAATACGTCCACATGAAAATGTGGGCGTATAAAAAAGGCGATTTTGCGTATAATCAGGGGCCATAATTCAGGAAGTTACGATCCGATATGCGCAAATATCGAAAGGAAGCAAGATCTTTGGGTTATAACCATGAATTTCAAGTTTCATCAAAATCGAATCAAAATTGTGACCTCCACAGGGTCCACAACCTTGATATACCATTTTTTAACAGTATTCGCGTACAAACGGCGGCCATTTTGTATGGCAATTTTCGTCCGATTTTCCCGAAATTCGAACTCAACCTTCCTTAGGGTGTAACGGTGATATAATCAAACGATTTTTTAAATCGAATAATAATTGTGACCTCCAGAGGGACCACAAGCTAAAAAGGGTGATTTTTCGGACAATCAGGGGCCATAATTCAGGAAATTACATTCCGATAGCCGCAAATATCGAAAGGAACCAAGATCTTTGGGTTACAAACATGCATGTCAAGTTCCATCAAAATCGGTTCAAAATTGTGACCTCTATAGGGTCCACAAGCTAAAAACGTGATTTTTCGTACAATCAGGGGCCATAATCCATGAAGTTTTGATCCGATACATGCCAATATCGAAAGCAGCCGAGATCTTTTGGGGATAAACCTATATTTCAAGTTTCGTCAAAATCGGATAAGAATTGTGACCTGTAGAGAGTCCACAAACAAATTGTGGACGGACGGACGGACGTCCGGACGGACAGGGGCGACGACATAATACGTCCACATGAAAATGTGGGCGTATAAAAAGGAGATTTTTAGTACAATCAGGGGCCATAATTCAGGAAGTTATGATCCGATATGCGCAAATATCGAATGGAACCAAGATCTTTGGGTTATAAACATGCATTTCAAGTTTCATCAAAATCGGTTCAATATTGTGACCTCTACAGTGTTCACAACCTTGACATACCATATTTTTACGCTTTTCGCGTACAAACGGCGGCCATTTTGTCCGTCAATTTTGGTCCGATTTTCACGAAATTCGAACACAACCTTCTTTACAGTGTAACGGTGATATAATCAGACGGTTTTTCAAATCGAATAATAATTTTGGCCTCAAGAAGTACCATAAGCTAAAAAGATAGGCTGGCACTGCCAGGCAGGATACGCCCACATTTTCGAGAGATGGACAGAGAACAAGCAATACCGAAAGTGATTTTTCCTACATCTTTAAGTCCTGTATTTCATACTGTATTGGGAGCAGCCATTTAGTTGGTCAGTTCCAGTCTGATATTAATGAAATTCGAAACCGACAATGATTATGGTGTGACGGTACACAACCTAGAAATGTGACTTTTCATCAAAATCGGATAAGAATTGTGACCTGTAGAAAGTCCACAACCATGATATACCATATTTTTACACTATTCGCGTACAAACGGCGACCATTTCGTCCGGCAATTTTGGTACGATTTTCACGAAATTAGAACTCAACCTTCCTCATCAAAATCGAATTAAAATTGTGACCTATACAGGGTCCACAACCATGATATATCATTTTTTAACAGTATTCGCGTACAAACGGCGGCCATTTTGTCTGTCAATTTTAGTCTGATTTTCCCAAAATTCAAACTCAACCTTCCTTACAGTGTAACGGTGATATAATCAAACGTTTTTTTAAATTGGATAATAATTGTGACCTCCAGAGGGACCACAAGCTAAAGAAAGGGGGATTTTGCGTATAACCAGGGGCCATAATTCCGGAAGTTACGATCCGATATGCGCAAATATCGAAAAGAACCAAGATCTTTGGGTTATAACCATGAATTTCAAGTTTCATCAAAATTGAATTAAAATTGTGACCTTTACAGGGTCCACAACCTTGATATACCATTTTTTAACAGTATTCGCGTACAAACGGTGGCCATTTTGTATGGCAATTTTGGTCTGATTTTCCCGAAATTCAAACTCAACCTTCCTTACGGTGTAACGGTAATATAATCAAACGTTTTTTTAAATCGGATAATAATTGTGACCTTCAAGCTAAAAAAAAGGCGATTTTGCGTATAATCAGGGGCCATAATTCAGGAAGTTACGATCCGATATGCGCAAATATCGAAAGGAAGCAAGATCTTTGAGTTATAACCATGAATTTCAAGTTTCATCAAAATCGAATCAAAATTGTGACCTCCACAGGGTCCACTATGGCGGGGGGAAGCGGCAAAAACCTAATGCTATGTAGAAATGTCTAATTCAAAACACACATGTAACATAATGCCATACCAAATACCTAAAACGTCTAATGCAAAAAACAAAATACAAGAAACCTCTAATACAAAATACCTCATACGTCTATTGCAAAAGACAAAATACAAGAAACCTGTAATACAAAATACATATAACCTCTTATGCACAATTTATTTTACAATCTGAAACATCTACCATAAGCATTAGATGACATATCTCTCATGTATTACTTACGTTTCTCCACTGAATTATCTTTATTTAGGTCAATGTCAAGTTCACCGAACACAACTTGGCGACCTATTCGACCGATCTAGCTGGCAACCTGTTCGTTGACAACCTATTCAGAATTAAGACAACAGTCGCCCAAACTCATCTATTTTTAACAATCAATAAAATCCAACGTTACGTCTATCAAATGAAAGTAGAATAATATATTATCTTTATCAATTCCTTTAGCTCAGAATAGAGATGTAATTTCGCATTATCGTACAAAATTCTAGACATCCAACTAAATATATTCCGAAAGGTAATTAAATAGGCTTTCTAAGTATTATCAGTAAAAATTGGCACATTCATATTAAAGGGGTGCACTCTCTTCCTAAACATGACCAATTTTTTAAAAATTTTAAAGAGAAAAACTGTTAATATCCCGTGTCAAAATTCGGACCATCGTACAAAATTCTGATGATCCAACTAAATATATTCTAAAAGGTAATTGAATAAGCTTTCCAAATATTATTAGGAAAAGTTGGCACAATCATATTAAAGGGGTGCGCTCTCAACCTGAACATAGCCAATTTTTCAATATTTTAAAGTGAAAGAACGGTAATATTTCGAGTCGAAATTCGGACCATCGTACAAAATTCTTAGCAACCAGCAACCAGGTTGAGAGCGCGCCCCTTTCATATGACTGTGCCAACTTTTACTAATAATATTTAGAAAGCTTATTCAATTACCTTTCAGAATATATATAGCTGGTTGCTAAGAATTTTGTACGATGGTCCGAATTTCGACTCGAAATATTACCGTTCTTTCACTTTAAAATATTGAAAAATTGGCTATGTTCAGGTTGAGAGCGCACCCCTTTAATATGATTGTGCCAACTTTTATTAATAATATTTGGAAAGCTTATTCAATTACCTTTTAGAATATATTTAATTGGATCATGAGAATTTTTTACGATGGTCCAAATTTTGACACGGGATATTAACAGTTTTTCCCTTTAAAATTTTTAAAAAAATGGTCATGTTTAGGAAGAGAGTGCACCCCTTTAATATGAATGTGCCAATTTTTACTGATAATACTTAGAAAGCCTATTTAATTACCTTTCGGAATATATTTAGTTGGATGTCTAAAATTTTGTACGATAATGCGAAATTACATCTCTATTCTGAGCTAAAGGAATTGATAAAAATAATATATTGTTCTACTTTCATTTGATAGACGTAACGTTGGATTTTATTGGTTGTTAAATATAGATGAGTTTGGGCGACTGTTGTCTTAATAGGTTGCCAACGAACAGGTTGCCAGCTGGATCGGTCGAATAGCTCGCTAGCCGAATAGGTCGCCAAGTTGTGTTCGGTGACCTTGACATTGACCTAAATAAAGATAATTCAGTGGAGAAACGTAAGTAATGCATGAGAGATATGTCATCTAATGCTTATGGTAGATGTTTCAGATTGTAAAATCAATTGTGCATAAGAGGTTATATGTATTTTGTATTACAGGTTTCTTGTATTTTGTCTTTTGCAATAGACGTATGAGGTATTTTGTATGAGAGGTTTCTTGTATTTTGTTTTTTGCATTAGGCGTTTTAGGTATTTGGTATGGCATTATGTTACATGTGTGTTTTGAATTAGACATTTCTACATAGCATTAGGTTTTTGCCGCTTTCCCCCGCCATAGTCCACAACCTTGATATACCATTTTTTTACAGTATTCGCGTACAAACGGCGGCCATTTTGTATGGCAATTTTCGTCCGATTTTCCTGAAATTCGAACTCAACCTGCCTTAGGGTGTAACGGTGATATAATCAAACGTTTTTTTAAATCGAATAATAATTGTGACCTCCAAGCTAAAAAAAAAAGGCGATTTTGCGTATAATCAGGGGCCATAATTCAGGAAGTTACGATCCGATATGCGCAAATATCGAAAGGAAGCAAGATCTTTGGGTTATAACCATGAATTTCAAGTTTCATCAAAATTGAATCAAAATTGTGACCTCCACAGGGTCCACAACCTTGATATACCATTTTTTAACAGTATTCGCGTACAAACGGCGGCCATTTTGTATGGCAATTTTCGTCCGATTTTCCCGAAATTCGAACACAAACCTCCTTAGGTTGTAACGGTGATATAATCAAACAGTTTTTTAAATCGAATAATAATTGTGACCTCCAGATGGACCACAAGCTAAAAAGGGTGATTTTTCGGACAATCAGGGGCCATAATTCAGGAAATTACATTCTGATAGCCGCAAATATCGAAAGGAACTAAGATCTTTGGGTTACAAACATGCATGTCAAGTTTTATCAAAATCGGTTCAAAATTGTGACCTCTATAGGGTCCACAAGCTAAAAACGTGATTTTTCGTACAATCAGGGGCCATAATCCATGAAGTTTTGATCCGATACATGCCAATATCGAAAGCAGCCGAGATCTTTTGGGGATAAACCTATATTTCAAGTTTCGTCAAAATCGGATAAGAATTGTGACCTGTAGAGAGTCCACAAACAAATTGTGGACGGACAGACAGGGGCGACGACATAATACGTCCACATGAAAATGTGGGCGTATAAAAAAGGCGATTTTGCGTATTATCAGGGGCCATAATTCAGGAAGTTACGATCCGATATGCGCAAATAGCGAAAGTAACCAAGATCTTTGAGTTATAAACATACATTTCAAGTTTCATCAAAATTGGTTCAATATTGTGACCTCTACAGTGTTCACAACCTTGACATACCATATTTTTACACTTTTCGCGTACAAACGGCGGCCATTTTGTCCGTCAATTTTGGTCCGATTTTCACGAAATTCGAACACGACCTTCTTTACGGTGTAACAGTTATATAATCAGATGGTTTTTTAAATCGAATAATAATTTGGGCCTCAAGAAGGACCACATACAATCAGGGGCCATAATTCAGGAAGTTATGATCCAATATGCGCAAATAGCGAAAGTAACCAAGATCTTTGAGTTATAAACATACATTTCAAGTTTCATCAAAATTGGTTCAATATTGTGACCTCTACAGTGTTCACAACCTTGACATACCATATTTTTACACTTTTCGCGTACAAACGGCGGCCATTTTGTCCGTCAATTTTGGTCCGATTTTCACGAAATTCGAACACGACCTTCTTTACGGTGTAACAGTTATATAATCAGATGGTTTTTTAAATCGAATAATAATTTGGGCCTCAAGAAGGACCACAAGCTAAACAAGCCAACAGTGAGGCTGATGAAATCCCAAAATAAATAGAAGACACATATTAATTAATCGCACATTTATTTTTTTCAATGTATCGAGCAATCAAACTGTACACGAAGTGTCATCCAAAAGTGTTTTATAAAGAAAAATGCTAAAACCGACGAGAAAAATGAAAATGTACCCTAGTTAGGGGGACCCTAAAGGCAGACAAAAGGGCCCCTCTGGCCAAGGGAAAGGGCCCTCGTGTCCAAGTCAATCGTTTCTATACACTGTTACTGTCGAATCGATTACTAAATGAGAATGCAGTCATTGTATTGGCATAAAAATCATCAATCAAGATGAACCTAAGTTATCTTGTCCCAAAGTATCAACCAATCAAATTGCTTATCTCTGCTTACCCTAAGCGGAAAATGCTCATCTTCGAACTCCATCAAGGCATTGACCTTATAAGCATATACACCAAGTTTGAACATTTTTACTCAATTAGAAGAAGAGTTATTGTGTTCTAAAGTCTCGACCAATCAAATTGCGTATCGCTCTGCTTACCCTAAGCGGAAAATGCTCATCTCCGAACTCCATCAAGGCATTGACCTAATAAGCATATACACCAAGTTTGAACATTTTAACTCAATTAGAAGGAGAGTTATTGTGTTCCAAAGTCTCGACCAATCAAATTGCTCTGCTTACCCTGAGCGGAAAATGCTCATTATCGAACTTAGTCAAGGTATTACTGTAATGAAACTATACACTAAGTTTCATCACTCTCACTTAATTAGAACTAACGTTATCGTGTCCCAAAGCATCAACCAATCAAATTGCTTATCTCTGCTTACCCTAAGCGGAAAATGCTCATCCTTGAACTCCATCAAGGCATTGACCTAATAAACACATACACCAAGTTTGAACATTCTAGCTCAATTAGGAAGAGAGTTCTTGTGTCCCAAAAAGTGTGACAGACAGACGGACAGATAGACAGACGGACGAACGAACCCATTTTAATAGTCCCCCAACTTTCTTCGAAAGGCGGGGGACAAAAAGGCGATTTTTCGTACAATCAGGGACCATAATTCAGGAAGTTATGATCTGATATGCGCAAATATCGAAAGGAACCAAGATCTTTGGGTTATAAACATGCATGTCAAGTTTCATCAAAATCGGTTCAATATTGTGACCTATACAGTGTTCACAAGCTAAAAACGTGATTTTTCGTACAATCAGGGGGCATAATCCATGAAGTTACAGTCCGATACATGCTATAATTCATGAAGTTACAATTCGATATGCGCAAATGTGGAAAGGAACCAAGATCTTTGGGTTATAAACATGCATTTCAGGGGCCATACAATCAGGGACCATAATTGGGGAAGTTACGATCTGATATGCGCAAATATCGAAAGGAACCAAGATATTTGAGTTATAATCATGCATTTCAAGTTTCATAAAAATCGATTCAAAAGCTAAAAACGTGATTTTTCGTACAACCAGGGGGCATAATCCATGAAGTTACAGTCCGATACATGCCAATATCGAAAGGAACCGAGATCTTGGGGTGATAAACCTATATTTCAAGTTTCATTGAAATCGGATAAAAATTGTGACCTGTAGACTGTTCACAAACAATTGTGGACGGACGGACGGACGGGGGCGACGACAATATACGTCCACATAAAAATGTGGGCATATAAAAATCCTATTAATTCAATAATTCACTATTGCTAGTTGAGAAATTGGCAAACATATCAATTTCAACTTCCAATTCAAACGTTATACCATGGGGGGGAATGGTAAAACAAGGGAGGTAATTGTGTTATTATTTCCTGTGTCAATGATTTATTAGTGTGTGGAATAATGTCTATGACCGTATGATAGTGAGTTGACAACCTATTAAGCAAAAGACATAGAAATTATTTATTATGTTTTGACTTTCTTTGAAAATATGAAATTATCGCTTTAAATTGGATAATAAATTTGACCTCTATAGAAAGAGAGAGAAATGGGGTTTAACATCCACTCGACACAAAATAAGTCATTTCGGGACTAACATATGGTTTAAATTTTATTTCAACAATTCGCTTGGGCATAGAGCTCTTAGTGGGAGGAAACCGGAGGACCCTAAGAAAACCCACGAGCTAAAAATGCTATTTTTCGTACAATATGGGGTCATAATTCAGGAGGTTACGGTCCGATATAGGTGAATATCAGAAGTAACCAAGATCTCTTGGTTATCAACTTAGATGTCAAGTCTCATCAACTCTATCCACAACCTTGATATACCATATTTTCACCCTATTTGTGATCGAGGGGAGGCCATTTTGTCTGCCAGTTTTGGTCCGACTTTTACGAAATTCGAACTCAACAATCAGGGGCAATAAATCTTGAAGTTACAGAATAGAAGATGAAATTTTTGGAAACCAAAGTGTGAATTCAGCTTATGAAACTCTTGTGAACTTTCTCAAAGTAGAAATGGATAATTGTGGATTAAAGAGAACTGTTCCCTCGGGTGACACGAACAAAAGTAAAAGTGTGTTTAAACCTTATTGGGATGAAACATTGCAAGCTATGCGTGACGATATGTGCATGAAAGAAAAAGCATGGTTAAGATGTAAACATAATAGCGCAGAGAGACAACTATTCAAACGAGAGTACTGTGACAGTCGTCGAGACTTCGACAAACTTCACAGGAAATATAAGAGACGTTATCAGCTACAAAAGCAACAAGATTTAACAGACAAGCTGATGAACCCAGGTGTTAAACACACACATGATTTCTGGAAAACGTTCGGAAAGATCGGAACAGTGAATGACCGAAAGTTAAGCTTACCCCTTGAAGTCATTGGTGATAATGGAACAATCATCAGTGATCTAAACGATGTATTGAACAAATGGAAAACAGATTATAGTGAACTATATAATAGTGAACACATTAACTTCGATGAACAACATAAACAGTCAGTCAAAGAAAATTATAAAACTTTGTTTAATATCGATATGAATAATGCAATTCTAAACGAAGCAATAACAAAAGATGAAATGAAAGATGCTATATCACGACTCAAACGAGGAAAAGCCGTCGGGTTTGACGATATTCCATCAGAGGCTTTAAAAAACACTGTTTGCATCGACATGTTATTCAACATAATTTCGTATTATTTCGAAAATGGAACTGTACCGGAGCATTGGACGACAGGGATTATAAAACCCATTGTTAAAGCGAACTCTACTCATCCTCTGGTCCCTCTCACCTATCGTGGATTAACACTCTTATCTGTGCCAAGTAAAGTGTACTGTGATATTCTCAATAAGAGGCTAGCTAATTGGACTGAATCACAGAATCTGTTGGTGGATGAACAATGCGGTTTTCGAGAAAAACGTAGCTGTTTGGATCAACTATATACCCTACACAGTATCATTAATAACAGGAAAAATGTCAAGCAGTCCACATTTGCTTGCTTTATAGACCTGAAGAAAGCGTTTGATAATGTCGATAGAGAGTGCTTGTGGTTTCAACTGTTGCAATTTCGTGTGAACGGGAAGATATTAAATGCACTGCGTTCGTTGTACAATAACACAAAGTGTGCGGTCAACGTAAACAACCATTTAACAGATTGGTTTGACGTGACTTTAGGTGTGAAACAAGGTTGTCTGCTTTCGCCCTCTTTATTCGCAATATATATTAACGATCTAGCTCAAGAAATAAAGAACCTCAATTTAGGTATAGATATCGATGGATTAAACTTAAGTATTCTTTTATATGCGGATGATATTGTGTTGTTAGCCACTTGTGAAAAGAACCTTCAACTGATGCTAAACTGTGTTAATGAATGGCGCTATAAATGGCGTTTACAGATCAATAACTCAAAATCAAATATTTTACACTTCAGAACAGTTAACACTGAAAGGTCAAAGTTCGAATTTAAATGTGGACAGGAAACTCTTTTGTACAGTGAGAAATATAAATATCTAGGACTTTGGTTTGACGAACATTTGTGTTATAAAATAGCGGTTAAAGAATTAGCTAAATCAGCCAGTCGTGCGTTAGGGGCTCTCGGGAATAAATTCTTTGCACTTGGAGGAATGTCGTTTACTGTATTCAATAAGTTATATGAATGTCTAGTTGAACCTATTTTGTTATATGGTGCTGCCATCTGGGGAACTAGTGAACACAGTGCGATTAACAATGTGCGTACAAGAGCTTGTAAGCTATTTCTAGGTCTACCAAAACGCAGCTCTAACGTAGCCGCATACGGAGATGTGGGGTGGATAACTTCAAAAACTAAACAAGCGCTAGAAGTGTTTAGCTGGTGGCATAAACTTAAAAAGAGTGATCCGGACAGACTAGTGTTCAAGGTCCATCAATGGTCATCGCGAATATCCAAGTCATGGGAGAAACGCGTCCTCACATTAGCCAAAACATTTAATGTCTCTAATGAGATCGCTCAAGCGCATACTAATTGTTCATCAAAACTGTTCATCAAATCTATGTTTACTAAGGTTTTTAATTATGATGAATTCGTATGGTTTAGTAAATTGTGGAATGACAGACAAAATGTTTTAAATGGAAATAAACTGAGAACTTATCGACTGTTTAAAAAGGATTTGTATCCAGAATTTTATGTAACATGTGCTATGACCAGACAACAACGTAGTGTTATTGCCAAACTCAGATGTGGAGTTCTCCCCCTTGCCATAGAAACCGGTCGTTACTGTAAGCCCCCCATTCCTTTAATAGATCGTATCTGCCCTCTTTGTAATATAGAAATTGAAAACGAAATTCATTTTTTAATTAATTGTGAATTTTTAGACGATATCCGATACAAACTTCTTAATGCCTTCAATTTTGATGATCTTATAAATTCTGATTCTATGAACAAGTTTTTAACCATAATGATGTCTTCAGAAAATATTCCTTTAATTGCTAATTGTATTTTAAATATGCTCAAAACTAGACGATTTTACTTGTAAATATATCAATGACTTTTAATTTTATGTATTTAGTTCGCTCAAAGATACTGTTGACTTTTGTTTTATGTACATATTTTTAGATCGTGTCTCATAAGTCGATAACGGCTGGGTATTATTCATCACTTTTATTGTAATTGTATGTTTGTATGTATATTTTGGATGTAATACGTGACACGTAAATAAAATAAATTATTATATTATTATTATATTATAAAATTTGTGACCTGTAGAGTGTTTACATACAAATGTGTCGGGACGGATGGATGGACAGGGGCTACGACAATATACGTCCAATTGAAAATGTGGGCAGATAACAATCATGTGATCGAACCGATAGCTTGCACAGATATTAAATCTTCGATCAACAAAGCAACCCCACTATATAAACTGGATAAAGATAGGTTGCCAAACTACAAAAGTGCCTGCAGCAACTGAGTATAGGCCTATTGTATAATAAATTACCTTGTCTGGATGAACTGATAATACAGCTCTTCTGTAGATTTTTTTAACTTGTTCAGCTGTGACTAGTTGATGCATACCTACTTCCTTCCACCTATCTTCTCCTTCCCATAATACTTTATGTAATGTAGATAATAACGCTCTTATATTTCTCTCTTTACCTTGTATCCAATCTCTTATCTATAGATATGTAAAATTTTATGCTTTAATATATATATATATATACATGTACCTTATACAATACACCCAATTGGGACATTCCATTTCAAGTGTACACAAAATTTGGGCAATTTTGACATGACCTCACAGATTTTGATGATTTTTGGTGTCACTGAGAACTGCTAAGGAGTAACTTTGTGCACAGACCCCATAGTATTCTTCATCATCCTTGTTATTTGTACGTGTGTCGGAAGATAATTAATTTTCGGACTATTACGCGGTATTACCGGTTTAAAACTGTAAAAAGGTGTGTTAATTAACGAGGGTGAAAAACTGTCTGAGAAGTGGGTTAATTAACGCTAGGTGTGTTTTCTGTTGAGGTGTGTTAATTAAAGTTACATTATGGGAGATAAGATAAAGAGATGGCAGTTATAATAGTTAAAAACTAGATAGTGTAAAGGTAATTTGCTGAAAATTTCAGTCAAATTGGTCCACTATTAGCCGAGAAAAAAGCATTTGAAATATTCACATAGCCTCGGTCATCATTACTCAAATCATTAATATAAACAGCATAGTCTCGATTATCCACTCGATTAAGCGGCATATAGGAATTCAATCTGCCAACATAGTTTTGAAAGGGGTTTAGTTTTTAGATGTTGTCGAGAAATGAACCGCGAGTGTTTGATTTATGTGGTTACAATTAATGGAAAAAAAGATTTTGAAAATATTCACGGATTCAGCTTGGTCGTTTTATTCTATTCTTTATAAAATGGCTGATGTATTACTCAACGCGTGTACAACACAACGATACTTTTCATTGGTTAAAGCCGTATAAATGCGAGAAAAATTTACAGTAGTTATGGCTAATGCATAAACAAACTTATTTGCATACTATTTAATAGTATGATAATTAGCTGGAATAATTATATATTCGTGAAAAATTGTCTTACATTAGCGGTGGTCCACACTGATTTAGGTTAATCCATATTAAGTGCACAATGATAAAACTATAACGTACATATACCTGAAATCAGGCGCAGATCATTTTGTTCGTTCGTTTCTCGGGTTTAACGTCCAGAGAGAGAGATTTTATTTACCATCCATTATATTAACCGGGAAGGTGTTGTTTCGGATGGAACCCAGACATGTGTCTGATTTACAGGATTAATTAAATAATAGGTAGCAGCCATTCAAGGAATCTAACGACAGACATTTATGACTGCATTGTATATTCCATGCGACGGTGGTATGTAAATTACACGTCTGGAATTTTTGCGTTATATAACAATAGCAGGCATTCATTCAAAGAATATAATCTAAATTTTAATGACGAGCATTTATGACTGTATATTCCAAGCGATGGTGGCCTTATTTGCAGACTGAAACCTATCATATGCCATTGTGTGTAATAGTATGCAAATAAGTTTATTTATGCATTCGCCAATAGCTACTGTAAATTTTCCCGCATTTACACGGCTTTGACCAATGAAAAATTATCATTGTGTTGTACACGTGTTGAGTAATACATCAGCCATTTTTATAAAGAAAAAAACGATGACCAAGCTGAATCAGTGAATATTTTCAAAATCTTTTTTTTCTATTAATTGTAACCACATAAATCAAACACTCGCGGTTCATTTCTCGACAACATCTAAAAACTAAACCCCTTTCAAATATAAATGGTAGTGTTCATTTCTAAAAACGTCCAGAGAAACTGAACTGTCATAAAGTAGACGATCGAGGTCAAAACTAAACGGCGTTTCTAAATCTACACGGTAGCACAAACTGGGCGGTTTTTGATGAATCTTGACGGCATTTAACACATTCTAGACGGCAATCTATTTACTGGATATGTGCATTAGATTCTAGACGGTAAACGTAGTTTCTTTCCTTTTTTCGTAAAATCTGGATGATACCCGGTCCCTAGTGTAACCAGACGCTCAGTGTCAGTTATCTCCCTTCCAAAAGTAATAATCGTCGTAAAGTGTACCAGTTCCCGTGGTCATAGAGGTTTGAAATTGCAAGAGCTTGTTCATGTGGGCTAGCGATGATCTCACAACAAATTCCAGCCAAATCGATCAACAACTGTTCATTTTATCGACCTTTATCTACTCCAAGGAGATATATTTATATTTATGCATTTGTTGACTATTTAGACTCGAATAACAAGACACCCAGGCGGACTCCGACACTGCACTACACGCCTAACGCTCACAGTTCATAATAATAATAATAATTTTCGTATATTTTAATTTTTGCGCTAAGCCACCATTTTCTGTAAACGACTTTTTGGCGATGACCAATTTGATTAGCGTTTACGTGTGAATAACGTTGTGACCTCGATGCTGACCCCGACTTGAAATTTTCCACCCATCTTGAGAAGAAGACACTACTAATAAACTATAACATTTGGCAATTTTTTCTTTGAAAATTCTGATAAATAGTGTGTTGTAAGTTTTTATAATAGCTAGCAGATAATTTAGGATATCTGAATACTTTCTGAATGAACATATATCTCGTTATTAGATGTTAGTTTTTATAAAAGGCCCTTTTTTATGATAGTCGGATATCATTCACAGATAACAAATATAAATCACAATAAATAGACCATGAATAATCTAATTCAGATTTGAAACAAACAGCATAGTAATTTTATGCAAAAATACATTTACCTGTTTCCTAATTCGATTTAATATTTGATTTAAACTTCACAGTTCAATTAGACCTTTGACAATGTTTCCAACTGGCACAGAGAAATAATTCAAATTAAATTTATTATCAACATCGGGGAGATGCTTTGCAAATAAAGGGGACAAATTAATAATAATAGTATAAATCGAAATTTTGTTACTGTTAAAGGGGAAGACCAACTATTTTCAACAAGGTTTCCATAAATCTTAAATATATATTCAGAAATTATCCGCTCTGTAACACAAGCAAAAAAGTTTTTGTAAACGAGAAATTAATTTTTATTAAAACCGGAAGTGACATAGTTGGTTCAACACGCTCACTGGGTTCTATAGTAAGCATACAGATTTGGCATAAGTTTACTGCTGTATTGTGTTCACGCCTCGTCTTTGGGCCAAAAATCTTATTGAATGGGTTGTTTGTTAGGATATCATAAACACGAATTTGTGTTTTTTTAAGGTTTAGTACACAAAGCCGTGGCGTAAATTCACTCATACTGAATAGTACGCTGTGGTCCAATTCACGGCACATGGCTAATTGTTTATATCATGTGGTTTGATTGACAGCTTGCAAAGTGACATGTATTTTGTCTGCTTCGAAGTTTTTTTGCGTGCTGAGTCTGCTGACAGTGTTTGTATTTATTTCAACGGACCTGTAGCACATACACATTCAAATAAAAATATATAAATTCCAAGGGATGTTAACGTCAGGCACCAACGCATTGGAATATAAAATATCTCTTCTATAGATCTACAGTAACAGTAATGCAGTAAAAACATTCGGGCCCACACATTCTCAAGAGGAAATGGGAGAAAAAAGGAAAAGCCGTTTACCTCGACATTATATGCCAAAATGCACTATATTATGTGTCACATGCCTATAATTTTGATCTGTTTATATTGAAAAGCACCGTCAGCAAGCTCAAAACCATCGAAGCAGACGAAATGATGTTTAACATCAAACTGATGAAAAATAATTCAGATATCGTCACTCAAAGTCGCAAATATAGACCTCCCGTAAAAACGACATGGCCAATTATCGAAAACACGCCAGTGACCGAATGCATATTCGGAATGTTTATTCTTTAATTACCTATATACAGCCAGCGTGTGTCTGCATTAACGCCTGACTGATTCCTTAATCCCCCTAATCAAATAAAACAATTGACTACGGAAAAATTTGTTTTGTAATTAGGCTTTCAGACTTTTGTCTGAAAGCCTATTGAGATTACTAAAATTATTATTATTATTATTATTATTTACCGCGGGGTCCTAGATCTCCATGATCGAAAACAGATATCGATCTGGAATTAGATTTTCTATCGGGAAACTATGTGGTGGCTACTTGATAAAATATTTTTGAAATTTCTGCGCATACCGGAAGTGACCGAACTTTGAAAATCGGCCATAGTTTCGTCAATTCTTTATCCATTTTTAAACAAATTACATTTTTGGAATCCTTGAATCTTTTCTGAGACAATGGCTATCTCACATTTTTCAATTTCGAACATTCGTCTATGACTTTCATCGTTCGAAAATTGAAAACATGTTGTTTACGAGACAATTTTTGTTATTTTTCAAAATTTTCAAATTTGACCTACATTTTTGGATACCTGTAGTCCATCCGATTCCAGTAATATAAGTTTCTTTCAGAGTTATCGCCCTTTATTTTTCGATTTTTTTCGAATTTTCTTCCCATTTTGTGAGCTCGGGTTTTGTTTTATGGCAGAATTGACGTTTCTGAAACTTCTGGAACATGAAGTTATAGTCCAATACCAACTTATAAAGCAATTTCGACAAGAATCCTTTAACCAGAAGTGGTCGAAATAATTTTAACCAATTGCATGACAATTCCAAAACCAAAATATATAAAAAAAAAATCTCATGTTATAATCGCATTGTTTGCCATTGCTTCATTTAATTAGCTACGTGAAAGTTGGGTTGTATTTACATACGTTATTCATTTTTAAATAAAAATTCAAACACTTAAATATAAAACTCTAAGGTCATTTTTGTTTTTGGTCTTCTCCAACTAAACACTGAAACCGGGCGATATAATAACATCGATAGAAATAAAAGATTATGCAAATGTTGAAGATGAATATCACTTTCTGCTGTGCTGTCCCGCTTATATATTCATCCGTAGAAAATATTTTGGCTCTTTTCGATCACTTCAAAAATTAAAAAAAAAAATCTCACGAATCACAGTGATAATAATATAAAACTGCTAAATCTTGGAAAATATTTGTACCACTCAATAAAAAATAAGAGAAAACCCATACCTAATGGCAAATGGTTTGAGGTTGGGTTATGTATATATCTATCTATATTTCAGTTTACAGGGGTGAGGGGGGGATTATATATTATATACTGTTATTGTTATCTGTAGGTATATTTATATTACAATGCATAATATTTATATCTGTATATAATATTGGGCAATAGCAAACTTTTTGCTTCGCCTGTAATAAAAGTTCAATTAATTGTTATGGATTGGCAATAAAAACATGATTAACTGAGTGGGTTGTATGAAACAATTCTTTAAAAACAAATAGTTTTCTCAAATTAGCTTAAAATTCATATAGACACAAATCATTAAATGGTTAAACAGCTGTGATACCTGACAAAAAGTTACTACACTAAAAAAACAATGACGCTCTTTCTATTATTCTTAATATTTTAACAGATTGTGTTATATTTTAAATGATTCATATTCATGTAATTATCAATGTATACAATTCGCTTTTTGTTATTACATCATCGTAGCCAATTCAATTTCGGGGAACTAATTAAACAATGCGATATACTTTATTGTCCCCCGCCTTTCGAAGAAAGTTGGGGGACTATTAAAATGGGTCTGTCTGTCCGTCCGTCCGTCCGTCCGTCCGTCACACTTTTTGGGACACAATAACTCTCTTCCTAATTGAGCTAGATGTTCAAACTTGGTGTATGTGTTTATTGGGTCAATGCCTTGATGGAGTTCGAAGATGAACATTTTCCGCTTAGGGTAAGCAGAGATAAGCAATTTGATTGGTTGATGCTTTGGGACACGATAACTTTAGTTCTAATTAAGTGAGATTGATGAAACTTGGTGTATAGTTTCATTATAGTAATACCTTGACTAAGTTCGATAATGAGCATTTTCTGCTCAGGGTAAGCAGAGCTATACGCAATTTGATTGGTCGAGAATTTGGAACACAATAACTCTCCTTCTAATTGAGTTAAAATGTTCAAACTTGGTGTATATGCTTATTAGGTCAATGCCTTGATGGAGTTCGAAGATGAGCATTTTCCGCTTAGGGTAAGCAGAGATAAGCAATTTGATTGGTTGATGCTTTGGGACACGATAACTTTAGTTCTAATTAAGTGAGAGTGATGAAACTTGGTGTATAGTTTCATTATAGTAATACCTTGACTAAGTTCGATAATGAGCATTTTCTGCTCAGGGTAAGCAGAGCGATACGCAATTTGATTGGTCGAGACTTTGGAACACAATAACTCTCCTTCTAATTGAGTTAAAATGTTCAAACTTGGTGTATATGCTTATTAGGTCAATGCTTTGATGGAGTTTGAAGATGAGCATTTGCCGCTTAGGGTAGGCAGAGATAAGCAATTTGATTGGTTGATGCTTTGAGACACGATAACTTTAGTTCTAATTAAGTGAGAGTGATGAAACTTGGTGTATAGTTTCATTACAGTAATACCTTGACTATGATCGATAATGAGCATTTTCTGCTCAGGGTAAGCAGAGCGATAAGCAATTTGATTTGCCGAGACTTTGGAACACAATAACTCTCCTTCGAATTGAGTTAAAATGTTCAAAATTGGTGTGTATGCTTATTGGGTCAATTCCTTGATGGAGTTCGAAGATGAGCATTTTCTTCTTACGGTAGGCAGAGATAAGCAATTTTTGGATGACACTTCGTGTTCAGTTTGATTGGTCGATACGTTTGAAAAAAATAAATGTGCGATTAAATAATATGTGTCATCTATTTATTTTGGGATTTCATTAAACACTGTGTATAAATCTAAAGTCAATCGGATATTAACTTTGGCCTCTAGAGCATCCACAAGATTTTTTGAGGTGATCAAGGGCCATAACTCTGGCACTAATTATCAGAAATCGCTGAAAATCAATAGGCGTCTTCGTCTGATGACCTTAAACACTGTGTATAAATCTAAAGTCAATCGGATATTAACTTTGGCCTCCAGAGCGTCCACAAGATTTTTTGAGGTGATCAAGGGCCATAACTCTGGCACTAATTATCGGAAATCGCTGAAAATCAATAGGCTTCTTCGTCTTATGACCTTAAACACTGTGTATAAATTTAAAGTCAATCGGATATTAACTTTGACCTTTAGAGCGTCCACATGATTTTTTAAAGAGATCAAGGGCCATAACTCTGGCACTAATTATCGGAAATCGCCGAAAATCAATAGGCTTCTTCGTCTCATGACATTAAATGCTGTGTATAAATTTGAAGTCAATTGGATATTAACTTTGGCCTCTAGAGCGTCCACAAGATTTTTTGAAGTGATCAAGGGCCATAACTCTGGTAGTTATTATCGGAAATCGCTGAAAAACAATAGGATTCTTCGTCTCATGACCTTAAACACTGTGTATAAATTTGAAGTCAATCAGATATTAACTTTAGCCTGTAGAGCGTCCACAACCAATTGTGGACGCCGGACCGACGGCCGGACCGATGGACGGACGGACGGGGGCGACGACAATATACGACCACATTTCAACTGAAAGAAAATGCACGTTTAGTGGAGTAGCCGTGTAGCTGGGTCATCGACGTAGTGTCGCCGTGTGGGTACTCACGGTGACGGTAAATATACATGTGTACATGCAGTTCTTGTAGCCAATAACGCCTATAGTATAACTCACGCCTATAGTATACCGCATGCTATTTCTAAATAATATTTTTCCGAAGTCATTGTTTTTTTAGTGTAGTAACTTTTTGTCAGGTATCACAGCTGTTTAACCATTTAATGATTTGTGTCTATATGAATTTTAAGCTAATTTGAGAAAACTATTTGTTTTTAAAGAATTGTTTCATACAACCCACTCAGTTAATCATGTTTTTATTGCCAATCCATAACAATTAATTGAACTTTTATTACAGGCGAAGCAAAAAGTTTGCTATTGCCCAATATTATATACAGATATAAATATTATGCATTGTAATATAAATATACCTACAGATAACAATAACAGTATATAATATATAATCCCCCCCTCACCCCTGTAAACTGAAATATAGATAGATATATACATAACCCAACCTCAAACCATTTGCCATTAGGTATGGGTTTTCTCTTATTTTTTATTGAGTGGTACAAATATTTTCCAAGATTTAGCAGTTTTATATTATTATCACTGTGATTCGTGAGATTTTTTTTTTTAATTTTTGAAGTGATCGAAAAGACCCAAAATATTTTCTACGGATGAATATATAAGCGGGACAGCACAGCAGAAAGTGATATTCATCTTCAACATTTGCATAATCTTTTATTTCTATCGATGTTATTATATCGCCCGGTTTCAGTGTTTAGTTGGAGAAGACCAAAAACAAAAATGACCTTAGAGTTTTATATTTAAGTGTTTGAATTTTTATTTAAAAATGAATAACGTATGTAAATACAACCCAACTTTCACGTAGCTAATTAAATGAAGCAATGGCAAACAATGCGATTATAACATGAGATTTTTTTTTTATATATTTTGGTTTTGGAATTGTCATGCAATTGGTTAATTACATTCACGCATGGTGTATTTATAATTACATGACATTTCAGTCATTTCTTAAATATATGCACGTCATCCCTTTTACAAAATATTTTTGTACTTGAAGCTTTTTGACTTACAAATTCAAAATACAAACTGCTTACCGTATTCATACAAAAGACGATACGTATTCCAATTAAACCCCGTTCAGTTTCCAGTAATGATCACAGCCACAAATACTAATTGTCATTGTTTTATGTGTCATCACTCCGAAGAAATATCAAACACGATCTTATGAATTGCAACCTATCCCACAGATAAACAGATTATTAATAGTAACATTTGGAGTATCGAGGCGACAATTTGTCTGGAGAACTATGCATGACAGGGTACAAAGACTCTTTGCCTCACAAAAAAGCATGCAATTCTTTGTTAAGGGGGAATGGCGCTATTTAAGGAATGGTGCATGTGCCGATATAAAATGGCTTGGAAGCGGGTGTAAAATAAAGTCATTTCACACATGCCCAATATAATAAAGTAATCGTGCTAAATACTTGACTCGAACATACACCAATTGTATTGAATAAATATGTTTTACATGTTTAGTTTTTTTTTAAATTCACCCATCTTCAATCATAATAATATACATATTATAGAATAATAGCACAGTATAGCACAGCCAGAATACACCAAAGTACATACATAGATCAATTACACAATACGAGTAGCATGGTTGATCACCTTATGTATAAGTGTTCAAATTACTAAATCCGTTAAAATCACAAATCCATTCAGTGTGCCGTTTTAAATTTATTTAATTTCTGTCATTGGTGTTATTTTAAATATAAAGAGAAGTCACAAATGTCAGTTATTACAATATAGATATAGATTTGATTGGACGAATACTATTGTTTTATTAATTCCCACCTGTGCTCTCATGTCTGGGTGCCATATGAAACCATGTTTTTGAATACGCACGCCGTTATTACAGTATGAATTAATTGTTGATTGCTGGGATACTTTTGTTTTATCACTGCTACCTGCATTATTTGTGATAAATGTACCTCTGATATAATGCAATATGGTTTGCTTTATGTGTAACAAAAATCGTTGTACTACAGTCAACATTTTATTGACCCAAATCCCGCGATTACGTAACATCAAGGCACCAATCATTGAAGCGTATTTCCTGGGTGACTTCTTTTGGCGCCAGTACATGTCTAACTCTCTCGCGGGTCTATCGCACTGCCATTGTGGAGTTGAGTTCTGGCCACATGTACACGTTAATTCATTTGTGATTTACTGAAGATGCATTACCTGTGTGATTTACTGAGTTCTGATTGTATAATTACCCGGGACGAGATTTACCAATTTCTGACGTATTTGTCAATGGTGGAATACTAATTTTTATAGGATAATGGATAATATATAGTACGGCCACGGTAAGGTGAATATCGTGATTTACCGATTTTTGACGTATTTGTCAATGGTGGAATACTATTTTTATAGGCTAATGGATAATATATAGTACAGTAAGGTGAAAATCTATGTGTGCCCATTTTTTTACACTCAAATTTTTATTCGTACTTCGTTTATAATCGTAATCAAAATGAATTGATCGGATAAACGGCACGCGGGGAAATTACAAGTTTCATCTTGTAATAAAACACCATAGATAAATTATTCGCATGTTGATTTATATACGTATCTCGGGAAATTCGACGTATCTCGGGAAATTCGACGCCTCGTCTAATAACTGGACATCATAGATAAGTCCATTTTTAAACTCATCTCGAGGAAACTCAACCGCTCGGCCAATAAATGATCGCCATAAATAAGTACACGGATCGTCCATTTTTAAACGCATCTCGGAGAAACTAAACCCGTTGCTATTAATCTAAACCATGGTACTAATTAAAGGGACAATCCCGATAAGAACAGAGTCTCAAAAATTAAAGTCCGAGCATTTATGAAATATATGGACCAAAATATAGAGGCATGGTGTATATGCCTTGACTCAAAGTTTCAGCTCAAAATATTGAGTCGTTTTGACGTTAACGTCAACACTGCTTATCCGGACACGTAACCCTTTTAAGATTTCGGGTCAATTTTTTGATTGGGTGACCTGATAATCGATTCACATTTCTTGAGAGGTCTATACAGTGAATGACCCATGTACTGTACTGATAACAAAAGGTAAATTTCACCTACATATTATTTTTATAGAAAAAAGTCTAGTTTTATCCAGATACTGTATAATACAACGGTCTCCATTTCCAGATGAAGACTGTCAGGTTTAAGTTATTTACAAGCGTATCACAGATATCGGGTTAGTTGGTCGGCCTTAGATAATGGGTTATAAGGGATTTTAACGCAAAATTAGCAGTTTTATTCCCCAAAAAGTTATCGGGATTGGCCCTTTAAACCATTTTTGTTATTTTCAACGAGTTTTATCATTTATTGAACGATGTTTTGAAATTACACGATATGAATAGAATCTATCGGTAAAACTACCATTTTAGACGATACCATACTTGTAGTGTATGTATGTGGGTGTGTGTGTGTGTGTGTGTGTGTGTGTGTGCGTATGTAAATGGTGGAAAACGAGGACACACACGTGGATACACACCTTCTAATTGAGGACTTGGGTCGAATCGAGGACGTCCGCGGTCTACCGCGGACGTCCTCGATTAGAACTGACTTGCTGAGGATGTTTAGGAGAGCCTAAATATAGATATATCTGAAATTCTTGTAATTCTATTTTTTTCCTCGGTTGACGGTACAGTACATGTAGGGTGTGTTGTGTGATAGCCTAAAAATTTATGGTGTGTATTCTCTTGAAAATCTACGTCCTCGTTCATTTGAATATGTACATGTTTGGAGCATTGTCCTCGATAGAGCTGTTTTGAACGTGTACACACAATCACGTGATCATTACGTTACGTCGTTATAAAATGGCGGATTGTTTTTTGATTGAAAGTTTATTTCTCTTAAGTTAACTCCTCTACGTGACAATTGTCGATCTGGTCTTGATATTGTTACACAGACGCCGATTACATACCAATCCAACCGTTTTTATATACTGTCCTCGATTGACTGGACCGATGTTTAATATAAATGTGTTTAATAACATCTGACATCGGGCCCACCTACCGAGGACAGATAGCGTCCTTAGTTGTTCATAAAAGAACCAAAGTGTCCTCTATCTGTAGTAATTGGACACACACACGCGCGTGTGACTAAAGTCTTTAATATATTTTGAAACTGTCTGGTTAAGTAAGATTTCGGCTATACTGATAAAATTTCGAACTTTTCATTGGCATAAATAAGCCTGGTAACAGACCAATCAGCTATTTATTAAATAATGTCATTGGTTAGGGGAACAATTATAGTGCCAGTGTGTTCAGTGGTATCGGACATTGGCCCCACCTTTACTAATGATAGGTAATTTTGTAACTTATAATACTGACCAGTCATCAGAGAACAAAATTAAATCGAATGTGGTCAAATGGGAGAAACATGAGGCTTTTTCAGGAAGACAGATCACGCCTACGATCGGTAATACATGAATCGATATATCCTCGATTTATTTTAATCCTGCACACACGTTTGTCCTCAATTTCTATGATTCGAACAGTTGTATGTCCACACTTTACAATGACAATGTCAAATGCATCAATATGTCCTCGATTTATAGTAATCCTTCACACACACGCACACACGTGAGTTTCCCCAGAATTAAATTTTTAACCCCGGTACTTGAGGTATTTAATTGAGACATTTATTTTTAAATTTGACACTGTTTTTTTTTTCTTTCAAATACATTATTGTCAGTCTAGTCTTGATATTGTTACACAGAAACCGATAACACAAATCCAACGGTTTGTTAAATACTGTCCTCGATAAGCTGGACCGATGTTTAATGCATATGTGTTTAATAACGTCTGACATCGGCCCCACCAACCGAGGACAGATAACGTCCACGGTTGTTAATAAAAGAATCAAAATGTCCTCTATCTGTATTAATCGTACTCACAAGCGCGTGATGGCGTACCATACTCCTCACAATGTTTCGTTTGGTTAGAGCGATAAACCCACTTAACACTGCTGTATTTGAAGCAAATTTTATATTGCAAATTATTACTGGTAAAAAAATCCGATTAACAACTACATAACAATATCATTACGCTTTAAACAGAGCTCCAAATTGGACAAAATAAATTATGTCTATATAACGTTACGTCGTGGTTCGCGGTTTTATTATACCTAATTAACCAATGCATAACAGAATGTTGCAAAAAAGTAATTGCGTGACAAACGAGGCTATCTAAACGGATTCAATACCATAAATCACTGTTCAAAGTTTCAGGGAAGACCCGAGATTAAACGAACGGCTGCTATGTTGTTGGTCAACAATGACCAGAGACGGAGTTCTTAGACCATTGCTTCAGGAAGAATAATACGGTGGCTTACCTGAATCCCAAACAACCGCCGCATATGGATTTTTAAACATCTGTTTCTGTTTTAAGCCAAGAGTAAATCAACTTTCATTTTCCAATCGTTTTCTAACCGAAATCTCACTCTATGCAGACCTGAATTCCAACCATCCGATCGGACTGTTGCAGCTGCATTCACAAATAATAATTGATGCCCGAAAAAAGTGGCACAAAGTAGAGTGGCTCCAGACAGAATGTTTTAATCCATAGTCAATTTAGTACTAATTCGCTGTACTCAATTAAAATATAAGAAAATTACGTATTTTATCAGATTTCGAGCACTCTATTTTGCCAACCAGATAATATTATTTTTTTTTCACTTTACCCGTTAAGACAGAATGTTTTAATCCATAGTCAATTTAGTAATAATTCGCTGTACTCAATTAAAATATAAGAAAATTACGTATTTTATCAGATTTCGAGCACTCTATTTTGCCAACCAGATAATATTATTTTTTTTTCACTTTACCCGGGTTAGGATGCGAGACTTTTGAAGATTATCACGCAGTTTTGGGTGCCCAATACTTTAGTGGGCGCCTAACCAATATTATGGCAGCCCAAGAACACGCAATTAAGGGTGCCCCTCCGGGATGAGGCACCCCACGAAACATGCCGTTTGTATTTTGAAGATTATCACGCCGTTTTGGGCCCCAATTCATTCACGGGCGCCTAACCAATCTCATTAGCATTATATTAATGGCGCCCGTGATCTCGGCATTATGGGCGCTCCCCTGATCAATAAGGCATCCCACATGATCAAGTCATGGGCGCCCAACCAATCTGATTCGCCATTATGCACTAGTTGTGGGCGCCCCACCAATCATGTACGCCTCTCTGGGATAAGGTGCACCACAGATCAAAGCCTTTTGCGCGCCCCATCAGTTGTTAATTGACATTGGTTGTGCGCCAATCTTGTCGTGGGCGCCCTACCAAAGTCACTCAGCTATACGTGGCGCCATACCAATATGGGGACTTTGGTCGTTGGCCTCGCATTGCGTCCTTTGGCGCCCATTGAGGGAGCCGATATTCCCCTACCAGGCACACGTTTGTCCTCATTTTCTATCATTCGAACAGTTGTGTGTCCACATTTCTCAATGATAATGTCAAATAGAGTGTATCCCGTATTATAATCTGTTTTAGTATATATTTTTGTAATTTGTAATAGTGTCCAGTCTTCAGAGAATGAAAATTTGTTCGACATGTGGTCAAAGGGGAGACAACACGTACGTCCACGATTGTTAATACATGAATCAATATGTCCTCGATTTATAGTAATCCCACACACACACGTGTGTTTGCTCAGAATTATAGTTTTCAACCCCGGTACTTGATGTATTTGACACTGTCTTTTTTTAAAATTTCAAATACATTATTGCCAGTCTGATCTTGATATTATTACAAAGAACGCCGATAACAGATCATTCCAACCATTTTTATATACTACTCTCTATTAGCTGGACCGATGTTTAATGTAAATGTGTTTAATATCATCTGACATCGGTCCCACCTACCGAGGACATAATATAACGTCCGCAGTTGTTCATAAAAGAACCAAAATGTCCTCTATCTGTAGTAATTGGACACACACGCGTGTATGACTAAACTCTTTAATATATTTTGGGAAGTGTCTGGTCAAGTAAGATTTTGGCTTTATTGATGAATTTCAGAACTTGTTGTTGGAATAAATAGACCTGTAACAGACCAATCAGCGTTTTATCAAATAATGTCCTCGGTGATGGGGACCGATGTTTATTGCCAGTGTGTTCAGTGGTATCAGACAATGGCCCCACTTTTAGTTATGATATTTAATTTTGTAATTTATAATATTGACCAGTCATCAGAGAACGTAATTGATTATGTAGTCAAATGGGGGACAAAATGTGGCTTTTCAGGTAGGCAGATCACGCTTACGATTGGTAATACATGAATCGATATGTCTTCGATTTATTTTAATCCTACACACACCCATTTGTCCTCATTTGCTATCATTCGAACAGTTATGTGTCCACACTTTACCATGGCAGTGTCAAAGGGGATGTATCCGGTACTATAATCATAATTTGATAAATATTTTTGTAATTTATAATATTGGCCTGTCTTCATGGAACGAGATTTGTTCGACATGTGGTCAAAGGGGAGACAACACGTACGTCCACGATTGGTAATACATAAATCAATATGTCCTCGGTTTATAGTAATCCAACTCACACACTTGTGTTTCTTTAGAATTATAATTTTTAACTCCAATACTTTAGATATTTGACTCTGTTTTCTTTTTAAATTAAACTACATTATTGGCACTGTAGACTTGATATTGATACACTGAAAGCCGAGAACAGACCAGTCCAACCATTTGAAAAATAATGTCCTCGATTAGCGGGACCGCTGTTTAATGCACATGTGTTTAATTACATTTGACATCGGCCCCAACTACTGAGGACAGATAACATAAATTAGCCAAAATGTCCTCTATCTGTAGTAATTGGACACACACGCGTGTGTAACCAAAGTCTTTAATACATTTTGGAACTGTCTGGTTAAGTAAGATTTCGGCTATACTGATGAAATTCCGTACTTGTTGTTGCAATAAATAAACCTGGTAACAGATCAATCAGCGTTTTATCAAATAATGTCCACGGTGGGGGTCCGATGTTCAGTTCCAGTGTGTTAAGTGGTATCAGACAATGACCCCATTTTATTTAATTTTGTAATTTACAATACTGACCAGTCATAAGAGAACGTAATTGATTCAAATGTAGTCAAACGGGGAAAAATATTGCTTTTAAGGTAGGCAGATCACGCTTCCGATTGGTAATACATGAATCGATATGTCCTCGATTTATTTTAATCCTACACACACACCCGTTTGTCCTCATTTGCTATCATTTGAGCAGTTGTGTGTCCACACTTTACCATGGCAATGTCAAGGGGAATATATCCGGAATTATAATCATAATTTAATAAATATTTTTGTAATTTTTAATATTGGCCTGTCTTCGGAGAACGACATTTGTTCGACATGTGGTCAAAGGGGAGACAACACGTACGTCCACGATTGGTCATACATAAATCAATATGTCCTCGATTTATAGTAATCTAAATCACACACGTGTGTTTCTTTAGAATTATAATTGTTAACCCCAGTACTTTAGGTATTTGACACTGTTTTTTTTTTAAAAATTCAACTACATTATTGGCAGTATAGATTTGATATTGTTACACAAAAGGCCGAGAACAGACCAGTCCAACCATTTGATAAATAATGTCCTCGATTAGCGGGACCGCTGTTTAATGTACATGTGTTTAATGACATCTGACATCGGTCCCACCTAGCGGGGACAGATAACGTCCACAGTTGTTAATAAAAATGTCATATATCTGCAGTAATCCGACACACACTGTACTAATGAACTTCCATCCAATTATCTTTTAATTACAGCCTTCGATTGTTTCTCTTTGGGGGTGGGGATGGAGGGGAATGTCAGTGTTGTCGTGGCGAATTGTTCTGACGTCCCCAATTTATATTATTCTAGTAGTTGTGTGTTAGCCATTTATTGTGAAAAACTAAATGACACTGATATTGTATGTTACACCTTTTTTCATATAGTCTCGTGTGGTCAACGGATAGTTAATTCGAGGTTATTTTCACGTAAATCTGTGATGTCCGCGATTGTTAACTCCAGGACTAATGACCTCGTTTTGTAGCATTCCTGTGCACACAAATGGTGTGACCTCGATTATAAGCCTTGTCTCTGTGTCCTCGATATATTCCATGTGTGCACACACACGCGTGTCATTGTTGTAACGTGTGTGTCCTACATTATTCTATAAAAATTCACATACCTAAAATAAACCGATACAGAACTTTAATTTGCAATTTCATGATCAGGTGAAACGGGGTTACTCCAACATGACTCTAATTCTGCTCTCAGAGCATTATTTAACCAGCCCTCGGTTTGGGGGGTTGATGCAGCTGTCCTCGTTTTCCACCTTTTACATGTAATGGTGTGTGTGTGTGTGTCTGTGGTACGCCTACAGGGCGCAATTCTTCATGGATTTTCTTCAAACTTGGTATACTTATTCCTTATACCCCAAGGAAGATCCCTATTGTTTTTTGGGCATGCCCGACCCCCAGGGGCCGAGCCACGCCCATTTCTAGTATTTGTTTGTTTGTCGTCTACTGGCCACATTTCTTAACTTATAATCTTGAAACTTTGCATACACATTCTTTGTACCCTAAGGAACATCCCTATTGTTTGGGGTATATGCCCCACCCCCAGGGGCAGAGCCACGCCCATTTTCTTTTCGTGTGTCTTTGTGTCGCCTACAGGGTGCAATTCTTCATGGATTTTCTTCAAACTTGGTATACGTATTCCTTATACCCTAAGGAAGATCTCTAGTGTTTTTGGTGCATGCCCGACCCCCAGGGACAGAGCCACGCCCAGTTCTAGTATGTATTTGTTTGTCGTCTACAGGCCACATTTCTTAACTTATAATTTTGAAACTTAGCATACACATTCTTTGTACCCTAAGGAACATCTCCCTGGGGCAGAGCCACACCCATTTTCTTATCGTGTGTCTTTGTGTCGCCTACAGGCCGCAATTCTTATTGGATTTTCTCTAAAACTTTGTATACTTACTCTTTATACTCTAAGGATGATCCCTGTCGTTTGGGGTGCATGCCCAACCCCCAGGGGCAGAGCCACGCCCATTTTCTTTTTGTGTGTCTCTGTGTCGCCTAGAAGCCGCAATTCGAACTGGATTTTCTTAAAACTTTGTATACTTACCCTAAGGATGATCCGTATTTTTTTTTGGTGCATGCCCGACCCACAATGGCAGAGCCACGCCCATTCCTTGTATTTATTTGTTTGTCGTCTACAAGCCACATTTCTTAACGTATCATCTTGTAACTTTGAATGATTATTCTTTGTACCCTAAGGAACATTTCTATCATTTGATGTGCATGCCCAACCGCCAGGGGCAGAGTCACGCCCATTTTCTTTTTGTGTGTCGCCTACAGGCCACAATTCTTAATCGGTCATCTTGAAACTTAAAATACTTATTCCTTATACCCTAAGGATGACCCCTTTTGTTTTGGGTGCATGCCTGACCCCCGTGGGACAGCAACACCCATTTCTTGTATTTGTTTGTCTGTCGTCTACAGGCTGCATTTCTTAATGTATCATCTTGAAACTTTGAATATTTATTCTTGGTACTTTAAGGAAGATCCCTATTGTTTTTGGTGCATGCCCAACCCCAAGGGACAGTGCCACACCCATTTTTTTTTTTGTCTGTCTGTGTGTCACCTACAGCCCACAATTCTTAATCGATCGTCTTGAAAACTTTTTTTATACTTATTCCTTATACCCTAAGGCTGACCACTATTATTTTTGGTGCATGACGGACCTCTTGGGACAGAGCCACGCCCAATGCTTTTGTGTCTTGTGTTCGCCTACTGGATGCAATTCTTAACAGATCCTTTTAAAACTTTACAAACCTATTCCTTATACCCTAAAAATGACCCCTATTGTTTTTGGTCATTTCCTAACCCCCAGGGGCAGAGCCATGCCCATTTTTACTTCGTGTCTATGTGTGTTGTCTACAGGCCACGATTCTTAATGGATTGTCTTTAAACTTGGGATATGTATTCCATATAGCCTAAGGACGTCAACTGCATGTCCCGACTCACACAGGCAAGACACGACCAATTTTTGTGTTTGTCGTTTACAGGCCGCAATTCTGAATGAATCGGCTTGGTACTTGGTTTATGTATTCCTTATAGCCTGAGGGCGTCCACTATTGATTTTGATGAATGTCCCGACCCCCCAGGGGCAGAGCCACGCCCACTTTTTGCCTTTAGTGTTAGGAAGGCACAATTCTGAATGGATTATCTTGGTATAGTTATTCCTTATACTCTAAGGACGGCAACTATTAATGTTGGTGCACGACCCTCAACGCTAAACAAACCAAACGCCTAGCCTTCTTGACAAAGTACCATATCAATCAAAGCAGGAATGTGGACGTATATTGTAGCGTTAGCGTTATGTTTTAATAATAAAGGCATGTTCACTGCATATCACTGTATAGGTGGGTAAAGATATAGGTGGGTAAAGATAGCAATATGAGAGGGGGACCTAGAACCAACTGCAACAGAAATCATTTCTTTGGTAACTGTTCTGGTGTGGTCTCTAGAACTCCCATAACTTAAGCGGAAATTATCGGTCTTGGGGAAATTTGCATAATTAACATAAATCCAAGATGGCCGCCAGGAGACCAGAAAATCTCAAAAATCTCCGAAACGGTTGACTTTAGCGCAAATAAATGTATTACCGACCTATTGGAAATCGATACTCGTGAGTTCATTATCAAATTTTATTGTCACTGCGCTCGGAAAACTGCTGGAAATAACGAACCGCTCAGGATTTTGTCTAAGGGGGGGGGGGGCATAGATTGGAGCAAAGGGTAATACGTTGCAACTTTGAATTGCTAGGGCGGAGACAATGCGAAAATCATGTTTATATCATCTATTAAAGAGCGGAAATGTGAACTACAACAGCAAGAAGGCAAATGAAAATCAACTATGTCACTGGGACTGGGGGGGGGGGCACGGCTGCTGTAAAATTTGTATAAAAGAACACATCTTCACACAAACTGAAACTATATATCATCATTCATCTATAGTCTGAAGCCACGGTGGCTCAATTTGTTGCAGGAAGTGGCCAGAGAAAGTAATGCAAGTATAGTCTACACCTCCAACTGAAGATGCTGCACAATAGTCAGATCAAAATACAATTTAACCCCCCAAAAGATTGCTACAAAGGGTTTCTCAACTGATTCTGGTAGGCTTCACTTACGCAAGTAGGACCCTCGGGAATGTGCTGGCCACCGAAACCTCTTAATGATCATAACTCTGTAACTATCAACCCAAATTTGATGATCTTAGGAGCAGAGAACACATCAAGATCATTAAATACGACGTTTGCCTTGAAAATAGTCCATTTCAACTGTTCGGGGGGATGCAAAGACTATCGATGCAGCAGCAGATGCAATGGACTCTACTACTGTATGTGTCCCTTGCCAAACTGAAAACTGTGACAAACCAAACAACACCTTTGAGGTCGATACAGAGGAAGATGACACTTAAAACTGAACGCTCTGAAACTTATTATATGGACAAAGGTGATTGTGTATCACTAGGGACCGGGAATCTTCTAGTTTTTACGAAAAAAGGTAAGAAACTACCCTTATCATCTAGAATCTAATACACGTCAAGAATGTGTTAAATACCGTCAAGAGTCATCAAAAACCGGCCAGTTTGTGCTACCGTGTAGATTTAGAAACACCGTCTAGTTTTGTCATCGATCGTCTACTTTACGACCGTCCAGTTTCTCGGGATGTTTTAGATTTGAAAGGGGTTTAGTTTTTAGACAAGGCCTTATTTTCCCGTACGTTGTCTAGAAATGAACAGAGTGTTTAATTAGTTTTTACGCCAAATTAACACTTTACCGAGAGCCGTCTAGAAACTTACGGGTGATTAGAAATGCAATGCCGTTTTCTTTTCATGTCTTTTAATTAGTTTGCCGGGTGTCATCTAGAAAACGTACAGCGTTTGTTTTTGTGTGAAATATTTAATTTCTATCTCCCAATTTTAGAAACTATGTTCCGATTTAGAATCTTAGCATAGTGTCTAAAATTCTCGAATGAATTGCATATTTGTTGAATATCTTCTGTATTGCCGACGTCCGTTGGGAAACGTCCATTTGCAATGAATTGACAATTTTCCCGGCGTAAACAAAACTCAACAATTTATTTATTAGAAATTAACGAAACAAATGGACATATATCTTGTTTCTTATAATCTTGTTTTCTGGGTTATTTACCCGCTCCCGCCATCAATAACAAATGTATTTGTGAATTTACAAAGTAATGCGTGCAGTACTCATTTCGACCACGAATGACGTAATTTTCGACATTTATCAAGGCGCATTCGGGGGACTGTTTTCGTCAACATTTATTTTTGTATCCTGTGAAAATGTTGAAGAAATGCAGAAGGAGGGGAATTGTTAACAGGCACAGTTCAAAATATAATTACATGTTATTGTCGGCGATATGACTTTACAATTCATACTGTCGATTCATGCACGCTTTTCACACAGAATTGTTCTTTGATGTTGATAGATGACACACAGTGACGTCGGCAATACAGATGATATAAAACAAATATGCAATTCATTCGAGAATTTTAGACACTATGATAAGATTCTAAATCGGAACATAGTTTCGTTATTTACCGATATCAGGTCCAACCTCATTTTGATTATCCGATGTATTTTAATCTCGATTGATATCAGATGCTCTAATCTATATCGAAAACAAAATTATTAAACAAAAAATCTCGCAACTAATGATAACCTGTAAGTTTCGTCGCCGTTATATTTTATAAATATCTTCTGTATTGCCGACGTCACTGTGTGTCATCTATCAACATCAAAGAACAATTCCGTGTGAAAAGCGTGCATGAATCGACAGTATGAATTGTAAAACAATGACTGGATCGTGCGGTAACGGTGTAGTAATATATGTCTGCATGATTTACTTTATTTATTTACAAGCCCGCTCAAAAGCTTGTGGATGACTTTTTATCATCATATTATTATATGCTTATATTAGGTATGTGATTTATCTATTAGTGATAATATATTACGACCCAGGTAAGAAATATATTTACTATTTTTCAATGATAGTAACAGCGTTTTACTTATATCTACTATTTGTCAATGATTATAACATCGTCCTGATGATATTTACTATTTTATCATTCTGATATTTTGTAAAAATTTATGAATGTAAATTTTGTATGATATTTTGCGAGGGTTCATGAATGTAAATTTTGTATAATACTGTATTTGATATTTTGTAAGGAAAGGATTCATTGAATGTCTCTGATGTATTGTGAAAAATTATGAATGTAGTTTTTGTATTACATTTGATATGTTGTGAGGGTTCATGAATGTAATTAGATGTGATATTTTGTAAGGATTAGTATTCCCTCCCGAAAATTTTTTTGTATATATTTGATATTTAAGGATTGACTCACGCGGTCAATAACGAGCATTGCCCAATTTAATATTTAATCTACGATTGTATATTCTTACCTTTCTGCTTTACTTACAACAAGTTACAACGAGTTAGAACGAGTTAGACCAACATGTATAAAACTCCTCTACTACTAGTATCAATTGTTGCTGTTCGATATTCTGATATATACGTACACCTAATATAATATATTGCTACATTAAGCCAATTGAAAAAAAAGTGTTTTGTTTATTTTGGGGGCTTTTTGTGAAGATGATGATCAACGTACTTTAAGAGTGTAGGACTACTACTACTCGCAGGTATAGGTAAAGATAACATCAGTCCTGAAAATTGAAAGAAAAGAAAAAATCTTGCCCTTTTAGTCGTGCTGACCTGGAACTTTTTAGAGTAGAATTTATTTTAAATCTTGAGGATTTAGGCCTACATTTTACTATTCAATAACTACTGTGAGCGATGACAGTTCTCTCAACTGCAGCTTATAATTAGATCTGTACATATCAAGAGATTTAAGAGTGAAATATTGCGAAGTTTAGCAAATTTTCACTTCCAGTTGCAGTAAGAGTTGTCATACAAACATTATGTTGCGAAAACATAGCAGCTGTGAAGGAGTCTGTATTATACTACATTTGTTTGAATATCAGTTTGATAATATTGGGGATAAAGCTTCGTAAAATTGTCGAATTTATCCGATTTTTGTCAAAATTACCCACTATTTTTGAGAGTGTAGTTATAGACAATGTTATCAATACAACATGCTCAGTCTCTTTAGGATACAGTGAAAATTCCGCATTTTAAAGTAGAAAACTGCGAAAAACCACATACGACAGCCGCCATCTTGAATGGCTGGATTATGTTTTGACAGAGCGGGTTCTATGACAGTCTGAGCGGGTCTGAAACGCTAGTCTGTCAATTGCCGATGGTATCAAGTCGTTTAGCATTCATATTTTGTCACTATATTGATTATAACATATCAATATCAGATGATCCAATATCAAAATTGTCAAAACTTAGACAATGTTATCGCGCTTGCGTATGAAGATATATGGAATTTTATTTACTAACAACCACAAAAAAAAATTCATGGGACCCCGCAGCAGTGGAGATATCGGGGCATAAAGTTGGGGTACTTTATGGGGGGTGATTTATACATGTACCCTTCAGGAAAAACCAAATGGCACCCCTCAGCGGTGGAAAGATAGATTTTTCTTCTTTCATTTTTTTGAAACATTACTACTTAGCCTAATATATCGAATCATAATTTGTTTCATAAGTACTCATTTACAACCTGAAAAACAGCAGCTAACATTGCCTAAAATTGCCTTAAAAAATGAGAAAAAAGCCCCCAAAACACCCGTTTGCCGTATTTCAGCTAGGGTCAATTTCTGAGATCGGCAGTTTTGGCTATCAAGTAGTCTCATGGGCATGACCAAACCCTATGAATATGAATGGAATCGGTCGACCCATCACCTTCCCGATTTTGCATGGTTTTCTCGTGGACACATAAATTACCTTATTTTTCATTTTGCTCGATTTTTTAAGTTATCCAAAACATTTCATTAACTAGACCTGCGATGCAGCCATGACGGGTTTCACCGGTGCCACATTACCTTTGAACATATGTCACTTCCGGTACCAATGAAACCATTAAACAGGTTTCCACATAAGCATTGCAAACATCAAATAAAATGGATGTCGAATCAACCAAATCCAGCAATATCAATTCATTTTATACATGTGTTATATGTAACTGATCCTGACAACATTACAGTACTTCCGGTGACAATGAAAATGTTCAATTAGTTTTATGAAATCCAAAATGGCATAAGGCATCACATGGTGAAACTTTTATAGACCAAAAACCTTGAAAAGTGACTTGTAGAAAATCGTCTATTTCTCGGCAACCGTAAAAGTTAGAAACCATTTTTTGGTATCTATATGAACGTATGGATTCAATCTATTTGTTAATTGGAATCAAATATCATAATGTTAAAAACATTACAAATCAGACCCATTTGAATAAAATATCTGTTTTGAAGTCTAAAAATACAGTATTTTGAAAAATGACGTTACTTCCGGTGATAATGAAAACCTGAAATTACTTATATGAAATCGCAAATGGCATTAGGTATCACAGAATGAAACCTTTATGAAAATCGAACAAGCCAACAGTGAGGCTGATGTCCCCCGCCGAAATCTCAAAATAAATAGATGACACATATTAATTAATCGCACATTTATTTTTTTCAAACGTATCAACAATCAAACTGTACACGAAGTGTCATCTAAAAGTGTTTTATAAAGAAAGATAGGTTGCCAGGCAAGAAAACATACGCCCACAGCAGCTAAATCGTCCGGGCAGTCAACAAGGGTTGTCGCATATTTTTACTTTTTTCGGTAATGAAACATTTGTAATACTCTAAAAACTGATTTAGAGTAACAACTCATTATGTAATTATCAGAAAATCATTAGAATTTGATTGCTTTTTATAAAGTTTTACCCCACGCTAACAATTGAATTAGTATATATACATGAAACATTTAAAATCATGGATTTAGCTGTTCAGTTATCAAAATTCATTGAAAATCAATATACTTGTTCGTTTCAACACCTTAAACTCTGTGTATCAATCTGAAGTCAATCAGATGATAAGTTTGGCCTTTAAAGCGTCCACAAGATTTTTTGAAGTGATCAAGGGCCATAACTCTGGCACTAATAATCGGAAATCGCTGAAAATCAATAGGCTTCTTCGTCTCATGACCTTAAACACTGTGTATAAATCTAAAGCCAATCGGATATTAACTTTGGCCTCTATAGCGTCCACAAGATTTTTTGAAGTGATCAAGGGCCATAACTCTTGCACTAATTATCTGAAATCGCTGAAAATCAATAGGCTTCTTCGTCTCATGACCTTAAACACTGTGTATAAATTTAAAGCCAATCGGATATTAACTTTGGCCTCTATAGCGTCCACAAGATTTTTTGAAGTGATCAAGGACCATAACTCTGGCACTAATTATCGGAAATCGCTGAAAATCAATAGGCTTCTTCGTCTCATGAAATTAAACACTGTGTATCAATTTAAAGCCAATCGTATATTAACTTTGGCCTCTATAGCGTCCACAAGATTTCTTGAAGTGATCAAGGGCCATAACTCTGGCACTAAATATCGGAAATCGCTGAAAATCAATAGGCTTCTTCGTCTCATGACCTTAAACACTGTGTATAAATTTAAAGCCAATCGGATATTAACTTTGGCCTCTAGAGCGTCCACAAGATTTTTTGAAGTGATCAAGGGCCATAACTCTGGTAGTTATTATCGGAAATCGCTGAAAAACAATAGGCTTCTTCGTCTCATGACCTTAAACACTGTGTATAAATTTAAAGTCAATCGGATATTAACTTTGGCCTGGACCGACGGCCGGATGGACGGACGGACGGGGGCGACGACAATATACGACCACATTTCAATGTGGGCGTATAAAAATAGGTTGCCAGGCAACGAAACATACGCCCACACAGCAGCCAAATCGTCCGGGCAGTCAACAAGAGTTGTCGCATATTAAGGAATTATCAGAAAATCATTAGAATTTGTTTGGTTTTTATAATCAAACGGTTTTTTTTAAATCAGATAATAATTGTGACCTTGCCACAAGCTAAAAAGGGTGATTTTTCGTACAATCAGGGGACATAATTCAGGAAGTAATGACCCGATGGGCACAAATATCGAAAGGAACCAAGATCTTTGGGTTATAAACATACCTGTCAAGTTTCATCAAAATCGGTTCAAAATTGTGACCTCTATAAGGTCCAAAACCTTTATATAACATATTTTCACACGCTTCATGTACAAACGGCGGCCATTTTGTTCGTCAATTCTAGTCCGATTTTCAGGAAATTCAAACTCTCACTTCATTACCATGTAACGGTGATATAGTCAAACGTTTTTTTAAATCGGATAATAATTTTGACCTCCAGAGGGACCAAAAGCGAACAAAAGCGATTTTTCGGACAATCCAGGGACATAATTCAGGAAGTTATGATCCAATGGGCGCAAATATCGAAAGGAACCAAGATCTTTGGGTTATATACATACATGTCAAGTTTCATCAAAATCGGTTCAAAATTGTGACCTCTATAAGGTCCAAAACCTGTATATAACATATTTTCACACTATTCGCGTACAAATGGCGGCCATTTTGTCCGTCAATTTTGGTCCGATTTTCACAAAATTCATACTCAACCTTCATAACCATGAAAGGTGATATAATCAAACGTTTTTTTAAATCGGATAACAATTTTGACCTCCAGAGGGACCACAAGCTAAAAAGGGCGATTTTTCAGGAAGTTACGATCTGATGGTCGCAAATATCAAAAGGAACCAAGATCTTTGGGTTATAAACATACATGTCAAGTTTCATCAAAATTGGTTCAAAATTGTGACGAAATTCGAACTCAACCTTCATAACTATGGAACGGTGATATAATCAAACGGTTTTTTTAAATCGGATAACAATTTTGACCTCCAGAGGGACCACAAGCTAAAAAGGGCAATTTTTCGGACAATCAGGGGCCATAATTCAGGAAGTTACGATCCGATTGGTGCAAATATCGAAAGGAACCAAGATCTTTGGGTTATAAACATGCATTTCAAGTTTCATCCAAATCGGTTCAAAATTGTGTCCTCTACACTGTTCACAACCTTAATATAACATATTTTCACACTATTCGCGTACAAATGGCGGCCATTTTGTCCGTCAATTTTGGTCCGATTTTCACAAAATTCATACTCAACCTTCATAACCATGGAATGGTGATATAATCAAACGTTTTTTTAAATCGGATAACAATTTTGACCTCCAGAGGGACCACAAGCTAAAAAGGGCGATTTTTCAGGAAGTTACGATCTGATGGTCGCAAATATCAAAAGGAACCAAGATCTTTGGGTTATAAACATACATGTCAAGTTTCATCAAAATTGGTTCAAAATTGTGACGAAATTCGAACTCAACCTTCATAACCATGGAACGGTGATATAATCAAACGTTTTTTTAAATCGGATAACAATTTTGACCTCCAGAGGGACCACAAGCTAAAAAGGGAGATTTTTCGGACAATCAGGGGCCATAATTCAGGAAGTTACGATCCGATTGGCGCAAATATCGAAGGAACCAAGATCTTTGGGTTATAAACATGCATTTCAAGTTTCATCCAAATCGGTTCAAAATTGTGACCTCTACACTGTTCACAACCTTAATATAACATATTTTCACACTATTCGCGTACAAATGGCGGCCATTTTGTCCGTCAATTTTGGTCCGATTTTCACGAAATTCGAACTCAACCTTCATAACCATGGAACGGTGATATAATCAAACGTTTTTTTAAATCGGATAACAATTTTGACCTCCAGAGGGACCACAAGCTAAAAAGGGCGATTTTTCGGACAATCAGGGGCCATAATTCAGGAAGTTGCGATCCGATTGGAGCAAATATCGAAGGAACCAAGATCTTTGGGTTATAAACATGCATTTCAAGTTTCATCCAAATCGGTTCAAAATTGTGACCTCTACACTGTTCACAAGCTAAAAACGTGATTTTTCGTACAATCAGGGGCTATAACCCATGAAGTTACAGTCCGATACATGCCAATATCGAAAGGAACCGAGATCTTACGGTGATTAACCTATGTTTTCAGTTTCATTGAAATCGGATAAAAATTGTGACCTGTAGACTGTTCACAAACAATTGTGGACGGACGGACGGTCAGACGAACAGGGGCGACGACAATATACGTCCACATGAAAATGTGGGCGTATAAAAATGCTAAAGCCGACGAGAAAAATGAAAATGTACCCTAGTTAGGGGGACCCTAAAGGCAGACAAAAGGGCCCCCAGACTTGACAAAAGGGCCCCTCTGGCCAAGGGAAAGGGCCCTTGTGTCCGAGTCAATCGTTTCTATACACTGTTACTGTCGAATCCATTACTGAATGAGAATGCAGTCATTGAACCTAAGTTATCTTGTCCCAAAGTATCAACCAATCAAATTGCTTATCTCTGCCTACCCTAAGAAGAAAATGCTCATCTTCAAACTCCATCAAGGCATTTTGACCTAATAAGCATACACACCAATATTGAACATTTTAACTCAATTCGAAGGAGAGTTAATGTGTTTGAAAGTCTCGACCAATCAAATTGCTTATCGCTCTGCTTACCCTGAGCAGAAAATGCTCATTATCGAACTTAGTCAAGGTATTACTGTAATGAAACTATATACCAAGTTTCATCAATCTCACTTAATTAGAACTAAAGTTATCGTGTCCCAAAGCATCAACCAATTAAATTGCTTATCTCTGCTTACCCTAAGCGGAAAATGCTCATCTTCGAACTCCATCAAGGCATCGACCTAATAAACACATACACAAAGTTTGAAAATTCTAGCTCAATTAGGAAGAGAGTTATTGTGTCCCAAAAAGTGTGACGGACAGATGGACAGACGGACAGACAGACAGACAGACAGACGGACGGACGAACCCATTTTAATAGTCCCCCAACTTTCTTCGAAAGGCGGGGGACAATAATAATTGACACTTTTAAGGACCAAAAACCTTGAAAAGTGACCTACTGAAAATCGCCTATTTCTCCGCAACTGAACAAGTTAGAAACCATTTTGTGATATCTATATGATCGTATGGGTTCATTCTATTAGTTGTTTGGCATCAAATATCAAAATTTTAAACAATAAACAAATACGACTCATTTGAATAAATTATTTGTTTCGAAGGCTATAAATACAGTTTTTGCCCAAATTACGTCATTTCCGGTGACATTGAAAATGTTGAATTGGTCTGGCATAGTTGAAATTGACATTACGCACCAAATGGTGTCACTTTTATGAAAATCCAATAGTAATTAACTCTTTTACAGGCAAAATAGCATTAAAAGTGACTCATGCAAAATTGTCCATTTCTCGGCAACTGTTCAAACTAATTTTCTCATACATTCTCTTCGTATGGATTATTGCTACAAGTTAACCCTTGTGCTTATACAAGGGGTATTTTGGACCCCAGCGACCATATCCTTAACGTCTTTGAGAAATTGGTTCATAATTGTCTAGTGAGAATTTTACACATTGTCAGCTACTTAATGTCGCTTATAATGCTGTGAATAGAATGGACGTGAGGCAGTGGCAACATTCATCATTTGATAAGAAATTTCGAGTATTACATTGTCAGATACCAGGGGTCTTGTGGACCCCTATCCCCTTTCATTTCAATATTTTGGTGTTTACAGGTGTCTAATCTGTACTGCAATCGGTGCTAGCTTTGTATTAGGATTCTTTCTTACTGATGATAATGTTTTGGTTATTCTAGTAATCTAGATCGGAAAGCAAATCAAGGTACCTTACCAACCCCATCAAAAGGAAACTTCACTGGTAACAAAAAAAATGACATTTTGAACCACAAAGCATATGAACTTTGTTTTATACAAATGGAACAATGAATAATTATTCCAGGACTTAAAAATAGGTTGCCAGGCAACGAAACATACGCCCACACAGCAGCCAAATCGTCCGGGCAGTCAACAAGACTTGTCGCATATTAAGGAATTATCAGAAAATCATTAGAATTTGTTTGGTTTTTATAATCATACATTTTTTTTATAAATCAGATAATAATTGTGACCTCCAGAGGCACAACAAGCTGAAAAGGGCGATTTTTTTGGACAATCAGGGGCCATAATTCAGGAAGTTACGATCCGATGGGCGCAAATATCGAAAGGAACCAAGATCTTTGGGTTATAAACATACATGTCAAGTTTCATCAAAATTGGTTCAAAATTGTGACCTCTATAAGGTCCACAACCTTAATATAACATATTTTCACAATATTCGCGTACAAACGGCGGCCATTTTGTCCGTCAATTTTGGTCCGATTTTCACGAAATTCGAATTCAACCTTCATAACCATGGAACGTTGATATAATCACACGTTTTTTTAAATCGGATAACAATTTTGACCTCCAGAGGGACCACAAGCTAAAAAGGGCGATTTTTTGGACAATCAGGGGCCATAATTCAGGAAGTTACGATCCGATGGGCGCAAATATAGAAAGGAACCAAGATCTTTGGGTTATAAACATACATGTCAAGTTTCATTAAAATTGTGACCTCTATAAGGTCAACAACATTGATATAACATATTTTCACACTATTCCCGTACAAACGGCGGCCATTTTGTCCGTCAATTTTGGTCCGATTTTCACGAAATTCGAATTCAACCTTCATAACTATGGAACGGTAATATAATCAAACTTTTTTTTTAAATCGGATAACAATTTTGACCTCCAGAGGGACCACAAGCTAAAAAGGGTGATTTTTCGGACAATCAGGGGCCATAATTCAGGAAGTTACGAACCGATGGGCGCAAATATCGAAAGGAACCAAGATCTTTCGGTTATAAATATACATGTCAAGTTTCATCCAAATCGGTTCAAAATTGTGACCTCTATAAGGTCCACAACCTTGATATAACATATTTTCACACTATTCGCGTACAAATGGCGGCCATTTTGTCCGTCAATTTTGGTCCGATTTTCACGAAATTCGAATTCAACCTTCATAACCATAGAACGGTGATATAATCAAAGTTTTTTTAAATCGGATAACAATTTTGACCTCCAGACGTACCACAAACTAAAAAGGGTGATTTTTCGGACAATCAGGGGCCATAATTCAGGAAGTTACGATCCGATTGGCGCAAATATCGAAAGGAACCAAGATCTTTGGGTTATAAATATGCATTTCAAGTTTCATCCAAATCGGTTCAAAATTGTGACCTCTACACTGTTCACAACCTTGATATAACATATTTTCACACTATTCGCGTACAAATGGCGGCCATTTTGTCCGTCAATTTTGGTCCGATTTTCACGAAATTCGAACTCAACCTTCATAACCATGGAACGGTGATATAATCAAACGGTTTTTTAAATCGGATAACAATTTTGACCTCCAGAGGGACCACAAGCTAAAAAGGGCGATTTTTCGGACAATCAGGGGCCATAATTCAGGAAGTTACAATCCATTTGGCGCAAATATCGAAAGGAACCAAGATCTTTGGTTTATGGACATGCATTTCAAGTTTCATCCAAATCGGTTCAAAATTGTGACCTCTACACTGTTCACAAGCTAAAAAACGTGATTTTTCGTACAATCAGGGGCCATAACCCATGAAGTTACGGTCCGATACATGCCAATATCGAAAGGAACCGAGATCTTAGGGTGATAAACCTATATTTTAAGTTTCATTGAAATCGGATAAAAATTGTGACCTGTAGACTGTTCACAAACAATTGTGGACGGACGGACGGACGGACGGACGGACGGACGGACAGGGGCGACGACAATATACGTCCACATGAAAATGTGGGCGTATAAAAACTGAAATAGCCAATGGCGGTCAAGGAAAAATACATTTTTGGTCAAATCAGATGACTCTTCAACTCCTGGTAAAATATCACATAAAAATATTCATTAATAAAAAAAATTGTTGTAAAAATTTAAATTTTCAAAATTTGGCGTCTCATATCTCCGAAGATTCGTCGAAAATGAAAAATCTAAAGCATTGTATAGCTAGTACCTTGTCTCCGGCTATGTCAAAATGTATCAAATATTACAATTCGACAATTAATGTTAATATTACGGCAAAATTTCGGAAAATGACAACTTCGGTGATTTCAGGCATTTCACATTGTCGCAGAACGTTCAAAGTAGCTTTAAAATTTAAGTCAAAGCCATTTTCCCAGTAAAACCGAAGACACCAAATCGATCTGACAAGTGGAAAAATAATAATAATAATAAGAACTAGACCAGCATGCAGGAATGACGGGTTTCACTGGTGCCACGTTACCTTTGAAATTGTGTCACTTTCGGTGCCACTTTACCCTTGAACATATGTCACTTCCGGTACCAATGAAACCAATAAACAGGTTTCCACATAAGCATTGCACATATCAAATAAAATGGACGCATAATCAACCAAATCCAGCAATATCAATTCATCTTATATTATGTTACTTGTAAGTGATCCTAGCAAAATTACATTACTTCCGGTGATAATGAAAATGTTCAATTAGTTTTATGAAATCAGAAATGGCATAACATATCACATGGTGAAACTTTTATGTAAATCGAATAATAATTGCCACTTTTATAGACCAAAAACATTGAAAAGTGACTTGTAGAAAATCGTCTATTTCTCGGCAAACGTACAAGTTAGTAATGATTTTGTGGTATTTGTATGATCGTATAGTTTCAATTTATTTGTTGATTGGAATCAAATATCATAATTTTAAAAACATTACAAATCAGACTCATTTGAATAAATTATCTGTTTTGAAGGCTAAAAATACAGTTTTAAAAAAATGACATTACTTCTGGTCATAATGAAAATCTTAAATTACTTGTATCAAATCGTAAATGGCAATAGGTATCACACAGTGATTGAAAAATCGAATAATAATTGACATTTTTATGGACCAAATGTGACGTGTTGAAAATCGTATATTTCTCCGCAACTGAACAAGTTAGAAACAATTTTGCAATATCTGTATGATCGTATGGGTTCTTTTCTATTAGTTGATTGCAATCAATTAACAAATTTTTTTAAAGATAGGCTGGCACTGGCAGGCAGGATACGCCCACATTTTCGAGAGATGGACAGAGAACAAGCAATACCGAAAGTGATTTTTCCTACATCTTTAAGTCCTGTATTTCATACTGTATTGGGAGCAGCCATTTAATTGGTCAGTTCCAGTCTGATATTAATGAAATTCGAAACCGACAATGATTATGGTGTGACGGTACACAACCTAGAAATGTGACTTTTCATCAAATGCGGATAAGAATTGTGACCTGTAGAGAGTCCACAACCATGATATACCATATTTTTACACTATTCGCGTACAAACGGCGACCATTTCGTCTGGCAATTTTGGTACGATTTTCACGAAATTAGAACTCGACCTTCCTCATCAAAATCTAATTAAAATTATGACCTATACAGGATCCACAACCATGATATATCATTTTTTTTAACAGTATTCGCGTACAAACGGCGGCCATTTTGTCTGTCAATTTTGGTCCGATTTTCCCGAAATTCAAACTCAACCTTCCTTACAGAGTAACGGTCATATAATCAAACGTTTTTTTAAATTGGATAATAATTGTGACCTCCAGAGTGACCACAAGCTAAAGAAAGGGGGATTTTGCGTATAACCAGGGGCCATAATTCAGGAAGTTACGATCCGATATGCGCAAATATCGAAAAGAACCAAGATCTTTGGGTTATAACCATGAATTTCAAGTTTCATCAAAATCGAATTAAAATTGTGACCTTTACAGGGTCCACAACCTTGATATACCATTTTTTAACAGTATTCGCATACAAACGGCGGCCATTTTGTATGGCAATTTTGGTCTGATTTTCCCGAAATTCGAACTCAACCTTCCTTACGGTGTAATGGTAATATAATCAAACGTTTTTTTAAATCGGATAATAATTGTGACCTCCAAGCTAAAAAAAAGGCGATTTTGCGTATAATCAGGGGCCATAATTCAGGAAGTTACAATCCGATATGCGCAAATATCGAAAGGAAGCAAGATCTTTGGGTTATAACCATGAATTTCAAGTTTCATCAAAATTGATTTAAAATTGTGACCTCCACAGGGTCCACAACCTTGATATACCATTTTTTAACAGTATTCGCGTACAAACGGCGGCCATTTTGTATGGCAATTTTCGTCCGATTTTCCCCAAATTCGAACTCAACCTTCCTTAGGGTGTAACGGTGATATAATCAAACAGTTTTTTAAATCAAATAATAATTATGACCTCCAGAGGGACCACAAGCTAAAAAGGGTGATTTTTCGGACAATCAGGAGCCATAATTCAGGAAATTACATTCCGATAGCCGCAAATATCGAAAGAAACCAAGATCTTTGGGTTACAAACATGCATGTCAAGTTTCATCAAAATTGGTTCAAAATTGTGACCTCTATAGGGTCCACAAGCTAAAAACGTGATTTTTCGTACAATCAGGGGCCATAATCCATGAAGTTTTAATCCGATACATGCCAATATCAAAAGCAGCCGAGATCTTTAGGGGAAAAACCTATATTTCAAGTTTCGTCAAAATCGGATAAGAATTGTGACCTGTAGAGAGTCCACAAACAAATTGTGGACGGACGGACAGGGGCGACGACATAATACGTCCACATGAAAATGTGGGCGTATAAAAAAGGGGGATTTTGCGTATAACCAGGGGCCATAATTCAGGAAGTTACGATCCGATATGCGCAAATATCGAAAAGAACCAAGATCTTTGGGTTATAACCATGAATTTTAAGTTTCATCAAAATCGAATTAAAATTGTGACCTTTACAGGGTCCACAACCTTGATATACCATTTTTTAACAGTATTCGTGTACAAACGGCGGCCATTTTGTATGGCAATTTTGGTTTGATTTTCCCGAAATTCAAACTCAACCTTCCTTACGGTGTAACGGTAATATAATCAAACGTTTTTTTAAATCGGATAATAATTGTGACCTCCAGAGGGACCACAAGCTAAAAAGGGTGATTTTTCGGACAATCAGGGGCCATAATTCAGGAAATTACATTCCGATAGCCGCAAATATCAAAAGGAACCAAGATCTTTGGGTTACAAACATGCATGTCAAGTTTCATCAAAATCGGTTCAAAATTGTGACCTCTATAGGGTCCACAAGCTAAAAACGTGATTTTTCGTACAATCAGGGGCCATAATCCATGAAGTTTTGATCCGATACATGCCAATATCGAAAGCAGCCGAGATCTTTTGGGGATAAACCTATATTTCAAGTTTCGTCAAAATCGGATAAGAATTGTGACCTGTAGAGAGTCCACAAACAAATTGTGGACGGACGGATGGACGGACGGACAGGGGCGACGACATAATACGTCCACATGAAAATGTGGGCGTATAAAAATACCAAATACGACTCATATGAATAAATTATTTGTTTAAAAGGCTATAAATACAGTTTTTGTCAAAATGACATCACTTCCGGTGACAGCGAAACAGTTAGAATGGTTTGACTTAGTCAATAATGGCATTAGGCAACAAATAGTATAAAAAAATAGGTTGCCAGGCAACGAAACATACGCCCACACAGCAGCTAAATCGTCCGGGCAGTCAACATGAGTTGTTGCATATTAAGTAATTATCAGAAAATCATTAGAATTTGTTTGGTTTTTATAAAGTTCTGCCCCATGCTAACGTTAAGTATACGAATCATTTAATATTATGGAATTAGCTGTCACCTCCACTGGATACGAAACATTTAATATTATGGTGATTTTTCATACAATCAGGGGCCATAATTCAGGAACCAAGATCTTTGAGTTATGAACATGCTTATCAAGTTTGACCAAAATCAAATTAAAATTGTGACCTCTACAGGGTCCACAACCTTGATATACCATATTTTTACACTATTCGTGTAAAAGTGGCGGCCACTTTGCTCAGCAATTTTGGTCAGATGTTCACGAAATTCAAATTGAAAATTCATTACAGTGTAACGGTGATATAATCAAATGTTTTTGAACTCCAGACAGATCACAAGATAATAAAGGCGATTTTCCGTATAATCAGAGGCCATAATTCAGGAAGTTACAATCCGATATGCGCAAATATCGCAAGGAACCAAGATCTTTAGGTTATAAAATTGTATTTCAAGTTTCATCAGAAACTAATTAAAACAAGCCAACAGTGAGGCTGATGTCCCATGCCGAAATCCCAAAATAAATAGATGACACATATTAATTAATCGCACATTTAATTTTTTCAAACGCATCAAGCAATCAAACTGTACACGAAGTGTCATCCAAAAGTGTTTTATAAAGAAAAATGCTAAATCCGATGAGAAAAATGAAAATGTACCCTAGTTAGGGGGACCCTAAAGGCAGACAAAAGGGCCCCCACGCTTGACAAAAGGGCCCCTCTGGCCAAGGGAAAGGGCCCTCGTGTCTGAGTCAATCGTTTCTATACACTGTTACTGTCGAATCCAAAATGCAGTCATTGTATTGGCATAAAAATCATCAATCAAGATGAACCTAAGTTATCTTGTCCCAAAGTATCAACAAATCAAATTGCTTATCTCTGCCTACCCTAAGCAGAAAATGCTCATCTTCGAACTCCATCAAGGCATTGACCTAATAAGCATCTACACCAAGTTTGAACATTTTAACTCAATTAAAAGGAGAGTTATTGTGTTCCAAAGTCTTGGTAAATCAAATTGCTTATCGCTCTGCTTACCCTGAGCAGAAAATGCTTATTATCGATCTTAGTCAAGGTATTACTGTAATGAAACTATACACCAAGTTTCATCACTCTCACTTAATTAGAACTAAAGTTATCGTGTCCCAAAGCATCAACCAATCAAATTGCTTATCTCTGCTTACCCTAAGCGGAAAATGCTCATCTTCGAACTCCATCAAGGCATTGACCTAATAAGCATATACACCATGTTTGAACATTTTAACTCAATTAGAAGGAGAGTTATTGTGTTCCAAAGTCTTGACCAATCAAATTTGCGTATCGCTCTGCTTACCCTGAGCAGAAAATGCTCATTATCGAACTTAGTCAAGGTATTACTGTAATGAAACTATACACCAAGTTTCATCACTCTCACTTAATTAGAACTAAAGTTATCGTGTCCCAAAGCATCAACCAATCAAATTGCTTATCTCTGCTTACCCTAAGTGGAAAATGCTCATCTTCGAACTCCATCAAGGCATTGACCTAATAAGCATATACACCAAGTTTGAACATTTTAACTCAATTAGAAGGAGAGTTATTGTGTTCCAAAGTCTCGACCAATCAAATTTGCGTATCGCTCTGCTTACCCTGAGCAGAAAATGATCATTATCGAACTTAGTCAAGGTATTACTGTAATGAAACTATACACCAAGTTTCATCACTCTCACTTAATTAGAACTAAAGTTATCGTGTCCCAAAGCATCAACCAATCAAATTGCTTATCTCTGCTTACCCTAAGCGGAAAATGCTCATCTTCGAACTCCATCAAGGCATTGACCTAATAAGCATATACACCATGTTTGAACATTTTAACTCAATTAGAAGGAGAGTTATTGTGTTCCAAAGTCTCAACCAATCAAATTTGCGTATCGCTCTGCTTACCCTGAGCAGAAAATGCTCATTATCGAACTTAGTCAAGGTATTACTGTAATGAAACTATACACCAAGTTTCATCACTCTCACTTAATTAGAACTAAAGTTATCGTGTCCCAAAGCATCAACCAATCAAATTGCTTATCTCTGCTTACCCTAAGCGGAAAATGCTCAACTTCGGACTCCATCAAGGCATTGACCTAATAAGCATATACACCAAGTTTGAACATTTTAACTCAATTAGAAGGAGAGTTATTGTGTTCCAAAGTCTCGACCAATCAATTTGCGTATTGCTCTGCTTATCCTGAGCAGAAAATGCTCATTATCGAACTTAGTCAAGGTATTACTGTAATGAAACTATACACCAAGTTTCATCACTCTCACTTAATTAGAACTAAAGTTATCGTGTCCCAAAGCATCAACCAATCAAATTGCTTATCTCTGCTTACCCTAAGCGGAAAATGCTCATCTTCGAACTCCATCAAGGCATTGACCTAATAAACACATACACCAAGTTTGAACATTCTAGCTCAATTAGGAAGAGAGTTATTGTGTCCCAAAAAGTGTGACGGACAGACAGACGGACGAACCCATTTTAATAGTCCCCCAACTTTCTTCGAAAGGCGGGGGACAATTATGACCTCAATAGGGTCCACAACCTTGATATACCATATTTTTACAACATTCGCGTACAAACGGCGGTCATTTTGTTTGTCAATTTTGGTCTGATTTTCATGAAATTCAAACTCAACCTAGATTACCCTGTAACGGTGATATAATCAAACGTTTTTTTTAAAATCAGGTAATAATTGTTACCTCCAGAGGGACCACAAGGTGATAAAGGCGATTTTTCGTACAATCAGGGGACATAATTCAGGAAGTTACGATCCGATATGCGCAAATATCGAAAGGAACCAAGATCTTTATGTTATAAAAATGTATTTCAAGTTTCATCAAAATCGGTTCAAAATTGTGACCTCTATAGGGTCCACAACCTTGATATAACATATTTTCACACTATTCGTGTACAAATGGCGGCCATTTTGTCCGTCAATTTTGGTCCAATTTTCACGAAATTCAACATCATCCTTTATTTTGTAATGGTGATATAATCAAACGTTTTTTTTAAATCGGATAATAATTTTGACCTCCAGAGGGGCCACAAGCTAAAAAAAAAAGCAAATTTTCGGCCAATCATGGGACATAATTCAGGAAGTTACGATCAGATTGGCGCAAATATAAAAAGGACCCAAGATCTTTGGGTTATCAACATACATGTCAAGTTTCGTCGAAATCGGTTCAAAATTGTGACCTCTATAGGGTCCACAACCTTGATATAACATATTTTCACACTATTCGCATACAAACGGCGGCCATTTTGTCTGTCAATTTTAGTCCAATTTTCACGAAATTCGAACTCAACCTCCATAACCATGTAACGATGATATAATCAAACGGTTTTTAAAATCGGATTACAATTTTGACCTCCAGAGAGACCAAAAGCTGAAAGATAGGCTGGCACTGCCAGGCAGGATACACCCACATTTTTGAGAGATGGATAGAGAACAAGCAATACCGAAAGTGATTTTTCCTACATCATTAAGTCCTGTATTTCATACTGTATTGGGAGCAGCCATTTTGTTGGTCAGTTCCAGTCTGATATTCATGAAATTCGAAGCCGACAATGATTATGGTTTGACGGTACACAACCTAGAAATGTTACTTTTCGTCAAAATCGGATAAGAATTGTGACCTGCAGAGAGTCCACAACCATGATATACCATATTTTTACACTATTCGAGTACAAACGGTGACCATTTCGTCTGGCAATTTTGGTACGATTTTCACGAAATTCGAACTCAACCTTCCTTACGGTGCAACAGTAATATAATCAGAGTTTTTTTTTAAATCAGATAATAATTGTTCGAGAGATAGACAGAGAACAAGCAATATCGAAAGTGATTTTTCCTACAATCAAAGGCCATAATTCATTAAGTTACAATTTGATATGCGCAAATATCGAAAAAAATAAAGATCTTTAGGTTATAAACAAGCATTTCAGGTTTCATCAAAATCGAATTAAAATTGTCACCTCTACAGGGTCCACAACTTTGACATACCATATTTTTACACTGTTCGCGTACAAACGGCGGCCATTTTTTCTGGCAATTATAGTCCAATTTTCTCGAAATTCTAACTCAACCTTCCGTAGGGTGTAACGGTGATAGAGTCGAACGTTTTTTCAAATCGGATAATAATTGTGACCTCCAGAGGGACCATAGGTGATTTTTCAGACAATCAGGGGCCATAATTCAGGAAGTTACGATCCGATATGCGCAAATATCGAAAGGAACCAAGATCTTTGGGTTATAACCATGCATTTCAAGTTTCATCAAAATCGAATTAAAATTGTGACCTCTACAGGGTCCACAACCATGATATACAATTTTTTAACAGTATTCACGTACAAACGGCGGCCATTTTGTATGACAATTTTGGTCCGATTTTCCCGAAATTCGAACTCAACCTTCCTTACGGTGTAACGGTAATATAATCAACCGTTTTATTAAATCGGATAATAATTGTGACCAACAGAGGGACCACAAGCTAAAAAAAGGCGATTTTGCGTATAATCAGGGGCCATAATTCAGGAAGTTATGTTCCGATATGTGCAAATATCGAATGGAACCCATTTTAATAGTCCCCCAACTTTCTTCGAAAGGCGGGGGACAATTATGACCTCAATAGGGTCCACAACCTTGATATACCATATTTTTACAACATTCGCGTACAAACGGCGGTCATTTTGTTTGTCAATTTTGGTCTGATTTTCATGAAATTCAAACTCAACCTAGATTACCCTGTAACGGTGATATAATCAAACGTTTTTTTTAAAATCAGGTAATAATTGTTACCTCCAGAGGGACCACAAGGTGATAAAGGCGATTTTTCGTACAATCAGGGGACATAATTCAGGAAGTTACGATCCGATATGCGCAAATATCGAAAGGAACCAAGATCTTTATGTTATAAAAATGTATTTCAAGTTTCATCAAAATCGGTTCAAAATTGTGACCTCTATAGGGTCCACAACCTTGATATAACATATTTTCACACTATTCGTGTACAAATGGCGGCCATTTTGTCCGTCAATTTTGGTCCAATTTTCACGAAATTCAACATCATCCTTTATTTTGTAATGGTGATATAATCAAACGTTTTTTTTAAATCGGATAATAATTTTGACCTCCAGAGGGGCCACAAGCTAAAAAAAAAAGCAAATTTTCGGCCAATCATGGGACATAATTCAGGAAGTTACGATCAGATTGGCGCAAATATAAAAAGGACCCAAGATCTTTGGGTTATCAACATACATGTCAAGTTTCGTCGAAATCGGTTCAAAATTGTGACCTCTATAGGGTCCACAACCTTGATATAACATATTTTCACACTATTCGCATACAAACGGCGGCCATTTTGTCTGTCAATTTTAGTCCAATTTTCACGAAATTCGAACTCAACCTCCATAACCATGTAACGATGATATAATCAAACGGTTTTTAAAATCGGATTACAATTTTGACCTCCAGAGAGACCAAAAGCTGAAAGATAGGCTGGCACTGCCAGGCAGGATACACCCACATTTTTGAGAGATGGATAGAGAACAAGCAATACCGAAAGTGATTTTTCCTACATCATTAAGTCCTGTATTTCATACTGTATTGGGAGCAGCCATTTTGTTGGTCAGTTCCAGTCTGATATTCATGAAATTCGAAGCCGACAATGATTATGGTTTGACGGTACACAACCTAGAAATGTTACTTTTCGTCAAAATCGGATAAGAATTGTGACCTGCAGAGAGTCCACAACCATGATATACCATATTTTTACACTATTCGAGTACAAACGGTGACCATTTCGTCTGGCAATTTTGGTACGATTTTCACGAAATTCGAACTCAACCTTCCTTACGGTGCAACAGTAATATAATCAGAGTTTTTTTTTAAATCAGATAATAATTGTTCGAGAGATAGACAGAGAACAAGCAATATCGAAAGTGATTTTTCCTACAATCAAAGGCCATAATTCATTAAGTTACAATTTGATATGCGCAAATATCGAAAAAAATAAAGATCTTTAGGTTATAAACAAGCATTTCAGGTTTCATCAAAATCGAATTAAAATTGTCACCTCTACAGGGTCCACAACTTTGACATACCATATTTTTACACTGTTCGCGTACAAACGGCGGCCATTTTTTCTGGCAATTATAGTCCAATTTTCTCGAAATTCTAACTCAACCTTCCGTAGGGTGTAACGGTGATAGAGTCAAACGTTTTTTCAAATCGGATAATAATTGTGACCTCCAGAGGGACCATAGGTGATTTTTCAGACAATCAGGGGCCATAATTCAGGAAGTTACGATCCGATATGCGCAAATATCGAAAGGAACCAAGATCTTTGGGTTATAACCATGCATTTCAAGTTTCATCAAAATCGAATTAAAATTGTGACCTCTACAGGGTCCACAACCATGATATACAATTTTTTAACAGTATTCACGTACAAACGGCGGCCATTTTGTATGACAATTTTGGTCCGATTTTCCCGAAATTCGAACTCAACCTTCCTTACGGTGTAACGGTAATATAATCAACCGTTTTATTAAATCGGATAATAATTGTGACCAACAGAGGGACCACAAGCTAAAAAAAGGCGATTTTGCGTATAATCAGGGGCCATAATTCAGGAAGTTATGTTCCGATATGTGCAAATATCGAATGGAACCAAGATCTTTGGGTTATAACCATGAATTTCAAGTTTCATCAAAATCGATTTAAAAATGTGACTTTTACAAGGTCCACAATTCAGGAAGTTATGTTCCGATATGTGCAAATATCGAATGGAACCAAGATCTTTGGGTTATAACCATGAATTTCAAGTTTCATCAAAATCGACTTTTACAAGGTCCACAAACCATGATATACAATTTTTTAACAGTATTCGCGCACAAACGGCGGCCATTTTGTATGGCAATTTTCGTCCGATTTTCCCGAATTCAAACTCAACCTTCCTTAGGGTGTAACTGTGATATAATCAAACGGTTTTTTAAATCGGATAATAATTGTGACCTCAAGAGGGTCCACTAGTTAAACAGGGTGATTTTTCGGACAATCAGGGGCCATAATTCAGGAAATTACATTCCGATAGGTGCAAATATCGAAAGGAACCAAGATCTTTGGGTTATAACCATGAATTTCAAGTTTCATCAAAATCGATTTAAAAATGTGACTTTTACAAGGTCCACAAACCATGATATACAATTTTTTAACCGTATTCGCGTACAAACGGCGGCCATTTTGTATGGCAATTTTCGTCCGATTTTCCCGAAATTCGAACTCAACCTTCCTTAGGGTGTAACTGTGATATAATCAAACGTTTTTTTAAATAGAATAATAATTGTGACCTCAAGAGGGACCACAAGCTAAACAGGGTGATTTTTCAGACAATCAGGGGCCATAATTCAGGAAATTACATTCCGATAGGTGCAAATATCGAAAGGAACCAAGATCTTTGGGTTATAAACATGCATGTCAAGTTTCATCAAAATCGGTTCAAAATTGTGACCTCTATAGGGTCCACAAGCTAAAAACGTGATTTTTCGTACAATCAGGGGCCATAATCAATGAAGTTTTCATCCGATACATGCCAATATCGAAAGGAACCGAGATCTTTTGGGGATAAACCTATATTTCAAGTTTCGTCAAAATCGGATAAGAATTGTGACCTGTAGAGAGTCCACAAACAAATTGTGGACGGACGGACGGACGGACAGGGGCGACGACAATATACGTCCACATAAAAATGTGGGCGTATAAAAAAGATAGGCTGGCACTGCCAGGCAGGATACGCCCACATTTTCGAGAGATGGACAGAGAACAAGCAATACCGAAAGTGATTTTTCCTACATCTTTAAGTCCTGTATTTCATACTGTATTGGGAGCAGCCATTTAGTTGGTCAGTTTCAGTCTGATATTAATGAAACTCGAAACCGACAATGATTATGGTGTGACGGTACACAACCTAGAAATGTGACTTTTCATCAAAATCGGATAAGAATTGTGACCTGTAGAGAGTCCACAACCATGATATACCATATTTTTACACTATTCGCGTACAAACAGCGACCATTTCGTCCGGCAATTTTGGTACGATTTTCACGAAATTAGAACTCAACCTTCCTCATCAAAATCGAATTAAAATTGTGACCTATACAGGGTCCACAACCATGATATATCATTTTTTGTCCCCCGCCTTTCGAAGAAAGTTGGGGGACTATTAAAATGGGTTCGTCCGTCAGTCCGTCTGTCCGTCCGTCTGTCCGTCCGTTTGTCTGTCTGTCTGTCTGTCCGTCACACTTTTTGGGACACAATAACTCTCTTCCTAATTAAGCTAGAATGTTCAAACTTGGTGTATGTGTTTATTAGGTCAATGCCTTGATGGAGTTCGAAGATGAGCATTTTCCGCTTAGGGTAAGCAGAGATAAGCAATTTGATTGGTTGATGCTTTGGGACACGATAACTTTAGTTCTAATTAAGTGAGAGTGATGAAACTTGGTGTATAGTTTCATTACAGTCATACCTTGACTAAGTTCGATAATGAGCATTTTCTGCTTAGGGTAAGCAGAGCGATACGCAAATTTGATTGGTCGAGACTTTGGAACACAATAACTCTCCTTCTAATTGAGTTAAAATGTTCAAACTTGGTGTATATGCTTATTAGGTCAATGCCTTGATGGAGTTCGAAGATGAGCATTTTCCGCTTAGGGTAAGCAGAGATAAGCAATTTGATTGGTTGATGCTTTGGGACACGATAACTTTAGTTCTAATTCAGTGAGAGTGATGAAACTTGGTGTATAGTTTCATTACAGTAATACCTTGACTAAGTTCGATAATGAGCATTTTCTGCTCAGGGTAAGCAGAGCGATATGCAAATTTGATTGGTCGAGACTTTGGAACACAATAACTCTTCTTCTAATTGAGTTAAAATGTTCAAACTTGGTGTATATGCTTATTAGGTCAATGCCTTGATGGAGTTCGAAGATGAGCATTTTCCGCTTAGGGTAAGCAGAGATAAGCAATTTGATTGGTTGATGCTTTGGGACACGATAACTTTAGTTCTAATTAAGTCAGAGTGATGAAACTTGGTGTATAGTTTCATTACAGTAATACCTTGACAAAGTTCGATAATGAGCATTTTCTGCTCAGGGTAAGCAGAGCGATACACAAATTTGATTGGTCGAGACTTTGGAACACAATAACTCTCCTTCTAATTGAGTTAAAATGTTCAAACTTGGTGTATATGCTTATTAGGTCAATGCCTTGATGGAGTTCGAAGATGAGCATTTTCCGCTTAGGGTAAGCAGAGATAAGCAATTTGATTGGTTGATGCTTTGGGACACGATAACTTTAGTTCTAATAAAGTGAGAGTGATGAAACTTGGTGTATAGTTTCATTACAGTAATGCCTTGACTAAGATCGATAATAAGCATTTTCTGCTCAGGGTAAGCAAAGCAATAAGCAATTTGATTTACCGAGACTTTGGAACACAATAACGCTCCTTCTAATTGAGTTAAAATGTTCAAAATTGGTGTGTATGCTTATTAGGTCAATGCCTTGATGGAGTTCGAAGATGAGCATTTTCTGCTTAGGGTAGGCAGAGATAAGCAATTTGATTGGTTGATACTTTGGGACAAGATAACTTGGGTTCATCTTGATTGATGATTTTTATGCCAATACAATGACTGCATTTTCATTCAGTAATGGATTCGACAGTAACAGTGTATAGAAACGATTGACTCAGACACGAGGGCCCTTTCCCTTGGCCAGAGGGGCCCTTTTGTCAAGCGTGGGGGCCCTTTTGTCTGCCTTTAGGGTCCCCCTTACTAGGGTACATTTTCATTTTTCTCATCGGTTTTAGCATTTTTCTTTATAAAACACTTTTGGATGACACTTCGTGTACAGTTTGATTGCTTGATGCGTTTGAAAAAAAATAAATGTGCGATTAATTAATATGTGTTATCTATTTATTTTGGGATCTCGGCGGGGGACATCAGCCTCACTGTTGGCTTGTTTTAACAGTATTCGCGTACAAACGGCGGCCATTTTGTCTGTCAATTTTGGTCCGATTTTCCCGAAATTCAAACTGAACCTTCCTTACAGTGTAACAGTGATATAATCAAACGTTTTTTTAAATTGGATAATAATTGTGACCTCCAGAAGGACCACAAGCTAAAGAAAGGGGGATTTTGCGTATAACCAGGGGCCATAATTCTGGAAGTTACGATCCGATATGCGCAAATATCGAAAAAAAACAAGATCTTTGGGTTATAACCATGAATTTCAAGTTTCATCAAAATCGAATTAAAATTGTGACCTTTACAGGGTTCACAACCTTGATATACCATTTTTTAACAGTATTTGCGTACAAACGGCAGCAATTTTGTATGGCAATTTTGGTCTGATTTTCCCGAAATTCGAACTCAACCTTCCTTACGGTGTAACGGTAATATAATCTAACATTTTTTTAAATCGGATAATAATTGTGACCTCCAAGCTAAAAAAAAAGGCGATTTTGCGTATAATCAGGGGCCATAATTCAGGAAGTTACGATCCGATATGCGCAAATATCGAAAGGAAGCAAGATCTTTGGGTTATAACCATGAATTTCAAGTTTCATCAAAATCGAATCAAAATTTTGACCTCCACAGGGTCCACAACCTTGATATACCATTTTTTAACAGTATTCGCGTACAAACGGCGGCCATTTTGTATGGCAATTTTGGTCTGATTTTCCCGAAATTCGAACTCAACCTTCCTTAGGTTGTAACGGTGATATAATCAAACGTTTTTTTAAATCGAATAATAATTGTGACCTCCAAGCTAAAAAAAGGCGATTTTGCGTATAATCAGGGGCCATAATTCAGGAAGTTACGATCCGATATGCGAAAATATCGAAAGGAAGCAAGATCTTTGGGTTATAACCATGAATTTCAAGTTTCATCAAAATCGAATCAAAATTGTGACCTCCACAGGGTCCACAACCTTGATATACCATTTTTTAACAGTATTCTCGTACAAATGGCGGCCATTTTGTATGGCAATTTTCGTCCGATTTTCCCGAAATTGGAACTCAACCTTCCTTAGGGTGTAACGGTGATATATTCAAACGGTTTTTTAAATCGAATAATAATTGTGACCTCCAAGCTAAAAATAGGTTGCCAGGCAACGAAACATACGCCCACACAGCAGCCAAATCGTCCGGGCAGTCAACAAGAATTGTCGCATATTAAGGAATTATCAGAAAATCATTAGAATTTGTTTGGTTTTTATAATCAAACATTTTTTTTTAAATCATATAATAATTGTGACCTCCAGAGGCACCACAAGCTAAAAAGGGTGATTTTTCGTACAATCAGGGGACATAATTCAGGAAGTAATGACCCGATGGGCGCAAATATCGAAAGGAACCAAGATCTTTGGGTTTAAAACATACCTGTCAAGTTTCATCAAAATCGATTCAAAATTGTGACCTCTATAGGGTCCACAACCTTGATATAACATATTTTCACACTATTCGTGTACAAACGGCGGCCATTTTGTCCGTCAATTCTAGTCCGGTTTTCACGTAATTCAAACTCTCTCTTCATTACCATGTAACGGTGATATAGTCAAACGTTTTTTTAAATCGGATAACAATTTTGACCTCCAAAGGGACCACAAGCTAAAAAGGGCAATTTTTCGGACAATCAGGGGCCATAATTCAGGAAGTTGCGATCCGATTGGCGCAAATATCGAAAGGAACCAAGATCTTTGGGTTATAAACATGCATTTCAAGTTTCATCCAAATCGGTTCAAAATTGTGTCCTCTACACTGTTCACAACCTTGATTTAACATATTTTCACACTATTCGCGTACAAATGGCGGCCATTTTGTCCGTCAATTTTGGTCCGATTTTCACGAAATTCGAATTCAACCTTCATAACCATGGAACGGTGATATAATCAAACGTTTTTTTAAATCAGATAACAATTTTGACCTCCAGAGGGACCACAAGCTAAAAAGGGCGATTTTTCGGACAATCAGGGGCCATAATTCAGGAAGTTACGGTCCGATTGGCGCAAATATCGAAAGGAACCAAGATCTTTGGGTTATAAACATGCATTTCAAGTTTCATCCAAATCGGTTCAAAATTGTGACCTCTAAACTGTTCACAAGCTAAAAAACGTGATTTTTCGTACAATCAGGGGCCATAACCCATGAAGTTACAGTCCGATACATGCCAATATCGAAAGGAACCGAGATCTTAGGGTGATAAACCTATGTTTTAAGTTTCATTGAAATCGGAAGATAGGCTGGCACTGCCAGGCAGGATACGCCCACATTTTTGAGAGATGGATAGAGAACAAGCAATACCGAAAGTGATTTTTCCTACATCATTAAGTCCTGTATTTCATACTGTATTGGGAGCAGCCATTTTGTTGGTCAGTTCCAGTCTGATATTCATGAAATTCGAAGCCGACAATGATTATGGTTTGACGGTACACAACCTAGAAATGTTACTTTTCGTCAAAATCGGATAAGAATTGTGACCTGCAGAGAGTCCACAACCATGATATACCATATTTTTACACTATTCGCGTACAAACGGTGACCATTTCGTCCGCCAATTTTGGTACGATTTTCACGAAATTCGAACTCAACCTTCCTTACGGTGCAACAGTAATATAATCAGAGTTTTTTTTTAAATCAGATAATAATTGTTCGAGAGATAGACAGAGAACAAGCAGTACCGAAAGTGATTTTTCCTACAATCAAAGGCCATAATTCATTAAATTACAATTTGATATGCGCAAATATCGAAAAGAATAAAGATCTTTAGGTTATAAACAAGCATTTCAGGTTTCATCAAAATCGAATTAAAATTGTCACCTCTACAGGGTCCACAACTTTGACATACCATATTTTTACACTGTTCGCGTACAAACGGCGGCCATTTTCTCTGGCAATTATGGTCCAATTTTCTCGAAATTCTAACTCAACCTTCCGTAGGGTGTAACGGTGATAGAGTCAAACGTTTTTTCAAATCGGATAATAATTGTGACCTCCAGAGGGACCATAGGTGATTTTTCGGACAATCAGGGGCCATAATTCAGGAAGTTACGATCCGATATGCGCAAATATCGAAAGGAACCAAGATCTTTGGGTTATAACCATGCATTTCAAGTTTCATCAAAATCAAATTAAAATTGTGACCTCTACAGGGGCCACAACCATGATATACAATTTTTTAACAGTATTCGCGTACAAACGGCGGCCATTTTGTATGACAATTTTGGTCCGATTTTCCCGAAATTCGAAGTCAACCTTCCTTACGGTGTAACGGTAATATAATCAACCGTTTTATTAAATCGGATAATAATTGTGACCACCAGAGGGACCACAAGCTAAAATAAGGCGATTTTGCGTATAATCAGGGGCCATAATTCAAGAAGTTACGTTCCGATATGCGCAAATATCGAATGGAACCAAGATCTTTGGGTTATAACCATGAATTTCAAGTTTCATCAAAATGGATTTAAAAATGTGACTTTTACAAGGTCCACAAACCATGATATACAATTTTTTAACAGTATTCGCGTACAAACGGCGGCCATTTTGTATGGCAATTTTCGTCCGATTTTCCCGAAATTCGAACTCAACCTTCCTTAGGGTGTAACGGTGATATAATCAAACGGTTTTTTAAATCGGATAATAATTGTGACCTCCAGAGGGACCACAAGCTAAACAGGGTGATTTTTCGGACAATCAGGGGCCATAATTCAGGAAATTACATTCCGATAGGTGCAAATATCGAAAGGAACCAAGATCTTTGGGTTATAAACATGCATGTCAAGTTTCATCAAAATCGGTCCAAAATTGTGACCTCTATAGGGTCCACAAGCTAAAAACGTGATTTTTCGTACAATCAGGGGCCATAATCCATGAAGTTTTCATCCGATACATGCCAATATCGAAAGGAACCGAGATCTTTTGGGGATAAACCTATATTTCAAGTTTCGTCAAAATCGGATAAGAATTGTGACCTGTAGAGAGTCCACAAACAAATTGTGGACGGACGGACGGACGGACGGACGGACGGACGTCCGGACGGACGGACGTCCGGACGGACAGGGGCGACGACAATATACGTCCACATAAAAATGTGGGCGTATAATAAAAATTGTGACCTGTAGACTGTTCACAAACAATTGTGAACGGACGGACGGACGGACGTCCAGACGGACGGACGGACGGACGAACAGGGGCGACGACAATATACGTCCACATGAAAATGTGGGCGTATAAAAAAAGGCGATTTTGCGTATAATCAGGGGCCATAATTCAGGAAGTTACGATCCGATATGCGAAAATATCGAAAGGAAGCAAGATCTTTGGGTTATAACCATGAATTTCAAGTTTCATCAAAATCGAATCAAAATTGTGACCTCCACAGGGTCCACAACCTTGATATACCATTTTTTAACAGTATTCGCGTACAAACGGCGGCCATTTTGTATGGCAATTTTCGTCCGATTTTCCCGAAATTCGAACTCGACCTTTCTTAGGGTGTAACGGTGATATATTCAAACGGTTTTTTAAATCGAATAATAATTGTGACCTCCAGAGGGACCACAAGCTAAAAAGGGTGATTTTTCGGACAATCAGGGGCCATAATTCAGGAAATTACATTCCAATAGCCGCAAATATCGAAAGGAACCAAGATCTTTGGGTTACAAACATGCATGTCAAGTTTCATCAAAATCAGTTCAAAATTGTGACCTCTATAGGGTCCACAAGCTAAAAACGTGATTTTTCGTACAATCAGGGGCCATAATCCATGAAGTTTTGATCCGATACATGCCAATATCAAAAGCAGCCGAGATCTTTTGGGGATAAACCTATATTTCAAGTTTCGTCAAAATCGGATAAGAATTGTGACCTGTAGAGAGTCCACAAACAAATTGTGGACGGACGGACATCCGGACGGACAGGGGCGACGACATAATACGTCCACATGAAAATGTGGGCGTATAAAAAAAGGCGATTTTGCGTATAATCAGGGGCCATAATTCAGGAAGTTACGATCCGATATGCGCAAATATCGAAAGGAAGCAAGATCTTTGGGTTATAACCATGAATTTCAAGTTTCATCAAAATCGAATCAAAATTGTGACCTCCACAGGGTCCACAACCTTGATATACCATTTTTTAACAGTATTCTCGTACAAATGGCGGCCATTTTGTATGGCAATTTTCGTCCGATTTTCCCGAAATTGGAACTCAACCTTCCTTAGGGTGTAACGGTGATATATTCAAACGTTTTTTTAAATCGAATAATAATTGTGACCTCCAGAGGGACAAGCTAAAAAGGGTGATTTTTCGGACAATCAGGGGCCATAATTCAGGAAATTACATTCCGATAGCCGCAAATATCGAAAGGAACCAAGATCTTTGGGTTACAAACATGCATGTCAAGTTTCATCAAAATCGGTTCAAAATTGTGACCTCTATAGGGTCCACAAACTAAAAACGTGATTTTTCGTACAATCAGGGGCCATAATCCATGAAGTTTTGATCCGATACATGCCAATATCGAAAGCAGCCGAGATCTTTTGGGGATAAACCTATATTTCAAGTTTCGTCAAAATCGGATAAGAATTGTGACCTGTAGAGAGTCCACAAACAAATTGTGGACGGACGGACGTCTGGACGTCCGGACGGACAGGGGCGACGACATAATACGTCCACATGAAAATGTGGGCGTATAAAAATTGTAAATCGAACAATAACTGATTCTTTTACGGGCAAATACCGTAAAATGTGACTAATGCAAAATTTCTCGGCAACTGCTGATATTACAAACTAATTTTTACATAGATTCTCTTTGTAAGGGTTATTGGTATGAGGTTATGAAAGTTATGAAGAAATATTTTGAAATTTGGAGATGGTGAGAATGGGTTCTAAATATACTATTTTCACACCTTTTTTCCCTTTTAATAAAAATTGCCCGAAAACGAAATCGAAATTAAAAAAGATAGGCTGGCACTGCCAGGCAGGATACGCCCACATTTTCGAGAGATGGATAGAGAACAAGCAATACGGAAAGTGATTTTTCCTACATCATTAAGTCCTGTATTTCATACTGTATTGGGAGCAGCCATTTTGTTGGTCAGTTCCAGTCTGATATTCATGAAATTCGAAGTCGACAATGATTATGGTGTGACGGTACACAACCTAGAAATGTGACTTTTCCTCAAAATCGGATAAGAATTGTGACCTGTACAGAGTCAACAACCATGATATACCATATCTTTACACTATTCGCGTACAAACGGCGACTATTTCGTCCGGCAATTTTGGTACCATTTTCACGAAATTCGAATAATTCAGGAAGTTACGATCCGATATGCGCAAAAACCGAAAGGAACCAAGATCTTTGGGTTATAACCATGCATTTCAAGTTTCATCAAAATCGAATTAAAAATGTGACCTTTACAGGGTCCACAACCTTGATATACCATTTTTTAACAGTATTCACGTACAAACGGTGGCCATTTTGTATGGCAATTTTGGTCTGATTTTCCTGAAATTCGAACTCAACCTTCCTTACGGTGTAACGGTAATATAATCAAACCTTTTTTTAAATCGGATAATAGTTGTGACCTCCAAGCTAAAAAAAAAGGCGATTTTGCGTATAATCAGGGGCCATAATTCAGTAAGTTAAGATCCGATATGCGCAAATATCGAAAGGAAGCAAGATCTTTGGGTTATAAGCTTGAATTTCAAGTTTCATCACAATCGAATCAAAATTGTGACCTCCACAGGGTCCACAACCTTGATATACCATTTTTTAACAGTATTCCCGTACAAACGGCGGCCATTTTGTATGGCAATTTTCGTCCGATTTTCCCGAAATTCGAACTCAACCTTCCTTAGGGTGTAACGGTGATATAATCAAACGTTTTTTTAAATCGAATAATAATTGTGACCTCCAAGCTAAAAAAAGGCGATTTTGCGTATAATCAGGGGCCATAATTCAGGAAGTTACGATCCGATATGCGCAAATATCTTTGGGTTATAACCATGAATTTCAAGTTTCATCAAAATCGAATCAAAATTGTGACCTCCACAGGGTCCACAACCTTGATATACCATTTTTTAACAGTATTCGCGTACTAACGGCGGCCATTTTGTATGGCAATTTTCGTCCGATTTTCCCGAAATTTGAACTCAACCTTCCTTACGGTGTAACGGTGATATAATCAAACGGTTTTTTAAATCGAATAATAATTGTGACCTCCAGAGGGACCACAAGCTAAAAAGGGTGATTTTTCGGACAATCAGGGGCCATAATTCAGGAAATTACATTCCGATAGCCGCAAATATCGAAAGGAACCAAGATCTTTGGGTTACAAACATGCATGTCAAGTTTCATCAAAATCGGTTCAAAATTGTGACCTCTATAGGGTCCACAAGCTAAAAACGTGATTTTTCGTACAATCAGGGGCCATAATCCATGAAGTTTTGATCCGATACATGCCAATATCGAAAGGAACCGAGATCTTTTGGGGATAAATCTATATTTCAAGTTTCATCAAAATCGGATAAGAATTGTGACCTGTAGAGAGTCCACAAACAAATTGTGGACGGGACGGACGGACGGACGGACGGACGGACGTCCGGATGGACGGACAGGGGCGACGACATAATACGTCCAGATTCGTAAAACGTTTTGAAAATATATTTAATCAAGGTTCGCACCCCATTTTTTTGGGGGGGGGGGGGGTAGGTCAAAATTTCAGAAAGATCCTACAGATAGATTCTGAGAAATTTGATTTGCAGAAAATACACAAAAAAAAAAAATAACTAGATCTGCTAATGTCCCATGCATATACGAAAGCTTTCATATTCATCGTCATGTGTCATCGATTATATCAAGTATCTCAAATAAAAGGATAAGAAGAACAAAATATCAAAGTTAGTCAAAAACTCGCGAAGTTACAAGTCTAAATATAGTATGAAACATTGCATAATCTGAAAACTAAAGGGAAATAACTTGAGACTTGTGTTGCTGTAATCGGGATGACTTCCCACTTCAAAAGTTTCAGAAAAATGAAATGAAAATGGTAAGAAAACATCGAAAAATTAAATGAGATAACTAATACTTTTTGAATCAGGTTGAACTCAACTGTTTGAATACTTGCGTTAAATATGTAAATTTGGAAAATTATAAAGACATAATTATCAAAATCAGTCAAAAACTCACAAAGTTACAAATTTAAATGTAGTGAGAAACATTGCACCCGGGCAAAAAAATAATCTTTAAACTAAAGGGAAATAACTGAAACTTGTATAGCTGTAATCGGGCTTCCAAAATTAGGGATATGTTATATAATTATGGTTTCCAATATGTTTGGTTATAAGTAGAAAATCGTGACAACTTCTTAAGCGTGTTTTAAACAAAGGGTCATAAGACTCAATATACAAGAATGGCACTCTGCAATAAAAAAAAACTGTTCAAAGCAAGATTTCTATGCAGAAATTAATTAATTGCTAAAACTAGAAAAATATTTATCCACTATAATAAATAAGCAACTTAGAGAAAATGAAATGAAATTGAATGGGGTTTAACGTCCTACTCCTAAAATGGGCTAATGAAGACGGGCATACGCCATAACGTGTGCAATGAGGGAAATTTTACCTGCGCAGCGGCGTCAAGACATACAAGGTTGGACAGGGGACCATACTCCTTGTCACGTACAACCAAGAAATGGAAACAACGCCAGTTGACTCAATGACAGATGTTACGATACAGAGCGCACATGCTAACCATTCAGCCACACAACCTCCCTAAAATTGGCAAATTGCTGACCTACAGCGAGAAACATTTCAACCGAGTGAAATTTTCTATTTTAACAGTTTAATATGCACGGTACCTTTTACTATCAACCAAATATTACAAAACTTTTAAAATAAGCTCCCCCTGACCAGCTTAATCGTTCGCAATAAACGCTTGCCCCCTAAAATCGGCAAATTGCTGTCTTTAAAGTGAGAAACATTACAACCAGGCAAAATTTTCTGTTTTATCACTTTTACAGTACCTGTGATTACCAACCGATTATTACAAAACTTTAAAAATAAAAGAGAAAGAGAGAAATGTGGCTTAACGTCCATTCGACACAAACGAGGTCATTTCGGGACTAACATGTTTTTTAATTTTATTTAAAAACTTCCCTTGCGCGTACTGGTCTTTAGCCGTGGGAGGAAACCGAAAGACAAGGAGAAAACCCACGAGGTTAGACACCATACCCCATGTCACGTGCAACCTGGAAATCGAAACGACGCCGGTTGACTCAATAACAGACGTTACGATACAGCACGCACATGCTAACCATTCAACCATTCAGCCTCCCTAAAATCGGGAAATGGCTGACTTATAGCAAGAAACAATTCAACCGGGCCAAATTTTCTGTTTTAACAGTTTAATTTGCACGGTACTTTAATTACCAACCGATTATTACAAAACTTTTGAAAATAAGCTCCAACTGACCAGCTTAATCGTATGCAATAAACGTTTGGCCTGAATTGAAAGTTCTGCACTCGATTTTCCAGGGTGGTTCCTTCTTGTCAGTGGTTCCTTCTTGTCAGGAGGGCCTAACAAGGACAGCTGTCTAGTCGTTCGGATGGGACGAAAAACCATGGTCCTGTGTACACAATGGAGTGTACGTAAAATACCACTAAGCAGTTGGAATTCGATACTGTTGAATAACCTCTATACGATCACTAAATGTGCAGATTGTAGTCACCCAAACTGCATGTTTCGCTTTACAATGAAAGGGTGCCATTTTCAATGTTCGATCCTTTTGTTCTTCTACTCCTGATATGTTGGACTGTTGATCGATGGTTTCATATAAAAGACTACTGATAAGACTCTTCGCAGAAGAAGTTCCAAAAAAATATCATGTTTACCTTACGAGAAAAAGACCTCTAAAAATGCTGCAAATCGTAAAAATACGACTTTTTGGATTTTCGATCTTTTTTTTTCGGCTTATTTTACACAACAGGCTAGCTATTAGACTCTCGATTCAGACAAGAGTTTCATTATAACCAAAGTTAACATGCCCTAAAGAATCAACAAATCGGCTTGCTTATCTCTGCTTACCCTAGACAGAAAATGCTCACCTTTGAACTCAATCATGACATTGACCTAGTGAACGTCTACAATAAGACTGAACATACTAGCTCAATTAGCAGTAGAGTTATTGTGCTCCAACATCTCGCACCCCATTTTTTGGGGGGGGGGGGGAGGGTAGGTCAAAATTTCAGAAAGATCCTATGGATAGATTCTGAGAAATCCAATTTGCAGAAAACACACAAAAAAAAAATAATAATAATAACTTTAACAGAAACAATAAGTTTCATATGAAATATTTTTTTACTTGTCACTTGGTCATTTCAAGTTGTCAACTTTGATTTTAGTTTTCAACTTTAATAATAAAAAAAAATAATTAACTCAGTGTTCACCTTAGCACATTTTGGCAGAAGTAATGAAACAAATGACCACCATTGCATTGTAAATTCCGTTTTAAATGTTTTAAATTCCGTTATTTTCCGTTTCAAACCTGACCATATTCCGTTTTTTCCGGATAAAATGCTATTTCATAAATAAATGAATAAAACATCTCAAAATATAAAACTGGCCATTTTAAACTAATGACATAATGATAACAAATTATGAATTGTGAATGACTTTTATTTTTAATTCAAATAATTGTCCATGACTAGCTGTTCTTCCATTTTAACACATTATATTTAGGCCTACTGGTAATTAGTCAAACGGAACGAAAAGTTAATTTTGAAATTTACATCCTTCCACGTGACCATTGCCTGCCTAGCGAAGACGTCATTTTTGTGCCAGCCAACCGCTGACTTTTTTGTGTAGCTTGATGCTTTTTTGAATTAATGTGGTCTTTAATTTTATCAACACGTCAGAAATCTACGCTGTGACAATCTTCATAAAAGTCTGCAGGGAATTGCAGCGCCCTATTGGCGGCAGAAAGGCTTATAACCCTGTGGGCGCGTTTCATTTTTTAAGCAGACGACGCCATTATGATTTCGCTCGACTGCTTGTTGTAGTCGCGATGTATCCAGACAAGCTTCGTAATTTCTACGGGAATAAAGGCTGGATGCACTAGACTACAATATATTTGTGATATCACGTGGTTAAAGCGGATAAACACGAGCCACGAACCCAGCAATAAAAAAGAAGCATAAATGAAACGATTTTTACTTTTATAAAATTACTATATAAAGACATAAGAAGGAAATAGATAGATACCATTATTGAATTCAACTACTAAACATTAATTGTATTACAAGGGATAAATGGATTCGGAAGACAGGTTTTCACGAGTAAATATCATGTTACAAAATGATGAAATGAAAGTAGCCTATACTAAATACTGAAAGTAATAAAACCACGCGATATCGTTCAATATTTTCGATTTTTTCATGAATAGAAAGTCGAAATACTTGGATAAATACAAAGTTTTGTTGAGATTTTATTTAATATCAGAAAAAAATCGGCTTTTCCGTATTTTTCCGTGTGTGATTTCAAATTCCGTTTTGAGTGCCGAATTCCGCGTTTTTTCCGCGATCATCACCCCTACCTATCCTATCGTGAATTTGAACTAGGCCTAGTAGATCTACGGGTGTCAGTAGACTTTAGTACATACTACAAGTACGGTCCATGGTAGTGTATTTTACTGGTATTACTACGGTAGGCCTACTACTAAAGACTAGGCCTAGTGAGTAGCTAGTTAGTGTAGGCCTATCTAATAAATAAACTCTCAGGATGTTTAACGTCTAAAAATAGGCTACGAATAGTAAGCGGTGGGCTCGGTCAACACAAATCAGTGCTAGTCATGCAGTCTGAGTGTTACATAATAATAGGCCGGCAACTAAAGATAAACACAGTGTACGACAACACTGCTTGTCGTCTGTCACGGGACTGCAAAAAGTGCAAGTCCACGCTGTTGCTGAACGCTTGAATGAACATTTTGTCTTTTAAAAACATAATCACTATTGAATTTCTTACCTGTGGAAGGTTATTCCATTTAATTTTGACGTGGGGTTTTGGTTATTTGTACAGTTAATGGCAAAACACTGTGTCCCTTTGGTGGATACTGAAAACGTAAAAGTTTTGTTTTCCTTCGCGTAATCAAACGACGCCATTTTATTGTGCATAATCAATGTACTAGTATGGCTGACCTCTGCGCATGTCGTGAAAGCGGCATTTGATTGGCCGTGGCCATTCTAGTCTATTTATATATTTATATGATTCGTGGCGTAACTACGTAAAAAGATACGAGAAAAAGTTAAGAAAAAACTTACAACGGCCATTGTGAAACCGGCGTAAATAATTCGTATCTTTTTCGTAAGTTTTTTTAACGTAACTTTTTTTCTAAAATTTTACGAACTCTTTTTAAACTGCCCTCAGGAACTTCGTTGGGAGAGAATATTCAGGGATAGATTAAACCCTCCCGACATCCATACAGACTTGATCGGACCAATAAATATATTACATGTTATTAACTGTATTAATTATGATATCGAAACCGTTATTGATATGTCCCCATTTGAATATTGTTCACAATAAGAATCAAAATAAATAAGATATGTTTACAGGATCATTTTGTTACAGTGATGCGTTTTCTATGGCGCTCAGTATATTCTCCTGAACCCTGACTTTCGATGACTTGGTCAGGCTGCTGCTCAAATTTCCTTTTAGAATTCCACAGTTCTGCTCAACTGCCCCAATCAAAAAGCGGAGAGCTGCAGGGCTCCAATGCTACTGTGACACGCGCTATGACGTAGCAAACAAAAACAAGTAAACAAAAGGCTTGAAAATATCATTTTATTAATAAATACACAATTATATCTTAGCGTATATATAAAGAATATATCATTTCGTCGTTTATGTTTCAAAAGGTAATGATCAAATCAAACATAGCGGCTATAATGCCGACATTGTCTACATGTAGGCCGTGGGAATTTTTACAGAAGTTTGAATGAAGTGACGCAACATGACGTCATGAATGGTCACGACATATTTACGAGAAAGGATACGTGAAAAAGTTAAGAAAAAACTAAAGCCGGCCTTTGTGAAACCGACGTAAATAATTCGTATCTTTTTCGTAAGTTTTTCTTTACGCAGTTTTTTTTCTTAAAGTTACGAACTTTTGTGAAACTGCCCCCTGGCCTGTAGTTTTATATGTCACGATCACGAAGAAAACATAACCATGAAATCCAATATTACTACGAAGTCTCGAAAAATGATTACTTGTCAACTTGGCCGTATATGTTTCTTCTGTAATTGCATAAAAACGGCTATTGAAAGTTACAAGTTCTGGAATGAGGATAATTGGAGTGTATGTTATGTAAATTTACTGAAAAGCTAAAGTAATTTAAGTTTAAATACCATTTGCGTGGGAATTACCAATTTACGCATTGTGGCCCGTTTTTGCTGGATTTACTCTCTATTTCACGTTGATATTCAATTTGGGTGCTGACTGCTTGATATTTATAAATGACGACATTACATTCGCCCTTTCGTGTACGATAGATTAATCCATATTTTTATTTCATAAAATGCAACTTTATATATATATATATATGGTACGTAATAGGCTTACAATAGACATAAGAGAAACATAGATCATAGCGAGCACACACGGCTATATAAAGACATATTTATTTTACAAAGACATGTGTAAAACACACGTCCGAATGATTAATCGCACGGTCAAACAGTTTTACTTCTAAAATTTTGATTTAACCCGTACGTGTCAGATCAAGCATGTTGGTCCTTGATTATACTCCTTTTGGTGCAGTTATCGCAACTAGCGAGAAAACACGCCAATTAAACAATACACAACATTGACATTCATTTTTTACCGGTCGGTTAATTTACACACCTCTACAGAAAACGCACCTAGCGTTAATTAACCCACCTGTCGGACAGTTTTTCACCCTCATTAATTAACACATCTCTTTACAGTTTTAAACCGGTAATACTGAGTAACAGTCCGAAAATTAATTATCTTCCGACACATGTACAAATAACAAGGATGATGAAGAATACTATGGGGTCTGTGCACAAAGTTACTCCTTAGCAGTTCTCAGGGTGTGCATGTTAACCATGACGAAAAACATGATGTGCAAAATTTTAGCACTGGGGGCCCTTCAGGGACATCCAAAAGTTTTGGCCTTTTCGGCTGATCTCCAAACTTTGAAAATCCATAACTTCGCCCCTAGTCATCCAACTTACATGAAATTGGTATCAAATTGTTCAGAAAACATGGATCTTTCTAATGACCAGAAGCATGAACTCGGCAGAATAAAATCCAGGCAGATGTAGTTGACCTTGACCTTTGAAACCACGCCCCTGAAAAGGGGCAGATTCGATTTGGCCAATTTTTCGTGTGAACATTGCCCCACCTATAAATCACAAACGCAAAAAAAATCAAAGTGGGATCTCCATGGGAACAGATTTGATGGACATGAAGTCCATCTTGGTCGCAAAAACAGACGTCTATTTTATTAGAATTCACTGTAGGTTGTTTTGTGCAAGCTGACTTCTGAACACTAATTTCACTATGGTAACTTGCACTCTCTGTTTTTTATATGCGCACATAGAAGTGTGGACATATATTGCCGTTGTTCCCGTCCATCCGTCTGTCCATCCGTCATCCACAATTTCTTGTGGGCGATCTAGAGACTAAAGTTAATATCCAATTGACTTTAGATTCATATGCAGTGTATAAGGTCATGGAGACAAAGAAACCTATTGATTTTCAGCGATATCCGATAATTGTTGTCAGAGTTATGGCCCTTGATCACTTTGAAAAATCTTGTGGACAGTTTTAGAGGCCAAAGTTAATATCTGATTGACTTTAAATTCATACACAGTAAGGTCATTGATTTTCAGCGATATCCGATAATTACTGCAAGAATCATGGCCCTTGTTCCCTTTGAAATATTTTGTGGATGCTCTAGCTAGTCCCAAATTTCGGGATGCCCCTGAAGGGGCGCCCCATGGGGCTCACAGCGCTAAAATTTTGCACATCATGTTTTTTCGCCATGGTTAACTTGCACACCAAAAATCATCGAAATCTGTGATGGTCATGTCAGAACCTTCTGTACACTTATCCTTTCAAATAGCATTCTTATTGTTAATAAAAATTCAAACAGATATACCAGAAAATTATTATATGCAATAGAAAGAGTAAGTATACCCTGACATGTTGACATGCGTATGATACCTACACATATTTAAATGGAGTAATAATAGTTTGGACCTATAACTTTATACAATTGGTTTATATTTAAACAAACCTTTAATTTATCTGGATCCATGTCTTCAACTAATTGTTCTCTTCTCATCTCAGCTATTGTTCTTGGTTCATTGTTTTTTTTACTAAAATTATGGTCTCCAAGTAAGTCATCAAAGGCATTATCATCTACTTTTGGTTTTGGTCCTAGAAAATATACATTCTATTATCTTGATATAATTATAAACATACAATTAGCAAGATACACCCACATTTTGCAAAAGATGGATGGAGATCAAGCTAAAGAAAAAGCGATTTTTGTACAATCAGCTTGAGACCACAATCCGGGAAGTAATAGTCTGAAATGCACAAATATCGATATGTCTCAGATATTTGGGATATAAAGATATATTTTAAGTTTCATCTAAATCAAAAGATAGGCTGGCACTGCCAGGCAGGATACGTCCACATTTTCGAGAGATGGATAGAGAACAAGCAATACCGAAAGTGATTTTTCCTACATCATTAAGTTAGAATTTGATATGTACAAATATCGAAATGAATTAAGATCTTTGGGTTATAAAGGTTCATTTCAGTAGACTTCAAATTCGACTGGGGATCATGTTGCTAAGTGGGTAAGATGCTGGCTCGGTAGCCTTGAGGTTGGGTGTTTGATCCCTGCATTGGGTGACAAAGTTCATCTAGATTTTCTGGTGTGGTTTCCCCTTGTTAGTGATTAACGATGGATGGCCTGACAAGAACAGCTGTCAATTTTGGTCCGATTTTCACGAAATTCGACTTCAACCTTCATTACAATGTAACGGTGATATAATCAAATGGATTTTTAAATGGGATAATAATTCTGACCTCCAAAGGGACCACAAGCTAAAAGATAGGCTGGCACTGCCAGGCAGGATACGCCCACAATTTTGAGAGATGGATAGAGAACAAGCAATACCGAAAGTGATTTTTCCTACATCATTAAGTCCTGTATTTCATACTGTATTGAGAGCAGCCATTTTGTTGGTCAGTTCCAGTCTGATATTCATGAAATTCGAAGCCGACAATGATTATGGTGTGACTGTACACAACCTAGAAATGTTACTTTTCGTCAAAATTGGATAAGAATTGTGACCTGTAGAGAGACCACAACCATGATATACCATATCCGCGTACAAACGGCGACCATTTCGTCTGGCAATTTTGGTACGATTTTCAAAAAAGGTAAAGATGTGTCGGCACCCAGTCAAAATATGATGTCGAAATTTGTAAGATCTCATGAAGACAACCCACTGGAACAAAAGACAACCCACTGGAACAAAAGACAATCAAAGCAGAAACAATCTTTGCTCAGATGGTGGCAGAATACAACTTGTCATTTAGTTATGCTGACCACTTTTCTAAAGCTGTATCATGTATGTTCCCTGACAGTGAAATTGCCAAAAATTCCAAATGTGGTAAAACAAAAACCACCATGATTGTTAAAGGTGCCCTTGCAACACACTTTATAAATGAAGTGAAGGAACTGTGTTCCAGTTCATTCAGTTTATTGGTTGATGAATCGAATGACAGGGGACATGACAAGAATATGGGTCTTCTTGTAAGATGCCTGGATTACACCCAGGAAAAGGCAGTTACTAAATTTTTGGACATGCCAGTGTGCAATTTGTCAACATGTTTGGCATACAATACAGTTCAAATACTAAAATGCTATTTTAAACAATTCATGTAACAATAATCAGGAAAAAACTACTGTTGTGCTAAATAAATACTAACCTTTCTGATGTAATTGATTTAGTTGATTAAATCGTTTGTTTTTTCAGGGATCATGGTTTAATTTTAAAGTGGGAGAATTTGGTTGCTTACTGCAGTGATAATGCTAATGTAATGATTGGAAAAAATAACTCTGTACTTTCCCGAATAAAGGAAAAACAACCAACAGTGGCTGTATTTGCCATTTAGCTAACTTAGTGGTTAAGGCTGCAGTATCCAAGTTAGATTTATCTGTTGACCATATGTTAATGGAGATCAATCTTCACTTCCATCTCAGGTATGGTTTTATTAACTCAAAGCATAAAATAAATATTCATTTTACTCATCATTCATTAAAATTGTTTTGTTAATTGTAGTTACTGATTTATGATTTTTATTTTTTTTCGAATTTAATATCTTTCAGCTCAAAAAGAAATGAGAGAGAGAGAGAAATGGGGTTTAACGTCCACTCGACACAAACTAGGTCATTTTGGGACTAACATATGGTTTTCAATTTTTATTTCAATAATTCGCATGCGCGTAGGGGTCTTTAGCAGTGGGAGGAAACCGGAGTGCCCGGAGGAAACCGGAGTGCCCGGAGGAAACCCACGAGGTTGAGAAGGCGCCCCTATCTCCATGCCACATACGCTCACACCAGGGCTCGAAACCACAGCCGCAAGGCAGAGGTGACCGGCCAGCTAGAGGTCGAAGCGCGGCACTCTAGACCACTAGGCCATCCCAACCCCCCAAAAAGAAATGAAGAATTTAAAGCTTTTCAGGAGTTCTGTAACGTGGAGCCAAACAAGCTTCTAAAGCATGTTCAAACAAGGTGGTTAAGTCTTGAAAGGTGCAATGGCCAGCTCTCCTCTCATATTTTGAGAGCCATAATGATGTAGAAAAAGCTGGCCGTGTCAAGACATGCTTTGAATATCTTTCAAGCAAGGAAATGAAGCTTCATTTCCTATTTCTCCAGTTTATTCTGACACCTTTAAATGAATTCAATACAACATTTCAGGTAATGTTTCTATTTCTTTATCTACACAGAGAATTAAGTTAGTTATACACTGTGAAAAGTTGAGGCATTATATATTTCTGAGGCTGTTACATCAAATTTTTTCCTTAACATTTATTTCATGGTACACAATTGTTTTTTTTGTTGGTATTTTTCAGGTAGATGACATAAAAATATGCTTCTTGTATTCAGAAATGAATAGATTTCTGCGAAAGTATCTTGGAAAATTTATCAAAAAACCCAAAATAATGAAGCCTGACAAGCTAACTGATGTTGATTATAGAGAACATAATCAACTGAACAAGCCAACAGTGAGGCTGATGTCCCCCACCGAAATCCCAAAATAAATAGATGACACATATTAATTAATCGCACATTATTTTTTTCAAGTATCGAGCAATCAAACTGTACACTGTGTCATCCAAAAGTGTTTTATAAAGAAAAATGCTAAAACCGACGAGAAAAATGAAAATGTACCCTAGTTAGGGGGACCCTAAAGGCAGACCAAAGGGCCCCCATGCTTGACAAAAGGGCTCCTCTGGCCAAGGGAAAGGGCCCTCGTGTCCGAGTCAATCGTTTCGATACACTGTTACTGTCGAATCCATTACTGAATGAGAATGCAGTCATTGTATTGGCATAAAAATCATCAATCAAGATGAACCTAAGATGAAATTGCTTATCTCTGCCTACCCTAAGAAGAAAATGCTCATCTTCGAACTCCATCAAGGCATTGACCTAATAAGCATACACACCAATTTTGAACATTTTAACTCAATTCGAAGGAGAGTTATTGTGTTCCAAAGTCTCGGCAAATCAAATTGCTTATCGCTCTGCTTACCCTGAGCAGAAAATGCTCATTATTGATCTTAGTCAAGGTATTACTGTAATGAAACTATACACCAAGTTTCATCACTCTCACTTAATTAGAACTAAAGTTATCGTGTCCCAAAGCATCAACCAATCAAATTGCTTATCCCTGCTTACCCTAAGCGGAAAATGCTCATCTTCGAACTCCATCAAGGCTTGACCTAATAAGCATATACACCAAGTTTGAATATTTTAACTCAATTAGAAGGAGAGTTATTGTGTTCCAAAGTCTCGGCCAATCAAATTGCGTATCGCTCTGCTTACCCTGAGCAGAAAATGCTCATTATTGAACTTAGTCAAGGTATTACTGTAATGAAACTATACACCAAGTTTCATCACTCTCACTTAATTAGAACTAAAGTTATTGTGTCCCAAAGCATCAACCAATCAAATTGCTTATATCTGCTTACCCTAAGCGGAAAATGCTCATCTTCGAACTCTATCAAGGCATTGACCTAATAAGCATATACACCAAGTTTGAACATTTTAACTAAATTAGAAGGAGAGTTATTGTGTTCCAAAGTCTCGACCAATCAAATTGCGTATCGCTCTGCTTACCCTGAGCAGAAAATGCTCATTATCGAACTTAGTCAAGGTATTACTGTAATGAAACTATACACCAAGTTTCATCACTCTCACTTATGCACCGGTCAATAGGAATCTTGAACTACCCCCCCTCAAGCATCGACGGCTATTCGACGCCATGTCGGCGTCGAATCTTGACGTCAAAATTGACAGCTTAATGTGAAAGAGATGTGAATCTTTGGCGAGAACAAAATTTGCCAAAGGTGAATCTTGAACAAAATAAAATATTGCTGAACACAAATAGACGTCGAATCTTCAACCAACACATTTTTCAGTAAATATTGTATTTTTGAAAATGTGTTTTTTTTCTGAAAACGGACGAACCTCCGTCTGTTTTCGTTGGCTGTCATACGGAAATTCCACCTGTATAATTGTAGACGCGATTGTCTTTATGATGTTTTCGTGGTAATCTGGATAATCGTAACTACAAAATGGTGTATGATTTGGCGGTAAGCTAATTTATTTGTACATAAATTTGCTGATTCGTTTGATTATGTGTCCGGTTGATATAGACTCCATTGGCCAGGTCTGAGCTTGCACGTATGTCTAGTATAATGAATGACAAGTTAATCTGGCCTCAACTTACGTCTTACGGACCATGCTCAATCAGTCAATGTAAGTTAGTTCAAGCCGTTGACGTACCGTTTTGTCGCTTTTATGAAATTTGCAAATAAAAGTTAAAATAAAAATATATTATTAAAATAAGTACTTTTACAGTAAGGTGTACAGTCACGTGACTTTAAATGTGTCTAAAACAGTCTAAACCTGCATACTCTTGCACGCTTTCCTCATTTAATGATCTTTCTGTTTAAAATAAACACATGTAAATTTTACATCGTTAAAAGCAGAATTGGATAAGGAGATGTCCTAAATTGATAATACATGTATTTCGAGTTGAACACAAATTTACGGCTCTCCGTGACGTCATGTTCGCTTCGAAGAAAACGGCCCGTTTTGGGGGGGGGGGGGCGTGGCTTTTTTTATGTGTTTTTAAAAGTGCCATATTCATATGATCTTTTATAGATATCAACACAATTTATTTTAATCTACAGATAAATAATTGAACTAAAAAATGTCTTTGCCCGAATGGCGAAAAAGATCGGTTCGTAAAAAATATTTTTAAAATGCTGGTTAAAAAGGACGATAAATTTTCAAAGGTAAAAAATACCATCAAGGGTGAATGCTTGGGGTAGGTAGTTCAAGATGACTATTGCGTGAATCTTGAACTAATTTTTATTTTTGGACCTGCGTCAGGAAGTGAATCTTCAGTGAATGTGTATTGGCTTCAAGTACATTGCGGGGTGAATCTTGACCCTAAAATATTGAGCTAAATGACAATCCGGGGTGAACGCTTGAGGGGGGGTAGTTCAAGATTCCTATTGACCGGTGCATTAATTAGAACTAAAGTTATTGTGTCCCAAAGCATCAACCAATCAAATTGCTTATCTCTGCTTACCCTAAGCGGAAAATGCTCATCTTCGAACTCTATCAAGGCATTGACCTAATAAGCATATACACCAAGTTTGAACATTTTAACTAAATTAGAAGGAGAGTTATTGTGTTCCAAAGTCTCGACCAATCAAATTGCGTATCGCTCTGCTTACCCTGAGCAGAAAATGCTCATTATCGAACTTAGTCAAGGTATTACTATAATGAAACTATACACCAAGTTTCATCACTCTCACTTAATTAGAACTAAAGTTATCGTGTCCCAAAGCATCAACCAATCAAATTGCTTATCTCTGCTTACCCTAAGCGGAAAATGCTCATCTTCGAACTCCATCAAGGCATTGACCTAATAAGCATATACACCAAGTTTGAACATTTTAACTCAATTAGAAGGAGAGTTATTGTGTTCCAAATTCTCGACCAATCAAATTGCGTATAGCTCTGCTTACCCTGAGCAGAAAATGCTCATTATCGAACTTAGTCAAGGTATTACTATAATGAAACTATACACCAAGTTTCATCAATCTCACTTAATTAGAACTAAAGTTATCGTGTCCCAAAGCATCAACCAATCAAATTGCTTATCTCTGCTTACCCTAAGCGGAAAATGCTCATCTTCGAACTCCATCAAGGCATTGACCTAATAAACACATACACCAAGTTTGAACATTCTATCTCAATTAGGAAGAGAGTTATTGTGTCCCAAAAAGTGTGACGGACAGACAGACGGACAGACAGACAAGACAAGACAAGACAAGACAAGACAAGACAAGACAAGACAAGACAGACAGACAGACAGACAGACAGATGGACGAACGAACCCATTTTAATAGTCCCCCAACTTTCTTCGAAAGGCGGGGGACAAAAAAATAATATATATTATTGTTTATATTCATTTTTAAAACTGTTTTTTTTTTGCATGTCTTTTATCAATTTTTAAATAATTTTTACAATCATTTATTAATCAATTAAATGTTTATATGCTCATGTGTTTATTTTTTTTTTTACTCATTCAAATTATTGATTAATTGAATAAATATTTGTTTTGTAATTAAACGTGTCATTTCTTAATTACCCTTGAAAGTGCGAATTTACGCGTTTTTAGAAATCTACTGCCAAATCATGGTTTCTACTGCTTTTCTGACACTTCCCTACTGCATTTCAGCTCTGGGGGGTTGACGGGTATGCCATATGTATAAAGCATAATAGAATGCAATTTTTAAAGTGGCAATATTTGAACAACGGGTGTTTTACTTTTAACCAAAATATCCAATTGATGCTTTCAAAGTGAAAATAACTTATTCTAGTAAATAACATTTAGCCGTAGAATTTCTGTGCGAGATCCTTTGTCTACATGACGTCATCTCTTGATACCATTGAAAATAAAGCGCTCCGACGCGGCTATTTATAAGGAAGTGTCGCTTTCCTAATTCTGACTAAAAAAACAATCAGAGATTATTATGGTTTCCCTTTTGGTAGTTATCTTAGACATATGATTCCTTTTTTTCCCATTCTGGAAACTGTTTATTTTCTCCTTTTTCCCAACTCGTGTAGATCTTCAATTTATGCAAGAGATAAATTAGAAAATTTCTAATGATATCGTTGAAGCTAATTCAAAAAGATCTACTTACATTCCCAATTTCATGAAAATCGTACTAATATTCAAGAAGTTGTCATGTTGGTTTTACTTCCGGGATAGGATGTCAATGACATAATATTCAAATTTAAAAAAATCAGAAATAGCAGATTTAAATTAAAAGAAAGATAGGTTGCCAGGCAAAGAAACATACGCCGACAGAAGCTAAATCATCCGGGCAGTCAACAAGGGTTGTCGCATATTTTTACTTTTTTGGGTAATGAAACATTTGTAATACACTAAGATCTGATTAAGGGTAACAACTCATTATGTAATTATCAGAAAATAATTAGAATTGGTTTGCTTTTTATAAATTTTACCCCAAGCTAACAATTAGTATACGAAACATTTAATATCATAGATTTAGCTGTTCAGTTATCAAAATTCATTGAAAATCAAACTACTTGCTCGTTTCAACACCTTAAACTCTGTGTATGAATCTGAAGTCAATCGGATGATAAGTTTGGCCTTTATAGCGTCACAATACATTTTGACGTTATCAAGGGAGATTACTCTGTCAGTAATTATTTGAAATTGCTGAAAATCATTAGGCTTTTTCATCTCATGACCTTAAACACGGTGTGTAAATTTAAATTCAATCGAATATCAACTTTGGCCTTTAGAGGGACCACAGGATTTTTTGAAGTGATCAAGGGCCATAACTCTGGCAGTAATTATTGGAAATCGCTGAAAATCAAAAGCGGATATTAACTTTGGCCCCTAGAGCGTCCACAAGATTTTTTGAAGTGATCAAGGGCTATAACTCTGGCAGTAATTATCGGAAATCGCTGAAAATCAACAAGCTTCTTCGCCTCATGACCTTAAACACTGTGTATAAATTTAAACTCAATCGGATATTAACTTTAGCCTCTAGAGCGTCCACAGGATTTTTTGAAGTTATCAAGAGCCATAACTTTGGCAATAATTATCGAATTTCGCTGAAAAAACAATAGGTTCTTCGTCTCATGACCTTAAACATTTTGTATAAATTTAAAGTCAATCGGATATTAACTTTAGCCTCTAGAGCGTCCACAAGCAATTGTGGATGCCGGACAGACGGACGGACAGATGGACGGACGGGTGCGACGACAATATACGACCACATTTCAATGTGGGCGTATAATCATTAGAATTTGTTTGGTTTTCATAAAGTTCTGCCTTCCTAACGTTTAGTATACGAAACATTTAATATTATCAATTAGCTGTTCAATGTACAAAAGATAGGTTGCCAGGCAACGAAACATACGCCCACAGCAGCTAAATCGTCCGGAAAGTCAACAAGAGTTGTCGCATATTTTTACTTTTTTCGGTAATGAAACATTTATAATACACTAAAATCTGATTAAGAGTAACAACTCATTATGCAATCATTAGAATTTGTTTGCTTTTTATAAAGTTTTGCCCCCCACTAACAATTAGTATAGGAAACATTTAATATGATGGATTTAGCTGTTCAGTAATCAAAATTCATTGAAAATCAAAATATTTGTTCGTTTCAACACCTTAAACACTGTGTATCAATCTGAAGTCAATCGCATATTAAGTTTGGCCTCTAGACACTAAGAAGTGGCTATAGTGTTATTTGTACGTATAGAGCATATAAATCAACCAACTTGGTTTAATTTTGACGAAACTCGGTAAAATTCTAATTATGGCAATATATCTAATAGAAAGAGGTTAAACTCTGTAGATACGGTGTGTTAATTAACAGGGGTGAGAAATTGACTAAGGATGATTTAATTATCGCTAGGAGTGAAAATCTCAGCGACGGTGTGTTTTCTGTACTGGGTGTGTTAATTAACGGACGGGTTAAAAACAACTGACACGGTGTGTATTCTACGTTTGGTGAGTTTTCTCGAAAGCGTGTTATAACTGCACCAAAGTGTCTTATCAAGGACTAGCAGGCTAAATCTGACGCGTAGGTGTCAAATCTAATTTACCGTGCGATTTCTTAATCGACCGTGTGTTTTACGCAGATCGGTCTTTGTTAAGGGTAGGTCTTTATACACGGATTTATACGTGCTGTAATTACATGTCTGCCGTCTTTAGTCTATGCGTATTTCATTTGTTGATGAATACTACGTTTCTTATACTGCATACCATTGTCTTGCTACAGTTATTTATTTATCTTGTCTTTTTGTGTGTTTCATTTGTTAACATCATCGTGGTACTATTGAACTATAAATGCAAGTGTCTTAAAATTGGTCGCACTCAATATCGTTATTTACCGATATCCGGTCCAACCTCAATTTGATTATACGATGGATTGTAATCTCTATTGATATCAGATGCTCTGATCTGTTTCCACATATATAACAAACGATAATTTACATATCAAATAACACCAATGCAAACAGGGACACAGGCCTGTGGTGATATTGCATTGTCGAACTCGATGTAATCAGCTTGTCGTTGCGTAAAAATACCGTGCTATGTATGAACATATATCTTTGACACGTGTCCATATAGCCGCTTGTGATTCAATAAACGTTGTGTCACAAAGTCGTCTTTGCGTGCAAAATAGAGACCATTAACTTAATGTGGAAATAGGGGCTTAATTTAATAAGAACAACTAAATTTAAACACGTGTTAATATTTCTATTGTTTACGATGGTATGGCATAGCTTTATTATTTTTCTCCTGGTACTAATAAACTACGAGGCGAGTGGATCCAATTGTAATTTAGCATGTATAGAAATACGTGATGACAGATCAAGAGCACGGGCTGCAATAGTCGCCAACTTGTTCTATTTATAAAAGCATGCAATCACCTTTGGAAATCAGTATCCAGTCTAAAACGACTTGATAATTTCTTTTATTTCGGTCGCTTTATTTGAAAAGAATTAAATAATGTGCCATAGTAATTTGTGATTTTGTTTTTATGGTTAATTCGGTTTAATTGTGAACATTTCTAAATCTAAATATTGGACGAAAAACTTTATCATGGATAAACGTTCAGAATAGTGTTACAGAATGATTTATTTGTTAAAAGTCTTTTAGTTACTTAGTACCATATAATATGAACATCTGACATGCAAAATTGTGTTAAAGAATTTGACTATAACTGTCTCTATAGCGACCGATTTCTGCAACAACTATATATTGCTGTAGTGATCAATTGCAACTTTTTCACTATACGTGTATCTTAAAGTCATAGTTTTAAACTTATATAGCTTCATTTGCGATATTTAGAACCGTGCATAGAACACATATGTCCAGAATTTGACGGTAACAGCTTACTAATAAATTTAATAAAAGAAAACTATTTCAGAACAACGATAATTTCTAATACACCTTTGGTGTAATTAAAATATCTCTAGAGGTGGTGTTTGTTCGTTTGACAAATTGAGGTTTTGAAATATTAACTTACAGGGTCATATTTTGAATTTTAATAAACCATGTTAATTCAAGAAAATTATTGTTGTCTTCTGATTAAGATAAAATCGTCAAACAGGTCCCAGGTTTATAATACACATTCACTAAAATTGTTGAGCTGGTGATCAATTTTATTACCCTAATCAAGTCTGGCACTTAACAGTTGTTATATAACATCTAGGTCAACGTTGATCCAAATGGTGTTCAGCGAAGCGTAATTCCTGCTCTGATGGCAGTTTGTGACTTGAAAATACGTTTAATAATTTAAAAAATTCAAGAAGAAGAACAACCAACGGCATGAAAATTTTCGCATATTTCCGATACAACAAATCTTTTTGTTTTGAAATATACTGTAGAAAAATAACTTAGTTAATAAAGTAATTAAAATATCAAGCTTTATTTAAACGAGATGATTGAAAAGAGAAACATACATTTATGTCATTACAATAACACCAACGCTGAATAGACCACAGTATGCACACACATGATATAATCATGGTCTCTAATCCATTAGAACAGTGTCGCCTCTCCGTCTGAGATCAAAGAGCAAATAAATAGGTCGGACTTGAAAGAATAATTTCGTGTGAAAAGCGTGCTCTCTAGATAGAATAAATTATACAATAAGGATGAGACTGAAGCCGTGGAGTATCAGTGCTGTGGCGTATTATAGTTGTTGTTGGAGTATTATAAGAAATAGCTAGTACTCGTTGACTATTTTGTTATTTGATTTCAGATCGAATCACCGATGATTTTGTTAATGAAGGATCTTGTACTGTTTGTTAATTGCATGGCGTTATGATTTTAGCAGTTTTGATTTTTAATTAGTATGAACGATGTTTTTGTGATAAAGTCTTGATTGTTATTTGGCGTTATGATTTTAGCCACAATTTGTCCGAAGATTAAAAACGCCGCCCCTTGGAGATACGCTAAATGTAACTCACTGTGATATTAATTACAAAACGGTATATATTACCGTAAATGTAACATTCATTACCTTCATTAGTTTTTGCTGATAAAAAATATATCATAAATTGAAATCTAATAATTTATTATGGCTAGTTTATGTGTGGTTTGCTCCAAGGAAGTGCGTCCCCGACAAGAGATGTTGCAACGCAAAATCGTTTTAATTAAAAATGAAAATCCATGTTGACAACTTGAAAAATAAAAAATATTTCTAAAATTTTACAAACATTTCAACCCCTGACTTATTGGGATAAATTGTAACAATTTCCAAATTTCAACCAACTATATCAGCTAATCCATTAGTGCACGAGCTAATTAACTGGCCTCGTCTGTCAACATCAGAGAGCTGAACTCACTGTGTTTCATCTCTCAACATCAAAGAACAACTCCGTGTGAAAAGCGTGCATGAATTGACAGTATGAATTGTAAAATAATGACTGGGTCGTTTGGGAGCGGTTTCGTAATATATATCTGCATGATTTACTTTATTTATTCACGAACGGGCCGCTCAAGCTTGTGGACGACTTTATCATCGTATTATTATAAGTCTAAAGGTATATGATTTATCTATTAGTGATGCAATTCTGTTTCCTTAGAAAGCCCTATTTAAGAAATAATCTTATAAAATATAACAGCGACGAAACTTACAGGTTATCATTAGTTGCGAGATTGTTTGTTTATAATTGTGTTTTCGAAATAGATTAGAGCATCTGATATCAATAGAGATTAAAATACGTCGGATAATCAAAAGGAGGTTGGACCGGATATCGGTAAATAACGATATTGCGTGCAACCGATTTTAAGACCCATGCATTTATAGTTCAGTAGTACCACGGTAGTGCTAACAAATGAAACACACAAAAAGACAAGAAATATAAATAACTGTTGCAAGACAATGGTATGCAGTATAAGAAACGTAGTATTCATCAACAAATGAAATACGCATAGACTAAAGACGGCAGACATGTAATTACAGCACGTATAAATCCGTGTATAAAGACCTACCCTTAACAAAGACCGATCTGCGTAAAACACAAGGTCGATTAAGAAATCGCACGGTAAATTAGATTTGACACCTACGCGTCAGATTTAGCCTGCTAGTCCTTGATAAGACACTTTGGTGCAGTTATAACACGCTTTCGAGAAAACTCACCAAACGTAGAATACACACCGTGTTAGTTGTTTTTAACCCGTCCGTTAATTAACACACCCAGTACAGAAAACACACCGTCGCTGAGATTTTCACGCCTAGCGATAATTAAATCATCCTTAGTCAATTTCTCACCCCTGTTAATTAACACACCGTATCTACAGAGTTTAACCTCTTTCTATTAGATATATTGCCATAATTAGAATTTTACCGAGTTTCGTCAAAATTAAACCAAGTTGGTCGATTTATATGCTCTATACGTACAAATAGCACTATAGCCACTTCTTAGTGAGAGCATCCACAAGATTTTTTGAAGTGATCAAGGACTACAACTCTGGCACTTTATCAGAAATCGCTGAAAATCATAAGGACACAGATCACTAAGTATTTCTACGCCGGTACCCACAAATTGTAGGGCCAAGTTATTTTTAGTCTTTCTCTCCCTTTCCCTTTTTCCCCCTTTTGCATGGTGATTTTTGTTTAAAATCGGTTCAAAATTGTGACCTCTATAAGGTCCACAACCTTGATATAACATATTTTCACACTATTCGCGTACAAATGGCGGCCATTTTGTCCGTCAATTTTGGTCCGATTTTCACGAAATTCGAACTCAACCTTCATAACCATGGAACGGTGATATAATCAAACGGTTTTTTAAATTGGATAACAATTTTGACCTCCAGAGGGACCACAAGCTAAAAAGGGCGATTTTTCGGACAATCAGGGGCCATAATTCAGGAAGTTACGATCCAATTGGCGCAAATATCGAAAGGAACCAAGATCTTTGGTTTATGGACATGCATTTCAAGTTTCATCCAAATCGGTTCAAAATTGTGACCTCTACACTGTTCACAAGCTAAAAAACGTGATTTTTCGTACAATCAGGGGTCATAACCCATGAAGTTACGGTCCGATACATGCCAATATCGAAAGGAACCGAGATCTTAGGGTGATAAACCTATATTTTAAGTTTCATTGAAATCGGATAAAAATTGTGACCTGTAGACTGTTCACAAACAATTGTGGACGGACGGACGGACGGACGGACGGACGAACAGGGGCGACGACAATATACGTCCACATGAAAATGTGGGCGTATAAAAACACCTGACATTAGTGACATCTCAAAAAAAAAAAAAATCAGTTACCGTCTCTCCACGATGCCTGACGCACTAATCGTCTAAAACAAAACTAAATGTACTTTAAGTTACACCATTCCAATCGAAAGTTTGTAGACATGGCTTTGCTTGTTTATTTCTTTATTTAAAAACATCTCCCTCTCCGCCTTCAAAATATTAACCCGAGAATATGCCATCGTTTCACACGTCTCGCGGGATGTTTACTTTTAGTTTCCAGTTAAGTTAACCAATCATACTATACTGCGGTGTTTTATTCTATTTTTAGTAACATATTTTATAAACACGTGTGATTAAAAACCAAGTCTGCATTGTCTTCTAGTTATCGGGTATATTGAAATAAAAACTGGTTCAAATTAATCACGACCACAACTTGGAATATTAAACAAGTTAGTCCTGCATTTATAAATTGATTTTTTCGTAGGCCTATTTATACTCAACATTCATCCAAAATATAATGAATCGCACTTCACAAGTTTGAAAGCAATTTTTGGCTAATGAATAAAATAATTCTATCACTTTTACCGCGATTTGGGTCGCTTTTTGCAATGCGATACCGCTTAAATTGAACCCTGGTATATTAACTTTGGCCTCTAGAGCGTCTTCTTCTTATGACCTTCAACACTGTGTATAAATTCAAAGTCAATCGGATATTAACTTTGGCCTTTAGAGCATCCACAAGATTTTTTGAAGTGATCAAGGGCCATAACTCTGGTAGATATTATCGGAAATCGCTGAAAAACAATAGGCTTTTTTGTCTCATGCCCTTAAAGACTGTGTATAATTTTAAAGTCAATCGGATATTAACTTTAGCCTCTAGAGCGTCTACAAGCAATTGTGGACGCCGGACTGATGGCCCGAAGGACGGGGGCGACGACAATAATATACGACCACATTGAAATGTGGTCGTATAATCATTATAATTTGTTTGGTTTTCATAAAGTTCTGCCTCATTCTAACGTTTAGTATACGAAACATTTAATATAATTAATTTAGCTGTTCAATTATCGATTTTGAAGATATTCAAACTCAACCATCATCAATGTGTAACGGGGATAAAGTCAAACAGTTTTTTGATTCGGAATAAAATTGTGACCTCCAGAGGGTCCACAAGGTTAAAAACATGATTTTTAGTACAACCAGGGGCCATAATTCAGGAAGTTATGGTCCAATGTGCCCGAATATTGAAAGGAACTGCGATCTTTGGGTTATAAACTTACATTTCACATTTCATCAAAATTGGATTAAAATTGTAACCTCTACAGGGTCCACAACCTTGATATCATATTTTTACACTATTTGTGTATTAGCGGCAGCCATTTTGTCCATCAATTTTGGTCCGATTTCCACGGAATTCGAACTCAACCTTAATTATCATATAACGTGACAAAATCAAATGTTTTTTTAAATCGGATATTTAATTTTGACCTCCAGAGGGGACCACAAGCTAAAAAGAGCGATTTTTTCTGACAATCAGGAAGTAACGATCGGTTCAAAATTGTGACCTGTATAGGGTCCACAACCTTGATATAACATATTTTCACACTATTTGCGTACACTATTCGCATCAATTTTGGGCTGATTTTCACGAGATTCAAACTCAACCTTCATGACCATGTAACGGTGATATAATCAAACGTTTTTTTAAATCGGATAATAATTTTTGGCCTCTGGAGAGACCACAAGGTAAAAATAGGTTGCCAGGCAACGAAACATACACCCACACAGCATGGAATATTTTACTTTTTTACATTTGATTAGCTGTTTCCAGAAAAATTGTGTAAGAATGCTAATCAATTGTATAATTGAGTAGCAAAATTTACCAATTGATTAGCAGTTTTTTTAGGTATGTAATAGAATTCTTATTTCACATAATTATGTGACAATAACAATACCCATATTATTTGTATTACCAAACTGTTGTTTATATTTATATATATATAAAATAAAAAGTATGTGACCACATGTTATTCTTTGTACGAAACCTGGATATTCTTATGCCGGTCGGGACCTACGGCTTTGGAAAATGACCGAATCTGGATCAGACCCGTAGGTCATTTTGCACGCCGGAAAAATAGCATATTTTGTGCTAAATCATAAAATCCGGGAGACGACGAAACTCCGTGCGTGGCGTGATGTAAACTATCGGGTATAATAAAATTAACAGTGTTCAGTAGCCCATGAATGGAAACCACTGCCAATCAATTATCCTTGTGTATATTGCTCTAATCACAATTAACAAAGGGGCTACATCAAACGGATTAAAAGCTCAACATTTAATCAATTTACTTAGTTTTGTTTTGTTTTATAATTAGTAATACTGTGAGCGTGATCATTCTTGAGTTGTTGTTACAGCATATTTAACGACTTTCATCATTCGTGCGGCAATTCACTGTTTGAACATCAAACAAATTAAAAACTTTTCTTTGATGTTTTCTATCATGTCAATCTTGCAAATGATATATATGGGTCATTCCACGAAGTTGACAAATGTGATGATAAAATACTCAAGAAATAGAATTCAATAAATGAATTGTTGATAATTATCTTGGGGTTCTGATGTAAAGATAATTTTAAAATGTCATTTTGTGAAATAAAAAAAAATCACTTGAAAAAAGGATGTGTCAAATGCATTTTCTGCAGTTTGACATGCACCAAAAGTGTGACATTTTCACCCCCCTGAACTTTGATTTGATCCCAACTTTTTATTATGTATTTAAATCATCTATCCGAGGTGCAGTTGCAAAGATTTAGCTTTCAATTTTTCAAATACAGCACAACAGGAGCATCGATATGACTATTTGTTGAGATATCGTCACCCCAAAATACAGAAAAAATCGTAACTATGTCTGTCAACTTTGTTACGTACTAATGACACGATGAGACAGAGCGCTTTCGTGTGACGTACTTAAATAATGTTGTAAAATGTAACCACTCTTATTTCATCTCGGAAAAGGGAAAATGTTTATCGGCTAGACTTTTCAACTGTTTTAAACTGCAGTCATTGCGAAAAGTGTTGATTGTCTGTCAATTTTACGTTCGCGCGATTTCCATCTCTTTTTACGCCGGCGAAAGTGATCGAAAATTTAACGACACCACACAACTCATTTACAGCATAGACGACTGGTTAATGGCAACATGGCGGAGAAAGCCGTAGAAAATATGGAATTCGGTAAGGAAAATGGAATTTGTCAATTTGTTACGTACATTTGAATCGCTTGTGTCAAGTTACGAACAACATATGAATACTCATTCAATATGAATGTTCCTTTTCTTTATATACATAAGTATAGAATACTGTTATGCAAACTTTTTGTCCGCAAAACAAATGGTTGTCATTGCCGATCTCAGGAACAAATCGGGATTGCATTGGTTGGTAACTTGACACGGTTAAGCTTTCAGTTGAATGTCAAAATTACTAACAACCTCTGTCTGGCACATTTATTTAATTATTTGTTAGATCTTTACAAAAGCTTATCTTTTGAAATAGTTCATGGTTCTATAATGCCATTACGACTTCGTTGTCATCCTTATATGTACCTACACCTGTTCAAGACTGTTGATGAAAATGATAGTGACTGTTGGTAACAATGACCAAACAACTGTCCTTGAGAAATTTTTGTTACCAACACAGTTATATTTCTTGTTTAGATTTTATTCAATAATGGCTGTACTTATTTAATTTGCATGTTCTGAACACGTTGTAGGCTATTTAACATTGAATTGCAAAATAGTGTAGAATTAACCTTGTGTTTAAATTAATTTCTTTCTAGGTTGTTGGTTGTTCGTGTGTCAAGTACTACAAACCAGCAGAGAATTTTTGGTTGGAAAGTGAACTGTTATTTGAATCTCTAATAGGAATAGCAGTCCGAAATTGATTTGATTCTGTTGACAACTTGAAAATGCTTCTCCCTATGTAAACAAGCCTTCCGTCATCTTTGTTTCGCAAAATATGATGACCAAAAGAGCTTTTCGTCATCTTTGTTTCACATTTAATCTGATTGAATCTATGCAGGGAAATTATCTCTTGCTGATGTTTTGATTTCTTAGTTATACTATTAAGTCAGTCAATGTTGAGTTTCAGCATTGGTTATGAAGAAGAAAATATTTTCTGAAAAATGCAAATCCCATGTCGTTACTTTAATTAAATCAATTTAATTGAATAGTATTGATGCTTTATCTGTTCAATTTAATTAACTCAGTATTGATGCTTTATCTGTCCATTTTAATTAAATAAGTATTGAGGCTTCATCCATCCAATTATTTTACCATTATTGTAATATCATTTACATTAAACCCTATTTTATTTGTTATGTCATTTTTATTTTGTCTTTGTTTTTACACTGATCACTATGTTACATGTTGAATAATAAATGAAATATTAAATCATATTTCCAAAGTCGTTACTTATTTAATGATGGTTGTTCGAGAAAGATGGATTTTAACGGTCACTTGACTCTAGGTTATTTCAACGAGTGGCTTGTGAGGTCTTTAGCAGTGGGGGTAAATGATAGTCCTTGGCAAAACTCACAAGGCACAAGGTTAGACAAATGACCCTTGTGCTTGTCACATACATGACTAAAATCAACGTTATCATTTGTATTTGAAGGCCATAGCTTCTTCGGATGGTTAACACAATTTTTTATCCCCGATTACTGAACAATATATCACGATTCCAAAAGAATTTGATGTGGTCAATGTTACCAACTCTTTTTACCCAGGATATGTATTTTTTTTAATTATTATTAGACAGTACAATCAACCGGTCAAAAACTGTACAAGGCAAATAGATGTACAATATTAGGAATTGATTTCCAAAGGAATTTGATGTGGTCAATGTTACCAACTCTTTTTACCCAGGATATGTAGTGGTTTTTATTTTTAGATGGTAAAATCATCAGGTCAAAAACTGTACAAGTCAAATAGATGTACAATATTAGGAATTGTTTTCGCATTTTTTTTATGAGTATTGTTTTATAGAACTTTAACGTGTGTTTTGGTCATTGTTACCCGCAGACTCATTTTGAGAGATGATGTAAAATAAATTACATTTTTTTTACATTTTGATACCACCAAATGATTAACACTTTGGTCTTGAGTACTGAGTTGCCTTTGATCATGATTTATTTATCTTAACAAGAAGAAAGATAGGTTGCCAGGCAACGAAACATACGCCCACAGCAGCTAAATCGTCCGGGCAGTCAACAAGGGTTGTCGCATATTTTTACTTTTTTTGGTAATGAAACATTTGTAATACACTAAAACAGGGTTCTTAATCCATTTTGAAATGAACCGGCCAAGGGTAAGCCTAACGGATAGTCGTCTTTTGAACAACAGACATGTTGGTTTATGCATACTTTATTCACGTTAATAATTGCCTAACGTATTCCGAATAATAATAGCTTAAACTTCGAATAAACAAAACCTTTGTTGTAATTGCATACCTGTATTCATACATCGATAATAATATCGAAATTTTTAGTCAAATTTCGGCAACTTGCATAATGCATATTCCTACTTTCGCTTTCATCCAACCAAACGGAAGTTATAATTTAGTAAAAAGAAAAAACTACCAGTAAATATAAATATGTTTTTTTACAATTGTATTATTGTGATCACTTGTCAATATATAAAAATAAAAAGAATGTAAGCACATATCAATAATAACAAATTAGCACAAATTAGTTTCTGTGTATAGTCGGAACTCGGGAATATGCCGACGTGCGAAAAGTCACGTGGCCAATTGTCATGATAGGCTATTACCCCATAAACATTGAAACATGGGGACCATATGGGGAAAAAAGGGGCTGTGGGCCCAGATCATACCACATGGTTCCCATACTGGACCCATATTATCTTCCCACATACAAATGTAGGCAAATACACTTTATTTTCATATATATTAATATCACAGAGACAAGCCAAATGATATAACGCTTACTTCTTTCTTACAATGATAATCTGAGCTTATAGTGTGTGTGTCTGGGGCCAATATGGGATCTATATGGGATTTTCCCGCATTAACAACTCTGTTTTTGTATACATGGGGCCAATATGGTGTCTATATAGGATTACCCATTTGTGTATCTGGGGCCAATATGGGATGTATATGGGATTATCCACATTAACAACTCTGTTTTTGTAAACAAGGGGCCAATATGGTGTCCACATGGGATTACCCATGTTTGTATCTGGGATAATATGGTATCTGTATGGGATTACATATTAACTTTTGTATATCTGGGACCAACATGGTATCCATATGGGATTACTTATTTGTTATGTTAGTTCATTATTGAATCCACACTTTTATTTGTTTGTACCTTGAACCAAAATGTGCACCCAGAGTCTGTGTGGTATGGATATGATATAACCACATTCCTGTATATTATGTACATGGGCCCAATATGGTATCAAGCTCTATTCCAAACCTACAGACTCTTTCTTTTATCTACACTACTCTAGCTGTCATCCTGCACACACTCGCAATAACCTACCTTTCAATTTAGCTCTAAGAATCATACGAATATCCAGCAATTTAGATGATTGAAAGGAATCCCTTAAACTACTAAAAACCAGATTACTATGCAGAGGTTACCCCTATAAGACTATACAAAAGGGATTTATGAAAGCTCTACAAAAACCACCAACAATCCAACCCAGTCAAGATAATAACAAATTTACCAACACCCTTACGTTCACCACCAACTTTGTACCGAAAATCAATCTTAAATCGATCATAACCACCAATCAAAAACTTCTAGAAAATCACGGAGACGTCGAATCAATATACAACTGCAAAATTCGTTTCTGCTACAAAAAGAACCTAAACATCCGGAACCTACTAATCAGATCAGATATACCTAACCAAATCAACAGCTTACCTAGAAGAGGCTGGTATAAATGCAGAAAGAACTGCATTTGTTGCAAACTCTTAGAAGAATCCACTGAAATAAAATCTAGCTACAATAATTTCACCTATAAAATTAGGAACCATTTAGACTGCAATACTAAATTCATCATCTACCTAATCACCTGCAAAAACTGTTCTATACAGTATGTGGGCCAAACCAGTAACTCTGTCAGAACCCGTCTATATGGACACACCAACGATATCAAAAAATATAATGACACACCCGTGGCCAAACACTTCATTAATACAGGACACCGTTTTAAGGTCCAAATCATCGCGAAAACCTCACGCAATACCAACGTTCGATTACGTCACGAAGAATCGATTATCGACCTCCTAGCAACCCAGGCGCCAGGAGGTTTGAACGAACAAACATAGCCATCATGTTTACTTGTCCTTTTTGTGATGACAAATTTACCAACGCCAGTAACGGAAAAAGGCACATCCGAAATATACATAAGATCCAAACCTTTAAGAAGAAAAGAAGATCCGGTTTAAAGTACAACACCTCTAAAAGAATCGGCGATTTGTCCACAGAACCAGCCCCCGTTCTGTCCACGATACCAGCGCCATTTTCCACCAATCCTGAGAAATCTTCAGAAAAATCTACAACAACTACCACTACAGTATTTAAGGATAGTCAAGTAGAAGCCCGGCCACCGGCAGAATGGATTCGGCCGTTTGAGTCCAGGCCAAAATTTATTTACATTAATGGATATAAACACTTATTAAGTGTAGAAAATCAATGTTTTAAAACCAACGCAATGGAAGAGATCCCTCAACACAACCAACCATCAACGGACCCTTCAACTTAGTATGAAAATATAAAGCCACCACCACCGATACCACCAGATATTTTGAAGCTCAATCTAATAATTTGATTAATTTAATAATTTTTTCTTATATGATCTAACAACTAAAGTAATTTTCAAAAATAATAAAAAACTTTTTTTAATTTTTACTCATACAAATGATTTGTATAACTATAAATTCCATAATTAACACAAATACTTGAAATACCAAAAAATCTCCTTATATCACCACTGCCCCAAAAAATAAATAACCTATTGTGTATATATTTTTAACACTTTATATCTAGTTAAATTTAACGATCCTTGTACATTTTTTCTATTTATAACCACCAATCATGGTATCTTTATTTTTAGATCCTGTGACGTCATGTCCATTATTCCTATATAAAGGCGTCGCAGGATCATTTAAATTATCACTTGAAAAAGGGTACTGCCACCCGAAACGTTGTGCTATTAAACAATCTCTACTACCTACAGTCTATTTGTCTTGCTGTTGCTCGGGGATCTTTAAATATATTCATCTACTTCTTACCGCCTCGGCAGTATCAGTTTTTGATCCAGTATCCAGATAGATGCCGAAGCCTGTCCAGCTTTTACAGTTTTTAAGGGAGTGTTCGCCGTCCACCTCTTTTCCGTCAATTATGTTAATTATTGTACATGTGTATCACTTTGAATTATTTAAGTGTGCTAATCATTCGGAACTACTTTTTCCTCGTGTATGGAGAAAATAGTCAACCGCCGAATAATGTCACGTACGCCACTGAGAACCGGGATTCTAGCACAAAAACATAATTAAAACCAAGTTACGATGTTCCTTGAGCATGAAAAATCTTGACGAATTAATGAGAATTTCAACCGGCACGTGCTTTACAGAAATGGAAATCCTGTAGAAACCGACGAGTATATACGGGTGATGTTGTAAACAAATTAAGAAAATATTGTACTTTCGATAAATGAATGCATCTTGTTATTGTTATACTTTATGAATGTATAAATAACTAAATGATAATAATTGATTACATGTGTTCTTTTATTTATTAGGGGGATAGGTGGGTGGGTATATAAATGTCGATGTGAGGTTGATTTTTTGTGTGATGTCCTTGACCCAATTAAAGTCGATCGACATTCCGATAGCATGTAGTTTTTGGCTTCTTATTATGTGCTTAAAATAGCACCACTTTCTCCGTGAGAAAAATGACCGGTTGGGAAAATTTTGAAGTGGAAGCCCTGCTTCATACTCTAGCCAGATCTTTTCTGGGTCATATTTCCTCACCCAATCTTGAACTGTTGCTAATTTTGATGTCGAATTTGAAGACAGAACATTATCATGTGTTTGACTTGCTATCTTGAATTTTGCGACGTACCTTCGATCATCCGGTAATTTTATCTTGTAGTGTTTTGAATGTCTGTCTTGATGACTGTGACTAACACAGATATAGAAAGTATGTGGTGTTGTAGCAAGTAATTTGTAATCTCTATCATCAAAACCTTTTATGTCTATAAATAGAAGACGACAACATGTACTGCTCTTGTTCTACTGGACCGTTGCAGAGGCACGTAAAGAGTCTTGATGATATAGACAATAAAATTGCGAGATTTGAGATTTGTTTTGATGTGTTTTACGATACTGAATGGTTTTAAAGTTAAAATTATAATTTTTAAAACTTTGATTCTTGCTGAAGCAGGGTTTTATGCTAATAATGATAATCAAATTTGTTTCGCCAAATCGAAGGTTTGAGTCGCAAATTGCGATACGAAGCCGGTTAAAATATTCCCTGCCACACAGAATCTAAATCGTCCGGGCAGTCAACAAGAGTTGTCGCATATTAAGGAATTATCAGAAAATCATTAGAATTTGTTTGGTTTTTATAATCAAACGTTTTTTTTAAATCATGATGATGTTGATGTTGTATGTTTTATAAACATACATGTCAAGTTACATCAAAACCGGTTCAAAATTGTGACCTCTATAGGGTCCACAAGCTAAAAACATGACTTTTCGTACAATCAGGGGCCATAATCCATGTAGTTTCTATCCAATACATGCCAATATCGAAAGCAGCCGAGATCTTATGGGGATAAACCTATCTTTCAAGTTTCGTCGAAATCGGATAAGAATTGTGACCTGTAGTGAGCCACAAACAAATTGTGGACGGACGGATGTCCCGGGACAGAGGCGACAACAATATACGTCCACATGAAAATGTGGGCGTATAAAAAACGTTTGACTATATCCCCATTACACATCAATGATGGTTGAGTTTGAATCTCTTGAAAATTGATAATTGAACAGCTAAATCCATAATATTAAATGTTTCGTATACTAAACGTTGGCATGTGGCAGAACTATATAAAAACCGTTAAATTCTCATGATTTTCTGATAATTACTAAATATGCAACAACTCTTGTTGACTGCCCGGACGATTTAGCTACTGTGGGTGTATGTTTTGTTGCCAGGCAACCTATTTTTCTCTATTTTGTCAAATATCCCCTTCTTTTAATGTCATTCACCACATTTTATAGTTTAATGATAAATAAATAGCAATAAATACTGTTATAAATTCCGAAGAGTTCATTTCATGAAGATTGCCAACGCTGTGATATAGAGTTTTTACATCATGTGACTTATTCCCACGACCAGTGGTACCGTTTTTATTTGACTTTTAAAATAAATGGGCAGTTTTTGGGAACAGCACTGTATGGTTTAATTTAATATTTATGTAAGGATGAAAATGGCCCATAGAACACCACAAACCTTTTCTGATATTTTTTTCCTCCGTTTATGGTTCTTGTTTTCTATTACAGTTATAAACAAAACAACCATATTTTTATATTCAGGGCGGGTGTATTTTTCTGTAGGGCTAACAAATTTTGTCATGACACCTGTCCATGCTGGTGGTTTAAAAGTGAAATTGTACACCCCTGGTTTTGATGTAATAAAATTATACACCAGCGCTCACGCCGTCGATCGCCATTTCCGCCAATTGCGATAAAAATATAATTTTGGCGTTAAAATATTCAATCTGGCGAAATTTTTGGCAATTCTTTTTTAACCATGGCTAAAAAATTTCTTGCCACAAAGTTTTGATTTCCACGCCGTGCACACACGTTACAATCTATCACGCTTGGCTGAGTCATTTATCAATCAATCAAGTACTAATCCTTTGTCTCTTGATCAATCTCGGATTAGCGTTGATTAGTATATGGGTCATTCCATAAATGAGGGGTCCAATTGAAAATTCATACATATCATTGCTCAAAGCAGCAAAAATACCTATTTTCTGATCACCAATTATTTAAAAAAGTAATTCATCATGTAATATGTTTATTATTTTATACTTATGTTCTATAAAAACATAGAAAATCGGTTTGTGGTTAAATATTTTTATGTTGCAATTCATGGTGTCCCTGAAATTTTGTGTACGTTTTGGGGACATTTTTTACTTAACTTTTTAACAACTAGACCATGTTGAGCAAAATACTAATATTTCCAAATATTTTCATAAGACATGCAGCAGAAGATGTAAAATTTCGTTTGGTAATTTTTCATTTCTAAACAAATGTTAAATAATCTCAGTCGGAGGATTTTTATTCACGCCTCACAACGTAAATTTTTGTGTCCCCAATATTTACGTTGTATTTTTGTCAGATTAGCCACGATATTAACTTGAAAAATAAAACCAAAATGTTTCATCTCTATTCCATCTCGTTGGCGTTGTAATAAATAACAAATTCCGAATACGTAATCAGATGTATAGTGTAAAATTGTCCGTAAAAATTTTATTAGCTTTATCGATATTCAAAATTGCGTCCCTCGTTCAATTTACGAAGTGCTTGTTTATGCCACCGCTAACGCCGTCTATTACCTGTGAATTACGTCAGAGAGAGATGTTTGGTTTACGGTCACATGATACACACATCCAAAGCAGTCGGTGGCCCGGCGAATGGATATTTTCTGAATAAGTTCGAATCAAAGTTTAGTGTCCCAGTATTTACGTTGTGATCGAAATTACGTTGTGACGCGAATTTTCCTCTTGCATACGGTGCATAAATGCTGAACGTTATAATTGCCGAGTCTAAAATAATAGTATTCTTCGATACCTGAAAATTATCGCTTCCTTGGTATTCGGGGATCACGTGACAGAATGGTTGAGGTGTCGGAATATTATTATAAAAATGGGAAACCAAAAATGTCGTGTCCCTATCATTAACGAGATATTGTATTAGTATACACGTATGTAACTAATGCTCCATTATTTTCTTTGCTTCCCTGTGACAAGCTGACAATTTTGAAATGTTACCTTGCTCTTTCAATTCTTTTTTAATTATTTTTTTGGCTAAACGGGTTCACAACGTAAGCTATTGAAAGGGACACAAGCAATTCTCAAAGACTGCTACTCATTTTGATTGTTGAAAGTTTTATTTTTTTTTAATATTTGAAAGTTCATTCATTGTTCAAGTTTTAAAGTTGAAATACTACTTAATATGGCTTGATTAAATTATTAGTATTCAAGTCGTCAACATTTGGTGTCCCTTTACACGTGAAACTGCAATACTCCGGATCACATTAAACCTTTCCTTGGTGATTTTTCATGATACAATACTGATTTTCAAGTACAGTAGTTTATGTCGAGGGTTAGGGTCATACAAACTTCAACAATTTTGTAAAATCTTTTTTTTTTAAACATCTAAAGACACTTTTAAGTTTGTATGGAGAAGTTGGGAATATCCATGTAATCGACATTGGCTGACAAGAGGTGTTGGCACAAATATTCACTATTTCTGCTTAGATTTCTTATGAAGGTGCCTCATTTGAATAATAATACATCATAAACACATTAATATATCTTATACATCCACAGAAATTTAGCATTAAAAGTCTAATTTGGTGTCCCTTTACACGAGAAATCTGTACGTAACCTGTCATGTAAAATCGTTCATTACTTTTTTTTGGAACTCAACAATGAGAAATCATTAACTGTCCCGTAAATGGCATACATTACTCCTCTTATTGGTATAAGTTTATCAGTGATTGAGATTACTTAAAATTTTAGTACCCATGTCCCACTTTGGCCCCCTCATTTATGGAATGACCCATATACAGTAAGAGTAGTAATAAAGTAATCAAGAGACAAACGATTTAATTGTTTGTCTCCAAATACGAACCGGTGGCTTTTTTTTGACGGTTTCTATATATTCAAAATGGCGGACACCGTGAATAATACTCGTTCGATTTGTGTGAGATTATTGGACTATGACATCTGTTTGATCCTTTTCCTACTACTGTTGCACATATCGTTGATAAATAAAGACAGGTTTGTTGTTAAAGTTTATATGGAAGTCGATATTAAACGCCAGAAACGAACAAACGAAAGTCAGTTATTTTCTAATCACATGTCATTAATAATAATGGGCCGTAAGTGAAAACTTGAACAGCCTTCGTCAACGTCCGATAGAAGAATTTCAAATTTTTTTTTTTTTTTTGTATTTCACCACCAAAATACTCCCGAACTGACTATATAATAGTTAAAAAATAGATAACATAAATGGAACATTGTGAAAATTTGAGTCAATTTGCTTCCTTTGAATCGAGATTATTAGCGTTTGATTCAGCTCTTAGTCCTTACTAGTTATTTTCATTACTGTTTTTTTTGGGATCGCTACGTCTGCTCCCAGACAGTTATTGATCCCCTTTAAAGGCAACTAGTATGAAACTAACGCTTTTTCACATCTCGGTTCTAAGGCTATTTTAGAATCCTTACCGTCTATTTTTCACGGAGATTCCTCTTTGATCACCAAAAGGAATCATTTCCTGTCACATCTGACACAAATTTATAATAATCCAACACTATTTTCATGTAGAATTGTGCTCTAAAAAAAAGTACACAACTTTCATTCAAACCCAGGCGCCATTTTTATCTGACGTCTGAGCAGACCGGTTCATAGCTGCTCTCAGCCAGTATTCCAAATTTAGGAATGGAATTTTTACCGTAAACGAAAATTCGTGCTGTACACCAATTGACACTGATTGACAACGGACTATTTTTGTTCAATTTTATTTAAAGATTTTATGTAATTATTGTTCATGTATGTTGAATAAAAAAAAACCTTTAGTGGTATCAGATAGCTAGTTTAGTCCGTTGTCAATCAGTGTCAATTGGTGTACAGCACGAATTTTCGTTTACGGTAAAAATTCCATTCCTAAATTTGGAATACTGGCTGAGAGCAGCTATGAACCGGTCTGCGCAGACGTCAGTTAAAAATTGCGCCTGGGTTTGAATGAAAGTTGTTTTTTTTTTTAGAGCACAATTCTACATGAAAATAGTGTTGGATTATTATAAATTTGTGTCAGATGTGACAGGAAATGATTCCTTTTGGTGATCAAAGAGGAATCTCCGTGAAAAATAGACGGTAAGGATTCTAAAATAGCCTTAGAATGGAGATGTGAAAAAGCGTTAGTTTCATACTAGTTGCCTTTAAAAGGGATCAATAGCTGTCTGGGAGCAGACGTAGCGATCCCCAAAAAACCAGTTATGAAAATAACTAAGTCCTTACATAATGTATGTTTGTGCATTTGAAAAATGTAGATCTCTTAAAGATGAATGAAAATTTTCAAATCCTTGATATATCAGTAAGTGCTTGGTCACAATTTTTGTTATAAAGAAAAATATTCATTAAAAACAAAAACACTGTGAGGTTACCCCAGCTATTGAAAAAGCGCTAAAAAAAATGGGCGTCTGCAAAGCAGTGAAGAATTTTGTAAATTGTAATATCATATGTATATTATATGTAAATAAAAAAAATAGGTTGCCAGGCAACGAAACATACGCCCACACAGCAGCCAAATCGTCCGGGCAGTCAACAAGAGTTGTCGCATATTAAGGAATTATCAGAAAATCATTAGAATTTGTTTGGTTTTTATAATCAAACGTTTTTTTTAAAATCAGATAATAATTGTGACCTCCAGAGGCACCACAAGCTAAAAAGGGTGATTTTTCGTACAATCAGGGGACATAATTCAGGAAGTAATGACCCGGTGGGCGCAAATATCGAAAGGAACCAAGATCTTTGGGTTATAAACATACCTGTCAAGTTTCATCAAAATCGATTCAAAATTGTGACCTCTATAGGGTCCACAACCTTGATATAACATATTTTCACACTATTTGTGTACAAACGGCGGCCATTTTGTCCGTCAATTCTAGTCCGATTTTCACGAAATTCAAACTATCTCTTCATTACCATGTAACGGTGATATAGTCAAACGTTTTTTTAAATCGGATAATAATTTTGACCTCCAGAGGGACCAAAAGCGAACAAAAGCGATTTTTCGGACAATCCAGGGACATAATTCAGGAAGTTATGATCCAATGGGCGCAAATATCGAAAGTAACCAAGATCTTTGGGTTATAAACATACATGTCAAGTTTCATCAAAATCGGTTCAAAACTGTGACCTCTATAGGGTCCACAACCTTTATATAACATATTTTCACAATATTCACGTACAAACGGCGGCCATTTTGTCCGTCAATTTTGGTCCGATTTTCACAAAATTCATACTCATCCTTCATAACCATGTAATGGTGATATAATCAAACGTTTTTTTAAATCGGATAACAATTTTGACCTCCAGAGGGACCACAAGCTAAAAAGGGCAATTTTTCGGACAATCAGGGGCCATAATTCAGGAAGTTAGGATCCGATTGGCGCAAATATCGAAAGGAACCCAGATCTTTGGGTTATAAACATGCATTTCAAGTTTCATCCAAATCGGTTCAAAATTATGTCCTCTAGACTGTTCACAACCTTGATATAACATATTTTCACACTATTCGCATACAAATGGTGGCCATTTTGTCCGTCAATTTTGGTCCGATTTTCACGAAATTCGAACTCAGCCTTCATAACCATCGAACGGTGATATAATCAAACGTCTTTTTAAATCGGATAACAATTTTGTCCTCCAGAGGGACCACAAGCTAAAAAGGGCGATTTTTCGGACAATCAGGGGCCATAATTCAGGAAGTTACGATCCGATTGGCGCAAATATCGAAAGGAACCAAGATCTTTGGGTTATAAACATGCATTTCAAGTTTCATCCAAATCGGTTCAAAATTGTGTCCTCTACACTGTTCACAACCTTGATATAACATATTTTTACACTATTCGCGTACAAATGGCGGCCATTTTGTCCGTCAATTTTGGTCCGATTTTCACGAAATTCGAACTCAACCTTCATAACCATCGAACGGTGATATAATCAAACGTTTTTTTAAATCGGATAAGAATTTTGTCCTCCAGAGGGACCACAAGCTAAAAAGGGCGATTTTTCGGACAATCAGGGGCCATAATTCAGAAAGTTACGATCCGATTGGCGCAAATATCGAAAGGAACCAAGATCTTTGGGTTATTAACATGCATTTCAAGTTTCATTCAAATTGGTTCAAAATTGTGACCTCTACACTGTTCACAAGCTAAAAAACATGATTTTTCGTACAATCAGGGGCCATAACCCATGAAGTTACAGTCCGATACATGCCAATATCGAAAGGAACCAAGATCTTAGGGTGATAAACCTATGTTTTAAGTTTCATTGAAATCGGATAAAAATTGTGACCTGTAGACTGTTCACAAACAATTGTGGACGGACGGACAAACAGGGGCGACGACAATATACGTCCACATAAAAATGTGGGTGTATAATTACTGAAAAAATATAATAGAATAGATATTCGTTCTTTTTTGGGGGCGGAAAAAATATATGGCTAATAAATTAAAATGAAAAATTGGCGGAAGAAAAATTGAACCCAGAGTGAGACTGTTATACACCAAGTTTCGTCACTCTCACTTAACTCATTAATTAAAACTAAAGTTATATCCGGTTACAAAGCAACAACAAATCAAATTTCTTATCTTTGCTTACCCTTAGGAGAAAATGATCGTCTTTGAAGTCCATCATATAAACCTATATAAACCAAGTGTGAACATTGTAACTCAATTAGAATGTAAGTTACTGTGTTCCAAAGTCTTGACCAATCAAATTACTTATCATTCTGTTTACCCTGAGCAGAACATGCCCATTATCAAACTTAGTCAAGGTTTTGATTTAATGAAACTATACACCAAGTTTTGTCACTTTAACGTAATTAGAACTATTTATATCCTGTTACAAATCAAATTTCGTATCTCTGCTTACCCTAAGCAAGGCATTGACCTACTAAACACCTACACCAAGTTGGAATATTTTTGCTCAATTAGAAGGAGAGTTATTGTGTTGCAAAAAATCAGCCAATCGAACTGCTTATCACTCTGCTTTCTCTGAACAGAAAATGCTCATTATCAAACTTAGTCATGGTATTGATGTAATGAAACTATACACCCAGTTTCATCACTCTCACTTAATTAGAACTAAGGTTATCGTGTCCCAAAGCATCAACAAATCAAATCATTCATCTCTGCTTACCCTAAGCAGAAAATGCTCATCTTTGAACTCCATAAGTAAGAGAGTTATTGTGTCCGAAAAAGTGTGAGAGACAGACAGACAGACAGACGGACTAACCTGTTATTTAATAGTTCCCTACTTTCTTCTAAAGGTGGAAGAAAACAAGCCAAATGATGTATAGCATATGTCCATCAGTTTGTCAGATGTAATAACATCTGATTCCTACACTAGGTAGCAAACAAATAGTCCACAATAGCTTTTATATTATTCTGCAACAATTATCATGTAGTACATACATGAACTTTTATTACAGTGACAGGAGACGTGCAAGAAACTCCACTTAATTGATAATCGTTGTTGAGGCCAGTTTTTGGAAGACCCAGTTCTCTACACTGACTAGATTCCATGTTAGGCCACTTTTATTTACAACCACTATCTGTATGTCTTACCAAAATGTGATCGTTTTCCTCGTTCCTCTCTTCCACCTATGACGCTAGTAAAAGCAGTTTTATTAACCAAATTAGATTCTTGTTTGGGTTTCATCTGTGGACTTGAAGGATTGGTAGGGGAGCATAGTGGTGGTTGCTGCCATCCACCTAATAATAATAATAATACAGATTATCAATAAACTTAACAGAAATTTATATAGTTAATGATTTCACACTCTACTGAGGTGGTAAACCTACACAATAAACATTCTTATCTCTTGAGGACTATAACAGAATTTAATCCCATAAAAGATTTAAAATACAAGTCCTATATTACTTATGTACGGACTATTCTCTTTAACACATTAACAAATATATGGCATGGTTGTTATGTCATTTAGTGTTAGAATATAACGATATCTTGAACTTGCTTTTTCTCAAAAGTACCTTTTCTGACTTGGGCGACTCCAAATTAAATATCAGTCATCTTTTTAAATAAAGCCTCCGAACTGCAGTCACCTTGAAACCAAACTTAACAGATATTTATATAGTTAATGATTTCACGCTCTACTGAGGTGGTAAACCTACACAATCAACATTCTTATCTCTTGAGGACTATAACAGAATTTAATCCCATAAAAGATTTTAAATACAAGTCCTATATTACTTATGTACGGACTATTCTCTTTAACACATTAACAAATATATGGCATGGTTGTTATGTCATTTAGTGTTAGAATATAACAAGCCAACAGTGAGGCTGATGTTCCCCGCCGAAATCCCAAAATAAATAGACGACACATATTAATTAATCGCACATTTATTTTTTTCAAACGTATGCCTTCGAACTCCATCAAGGCATTGACCTAATAAGCATATACACCAAGTTTGAACATTTTAACTCAATTAGAAGGAGAGTTATTGTGTTCCAAAGTCTCGACCAATCAAATTGCATATCGCTCTGCCTACCCTGAGCAGAAAATGCTCATTATCAAACTTCGTCAAGGTATTACTGTAAAGAATAAGCATATACACCAAGTTTGAACATTTTAACTCAATTAGAAGGAGAGTTATTGTGTTCCAAAGTCTCAACCAATCAAATTGCGTATCGCTCTGCTTACCCTGAGCAGAAAATGCTCATTATCGAACTTAGTCGAGGTATTACTGTAATGAAACTATACACCAAGTTTCATCACTCTCACTTAATTAGAACTGAAGTTATCGTGTCCCAAAGCATCAACCAATCAAATTGCTTATCTCTGCTTACCCTAAGCGGAAAATGCTCATCTTCAAACTCCATCAAGGCATTGACCTAATAAACACATACACCAAGTTTGAACATTCTAGTTCAATTAGGAAGAGAGTTATTGTGTCCCAAAATGTGTGACGGACAGATGGATGAACCCATTTTAATAGTCCCCCAACTTTCTTCGAAAGGCGGGGGACAACAATATCTTTAACTTGCTTTTTCTCAAAAGTACCTTTTCTGACTTGGGCGACTCCAAATTAAATATCAGTCATCTTTTTAAATAAAGCCTCCGAACTGCAGTCACCTTGAAACCAAACGTTTTTCAATATGAACCTTGAATAAGCTCCTGCATGCTTGAACATGTATACATAGAATTGTTCCTTTGATCGAGAAGGGTTAACCTACTTGGTTGCTGACTATTCGTGAAACGGTAGACGCGAAGTCTGAAATATACTATTCAAAAAAAGTAGGGGATATTTGATTTTTAAGTGTTATTAAAGTCACCTAATGAAACTGACGAAGAAACAAATGACAAAATGACCATTATAAGGGTAAAATGATACCCGGGGTCAAACAGCAAAGTTACCACAGCATCACAACAAAGTCAGTAACGGGTAAATCCTCCTCTGTTTGCCAAACAAGCATTGATCCGACGTGGCATACTCCTAATGAGACGTCTAAGGTCATTTTGGTCTAGATTGTCCCATTCCTGTTGCAACGCAGCAGCAAGTTCTTGGACATCGGCAGGACGTTGTTGTCGTTGACGTAACCTCTGTCCAAGCATGTCCCAGACATGCTCGATGGGGGAGAGGTCGGGACTTAGTGCTGGCCAAGGTAATGTGGTGATGTTCTGTTGTTGGAGGTAACCTGTAACGATCCTGGCTCTGTGACATCTTGCGTTGTCATTGTGGAAGATGAAACGGCGGCCATGACGTTGTGCGAACGGCACAACATGGACTGCCAAGATGTTGTCCCGGTAGTATTGGCCTGTAACACGCCCTGCAACAACATGTAAAGCCGTTCTTCCAGCAACAGTGATGCCTCCCCACACCATAACAGAACCACCCGCAAATCGATCACGGCTGATGACGTTAACGTCTTGGAAGCGCTCGTTTCGACGACGCCACACCCTCCTACGTCTGTCCAAAAAATCAACAATGAACCTTGACTCATCTGAAAACATCACATTGCTCCAGCGTCGATTATCCCAGTTTTGACGATCCCTACACCAACGACGTCTTGCCTGAATGTGATGATCTCTCAAACTAGGGCTCACACGAGGACGTCAGGCGCGAAGGTGACCCCTATGCAGCAGACGCATATCAAAATTTGTTTTCTGGTCACTAAAACAATTAAACTGATGTTTCCACCCTGGAATTCAATGCCACAATGACTGCAACATTCAAAGTCAGAGTCGTGCAAATCTTGGGTTGGACCCCCATGATGATCCCAAGCATCACCTGCATTCCATGCGGTAGCTATTGGTGCGTTTGGGAGTCACATGTAACTGGAAATGTTTCTTCTGTTAGGTTCTATAGTGACTTTTTTCGTAGTCATTTGCATATTTTAGTATTATGCCCCCAAAATCAAATATCCCCTACTTTTTTTGAATAGTATATGTGTTATTGATGATAATTCTAACGTTAATCTGACATAAATTTTACATCAGATTTCTTACCGTTAGTTTATGGTTAGTTTTCTGACGTAAATCTAACGTAAATTTTATGACCAATATTTTTCGCTATAAATACTTCTTATCAGGATAACAACGATTAAATTACTGTTAGCTTTTGATTGTTAGCTATCCAACCACAATCAAAAAAACCATTTAAGTTAACCAAATTCTAAATTTTAAGTATTCTTTTAGGCAACTTGACCAAAAACTGTTAATAATTGTAACCTGTATAATATTTATGGACAAAACATTAAAATATACCAAGTTAAAAAAAAAACACGAAAAGTTGGTGTGGCTCTGCCCCTGGGACTCAGACATGAAACAATTCTTATTATTTATCAATTGTTAGAATGTGCACACACTGGTATGGTTATTTAATCAAGAGGTACAATGGCTCCCTGTTCGTTTTAGAATCCGTTTTAAAATACTTTTATTAACTTATAAATGTCTTAATCACATGGCACCTTCTTATTTGAGCAACTTATTAGAATCATATACTCCTAGTCGTACTTTGCGGTCATCCTCTGGTAATCTCTTAATTAAAAGACCTGTCCGACTTGTGAACTATGGTGAACGATCCTTTGCCTTCCAGGGTCCTTACTTGTGGAACAGCTTATCCCTGAGAGTACATAATTAGCCGTATAATTCATATGAAAGCGTATTGTTTCTGTTAAGATTATTATTATTTTTTTTTTAGTGTTTTTCCTGCAAATCGGATTTCACAGAATCTAACCATAGGATGTTTCTGAAACTTTGACCTACCCCGCCAAAAATGGGTGGTGGCTGTTGATTAAATATATTTTCAAAACGTTTTGTGAATTTGAAATCACCGAATTTTACGAACGAAAAGATTAACAATGCATAGTCGTAACTTTGTTATTGATAGACCTATTTTATTAAAAAAAAATTTCTTTGAAAACCTTGACGAAAACCAATTTCACCTGCAATTTAAAATTTTCGAATTTCGAAAATTCGTCGCTGTGATTTCGTTCCGGAAGTCATGACCAATTTGACAACTTCTTTAATAGATACACGATTTTTATGAAATTTGGAATGTAAGTAGATCTTACCGATGCGACTTTAAAAGATAGGTTGCCAGGCAACGAAACATACGCCCACAGCAGCTAAATCGTCCGGGCAGTCAACAAGGGTTGTCACATATTTTTACTTTTTTTGGTAATGAAACATCTGAAAATCATTAGAATTTGTTTGCTTTTTATAAAGTTTTGCCCCACGCTAACAATTAGTATAGGAAACATTTAACATCATGGATTCAGCTGTTCAGTTATCAAAATTCATTGAAAATCAAACTACTTGTTCGTTTCAACACCTTAAACTCTGTGTATCAATCTGAAGTCAATCGGATGATAAGTTTGGCATCTATAGCGTCAGAAGGTTTTTTGAAGTAATCAAGGGAGATAACTCTGGAAGTAATTATTTGAAATCACTGAAAATCAGTAGGCTTCTTCGTCTCATGACCTTAAACAGTGTGTGTAAATTTAAAGTCAATCGGATATTAACTTTGGCCTCTAGAGCGTCCACAGGATTTTTGATGTGATCAAGGGCCGTAACTCTGGCACTAAGTATCGGAAATCGCTGAAAATCAATAGGCTTCTTCATCTTATGACCTTAAACACTGTGTATAAATTTAAAGTCAATCGGATATTAACTTTGGCTTTTAGAGCGTCTACAAGATTTTTTGAAGTGATCAAGGGCCATAACTCTGGCACTAATTATCGGAAATCGCTGAAAATCGATAGGCTTCTTCGTCTGATGACCTTAAACACTGTGTATAAATTGACCTTAAACACTGTGTATAAATTTAAAGTCAATCGGATATTAACTTTGGCTTTTAGAGCGCCCACAAGATTTTTTGAAGTGATCAAGGGCCATAACTCTGGCACTAATTATCGGAAATCGCTGAAAATCAATAGGCTTCTTCGTCTCATGACCTGAAACACTGTGTATAAATTTAAAGCCAATCGGATATTAACTTTGGCCTCTAGAGCGTCCACAAGATTTTTTGAAGTGATCAAGGGCCATAACTCTGGTAGTTATTATCAGAAATCGCTGAAAAACAATAGGCTTCTTCGTCTCATGACTTAAAACATTGTGTATAAATTTAAAGTCAATCGGATATTAACTTTAGCCTCTAGAGCGTCCACAAGCAATTGTGGACGCCGGACCGACGGACGGGGGCGACGACAATATACGACCACATTTCAATGTGGGCGTATAAAAATTGACTTGGAGAAATTGAGGATCGAAATTTTCATAAAAATCGACGAAATATAGGTCAGATCATCTTGAATTTTTTTTTAGGTACTAGCTACGAGACCACTGATTCGTACACAAAAAAAGGAGTTTGTGCCACCATCTTGAAATGTAAAAACCTCAAACGCCATTTTGCTATTTTACATACAGAAACGGGGGTTATATTTTCTGAATCCTTGAAGGGGTGGCTATAAAATGTTGGCAGTAGAATTTTGATTTAAGTCAATGGATAGTCACCATATTGAATTGAATATCAGAAATAATAGTGAAAACGGGCATGTAAATTATTAGAATAGACCGTAGTTTGTTGAATTCGTTTCCTATTTATGAAATTAATACATTTGGGGATAGCCTGGCTCATTGTCGAATTTTGGGTATTTGCAAATTTCAAATTTCGCCTTTGATGTTTTCCGTGCCGACAAGTTGTTTTCACGTGAATAACTCCGATTAACAGCTTGAAAATAATCAAATAGATTGCATTTTCTCGATTTCGTCTCAACTGATGAAAAAAATGACCTTGACAGCTGTGTTACTTCGTGATTTTGTGATCTATTTTACTTTTCTGGTTAGCCTCCTTTCAAAAATGGGTGGTGGCCTTGGAATCAATATATTTTCAAAACGTTTTGCGAATCCAAAATCACCGAAAATAACTGATGAAAAAATTGAGCTTGGATGGAAACTATATAGAAAAATAAAAAGAAACATCAACATGATATAGGTCTTGCACACATGATCTTTAATCTAGCCGAATCGTAAAACAATGAATCGGCCACTATGGTATCATATATCAATCAACTTTCGGCCGATTTACAAAGAGTTAATTATCATGCTGATTGATAAAATAATGAACAACAAGCCACTACGCCTACGGTGTCATATATCAATCTATTTTCGGCCGATTACAAAGAGGTAATTATTACTCGTGGATTAATTAACCCATCTTAAGAGTCAATCAATGCAATGAATACCTTCAGTGTCAATCCTTCTCGGCTCATTTCGTAAATAAACAACTTCGTTGAGTTAATTCATGCCATGTACGGTAAAAGAATAGCCGAAAATAATGGCGGCGTTGACCTTGAACTTCAAGCATGCACGGAGGCATTGTATTTGGAGGCAGCGGCTAAATACCACGCTTCAAAATACCACGCTCGCCTTACTGCACTATACACACGAAACGTGGTACGCTTTTTCGGTACCACTTTCTATTTAATTATAGGGATTTTACATTATATAAAGCTAATTTTGCAAATTATGTTGATCATTTAATCAATTTTGATGTTTTTATTGGTGATATTTACACTTAATCTTAAAATAAATTACAATACAGACAGCCGATCGGTCGGTTAATGCGTCGAGCCATACCTATACTAATATGGTTTATAATACGGTGTAACCGTTATTATACCCCATTCAAAAAGACCCTATGTGGTATATTGGAATATTATGTATGCGGCTATGCATAGATATGAAACAAAACCCGGAAGGTAAAAACTAACGTGGTATAATCCTGTATAGGGGCGATAAGAAAGGGCGATAAGTTGACAGTAAAAAAAGTGGTATTCCGGGGCCGAGATAACCGTACCACGTTCGCCCTGCTAGTGCTATACAAACGGAACGTGGTACGCGACTTCGATACCACGTCCTTTTTATTTATAGGGATTTTACATTATTTGTAGTAAATTTGTCAAATAATGTTGATTTTTTAATCCATTTTGATGTTTTTATAGGCCATATTTCATTTTATGTTAAAATTAAGTACAATACAGATAACCGATCGGTAATAATACTGTGTAAATTTAAAAAGTCCCCAACATGGTATATTGGAAATGAAATGAAATGGGGTTTAACGTCTTTACTGTTCTGCTCCGACCGGGCTAATGAAAATGGGCATATCAGTACCTCGCTCGTCTTTCTCCATCTACAAAAACGAAGCGTGGTACGCGACTTTGGCTTATTTTTCAAATTGGATTATTTAATCCATTTTGATGTTTTTATAGGCCATATACTGTATCCGATTTAAAAAAGACCCTACGTATATATTGGGTAGATATGAAATAAAACGTGGCAAGTAAACGGTATAATAAAATATGTGGATTATACGAGAGTACCTTGAGTTGAATATAGTTAAACAAAAAGTGGTATAATAGAATCCGGTGCTGAGATAACCGTACCACGCTCGCCTTGCTGGATCTATACAACCGGAATGTGGTACCCGACTTCGGTAAAAAAGAATCGTGGTAAAATAGAATCCAAGACTGAGACAACCGTACCACGCTCACCTTACTGGTTCTATACAAACTGAACGTGGTACGCGACTTCGGTTCAAAGCAGATTTTGCAAATTGTGTTGATTATTTAATCCATTTTCATGTTTTATACTATAGGCCATATTTACACTTTATGACCATAGGGATACTAATAAATGTACTGAGACAATCGTAACAGTACCACGCTCGTCTTACTGATTCTATACAAACGGAACGATGTACACGACTTCGGTACAAAAACGTGGTATAATAGAATCCGAGACGGAGATAACCGTACCACGCTTGCCTGACAGGCTCTATACAAACGAAACGTGGTACGCGACTTGGGTACAAAAACGTGGTAAACTAGAACCTGCGACCAAGATAACGGTAACTAGAAACTGATACTGAGATAACCGTACCACGCCCGGCTTACTACTTCTATACAACTGAAACGTGTTATGCTCGCCTTACTTCTCATATACAATTGAAACGTGGTACCCGGCTTTGGTACCACGTCTTTTTTTAATTATAGACATTTTACATTATTCGAAGCAGATTTTGCAAATTGTGTTGATTATTTAATCCATTTTGATGTTTTAACTATGGGCCATATTTACACTTTATGATAAAATGAATTATCGTGTAACATAATGCGTTTCAGCGCATTTTGTAACAAGGGACTCGAAGAACGAGGCTAGACTTATTCCACAAGTCATGTTAAACGGTGACCGCATATTCTTATCTGGAGAGCATGTGCAATAAACGTAATCGACGTAGACTGATATAACCAGACGCTAGAGATTGCCATTCGATTTCGCCGAACCTAACTGATTAGAAATTACTGTATAAAAACAGAAACGATTGAATGTAAATCAGTTTATTTTCATTCATATTACATTAATATATGCGTTGCGACCCATTTGTGTTAATGTCGAGGTCCCAGATATTAGCGATTGAGCCCCTTTAATTATAGGGATTACATTATTTGTACCGAAGTCGCGTACCACGTTCCATTTGTATAGAACCAGTATAGGGCGAGCGTGGCACGGTTATCTCAGTCTCCGATTCTATTATACCACTTGATTAAATGATCAAGATAATTTGAGAAATACGACAAATTCGCGTACCACGTTTCATTTGTATGAAAGTAGTAAAGCCAGCGTGGTACGATTATCTCAGTTTTGGAATCCATTATACCACGTTTTTTTGTACCGAAGTCGCGTACCACATTCCGTTTGTATAAAACCAGTAGGATGAGCGTTGTACGGTAATCTCAATCTATTATACCACGTTTTTGAACCGAAGTCGCGTACCACGTTTCGTTTTTATATAATCAGTTAGACGAGCGTGGTACTATTATCCCAGTCTCAGATTCTATTATACCACGCCTTTGAATCGAAGTCGCGTACCACGTTCCGTTTGTATAGAACCAGTACGATTATCTCAGTCTCGGATTCTATTATACCACGTTTTTTTGTATCGAAGTGGCGCACCACGTTCCGTTTGTATCGAACCAGTACGATTATCTCAGTCTCGGATTCTATTATACCACGTTTTTGAACCAAATTCGCGTACCACGTTTCGTTTGTATAAAAGTAGTATAGCCAGCGTGGTACGGTTATCTCAGTCTCGGATTCCATTATACCACGTTTTTTGTACCGAAGTCGCGTACCGCGTTCCGTTTGTATAGAACCAGTACAAGGCGAGCGTGCCACGGTTATCCCAGTCTCTGATTCTCTAGTATACCACTCTTTTTTTTTACCAAAGTCGCGTATAACTTTTCGTATGTATAGAACCAGTAGGATGAGCGTTGTACGGTTATCTCAGTCTCGAATTCTATTATACCACGTTTTTTTGTACCGAAGTCGCGTACCACATTCCATTTGTATAGAACACGTAAAACGATTATCTCAGTTTCGGATTCTATTATACAACATTTTTTTGTACCGAAGTCGCGTACCACGTCCCGGTTGTATAGAACCTGTAAGGCGAGCGTGGTACGATTATCTCAGTCTGATTCTATTATACCACGCTTTTTGAACCGAAGTCGCGTACCACGTTCCGTTTGTATAGAACCAGTAAGGCGAGCGTGGTACGATTATCTCAGTCTCGGATTCTATTATACCACGTTTTTTGAACCGAAGTCGCGTACCACGTTCCGTTTGTATAGAACCAATAAGGCGAGCGTGGTACGATTATCTCAGTCTCGGATTCTATTATAAAACATTTTTTGTACCGAAGTCGCGTACCACGTTCTGTTTGTATAGAACCAGTAAGGCGAGCGTGGTACGTTTGTATAGAACCAGTACTATTATCTCAGTCTCGGATTCTATTATACCACATTTTTGAACCGAAATCGCGTACCACGTTCCGGTTGTATAGAACATGTAAGGCGAGCGTGGTACGATTATCTCAGTCTCTGATTCTATTATACCACGTTTTTTGAAGCGAAGTAACGTACCACGTTCCGGTTGTATATTACCAGTAAGGCGGGCGTGATACGATTATCTCAGTCTCTCGTTCTATTATACCACGTTTTTTGAACCGAAGTCGCGCACCATGTTCCGTTTGTATAGAACCAGTACGATTATCTCTGTCTCAGATTCTATTATACCACGTTTTTGGACCGAAGTCGCGTACCACGTTCCGTTTGTATAGAACCAGTAAGGCGAGCGTAGTACGATTATCTCAGTCTCGGATTCTATTATACCACGTTTTGGAACCGAAGTCGCGTACCACGTTCCTTTTGTTTAGAACCAGTAAGTCGAGCGTGGTACGATTATCTCAGTATCTGATTCTATTATACCACGTTTTTTCAACCGAAGTCGCGTACCACGTTCCGTTTGTATGTAGTACCAGTAAAGCGAGCGTGGTGAGATTATCTCAGTCTCTTATTCTATTATACCACGTTATTTTAAAACCGAAGCCGCGTACCACGTTCCGTTTGTATCGAACCAGTAAGGCGAGGGTGGTACGATTATCTCAGTCTCTGATTCTATTATACCACGTTTTTTGAACCGAAGTCACGTACCACCTTCCGTTTGTATCGAACCAGTAAGGCGAGAGTGGTACGATTATTTCAGTCTCTGATTCTATTATACGACGTTTTTTGAACCGAAGTCGCGCACCATGTTCCGTTTGTATAGAACCAGTGCGATTATTCCAGTCTCGGATTCTATTATACCACGTTTTTGAACCGAAGCCGCATACCACGTTCCATTTGTATAGAACCAGTAAGGCGAGCGTGGTACGATTATCTCAGTCTCGGATTCTATTATACCACGTTTTTTGAACCGAAGTCACGTACCACGTTCCGTTTGTATAGAATCAGTAAGGCGAGCGTGGTGCGATTATCTCAGTCTCTGATTCTATTATTCCACGGTTTTTGAACCGAAGTCGCATGCCATGTTCCGTTTGTATAGAACGAGTACGATTATCTGTCTCAGATTCTATTATACCACTTTTTTTAACCGAAGTCGCGCACCATATTCCGGTTGTATAGAAGCAGTGAGGCGAGCGTGGTACGATTATCTCAGTCTCTGATTCTATTATACCACGCTTTTTTGAACCGAAGTCGCGTACCACGTTCCGTTTGTATAGAACCAGCAAGGCGAGCGTGCAGTCTCTGATTCTATTATACCACGTTTTTTTAACCGAAGTCACGCACCATATTCCGGTTGTATAGAACCAGTAAGGCGAGCGTGGTACAATTATCTCAGTCTCTGATTCTATTATACCACGATTTTTTTAACCAAAGTCGCGCACCATATTCTGATTGTATAGAACCAGTACGATTATCTCAGTCTCTGATTCTATTATACCACGTTTTTTTGAACCGAAGTCGTGTACCACGTTCCGTTTGTATAGAACCAGTAAAGCCAGCGTGGTAAGATTATCTCAGTCTCTGATACTATTATACCATGGTTTTTGAACCGAAATCTTATACCACGTTCCGTTTGTATAGAACCAGTAAGGCGAGCGTGATACGATTATCTCAGTCTCGGATTCTATTATACCACGTTTTTGAACCGAAGTCGCGTGCCACGTTCCGTTTGTATAGAACCAGTAAGGCGATTCGATCATACCACCGGATTCGATCATACCACGTATTGTGTACCGAAGTCGAGTACCACGTTTGTAGAAAAGCAGTAAGGCCAGCGTGGTACTATTATCTCAGCCTCGGGTTCTATTGTACCTCAATTTTTTACTTATGAACTTATTGTTCTTTCGAAAAATCCTCACATTTTATTATACCACGTTTTTACCTGCCAGGTTTTGTTTCATATCTACCCAATATACCACGTTGGCTCTTTTTAAATAGGGTATATAACAATAAATTTTACACAATATTATTAACTGTATGCTCATTAACCGATCTATCGGCTATTTGTAATGTAATTTATTCTAAGATAGACGGCATAAATATGCCTATAAAAACATGAAAATGGAATATATAATCAACACAATTTGCAAAATTTGCTTCAAATAATGTAAATCCCAATAATTAAAAAGGACGTGGTACCAAAGTCGCGTACCACGTTTCAATTGTATAGAAGCAGTAAGGCGAGGGTGTTGGGGTTATCTCCGCCTCGGATTCTATTATATCAAGGCTTTTTTTTACACAATATTGTTAACCCTATGGTCATTAACTGACCGATCAGCTATCTGTATTGTAATTTATTTTAACATAAAGTGTAAACATGGCCTATAAAACAACAAAATGGATTAAATAATCAACATTATTTGAAAAATAAGCTTTATATAATGTAAAATAAGTCAAAGTCGCGTACCACGTTTCGTTTGTATACAAACAGTAAATGAACTTGGCACTGTTATCTCAGCCTCAGATTCTATTGTACCACGTTCTTTTTACTTATCAACTCACGGTTCTTTCGTGTCATTCTAATTTTTTTTATTATACCACGTTTTTAACTGCCACGTTTTATTTCATATCTACGCAGTAGTGCAATATACCACGTAGGGCCTTTTTAAATAGGTAACAATAACTTGTACACCGTATATCAATGGCGATTATTTTAACCGACTGTTTGAATTGTATTATATTAAACATTAAGTGTAAATATGATCTATAAATAGTATAAAACATCGAAATTGATTAAATAATTGATGTAATTTGCAAAATTAGCTTTTAAAAAGGTAAAATCACCATAATTAAAAAGAACGTGGTACCGAAATACCGTACCACGTTACATTTGTATAGAAGTAATAGGGACGAGCGTGGTATTTTGGACCGTGGTATTTAGCCACTGCCGTATTTGGAAGTTCCAAAAGCTTGAGATCCTCCCACGTCCAATATATATGTCACCCAAAATTGCAATCTGTTTCACAGAGAATTACTTACGAATTATCTCTGTAACGGATGCCTGTCCAAAACACGTGCGTTGACTGCATGCCTCGTAGTCATTGGCTCAACGGCTCGTGCAATGTTTACTTAACACCGAACTGCTTCGGGCAAAATGATGCATTTTACTCATTTTATTACCCATTTACACTAAATAGGAAATATTTTTTAACTACAAATACTTCAAACGTCTTTATTTATTTTTCTTTTACCTCAAAAAAATGTTTGAGAATTTAATTTGTCGGAGTAAAAAAGTTAATATGCCGTACTCATTCAGCCTCGTCGATGTCATGCTTATCAGTGATTGTAGCGGCCAAGCGAATATTCACTGCGGGATCAGTTTGCCAAAATTGAAGACTAGAAGATACTTTAGAGCCGAATAGTTAGCTCCTTTCAAACGTCTTTCATTTGATAAAAATTCACAGAAAATGTTTTGTCTCATATATATATTAAAATCTACTTTTTGCGAGAACCGGTAACACTAAAAATAAACTATTCTGAATCACAATTGGCCACGTGACCTTTCGCCCGTACGGCATATTTCCTAGCCCCGACTATTCACGGAAAATAATTTGTGCTACATTGTTTTATTATTACAAATATACTTTTATATATTGACAAGTTTTTACGTATAAAATAATTAAAAAACGAACGTATATGTATTTGCTTGTAGTTTTTCTTTTTACTAAATAATTCTAACTTCCGTTTGTTTGGATGAAAGCAAAAGTAGATTATGCATTATGCAAGTTGCCAAAATTTGACTATAAATTTCGATAATGTATGGATATATGAATACTAGTAAGGAATAATAACACAGGCTTTGTTTTTTAGAAGTTATTATTATAATATTACACGGAATACCGTAACGTTATGCAATTATTGACGTGAATAAAGTATGCATAAACCAACATGTCTGTTGTTCAAAAGACGACTATCCGTTGGGAGTGCCCGTGGCCGGTTCATTTCAAAATGGATTAAGAACCCTGCTTAGAACTTTGAAGCCAGTCCTCATATTAATTGAAATTGAATAGATTTGATTCAATATAATTATTTGTTTCCTATTTTAAAACTATCTAAAAAAAATTTGTAACCATTTATGTTATTGATTTAGATTAATACTGTGTATATTTTGTACATTTTAATAGGTGGAAAAGGTGATTTTGAGATTATGATTATACATTTGATTTTATTAGTTTTTTCAGTAGATCTCATCATTCTTTTCACAAAACTTTTTACAGATTCAAAATCGGATGAAAATTTTTTTTTTTATTGAGGTTCAAAGTTGCGATTTTTGACTTTTCGCGGAAGAAAGGTTTTTCAACATTTTGGGTGTTTTTTGTGAAGCAATATTTCATTTACTATCAAAACTATCAAAAATGTAGACGTAAAGTCATGAAATACAACTTTAAAGCTAATTATGTTTCAATTTTCACATTTCTGTAATAATTACACCGATTTCCACAGCAACTGCAAATTACATAAGTTTTCTCAAAAATTCCATTTTTGTTGAAGTGATTTTGATCAATTTTTTCATCAAAAATGGTATTATCCATGTTACATCTGAAATATTGAACCTGGTTGTTATGCATTTTAAAATCAGTAGCTATCAAGTGAGATTAACAGAAAAAAAAAGAGTAAAAATATCTATATGCCTTTTCTCAAGAGCTGGATTTATGTTCATTTTTGAATAATTGTTCGCGGCACACATTTGCCTATTTTTGGGGGGTTTTGGGGACATTAATAAAATAAGAAAGAATTGAGATAGGGAAGTGAAATTATGGGAATATGTCAAAAAGTTTGTGAATTTTTAAAATTACATATTTCCAAACCGCCATATATTATCAATTTTGGTTGTCATAGCAACCAAAATTGAAAAAATGCAATTTTTGACCATTTTCAACGCTATTTATCATAACCTAAAAAGTGATCACCACATTCAAAAATAAGCATTTTAAAATAGTTTAAACCCAAGTAATGTCAAATGATATGGATTGTATAAGTTTGAGCCAAATATTAAGGAGTTTGAGTGGTTGCCATAGCAACCACTGTATATTTCTTTTAAAAAAGCATCATTTTCCGATTATTTTCTCATTAATATTAATTTTTATATTATTTTAAGTCAGTAGCTGTCAGGCAATGATTGAACAAATAAATAATAACAAGATATTTATATGCCATCTCTTTATACGCTGGAAAGGGGTTCACTTTTGAAAAACATTCTGCAATTGGAAATTGCCCAATTTTAGGCTTAAAAAAAATATGAAGGAATTGAGATTTTCAAGTGAAATTTGTGTACCGTACTGGTAAACGTAGTGAATTTTAAAAATTACTTATCTTTTCTCTTCTATAATACTTAATATTTGGTTGTTATAGCAATCACCCCCCCCCCCCCCAAAAAAAAAGGCAATGTTATATTCAATTCTCAAACCATTTGATCACCATGAAAAACCAAAAAGACAATGTTATTCAATTTTCAAACCAATTGATCACTATGCCAAACCACATATTTACAGCCCATGTAATATAAAATATTATGAATTGTATAATTTTAGAGAAATATTAAGGATTTTGGATGGTTGCCATAGCAACCAAATAATTTTAAAGAAAGGACAACTGTTTCATAATCACTGTTCTCAGCATTCGTTGCTTACATTATTGTTATAATTCTGCTTTTACATATTATTTCTACTCAGAAGTTAACAACATTGACCAATAGAAAAATATTCTTTAGTCTAAGGACTAAATAGTAAAAGTAGGTTACTCAGTGAGTTACTGATGGCCTAGTCATGTTTAAGGCCTGGGCCTGGAACCTACCATATTATTTTATATTATTTTTTGTATATTTTAATCAATGTAAATAAATATCAAATAGAGGCCTAAAAGGCCTTATTTATGCTTGTCGTTTCTTTCAATTTGTTATTGTTAACTGATTAACAAATGTGATACTTGAGGTGTTAATTAGTTCCCCTAAAAAACAAGAATTAAAATTATAATAATTAGTATGACAACTGTAATATGATGCAAAAATTATTTAATAAAAAGTTTTGCAAAATTGGGTATCCGTATTGACATATTATTTTTTGTTGACATATGACTGACCTAATTATTCATCTATCTATGTCGGTCGGTTAATATTAGCATCTCAAAACAAAATGTTGTAAATCGCCAACGACAAATCCAGAAATAGTCATTCAAATTATTTCAACGTTGATTCTTTTGTTGGTCCAACTTTATTTGGGTACAATTCTCTTTTTAAGTGAAAAGAAATCGTATCTGTATACGATACTACATTATCGTCCACACGCCGACTCGCGACTACAGTCAGTACAGACCACACGGACAGAGACCTGTGTGGATATTTTCCGGTTTCATTTCCATTCGTGTGCACAGAAATACATTAACATTGGGCTTGGATAATTCATTAAATAGCGAATTTATGATTTCGGAGCATTGAAACCGTCGTCAATTTTACAGAATTTTTCCATTCTTGAAATATGTTTAGTGTTAAAAGTAGAGACGTGTGGTAGCTCGTAGGAAATTTCCGTTCGATCCTCTGATCCCGTCACGTGGTTATAAAAGCGCGCGAATATGAGTCATGTGATGTAAATAAAGTCAAGTCCGTGAAAGACGTAAAGAAATGGATTTTAACTATGTTATTTATTTTCAGGCAAGTCTTGATACATTTAACATAACGCTTACTTCATAAATTAACATCGGATTTGCCTTTCGACGTAATTTACCGCGAATATGAGCCTTAGGAACTTGGAGGAATACATTTTAGTTTTGGTGTTGAAATGACGTCATAACAAGGCAAATCTACGCAATTTATTTTTGACAAAATTGCTCATTGTATACAATTTTCAAATGCTCCGCTCAGGTTCTTAAAATGCTCCGATTTTGTTGATTTTAATAGCATTGAAACGACAATAAAACAAACTTTCGATCGGTGGGGGGTGCTATCCTGGCAAATCGCCACAAAAAAAGATTACGTGAATTGAAGCCTTCAACTTAAAAAAAGGCATGGTATTTCGAAATACCAACAAAGCACTCCCCGCCGATCGAAAGATCGTTCAATTATCTTTCTAATGATATTGAAATGAAAAAAAAATATTAAAAATCGAAACCTGAGCGGAGCACTTGAAGTGGGGTACCCTTGTTTAAAAACGTGACAAAATTTTTTAGCGTAACGTCAAAACAAGCGAAATTGACGTTTTTTAATTTACGTTTTTGAAATTAATATAAGGAACACATATATAAAAATTGTATCACACAAAAGAACAATTTATCTGCTTCCAATATATTTTTAAATTATTACAAATGATAAAATAGTGACTGTGTGACGTCAAGTTGAAGAAAGGTTACAAATCGGGAAAAAACGATTTTCTTCCAACGCGACCAATGGAGCTGTGACACCTAATTTTAACACATTCATCAATTCTGCCCCCCAAAGTCAAAGTGACGTAACTGCACAAAAAGACAAACCGATAAAATCGAGTTTAAACTTAATTGTTATGCCGTTCTATACTATCATACATGGGTTTATTTAAATACTACACAGCAATGGGTTGTTTAAACCTAATTATACGCCCACATTTTCATGTGGACGTATATTGTCGTCGCCCCTGTTCGTCCGTCCACAATTGTTTGTGAACAGTCTACAGGTCACAATTTTTATCCGATTTCAATGAAACTTAAAACATAGGTTTATCACCCTAAGATCTCGGTTCCTTTCGATATTGGCATGTATCGGACTGTAACTTCATGGGTTATGGCCCCTGATTGTACGAAAAATCACGTTTTTTAGCTTGTGAACAGTGTAGAGGTCACAATTTTGAACCGATTTGGATGAAACTTGAAATGCATGTTTATAACCCAAAGATCTTGGTTCCTTTCGATATTTGCGCCAATCGGATCGTAACTTCCTGAATTATGGCCCCTGATTGTCCGAAAAATCGCCCTTTTTAGCTTGTGGTCCCTCTGGAGGTCAAAATTGTTATACGATTTAAAAAACCGTTTGATTATATCACCGTTCCATGGTTATGAAGGTCGAGTTCGAATTTCGTGAAAATCCGACCAAAATTGACGGACAAAATGGCCGCCATTTGTACGCGAATAGTGTGAAAATATGTTATATCAAGGTTGTGAACAGTGTAGAGGACACAATTTTGAACCGATTTGGATGAAACTTGAAATGCATGTTTATAACCCAAAGATCTTGGTTCCTTTCGATATTTGCGCCAATCGGATCGTAACTTCCTGAATTATGGCCCCTGATTGTCAGAAAAATTGCCCTTTTTAGCTTGTTGTCCCTCTGGAGGTCAAAATTGTTATCCGATTTAAAAAACCGTTTGATTATATCATTGTTCCATGGTTATGAAGGTCGAGTTCGAATTTCGTGAAAATCGGACCAAAAATTGACGGACAAAATGGCCGCCATTTGTACGCGAATAGTGTGAAAATATGTTATATCAAGGTTGTGAACAGTGTAGAGTACACAATTTTGAACCGATTTGGATGAAACTTGACATGCATGTTTATAACCCAAAGATCTTGGTTCCTTTCGATATTTGCGCCAATCGGATCGTAACTTCCTGAATTATGGCCCCTGATTGTCCGAAAAATTGCCCTTTTTAGCTTGTGGTCCCTCTGGAGGTCAAAATTGTTATCCGATTTAAAAAAACGTTTGATTATATCACCGTTCCATGGTTATGAAGACTGAGTATGAATTTTGTGAAAATCGGACCAAAATTGACGAACAAAATGGCCGCCGTTTGTACGCGAATATTGTGAAAATATGTTATATAAAGGTTGTGGACCTTATAGAGGTCACAATTTTGAACCGATTTTGATGAAACTTGACAGGTATGTTTATAACCTAAAGATCTTGGTTCCTTTCGATATTTGCGCCCATTGGGTCATAACTTCCTGAATTATGTCCCCGGATTGTACGAAAAATCACCCTTTTTAGCTTGTGGTGCCTCTGGAGGTCACAATTATTATCTGATTTAAAAAAAAACGTTTGATTATAAAAACCAAACAAATTCTAATGATTTTCTGATAATTCCTTAATATGCGACAACTCTTGTTGACTGCCCGGACGATTTGGCTGCTGTGTGGGCTTATGTTTCGTTGCCTGGCAACCTATTTTTTTTATACAATATGCGAAATTGGAAATATCGAGTTCCTCGTGCCAGAAATTCAGATACGTCGTTTTGCCTTACGTGGTGCCAGGTATATTTAGAACTTATACCATGTTCAACTGACGTAGTTGATCCATATCTGCCATCATACTCAGTGTTAACTGTTAAGAATAATTTAAGAATGTCAATTTAAAATATATTTATTTGTCAAATAAAAGCTAAAGACATAATTATCATAAATATATGATATTTTAGACGTTTTAGTGGCAAGTGGGAACAGCAGTCCTGGCCAATTTGCGCCAAATTTGTTACAAACTAATTTAATTTAATGTTTATGACTATAAACGATGATTTTTCTTATAATAACTTTATATACAATATCGCCTTAATACCTCATAATCTGTTCGAAATGGGCAAAGTGCATCTTCAGATTCAATAGTTTTGTATTAAATCTTGTACCGCATCATTAATTGGTAACTCTTTCCAAAATATCTGTCTGTTAGAAGGCATGAATGGGCATAGTTTTTTAATAATGTCCTCACGCTTCAAACTCGTGATTCCTCCGGGAATTTCGCGACATGTTTGAGATAATTTTATATCATATTTATCCTTCAGAAAGCCTAATGATGTAAATTCTTTGTCTGAATGTGAACACTTGTACTTTAAATCCCGAGAACCCCTTTCAAACAACACACAGGCCATTTCAGACAACTTTACGCGTGGAATTGTTTTAGTCAGTTTTGGTCTACTTGAACCATCAATAAAATCATGAAAATTTGAATGTTTCATTTCTATGACATCACATTTGGCATTCTTGCAAACTTGCATAAACTCTATCCAATCTCGTACATCACCATACTTCTTAAGTTCGCGTTCAATTTGATGGTGAACCGAATCCGCCGACATAAATGTGTGACCTGCTTCAAGGTATTTTATTTGGATTGTTTCTGCATCTATATCTTCATAGTTAATTGTTGAAACTAGACAAGAAAAAAATGTCCAATTCTTGTTCTGAGCCGTGCAATTATCAACCCAGATTACAATGTGCTTTTTATCCCTTAAATGCTGTTTGAAAAAATTCCAGAAAGTGCTAGCAATGTCTGAAGCATTCCTACCACTAATTGCTTCGTGCCACAAAGCAGTTACTTTGGTTTTGGTTTGCCCCAACGATGCAAACGTTTCGTTAAATGCTACAATTCGACGAGTAAAGGCGCACGTTTTTACACCAGGCATACGAGGTAGCATTAAAACTTTTTGAAGATCTGCTGAACCATAAAAATATGTCTCGTCCAACGAACTCTTTTCGACATCAGATTTATATGCTATCCTCGTCTCATCTCTACGCTTGATGTGATGATCATGATTTAAACACTGCTCACAATCCTTTATATCGCTTCCATTTTCATGCGTTTTCTTGTGTTCATGGAATTTCTTACACTCTTCACATTCTTCCGAACCCAGCACAGTAAAACTTATATTCTTGGCCACAACGCACTTTCTATAACTTTCAATGCTAATTTTCTCAATATTTTGGACATAATGCTCGTGCATATCTTTAATGGTAATTTCTGAAGGTAGATATAACCGGTTTGGGGCGTGTTCTCTTCTATAATGGTGAACAGACGGGTTGTATCGAAATATATGAGCGAATATTTTAATCTGGTCTAATTTATTGTTAGGAACATGTTTACCTCTTTGATCAGAATTCGGATTGAGTGAATCAGATGGGGCACTTTGCAGGCATCTCATAATAGCACTATCACTTTTTTGGTCGTATCCTAAAGTGCTAAGAAAAAATGGTTTACACACATCATGAAGTCCACCACCAGATTCTTCAGCTCTCCGAAAACGATATGTGTAAGTAAATCGTCTTCTTGAAGTCGCACGTTCAGCTGTGACTCGTTTAATGTTGGACTGCTGAACATTATTCCACACCCACCTTCTATCATAAAAATTCATTGACCAAAATTGTTTGTGAATCTGATTACGATCATCGCTTCCAAAGACTTTTGTGCACCCCTTTTTACACGAATCTTTGCAAGGTGGCCTTATAGGATGTGCCAGCTTGTCTCTTTCCGTTCTTTCACTCTCTAAACGCAGCCTCTTCTTTTTAGCTACAATTTCTTCTTCTGGTTTTTTGTCATCTGGTATATTTAATTGATCTGGTTCTGGTTCCTGATCAGTCACTAAAACTTCGATCTTAACACTTTCTTGAGTATCAAAAATGTACATTTCAGCTTTTTTATAAATCCCTCTTGGAATATTAGCTACATCTTGGTACACTTCCGCGGCGTCCTCCGCTGGTGGTGCTGGTGCGTCCTCCGCTGGTGGTGCTTGTGCCTCCTCCGCTGGTGGTGCTGGTGCCTCCTCCGCTGGTGGTGCTGGTGCCTCCTCCGCTGGTAGTGCTGGTGCCTCCTCCGCTGGTGGTGCTAGTTCCTCCTCCGCTGGTGGTGCTGGTGCCTCCTTCGACTCAATACAATGCGTCGCCTTTTAGGTATAGGACTATCCGGCTCTTCTGAACTGTCACTTTCATCATTGGGCAAATACTCGTCTTCACTGTCTACTAAATCGTCAGAGTCATCATTCATTAAAATATTTAATACTTCAGAAGTATTTATTTGTCTCCTCGTCATGTTGACGTTTAGAAACAAACCCCACAGGCTTCAAAAACCGCGGGACAATATGACGTAAGATACTGAAGTCACTTCCGGGAATGTCAAGGGCAACATTTGGTCATGGTCAAAACGACGTAACCAACAATACGGCGTTTTTCCGTTGTCTGCCGTTAGGTCAAAACGACGTAACCAACAATACGGCGTTTTGCCGTTGTCTGCCGTCAGCATTATACAATTTACGTCGGTATGTTGCTTGGAGATTTACATGAAAGAGAAACGATACGTTAATCTACCTTTGTCAGATGTTAGAAAAGTGTTTGGAATAGCGTTATGTGTAATAAAGCGGGAAAATGCAAATTTGGTAGATACGTCACTTTGACTTTGGGGGGCAGAATTAATAATGGTTTGCATAGTCATCGTATAGAGTAGTGCTCCCACGGTTAGTCAGATAACCGTAAACGGTTAGAATTTGACTGTTAAACGGTTCGAATTGAGCGGTACGGTTAATTGGAGATGTCCCCATTAAATGGAGTTATCTCCCATTACAAACGTCTCCATGACGACAGAGCACCATTTTGAAAATTTAACCATGTATGTCAACTTGAGATGGCCCCATTACCCCAGTATCAAAACAGGAATCTAATAAAAAAAATGTTATTCTCGGGGTTAGTTACTGGGGTCAGGCGCTTTCTTCTTTATAAATATTCCACTTTATTCCACGATGTATATATCTTGAAATCAGAATATTTTGCCGAGCAGTTGAGAGGTACGTGTTGCTGTTGGACCGGTGGAAAACAACCCACGTCTAAAATCTTGGCAATCGGGGGAAGGCAAGGCAAGAACCATTACAAAATAGTCATCCTATATTAATGCGATATCATTACTGTTCAAAATCTACCAATTTAAGAAGCCAAAGAGAATTTGCATCGGTCACGTGTTCGCTCAGTCACTCAGTGCAGTTTTCATGCCGTGGTGTGTGGTACGGTTCAACTGTTATGAGTTGAGTTACATTACATCTTGATCACACACAAGCTGTAGATAATTCTAGTTGCCTGATTATAAGTCTTTAATAATTTCAATAACTGTGTAGTTTTATCAACAAAGCACCGAGGGTGGAGATTGGAGTTGTGGAACTGGTGAAATAAACTCGATCACCAAATAGTGCAACACTTCCGCCATGATAATCTCTGAATTCGATGATCGACATTTGTTTTCTTTATATTTAGTACTTTCAAATACTTTACAGAGAGGAAAAACACAGGATTTAAGAGAGGAGCAAAGCTAATATTTGTAGGTACCGGTAAGCTTATTATTTGATATTGACAGACGTGTACAATGATGTATTAAAAACCACTTGCTTGTGAGTGGTTATTTAATGTTGAAACTTGATACCAAACGGTTAATTGTTACTAACCGGTTAATAGCCACGGTTATTCAAATAACAATAAGCGAACAGTGAGGCTGATGTCCCCCGCCGAAATCCCAAAATAAATAGATGACATATTAATTAATCGCACATTTATTTTTTTCAAACGTATCGACCAATCAAACTGAACACAAAGTGTCATCCAAAAATTGCTTATCTCTGCCTACCGTAAGAAGAAAATGCTCATCTTCAAACTCAATCAAGGCATTGACCTAATAAGCATACACACCAATTTTGAACATTTTAACTCAATTCGAAGGAGAGTTATTGTGTTCCAAAGTCTCGGCAAATCAAATTGATTATCGCTCTGCTTACCTTGAGCAGAAAACGCTCATTATCGATCATAGTCAAGGTATTACTGTAATGAAACTATACACCAAGTTTCATCACTCTCACTTAATTAGAACTAAAGTTATCGTGTCTCAAAGCATCAACCAATCAAATTGCTTATCTCTGCCTACCCTAAGCGGAAAATGCTCATCTTCAAACTCCATCAAGGCATTGACCTAATAAGCATATACACCAAGTTTGAACATTTTAACTAAATTAGAAGGAGAGTTATTGTGTTCCAAAGTCTCGACCAATCAAATTGCGTATCGCTCTGCTTACCCCGAGCAGAAAATGCTCATTATCGAACTTAGTCAAGGTATTACTGTAATGAAACTATACACCAAGTTTCATCACTCTCACTTAATTAGAACTAAAGTTATCGTGTCCCAAAGCATCAACCAATCAAATTGCTTATCTCTGCTTATCCTATGCGGAAAATGCTCATCTTCGAACTCCATCAAGGCATTGACCTAATAAGCATATACACCAAGTTTGAACATTTTAACTAAATAAGAAGGAGAGTTATTGTGTTCCAAAGTCTTGACCAATCAAATTGCGTATCGCTCTGCTTACCCTGAGCAGAAAATGCTCATTATCGAACTTAGTCAAGGTATCACTATAATGAAACTATACACCAAGTTTCATCACTCTCACTTAATTAGAACTAAAGTTATTGTGTCCCAAAGCATCAACCAATCAAATTGCTTATCTCTGCTTACCCTAAGCGGAAAATGCTCATCTTCGAACTCCATCAAGGCATTGACCTAATAAGCATACACACCAAGTTTGAACATTTTAACTCAATTAGAAGGAGAGTTATTGTGTTCCAAATTCTCGACCAATCAAATTGCGTATAGCTCTGCTTACCCTGAGCAGAAAATGTTCATTATCGAACTTAGTCAAGGTAATACTATAATGAAACTATACACCAAGTTTCATCAATCTCACTTAATTAGAACTAAAGTTATTGTATCCCAAAGCATCAACCAATCAAATTGCTTATCTCTGCTTACCCTAAGCGGAAAATGCTCATCTTCGAACTCCATCAAGGCATTGACCTAATAAACACATACACCAAGTTTGAACATTCTAGCTCAATTAGGACGAGAGTTATTGTGTCCCAAAAAGTGTGACGGACAGACAGACGGACAGACAGACAGACAGACGGACAAACCCATTTTAATAGTCCCCCAACTTTCTTCGAAAGGCGGGGAACAAAAAGTCCTAACCGTAGGAGCACTAGTATAGAGCTTATTCAACAGTATCGAATTTATTGCATACGATTAAGCTGGTCAGTTGGAGCTTATTTTCAAAAGTTTTGTAATAATCGGTTGGTAATTAAAGTATCGTGCAAATTAAACTGTTAAAACAGAAAATTTCGCCCGTTTGAAATGTTTCTTGCTATAAGTCAGCAATTTCCCGATTTTAGGGAGGCTGGATCGCTGAATGGTTAGCATACACGCGCTGTATCGTAACGTCTGTCATTGAGTCAACCGGCGTCGTTTCGATTTCCAGGTTGCACGTGACATAGAGTATGGTGTCCAACTTCATGCTCATCTTCGAACTCCATCAAGGCATTGACCTAATAAACACATACACCAAGTTTGAACATTCTAGCTCAATTAAGACGAGAGTTATTGTGTCCCAAAAAGTGTGACGGACAGACAGACGGACAGACAGACAGACAGACGGACAAACCCATTTTAATAGTCCCCCAACTTTCTTCGAAAGGCGGGGGACAAAAAGTCCTAACCGTAGGAGCACTAGTATAGAGCTTATTCAACAGTATCGAATTTATTGCATACGATTAAGCTGGTCAGTTGGAGCTTATTTTCAAAAGTTTTGTAATAATCGGTTGGTAATTAAAGTATCGTGCAAATTAAACTGTTAAAACAGAAAATTTCGCCCGTTTGAAATGTTTCTTGCTATAAGTCAGCAATTTCCCGATTTTAGGGAGGCTGGATCGCTGAATGGTTAGCATACACGCGCTGTATCGTAACGTCTGTCATTGAGTCAACCGGCGTCGTTTCGATTTCCAGGTTGCACGTGACATAGAGTATGGTGTCCAACTTCATGGGTTTTCTCTGTGTCCTTCGGTTTCCTCCCACAGCTAAAGACCCATACGCGCAAGGGAAGTTTTTAAATAAAATTAAAAAACATATGTTAGTCCTGAAATGACCTAGTTTGTGTCGAATGGACGTTAAGCCGCATTTCTCTCTTTCTCTTTTATTTTTAAAGTTTTGTAATAATTGGTTGGTAATCAAAAGTACTGTAAAAGTGATGAAACAGAAAATTTCGCCCGGTTGTAATGTTTCTCACTTTAAAGTCAGCAATTTGCCGATTTTAGGAGGCAAACGTTTATTGCGAATGATTAAGCTGGTCAGGGGGAGCTTATTTTCAAAAGTTTTATTATATTCGGTTGATAATTAAAGGTACCATGCAAATTAAACTGTTAAAATAGAAAATTTCGCCCGGTTGAAATGTTTCTCGCTGTAGGTCAGCAATTTGCCAAATTTAGGGAGGTTACGTGGCTGAATGAGTCAACTGACATTGTTTCGATTGAAATGCCCGGTTGAAATGTTTCTTGCTATAAATCAGCGATTTCCCGATTTTAGGGAGGCTGAATGTTTGAATGGTTAGCATGTGTGTGCTGTATCGTAACGTCTGTCATTGAGTCAACCAGCGTCGTTTCGATTTCCAGGTTGCATGTGACATGGAGTATGGTATCCAACCTCTTGGGTTTTCTATGTGTCCTACGGTTTCCTCCCACTCCCGAAGACCCGTACGCGCAAGGGAAGTTTTTAAATAAAATTAAAAAACATATGTTAGCCCTGAAATGACCTAGTTTGTGTGGAATGGATGTTAAGCCGCATTTCTCTTTCTCTTTTATTTTTAAAGTTTTGTTATAATCGGTTGTTAATCAGAGGTACTGTAAAAGTGATAAAACAGGAAATTTCGCCCGGTTGTAATGTTTCGCACTTTAAAGTAAGCAATTTGCTGATTTTAGGGGGCAAACGTTTATTGCGAACGATTAAGTTGGTCAGGTGGAGCTTATTTTTAAAAGTTTTGTAATATTCGGTTGATAATTAAAGGTACCGTGCAAATTTAACTGTTAAAATAGAAAAGACCCGTACACGCAAGGGAAGTGACTATTTGACCTATTTTACTAATTCTTTTTTCTTTGAGTATCTTAAAACATTTACTTCAAATCTGCAATTTTGGATTTTGGAATTACGAAAATTCGTCGTTGTCATTTCGAACCGGAAGTTATTACCAATTTGACAACTTATTTAATAGTTGTGCGATTTTCTTTAAATTTAGAATGTTAGTAGATCTTGCCAATGCGACTTCAATGATGTCCTTGGAAATTTTCTAAATTATCTCCCCTTGGTGAAATTAAGGATCAAAGTTTTAAAAAAAAATCGTCGAAATATAGGTCAGAATTACTGATTCCTACACAAAATATGGAGTTTGTCGATCAAACCGGAAGTGCCACTATCTTGAAACATGAAAAATCCCTAAGGTTTTTTTGCTATTTTACTTACAGACACGGGAGTTATATTTTCTGAATCCTTGAAGGATGGCCCAAAAATCGCACGGAGCAGAATTTTGATTTAGGTCAACTGATGGTTGCCATTTTGAAGTGAATATGAAAAGTAGTAGCAATTTGAAGGGCCGAGACTTTGAAACACAGTAACTCTCCTTCTAATTGAGCTAGAATGTTCAATCTTGGTGTAGACGTTCACTAGGTCAATGTCGTGATTGAGTGCAAAGATGAGCATATTCTGCTTAGATAAGCATGCTGATTTGCTGATTCTTTAGGGCACGATAATTTCGGTTATAATGAAGGGAGGGTGGTGAAACTCTTGTCAATCGAGAGTCTAATAGCTAGTCTGTTGTGTGAAATCATTGTATCATTTTTTTTAAATATCAGGGATAGCAGAAAAAATAAAATGAAAATCCAAAAAGTCGTATTTTTACGATTTGGAGCATTTTTAAAGGTCCTTATCTCTTTAAGTCAACATAATATTTTGGGGGAACTTCTCAAAGAGTCTTATCGGTAGTCTTTTATATGAAACCATCGACCAACAGTCCAAAATATCAGGAGTAGAAGAATAAAAGGATCGAAAATTGAAAACGGCACCCTTTCATTGTTAAGCAAAACATGCAGTGTGCGTGGCTACAATCTGCACATTTAATCATCGTATAGAGTTTATTCATCAGTATCGAATTCCAACTGCTAAGGGATCTTTTACGTGCACTCCAATGTGTACACGTGGGGGGGGGGGGGTGTGACACGCCAGAAAATCGAGATGAACTTTCTCAGCCAATGCAGGGATCGAACACCCGACCTCCTGGCTAGCAGGCCAACGCCTAAGCCACATAGTGTGGACACCCATCGTACATTTCATCCACCAAATCAAAGCATTTCATTGCATTAGACCAATAATTAATTACTCTTAATTTAAAACTTTATTTTAATATTAGTCTGGCAATATTAAATCCTAATTTTATTGGTCTTATTTAAAATTAAACTTTCATTTAACTATGAACAACCCTTAACGTGTCTCTTTAAAACAGTAGCTCAACTTTTTGACCTAAACTCATTAATTTACGATTTTGTTGTGAGCGACTTGTTATTCTTCCTATATGACATATTGCACATGTCTGATTTCAAAGGGGGGGGGGGCGGCTAAATGGTTAGCACGCGCGCCTGTCATTGAGTTAACTAGCGTGTTTTCGAATGCCCGGTTGTACGTGACAAGGAGTAAGGTCGCCTGTCCAACCTGCCATTTTTAGTTCTTTCCCGCCATTTTCATTTCATTTTCTCATCCGTCTCATTACAGTAATACAAGTTTCAGTTATTTCCCTTTAGTTTTCAGATTATTGTGATGGCTGGGTGCATTGCAATGTTTCATACTATATTCAGACTTGTAACATCGCGGGTTTTTGACCAATTTTGATAATTTTTTCTTCTTATCCTTTCATTTAGGATACTTGATACAATCGATGACACGTGAAAGCTTATTGTTTCTGTTAAAGTTATTATTATTATTTTTTTTTTTGTGTGTGTTTTCTGCAAATCGGATTTCTCAGAATCTATCCATAGGATCTTTCTCAAATTTTGACCTACCCCCCCCAAAAAAGGGGTGCGAACGTTGTTTAAATATATTTTCAAAACGTTTTACGAATCCGAAATCACTGAATTTTACGAACGAAAAAACTGACAATGCATAGTCGTAACTTTGTTATTTTTTGACCGATCTTAATAATTCTTTTTTCTTTGAATACCTTGAAAAAAATCATTTTCATCTGCAGTTTCACATTTTTGAAATTCGAAAATTCGTCGCTGTTTAAACCAATTTGACAACTTCTTTAATAGTTGTACGATCTTTATGAAATTTAGTATATAAGTAGACATCACTGATGCGACTTGAAAAATGACTTTTAAAATTTTATAAATTTTCTCCCCTTGGTGAAATTAAGAATCAAATTTTTCAAAAAAATAGTCGAAATAAAGGTCAGAATGACCTATTTTATTTTATAATAGACAAGTAATTACTGATTCGTACACAAAACATGGAGTTTGTCGATCGAACCGGAAGTGCCACCATCTTGAAACGTGAAAAAAAAATAGAACTTTTGCGATATTGAACTTACAGACAAGGGAGTTACATTTTCTGAACCCTTGAAGGAAAACCTAAAAAACGTTCAGAGCAGAATTTTGATTTAGGTCAGCTGATGGTCGCCATTTTGAAGTGAATATGAAACATGGTGAAAAATCGACATTTACGGACTTGTAAACAAACACAATAGGGCATAGTATGTTCAATGCGTTTCCTATGTCTAAAATTTAATACATTTCAATTTCAGGATAGACGGGATACGTATCGAATTTTTGGTATTTGAATATTTCAAAAATTCGATGTTCGCTTTTGATGTTTTTCGTGCCGACAAAGTTGTTTACGAGTGAAAAATCACATTAATTTTCGCTAGATTGTGACCGATTTTAATGATTTAATTTTTCTTCTTCGGATTATTTATATGACCCATGACATGTGACAGGAAGTGACAGTGAATATGAAAGCTTTCATATCTGCATGGGACAGTAGCAGATTTAGTTCTTATTAGGCTTTCAGACTTTCGTCTGAAAGCCTATTGTGATTACTAAAATTATTATTTATTATTATTATTTTTTTTTTCGCCGGAGCCTATTTCTCAGTGCCTGTAACAGATACCGATCTGGGACCTAATTCTCTATCGGGAAACCATGTGTTGGCTACTTGATAAACTATATTTGAAACTTCTGCGCAGACCGGAAGTGGTCGAATTTCGTGCGGTGTCAAAAAATCAAAAAATGGCCGTAGTTTCGTCAATTCTGTACCTATTTTCATACAAATGACATTTTCGGAAACCCTGAGTCTTTTCTCGGACGATAGCAGTTGAAAATTTCGATATTTCGAAACTTCATCGCTGACTTCTTGCGATCGAAAAATGAAAAATGTTGTTTGAGAGACAATTTTTGTTATTTTTCACAATTTTGAAATTTGACCTACATTTTTGGATACCTGAAGTCCATCCGATTCCAGTAATATAAGTTTCATTCAGAGTTATCGCCCTTTATTTTTCGAATTTTTTCGAATTTTCTACCCATTTTGTGAGCTCGGGTTCCGTTTTATGCCCAAATTGACGTTTCTGAAATTTCTGAGGCATGAAGCCAAATGACCATTGCAAGGAATAAAGCAATTTCAACAATAATCTGTACACCGGAAGTGGTCGAAATAATGTCCGATATTTTGAAAAAAATGCAAAAAATGGGTATTTTGGGGAAAAACGCGATTTCTCCGTCCGATATCAATGGATTAAACAAATTAGGGTACCATTGGACTGCAATAGTATTGTGCTATCGTATGATACCCAATTTGTACGGATACGACGAGCAGGAAGCAAAATATGGCACGTTGAAAATCAAGTATTTTCTGATTTGGAGCGTTTTTGGACGTCTGTATCTCGAAAACTTAACCGCAACTTTTTTTTTAACTTTCTCTATCGAGAGTCCATTCGATAGTCTTGTGAATTATGCCACCCAATAAGACTTTGAAATGTCTGGAATACGATAAAAAAGGGACTGAAAATCAAAAAAAGTCGAAAAATCGTGAAATTTTGGAAAATGCTCTACTATTTTTTTATTTGAAGAGATTTTCAAAAAAAGGTTGTATATTCAGATAGCTGACCTAATTACGATTCTAACGATGTATAATATGTATGTAGTTATTGAAATTTAATTTTCGATATTTTAAATTTTTTGCATTTTTGGCACTTTTGAACATAGGATTTCTCAGAGGCATTTTATCTGATCAGATAATGTAATATATCATTACAGAGCCCCGTGGCTATTTTAGTGCCCAAACCGGCTATTAAAACTATTCCGACAATAATAACCATACCAGAAGTATTCAAAAAATGAAAAAAAAAGGTTAAAAACATTGTCGCACTTGCGAAAAACTTGATTTCTCCCTTAGGTAATAGCGGACCAAAAGAACTAAAGTGTCGCTGGATAGCCCTATTAATGGACCATCATATGGTATCTAAATAATACGATTTCGATGGTAAGGAAATAAATTATTGTATAACAAAAATCTAGTATTTTCCGATTTTTTAACATTCTGGGACGCCCTTTTCTAGAAAACGACGCCGCAGATTTTTCTTAAACTTTTCTTACTCAAAGTCCTATCGGTTGTCTATATAGTGAATCCAAAATGAAAAGCATTGAAATAATATAAATGGTCCAAAAATGGCCTCAAACTTTGAAAAAAATTGAAAAATCGTTAAATTTTTGGAAACGCACTTTAAGTTATCTTTTTTTCCAAACCTACTCAATGGATGTTTCTGACACTTCTGGTACAGAAAGTTAATTATCCAAAGAACTTCGTAAAGCTATCACGACAACGATCGTAAAACCGAAAGTAGTCGAAAAAATGTCCGATATTTTGAAAAAAATTAATTTTTTTACGAAAACCTTTTTTATTTATGAATATTTTTTGATGATATTTTACACAGGGTTAAAAATATCATCCTACTTGAGCAGAAATGAGAAAAAAAATTGTCTCGGTAATTTGCGTTAGCCGCCATTGGCTAATTTAGTTTTTTGTACCCAGAAAAATTATTTATTGTTGGATTTGTATAAAACAAAGTTCATATGCTCCGTGGTCCCAATTGTAATTTTTTTTGTTACGGTGAAATTTTTCTGGCGGCAACGGAAGTGACGTAATATTAACAAAAACTACAATTTTGACCGTTCAGTACCACTTTTTGAAAGCAAATATTATTTTTTTTCAAAACTGATATAACTAAAAGGATGCACCCTGCAAAGGTGCACAAAATCCTTAGCTCAGATTTTTTAATTTCAATTTCATTTTCGGGCAATTTCGAATAAAATGTAAAATAAAGTGTAAAATTCAGTTATTTACAATTCATTCAGCGTCTTCATATTTTGAAATATTTATTTGTAATTTTCATAAACTCGTAGCAATAATCCAGACGAAGAGAATGTATGCGCAAATTAGTTTGTAATATGAGCAGTTGCCGAGAAATATGCAATTTTGCATGCATCACTTTTCACGTTATTTTGACTATAAAAGAGTGAATTATTATTCGATTTGCAATATTTTTTTCCATTTGATGCTTAATGCTAATTTGGACTAGGTCAAGCCAATTTTACATTTTCACTGTGACCGGAAATGACGTCATTTGGGCAAAAACTGTATTTTTAACTTAAAAAACAAATATTTTATTCAAATGAGTCTGCCTTATAATATTCTTGAAATTATGATATTTGATTCCCATCAACGAATAGAATGAAGCCATACGACCATACGAATACCACAAAATGGTTTTTAACTTGTACGGTTACAGAGAAATAGGCGATCTTCTATAAGTCACTTTTCAAGGTTTTTGGTCTATAAAAGTGTCAATTATTATTCGATTTTTATCATTTTTTTACCATTTGATGCCTTATGCCATTTATGACTTCTATGAACTAAATTAACATTTTCAATATCTCCGGAAGTAATGTAATTTTTGCAAAAAACGTATTTTTAGCCCTCAAAACAAACATTTTTTTGAAGGGATTTATATTTATTATTTGTTTAACTTTATAACGTCTGACTCTAATGGGCAGTAAGATTGAATCAATACCATCATATTGATATCAAGAAAAGGCTTCTAGCATGTTCCCTTGTCGAATAATAGCCAATTTTCCCAGTGTCACTTTTAAGTTTTATACCTTCTTAATTTCAGTTTATGGGTTATAGGTTGATTATTTATTGCCCGATATGTATAAAACAAAGTTTGTATTTTGTATGTTGCGAATTTTCGACTTATTTTTCACCTATAAAAATTTCTTTCGGCACCGGAAGTGACGTAATTTTGCCATAATTTACAATTTTGATCGGTCTTTTCGCCAGCAAATATTACTTTTACATATGATAGAAGGTGTCACTGAAGCAAAACAATTAAAGTATAGTTTGGTAGCTCAATGGATCGGTTAGGGTATAATGAACTTCCTGTATGATTCCTGAAAGCCGGTTCAGTGCTGCTTGCAGGTCTAGTTATTATTATTATTCAGATTCCAATTTGAATAGATCTCAGCAACTACGTGTCGCATCGTTATGATTTCTTCGGTTTTACTTGGAAAGTGGGATTGACTTAGAGGATAAGGCTATTTTGAACGTTCTGCGACAATGCGAAATGTCCGAAATCACCGAAGTTATCGTTTTTGAAAATATTGCAGTAATTTTAACAATAATCATTGGATTTTAACTTTCGATACATTTTGGCATAGCCTTAGACAGGGCACATAGCTACGCTACTATCGATTTTTGATTTTCGGCAAATCTTTGAAGATATTAGGCGCCAAATTTCGAAAATTTAAAATTTTATAAAAAACTTTTTTATTTATGAATATTTTTTAGTCGTATTGTGCACAGAATTAAAGAGTCATCTGACTAGTGCAAAAATGTTAAAATTTTTTGTCTAAGTAATTTTCCTTGGCCACCATTGGCTAATTCAGATTAATTTTTTATTGTTCGATTTGTATAAAACAAAGTTCATATATGCTTCATTGTCTCAATTGTCATTTTTTTTATTACCGAAAGTGTTATCTGTCGGCACCGGAAGTGGCATAATTTTACCAAAAACTACAATTTTGACAGTTAGGTACCATTTTTCGAAAACAAATATTATTTTTTGGAAAAATTATTTGACTCAAAGCGTGTGCCCTTTCAAGGCGCAAAAAATTTCGGAAGCAGTTTTTTTAATTTCAATTTCATTTTCGAGCAAATTCGATTAAGAGGCTAAAAATGGTGTAAAATTGACCTATTTACAACCTATTCAGGCTTTTCAGATTTTAAAATATTTCTTCGTAACTTTTATAAACTTGTAGCTATAATCCATACGAAGAAAATGTATGTTAAAATTAGTTTGTAATATAAGCAGTTACCAAGAAATGGGAAGTTCTGTACAAGTCACTGTTTTCGTTATTTTGCCTGTAAAATAGTCAATTATTATTGGATTTTTTATAAAATTGACATCATTTGATTCAAAAAGCATGTAGCGTCATATCAAGTTGATTACAATTTAAAATTGACATCGGAAATGACGTCATTTTGTCAAAAACTGCATTTTAAACTTTTTAAATCAATGTTTTATTCAATCAAGAATTATTTAATATGTATTAATAATTTTAACTTTTGGTTTAAATTCACATATAAACACAACTCATATGTTCAAATAGATATCATCAAATTGTTTCTAACTTTTTCGGTTGCCGAGAAATAGACGGTTTTCTACAGGTCACTTTTGAAGGTTTTGGGGCCATAAAAGTGTCAATTATTATTCGATTTTCATAAACTTTACACCATGTTATACCTAATGCCATTTAGGATTTTATACAAGTAATTTAAGATTTTCATTATCACCAGAAGTAACGTCATTTTGGCAAAAACTGTATTTTTAGCCTTCAAAACAGATATTTTATTCAAATGAGTCTGTTTTGAAATCTTTTTCAAATTATGATATTTGATGCCAATCAACAGGTACCATAAAATGGTTCCTAACTTGTACGGTTGCAGAGAAATAGGCGATTTTCTACAAGTCACTTTTCAAGTTTTTTGGTCTTTAAAAGTGGCAATTATTATTCGATTTACAAAAAATTTTTCACTATATGATATCTATGCCATTTCTGATTTCATAAAACTAATTGAACATTTTCATTAACACCGGAAGTAATGTAATTTTGTCAAGTTCATTTACAAGTAACAAATGTATAAAATGAATTGATATTGCTGGATATGGTTGATTCTGCGTCCATTTTATTTGATGTGAGCAATGCTTATTTGGAAACCTGTTTAGTGGTTTCGTTGGTACCGGAAGTGACATATGTTCAAGGTTAACTTGGCACCGGAAGTGATATGTTCAAGGGTAACGTGGCACCAGTGAAACCCGTCATTCCTGCATGCAGGTCTAGTTATTTTTTTTTGTATGTTTTCTGCAAATCGGGTTTCTCAGAATCTAACCATATTTTTGGATTATTTATATGACCTGTGACATGTGACAGGAATGACTGTGAATATGAAAGCTTTAATATCTGCTTCGCAGATCTAGTTATTATTTTTTTTGTGTGTGTGTTTTCTGCAAATCGGATTTCTCAGAATCTATCCACAGGATCTTTCTGAAATTTTGACCTACCCCCCCCCCCCCAAAAAAATGGGGTGCAAACCTTGATTAAATATATTTTCAAAATGTTTTAAGAATCTGAAATCACGAAAGTTTACGAACGAATGCATTTGACCTACAATGCTGTAACTTTGTGACTATTTGACCTATTTATTTAATTCTTTTCTCTATGAGTACCTTGAGACATTTACTTCAAATCTGCAATTTCGGATTTTCGAATTTCGAAAATTCGTCGCTGTGATTTCGAACCGGAAGTTTAGACCAACTCAACAACTTCTTTCGTACGATTTTCATGAAATTTAATATGTAAGTAGACCTTAATGATGGGACTTGAAAAATGACTTTAGAAATTTTTTAACTTATCTCCCCTTGGAGAAATTAAGGATCAAATTTTTCAAAAAAATTGACGAAATAATTCTTATCCGATTTTGATGAAAAGTCACATTTCTAGGTTGTGTACCGTCACACCATAATCATTGTCGGTTTCGAATTTCATTAATATCAGACTGGAACTGACCAACTAAATGGCTGCTCCCAATACAGTATGAAATACAGGAATTAAAGATGTAGGAAAAATCACTTTCGGTATTGCTTGTTCTCTGTCCATCTCTCGAAAATGTGGGTGTATCCTGCCTGGCAGTGCAAGCCTATCTTTATAAAGTTTTACCCCACGCTAACAATTAGTATATACATGAAACATTTAATATCATGGATTTAGCTGTTCAGTTATCTAAATTCATTGAAAATCAAAATACCTGTTCGTTTCAACACCTTAAACTCTGTGTATCAATCTGAAGTCAATCGGATGATAAATTTGGCCTCTATAGCGTCACAAGATTTTTTGAAGTTATCAAGGGAGATAACTCTGGCAGTAATTATTTGAAATCGCTGAAAATCAATAGGCTTCTTCGTCTCATGACCTTAAACATTGTGTATAAATTTAAAGTCAATCGGATATTAACTTTGACCATTAGAGCGTCCACAAGATTTTTTAAAGAGATCAAGGGCCATAACCCTGGCACTAATTATCAGAAATCGCCAAAAATCATTAGGCGTCTTTGTCTTATGACCTTAAACGCTGTGTATAAATTTAATCTAAATCGGATATTAACTTTGGCCTCTAGAGCGTCCACAAGATTTTTTTAAGTGATCAAGGGCCACATTTCAATGTGGGCGTATAAAAATGCATAACAACCATTTCAGATATAACATGGATAATAACATTTTTGATGAAAAAATTGACCAAAATCATTCTGACAGTAGAGCTGCAACGATTCAGTTCAATTGCAAATTAAATTTCAAATAAAAACAACGTACACCTTACCATATCGTCCGGGCTGTCAACAAGGGTTGTCGCATATTTTTACTTTTTTCGGTAATGAAACATTTGTAATACTCTAAAAACTGATTAAGAGTAACAACTCATTATGTAATTATCAGAAAATCATTAGAATTTGATTGCTTTTTATAAAGTTTTACCCCACGCTAACAATTGAATTAGTATATATACATGAAACATTTAAAATCATGGATTTAGCTGTTCAGTTATCAAAATTTATTGAAAATCAATAGGCTTCTTCGTCTCATGACCTTAAACACTGTGTATAAATTTAAAGCCAATCGGATATTAACTTTGGCCTCTATAGCGTCCACAAGATTTTTTGAAGTGATCAAGGGCCATAACTCTGGCACTTATTATCGGAAATCGCTGAAAATCAATAGGCTTCTTCGTCTCTTGACCTTAAACACTGTGTATAAATTGACCTTAAACACTGTGTATAAATTTAAAGCCAATCGGATATTAACTTTGGCCTCTATAGCGTCCACAAGATTTTTTGAAGTGATCAAGGGCCATAACTCTGGTAGTTATTATCGGAAATTGCTGAAAAACAATAGGCTTCTTCGCCTCATGACCTTAAACACTGTGTATAAATTTAAAGTCAATTGGATATTAACTTTAGCCTCTAGAGCGTCCACAAGCAATTGTGGACGCCGGACCGACGGACGGACGGACGGACGGACGGACGGGGGCGACGACAATATACGACCACATTTCAATGTGGGCGTATAAAAAGATGAAAGACCTGTAGCAATTAAGTCCACTTAAAATTTAATAAAAACTTTGTTTTTATGTAACTTTTAATTTATATTTAACAAAACACGAATGTCACTTGAAAACATAACTAAAACAGAGAGTGACCTCCCTTTAAAACAATTTCCGTATGCTGAGGCCGCGGTTAATTAATTGTCAGTTTCTCATGACCTGAGTTTGTTAAATATACATGCTACATGAGGTAATTATTAATTATTGAGATGAAATTTATTTTTTTTTTTTTAGTTAAAGGCTGTATCTATCATGGGTAACCAGTGTCCCTGATTTATTCATATTTAATAATTCAAAAAATATTTATAAATATATAAATATCCAGACATCGGAAGACTTGATCACATCATAATAAATAAGTTTGATATTACTTTATTAGTGATATGCTTCTAAGTTAACGGTTGGTTAATGCATTCATTCTTGACTTGACATTTCATTTCTTTATCTTTCCCTACTTTGACAGGTTACGAAATGACCAGTTTCAAACTAGTTGGTGATTTTTTCTGACATAAATAGTTAAAAGCATACCCTTGGATATTTAAATACAAAATAAGTAAGATTATTTAACATGTCTTTCCAAAGAATTTACTACACACGTGGTCGTTTCTCTCTAGCCGTGATGTAAGATAGTAACAAGGGCATTGTCAATGCAATGGCCTGTGCCGTATGTTAATTGTCTTCAACTTTGAACCCATCGGCACATATGGCATCATGATAATATAAATAGTTTTATTATTTTGTCTATCATAATCAAACTGTTTACATTTATTTGTATCTTTGTGTCATTTTGAGATTGTTTATACATTAATAGTGCCGTGAAGCGGTGTCAATCAGTCTGTACCTCATGATCGAGGCTATCTCGTGGCGACAGATTTGAGACCGTTGCTCAGGTAAATAAAATAATTTAGCAGGAATTTAAATACATTATATCTTTCTGTGAATTTTATTACAAAAGACAAGTGCCTAATTGAGTTTATGTGGGCTGTTGTGAATGATGCAGCTCCCATTCCTTGGTTTGGATGGCAGATATTATACGGCTTGATTCACTTCCTGTTTTACGGACGGACTCTGCAGTATTTATTCACAATCTAGCCTACTTTACTTGATTCTTATCATCAATAAATAGTGGATTTTAATTCGTCAATTCATTGTTCATATTGCAAGGCAAACAAATAAAGTTTTACAAGACAAATTTTTGACCTCACTAAATTTGACCAAATAATCAAGGAATTTTAGTCTTGTGATTTTATTGTTTTTAATGAATTATATACAGGAAAAATTACTGGTTATTGTAGCTGATAATCGAATCGAAAATAATCGAATCGAATGGTTAAAATCGACAATCGAACCTAATCGAGGTAGTTGTGAATCGTTGCAGCCCTATCTGACAGAAATGGAATTTAGCTGTTCAGTTATCAAAATTCATTGAAAATCAAAATACTTGTTCGTTTCAACACTTTAAACTCTGTGTATCAATCTGAAGTCAATCTGATGATAAGTTTGGCCTCTTAGCGTCACAAGTGATCAAGGGAGATAACTCTGGAAGTAATTATTTGAAATCACTAAAAATCAATAGACTTCTTCGTCTCATGACCTTAAACACTGTGTGTAAATTTAAAGTCATCGGATATTGACTTTGGCCTCTAGAGTGTCCACAGGATTTTTTGAAGTGATCAAGGGCCATAACTCTGGCACTAATTATCGGAAATCTCTGAAAATCAATAGACTTCTTCGTCTCATGACCTTAAACACTGTGTATAAATTTAAAGTCAATCGGATATTAACTTTGGCCTCTAGAGCGTTCACAAGATTTTTTGAAGTGATCAAAGGCCATAACTCTGGCAGTAATTATCGGAAATCGCTGAAAATCAATAGGCTTCTTTGTCTTATGAACTTAAACACAGTGTATAAATCTAAAGTCAATCGTGGACACCGGACTGACAAACGGACGGACGGGGGCGACAAAAATACACGACATTTCATAAAGATAGGTTGCCAGGCAACGAAACATACGCCCACAGCAGCTAAATCGTCAGGGCAGTCAACAAGAATTGACGCATATTTTTACTTTTTTCGGTAATGAAACATTTATAATACACTAAAATCTGATTAAGAGTAACAACTCATTATGTAATTATCAGAAAATCATTAGAATTTGTTTGCTTTTTATAAAGTTTTGCTCCACACTAACAATTAGTATAGGAAACATTTAATATGATGGATTTAGCTGTTCAGTTATCAAAATTCATTGAAAATCAAAATATTTGTTCGTTTAAACACCTAAAACTCTGTGTATCAATCTGAAGTCAATTGCATATTAAGTTTGGCCTCTAGAGTATCCACAAGATTTTTTGAAGTGATCAAGGACTACAACTCTGGCAATAATTATCAGAAATCGCTGAAAGTCAATAGGTTTCTTCGTCTCATGACCTTAAAAACTGAGTATAAATTTGAAGTCAATCGGATATTAACTTTGGCCTCTAGAGCACCCACAAGATGTTTTGAAGTGATCAAGGGCCATAACTCTGGCACTAAATATCGGAAATTGCTGAAAATCAATAGGCTGCTTCGTCTTATGACCTTAAACACTGTGTATAAATTTAAAGTCAATTGGATATTAACTTTGGCCTCTAGAGCGTCCACAAAATTTTTTGAAGTGATCAAGGGCCATAACTCTGGTAGTTATTATCGGAAATCGCTAAAAAACAATAGGCGTCTTCATCTCATGACCTTAAACACTGTGTATAAATTTAAAGTCAATTGGATATTAACTTTGGACGCCGGCCACCGGGCGGATGGATAGACGGGGGCGACGACAATATACGACCACATTTCAATGTGGGCGTATAAAAATGAACACTACCATTTAGATTTGAAAGGGCTTTAGTTTTTAGACACAACATTTATTTTCCCGGACGTTGTCGAGAAATGATAACACAAGGCGTTTAGATTTTACGCCAAATTATCACTTTACCAAGAGCCGTCTATGTTGGTTACAATTAATGTGGTTATGATTAATAGAAAAAAAGATTTTGCAAATATTCACTAATTCAACTTGGTCATCGTTTTATTCTTTATAAAAATGGCCGATGTATTACTCAACGCGTGCACCACACAACGATAATTTTAAATGTCTACTTTTATTCTATCACATTATACATTTATCTTTTAAAATAAAGTATAGATACTTGTAATACATTTTGTTGTAATTTTTGGGGGATGACGTGGCTAAGTGGGTAAGACGCAGGCTCACTAGCCTGGAGGTTGGGCAGAAAGTTGATTCAGATTTTCTGCTGTGGTTCTTCCTTGTCAGTGATGCAGGATGGAGGGCCTGACAAGGACAGTTGTAATCGTTCGGATGGGATGGAAAATCAAGGTCCCATGTACACATTGGTGTACACGTAAAAGATCACTTGGCAGTTAGAATTCGATATAAAAGTAAGCCATACCACTGCTGCCCTAACAAAATTTCCCTCAGAGAACACTTATGGTGTATGCCCATCTTCATTAGCCCATTTTAGGAGCAGGACGTTAAACCCCATTTCATTTCAGTTGTTGTAATTATGTAAAATGTGCCGGGTTTTTTTTTACATTTGGTTGCAATTACATTTATAATTCTGAATGATTATTGGTAAATTGAGAGAAAAATGGGGTTTAACATCAAATCGACTTGCACAAGGTGATCTTGGGACTAACATTTTGGGACAGACCATATGATGCAACACACATGTGTTAACCATTCGACCTCCCAAACCCGTATGGGTAAATAGACATAACCTACTATTCAAGTTAAGTACATGTACAATGATTTTCATGTGCTAGCGAGGATACAGAGAAAATTCATGTTCACACCTGGGAAAATAGAGAGAAATGGAGTTTAACATCCAATAGACATAAACTGTTATTTTGGGACTAACATGCAATTCAATGTTAGTTTAATAATTTGCTTGCGCCAGGAGACTTTAGAAGTTGGAGGAACCAAAGAAAATTCATGTAAACGTCTGGTATGGAAACCATGCCACTAGGTATCAATGATAGACCATATGATCTAAAGGGCATACGTTACTAGACTACTTGACCATCCAGCCCTTCCTGTGGTTAAAGAAGGTTTGGTTATTGGTTGATTGAATTTCACATTTACAAATGCAAATGATAGATTTTATTAACGATAATAATTGTTTGTTATATTTTCATCACTTTGTTCATCCAAAAATGATGTTTATTCAATGTTAGATTTACGTTAAAATGATCGGTTAGATTTCAATCATTTTGCTCATCCTTTTAACGACAATTTAACGTCAGGAAATGACGTTAATCTAACGCAATCTTTATGTCATTTATGTCATTTACGTTAGATTTGCATCAGAAAATGACATAAATATAACGTAAAAACGACGTAAACTTTTCATTAAAAAGATGAGCAAAATGATGGTAAAGTGACTGACCATTTTTACGTCAACTTTAACGTGTCAATGACACAAGGTATAAGTTCTTCTATTCTTCGCAATCATCTAGCAGAGTTTACCTCCAACAATAGATGTTCTAACTACTCATTTTGAGAGCACTAACTACTGCAAGCTGCCATCTGTACAAACGTTGTCTGAATCAGTGGATAACTCCTTTATCTCCAGTGGGTTATCGGTGGGAAAGAAGCCTGCCCCAGGGGCATTTTTGGAGAGTTTACAGTGTGGATGTACAACCAGGAAATGCTCAACTTTTAAATCTAAATTAAAGTGTACTGATTTATGTCACTGTTCGAATTGTCAAAACCTTGGGGAGCAGGACAATCCAAATGTAGATGTAAACTTAGACTGGTGGCCAGTCTTCTCCACACACCAAAAATTGGCCAGTCTTCTCAACAAAAAAAACGAAAAAAAAACGTAATCTCTAGAGACTGGGGAAATAGAGCTTCATTCTCATCTAGTAGGTCAATCTGCATTATGTAGGTCGTGTGACGTCGTGCACGTGATCACGACATATCTAACATCACGTGATAATAAACATGGCTGTCGACTAACTGGCAAACTGGTGTAGGTGCGAGATGTTTGTTGTGGATAACAGTTATTGTTATTTAGTGATACTTTAACGATCTAAGAATTTTGTTGACGGACAATATCTGTCGAATGAACGGATACAACGTATGGGATGAGGTGAATGAACATAAATAATTACACACGACATCATTATAACAACTTAACGAAGCCAGTTCATGCGTGTCACGTGACTCGGGGCTTGCCTGACAACTGTCAATCATTCCAAATAAGGAACAACGTAAAACAGGACAGGAACGCCCATTTTATTGTGAAGCTCGCAAATTGTCCAGTCTCTGGTGCTGGTTACAGGTTTACTCAAATTTCTTTTTTAAACAAATGGAAACGAAAGTGTTGGTTTACTAAAAATTAATACTTTTATATAAATCGAAATGTAAAATAAATAGAAGAGACTGGGCCAGTCTAATGTAAACTGTGATAGTGACGATGATGATATTGTGATATAAAAATTTCTGGCTTTTCGATTCTGCTTTTGATTTGTGCTTTTATATTTATATGTAGGCCTATTTTACATCTTAAATTCTATTCTAGATTGGAAAATGGGAGTGACAATGATATTGTGATATACATGTAAACATTTCTTGTTTTTTGATAATGGTTGTAATTTGAGCTTTATTTTGCTTATTAAATTCTGCCTATTTTATTATCTTTTATCTTCAGTCCTCTCTCTCATCTGCAATGTGTACAAAATAGATTTGATTGGGGAAATTAACATTCTACCCCGGAGACCTACATGTATGACGGCAAGTACTATGACTGTCAGAAAAGCCAGGACACATATAGACCCTATGTTTCTTGGGACCGAGACCGTAAATTGCCTACATCTAATCATAGAATTAAAATAAATTTGTGTTCCACTAAAATAACCCACCTACATGTAGGTAATAAAGTGGCAAATAAACCTATTTCATTTACATCACTGACTAGAAGCATACATGTATATGTAATTAATTTTATGAATAGAAGTTCTTTTATATAGCATGATTCTTATACGAGGACATGCAATTCTGGGTTGAAAGATTAAGAATGGGGTACAACATATTATTTTTCTGCACCAATAGGAAGGAAGGTTTGCTCAGCCGCTCTACAACCTACATTGTACACCTGTTTCGAATTCCAATTCTCATAGGTTCTTTCACATGCACACCAATTTTCAGATCCATTCGAATGATAAACCAAGCCCCCCATCCTTTACCACTCAAATGGAGATATGAACATGGAAAATCATAGTTAATTTTTTTTGCAATGTAGCAAATATAACAAAAAATAGGTTGCCAGGCAACGAAACATACGCCCACACAGCAGCCAAATCGTCCGGGTAGTCAATAAGAGTTGTCGCATATTAAGGAATTATCAGAAAATCATTAGAATTTGTTTGGTTTTTATAATCAAACGTTTTTTTTTTAAATCAGATAATAATTGTGACCTCCAGAGGGACCACAAGCTAAAAAGGGTGATTTTTCGTACAATCAGGGGACATAACTCAGGAAGTAATGACCCGATGGGCACAAATATCGAAAGGAACCAAGATCTTTGGGTTATAAACATACATGTCAAGTTTCATCAAAATCGGTTCAAAATTGTAACCTCTATAGGGTCCACAACCTTGATATAACATATTTTCACACTATTCATGTACAAACGACGGCCATTTTGTCCGTCAATTCTAGTCCGATTTTCACGTAATTCAAACTCTCTCTTCATTACCATGTAACAGTGATATAGGCAAACGTTTTTTTACATTGGATAATAATTTTGACCTCCAGAGGGACCAAAAGCTAACAAAAGCCATTTTTTGGACAATTTGGGGACATAATTCAGGAAGTTATGATCCAATGGGTGCAAATATCGAAAGGAACCAAGATCTTTGGGTTATAAACATACATGTCAAGTTTCATCAAAATCGGTTCAAAATTGTGACCTCTATAAGGTCCACAACCTTGATATAACATATTTTTACACTATTCGCGTACAAACGGCGGCCATTTTGTCCATCAATTTTGGTCCGATTTTCCCAAAATTCAGACTCAACCTTCATAACCATGGAATCGTGATATAATCAAACGGTTTTTTAAATCGGATAACAATTTTGACCTCCAGAAGGACCACAAGCTAAAAAGGGCGATTTTTTGGACAATCAGGGGCCATAATTTAGGAAGTTACGATCCGATGGGCGCAAATATCGAAAGGAACCAAGATCTTTGGGTTATAAACATACATGTCAAGTTTCATCAAATTTGGTTCAAAACTGTGACCTCTATAAGGTCCACAACCTTGATATAACTTATTTTCACACTATTCGCGTACAAACGGCGACCATTTTGTCCGTCAATTTTGGTCCGATTTTCACGAAATTCGAAGCCAACCTTCATAGCCATAGAACGGTGATATAATCAAACGTTTTTTTAAATCCGATAACAATTTTGAACTCAAGAGGGACCACAAGCTAAAAAGGTCAATTTTTCAGACAATCAGGGGCCATAATTCAGGAAGTTATGATCCGATGCGCGCAAATATCGAAAGGAACCAAGATCTTTGGGTTATAAACATACATGTCAAGTTTCATCAAAATAGGGTCCACAACCTTGATATAACATATTTTCACACTATTCGTGTACAAACGGCGGCCATTTTGTCCGTCAATTCTAGTCCGGTTTTCACGTAATTCAAACTATCTCTTCATTACCATGTAACGGTGATATAATCAAACGTTTCTTTAAATCGGATAATAATTTTGACCTCCAGAGGGACCACAAGCTAAAAAGAGCGATTTTTCGGACAATCCGGGGACATAATTCAGGAAGTTATGATCCGATTGGCGCAAATATCGAAAGGAACCAAGATCTTTGGGTTATAAACATACATGTCAAGTTTCATCAAAATCGGTTCAAAATTGTGACCTCTATAAGGTCCACAACCTTTATATAACATATTTTCACAATATTCGCGTACAAACAGCGGCCATTTTGTCCGTCAATTTTGGTCCGATTTTCACTGAATTCATACTCGACCTTCATAACCATGGAACGGTGATATAATCAAACGGTTTTTTAAATCGGATAACAATTTTGACCTCCAGAGGGACCACAAGCTAAAAAGGGCAATTTTTTGGACAATCAGGGGCCATAATTCAGGAAGTTACGATCCGATTGGCGCAAATATTGAAAGGAATCAAGATTTTTGGGTTATAAACATGCATTTCAAGTTTCATCCAAATCGGTTCAAAATTGTGTCCTCTACACTGTTCACAACCTTGATATAACATATTTTCACACTATTCGCGTACAAATGGCGGCCATTTTGTCCGTCAATTTTGGTCCGATTTTCACGAAATTCGAACTCGACCTTCATAACCATGGAACAATGATATAATCAAACGTTTTTTTAAATCGGATAACAATTTTGACCTCCAGAGGGACCACAAGCTAAAAAGGGCAATTTTTCGGACAATCAGGGGCCATAATTCAGGAAGTTACGATCCGATTGGCGCAAATATCGAAAGGAACCAAGATCTTTGGGTTATAAACATGCATTTCAAGTTTCATCCAAATCGGTTCAAAATTGTGTCCTCTACACTGTTCACAACCTTTATATAACATATTTTCACAATATTCGCGTACAAACGGCGGCCATTTTGTCCGTCAATTTTGGTCCGATTTTCACAGAATTCATACTCGACCTTCATAACCATGCAACGGTGATATAATCAAACGTTTTTTTAAATCGGATAACAATTTTGACCTCCAGAGGGACCACAAGCTAAAAAGGGCAATTTTTCGGACAATCAGGGGCCATAATTCAGGAAGTTACGATCCGATGGGCGCAAATATCGAAAGGAATCAAGATCTTTGGGTTATAAACATGCATTTCAAGTTTCATCCAAATCGGTTCAAAATTGTGTCCTCTACGCTGTTCACAACCTTGATATAACATATTTTCACACTATTCGCGTACAAATGGCGGCCATTTTGTCCGTCAATTTTGGTCCGATTTTCACGAAATTCGAACTCGACCTTCATAACCATGGAACAATGATATAATCAAACGTTTTTTTAAATCGGATAACAATTTTGACCTCCAGAGGGACCACAAGCTAAAAAGGGCAATTTTTCTGACAATCAGGGGCCATAATTCAGGAAGTTACGATCCGATTGGCGCAAATATCGAAAGAAACCAAGATCTTTGGGTTATAAACATGCATTTCAAGTTTCATCCAAATCGGTTCAAAATTGTGTCCTCTACACTGTTCACAACCTTGATTTAACATATTTTCACACTATTCACGTACAAATGGCGGCCATTTTGTCCGTCAATTTTGGTCCGATTTTCACGAAATTCGAACTCGACCTTCATAACCATGGAACGGTGATATAATCAAACGATTTTTTAAATCGGATAACAATTTTGACCTCCAGAGATACCACAAGCTAAAAAGGGCGATTTTTCGGACAATCAGGGGCCATAATTCAGGACGTTATGATCCGATTGGCGCAAATATCGAAAGGAACCACGATCTTTGGGTTATAAACATGCATTTCAAGTTTCATCCAAATCGGTTCAAAATTGTGACCTCTAAACTGTTCACAAGCTAAAAAACGTGATTTTTCGTACAATCAGGGGCCATAACCCATGAAGTTACAGTCCGATACATGCCAATATCGAAAGGAACCGAGATCTTAGGGTGATAAACCTATGTTTTAAGTTTCATTGAAATCGGATAAAAATTGTGACCTGTAGACTGTTCACAAACAATTGTGGACGGACGGACGGACGGGGGCGACGACAATATACGTCCACATGAAAATGTGGGCGTATAAAAACGTGATTTTTCGTACAATCAGGGGCCATAACCCATGAATTTACAGTCCGATACATGCCAATATCGAAAGGAACTGAGATCTTATGGTGATAAACCTATATTTTAAGTTTCATTGAAATCGGATAAAAATTGTGACCTGTAGACTGTTCACAAAAAAATGTGGACGGACGGACGGACGGTTGGACGGACGGACAGACGGACGGACAGGGGCGACGACAATATACGTCCACATAAAAATGTGGGCGTATAAAAATCCAAGTTTCCTAATCAATGAGCAAGCATAAATGTATTTGTGGGAGAAAAATTTATGGACTCGAATGTTCATGCAACAGGGCTCCCGCGGCTTTGTCAAACATTTTTTCAAAGATATTCAAGGATAAATATACGTCAAATTCCAGGATTTTCAAGGACATTTTTAGCCTAAAGTTACAATTTTTCATCTTAAAAACAACCAAAACATTACCAACTATCGTTATAATCTCATATTTAAAAGGAATTGAAGACATAAATGTGATAGTGTGGAATTTTGGTGTTTTAATTATATAATAGGTTTTAGTCTACACTGCACTAAACTGACAGCAGCTTAATAAACAATAACAAACTTTCACTTTCATCTGATCTTTGAACCCTTATATTCATAGTCACTGGATGTTCAGCTTCTGGACAGGTCTTTGTAACAACATCAGTGACTATCATCTCATCATCTCCTTGGATACTTTTCCTAACAAACCCAACTTCCTGGGTTACAGGTGTAACAATCAAATTCAGTTTTACTTAGGATTTTGAGTGTGTCGGATTGTTAAGATTACCTTCTAAATCTTTAACTTGTATTTCGCGCATCAAAGTTTATAAGTTGTTTCAGTTTCCGAAGATACTTTTGGTCAAGTCTTCATTGATCTAATTAAAGGATACCTTCTAGCTGATAATTATATATGGTAGTGTTGTTTCAACACTGAGATCTTTAAAACCCCTTTTAGGGGTTTTTTATAATAAAGATTTAAACGACCTCGTCTTTTGGTTTGCATTGGACACGGTTACATAAACTGTTTTTTATTATTACAGATCGACTTTCGGCACACCAGGGTAAACTCCCGCCATTTTTAACACAGAGTTATTTCCCTTTTCATTATTATGCATTGTTTAATGTAATTACTAATACCGATTTTGATTAGTCAGTGTAGTGGCTTCTAGTATGTTAATTGGACAATGGAGTCACTTGAGAGTATTTGGTTGCCTAACGGTAAATGTAATTGGCTTATCTTGTTATTACGTGACAAAACACAGCTGTTTATTTAGATCAGTTGATTGACAGGTATACGTCAGAGTTATTGTTTAGTATAACCAGCATTACTTATAATCTAAACGGGATTTTCAGATCAACTTATTAAGGATCTCAACTGAAATTCAAGGATATTTTCCTATTTCCGCGGAATTCAAGGATATTCAAGACCTTGAAAATGAAATTTTAAATTTAAGAATATTCAAGTATTTTCAAGGACCGCCGGAACCCTGTGCAAGATTTACATGTAGACGGGTTACATGTAGATTTTTGGGTTATAAACATGCATTTCAAGTTTCATCCAAATCGGTTCAAAATTGTGTCCTCTACACTGTTCACAACCTTGATATAACATATTTTCACACTATTCGCGTACAAATGGCGGCCATTTTGTCCGTCAATTTTGGTCCGATTTTCACGAAATTCGAACTCGACCTTCATAACCATGGAACAATGATATAATCAAACGTTTTTTTAAATCGGATAACAATTTTGACCTCCAGAGGGACCACAAGCTAAAAAGGGCAATTTTTCGGACAATCAGGGGCCATAATTCAGGAAGTTACGATCCGATTGGCGCAAATATCGAAAGGAACCAAGATCTTTGGGTTATAAACATGCATTTCAAGTTTCATCCAAATCGGTTCAAAATTGTGTCCTCTACACTGTTCACAACCTTTATATAACATATTTTCACAATATTCGCGTACAAACGGCGGCCATTTTGTCCGTCAATTTTGGTCCGATTTTCACAGAATTCATACTCGACCTTCATAACCATGCAACGGTGATATAATCAAACGTTTTTTTAAATCGGATAACAATTTTGACCTCCAGAGGGACCACAAGCTAAAAAGGGCAATTTTTCGGACAATCAGGGGCCATAATTCAGGAAGTTACGATCCGATGGGCGCAAATATCGAAAGGAATCAAGATCTTTGGGTTATAAACATGCATTTCAAGTTTCATCCAAATCGGTTCAAAATTGTGTCCTCTACGCTGTTCACAACCTTGATATAACATATTTTCACACTATTCGCGTACAAATGGCGGCCATTTTGTCCGTCAATTTTGGTCCGATTTTCACGAAATTCGAACTCGACCTTCATAACCATGGAACAATGATATAATCAAACGTTTTTTTAAATCGGATAACAATTTTGACCTCCAGAGGGACCACAAGCTAAAAAGGGCAATTTTTCTGACAATCAGGGGCCATAATTCAGGAAGTTACGATCCGATTGGCGCAAATATCGAAAGAAACCAAGATCTTTGGGTTATAAACATGCATTTCAAGTTTCATCCAAATCGGTTCAAAATTGTGTCCTCTACACTGTTCACAACCTTGATTTAACATATTTTCACACTATTCACGTACAAATGGCGGCCATTTTGTCCGTCAATTTTGGTCCGATTTTCACGAAATTCGAACTCGACCTTCATAACCATGGAACGGTGATATAATCAAACGATTTTTTAAATCGGATAACAATTTTGACCTCCAGAGATACCACAAGCTAAAAAGGGCGATTTTTCGGACAATCAGGGGCCATAATTCAGGACGTTATGATCCGATTGGCGCAAATATCGAAAGGAACCACGATCTTTGGGTTATAAACATGCATTTCAAGTTTCATCCAAATCGGTTCAAAATTGTGACCTCTAAACTGTTCACAAGCTAAAAAACGTGATTTTTCGTACAATCAGGGGCCATAACCCATGAAGTTACAGTCCGATACATGCCAATATCGAAAGGAACCGAGATCTTAGGGTGATAAACCTATGTTTTAAGTTTCATTGAAATCGGATAAAAATTGTGACCTGTAGACTGTTCACAAACAATTGTGGACGGACGGACGGACGGGGGCGACGACAATATACGTCCACATGAAAATGTGGGCGTATAAAAACGTGATTTTTCGTACAATCAGGGGCCATAACCCATGAATTTACAGTCCGATACATGCCAATATCGAAAGGAACTGAGATCTTATGGTGATAAACCTATATTTTAAGTTTCATTGAAATCGGATAAAAATTGTGACCTGTAGACTGTTCACAAAAAAATGTGGACGGACGGACGGACGGTTGGACGGACGGACAGACGGACGGACAGGGGCGACGACAATATACGTCCACATAAAAATGTGGGCGTATAAAAATCCAAGTTTCCTAATCAATGAGCAAGCATAAATGTATTTGTGGGAGAAAAATTTATGGACTCGAATGTTCATGCAACAGGGCTCCCGCGGCTTTGTCAAACATTTTTTCAAAGATATTCAAGGATAAATATACGTCAAATTCCAGGATTTTCAAGGACATTTTTAGCCTAAAGTTACAATTTTTCATCTTAAAAACAACCAAAACATTACCAACTATCGTTATAATCTCATATTTAAAAGGAATTGAAGACATAAATGTGATAGTGTGGAATTTTGGTGTTTTAATTATATAATAGGTTTTAGTCTACACTGCACTAAACTGACAGCAGCTTAATAAACAATAACAAACTTTCACTTTCATCTGATCTTTGAACCCTTATATTCATAGTCACTGGATGTTCAGCTTCTGGACAGGTCTTTGTAACAACATCAGTGACTATCATCTCATCATCTCCTTGGATACTTTTCCTAACAAACCCAACTTCCTGGGTTACAGGTGTAACAATCAAATTCAGTTTTACTTAGGATTTTGAGTGTGTCGGATTGTTAAGATTACCTTCTAAATCTTTAACTTGTATTTCGCGCATCAAAGTTTATAAGTTGTTTCAGTTTCCGAAGATACTTTTGGTCAAGTCTTCATTGATCTAATTAAAGGATACCTTCTAGCTGATAATTATATATGGTAGTGTTGTTTCAACACTGAGATCTTTAAAACCCCTTTTAGGGGTTTTTTATAATAAAGATTTAAACGACCTCGTCTTTTGGTTTGCATTGGACACGGTTACATAAACTGTTTTTTATTATTACAGATCGACTTTCGGCACACCAGGGTAAACTCCCGCCATTTTTAACACAGAGTTATTTCCCTTTTCATTATTATGCATTGTTTAATGTAATTACTAATACCGATTTTGATTAGTCAGTGTAGTGGCTTCTAGTATGTTAATTGGACAATGGAGTCACTTGAGAGTATTTGGTTGCCTAACGGTAAATGTAATTGGCTTATCTTGTTATTACGTGACAAAACACAGCTGTTTATTTAGATCAGTTGATTGACAGGTATACGTCAGAGTTATTGTTTAGTATAACCAGCATTACTTATAATCTAAACGGGATTTTCAGATCAACTTATTAAGGATCTCAACTGAAATTCAAGGATATTTTCCTATTTCCGCGGAATTCAAGGATATTCAAGACCTTGAAAATGAAATTTTAAATTTAAGAATATTCAAGTATTTTCAAGGACCGCCGGAACCCTGTGCAAGATTTACATGTAGACGGGTGGCCGAAGCTGGGTGGCCGAATGGTTAGCGCATGCGCTCTGTATTATAAGGTCTATTGTATTGAGTCAACTGACATGATTTCTAGTGATTTTGAGTTCCCCTCCCCAGTTGTACATGACAATTTGATTATATTCCCAAGGAGAGATAAAAACAGTTTGAATGCCAGTTATAAAGTCCTTGAATATAGATTTATTTGGTCATTCAATCGGACCTTCTTGCCACCAAAATTGGGGGTGGGGGCTAGTGGATTAATGCGTGCACAGCTATTATATGGTCTGTCATTGGATCAAATGACGGGGTTTAGATACCTCGCTTGAACATGACAAGGAGTAGGGTCACATGTTCAGCTTCGTAGGATTTCTTTTGGCCCTCTGGTTTCTTCCCACAGCTAAAGACCCCTACGCAATAACGAAATATTAAATTAAAATTGAACCATGTGTTGGTCCCGAATTGACCTAGTTTGTCTTGAGTGGACATTAGTTAGTCTCTCTCTCTCTCTCGTAAGATCTAATTGCACCCTCACAACCTCACTATACTGAAATAAAATTTTGAAACATAGACAATCGCCAGAAGTAACAGAATCTGAATGTTTCACAGAGATTTGTACGTCAAATGCAAACGATGACTATACTGTCACCTTGAAAAAATTGGGTCAAATTTATTTATGAGGCGATACCTGCAGCACCCTTATGATTTAAACTAAAGTTCTACACATACAAATGTATGTGTCTACTTTAGTTCTTTTTTAACTCGGCAGACTGATAGAGCTCGATTTGTGAGGTTTTATTTGTCATGAAATGTTCCCATACAGTAAACAATGGTAGAAGTAGAAGTGTCGTTACATCTGCACGCATTCGATGTATGGTAAATAAAAACCACGTGTTATTATTTGCTTACATACTAACGATTGGCTAATTAAACACACGTGACCAATATCTAAGTCCAAATATGGTTAAAACAGTAGCATTAGGCAGCAAATAGTCCACCAGTTTCTGATTGCTACATAAAAATACAGCAAGGTTACAGTGCTAGAACTGTCCGCATTTTTATTCAGAATATACATATCTATTAGCCAAAGCAAAGATCTTTTACATTTCCTGATCCTGGATCAAGATGTTTTTTCTGGTGACATTATTAGATGTTAGCTACTGGCCTAGTAAGCTTCTTACATAAAATGGAATCGAACGCCATTTTTATGTACGTGTAAGAAGGTTTACCGACCAATGCCAGAAATCGATATATTTACAAAAACTTTGATATACTATCATACAAGAAAGATAGGACAACTTATTACCAGACCCGTAATTGGCCGTATGCAATTGAGGAAAACAAGTGGATGAGTGATCCGTGCTCATGGCTTGAACAAGAATTTTATTTTGGTCAAGTTTATTACATATTTTACAGCATAGTACGTGCGAGGTTATCCTCTTCTTTAGCGCTGTATGCTATCCTACACAATACACAATACTATAAATAGTATGTATGCAATATGCAAATAAGGTTGTTTATGCGTGCTGTTAGCCAATAGCTACTGTAAATTTACCCGTGTTTCTAGACGGTCCTAACCAATGAAAAATTTTCATTGTTTGGTGCGGGTAGTAATAAAATTTCCTCTTGATGGAATATGAATAACAGAAATAAAAAAACAATGACTAAGTTGAATCAGTGAATATTTTTTAAATTTTTTTTCTATTAATTGTAACCACATAAACCGTAACCACATTAATTGTAACCACATAGACGGCTCTCGGTAAAGTGGTAATTTGGCGTAAAATCTAAACGCCTTGTGTTATCATTTCTCGACAACGTCCGGGAAAATAAATTTTGTGTCTAAAAACTAAAGCAATATGCGAATAAGGTTGTTTATGCATACTGTTAGCCAATAGCTACTGTAAATTTACCCGTGTTTCTAGACGGTCCTAACCAATGAAAAATTTTCGTTGTTTGGTGCAGGTAGTAATAAAATTTCCTCTTGATGGAATATGAATAACAGAAATAATAAAACAATGACTAAGTTGAATCAGTGAATATTTTTAAAAAAAATTTTTTCTATTAATTGTAACCACATAAACCGTAACCACATTAATTGTAACCACATAGACGGCTCTCGGTAAAGTGGTAATTTGGCGTAAAATCTAAACGCCTTGTGTTATCAAACACTTGCGGTTCATTTCTCGACAACGCCTGGAAAATAAATGCTGTGTCTAAAAACTAAACCCCTTTCAAATCTAAATGGTAGTGTTTATTTTTAAAAACATCCCGAAAAATAGGTTGCCAGGCAACGAAACATACGCCCACACAGCAGCCAAATCGTCCGGGCAGTCAACAAGAGTTGTCGCATATTAAGGAATTATCAGAAAATCATTAGAATTTGTTTGGTTTTTATAATCAAACGTTTTTTTTTAAATCAGATAATAATTGTGACCTCCAGAGGGACCACAAGCTAAAAAGGGTGATTTTTCGTACAATCAGGGGACATAATTCAGGAAGTAATGACCCGATGGGAGCAAATATCGAAAGGAACCAAGATCTTTGGGTTATAAACATACATGTCAAGTTTCATCAAAATCGGTTCAAAATTGTGACCTCTATAGGGTCCACAACCTTGATATAACATATTTTCACACTATTCGTGTACAAACGACGGCCATTTTGTCAGTCAATTCTAGTCCGATTTTCACGTAATTCAAACTCTCTCTTCATTACCATGTAACGGTGATATAGTCAAACGTTTTTTTTCAATCGGATAATAATTTTGACCTCCAGAGGGACCAAAAGCTAACAAAAGCGATTTTTCGGACAATCAGGGGCCATGATTCAGGAAGTTACGATCCGATGGGCGCAAATATCGAAAGGAACCAAGATCTTTGGGTTATAAACATACATGTCAAGTTTCATCAAAATTGGTTCAAAATTGTGACCTCCATAAGGTCCACAACCTTGATATAACATATTTTCACACTATTCGCGTACAAACGGCGGCCATTTTGTCCGTCAATTTTGGTCCGATTTTCATGAAATTCAAAACTCAACCTTCATAACCATGGAACGGTGATATAATCAAAGGTTTTTTTAAATCCGATAACAATTTTGACCTCCAGAGGGACCACAAGCTAAAAAGGGCAATTTTTCGGACAATCAGGGGCCATAATTCAGGAAGTTACGATCCGATGGGCGCAAATATCGAAAGGAACCAAGATCTTTCGGTTATAAACATACATGTCAAATTTCATCAAAATTGGTTCAAAATTGTGACCTCTATAAGGTCCACAACCTTGATATAACATATTTTCACACTATTCGCGTACAAACGGCGGCCATTTTGTCCATCAATTTTGGTCCGATTTTCACGAAATTCGAACTCAACCTTCATAACCATGAAACGGTGTTATAATCAAACGGTTTTTTAAATCCGATAACAATTTTGACCTCCAGAGGGACCACAAGCTAAAAAGGGCAATTTTTCGGACAATCAGGGGCCATAATTCAGGAAGTTACGATCCGATGGGCGCAAATATCGAAAGGAACCAAGATCTTTGGGTTATAAACATACATGTCAAGTTTCATCAAAATCGGTTCAAAATTGTGACCTCTATAAGGTCCACAACCTTGATATAACATATTTTCACACTATTCGCGTACAAACGGCGGCCATTTTGTCCGTCAATTTTGGTCCGATTTTCACGAAATTCGAACTCAACCTTCATAACCATGCAACGGTGATATAATCAAACGATTTTTTAAATCGGATAACAATTGTGACCTCCAGAGGGACCACAAGCTAAAAAGAGCGATTTTTCGGACAATCAGGGGCCATAATTCAGGAAGTTACTATCCGATTGGCGCAAATATCGAAAGGAACCAAGATCTTTGGGTTATAAACATACATGTCAAGTTTCATCCAAATCGGTTCAAAATTGTGACCTCTACACTGTTCACAAGCTAAAAAACGTGATTTTTCGTACAATCAGGGGCCATAACCCATGAAGTTACAGTCCGATACATGCCAATATCGAAAGGAACCGAGATTTTATGGTGATAAACCTATATTTTAAGTTTCATTGAAATCGGATAAAAATTGTGACCTGTAGACTGTTCACAAAAAAAATGTGGACGGACGGACGGACGGACGGACGGACGGACGGACGGACGGACGGACGGACGGACAGGGGCGACGACAATATACGTCCACATAAAAATGTGGGCGTATAAAAACTGGACGGTCATAAAGTAGATGATTGAGGTCAAAACTTAACAGTGTTTCTAAATCTACAAGATAGCACAAACTGGCCGTTTTTTTGATGTATCTTGATGGCATTTAACACATTCTAGATGGCAATCTATTGACTAGATACGTGCATTAGATTCGAGGCGGTAAACGTAGTTTCTTTCCTTTTTTGGCAAAATCTGGACGATACCTGGTCCCTAGTGATGCAAACCTCGTTTCTGACAGAAATGCATGCAGACAGTCTTGGATTTCGAAAAACGAAATCCATTTTCGGTTGCCCATAGTTGAAGTGAATTCAAATCAAGTTGCAACTTATGTTCGATTATCTGCTGAAAATCGATAGGCTTCTTCGTCTCATGACCTTAAATACAGTTTATAAATTTAAAGTCAATCAGATATTAACTTTGGCCTCTAGACCGTCCAGAAGATTTTTTGATGTGATCAAGGGCCATAACTCTGGCAGTAATTATCGGAAATCACTGAAAATCAATAGGCTTCTTCGTCTTATTATCTTTAACACTGTGTATAAATTTATAGTCAATCAGATTTTAACTTTAGCCTGTAGAGCGTCAACAAGCAATTGTGGATGCCGGACGGATGGGGGCGACAATGTACGACCACATTTCAATGTGGGCGTATTAAAGGGAAATTGATCCAAAAAATGTTTATTCTCTGAAAATGTCGTCCTACGATGTTAATAAAGTAATAATCTGTAAAATATCAACATAATGATAGATTGTTTGAAGGATTCACGAGCAATCATTACAAATCACTAGAATGTAAACAAGCCCATTGCCTGTCCATTTGGAACAAGATCCATATTAAAATGTGACTATATGCTAACCTGGCATACTGGTACTAGTATTTGGTTGTTGCCATGACATACCACTACTGCCACCCGACATTCCACTTGTATTTGTGGGTGTATTTATTTGCATTTTTTTCTTATTAAATGTTCTTCCTTTTCCCTCCATTATACCTATAATGAAATAATATATGGTCACTGTACTGAGTTATCTACAGGTTATCTAAACAAAATTTCATTTATGTCTGCTTTTGAAACTAAGATGTGTTTTTATTTCGGCCTACTACAATTACATTTGTAACTAGAACTGTGATGCAGTGATGAGGGTTTCACAGGTGCCACGTTATAACCTTGAACTCACATCCCTGTACCAATGGAACCATTAAACAGTTTTATGAGCTCATAAATGGCATTAGACATCACATAGTGAAAATTTTATGAAAATTAAATAATAATTGATACTTTTACGGACAAAAAAACCCCTTGAAATGTAACTTATTAAAATTATCTGCTTAGGTGTCACAGCTGCATTACCCACATTGGAAGAAATCCCATAAACATTGCAATATGGGGAAGAAATGGGCTGTGGGCCCAGATCATACCACAACGTTCGCATACTGTACCCATATTATCTTCCCACATACAAATATATCAAAGATACATTATGGGAGATTTTTGTAAGGAGTTAGCCATTATTGCTATAACAGTTCAAAAATAGATGATGAAAGAAGAATATATTCAAAATTTCAGTCAAATTACTTTATTCTGAACATAGTTACTACCAGTGTAATGTTTGACTAGAAATGGGAATGAATTCCATCTTCACCGATTCTTAGTATGACCGATCGTTTGATTGACAGGCGTTAATTCCACCTACATAATCTCGCTGTCTTTTGTCTGCTATCATCATATCCGAATTTGTCTTTTACCATTTTGGATTTTTATAACAATTGGACAAAATGAGTGAGACGGTAAATTTTCATTCTTACTTGTATTTGGGCATGCGTTAAATCAATTGAATATAGGACATAATATTATAATACAATTATGATAAATCTATAAGTATACACCACGAGCGCCGTGCCTATTGGGGAAATAAAAATATTTTTATTGATATTAAGACAGAAGACCTGTCCATCTGTATTATTCATCACACGGTCTCCAGGAATTGTATAATTTGTCATTATCTGTGTTTAGTTTATTGCACTTTAAATAGTTTAGATGTCATTTGATGAGGTCTCGAGCAACAGCGTCCTTGCTTTGTACAATATCATTTAGCCTCGAGCAACAGCGTCCTCGCTTTGTACAATATCATTTAGCCTCGATCTGGGAGTATGACGTCAACGTAACTGTTAAGCTTGGCCCACAACGCCATTTAAAGATAGGTTGCCAGGCAACGAGACATACGCCCACAGCAGCTAAATCGTCCGGGCAGTCAACAAGGTTTTTTTTACTTTTTGGGGTAATGAAACATTTGTAAAAATCTGATTATAAGTAACAACTCATGTAATTATCAGAAAATCATTAGCATAGGTTTCTTTTTATAAAGTTTTACCCCACGCTACTAATTAGTATACGAAACATTTAATATCATGGATTTAGCTGTTCAGTTATCAAAATTCACTGAAAATCAAAATACTTGTTCGTTTCAACACATTAAACTCTGTGTATCAATCTGAAGTCAATCGGATGATAAGTTTGGCCTCCATAGCATCGCAAGATTTTTTGAAGTTATCAATGGAGATAACTCTGGCAGTAATTATTTGAAATTGCTGAAAATCAATAGGCTTCTTTGTTTCATGATCTTAAACACTATGTGTAAATTTGAAGTCAATCGAATATTAACTTGATCAAGGGCCATAACTCTGGCAGTTATTATTGGAAATCGCTGAAAATCAATAGACGTCTTCGTCTCATGACTGTACACACTGTGTATAAATTTGAAGTCAATCGGATATTAACTTTGGCCTCTAGAGCATCCACACAGACATGAAAGTGATGATGAAGTCAATGTAGGGGGCTTCTGGGGCATCGATCCCCATGAAATTTTTGAAAATAAGACACTGTTTTTGACCCATTTTCACTTGACAATTATACCACACAGTTTGTCAAACGGCACTGGGCAGCCTTTGTGTGTTTAGAACTTTGACAGTGACGTACGAAGCTCATGAATCCTCTACTTCCGTAGTTAATCTCTTCACTACACCAAAGACAACGGGCTTTCCCCGGCAGTTCAATTTTTTGCACAAATTCATTCATGCAAACTTTCTTCCCGCTATCCTTTGTCAAATCGACTTCTCTTTCAAGCCAGTCCCATCTCCATTTTTTTTTAGAACCACTGTCAATCTGTCGTGCGCGTGATTCGTCGGTTCTGTTTATTATTGACATTGTTCTTCATCTACATGTCAATAGAGAAAAAAATAGCTTGCCAGGCAACGAAACATACGCCCACACAGCAGCTAATTCGTCCGGGCAGTCAACAAGAGTTGTCGCACATTAAGTAATTATCAGAAAATCATTAGAATTGGTTTGTTTTTATAAAGTTCTGCCCCATGCTAACGTTAAGTATACGAAACATTTGATATTATGGATTTAGCTGTTCAATTATCTATTTTCAAGAAAGTCACACTCAACCATCATTAATGTGTAACAGGGATATTGTCAAAGGTTTTTTTTCAACTCGGAATAAAATTGTGACCTCCATAGGGTCCACGAGGTAAAAAACATGATTTTTCGTACAATTAGGGGCCATAATTCAGGAAGTTTTGGTCCAATGTGCCCAAATGTCAAAAGGAACACCGAGATCTTTGGGTTATAAACTTGCATTTCAAATTTCATCAAAACCTTGATATATCATATTTTTGCACTATTCGCGCACAAACGGCGGCCATTTTGTGTGTGAATTTTGGTCCGATTTTCACGAAATTTGATCTATACCTCCATAACCATGTAGAGGTGATATAATCAAACGTTTTTTTAAATCGGATAACAATTTTGACCTCCAGAGGGACCACAAGCTAAAAAGGGCGATTTTTCGGACAATCAGGGGACATAATTCAGGAAGTTACGATCTGATGGGCGCAAATATCGAAAATAACCAAGATCTTTGGGTTATAAACATAATTGTCAAGTTTCATCAAAATCGGTTCAAAATTGTGACCTCTATCACTGAGAACTGCTAAGGAGTTACTTTGTGCACAGACCCCATAGTTTTCTTCTTAATCATCGTTTTTTCTACGCGTGTCGGAAGATAATTAATTTTCGGACTATTACTCGGTATTACCGGTTTAAAACTGTAAAAAGGTGTGTTAATTACCGAGGGTGAAAAACTGTCTGAGAGGTGGGTTAATTAACGCTAGGTGCGTTTTCTGTAGAGGTGTGTTAATTAACCGACCGGTAAAAAATGAATGTCAATGTTGTGTATTGTTTAATTCAAATTGGCGTGTTTTCTCACTAGTTGCGATAACTGCACCAAAGGAGTATAATCAAGGACCAACATGCTTTATCTGATACGTACGTGTTAAATCAAAATTTGAGAAGTAAAACTGTTTTACCGTGCGATTAATCATTCGGCCGTGTGTTTTACGCAGGTCTTTGTAAAATAAAGAGGTCTCTAGAGAGGCGTGTGTGCTCGCTATGATGATCTACGTTTCTCTTATGTCTATTATAGGCCTATTACGTACCATATATATATATAAAGTTGCATTTTATGAAAAAAAAATATGGATTAATCTATCGTATACGGAAAGGCGAATGTAATGTCGTCATTTATAAATACCAAGCAGTCAGCGCCCAAATAAGAGTATATCCAGCAAAAACGGGCCACAATGCGTAAATTGTGCATCTTACCTTCAATAGCAATATCCATCAAACAGAAATCTCCTTGTTGATAATTATTACGATACAACAACCAACCGGACAGTGGTAATTCCCACGCAAATGGTATTTAAACTAAAATTATTTTAGCTTTTCACTAAATTTACATTGCATCAATGCAACTATCCTAATTCCAGAACTAAACTTATACCTTTACTGTATGTAAATATACTTATTCTCGTAAATATACTTAATCTCGTCTTCCAACAAGCTATTATTTGTGTCTTCAAATTTGTACCATATAACCGTATTCATGATCAAAAAAATAATATAATTCAAATGTCAACCCATCCATTGGCACCTCAGACTTCACGTCACTCCGGTTCATGCATTGTCCGTGCAGATTCGACAATCTCAATTACGTCTCCTTGATCAAAGCAACACTTCTTGATATGATTAGTGCTGAAATGTCTGAATTTGACGTTCTAACCTTTTCTGAAACCTGGTTAACTGATACATCAAACATTGAACTGCTTGAATTAAGGGGTTATCATAAACCCATACTATGCAATAGGACAGTTGGACCCGGTGGAGGTGTAGCTATTTACATACGCGACTCGCTTTATTTTAAAGCTAGGCTTGACTTAAACATTGCTGGATTAGAGGCAGTATGGGTTGAAATAAGAAATAAAAATAATATTTATTTGATAGGTTCTTTTTATAGATCCCCAACAGCTAATTCTGAATACTGGAATTTAATTGAACAGAGCATAGAACTTGCCAAAGAACAAAATATTAAAACTATAATTTTAGGTGATTTTAATGTTAATATAATTAATACAAATTCTTCAAGGATTAGCAATATTATGCGTCGCTTTGATCTTACACAACTTATTAAGTCACCAACGCGTATTACTGAGACTACTGCAACGCTACTTGATATATTACTTGTAAGTTGCCCCGATAACATTCACTCAACTGAAATTCTCGACGCGAACGTCAGTGATCATTATCCTATAGCAATAACTGTGTTTTTTAAGAAACCGACTTGTAAGACTTATCCAAGGCAAATCTGGAATTATCATGACTTTGACCCCATACACTTAAATAATTTCCTTAAGAGTTTTGACAGGGATGACTTTTTCGATCAAAGTTCCAGCCCAAACGTGCTAGTTGAAAACTTCTCGAATATATTAATGAAAGCTGTTGAAAAATTTGTTCGACACAAATTTGTAACGATTCGAACACGTGCACTACAAGTATGGTATCGTCTAAAATGGTAGTTTTACCGATAGATTCTATTCATACTGTGTAATTTCAAAACATCGTTCAATAAATGATAAAACTCGTTGAAAATAACAAAAATGGTTTAATTAATACCATGGTTTAGATTAATAGCAACGGCTTTAGTTTCTCCGAGATGCGTTTAAAAATGGACGATCCGTGCACTTATTTATGGCGACCATTTATTGGCCGAGCGGTTGAGTTTCCCCGAGATGGGTTTAAAAATGGACTTCCCGTCCACTTATCTATGATGTTCAGTTATTAGACGAGGCGTCGAATTTCCCGAGATAAGTCGAATTTCCCCGAGATACGTATATAAATCAACATGCGAATAATTTATCTATGGTGTTTTATTATAAGATAAAACTTGTAATTTCCCCGCGTGCCGTTTATCCGATCAATTCATTTTGATTACGATTATAAACGAAGTACGAATAAAAATTTGAGTGTAAAAAAATGCGCACACATAGATTTTCACCTTACCGTACTATATATTATCCATTAGCCTATAAAAATAGTATTCCACCATTGACAAATACGTCAAAAATCGGTAAATCACGATATTCACCTTACCGTGGCCGTGCTATATATTATCCATTATCCTATAAAAATTAGTATTCCACCATTGACAAATACGTCAAAAATTGGTAAATCTCGTCCCGGGTAATTATACAATCAGAACTCAGTAAATCACACAGGTAATGCATCTTCAGTAAATCACAAATGAATTAACGTGTACATGTGGCCAGAAGTCAACCCCACAATGGCAGTGCGATAGACCCGCGAGAGAGTTAGACATGTACTGGCGGCAAAAAGAAGTCACCCAGGAAATACACTTCAATGATTGGTGCCTTGATGTTACGTAATCGCGGGATTTGGGTCAATAAAATGTTGACTGTATGTAGTACAACGATTTTTGTTACACCTAAATCAAACCATATTGCATCATATCAACTACTACTACCTGGTGTTTTAACGTCCGCTTCCACAGAAGTGATATCGCAGACAAGACATAGGAGAGCCGAGGCTTCTTCCTGTTTTTAGAATATGATTTTGCAATCTTTCCATTTGCGGCCTCGAGCCATGGAGTAGGTTTAGTGAGAAGTTCTTCCCTTTATTTAATAAAACACATATTGTTTGGTAGTTGATCTGTAGAGACAGCATTTATGCAGACATATATGCGTCTCGTGTCTGGATTGGTAGAAGTCATCTTTTGGGGTTTAGTGTTTAGGTGCCAGGCCCGTCTTATCGTGGCCTCCCCTTACTCCACTTATCCCACTTTGCAGGTTTGGTGTCTTTGTAGTGGATTAGTGTTTAGATGCCGAGCCCGTCTAACCGTGACCCTCCCTTACTCCACTAGCCCGCTACTTTGGTGTATATCCCCTATGTAGTTTAGTGTTTAGATGCCAAGCTCGTCTTATCATAGCCCCCTCTTACTTCACTATTCTACCCCAACGGTGTTCATTAAATCGTGAATTAGTTCGAAGATTTGCAGCTTCAGATCGGGTCTTGGAAAGAGTAGGTTCTTAGTGTTGAGCGGTATGTTGTTGGTCTCCATCATCCCCACTAGTTCCGTTCTCTCTTCCTTGTATACCTCGCTGTCTACCAGGATATGGTTGGTGGTACATTCTTCTCCGCACTCACAGACGATGACTTGGTGTTTGTAGTCTCGCAGCCGCTCTTTCACCCTTAGTTTCGATATAAGTTTGCATATATCTCTTCTAGGGTGATTGATAGCTGTCTTCTTTAGATCTTGTCATCCAGCCGGAATCTGTATGTGTCAAGTTCAACGAGCTTTAATTCCCAGAGTGAATTGACCTGTCTTTTTACCATACTGTAGATTTCCGTGGTGCTGTATTCTATGGTGCGGAGTGGTGCTGTGTCCCCGAGACCTTCATTTGCGAGTCGATCTGCTTCCTCGTTTCCTCTAACGTTCACATGTGATGGAATCCACACGAGCTCTAATTTGCTTCCCTTCTCTAGGACCCTCTGGTACAGCTGCCTGATTTCCAAAATGACTTCTGGTCTTGATTCCGAGTTGTCATTTTGGATTGAAATCAGACTGCTCAGAGAGTCGCTTGGGATGACGAACTTTCTAGTCTTTTGATAAGAGATCCATGATATAGCATCACGGATGGCCACAATCTCTGCAGTGTACACCGAACAGTTATTGGGCAGTTTCCTGCTTATTCCCTGTTCCCCGTTTGGCAGGTATATACCAAACGTGCTGGTGCCCCTTTCAGGATTGCGTGAGGCATCCGTATAAACATGTTCCCAGTCATCCGACGGCCAGTTGTCTTCCAGGTGTTCCAGAGAGAGAGCCCGTGCTGCAGTAGGGTTGTTTTTCTTGTCGGTTTTCTGTAGCAGATCTAGATTGACCGGTGGTATTGGGAGTGTCCAAGGAGCGATCGATGGTGGGTCGTGTTCGTTTATCACAAGCTCCTCTAGTCGTAGTTCCTTGACTGTTTCCCTGATACCCTGGCCGAAGCTTTTCTTTCTAGGATCTCTTACATATCTTGTCTTCTTTAGGCTGACAAAGGCCGGGGATCTCTCGCCCAATTGTGAGATCTTAGCCCAATACCTTGTTGCTAGTTCTTTTCTTCTTAGGGATAGGGGCAACTCTCCGGCTTCCTGTATTAATGCCTCTCTCCTGGTCCCAAGCCCTACGCCAGTCGCAATACACAGAGCTTTGAATTGGATGGTGTCAAGCTTACTTTAGAGTGTTGGCGCGCAGTTCATGAAGACCAAAGATTTGTAGTCTAATACAGAGCGTATTAGAGCACGATACACCATTATAAGTGTAACTCTATTGACTTCCCAGGTGCTACTGTTATTTTTCTCATTAAGTTTAGGACTTTGGAGTATCTATCTACAGTCCAGTCGATGTGCGGTTTCCAGGTCAGCCTTCGATCAAAGATTACGCCAAGGAACTTGGTTTGGTCTTTAAACTCGATGGTTTTCCCATTCATACACAGAGTCATTCTGCTTATCCCTCTATCCCTGCACACAAGCATGCCGACTGTTTTCTTCTCTGAGACCTTAAATCCCCAGTCGTTTGCCCATGTCATGAATTTGTCTAAGGCCTTTTGAATATTCTTTTGAAGTTCACAGAACCTCGTCCCTTTCCACCATATTGTGCTGTCGTCAGCAAATTTTGCTAGCTCAGTTCTGGCGTCGAGATATGAAGATTTCTGTATGTCGTTGATCATGATATTGAAGAGAGTGGGACTGATGACAGACCCCTGAGGCGTGCCAGTTTCTAATGTTTGCTCGGCACTCAGGAATCTGCCAACATTCACCTGCATCCTTCTATCGCTCAGAAAGCTTTTGATCCACCGAAACATTGTGCCCGTTATTCCGATACGTCCCAGCTTGAAAAGCAGCCCGTCCAACCAAACTAAATCGAAAGCCTTGGTTAAATCTACAAACACGGCACATAGCAGGTGCCCCGAGAGGAGTGCCTGAGACATGACTTGCTGTAGTCGCACCAAGTGGTCCATTGTTGATCGTCCCTTCCTGAACCCGCTTTGATTTTCGTCGATCAGTCGGTTACTCTCCAGGTAGAACTGAAGTCGGATGTTAACCATTGTCTCCAAGGTTTTGCACAGTGTGGATGTCAAGCTTACTGGTCGATAGGACTCTGCCTTTGTTCTCTCTTTCCCCGGTTTCGGAAGAGGGATGACATTGGCTTTCCGCCATTCTTTAGGTACCTCCCCTGTCAACCAAGATGTGTTGAAGAAGTTCAGTAGTATCTTTTTGGCATGTCTGGGCAGATGTTTGAGCATTGGGTACTTTACTTTGTCCTCACCAGCCGCACTATTCTTCCTGAGGGAAAGAGCCTTATTTAACTCTTCCTCGGAGAAGGGCAGATTGATTGGTTCAGCCTCTAACATTAGATTCAATTACTAATGAAGGGTGCTGTGAGTAAAAGATTTCCTTCCTCTTCATGAATTCTGGTGGTTGGTTTTCATCTTTACTTGCATCTGCAAATGTCTTAGCAAGTAAATCTGCCTTTCATTGCCGACGAGAAAAATGAAAATTTACCCTAGTTAGGGGGACCCTAAAGGCAGACAAAAGGGCCCCTCTGGCCAAGGGAAAGGGCCCTCGTGTCCAAGTCAATCGTTTCTATACACTGTTACTGTCGAATCGATTACTAAATGAGAATGCAGTCATTGTATTGGCATAAAAATCATCAATCAAGATGAACCTAAGTTATCTTGTCCCAAAGTATCAACCAATCAAATTGCTTATCTCTGCTTACCCTAAGCGGAAAATGCTCATCTTCGAACTCCATCAAGGCATTGACCTAATAAGTATATACACCAAGTTTGAACATTTTAACTCAATTAGAAGGAGAGTTATTGTGTTCCAAAGTCTCGACTACTCTCGACCAATCAAATTGCGTATCGCTCTGCTTACCTTGAGCAGAAAATGCTCATTATCGAACTTAGTCAAAGTATTACTGTAATGATACTATACACCAAGTTTCATCACTCTCACTTAATTAGAACTAAAGTTATCGTGTCCCAAAGCATCAACCAATCAAATTGCTTATCTCTGCTTACCCTTAGTGGAAAATGCTCATCTTCGAACTCCATCAAGGCATTGACCTTATAAGCATATACACAAAGTTTGAACATTTTTACTCAATTAGAAGAAGAGTTATTGTGTTCCAAAGTCTCGACCAATCAAATTGCGTATCGCTCTGCTTACCCTAAGCGGAAAATGCTCATCTCCGAACTCCATCAAGGCATTGACCTAATAAGCATATACACCAAGTTTGAACATTTTAACTCAATTAGAAGGAGAGTTATTGTGTTCCAAAGTCTCGACCAATCAAATTGCTCTGCTTACCCTGAGCGGAAAATGCTCATTATCGAACTTAGTCAAGGTATTACTGTAATGAAACTATACACTAAGTTTCATCACTCTCACTTAATTAGAACTAAAGTTATTGTGTCCCAAAGCATCAACCAATCAAATTGCTTATCTCTGCTTACCCTAAGCAGAAAGTGCTCATCTTTGAACTCCATCAAGGCATTGACCTAATAAACACATACACCAAGTTTAAACATTCTAGCTCAATTAGGAAGAGAGTTATTGTGTCCCACAAAGTGTGACGGACAGACGGACAGACAGACGGACGGACGAACCCATTTTAATAGTCCCCCAACTTTCTTTGAAAGGCGGGGGACAAAAAAAGGTTGCCAATTGGTAATAAAAATTCTCTTATTTCTGTAAGGTTTTCAGCTCCGTTGTTTATATACTTCTAAAGTGTCTAGAACCCCCCTAACTTGGCAATATAATAGAACTGCAAATTTAGTATAATGTAAGTAGATCTTACCGATGCAACTTTAAAGATGTCCTTAGAAATTTTATAAATCATCTCCCCTTGGCGAAATCAAGGATCAAAGTTTTAAAAAAAATCGAAGAAATATAGGTCAGAATGACCTGATTTTTTTTTTGGATACTAGACTAGATTAGTAAATACTGATTCGTACACAAAATACTGAGTTTGTAGATCGAACTGGAAGTGCCGCCATCTTGAAATGTGAAAAATCACAAAGGCTTTTTTGCTATTTTACTTACAGACACGGGAGTTATATTTTCTGAATCCTTGAAGGATGGCCTAAAAAACGTTCGGAGTAGAATTTTGATTTAGGTCAATTGATGGTCGCCATTTTGAAGTGAACGTGAAAAATAGAAGCAATTTGAAGGGCCGAGAATTTGGAACACAATAACTCTCCTTCTAATTGAGCTAGAATGTTCAAACTTACTTTAGACGTTCACTAGGTCACTGTCTTGATTGAGTTCAAAGATAAGCATTTTCTGCCTAGGGTAAGCAGAGATAAGCAAGCTGATTTGTTGATTCGTTAGGGCACGATAACTTTGGTTATAATGAAGGGAGGGCGATGAAACTCTTGTCAATCGAGAGTCTAATAGCTAACCTGTTGTGTGAAATCATTGTATCATGTAGCCGAAAAAAAAAGAGATTGAAAATCCAAAAAGTCGTATTTTTACAATTTGGAGCATGTTTAGAGGTCTTTCTCGTATAGTCAACATGTGTTTCCTGCAAATCGGATTTCTCAGAATCTAACCATAGGATGTTTCTGAAACTTTGACCTACGCCACCAAAACTGTTTGGTGAGTATTGATTAAATATATTTTTAAAACATTTTAAACATTCGAAATCACCGAATTTTACGAACGAATGAATTTGACCAGCATTACTGTAACTCTGTGATTATTTGACCTATTTTACTAATTCTTTTTTCTTTGAGTACCTTGACAAAAATCATTTTCAACTGCACTTTCAGATTTTCGAATTTCGAAAATTCGTCGCTCTGACTTCGATCCGGAAGTTGAGACCAACTTGACAACTTCTTTAATAGTTGTAGGATTTTCATGAAATTTAGTATGTAAGTATATCTTATCGATGCAACTTTAAAGATGTCCTTAGATATTTTCTAAATTATCTCCCCTTGGAGAAATTAGGATCAAAGTTTTAAAAAAATTGAAGAAATATAGGTCAGAATGACCTGATTTATTTTATTTTTTTTTGGGGGGGGGGGGGTACTAGATAAGTAAATACTGATTAATACACAAAATATTGAGTTTGTGACTTGAACCGGAAGTGTCGCCATCTTGAAACGTGAAAAATCACTAAGGCTTTTGCGATATTTTACTTACAGACATTACATTTTCGGAATCCTTGAAGGAATGGCCAAAAATCTATTGTATCAGAATTTTGATTTCGGTCACGTGATGGTCAGCATTTCAAACTGAATATTAGAAAAGGTGAAAAATCGACATTAACGAGCACGTAAATGAAAGCAATAGGCCTTAGTTTGGAGAATATGGCTCCTATTTCCAAAATGAATACATTTCTGGATAGCCGGGATCAGGGTCGAAATATTGTTATTTGAAAATGTCACATTTTCGAATTTTGTCTTTGATGTTTTTCGTGCCGATAAAGTTGTTTACGAGTAAAAAATTATAAAAACTTCGTTATATTTTGACCGATTTTAATGATTTTTTTTTTCTTGATGAGATTATTTACACGACCCATGACAGGAAGTGACTGTGAATATGAAAGCTTTAATATCTGCTTTGCAGATCTAGTTATTATTTATTATTATTATTTACCGCGAGGGCCTAGATCTCCATGATCGAAAACAGATATCGATCTGGAATTAGATTTTCTATTGGGAAACCATGTGGTGGCTACTTGATAAAATATTTTTGAAATTTCTGCGCATACCAAAAGTGACCGAAAATCGGCCATAGTTTCGTCAATTCTTTATCCATTTTCAAACAAATTGCATTTTTGGAATCCCTGAATCTTTTCTGAGCCAATAGCAATCTAAGATTTTGTAATTTCGAAACTCGTCGCTGACTTCTAGTGTTCGAAAATTGAAAAATGTTGTTTAAGAGACAATTTTTTTCATTTTTCAAAATTTTCAAATTAGACTTACATTTTTGGATACCTTAAGTCCATCTGACTTTTTTCGTTTGAAAATTGAAAACATGTTGTTTACGAGACAATTTTTGTTATTTTTCAAAATTTTCAAATTTGACCTACATTTTTGGATACCTGAAGTCCATCTGATTCCAGTAATATAAGTTTCACTCAGAGTTATCGCCCTTTATTTTTCGATTTTTTTCGAATTTTCTTCCCATTTTGTGAGCTCGGGTTTCGGTTTATGGCAGAATTGACGTTTCTGAAACTTCTGGAACATGAAGTTATAGTCCAATACCAACTTATAAAGCAATTTCGACAAGAATCCTTTAACCAGAAGTGGTCGAAATAATGTGCAATATTTTGAAAAAAATGCAAAAAAATGGATATTTTGGGGAAAAAACGCGATTTCTCCGCCCGATATCAATGGATTAAAGAAAATAGGGTACCATTGGAGTGCACTAGGATTGTACTATCGTATGATACCCAATTCATACGGATACTATGATCAGGCAGCAAAATATGGCACGCTGAAAATCAAGTATTTTCTGATTTGGAGCGTTTTTGCATGAAGCCATCCAATAAGACTTTGAAATGTCTGGAATAGGATAAAGATAGGCTGGCACTGCCAGGCAGGATACACCCACATTTTCGAGAGATGGATAGAGAACAAGCAATACCGAAAGTGATTTTTCCTACATCATTAAGTTAGAATTTGATATGTGGAAATATCGAAATGAATTAAGATCTTTGGGTTATAAAGGTTCATTTCAGTAGGCTTCAAATTCGACTGGGGATCATGTTGCTAAGTGGGTAAGATGCTGGCTCGGTAGCCTTGAGGTTGGGTGTTTGATCCCTGCATTGGGTGACAAAGTTCATATAGATTTTCTAGCGTGGTTTCCCCTTGTTAGTGATGAAGGATGGATGGCCTGACAAGAACAGCTGTCAATTTTGGTCCGATTTTCACGAAATTCGACCTCAACCTTCATTACGATGTAACGGTGATATAATCAAATGTTTTTTTAAATGGGATAATAATTCTGACCTCCAGAGGGACCACAAGCTAAAAGATAGGCTGGCACTGCCAGGCAGGATATGCCCACATTTTTGAGAGATGGATAGAGAACAAGCAATACCGAAAGTGATTTTTCCTACATCATTAAGTCCTGTATTTCATACTGTATTGGGAGCAGCCATTTTGTTGGTCAGTTCCAGTCTGATATTCATGAAATTCGAAGTCGACAATGATTATGGTTTGACGGTACACAACCTAGAAATGTTACTTTTCGTCAAAATCCGATAAGAATTGTGACCTGCAGAGAGTCCACAACCATGATATACCATATTTTTACACTATTCGCGTACAAACGGTGACCATTTCGTCCGCCAATTTTGGTACGATTTTCACGAAATTCGAACTCAACCTTCCTTACGGTGCAACAGTAATATAATCAGAGTTTTTTTTTAAATCAGATAATAATTGTTCGAGAGATAGACAGAGAACAAGCAATACCGAAAGTGATTTTTCCTACAATCAAAGGCCATAATTCATTAAGTTACAATTTGATATGCGCAAATATCTAAAAGAATAAAGATCTTTAGGTTATAAACAAGCATTTCAGGTTTCATCAAAATCGAATTAAAATTGTCACCTCTACAGGGTCCACAACTTTGACATACCATATTTTTACACTGTTCGCGTACAAACGGCGGCCATTTTTTCTGGCAATTATGGTCCAATTTTCTCAAAATTCTAACTCAACCTTCCGTAGGGTGTAACGGTGATAGAGTCAAACGTTTTTTCAAATTGGATAATAATTGTGACCTCCAGAGGGACCATAGGTGATTTTTCGGACAATCAGGGGCCATAATTCAGGAAGTTACGATCCGATATGCGCAAATATCGAAAGGAACCAAGATCTTTGGGTTATAACCATGCATTTCAAGTTTCATCAAAATCGAATTAAAATTGTGACCTATACAGGGGCCACAACCATGATATACAATTTTTTAACAGTATTCGCGTACAAACGACGGCCATTTTGTATGACAATTTTGGTCCGATTTTCCCGAAATTCGAACTCAACCTTCCTTACGGTGTAACGGTAATATAATCAACCGTTTTATTAAATCGGATAATAATTGTGACCACCAGAGGGACCACAAGCTAAAATAAGGCGATTTTGCGTATAATCAGGGGCCATAATTCAGGAAGTTACGTTCCGATATGCGCAAATATCGAATGGAACCAAGATCTTTGGGTTATAACCATGAATTTCAAGTTTCATCAAAATCGATTTAAAAATGTGACTTTTACAAGGTCCACAAACCATGATATACAATTTTTTAACAGTATTCGCGTACAAACGGCGGCCATTTTGTATGGCAATTTTCGTCCGATTTTCCCGAAATTCGATCTCAACCTTCCTTAGGGTGTAACGGTGATATAATCAAACGGTTTTTTAAATCGGATAATAATTGTGACCTCCAGAGGGACCACAAGCTAAACAGGGTGATTTTTCGGACAATCAGGGGCCATAATTCAGGAAATTACATTCCGATAGGTGCAAATATCGAAAGGAACCAAGATCTTTGGGTTATACACATGCATGTCAAGTTTCATCAAAATCGGTTCAAAATTGTGACCTCTATAGGGTCCACAAGCTAAAAACGTGATTTTTCGTACAATCAGGGGCCATAATCCATGAAGTTTTCATCTGATACATGCCAATATCGAAAAGAACCGAGATCTTTTGGGGATAAACCTATATTTCAAGTTTCGTCAAAATCGGATAAGAATTGTGACCTGTAGAGAGTCCACAAACAAATTGTGGACGGACGGACGTCCGTCCGGACGGACAGGGGCGACGACATAATACGTCCACATGAAAATGTGGGCGTATAAAAAAAGGCGATTTTGCGAATAATCAGGGGCCATAATTCAGGGGCGACGACAATATACGTCCACATAAAAATGTGGGCATATAAAAAGGTCATTTTTTGGACAATCAGGGGCCATAATTCAGGAAGTTACGATCCAATGGGCGCAAATATCGAAAAGAACCAAGATATTTGGGTCATAAACATGCATGTCAAGTTTCATCAAAATCGGTTCAAAATTGTGACCTCTATAGGGTCCACAACCTTGATATAACATATTTTCACACTAATCGCGTACAAACGGCGGCCATTTTGTCTGTCAATTTTGGTCCGATTTTAACGAAATTTAAACTCAACCTTCATTACCATGTAACGGTGATATAATCAAACGTTTTTTTAAATCGGATAATAATTTTGACCTCCAGAGAGACCACAAGCTAAAAAGGGCGATTTTTCGGACAATCAGGGGCCATAATTCAGGAAGTTACGATCCGATGGGCACAAATATCGAAAGGAACCAAGATTTGGGGTTTATAAACATGCATGTCAAGTTTCATCACAATCGGTTCAAAATTGTGACCTCTATAGGGTCCACAAGCTAAAAACATGATATTTCGTACAATCAGGGGCCATAATCCATGAAGTTCTGATCCGATACATGCCAATATCGAAAGGAACCGAGATCTTATGGGGATAAACCTATATTTCAAGTTTCGTCAAAATCGGATAAGAATTGTGACCTGTAGAGAGTCCACAAACAAATTGTGGACGGACGGACGTCCGTCCGGACGGACAGGGGCGACGACATAATACGTCCACATGAAAATGTGGGCGTATAAAAAAAGGCGATTTTGCGAATAATCAGGGGCCATAATTCAGGAAGTTACGATCCGATATGCGCAAATATCGAAAGGAAGCAAGATCTTTGGGTTATAACCATGAATTTCAAATTTCATCAAAATCGAATCAAAATTGTGACCTCCACAGGGTCCACAACCTTGATATACCATTTTTTAACAGTATTCGCGTACAAACGGCGGCCATTTTGTATGGCAATTTTCGTCCGATTTTCCCGAAATTCGAACTCAACCTTCCTTAGGGTGTAACGGTGATATAAACAAACGTTTTTTTAAATCGAATAATAATTGTGACCTCCAAGCTAAGAAAAAAGGCGATTTTGCGTATAATCAGGGGCCATAATTCAGGAAGTTACGATCCGATATGCGCAAATATCAAAAGGAAGCAAGATCTTTGGGTTATAACCATGAATTTCAAGTTTTATCAAAATCGAATCAAAATTGTGACCTCCACAGGGTCCACAACCTTGATATACCATTTTTTAACAGTATTCGCGCACAAACGGCGGCCATTTTGTATGGCAATTTTCGTCCAATTTTCCTGAAATTCGAACTCAACCTTCCTTAGGGTGTAACGGTGATATAATCAAACGGTTTTTTAAATCGAATAATAATTGTGACCTCCAGAGGGACCACAAGCTAAAAAGGGTGATTTTTCGGACAATCAGGGGCCATAATTCAGAAAATTACATTCCGATAGCCGCAAATATCGAAAGGAACCAAGATCTTTGGGTTACAAACATGCATGTCAAGTTTCATCAAAATCGGTTCAAAATTGTGACCTCTATAGGGTCCACAAGCTAAAAACGTGATTTTTCGTACAATCAGGGGCCATAATCCATGAAGTTTTGATCCGATACATGCCAATATCGAAAGCAGCCGAGATCTTTTGGGGATAAACCTATATTTCAAGTTTTGTCAAAATCGGATAAGAATTGTGAGCTGTAGAGAGTCCACAAACAAATTGTGGACGGACGGACGTCCGGACGGACAGGGGCGACGACATGATACGTCCACATGAAAATGTGGGCGTATAAAAAAGGGACTGAAAATCGAAAAAAGTCGGAAAATCGTGAAATTTGGGAAAATGCTCTACTATTTTTTAATTTTAAGAGATTTATAAAAACAGGTTGTATATTCAGATAGCTGACCTAATTACGATTCTAACGATGTATAATATGTATGTAATTATTGAAATTTAAGGTAAGGTGAATATTGTGATTTACCGATTTTTGACGTATTTGTCAATGGTGGAATACTATTTTTATAGGCTAATGGATAATATATAGTACGGTAAGGTGAAAATCTATGTGTGCGCATTTTTTTTTACACTCAAATTTTTATTCGTTCTTCGTTTATAATCGTAATCAAAATGAATTGATCGGATAAACGGCACGCGGGGAAATTACAAGTTTTATCTTATAATAAAACACCATAGATAAATTATTCGCATGTTGATTTATATACGTATCTCGGGAAATTCGACGTATCTCGGGAAATTCGACGCCTCGTCTAATAACTGAACATCATAGATAAGTGGACGGGAAGTCCATTTTTAAACCCATCTCGGGGAAACTCAACCGCTCGGCCAATAAATGGTCGCCATAAATAAGTGCACGGATCGTCCACTTTTTAAACGCATCTCGGAGAAACTAAAGCCGTTGCTATTAATCTAAACCATGGTACTAATTAAACCATTTTTGTTATTTTCAACGAGTTTTATCATTTATTGAACGATGTTTTGAAATTACACGGTATGAATAGAATCTATCGGTAAAACTACCATTTTAGACGATACCATACTTGTAGTGAAAATTGACATCGGAAGAGACGTCATTTTGTCAAAAACTGCATTTTAAACTTTTTAAATCATTGTTTTATTCAACCAAGAATTACTTAATATGTATTAATAATTTTAACTTTTGGTTTAAATTTACATATAAACACAGCTCATATGGTCATATAGATATCATAAAATTGTTTCTAACTTGTTTGGTTGCCGAGAAATAGACGGTTTTCTACAGGTCACTTTTGAAGGTTTGGGGGCCATAAAAGTGTCAATTATTATTTGATTTTCATAAACGTTACACCATGTTATACCTAATGCCATTTAGGATTTCATACAAGCAATTTAAGATTTTCATTATCACCGGAAGTAACGTCATTTTGGCAAAAACTGTATTTTTAGCCTTCAAAACATATATTTTATTCAAATGAGTCTGTTTTGAAATCGTTTTCAAATTATGGTATTTGACGCCAATCAACAAATAGAATGAACCCATATGATCATACAGATACCACAAAATGGTTTCTAACTTGTATGGTTGCAGAGAAATAGTTGATTTTCTACAAGTCACTTTTCAAGTTTTTTGTTCTTTAAAAGTGGCAATTATTATTCGATTTACATAAAATTTTCACTATATGATATCGTATGCCATTTCTGATTTTATAAAACTAATTGAACATTTTCATTAACACCGGAAGTAATTTAATTTTGTCAAGATCATTTACAAGTAACAAATGTATAAAATGAATTGATATTGCTGGATTTGGTTGATTCTGCGTCCATTTTATTTGTGTGCAATGTTAATTTGGAAACCTGTTTAGTGGTTTCGTTGGTACCGGAATTGACATATTCAAGGGTAACTTGACACTGGAAGCGGCATGTTTAAGGGTAACGTGGCACCAGTGCAACCCGTCATTCCTGCATGCAGGTCTAGTTATTGTTATTTTTTTTTTGTGTTTTATCCACAAATCGGATTTCTCATAATCTAACCACAGTATCTTTATGAAACTTTTACCTATCCCCCCAAAAATGGGTGGTGGCTGTTGATTAAATATATTTTCAAAACGTTTAACGAATCCGAAATCACCGAAATTTACGAATGACAAAATGGACAATGCATAGTCGTAACTTTATTGTTTTTTGACCGATTTTTTTTATTAAATCTTTTTTCTTTGAATACCTTGTAAAAAATCATTTTCATCAGCAGTTTCACTTTTTTGAATTTCGAAAATTCGTCGCTTTGATTTTGAACCAGAAGTTTAGACCAATTTGACAACTTCTTTAATAGTTGTACGATTTTCATGAAATTTAGTATATAAGTAGATCTTACCGATGCGACTTCAAAAATATGATTAGAAATGACCTAATTTTTTTTTTTCGATACTAGATAAGTAATTACTGATTTGTACACAAAATATGAAGTTTGTCGATCGAACTGGAAGTGCCACCATCTTGAAACGTGAAAAGTCTGTAAGGCTTTTTTGCTATTTTACTCACAGATTTGGGAGTTACATTTTCTGAATATGATATCGTATGCCATTTCTGATTTTATAAAACTATTTGAACATTTTCAATAACAACGGAAGTAATTTAATTTTGTCAAGATCATTTACAAGTAACAAATGTATAAAATGAATTGATATTGCTGGATTTGGTTGATTCTGCATCCATTTTATTTGTGTGCAATGTTAATTTGGAAACCTGTTTAGTGGTTTCGTTGGTACCGGAAGTGACATATGTTCAAGGGTAACTTGACACCGGAAGCGGCATGTTTAAGGGTAACGTGGCACCAGTGCAACCCGTCATTCCTGCATGCAGGTCTAGTTATTGTTATTTTTTTTTTGTGTTTTATCCACAAATCGGATTTCTTATAATCTAACCACAGTATCTTTATGAAACTTTTACCTATCCCCCCAAAAATGGGTGGGTGTATGTTGATTAAATATATTTTCAAAACGTTTAACGAATCCGAAATCACCGAAATTTACGAATGACAAAATGGACAATGCATAGTCATAACTTTATTGTTTTTTGACCGATTTTACTAAATCTTTTTTCTTTGAATACCTTGTAAAAAATCATTTTCATCAGCAGTTTCACATTTTCGAATTTCGAAAATTTGTCGCTGTGATTTCGAACCAGAAGTTTAGACCAATTTGACAACTTCTTTAATAGTTGTACGATTTTCATGAAATTTAGTATATAAGTAGATCTTACCGATGCGACTTCAAAAATATGATTAGAAATTACCTATTTTTTTTTTTGATACTAGATAAGTAATTACTGATTTGTACACAAAATATGAAGTTTGTCGATCGAACCGAAAGTGCCACCATCTTGAAACGTGAAAAGTCTGTAAGGCTTTTTTGCTTTTTTACTTACAGATTTGGGAGTTATATTTTCTGAATCCTTGAAGGAAGGCCTAAAAAATGTTCAGAGTAGAATTTTGATTTAGGTCAACTGGTAGTCACCATTTTGAAGTGAATATGAAACATATAAATTTTTGTTATTTGAATATTTCAAAAATTCGATTTTTGCCTTCGATGTTTTTCGTGCCGACAAAGTTCTTTACGAGTGAAAAATCACATTAACTTCACTAGATTATGACCGATTTTAATGATTTTTTTTTCTTGTTCAGATTATTCATATGACCCATGACATGTAAAAGGAAGTGACTGTGAATATGAAAGCTTTCATATCTGCATGGGACAGTAGCAGATCTAGTTAAGCTTTCATATTACATACGAAAGTTTATTGTTTCTGTTAAAGTTATTACTGATTCGTACACAAAATATTGATTTTGTGGATTGAACCGGAAGTGCCGCCATCTTGAAACGTGAAAAATCACAAAGGCTTTTGCGATATGTTACTTACAGACATGGGAGTTACATTTTCGGAATCCTTGTAGGTATGCCTAAAAATCTATCGGATCAGAATTTTGATTTCGGTCACGTGATGGTCACCATTTCGAACTGAATATTAGAAGATAGGTTGCCAGGCAACGAAACATACGCCCACAGCAGCTAAATCGTCCGGGCAGTCAACAAGGGTTGTCGCATATTTTTACTTTTTTGGGGAATGAAACATTTGTAATACACTAAAATCTGATTAAGAGTAACAACTCATTGTGTAATTATCTGAAAATCATTAGAATTAGTATAGAAAACATTTAACATCATGGATTTAGCTGTTCAGTTATCAAAATTCATTGAAAATCAAAATACTTGTTCGTTTCAACACCTTAAACTCTGTGTATCAGTCTGAAATCAATCGGATGATAAGTTTGGCATCTATAGTGTCACAAGGTTTTTTGAAGTGATCAAGGGAGATAACTCTGGAAGTAATTATTTGAAATCGCTGAAAATCAGTAGGTTTCTTCGTCTCATGATCTTAAACAGTGTGTGTAAATTTAAAGTCAATCGGATATTAACTTTGGCCTCTAGAGCGTCCACAGGATTTGTGGATATGATCAAGGGCCATAACTCTGGCAATAATTATCAGAGACCGCTGAAAATCAATAGGCTTCTTCGTCTCATGACCTTAAACACTGTGTATAAATTTAAAGTCAATCAGATATTAACTTTGGCCTCTAGAGGGTCCACAGGATTTTTTGAAGTGATCAAGGGCCATAACTCTGGCAGTTATTATTGGAAATCGCTGAAAATCAATAGACGTCTTCGTCTCATGACTGTACACACTGTGTATAAATTTGAAGTCAATCGGATATTAACTTTGGCCTCTAGAGCATCCACACAGACATGAAAGTGATGATGAAGTCAATGTAGGGGGCTTCTGGGGCATCGATCCCCATGAAATTTTTGAAAATAAGACACTGTTTTTGACCCATTTTCACTTGACAATTATACCACACAGTTTGTCAAACGGCACTGGGCAGCCTTTGTGTGTTTAGAACTTTGACAGTGACGTACGAAGCTCATGAATCCTCTACTTCCGTAGTTAATCTCTTCACTACACCAAAGACAACGGGCTTTCCCCGGCAGTTCAATTTTTTGCACAAATTCATTCATGCAAACTTTCTTCCCGCTATCCTTTGTCAAATCGACTTCTCTTTCAAGCCAGTCCCATCTCCATTTTTTTTTAGAACCACTGTCAATCTAGTGGTTTCGTTGGTACCGGAATTGACATATTCAAGGGTAACTTGACACTGGAAGCGGCATGTTTAAGGGTAACGTGGCACCAGTGCAACCCGTCATTCCTGCATGCAGGTCTAGTTATTGTTATTTTTTTTTTGTGTTTTATCCACAAATCGGATTTCTCATAATCTAACCACAGTATCTTTATGAAACTTTTACCTATCCCCCCAAAAATGGGTGGTGGCTGTTGATTAAATATATTTTCAAAACGTTTAACGAATCCGAAATCACCGAAATTTACGAATGACAAAATGGACAATGCATAGTCGTAACTTTATTGTTTTTTGACCGATTTTTTTTATTAAATCTTTTTTCTTTGAATACCTTGTAAAAAATCATTTTCATCAGCAGTTTCACTTTTTTGAATTTCGAAAATTCGTCGCTTTGATTTTGAACCAGAAGTTTAGACCAATTTGACAACTTCTTTAATAGTTGTACGATTTTCATGAAATTTAGTATATAAGTAGATCTTACCGATGCGACTTCAAAAATATGATTAGAAATGACCTAATTTTTTTTTTTCGATACTAGATAAGTAATTACTGATTTGTACACAAAATATGAAGTTTGTCGATCGAACTGGAAGTGCCACCATCTTGAAACGTGAAAAGTCTGTAAGGCTTTTTTGCTATTTTACTCACAGATTTGGGAGTTACATTTTCTGAATATGATATCGTATGCCATTTCTGATTTTATAAAACTATTTGAACATTTTCAATAACAACGGAAGTAATTTAATTTTGTCAAGATCATTTACAAGTAACAAATGTATAAAATGAATTGATATTGCTGGATTTGGTTGATTCTGCATCCATTTTATTTGTGTGCAATGTTAATTTGGAAACCTGTTTAGTGGTTTCGTTGGTACCGGAAGTGACATATGTTCAAGGGTAACTTGACACCGGAAGCGGCATGTTTAAGGGTAACGTGGCACCAGTGCAACCCGTCATTCCTGCATGCAGGTCTAGTTATTGTTATTTTTTTTTTGTGTTTTATCCACAAATCGGATTTCTTATAATCTAACCACAGTATCTTTATGAAACTTTTACCTATCCCCCCAAAAATGGGTGGGTGTCTGTTGATTAAATATATTTTCAAAACGTTTAACGAATCCGAAATCACCGAAATTTACGAATGACAAAATGGACAATGCATAGTCGTAACTTTATTGTTTTTTGACCGATTTTACTAAATCTTTTTTCTTTGAATACCTTGTAAAAAATCATTTTCATCAGCAGTTTCACATTTTCGAATTTCGAAAATTTGTCGCTGTGATTTCGAACCAGAAGTTTAGACCAATTTGACAACTTCTTTAATAGTTGTACGATTTTCATGAAATTTAGTATATAAGTAGATCTTACCGATGCGACTTCAAAAATATGATTAGAAATTACCTATTTTTTTTTTTTGATACTAGATAAGTAATTACTGATTTGTACACAAAATATGAAGTTTGTCGATCGAACCGAAAGTGCCACCATCTTGAAACGTGAAAAGTCTGTAAGGCTTTTTTGCTTTTTTACTTACAGATTTGGGAGTTATATTTTCTGAATCCTTGAAGGAAGGCCTAAAAAATGTTCAGAGTAGAATTTTGATTTAGGTCAACTGGTAGTCACCATTTTGAAGTGAATATGAAACATATAAATTTTTGTTATTTGAATATTTCAAAAATTCGATTTTTGCCTTCGATGTTTTTCGTGCCGACAAAGTTCTTTACGAGTGAAAAATCACATTAACTTCACTAGATTATGACCGATTTTAATGATTTTTTTTTCTTGTTCAGATTATTCATATGACCCATGACATGTAAAAGGAAGTGACTGTGAATATGAAAGCTTTCATATCTGCATGGGACAGTAGCAGATCTAGTTAAGCTTTCATATTACATACGAAAGTTTATTGTTTCTGTTAAAGTTATTACTGATTCGTACACAAAATATTGATTTTGTGGATTGAACCGGAAGTGCCGCCATCTTGAAACGTGAAAAATCACAAAGGCTTTTGCGATATGTTACTTACAGACATGGGAGTTACATTTTCGGAATCCTTGTAGGTATGCCTAAAAATCTATCGGATCAGAATTTTGATTTCGGTCACGTGATGGTCACCATTTCGAACTGAATATTAGAAGATAGGTTGCCAGGCAACGAAACATACGCCCACAGCAGCTAAATCGTCCGGGCAGTCAACAAGGGTTGTCGCATATTTTTACTTTTTTGGGGAATGAAACATTTGTAATACACTAAAATCTGATTAAGAGTAACAACTCATTGTGTAATTATCTGAAAATCATTAGAATTAGTATAGAAAACATTTAACATCATGGATTTAGCTGTTCAGTTATCAAAATTCATTGAAAATCAAAATACTTGTTCGTTTCAACACCTTAAACTCTGTGTATCAGTCTGAAATCAATCGGATGATAAGTTTGGCATCTATAGTGTCACAAGGTTTTTTGAAGTGATCAAGGGAGATAACTCTGGAAGTAATTATTTGAAATCGCTGAAAATCAGTAGGTTTCTTCGTCTCATGATCTTAAACAGTGTGTGTAAATTTAAAGTCAATCGGATATTAACTTTGGCCTCTAGAGCGTCCACAGGATTTGTGGATATGATCAAGGGCCATAACTCTGGCAATAATTATCAGAGACCGCTGAAAATCAATAGGCTTCTTCGTCTCATGACCTTAAACACTGTGTATAAATTTAAAGTCAATCAGATATTAACTTTGGCCTCTAGAGCATCCACAAGATTTTTTGAAGTGATCAAGGGACACAACTCTGGCACTAATTATCAGAAATCGCTGAAAATCAATAGGCTTTTTCGTCTCATGACCTTAAACACTGTGTATAAATTTGAAGTCAATCGGACATCATCTTTGTCCTCTAAAGCATCCACAAGATTTTTTGAAGTGATCAAGGGCCGTAACTCTGGCACTAATTATCGGAAATCCGTGAAAATCTATAGGCTTCTTCGTCTTATGACCTTAAACACTGTGTATAAATTTAAAGTCAATCGGATATTAACTTTAGCCTCTCGATCATTCACAAGATTTTTCAAAGTGAACAAGGGTCATAACCAGGGATCTTATTTGGCTGTTTTTTGTCGGCTTTAGCCGATTGATCTTTAATCTAGCCGATTGATAAAACAATGAATCGGCCACTATGGTATCATATATCAATCTACGTCGGCCGATTTACAAAGAGTTAATTATCATGAATCGGCCACTATGGTATCATTAATCAATCAACTTTCGGCCGATTACAAAGAGTTAATTACTACTCGTCGATTAAGAAACCCATCACGGCCGATTACAAAGAGTTAATTATTACTCGTCGATTAAGAAACCCATCACAGAGTCCGTCAATACAATCTGATTACCTTCAGCTTCAATCCTTATCGGCTTGTTTCCTAAATAAACAATTTAGTTGAGTTAATCATGCCAAGTAAAAGAATGTATATAATCCAATGTCGGTTTAATCATTTATATCTAACACAATGTTGAAGTACTTGAACACCTCGCAGAATGACAATAGAAAACGTAAGCGAGATATAGCCGAAGATAGTGATGGCGGCGCTGACCTTGAACTTCAAGCATGCACGTCGTCATTGTAAATTCCAAAAGCTGCAGATCCCCCCACGTCCAATATAGGTCAACCAAAGTCGAAGTCAGGAAGATATTTTAAATCCGAATGGTTAACTACTTTCAAATGGCTTTCGTTTGACAAAAATTCACAGAAAATGTTTTGTCTAATAAGTTATTAATTCCGAATTACTGGTGAGCTGTCATAACAAATCCATGAAAGAACAATTTCCAAATGTAATAAAACTGATGGAAATAGGGAGGACGCTACCAGTTAGTAGTATCGAGTGTGAGAGGGGTTTTCTAAGCAGAACGTTATCAAAACTAAGCTTAGGTGCCGTCTAAACGTAGAAACTTGATGCGGATAAGTTTAGAAGGCCCCCCTCTATCTTCCTTCGATCCACATAATTGTTTACTAAAGTGGAAAGGCATTAGATCCCGGCGATGTACGCAGGTGACACTAAAAATAAATTAATCCGAATCGAGACAATTGGTCACGTGATCGGCATCTTTCCGACTATACACGGAAATAAATTTGTGCCACGTTGTTTACTTGTTATACTATTGATATGTGCTTATATATTTTGTTGTTTTTATATATTTACCAGTGATTAAGAATAAAAATAGTTTTAAAAAATGTATTTGTATTTACTCGTATTTTTTTTTATTATTAAATTATAACTTCCGTTTGGTTGGACGAAACAATGAAAGCAAAAGTAGGACTAGGAATATGCATTTTGCAAAGTACTGAAATTTGACTGTAAAAGTGTGAATATATCGACTTATGAATACAAGTATGCTATTAAAACAAAGGTTTTGTTTATTAAGGGTGTATATTCTTAGGGTTTAAGGTAATATTATTCTTAATACGATATGCAATTATGGTCGTGAATAGAATATGCATAAAGACGACTATCTGTTAGGGCGAAGATTATCTGTTACGGCGACCCGTGGCCGGTTCATTTCAAAATGAAGTAAGAACCCTGGTCATAACTCTGGCAGTAATTATCGGATATTGCTGAAAATCAATAGGCTTCTTCGTATCATGACCTTGAACACTGTGTATAAATTTAAAGTCAATCCAATATTAACTTTAGCCTCTAGAGCGTTCACAAGATTTTTCAAAGTGATCAAGGGTCATAACTCTGGCAGTAATTATCGGATATTGCTGAAAATCAATAGGCTTCTTCGTCTCATGACCTTAAACACTGTGTATAAATTTAAAGTCAATCGGATATTAACCCTGGCCTCTAGTGCGTTCACAAAAAATTGTGGACGGACGGACGGACGAACCGACAGACGGACGGACGGGGGCGACGGCAATATACGTCCACATTTCTATGTGGGCGTATAAAAAGGTGAAAAATCGACATTTACGAGCACATAAATGAAAGCAATAGGCCGTAGTTTGGAGAATATGTCTCCTATTTCCAAAATTAAATATATTTTCAAAACGTTTTACGAATCTGAAATCACCGAATTTTACGAACGAAAAAACTGACGGACGGACGGACGGACAGACGGACGGACGGGGGCGACTGCAATATACGTCCACATTTCTATGTGGGCGTATAAAAAGGTGAAAAATCGACATTAACGAGCACATAAATGAAAGCAATAGGCCGTAGTTTGGAGAATATGTCTCCTATTTCCAAAATTAAATATATTTTCAAAACGTTTTACGAATCCGAAATCACCGAATTTTACGAACGAAAAAACTGACAATACATAGTTGTAACTTTGTTATTTTTTGACCGATTTTACTTATTTTTTTTTCTTTGAATACCTTTGTAGCAGGAGTATTGAGGGACAGACAGACCATCCACCAGTCCAGATCATGGGTTACATTGCATAAAACAGTTGAAACCAATTACAACAAGACAACAGTTTATTTCGGGACAAAATACACGTACACACTTGATATACAACAACAAAAACACCTAAGACAGGTGCTTTTGCAGGGAAATAAAGCTGAGTTATAAAGTTATTCACTTTACATACAACACAATAAGGAACACTTGAAATAAATGATTAATTTGTGCTGTACAGTGTAATTAAGAAGAGCTGTTTAAAGATGGGTAGAAAATAGAAGAGTGAAGTTAGTAACCAAAATCAACAAAGCATGTTGGGCGCCATTTTGTAGCAGGAGTATTGACGGACAGACAGACCATCCACCAGTCCCAATCATGGGTTACATTGCATAAAACAGTTGAAACCAATTACAACAAGACAACAGTTTATTTCGGGACAAAATACACGTACACACTTGATATACAACAACAAAAACACCTAAGACAGGTGCTTTTGCAGGGAAATAAAGCTGAGTTATAAAGTTATTCACTTTACATACAACACAATAAGGAACACTTGAAATAAATGATTAATTTGTGCTGTAATTAAGAAGAGCTGTTTAAAGATGGGTAGAAAATAGAAGAGTGAAGTTAGTAACCAAAATCAACAAAGCAGGTTTCCAAGGGAATGAAATCTGCTCACTACCTTATAACAATAGCATCTTTTAAACCTTAAACTAAAGTAATTATCATTATTGGAAAGACAAGACTTGCTGGATACTCAAAAGACAATAGAAACTGACTGAAATAGTTAAAGTGACTATAACACCCTACTAAAATATGTAAAGGGGCTATTACACCCTACTACACCTTGAAGAAAAATCATTTTCATCTGCAGTTTCACATTTTCGAATTTCGAAAATTTGTCGCTGTGATTTCGAACCGGAAGTTTAGACCAATTTGACAACTTCTTTAATAGTTGTACGATTTTCATGAAATTTAGTATATAAGTAGATCTTACCGATGTGACTTCAAAAATATAATTACAGAAATTTTCTAAATTATCTCCCCTTGACGAAATTAAGGATTAAATATTTCAATAAAATCAAAGAAATATTATTAGTCAGAATGACCTATTTTTTTTTTTCGATACTAGATTTTACTAATTCTTTTTTCTTTGAATACCTTGAAAAAAATCATTTTCATCTGCAGTTTCACATTTTCGAAATTCGAAAATTTGTAGCTGTGATTTCGAACCGGAAGTTTAGACCAATTTGACAACTTCTTTAATAGTTGTACGATTTTCATGAAATTTAGTATATAAGTCGATCTTACCGATGTGACTTCAAAAATATAATTAGAAATTTTCTAAATTATCTCCCCTTGACGAAATTAAGGATCAAATTTTTCAAAAAAATCATTGAAATATAGGTCAGAATGACCAAATTTTTTTTTTTGATACTAGCCAAGTAATTACTGATTCGTACACAAAATATGAAGTTTGTAGATCGAACCGGAAGTGCCACCATCTTGTAACTTGAAAAATCCCTAAGGCTTTTTTGCTGTTTTACTTACAGACACGGGAGTTATATTTTCTGAATCCTTGAAGGATGGCCTAAAAAACGTTCAGAGTAGAATTTTGATTTAGGTCAATTGATGGTCGCCATTTCGAAGTGAATATGAAACATAGTGAAAAATCGACATTTATGGACTTGTAAACAAACACACAATAGGACATAAGTATGTTCAATGTGTCTCCTTTTTCTGAAATGAATACATTTCAGGATAGCTGGGATACGGGGCGAATTTTTGATATTTGAATATTTCAAAAATTCGATTTTTGTCTTTGATGTTTTTCGTGCCGATAAAGTTTACGAGTGAAAAATCACATTAACTTCACTAGATTGTGACCGATTTTAATGATTTATTTTTGGATTATTTATATGACCTGTGACATGTGACAGGAATGACTGTGAATATGAAAGCTTTAATATCTGCTTCGCAGATCTAGTTATTATTTTTTTTGTGTGTGTGTTTTCTGCAAATCGGATTTCTCAGAATCTATCCACAGGATCTTTCTGAAATTTTGACCTACCCCCCCCCCCAAAAAAAAATGTATTGATTAAATATATTTTCAAAACGTTTTACTAATCCGAAATCACCGAATTTTACGAACGATTGCATTTGACCTACAATGCTGTAACTTTGTGACTATTTGACTAAATCTTTTTTCTTTGAGTACCTTGAGACAATCAATTACTTTAAATCTGCAGTTTCAGATTTTCGAATTTCGAAAATTCGTCGCTGTGATTTCGACTGGAAGTTATGATCAATTTGACAACTTCTTAAATAGTTGTAGGTTTTTCATAAAATTTACCATCTAAGTAGATCTTGCTGATGCGACTTCAAAAATATGATTAGAAATTTTTTAAATCATATCCCCTTGAAGAAATTAAGGATCAAAATTTTCAAAAAAATCATCGAAATATAGGTCAGAATGACCTGATTTTTTTCTTTGATACTAGATAAGTAATTACTGATTTGTACACAAAATATGAAGTTTGTCGATCGAACCAGAAGTGCCACCATCTTGAAACGTAAAAGTAAAGGTTTTTTTTATATTTTACTTACAGACATGGGAGTTATATTTTCTGAAACCTTGAAAGAAAGTCTAAAAGATAGGCTGGCACTGCCAGGCAGGATACGCCCACATTTTTGAGAGATGGATAGAGAACAAGCAATACCGAAAGTGATTTTTCCTACATCATTAAGTCCTGTATTTCATACTGTATTGGGAGCAGCCATTTTGTTGGTCAGTTCCAGTCTGATATTCATGAAATTCGTAGGCTGGCACTGCCAGGCAGGATACGCCCACATTTTTGAGAGATGGATAGAGAACAAGCAATACCGAAAGTGATTTTTCCTACATCATTAAGTCCTGTATTTCATACTGTATTGGGAGCAGCCATTTTGTTGGTCAGTTCCAGTCTGATATTCATGAAATTCGAAGCCGACAATGATTATGGTGTGACGGTACACAACCTAGAAATGTTACTTTTCGTCAAAATCAGATAAGAATTGTGACCGGTAGGGAGTCCACAACCATGATATAGGGCCTACCATATTTTTACACTATTCGCGTACAAACGGTGACCATTTCGACCGGCAATTTTGGTACGATTTTCACGAACTTCGAACTCAACCTTCCTTACGGTGCAACAGTAATATAATCAGAGGTTTTTTTTAAATCAGATAATAATTGTTCGAGAGATAGACAGAGAACAAGCAATACCGAAAGTGATTTTTCCTACAATCAAAGGCCATAATTCATTAAGTTACAATTTGATATGCGCAAATATCGAAAAGAATAAAGATCTTTAGGTTATAAACAAGCATTTCAGGTTTCATCAAAATCGAAAAGATAGGCTGGCACTGCCAGGCAGGATACGCCCACATTTTCGAGAGATGGACAGAGAACAAGCAATACCGAAAGTGATTTTTCCTACATCTTTATTAAGTCCTGTATTTCATACTGTATTGGGAGCAGCCATTTAGTTGGTCAGTTCCAGTCTGATATTAATGAAATTCGAAACCGACAATGATTATGGTGTGACGGTACACAACCTAGAAATGTGACTTTTCATCAAAATCGGATAAGAATTGTGACCCGTAGAGAGTCCACAACCATGATATACCATATTTTTACACTATTCGCGTACAAACGGCGACCATTTCGTCCGGAAATTTTGGTACGATTTTCACGAAATTAGAACTCAACCATCCTCATCAAAATCGAATTAAAATTGTGACCTATACAGGATCCACAATCATGATATATCATTTTTTTTAACAGTATTCGCGTACAAACGGCGGCCATTTTGTCTGTCAATTTTGGTCCCATTTTCCCGAAATTCACACTCAACCTTCCTTACAGTGTAACGGTGATATAATCAAACGTTTTTTTAAATTGGATAATAATTGTGACCTCCAGAGGGACCACAAGCTAAAGAAAGGGGGATTTTGCGTATAACCAGGGGCCATAATTCAGGAAGTTACGATTTGATATGCGCAAATATCGAAAAGAACCAAGATCTTTGGGTTATAACCATGAATTTCAAGTTTCATCAAAATCGAATTAAAATTGTGACCTTTACAGCGTCCACAACCTTGATATACCATTTTTTAACAGTATTCGCGTACAAACGGCGGCCATTTTGTGTGGCAATTTTGGTCTGATGTTCCCGAAATACAAACTCAACCTTCCTTACGGTGTAACGGTAATATAATCAAACGTTTTTTTAAATCGGATAATAATTGTGACCTCCAAGCTAAAAAAAAGGGGGATTTTGCGTATAATCAGGGGCCATAATTCAGGAAGTTACGATCCGATATGCGCAAATATCGAAAGGAACCAAGATCTTTGGGTTATAACCATGAATTTTAAGTTTCATCAAAATCGAATCAAAATTGTGACCTCCACAGGGTCCACAACCTTGATATACCATTTTTTAACAGTATTCGCGTACAAACGGCGGCCATTTTGTATGGCAATTTTCGTCCGATTTTCCCGAAATTCGAACTCAACCTTCCTTAGGGTGTAACGGTGATATAATCAAACGGTTTTTTAAATCGAATAATAATTGTGACCTCCAAGCTAAAAAAAAAGGCGATTTTGCGTATAATCAGGGGCCATAATTCAGGAAGTTACGATCCGATATGCGCAAATATCGAAAGGAAGCAAGATCTTTGGGTTATAACCATGAATTTGAAGTTTCATCAAAATCGAATCAAAATTGTGACCTCCACAGGGTCCACAACCTTGATATACCATTTTTTAACAGTATTCGCGTACAAACGGCGGCCATTTTGTATGGCAATTTTCGTCCGATTTTCCCGAAATTTGACCTCAACCTTCCTTAGGGTGTAACGGTGATATAATCAAACGGTTTTTTAAATCGAATAATAATTGTGACCTCCAGAGGGACCACAAGCTAAAAAGGGTGATTTTTCGGACAATCAGGGGCCATAATTCAGGAAATTACATTCCGAAAGCCGCAAATATCGAAAGGAACCAAGATCTTTGGGTTACAAACATGCATGTCAAGTTTCATCAAAATCGGTTCAAAATTGTGACCTCTATAGGGTCCACAAGCTAAAAACGTGATTTTTCGTACAATCAGGGGCCATAATCCATGAAGTTTTGATCCGATACATGCCAATATCGAAAGGAACCGAGATCTTATGGGGATAAACCTATATTTCAAGTTTCGTCAAAATCGGATAAGAATTGTGACCTGTAGAGAGTCCACAAACAAATTGTGGACGGACAGGGGCGACGACATAATACGTCCACATGAAAATGTGGGCGTATAAAAATTAAAATTGTCACCTCTACAGGGTCCACAACTTTGACATACCATATTTTTACACTGTTCACGTACAAACAGCGGCCATTTTTTCTGGCAATTAGAGTCCAATTTTCTCGAAATTCAAACTCAACCTTCCGTAGGGTGTAACGGTGATAGAGTCAAACGTTTTTTCAAATCAGATAATAATTGTGACCTTCAGAGGGACCATAGGCGATTTTTCGGATAATCAGGGGCCATAATTCAGGAAGTAAACGATCCGATATGCGCAAATAACGAAAGGAACCAAGATCTTTGGGTTATAACCATGCATTTCAAGTTTCATCAAAATCCAATTAAAATTGTGAACTCTACAGGGTCCACAACCATGATATACAATTTTTTAACAGTATTCGCTTACAAACGGCGGCCATTTTGTATGGCAATTTTGGTCCGATTTCCCCGAAATTCGAACTCAACCTTCCTTAGGGTGTAACGGTAATATAATCAACCGTTTTAGTAAATCGGATAATAATTGTGACCACCAGAGGGACCACAAGCTAAAATAAGGCGATTTTGCATATAATCAGGGGCCATAATTCAGGAAGTTACGTTCCGATATGCGCAAATATCGAAAGGAACCAAGATCTTTGGGTTATAATTATGAATTTCAAATTTCATCAAAATCAAATAAAAAATGTGACTTCTACAGGGTCCACAACCTTGATATACCATTTTTTAACAGTATTCGCGTACAAACGGCGGACATTTTGTATGGCAATTTTCGTCCGATTTTCCCGAAATTCGAACTTACCCTGGCTTAGGGTGTAACGGTGATATAATCAAACGATTTTTTAAATCGGATAATAATTGTGACCTCCAGAGGAACCGCAAGCTAAAAAGGGTGATTTTTCGGACAATCAGGGGCCATAATTCAGGAAATTACATTCCGATAGTCGCAAATATCGAAAAGAACCAAGATCTTTGGGTTATAAACATGCATGTCAAGTTTCATCAAAATCGGTTCAAAATTGTGGCCTCTATAGGGTCCACAAGCTAAAAACGTGATTTTTCGTACAATCAGGGGCCATAATCCATGAAGTTTTCATCCGATACATGCCAATATCGAAAGCAGCCGAGATCTTTTGGGGATAAACCTATATTTCAAGTTTTGTCAAAATCGGATAAGAATTGTGACCTGTAGAGGGTCCACAAACAAATTGTGGACGGACGGACAGACGGACAGGGGCGACGACAATATACGTCCACATAAAAATGTGGGCGTATAAAAAGGTTGGAGGAGAATTTTGATTTAGGTCAACTGATGGTCGCCATTTTGAAGTGAATATGAAACATAGTGAAAAAACGACATTTAAGGACTTGTAAACAAACACAATAGGACATAAGTATGTTCAATGTGTATCCTTTTTCTGAAATGAATACATTTCAGGATAGCTGGGATACGGGGCGAATTTTTGATATTTGAATATTTCAAAAATTAGAATTTTGCCTTTGATGTTTTTCGTGCCGACAAAGTTGTTTACTAGTGAAAAATCACATTAATTTCACTAGATTGTGACCGATCTTAATGATTTATTTTTTCTTGTTCGGATTATTTATATGACCCATGACATGTGACAGGAAGTGACTGTGAATATGGACACAGATCACTAAATATTTCTACGCCGGTACCCACAAATTGTAGGGCCAAGTTATTTTTAGTCTTTCTCTCCCTTTCCCTTTTTCCCCCTTTTGCATGGTGATTTTTGTTTTCTTTTTGGTGTAGAATCGAAGAAAAGGGTTTGAAAATACATCTTCTGCCAGGTTTTGGTGAATATTCATGATTTTGAGGCGGAAGGATACAAGAGTTGTGAGGTTGGTTACGTTGAAAAGGGGGGCCGACAATTGCCTGGTTTGCTGTCTCTACTTCCAGCTTGTGTATCTCAAGTTTTTCATGAAGAACCTCATACATGCTTTTGGGCAAGAGTTTGCCACATGTTGCTCCATCTGTGTCAGAAAGCGTTTTACCCAACGAATATTTGGGAAAAAGTTACAGCCGGTCTAAGAGACGAGAATTAACATTGAAGTCAATGGGGAAATAATTAGTGATCTGTGGCCTGTCTGTGTATGACAAGGCTGTGACTGATAGGCCTTAGTTTTGAAAATATGATGACTAAATTGTCAGAAAATATGTATAAAGTATTTTGACTACAGAAAAACTAAAAAAAAGGTTAAATTTAAAAAAAAAAATCAAAATTTGGAGAAAAATTGTGATTTCCCTGCAAATTTCTCAATTTTTAGTTTTTATTTAATTTCTAACAGTAAGAAAAATATTTCTAAGTCCAATTTTGGTGTTTTCAGCCTCAGAAAGCATAGATAAAGTGAACACCTTTGTAATTTCACCTAATTTTTCATGACAGTAAAAAAATATATTTTTGAAAAAAATTCCAGATTATGAGTGTTTTCTGAGTAATTTGTTTGTAACTTGTCGTATTTTTTCACAAAACTCAAATACTGCATTTAATAAGAAAGATTTTTAAATTTTAGCACAAAAGGCCCAGGGACCTGAGATGCACTGCTGTACATAAAGCAGCCTGTATACTTAAAGGGCCATCATTTTTGCAGTTATTCTCTGATTTTGATTTTCTTTCACCGGTGTGTTGCCAGAACATATGGGAAGCATATAAAAAGGGCGTTTTGGTGATACCTGAAGTTTCACCCCTATATAGGACACAGATCACTAAATATTTCTACGCCGGTACCCACAAATTGTAGGGCCAAGTTATTTTTAGTCTTTCTCTCCCTTTCCGTTTTTCCCCCTTTTGCATGGTGATTTTTGTTTACTTTTTGGTGTAGAATCGAAGAAAAGGGTTTGAAAATACATGTTCTGCCAGGTTTTGGTGAATATTCATGATTTTGAGGCGGAAGGATACAAGAGTTGTGAGGTTGGTTACGTTGAAAAGGGGGGCCGACAATTGCCTGGTTTGCTGTCTCTACTTCCAGCTTGTGTATCTCAAGTTTTTCATGAAGAACCTCATACATGCTTTCGGGCAAGAGTTTGCCACATGTTGCTCCATCTGTGTCTGAAAGCGTTTTACCCAATGAATATTTGGGAAAAGGTTACAGCCGGTCTAAGAGACGAGAATTAACATTGAAGTCAATGGGGAAATAATTAGTGATCTGTGGCCATATGAAAGCTTTAATATCTTCTTAGCAGATCTAGTTCTTATTATTATTATTATTCAGATTCCAATTTGAATAGATCTCAGCAACTACTTGTCGCATCCGTACGATTTCTTTGGTTTCCCTGGGAAAATGGGTTTGACTAAGAGGATAAAGCTATTTTGAATGTTCTGCGACAATGTGAAATGTCCGAAATCACCGAAGTTAACGTTTTTAAAAATATTGCAGTAATTTTAACAATAATCATTGGATTTTAACTTTCGATACATTTTGGCACGCTACGTTCGATTTTTGATTTTCGGCAAATCTTCAAAGATATTAGGCGCCAGATTTTGAAAATTTTAAATTTTACAAAAAACTTTTTTATTTATGAATATTTTTTAGTCATGTTGTATACAGAATTTAAGAGTCATCTGACTTGCGCAAAAATGTTAAATTTTTTTGTCTCAGTAATTTTTCTTGACAGCCATTGGCTAATTCAGTTTTTCAGCCCTAGATTAATTATTTATTGTTCGATTTGTATAAAACAAAGTTCATATGCTCCGTTGTCTCAATTGTCATTTTTTTTGTAACCAATAATGTTATCTGTCGGCAACGGAAGTGGCGTAAATTTACCAAAAACTACAATTTTGACAGTTAGGTACCATTTTTCAAAAGAAAATATATTATTTTATTTTAAAACTGATATAACTAAAAGAGTGTGTCCTTTAAAGATGCAAAAAATGTCGGAAGCAGTTTTTTAATTTCTATTTCATTTTCTAGCAAATTGGATTAAGAGGTGAAAAAAGGCATAAACAGGGTTCCCACGGCTTCGTCAAACATTTTTTCAAGGATATTCAAGGATAAATATACGTCAAATTCCAGGATTTGAACGTACAGCGGATATACCCATTTTCTTGATACTGAAACTCTTCTTGCATATGCAGCATTTCGCTTGATGAATGTTTGTTTCATCGCGACTTTGCCAATTATAGCTATCAAGCCACGAAGTTTGAAATTTGCAAGACATATTTTATTATGCATTGTTTAATGTAATTACTAATACCGATTTTGATTAGTCAGTGTAGTGGCTTCTAGTATGTTAATTGGTCACGTGAGAGTATTTGGTTGCCTAACGGTAAATGTCATTGGCTTATCTTGTTATTACGTGACAAAACACAGCTGTTTATTTAGATCAGTTGATTGACAGGTATACGTCAGAGTTATTGTTTTGTATAACCAGCATTACTTCTAATCTAAACGGGATTTTCAGATCAACTTACTAGTATTACCAATTTTCTCAACTGAAATTCAAGGATATTTTCATATTTCCGCAAAAAGCAAGGATATTCAAGACCTTGAAAATGAAATTTTAAATTTAAGGATATTCAAGGATTTTCAAGGACTGCGGGAACCCTGATAAAATTGACCTATTTACAACCCATTCAGGCTTTTCAGATTTTAAAATATTTTTACATAACTTTTATAAACTTGTAGCTATAATCCATACGAAGAGAATGTATATGAAAATTAGTTTGTAATATAAGCAGTTGCCGAGAAAAGGGTAGTTTTGCATAAGTCACTGTTTTCGTAATTTTGCCTGTAAAATAGTCAATTATTAATGGATATTCGCAAAAGTGACATCATTTGATTCAAAAAGCAAGTATGCGTCATATCAAGTTGATTATAATATAAATTGACACCGGAAGTGACACCATTTGGTCAAAAACTGCATTTTTAACTTTTAAATCGATATTTTTTTCAACCAAGAATTATTTAATTAATATGTAATAATAATATTAACTTTTGGTTTAAATTCACATACTAACAAAACTCATATGGTCATATAGATATCATAAAATTGTTTCTAACTTGTTCGGTTGCCGAGATATAGGCGGTTTTCTAAAAGTCAATTTTGAAAGTTTTTGGCCCATAAAAGTGTCAATTATTATTCGATTTTCATAAAATTTTCACCCTTTGAAGCCTACTGTCATAGACGATGTTATAAAACTAATTTCATGTTTTTAGTATCACCGGAAGTAATGTCATTTTGGCAAAAACTGTATTTTTAGCCTTCAAAACAGATATTTTATTCAAATGAGTCTGATTTGTAATGTTTTTACAATTATGATACAGATGCCACAAAATCGTTTCTAACTTGTACGGTTGCCGAGAAATAGCTGATTTTCTACAAGTCACTTTTCAAGGTTTTGGGTCTATAAAAGTGGCATATATTATTCGATTTGCATAAAATTTTCGCCATGTGATGCCTTATGCCATTTCTGATTTCATAAAAGTAATTGAACATTTTCATTATCACCCAAAGTACTGTACACTTAAATGCAACAAATGTATAAAATGAATTGATATTGCTCGATTTGGTTGATTCTGCTTCCATTTTATTTGATGTGTGCAATGTTTATGTGGAATTCTGTTCATCGGTTCGATTTGTACTAGAAGTGAAATGAGTTCAAGGGTAACATGGCACCGAAAGTGACATAAGTTGCAAGGTATCGTGGCAATAGTAAAACCCGTCATTCCTGCTACGCAGGTCTAGTTATTATTATTATTATACAACACTTATATAGTGCTAACTTCCACATACGTGTTCAGATGTGCTTTACAATAGATACATGTATAGGATACATAAAATCATTGAAAAAATAATAATTATAGAAACAGTAGAAAAAAATAAATATCTATAAAATCTGTACAAAACAGAGGCATATTACCCTATAGGCAGCTGCCAAGGGCCCCAAGAAAAAAATAGGGCCCATAAAATTTTTGACGACCTTTTTAATTCATTGCAAAAATAATAATTATAGAAACAGTAGAAAAAACTAATAAGTTATAGAAACAGTAGAAAAAACTAAAATCTAAAAAATCAGTACAAAACAGAGGCGGATTACCCTATAGGCAGTGTAGGCAGCTGCCTAGAGCCCCAAGAAAAAATAGGGCCGATAAAATTTTTGAGGACCTTTTTAAATTTGATTTTTTACATTATTTAATTCACTTGACTACGCTTCCATAGAAGGCCCACATGGTCAGTGAAAGCATAGAGCTTGAGATGAGCTTTAGTGTGATTGATCACTCCAACTGGATGACTGGTCACTCGCTCGCCTCGCATTAGCTTGGTACCCGGTTTCGCTTACATTTGTAAAAAAGTTTTTGCGATTTTCTCCTGGAATTTGTCTTTCCTTCATTACGAGAAAGCCGCGTCATTTCAAAGTAGGCCGGTTCTCGCTGTTGATGTGGCCCAGAGGCAAGAGTATGGAATTAGAAGAGAGAACAGAAAAACAATAAAGCTGAAATGCTGAAAAAAAGCGGCAAAAACTACGCCCCAAATCATGAATGCTATTATCAAGATAATGAGTCAGCGACCGACCAAAAAGGGGTGATTTCTGAAAGTGATGATGTCAGCTTGTCTGACTCCAATTTTCTTTTATCCAGCAATTGGTTATTGCTGTGCCCCTCTGAGCATCTATTGCCTGTCACTGACCGACTGACATGGTAATGTTTGACTAAGTTGTAGTGCGTGACATTATTCCATCAGTATATCCTTGGAATTCGTTTCTCTTACAATGGGCTTCGTTTTACTACAGCGCACCAGTTACGCAAAGGGCCCAGCTGCCTAGGGCCCATCAGAGGTTTGATCCGCCTCTGGTACAAAAATAAAAAAATAAATATCTATAAAATTCATATGTTGAATATTTAAAATTAATTCAACAATAAGACAATAGATTCCACTGCTTTGGGGCTTGAAACGATCATGATCTTTCTCCATAAAGGTTGGCTCTTTTTTCCGTTAATAAAAAGTTGTCTATATAAAACAATATAATGGTTACTTCTTTCTTACAATAATAACTGACCTTATAGTGTGTGTATCTGGGTCCAATATGGCATCTATATGGGACTACCTACATTAACAACTCTTTATTTTCATATAATATCACAGAAGCATTCCAAATGATATAATGGTTACATGTACTTTTTTCTTACATTGATAATCTGACCTTATAGTGTGCATATCTGGGGCCAACATATTTTCCATATGGAATTACTTATTTGGGTATGTACGCATATTATTGAATCCACATTTTTAGTTGTGTGTACCTTGAACCAATATGCCAGATGTGATTACCAACAGGAGCACCCAGAGTCTGCATGATATGGATATGATATAACCACATTCATGTATATTATGTACATGGGTCCATAATGGTATCCATATGGAATTACCCACATGTGTATCTGGGCCCAATATCATATCTGGGCCCAATATCATATCTATTATATATAGTATTTACAACATATACAATAATATATAATGTCTGTTTTTTTGCAATTCTTTTATTGATCTGCTTTATTTTTATATATTCTCCATTTCCCATTATTCCTTTATTTCTATGAAATGGTTTCGCTTAATTAAGTCAAACAATTTCTCGCCTAGAATTAACAGTCGGGTTACCACAAAATACAGGATGGTTACCAAACATGTTGCCCGAAAATCATCGTTAGAAAGGTATATTATTTTTAACAAGATGAGGAACTTATTAAATCTCTTAACGAGAACATCTAAAAAAAAGCAATTTCCCTACAACTAATTTAAATGATGAATTTAATTTTAATATCATTTCCAATATTATATAACCATGAATAATTAACTGTTTGGGGTTTATATAGTATTTATATAAAGACATATGATTTAAGTATCAATTGACATATCATTTTATTTGTTCATGAATACCGGAAATAGATATTGGCTCCTCAAAGTATAGGTAACGGACGTACAGAAATGAGCACCATGATTTGTCTGCATGAACATAATATTGTATAATTGCAAAACTCTGAATTGTCTGGTGTAATTAAAAAGTTTTTCTCCTTGTAAGATTGGACACAAATACTAAATGTGTACTGTACGATCACATTTGGGTTCTTGTAATCCAATAAATTAGAAATTATTGTGGTAACGGACATAATTTTTTTCTGGTAATGGGAGAGAGAGAGAAATGGGGTATAACGTCCACTCGACACAAACACGGTCATTTCGGGACTAACATATTGTTTAATTTTATTTCAATAATTCGCTTGCGCATAGGCGTCTTAAGCAGTGGGAAGAAACCAGAGAACCCAGCGAAAAACCACAAGTTTGGACAGGCGACCCTACTCTTGCCGCGTACAACCGGGGATTCCAATGGCAGGCCGTATGATACAGCGTGCGCACGCTAACCATACGGCCATTCAACACTCCTTTTCTGGTAACGGACATACAAGTGCAAATTGCTAACCCATTACATGAGATACATAAACTTACATAAATCGGACTGATAGATAATAATAATAATTAACTGATTTGAATGATTGGAACAGTAACTTTCCAAAAAAAATATTACTCCTTGAATAAAATATTGTGACCCTAAAATTTTGGTAGCGGACGTACAAACATCTTTAAAATCCCTTAGGTGGTTCAGAGAATTTTATCAAATGTTTTCTTTTTACAGTCATGATAACAAGAGCCGATTAATCTTTAATCTAGCTGAATCGTGCTTACAAATATTCTTTTATATATTGACAAGTGTTTACGTATAAAATAATTAAAAACGAACTTATTTGTATTTGCTTGTAGTTTTTCTTTTTACTAAATTAATTCTAACTTCCGTTTATTTGGATGAAAGCAAAAGTAGATTATGCATTATGCAAGTTGCCAAAATTTGACTATAAATTTCGATAATGTATGGATATATGAATACTAGTATGGGATAACAACACAGGCTTTGTTTATTAGAAGTTATTATTATAATATCATACGGAATACCGTAACGTTATGCAATTATTGACGTGAGTAAAGTATGCATAAACCAACATGTCTGTTGTTCAAAAGACGACTATCCGTTACAGGTGCCCGTGGCCGGTTCATTTCAAAATGGATTAAGAACCCTGATGCTAACCAAAGTTATTCTGAGAATTTTTTCAAATCGTTTCTTTTCATGGACATTATAATAAAAATGGGATATTCCTGCTTTAGATATGAAGTTTTAAACAATTCCATACATAGATATGTATGAGAGAAAAAATGTAAATATTTGGTAACAGGTGTAGGTTAATCTCATAGCATGAATTTTCATGGTTAGTTACTTTTGCAAAGATAGGCTGGCACTGACAGGCAGGATACGCCCACATTTTCGAGAGATGGATAGAGAACAAGCAATACCGAAAGTGATTTTTCCTACATCATTAAGTTAGAATTTGATATGTGCAAATATTGAAATGAATTAAGATCTTTGGGTTATAAAGTGCATTTCAGTAGGCTTCAAATTCGACTGGGGATCATGTTGCTAAGTGGGTAAGATGCTGGCTCGGTAGCCTTGAGGTTGGGTGTTTGATCCCTGCATTGGGTGACAAAGTTCATCTAGATTTTCTGGCGTGGTTTCCCCTGGTTAGTGATGAAGGATGGATGGCCTGACAAGAACAGCTGTCAATTTTGGTCCAATTTTCACGAAATTCGACCTCAACCTTCATTACGATGTAGTGGTGATATAATCAAACAGTTTTTTAAATGGGATAATAATTCTGACCCCAGAGGGACCACAAGCTAAAAAAAAAGGTCATTTTTTGTACAATCATGGGCCATAATTCAGGAAGTTACAATCCAATATGCACAAATATTGAAAGGAACTAAGATTGTTAAGTTGTAAACATGTGTTTTAAGTTTCATCAAAATTGAATGAAGATTGTGACCTCTATAGGGTCCACAACCTTGATATAACATATTTTCACAACATTCGCGTACAAACGGCGGCCATTTTGTCTGTCAATTTGGGTCCGATTTTTACGAAATTTGAACTCACCCTTCATTACCATGTAACGGTGATATAATCAAACGTTTTTTTAAATCAGATAATAATTTTGACCTCCAGAGGGACCACAAGCTAAAAAGGGCAATTTATAGGAAATTCTGGGACCATAATTCAGGAAGTTACGATCCGATGGGTGCAAATATCGAAAGGAACCAAGATCTTTAGGTTATAAACATACATGTCAAGTTTTATCCAAACAATTCTGTTTCTCAGGATGTTTTTAGAAATGAACACTACCCTTTAGATTTAAGATAGGTTGGCAGGCAACAAAACATATGCCCACAGCAGTTAAATCATCCGGGCAGTCAACAAGAGTTGTCGCATATTTTTACTTTTTTTGGTAATGAAACATTTATTATCTATAATACACTAAAATCTGATTAAGAGTAAAAACTCATTATGTAATTATAAGAAAATCATTAGAATTTGTTTGCTTTTTATTAGTATAGGAAACATTTAAGAGTGTATCCGCGAGAAGACCATGCAAAAATCGCAAAAAGTGCTAAGATAGGGAAGGTCAGAAGTTTTTGATCAAACTTATGGTATGACATCCCCTAGGGGCAAGAAGTAACATGCTGAAGTGGTTTCAACCTAATGTCGCTATAAAGGACTGTACTGGAAATATTCATTTTATGGGTAAAATCTTGGTTTTCACATCTATATTTATCACCCTTTTTAAGCACAGACTGCATTATATGGTGCAATAACAACCTTCTAATTTTGACCCTGTCTGAAAAATCGGGTTGTCAACTACCACTCCAGCACAAATTTGAAAAAAAAAATCAGTCCATACTTTTTTTTTGTGGACTTGTTTTAGGGTACCATATTCACATTATCTCAATAGTACAGCAAAAGATACACTGTAACTTTTTCTTTCATGGTCGCAAGTGGAATTTCTTTGGATGGTCTTGAAGTGCTAAGCACATAGTATCAATAGGTGTAAAAAAAATGACTGGAATGCAACATACTTTAAATATACAGCTTATTGAAAGATAGGCTGGCACTGTCAGGCAGGATACGCCCACATTTTCGAGAGATGGATAGAGAATAAGCAATACCGAAAGTGATTTTTCCTACATCATTAAGTTAGAATTTGATATGTGCAAATATCGAAATGAATTAAGATCTTTGGGTTATAAAGGTGCATTTCAGTAGGCTTCAAATTCGACTGGGGATCATGTTGCTAAGTGGGTAAGATGCTGGCTCAGGAGCCTTGAGGTTGGGTGTTTGATCCCTGCATTGGGTGACAAAGATCATCTATATTTTCTGGCGTGGTTTCCCCTGGTTAGTGATGAAGAATGGATGGCTGTCAATTTTGGTCCAATTTTCACGAAATTTGACCTCAACCTTCATTACGATGTGATGGTGATATAATCAAACAGTTTTTTAAATGGGATAATAATTCTGACCCCAGAGGGACCACAAGCTAAAAAAAAAAAGGTCATTTTTTGTACAATCATGGGCCATAATTCAGGAAGTTACAATCCAATATGCACAAATATCGAAAGGAGCTAAGATTGTTAAGTTGTAAACATGTGTTTTAAGTTTCATCAAAATTGAATGAAGATTGTGACCTCTTATAGGGTCCACAACCTTGATATAACATATTTTCACAACATTCGCGTACAAACGGCGGCCATTTTGTCTGTCAATTTGGGTCCGATTTTCACGAAATTTGAACTCACCCTTCATTACCATGTAACGGTGATATAATCAAATGGTTTTTTAAATCAGATAATAATTTTGACCTCCAGAGGGACCACAAGCTAAAAGATAGGCTGGCACTGCCAGGCAGGATACGCCCACATTTTCGAGAGATGGACAGAGAACAAGCAATACCGAAAGTGATTTTTCCTACATCTTTAAGTCCTGTATTTCATACTGTATTGGGAGCAGCCATTTAGTTGGTCAATTCCAGTCTGATATTAATGAAATTCGAAACTGACAATGATTATGGTGTGACGGTACACAACCTAGAAATGTGACTTTTCGTCAAAATCGGATAAGAATTGTGACCTGTAGAGAGTCCACAACCATGATATACCATATTTTTACACTATTCGCGTACAAACGGCGACCATTTCGTCCGTCAATTTTGGTAGGATTTTCACGAAATTAGAACTCAACCTTCCTCATCAAAATCGAATTAAAATTGTGACCTATACAGGGTCCACAACCATGATATATCATTTTTTTAACAGTATTCGCGTACAAACGGCGGCCATTTTGTCTGTCAATTTTGGTCCGATTTTCCCGAAATTCAAACTCAACCTTCCTAACAGTGTAACGGTGATATAATCAAACGTTTTTTTAAATGGGATAATAATTGTGACCTCCAGAGGGACCACAAGCTAAAGAAAGGGGGATTTTGCGTATAACCAGGGGCCATAATTCAGGACGTTACAATCCGATATGCGCAAATATCGAAAAGAACCAAGATCTTTGGGTTATAACCATGAATTTCAAGTTTCATCAAAATCGAATTAAAATTGTGACCTTTACAGGATCCACAACCTTGATATACCATTTTTTAACAGTATTCGCGTACAAACGGCAGCCATTTTGTATGGCAATTTTGGTCTGATTTTCCCGAAATTCGAACTCAACCTTCCTTACGGTGTAACGGTAATATAATCAAACGTTTTTTTAAATCGGATAATAATTGTGACCTCCAAGCTAAAAAAAAAGATCGGTTGCCAGGCAACGAAACATACGCCCACAGCAGCTAAATCGTCCGGGCAGTCAACAAGGGTTGTCGCATATTTTTACTTTTTTCGGTAATGAAACATTTGTAATACACTAAAAACTGATTAAGAGTAACAACTCATTATGTAATTATCAGAAAATCATTAGAATTTGATTGCTTTTTATAAAGTTTTACCCCACGCTAACAATTAGTATATACATGAAACATTTAATATCATGGATTTAGCTGTTCAGTTATCTAAATTCATTGAAAATCAAAATACTTGTTCGTTTCAACACCTTAAACTCTATGTATCAATCTGAAGTCAATCGGATGGTAACTTTGGCCTCTATAGCGTCATAAGAATTTTTAAAGTTATCAAGGGAGATAACTCTGGCAGTAATTATTTGAAATCGCTGAAAATCAATAGGCTTCTTCGTCTCATGACCTTAAACACTGTGTATAAATCTAAAGTCAATCGGATATTAACTTTGGCCTCCAGAGCGTCCACAAGATTTTTTGAGGTGATCAAGGGCCATAACTCTGGCATTAATTATCGGAAATCGCTGAAAATCAATAGGCGTCTTTGTCTTATGACCTTAAACACTGTGTATAAATTTGAAGTCAATCGGATATTAACTTTGGCCTCTAGAGCGTCCACAAGATTTTTTGAAGTGATCAAGGGCCATAACTCTGGCACTAATTATCGGAAATCGTTGAAAATCAATAGGCTTCTTCGTCTTATGACCTTAAACACTGTGTATAAATTTAAAGTCGATCGGATATTAACTTTGACCTTTAGAGCGTCTACATGATTTTTTAAAGAGATCAAGGGCCATAACTCTGGCACTAATTATCGGAAATCGCCGAAAATCAATAGGTTTCTTCGTCTCATGACCTTAAACACTGTGTATAAATCTAAAGTCAATCGGATATTAACTTTGGCCTCTAGGGCGTCCACAAGATTTTTTGAGGTGATCAGGGGCCATAACTCTGGCACTAATTATGGGAAATCGCTGAAAATCAATAGGCGTCTTCGTCTTATGACCTTAAACACTGTCTATAAATCTAAATTCAATCGGATATTAACTTTGGCCTCTAGAGCGTCCACTAGATTTTTTGAAGTGATCAAGGGCCATAACTCTGGCACTAATTATGGGAAATCGCTGAAAATCAATAGGCGTCTTCGTCTTATGACCTTAAACACTGTGTATAAATTTAAAGTCAATCGGATATTAACTTTGGCCTCTAGAGCGTCCACAAGATTTTTTTAAGTGATCAAGGGCCATAACTCTGGCACTAATTATCGGAAATCGCTGAAAATGAATAGGCTTCTTCGTCTTATGACCTTAAACACTGTGTATAAATTTAAAGTCAATCGGATATTAACTTTGACCTTTAGAGCGTCCACAAGATTTTTTAAAGAGATCAAGGGCCATAACTCTGGCACTAATTATTGGAAATCGCCGAAAATCAATAGGCGTCATTGTCTTATGACCTTAAACGCTGTGTATAAATTTAAAGTCAATCGGATATTAACTTTGGCCTCTAGAGCGTCCACAAGATTTTTTGAAGTGATCAAGGGCCATAACTCTGGTAGTTATTATCGGAAATCGCTGAAAAACAATAGGCTTCTTCGTCTCATGACCTTAAACACTGTGTATAAATTTAAAGTCAATCGGATATTAACTTTAGCCTGTAGAGTGTCCACAAGCAATTGTGGACGCCGGACCGACGGACGGACCGACGGACGGACGGACGGACGGACGGACGGACGGGGGCGACGACAATATACGACCACATTTCAATGTGGGCGTATAAAAAGGCGATTTTGCATATAATCAGGGGCCATAATTCAGGAAGTTACGATCCGATATGCGCAAATATCGAAAGGAACCAAGATCTTTGGGTTATAACCATGAATTTCAAGTTTCATCAAAATCGAATTAAAATTGTGACCTCCACAGGGTCCAAAACCTTGATATACCATTTTTTAACAGTATTCGCATACAAACGGCGGCCATTTTGTATGGCAATTTTCGTCCGATTTCCCGAAATTCGAACTCAACCTTCCTTAGGGTGTAACGGTGATATAATCAAACGTTTTTTTAAATCGAATAATAATTGTGACCTCCAAGCTAAAAAAAAAGGCGATTTTGCGTATAATCAGGGGCCATAATTCAGGAAGTTATGATCCGATATGCGCAAATATCGAAAGGAAGCAAGATCTTTTGGTTATAACCATGAATTTCAAGTTTCATCAAAATCGAATCAAAATTGTGACCTCCACAGGGTCCACAACATGGATATACCATTTTTTAACAGTATTCGCGTACAAACGGCGGCCATTTTGTATGGCAATTTTCGTCCGATTTTCCCGAAATTCGAACTCAACCTTCCTTAGGGTGTAACGGTGATATAATCAAACGGTTTTTTAAATCGTATAATAATTGTGACCTCCAGAGGGACCACAAGCTAAAAAGGGTGATTTTTCGGACAATCAGGGGCCATAATTTAGGAAATTACATTCGGATAGCCGCAAATATCGAAAGGAACCAAGATCTTTGGGTTACAAACATGCATGTCAAGTTTCATCAAAATCGGTTCAAAATTGTGACCTCCATAGGGTCCACAAGCTAAAAACGTGATTTTTCGTACAATCAGGGGCCATAATCCATGAAGTTTTGATCCGATACATGCCAATATCGAAAGCAGTCGAGATCTTTGGGGGATAAACCTATATTTCAAGTTTCGTCAAAATCGGATAAGAATTGTGACCTGTAGAGAGTCCACAAACAAATTGTGGACGGACGGACGTCCGGACAGGGGCGACGACATAATACGTCCACATGAAAATGTGGGCGTATAAAAAGGGCAATTTATCGGAAATTCTGGGACCATAATTCAGGAAGTTATGATCCGATGGCCGCAAATATCGACAGGAACTAAGATCTTTGGGTTATAAACATACATGTCAAGTTTTATCCAAATCGGTTCAAAATTGTGACCTCTATAGGGTCCACAACCTTGATATAACATATTTTCACACTATTCGCGTACAAACAGCGGCCATTTTGTTTGTCGAAATTTGAACTCACCCTTCATTACCATGTAACGGTGATATAATCAAACGTTTTTTTAAATCGGATAATAATTTTGACCTCCAGAGGGACCACAAGCTAAAAAGGGCAATTTTTCAGACAATCTGGGACCATAATTCAGGAAGTTACGATCCGATGGGTGCAAATATTGAAAGGAACCAAGATCTTTGGGTTATAAACATACATGTCAAGTTTCATCAAAATCGGTTCAAAATTGTGACCTCTATAGGGTCCACAACCTTGATATAACATATTTTCACACTATTTGCGTACAAACAGCGGCCATTTTGTTTGTCAATTTTGGTCCGATTTTTACGAAATTTGAACTCGACCTTCATTACCATGTTACGGTGATATAATCAAATGTTATTTTTAAACAGGATAATAATTGTGACCACAAATTTAAAAATCAGATATTTTGTACAATCAGGGGCCATAATTCAGGAAGTTACGATCCAATACGCGCAAATAACGAAAGGAATCAATAAACCTACTCACCAATTCCTGCAAATGGATCTGTTTTAGGTACTGGTCCAAAAGAACTGGAACCTGCTCCTAATGTTGGATTTGTTATAGGGATGTTGCTTTTACTGGCACCACTCTGGGCTATATTTTTCGCATCCCAACTACCCATTAAGTTATCGCTGCCAGGCATAGAAGCATGCACAGGAACATCATTAGATCCCTCCATCATCTTAAAGAAATCATCATCATCATCACCATCATTCTTCTTACTTTCTTTTGCACCATTTCTCTTATTTGAAAGGTTTTGGAATGGATCTGTTTGCTGAGTTGCTGAACTATTAAAAGGAGCATTTTGGAATGGATCATCATCTTTGCTTGGCTTAGAATCAGAATTTTTAAATGGATCAAATCCTCCAAAGTTGTCTTCAAATTTAGATAGGAGTGTAGAGGGAGAAGGGGATTTAAAATTTTGATATGAATAAAAGGGACTTGGAGTTGCCTTATTACTACTGCCTTCCTTCACTTTAGGAGGAGGTGCTTGGCCAAAAACATCAAAATCTCCAAAATCATTTGGTATTGCCTTATTGCTACATGATTTTGATTTATCATCTGATGCATTCACTGTAATGCCAAATGGATCAAAATCTGATGATGGTGTATCTAAGTTGAAGAAATCGGCATCTTCCCGTAATTTTTTGCTGTTTGTGTTGAATACATTATCTTCTTCAGACCTTTGGTTGTTTGAATTAAAAAAGTCAACGGTTTCTTGACCCATGGTTGGAGAATTTATTTGTTTCTGATTTTGCACATTTTCGGGGTTATCACAGTTGAAAAATTGTCCGGAACTAGCATGGGATAATGTCATAAACTCATCTTCTTCACCATCAAATACCAAGAGACCTTGCCGTATTTCTGTATCTTTAGGAGGTACTTTTGGATCACCTTTAGTATCATGTGAGTTCCAGTCTAACATGCTAAAGAAGTTGGTTTTCTGACTAGTATTATCACCTTGTGCTGGAGGATTAGAATCTTTAATTACATGTTGAGGAGTATGACAGTTGGTTGGATAGCTTATTCTGGATTTTGCTTTTTCGGATATTCCTAAATAGAGACAATATTTTATTGTTTTAATATAAACATTTAATTGATGCTAATTTGGGGACTGATTGACATACAGTTTATTTTTAGTTCAATAAGCTTACTTCACTACACACATAGGGGTCTTCTAGACTTTGGAGGAAATTAGAGGAACCAGTTATTGATAGGCATATGCCCATAAGTTGCAAGAGATGAATAGAGAACAAGAATAAACAAGCCAACAGTGAAGCTGATGTCCCCCGCCGAAATCCCAAAATAAATAGATGACACATTAATTAATCGCACATTTATTTTTTTCAAACGCATCAAGCAATCAAACTGTACACGAAGTGTCATCGAAAAGTGTTTTATAAAGAAAAATGCTAAAACCGATGAGAAAAATGAAAATGTACCCTAGTTAGGGGGACCCTAAAGGCAGACAAAAGGGCCCCCACGCTTGACAAAAGGGGCCCTCTGGTCAAGGGAAAGGGCCCTCGTGTCTGAGTCAATCGTTTCTATACACTGTTACTGTCGAATCCATTACTGAATGAAAATGCAGTCATTGTATTGGCATAAAAATCATCAATCAAGATGAACCTAAGTTATCTTGTCCCAAAGTATCAACCAATCAAATTGCTTATCTCTGCCTACCCTAAGCAGAAAATGCTCATCTTCGAACTCCATCAAGGCATTGACTTAATAAGCATACACACCAATTTTGAACATTTTAACTCAATTAGAAGGAGAGTTATTGTGTTCCAAAGTCTCGGTAAATCAAATTGCTTATCGCTCTGCTTACCCTGAGCAGAAAATGCTTATTATCGACCTTAGTCAAGGCATTACTGTAATGAAACTATACACCAAGTTTCATCACTCTCACTTTATTAGAACTAAAGTTATCGTGTCCCAAAGCATCAACCAATCAAATTGCTTATCTCTGCTTACCCTAAGCGGAAAATGCTCATCTTCGAACTCCATCAAGGCATTGACCTAATAAGCATATACACCAAGTTTGAACATTTTAACTCAATTAGAAGGAGAGTTATTGTGTTCCAAAGTCTCGACCAATCAAATTTGCGTATCGCTCTGCTTACCCTGAGCAGAAAATGCTCATTATCGAACTTAGTCAAGGTATTATTGTAATGAAACTATACACCAAGTTTCATCACTCTCACTTAATTAGAACTTAAGTTATCGTGTCCCAAAGCATCAACCAATCAAATTGCTTATCTCTGCTTACCCTTAGTGGAAAATGCTCATCTTCGAACTCCATCAAAGCATTGACCTAATAAACACATACACCAAGTTTTAACATTCTAGCTCAATTAGGAAGAGAGTTATTGTGTCCCAAAAAGTGTGACGGACAGACAGACGGACAGACAGATGGACGAACCCATTTTAATAATCCCCCAACTTTCTTCGAAAGGCGGGGGACAAAAAAAAGACCATCGTTAACGATGCAATATATGTCCATATAGTCCAGGAGCTAATGACAAAATAATATGGTCATCAGTTACAAAAGGTTTGACCCCCCAAATTTGTAGCAGGTGTCCACACGAGTAAAAATCAATTGGTCAGATCGGATCCATTCACTCTCTTTGATTTGTTTATGTTTGTGGTTTTTGAGTATGATGTCTTGTCCGTATATTTGTTTTTGTGTAAGATTGTGTGTGGTGCAACCCTCCTGCACTTACTATTAAAGTAGCACCCAGGGGGCCTAAAATTAGGTCATAAGTTACATGGCTGAAACTTTCTAGGGACAATGGTATCCATAGTGGGAGTAAATATTTCACAAATCTAACCAAAATATCCGGGGCTTTCCCCAAGTCAGACCACGCCCAATATCGCCTCACGGGACCAATAATATGGTCATAAGTTACATGGCTGAAACTTACCAGAAACAAAGATCCATACTTGGTAATTATAATTTTCAAAAATCTAACCAAAAGTTTGGGGGCTTTCTCCAAGTCAGATCGCTCTAAAGTATGGCTGACCACGCCCTAAAAATGGGACTTTTTATATGGTCATAAGTTACATGGCTGAAACTTAACAGAAATAAAGAACCACACTTAGCAATTATAATTTTCAAAAATCTAACCAAAAGTTTGGGGGCTTTCCCCAAGTCAGATCGCTCTAAAGTATGGCCGACCACGCCCTAAAAATGGGACTTTTTATATGGTCATAAGTTACATGGCTGAAACTTACCAGAAACAAAGATCTACACTTGGTAAATACAATTTTCAAAAATCTAACCAAAAGTTTGGGGGCTTTCCCCAAGTCAGATCGCTCTAAAGTATGGCCGACCACACCCTAAAAATTAGGCTTTTTATATGGTCATCAGTTAAATGGCTGAAACTTACCAGAAACAAAGATTCCCACTTGGTAAATACAGTTTTCAAAAATCTAACCAATGGTTTGGGGGGGCTTTCCCAATGTTATATCGCTGTAAAGTATGGCCGACCACGCCCTAAAAATGGGACTTTTTATATGGTCATCAGTTACATGGCTGAAACTTACCAGAAACAAAGATCCATACTTTGAAAACATAATTTCCAAAAATCTAACCAAAAATGTTGGGGCTTTCCTCGCGTCAGATCGTCCTAAAGTCGACCTGACCACGCCCCAACAATGGGACTTTTTATATGGTCATCAGTTACATGGCCAAAACTTACCAGACATATTGTTCCATGCATGGCAAATGTATTTTTTTTTAATCGAACCATAAATGTAGGGGCTTACCCAAGAAAGATGGACTTTAAAATTGCCGCCCACCTACCTTTTCTATATCATCTAAATATATTTGCATTTCTTCGAAGGGCTCTTAAAATTGCTGATGAATGTGGAAAAACATGCATCTGTGTAACATATGATTTAGCCATTGCAATGGTTGCACTACAAATCCAAGCTGAAGAATCAACTTCGAAGGGCTCTTAAAATTGCTGATGAATGTGGAAAAACATGCATCTGTGTAACATATGATTTAGCCATTGCAATGGTTGATCTACAAATCCAAGCTGAAGAATCAACAACATTTGATTCTGTATTTGTCCAACTTGGTACTTTTCACACTGAATTGGCCTTTTTCAAAGCGGTTGGGAAATTCATTGCTGAAACCAGAGGACCGTATCTTTTAACAGAATGTGGAATGCTGGCTTCTGGTTCACTTAATGGATTTATTAGTGGAAACCATTACAGCAAGTATAAGAGAGTACACCAGATGCTTTCTTTATCAATGGAAACATTACATTTTAGATCATTCTATTACAGTCAGGATATTGATAAGTAGGAGTCATGTAATCTTGAAACTGAAATCAAAGCCATGCGATCTGCTGAGTATTTTAATGAGTGCGCCATTTCTTTGGAAATGCAGACGATTTTGACAAGAATACAAACATTTTACCCAAGAAACATTAAATTTCCTATTAAATGCTCCTGATATAGGTCAAAGAGAATAGAAGAGCCGGTGCAACCAATAGAGAATTAGAGTATGATATTGTTGGCTTCGTGCAAAGAAGACCTACAGATTTTTCACAGGCCTTAAGAAATGACAAATTCAAAGAGGCGTCGATTGCCTTTCTAGTGATGAACTGGCAGTAGGATGGCTAAGCCATTATATTGAACAATAAAGAAGTATTTGTGACCTGTCAAGAAAAATGATTTTCCTTATGTGCCTCCAATGGAATAGTTTAAAAAAGAGAAGAAACTGCGCTTGAAAGTCAACACGAGGAGGTTGATTCAAGAATGATATTCCACTTCAATTCCCTTTTAGCCCCTAGTAATGTTGTCATCCAAACAGTTGATACTGATGTGCTGATAATCCTATTGGGTAATTTGCATGTTATTGTGCCGGGGATTAATGTTTGGCTGGGAGTAGTTTTTATAGCAAAAACACACTTCGATATATAAATGTGAATGAATTAATCCAAAATCTGGGCACAACCTTATCCAAGTCTATACCAGCATACACTCACTGGCTGTGATTAATGTACTGCATCAGTTAGTAGGAAAAGGTAAGTCCGACCTTAAAAATTATAACGAACAGCGGTTGATGTCCAGAAAGCCTTGTTTTCTCTCGGTAAAAGTGAATCCATTCCTGCTTGAGTAAATACAGACATTGAAAGATTTTTTTAATATCTATGGAATGCCTACAATGTCCTTAGTTAACAATCTTCGCCTAGAAATATTTTTAAAGAAATACAAACCGAAAAAAAGCGATGGATGCATTTCTGGTATTAAAGGTATAGAAGCAAGTCCTTTGCCGCCATGCTCACAGGTATTAACTTTGATAATGGAGAGAGCGAATCGTATTTGTAGTGTCTGAATGAATGCGTCAAAGAATAATACCCCCAGTTTCCACCCAGAGAATAGTGGAAGGGTTTTACATGATGATGGGATGTACAAATTAATGTGGTGTGATGGTGATGTTGCTCCTGTGTCAGTTGAGAGTATTTGCAGAGAAGAAGATAGTGACCAAGAAAGTGAGGACTCCGATTACGAATCAAACATTTCTTGTAGTGATGAGTAAATGAGACAGATTAACTATTAAGTTATGTATATTAAAACTATAAAAAGATTTCATAATTTATCGTTGACCTACATTTCTAAAAAATCCATTAGATTGTCATTCATTAACGAAGATCAGAAAAAGCAAATACTATCGAATTCAAACCAAAGCAACTTATTAATGCAATTAATACTTTCCGCTTTGTTATAAGATGTTGAATAACATTCTGAATCATTGTTTAATGGGCAGTTGTGATGGATTATGGAACGTTAGAAGGCATAAATTTAACAGCAGCCCAGTCCTTTCTATATATTTTCTATATATATTCTTCCTATAGCACTTGATTCCATTGTTCATTTAAGGACTTCACATAGCTTATAAAAAAATTTTCTATTTTTGTGCCTATAACTAATAAACATTTCTTCTATTTTTGTGCTTCAACAATGTATTATCATAAATTTGTATTGAGGGGTGGGTGGGTCTGCAATTTTAAGGCCCATCTCACTTGGGGAAAGTCCCAACATTTATGCTTAGATTTTCGAAAAATACATTTTCTACGCATGGTGCAATATTTCTGTTAAGTTTCAGCCATGTAACTGATGACGATATAAAAAGCCCCATTGTTAGGGCGTGGTCAGGTGGACTTTAGGACGATCTGACGCAAGGAAAGCCCCAACATTTTAGGTTAGATTTTTGAAAAATATGTTTTCCAAGTATGGACCTTCGTTTTTGGTAAGTTTCAGCCATGTAACTGATGACCATAGAAAAAGTCCCATTTTTAGGGTGTGGTCAGGCATACTTTACAGCGATCTGACTTTGGGAAAGCTCCAAAACTTTTGGTTAGATTTTTGAAAATTGTATTTAACAAGTTGGAATCTTTGTTTCTGGTAAGTTTCAGCCATGTAACTGATGACCATATAAAAAGCCTAATTTTTAGGGCGTGGTCGGCCATACTTTAGAGCGATCTGACTTGGGGAAAGCCCCCAAACTTTTGGTTAGATTTTTGAAAATTGTATTTACCAAGTGTAGATCTTTGTTTCTAGTAAGTTTCAGCCATACTTTAGAGCGATCTGACTTGGGGAAAGCCCCCAAACTTTTGGTTAGATTTTTGAAAATTGTATTTACCAAGTGTAGATCTTTGTTTCTGGTAAGTTTCAGCCATGTAACTTATGACCATATAAAAAGTCCCATTTTTAGGGCGTGGTCGGCCATACTTTAGAGCGATCTGACTTGGGGAAAACCCCCAAACTTTTGGTTAGATTTTTGAAAATTATAATTACCAAGTGTGGTTCTTTGTTTCTGTTAAGTTTCAGCTATGTAACTTATGACCATATAAAAAGTCCCATTTTTAGGGCGTGGTCGGCCATACTTTAGAGCGATCTGACTTGGGGAAAGCCCCCAAACTTTTGGTTAGATTTTTGAAAATTATAATTACCAAGTATGGATCTTTGTTTCTGGTAAGTTTCAGCCATGTAACTTATGACCATATTATTGGTCCCGTGAGGCGATATTGGGCGTGGTCTGACTTGGGGAAAGCCCCGGATATTTTGGTTAGATTTGTGAAATATTTACTCCCACTATGGATACCATTGTCCCTAGAAAGTTTCAGCCATGTAACTTATGACCTAATTTTAGGCCCCCTGGGCGCTACTTTAAGGTGCTGCTGAGGCTAAACGCCCCAGCAGTGCCCGATCTGACCAATTGATTTTTACTCGTGTGGACACCTGCTACAAATTTGGGGGGTCAAACCTTTTGTAACTGATGAGCATATTATTTTGTCATTAGCTCCTGGACTAATATGAGGGATCTTAATCGGCTGTTATATGTCGGGTTTAGCCAATCGATCTTTAACTCTAGACAATTGGTAAAACAATGAATTGGCCACTCTGGTATCATATCAATCTACTATCGGCCGATTTACAAAGAGTTAATTATGCCGATTGGTAAAACAATGAACCTGCCACTATGATGTCATAGATCACTCTATTTTCGGCAGATTACAAAAGATAACTATTAATTAACCCATCAAAAAAAACCTTTGGTGTCCATCCTTATCGGCTCATTTCGTAAATAAACATCTAAGTTGAGTTCATTCATACCAAGTTGGCAAGTAAAAGAATAGCACTAAAAGTAAACTAATTTGAGTCACAATGGACCACGTGACTTTTCACACGTACAGCATATTTCTGAGTTCCGCCGACTATACCCGGAAAATAATTTGTGCAACTTTGATATATTATTATCATTAACATGTGCTTGTAGTTTTTCTTTTTACTAAATTATAACTTCTGTTTGATTGGGTGAAACCAAAAGTAGGAATATGCATTATGCAAGTTGCTGAAATTTGACAATAAATTTCGAGATTTTATCGATATATGAATACAAGTATACAATAATAATAATAACGGGTTCCATGTCGGCCGTATATGCCAGTCGGGACCTAGGGCTATGGAAAATGACCGTAACTAGATGTGACCCAACGGTCATTTTGCACGCCGGAAAAATAGCCTTTTTTCAAACACCCAATTTTCAAACAAGGCTACCATCGACATCCACTATAACTATAACATTGTACGGCCAGTAGAAGCCACATTATCTCATGATTGGTGTTATAGAGTTGTATACATAGTCGTCAGTAGATTCTACTGGGCATTATGTTGATAATTGATGTTGATTGTCGTGTTGTAGAACAATAAAAGTTAATTGATATTCGGGAATCTTATCAAAGGCGTCAAACTGCCCATTCTTAGTCAATCACGTATTGTCCACGTGTCATAAGAATTTTCTAGAACAAAGCCATTTACCGCTATTACAGTTACGCACTATGTAAACGAGATTGTTACGATCTTCGAAAAAAGGAAAATTAATATGAAGTAGGCCTACTGCTCTTCGAATCCAACCAACAGTCATATTAAATATAACAGCATAGAAATTACGTAAATCCTAACAACGTACATGTTGGGAGAAAATTGCATTATAATTTTTATACGCCCACATTTTTATGTGGACGTATATTGTCGTCGCCCCTGTCCGTCCGGACGTCCGTCCACAATTTGTTTGTGGACTCTCTACAGGTCACAATTCTTATCCGATTTTGACGAAACTTGAAATACAGGTTTATCCCCAAAAGATCTCGGCTGCTTTCGATATTGGCATGTATCGGATGAAAACTTCATGGATTATGAACCCTGATTGTACGAAAAATCAAGTTTTTAGCTTGTGGACCCTATCACTGTAACCCAGGTACCGTTCAACTACGGGTAAATAGCGTTATTTTCTAATCTTTGTAGAATTATTCATAAATATTGTTGAATTTATGCTAATAGTGTCCAATATGTACTTCTATGGAATTTAAATCTCACTGTGTAATTTTGATTACCAAGAGTTAATTAACTAGCGTTTAGTTTGTCGACAGGTGTGGAATAATAAGCCTCATGCTTAATTATTGCGACTGTTGAATAATTACTTGGATCGTTCATCTTCCCAAGCCGTGAATAATTTTAGTCATGGTGTTCAATTGACCTACCCTTCCCCCCCCCCCTAAAAAAAATGGGGTGCGAGACGTTGGAGCACAATAACTCTACTGCTAATTGAGCTAGTATGTTCAGTCTTATTGTAGACGTTCACTAGGTCAATGTCATGATTGAGTTCAAAGATGAGCATTTTCTGTCTAGGGTAAGCAGAGATAAGCAAGCTGATTTGTTGATTCTTTAGGGCATGTTAACTTTGGTTATAATGAAGGGAGGGCGATGAAACTCTTGTCTGAATCGAGAGTCTAATAGCTAGCCTGTTGTGTACAATAAGCCGAAAAAAAGAGATCGAAAATCCAAAAAGTCGTATTTTTACGATTTGCAGCATTTTTAGAGGTCTATTTCTCGTAAGGTAAACATGATATTTTTTTGGAACTTCTTCTGCGAAGAGTCTTATCAGTAGTCTTTTATATGAAACCATCGATCAACAGTCCAACATATCAGGAGTAGAAGAACAAAAGGATCGAACATTGAAAATGGTACCCTTTCATTGTTAAGCGAAACATGCAGTGTGGGTGACTACAATCTGCAAATTTAGTGATCGTATAGAGGTTATTCAACAGTATCGAATTCCAACTGCTTAAGGGTATTTTACGTGCACTCCATTGTGTACACGGGACCTTGGTTTTTCATCCCATCCGAACGACTAGACAGCTGTCCTTGTTAGGCCCTCCTGACAAGAAGGAACCACTGACAAGAAGGAACCACCCCGGAAAATCGAGTGCAGAACTTTCAATTCAGGCCAAACGTTTATTGCATACGATTAAGCTGGTCAGTTGGAGCTTATTTTCAAAAGTTTTGTAATAATCGGTTGGTAATTAAAGTACCGTGCAAATTAAACTGTTAAAACAGAAAATTTGGCCCGGTTGAAATGTTTCTTGCTATAAGTCGGCCATTTCCCGATTTTAGGGAGGCTGAATGGTTGAATGGTTAGCATGTGCGTGCTGTATCGTAACGTCTGTTATTGAGTCAACCGGCGTCGTTTCGATTTCCAGGTTGCACGTGACATGGAGTATGGTGTCCAACCTCGTGGGTTTTCTCCTTGTCTTTCGGTTTCCTCCCACGGCTAAAGACCAGTACGCGCAAGGGAAGTTTTTAAATAAAATTAAAAAACATGTTAGTCCCGAAATGACCTCGTTTGTGTCGAATGGACGTTAAGCCACATTTCTCTCTTTCTCTTTTATTTTTAAAGTTTTGTAATAATCGGTTGGTAATCACAGGTACTGTAAAAGTGATAAAACAGAAAATTTTGCCTGGTTGTAATGTTTCTCACTTTAAAGACAGCAATTTGCCGATTTTAGGGGGCAAACGTTTATTGCGAACGATTAAGCTGGTCAGGGGGAGCTTATTTTAAAAGTTTTGTAATATTCGGTTGATAGTAAAAGGTACATTGCATATTAAACTGTTAAAATAGAAAATTTCACTCGGTTGAAATGTTTCTCGCTGTAGGTCAGCAATTTGCCAATTTTAGGGAGGTTGTGTGGCTGAATGGTTAGCATGTGCGCTCTGTATCGTAACATCTGTCATTGAGTCAACTGGCGTTGTTTCCATTTCTTGGTTGTACGTGACAAGGAGTATGGTCGCCTGTCCAACCTTGTATGTCTTAACGCCGCTGCGCAGGTAAAATTTCCCTCATTGCACACGTTATGGCGTATGCCCGTCTTCATTAGCCCATTTTAGGAGTAGGACGTTAAACCCCATTCAATTTCATTTCATTTTCTCTAAGTTGCTTATTTATTATAGTGGATAAATATTTTTCTAGTTTTAGCAATTAATTAATTTCTGCATAGAAATCTTGCTTTGAACAGTTTTTTTTTATTGCAGAGTGCCATTCTTGTATATTGAGCCTTATGACCCTTTGTTTAAAACATGCTTAAGAAGTTGTCACGATTTTCTACTTACAACCAAACATATTGGAAACCATAATTATATAACATATCCCTAATTTTGGAAGCCCGATTACAGCTATACAAGTTTCAGTTATTTCCCTTTAGTTTAAAGATTATTTTTTTGCCCGGGTGCAATGTTTCTCACTACATTTAAATTTGTAACTTTGTGAGTTTTTGACCGATTTTGATAATTATGTCTTTATAATTTTCCAAATTTACATATTTAACGTAAGTATTCAAACAGTTGAGTTCAACCTGATTCAAAGAGTATTAGTTATCTCATTTAATTTTTCGATGTTTTCTTACCATTTTCATTTCATTTTTCTGAAACTTTTGAAGTGGGAAGTCATCCCGATTACAGCAACACAAGTCTTAAGTTATTTCCCTTTAGTTTTCAGATTATGCAATGTTTCATACTATATTTAGACTTGTAACTTCGCGGGTTTTTGACTAACTTTGATATTTTGTTCTTCTTATCCTTTTATTTGAGATACTTGATATAATCGATGACACGTGACGATGAATATGAAAGCTTTCGTATATGCATGGGACATTAGCAGATCTAGTTATTTTTTTTTTGTGTGTATTTTCTGCAAATCAAATTTCTCAGAATCTATCCGTAGGATCTTTCTGAAATTTTGACCTACCCCCCCCCCCCCCAAAAAAAATGGGGTGCGAACCTTGATTAAATATATTTTCAAAACGTTTTACGAATCTGAAATCACCGAATTTTACGAACGAATACATTTGACCTACAATGCTGTAACTTTGTGAATATTTGACCTATTTTACTAATTCTTTTTTCTTTGAGTATCTTGAGACATTTACTACAAATCTGGATTTTCGAATTTCGAAACTTCGTTGGTGTGATTTTGACCCGGAAGTTGATACAAACTTGACAACTTCTTTAATAGTTGTATGATTTTCATGAAATTTAGTATGTCAGTAGACCTTACTGATGCGACTTGAAAAATGACTTTAAAATTTTTCTAAATTATCTCCCCTTGGTGAAATTAACGATCAAAGTTTTCAAAAAAATCGTCGAAATATAGGTCTTTGATTTTATTGGAAAAGTGGGTGTGACTTAGAGATTAAAGCTATTTCGGGCGTTCTGTGACAATGTGAAATCACCGAAGTTGTCTTTTTTTTAAAAAAATGTCGTAATATTAACAATAATCATTGGATTTTAACATGTAATGCATTCTGACATAGCTGGGGACAAGGCACATAGCTGTGCTACTTTGGATTTTTGATATTCGACGAATCTTCGAATATATTAGGCGCCAAATTTTGAAAACTTTGAATTTTTCAAAAAACTTTTTCATTTACAAATATGTCATTTTACTCAGGGTTAAAGAGTTATCTGATTTGACGAAAAAAGTCAACATTTTTTTTCTCTGTAATTTTCCTTGCCCGCCATTGGCTAATTCAGTTTTTCAGTCTTAGAGTAATTATTTATTATTCGACTTGTATAAAACAAAGTACATATGCTGCGTGGTCCAATAAGTCATTTTTTTTTGTTGCCGGTAAAGTTTCCTGTCGGCACCGGAAGTGACATAAATTCAGCAAAAACTACAATTTTGACAGATTTTGACAGTTCGGTAGAACTTTTTGACAGCAAATATTATTTTTTTCAAATCTTATCTTACTGGAAAGTTGTGCCCTGTAAAGGCGCACAAAACATCGGGCTCATTTTTTTAAATTTCGATTTCGTTTTCGGGCAATTTTTATTAAAAGGGAAAAAAAGGTGTGAAAATAGTATATTTAGAACCCATTCTCACCATCTCCAAATTTCAAAATATTTCTTCATAACTTTCATAACCTCATACCAATAACCCTTACAATGAGAATCTATGTAAAAATTAGTTTGTAATATCAGCAGTTGCCGAGAAATTTTGCATTAGTCACATTTCACGGTATTTGCCCGTAAAAGAATCAGTTATTGTTCGATTTACAATTTTTTTTTATACTATTTGTTGCCTAATGCCATTATTGACTAAGTCAAACCATTCTAACTGTTTCGCTGTCACCGGAAGTGATGTCATTTTGGCAAAAACTGTATTTATAGCCTTTTAAACAAATAATTTATTCATATGAGTCGTATTTGGTATTTTTAAAAAAATTTGTTAATTGATTGCAATCAACTAATAGAAAAGAACCCATACGATCATACAGATATTGCAAAATTGTTTCTAACTTGTTCAGTTGCGGAGAAATATACGATTTTTAACACGTCACATTTCTAGGTTTTTGGTCCATAAAAATGTCAATTATTATTCGATTTTTCAATCACTGTGTGATACCTATTGCCATTTACGATTTGATACAAGTAATTTAAGATTTTCATTATGACCAGAAGTAATGTCATTTTTTTAAAACTGTATTTTTAGCCTTCATACAGATATTTTATTCAAATGAGTCTGATTTGTAATGTTTTTAAAATTATGATATTTGATTCCAATCAACAAATAAATTGAAACTATACGATCATACAAATACCACAAAATCATTACTAACTTGTACGTTTGCCGAGAAATAGACGATTTTCTACAAGTCACTTTTCAATGTTTTTGGTCTATAAAAGTGGCAATTATTATTCGATTTACATAAAAGTTTCACCATGTGATATGTTATGCCATTTCTGATTTCATAAAACTAATTGAACATTTTCATTATCACCGGAAGTAATGTAATTTTGCTAGGATCACTTACAAGTAACATAATATAAGATGAATTGATATTGCTGGATTTGGTTGATTATGCGTCCATTTTATTTGATATGTGCAATGCTTATGTGGAAACCTGTTTATTGGTTTCATTGGTACCGGAAGTGTCAACTTCATGGAATGACCCATCTACATGTAGCCCTACACCATGTATAAATCCATATTAATAACACCGCCTATATTTCTTACCGTTTTCTAAAATACAATATTAGTGCACTTGTATCTTTTATATACAGTCAAACTGGGGGAAAGTATTGTCATCTTCTTGTTTTGGTTGATTGATCAGAATGTTTGAAAACGTTGACCTAATAGGTGTTGCGTAACACTTGATTGGTGTCATAAAGTAATAAACTAATCAACAAGCTACACGGATTACTTACTTCAACTAAAATATGTATTAGAATTTGCTGTCTGAATTACAGTTGTTAATTTTGTTTATAGATTTATTAATTAAATGTTTTCGATAACCTAAAAAATCGTGCAAAATGAAAAATAAGGTAATTTATGTTTAAAAATTTTATGGCATGTAAATAGAATACATAGAAGCGTGTATTGTAAAATTTACTGCAACTAGTAAACAACTCTCTCTTGATACAGGCGTATCTGTTTTATGGAATGATCTACCATTTACTTAGTTTAAGATGTTGCAAATATCTTTATTCTCTAAATAAAAGGATATTTAAAACAAATTAATTATATTGGCTTTTAATATATTTATTATATGATTAAATTGTCACTTTGTAAAGCGTCCCTAAACAAGTTATGAAGAGCACACTATAATTATATACGTGTAGTGTTAATATCCGTTCTTAAACTTTAATATATTATGTATTAACAGTAACAAAATTTCGATTTATATTATCATTATTAATTTGATTCCGTTATTTGCAAAACATCTCCCCGATGTTGATAATAAATTTGATTTGAATTATTTTTCCGTGTCAGTTGGAAACATAATTGTCTAAGGTCTAATTGGACTGTGAAGTTTAAATCAAATATTAAATCGAATTAGGAAACAGGTAAATGTATTTTTGCATAAAATTACAATGCTGTTTGTTTCAAATCTGCATTGGACTATTCATGGTCTATTTAATTGTGATTTATATTTGATATCTGTGAATGATATCCGACTATCATAAAAAAAAGGTCTTTTAAAAACTAATAACGAGATATATGTTCATTCAGAAAGTATTCAGATATCCTAAATTATCTGCTACACACACACAAAGAAGTAAGCTACAGTAGAACTTGTATTAAGCAAGCACCCAAGGGAAATTCAACAATGCTTGCTTAATGGAGGTCCTCTTTGACTAGAGGTATCCAATATTGACCCAACCCCTACCACAAAAAATAAAGACATAGATTGCATATATTTTTTTTATTCATGTAGTATAACAATAACAATACATGTACTTTTTATCTAGTTGTGAATTCAAAGTAGTCGCGTATACGTGTTTGTTTAGTAATACTGGGTGTCTGGCCCCACAATATTTCTTTTACTTTCATCATAGCGTCTAAAAGCGTTTCAAAATGCCGCGAATTTGAGAATTTCCCACCCCAACTGCGCGACTACTTAATAAAATCTCGGTGCTTTTTGTGCTGACATAAATTAATTACACTTGGGTGCATTGGGAGCGAACATCAATACTTGCATCGATAAATTTGACAGTCGTTGAATCTTGCGCCGGACGAAAATTCTTTACTCAAATCTCGAACATAACTTCTGTAAACTTGTCATTTTGTACCAACCTTCGATACTACTGTCTACCTTTGTGATGCATTCGATAATATTTATCCCTTTTTGTGAAGAAAATCGATGAATTAATTTTATTTAATCAAAAAAGCACATGAACAAAGAAGCCATTTACCGATTTACAGGGGGTGTAACTCTGTATGTAATATTATAGGGGGCGCTAAAACGTCTACAAAGAAAGTTGCAATAGAAAAAACTCGGTACTTTCATTTTATTCAATCAGTATCAAATAATGTTCCGTTAAGTGTGAAAACAATTATTAGGTTAGTCGTTTAATAAAACAAAAGATTAATTAACAGATAATCCCGGGTTGATTGTTATTTTTACATTTCTTTTTACCTGATCAGTGGGGATCCAGTTAATTAACTACTACTCACGGGATGGATTAGCGGGAGTGTTACAAAGAAAGAACGACAAGATGGTATCATTCAACAATGGCCGTTGAATGGGCGATGTTTTGTTATAGGAGTGACCGTTGAAACAATAGAATTTTTACGGAGGGAATTAATCGTGGTGCCCGTTGCACGCGTTGAACAGGTGCGTGTTTAGTAGAGGTTGAATTACTTAAAAATCGCTCGGGGGGGATTTTTTGGTGCTCGTTGAAGCAAGTGTTCGCTGATTAGGAGTGCACGTCCGAGCAAGTTCTACTGTATATGATCAGCGCTTCCCGAAGAGCTACAATTGCCAAATGTTATAGTTTATTATTAATATCTTCTCAAATAAAGCAACCAACAGTTTTCCAATACGTGCGAATAACCTCGTGCACGCCTCTACATATAAACAGAAGTGTTGCTTTGATCAAGGAGACGTCATTGAGATTGTCGAATCTGCACGGACAATGCATGCACCGGGGAGACGTGAAGTCTGAAATGCCAACGGATGGGTTAACATTGATTTGAATTATATTATTTTTTTGATCATGAACACAAATAATAACTTGTCGGAAGACGAGATTAAGTATATTTACGAGAATAAGTATATTTACGAGAATAAGTATATTTACGAGAATAAGTATATTTACGAGAATAAGTATATTTACGAGAATAAGTATATTTACATACGGTAAAGTTACAAGTTTAGTTCTGGAATTAGGATAGTTGGATTGATGCAATGTAATAGGCCTACAATAGACATAAGAGAAACGTAGATCATAGCGAGCACACACGCCTATCTAAAGACCTCATTATTTTACAAAGACCTGCGTAAAACACACGGTCGAATGATTAATCGCACGGTTAAACAGTTTTACTTCTCAAATTTTGATTTAACTCGTACGTGTTAGATAAAGCATGTTGGTCCTTGATTATACTCCTTTTGGTGCAGTTATCGCAACTAGCGAGAAAACACGCCAATTAAACAATACACAACATTGACATTCATTTTTTACCGGTCATTTAATTAACACACCTCTACAGAAAACGCACCTAGCGTTAATTAACCCACCTCTCGGACAGTTTTTCACCCTTGTTAATTAACACACTTTTTTACAGTTTTAAACCGGTAATACCGAGTAATTATCTTCCGACATACGTACAAATAACGACCAGGAGTAAGAATTCTATACGAGCTGTGCACCTTTTAACTCCTTAGCAGTTCTCAGTGTTAACATTCTCTTTATATTTTTCATTTTTCCTGGCCTGGCGCGTTTAAATGAGATTTTCGAACCGTGTGTGGAGAGTAAGTATATTCATTTTGATATGTTTGGGTGAGTCCCCGGTGAGATTTCTAAATCTTGGGTAAGGAGTTAGCATATTCGTTTTGATATGTTTAGCAGTGATAGTATATACTATACTTTGCAAAATAACCATTTTTCTGTAAGCCCATATGCCAAAACTAGAGTTGCATTATTTCTTGAACGTCCACTATGACCAGCTCTTAGTTAGTCTCATCAGATACATCATATTAGTGGTGTTATCTACTTTAATAGGTAGGAATCCACTGGCAAATCCAGCTTTTTCTATATACAATTCCTCCCCTAACTGTTTTCGCACCAAAGAGTGGGGTTCTTAAGGTTTTGGAGGTTTTGGCAAGGTCATTACGGTACTTTAGTTTGCAAGCATACAATAAGCACACCTATGTGAGAATATAGACAAACATAGCCTACAATATAGGTGAGAATATAGATAAATAGAGGTGAGCATGTAGATAAGTACACATAAAATGTTTTATAGACGGTATATGTTAAGACAGGTCGCTAATAACTGAAAAAATATCAAAACGTATGAAATTTGTAGAAATATTGCCGCCATCTTGGATTTATGCTTTTGGGGATTTTTAAATCTTAAATTTAAGATCACCAATGAACTCAGCTACCCAAAAACTCCACTATAGAGTCAAGATGACGTTTATATAGGGAAAAACAGTAAAGATTTTTAATAAAATCTAAATTATCACTAAGGCTGGGAATCGATATGAAATTTCAATATCGATTATCGGCAAGAATTTGTCAGCGATTATCGATAATAATCGATTATCATTTTTCCGGAAAAATCCGAACTTTACCGACCTGTTATTTTGTTGGTCGACACCACTGATCTATATAATTATTTTATAGATCAGTGGTCGACACAGGCTACCACTATTTTGTTGTTCTTCAACGGTCATGTTTTATAATAAAAAAATTCCAAAACATTTTCACTGTTTATTTAAAGCCCCAATAACACTCTTGTTGTAACTGAATAATATGTCCCAACCTTCATTCTGGTCAACAAATCGTATTATGTTAGAATATTCCAATTAAATGATGTTATAAATTTCATCTTAACACACCTATTTTAAAAAATTGGAAAAATTCAACCAATTGATTTGAAAAGTCTAACGTAAACCTTTTCAAATGTGACTTGGATTTTAAGATATTTTTGAACCCTCTGGACAAGTAAATGGATAATTTACACAACAGGTAGGGCACTTAAACATCTAGTACTTAGAATAAGGGTATTATTTATTTTCTGGAGCTACCAAGCCAGCAAGAATGTTATTGTCCCTTTAAACACATTATATTTATCAATATTCTTATACAATCTCAATCGTAATAATAAAAAAACAAACGAAAGTAAATTGGAGTTATTTATTTTCATTACTATTGTCCATAAAGGTAGATAACTGTTACATTTGTTTGACAAGTGTCTCCCGTACATCAACAGTAATTGCGCTTATATTTCGATAATTTTTGAGTCAGATTATTTGCACATATTGAGACCGATATCAAAGTATTATTATACAATCGCTAGTAATATATTTAAATGTAAATTGAATCCAAAATCGCATTGAAAAGTCGTCTAAATTTTAGTCAATGGCTTCTGATTTTACGCTGAAGTCATTGTGGCGTGAAATGTTTTCTCTTCGAGGTATAATTGTTAAAATCGCATAGATAGACATTTATTAACCACAGGGCTTAATTACAGTAATGGAAATAACCTTGTGCAGGTTTGTATTTCATCAGGTACGCTCGTGTACTCTGCTACCATTACAAATATACTTTATTTACTCCAAATAATTATCACAAACACGCCTTGGGATGTACCGCATACATAGAGTTATATATAGAAACTAGAGTCCGCACTGATCACGTGACAGCGTGCCGACATGGAGCCTTGTCCGCCATGTTAGTTCCGGGGAGTATACACGTAAATACCCGGATGTTCACTATGTTATTGCAGCAATCAATCGGTGTCGAACTGTTTTAAAACGTGCGCAAATATGACATTTTTAAATTTTCTCACCCAAATACTTATTGTTTAATAAAAAATAATAATAAAGATCAATGGACCGACTTATCTCCGGGCCCCTCTTTCCACGTAAAGGTTATAGAATAATTTATTTTGACATGTCCGCTTTTATAAAAGTATTTTTATTTATGAGATAGGCCTACACTAACTACTCACTAGGCCTAGTCTTTAGTAGTACCGTAGTAATACTAGTAAAATACACTGCCATGGACCATAGGCCTACTTCCACTGGCACCCGTAGATCTACTAGGCCTAGTTCAAATTCACGATAGGATAGGCTTTCCTGGACTGACGACGAAGCTTCCTAAGTTTGTAATTTCAGTGAGACTGAGGGAGTGATGACTGATTGATTGGCTGTTGTCAACGAACCTACTTTGTAAATTTATTCCAGACTTCCTTAAAAGGGACAATCCCGATAAAAACAGAGTCTCAAAAATTAAGTCCGAGTATTTATGAAATTTATGGACCAAAATATAGTGGCATGGTGTATTTACCTTGTCTCAAAATTTCAGCTCAAAATATTGAGTCGTTTGGACGTGAACGTCTACACTGCTTATCCGGACACGTAACCCTTTTAAGATTTCGGGTCAATTTTTTCATTGGGTGACCTGATAATCGATTAATGTTTCTTGAGAGGTCTATACAGTGAATGACCTGTACTTGATAACAAAGGGTAAATTTCATCAACATATTATTTTTATAGAAAAAAGTCTGGTTTTATCCAGATACTGTATAATAAAACGTTCTCCATTCTATACGAAGACTGTCAGGTTTAAGTTATTTACCAGCGTATCACAAATATCGGGTTAGTAGGTGGGCCTTAGGTTATGGATTTTAAAGGATTTTAACATAAAATTAAGCAGTTTTAGTACCCAAAAAGTTATCGGGATTGGCACTTTAAATTTTAAATGTTCAAACATACTAATAATAATTAAAATGTTTTTTTTTTTCAGCCCACCAATATAGCAGCCACTGTATTTACTTCTACTTCTATGAAGAATTTTCATTTGATGACCACAGGGATTTTTAAACAGATAAATTTCTAACATGATGGAAGGACAATGTGAATAATGCTTAAATAACCATCGTCACTGCTCAATAAAATTAATTCATTCATAAATCTTAATTTTAAAAGTTTTCATTGAACGATAAGCAGGCTTTTTATGTGAGTGCCTGAATGACTTTGAAATGCATATTTCTTGTAAAGAATTTGAATACATTTAAATCTCAACTGTAAATTAATTACATATTTCTTTGTTTTGAAAAAAAATTCAATAAATATATTAAATGAAATCATTGGATTATTGTGAAATATTTCTTTCTGACTGAATATTGGGAGAATGTACTTGGTATAGAGACTATTTATCTACTCATGAAATTATAAATTTTCCTCACTCAATGAAATGAACCTGATATTTGTGTAAAAGTCAATTTCTATTTCACATATAGCTCTCATGTGTACATGTATTCAGTAAATTGCAAAAATTTTCACTTTTGAATTGAATTAGACTTGCACCCCCCCCCCCTTTATGATGACATTTTACAATGAAACTCTATTGAATTTATGTGTACATGTATGTAGCTTTATGTGCCTTTTAATTTTAAACATTCACTAACAAATGTATGATATTACTACCATACTGGGCTACATAAATGCATTGATAAGTTCAATTTATCCAACAATTGGCAATAAAAACTTAACATGTACACAGTGAATGAAAATGTCATACTTTACTTTTGCCATGTATCTGGTAAAGTTTCTCTTTGATCATGTAAATTACCAAATGTGTGAAACATTTCTTGCAATGTGTGAATGCAACTATGATGTATTTCTTGAGCAAATTTTCAAGGTCACAAAAACTTCACAGTTTTAACTATAATGTATAGGGGAGAGAGAGAAATGGGGTTTAATGTCCACTTGACACAAACTAGTTCATTTTGGGACTATCATATGGTTTAATTTTATTTCAATTAATTGCTCTCTTGTAGGGGTCTTTAGCAGTGGGGGGAAACCGGAGTACCTGGCGAAACATACGAGGTTGCACAGGCGACCCCAATCTGTTTCACAGAGAATTACTTAGGAATTAACTCTGTAACAGATAGTGTCCAAAGCACGTGCGTTGACTGCAGTCATTGGCTCAACGGCTCGTGCAATGTTTACTTAACACCTAACTGCTTCGGGCAAAATGACGCATTTTACTCATTTTAATACCCATTTACACTTAATAGGAAATATTTTTTAACTTTAATTACTTCAAACGTCGTTATTTATTTTTCTGTTACCTCAAAAAAATGTTTGAGAATTTAATATGTCGGAGTAAAAAAGTTAATATGCCGTACTTATTAAGCCTCATCGATGTCATGCTTATCAGTGATTGTAGCGGCCAAGCGAATATTCACTGCGGGATCAGTTTGAGGCGACCCTACTCCTTGCCTATAATGTATAGGGATAAATCAGCATAGTACAGTCTTTAGATTTTGTGGGCCTCTATTATATTGCAATGTAAATACACATATAAGCTTTATAATCCACAACTATTCATATTTCAGATTTATTATTTCCATTAAAAAACAAAATTAATTATTTCGTTCTGATTCGCAGACCAACAAATGTTCTGGGTAGTCTATGAGAGATGACCTTGGTGCCAATCCAAACTTTGTCTTAATATCTAATTCACTCTCTATTTCAAAATATGCTTCTTGTCAAACATCAGTATGTTTGCAGCTTGCATAATATTTACAATGCTATCTGAAATGTAGAAAAATTGAAATGAAATAAAATTAAGAATATTTAACTGAACAGCAGCTCCACAGCCTACCCTTATTTCGAATGCCAAATGTCATTGGTTCATTTACCTGCATGCCAACAGACCCTTGATATTTCATCCCATCAGAATGACTAGACATTGTTCCTTTCTGGATGCGCCGTCCTGCACCACTGACAAAAGATGAAGCCAGGAAATTTTCTCGATGAACACCGGATTCAAACTCAAAATTTCCTTGTTAGTAAGCGAAATGAAATAGTTTTACATCTGAATTTGGCTAATACAGTGTGCCATGAGGGACATTTTGCCTGGACAATCGCGCTACGGCCTACTCTTATATCGAATTCCATCTGTCAAGGGATCTTTTACGTGCACACCAATGTGTATACAGGACCTCGGTTTATCGTCCCATCCGGGCGATTAGACAGCTGTCCTTGTCAGGCCCTCCGTCCTTCATCACTGACAAAGGGAAACATGCCGGAAAATCTGAATCAACATTCTCGGCCAATGCAGGGATCGAACACCCAACCTCCAGGCTAGCGACCCAGCGTCTTACCCACTTAGCCACCGTGTGACCCCTGTTAGCGAAGAATACCAAACATTGTGCTATGAGGCAAATTTTGCTACAGTCTACTCTAATATAAAATTCTAACTGCCAAATCAATCTTTTACGTAAACGCTAATACTTACTCTGGACCTCGGTTTTCCGTCCCACCCAAACGACTAGACAGCTATCCTTGTCAGGCCCTCCGTCCTGCACCACTGACAAGGGGAAACCACAACAGAAAATGGCAAACTTTCTTGGCCAACAAGATCTAACCTGTAGCCTATCGGCTAGCAAGCCAGCATCTTACTCACTTAGCCACAGTGGTTCCCCAATCATGTTAGATAATTACATGATAGCACTGTAAAATAAATACAGGGAAAGGAATCATGTTAGTTAGAGGTATATAACAGTGTCATAATGTAATTACTGCTAAGGTAGGCCTAAGTGGTCAAGTGGGTTTTGCTAAGTATGGCTAACTTGTGTTAGAATTCTGACACAAATAGAACTGTATCTACCTTTAACAGAAAAACAAGTTCTATTTAATTAACATTATGGTATAACCTGTCACAATGGTTTTTCCCTTTTCATTCACCCCTGGAAGAAAATGTAATAAATATCAGACAAATGTGCTGCCAAACAATTTAAATACTCCACATATTGTGTGTCCTTATTTAATTTTTTTTGATAATTTATCACTGTTTTTTTTTTTAGAAATAGGTTGGCCTATATCATGATGACTAGTATTGTCTTAATTTCACAAACTGCTGTGAGATATCCTGCCTGCACATCGTGAAATGCTCACCTTTTCCTTTATATCACAAGGCCAAGTATTTGTTTAAATTTAGTTTTCAAATCTTCATAAAATACTGTGAGTATTTTGCCTGCATATTGTGGCTTTTTTGTTTTTGACAGCTGCTCACGGTTTTCAGAAATAGGTAGGCCTATTTCATGAGGCCTAGTGGGCCTATATTATTTTAACTTTACAAATCCTCACAAAATACAGGGGGATATTTAGCCTGCATATCAAGACTTTTGAGAGAGCTCATCATTTTTTAAAAATATGGTAGGCCTATATCATTCGGCCAAATATTTAAACTTTACAAATCTTCACAAAATGCAAAATCTTCATGGGGCCTAATATTATTTTATTTTTATAAATCTTCGGAAAATGCCGTGAGATAGGTCTGTCAAGTAAAACCATAAAATGCAAACAGGTAGGCCTACTAAATTATACTGAATATATAGGCCTAAGTAAAATTAAATATTTTAATATTCGCCCATATTCGTTATTTGACAAATTACCTATATACATTAGTAGTCGTAGTACTACTTGAATCAGAACACCTTCCACGTTACACGGCCATTTTTAGCCCATCCTCTCTGCTGAAATAAAACACATACATGTAGTAACTAGTAACTTGTCAAAAGATTCAAGGGAGATCGCGATACACGAGCGTACGTACTCGAGTTTTTTAGAATTTTTTCTTCTACTATAATTTATTTTCCAAGTTTGCATTTTACCGGTATTTAGAATTATAACCCGTGGGAATAATTGTTTTAGCTTTATATAACAATCAAGACATTAAAATTTAAATTTCTCGAAGCACTAAATGTACAGGCGGAGGAATAATGTACTGGTAATGGGGTTTGTTTGTAAACAAATCTAACTTAGACCGCTACCTACCGCAAAAAAAAACTACTGTGAAACCAAAGCTTAGTAACTTAGTTAGAGCCTACTAGTACTATTTCGAGATAATGTGAAATATTTTATTAGGATATGTTTAAATAATTGATTTACATACCTTGATAAACAAACTAAAATATCTGTTATTTTTCTTTTGTAAAACAAAAGTAATTGGTACCGCGAACTCGTCATTGATTCACATTCAATGCCTTTCAAGGCATCGTATTTTTCGCCATTGCTCAATTGCTGGGTGCATACTGCATGTCACCCCTAGAGTAGATTACCAAAGAAATCGTCGCGAGACTTAGCGGCCTTATTAGTATTGCTTGTCGATCATCAAGATTCTATAATTTCAAACAAAAAAATAGGTTGCCAGGCAACGAAACATACGCCCACACAGCAGCCAAATCGTCCGGGCAGTCAACAAGAATTGTCGCATATTAAGGAATTATCAGAAAATCATTAGAATTTGTTTGGTTTTTATAATCAAACGTTTTTTTTTAAATCATATAATAATTGTGACCTCCAGAGGCACCACAAGCTAAAAAGGGTGATTTTTCGTACAATCAGGGGACATAATTCAGGAAGTAATGACCCGATGGGCGCAAATATCGAAAGGAACCAAGATCTTTGGGTTTAAAACATACCTGTCAAGTTTCATCAAAATCAATTCAAAATTGTGACCTCTATAGGGTCCACAACCTTGATATAACATATTTTCACACTATTCGTGTACAAACGGCGGCCATTTTGTCCGTCAATTCTAGTCCGGTTTTCACGTAATTCAAACTCTCTCTTCATTACCATGTAACGGTGATATAGTCAAACGTTTTTTTAAATCGGATAATAATTTTGACCTCCAGAGGGACCAAAAGCGAACAAAAGCGATTTTTCTGACAATCCGGGGACATAATTCAGGAAGTTATGATCCAATGGGCGCAAATATCTAAAGGAACCACGATCTTTGGGTTATAAACATACATGTCAAGTTTCATCAAAATCGGTTCAAAATTGTGACCTCTATAAGGTCCACAACCTTTATATAACATATTTTCACAATATTCGCATATTCGCGTACAAACGGCGGCCATTTTGTCCGTCAATTTTGGTCCGATTTTCACACAATTCATACTCAACCTTCATAACCATGGAACGGTGATATAATCAAACGTTTTTTTAAATCGGATAACAATTTTGACCTCCAGAGGGACCACAAGCTAAAAAGGGCATTTTTTCGGACAATCAGGGGCCATAATTCAGGAAGTTACGATCCAATTGGCGCAAATATCGAAAGGAATCAAGATCTTTGGGTTATAAACATGCATTTCAAGTTTCATCCAAATCGGTTCAAAATTGTGTCCTCTACACTGTTCACAACCTTTATATAACATATTTTCACAATATTCGCGTACAAACGGCGGCCATTTTGTCCGTCAATTTTGGTCCGATTTTCACACAATTCATACTCGACCTTCATAACCATGGAACGGTGATATAATCAAACAGTTTTTTAAATCGGATAACAATTTTGACCTCCAGAGGGACCACAAGCTAAAAAGGGCAATTTTTCGGACAATCAGGGGCCATAATTCAGGAAGTTACGATCCAATTGGCGCAAATATCGAAAGGAATCAAGAACTTTGGGATATAAACATGCATTTCAAGTTTCATCCAAATCGGTTCAAAATTGTGTCCTCTACACTGTTCACAACCTTGATATAACATATTTGCACACTATTCGCGTACAAATGGCGGCCATTTTGTCCGTCAATTTTGGTCCGATTTTCACGAAATTCTAACTCGACCTTCATAACCATGGAACAATGATATAATCAAACGGTTTTTTAAATCGGATAACAATTTTGACCTCCAGAGGGACCACAAGCTAAAAAGGGCAATTTTTCGGACAATCAGGGGCCATAATTCAGGAAGTTACGATCCGATTGGCGCAAATATCGAAAGGAACCAAGATCTTTGGGTTATAAACATGCATTTCAAGTTTCATCCAAATCGGTTCAAAATTGTGTCCTCTACACTGTTCACAACCTTGATTTAACATATTTTCACACTATTCGCGTACAAATGGCGGCCATTTTGTCCGTCAATTTTGGTCCGATTTTCACGAAATTCGAACTCAACCTTCATAACCATGGAACGGTGATATATTCAAACGTTTTTTTAAATCGGATAACAATTTTGACCTCCAGAGGGACCACAAGCTAAAAAGGGCGATTTTTCGGACAATCAGGGGCCATAATTCAGGAAGTTACGATCTGATTGGCGCAAATATCGAAAGGAACCAAGGTCTTTGGGTTATAAACATGCATTTCAAGTTTCGTCCAAATCAGTTCAAAATTGTGACCTCTAAACTGTTCACAAGCTAAAAAACGTGATTTTTCGTACAATCAGGGGCCATAACCCATGAAGTTACAGTCCGATACATGCCAATATCGAAAGGAACCGAGATCTTAGGGTGATAAACCTATGTTTTAAGTTTCATTGAAATCGGATAAAAATTGTGACCTGTAGACTGTTCACAAACAATTGTGAACGGACGGACGGACGGACGGACGTCCGGACGGACGGACGGACGGACGGACGAACAGGGGCGACGACAATATACGTCCACATGAAAATGTGGGCGTATAAAAAAATATACCACAATTCATAGCCCATCCATCCATCCACCCAGTGTCTTTAATTTGTAGATGAAAATAGGTTCATTTTGACATGGCATTTGGCATCTATAATCTATGTAGGCCTAGCCTATGCTATGTTATGTACTGTTTCACCGTGGCTATATGTATATTAAAGACTGCCTCGCGAGTCATTCCATTTAATTAGAGAATGGAGATATTAAATTTTACAAACTGGTACTGCAAAACCCGTGAATATGTATGGCAATGGGTTGTTTTTCGACCTTTCTTTCTTTCTTTCAAGCGTAACGTGAAACGAAGCTGGATCCATTGAGTTCACCGCACGCGACGTCAATAATTAATGCACAAACATGGCGGACCTATTTACATGTTGCGGATCACGTGACGGCCATTCTAGTCTATTTATATATTTCTATGGTTGTAGTCATGGGAGTCACGTGATCAGTGCGGACTCTAGTTTCTATATAACTCTATGACCGCATATTACCGAAATAGAGGTTTCCGGTCAAATTCAGCCAATCATGAGGTCGATTTATTAAACGGAAATAATGGAGTTACCTCGCTTTGTAAAAGTAAAACTAGCATTGGCGTATGACCGTTTTCCGTGAGAAATTTCCTCCCGTGCGGGAGATCGGGAGAAAGGTCGTGAATCCGTGAGGCTCACGGAAAAAACAGGTTAGTTGACACGCCTGGTTGACGTTGTCTATTCATTCATTTGTCTGCTTATGCCAGACTACGGCAAGTTCAGTCATGTAAAAGTGAAAGTCAATTAATGTCAGAAGGTAAATACTAAATATACCGATAATCGATATTTCAATTTCAATATCGATTATCGAATCGCTAAATAACTTCTACCGATTATCGATTATATCGATATTTTTGCACAGCCTTAATTATCACCATCAGTTTAACCCCCACTATCTTCAGAGGGTATGTACAGGGGGGTTAGGAGGGTTCATACATGAGTAGGGTAACTACAACTTTTGGAGGGGGCCCCCAAAAAATCCATATTTAACACCACCCCCCTAACATTATGTAATTATCAGAAAATCATTAGAATTTGTTTGCTTTTTATAAAGTTTTGCCCCACGCTAACAATTAGTATACGAAACTTTTAATATCATGGATTTAGCTGTTCGGTTATCAAAATTCATTGAAAATCAATATACTTGTTCGTTTCAACACCTTAAACTCTGTGTATCAATCTGAAGTCAATTGGATGATAAGTTTGGCCTCTTAGCGTCATAAGATTTTTTGAAGTTATCAAGGGAGATAACTCTAACAGTAATTATTTGAACTCACTAAAAATCAATAGTTTTATTCGTCTCATGATCTTAAACACTGTGTATAAATTTGAAGTGAATCGGAAAATAACTTTGGCCTATAAATTTGAAGTCAATCGAATATTATCTAATGTCTCTGCATCACGATTTAACGATCTAATTAACACATTCTCACTTAAACAGCATGTGAATTGTTCCACTCATAGCCATGGCCATACACTGGACCTCGTTATAACAAGAGAGGATAGTTCCCTCCTTAGAAACCTCCATGTTGAGGATAAATTAATATCAGACCAATTTACTGTTATTTTCAACTTGCAGATCTCTAAACCTGCATATCTCACCAAAACAATCACTTATAGAAAATTCAGGGATCTAAATAAAGATGTTTTCCTAGGTGCACTCTCTAATAGTGACTTTTCTGATATTCAGTTTCTGCTGATAAAAAAGTTGAACAATACAACTCCATCTTAACCAATATATTAAATGATCTAGCTCCAGAAAAAAACGTTTAAAATTCGACCAAATTGTGAATGGTTTAACAGTGATATTTTTGGAAGATGAAACGGCGGCCATGACGTCGTGCGAACGGCACAACATGGACTGCCAAGATGTTGTCCCAGTAGTACTGGCCTGCAACACGCCCTGCAACAACATGTAAAGCCGTTCTTCCAGCAACAGTGATGCCTCCCCACACCATAACAGAACCACCCCCAAATCGATCATGTCTGATGACGTTAACGTCTTGGAAGCGCTCGTTTCGACGACGCCACACCCTCCTACGTCTGTCCCAAAAATCAACAGTGAACCTTGACTCATCTGAAAACATCACATTGCTCCAGCGTCGATTATCCCCCTACACCAACGACGTCTTGCCTGAATGTGATGATCTCTCAAACAAGGGATCACGCGAGGACGTCAGGCGCGAAGGTGACCCCTATGCAGTCGATTCCGAATCGTCTGGCCACTCACTCTCACAAGAGTGTCTGTTTGAGAAGAGGGCTGATCTGATTTGCTGTGATGACACGATTTCTCAAGGCCAAGGTATGGATAAATCGATCCTGGGCTTGAGTTGTTGCCCTTGGTCGACCTGAGCGTGGTCTGTCCTGTACAGATTGTGTATCACGGTATCTGGACCATAGCCTGCTTATGACAGACAGAGAAACATTCATCGTCCGCGCCACAACCGCCTGTGTTGTGCCGATCTGTAGCATGCCAAGGGCACGTAACCTTTCATTTTGGGTAAGCCGACGCGTATCAAAATTTGTTTTCTGGTCACTAAAACAATTAAACTGATGTTTCCACCCTGGAATTCAATGCCACAATGACTGTAACATTCAAAGTCAGAGTCGTGCAAATCTTGGGTTGGACCCCCATGATGATCCCAAGCATCACCTGCATTCCATGCGGTAGCTATTGGTGCGTTTGGGCGTCACATGTAACTGGAAATGTTTCTTCTGTTAGGTTCTATAGTGATTTTTTTCGTAGTCATTTGCATATTTTAGTATTATGCTCCCAAAAATCAAATATCCCCTACTTTTTTTGAATAGTATAGATACCACAAAATGGTTTCTAACTTGTACGGTTGCAGAGAAATGGACGATTTTCCACAAGTCACTTTTTACTTTATTTTGGCTCTAAAAGAATCAGTTATTATTCGATTTTCATAAAATTTTCACCATATGATGTCTTATGCCATTTACGATTTCATAGAACTAATTTTGCTGTTTTTTTAGTATCACCGGAAGTGATGTCATTTTGTCAAAAACTGAATTTTTTAGCCTGCAAAACAGATATTTTATTCAAATGAGTCTGATTTGTAATGTTTTCAAAATTATGATATTTGATTCCATTCAACAAATAGATTGAACCCATACGATCACACAGACACCACAAAATGGTTTCTAACTTGTGCGGTTGCAGAGAAATAGTCGATTGTCTACAAGTCACTTTTCAAGGTTTTTGGTCTATAAAAGTGGCAATTATTATTCTATTTACATAAAATTTTCACTATATGATGTCATATGCCATTTCGGATTTCATAAAACTAATTGAACATTTTCATTATCACCAGAAGTAATGTAATTTCGTCAGGATCCAGGGATGTAGCCAGGATTTGCTGAGTGGTGGAAAACAAATTCCGAGCGAAGCGAGTCAAAAATTTTTTGGGGAGGGGGGACGTGGTCTTTTAAGAAAATTCAATCCTTTTTGGTGTATTTTCAGAGCATCTGCTGACTTTTGTATTTGCTTCAGTGCAAATCAAATTTCCTTTCATATTTATATATTCAAATTTTTACCAAATTAACTTAATTTCATCAATGATATAGAGACTCTTCCAGGGAGCTAAAAAAAAATTATGTAAATGGTAATTGGTATTACATATACCATTGCAAATTTATTTACTAAAAAAAAAAAGATCAGTTTCAAAAATTCTAAGTCAAAAGCCTCTCGTAGTGGTAGTCGTACTTACATTCTTACATTATTAGTGACTAACGTAATAAATACTGTCATATATATAGGCTAGTGAATAATAAGTAAAACAGTACACTCGCCTTGCCGTTTTATTTATATTTGTTTTGTGGCAAGTGTAAATAAAATATACAGTAGCCCAACTGTCTCTCGGATTTAATTTAGATTCAGTAGAATTAACGCTAGAATGAGTACATTAAAAATTGGTCGTAAAACCGAACGTACGACACCATTTACGACATTCAACAATTTAACATTGAAATGCCGTAAATTGGTCTGGGTGACCTATTTACAGCAAATGTACAAATTCAAAGACCGTAGAATCAGAATTATAAATTGAATACTCCTTTTTAAAAACTAATTTAGGATGAAAGGGTTTACTACGGCACACAAAATTAAATTATGCTGTGGCAGACATGGTTTGCGTCGGCTTTTACTATGACTATGGCTTTGCCTTTTGCCGTGGTAAATTTCGAGCGATGAGTTTTTGTACAGAGTGAGAGAAGGATGAATCATGAATGGGTTTAAATACCACTGGGTGGGTTTCCTCGATTTTTTCTTTGTGCTGGGCGGCAAGAAATAGTGCCGGGCGCAAGCGCCGCCCAGCGTGGCTACATCCCTGAGGATCACTTACAAGTAACAAATGTATAAAATGAATTCATATTTGCTGGATTTGGTTGATTCTGCGTCCAATTTATTTGATGTGTGCAATGCTTATGGGGAAACCTGTTTAGTGGTTTCGTTGGTACCGGAAGTGACATATGTTTAAGGGTAACATGGCACCAGTGAAACCCGTCATTCCTGCATGCAGGTCTAGTTCTTATTAGGCTCTCAGACTTTCGTCTGAAAGACAATTGTTTTTACTAAAATTATTATTATTTATTATTATTATTCTTTACTACCGGAGCCTATTTCTCCATGATCGAAAACAGATATCGATCTGAAACCAAATTTTCTATCTATGTGGTGGCTACTTGATAAACTATTTTTGAAACGTCTGCGCATACCGGAAGTGGTCGAACTTTGTATGCTGGTCTGAAATTGAAAATCGGCCATAGTTTCATCAATTCTTTATCCATTTTCAAACAAATTACATTTTTGGAATCCCTGAATCTTTTCCGAAATAATGGCTCACATTTTTCAATTTCGAACATTCGTCGCTGACTTTTATCGTTCAAAAATTGAAAACATGTTGTTCACGAGACATTTTTTGTTATTTTTCAAAATTTGACCTAGATTTTTGGATTCCAGTAATATAAGTTTCATTTAGAGTTATCGCCCTTTATTTTTCGAATTTTTTCGAATTTTCCGCCCATTTTGTAACCCTTATATTTTTTAAGAAAGGATAAATCGATATTTCTGAAACCTCTGGAACATAAAGCCATACAGTCAGACAGTTGGATAAAGCAATTTCAGGAACGATCAGTAAACCGGAAGTAGTGGAAATAATTTCTGAAGTTTGGAAAAAAATGCAAAAAATGGGTGCTTTGTGGAAAAACGTGATTATTTCGTCCGATATCAACGGATTATAGAGATTAGGGTATCGTGGGCTTGCACGGGAATTGAAGTATCGTATGGTACCCATTTCATAAAGATACGATGACCCGGAAGTAAAATATGGCACGGTAGTCTTTAGCATGGATCCATCCGTTAAGACCTTTAAATAATTGGAATAGGACAAAAAAGGGACTGAATATCGAAAAATCGTGAAATTTTGGAAAATGCTCTACTATTTTTTTATTTGAAGAGATTTTCAAAAAAAGGATATAAATTCAGATAGCTGACCTAATTACAATTCTAACAATGTATAATATGTATTTTGACATTTTGGCATTTTTAACACTTTTGAACATAGGATTTCCCAGAAGTAGGCCTATTTTATTTGATCGTATAGTGTCGTATATCATTAGAGAGTCTTGTTCCCATGCAAACTCCAAAACTGGATGTGAAAACTACTCGACAATGATTCGTATACCGGAAGTAGTTCAAAAAACGACGAAAAATGTAAAAAAGATAAAAAAAAATTGGAGCTCTTGCCAAAAGTATGAATTCTCCGTCACATATTAGCGGACCAGAACAATTAAAGTGTCGTTGGATAGTTCCATTTATAGACGGTCGTATAACAACTAAATAACACGAATTTGATTCTTAGCAAATAAATTATGGTACGCCAAAAACTAAGTATTTTCCTTTTTGGAGCATTCTGAGTCGCCTTTTTCTCGAAAACGACGCCTACGATTTTTCTTAAACATTTTTTACTCAGAGTCCTATCGGTGGCCTAGCGTGTGCATCTAATAATAAAAGCGTTGCAATATTATATGTAGTTCAAAAATGACCTCAAACTTTGAAAAAAGTTGAAAAATCATTAAATTATTGAAAATGCTCTTTTATGTATCTTTTTTTTCGAAAATTACGCAATGAATGTTTCTGATATTTCTGGTACAGGAAGTTAAGTATCTAATCAACTTGTTAAAGCTATTCCGACAATGGTCGAAAAAACGGAAGTAGTCGAAAAAAATCTTCGATATTTTGATTTTTTTTTACATTTTTACAGAAAACTTTTTTATTTATGAATATTTTTTGATGGTAGTTTACACAGAGTTAACGTATCACCCTACTTGAGAAAGAATTTTGTCTCGGTAATTTTCTTTAGTCGCCATTGGCTAATTTAGTTTTTCATACCTAGATTAATTATTTATTGTTCGATTTGTATAAAACAAAGTGCATATACTCCGTGGTCTATATTGTAATTTTTTTTGGTTACCGTGAAATTTTTCTGCACGCAACGGAAGTGGCGTAATATTAACAAAAACTACAATTTTGACAGTTCAATACCACTTTTTGAAAGCAAATATTATTTTTTTCGAAATCTGATATAGCATGCGCGCTGTAAAGGGGCGCACTGTAAAGTTGCACAAATCGTTAGCTCCAATTTCAATTTCATTTTCAGGCAATTTCGAATAAATGTAAAAAAAATTGTAACAATCAGTTATTTACAACCCATTCAACGTCTTCATATTTTGAACTATTTATTCGTAACTTTCATAAACTCGTAGTAATAATCCAGACAAGGAGAATGTATGCAAAAAACAGTTCGTAATATAAGCAATTGCCGAGAAATATGAAGTTTTGCATGCATCACTTTTTACGTTATTTTGCCTATAAAAGAGTAAATTATTATACGATTTTCAATAATTTTTTTTCATTCGATGCCTAATGCCAATGTGGAATAGGTTAAGCCAATACTACAACGGAAGTGGCGTAATATAACAAAGATAGGTTGCCAGGCAACGAAACATACGCCCACAACAGCTAAGTCGTCCGGGCAGTCAACAAGGGTTGTCGCATATTGTTTCTTTTATCAGTAAGGAGAACATTAAGTAATTATCAGAATTGATTAGAATAGTTTTGATGGTTTGTCTGAAGGCCTTTGTCCACAAGATATTTCAAAGTGATCAAGCGTCAGAAATTATCAGATATCACTGAAAATCAAATAGGATTCTTCGTCTCATGACCCTAACCAAAGTGTACAAATTTAAAGTCAATCTGATATTAACTTTAGCCTTTAGAGCATTCATAGGGTTTTTCAAAGTGATCAAGGGTCATAACTCTGGTAGTAATTATCGGATATCGCTGAAAATAAATAGGCTATTTTTATCATGACCGTAAATAGTGTGTATAAATTTAAAGTCAATTGGATATTAACTTTAGATTTTTCAAAGTGATCAAGGGTCATAACTCTGGCAGTAATTATCTGATATTGCTGAAAATCAATCATGACTTTAAACACCGTGTATAAATTTAAATTCAATCGGATATTAACTTTAGCCTCTAGAGCGTTCACAAGATTTTTCAAAGTGATCAAGGGTCATAACTCGGGCAGGAATTATCCGATATTGCTGACAATCAACAGGCTTCTTCGTATCATGACCTTAAACACTGTGTATAAATCTAAAGTCAATCGGATATTAACTTTAGTCTCTAGAGCGTTCACAAGATTTTTCAAAGTGATCAATGGTCATAACTCTGGTAGTAATTATCGGATATTGCTGAAAATCAATAGGCTTCTTCGTCTCATGACCTTAAACACTGTGTATAAATTTAAAGTCAATCGGATATTAACTTTAGCCTTTAAAGCGTTCACAAGATTTTTCAAAGTGATCAAGGGTCATAACTCTGGTAGTAATTATCGGATATCACTGAAAATCAATAGGCTTCTTTGCATCATGACTTTAAACACCGTGTATAAATTTAAATTCAATCGGATATTAACTTTAGCCTCTAGAGCATTCACAAGATTTTTCAAAGTGATCAAGGGTCATAACTCGGGCAGGAATTATTGGATATTGCTGAAAATCAACAGGCTTCTTCGTATCATGACCTTACACACTGCGTATAAATTTAAAGTCAATTGGATATTAACTTTAGCCTCTAGAGCGATCACAAGATTTTTCAAAGTGATCAAGGGTCATAACTCTGGCAGTAATTATCAGATATCACCGAAAATCAATAGGCTTCTTCGTCTCATGACCTTAAACACTGTGTATAAATTTAAAGTCAATCGGATATTAACTATAGCCTCTAGAGCGTTCACAAGATTTTTCAAAGTGATCAAGGGTCATAACTCTGGTAGTAATTATCGGATATCGCTGAAAATCAATAGGCTTCTTTGCATCATGACTTTAAACACCATGTATAAATTTAAATTCAATCGGATATTAACTTTAGCCTCTAGAGCGTTTACAAGATTTTTCAAAGTGATCAAGGGTCATAACTCGGGCAGGAATTATTGGATATTGCTGAAAATCAACAGGCTTCTTCGTATCATGACCTTACACACTGTGTATAAATTTAAAGTCAATTGGATATTAACTTTAGCCTCTAGAGAGATCACAAGATTTTTCAAAGTGATCAAGGGTCATAACTCTGGTAGTAATCATCGGATATCACCGAAAATCAATAGGATTCTTCGTCTCATGACCTTAAACACTGTGTATAAATTTAAAGTCAATCGGATATTAACTTTAGCCTCTAAAGTGTTCACAAGATTTATCAAAGCGATCAAGGGTCATAACTCTGGCAGTAATTATCAGATATCACCGAAAATCAATAGGATTCTTCGTCTCATGACCTTAAACACTGTGTATAAATTTAAAGTCAATCGGATATTAACTATAGCCTCTAGAGCGTTCACAAGATTTTTCAAAGTGATCAAGGGTCATAACTCTGGTACTAATCATCGGATATCGCTGAAAATCAATAGGCTTCTTCGTCTCATGCCCTTAAACACTGTGTATAAATTTAAAGTCAATCGGATATTAACTTTAGCCTCTAGAGCGTTCACAAGATTTTTCAAAGTGATCAAGGGTCATAACTCTGGTAGTAATTATCGGATATTACTGAAAATCAATAGGCTTCTTCGTCTCATGACCTTAAACACTGTGTATAAATTTAAAGTCAATCGGATATTAACTTTAGCCTCTAGAGCGTTCACAAGAAATTGTGGACGATGGACGGACGGACAGACGGACGGACAGACGGACGGACCGACGGACGGACGGACGGACGGGGGCGACGGCAATATACGACCACATTTCCATGTGGGCGTATAAAAACTACAATTTTGACAGTTCAGTACCACTCTTTGAAAGTAAATATTATTTTTTTCGAAATCTGATATAGCAAAAAGGATGCGCGCTGTAAAGGGGCACAAATCGTTAGCTCCGATTTTTTAATTTCAATTTCATTTTCGGGCAATTTCGAATAAATGTAAAAAAGATAGGTTGCCAGGCAACGAAACATACGCCCACAACAGCTAAGTCGTCCGGGCAGTCAACAAGGGTTGTCGCATATTGTTTCTTTTATCAGTAAGGAGAACATTTACAACACATGATAATCTTATTACGAGTAATAGCCCATTAAATAATTATCAGAAATGATTAGAATAGTTTTGATGGTTTGTCTCAAGGCCTTTGTACACAAGATATTTCAAAGTGATCAAATGCCAGAAATTATCAGATATCACTGAAAATCAAATAGGATTCTTCGTATCATGACCCTAAACACTGTGTACAAATTTAAAGTCAATCGGATATTAACTTTAGCCTTTAGAGCATTCACAGGGTTTTTCAAAGTGATCAAGGGTCATTACTCTGGCAGTAATTATCGGATATCGCTGAAAATCAATAGGCTATTTTGTATCATGACCGTAAATAGTGTGTATAAATTTAAAGTCAATCGGATATTAACTTTAGATTTTTCAAAGTGATCAAGGGTCATAACTTTGGCAGTAATTATCAGATATTGCTGAAAATCAATAGGATTCTTTGTATCATGACTTTAAACACCGTGTATAAATTTAAATTCAATCGGATATTAACTTTAGCCTCTAGAGCGTTCACAAGATTTTTCAAAGTGATCAAGGGTCATAACTCGGGCAGGAATTATCGGATATTGCTGAAAATCAACAGGCTTCTTCTTATCATGACCTTACACACTGTGTATAAATTTAAAGTCAATCGGATATTAACTTTAGCCTCTAGAGCATTCACAAGATTTTTCAAAGTGATCAAGGGTCATAACTCTGGTAGTAATTATCGGATATCACCGAAAATCAATTGGCTTCTTCGTCTCATGACCTTAAACACTGTGTATAAATTTAAAGTCAATCGGATATTAACTTTAGCCTCTAAAGCGTTCACAAGATTTTTCAAAGTGATCAAGGGTCATAACTCTGGCAGTAATTATCAGATATCACCGAAAATCAATAGGCTTCTTCGTCTCATGACCTTAAACACTGTGTATAAATCTAAAGTCAATCGGATATTAACTATAGCCTCTAGAGTGTTCACAAGATTTTTCAAAGTGATCAAGGGTCATAACTCTGGTAGTAATTATCGGATATCACCGAAAATCAATAGGCTTCTTCGTGTCATGACCTTAAACACTGTGTATAAATTTAAAGTCAATCGGATATTAACTTAAGCCTCTAAAGCGTTCACAAGATTTTTCAAAGTGATCAAGGGTCATAACTCTGGCAGTAATTATCAGAGGTCACCGAAAATCAATAGGATTCTTCGTCTCATGACCTTAAACACTGTGTATAAATTTAAAGTCAATCGGATATTAACTATAGCCTCTAGAGCGTTCACAAGATTTTTTAAGGTGATCAAGGGTCATAACTCTGGTAGTAATTATCGGATATCGCTGAAAATCAATAGGCTTCTTCGTCTCACGACCTTAACCACTGTGTATAAATTTAAAGTCAATCGGATATTAACTTTAGCCTCTAAAGCGTTCACAAGATTTTTCAAAGTGATCAAGGGTCATAACTCTGGCAGTAATTATCAGATATCACCGAAAATCAATAGGCTTCTTCGTCTCCTGACCTTAAACACTGTGTATAAATTTACAGTCAATTGGATATTAACTATAGCCTCTAGAGCGTTCACAAGATTTTTCAAAGTGATCAAGGGTCCTAACTCTGGTAGTAATTATCGGATATCGCTGAAAATCAATAGGCTTCTTCGTCTCACGACTTTAAACACTGTGTATAAATTTAAAGTCAATCGGATATTAACTTTAGCCTCTAAAGCGTTCACAAGATTTTTCAAAGTGATCAAGGGTCATAACTCTGGTAGTAATTATCGGATATCGCTGAAAATCAATAGGCTTCTTCGTCTCACGACCTTAAACACCATGTATAAATTTCAAGTCAATCGGATATTAACTTTAGCCTCTAGAGCGTTCACAAGAAATTGTGGACGATGGACGGACGGACAGACGGACGGACCGACGGACCGACGGACGGACTGACAGACGGACGGACGGGGGCGACGGCAATATACGACCACATTTCCATGTGGGCGTATAAAAAGTGTAAATATCAGTTATTTACAACCCATTCAACGTCTTCATGTTTTGAACTATTTATTCGTAACTTTCATAAACTCATAGTATTAATCAAGACGAGGAGAATGTATGCAAAAAATAGTTCGTAATATGAGCAATTGCCGAGAAATATACAATTTTGCATGCATCACTTTTCCCGTTATTTTGCCTATAAAAGAGTAAATTATTATCCGATTTTCAATATATTTTTTCATTCGATGCCTAATGCCAATGTGGAATAGGTTAAGCCAATATTACAGTTTCACTGTGACCAAAAATGACGTCATTTTGGCAAAAACAGTATTTTTAACCTAAAAAACAAATATTTTATTCAAATGAGTCTTTTTTATAATATTTTTAAAATTATATTTGAATCCCATCACCGAATAGCATGAACCCATACGATCATACAGATACCACAAAAAAGTTTCTAACTTGTACAGTTGCCGAGAAATAGACGATTTTCTACAAGTCACTTTTCAAGCTTTTTGGTCTATAAAAGTGTCAATTATTATTCAATTTTCATACAATTTTCACCATGTGATGCCTTATGCCATTTATGATTGCAATGATTATTATTATTATTATTATTACCATAGATTTATATAGCGCCCTTTTCATAAAATGTTCAAGGGCGCTTTACAATAAAATGATTAATAGCATAAAATACATAAATATAATGTTTAAAAGTATATCGAACATAAATTAAGAAACATTCAACTAAAGGTAAGCATAGGCCTAAAAGAAGTCTAAATAAATATGATATATAAATATAAAACAAGATACAAAACAATTATTTAAAAGCAATAATGATCTGATTTAACATTTACTTTATCACCGGAAGTAATGGCATATTTGCAAAAACCGTATTTTTTGACTTCAAAACAAATATTTTTTTGAAGTGAGTTATATTTATTATTCGTTTAACGTTATAACTTTTGATTCTAATGTCCATTTAGATATCATACTGATATCAAAAAATTGCTTCTAGCATATTCCCTTGTCGAGAAATAACCAATTTTCTAAGGATCACTTTTTTACGTTTTTTACCTTTCTAATTTCAGTTTATGGGTTCTAAGTTTATTATTTATTGCCTGATATGTATAAAACAATTCTCAATTGCGAATTCTCAACTTATTTGTTACCGATAATGATTTCTTTTGGCACCGGAAGTGAAGTAATTTTGCCAGATTTTACAATTTTGACCGGTGTATTTGCAAGCAAATATTACTTTTACAAATCTGATAGTGGGTGTCACTGAATCATAACAAATACAGTATCGTTTGGTAGCTCGATGGATCGGCTATTGTATGGCGCACTTCCTGTCTGATTCCTGAAAGCAGATTCAGCACTGCAGGTCTGCAGGTCTAGTTATTATTATTATTATTATTCAGATTCCAATTTGAATAGATCTCAGCAACTACGTGTCGCATCATTACGATTTCTTCGGTTTTACTGGGAAAGTGGGTGTGACTTAGAGGATAAAGCTATTTTGAACGTTCTGCGACAATGCGAAATGTCCGAAATCACCGAAGTTGTCGTTTTTGAAAATATTGCAGTAATTTTAACAATAATCATTGGATTTTAACTTTCGATACATTTTGGCATAGCCGAAGACATGGCACATAGCTACCGTATTTTCGATTTTTGATTTTCGGCAAATCTTCGAAGATATTAGGCGCCAAATTTCGAAAATTTAAAATTTTACAAAAAACTTTTTTATTTATAAATATTTTTTAGTCGTATTGTGCACAAAATTAAAGAGTCATCTGACTAGCGCAAAAATGTTAAAATTTTTTGTCTCAGTAATTTTCCTTGGCCGCCATTGGCTAATTCAGTTTTTCAGTCCTAAATTAATTTTTTATTGTGCGATTTGTATAAAACAAAGTTCATATGCTCCGTTGTCTCAATTGTCATTTTTTTATTACCAAAAGTGTTATCTATCGGCACCGGAAGTGGCATAATTTTACCCAAAACTACAATTTTGACAGGTACCATTTTTTGAAAACAAATATTATTTTTTTGAAAAATAATATGACTCAAAGAGTGTGCCCTTTCAAGGCGCAAAAAATGTCGGAAGCAGTTTTTTTAATTTCGATTTCATTTTCAAGCAAATTCGATTAAAAGGCTAAAAATGGTGTAAAATTGACCTATTTACAACCTATTCAGGCTTTTCAGATTTTAAAATATTTCTTCCTAACTTTTATAAACTTGTAGCTATAATCCATACAAAGAAAATGTATGTTAAAATTAGTTTGTAATATAAGCAGTTGGCAAGAAATGGGCAGTTCTGCACAAGTCACTGTTTTCACCATGTTATACCTAATGCCATTTAGGATTTCATACAAGTAATTTAAGATTTTCATTATCACCGGAAGTAACGTCATTTTGGCAAAAACTGTATTTTTAGCCTTCAAAACAGATATTTTATTCAAATGAGTCTGTTTTGAAATCTTTTTCAAATTATGATATTTGATGCCAATCAACAAATAGAATGAACCCATACAATCATACAGTATACAGATACCACCAAATGGTTGGTTCCTAACTTGTACGGTTGCAGAGAAATAGCCAATTTTCTACAAGTCACTTTTCAAGTTTTTTTGTCTTTAAAAGTGGCAATTATCATTCAATTTACAAAATATTTTCTCTATATGATATCTATGCTATTTCTGATTTCATAAAACTTATTGAACATTTTCATTAACACCGGAAGTAATGTAATTTTGTCAAGATCATTTACAAGTAACAAATGTATAAAATGAATTGATATTGCTGGATTTGATTGATTCTGCGTCCATTTTATTTGATGTGAACAATGTTTATTTAGAAACCTGTTTAGTGGTTTCGTTGGTACCGGAAGAGACATATGTTCAAGGGTAACTTGGCACCGGAAGTGACATGTTCAAGGGTAACGTGGCACCAGTGAAACCCGTCATTCCTGCATGCAGGTCTAGTTTTGATTACGATTATTTACCTACGAAGTACGAATAAAAATTTGAGTGTAAAAAAATGCGCACACATAGATATTCACCTTACCGTGGCCGTACTATATATTATCCATTAGCCTATAAAAATAGTATTCCACCATTGATAAATACGTCAAAAATCGGTAAATCACGATATTCACCTTACCGTGGCGGTAGTATATATTATCCATTATCCTATAAAAATAGTATTCCGCCATTGACAAATACGTCAAAAATTGGTAAATCTCGTCCCGGGTAATTATACAATCAGAACTCAGTAAATCACACAGTCTCTATCTATCTTCTTGGTGTTTAACAACTCATTATGTAATTATCAGAAAATCATTAGAATCTGATTGCTTTTTATAAAGTTTTAACCACGCCAACATTTATACATGAAACATTTAATATCATGGATTTAGCTGTTCAGTTATCAAAATTCATTGAAAAACAAAATACGAAGTTTCAACACCTTAACTCTGGAAAACTGGCATAATCGTTTGAAAATTACAAAAATGGTTTAATTAGTACTATGGCTTAATTTAATGATACATCGTTTAATTTCTCCGAGAGGGGTTTAGAAATGGACAGACCTTTTAATTATGTCGAGCGTCTAATTACTAGCCCAGTACTTTAATTTCCCTAGATGCATTTATAAATTAAATATTAGACGAAACTTTTAATTTCCCGCGAGTCGTTTAGCCGATCGGCTCATTTTGATTACGATTATTTAAATGTGAAGTACGAATAAAAAATATGAATATAAAAAAATAATGCGCACCAAATAATTGCTCATCTTACCTTGGTCGTAGTATTCTTTATCCATTATCGATTAAAGAATGATTCCACCATTGACAAACATCAAAAATCGGTAAATCACGTCCAATGTTATTATACGATCGGGAATTGGTAAAGCACATCCCAGGTAATGTATTTTCTTTAAATCACAAAAGAATGAACATATAGCCTTCCACCTGTACGCGTCGCTATTTGTTGGAAATCGGTAAAGCACATCCCAGGTAATGTATTTTCTTTAAATCACCTACATGCGCCGCTAGAAGTCCAAAAACCCCAAATTAAACGATGCCAGTTTCCCAGTGAGTGTCGATAGAATAGAAGAAACTCCACCAACGCCGATCCAAAGCCCGGGTGCAAAAGGAGGAGGGTTAAGCTTAAGTGCATTGTAAAAGTTTAAATTAACGAAGGTACGAAACAGCTCATGTGAGGAAGCTGATGTTTAAGTACATGTAAAACTTGAAATTTTCGAAGGTACGAAACAGCTCATGTGAGGTAGGAATGAACTAAGTACGAAACAGCCAGGTTACGAAACAGCTGACATCTGAAAATTTCTGTAGAACCATAGAGATAGTAAAAAAATTTGTCAATTGTTATCAAAATGAAAACAAATTTAACGAGATGATAAGTATAATGTCGGGTTGATGATTAAAGCTACAGCAATATTATTAGTTCCACTAAGCTAAACACATGAACGTTAAACAAACAATGTAAATGAGTGTGTGTGAGTGGGGTGTCAAAAGAATAATTTCTTACTCATTACTGACTGAGTTATGCAGCTAAAAGATGTTTGTTAATTTATTTAGCATGTTGTGTAACTTATTAAAATTGGTGGTGTCAATGCATGAAATTTGATCTCTCCTTCGAGTCTCCCTATGTCTCCCTCAATTCTCCCTTTTCTGCCTGTAGGGAGAAGTGACTTCTCCCTAAAATTTGCCCCTAGTTTGAGCCCTGGTTGGTCTAAACTTTCGGTTCAAAATCACAGCAATGAATCTGAAACTGCAGATAATTTTACAAGGTACTCAAAGAAAAAAGAATTAGTAAAATAGGTCAATAAATAACAAAGTTACGACTAGGCCTATGCATTTTTAGTTTTTTCGTTCATAAAATTCGGTGATTTCGAATGCTTAAAATGTTTTGAACATATATTCAAACAATACTCAACACCCATTTTTTTTGGAGGGGGGGGGGGGGCAAAGGTTCGGAAAGATACTATGGTTATATTCTGAGAAATCTGATTTGCAGGAAACACACACACACACAAAAAAAATAATAATAATAATCTTAACAAAAACAATAAGCTTCCATATGAAATATGACAGCTTAATAAATATTAATCTTAACAGAAACAATAAGCTTGATATGAAAGCTTAAAGACCACATCAAATGGCTCAAAAAAATTTTCTGTACGTTTACTGAATAGTTACTAAATCCATTTTACGGCAAGTTCAAACTAATCTGATTAAAATTAATTCAGTTATTAAGGTTTAAATATCTGAGAGCCAAATACGGTTTTCAAATTTTCAAATATAACCTTAATCCGGTTGATTGGCTGGTGACGTCACAGACACTACACATACTATACACCAGGGCTTCCACATCAAAATTTTCACTACCGGTCATTTTTGATAACACACGAAATCATGTTTTTTATTCACGGTCGGGTATTGTGAATTCATGTGTCAATACCACTTTGTCAGCATGAGGTACACAAAAATTATATATTAGACTTAAAAATGAAATATTTATTTTAAGGCTTGTGATAATTATTTATAAGTTAAATATTCTCTTTCGGCTACTTAAATAATTGAAATAGCTGAAGAAAAACCACGTCAGTGGCTGACACATTACACGATATTGTGGCTTCTTTTATCTTTACATATGTATTATTCTGCACTGACCGTACAATGTTTATAGTTACATAGTGGATGTCGATCGTAGCCATGTTTGAAAATTGGGTTTTTGAAAAAAAGGCTATTTTTCCAGCGTGCAAAATGACCGTTGGGTCACATCTAGTTACAGTCATTTTCCATAGCCCTCGGTCCCGACCGGCATGGAACCCATGCTATACACATCATCTATACAATATATCACTGTCAATACCATATAACACTATCAATACACACTATTAGTTAACAAGCATCTATTCACCACATGACTTCCCTAATCATAATCACCGAATTATTGTCTTACATTGTTATAGTTTAGACAATTGCAATTGGTATATTTTAGAGGGTTCACCTTTTAGAGTGAATTTAAAATACCGTATCATGCCGCAGTTCTATTCAGCGTCCTTTGTTTTAATAGGCCGCGTGACAAATGAAGACGAAACATCCAATTAGCGTATTTGTCGATATATTCAGTATTAACTATAATAATAATATATTAAATAATAACCAATCAGTTAGGCGTTAATGAATACACACGTCGACTGTATATAGGTAATTAAGGAATAAACATTCCGAGTAAGCATTCGGTCACTGTAAGCATTCGGTCAAGGAATTTCAGTGTTTGCCCTGGAATTCCTTGGCTGGCCAAGTGCCCGTCTCTGAGTAGGGAGAGAGAAGTGGGGTAAGGGACGAGCTGGGCTGGCGTTCCTCGAAACGGCCGTTCGGAGGCCTCACGGCCGAGTCTGTGGAATTTCTCGAGCCGACACGCTGGGCTGCCGTTCCTCGAGGCGGCCAATGCATGACCTTGTGGCCAAGTCTCGCTGGGATTTTCCCGTGCCGACCGAGTGCCCGTGTCGGGGTTGGAGAGAGAAGCAGGGAAAGAGGAAAGAGACGACCAATCTATAAAACAATCTAAATTACAAAACAAATTATTTCGTAGTCAACTGTTTTATTCAATTAGGGGGATTAAGGAATCTTTCAGGCGTTAATGAATACACACATCGGCTGTATATATAGGTAATTAAGGAATAAACATTCTGAATACGTATTCGGTCACTGTGACGTCACTGGCATCTGAGGGGATTAAGAATGTTTTCGATAATTGGCAAAGTCTTCTTTAACCCTCTCACTACCACAGGCACCAGACTGTGGCTGGTCTTGGAATACCAGACAATTCCAAGATGGCCGCCATATTTTGGTAAATTTTAGCATAGCCTCATATAAACAACTGTCATTCGAAAACAATTGAATATTGACTATTACAAGTTTGTTTTATTTTAAAGAAAAATGTCTTACCTTTATGTACATACAAATTTTGTTGTCTTTTGCTGCTATTCCCATTAACGAACGGATAGTTGAAGTGAAAGTTTTATTTACAACACAGAAAAAATGAATGAAGTTCTATTTACAAGCCAAATTAATCTAATATACAATGTTATTGTTTTTTTTTTTTTAATATTTTGTTATTTCAATAAACTTTGGTTATGGTATTTGGCAAAACACATTGACTTGCACAGGTTGAAAGTGGTTCATGACTGGTTTCTGTTCGGAAGATCTCTTCAGTTTGTAAAGTATGTAACTGTTTACAATTGCCGAGTTCAAAAACCACCAAAACAAGTATCGCCACCATTTCACACTTGTCCTGCCGAAATCATAATAGCACCTATTTTGATCATGAAGATCGACTCCTCCCATAAATGCGTTGTAACTTATCACGGCGTCCGGTTTCATTACACTTTCCTCTTTTCCACCTTTCCCGATTCTGGTGATTCGTTGCATTTCTGGCGATGAATTTGTCGACAAAACATTCACAGTACGCTTGTCTTGCCAGGTACTTGCAACCATGTCACCACACTGTGCAAAGTTTGCCTCTCCTCGCTTCAGTTTTACTTTTCTGAGAGAATCGGGAAAGCCTTTCCTGTTGGGTCGAATTGTTCCGCAAGAATACGTTTTTACTTTCATCAGGTCCAGTTGCAATTGGGGGCTGTTGAAAAAATTGTCAAAGTAGATCTGTCGATAGCATCCCTGCATTGGTTCTGTCAACTTCATAACAACTTTGTGACCAAGGCCGGTCTCGACTGAGCCATCGTTGTTCCTCCCCGTATAGACTTCGAAAGTAAAAGCGTATCCTGTAGATGGGCATGCCGACATCCATACCTTCACTCCACGCTTTATTGGTTTCATAGGCATATGGGTCATTCCATAAATGAGGGGTCCAAAGTGGGACATGGGTACTAAAATTTTAAGTAATCTCAATCACTGATAAACTTATACCAATAATAGGAGTAATGTATGCCATTTGCGGGACAGTTAATGATTTCTCATTGTTGAGTTCCAAAAAAAAGTAATGAACGATTTTACATGACAGGTTACGTACAGATTTCTCGTGTAAAGGGACACCAGATTAGACTTTTAATGCTAAATTTCTGTGGATGTATAAGATTAAGATATATTAATGTGTTTATGATGTATTATTATTCAAATGAGGCACCTTCATAAAAAATCTAAGCAGAAATAATGAATATTTGTGCCAACACCTCTTGTCAGCCAATGTCGATTACATGGATATTCCCAACTTCTCCATACAAACTTAAAAGTGTCTTTAGATGTTTAAAAAAAAAGATTTTACAAAATTGTTGAAGTTTGTATGACCCTAACCCTCGACATGACCTACTGTACTTGAAAATCAGTATTGTATCATGAAAAATCACCAAGGAAAGGTTTAATGTGATCCGGAGTATTGCAGTTTCACGTGTAAAGGGACACCAAATGTTGACGACTTGCCTACTAATAATTTAATCAAGCCATATTAAGTAGTATTTCAACTTTAAAACTTGAACAATGAATGTACTTTCAAATATTAAAAAAAAACAAGCCAACAGTGAGGCTGATGTCCCCCGCCGAAATCCCAAAATGAATAGATGACACATATTAATTAATCGCACATTTATTTTTTTCAAACGTATTGACCAATCAAACTGAACACGAAGTTTCATCCAAAAATTGCTTATCTCTGCCTACCGTAAGAAGAAAATGCTCATCTTCGAACTCCATCAACGCATTGACCTAATAAGCATACACACCAATTTTGAACATTTTAACTCAATTCGAAGGAGAGTTATTGTGTTCCAAAATCTCGGCAAATCAAATTGCTCATCTTCGAACTCCATCAAGGCATTGACCTAATAAGCATATACACCAAGTTTGAACATTTTAACTCAATTAGAAGGAGAGTTATTGTGTTCCAAAGTCTCGACCAATCAAATTGCGTATCGCTCTGCTTACCCTGAGCAGAAAATGCTCATTATCGATCATAGTCAAGGTATTACTGTAATGAAACAATACACTAAGTTTCATCACTCTCACTTAATTAGAACTAAAGTTATCGTGTCTTAAAGCATCAACCAATCAAATTGCTTATCTCTGCCTACCCTAAGGGGGAAATGCTCATCTTTCGAACTCCATCAAGGCATTGACCTAATAAGCATATACACCAAGTTTGAACATTTTAACTCAATTAGAAGGAGAGTTATTGTGTTCCAAAGTCTCGACCAATCAAATTGCGTATCGCTCTGCTTACCCTGAGCAGAAAATGCTCATTATCAAACTTAGTCAAGGTATTACTGTAATGAAACTATACACCAAGTTTCATCACTCTCACTTAATTAGAACTAAAGTTATCGTGTCCCAAAGCATCAACCAATCAAATTGCTTATCTCTGCTTACCCTAAGCGGAAAATGCTCATCTTCGAACTCCATCAAGGCATTGACCTAATAAGCATATACACCAAGTTTGAACATTTTAACTAAATTAAAAGGAGAGTTATTGTGTTCCAAAGTCTCGACCAATCAAATTGCGTATCGCTCTGCTTACCCTAAGCAGAAAATGCTCATTATCGAACTTAGTCATGGTATTACTATAATGAAACTATACACCAAGTTTCATCACTCTCACTTAATTAGAACTAAAGTTATCGTGTCCCAAAGCATCAACCAATCAAATTGCTTATCTCTGCTTACCCTAAGCGGAAAATGCTCATCTTTGAACTCCATCAAGGCATTGACCTAATAAGCATATACACCAAGTTTGAACATTTTAACTCAATTGGAAGGAGAGTTATTGTGTTCCAAATTCTCGACCAATCAAATTGCGTATAGCTCTGCTTACCCTGAGCAGAAAATGCTCATTATCGAACTTAGTCAAGGTATTACTATAATGAAACTATACACCAAGTTTCATCAATCTCACTTAATTAGAACTAAAGTTATCGTGTCCCAAAGCATCAACCAATCAAATTGCTTATCTCTGCTTTCCCTAAGCGGAAAATGCTCATCTTCGAACTCCATCAAGGCATTGACCTAATAAACACATACACCAAGTTTGAACATTCTAGCTCAATTAGGAAGAGAGTTATTGTGTCCCAAAAAGTGTGACGGACAGACAGACGGACAGACAGACAGACGAACGAACCCATTTTAATATGGCGGTATATTAGTGCCAAAATTCTAACATGCTATCGTCTTATTTCTAACCTCCATTCATGTAACTTCTAACCTCCATTCATGTAACTTCTAACTTCCATTCACGTAATTTCTAATTTAAGACAATGTATAATTCAACTTCTTTATTTGTTCAGTGTAAATATCAATTCTATTTCATCTTATTTCTATTATTGAGGCGAAAAATGTCTACTTCATTGTGGTATTACATGTTAAGCATGAACGGCAAACAAATTTAGAATTTTGATACTTCGACCTAGCAACCATCATTATGACATCGTTTGGTGTCGCCACTGTGTGCTCAATTTGATGATTGCGCACCCATTCTTCGTTTGGTTGAAGGTTGGAAGGAGTGCTGAGAGAGAGAGAGAGAGAGAGAGAGAGAGAGAGGTCACTTAGTATTAAACTCAGTATCTGTGTAGGCCTATCCATAACATTTATACCCTGTGTTAATATAGACCAACTGCATATAGATATTAATTATTGGCTCAACCGTAAAAAAAAAATAAAATAAAATTCTCCAAATCCCGTTTAGCTTATATTTGAAATAGAAAATGAAATGAAATGAAAGAGGGTTTAACGCCCTACTGTTTCGTTCCGAACCGGGCTAATGGAGACGGACATACGCCATACAGTGTGCTTTAGGGAAATATTACCCGGAGAGCGGATCTACGACGTGGACTTATATCGAAGTCTAACGGTCACGGGATCTTTTACGTGCACGCCAACATGTACATGGAACCTCGGGTTTTCATCCCATCGGAACGACAAGACACTAATAAGGGGGAACCACGCCAGAAAATCTGGATGAACTTTTTTCGACCAATGCAGGGATCGAACTCCCGACCCACAGCCTAGCGAGCCTGCGTCTTACCTACTTAGCCACGGTATTCGAAATAATATTTGCAAACCATACATTTATATCACGTTCAATGTTGTTTAGAGGGTAGGATGGCCGAATGGTTAGCACGTGCACGCTGTAACATAAGGTCTGTCATTGAATGAACTGGCGTGGTTTCGATTTCCCGTTTTTACGTGACATGGAGCAGAGCCGCCTTTCCAACCTCGTTGATATTTACACTGAACAAATAAAGAAGTTGAATTATACATTGTCTTAATTAAGAAATTACATGAATAGAAGTTAGAAGTTACATGAATGGAGGTTAGAAATTACATGAATAGAAGTAAGAAATTAGACGAAAGCATGTTAGAATTTTGGCACTAATATACCGCCATATTTTAATAGTCCCCCAACTTTCTCCGAAAGGCGGGGGACAATAAAACTTTCAACAATCAAAATGAGTAGCAGTCTTTGAGAATTGCTTGTGTCCCTTTTAATAGCTTACGTTGTGAACCCGTTTAGCCAAAAAAATAATTAAAAAAGACTTGAAAGAGCAAGGTAACATTTCAAAATTGTCAGCTTGTCACAGGGAAGCAAAGAAAATAATGGAGCATTAGTTACATACGTGTATACTTATACAATATCTCGTTAATGATAGGGACACGACATTTTTGGTTTCCCATTTTTATAATAATATTCTGACATTGCAACCATTCTGTCACGTGATCCCCGAATACCAAGGAAGCGATAATTTTCAGGTATCGAAGAATACTATTATTTTAGACTCGGCAATTATAACGTTCAGCATTTATGCACCGTATGTAAGAGGAAAATTCGCGTCACAACGTAATTTCGATCACAACGTAAATACTGGGACACTAAACTTTGATTCGAACTTATTCAGAAAATATCCATTCGCCGGGCCATCGACTGCTTTGGATATGTGTATCATGTGACCATAAACTAAACATCTCTCTCTGACGTAATTCTCAGGTAATAGACGGCGTTACCGGTGGCATAAACAAGCACTTCGTAAATTGAACGAGGGACGCAATTTTGAATGTCGATAAAGCTAATAAAATTTTTACGGACAATTTTACACCATACATCTGATTACGTATTTGGAATTTGTTATTTATTACAACGCCAACGAGATGGAATAGAGATGAAACATTTTGGTTTTATTTTTCAAGTTAATATCGTGGCTAAACTGACAAAAATTCAACGTAAATATTGGGGACACAAAAATTTACATTGTGAGGCGTGAATAAAAATCCTTCGTCTGAGATTATTTAACATTTGTTTAGAAATGAAAAATTACCAAACGAAATTTTACATCTTCTGCTGCATGTCTTATGAAAATATTTGGAAATATTAGTATTTTGCTCAACATGGTCTAGTTGTTAAAATGTTAAGTAAAAAATGTCCCCAAAACGTAACACAAAATTTCAGGGACACCATTAATTGCAACATAAAAAAATTTAACCACAAACCGATTTTCTACGTTTTTATAGAACATAAGTATAAAATAATAAACATATTACATGATGAATTACTTTTTTAAATAATTGGTGATCAGAAAATAGGTATTTTTGCTGCTTTGAGCAATGATATGTATGAATTTTCAATTGGACCCCTCATTTATGGAATGACCAATATCCTAATTAAAGCCTAGCCTGCCCTTAAATTTCAACATAGCCTCATCCACACTCACTTTCTTACCAGGCACAAAACTGTTCAAAAATGTTTTTTCTAAATGAAATGGTCCAATAATGGGCGAATCTTGTACAGTTTGTCATAATTTTCATGACCTCTTTCTGGCTGGGATGAACTGTCATTGACATGAAGATACCTGAGAATGGATTAATATCTGTTTCTGGGCATTGTTTTTTTAATAAATTCATTTCCCAGGCTCTCATCTGTACTCCAATAATGGATAATTTCGGGCAAGTTGTTGATCCCCATCAAAATACTAACTCCTAAAAATGTTTCAGTATCTTCCACCTCTACCGGCTTCCATGACGGGTCGGTATCAGTTTGTTGGCGAAGACGGGCATATTTGTTAGTTTCATTTTGATTTTATTAAAAAAGTTTAGTTTTAAAATAAAACAAAAAAATAAAAGAGGTCGGCATCAACATTTAAATTATTTGTAGGCCCAGAATCTCCTAAAAATTTGTATGGAACAACTGGGTCAAAATTATCCTCTTTCCATATCAAGTCTTCGGTCGTATCATAAAATTCTTCATCGGAATCACCGTCACTTTCGGAACAAATGTCAACAGTGTTTTCGATGTCTTCCGCAGTAAAGCCATCAAATTCTTCATCAGAATTGATGAAATTATCACTAAAATCCTCATCGGTAATATAGGCAGCCATTACTAGAAAATATCAAAATATCTCGATAAAAGTGAATACAAAGCTAGTTCATGCGACGCGCCAATTTATAGCTGATAAACAAAGGAAGTCGATGAAGTCTCGTCTCGGCGACTACGAGAGCGTGATTTCCGATAAAAGCGCAAAATATAAATATTGTTGGTCCTGGGCGGTTACAGGCGGTTTAGAGTCGAGAGACAGCCAAAATGGCGGGCGGTTTCGGGCGCTCCGGTAATGAGAGGGTTAAGGGAGGTTTATTTTTAAGGACTTTGAGTGAAGATTACTGAATTAATTTTAGTCAGATTGGTGTGAACTTGCGATAAAGTGGATAAAGTAACCATAGATGACCCATATCAAAAACGTTTCAGGCCCATTTTATGTGCACTTTAATAATAATCTGAACAAAAAAAAAATAGTGTTTCACACAAGCTATGCAGTGCGATTATGATCAGAAGAAATTGAAAACAGCAGAAAGTCTGTGGATTCACAGACTTAATTCATTTGACCTAATGGTTTAAATGAGTTAAATCCAAGGGGTTTCAAAATCATTAATAATCATGCATAATTCTTCCTTAATTTTAATTAAGTTTTAGTTAAGCTAACCTTTCATGTTATGTATCTAAGTCTATGACGTCATCATTCCCACGATGTCATAACTGACTTCCAGTCATTTTGTATTTAGTTTTCTTTACCTTAAGGAAGTTAGTATTTTTGGATAAAACGATGGTTTTTTGATATTGTATTCTATTACTTATTTTATATCAACTAATCTGAATATCATAAGCATCATTTTGACTTTGTCAAAATTGATCCCATCAAATTGTCTGTATTTGGTTTGTGTTTCCTGTTTCTATTGATTGGAAGTCTCACATTTCAATGTAGGCGTATAAAAAGTGGGCTTATATAAATATCGATATGTTAGGTATAAAAAGATAGGAATTTCATAATTCAGATGGGCTTGGGAACCTATGGTACACTTTACAAACAAATATGCCATATTCATTTCCATTACATCCCACTTCTACTCGTTGCCAATGGCAACCTTTGATGAAACTGTCCTGTTCATTTTCAATACATGTGTAAAAGTAGCCGTGTATCAGAAATGAACAGTACACTTTCGTAAAAGACAACTGTTCATTTCTGATACACGGATACTTTTCTACCGTTTAAGAAACTTATCAAGCAATAAGAAGTCCGACCCAGATCGCAATGATAACTAGTTGTTTCATACTGCACTCGGCTGAGGTACATGAGACAACTAATCAAAATCATAGTAACAAAACAAACCGGTAGGAACTACATGGCATTGCAAAAATATATACAATGACATTAAATCAACATAACAACATATTACGAAAAACAATTATTACACATATCAATTGGCATCTATTCCATAATTTGGTTTGATTTATTATGCAAAACATATAAATGAGAATATTGAATAATTATTTTAACTAATTGTGATTCTCTTGCTAGACACTTCACAAGCCTTGAAAATAAGCAGGATATAAAAAAAAAAATGCCTAGAAAGTTATAAATTTTATTACAATTAAATTTCAACGGACGAAATATGCGCCGATGAATACTTTGACCAGGAATGACCCACGTTTCGAATTTCCTTTACACTACATTTAATATCATCGCAGTCCTCTACGCCATAGACAAGTTGTTTTGACGATGTGGTCTAAACAAACACGTGGCTATTTTACGCTCGGGGTGTCACAACAAGACGCACGTGTAAATACTACCATGAAATGTAATGCGAGGCACAGAAAGGGATAAATAAAAGAGCTGAAATTATTTGTCACTTTTCGGTTGAAACGACTCGATAATAAATACTATTTTTCACATTTTGTTTCACAATACTCAATAGAAATGTGACCCAAACTGTCCTGATATTCACCGATACACAGAGAGGAAAGAGTGCTAATAACTATTACTTACATCCCACTTCTACTCGTTGCCAATGGCAACCTTTGATGAAACTGTCCTGTTCATTTCCAATACATGCGTAAAAGTAGCCGTGTATCAGAAATGAACAGTACACTTTCGAAAAGAGTACTGTTCATTTCTAATACACGGATACTTTTATACCGTTTAAGAAACTTATCAAGCAATAAGACGCGGACGTTTAGTCCGACCCAGATCGCTGGTAGTTTCACAATACACTTCGCTAAGGTACATGAGACAACTAATCAAAGTCATAGTAACAAAACAAACCGGTAGGAACTACATGGCAGTGCGAAAATATATACAATGACATAAAATCAACATAACAACATATTACGAAAATCAATTATTACACATATCAATTGGCATCTATTCCATAATTTGGTTTGATTTATTATGCAAAACATATAAATTAGAATATTGAATAATTATTTTAACTAATTGTGATTCTCTTGCTAGATACTTCACAAGCCTTGAAAATAAGCAGGATATAAAAAAAACGCCTAGAAAGTTATAAATTTCATTACAATTAAATTTCAACGGACGAACCATGCGCCGATGCATACTTTAACCAGGAATGACCCACGTTTCGAATTTCCTTTACACTACATTTAATATCATCGCAGTCCTCTACGACAAGTTGTTTGGACGATGTGGTCTAAACAAACATGTGGCTGTTTCAAGCTCGGGGTTTCACAACAAGATGCACGTGTAAATACTACCATGAAATGTAACGTGAGGTACAGCGAGGGATAAATAAAAGAGCTGAAATTATTTGTCACTTTTCGGTTGAAACGACTCGATAATAAATACTATTTTTCACATTTTGCTTCACAATACTCGATAGAAATGTGATGTAAGTAACTTATTAGCACCTTTCCTTTGTGTATCGGTGAATATCAGGACAGTTTTGGTCGTGGCGGCTCCGCCTCGGCTGAGCCCCCGACCAAAACTGTCCTGATATTCACTGATACACAAAGGAAAGTGTGCTAATAACTATTACTTATCATCTATCTTATCTATTTATTAAAGTGATATATTAGCTCTATAATAAGTAAGAATATATAGTATTCAGGCAATGTTGACAGCATAAAAAAATTGAGTTTTAAAGACTATGCAAGGTTTAATAATAAACTGAATTAACTTACCAAACTCAGACATTGTTTCATGAAATTCATCTTTTGATGAGAAGAGAATTTTGGGTTCTATTTTATCTCTGTTTATATTTTCCCATGGTGCTCTGGACTCACTAGTTAACTTTTTTTTAGTATTAACATTAACACCGAGTTTAACATGAAACATATCTGGATATTTATCAGGTGTATCTAACTGATCTAAATCATATCTATAATAAAAATATGATCAATATTTCACACATAATCAACAGTGTAAATGTCTTTTTACTGCTTGAGTCTTTCAGTATAATAGGTTACCATGCAACGAAATATGTGCCCACAGCAGTTGACAAGGATGGTTGCATATTTAAGCTTTCATATTTTCTGTACTAGCTACGAAACTACTTATTCGTACACAAAAAATGGAGTTAGTAGCTCCATCCGGACGTGCCACCATCTTGAAATGTGAAATATCCATAAGGCTTTTTCAATATTTTACCTACAGACCCTGGCCCCTGGAGTTAAATTTTCTGAATCCTTGAAGGAATGCCTAAAAAGTAGGTTGCCAGGCAACGAAACATACGCCCACACAGCAGCCAAATCGTCCGGGCAGTCAACAAGAGTTGTTGCATTTTAAGTAATCATCAGAAAATCATAATTCAAACTAACCCATAACTACGGTGTAACTGTGATATAATCAAACGTTTTTTTAAATCAGATAATAATTGTGACCTCCAGAGGGACCACAAGCTAAAAAGGGTGATTTTTCGTAGAATCAGGGGACATAATTCAGGAAGTAATGATCCGATGGGCGCAAATATCGATAGGAACCAAGATCTTTGGGTTATAAACATACATGTCAAGTTTCATAAAAATCGATTCAAAATTGTGACCTCTATAGGGTCCACAACCTTGATATAACATATTTTCACACTATTCGTGTACAAACGGCGGCCATTTTGTCCGTCAATTTTGGTCCGATTTTCACGAAATTCAAAGTCTCTCTTCTTTACCATGTAACGGTGATATAGTCAAACGTTTTTTTAAATCGGATAATAATTGTGACCTCCAGAGAGACCAAAAGCTAACAAAAGCGATTTTTCGGACAATCCGGGGACATAATTCAGGAAGTTATCATCCCATGGGCGAAAATATCGAAAGGAACCAAGATCTTTGGGTTATAAACATACATGTCAAGTTTCATCAAAATCGGTTCAAAATTGTGACCTTTATAAGGTCCACAACCTTTATATAATAACATTGTATATTACATACATACACATACACATAGGTCCATCAGTAACAGTTCATCATTACAGGGGCAGATTGGGTCGCGGGTCGGTTGGACGATCGTTCGAAGGGCCGATCGGACAAAAGATAGGTTGCCAGGCAACGAAACATACGCCTACAGCAGCTAAAACGTCCGGGCAGTCAACAAGGGTTGACGCATATTTTTACTTTTTTAATATTGAAACCTTTGTAATACACTAAAATCTGATTAAGAATAACAACTCATTATGTAATTATCTGAAAATCATTAGAATTTGTTTGCTTTTTATAAAAGTTTTACCCCACGCTAACAATTAGTATAGGAAACATTTAATATCATGGATTTAGCAGTTCAGTTATCAAAATTCATTGAAAATCAAAATACTTGTTCGTTTCAACACCTTAAACTCTGTGTATCAATCTGAAGTCAATCGAATGACAAGTTTGGCCTCTATAGCATCACAAGGTTTTTTGAAGTGATCAAGGGAGACAACTCTGGAAGTAATTATTTCATGACCTTAAACAGTGTGTGTGTATTTAAAGTCAATCGGGTATTAACTTTGGCCTCTAGAGCGTCCACAAGATTTTTTGAAGTAATCAAGGGCCACAACTCTGGCACTAATTATTAGAAATTGCTGAAAATCAATAGACTTCTTCGTCTTATGACCTTAAACACTGTGTATAAATTTAAAGTCAATCGGATGTTAACTTTGGCCTCTAGAGCGTCCACAAGATTTTTTTGAAGTGATCAAGGGCCATAACTCTGGCACTAATTATCGGAAATTGCTGAAAATCAATAGGCTTCTTTGTCTAATGACCTTAAACACTGTGTATAAATTTAAAGTCAATCGAATATTAACTTTGGCCTTTAGAGCGTCCACAAGATTTTTTGAAGTGATCAAGGGCCATAACTCAGGCACTAATTATCGGAAATTGCTGAAAATCAATAGGCTTCTTTGCCTTATGACCTTAAACACTGTGTATAAATTTAAAGCGTATCGGATAATAACTTTGGCCTCTAGAGCGTCCACAAGATTTGTTTGAAGTGATCAAGGGCCACAACTCTGGCACTAATTATCGGAAATCGCTGAAAATCAATAGGCTTCTTCGTCTCATGACCTTAAACACTGTGTATAAATTTAAAGCCAATCGGATATTAACTTTGGCCTCTAGAGCTTCCACAAGATTTTTTGAAGTGATCAAGGGCCATAACTCTGGTAGTTATTATCGGAAATTGCTGAAAAACAATAGGCTTCTTTGTCTCATGACCTTAAACACTGTATAAATTTAAAGTCAATCGGATATTAACTTTAGCCTCTAAAGGACGGACCGACGGACAGACAGACGGACGGACGGGGGCGACGACAATATTCGACCACATTTCAATGTGGGTGTATAAAGATAGGCTGGCACTGCCAGGCAGGATACGCCCACATTTTCGAGAGATGGATAGAGAACAAACAATACGGAAAGTGATTTTTCCTACATCATTAAGTCCTGTATTTCATACTGTATTGGGAGCAGCCATTTTGTTGGTCAGTTCCAGTCTGATATTCATGAAATTCGAAGTCGACAATGATTATGGTGTGACGGTACACAACCTAGAAATGTGACTTTTCGTCAAAATCGGATAAGAATTGTGACCTGTACAGAGTCAACAACCATGATATACCATATCTTTACACTATTCGCGTACAAACGGCGACCATTTCGTCCGGCAATTTTGGTACCATTTTCACGAAATTCGAATAATTCAGGAAGTTACGATCCGATATGCGCAAATACCGAAAGGAACCAAGATCTTTGGGTTATAACCATGAATTTCAAGTTTCATCAAAATCGAATTAAAATTGTGACCTTTACAGGGTCCACAACCTTGATATACCATTTTTTAACAGTATTCACGTACAAACGGTGGCCATTTTGTATGGCAATTTTGGTCTGATTTTCCCAAAATTCGAACTCAACCTTCCTTACGGTGTAACGGTAATATAATCAAACGTTTTTTTAAATCGGATAATAATTGTGACCTCCAAGCTAAAAAAAAAGGCGATTTTGCGTATAATCAGGGGCCATAATTCAGGAAGTTACGATCCGATATGCGCAAATATCGAAAAGAAGCAAGATCTTTGGGTTATAACCTTGAATTTCAAGTTTCATCACAATCGAATCAAAATTGTGACCTCCACAGGGTCCACAACCTTGATATATCATTTTTTAACAGTATTCGCGTACAAACAGCGGCCATTTTGTATGGCAATTTTCGTCCGATTTTCCCGAAATTCGAACTCAACCTTCCTTAGGGTGTAACAGTGATATAATCAAACGTTTTTTTAAATCCAATAATAATTGTGACCTCCAAGCTAAAAAAAAGGCGATTTTTTGTATAATCAGGGGCCATAATTCAGGAAGTTACGATCCGATATGCGCAAATATCGAAAGGAAGCGAGATCTTTGGGTTATAACCATGAATTTCAAGTTTCATCAAAATCGAATCAAAATTGTGACCTCCACAGGGTCCACAACCTTGATATACCATTTTTTAACAGTATTCGCGTACTAACGGCGGCCATTTTGTATGGCAATTTTCGTCCGATTTTCCCGAAATTCGAACTCAACCTTCCTTAGGGTGTAACGGTGATATAATCAAACGGTTTTTTAAATCGAATAATAATTGTGACCTCCAGAGGGACCACAAGCTAAAAAGGGTGATTTTTCGGACAATCAGGGGCCATAATTCAGGAAATTACATTCCGATAGCCGCAAATATCGAAAGGAACCAAGATCTTTGAGTTACAAACATGCATGTCAAGTTTCATCAAAATCGGTTCAAAATTGTGACCTCTATAGGGTCCACAAGCTAAAAACGTGATTTTTCGTACAATCAGGGGCCATAATCCATGAAGTTTTGATCCGATACATGCCAATATCGAAAGGAACCGAGATCTTTTGGGGATAAACCTATATTTCAAGTTTCGTCAAAATCGGATAAGAATTGTGACCTGTAGAGAGTCCACAAACAAATTGTGGACGGACGGACGTACGTCCGGACGGACAGGGGCGACGACATAATACGTCCACATGAAAATGTGGGCGTATAAAAATGAAAAAAAATAATTTGTCTGAAAAAACAACCTTTTTCTGCTGAACATTATATGGGAGAGGGGGGTACTGGACCGACCATGGAGTCTGGAATGGGCCATCTTCAATAGAAGGCTTGATCTCGCCTTAACTACATACATCTTATCAAGTCCTTCACGTAATACCCTGCATATTTCGCCACTACGTTTGATTGGGTAACAAGCCCAGCTTGGGAGCCTATCGGATTGCTTTGTTAAAAATATCGTAGAATTATCGGAGCACATTCATAGCAAAGAGACTTGCCACTGTTGGTTTTCGTGCAAATAAACACATCTTTAGTTCCTAAAACTGCTTCAATTGCTTTTCCGTGAGGTTCTCAATTGAAAAAAAAAACATTTGACGGCTGTAAACTTGTCTGTTTCTTTTTCTATGGAAGCTGCCATGTTTGTTTAGTGTGTTATGTGCCACGACCTCTGATTGGACAATGCTAATTAGTCACATGTAAACACAACGGGCGTAAAAGTTCGGGAATTGCTGAGTAGATGTTTGTAAAACTCGCGGACGTTGCTTAAGGAACATGGGAATGGGCTGGTATAATAGACTTTCTGGACCGGGTGTGCTGGGTGTGGATCAGAATTTGGAATCCTACAATGGGGATAAGAATTTCAACCGAAAATTTCATCGGATTCACCCGACACTGTCTCAGGCAAATTTACTAATTATTAAGTCACCTGCACCCTGTTTGTGGGGATACGCCAGAATCCAAAATTAAAAAGCAGCTTTTATGATTTTCATTTTCGTCACTCTGTACCAATGTGTTACGTGGCCTTCCATCACAGGAGGAATCAACTAGTGCTCCCAGCAACAAAGATAGGCTGGCACTGCCAGGCAGGATACGCCCACATTTTCGAGAGATGGATAGAGAACAAGCAATACCGTAAGTGATTTTTCCTACATCATTAAGTTAGAATTTGATATGTGCAAATATCAAAATGAATTAAGATCTTTGGGTTATAAAGGTGCAGCCATTTTGTTGGTCAGTTCCAATCTGATATTCATGAAATTCGAAGCCAACAATGATTATGGAACTACTGTACATTAGTAGTCTGAAGTAGTATAAATGTTTTAGTGACTCTGTAGTTATCTCCCTTTATCTGTATTTCTTTTAGGGGATACTCGATTCACAGTTCCGGAATTGAATTCCATAACAGGTGTCAATCGAGTGAAAAGGAGAATTTCGGATTACAGCGCATGTGTCGACTGTATAAAAAGTATCCCAACCAATCATGACTGCTGAAACATATTTTTTACCTAGGAATACGTCACGATTCTACTCACTCCACCTCAGCTGTCGGGACTGGCAGAACTGTGACAGGACTGAATTCCGCGTCACTCGATTGTAATTCTGTCGATTCGGGACGTTCTGGACTGTGAATCGAGCACCGCCTTTTTCTCCACTTTCGTTTTTTTAAATTATTTCTTATGTCACTTCCTGGAATCTATTATTATGGGTTGGAGATGAAACCATGTGGGAGGAATATTAGGACATGGACAATCCACAGGTTTTTTACCTCTCTCTTTATGGCAATTTACATTGTATTTATCGAGGAGTCTGTAATGATGGAAAATAATAAACCACATGTTGTTAGTCAGCTTACTGGATTTGGATCTTTTATTTGGTGTTTGGGACTGGAAACATTACATACAGGGTCCACAACCATGATATACACTTTTTTAACAGTATTCGCGTACAAACGGCGGCCATTTTGGTCCGATTTTCCCGAAATTCGAACTCAACCTCCCTTACGGTGTAACGGTAATATAATCAACCGTTTTTTTCAATCGGATAATAATTGTGACCTCCAGAGGGGCCACAAGCTAAAAAAAAAGGCGATTTTGCGTATAATCAGGGGCCATAATTCAGGAAGATACGATCCAATATGCGCAAATATCGAAAGGAACCAAGATCTTTGGGTTATAACCATGAATTTCAAGTTTCATCAAAATCGAATTAAAATTGTGACCTTTACAGGGTCCACAACCTTGATATACCATTTTTTAACAGTATTCACGTACAAACGGCGGCCATTTTGTATGGCAATTTTGATTCAATTTTCCCGAAATTCGAACTCAACCTTCCTAAGGGTGTAATGGTGATATGATCAAACGTTTTTTTAAATCGGATAATAATTTTGACCTCCAGAGGGACCACAAGCTAAAAGATAGGCTGGCACTGCCAGGCAGGATACGCCCACATTTTCGAGAGATGGACAGAGAACAAGCAATACCGAAAATGATTTTTCCTACATCTTTAAGTCCTGTATTTCATACTGTATTGGGAGCAGCCATTTAGTTGGTCAGTTCCAGTCTGATATTAATGGAACTCGAAACCGACATTGATTATGGTGTGACGGTACAAAACCTAGAAATGTGACTTTTCATCAAAATCGGATAAGAATTGTGACCTGTAGAGAGTCCACAACCATGATATACCATATTTTTACACTCTTCGCGTACAAACGGCGACCATTTCGTCCGGCAATTTTGGTACGATTTTCACGAAATTAGAACTCAACCTTCCTCATCGAAATCGAATTAAAAATTGTGACCTATACAGGGTCCACAACCATGATATATCATTTTTTTAACAGTATTCGCGTACAAACGGCGGCCATTTTGTCTGTCAATTTGGGCCCGATTTTCCCGAAATTCAAACTCAACTTTCCTTACAGTGTAACGGTGATATAATCAAACGTTTTTTTAAATTGGATAATAATTGTGACCTCCAGAGGGACCACAAGCTAAAGAAAGGGGGATTTTGCGAATAACCAGGGGCCATAATTCAGGAACTTACGATCCGATATGCGCAAATATCGAAAAGAACCAAGATCTTTGGGTTATAACGATGAATTTCAAGTTTCATCAAAATCGAATTAAAATTGTGACCTTTACAGGGTCCACAACCTTGATATACCATTTTTTAACAGTATTCGCGTACAAACAGCGGCCATTTTGTATGGCAATTTTGGTCTGATTTTCCCGAAATTCGAACTCAACCTTCCTTACTGTGTAACGGTAATATAATCAAACGTTTTTTTAAATCGGATAATAATTGTAACCTCCATGCTAAAAAAAAAGAGGCGATTTTGCGTATTATAAGGGGCCATAATTTAGGAAGTTACGATCCGATATGCGCAAATATCGAAAGGAAGCAAGATCTTTGGGTTATAACCATGAATTTCAAATTTCATCAAAATCGAATCAAAATTGTGACCTCCACAGGGTCCACAACCTTGATATACCATTTTTTAACAGTATTCGCGTACAAAAGGCGGCCATTTTGTATGGCAATTTTCGTTCGATTTTCCCGAAATTCGAACTCAACCATCCTTAGGGTGTAACGGTGATATAAACAAACGATTTTTTAAATCGAATAATAATTGTGACCTCCAAGCTAAAAAAAAAGGCGATTTTGCGTATAATCAGGGGCCATAATTCAGGAAGTTACGATCCGATATGCGCAAATATCGAAAGGAAGCAAGATCTTTGGGTTATAACCATGAATTTCAAGTTTCATCAAAATCGAATCAAAATTGTAACCTCCACAGTGTCCACAACCTTGATATACCATTTTTTAACAGTATTCGCGTACAAACGGCGGCCATTTTGTATGTCAATTTTCGTCCGATTTTCCCGAAATTCGAACTCAACCTTCCTTAGGGTGTAACGGTGATATAATCAAACGGTTTTTTAAATCGAATAATAATTGTGACCTCCAAAGGGACCACAAGCTAAAAAGGGTGATTTTTCGGACAATCAGGGGCCATAATTCAGGAAATTACATTCCGATAGCCGCAAATATCGAAAGGAACCAAGATCTTTGGGTTACAAACATGCATGTCAAGTTTCATCAAAATCGGTTCAAAATTGTGACCTCTATAGGGTCCACATGCTAAAAACGTGATTTTTCGTACAATCAGGGGCCATAATCCATGAAGTTTTGATCCGATACATGCCAATACCGAAAGCAGCCGAGATCTTTTGGGGATAAACCTATATTTCAAGTTTCGTCAAAATCGGATAAGAATTGTGACCTGTAGAGAGTCCACAAACAAATTGTGGACGGACAGGGGCAACGACATAATACGTCCACATGAAAATGTGGGCGTATAAAAAGGTGATTTTTCGGACAATCGGGGGCCATAATTCAGGAAATTACCTTCCGATAGGCGCAAATATCGAAAGGAACCAAGATCTTTGGGTTATAAACATGCATGTCAAGTTTCATCAAAATCTGTTCAAAATTGTGACCTCTATAGGGTCCACAAGCTAAAAACGTGATTTTTCACGTGGGCGTATAAAAACCGCCCAGTTTGTGCTACCATGTACATTTAGAAACACCGTTTAGTTTTGACCTCGATCGTCTACTTTACGACCGTTCAGTTTCCCAGGACGTTTTTAGAAATGAACACTACCATTTAGATTTGAAAGGAGTTTAGTTTTTAGATGTTGTCGAGAAATGAATCTTGATTTATGTGGTTACACTAGGGACCGGGAATCTTCAAGTTTTTATGAAAAAAGGTAAGAAACTACCCTTATCATCTAGAATCTAATACACGTCAAGAATGCGTTAAATACCGTCAAGATTCATCAAAAACCGCCCAGTTTGTGCTACCGTGTAGATTTAGAAACACCGTCTAGTTTTGACATCAATCGTCTACTTTACGACCGTCCAGTTTCTCGGGATGTTTTAGAATCTAGAATCTAATACACGTCAAGAATGTGTTCAATACCGTCAAGATTCATCAAAAACCGCCCAGTTTGTGCTACCGTGTAGATTTAGAAACACCGTCTAGTTTTGACATCGATCGTCTACTTTACGACCGTCCAGTTTCTCGGGATGTTTTAGATTTGAAAGGGGTTTAGTTTTTAGACAACGCCTTATTTTCCGGGACGTTGTCTAGAAATGAACAGAGTGTTTGATTACTAACGGCGTTTAGTTTTTACGCCAAATTACCACTTAACCGAGAGCCGTCTAGAAACTTACGGGTGATTAGTAATGTAATGCCGTTTACTTTTCATGTCTTTTAATTAGTTTGCCGGGTGTCGTCTAGAAAAGGTACGGCGTTTGTTTTTGTGTGAAATATTTAATTTCTATCTCCCAATTTTAGAAACTATGTTCCGATTTAGAATCTTAGCATAGTGTCTAAGATTCTCGAATGAATTGCATATTTGTGGAATATCTTCTGTATTGCCGACGTCCACTGGGAAACTTATTGTTAAATGAACTGTTAAAACGCTTACTTATTGTTAAATAAACAATAATGTATGGTATAAATAAGTTTTACACTTTGTTTTTTATTGATTACCGATCACGAACGATATTTGTTCACGGCTGTATATTAGTATTGTTGAATTGGCGTTTTAATTTAAATTTTAGGTCAGTTCACTAATGTTTTAGTAATAAAGTATATTCACATTGTTTAATTAGTTCCCCGAAATTGAATTGGCTACGATGATGTAATAACAAAAAGCGAATTGTATACATTGGTAATTACATGAATATGAAGCATTTAAAATATAACACAATCTGTTAAAATATTAAGAATAATAGAAAGAGCATCACGTGGAATTTCACTAAATTTACATGAATTACAATCCAAAGTCATTGTTTTACGCGTCATCACTCCGAAGACGCTACCAAATAAATATCAAACAAGATCTTATGAATTGCAACCTATCCCACAGATAAACAGATTATTAATAGTAACATTTGGATTATCGAGGCGACAGTTTGTCTGGAGAACTCTTGGCCTCACAAAAAAGCATGCAATTCTTTGAGGGGCATGGTGCTATTTAAGGAGTGGTGCATGTACCGATATAAAATGGCTTTATTTTACATTCTCCGTTGGAAGCGGGTCTAAAATAAAGTCATATTACACATGCCCAATATAATAAAGTTTGTTGTGAAAAACTGGGATGTAATTAACAATAAGTTCGAGCAGTACCGGAGGAGGTACTGCCCTTAAGCGTGTGTATGTGAACATTGTGACGTGGAGTTTTATCTAACCGAAGTTGTATCATCGATAGTGACGTGGAGTTTTATCTAAACATGTCGTGATCGTCGACAGTTTTTATATTTTGTGTTTAATATATATAACTGATGGGTGAACCTGATAACCGATATATGTGAATGTTTTTCAACTTGTATTATATGTTTTCGTAATAAATAGATAAAGCTGCTAGCTGATACCTGTAATATGTGATTATGCTTTGTACTTGTAATATGTTTTTATTGGTTATATACTTCGATTAGGTTTTAACTTGTATGTGAGGTCGTGTGTGATGTTCCGAATGCTGTTCGAGTGTTGTGTGTGTAATGTAGTGTATACGTATAGTCCCGATTTAATTTATTTGTAGACTATCTTTCCAGGTCTTAGATAATAAATATTATAATGACACTGCTTGTTTTGCTTTAGTTTTTAATTAGAAATACACGATTTAATTGTGACAAGATTAAACTAGATACAATTTGCGGTCCATGTCCGTGTCAATGTGGGAAAACTGTGCCTGTTAACAATTCCCCTCCTTCTGCATTTCTTCAACATTCCCACGGGATACAAAAATAAATGTTGGCAAAAACAGTGCCCCGAAGGCGCCATGATAAATGTCGAAATTTATGTTTCATTTGTGGTCGAAATGAGTACTGCACACATTAATTTGTAAATTCAGAAGTACATTTGTTATTGATGGCGGGAGCAGGGTAAATAACCCAGAAAACAAGATTATAAGAAACAAGATATACGTCTATTTGTTTCGTTAATTTCTAATAAATAAATTGTTGAGTTTTATTTACGCCGGGAAAATTGTCAATTCATTGCAAATGGACGTTTCCCAACGGACGTCTGCAATACAGAAGATATTCAACAAATATGCAATTGATTCGAGAATTCTAGACACTATGCTAAGATTCTAAATCGGAACATAGTTTCTAAAATTGGGAGATAGAAACTAAATATTTCACACAAAAACAAACGCCGTACCTTTTCTATACGACACCCGGGAAACTAATTAAAAGACATGAAAAATAAACAGCATTGCATTACTAATCCCCGTAAGTTTCTAGACGGCTCAAGGTAAAGTGGTAATTTGGCGTAAAAACTAAACGTCATTAGTAATTAAACACTCTGTTCATTTCTAGACAACGTCCGGGAAAATAAGACGTTGTCTAAAAACTAAACCCCTTTCAAATCTAAAACATCCCGAGAAACTGGACGGTCGTAAAGTAGACGATCGATGTCAAAACTAGACAGTGTTTTTAAATCTACACGGTAGCACAAACTGGGCGGTTTTTGATGAATCTTGATGGTATTTAACACATTCTTGACGTGTATTAGATTCTAGATGATAAGGGTAGTTTCTTACCTTTTTTCGTATAAACTTGAAGATTCCCGGTCCCTAGTGTTACAATTAATAGAAAAAAAGATTTTGAAAATATTCACTGATTCAGCTTGGTCATCGTTTTATTCTTTATAAAAATGGCTGATGTATTACTCAACGCGTGTACAACACAACGATAATTTTTCATTGGTTAAAGCCGTATAAATGTGGCAAAATTTACAGTAGCAATTGGCTAACGCATAAATAAAAACTTATTTGCATACTATTACACACAATGGCCTATGATGGGTTTTAGTTTACGAATAAGGCCACCGTCGCTTGGATTATACAGTCATAAATGCTCGTCATTACATTTAGATTATATTCTTTGAATGACTGCCTGCTATTGTTATATAACGCAAAAATTCCAGCCACCTGTTTTGTAGACGTGTAATTTACATACCACCGTTGCATGGAATATACAATGCAGTCATAATGTCTGTCGTTAGATTTTTTGAATGGCTGCTATCTATTATTTAATTAATCACTTAAAACAGACATATGTCTGGGTTCCATCCGAAACAACACCTTCCCGGTAAATATATATAGAGAGAAATGGGGTTTAAAGTCCACTAAACACAAACTAGGTCATTTCGGGACTAACATATGGTTTAATTTTATTTCAATAATTCGCTTGCGCGTAGGGGTCTTTAGCAGTGCGAGAAAACCGGAGTGCCCGGAGGAAACCCACAAGGTTGAGAAAGCGCCCCTATCTCCATGCCACATACGCTCACACCAGGGCTCGAAACCACAGCCGCAAGCCAGGTGACCGGCCAGCTAGAGTTTGAAGCGTGGCACTCTAGACCACTAGGCCTCCCCCCCCCCCCGGTTAATATAAAAGATAGGCTGGCACTGCCAGGCAGGATACGCCTACATTTTTATACGCCCACATTTTCATGTGGACGTATTATGTCGTCGCCCCCGTCCGTCTGTCCGTCCGTCCACAATTTGTTTGTTGACTCTCTACAGGTCACAATTCTTATCCGATTTTGACGAAACTTGAAATATAGGTTTATCCCCAAAAGATTTCGGCTGCTTTCGATATTGGCATGTATCGGATCAAAACTTCATGGATTATGGCCCCTGATTGTCTGAAAAATCACGTTTTTAGCTTGTGGACCCTATAGAGGTCACAATTTTGAACCGATTTTGATGAAACTTGACATGAATGTTTGTAACCCAAAGATCTTGGTTCCTTTCGATATTTGCAGCTATCGGAATGTAATTTCCTGAATTATGGTCCCTGATTGTCCGAAAAATCACCCTTTTTAGCTTGTGGTCCCTCTGGAGGTCACAATTATTATTCGATTTAAAAAAAACGTTTGATTATATCACCGTAACACCCTAAGGAAGGTTGAGTTCGAATTTCGGGAAAATCGGACGAAAATTGCCATACAAAATGGCCGCTGTTTGTACGCGAATGCTGTTAAAAAATGGTATATCAAGGTTGTGGACCCTGTGGAGGTCACAATTTTGATTCGATTTTGATGAAACTTTAAATTCATGGTTATAACCCAAAGATCTTGCTTCCTTTCGATATTTGCGCATATCGGATCGTAACTTCCTGAATTATGGCCCCTGATTATACGCAAAATCGCCTTTTTTTTAGCTTGGAGGTCACAATTATTATCTGATTTAAAAAAACGTTTGATTATATTACCGTTACACAGTAAGGAAGGTTGAGTTCGAATTTCGGGAAAATCAGACCAAAATTGCCATACAAAATGGCCGCCGTTTGTACGCGAATACTGTTAAAAAATGGTATATCAAGGTTTGTGGACCCTGTAAAGGTCACAATTTTAATTTGATTTTGATGAAACTTGAAATTCATGGTTATAACCTAAAGATCTTGGTTCTTTTCGATATTTAGGAAAAATCACTTTCGGTATTGCTTGTTCTCTGTCCATCTCTCGAAAATGTGGGCGTATCCTGCCTGGCAGTGCCAGCCTATCTTTTAGAGATGGATAGAGAACAAGCAATACCGAAAGTGATTTTTCCTAAATCATTAAGTCCTGTATTTCATACTGTATTGGGAGCAGCCATTTTGTTGGTCAATTCCAATCTGATATTCATGAAATTCAAAGCCGAAAATGATTATGGTGTGACGGTACACAACCTAGAAATGTTACTTTTCGTCAAAATTGGATAAGAATTGTGACCTGTAGGGAGTCCACACCCATGATATACCATATTTCTACACTATTCGCGTACATTTCATCCGGCAATTTTGGTACGATTTTCACGAAATTCGAACTCAACCTTCCTCATCAAAATTGAATTAAAATTGTGACCTATACAGGGTCCACAACCATGATATACCATTTTTTAACAGTATTCGAGTACAAACCGCGACCATTTTGTCTGTCAATTTTGGTCCAATTTTCCCGAAATTCGAACTCAACCTTCCTTACGGTGTAACGGTAATATAAATCGGATAATAATTGCTAAAAAGGGTGATTTTTCGGACAATCAGGGGCCATAATTCAGGAAATTACATTCCGATAGCCGCAAATATCAAAAGGAACCAATATCTTTGGGTTACAAACATGCATGTCAAGTTACATCAAAATCGGTTCAAAATTGTGACCTCTATAGGGTCCACAAGCTAAAAACGTGATTTTTCGTACAATCAGGGGCCATAATCCATGAAGTTTTGATCCGATACATGCCAATATTGAAAGCAGCCGAGATCTTTTGGGGATAAACCTATATTTCAAGTTTCATAAAAATCGGATAAGAATTGTGACCTGTAGAGAGTCCACAAACAAATTGTGGACGGACGGATGTCCGGACGGACAGGGGCGACGACATAATACGTCCACATGAAAATGTGGGCGTAAAAAAAAGGTGATTTTGCGTATAATCAGGGGCCATAATTCATGAAGTTACGATCCGATATGCGCAAATATCGAAAGAAACCAAGATCTTTGGGTTATAACCATGAATTTCAAGTTTCATCAAAATCGAATTAAAATTGAGACCTGTACAGGCTCAACAACCTTGATATACCATTTTTTAACAGTATTCGCGTACAAACGGCGGCCATTTTGTATGGCAATTTTGGTCCGTTTTTCTCGAAATTCAAACTCGACCTTCCTTAGGGTGTAACGGTGATATAATCAAACGGTTTCTTAAATCGGATAATAATTGTAACCTCCAGAGGGACCACAAGCTAAAAAGGGTGATTTTTCGGACAATCAGGGGCCATAATTCAGGAAATTACATTCCGATAGGCGCAAATATCGAAAGGAACCAGGATCTTTGGATTATAAACATGCATGTCAAGTTTCATCAAAATCGGTTCAAAATTGGGACCTCTATAGGGTCCACAAGCTAAAAACGTGATTTTTCGTACAATCAGGGTCCATAATCCATGAAGTTTTGATCCGATACATGCCAATATCGAAAGCAGCCAAGATCTTTTGGGGATAAACCTATATTTCAAGTTTCGTCAAAATCAGATAAGAATTGTGACCTGTAGAGAGTCCACAAACAAATTGTGGACGGGCGTCCTGACGGACAGGGGCGACGACAATATACATCCATATAAAAATGTGGGCGTATAAAAAGGATGGTAAATAAAACTCTCTCTCTGGACGTTAAACCCAAGAAACGAACGAATGAAATGATCTGCACCTGTAATCTTTGATTTCTGGTATATGTACGCTATAGTTTTATCATTGTGCACTTAATATGGATTAACTTAAATCAGTGTGGAACACAGCTAATGTAGGACAATTTTTCATGAATATAATTATTTTAGACTTGCATACTATGTATTATTACAATTCTATGCTACCCTGCTCGACTTTAATTCCAGCTAATTATAATACTATAAATAGTATGCAAATAAGTTTGTTTATGCTTTAGCCAATAACTACTGTAAATTTTCCCGCATTTATACGGCTTTAACCAATGAAAAATTACCATTGTGTTGTACACGCATTGAGTAATACATCAGCCATTTAATAAAGAATACAACCCATGACCAAGCTGAATCAGTGAATATTTTCAAAATCTTTTTTCCCATTAATTGTAACCACATAAATCAAACACTCGCGGTTCATTTCTCGACAATATCTAAAAACTAAACCCCTTTCAAAACTAAATGGTAGTGTTCATTTCTAAAAACGTCCCGAGAAACTGAACGGTTGTAAAGTAGAAGATCGAAGTCAAAACTAAACGGCGTTTCTAAATCTACACGGTAGCACAAACCATACATGTGATACCTCCCGCAATTCGCGGGAGTCTCCCAATTTCACCCCTGATCTCCCGATCGGGAGACAAATACTGCCGCTTTTTCAATTCTTGTAATTTTCATTTTTTGGTAGTCAATAGCATCGAAATAAAACGAGACAGACTTTTTTTTGTTAACAACAACCTACAATCTCGTATAGAATGTTGTTACTATATATGTTAGGCGCAGATTGCCCTCCTTGCGCAGATTACCCCTGCGCATGCGCGAACCTCCGTCTCATTTTGGTCCGATTTTCCCGAAATTCGAACTCAACGTTCTTTACGGTGTGTAAAGGTAATATAATCAACCGTTTTTTTCAATTGGATAATAATTGTGACCTCACAAGCTAAAAAAAAAGGCTATTTTGCGTATAATTCAGGAAGTTACGATCAGATATGCGCAAATATCAAAAGGAACCAAGATCTCTGGGTTATAACCATGAATTTCAAGTTTCATCAAAATTGAATTAAAATTGTGACCTCTACAGGGTCCACAACCTTGATATACCTTTTTTTAACAGTATTTGCGTACAAACGGCGGCCATTTTGTAAGGCAATTTTGGTCCGATTTTCCCGAAATTCGAACTCGACCTTCCTTAGGGTGTATCGGTGCTATAATCAAACGGTTTTTTAGATCGGATAATAATTGTGACCCCAGAGGGACCACAAGCTGAAAGATAGGCTGACACTGCCAGGCAGGATACGCCCACATTTTTGAGAGATGGATAGAGAACAAGCAATACCGAAAGTGATTTTTCCTACATCATTAAGTCCTGTATTTCATACTGTATTGGGAGCAGCCATTTTGTTGGTCAGTTCCAGTCTGATATTCATGAAATTCGAAGCCGACAATGATTATGATGTGATGGTACACAACCTAGAAATGTTACTTTTCGTCAAAATCGGATAAGAATTTTGACCTGTAGAGAGTCCACAATCATGATATACTATATTTTTACACTATTCATATACAAACGGCGACCATTTCGTCGGGCAAATTTGGTACGATTTTCACGAAATTCGAACTCAACCTTCCTTACGGTGCAACAGTAATATAATCAGAGTTTTTTTAAAAATCAGATAATAATTGTTCGAGAGATAGACAGAGAACAAGCAATACCGAAAGTGATTTTTCCTACAATCAAAGGCCATAATTCATTAAGTTACAATTTGATATGCGCAAATATCGAAAAGAATAAAGATCTTTAGGTTATAAACAAGCATTTCAGGTTTCATCAAAATCGAATTAAAATTGTGACCTCTACATGGTTCACAACCATGATATACCATATTTTTACACTGTTTGCGTACAAACGGCGGCTTTTTTTCTGGCAATTACGGTCTGATTTTCTTGAAATTCGAACTCAACCTTCCGTAGGGTGTAACGGTGATCAGTGCTCACTCTGGGTTCCATTTTTTTTCCGCCAATTTTTCATTTTAATTTATCAGCCAGATATTTTTTCCGCCAAAATAAAATAACTATTAAAAAATTTTTACGGGAATTTTATTTACATAAATACATACAATATATATCTTAAAATTTAAAAAATTCTTCTCTGCTTTGCAGACTCCCATTTTTTGAAGACTGATTCACATGTTTAATAAAGGCAGTGGCTATTGTTACGACGAGTCGTAACAATAGTCCTCAGGCTATTGTTACGACAATGCCTTTCAAGGCACTCCATTGGCTAAATAGAAGGAATTCCAAAATGGCTGCCAATCTCCCCAACACCACCTTCAGGAAGCGAATCTCCCCAACACCAGCTTTAGGAATCAAGTGGCAATGCAAATTTGTACACACGGAACTCTCAATCTATACCTTACCCTAACCCTAACCCAAATATAGCCGATGGATGGCCCGGAAAGCATCGTTTTAACAATCGGCCAAGGACTACTCGTCGTAACAATAGCCACTATGTTTAATAAAACATTGTTTTGTTAGCTGCATCATACCTTAACCAAGTATTTGAAAATTTCGATTCATCCCTGAAAGTGAAAGATCTACCTTTTCCAAATGCACTTATTATTTTACGTTTTTCGAAATATTTCTCTGCGGTGGTCTTTTAGGGTATCCGTTCAATATCTAGGGCTGTAATATCATCATGTCAGTATCATCTGTAGTCTTCGTCCATTTTGGTGGTGGAATATTAAAAAAAATCTGACATTCTTCTGTCAGACGTTGAAGAAGGCTGTTCAATTTTTCGCTTACGACCCATGGCATATGATTTGACAGTCCCAAGTTTATATACGCATTTATAAACTGTGACAACATACCTGGCTTCATTTATTAACGATATCGTCAATTTCGGTTTGAAATAGATCAAACAGCAGTCATAATCCAATAATCCCGAACAAATCGAGTGAGTATTGTTTACAGTGTCCGCCATTTTGAATATATCGAAACCATCAACAAAGCAACCGATTCGTATTTGAAAACACACAATTAAATCTTTTGTCTCTTAATTAGTTTATTACTACTCTGACTGTAAATACTTATCAACACTAATCCCAGATTGATCAAGAGACAAAAGATAGGGCTATTATTGATACCTAATTGATTGTTGATTGACTCAACGAAGCGCGATCGACGGTACACTGTTTAGTATGTACGCGCGGAAATCAAAGCTTTGTGCCGATAATTTTTTTATTTCCAGGTAAAAAAAGAATCGCCATACTGGAAAAAAATATCGCCAAAAGTTTCGCCAAATTGAATATTCTTTAGCCAAAATTATATTTAAATCGCAATTGGCGAATTTGGCGATCGACAGCGTGAGCGCTGACGGTGATAGAGTCAAACGTTTTTTTAAATCGGATAATAATTGTGACCTTCAGAGGGACCATAGGCAATTTTCGGACAATCAGAGGCCATAATTCAGGAAGTTACGATTCGATATCTGCAAATAACGAAAGGAACCAAGATCTTTGGGTTATAACCATGCATTTCAAGTTTCATCAAAATCGAATAAAAATTGTGACCTCTACAGGGTCCACAACCATGATATACAATTTTTTAACAGTATACGCGTACAAACGGCGGCCATTTTGTATGGCAATTTTGGTTCGATTTTCCCGAAATTCGAACTCAACCTTCCTTAGGGTGTAACGGTAATATAATCAACCGTTTTTAACAATCGGATAATAAATGTGACCTCCAGAGGGGCCACAAGCTAAGAAAAGGCGATTTTGCGTATAATCAGGGGCCATAATTCAGGAGGTTACAATCCGATATGCACAAATATCGAAAGGAACCAAGATCTTTGGATTATAACCCTGAATTTCAAGTTTTATCAAAATTGAATTAAAATTGTGACCTCTACAGGGTCCACGATAGACTGGCCCAGTCTCTTCTATTTATTTTACATTTCGATTTATATAAAAGTATTAATTTTTAGTAAACCAACACTTTCGTTTCCATTTGTATAAAAAAAAAAAAATGAGTAAACCTGTAACCAGCACCAGAGACTGGACAATTTGCGAGCTTCACAATAAAATGGGCGTTCCTGTCCTGTTTTACGTTGTTCCTTATTTGGAATGATTGACAGTTGTCAAGCAAGCCCCGAGTCACGTGACTGGCTGATGTCACGTTTTTGTTTCCATTCGCCATTCGGCTTCGTCCCGATACGCATGAACTGGCTTCGTTAAGTTGTTATAATGATGTCGTGTGTAATTATTTATGTTCATTCACCTCATCCCGTACGTTGTATCCGTTCATTCGACAGATATTGTCCGTCAACAAAATTCTTAGATCGTTAAAGTATCACTAAATAACAATAACTGTTATCCACAACAAACATCTCGCACCTACACCAGTTTGCCAGTTAGTCGTCAGCCATGTTTATTATCACGTGATGTTAGATATGTCGTGATCACGTGCACGACGTCACACGACCTACATAATGCAGATTGACCTACTAGATGAGAACGAAGCTCTATTTGCCCAGTCTCTAGAGATTACGGGTTTTTTTTTTGAGAGAACTGGCCAATTTTTGGTGTGTGGAGAAGACTGGCCACCAGTCTAGGTCCACGACCTTAAAATACCATTTTTAACAGTATTTGCGTACAAACGGCGGCCATTTTGTATGTCAATTTTGGTCCGATTTTCCTGAAATTTGAACTCAACCTTCCTTAGGGTGTAACGGTGATATAATCAAACAGTTTTTTAAATCGGATAATAGTTGTGACCTCCAGAGGGACCAGAAGCTAAAAAAGGTGATTTTTCAGGAAATTACGTTCCAAAAGGCGCAAATATCGAAAGGAAACAAGATCTTTGGGTTATAAACATGCATGTCAAGTTTCATCAAAATTGGTTCAAAATTGTGACCTCTATAGGGTCCACAAGCTAAAAACGTGATTTTTCGTACAATCAGGTGCCATAATCCATGAAGTTTTGATACGATACATGCCAATATCGAAAGCAGCCGAGATCTTTTGGGGATAATCCTATATTTCAAGTTTCGTCAAAATCAGATAAGAATTGTGACCTGTAGAGAGTCCACAAACAAATTGTGGACGTCCGGACGGCGGACGTCCGGACGGACAGGGGCGACGACAATATACGCCCACATTTTGAAAATATTCACTTATTCAACTTGGTCATCGTTTTATTCTGTCTGTTATTCATATTCCAACAAGAGGAATCTTTTTATAAAGAGAGAGAGAGAAATGGGGTTTAACGTCCACTCAGCACAAACCAGGTCATTTCGGGACTAACATATGGTTTAATTTTATTTCAATAATTCGCTTGCGTGTAGGGGTCTTTAGCAGTGGGAGGAAACCGGAGTGCCCAGAGGAAACCCACGAGGTTGAGAAGGCGTCCCTATCTCCATTGCCACATACGCTCACACCAGGGTTCGAAACCACAGCTAGAGGCACTCTAGACCACTAGGCCATCCCAACCCCCCTTTTTTTATAAAAATGGCTGACTAAATTACTACGTGCACCAAACAACGATAATTTTTCATTCATTAGGGCCGTCTAAATGCGGGTAAATTTAGAGTAGCTATTGGCTAACAACACGCCTTAAGGACCAACTTACCGTGTTTGGCATAGTGTCGAGTAGGGTAATAGCACAGTATTGTAATAATAAATAGTTGGCTACCCAAGTCCAAAATAATTATATTCGTGAAAAATTGTCTTACATTATCGGTGGTCCACACTGGTCCACAGGTGTATTTCCAGTATTACAGCTAGATTAATCCATATTATAGCGTACGTATAACAGAAATCAAAGATTACAGGTGCAGATCATTTCGTTCGTTCTTGTAGATTAACATCCCCTTCCACCAAAGGTGATATCGTAGACAATCAGATCATTTCATTTACCATGCTTTTCATATTAACTGGATGGTGTTTGTTTCGGATGAAACCCAGACATGTGTCTGGATTAGGGGATTAATTAAATAATAGGTATCGCTGTCATTCAAAGAATCTAATGACAGACATTTATGACTGTTGTATATTCCATGCGACGGTGGTGTAATTACACGTCTGTGGGCTATATGGTTTTCAGACGGAACCGATAAGGGATAAGGGTGGCTGGAATTTTTGATTTATATAACAATAGGTTGTAGTAGTCATCCAAAGAATATAATCTAAATGACAGACATTTATAACTGTATATTCCAAGCGATGGCGGCCTTATTCGTAGACTGGAACCAATCATAGGCCTTTTTTTTTTCTTTTTTTTTTTTTCTTTTTGAGGGGGGGGGGGGGGGGGGGGGGGTCAAGTTAATTACACATTTTACGACCAAACAGATGTTATATATTAATTACAGCATAGTACCTGCGAGGTTATCGTCTTCTATAGCGCTGCATGCTACCCTACACAAAACACAATAAATATAGTATGTATGCAATATGCAAATAAGGTTGTTTATGCGTGTTGTTAGCCAATAGCTACTCTAAATTTACCCGCGTTTAGACGGCCCTAACCAATGAAAAATTATCGTTGTTTGGTGCACATAGTAATTTTGTCAGCCATTTTTATAAAAAAATTGCTATTGATGGAATATGAATAACAGACAGAATAAAACGATGACCAAGTTGAATCAGTGATTATTTTCAAAATATTTTTTTCTATTAATTGTGAACACATAAATTGTAACCACATTTAGTTACGTCAAACTACAGCAAATATTTTCTACATTCAGTAGCGATCCCAAACGCCGCTAGAGGCGCTGGCTGTCCTATTATTGGTACGCTAAAAAACCTGACCGAAAAAAGTACCGTTTCTATTACAGGGTCTCATGAATATTCAGGAAGTCAAAACGTGGTCAAGTGGCATTTTCCTGAAGCTAGTGAGCTGAAGTTCGTGGACTGCCTATTCAGGTAAGATTTTTATCGAATTTTCGCTTATTTTTCTGGTTTTTAATTTTTAAATGTAATAGAAAATTTGAAAAAAAGAGCATTCCGCTCGCGATATCGGCATTTTTGGATAGCCTGGTATATATTTTGTATAGTTTGAGCTTTTGTTTTGCCGAAATCCCCCGTAGGAATTGTGGATAAGACAGAAAGTGGAACCGGGGAGAAATTGGGGAAAGACAACTCTTGGTAGATGTGTGTATGGGATCAGACCACAATGAATAATTATTTGTATCCAACCTTTTCAAACCGTACTGATTTAAGTGTGAAGTATTTAGATGATTTTTGCAAATGTCAGTATCAATTTCTATTATATTTTAATAACATTACTAGGAAAAAAAAATGACTTTTGAGAAAAATATATCCCCAAATAAGACTGACTTGGCATAGGCAAAATGAAAACTTTCATTTAACTATGAACAACCCTTAACATGTCTCTTTAAAACAATTAAATACTCTAAAACAGTAGCTCAACCTGTTGACCTAAACTCATTAATTTACGATTTTGTTGTGAGCAACTTGTTATTCTTCCTATATGACATATTGCACTTGTCTGATTTCAAAGGGGGGGGGGGGTGGCTGGCTGAATGGTTAGCACGCGCGCCTGTCATTGAGTTGACTAGCGTGTTTTCGAATGCCCGGTTGTATGTGACAAGAAGTAAGGTCGCCTGTCCAACCTGCCATTTTTAGCTCTTTTCCTCCATTTTCATTTAATTTTCTCATCCGTCTCATTACAGTAATACAAATTTCAGTTATTTACCTTTAGTTTTCAGATTACTGTTATGCCAAGGTGCAATGTTTCATACTATATTTAGACTTGTAACTTCGCGAGTTTTTGACCAATTTTGATAATTTTTTCTTCTTATCCTTTTATTTACGATATTTGATACAATCGATAACACGTGACGATGAATATGAAAGCTTTCATATCTGCATGGGACAGTAGCAGATCTAGTTATTTTTTTTTCTTGTGTTTTTCCTGCAAATTGGATTTCACAGAATCTAACCATAGCATGTTTCTGAAACTTTGAATCGCAGGGAGCAGAATTTTGATTAAGGTCAACTGATGGTTGCCATTTCGAAGTGAATATGAAAAGTAGTAGCAATTTGAAGGGGTGAGAAAATCGAGATGAACTTTCTCGGCCAATGCAGGGATTGAACACCAATCTGATTAAAACACAGATCCAATTTCGTTTCGTTTTTTATAGTTCAAAATTTAGTTTTTACTTGTCTTTACTACTCTTGGATCTGGAAGACTTGTTATTTAAGTCGTGTTCTGCCTGAAATGAGGGGTATTTTACACAGAGTTTATAAGTATCATCCTTCTAGAGCAGAAATGAGAAAAAAATTTGTCTCAGTAATTTGCATTAACTAACCGCCATTGGCTAATTTAGTTTTTCCTACCCAAATAAATTATTTATTGTTCGATTTGTATAAAACAAAGTTCATATGCTCCGAGGTCCCAATTGTAATTTTTTTTTGTTACGGTGAAATTTTTCTGTCGGCAACGGAAGTGACGTAATGTTAACAAAAACTACAATTTTAACAATTCGGTACCATTTTTTGAAAGCAAATATTAAAGCTCATATTTTACGAAAAAAGGAAAGAAACTACGTTTACCGTCTAGAATCTAATACACGTGTCTAGTCAATAGATTGCCGTCTAGAATCTGTTAATGCCGTCAAGATTCCTCAAAAACCGCCCAGTTTGTGCCACACATGTGATTGGCCACAAGTAAAATGTCAGGAGATTTTTGTAAAAATGTCAGGAGAATTAAGGTCAAAAGAGGGAGACTTTATCACGTGGTAAAATTACCCATCCACCATGAATAAAAGACAAATTAATTCATATATTTTACTATCATTTGATTGTTATAATTACACAGACTTAACAAAACACATGAAAACACACTGTGTTCTCATTTAAACATTAGAAATATTTATTCCACTTCTCTAAATCGCTATATTTTAATATTTCTTTTATCAATCGGTTCCAAAAATAACTAAATGGATTTTCGTTTTTATACGCCCACATTAAAATGTGGTCGTATATTGTCGTCGCCTCCGGCGTCCACAATTGCTTGTGGACGCTCTACAGGCTACAGTTAATATCCGATTGACTTTAAATTTATACACAGTGTTTAAGGTCATGAGACGAAGAAGCCTATTGATTTTCGGCGATTTCTGATAATTAGTGTCAGAGTTATGACCCTTGATCACTTCAAAAAATCTTGTGGATGCTCAGCGATTTCCAATAATAGCTACCAGAGTTATGGCCCTTGATCACTTCAAAAAAATCTTGTGGACGCTTTAGAGGCCAAAGTTAATATCCGATTGACTGTAAATTTATACACAGTGTTTAAGGTCATGAGATGAAAAAGCCTATTGATTTTCGGCGATTTCTGATAATTAGTGCCAGAGTTATGGCCCTTGATCACTTCAAAAAATCTTGTGGATGCTCTAGAGGCCTAAGTTAATATCCGATCGACTTTAAATTTACACACAGTGTTTAAGGTCATGAGACGAAGAAGCCTATTTATTTTCATAATTGGGGCGGAATGTTCAATCTTGGTGAAGGCGTTCATTAGGTCAATGCCATGATGGAGTGCGAAGATGAGCATTGTCTGCTTACTGTAAGCAGAGATAAGCAATCTGATTGGTTACTACTTTGGGCCCAATCAGACATCAAGACATAATAATAATCCTTGATATTTATAGCACAAAATCACTTTTTAATAGTTTCTATTGCACTTTGAAATCAACGTGAATAAGCTTCGTGAAAAAGCAGGGTTTTGATTTGTTTTTTGAATGTTTCTGTTGACTCTATGGATTGCAGATCCTTAATATTTTTTAGAGTTTCGTTCCACAATGAAGGAGCAGAAAAAGAGAAGGCACGTCTTCCTATTTCTAAGTTAAATTTTGGAATACTTAGTTGACTCTTATCGGAGGATCTAAGACATCGATGAGACGTGTGTGGGGTAACTAAATCTATCATATAAGATGGAGCTGTATTTTTCAGTGCTTTGTATGTCATCAATAGGATTTTAAACTTGATGCGTTGTTTAATGGGTAACCAGTGCAGAGATTTAAGTAATGGGGTTATATGGTCAAATTTTCTGGTTGAAGTTAAAAAGTCTTGCTGCTGAGTTCTGTACATGTTGAAGTTGTTGGATGAGATAATTAGGGAGTTTGTATAAAAGTGCATTGTGGTAATCTAGTCTATTAGTAACAAAGGAGTGGATAAGAAGCTCTTTAGCTTCACGCGACAGACACTTTTGTATTTTGGCAATTCTGTGAAGTTGAAAGTAGACTGAAGAACATATTGCTGTTATGTGGGATTTAAAACTTAAGTGCGAATCAAGAATAGCACCTATATTCTTTGCTTCTTCTGAAGGGTAGAGATGATCTGTTGTTGGAAGTTCAGCTTTGTCACAGAGAGTTTCTTAAGTTGTTGTTTAGTTCCAAGTAGGAGAAGCTCTGTTTTTTCTGGGTTTAATTTAAGAAAATGACAAGTCATCCAGTTGTGAATTTCTGAAAGACATTCTTCTAGGTTATGTACAGTTTCAGTTTCGTTAGCAGGGCTAATAGATATGTAGGTTTGGGTATCGTCTGCATATAAATGTATATTAAGCCCATATTTTTCTGCAATTTTCGTAATGGGTTTAGTGAAAATGATAAATAAAACTGGACCCAAGACAGAATCCTGTGGAACACCACAGAGCATAGGGAGCGAGTCTGATTTTACATTTCCTATTTTGACAGTTTGTTTAAGATTTGTTAGGTATAATTTAAACCACTCAAGGGTAGTATCACGGAGACCAATTTCCTGTTCAAGCTCTGAAAGCAAATCTGTGGTGTCTAGAGTATCAAACGCGGCCGATAAGTCCAATAAGATCAATATCATGCAATTTTGTTTCTCCATGGCACAGTAAATGTCGTTGGTAATCTTTATTAAAGCTGTTTCAGTGCTGTGGTGTTTTTTATATGCTGACTGTAATGGATTGTTTAGTTTATGTTTTGCTATATGAGATTCAAGTTGGATAAGAACACATTTTTCTACCAGTTTGGATATGAAACTGAGGTTGCTGACAGGTCTGTAATTTTTTAGGATGTCTTCGTCCAATCCAGGCTTCTTAATCAAAGGACGAATTAATGCCTCGCCAAGTACTTCTGGGAAATGTCCACAAGTTAGTGATTTGTTTACTATCTGACAAAGCATGGGTAGAAGTAGATCTATGTTTGCCTTCAAAATGGTGGTTGGCAGCGGATCTAACTCACAGGACTTTGATTTGGTGACCTGAACAATCTTCTTCAAAGAATGTTCATCGTAGAGCTGAAAATCTGACCAAGTATTAACTGACGTAATTCTGTAGGTAGGTGGCTTATGTTTAACTGACGACAGTGCTTCCATAATTCCACATCTTATGTCTGAAATTTTATCGGTAAAATAATGAATAAAGCGATTCGAAAGCTCTTCAGTTGAGGTGTGTGATGGAAGGGAAGTGTTGTATTTCTGATTATTCATTAAGTCATTAGTGATTTGAAAAATACGTTTTTGATCTGTTCCATAGTTTTGAATCTTATTGGAATAGAAATTTGATTTTAAGTCCTTTATAAGATCTGAAACTTTCTTTGCCTCAGCTTTGTAGATCTGTTTGTGGATCTCAAGGCCTGATTTTTTCCAAACTTTTTCTGCTTTACGTCTTATCCGTCTCGCATCTCTCACTTTGCCATTGAACCATGGTTTGTCAGGCTTAACTAGTATTGTTCTTTTACTCAATGGTGCATATTCATCAACCAAAGACTTGAGTTCAGAATTGTATGTAGTAATTAGTTCTGAGCAGGAATAATTTGCAAAATCCAGATCTGATAATCTACTTTTCGCTATTGCGTTACTGAAGGTTTTAGTTTCAAGTTTCTTCAGATTTCTATATTGCCTTGGTAATGCTTTTTCATTTAACTCTGCTTCTTGTGCAGGTAAAGTGAAATGAATAGCAAAATGATCGCTAATACATGGATCTTGAGCAAAAATATCTGATATTATGTTCGGTTCAACCGCTCGCGTTAGTATTAAGTCTAGGGTGTGTCCTTTGTTGTGTGTAGGGACACAGATGTGTTGTTTCAAGCCAAAAATGGACACAAGGTTTTTAAATCTATTTGAAAAATTGTCTTCTTGGTCGTTCACATGTATGTTGAAATCTCCGCAAATGACTAATCGACCGCATTTTAAATTCAGAATTTCGAAAAATTCAGAAAAATCATTTAGGAAATCTGCTGGTGAGATTTTGTTGCTTGGTGCACGGTACACGACAACGAATCGGTAAATAGACTTAACACAATTTAATGTGAATTCAATGTATTCGAATGTTGCATATTTATGCTCGGGCTTAACATAAACTGTAAACTTGGGTTTGTATAGAATTCCTACTCCACCCCCTCGTTTATTCCTAGCAATATGATCAAGATTAAAGCCTAAAGAATTGAGTTCACTCGTAATAGGTCCACTATTTGTCTTGTTTAGCCATGTTTCTGTAAGAAGAGTAATGTCTGTATCCGTGTCTCTGATATATTCTGTTAAAACTTCACTCTTATCATTAATAGATCTGATATTTAAAAGACAAAGAATAATTCCAGCACTTGATACGGATGATATAATTCTGTGATTAGGACTTTGATTTTTCGGAGAAAGTTTTCGGCCTCCTCTTTTTCCTCTTCTTCGAGTTCTGCAATTTATGTTCAAGGCTTTTAAAGAACTTAAAACATCAGATTGTATGTGTCCAGTGTTTTTGTTCAATGATTTGAGTTGATTTGAAGTGAACTGAACTGTTTTAGTCTATAATCCATTGACATTGATGAGTTTCTAATCACTAGGTCTTCAGTATTATTTGAAACAAAGAAAACACCACATTTTTCATGAAAAACACAACAAATATGGCAAAATTATGCACAGTAAATACATCCACAGGTTCTTGATATACTCGTACAGATGTGTACACAAAAATTAATTAAATCTCTGAACTTAACACAAAGATATTCACAAAAATTTCAGAGAGCTCTCTTTGCTGCTGCTTAGCGCTAAGGGAGACAACTCACATAGTGAATAATATTCAAAATTCCAAAATTAATATAGTGTACTGAGAGTGTAACTACCACTCAACCCGATTATCGTTGACAATAGGCAGGATTGATTATGTAATTAAGTGATCAACGTATTTATCGTGTTATACCGTCAATAAACCTACCTTGATTACCTACTTAATCTGTCTTGATTGATTGACCTAATCCTTTGTCGGACAATTCATCAATCTAATCTTAAACAGAAGTCATTGCTTTCCCTTTGTCGGACTATTCATCAATCCAATAAGAGTGATTATAATTTTAATCCACCTGTTTACCTCGTGGTCTTCAATTGTCGGGCATTTTAATCGCATTGATGTGAGCCGACAGCATCTATAAACTAATCATAGATGTCACATATCGTAAGAGTATATTATTTTATAACACCCTACATGTAATTCATTTTGTGTACGATATCCCCTTTACGTCTTTTAAGAATCCATATATAAATTCTCATCCACAGTGGCACTTTCCCGTGATCTCGAGCGCCGCACGAATATTGCTTAACATGTTAGGCAGTGCTTACTATGAAGCTGTGTGCTGTGAGTCACGTACGCCATAGCGGCAATACGCTGAAGTCAGCTATGCCTTTTGTCATCGCCACAAGTATGAAGCTGTGTGCTGTGAATCACGTATGCCATAGCGGCAATACGCTGAAGTCAGTTATGCCTTTTGTCATCACCACAGGTATTATTATTTCGAACGCTTTTCTTTCATTTGCTGCCGTGTTCTTATTTCTATTACGCACGGATTTGAATATTTTGTTGACATTTTATAAAGAAAAAACGATGTTCTGACATCACAAACTATTCTTATTTCGGGAGTTCGGCATTCATTTGCTGTCACGTAAATCTAAGGGAATATTACGGTTGTGAATTTTATGCCGAAGCAGGATCGGCAAGCTTTCATTCAATGTATTACGAAAATGCTCAATTTTGTACGACATTTAGTGACATAAATTTGAATGCCGTACGGGAATTAGGTGTGAAAAACAGCGAGGTTCGCCAATTTTCATTACGTACGTGATTTGAATATTTTTAATTGTGGTATGAATTGAATACTGTACGGGAATTAAATATGAAAAATAGCGAGGTTCACCTTATTTTGACGACATGTGACTTTTAATTGTGGTATGAATTCGTCTGCTTAAATAACGTTAAGAGTTATGCCCCTTTATTTTCGGTAAAATGTCCGACACGAAAAATTTTGAAATCCCATCCCTTAGTGAGAGTGACAAAATTCCAAATATAGATTCATTATGTCATTACCTTGACTAAGTTTGATGTTGAGAATTTCTGCGTAGATTTAGGAGCAATAAGCAATTTGACTGATCACATTGGAACATAACACCTCTGTTTTTAATTAAGGTAGAATTTGAACCGGTTGAATTGTTTCTCGTTATAACACAGTGAGTTTTTGGCAGATTTCATTAATTCTTTTTCCTTTTTAAGATTCTTTATATAACTCATGAGATGCGACAGAAACTGACCGTGAATATTATTATTTTTTTTTTTCCGCCGGAGTCTATTTCTCAGTGCCTGTAACAGATACCGATCTGGGACCTAATTCTCTATCGGGAAACCATGTGTTGGCTACTTGATAAACTAGACCGGAAGTGGTCGAATTTCGTGGGGTGTCAAAAAATTAAAAAACGGACGTAGATTCGTCAATTCTGTACCTATTTTCATACAAATGACATTTACGGATACCCTGAGTCTTTTCTCGGACGTTAGCAGTTGAAAATTTCGATATTTCGAAACTTCATCGCTAACTTCTTGAAAAATGTTGTTTGAGAGACAATTTTTGTTATTTTTCAAAAATTTTCAAATTTGACCTACATTTTTGGATACCTGAAAACCATCCGATTCCAGAAATATAAGTTTCATTCCGAGTTATCGTCCTTTATTTTTCGATTTTTTCGAATTTTCTACCCATTTTGTGAGCTCGGGTTTCGTTTTATGGCCGAATTGACGTTTCTGCAAGGAATAAAGCCATTGCAAGGAATAAAGCAATTTCAACAATAATCTGTACACCGGAAGTGGTCGAAATAATGTCCAATATTTTGAAAAAAAAATAGGTTGCCAGGCAACGAAACATACGCCCACACAGCAGCCAAATCGTCCGGGCAGTCAACAAGAATTGTCGCATATTAAGGAATTATCAGAAAATCATTAGAATTTGTTTGGTTTTTATAATCAAACGTTTTTTTTTAAATCATATAATAATTGTGACCTCCAGAGGCACCACAAGCTAAAAAGGGTGATTTTTCGTACAATCAGGGGACATAATTCAGGAAGTAATGACCCGATGGGCGCAAATATCGAAAGGAACCAAGATCTTTGGGTTTAAAACATACCTGTCAAGTTTCATCAAAATCGATTCAAAATTGTGACCTCTATAGGGTCCACAACCTTGATATAACATATTTTCACACTATTCGTGTACAAACGGCGGCCATTTTGTCCGTCAAATCTAGTCCGGTTTTCACGTCATTCAAACTCTCTCTTCATTACTATGTAACGGTGATATAGTCAAACGTTTTTTTAAATCGGATAATAATTTTGACCTCTAGAGGGACCAAAAGCTTAAAAAGGGATTTTTCGGACAATCCGGGGACATAATTCAGGAAGATATGATCCAATGTGCGCAAATATCGAAAGGAACCACGATCTTTGGGTTATCAACATACATGTCAAGTTTCATCAAAATCGGTTCAAAATTGTGACCTCTATAAGGTCCACAACCTATATAACATATTTTCACAATATTCGCGTACAAACGGCGGCCATTTTGTCCGTCAATTTTGGTCCGATTTTCACAGAATTCATACTCGACCTTCATAACCATGGAACGGTGATATAATCAAACGTTTTTTTAAATCGGATAACAATTTTGACCTCCAGAGGGACCACAAGCTAAAAAGGGCAATTTTTCGGACAATCAGGGGCCATAATTCAGGAAGTTACAATCAGAATGGCGCAAATATCGAAAGAAATCAAGATCTTTGGGTTATAAACATGCATTTCAAGTTTCATCCAAATCGGTTCAAAATTGTGTCCTCTACACTGTTCACAACCTTTATATATCATATTTTCACAATATTCGCGTACAAACGGTGGCCATTTTGTCCGTCAATTTTGGTCCGATTTTCAGAGAATTCATACTCGACCTTCATAACCATGGAACGGTGATATAATCAAACGGTTTTTTAAATCGGATAACAATTTTGACCTCCAGAGGGACCACAAGCTAAAAAGGGCAATTTTTCGGACAATCAGGGGCCATAATTCAGGAAGTTACGATCCGATTGGCGCAAATATTGAAAGGAATCAAGATCTTTGGGTTATAAACATGCATTTAAAGTTTCATCCAAATCGGTTCAAAATTGTGTCCTCTACACTGTTCACAACCTTGATATAACATATTTTCACACTATTCGCGTACAAATGGCGGCCATTTTGTCCGTCAATTTTGGTCCGATTTTCACGAAATTCGAACTCGACCTTCATAACCATGGAACAATGATATAATCAAACGTTTTTTTAAATCGGATAACAATTTTGACCTCCAGAGGGACCACAAGCTAAAAAGGGCAATTTTTCGGACAATCAGGGGCCATAATTCAGGAAGTTACGATCCGATTGGCGCAAATATCGAAAGGAACCAAGATCTTTGGGTTATAAACATGCATTTCAAGTTTCATCAAAATCGGTTCAAAATTGTGTCCTCTACACTGTTCACAACCTTGATATAACATATTTTCACACTATTCGCGTACAAATGGCGGCCATTTTGTCCGTCAATTTTGGTCCGATTTTCACGAAATTCGAACTCGACCTTCATAACCATGGAACAATGATATAATCAAACGGTTTTTTAAATCGGATAACAATTTTGACCTCCAGAGGGACCACAAGCTAAAAAGGGCAATTTTTCGGACAATCAGGGGCCATAATTCAGGAAGTTACGATCCGATTGGCGCAAATATCGAAAGGAACCAAGATCTTTGGGTTATAAACATGCATTTCAAGTTTCATTCAAATCGGTTCAAAATTGTGTCCTCTACACTGTTCACAACCTTGATTTAACATATTTTCACACTATTCGCGTACAAATGGCGGCCATTTTGTCCGTCAATTTTGGTCCAATTTTCACGAAATTCGAACTCGACCTTCATAACCATGGAACGGTGATATAATCAAACGGTTTTTTAAATCGGATAACAATTTTGACCTCCAGAGGGACCACAAGCTAAAAAGGGCGATTTTTCGGACAATCAGGGGCCATAATTCAGGAAGTTACGATCCGATTGGCGCAAATATCGAAAGGAACCAAGATCTTTGGGTTATAAACATGCATTTCAAGTTTCATCCAAATCGGTTCAAAATTGTGACCTCTAAACTGTTCACAAGCTAAAAAATAGGTTGCCAGGCAACGAAACATACGCCCACACAGCAGCCAAATCGTCCGGGCAGTCAACAAGAGTTGTCACATATTAAGGAATTATCAGAAAATCATTAGAATTTGTTTGGTATTTATAATCAAACCTGTTTTTTTTTTAAATCAGATAATAATTGTGACCTCCAGAGGCACAACAAGCTAAAAATTAAAAAGGGTGATTTTTCGTACAATCAGGGGACATAATTCAGGAAGTAATGACCCGATGGGCGCAAATATCGAAAGGGACCAAGATCTTTGGGTTATAAACATACATGTCAAGTTTCATCAAAATCGATTCAAAATTGTGACCTTTATAGGGTCCACAACCTTGATATAAAATATTTTCACACTATTTGTGTACAAACGGCGACCATTTTGTCCGTCAATTCTAGTCCGATTTTCACGTAATTCGAACTCTCTCTTCATTACCATGTAACGGTGATATAGTCAAACGTTTTTTTTAAATCGGATAATAATTTTGACCTCCAGAGGGACCAAAAGCGAACAAAAGCAATTTTTCGGACAATCAGGGGCCATAATTCAGGAAGTTACGATCCGATGGGCGCAAATATCGAAAGGAACCAAGATCTTTCGGTTATAAACATACATGTCAAGTTTCATCCAAATCGGTTCAAAATTGTGACCTCTATAAGGTCCACAACCTTGATATAACATATTTTCACACTATTCGCGTACAAATGGCGACCATTTTGTCCGTCAATTTTGGTCCGATTTTCACGAAATTCGAACTCAACCTTCTTAACCATGAAACGGTGATATAATCAAACGTTTTTTTTAAATCGGATAACAATTTTGACCTCCAGAGGGACCACAAGCTAAAAAGGGCGATTTTTCGGACAATCAGGGGCCATAATTCAGGAAGTTACGATCCGATTGGCGCAAATATCGAAAGGAACCAAGATCTTTGGGTTATAAACATGCATGTCAAGTTTCATCCAAATCGGTTCAAAATTGTGACCTCTACACTGTTCACAACCTTGATATAACATATTTTCACACTATTCGCGTACAAATGGCGGCCATTTTTTCCGTCAATTTTGGTCCGATTTTCACGAAATTCAAACTCAACCTTCATAACCATGGCACGGTGATATAATCAAACGGTTTTTTAAATCGGATAACAATTTTGACCTCCAGAGGGACCACAAGCTAAAATGGGCGATTTTTCGGACAATCAGGGGCCATAATTCAGGAAGTTACGATCTGATTGGCGCAAATATCGAAAGGAACCAAGATCTTTGGGTTATAAACATGCATGTCAAGTTTCATCCAAATCGGTTCAAAATTGTGACCTCTACACTGTTCACAACCTTGATATAACATATTTTCACACTATTCGCGTACAAATGGCGGCCATTTTGTCCGCCAATTTTGGTCCGATTTTCACGAAATTCGAACTCAACCTTCATAACCATGGCACGGTGATATAATCAAACGGTTTTTTAAATCGGATAACAATTTTGACCTCCAGAGGGACCACAAGCTAAAATGGGCGATTTTTCGGACAATCAGGGGCCATAATTCAGGAAGTTACGATCCAATTGGCGCAAATATCGAAAGGAACCAAGATCTTTGGTTTATAAACATGCATTTCAAGTTTCATCCAAATCGGTTCAAAATTGTGACCTCTACACTGTTCACAAGCTAAAAAACGTCATTTTTCGTACAATCAGGGGCCATAACCCATGAAGTTACGGTCCGATACATGCCAATATCGAAAGGAACCGAGATCTTAGGGTGATAAACCTATATTTCAAGTTTCATTGAAATCGGATAAAAATTGTGACCTGTAGACTGTTCACAAACAATTGTGGACGGACGGACGGACGGACGGACGGACGTCCGGACGGACGGACGGACGGACGAACAGGGGCGACGACAATATACGTCCACATGAAAATGTGGGCGTATAAAAACGTGATTTTTCGTACAATCAGGGGCCATAACCCATGAAGTTACAGTCTGATACATGCCAATATCGAAAGGAACCGAGATTTTAGGGTGATAAACCTATGTTTTAAGTTTCATTGAAATCGGATAAAAATTGTGACCTGTAGACTGTTCACAAACAATTGTGGACGGACGGACGGACGGACGGACAGGGGCGACGACAATATACGTCCACATGAAAATGTGGGCGTATAAAAATGGAAACAATGGGTATTTTGGGGGAAAACGCAATTTCTCCGTCCAATATCAATGGATTAAACAAATTAGGGCACCATTGGACTGCACTAGTATTGTGCTATCGTATGATACCCAATTCATACCGATACTATGAACAGACAGCAAAATATGGCATGCTGAAAATCAAGTATTTTCTGATTTTTTGCATTTTTGGACACTTGTATCTCGAAAACTGCGCCACAGTTTTTTATGAAACTTTCTCTATCGAGAGACCTTGCGGTAGTCTTGTGTACGAAACATTCCATTACGACTTTAAAATATCTGGAATAGGTGAAATAACGGACTGAAAATCGAAAAAAGTAAAAAAATCGTGAAATTTTGTAAAATGCTCTACCATTTTTTTATTTTAAGAGATTTTGAAAAAAGGGTTGTATATTCAGATAGCTGACCTGATTACAATTCTAACCATGTATAATATGTATGTAGTTATTGAAATTTAATTTTCGATATTTTAAATTTTTTGCATTTTTGGCACTTTTCAATGTAGGATTTCTCAGGGGCATTTTGTCTGATCAGATAATGTAATATATCATTAGTGAGCCCTGCGGCTATTTTAGTGCCCAAACCAGCTATTACAACTATGAAGTGATCAAGGGCCATAATTCTGGCACTAATTATCTGAAATCGCTGCGAATCAATAGGCTTCTTTGTCACATGACCTTAAACACTGTGTATCAACTTTGGACTCTAGATCATCTACAAGATTTTTTGAAATGATCAACGGCCATAACTCTGGCAGTAATTATCAGAAATCGCTGAAATTCAATAGGCTTCTTCGTCTCATAACCTTAACCCTTTGGCAAGTAATACGACATATATGTCGTCACCGACAGTGAGCTTAGCGACATATATGTCGCCAACGTCATACCTTATTTTTAGATCAATTTTTCTGATTGCACACTAAAGGAAATCCATCGAAATATTGTCCAATGACGGGTATAGAAATTAAAGTTACTATTTTTAGCTTATAGCCTCGTTTTAATTAACTATTAATGGGGGTTTTCCATAGGTTTTCTTGACAGGTCAAGTACGTTCGCTGTCTTTTGTTTACCTAATGACGTAGACATGGGAAAAACACGTGCTTAGCCTATCGTCTGCTTTGTTGTCAGTAGTGCAAGATGGCGGTAGTGATTTAGATCGAGATCTTGGAATGGCATCGGAAGAGGAAGAAAATAGTGAAGATGAAAATGAACCCGTTTTGATGACAGATCACGCAGACGGTAGGCCTATTCACGGTGTTTTTGTTGTGGTCGATGGCGATAATCATAATCACAGAACGAAGAATTGTAACAATTGGAGTATTGTAACAAATAGTCATAACAACAGACCTGAAATACATGAGTCTTTGGGAAATAATGGGCCTACGTGGCAACCTACAGAAGCACAGCCTGCGGAATATTTTGACCGTTTTTTTAGACCCACACAACCGGGTGAACTTTCTTAATGGGATTAGTAAAGAAGCATGGAATACACGAGTACTGGAATACCAAATCTGCTTCGCAAGACACACCGATCTACAGAAAAATTTCCAAATTAGAAACTTTCAAATTATTATTAAGATTTTTTCATTTATCCGACAGTGAAACTGAACCAAAACTAGGTAGTGCCAGTCACTGTGAAACTGACATCGTTTAAGATGGGGTTTTTTGACTTTAAAAAATGCTATAGAGTTTGATTTCAAAACATCGTTTGATAATTGACAATAATCGTTTGAAAACTACAAAAATGGTTTAATTAGAGCCATAGTTTAATTTAATGGTACAGCGTTTGATATCTCCGAGTGGGGGTTAAAAATGGACGAACCGTCGAATTATGTAATGCGTTTGATTACTAGACATCGCTTTAATTTCTGAGCTGCCGATTAATTTATCAAGTGTTTAAATATTAGACGAAAAATTTATTTGCTCGCGAGTCGTTTATCCGATCGGTTCATTTTGATTACGATTATTTACATATGAAATGAAGTACGAATAAAAAGGGTGGATATAAAAAAATGCACACGAAGATATGCTAAACTTACCGTGGTCGTAGTATTATTATCCATTAAAAATAATGATTCACGGTACCATTGACAAATACATCAAAAATCGGTACGTCCATTGTTATTATACCATCGGAAATCGGTAGAGCACATTCCCGGTGATGTATTTTTCTTTAAATCACAAATGATGAAAATAGATTTCCACGTGTACACGTGACTAGAAGACCTGGCAATGATTCCACCATTGACAAATACATCAACAATCGGTAAATCACGTCCAATGTTATTATATCATTGGAAATCGGTAAAGCACATTCCAGGTAAAGTATTTTCTTTAAATCACTAATGGATGAACACAACTTTTCATCTGCACATGTGGTCGTGTGATAATCTCGCGAGACTTGTATATTGGCGCCAAACGTCGCTATTCGTCGATCGCCATAGACGAGCTATCGCTCAGGGTGGTGCGGGTCTGTTCATCCCACGATCTTTTCACCCTGGGCTGTTTCATCTCAACCTTATTTTTTATCGGACTGTTCATCCCGGACTGTTTCATTTCGGATTCGGCTAGCGACGTTTCGGATTACTAATTAAAAGACTGTGGAAAATTTATGTGACAGTACAGACATTTATCTTTTCGTTTTATGGGAGGCTGATAGTTGCCTTATTCAGTTGATCGGCGACTGTTGAGATCGCGATTAACATTGCTAGTTCTCTTTTGTTTTGTTTCATCGGCGAGTAATAAACTAGGTAATAAAATATTGTTGAAAATGTGTGTATATTTAGTAATACTTCATTGTTTTTCTTTTATCAAATAGTAAACGACCTTGATTGACCAATCACTGCTATTGGTTTTTTTGTGAAACGGAATAATTGCAATCAACACACGGCCGCCATTATCGATGATTGACAACTCACGTTTTTCCTCATCCACCAAACAACCGTAAGATTTCTTTGCACAGCCACAACAATAACATGGGGATTATCGGCTAATCAGCTTTAATTATTCGTTGCTATTTCTAATATTTTCCATAGAAAAACATTGCTTTGTACGCACAAATTTATCGATTGGTATTGCCAAGCTTGTCGAGGAATAATGCATGTCAACGTGCAGCTCGCGGATTATCGTTAACAATTTCTAGATACTTGTAAAAAGAGTGCATGTCGTGTAAATATTTATTTTAATTTTTGTGTAGGTCATCTTCAAATCAATTCATCAGCATATTATTCGTTTTAAACAAATGCATTACTTTTTACGGGAAACGATGATTATCAAAGAACCGCAAGTGCAACTATTCACTAATGATTTAACGTTTGGTGGAGCCTTTTTACTAATCACGTGTTTCGTGTTAATAAATATTTTCTTTCGTGTTTTGAATTGGCCTATTTCAAATAAATTCATCAACAACATTTTTATATAGATAGTACAGATATAAAAAAAATAAAACGCTCTTTTCGTAAACATTCAACATTTGAAATTTTGCCGTAGGTTCGTTATGCACAACTCCAGGTGCTGTACTTGATGGCGAGGTGTAAATTATATAATTTAGCCTGCATGTTATTTGTGCGTGGATAACCTAACAATTAAAATTAATTACTGATCTATGTCTTCATTGCTCTTCTGTAATATCATTCTTTCACATATAATTTTTATCGCAAATTAGTCGGAATGCGAGAAAGGAATTCCAGGGGGAACGATCAGCTGTCCTCTGCACGTGATTAGAATAGTGTCATGTACAGGCGCGACGTCGTGTTTGATATTCATTTTTATACCGATATATTAGAATCCGAATTCGACGCCTGAACGGCAGTGTCATAGACTTATACAATAAATATAAAGCATGATTTGGGACACGTGTTTTTACTTAGTGGAATCCATGTCACTAAAAAATAACATAAACACTAAAAAATAAACACTAAAAAATAAACACTAAAAAATAACATGAACTCTTAAAATACTGGAAGAGACTGGTTCACAGATATAAAATTGGAAAACAATCACATATAAAGAACGATTCAAAAAAAATAATTGCTGCATGCAATCACTAGTTTATACATATTATGATAAAGAACGTTTTAAAGACATTTATTTGCAGCATGCAATATTAAAAAGAAATCGAACATTGGAATATCATGGTTTATACATATGAATAACGTTTGGAAGAACTAGCGGCATGCAAACCTCTTAATATATATCCCCATGTACATTAATTACAGAAATGGTCTGTGTATACACGGTATGCTGAGCTAGTCACCTTTTGGCCAGGTGAATATACGGTGGAGTCATAAATGTCCGTTATAAGTGTAGATTGATTATCTGTTTGGCCGAATGCTTAGGTTTTTCAAATCCTGGGTGCCATATGAAATGCATATTTTCAATATACATGTATGTTAGTACAGTATGGGTTAATCCTGAGATTGGTCGAAAGATGTTGTTTTATTAATTATCACCTGTGCTCACCTGTCTGGGTGCCACACTAAATCATGTCTTTGAATATACAGTTGAGTCATAAATGTCCTTTTTAAAGTGTTTTTTTTATTTACATTCATTATTTGATTGGTCAAATGCTATTGTTTTATCAATTCCCACTTGTATTTACCTGTCTGTGTTGAGGTGAAACATGTTTTTGTTACGACAAAGGGAGCGGTCTTATAAGTGTGATTTAAATTGATTTTTTAACAAACAAGGACTTTTTATTTTTTTGTGTTAACCAATTGTATGTTTTTACCAACTTCCAACCCACGCAGTGTAAATAATTTAATTTAATCAACTTAATATCATATTAAATGTATGTTACGTTAAATCTGTAATATACAACAACATTGGGATGAAACAGCCCAGGGTGAAAAGATCGTGGGATGAACAGACCCGCACCACCCTGAGCGATAGCTCGTCTATGGCGATCGACGAATAGCGACGTTTGGCGCCAGTATACAAGTCTCGCGAGATTATCACACGACCACATGTGCAGATGAAAAGTTGTGTTCATCCATTAGTGATTTAAAGAAAATACTTTACCTGGAATGTGCTTTACCGATTTCCAATGATATAATAACATTGGACGTGATTTACCGATTGTTGATGTATTTGTCAATGGTGGAATCATTGCCAGGTCTTCTAGTCACGTGTACACGTGGAAATCTATTTTCATCATTTGTGATTTAAAGAAAAATACATCACCGGGAATGTGCTCTACCGAATTCAGATGGTATAATAACAATGGACGTACCGATTTTTGATGTATTTGTCAATGGTACCGTGAATCATTATTTTTAATGGATAATAATACTACGACCACGGTAAGTTTAGCATATCTTCGTGTGCATTTTTTTTATATCCACCCTTTTTATTCGTACTTCATTTCATATGTAAATAATCGTAATCAAAATGAACCGATCGGATAAACGACTCGCGAGCAAATAAATTTTTCGTCTAATATTTAAACACTTGATAAATTAATCGGCAGCTCGGAAATTAAAGCGATGTCTAGTAATCAAACGCATTACATAATTCGACGGTTCGTCCATTTTTAACCCCCACTCGGAGATATCAAACGCTGTACCATTAAATTAAACTATGGTTCTAATTAAACCATTTTTGTAGTTTTCAAACGATTATTGTCAATTATCAAACGATGTTTTGAAATCAAACTCTATAGCATTTTTTAAAGTCAAAAAACCCCATCTTAAACGATGTCAGTTTCACAGTGAGTTATGATCCCACATACAAGTTCCCACATGGGCTTCTGAATACAACTTAGGAGAGAAATTCAACATTGATGAATCCATTGTGGGCTTCAAAGGTAGACACGTCTTAGTGAATTACATTAGAATAAAAAAAACACCACCAATGGGGTCTGAAAGAATACGTTTTGGCAAATTCGCAGACAGGTTATATTCATCAAAAAATGTACCACACCAATAAACTTCGAACCACAGACAAGGGACAGCCTTATGATATTTGTACAAAGCTAATGCAGCCTCACTTAGGACTCTTGATTATCATCATCTTGTAGTTGATAATTATTATACATCAGTGGAATTATGTGATGATATGTTCGACAAACAAATATATGTTACTGGTACAGTACGATCAAACAGAAAGAATCTCCCAGATGAAGTTAAACAGACCATGAAAAAGAAGGGCGATCTAATTGAAATGAGAAGAGACAACTTATTCAGTAAATTGGGTTGACAGGAAGCAAGTAAGATTCCTTTCTACGTTCTCAGCTTCAGGGACCGTTGACAAAACCTCCTTCGACCAAAAAGTAAATCGCATTCCGTTATGCGTCATTGATTATAATTCCGGAATGGGTGGAGTTGATCTTGCTGATATGATGACAGATCATTATGCCGCAGAGATTAAAGCATTAAAATGTTGGAAGAAAGTAGCCTTTCATTTGTTAGACAGATGCATGACCAATGCATATATATTATACAAGACAAACCCAAATTTAGTGGGACGTCCAATAACCCATTTGAAATTCATAACTCAAGTAGTTGATGGACTTATTGGTGGCTATGCAGAGGAGCGTATAAGAGTAGGCAGACCAAGCATACTTCCACTAGCAGCTAGAAGAACTGAAAGACATTTTATAGATTTCATACCAGAAAAAAACCGACTCAAATGTCAAGTCTGTGCAAGGAAAAGAAGTGATTCGTGCAAAGGTAGCCGAGTAAGAACATGGTGCAGAGACGGTTGTGTAGGACTGTGCTTGGGAGATTGTTTCCGCACATTCCATTCTTGAAAATGTTAATCGCAATAACGGCTTTCAGGATTATAGTGATAAATAACAGTATGGCAATTAATTATATATTCTATCACGGGTGGCTGCATGGTTAATGCGTAACTGGACATAGTCAAATGGAATGGAATGAGATATTGTATTATTTGTAATTTGCAAACTATTTTTTGCCCCCTTGTTTGATTATACTATTTATTAATAATCTATATGTATATAACTTTCTTTGTATCATATATTTTAAACAAGCCAACAGTGAGGCTGATGTCCTCCGCCGAAATCCCAAAATAAATAGAAGACACATATTAATTAATCGCACATTTATTTTTTTCAATGTATCGAGCAATCAAACTGTACACGAAGTGTCATCCAAAAGTGTTTTATAAAGAAAAATGCTAAAACCGACGAGAAAAATGAAAATGTACCCTAGTTAGGGGGACCCTAAAGGCAGACAAAAGGGCCCCTCTGGCCAAGGGAAAGGGCCCTCGTGTCCAAGTCAATCGTTTCTATACACTGTTACTGTCGAATCGATTACTAAATGAGAATGCAGTCATTGTATTGGCATAAAAATCATCAATCAAGATGAACCTAAGTTATCTTGTCCCACAGTATCAACCAATCAAATTGCTTATCTCTGCTTACCCTAAGCGGAAAATGCTCATCTTTGAACTCCATCAAGGCATTGACCTAATAAGCATATACACCAAGTTTGAACATTTTAACTCAATTAGAAGGAGAGTTATTGTGTTCCAAAGTCTCGACTACTCTCGACCAATCAAATTGCGTATCGCTAGGCTTACCTTGAGCAGAAAATGCTCATTATCGAACTTAGTCAAGGTATTACTGTAATGAAACTATACACCAAGTTTCATCACTCTCACTTAATTAGAACTAAAGTTATCGTGTCCCAAAGCATCAACCAATCAAATTGCTTATCTCTGCTTACCCTAAGTGGAAAATGCTCATCTTCGAACTCCATCAAGGCATTGACCTTATAAGCATATACACCTAGTCTCTTATCATCCAAACAAATATTCTACGAATATTAGTCTGGATGGGTCTTCAGAATTTGACAGAAAGTCGGTCATTGTCTGGATCATCCAGTCTTTTAAGTTACCACGTAGTGAATCTATCAAAACATCTCGCTTGTCAACAATGACACCCTCTAAAATTTTGTTTTAAAGGTTTTAATTGAAATGGTCATTTTCTCTCGTCATGAATCAAACGTATGGCTTCTCACAATCTCCTTAATCGCGATGCATGCTGTTGTATCGTCTCTATTTTGTTTCTAATAATAGATGTGGCAAGTGAATTGTGGGATATATTTTATCCTCGCTTTATAGAATCTATCAAAATCGACCCGGCTTCATAATATCTATCACTTGCCGAGACTTTAGCCATAAGGTTCCATTGCCCATGCGTAACCGGGAGTTTGGTTTTTTATGTGGTAGATTATCCAGTAATTTTCGTCAATAATTGAGAACCGACCCAGACCCTCCGTGCGTTGAAGACTAGGGGGGTTTGGGTGACCGAGACTAATATACACCAAGTTTGAACATTTTTACTCAATTAGAAGAAGAGTTATTGTGTTCCAAAGTCTCGACCAATCAAATTGTGTATCGCTCTGCTTACCCTAAGCGGAAAATGCTCATCTCCGAACTCCATCAAGGCATTGACCTAATAAGCATATACACCAAGTTTGAACATTTTAACTCAATTAGAAGGAGAGTTATTGTGTTCCAAAGTCTCGACCAATCAAATTGCTCTGCTTACCCTGAGCGGAAAATGCTCATTATCGAACTTAGTCAAGGTATTACTGTAATGAAACTATACACTAAGTTTCATCACTCTCACTTAATTAGAACTAAAGTTATCGTGTCCCAAAGCATCAACCAATCAAATTGCTTATCTCTGCTTACCCTCAGGCAGAAAATGCTCATCTTTGAACTCCATCAAGGCATTGACCTAATAAACACATACACCAAGTTTGAACATTCTAGCTCAATTAGGAAGAGAGTTATTGTGTCCCAAAAAGTGTGACGGACAGACGGACAGACAGACAGACAGACAGACAGACGGACGGACGAACGAACCCATTTTAATAGTCCCCCAACTTTCTTCGAAAGGCGGGGGACAATAAATGTGAGGTATACTTCATCTAGCATAAAAGTTAATCTTGTAAATATGTATTTGTAAATTAAGTCTTAATGGCTCTCCATTTAAATAGATCATTATCAAGTGCTAAACATTCATTTTCTATTTGCATCACCTTCACTTAGAAATTTATCATTTCCTACTATTCATTATAAATGTATCAAATGAAATTGAAAGTATTTTGTTTTAATCTTTGTTGTTTATTTTATTTAGCTCAAATACTGGACTAACTTAGTAGAGTTGACTTCTGAAATCCAAGTCTAGAGTATCGATTTGTTTTGCTGTATTGATGGGTGTCATGCTCCAGACCATGCTCATTTGAGGAGTTCACATAGCTAAAATACTATTATGTTATCACTTATGTTCGTGTACTATATCTGTAGCCAATATATCAGACTAAAAAGGAAAAGAAAAGGGGTTTACGGCCTACTCTATTGTTTGTCCCATCCGAATCATTAGACTCTGTTCCTTGCCAGGTCCTCCATTCTACAATACTGACAAAGGTAAACCACTCTGGAAAATCCCAGTAACTTTATTGCCCAAACTTAGAATCGAACCCAACTTCAACAATATCAAAAAAAAAAAAAATGGTATTAATTACATTAGGGTACATTATAGTTATGGCTAATGCTAATAATTGTAGTTCGTTTGGGGAGGTTTGGGAAATTCCCATGAATGCATGATCAGTCATTGAGTCAAGAGATGTGGATTCTATATCCAGTTGTATGTGACAAAGCGTCGGGTCAACTGTCCCGCCTCATATAGGTTTTCTCCAGGTCCTCCAGGGAATCACTGTGGCTAAGTGGTTAAGATGCTTGCTCGCTAGCCTAGAGGTCGGGTGTTCGATCCCTGTATTGACCGAGAAAGTTCATCTCGATTTTCTGTGTGGTTTCCCCTTGTCAGTGAAGCAGAACGGAGGGCCTGACAAGGACAGCTGTCTAGACGTTCGGATGGAATGGAAAACAGAGGTCCCGTGTACACACTGGTGTGCACATAAAAGATTCCTTGGCAGTTGGAATTTGATATAAGAGTAGGCTGTCACGCAACTGTCTGAGCAAAATTTTACTCCTAGTACACTGTATGACCTATGCCCATCTTTCATTATCCCAGGTTAGGTGCAAAAGAGTAGGATGTTAAACCCCATTTCATTTCCTCCAGTTACCCCCCCCCCCTACTGCTTATCACCCTTTCATGCTTGCGAGTTACCAGGCCTGGATCCAGGATTTTGTCGAGGGAGGGGCCACACATTGGAGCAAGGGGTAATATGTTGCAACCTTGGATTGTTTGGGTGGGGGCAATGCGTAAATCATGTTCATATCATTTATTAAAGAGCAGATATGTGAACTACAACAGTTATTGAAATAAAATTGAATGTGTTTGTATCGAAATGACGTAGTTTATGTCGAGGAGATGTTAAACCCCATTTCTCACTCTATTCCTATCACTGGCAAAAGTATACTATACGACCTATATCGTTTTGCCAGGTTGTAAATAACATTGCATGTGATTACCCCTTATGTAGGTGCTGTGTAAAACCATTGAAAATATTTTTTATATCAGTCCAAACATTAAAAATAAATACATGATCTTGATGAAATTTTGCACAGGAACAATCGTCAATCTCGGGCTATTTCTATATCCCACCACACCGGACATGAACTTGTCAGTGGTAGGATCGAATCTATCAATCTTGTTTATATCTAAAATAGCTCCCATTCTCATGATAATCATTTTTCTGGCGATTATTTGATTTATTCAAATTGCGATAACCCCAAAAATGTCCGGATAGGGATGCCGTGATATACCAGGGATGGCGATTATATTTTGAACCGATACTATAATCGTAATTTAAAAAAATAATCTTGATCACGCAGCATCCTCGGGCTCCCGCTGCAACCTTACTTGAAAATAAAAATCAAATAATACATATTATAATAATTTTAGTAAATGTTATTACATGTTATCAATATAAAAGAATAAAGATAGGTTGCCAGGCAACGAAACATACTCCCACAGCAGCTAAATCGTCCGGGCAGTCAACAAGAGTTGTCGCATATTTTTACTTTTTTCGGTAATGAAACATTTGTAATACTCTAAAAACTGATTAAGAGTAACAACTCATTATGTAATTATCAGAAAATCATTAGAATTTGATTGCTTTTTATAAAGTTTTACCCCACGCTAACAATTGAATTAGTATATATACATGAAACATTTAAAATCACGGATTTAGCTGTTCAGTTATCAAAATTCATTGAAAATCAAAATACTTGTTCGTTTCAACACCTTAAACTCTATGTATCAATCTTTTAACACCTTAAACTCTGTGTATCAATCTGAAGTCAATCAGATGATAAGTTTGGCCTTTAAAGCGTCCACAAGATTTTTTGAAGTGATCAAGGGCCATAACTCTGGCACTAATTATCGGAAATCGCTGAAAATCAATAGGCTTCTTCGTCTCATGACCTTAAACACTGTGTATAAATTTAAAGCCAATCGGATATTAACTTTGGCCTCTATAGCGTCCACAAGATTTTTTGAAGTGATCAAGGGCCATAACTCTGGCACTAATTATCGGAAATCGCTGAAAATCAATAGGCTTCTTCGTCTCATGACCTTAAACACTGTGTATAAATTTAAAGCCAATCGGATATTAACTTTGGCCTCTATAGCGTCCACAAGATTTTTTGAAGTGATCAAGGGCCATAACTCTGGCACTAATTATCGGAAATTGCTGAAAATCAATAGGCTTCTTCGTCTCATGACCTTAAACACTGTGTATAAATTTAAAGCCAATCGGATATTAACTTTGGCCTCTATAGCGTCCACAAGATTTTTTGAAGTGATCAAGGGCCATAACTCTGGTAGTTATTATCGGAAATCGCTGAAAAACAATAGGCTTCTTCGTCTCATGACCTTAAACACTGTGTATAAATTTAAAGTCAATCGGATATTAACTTTAGCCTCTAGAGCGTCCACAAGCAATTGTGGACGCCGGACCGACGGACGGACGGACGGACGGACGGACGGACGGGGGCGACGACAATATACGACCACATTTCAATGTGGGCGTATAAAAAGTGTTATAATGTCATTTTTACGTCATTTAATTCACTCACTGGGGGCCATGACGTCATAACATATCCACTTCCTAAAGGGTTAAACAATGTGTATAACTTTAAAGTCAATCAGATATGAACTTTAGCCTCTGGAGCATCCACAAGAAATTATGGACGCCGGATGGACGGCGACGACAATATACGACCGCATGTGAAATTTTATATTTTTTATGATATTTTCCAATTTATGAATGATAATTTTATGAAAGATAGGTTGCCAGGCAACGAAACATACGCCCACAGCAGCTAAATCGTCCGGGCAGGCAACAAGGGTTGTCGCATATTTTTACTTTTTTTGGTAATGAAACATTATTTGTAATACACTAAAATCTGATTAAGAGTAACAACTCATTATGTAATTAGCAGAAAATCATTAGAATATGTTTGCTTTTTATATTTTTATAAAGTTTTTCCCCACGTTAACAATTAGTATATTAAACATTTAAAGACCACATAAAATGGTTCAGAAAATTTTTCCATACGGGTACTCAATGGTTACAAAATCCATTGATTAAAATTAATTCAGATATTTACATTTTAGTATCCGACTGCCAAAACGGTTTTCAAATTTTCAATTACAACCTTAATCCGGTTGATTGGTTGGTGACGTCACAAGGACTACACACAGAAATACACATCATCTATACAATATATCTCTGCCCGTGCAATATATCACTGTATATACACACAGCCAGTTTACAAGTGTGTATTTGTTGGTCCAATTAACATTTGACTGGCGTAATCATTAACGTGTAATTATTTTCATGTAAGCTACATATCACTATGTAAGTCAAAGCATTTTCAAAAGCCGACATTTCTCGTCTTGAGTTGTAATAGATTATATATTTGTGACTAGAATATTACCGAGTGTATTTCAAGATGCCATATTACCGTTATGTTATTGAGAGTTGTGGAAATACCAGCAAGGGAAAGGGGAATAATGTACCAGCGTTTCTAAGACGTATATATCAAGGCAGTTAGACTGGAATCCGGGGTGGTCGGTTATACAATGTATTGGGTACTGCATTTCTTCGAAAGCGGCCATCTTATCTTTTGTACGCTGTATTACAATGCAGCATACAGACTCGTCTTTTGTGGGCATTAACGTACACTTTTCACACTGACACCTGTATCCGAATACAATATATTATTATTATGCAATGGTACAGATCTACAAAAAACTGTTTTTAATAGATATTATAAATTAATAAAATTTGAAGACTGTCATTTAGTCAAAAGATAGGCTGGCACTGCCAGGCAGGATACGCCCACATTTTCGAGAGATGGACAGAGAACAAGCAATACCGAAAGTGATTTTTCCTACATCTTTAAGTCCTGTATTTCATACTGTATTGGGAGCAGCCATTTAGTTGGTCAGTTCCAGTCTGATATTAATGAAATTCGAAACCGACAATGATTATGGTGTTACGGTACACAACCTAGAAATGTGACTTTTCATCAAAATCGGATAAGAATTGTGACCTGTAGAGAGTCCACAACCATGATATACCATATTTTTACACTATTCGCGTACAAACGGCGACCATTTTGTCCGGCAATTTTGGTACGATTTTCACGAAATTAGAACTCGACCTTCCTGATCAAAATCGAATTAAAATTTTGACCTGTACAGGGTCCACAACCATGATATATCATTTTTTTTAACAGTATTCGCGTACAAACGGCGGCCATTTTGTCTGTCAATTTTGGTCCGATTTTCTCGAAATTCAAACTCAACCTTCCTTACAGTGTAACGGTGATATAATCAAACGTTTTTTTAAATTGGATAATAATTGGGATTTTGGGATTTTGCGTATAACGAGGGGCCATAATTCAGGAAGTTACGATCCGATATGCGCAAATATCGAAAAGAACCAAGATCTTTGGGTTATAACCATGAATTTCAAGTTTAATCTAAATCGAATTAAAATTGTGACCTTTACAGGGTCCACAACCATGATATACCATTTTTTAACAGTATTCGCGTACAAACGGCGGCCATTTTGTATGGCAATTTTGGTCTGATTTTCCCGAAATTCGAACTTAACCTTCCTTACGGTGTAACGGTAATATAATCAAACGTTTTTTTTAAATCGGATAATAATTGTGACCTCCAAGCTAAAAAAAAGGCGATATTGCGTATAATCAGGGGCCATAATTCAGGAAGTTACGATCCGATATGCGCAAATATCGAAAGGAAGCAAGATCTTTGGGTTATAACCATGAATTTCAAGTTTCATCAAAATCGAATCAAAATTGTGACCTCCACAGGGTCCACAACCTTGATATACCATTTTTTAACAGTATTCGCGTACAAACGGCAGCCATTTTGTATGGCAATTTTCGTCCGATTTTCCCGAAATTTGAACTGAACCTTCCTTAGGGTGTAACGGTGATATAATCAAACGGTTTTTTAAATCGAATAATAATTGTGACCTCCAGAGGGACCACAAGCTAAAAAGGGTGATTTTTCGGACAATCAGGGGCCATAATTCAGGAAATTACATTCCGATAGCCGCAAATATCGAAAGGAACCAAGATCTTTGGGTTACAAACATGCATGTCAAGTTTCATCAAAATCGGTTCAAAATTGTGACCTCTATAGGGTCCACAAGCTAAAAACGTGATTTTTCGTACAATCAGGGGCCATAATCCATGAAGTTTTGATCCGATACATGCCAATATCGAAAGCATCCGAGATCTTTTGGGGATAAACCTATATTTCAAGTTTCGTCAAAATCGGATAAGAATTGTGACCTGTAGAGAGTCCACAAACAAATTGTGGACGGACGGACGGACGTCCGGACGGACAGGGGCGACGACATAATACGTCCACATGAAAATGTGGGCGTATAAAAATTCGAACACAAAAATAAGTGTATAAAATATTATTCATTCCGGTACGCACCATTCCAGAGAATCGCAACAGTCGGGTGATTGTCATTGTTAGATCCCGTTTTCTCTACATAGCCATCCTCCACAGAACTACTGTCAGATAAATACGGCTCAACCATATATGGCGCTATATTAATCATTTCTCGCGACGTATCTGTGTACGATACACTGCCCGAGCTAAAAGAACTACTGCTACAGGATAACTCGAAATATTCTGCCTCGATTCTCTCGGTGTATGATTAAATGATCAATAACACAAATGTTGATGATTATATGATTATTATTTGAAACCATTTCGTTTCTTAAAAGCCGACAATTAATCATTTCTATTGGCTTCAAAGATGTCCGTAGCGCCGGCTATGACAATTTTACACCAATCTTGTTTCAATCAGCGGCCAATTAATGTTGGCTTACGGTCGGCGTATTCTGATTAAAAAGACTATGGCTACATCAATTGCCGTTTTAAAACAAATTCTAAATTACATCACAAATTATTCCGTAGTCAATTGTTTTATTTAATTGGGGGGATTAAGGAATCAGTCAGGCGTTAATGAATACACACGCCGAGTGTATATAGGTAATTAAGGAATAAACATTCTGAATATGCATTCGGTCACTGTGACGTCACTGGCGTCTAAGGGGATTAAGAGTGTTTTCGATAATTGGCAAAGTCGTTTTTACGGGAAGTCTATTTTTACGACTTTGAGTGAAGATAACTTAATTAATTTTTGTCGGATTGATGTGAATTTGCCGTAAAGTAGACAAAATAACCATGGAGTATACATATAAAAAAATTCCCAGGAACATTTTATGTGCACTTTAATATTTAGCTGTTCAGTTATCAAAATTCATTGAAAATCAAAATACTTGTTCGTTGCAACACCTTAAACTCTGTGTATCAATCTGAAGTCAATCAGTTGATAAGTTTGGCCTCTACAGCGTCACAACGTTTTTTGAAGTGATCAAGGGAGATAACTCTGGAAGTAATTATTTGAAATCGCTGAAAATGATTAGGCTTCTTCGTCTCATGATCTTAAACATTGTGTGTATATTTAAAGTCAATTGGATATTAACTTTGGCCTTTAGACTGTCCACAAGATTTTTTGAAGTGATCAAGGGCCATAACTCTGGCAATAATTATCGGGAATCGTTGAAAATCAACAGGCTTCTTCGTCTTATGACCTTAAACACAGTGTATAAATTTAAAGTCAATCGGATATTAACTTTGGCCTCTAGAGCGTCCACAACATTTTTTGAATTGATCAAGGGCCATAACTCTGGTAGTTATTATCGGAAATCGCTGAAAAACAATTGGCTTCTTCGTCTCATGACCTTAAAGACTGTATAAATTTAAAGTCAATTGGATATTAACTTTAGCCTCTAGATTGCTTGTGGACGCCGGACCGACGACAATATACGACCACATTTCAATGTGGGCGTATAAAAATGACCAAATTTTATGAAAATAATATTTTCTTTTAAATATTGTACAGTCCCTGCTGTCCGATTTTAGACTAAATGTCTATCATTCTGGTAGATTTGATAATCCAGCTACTGCTTAAGTAGAGTCAGTCCTTCTGGTTATGTTTTATCTAATTGTGATTCCTTAAAATTTGTGACAAGTTGACTGAATGTCTTAGAAAGATTTCAATTATAGAGAAGTAATTATATTAGTTTTCATTAATAATGATAAAAGAGATAAAACTTACTGTGGAAACATAAGAGTTTCGACACCAGGTTTAATTAAACCAGCATTAAATTGAATCTGAAAGATCTTCATTGATGTTATCTAAAATAGAGATAAATATATTACTATCAGATGGTTCAGAACAGTATTCGCAATAAATTCACAATATAAAAATAGGTTGCCAGGCAAGGAAACATACGCCCACACAGCAACTAAATCGTCCGGGCAGCCAACAAAAGTTGTTGCATTTTAAGTAATCATCAGAAAAACATAATTTAAACTCACCTATAACTACGGTATAACTGTGATATAATCAAACGTTTTTTTTAAATCAGATAATAATTGTGACCTCCAGAGGGACCACAAGCTAAAATGGGTGATTTTTCGTACAATCAGGGGCCATAATTCAGGAAGTTACGATCCGTTATGCGCAAATATGCAATGGAACCAAGATCTTTAGGTTATAAACATGTATTTCAAGTTTCATCAAAATCAGTTCAAAATTGTGACCTCTATACGGTCCACAACCTTGATATAACATATTTTCACACTATTCGCATACAAATGGCCACCATTTTATCCGTCAATTATGGTCCGATTTTCACGAAATTTGAACTCAACCTCCGTAACCATGTAACAGTGATATAATCAAACGTTTTTTTAAATCGGATAACAATTTTGACCTCCAGAGGGACCACAAGCTAAAAAGTCAATTTTTCGGACAATCAGGGGCCATAATTCAGGAAGTTACCATCCGATTGGCGCAAATATTGAAAGGAACCAAGATCTTTGGGTTATAAACATGAATTTCAAGTTTCATCCAAATCGGTTCAAAATTGTGACCTCTACACTGTTCTAAAAAAACGTTATTTTTCGAACAATCAGTTACATGAAGTTACAGTCCGATACATGCCAATATCGAAAGGAACCGAGATCTTAGGGTGATAAATCTATATTTTGGGTGATAAATCTATATTTTAAGTTTCATTGAAATCGGATAAAAATTGTGACCTGTAGACTGTTCACAAACAATTATGGACGACCGGACGGACGAACAGGGGCAACGACAATATACGTCCACATGAAAATATGGCCATATAAAAATAGCTTGCCAGGCAACGAAACATACGCCCACAGCAGCTAACACGTCCGGGCAGTCAACAAGAGTTGTCGCATATTAAGTAATTATCAGAAAATCATTAGAATTTGTTTGGTTTTTACAAAGTTCCGCCCCATGCTAATGTTTAGTATACGAAACATTTGATATTATGGATTTAGCTGTTCAATAATCAAAATTCATTGAAAATAAATATACTTGTTCGTCTGATAGACGTCTTCATCTCATGTGAAAGATAGGTTGTCAGGCAACGAAACATACGCCTACAGCAGCTAAATCGTCCGGGCAGTCAACAAGGGTTGTCGCATATTTTTACTATTTTTGGTAATGAAACATTTGTAATATACTAAAATGTGATTAAGAGTAACAAAATATTATGTAATTATCAGAAAATCATTAGAAGTGGTTTGCTTTTTATAAGGTTTTGCTCCACGCTAACAATTAGTATACAAAACATTTAATATCATGGATTTAGCTGTTCAGTTAGCAAAATTCACTGAAAATCGAACTACTTGTTCGTTTCAACACCTTAAACTCTGTGTATCAATCTGAAGTCAAGCGGATGATAAGTTTGGCCTCTATAGCAGGGTTCTTACTTCATTTTGAAATGAACCGGCCACGGGTCGCCCTAACAGATAGTCATCTTTATGCATATTCTATTCACGACCATAATTGCATATCGTATTAAGAAAAATATTACCTTAAACCCTGAATATAAACCCTTAATAAACAAAACCTTTGTTTTAATAGCATACTTGTATTCATAAGTCGATATATTCACACTTTTACAGTCAAATTTCAGTACTTTGCAAAATGCATATTCCTAGTCCTACTTTTGCTTTCATTGTTTCGTCCAACCAAACGGAAGTTATAATTTAATGATAAAAAAAAAATACGAGTAAATACAAATATGTTTTTTAAAAATATTTTTATTCTTAATCACTGGTAAATAAATAAAAACAACAAAATATATAAGCACATATCAATAGTATAACTAGTTAACAACGTAGCACAAATTTATTTCCGTGTATAGTCGATTTAGATTAATTTATTTTTAGTGTCACCTGCATACAGTCGCCGGGATCTAATGCCTTTCCACTTTAGTGAACAATTATGTGGATCGAAGGAAGATAGAGGGGGGCCTTCTAAACTTATCCGCATCAAGTTATCTAAAGTTTCTACGTTTAGACGGCACCTAAGCTTAGTTTTGATAACGTTCTGCTTAGAAAAACCCTCTCACACTCGACACTACTAACTGGTAACGTCCTCCCTATTTCCATCAGTTTTATTACATTTGGAAATTGTTCTTTCATGGAATTGTTATAACAGCTCACCAGTAATTCGGAATAATTTAGCCCCTTATAATTAAAAATGATCATCTGGCGCATAATGGGCCATTCTGATAACACCGCGTCAGTGGTCAGTTTTCAACTTTGGAAAAATGTTCATTTGAAATAACTAATTGTCTGATGCCGTAATTAGGGTCACTAGTAACATTCTTTGGGTTGAAAATACAGAACGCTGAGAGAATTTTATTGTCGGGGAACCGAGCAGTTATATTGTCCACCACCCTAGTCACTGTCTTTCGTACCCTGTCTAAAGGCGTAGCGTCTTTATTCGTCCTTGTCATTGTCTCTCCCAAATACTTGTCTGTCCCGTTGGTAGTTTGTAAAAATGTCGCCAATTTAGGTCCGTATAAAGGTTTGTGATCAAGGTATAACTTTGTTGTTGCTACTAAAAACCCGTCCACTGTCTGACTCATATACTCGTATATCTTCCTGACTTCGACTTTGGTTGACCTATATTGGACGTGGGGGGATATGCAGCTTTTGGAATTTCCAATGACGACGTGCATGCTTGAAGTTCAAGGTCAGCGCCGCCATCACTATCTTCGGCTATATCTCGTTTACGTTTTCTATTGTCATTCTGCGAGGTGTTCAAGTACTTCAACATTGTGTTAGATATAAATGATTGAACCGACATTGGATTATATACATTCTTTTACTTGGCATGATTAACTCAACTAAATTGTTTATTTAGGAAACAAGCCGATAAGGATTGAAGCTGAAGGTAATCAGATTGTATTGACGGACTCTGTGATGGGTTTCTTAATCGACGAGTAATAATTAACTCTTTGTAATCGGCCGTGATGGGTTTCTTAATCGACGAGTAATAATTAACCCTTTGTAATCAGCCGAAAGTTGATTGATTAATGATACCATAGTGGCCGATTCATGATAATTAACTCTTTGTAAATCGGCCGACGTAGATTGATATACGATACCATAGTGGCCGATTCATTGTTTTATCAATCGGCTAGATTAAAGATCAATCGGCTAAAGCCGACAAAAAACAGCCAAATAAGATCCCTGCTCTATAGCGTCACAAGATTTTTTGAAGTTATCAAGGGAGATAACTCTGGCAGTAATTATTTGAAATCGCTGAAAATCGTCTCATGACCTTAAACACTGTGTGTAAATTTAAAGTCAATCGGATATTAACTTTGGCTTCTAGAGCGTCCACAGGATTTTTTGAAGTGATCAAGGGCCATAACTCTGGCAGTAATTATTGGAAATCGCTGAAAACCAATCGACGTCTTCGTCTCATGACTGTAAACACTGTGTATAAATTTGAAGTCAATCGGATATTAACTTTGGACTCTAGAGCATCCACAAGACTTTTTGAAGTGATCAAGGACCATAACTCTGGCAGTAATTATCAGAAATCGCTGAAAATCAAAAGGCTTCTTCATCTCAAGACCTCCAACACTGTGTATAAATTTAAAGTCAATTGGATATTAACTTTGGCATCTAGAGCATCCACAAGATTTTGTGAAGTGATCAAGGGCCATAACTCTGGCACTAATTATCGGAAATCGCTGATAATCAATAGGCTTCTTCGTCTCATGACCTTAAACAATGTGTATAACTTTAAAGTCAATCGGATATTAACTTTGGCCTCTAGAGCTTCCACAAGATTTTTTGAAGTGATCAAGGGCCATAACTCTGGCACTAATTATCGGAAATCACTGAAAATCAATAGGCTTCGTCGTCTCATGACCTTAAACACTGTGTATAAATTCAAAGTCAATCAGATATTAACTTTAGCCTCTAGAGCGTCCACAACCAATTGTGGACGCCAGACGGACGGATGGGGGTGACGACAATATACGACCACATTTCAATGTGAGTGTATATAAAAAAATAATGTCAGATTTGGACAGGGTTTTTCTTATATTAAAATGAAATGGGGTTTAACGTCCTACTCTTTTGCACCTATCCTGGGCTAATGGAAGACGGGCATACGCCATACAGTGTGCTATGAGGGAAATTTTTCCCGGGAAGCGGCGCTACGGCCTACTCTTATATCGAATTCCAACTGCCAAGGGATCTTTTATCGGCATTCCAATGTGTACACGGGACCTTGGTTTTCCGTCCCATCCGAACGACTAGGCAGCTGTCCTTGTCCGGCCATCCTTCTGCATCACTGACAAGGGAAAATCACGCAGCAAAATCGAGATGAACTTTCTCGGCCAATGCAGGAATCGAACACCCGACCTCCAGGCTAGCGAACCAGCGCCTTATCCACTTAGCTACCGTGACCCCTTTCTTATATTGAATGTTACTAAAGTTACCTACCGAACTTTAGCCAGACATTTCACTAACAAAGGATAAAAATCGTTAATGTTGCTGACCATCTTGGATATTTTTTTCAGGAACTGCAGCTGAAGAAGTAAGCTTCTGCTTATAATATGTACTCATCCAAATCCAAACATAACCAAAGCAAAGGCGATCCATGATATTACTTGCCTCAAATTTTAATAAAATTCAATAAAAATTAGTATTGTCCTTTGTAGAAGCCAGTTAGCTTAGCATGCTAGTTATCTTAGGTCTCAAACAAGTAATTTACAACAAGAATTTTTTCATTTCAGAATTGTTTAATTTAGTAGTGCAGCTCATACTTTGATTATTAAAATGGAAGAGGAAAATTTCCTGACATTTTTACTGAAGGAAGTGATCAAGAATTTTTATATTGTTTTTATTTTCTTGTATTTTCTTGAGATAATATTTCAACAAGAAAGCAATACTTCTACTACCTTACTTTTTATAAGCTTACCTTTTAATTTATTTTTCAGCAGAGTACATTTTTTTTTTTTTTTTTTATCATTTTGCATATTATCAGACAATTGAAGTGATCATGATACTCATTGTAAAGGGTTTTTTGGACTATTTTAAGATATTTAAATGTTTTAATTATGTCCATGTAACTTTTTTTTTAAATTGTAATGATGTTGATCACAAAAATATAGCTGTTATATAATAGTAAGTGCAGGGGGACTGCACCACACACAATTCTACACAAAAACAAATATACAGATAAGACATCATACTAAGAGACCACAAACAAAAACAAATCAAAAAGAGTGAATGGATCCAGGGGCTAGCCGTAAGCGTCCACTGCGCTGTACAGTCCCGGGCCTGTGGTGACACAGACTTCACTCATATTTGAAAACAAGTTGGGGGTAAAACCCAAGGAAATAATTATATAATGTCAGTATGAGTCATGATCTGTTATATGTTGCAAGAATTACGAATGCAAGCATATTGTTGTATAAATTCCGATATACAAGTAACCACACCGTTAAATGTATCAAAGAAGTAGGCCTAGTTCTAACAAGCCAACAGTGAGGCTGATGTCCCCCGCCGAAATCCCAAAATAAATAGAAGACACATATTAATTAATCGCACATTTATTTTTTTCAATGTATCGAGCAATCAAACTGTACACGAAGTGTCATCCAAAAGTGTTTTATAAAGAAAGATAGGCTGGCACTGCCAGGCAGGATACGCCCACATTTTTGAGAGATGGACAGAGAACAAGCAATACCGAAAGTGATTTTTCCTACATCTTTAAGTCCTGTATTTCATACTGTATTGGGAGCAGCCATTTAGTTGGTCAGTTCCAGTCTGATATTAATGAAATTCGAAACCGACAATGATTATGGTGTGACGGTACACAACCTAGAAATGTGACTTTTCATCAAAATCGGATAAGAATTGTGACCTGTAGAGAGTCCACAACCATGATATACCATATTTTTACACTATTCGCGTACAAACGGCGACCATTTCGTCCAGCAATTTTGGTACGATTTTCACGAATTAGAACTCAACCTTCCTCATCAAAATCAAATTAAAATTGTGACCTATACAGGGTCCACAACCATGATATATCATTTTTTTAAAAGTATTTGCGTACAAACGACGGCAATTTTGGTCCGATTTTCCCGAAATTCAAACTCAACCTTCCTTACAGTGTAACTGTGATATAATCAAACGTTTTTTTAAATTGGATAATAATTATGACCTCCAGAGGGACCACAAGCCAAAGAAAGGGTGATTTTGCGTATAACCAGGGGCCATAATTCAGGAAGTTACAATCCGATATGCGCAAATATCGAAAAGAACCAAGATCTTTGGTTTATAACCATGAATTTCAAGTTTCATCACAATCGAATTAAAATTGTGACCTTTACAGGGTCCAAAACCTTGATATACCATTTTTTAACAGTATTCGCGTACAAACGGTGGCCATTTTGTATGGCAATTTTGGTCTGATTTTCCTGAAAATCGAACTCAACCTTCCTTACGGTGTAATGGTGATATAATCAAACGGTTTTTTAAATCGGATAATAATTGTGACCTCCAAGCTAAAAAAGGGCGATTTTGCGTATAATCAGGGGCCATAATTCAGGAAGTTACGATCCGATATGCGCAAATATCGAAAGGAAGCAAGATCTTTGGGTTATAACCATGAATTTCAAGTTTCATCAAAATCGAATCAAAATTGTGACCTCCACAGGGTCCACAACCTTGATATACCATTTTTTAACAGTATTCACGTACAAACGGCGGCCATTTTGTATGGCAATTTTCGTACGATTTTCCCAAAATTCGAACTCAACCTTCCTTAGGGTGTAACGGTGATATAATCAAACAGTTTTTTAAATCGAATAATAATTGTGACCTCCAAGCTAAAAAAAATGCGATTTTGCGTATAATCAGGGGCCATAATTCAGGAAGTTACGATCCGATATGCGCAAATATCGAAAGGAAGCAAGATCTTTGGGTTATAACCATGAATTTCAAGTTTCATCAAAATCGAATCAAAATTGTGACCTCCACAGGGTCCACAACCGTGATATACCATTTTTTAACAGTATTTGCGTACAAACGGCGGCCATTTTGTATGGCAATTTTCGTCCGATTTTCCCGAAATTCGAACTCAACCTTCCTTAGGGTGTAACGGTGATATAATCAAACGTTTTTTCAAATCGAATAATAATTGTGACCTCCAGAGGGACCACAAGCTAAAAAGGGTGATTTTTCAGACAATCAGGGGCCATAATTCAGGAAATTACATTCCGATAGCCGCAAATATCGAAAGGAACCAAGATCTTTGGGTTACAAACATGCATGTCAAGTTTTATCAAAATCGGTTCAAAATTGTGACCTCTATTGGGTCCACAAGCTAAAAGATAGGTTGCCAGGCAACGAAACATACGCCCACAGCAGCTAAATCGTCCGGGCAGTCAACAAGGGTTGTCGCATATTTTTACTTTTTTTTGGTAATGAAACATTTGTAATACACTAAAATCTGAGTAACAACTCATTATGTAATTATCTAAAAATCATTAGAATTTGTTTGCTTTTTATAAAGTTTTGCCCCAAGCTAACAATTAGTATAGAAAACATTTAATATCATGGATTTAGCTGTTCAGTTATCAAAATTCATTGAAAATCAAAATAATTGTTCGTTTCAACACCTTAAACTCTGTGTATCAATCTGAAGTCAATCGGAGGATAAGTTTGGCATCTACAGCGCCACAAGGTTTTTTGAAGTGATCAAGGGAGATAAGTCTGGAAGTAATTATTTGAAATCGATGAAAATCAGTAGGCTTCTTCCTCTCAGGACCTTAAACAGTGTGTGTAAATTTAAAGTAAATCGGATATTAACTTTGGCCTCTAGAGCGTCCACAGGATTTTTTGATGTGACCAAGGGCCATAACTCTGGCACTAACTATCGGAAATCGCTGAAAATCAATAGGCTTCTTGGTCTTATGACCTTAAACACTGTGTATAAATTTAAAATCAATCGGATATTAACTTTGGCTTTTAGAGTGTCCACAAGATTTTTTGAAGTGATCAAGGACCATAACTCTGGCACTAATTATCGGAAATCGCTGAAAATCTATAGGCTTCTTGGTCTTATGACCTTAAACACTGTGTATAAATTTTAAAGTCAATCGGATATTAACTTTGGCTTTTAGAGCATCCACAAGATTTTTTGTAGTGATTAAGGGCCATAACTCTGTCACTAATTATCGGAAATTGCTGAAAATCAATAAGCTTCTTCGTCTTATGACCTTAAACACTGTGTATAAATTTAAAGTCAATCGGATATTAACTTTGACTTTTAGAGCGTCCACAAGATTTTTTGAAGTGATCAAGGGCCATAACTCTGGCACTAATTATCGGAAATCGCTGAAAATCAATAGGCTTCTTCGTCTTATGACCTTAAACACTGTGTATAAATTTAAAGTCAATCGGATAATAACTTTGGCCTCTAGGGCGTCCACAAGATTTTTTGAAGTCGTCAAGGGCCATAACTCTGGTAGTTATTATCGGAAATCGCTGAAAAACAATAGGCTTCTTCGTCTCATGACCTTAAACACTGTGTATAAATTTAAAGTCAATCGGATATTAACTTTGGCCTCTAGAGCGTCCACAGGATTTTTTGATGTGACCAAGGGCCATAACTCTGGCACTAATTATCGGAAATCGCTGAAAATCAATAGGCTTCTTCGTCTTATGACCTTAAACACTGTGTATAAATTTAAAGTCAATCGGATATTAACCTTGGCTTTTAGAGCGTCCACAAGATTTTTTGAAGTGATCAAGGGCCATAACTCTGGCACTTATTATCGGAAATCGCTGAAAATCTACAGGCTTCTTCGTCTTATGACCTTAAACACTGTGTATAAATTTAAAGTCAATCGGATATTAACTTTGGCTTTTAGAGCGTCCACAAGATTTTTTGAAGTGATCAAGGGCCATAACTCTGTCACTAATTATCGGAAATTGCTGAAAATCAATAAGCTTCTTCGTCTTATGACCTTAAACACTGTGTATAAATTTAAAGTCAATCGGATATTAACTTTGACTTTTAGAGCGTCCACAAGATTTTTTGAAGTGATCAAGGGCCATAACTCTGGCACTAATTATCGGAAATCGCTGAAAATCAATAGGCTTCTTCGTCTTATGACCTTAAACACTGTGTATAAATTTAAAGTCAATCGGATATTAACTTTGGCCTCTAGAGCGTCCACAAGATTTTTTGAAGTTGTCAAGGGCCATAACTCTGGTAGTTATTATCGGAAATCGCTGAAAAACAATAGGCTTCTTCGTCTCATGACCTTAAACACTGTGTATAAATTTAAAGTCAATCGGATATTAACTTTAGCCTCTAGAGCGTCCACAAGCAATTGTGGACGCCGGACCGACGGACGGACGGACGGACGGACGGGGGCGACGACAATATACGACCACATTTCAATGTGGGCGTATAAAAAGTGATTTTTCGTACAATCAGGGGCCATAATCCATGAAGTTTTGATCCGATACATGCCAATATCGAAAGCAGCCGAGATCTTTTGGGGATAAACCTATATTTCAAGTTTCGTCAAAATCGGATAAGAATTGTGACCTGTAGAGAGTCCACAAACAAATTGTGGACGGACGGACAGGGGCGACGACATAATACGTCCACATGAAAATGTGGGCGTATAAAAAGGTCATTTCTCGGACAATCAGGGGCCATAATTCAGGAAGTTACGATCCAATGGGCGCAAATATCAAAAAGAACCAAGATCTTTGGGTTATAAACATGCATGTCAAGTTTCATCAAAATCGGTTCAAAATTGTGACCTCTATAGGGTCAACAACCTTGATATAACATATTTTCAGAATGCCAGTCAAGTCGTCCACAAGCAAAGTCGTCCACACGAAAAACCTGGTTAAGTCGTCCACACCCGTTGGTGGAGTCGTCCACACCCGTTGGTGGAGTCGTCCACACTCGATGGTTGAGTCGTCCACAAGACTTAGTTTAATTTGAAGATATAGTAATACGTTGGTGGAGTCGTCCACAAGACTTAGTTTAATTTGAAGATATAGCAATACGTTGGTAAAGTCGTCCACACGACATACTTTACTTTCGGGATATGGATATTCTTTCTATAATCCGGTAAAATATTCAAAACAAGCTTGTTGATTATTCATAAAAGGTGCATTAAAATAAGCCACGTGGTAATTGAAGACAGTCTCGGCATGGTTTCAGAATTGCACGTCTTCCACGCTCTGTCCATGTGAATTTCAGGTACCGGTAGATATTAAAATAATAACTGGATAATACATTGATGGATTCACTGACCAGTTGTTAGGTAAATTTCAATCGTAATTGGATATAATTCCCTGATGGGACATCGAATACACGGAGAGAGAAACAGTGGATGTTTTCCCCGACAGAATCTCCATCGGAGAATTCCAATGATACGTGACATATCGGTTGGCATTATGCCAATAAAGCAGTTCTAAATCGATTTTTTATTTTATACACTATTGACAGGCAATCTGAACGACAGACTCACCCTACCTATTACCATTTAATTTTTGTACGTTAGTTACGTACGTATTGACAGGGTGTTAATTTTAACAAATATTGAAGGCTATATCATCATAGTCGTACAGAACTTTATTTTATAGCCATTTCAGTTATGGTTGTCACGTGATCACTGTCTATCATCGACGGATGAATAAAAACGTTTGCAAGTTACATGACTGTTACGTGAAGGACTACAGATTGTGTTATAAAGAAATACAACGGCATTTTCTGATTTTAACTTCGGCATTTTCTGATACTGACAATAAACACTAATCAAACAATCAAAATTGCTAAAATCATAACGCCATTTAACAAACAATCAAAATTGCTAAAATCATAACGCCAATTAACAAACAATACAAGAATACTTCATACGATCATACAAACAATACGATTAACATTAACTTTATTATAAAAACATTGGTGATTCGATCTGAAATCAAATAACAAAATTGTCAACGTTACTAGCTATTTCTTCCATATGATTAAATTGTGTACAATAGTAACTGTAAATTTTCCCGCGGTTAGACGCCTCTGACCAATCAAAAGATAGGCTGGCACTGCCAGGCAGGATACGCCCACATTTTCGAGAGATGGACAGAGAACAAGCAATACCGAAAGTGATTTTTCCTACATCTTTAAGTCCTGTATTTCATACTGTATTGGGAGCAGCCATTTAGTTGGTCAGTTCCAGTCTGATATTAATGAAATTCGAAACCGACAATGATTATGGTGTGACAGTACACAACCTAGAAATGTGACTTTTCATCAAAATCGGATAAGAATTGTGAACTGTAGAGAGTCCACAACCATGATATACCATATTTTTACACTATTCGCGTACAAACGGCGACCATTTCGTCCGGCAATTTTGGTACGATTTTCACGAAATTAGAACTCAACCTTCCTCATCAAAATTGAATTAAAATTGTGACCTATACAGGGTCCACAACCATGATATATCATTTTTTTAACAGTATTCGCGTACAAACGGCGGCCATTTTGTCTGTCAATTTTGGTCCGATTTTCTTGAAATTTAAACTCAACCTTCCTTACAGTGTAACGGTGATATAATCAAACGTTTTTTAAATTGGATAATAATTGTGACCTCCAGAGGGACCACAAGCTAAAGAAAGGGGGATTTTGCGTATAACCAGGGGCCATAATTCAGGAAGTTACGATCTGATATGCGCAAATATCAAAAAGAACCAAGATCTTTGGGTTATAACCATGAATTTCAAGTTTCATCAAAATCAAATTAAAATTGTGACCTTTACAGGATCCACAACCTTGATATACCATTTTTTAACAGTATTCGCGTACAAACGGCGGCCATTTTGTATGGCAATTTTGGTCTGATTTTCCCGAAATTCAAACTCAACCTTACGTACGGTGTAACGGTAATATAATCAAACGTTTTTTTAAATCGGATAATAATTGTGACCTCCAAGCTAAAAAAAAGGCGATTTTGCGTATAATCAGGGACCATAATTCAGGAAGTTATGATCCGATATGTGCAAATATCGAAAGGAAGCAAGATCTTTGGGTTATAACCATGAATTTCAAGTTTCATCAAAATTGTGACCTCCACAGGGTCCACAACCTTGATATACCATTTTTTAACAGTATTCGTGTACAAACGGCGGCCATTTTGTATGGCAATTTTCGTCCGATTTTCACGAAATTCGAACTCAACCTTCCTTAGGGTGTAACGGTGATATAATTTTAAATCGAATAATAATTGTGACCTCCAGAGGGACCACAAGCTAAAAAGGGTGATTTTTCGGACAATCAGGGGCCATAATTCAGGAAATTACATTCCGATAGCCGCAAATATCGAAAGAAACCAAGATCTTTGGGTTACAAACATGCATGTCAAGTTTCATCAAAATCGGTTCAAAATTGTGACCTCTATAGAGTCCACAAGCTAAAAACGTGATTTTTCGTACAATCAGGGGCCATAATCCATGAAGTTTTGATCCGATACATGCCAATATCGAAAGCAGCCGAGATCTTTTGGGGATAAACCTATATTTCAAGTTTCGTCAAAATCGGATAAGAATTGTGACCTGTAGAGAGTCCACAAACAAATTGTGGACGTCCGGACGGACGTCCGGACAGGGGTGACGACATAATACGTCCACATGAAAATGTGGGCGTATCAAAATGCTAAAGGCAGACAAAAGGGCCCCTCTGGCCAAGGGAAAGGGCCCTCGTGCCCAAGTCAATCGTTTCTATACACTGTTACTGTCGAATCGATTACTAAATGAGAATGCAGTCATTGTATTGGCATAAAAATCATCAATCAAGATGAACCTAAGTTATCTTGTCCAAAAGTATCAACCAATCAAATTGCTTATCTCTGCTTACCCTAAGCGGAAAATGCTCATCTTCGAACTCCATCAAGGCATTGACCTAATAAACATATACACCAAGTTTGAACATTTTAACTCAATTAGAAGGAGAGTTATTGTGTTCCAAAGTTTCATCACTCTCACTTAATTAGAACTAATTAAAGTTATCGTGTCCCAAAGCATCAACCAATCAAATTGCTTATCTCTGCTTACCCTAAGTGGAAAATGCTCATCTTCGAACTCCATCAAGGCATTGACCTTATAAGCATATACACCAAGTTTGAACATTTTTACTCAATTAGAAGAAGAGTTATTGTGTTCCAAAGTCTCGACCAATCAAATTGCGTATCGCTCTGCTTACCCTAAGCGGAAAATGCTCATCTCCGAACTCCATCAAGGCATTGACCTAATAAGCATATACACCAAGTTTGAACATTTTAACTCAATTAGAAGGAGAGTTATTGTGTTCCAAAGTCTCGACCAATCAAATTGCTCTGCTTACCCTGAGCGGAAAATGCTCATTATCGAACTTAGTCAAGGTATTACTGTAATGAAACTATACACTAAGTTTCATCACTCTCACTTAATTAGAACTAAAGTTATCGTGTCCCAAAGCATCAACCAATCAAATTGCTTATCTCTGCTTACCCTAAGCCGCAAATGCTCATCTTTGAACTCCATCAAGGCATTGACCTAATAAACACATACACCAAGTTTGAACATTCTAGCTCAATTAGGAAGAGAGTTATTGTGTCCCAAAAAGTGTGACGGACAGACGGACAGACAGACAGACAGACAGACAGACGGAAGAACCCATTTTAATAGTCCCCCAACTTTCTTCGAAAGCCGGGGGACAAATATCACCAAAAATTTCGCCGGATTGAATGTTTTATCGCCAAAATTATATTTTTATAGCAATTGGCGGAAATGGTGATCGACAGTGTGAGCGCGGAGAGAGAGAAAGAAATGGGGTTTAACGTCCACTCGACACAAACTCTGTCATTTCAGGACTAACATATGGTTTTAATTTTATTTCAATAATTTGCTTGGACGTAGACTCAATGGCAGGCCGTATGATACAGCGTGCCCACGCTAACCAATCGGCTAGCCAACCCCCCTTGACCTCTACAAGGTCCACAGCCTTGATATACCGTATTTTTACACTTTTCGGGTACAATCGACGTCCATTTTGTCCGTCAATTTTGGTTAGATTTTCACGAATTTCGAATTAAACTTTCATTACGGTGATAAAATTAAACGTTTTTTTTTTAAATTGGATAATAATTGTGACCTTCAGAGGGACCACAATCTAAAAAGGGCGATTTTTCGGACAATCAGGGGCCATAATTCAGAAAGTTACAATCCGATGGGCACATATATCAAAAAGAACCAAGATCTTTGGGTTATAACCATGTATGCGTGTCAAGTTTCATCAAAATCGGTTCAAAATTGTGACCTTAGGGTCAACAAGCTAAAACTTGACTTTTCGTACAATCAGGGGCCATAATCCATGAAGTTTCGATCCGATACATGCCAATATCTAAAGCAGCTGAGATCTTATGGGGATAAACCTATATTTCAAGTTTCGTCAAAATCGGATAAGAATTGTGACCTGTAGAGAGTCCACAAACTATTATTGTGGATGGACAGGGGAGACGGCATAATATGTCCACATGAAAATGTGGGCGTATAACAACATAAATACATTTACGAATATCAACAATAGTAGCAGACCATGGTGTGCAATAAAGTACAAATGGATGTAAGTAAGTATAATGTTTACCTTTCCTTGTATTTTACCGCCAAATGTAGACCTAGCATGGTACATAACAACAGTTACATCACCTGATAGGGGTAAATCTATATTTATTCTAGCTTGACCATCCTCTGTACTGAACTGCCTATAAGTATAAACAAGCCACTTTTATTATCCAGACAAAACTGTGTAGAGACAATTACAATATTCCACAAATACTGTTAAGTAACACTAAAATATGGTATCGTCTAAAATGGTAGTTTTACCGATAGTTTCTATTCATACCGTGTAATTTCAAAACATCGTTCAATAAATGATAAGATAGGCTGGCACTGCCAGGCAGGATACGCCCACATTTTTGAGAGATGGATAGAGAACAAGCAATACCGAAAGTGATTTTTCCTACATCATTAAGTCCTGTATTTCATACTGTATTGGGAGCAGCCATTTTGTTGGTCAGTTCCAGTCTGATATTCATGAAATTCGAAGCCGACAATGATTATGGTGTGACGGTACACAACCTAGAAATGTTACTTTTCGTCAAAATCAGATAAGAATTGTGACCTGTAGAGAGTCCACAACCATGATATACCATATTTTTACACTATTCGCGTACAAACGGTGACCATTTTGTCCGGCAATTTTGGTACGATTTTCACGAACTTCGAACTCAACCTTCCTTACAGTGCAACAGTAATATAATCAGAGGTTTTTTTTAAATCAGATAATAATTGTGCGAGAGATAGACAGAGAACAAGCAATACCGAAAGTGATTTTTCCTACAATCAAAGGCCATAATTCATTAAGTTACAATTTGATATGCGCAAATATCGAAAAGAATAAAGATCTTTAGGTTATAAACAAGCATTTCAGGTTTCATCAAAATTGAAAAAATTAAAATTGTCACCTCTACAGGGTCCACAACTTTGACATACCATATTTTTACACTGTTCACGTACAATCAGCGGCCATTTTTTCTGGCAATTAGAGTCCAATTTTCTCGAAATTCAAACTCAACCTTCCGTAGGGTGTAACGGTGATAGAGTCAAACGTTTTTTCAAATCAGATAATAATTGTGACCTTCAGAGGGACCATAGGCGATTTTTCGGACAATCAGGGGCCATAATTCAGGAAGTTACGATCCGATATGCGCAAATAACGAAAGGAACCAAGATCTTTGGGTTATAACCATGCATTTCAAGTTTCATCAAAATCCAATTAAAATTGTGACCTCTACAGGGTCCACAACCATGATATACAATTTTTTAACAGTATTCGCGTACAAACGGCGGCTATTTTGTATGGCAATTTTGGTCCGATTTCCCCGAAATTCGAACTCAACCTTCCTTACAGTGTAACGGTAATATAATCAACCGCTTTAGTAAATCGGATAATAATTGTGACCACCAGAGGGACCAAAAGCTAAAATAAGGCGATTTTGCGTATAATCAGGGGCCATAATTCAGGAAGTTACGTTCCGATATGCGCAAATATCGAAAGGAACCAAGATCTTTGGGTTATAATTATGAATTTCAAGTTTCATCAAAATCGAATAAAAAATGTGACTTCTACAGGGTCCACAACCTTGATATACCATTTTTTAACAGTATTCGCGTACAAACGGCGGCCATTTTGTATGGCAATTTTCGTCCGATTTTCCCAAAATTCGAATTCAACCTGCCTTAGGGTGTAACGGTGATATAATCAAACGATTTTTTAAATCGGATAATAATTGTGACCTCCAGAGGAACCACAAGCTAAAAAGGGTGATTTTTCGGACAATCAGGGGCCATAATTCAGGAAATTACATTCCGATAGTCGCAAATATCGAAAGGAACCAAGATCTTTGGGTTATAAACATGCATGTCAAGTTTCATCAAAATCGGTTCAAAATTGTGGCCTCTATAGGGTCCACAATCAGGGGCCATAATCCATGAAGTTTTCATCCGATACATGCCAATATCGAAAGCAGCCGAGATCTTTTGGGGATAAACCTATATTTCAAGTTTCGTCAAAATCGGATAAGAATTGTGACCTGTAGAGGGTCCACAAACAAATTGTGGACGGACGGACGGACGTCCGGACGGACAGGGGCGACGACAATATACGTCCACATAAAAATGTGGGCGTATAAAAACTCGTTGAAGAATAACAAAAATGGTTTAATTAGTACCATGGTTTAGATTAATAGCAACAGGTTTAGTTTCTCTGAGATGCGTTTAAAAATGGACGATCCGTGCACTTATCTATGGCGATCATTTATTGGCCAAGCCGTTGAGTTTCCCGGAGATGGGTTTAAAAATGGACTTCCTGTTCACTTATCTATGGTGTTCAGTTATTAGACGAGGCGTCGAATTTCCCGAGATACGTATATAAATCAACATACAAATAATTTATCTATAAAAATAGTATTCCACCATTGACAAATACGTCAAAAATTGGTAAATCACGTCCCGGGTAATTAAACAATCGGAACTCGGTAAATCACACAGGTAATGCATCTTCATTAAATCACAAATTAATTAACACAGACTTTCGCGTGTGCATGTCGCCAGAAGTCAACCCCACAATGCGATAGACCTGTGAGAGAGTTAGACATGTACTGGCGCCAAAAGAAGTCACCCAGGAAATACGCTTCAATGATTAGTGCCTTGATGTTACGTAATTGCGGGATTTGGATCAATGAAATGTTGACTGCAGTACAACGAGGAAACCCACGAGGTTGAGAAGGTGCCCCTATCTCCATGCCACATACGCTCACACCAGGGATCGAAACCACAGCCGCAAGCCAGAGGTGACCGGCCAGCTAGAGATCGAAGCGTGGCACTCTAGGCCATCCCAACCCCCCTGACCTTGCAGGACCTTCAACATGCTCTTGCTGAGCAGTGACAACGTCTTCCTCGGATAGTGTTTACTAATGTTCTGAGATCCATGAAAAGACGTGTGGCAGTACGAGACGCTAGAGGAGGCCACAACCGTTACTAAACACTTTTATTTCGATTGTTCTCCAAGTCTGTGAATTTCATTTTGGGGGGTACTTGTGACATCACGAACGTTATCAATGTCAAGGACTTTCGGCGAAATGTATTCTTGCTTTCTATTGATGTCAAGGTAGTCTGTGCACATCATAACATTAAAATAGTTGCCTTAACCCAAATATTAAAAATCCAGTCCCAAAAATCTTGAGTGTCAAGTTTTTAATTTGGCTGAGAATATATCATGGGAAATGTATAGTCCAATTCGGTTTGTTACATAATATTAATTCCCATCCGTCTACTTTTCGGGTAGAAATCATGGAATAAGCTTTATTTTGTAGGTTTTGATGTTTGATTACAAAAAACCAATGTTGACAGTTTTCTGAGTAGGTCTTCATAGTATAGATAGCCACTTTTTGAGGTTAGCCATTTTGGGATAATATTCTAACTTATATTTTTATTTTCATCCTGTTTATAATGTTATCGACCTATCAACTGTGATTTGGCAATGTATTAATATTGGCAGGCTTCATGACTACATTTCAGATTGTTTTCCATAATTTCATGATAATATTTCCAAGATGACAACCATTTTTGCCGGGAAAATCGGACAATGTGCTGATTTCGATTAAGTAAAATGACATAGGGTTATTTTCAATTACGACGGTCATTTATGGCGGGAAATGAATTGATGTGTCGTCTATGGTACCAGGATATATTTTTTTCGGGGCACAGATTCCATTTCTTCCATTAACTGTGTAAAATGATCACATGTTCACATATTTAGCATGTTTCTAATATGGCTTTAGTGTGTGGTGAGAAAATGGGACGATGTGCTGATTTTAAAGGGACAATCCCGATAAGAACAGGGTCTCAAAAATTAAAGTCCGAGTATTTATGAAATTTATGGACCAAAATATAGTGGCATGGTGTATTTACCTTGTCTCAAAATTTCAGCTCAAAATATTGAGTCATTTGGGCGTGTACGTCAACACTGCTTATCCGGACACGTAACCCTTTTAAGATTTCGGGTCAATTTTTTCATTGGGTGACTTGATAATCGATTAACGTTTCTTGAGAGGTCTATACAGTGAATGACCCATGCACTGTACTTGATAACAAAAGGTAAATTTCATCTACATATTATTTTTATAGAAAAAAGTCTGGTTTTATCCAGATACTGTATAATACAACGGTCTCTATTTCCAGATGAAGACTGTCAGGTTTAAGTTATTTACAAGCGTATCACAAATATCGGGTTAGTAGGTGGGCCTTTGGTTATGGATTTTAAAGGATTTTAACACAAAATTAAGAAGTTTTATTCCCCAAAAAGTTATCGGGATTGGCCCTTTAATTACTTAGTTGCGTTTTTTGAGTCAATATTCGTTTTTTGCAGGTACGGGTATGATTTACAACTGCGTGAAATGGTGGTACAGTTCAACATAAATTTTTTGGACCAAAATCGCTGCAACGACGCGAAAACAATCTCCCTGAATTTGCTATGATTTTGTGGAGCAACAATTGGTTGCAAGACATCATCACGGTATAGGCTACAGCATTAATGCGAGCGCTGCTAATGTGTAGGGGGGGGGTCCGGTGATGAAATGTTGGCGGCCATCAGCGTGATAAAGATGAAAGCGACTCTCATCACTGAAGAGCACACTTTGCCAGTCTACTCTTCTCCATGTCTGGTGTCCTTAAAGCCACTGACGGTGATGATCCCTGAGGATAGCTCCAACATAAGGTCATCGTGCACAGAGTCCTACTTCTCTTCCACAACATCTTACGGTGTTGGCACTTACTGGTCCATGTCTTCCGACGACTGCTGCACCTGTTCAAGTTGCTGGGCGGAATCTGTCACGCAGATGAGTGACCCGGATGTAGCGGTCTTGAGCCTGTGGTGTAATGCGTTGTGGACTAGGACGTTGACGGTCACGTGTTGATCCAGTAACTCGAACACGTTCCACCAACCTTACAATAGTGGACTGATGACAATTGAAGTGTCCGGCAATAGCACGTGTAGACATGCCAGCCCTGGACATTCCCATGACTTCATTCTGTTGATTTTCATTAAGTCTTGGCATCTCTTGCTTGATTCTTTCACACGTTCAACAACTGCACCAAAAGGGTATAATCAAGGACCATGAGGCTTTATTTGATGCGTAATTGTTAAATCAAAACTTGGGAAGGAAAACTGTTTTTACCGTGCGATTTTTCATTCGTCAGTGTGTTTTACGCAAATAGGTCTTTGTATAAGGACAGGTCTTTGTATGTCCAGTTGTACGGGGCTGTTTCTTCTATGCGTATTTTGTATTTGTTGATGAACGGAAGACACAGTACGTGTTTTATAGTCACGCCATTTATAAAATTGAATAATGAAATATAAATATAGACATTCATCTGTCGTAAAAAGGCGAAAACAATGTCGTCATTTATACGTATCCAGCAGTCAGACCCCAATTTGATTATATCCAGGTATATATCGATAAGCTTAATTTTCCGTATGTCTATATATTTTCTTTTGTTCTGACAATTTATTGTTGTGCATGTTGAAATTAGTACCATTGTCAGTTTATTGTTTTGCATGTTGAAATCAGTACCGCGCAACCCGTAACTCATAGCCATTTTATTGTTTTGCATGTTGAAATTAGCACAACGTACGTAACATGTACATGTTTCATTGCAACTTATTATAAAAAAAACTCTATACAAAAAACAATAGAAATGTTAGCTGTTCAATAATAATTATTCGCGGGCTGCAGTTATTTATTTTTCTTGTCTTTTTTGTGGATTTCATTTGTTAACATTATTGTGGTACGACTGAACTATAATAAATGCATGTGTCTTAAAATTGGTCGCATGCAATATCGCTATTTACCGATATCCCGATAAACCTCCATTTGATTATCCGATACATGTATTAGTCCGAAAATATTTTGCTGACTTTTTAATTGTGGCACAAACGAGTGTGGGTGGTTGCATGGCATCATAAGAAACTGATTGACAGAATATAGACGCCCCTTTATAAACACATTGTTGCCTTGTAAACTTTAATTGTAGATTGCCAGTAGTTATAATTACAGTTAGGCCTACAAACAAATTTTGGTTTACTCCCACTGTGCCAGTTTTATTGTTTAGGGATTAATCAAATAATTAACGATACAACAATGGGGATTAGTTATGATTAAGGGTTAGGGGTTTATCAGTTAAATTTAATATTATATTCCATTTTAAATCTACCTTTTTTTTTTACAAATTATTATACTAAAATACAATATTTAAAATTTTTAGCATATAATGTACAAGTTATCATTTAAACATTTTATTTAATCAAACATGTTCCTATTAAAGGAGCTAAGTCTTTAACTCAATATCATCCAAAATCTTCAACATTGAAAACGCAAATTATTTGTCAATTTAAATCAAAATTGATGATGTGATCTTACCGGAAAAAGATGGGCTTCTGATATCCAATATTTAAGACAAAATAAATATTTTACCAGTGGTACACGAATCGTGTACCATAATGCGTTTCAGCCCCAGTTCTAGCAAGAGACTCGAGGAACGAGGCTAGAAACATTGTACCAAATCAAACGGCGCATGTAGACTGGAATAACTAGACGCTAAAAAAAAAATGCCTTCGGTTGACACTGCTGGTTTGTTTCGCCGAATATAACTGATTTGAAATTAGAGTAAAACGGAAACCATTGAATGCAAATCAGTTTATCCAATTCATATTACAGTATTATATGCGTTGCGACCCACTTGAGTCAATTTCTAGGTCCCAAATGTTAGCGATTTAGCTCCTTTAACAATACGTCTTCAACAAAATACATCTTACATTCCAACTAAATGGGAGACACCCGTACTCGATGACGGTGTAATGCCCTTTGTGGAGGCGCCGCTTTTCTTTCCCCAGTCTGTCTTCCAACTGCCGGTATTTCCTTTTTCTGGGTTTGCTATTGAACGTTTGCCATCTTGTGATATTTGTCAGATTAATGTTGTTGACAAATGACAGTGGTTCCATATATATAGTGTCCTCTGAACGGAGTTCACCACTTAAGTAAGTTTTAACAAAAAATTGCTTAACATCATGATAAAATAAGATGAACACAGTTTACATGCCATATGCTGAACGAATAATCTGTTGAACACAGTTCTCTACACCATAAAATTGGTCCACTTGATTAAGCCAATTAAGGCTGTTAATTAAAATCCGATAATCCAGGGATTAAAAACTGACACAGTGGGAGTACCCCCAAATTTTGACACATTATTGAACAATCAAAACTGTTACGCTATCCCAATGATTACTTAAACCCCTTTCCCATGCATTCGTAATTTTATGTCCGGTTAAAATTCATGTCTCACTTCTTAGCAGTGTTATATTCTGCTAAATATGAAAACGCTTTGGACTATGAACTTTTGATGTCAGGATGGGGGTGGAGAATTTTCCGCAAAGAAATGAGATAGCATATTTAGTTTAATAATGTTTAATCATATTAGTAATAGAACTCAATATTGGTCAATTTCAATTGATGTTGATATTCTTATTTTGCCGGGAGAATATAGGATCCTAATATTCAATATTTAAGATTGAATTAACATTTAATAATCAGTACACTAGACGTGTTTTGCAATGGTTACGGCTGCCATTTTGAAATGAACAAAATAAAATATCCTACACCACAATATAATTAGTAAAGGCTGATTCACAAACCAGAAAACAGTATCTAAAAAGACATAGAATGGACTAAGCAACCGCAAATGACAGCCGTACATTACCAAATATTTTTATTAATTTACCAACTCTAACCAACGGTGATAGTAATTATACCTTGCAAATGAATATGCACATTTTTAATACAGTCCACAAATTTATATATGGGTCATTCCATGAAGTTGACACTTTGTTACCAACAATAATTAATGTGATGATAAAACACTCAAGAAACAGAATTCAATAAATGAATTGTTGATATTCTTATTTTGCCGGGAGAATATAGGATCCTAATATTCAATATTTAAGATTGAATTAACATTTAATAATCAGTACACTAGACGTGTTTTGCAATGGTTACGGCTGCCATTTTGAAATGAACAAAATAAAATATCCTACACCACAATATAATTAGTAAAGGCTGATTCACAAACCCGAAAACAGTATCTAAAAAGACATAGAATGGACTAAGCAGGCGCAAATGACAGCCGTACATTACCAAATATTTTTATTAATTTACAAACTCTAACCAATGGTGATAGTAATAATACCTTGCAAATGAATATGCACATTTTTAATACAGTCCACAAATTTATATATGGGTCATTCCATGAAGTTGACACTTTGTTACCAACGATAATTAATGTGATGATAAAACACTCAAGAAACAGAATTCAATAAATGAATTGTTGATAATTATTTTGGGGATCTGATGTAAAGATAATATTTAAAAGTCATTTTGTGAAATTAAAAGAATTCACTTAAAAAGACATGTCAAATGCATTTTCTGCAGTTTGACATGCACCAAAAGTGTGACATTTTCATACTCCTGAACTTGGAATTGCTCCCCTCTTTATACTATGTGTTTAAATCTTCTATCCAAGGTGCAGTTGCAAAGATTTAATGTTTAATTTTTCAAATACTGCACAACAAGCGAACTGATTTGGCTATTTGTTCAGATATCGTCACCCAAAAATAAAGAAAAAATCGTAACTCTGTCTGTCAACCAAGTTACGTACGCTAATGTCCGGATGAGACAGAGCGCTAGCATGATATCAACTTAAATAATGTCGTAAAATGTAACCACTCTTATTTCATCTTGGAAAAGGCAAAATGTTTATCGGGAATACATTTGAAATGTTTTAAACTGAAGTCAATATGAAAAGACTTGCGTGTCTGTCAATTTTATGTTCGCGCAATTTCCTTCTCCTTTTACGCCGTCGAGAGTGATCAAAAATTTAACGACATCATACAACGTATTTACAGCATCGACGACTTGTTAACGGCAACATGGCCGCAAAAACAATGGAAATTATGGAATTCGGTAAGGAAAATGGAATTTGTCAATTTGTTACGTACATTTGAATCGCTTGTGTCAAGTTACGAACAACATATGAATACTTATTCAATATGAATGTTCCTTTTCTTTAAGTATAGAATACTGTTATGCAAACTTTTTGTCTGCAAAACAAATGGTTGTCATTGCCGATCTCGGGAACAAATCGGGATTGCATTGGTTGATAACTTGACACTGTTAAGCTTTCAGTTGAATGTCAAAATTACTAACAACCTCTGTCTGGCACATTTATTTAATTATTTGTTAGATCTTTACAAAAGCTTATCTTTTGAAATAGTTCATGGTTCTATAATGCCATTACGACTTCGTTGTCATCCTTATATGTACCTACACCTGTTCAAGACTGTTGATGAAAATGATAGTGACTGTTGGTAACAATGACCAAACAACTGCCCTTGAGAAATTTTTGTTACCAACAGAGTTATATTTCTTGTTTAGATTTTATGCAATAATGGCTGTACTTATTTAATTTGAATGTTCTGAACACGTTGTAGGCTATTTAACATTGAATTGCAAAATAGTGTAGAATTAACCTTGTGTTTAAATTAATTTCTTTCTAGGTTGTTGGTTGTTCGTGTGTCAAGTACTACAAACCAGCAGAGAATTTTTGGTTGGAAAGTCTCTAATAGGAATAGCAGTCCGAAATTGATTTGATTCTGTTGACAACTTGAAAATGCTTCTCCCTATGTAAACAAGCCTTCCGTCATCTTTGTTTCGCAAAATATGATGACCAAAGAGCCTTTCGTCATCTTTGTTTCGCATTTAATCTGATTGAATCTATGCAGGGAAATTATCTCTTGCTGATGTTTTGATTTCTTAGTTATACTATTAAGTCAGTCAATGTTGAGTTTCAGCATTGGTTATGAAGAAGAAAATATTTTCTGAAAAATGCAAATCCCATGTCGTTACTTTAATTAAATCAGTATTGATGCTTTATCAGTCCAATTTAATTGAATAGTATTGATGCTTTATTTGTCCAATTTAATTAAATCAGTATTGATGCTTTATCTGTCCATTTTAATTAAATAAGTATTGAGGCTTTATCCATCCAATTATTTTACCATTATTGTAATGTCATTTACATTAAACCCTATTTTATTTGTTATGTCATTTTTATTTAGGGTTTCACACTGCGAAGCTTGTGTGAAACACTATTGTTTTTGTTAAAATTATTATTAAGCTTTCATATTACATATGAAAGCTTATTGTTTCTGTTAAAGTTATTATTATTATTTCTTTTTTTTGTGTGTTTTCTGCAAATCGGATTTCTCAGAATCTATCCGTAGGATCTTTCTGAAATTTTGACCTACCCCCCCAAAAATGGGGTGCGAACCTTGATTAAATATATTTTCGAAACGTTTTACGAATCCGATAAGTAATTACTGATTTGTACACAAAATATGGAGTTTGTCGATCGAACCGGAAGTGCCGCCATATTTAAAAGTGAAAAATCAATAAGGCTTTTTTGCTATTTTACTTACAGACTCGGGAGTTATATTTTCTGAATCCTTGTAGGAAGGCCTAAAAAATGTCGCGAATAGAATTTTGATTTCGGTCACGTGATGGTCACCATTTTGAATTGAAAATGAAAAATAGATGCAATTTGAAGGGTCGGGACTTTGGAACACAATTACTCTCCTTCTAATTAAGCTAGAATGTTCAAACTTGGTGTAGACGTTCACTAGGTCAATGTTATGATTGAGTTTAAAGATGAGCATTTTCTGCTTAGGGTAAGCAGAGATAAGCATGCTCATTTGTTGATTCTTTAGGGCACGATAACTTCGGTTATAATGAAGGGAGGGCGGTGAAACTTTTGTCAATAGAGAGTCTAATAGCTAGCCTGTTGTGTGAAATCATTGTATTATTTTTTCTAAATATCAGGGATAGCCGAAAAAAAGAGATTGAAAATCCAAAAAGTCGTATTTTTACAATTTGGAGCATGTTTAGAGGTCTTTCTCGTAAAGTCAACATAATATTTTTTGGGGACTTCTTCTACAAAGAGTCTTATTGGTAGTCTTTTATATGAAACCATCGATCAACAGTCCAACATATCAGGAGTAGAAGAACAAAAGGATCGAACATTGAAAACGGCACCCTTTCATTGTTAAGCGAAACATGCAGTGTGGGTGACTACAATCTACACATTTCGTCATCGTATAGAGCTTATTCAACATTATCGAATTCCAGCTGCTTAGGGATATTTTACGTGCACTCCAATGTGTACACGAGACCTTGGTTTTTCGTCCCATCCGAATGAATAGACAGCTGTGCTTGTCAGGCCCTCCGTTCTGCCTCACTGACAAGGGGAACCACGCCGGGAAATCGAGATGAACTTTCTCCGTGCAGAACTTTCAATTCAGGCGAAAACGTTTATTGTATACGATTAAGCTGGTCAGTTGGAGCTTATTTTCAAAAGTTTTGTAATAATCGGTTGGTAATTAAAGTACCGTGCACATTAAACTGTTAAAACAGAAAATTTCGCCCGGTTGAAATGTTTCTTGCTATAAGTCAGCAATTTTCTGAATTCAGGGAGGCTGAATGGCTGAATGGTTAGCATGTGCGCACTGTATCGTAACGTCTGTCATTGAGTCAACGGGCGTCTTTTCGATCTCCAGGTTGCACGTGACATGAAGTATGATGTCCAACCTCGTGGGTTTTCTCCGTGTCCTTCGGTTTCCGCCCAACGGCTAAAGACCTGTAAGCGCAAGGGGAGTTTTTAAATAAAATTAAAAACATATGTTAGTCCCGAAATGACCTAGTTTGTGTCGAATGGACATTAGGCCGCATTTCTCTCTTTCTCTTTTATTTTTAAAGTTTTGTAATAATCGGTTGGTAATCAAAGGTACTGTAAAAGTGATAAAACAGAAAATTTCGCCCGGTTGTAATGTTTCTCACTTTAAAGTCAGCAATTTGCCGATTTTAAGGGGCAAACGTTTATTGCGAACGCTTAAGCTGGTCAGGGGGAGCTTATTTTTAAAAGTTTTGTAATATTCGGTTGATAACTAAAGGTACCGTGCAAATTAAACTGTTACAATAGAAAATTTGGCCCGGTTGAAATGTTTCTCGCTGTAGGTCAGCAATATGCCGATTTTAGGGAGGTTGCGTGGCTGAATGGTTAGCACGTGCGCTCTGTATCATAACGTCTGTCATTGAGTCAACTGGCGTTGTTTCCATTTCTTGGTTGTACGTGACAAGGAGTATGGTCGCCTGTCCAACCTCGTAGGCCATAACCGCCGCTGCCCGGGTAAAATTTCCCTCATTGCACACTTTATGGCATATGCCCGTCTTCATTAGCCCATTTTAGGAGCAGAACAGTCGGACGTTAAACCCCATTCAATTTCATTTCATTTTCTCTATGTTGCTTATTTATTATAATGGATAAATATTTTTCTGGTTCTAGCAATTATTTAATTTCTGCATAGAAATCTTGCTTTGGCCAGTTTTTTTATTGCAGTGTGCCATTCTTGTTTAAACAAACATGATCCTTTGTTTAAAACATGCTTAAGAAGTCGTCACGATTTCCTACTTATAACCAAACATATTGGAAATATTAGTCTGGCATTATTAAATCCTAATTTTATTGGTCTTATTTAAAATTAAACTTTCATTTAACTATGAACAACCCTTAACGTGTCTCTTTAAAACAGTAGCTCAACCTTTTGACCTAAACTCATTAATTTACCATTTTGTTGTGAGCGACTTCTTATTCTTCCTATATGACATATTGCACGTGTCTGATTTCAAAGGGGAGTTGGGTGGCTGAATGGTTAGCACGCGCGCCTGTCATTGAGTTAACTAGCGTGTTTTCGAATGCCCGGTTGTACGTGACAAGGAGTAAGGTCGCCTGTCCAACCTGCCATTTTTATTTTTTTTCCCGCCATTTTCATTTCATTTTCTCATCCGTCTCATTACAGTAATACAAGTTTCAGTTATTTCCCTTTAGTTTTCAGATTATTGTTATGCCTGGGTGCAATGTTTCATACTATATTTAGACTTGTAACTTCGCGAGTTTTTGACCAATTTTAATAATTTTTTCTTCGTATCCTTTTATTTAGGATACTTGATACAATCAATGACACGTGACGATGAATATGAAAGCTTTCATATCTGCATGGGACAGTAGCAGATCTAGTTCTTATTATTATTATTCTTCTTTTGTTTTGAGTAGATCTCAGCAACTGCTTGTCGCATCGTTACGATTTCTTCGGTTTTACTGGGAAAGTGGGTGTGACTTAGAGGATAAAGCTATTTTGAACGTTCTGCGACAATGCGAAATGTCCGAAATCACCGAAGTTATCGTTTTTAAAAATATTGCAGTAATTTTAACAATAATCATTGGATTTTAACTTTCGGTACATTTTGGCATAGCCGGAGACATGGCACATAGCTATGCTACTTTTGATTTTTGATTTTTGGCAAATCTTCGAAGATATTAGGCGCCAAATTTCGAAAATTTAAAATTTTACAAAAAACTTTTTTATTTATGAATATTTTTTAGTCGTGTTGTGCACAGAATTAAAGAGTCATCTGACTAGCGCAAAAATGTTAAAAATATTTGTCTCAGTAATTTGCCTTGGCTGCCATTGGCTAATTCAGTTTTTCAGTCCTAGATTAATTTTTTATTGTTCGATTTGTATAAAACAAAGTTCATATGCTTTGTTGTCTCAATTGTCATTTTTTTTGTTACCGAAAGTGTTATCTGTCGGCACCGGAAATGGCATAATTTTACCAAAAATAGGTTGCCAGGCAACGAAACATACGCCCACACAGCAGCCAAATCGTCCGGGCAGTCGACAAGAGTTGTCGCATATTAAGGAATTATCAGAAAATCATTAGAATTTGTTTGGTTTTTATAATCAAACGTTTTTTTAAATCGGATAATAATTTTGACCTCCAGAGGGACCAAAAGCTAACAAAAGCGATTTTTTGGACAATCCGGGGACATAATTCAGGAAGTTATGATCCAATGGGTGCAAATATCGAAAGGAACCAAGATCTTTGGGTTATAAACATACATGTCAAGTTTCATCAAAATCGGTTCAAAATTATGACCTCTATAAGGTCCACAACCTTTATATAACATATTTTCACACTATTCGCATACAAACGGCGGCCATTTTGTCCGTCAATTTTGGTCCGATTTTCATGAAATTCGAACTCAACCTTCATAACCATGAAACGGGGATATAATCAAACGTTTTTTTAAATCCGATAACAATTTTGACCTTCAGAGGGACCACAAGCTAAAAAGGGCAATTTTTCGGACAATCAGGGGCCATATTTCAGGAAGTTACAATCCGATGGGCGCAAATATATCGAAAGGAACCAAGATCTTTGGGTTATAAACATACATGTCAAGTTTCATCAAAATTGGTTCAAAACTGTGACCTCTATAAGGTCCACAACCTTGATATAACATATTTTCACACTATTCGCTTACAAACGGCGGCCATTTTGTCCGTCAATTTTGGTCCGATTTTCACGAAATTCGAACTCAACCTTCATAACCATGGAACGGTGATATAATCAAACGTTTTTTTAAATCCGATAACAATTTTGATCTCCAGAGGGACCACAAGCTAAAAAGGGCAATTTTTCAGACAATCAGGGGCCATAATTCAGGAAGTTACGATCCGATGGACGCACATATCGAAAGGAACCAAGATCTTTGGGTTATAAACATACATGTCAAGTTTCATCAAAATCGGTTCAAAATTGTGACCTCTATAAGGTCCACAACCTTGATATAACATATTTTCACACTATTCGCGTACAAACGGCGGCCATTTTGTCCGTCAATTTTGGTCCGATTTTCACGAAATTCGTACTCAACCTTCGTAACCATGCAACGGTGATATAATCAAACGATTTTTTAAATCGGATAACAATTGTGACCTCCATAGGGACCACAAGTTAAAAAGGGCGATTTTTCGGACAATCAGGGGCCATACATGTCAAGTTTCATCCAAATCGATTCAAAATTGTGACCTCTACGCTGTTCACAAGCTAAAAAACGTGATTTTTCGTACAATCAGGGGCCATAACCCATGAAGTTACAGTCCGATACATGCCAATATCGAAAGGAACCGAGATCTTATGGTGATAAACCTATATTTTAAGTTTAATTGAAATCGGATAAAAATTGTGACCTGTAGACTGTTCACAAAAAAATGTGGACGGACGGACGGACAGGGGCGACGACAATATACGTCCACATAAAAATGTGGGCGTATAAAAACTACAATTTTGACAGTTAGGTACCAATTTTCGAAAACAAATATTATTTTTTTGAAAAATTATATGACTCAAAGAGTGTGTCCTATAAATGCGCAAAAAATGTCGGAAGCAGTTTTTTTAATTTCGATTTCATTTTCGAGCAAATTCGATTAAGAGGCTAAATATGGTGTAAATTTGACCTATTTACAACCCATTCAGGCTTTTCAGATTTTAAAATATTTCTTCGTAACTTTTATAAACATGTAGCTATAATCCATACGAAGAAAATGTATGTTAAAATTAGTTTGTAATATAAGCAGTTGCCAAGAAATGGGCAGTTCTGCATAAGTCACTGTTTTCGTTATTTTGCGTGTAAAATAGTCAATTATTATTGGATTTTTATAAAAGTGACATCATATGATTCAAAAAGCATGTAGCATCATATCAAGTTGATTACAATTTAAAATTGACACCGGAAGTGACGTCATTTGGTCAAAAACTGCATTTTAAACTTTTTAAATCAATGTTTTATTCAACCAAGAATTACTTAATATGTATTAATAATTTTAACTTTTGGTTTTAATTCACATATAAACACAACTCATATGGTCATATAGATATCATAAAATTGTTTCTAACTTGTTTGGTTGCCGAGAAATAGACAAGTAATTTAAGATTTTCATTATAACCGGAAGTAACGTCATTTTGGCAAAAACTGTATTTTTAGCCTTCAAAACAGATATTTTATTCAAATGAGTCTGTTTTGAAATCTTTTTCAAATTATGGTATTTGATGCCAATCAACAAATAGAATGAACACAAAATGGTTTCTAACTTGTAGGGTTGCAGAGAAATAGACGATTTTCTACAAGTCACTTTTCAAGTTTTTTTGGTCTTTAAAAATGGCAATTATTATTCGATTTGCATAAAATTTTCACTATATGATATCGTATGCCGTTTCTGATTTCATAAGACTAATTGCACATTTCCATTAACACCGGAAGTAATTTAATTTTGTCAAGATCATTTACAAGTAACAAATGTATAAAATGAATTGATATTGCTGGATTTGGTTGATTCTGCGTCCAATTTATTTGTGTGCAATGTTAATTTGGAAACCTGTTTAGTGGTTTCATTGGTACCGGAAGTGACATATGTTCAAGGGTAACTTGGCACCGGAGTGACATGTTTAAGGGTAACGTGGCACCAGTGAAACCCGTTATTCCTGCATGCAGGTCTAGTTTGTCTTTGTTTTTACACTGATCACTATGTTACATAGCTTCTTCGGATGGTTAACACAATTTTTTAACCCCGATTACTGAACAATATATCACGATTCCAAAAGAATTTGATGTGGTCAATGTTACCAACTCTTTTTACCCAGGATATGTATTTTTTTTAATTATTATTAGACAGTACAATCAACAGGTCAAAAACTGTACAAGGCAAATAGATGTACAATATTAGGAATTGATTTCCAAAGGAATTTGATGTGGTCAATGTTACCAACTCTTTTTACCCAGGATATGTAGTGGTTTTTATTTTTAGATGGTAAAATCATCAGGTCAAAAACTGTACAAGTCAAATAGATGTACAATATTAGGAATTGTTTTCGCATTTTTTTTATGAGTATTGTTTTATAGAACTTTAATGTGTGTTTTTGGTCATTGTTACCCACAGACTCATTTTGAGAGATGATGTAAAATAAATTACATTTTTTTTACATTTTGATACCACCAAATGATAGATACTTTGGTCTTGAGTACTGAGTTGCCTTTGATCATGATTTATTTATCTTAACAAGAAGAAAAAGAGGACAATATTTTGTCAATGTTACATGCATTCATTTTGGTTTGTCAGCGTTTTTACAGAAAATTGTAAAGTTTTTATCTTTTTACCACATTGGTACATCAGGTGACATTGAAAACAAAACAAACAAAGTGTTATTTTCTCTCCAAATATATTTTGAAATTTTAATGCCCATGTCACACTTTAGGTGCCAACTTCATGGAATGACCCATATTTATCTAAAAGGCTCTAATAACCATCGTAAAATACTAGCTGAATTGCCGGTAATTAAATTATCGGTTAATATACATCTGACGTCCTGAAAACGTATTATGAAATGGTTAGGCACTTTTGTGACACAAACTATTAAATTACTTGCATGCACGATTAATAGTGAATACAAAATACCGTACTGTTAAATGTATTTTGTATTCGAAGTGTATATATTATACGTTTATTTTAGTATATTTATTAATTAAGGAGACGAATTTATATAAGCCTTTGGCTTGTTTTTGAATCCTTAACTTTTGACAGTGTATAAAATCTATCTTTTTTGAATAAAATATTGTTAAAATCAAGATAAAATCTTGAGAGAGGCAAAATACACATTCACTAATATTGCTGAGCTGTGGTGATAATCATTTAATTACCACCAATAAAGTCTGACAATTAGCAGTTGTTATATAATATCTAGGTCAGCGTTGATCCAAGTTAGTGTTCAGCGAAGCGTACTTCCTGCTTTGATGACAGTTTGTGTAGTAATATGGAACTTTGAAATGTTTAATAATTTAACCAATTCAAGAAGAACAACCAATGGCATTAAATTTTCGCATATTTCCAATACGAAGTTTTTTTTGTTTTGAAATATACTGTAGTAAAATAACTTAGTCCTCTAATTTTCAGTACGACATGATAATAATGTCACAATATTTCATCCTATATGTTTAATCTTACAATCACTCTTGTTGTTTTCAGGTACCGTGAAGGTATAGGAATCGAAATCCCAGATAGGATATAAATTTTGATATTATTTGTAAGATATTTGCTGACAATTATACTGAATTTTGATATTATTTGTAATATATGGTTACAATTATACTCATCGAGCATTTTGGCGCTGGTAATATCATAATACAAGTTTGTAGCCTCATCTAAAACAGTGACACATTTTTCGCATACCATACTGAAACGTATATCCTGAACTGTTTGGCCCAGATAATCATAGGTTTACGCACTTGTACAATGGGGGGGGGGGGGTCCAAAAAGAATAAAACTGAGATCAATATATACTTGCAGAGGTATATTATACATAGGTACGCAGGCCTGTAAAGGAAAAGAAATATAATAAGTGCTTGGTAGTATTGACTAAATGTAGCATAGATTGTTTATTATTGTTGCAAAAGGCCTACTCAGCAAATCTCAAGTTAATTCAATGCCGCCAGACCCCCCTCCCCAGCTAAAATGCAGTAGGACGGTGTCAAAAATGCAGTAGAAACCATGATTTGGCAGTAGATTCCAAAAAATGCGTAAATTCGCACTTTTAAGGGTAATTAAATGACACAAATATTTTATTCAATTAATCAATAATTTGAATGAGTATAAAAATATATAAACACACATGAGCAATACGTAAAGCATAAACATTTAATTGATCAATAAATGATAGTTAAAAAAACACCGTAAACTGTGTTGATAAGCAAACAACTGACATGAACTCGCGATTTGTGTTTTTTGCAGATTATATATTTTAAAATATTTGTTACATTAAAGTTCAGTTTTAATATGTGAAGTCCGTGATTTTCCACACTCACAGTTTTAAACGATTACCTCTCCGATAACTGTCGTATCTATATCACCGACGCGTTCGGGGCTATTCTTTTAGTTCAAATATGCACACAGGTGATACATATGCAGTATTTCATACATATGGATGAGCTAGGATTGGGGGTGTATTATAGCTCATTACTGGAGAAGTATTCTGGTGAAGGCGGTCACTGTTCATTAAAAATCCAATTCCAAATCCATTTCAATATTACTTTATATACAGTTTAAAAATACATTTACAAATTATACACAATGCATTCAATCTCCTTGTCTGTCTGTCTCCCTAATCTCTCTGTGTAGGGGTCTTTTAAAGACACCAATATCTACACAAAGGAACAATTTCACCAAATCAAATTAAAGATAAAATTAGGGATAAACAAATCAAATGAAAGTTAAATTTATACGTTTCATTGGTTGAAGTTTCATAATAAAGTTAATGGAATTATTTAACCCTTTTTTTACGGTAGCGAAACAACTCGCGGCACGTGGCTGACGGTAGCGAATCAACTCGCGGACCCTTCAGACTTGGCAACGGCATTAGCGAACCCAAGCGAGAAATCAATCAACTTACTTCTATTGTTTCTATTTCATTAATTAATGGTGATTGGGTAATAAAAGTAAAACCCGCGATGAAAAGGAATGTTTAATTCGCTAATCATCCAATAAAAAATATATGTTTCAACACCGGATCTTTAGTCGTTCGGATAGGATAAAAAAACGAGGTCCAGTGTACACATTGGCAAGCACGTAAAAGACTCATTGGCAGTTGGAATATAATATAAGAGTAGGCGGTAGCGTTGCTGCACGGGGAAAATTACCCCCATATACACTGTATGGTGTATGTCCTAATATGAATCCATTTTATTTCTTCGAAATCAGGAAGCCTAAAATTTCTTGCAAGCCTGCGAATGTGCTTTGGCTCTGCGACACGAAAATTCATGCAATTCTATAATCCATATCCACGTAAATTCCACCAAATATACTCAGCGCCATAGAAAACGCATCACTTAGTTTTTCGTATAACAAAATGATCCTGTAAACATATCTTAGTTATTTTGCTTCTTATTGTGAACAATATTCAAATGGGAACACATCAATAACAACACATTTGTACACATATGGATATTTAATCTGTAATCAACGGTATAAAGTCAGAGGGGTCAAAACCAAAAGTATGACAAAGATGGTTAATTGTCAATAGCGCGTGTGTCCTCCACTGGGTCTTACGCACGCTGCAGCACAATTAACCATCTTTGTCGTACTTTTGGTTTTGACCCCTCTGACTTTGTATATGAAGGAAATGCACGAATTTGATGTTTCAAAAAAGAAAAAAAATGCTTGTTCTGGGTAAAATATAGTGGCCAAATTGAGCCTACCCCTGTTTTGAACATTTTGTACAAACTCATCTGCTGTATATTATTAACTTAGTGTTTGCCAATTTTCAAGTTTCTGTAGGAATGCTGGAGCTATTTTTTAACCTGACAAACTTATGGTTCCAATCTAAGTTACATTAGCAATGATAATTAGGGCATTTAAGAAATTTTGACTCATTTGAGTAGGTCTGAAAGCATTAATTTCTACATCAAAATGGGAGAATCTGAAGATTTTCTGTGACTATTCCTGATCTTTAGACAAAATTAGGTCAAATTACAATGTGGTTCACTTTATCTGCCCCAGAGAAAATGATACTGAAATTTCACTGAGATTTCAGTGAAATTTCAGTGAATTTCAGTGAAATTTGAAAATTTTGCCCAATCTCACTGAAATGACCAAATTTCAGTGAAATCTCACCAAAATTTCACTGAAATAAAAATATATTTCAGTCTATTACTGAAATTTCACTGAAATAAACAAAAATTTTGATCTACTGAAATTTCATTGAAATAAATTATATTTTTGTCTTCTGAAATTTCACTGAAATATTTATATTGCAAATTTCATTGAAATTACAAAAAATAAAAATGTCATTTTTTCATAGCAAATATTTTAATAACTGCATAGACCTACTAGCATAGCCTATAAAAGATTTGTAAGTTGTGAAAGAGAGCACTTTGAAATTATGGCTAATAGTGTTTTTTTTTTTTTTTTAATTTCCATTAATAAACACTAGGGACCGGGAATCTTCAAGTTTTTACGAAAAAAGGTAAGAAACTACCCTTATCATCTAGAATCTAATACACATCAAGAATGTGTTAAATACCGTCAAGATTCATCAAAAACCGCCCAGTTTGTGCTACCGTGTAGATTTAGAAACACCGTCTAGTTTTGTCATCGATCGTCTACTTTACGACCGTCCAATTTCTCGGGATGTTTTAGATTTGAAAGGGGTTTAGTTTTTAGCAAGGCCTTATTTTCCCAGACGTTGTCTAGAAATGAACAGAGTGTTTAATTACTAACGGCGTTTAGTTTTTACGCCAAATTACCACTTTACCGAGAGCCGTCTAGAAACTTACAGGTGATTAGAAATGCAATGTCGTTTTCTTTTCATGTCTTTTAATTAGTTTGCCGGGTGTCATCTAGAAAACGTACGGAGTTTGTTTTTGTGTGAAATATTTAATTTCTATCTCCCAATTTTAGAAACTATGTTCCGATTTAGAATCTTAGCATAGCGTCTAAAATTCTCGAATGAATTGCATATTTGTTGAATATCTTCTGTATTGCCGACGTCCGTTGGGAAACGTCCATTTGCAATGAATTGACAATTTTCCCGGCGTAAATAAAACTCAACAATTTATTTATTAGAAATTAACGAAACAAATGGACATATATCTTGTTTTTTATAATCTTGTTTTCTGGATTATTTACCCGCTCCCGCCATCAATAACAAATGTATTTGTGAATTTACAAATTAATGTGTGCAGTACTCATTTCGACCACGAATGACGTAATTTTCGACATTTATGAAGGCGCATTCGGGGGACTGTTTTCGTCAAAATTTGTTTTTGTATCCCGTGGAAATGTTGAAGAAATGCAGAAGGAGGGGAATTGTTAACAGGCACAAGTTTCCCCCATTGACACGGACATGGACCGCAAATCGTATCTAAATATATTTCTTACCTAGGTCGTAATATATCATCACTAATAGATAAATCACATACCTAATATAAGCATATAATAATATGATAAAAACTTGTCCACAAGCTGTTGAGCGGCCTTGTAAATAGAGAGAGAGAGAGAGAGAAATGGGGTTTAACGTCCACTCAACACAAACTAGGTCATTTCGGGACTAACATATGGTTTAATTTTATTTCAATAATTCGCTTGCGCGTTGGGGTCTTTAGCAGTGGGAGGAAACCGGAGTGCCCGGAGGAAACCCACGAGGTTGAGAAGGCGCCCCTATCTCCATGCCACATACGCTCACACCAGGGTTCGAAACCACAGCCGCAAGCCAGAGGTGACCGGCCAGCTAGAGGTCGAAGCGCGGCACTCTAGACCACTAGGCCATCCCAACCCCCCTCTTGTAAATAAATAAAGTAAATCATGCAGACATATATTACTACACCACTACCGCACGATCCAGTCATTGTTTTACAATTCATACTGTTGATTCATCCACGCTTTTCACACGGAATTGTTCTTTGATGTTGATAGATGACACACAGTGACGTAGGCAATATAACGGCGACGAAACTTACAGGTTATCATTAGTTGCGAGATTTTTATACGCCCACATTTTCATGTGGACGTATATTGTCGTCGCCCCTGTTCGTCCGTCCGTCCACAATTGTTTGTGAACAGTCTACAGGTCACAATTTTTATCCGATTTCGATGAAACTTAAAATATAGGTTTATCATCCTAAGATCTCGGTTCCTTTCGATATTGGCATGTATCGGACTGTAACTTCATGGGTTATGGCCCCTGATTGTACGAAGAATTACGTTTTTTAGCTTGTGAACAGTGTAGAGGTCACAATTTTGAACCAATTTTGATGAAACTTGACATGTATGTTTATAACCCAAAGATCTTAGTTCCTTTCGATATTTGCGCCCATCGGATCGTAACTTCCTGAATTATGGCCCTTGATTGTCCAAAAAATTGCCCTTTTTAGCTTGTGGTCCCTCTGGAGGTCAAAAATATTATCCGATTTAAAAAAACGTTTGACTATATCACCGTTACATGGTAATGAAGAGAGAGTTTGAATTACGTGAAAATCGGACTAGAATTGACGGACAAAATGGCCGCCGTTTGTACACGAATAGTGTGAAAATATGTTATATAAAGGTTGTGGACCCTATAGAGGTCACAATTTTGAATCTATTTTGATGAAACTTGACATGTATGTTTATAACCCAAAGATCTTGGTTCCTTTCGATATTTGCGCCCATCGGGTCATTACTTCCCGAATTATGTCCCCTGATTGTTCGAAAAATCACTCTTTTTAGCTTGTGGTCCCTCTGGAGGTCACAATTATCTGATTTAAAAAAAAAAAAACGTTTGATTATAAAAACCAAACAAATTCAAATGATTTTCTGATAATTCCTTAATATGTGACAACTCTTGTTGACTGCCCGGACGATTTGGCTGCTGTGTGGGCGTATGTTTCGTTGCCTGGCAACCTATTTTTTGTTTTATAATTTTGTTTTCGATATAGATTAGAGCATCTGATATCAATCGAGATTAAAATACATCGGATAATCAAAATGAGGTTGGACCGGATATCGGTAAATAACGAAACTATGTTCTGATTTAGAATCTTAGCATAGTGTCTAAAATTCTCGAATGAATTGCATATTTGTTGAATATCATCTGTATTGCCGACGTCACTGTGTGTCATCTATCAACATCAAAGAACAATTCCGTGTGAAAAGCGTGCACGAATCAACAGTATGAATTGTAAAGTCATATCGCCGACAATAACATGTAATTATATTTTGAACTGTGCCTGTTAACAATTCCCCTCCTTCTGCATTTCTTCAACATTTCCACGGGATACAAAAATAAATGTTGACGAAAACAGTCCCCCGAATGCGCCTTGATAAATGTCGAAAATTACGTCATTCGTGGTCGAAATGAGTACTGCACACATTAATTTGTAAATTCACAAATACATTTGTTATTGATGGCGGGAGCGGGTAAATAACCCAGAAAACAAGATTATAAGAAACAAGATATACGTCCATTTGTTTCGTTAATTTCTAATAAATAAATTGTTTTATTTACGCCGGGAAAATTGTCAATTCATTGCAAATGGATGTTTCCCAACGGACGTCGGCAATACAGAAGATATTCAACAAATATGCAATTCATTCGAGAATTTTAGACACTATGCTAAGATTCTAAATCGGAACATAGTTTCTAAAATTGGGAGATAGAAATTAAATATTTCACACAAAAACAAACTCCGTACGTTTTCTAGATGACACCCGGCAAACTAATTAAAAGACATGAAAAGAAAACGACATTGCATTTCTAATCACCTGTAAGTTTCTAGACGGCTCTCGGTAAAGTGGTAATTTGGCGTAAAAACTAAACGCTGTTAGTAATTAAACACTCTGTTCATTTCTAGACAATGTACGGGAAAATAAGGCCTTGTCTAAAAACTAAACCCCTTTCAAATCTAAAACATCCCGAGAAACTGGACGGTCGTAAAGTAGACGATCGATGACAAAACTAGACGGTGTTTCTAAATCTACACGGTAGCACAAACTGGGCGGTTTTTGATGAATCTTGACGGTATTTAACACATTCTTGATGTGTATTAGATTCTAGATGATAAGGGTAGTTTCTTACCTTTTTTCGTAAAAACTAGAAGATTCCCAGTCCCTAGTGAAAATAATCATGCTATTTCCGAAAGCAGGCAATTTCATTGACGTGTATTTTATTCGTCCATCATTTATTTTATTCGTCCATCACCGTATGTGTAATCAAGGAGCACGTGCTTAACTGATAACTTAAGTAGCATACATGTTTTTTCCAATATATTCCGATAATCATTGTATTGTGATAGAATGGCTATTTTCACATCGTAATACACGTGTTTCAATCGCTAAATAGGTCATCGATTACGGCAGCCGTAAAATTCATGTACAGTAAATATTTTACGATCAACTAATATAATCATGTCTTGAAATCAACCTCTTTTATTGTGAAAAGTGACAATAATTCTACACCATCATTGGCATCGTAAATTTAAATTTCGAGGTCATTGTCGGTTAGCGTATACACTGCAGACAGTGTGAGTATCGGATTACACCAGACGAGTGGCCGTGTTTTTGAAAATTTTGGAATGGGAAACAAACGAATAAATTTTTAATTCTTTAATGGTTGTAAATATATTAAACTCTTGTGCAAATAAAAAAGAACCTCGCGTGCATGTTTCATCGCTAAACTGATGCTGCTATTACATACAATGAACGGGCAAGTTAAAGTACGTTCTTTTCACCATTTTTCCTAAGGCTTCCGTAATTTTAATCTTTTGAAATTCTCGGTAAAAGGGCGCGAGTTTGGATAACACAGTTGAATTTGTCCACGGTATTTTCTGGATTATATGACCCCAAAACACCTATCACGGAATGGTTTGTTGGATAAAATTCGAAGTAGTTAATTATAAAATGCAAAGCAGCCATGGTGAGTAAATTTCTAGTCGATCGGTAGTAATTTTCGTCATTCAAATTGAATCAAATTATATGCGTGACCTGGCTATATTGTTTAGTTTTAAAATATAAAGTAAAACTGTTTTCTCTAGGTTACGGATCCACTAAAAATAAATCGAAAGATATTTATATTTTAAGAATAAATTATCACATCAGTGTTATAATTAAATGCCTGACGGTCGATGCACATGTATCCCTGGAGTGGTTCCAAAAATGTATATGCTTTGTTTTTCGACAGGATAATTTTAAAACTTCTGAATGCCCTAATAGTAGTAATAGCACATTACATGGCACATACCTATCTTTATTTAATATTATTTTGATTGTGTAATTTCAGGCCATATATTTTTATTATGGAAGAAGAAAAGGACGACACTATTATTCTCACTATAAGAAAAAGAAAATCAGAAGACGGAATTCAGAAATTTGAGGGATAATCAATAATATAAAGTAATATTGTAATTGTTTGGAGTTTCTTTTCAGAATGCATGTTAATAAAGACGTTGAAATACAATGCATGTAGTAAGAGATTTCAATAAAATATCAGTGAGATTTCAGTAAAATCTCACTGAAATTTCAGTGAGAGATTTAGTCAAAATATTGTTAAAATTTCAGTGAGAAATTTGGTCAAAATCTCATTGAAATTTCAGTAAAATCTCATTGAAATTTCAGTAAAATCTCATTGAAATTTTGGTGAGATTTCACTGAAATTTCAGTGAGAGATTTGGTCAAAATATTATTGAAATTTCAGTGAGATTATTGAAATTTCAGTGAGATTTCACTGAAATTTCAGTGAGATTATTGAAATTTCAGTGAGATTTTACTGAAATTCCAGTGAAATTTCAGTGAGAAATTTGGTCAAAATTTTATTGAAATTTCAGTGAGATCTCACTGAAATCTCACTGAAATTTCATTGAAATCTCACTGAAATTTCACTGAAATCTCATTGAAATCTCACTGAAATTTCACTGAAATTTCACTGAAATTTCAATAATATTTTGACCAAATCTTTCACTGAAATTTCAGTGAGATTTCACTGAAATCTCACTAAAATTTCAATGTGTATTTTCACAGGGGTGTGCTTTCTGAGGCTGAATACGCCAAAATTGGATATTGAAATATTTTTCTTACTGTTAAAAATTAAATAAAAACTGAAAATTGAGAAATTTGCAGTAAAATCACAATTTTTCTCCAAACTTAGATAGTTTTTTTTTAAATTTAACTTTTTCTTAGTTTTTCTGTAGTCAAGTTATTTTATACATAGTTTCTGACAATTTAGTCATCATATTTTCAAAACTAAGGCATATCAGTCACAGCCTTGTCATACACAGACAGGCCACAAATCAGTAATTATTTCCCCATTGACTCTAATGTAAATTCTCGTCTCTTAGACTGGCTGTAACTTGTTCGCAAATATTCGTTGGGTAAAACGCTTTTTGCCACAGATGGAGCAACATGTAGCAAACTCTTGCCCAAAAGCATGTATGAGGTAACCAACCTCACAACTCTTGTATCCTTCAGCCTCAAAATCATGAATATTCACCAAAACCTGGCAGAAAATATATTTTCAAACCCTTTTCTTCGATTCTACACCAAAATCAACAAAAAGCGCCATGCAAAAGGGGGAAAAAGGGAAAGGGAGAGAAAGACTAAAATTAACTTTCGCCCTACATTCGTGGTTGACGCCCAAGGAATATTTGGTGATCTGTGTCCAAACAGCAAATTCATATGTACATATGTCAGGTAGGTTTTAAGCAGAAAATTCTAAACCTCGAACTCTATCAAGGCATTCATAAACACCTAAACCAAGTGTAAACATTTTAACTCAATTACAATAAAAGTTATTGTGTTCCAAAGTCTCGACCAATAAAACAGCTTATCGCTCAGCTCTCCCTGAGCAGAAAATGCTCATTATTGAACTTTGCCGGGAAATTTTTTTTTGTTTATAAAATATTGTTTATAAAAAAAAAGGTATTGATGTAATGAAACTATACACCAAGTTTCGTCAGTTTCACTTTATTAAAACTAAAGTTATCGTGTCCCAAAGCATAAACCGATCAAATTGCTTACCTATGCTTACCCTGAGCAGAAAATGTTCATCTTCTGTCTCCATAAAGGCATCTGCCTAATAAACACCTACACCAAGTTTGAACATTCTAGCTCAATTAGAAAAAGAGTTATTGTGTCCCAAAAAGTCTCATGGAGAAAGATGGACGGACAAACCCATTTGTTGTTACTTTGTATTAGTGCTTAAAAGTTAGACCATTTTGATGCCCAATTATATATCTTATTTGAATATATGAAACATTTTTTGACTGGAATGGACGGACAAACCCATTTAATGTTACTTTGTATTAGTGCTTAAAAGTTTGACCATTTTTGATGCCCAATTATATATCTTATTTGAATATATGAACATTTCTTGATTGGAATGGACGGACAAACCCATTTAATGTTACTTTGTATTAGTGCTTAAAAGTTTGACCATTTTTGATGCCAAATTATATATCTTATTTGAATATATGAACATTTTTTGACTGGAATAATAGTTTGCCTGTTAATTTAGTCTAGGGGTCAATGAGTTAAGCCATCACTATGGGAATTTCAGTTACACTCCTGTATTATTCGGAAAGAGACTCACTCTATATTATCTGTATTAATATTATATTGCAAATTATGCATGTAATACTTGCAATTTTTGTAATAAAATAATTATTACTTACTTTATTTTTTCATATTCCTGAGAGGATGTCATAATTCTTTCTTCACCAATAAATATCTCAGCAAAAGGGGTGACACCATTTCTACAAAATACATGAACACAATTTGTTTTAAGATACATCTCCTGAGTAAGCTTTTTTTTCGATCTCCTTTTGGTTCAATTACAAAGAGATGATTAATAACTGATTACAGAAGTCAATCAACTTGTGAGATTTTCCTCTTAACAGAGATTACAGAAGTCAATCAACTTGTGAGATTTTCCTCTTAACAGAAATCAATCAACTTTCAACAATCATATGGATCATACTATATAATTATAAGGCACTACATGGTATGAAAGCAGTAAAGATAGGTTGCCAGGCAACGAAACATACACCCACAGCAGCTAAATCGTCCGGGCAGTCAACAAGGGTTGTCGCATAATTTTCCTTTTTTCGGTAATGAAACATTTGTAATACACTAAAAACTGATTAAGAGTAACAACTCATTATGTAATTATCAGAAAATCATTAGAATTTGATTGCTTTTTATAAAGTTTTACCCCACGCTAACAATTAGTATATACATGAAACATTTAATATCATGAATTTAGCTGTTCAGTTATCAAAATTCATTGAAAATCAAAATACTTGTTCGTTTCAACACCTTTCTGTGTATCAATCTAAAGTCAATCGGATGATAAGTTTGGCCTCTATAGCGTCACAAGATTTTTTATCAAGGGAGATAACTCTGGCAGTATTTATTTGAAATCTCTGAAAATCACAGTGTGTGTAAATTTAAAGTCGATCGGATATTAACTTTGCCCTCTAGAGCTTCCACAAAATTTTTCAAAGTGATCAAGGGCCATAACTCTGGAAGTAATTATTGAAAATCACTGAAAATCGATAGACATCTTCGTCTCATGACTGTAAACACTATGTATAAATTTGAAGTGAATCGGATATTAACTTTGGCCTCTAGAGCATCAACAAAATTTTTTGAAGTGATCAAGGGCCATAACTCTGGCAGTAATTATCGGAAATCGCTGTAAATCAAAAGGCTTCTTCGTCTCATGACCTTAGACACTGTGTATAAATTGAAAGTCAATCGGATATTAACTTTAGCCTCTAGAGCGTTCAGAAGAAATTGTGGACGATGGACGGACGGACGGGGGCGACGACAATATACGACCACATTTCAATGTGGGCGTATAAAAAGGTTAAATTTGGCACAAAAAATGTCTGAATAACATGCAAGACATTTAATACATGAAAGTCTGCAACACATTTTTGTTTTCTTTAACTTGAAGATGAAATGTGAAATAATAGGCGGAGGACTGGGAAGTTCTAACTAGCTTAGTTTTCAAAAGTCGTTGCAACTCACCGCTGGGAGAAATTTTAATATTTATTTTTCAAGAAATAACCCTATTGTGCTGTAAACAGAACTGCCACACTCCAATTTATGTGCCAGAAATCTAGTAAATAGCGAATAACAGTAAATACACGTGACCTTAAGGAGAATTTAATAGATCACTGTCGTTGTTTTGCTATAATATAATTAGGACGATTTTTTCTAGCCAAACTCGTTGTAAATCATATTTCTAATGAAAAGAAAATGCGCGCTATTAATACCGGTGTAGGCCAACATGTGATAAGTGCATAAATGTGAAAGATTTAGATCAGCGATGACTAATTCAGTCAATGGGTAGAGTGTCCAACTGACAGCTGCTTACAACTTGGCGATTATGTGCCGTGTTTTCGGACCCGCCACCCCATCAGACGGTCAGTTTTCCCCGGTGCTAGACAAGCTTTACCCCTGTGAAGCCGCTGTCGATAATACCTGACGGACTTGTCCTCTCTCAACAAATTTTAAGCTGTTTGTAGCCTGTGTAAATGTGATGAATCAATTTATTATACTTAAGAAAGTACACAACACTGTGCAATTAATTTTTGCATGCATCGTGTTTAACGTCCCGCCACGGCTCCGAGTATTAAGATAATTTGAGAAGGGTTGGAAATGTTGTTTGATAGCAATGATATAGGCTTTGTATCATGACCTTAAACACTGTGTATAAATCTAAAGTCAATCGGATATTAACTTTAGCCTCTAGAGCGTTCACAAAATTTTTCAAAGTGATCAAGGGTCATAACTCGGGAAGGAATTATCGGATATTGCTGAAAATCAACAGGCTTCTTCGTATCATGACCTTAAACACTGTGTATAAATCTAAAGTCAATCGGATATTAACTTTAGCCTCTAGAGCGTTCACAATATTTTTCAAAGTGATCAAGGGTCATAACTTTGATAGTAATTATCGGATATCACCGAAAATCGATAGGCTTCTTCGTCACATGCCCTTATACACTGTGTATAAATTTAGAAGTCAATCGGATATTAACTTTAGCCTCTAAAGCGTTCACAAGATTTTTCAAAGTGATCAAGGGTCATAACTCTGGCAGTAAGTATCAGATATCACCGAAAATCAATAGGCTTCTTCGTCTCATGACCTTAAACACTGTGTATAAATTTAAAGTCAATAGGATATTAACTATAGCCTCTAGAGCGTTCACAAGATTTTTCAAAGATAGGCTGGCACTGCCAGGCAGGATACGCCCACATTTTCGAGAGATGGACAGAGAACAAGCAATACCGAAAGTGATTTTTCCTACATCTTCAAGTCCTGTATTTCATACTGTATTGGGAGCAGCCATTTAGTTGGTCAGTTCCAGTCTGATATTAATGAAATTCGAAACCGACAATGATTATGGTGTGACGGTACACAACCTAGAAATGTGACTTTTCATCAAAATCGGATAAGAATTGTGACCTGTAGTGAGTCCACAACCATGATATACCATATTTTTACACTATTCGCGTACAAACGGCGACCATTTCGTCCGGCAATTTTGGTACGATTTTCACGAAATTAGAACTCAACCTTCCTCATCAAAATCGAATTAAAATTGTGACCTAACAGGGTCCGCAACCATGATATATCATTTATTTAACAGTATTTGCGTACAAACAGCGGCCATTTTGTCTGTCAATTTTCGTCCGATTTCCCCGAAATTCAAACTCAACCTTCCTTACAGTGTAACGGTGATATAATCAAACGTTTTTTTAAATTGGATAATAATTGTGACCTCTAGAGGGACCACAAGCTAAAGAAAGGGGGATTTTGCGTATAACCAGGGGCCATAATTCAGGAAGTTACGATCCGATATGCGCAAATATCGAAAAGAACCAAGATCTTTGGGTTATAACCATGAATTTCAAGTTTCATCAAAATCGAATTAAAATTGTGACCTTTACAGGGTCCACAACCTTTATATACCATTTCTTAACAGTATTCGCGTACAAACGGTGGCCATTTTGTATGGCAATTTTGGTCCGATTTTCCCGAAATTCGAACTAAACCTTCCTTACGGTGTTACGGTAATATAATCAAACGTTTTTTTAAATCGGATAATAATTGTGACCTCCAAGCTAAAAAAAAGGCGATTTTGCGTATAATCAGGGGCCATAATTCAGGAAGTTACGATCCGATATGCGCAAATATCGAAAGGAAGCAAGATCTTTGGGTTATAACCATGAATTTCAAGTTTCATCAAAATCGAATCAAAATTGTGACCTCAGCAGGGTCCACAACCTTGATATACCATTTTTTAACAGTATTCGCGTACAACAACGGCCATTTTGTATGGCAATTTTCGTCCGATTTTCCCGAAATTCGAACTCAACCTTCCTTAGGGTGTAACGGTAATACAATCAAACGTTTTTTTAAATCGCATAATATTTGTGACCTCCAAGCTAAAAAAAAGGCGATTTTGCGTATAATCAGGGGCCATAATTCAGGAAGTTACGATCCGATATGCGCAAATATCGAAAGGAAGCAAGATCTTTGGGTTATAACCATGAATTTCAAGTTTCATCAAAATCGAATCCAAATTGTGACCTCCACAGGGTCCACAACCATGATATACCATTTTTTAACAGTATTCGCGTACAAATGGCGGCCATTTTGTATGGCAATTTTCGTCCGATTTTCCCGAAATTCGAACTCAGCCTACCTTAGGGTGTAACGGTGATATAATCAAACGGTTTTTTAAATCAAATAATAATTGTGACCTCCAGAGGGACCACAAGCTAAAAAGGGTGATTTTTCGGACAATCAGGGGCCATAATTCAGGAAATTACATTCCGATAGCCGCAAATATCGAAAGGAACCAAGATCTTTGGGTTACAAACATGCATGTCAAGTTTCATCAAAATCGGTTCAAAATTGTGACCTCTATAGGGTCCACAAGCTAAAGATAGGCTGGCACTGCCAGGCAGGATACGCCCACATTTTCGAGAGATGGACAGAGAACAAGCAATACCGAAAGTGATTTTTCCTACATCTTTAAGTCCTGTATTTCATACTGTATTGGGAGCAGCCATTTAGTTGGTCAGTTCCAGTCTGATATTAATGAAATTCGAAACCGACAATGATTATGGTGTGACGGTACACAACCTAGAAATGTGACTTTTCATCAAAATCGGATAAGAATTGTGACCTGTAGAGAGTCCACAACCATGATATACCATATTTTTACACTATTCACGTACAAACGGCGACCATTTCGTCCGTCAATTTTGGTACGATTTTCACGAAATTAGAACTCAACCTTCCTCATCAAAATTGAATTAAAATTGTGACCTATACAGGGTCCACAACCATGATATATCATTTTTTTAACAGTATTCGCGTACAAACGGCGGCCATTTTGTCTGTCAATTTTGGTCCGATTTTCCCGAAATTCAAACTCAACCTTCCTTACTGTGTAACGGTGATATAATCAAACGTTTTTTTAAATGGGATAATAATTGTGACCTCCAGAGGGACCTCAAGCTAAAGAAAGGGGGATTTTGCGTATAACCAGGGGCCATAATTCAGGACGTTACAATCCGATATGCGCAAATATCGAAAAGAACCAAGATCTTTGGGTTATAACCATGAATTTCAAGTTTCATCAAAATCGAATTAAAATTGTGACCTTTACAGGGTCCACAACCTTGATATACCATTTTTTAACAGTATTCGCGTACAAACGGCGGCCATTTTGTATGGCAATTTTGGTCTGATTTTCCCGAAATTCGAACTCAACCTTCCTTACGGTGTAATGGTAATATAATCAAACGTTTTTTTAAATCGGATAATAATTGTGACCTCCAAGCTAAAAAAAAAAGGCGATTTTGCGTATAATCAGGGGCCATAATTCAGGAAGTTACGATCCGATATGCGCAAATATCGAAAGGAAGCAAGATCTTTTGGTTATAACCATGAATTTCAAGTTTCATCAAAATCGAATCAAAATTGTGACCTCCACAGGGTCCACAACATGGATATACCATTTTTTAACAGTATTCGCGTACAAACGGCGGCCATTTTGTATGGCAATTTTCGTCCGATTTTCCCGATCTTTGGGTTATAACCATGAATTTCAAGTTTCATCAAAACCGAATTAAAATTGTGACCTCCACAGGGTCCACAACCTTGATATACCATTTTTTAACAGTATTCGCATACAAACGGCGGCCATGTTGTATGGCAATTTTCGTCCGATTTTCCCGAAATTCGAACTCAACCTTCCTTAGGGTGTAACGGTGATATAATCAAACGTTTTTTTAAATCGAATAATAATTGTGACCTCCAAGCTAAAAAAAAGGCGATTTTGCGTATAATCAGGGGCCATAATTCAGGAAGTTACGATCCGATATGCGCAAATATCGAAAGGAAGCAAGATCTTTTGGTTATAACCATGAATTTCAAGTTTCATCAAAATCGAATCAAAATTGTGACCTCCACAGGGTCCACAACATGGATATACCATTTTTTAACAGTATTCGCGTACAAACGGCGGCCATTTTGTATGGCAATTTTCGTCCGATTTTCCCGAAATTCGAACTCAACCTTCCTTAGGGTGTAACGGTGATATAATCAAACGTTTTTTTAAATCGAATAATAATTGTGACCTCCAGAAGGACCACAAGCTAAAAAGGGTGATTTTTCGGACAATCAGGGGCCATAATTTAGGAAATTACATTCCGATAGCCGCAAATATCGAAAGGAACCAAGATCTTTGGGTTACAAACATGCATGTCAAGTTTCATCAAAATCGGTTCAAAATTGTGACCTCTATAGGGTCCACAAGCTAAAAACGTGATTTTTCGTACAATCAGGGGCCATAATCCATGAAGTTTTGATCCGATACATGCCAATATCGAAAGCAGCCGAGATCTTTTGGGGATAAACCTATATTTCAAGTTTCGTCAAAATCGGATAAGAATTGTGACCTGTAGAGAGTCCACAAACAAATTGTGGACGGACGGACGTCCGGACGGACGTACGGACGGACGTCCGGACGGACAGGGGCGACGACATAATACGTCCACATGAAAATGTGGGCGTATAAAAAAGTGATCAAGGGTCATAACTCTGGTAGTAATTATCGGATATCGCTGAAAATCAATAGGCTTCTTTGTATCATGACTTTAAACACTGTGTATAAATTTAAATTCAATCGGATATTAACTTTAGCCTCTAACGCGTTGACAAGATTTTTCAAAGTGATCAAGGGTCATAACTCGGGCAAGAAGTATCGCATATTGCTGAAAATCAACAGGCTTCTTCATATCATGACCTTACACACTGTGTATAAATTTAAAGTCAATCGGATATTAACTTTAGCCTCTAGGGCGTTTACAAGATTTTTGAAAGTGATCAAGGGTCATAACTCTTGTAGTAATTAACGGATATCACCGAAAATCAATAGGCTTCTTTGTCTCATGCCCTTAAACACTGTGTATAAATTTAAAGTCAATCGGATATTAACTTTAGCCTCTAAAGCGTTCACAAGAGTTTTCAAAGTGATCAAGGGTCATAACTCTGGCAGTAATTATCAGATATCACCGAAAATAAATAAGCTTCTTCGTCTCATGACCTTAAATACTGTGTATAAATTTAGAGTCAATCAGATATTAACTATAGCCTCTAGAGCGTTCACAAGATTTTTCAAAGTGATCAAGGGTCATAACTCTGGTAGTAATTATCGGATATTGCTGAAAATCAATAGGCTTCTTCATCTCACGACCTTAAACACCGTATATAAATTTCAAGTCAATCGGATATTAACTTTAGCCTCTAGAGCGTTCACAAGAAATTGTGGACGATGGACGGACGGACGGACCAACCGACAGACGGACGGACAAGGGCGACGGCAATATACGACCACATTTCCATGTGGACGTATAAAAAGGCGATTTTTCGTACAATCAGGGGCCATAATTCAGGAAGTTATGATCCGATATGCGCAAATATCGAAAGGAACCAAGATCTTTGACTTATAAACATGAATTTCAAGTTTCATCAAAATCGGTTCAATATTGTGACCTCTACAGTGTTCACAACCTTGACATACCATATTTTTACACTTTTCGTGTACAAACGGCGGCCATTTAGTCCGTCAATTTTGGTCCGATTTTCACGAAATTCAAACACAACCTTCTTTACGGTGTAACGGTGATATAATCAGACGGTTTTTCAAATCGGATAATAATTTTGGCCTCAAGAAGTACCACAAGCTAAAAAAGGCGATTTTTTGTACAATCAGGGGCCATAATTCAGGAAGTTATGATCCGATATGCGCAAAAATCAAAAGGAACCAAGATCTTTGAGTTATAAACATGCATTTCAAGTTTCATCAAAATCGGTTCAATATTGTGACCTCTACAGTGTTCACAACCTTAACATACCATATTTTTACACTTTTCGCGTACAAATGGCGGCCATTTTGTCCGTCAATTTTGGTCCGATTTTCACGACTTTCTATATGGTGTAACGGTTATATAATCAGACGGTTTTTTAAATCGAATAATAATTTTGGCCTCAAGAAGGACCACAAGCTAAAAAAGGCGATTTTTCGTACAATCAGGGGCCATAATTCAGGAAGTTATGATCCGATATGCGCAAATATCGAAAGGAACCAAGATCTTTGGGTTATAAACATGCATCTCAAGTTTCATCAAAATCGGTTCAATATTGTGACCTCTACAGTGTTCACAAGTTAAAAACGTGATTTTTTGTAAAATCAGGGGGCATAATCCATGAAGTTACAGTCCAATACATGCCAATATCGAAAGGAACCGAGATCTTGGGGTGATAAACCTATATTTCAAGTTTCATTGAAATCAGATAAAAATTGTGACCTGTAGACTGTTCACAAACAATTGTGGACGGACAGACGGACGGACAGGGGCGACGACAATATACGTCCACATAAAAATGTGGGCGTATAAAAAGCCTGAATAGGTTATGAAAATTTGAAAAAAATAATATTTGCTTACGAAAAGACGTTCCAAAAATGTAGGTCAAATTTGAAAATTTTGAAAAATGACAAAAATTGTCTCTTAAACAACATTTTTCAGTTTTTGAACGCTAGAAGTCAATGACAAAGTTTCGAAATTTCGAAATATTCAACTGCTATCGTTCCAGAAAAGAATCTGGGCTTCTGTTAATGTCATTTGTTTGAAAATAGGGAAATAATTAACAAAACTACGGCCGATTTCTGATTTTTTGGCACTGTAACAAATTCTACCACCTCCGATCTGCGCAGAAGTTTCAAAGATAGTGAATCAATTAGCCACCACATGGTTTCCCAATAAATTCGGTCCCATGTCGGTATCTGTTACAGGCACTGAGAAATATGCTCCCGGTGAAAAAAAAAAAAATAATAATAATTTTAGTAATCACAATAGGCTTATATATAATAATACGCAGTGTGAAGCCCTAATAACTAGATCTGCTACTGTCCCATGCAGATATGAAAGCTTTCATATTCATCGTCACGTGTTATCGATTGTATTAAGTATCGTAAATAAAAGGATAAGAACAAAATATCAAAATTGGTCAAAAACTCGCGAAGTTTACAGGCAAACTAGCGTAAAAAGTGACTTGTGCAAAATTGACAATTTCTCGGCAACTGTTCACATTACAAACTAATTTTTTACAAACATTCTCTTTGAATGAATTATTGCTATAAGTTTATGAAAGTTACGAAGAAGTATTTTAAAATATGAAAAGCCTGAATAGGTTATGAATAGACCATTTTTACACCGTTTTTTACCTTCAAATCGAAATGGCGGAAAAAATTAAATTAAAAATAAAAAAACTGCTTTGGACATTTTTTGCGTCTTTACGTGGCACATCAAATAAAAGGATAAGAAGAACAAAATATCAAAATTGGTCAAAAACTCGTGAAGTTACATGTCTAAATATAGTATGAAACCAGGGTTCAATTTAAGCGGTATCGCATCGCAAAAAGCGACCCAAATCGCGGTAAAAGTTGTGGTCGTGATTAATTTGAAGACAATTATATGCAGACTCCGTTTTTAATCATACGTGTTTATAAAATATGTTAATAAAAATAGAATGAAACAACGCAGTATAGTATGATTGGTTAACTTAACTGGAAACTAAAAGTAAACATCTCGCGAGACGCCTGAAACTATGGCATATTCACGGGTTGATAATATTTTGAAAGCGGTTAGGGGGATGGTTTTAAATAAAGGAATAAACAAGCAAAGCCACGTCTACAAATATTTCGATTGGAATGGTGTAACATAAAGTACATGTAGTTTTATTTTAGACGATTAGTGCGTCCGGCATCGTTGAGAGACGGTAACTGATTTTTTTCTTTTGGAGATGTCAGGTTTTTTTTACCTTCATCCGCACATAAGCCGAAGCAGGGTATACAACGGTCAACGAAGGCGGAAAAAGAATCTACTTATACCCCGAAAAATTAGAATTGCAAATTTTTGTGATTAGGCTACGTTTTACTGCTCCTCAAATCTGAGCAAATGCTATTCAAATTTTGAATTGATTAGCCAAAATGTGAATCTGTCACAAAAATTTGCTACTCATTGGTTTTATACTAAATTGAACCCTGTATGAAACATTGCATAATCTGAAAACTAAAGGGAAATAACTGACACTTGTGTTGCTGTAATCGGATGACTTCCCATTTCAAAAGTTTCAGAAAAATGAAATGAAAATGGTAAGAAAACATCGAAAAATTAGATGAGATAACTTTGAACGGAACTAATACTTTTTGAATCAGGTTGAACTCAACTGTTTGAATATTTACGTTAAATATGTAAATTTGGAAAATTATAAAGACATAATTATCAAAATCGGTCAAAAACTCACAAAGTTACAAATTTAAATGTAGTGAGAAACATTGCACCTGGGCAAAAAAATAATCTTTAAACTAAAGGGAAATAACTGAAACTTGGATATTAACTTTAGCCTCTAGAGCGTCCACAAGCAAATGTGGACGCCGGACGGACGGGGTGACGACAATATACGACCACATTTCAATGTGGGCGTATAAAAATGATACAATTATTTCACATAACAGGCTAGCTATTAGACTCTCGATTGACAAGGGTTTCATCGCCCTCCCTTCATTATAACCAAAGTTAACGTGCCCTAAAGAATCAACAAATCAGCTTGCTTATCTCTGCTTACCCTAGACAGAAAATGCTCATCTTTGAACTCAGTCATGACATTGACCTAGTGAATGTCTACACCAAGACTGAACATTCTAGCTCAATTAGCAGGAGGGTTATTGTGTTCCAAAGTCTCGGCCCTTCAAATTGCTATTACTTTTCATATTCACTTCAAACTGGCGACCATCAGTTGACCTAAATCAAAACGTTTTTTAGCCATTCCTACAAGGATTCAGAAAATATAACTCCTGTGTCTGTAAGTACAATATCGCAAAAGTTTTATTGCACTTTATGTTTCAAGATGGTGGCACTTCCAGTTCGATCCACAAACTCTACATTTTGTGTACAAATCAGTAATTACTTATCTAGTATCAAAAACAAAAATCAGGTCATTCTGACCTATATTTCGACGATTTTTTTGAAAAATTTTACCCTTAATTTCACGAATGGGAGATAATTTAAAAAATTCTGAGGACATCATTGAAGTCGCATTGGCAAGTTCTACTTATATTCTAAATTTCATGAAAATTGCACAACTATTAAAGAAATTGTCAAGTTGGTCTCAACTTCCGGTTCGAAATCACAGCGACGAAGTTTCGAAAATCCGAAATTGCAGTTTTGAAGTAAATGTCAAAGGATACTCAAAGAAAAACAAAATTAGTAAGATAGGCTGGCACTGCCAGGCAGGATACGCCCACATTTTCGAGAGATGGATAGAGAACAAGCAATACCGAAAGTGATTTTTCCTAAATCATGAAGTCCTGTATTTCATACTGTATTGGGAGCAGCCATTTTGTTGGTCAGTTCCAATCTGATATTCATGAAATTCAAAGCCGAAAATGATTATGGTGTGACGGTACACAACCTAGAAATGTGACTTTTCGTCAAAATCGGATAAGAATTGTGACCTGTAGAGAGTCCACAACCATGATATACCATATTTTTACACTATACGACCATTTCAACCGGCAATTTTGGTACGATTTTCACGAAATTCAAACTCAACCTTCCTCATCAAAATCGAATTTAAAATTGTGACCTATACAGGGTCCACAACCATGATATACCATATTTTTACACTATACGACCATTTCATCCGGCAATTTTGGTACGATTTTCACGAAATTCGAACTCAACCTTCCTCATCAAAATCAAATTTAAAATTGTGACCTATACAGGGTCCACAACCATGATATACCATTTTTTAACAGTATTCGCGTACAAACGGCGGCCATTTCGTTTGTCAATTTTGGTCCGATTTTCCCGAAATTCGAACTCAACCTTCCTTATGGTGTAACGGTAATATAATCAAACGTTTTTTTAAATCGGATAATAATTGTGATCTCCAGAGGGATCACAAGCTAACAAAACGGGCGATTTTGCGTATAATCAGGGGCCATAATTCAGGAAGTTACGATCCGATATGCGCAAATATGGAAAGGAACCAAGATCTTTGGGTTATAACCATGAATTTCAAGTTTCATCAAAATCGAATTAAAATTGTGACCTTTACAGGGTCCACAACCTTGATATACCATTTTTTAACAATATTCGAGTACAAACGGCGGCCAATTTGTATTGTAATTTTGATTCGATTTTCCCGAAATTCGAACTCAACCTTCCTTACGGTGTAACGGTAATATAATTAAACGTTTTTTTAAATCGGATAATAATTGTGACCTCCAGAGGTACCATAAGCTAAAAAAAATAGGTTGCCAGGCAACGAAACATACGCCCACCAGCAGCTAAATCGTCCGGGCAGTCAACAAGAGTTGTCGCATATTAAGTAATTATCAAAAATCATTAGAATTTGTTTGTTTTTTTATAAAGTTCTGGCCCATGCTAATGTCTAGTATACGAAACATTTAATAAAATAAAACCAAGTACGAACAATCCAAACCATTAGGCACAATTCGAAGTCCTAAAAAACGTTAATATTATGGATTTAGCTGTACAATTATCAAAAATTCATTGAAAATCAATATATTTGTTGGTCTCAAGACCTTAAACTCTGTTTCAAGTTTCATCAAAATAAAATTAAAATTGTGACCTCTACAGGTCCACTTGATATACGCGCAAATATGTAACCAAGACCTTAAGGTTATAAACATGTATTTTAAGTTTTATCAAAATCGAATTAAAATTGTGACCTCTATAGGGTCCATAACCTTGATAAACATATCTTTACAAACGACGGCCATTTTGTCTGTCAATTTTAGTCTAATTTTCATGAAATTCAAGCTCAACCTTCATTACCAAGCAACAGTGATATCATCAAACGTTTTTTTAAATCGGATAATAATTTTGACCTTAAGAAGGACCACAATCTAAAAGGGGTGATTTTTCGGACAAACAGGGGCCATAATTCAGGAAGTTAAGATCCGATGGGCGTAAATATCAAAAGAACTAAGATCTTTGGGTTATAAACATACATGTCAAGTTTCATCAAAATCGGTTCAAAGTTGTGACCTCTATAATATCCACAAGCTAAAAGCGTGATTTTTCGTACAATCAGGGGCCATAATTCAGGATGTTACAATCCGATATGCGCAAATATCGAAAAGAACCAAGATCTTTGAGTTATAGACATGCATTTCAAGTTTCATCAAATTCAGTTCAAAATTGTGACCCCTACAGTGTTCACAACCTTGACATACCATATTTTTACACTTTTCGCGTACAAATGGCGGCCACGACCTTCTTTATGGTGTAACGGTGATATAATCAGACATTTTTTCAAATCGGATAATAATTTTGGCCTCAAGAAGTACCACAAGCTAAAAAAGGCGATTTTTCGTACAATCAGGGGCCATAATTCAGGAAGTTATGATCCGATATGCGCAAATATCGAAAGGAACCAAGATCTTTGACTTATAAACATGAATGTTAAGTTTCATCAAAATCGGTTCAATATTGTGACCTCTACAGTGTTCACAACCTTGACATACCATATTTTTACACTTTTCGCGTACAAACGGCGGCCGTTTTGTCTGTCAATTTTGGTTCGATTTTCACGAAATTAGAACACAACCTTCTTTAAAGTGTAACGGTGATATAATCAGACGTTTTTTCAAATCGGATAATAATTTTGGCCTCAAGAAGGACCACAAGCTAAAAAATAGGTTGCCAGGCAACGAAACATACGCCCACACAGCAGCCAAATCGTCCGGGCAGTCAACAAGAGTTGTCGCATATTAAGGAATTATCAGAAAATCATTAGAATTTGTTTTGTTTTTATAATCAAACGTTTTTTTTTTAAATCAGATAATAATTGTGACCTCCAGAGGCACCACAAGCTAAAAAGGGTGATTTTTCGTACAATCAGGGGACATAATTCAGGAAGTAATGACCCGATGGGCGCAAATATCGAAAGGAACCAAGATCTTTGGGTTATAAACATACCTGTCAAGTTTCATCAAAATCGATTCAAAATTGTGACCTCTATAGGGCCCACAACCTTGATATAACATATTTTCACACTATTCGTGTACAAACGGCGGCCATTTTGTCCGTCAATTCTAGTCCGATTTTCACGAAATTCAAACTTTCTCTTCATTACCATGTAACCATGATATAGTCACATGTTTTTTTAAATCGGATAATAATTTTGACCTCCAGAGGGACCAAAAGCGAACAAAAGCGATTTTTCGGACAATCCGGGGACATAATTCAGGAAGTTATGATCCAATGGGCGCAAATATCGAAAGTAACCAAGATCTTTGGGTTATAAACATACATGTCAAGTTTCATCAAAATCGGTTCAAAACTGTGACCTCTATAAGGTCCACAACCTTTATATAACATATTTTCACAATATTCGCGTACAAACGGCGGCCATTTTGTCCGTCAATTTTGGTCCGATTTTCACAAAATTCATACTCAACCTTCATAACCATGGAATGGTGATATAATCAAACGTTTTTTTAAATCGGATAACAATTTTGACCTCCAGAGGGACCACAAGCTAAAAAGGGCGATTTTTTGGACAATCAGGGGCCATCATTCAGGAAGTTACGATCCGATGGTCGCAAATATGGAAAGGAACCAAGATCTTTGGGTTATAAACATACATGTCAAGTTTCATCAAAATTGGTTCAAAATTGTGACCTCTATAAGGTCCACAACCTTGATATAACATATTTTCACACTATTCGCGTACAAACGGCGGCCATTTTGTCCGTCAATTTTGGTCCGATTTTCACGAAATTTGAACTCAACCTTCATAACCATGGAACGGTGATATAATCAAACGTTTTTTTAAATCGGATAACAATTTTGACCTCCAGAGGGACCACAAGCTAAAAAGGGCGATTTTTCGGACAATCAGGGGCCATAATTCAGGAAGTTACGATCCGATTGGCGCAAAAAATCGAAAGGAACCAAGATCTTTGGGTTATAAACATGCATTTCAAGTTTCATCCAAATCGGTTCAAAATTGTGTCCTCTACACTGTTCACAACATTGATATAACATATTTTCACACTATTCGCGTACAAATGGCGGCCATTTTGTCCGTCAATTTTGGTCCGATTTTCACGAAATTCGAACTTAACCTTCATAACCATCGAACGGTGATATAATCAAACGGTTTTTTAAATCGGATAACAATTTTGTCCTCCAGAGGGACCACAAGCTAAAAAGAGCGATTTTTGGGACAATCAGGGGCCATAATTCAGGAAGTTACGATCCGATTGGCGCAAATATCGAAAGGAACCAAGATCTTTGGGTTATAAACATGCATTTCAAGTTTCATCCAAATCGGTTCAAAATTGTGTCCTCTACACTGTTCACAACCTTGATATAACATATTTACACACTATTCGCGTACAATTGGCGGCCATTTTGTCCGTCAATTTTGGTCCGATTTTCACGAAATTCGTACTCAGCCTCCATAACCATCGAACGGTGATATAATCAAACGGTTTTTTTTTTTGGGATAACAATTTTGTCCTCCAGAGGGACCACAAGTTAAAAAGGGCGATTTTTCGGACAATCAGGAAGTTACGATCCGATTGGCGCAAATATCGAAAGGAACCAAGATCTTTGGGTTATAAACATGCATTTCAAGTTTCATCCAAATCGGTTTAAAATTGTGACCCCTACACTGTTCACAAGCTAAAAGATAGGTTGCCAGGCAACGAAACATACGCCCACAACAGCTAAGTCGTCCGGGCAGTCAACAAGGGTTGTCGCATATTGTTTCTTTTATCAGTAAGGAGTACATTTACAACACATGATAATCTTATTACGAGTAATAGCCCATTAAATAATTATCAGAAATTATTAGAATAGTTTTGATGGTTTGTCTCAAGGCCTTTGTCCACAAGATATTTCAAAGTGATCAAGTGCCAGATATCACTGAAAATCAAATAGGATTCTTCGTCTCATGACCCTAAACACTGTGTACAAATTTAAAGTCAATCGGATATTAACTGTAGCCTTTAGAGCGTTCACAAGATTTTTCAAAGTGATCAAGGGTCATAACTCTGGTAGTAATTATCTCATATCACTGAAAATCAATAGGCTTCTTCGTCTCATGCCCTTAAACACTGTGTATAAATTTAAAGTCAATCGGATAATAACTTTAGCCTCTAAAGCGTTCACAAGATTTTTCAAAGTGATCAAGGGTCATAACTCTGGCAGTAATTATCAGATATCAACAAAAATCAATAGAATTCTTCCTCTCATGACCTTAAACACTGTGTATAAATTTAAACTCAATCGGATATTAACTATAGCCTCTAGAGCGTTCACAAGATTTTTCAAAGTGATCAAGGGTCATAACTCTGGTAGTAATTATCAGATATCAACAAAAATCAATAGAATTCTTCCTCTCATGACCTTAAACACTGTGTATAAATTTAAACTCAATCGGATATTAACTATAGCCTCTAGAGCGTTCACAAGATTTTTCAAAGTGATCAAGGGTCATAACTCTGGTAGTAATTATCGGATATTGCTGAAAATCAATAGGCTTCTTCGTCTCACGACCTTAAACACCGTGTATAAATTTAAAGTCAATCAGATATTAACTTTAGCCTCTAAAGCGTTCACAAGATTTTTCAAAGTGATCAAGGGTCATAACTCTGGCAGTAATTATCAGATATCACCGAAAATCAATAGGCTTCTTCGTCTCATGACCTTAAACACTGTGTATAAATTTAAAGTCAATCGGATATTAACTATAGCCTCTAGAGCGTTCACAAGATTTTTCAAAGTGATCAAGGGTCATAACTCTGGTAGTAATTATCGGATATCGCTGAAAATCAATAGGCTTCTTCGTCTCACGACCTTAACCACTGTGTATAAATTTCAAGTCAATCGGCTATTAACTTTAGCCTCTAGAGCGTTCACAAGAAATTGTGGACGGACGGACGGACGGACAGACGGACGGACAGGGGCGACGGCAATATACGACCACATTTCCATGTGTCGTATGGCTTCATTCCATTCGTTGATAGGAATCAAATATCATAATTTTAAAAATATTATAAGGCAGACTCATTTGAATAAAATATTTGTTTTTTAGGTTAAAAATACAGTTTTTGCCCAAATGACGTCATTTTCAGTCCGTTATTTCACCTATTCCAGACATTTCAAAGTCTTATTGGATGGCATAATTCACAAGACTATCGAATGGACTCTCGATAGAGAAATTTAAAAAAAAAGTTGCGGTTAAGTTTTCGAGATATAGGCGTCCAAAAATGCTAAAAATAGGTTGCCAGGCAACGAAACATACGCCCACACAGCAGCCAAATCGTCCGGGCAGTCAACAAGATTTGTCGCATATTAAGGAATTATCAGAAAATCATTAGAATTTGTTTGGTTTTTATAATCAAACGTTTTTTTTTTTAAATCAGATAATAATTGTGACCTCCAGAGGCACCACAAGCTAAAAAGGGTGATTTTTCGTACAATCAGGGGACATAATTCAAGAAGTAATGACCCAATGGGCGCAAATATCGAAAGGAACCAAGATCGTTGGGTTATAAACATACCTGTCAAGTTTCATCAAGATAGGTTGCCAGGCAACGAAACATACGCCCACAGCAGCTAAATCGTCCGGGCAGTCAACAAGGGTTGTCGCATATTTTTACTTTTTTCGGTAATGAAACATTTGTAATACTCTAAAAACTGATTAAGAGTAACAACTCATTATGTAATTATCAGAAAATCATTAGAATTTGATTGCTTTTTATAAAGTTTTACCCCACGCTAACAATTGAATTAGTATATATATACATGAAACATTTAAAATCATGGATTTAGCTGTTCAGTTATCAAAATTCATTGAAAATCAATATACTTGTTCGTTTCATCACCTTAAACTCTGTGTATCAATCAGATGATAAGTGTGGCCTTTAAAGCGTCCACAAGATTTTTTGAAGTGATCAAGGGCCATAACTCTGGCACTAATTATCGGAAATCGCTGAAAATCAATAGGCTTCTTCGTCTCATGACCTTAAACACTGTGTATAAATCTAAAGCCAATCGGATATTAACTTTAGCCTCTATAGCGTCCACAAGATTTTTTGAAGTGATCAAGGGCCATAACTATGGCACTAATAATCGGAAATCGCTGAAAATCAATAGGATTCTTCGTCTCATGACCTTAAACACTGTGTATTAATTTAAAGCCAATCAGATATTAACTTTGGCCTCTATAGAGTCCACAAGATTTTTTGAAGTGATCAAGGGCCATAACTCTGCCACTAAATATCGGAAATCGCTGAAAATCAATAGGCTTCTTCGTCTCAGACCTTAAACACTGTGTATAAATTTAAAGCCAATCGGATATTAACTTTGGCCTCTATAGCGTCCACAAGATTTTTTGAAGTGATCAAGGACCATAACTCTGGCACTAATTATCGGAAATCGCTGAAAATCAATAGGCTTCTTTGTCTCATGACCTTAAACACTGTGTATAAATTTAAAGCCAATCGGATATTAACTTTGGCCTCTATAGCGTCCACAAGATTTTTTGAAGTGATCAAGGGCCATAACTCTGCCACTAAATATCGGAAATCGCTGAAAATCAATAGGCTTCTTCGTCTCATGACCTTAAACACTGTGTATAAATTTAAAGCCAATCAGATATTAACTTTGGCCTCTAGAGCGTCCACAAGATTTTTTGAAGTGATCAAGGGCCATAACTCTGGTAGTTATTATCGGAAATCGCTGAAAAACAATAGGCTTCTTCGCCTCATGACCTTAAACACTGTGTATAAATTTAAAGTCAATCGGATATTAACTTTAGCCTCTAGAGCGTCCACAAGCAATTGTGGACGCCGGACCGACGGACGGACGGACCGACGGACGGACGGGGGCGACGACAATATACGACCACATTTCAATGTGGGCGTATAAAAATCGATTCAAAATTGTGACCTCTATAGGGTCCACAACCTTGATATAACATATTTTCACACTATTCGTGTACAAACGGCAGCCATTTTGTCTGTCAATTCTAGTCCGATTTTCACGAAATTCAAACTTCTCTTCATTACCATGTAACGGTGATATAGTCAAACGTTTTTTTAAATCGGATAATAATTTTGACCTCCAGAGGTACCAAAAGCGAACAAAAGCGATTTTTCGGACAATCCGGGGACATAATTCAGGAAGTTATGATCCAATGGGCGCAAATATCGAAAGGAACCAAGATCTTTGGGTTATAAACATACATGTCAAGTTTCATCAAAATCGGTTCAAAATTGTGACCTCTATAAGGTCCACAACCTTTATATAACATATTTTCACAATATTCGCGTACAAACGGCGGCCATTTTGTCCGTCAATTTTGGTCTGATTTTCACAAAATTCATACTCAACCTTCATAACCATGGAATGGTGATATAATCAAACTGTTTTTTTAATCGGATAACAATTTTGACCTCCAGAGGGACCACAAGCTAAAAAGGGCGATTTTTTGGACAATCAGGGGCCATAATTCAGGAAGTTACGATCCGATTGGCGCAAAAATCGACAGGAACCAAGATATTTGGGTTATAAACATGCATTTCAAGTTTCATCAAAATCGGTTCAAAATTGTGTCCTCTACACTGTTCACAACCTTGATATAACATATTTTCACACTATTCGCGTACAAATGGCGGCCATTTTGTCCGTCAATTTTGGTCCGATTTTCACGAAATTTGAACTCGACCTTCGTAACCATGGAACGGTGATATAATCAAACGGTTTTTTAAATCGGATAACAATTTTGACCTCCAGAGGGACCACAAGCTAAAGATAGGTTGCCAGGCAACGAAACATACGCCCACAGCAGCTAAATCGTCCGGGCAGTCAACAAGGGTTGTCGCATATTTTTACTTTTTTTGGGAATGAAACATTTGTAATACACTAAAATCTGATTAAGAGTAACAACTCATTATGTAATTATCTGAAAATGATTAGAATTTGTTTGCTTTTTATAAAGTTTTGCCCCACGCTAACAATTAGTATAGGAAACATTTAACATCATGGATTTAGCTGTTCAGTTATCAAAATTCATTGAAAATCAAAATACTTGTTCGTTTCAACACCTTAAACTCTGTGTATCAATCTGAAGTCAATCGGATGATAAGTTTGGCATCTATAGCGTCACAAGGTTTTTTGAAGTGATCAAGGGAGATAACTCTGGAAGTAATTTTTTGAAATCGCTGAAAATCAGTAGGCTTCTTCGTCTCATGACCTTCAATCGGATATTAACTTTGGCCTCTAGAGCGTCCACAGGATTTTTTGATGTGATCAAGGGCCATAACTCTGGCAATAATTTTCAGAGATCGCTGAAAATCAATAGGTTTCTTCGTCTCTTGACCTTAAACACTGTGTATAAATTTAAAGTCAATCAGATATTAACTTTGGCCTCTAGATCATCCACAAGATTTTTTGAAGTGATCAAGGGACACAACACTGGCACTAATTATTAGAAATCGCTGAAAATCAATAGGCTTCTTCGTCTCATAACCTTAAACACTGTGTATAAATTTGAAGTCAATCGGACATCATCTTTGTCCTCTAGAGCATCCACAAGATTTTTTGAAGTGATCAAGGGCCATAACTCTGGCACTAATTATCGGAAATCCGTGAAAATCAATAGGCTTCTTCGTCTTATGACCTTAAACACTGTGTATAAATTTAAGGTCAATCGGATATTAACTTTAGCCTCTAGAGCGTTCACTAGATTTTTCAAAGTGATCAAGGGTCATAACTCTGGCAGTAATTATCGGATATTGCTGAAAATCAATAGGCTTCTTCGTCTCATGACCTTAAACACTGTGTATAAATTTAAAGTCAATCGGATATTAACCCTGGCCTCTAGTGCGTTCACAAGAAATTGTGGACGATGGACGGACGGACGGACGGACGGACCGACGGACGGACCGACGGACAGACGGACAGACGGACGGACGGGGGCGATGGCAATATACGTCCACATTTCTATGTGGGCGTATAAAAAGGGCGATTTTTCGTACAATCAGGGGACATAATTCAAGAAGTAATGACCCAATGGGCGCAAATATCGAAAGGAACCAAGATCGTTGGGTTATAAACATACCTGTCAAGTTTCATCAAAATTGATTCAAAATTGTGACCTCTATAAGGGTCCACAACCTTGATATAACATATTTTCACACTATTCGTGTACGGCGGCCATTTTGTCCGTCAATTCTAGTCCGATTTTCACGAAATTCAAACTCTCTCTTCATTACTATGTAACGGTGATATAGTCAAACGTTTTTTTAAATCAGATAATAATTTTGACCTCCAGAGGTACCAAAAGCGAACAAAAGCGATTTTTCGGACAATCCGGGGACATAATTCAAGAAGTTATGATCCAATGGGCGCAAATATCGAAAGGAACCAAGATCTTTGGGTTATAAACATACATGTCAAGTTTCATCAAAATCGGTTCAAAATTGTGACCTCTATAAGGTCCACAACCTTTATATAACATATTTTCACAATATTCGCGTACAAACGGCAGCCATTTTGTCCGTCAATTTTGGTCCGATTTTCACGAAATTTGAACTCAACCTTCATAACCATGGAACGGTGATATAATCAAACGGTGTTTTAAATCTCATGACCTTAAACACTGTGTATACATTTAAAGTCAATCGGATATTAACCTTAGCCTCTAAAGCGTCCACAAGCCGGAAAATGTGGGCGTATAAAAACGTGATTTTTCGTACAATCAGGGGCCATAACCCATGAAGTTACAGTCCGATACATGCCAATATCGAAAGGAACCGAAATCTTAGGGTGATAAACCTATGTTTTAAGTTTCATTGAAATCGGATAAAAATTGTGACCTGTAGACTGTTCACAAACAATTGTGGACGGACGGACGGACGGACGGACGGACAAACAGGGGCGACGACATTATACGTCCAAATAAAAATGTGGGCGTATAAAAAGGCGATTTTTCGTACAATCAGGGGCCATAATGAAGGAAGTTATGATCCGATATTGCGCACATATCGAAAGGAACCAAGATCTTTGGGTTATAAACATGCATGTCAAGTTTCATCAAAATCGGTTCAATATTGTGACCTCTACAGTGTTCACTAGCTAAAAACGTGATTTTTCGTACAATCAGGGGGCATAATCCATGAAGTTACAGTCCGATACATGCCAATATCGAAAGGAACCGAGATCTTGGGGTGATAAACCTATATTTCAAGTTTCATTGAAATCGGATAAAAATTGCAACCTGTAGACTGTTCACAAACCATTGTGGACGGACGGACGGACAGGGGCGACGACAATATACGTCCACATAAAAATGTGGGCGTATAAAAAGGTGATTATGCGTATAATCAGGAGCCATAATTCAGGAAGTTACCATCTGATATGCACAAATATCGAAAGGAACCAAGATCTTTGGGTTATAACCATGAATTTCAAGTTTCATCAAAAACGAATTAAAATTGTCACCTCTACAGGGTCCACAACCTTGATATACCATTTTTTAACAGTATTCGGGAACAAACAGCGGCCATTTTGTATGGCAATTTTGGTCCGATTTTCCCGAAATTCGAACTCAACCTTCCTTAGGGTGTAACGGTGATATAATCAAACGTTTTTTTAAATTGGATAATAATTGTGACCTCCAGAGGGACCACAAGCTAAAAGATAGGCTGGCACTGCCAGGCAGGATACGCCCACATCTCGAGAGATGGAAAGAGAACAAGCAATACCGAAAGTGATTTTTCCTACATCTTTAAGTCCTGTATTTCATACTGTATTGGGAGCAGCCATTTAGTTGGTCAGTTCCAGTCTGATATTAATGAAATTCGAAACCGACAATGATTATGGTGTGACGGTACACAAGCTAGAAATGTTACTTTTCATCAAAATCGGATAAGAATTGTGAACTGTAGAGAGTCCACAACCATGATATACCATATTTTTACACTATTCGCGTACAAACGGCGACCATTTCGTCCGGCAATTTTGGTACGATTTTCACGAAATTAGAACTCAACCTTCCTCATCAAAATCGAATTAAAATTGTGACCTATACAGGGTCCACAACCATGATATATCATTTTTTTTAACAGTATTCACGTACAAACGGCGGCCATTTTGTCTGTCAATTTTGGTCCGATTTTCCCGAAATTCAAACTCAACCTTCCTTACAGTGTAACAGTGATATAATCAAACGTTTTTTTAAATTGGATAATAATTGTGACCTCCAGAGGGACCACAAGCTAAAGAAAGGGGGATTTTGCGTATAACCAGGGGCCATAATTCAGGAAGTTACGATCCGATATGCGCAAATATCGAAAAGAACCAAGATCTTTGGGTTATAACCATGAATTTCAAGTTTCATCAAAATCGAATTAAAATTGTGACCTTTACTGGGTCCACAACCTTGATATACCATTTTTTAACAGTATTCGCGTACAAACGGCGGCCATTTTGTATGGCAATTTTGGTCTGATTTTCCCGAAATTCGAACTCAACCTTCCTTACGGTGTAACGGTAATATAATCAAACGTTTTTTTAAATCGGATAATAATTGTGACCTCCAAGCTAAAAAAAAGGCGATTTTGCGTATAATCAGGGGCCATAATTCAGGAAGTTACGATCAGATATGCGCAAATATCGAAAGGAAGCAAGATCTTTGGCTTATAACCATGAATTTCAAGTTTCATCAAAATTGTGACCTCCACAGGGTCCACAACCTTGATATACCATTTTTTAACAGTATTCGCGTACAAACGACGGCCATTTTGTATGGCAATTTTCATCCGATTTTCCCGAAATTCGAACTCCACCTTTCTTAGGGTGTAACGGTGATATAATCAAACGTTTTTTTAAATCGAATAATAATTGTGACCTCTAAGCTAAAAAAAAGGCGATTTTGCGTATAATCAGGGGCCATAATTCAGGAAGTTACGATCCGATATGCGCAAATATCGAATGGAAGCAAGATCTTTGGGTTATAACCATGAATTTCAAGTTTCATCAAAATCGAATCAAAATTGTGACCTCCACAGGGTCCACAACCTTGATATACCATTTTTTAACAGTATTCGCGTACAAACGGCGGCCATTTTGTATGGCAATTTTCGTCCGATTTTCCCGAAATTCGAACTCAACCTTCCTTAGGGTGTAACGGTGATATAGTCAAACGGTTTTTTAAACCGAATAATAATTGTGACCTCCAGAGGGACCACAAGCTAAAAAGGGTGATTTTTCGGACAATCAGGGGCCATAATTCAGGAAATTACATTCTGATAGCCGCAAATATCGAAAGGAACCAAGATCTTTGGGTTACAAACATGCATGTTAAGTTTCATCAAAATCAATTCAAAATTGTGACCTCTATAGGGTCCACAAGCTAAAAACGTGATTTTTCGTACAATCAGGGGCCATAATCCATGAAGTTTTGATCCGATACATGCCAATATCGAAAGCAGCCGAGATCTTTTGGGAATAAACCTATATTTCAAGTTTCGTCAAAATCGGATAAGAATTGTGACCTGTAGAGAGTCCACAAACAAATTCTGGACGGACGGACGTCCGGACAGACAGGGGCAACGACATAATACGTCCACATGAAAATGTGGGCGTATAAAAAAGGCGATTTTGCGTATAATCAGGGGCCATAATTCAGGAAGTTACGATCCGATATGCGCAAATATCAATATTCGCGTATAAACAGCGGCCATTTTGTATGGCAATTTTGGTCTGATTTTCCCGAAATTCTAACGGAACCTCCCTTAGGGTGTAACGGTGATATTCAAACGTTTTTTTAAATCGAATAATAATTGTGACCTCCAGAGGGACCACAAGCTAAAAAGGGTGATTTTTCGGACAATCAGGGGCCATAATTCAGGAAATTACATTCCGATAGCCGCAAATATCGAAAGGAACCAAGATCATTGGGTTACAAACATGCATGTCAAGTTTCATCAAAATCGGTTCAAAATTGTGACCTCTATAGGGTCCACAAGCTAAAAACGTGATTTTTCGTACAATCAGGGGCCATAATCCATGAAGTTTTGATCCGATACATGCCAATATCGAAAGCAGCCGAGATCTTTTGAGGATAAACCTATATTTCAAGTTTCGTCAAAATCGGATAAGAATTGTGACCTGTAGAGAGTTCACAAACAAATTGTGGACGGACGGACGTCCGGACGGACAGGGGCGACGATATAATACGTCCACATGAAAATGTGGGCGTATAAAAAGGGTGATTTTTCGGACAATCAGGGGCCATAATTCAGGAAGTTACGATCCGATATGCGCAAATATGGAGAGGAACCAAGATCTTTGGGTTATAACCATGAATTTCAAGTTTCATCAAAATCGAATTAAAATTGTGACCTTTACAGGGTCCACAACCTTGATATACCATTTTTTAACAGTATTCGCGTACAAACGGCGGCCATTTTGTATGGCAATTTTCGTCCGATTTTCCCAAAATTCGAATTCAACCTGCCTTAGGGTGTAACGGTGATATAATCAAACGATTTTTTAAATCGGATAACAATTGTGACCTCCAGAGCGACCACAAGCTAAAAAGGGCTATTTTTCGAACAATCAGGGGCCATAATTCAGGAAGTTACGATCCGATGGCCGCAAATATAGAAAGGAACCAAGATCTTTAGCTTATAAACATACATGTCAAGTTTCATCACAATCGGTTCAAAATTGTGACCTCTATAGGGTCCACAACCTTGAAATAACATATTTTCACACTATTCGCGTATAAACGGCGGCCATTTTGTATGTCAATTTTGGTCCGATTTTCACGAAATTCGAACTCCACCTTCATTACCATGTAACGGTGATATTATCAAACGGTTTTTTAAATTGGATAATAATTTTGACCTCCAGAGGGACCTCAAGCTAAAAAGGGCGATTTTTCGGACAATCAGGGGCCATAATTCAGGAAGTTAGGATCTGATGGGCGCAAATATCTAAAGGAACCAAGATCTTGGGGTTATAAACATGCATGTCAAGTTTCATCAAAATTGGTTCAAAATTGTGACCTCTATAGGGTCCACAAGCTAAAAACATGATATTTTGTACAATCAGGGGCCATAATCCATGAAGTTTCCATCCGATACATGCCAATATCGAAAGCAGCCGAGATCTTATGGAGATAAACCTATATTTCAAGTTTCGTCAAAAACGGATAAGAATTGTGACCTGTAGAGAGTCCACAAACAAATTGTGGACGGACGGACGGGGGCGACGACATAATACGTCCACATGAAAATGTGGGCGTATAAAAAGGTGATTTTGAGTATAATCAGGGGCCATAATTCAGGAAGTTACAATCCGATATGCACAAATATCGAAAGGAACCAAGATCTTTGGGTTATAACCATGAATTTCTAGTTTCATCAGAAACGAATTAAAATTGTCACCTCTCTACAGGGTCCACAACCTTGATATAACATTTTTTAACAGTATTCGCGTACAAACGGCGGCCATTTTGTATGGCAATTTTGGTCCGATTTTCCCGAAATTCAAACTCAATCTTCCTTAGGTTGTAACGGTGATATAATCAAACGTTTTTTTAAATCGGATAATAATTTTGACCTCCAGAGGGACCACAAGCTAAAAAGGGTGATTTTTCGGACAATCAGGGGCCATAATTCGGGAAATTACATTCTGATAGCCGCAAATATCGAAAGGAACCAAGATCTTTGGATTATAAACATGCATGCCATGTCAAGTTTCATCAAAATCGGTTCAAAATTGTGACCTCCATAGGGTCCACAATTTAAAAACGTGATTTTTTGTACAATCAGGGGCCATAATCCATGAAGTTTTGATCCGATACATGCCAATATCGAAAGCAGCCGAGATCTTTTGGGGAAAAACCTATATTTCAAGTTTCGTCAAAATCAGATAAGAATTGTGACCTGTAGAGAGTCCACAAACAGGGGCGACGACAATATACGGACAGGGGCGACGACAATATACGTCCACATAAAAATGTGGATAAAAACAAAGTCAAAGGTATCAAGATGGTTTTGTGATACCTTTGACTTTGTTTTTATCCACTCCTACTACTGGTGTCACTGTATCAAGTTTATTATGACTTTGATCCTGTCTATGTTTATGTTATTTAAATGGTTTTGGATTCCTCTCACTTTATCATTCGTATTCACATAAAAATGTGGGCGTATAAAAATAGGTCAAATAGTCACAAAGTTACAGCCTTGTAGGTCAAATGCTTTCGTTCGTAAAATTCGGTGATTTTGGATTCGTGAAACGTTTTGAAAATATATTTAATCAAGGTTCGCACCGTATTTTTGGGGGGGTAGGTCAAAATATCAGAAAGATCCTATGGATAGATTCTGAGAAATCTGATTTACAGAAAACACACACAAAAAAAAAATAATAATAATAACTTTAACAGAAACAATAAGCTTTCATATGAAATATGAAAGTTTAATAAGAATAATAATTTTAACAAAAACAATAGTGTTTCACATAAGCTACGCAGTGTGAAAACCCAAACTAGATCTGCTAAGCAGATATTAAAGCTTTCATATTCACAGTCACTTCCTGTCACATGTCATGGGTCATATAAAGAATTTTAAAAAGGAAAAAAAAATATAGAAATCAGCCAAAAACTCACCGAGTTATAATGAGAAACAATTCAACCGGTTAGGCGCAGGTGTGCAAATCCTTTTGATGCAGCAGCAGCAGATGCTATTGACTCTCCTGTACTGTATGTGGCCCTTGCCAACAGGGGCGTCGTGCAAAAAAAAATATTTGGGGGGGGGGGGGCAATTTTCTGCAACTTTGTTCTTGGGGTGTTTTGGGGACATTAATATAATAAGAAAGAATGGAGATATGGAAATGAAATTATGGGAATATGTCAAAAAGTTTGTGAATTTTTAAAATTACATATTTCCAATCCGCCATATATGATCAATTTTGGTTGTCATAGCAACAAAAATGGAAAAAATGCAATTTTTGACAATTTTCAACGCTATTTACTATAACCTAAAAGTTGATCACCACATTTAAAAATAAGCATTTTAAAATATTTCAAACCTAAGTAATTAAAGTAATGTCAAATGATATGAATTGTATAAGTTTGAGCCAAATATTAAGGAGTTTGAGTGGTTACCATAGCAACCGCTGTATATTTTTTTAAAAAAGCATCATTTTCTGATAATTTTCTCATTAATATTAATTAGGGTTTCACACTGCGTAGCTTGTGTGAAACACTATTGTTTTTGTTCGGATTATTATTCTTATTATTATTATTTTTTTTTTTCCATTTTGATCATATCTCAGAAACTACTTGTCGGATTGATCCAATTTTTTCGGTTTTACTGGGAAAGTGGGTGTGACTTAGAGATTAAAGCTATTTCAAACGTTCTGCGACAATGCGAAATGTCCGAAATCACCGAAGTTGTCGTTTTTTTAAATAATGCCCTAATATTAATAACAATTGTTGGATTGTAACGTTTGATAGATTTTGCCATAGCCAGAGACAAGGCACATGGCAACGGTTCTTTAGAATTTTGAATTTCGACGAATCGTCGGAAATATTAGGCGCCAAAGTTTGGAAATTTAAATTTTGACAAAAAACTTTTTTATTAATGAATATTTTTTGATGGCCTTTTACCCACGGTTAAAGTGTCGTCTGATTTGGGCAAAAATGTTAACATTTTTTGTCCCGATAATTTTCCGTGGCCGCTATTGGCTAATTCAGTTGATCGGTTATAGATAAATTATTTATTACCCGATTTGTATAAAACAAAGTGCATATGCTTCGTGGCCCCAAGTGACATTTTTTTTGTTACCGATGAAGTTTCCTGTCGGCACCGGAAGTGACTTTAATTTAGCAAAAACTACAATTTTGACAGTTCGGTACAACTTTTTGAAAGCAAATATTATTTTTTTCAAATCTTATATGACTGAAAAGATGTGCCATGTAAAGGCGCACAAAACATCGGGCTCAGTTTTTTTAATTTCGATTTCGTTTTCAGGCAATTTGGATTAAAGGATGAAAAAAGGTGTCAAAATAAGCTATTTACAACCCATCCAGCGTCATCATATTAAAAAATATATCTTCGTAACATTCATAATCTCGTAGTAATAACCCATACGAAGAGAATGTATGTGAAAATTAATTTGTAATATGCGCAGTTGCCGAGAAATAGGCAATTTTGCATGAGTCACTTTTCACGTAATTTTGGCTGTAAAAGAATCAATAATTATTCGATTTTCAATTTTCTTTCGCCATTGGATGCCTAATGCCATAGTGGACTATGTCAAACCATTTTACCTCTTACGCTTCCACCGAAAATGACGTCATTTGCTCAAAACATAAATTTTAGCCCTCAAAAACAATATTTTATTCAAACGAGTCGTACTTGTTATTTGTTTCAAATTATGATATTTGATTCTATTGATCAAATAGAATGAACCCATATGATCATACAGATACCACAAAATGGTTTCTAACTTGTACGGTTGCAGAGAAATGGGCGATTTTCCCTAAGTCACTTTTCAAGGTTTTTGGTCTATAAAAGTGTCAAGTTATTATTCGATTTTCATAAAATTTTCACCATATGATATCTTATATCATTCATGATTTCATAGAACTAATTTAACATTTTCAGTATCACCGGAAGTAATGTCATTTTGGCAAAAACTGTATTTTTAGCCTCCAAAACAGACATTTTTTTCAAATGAGTCTGATTTGTAATATATTTAAAATTATGATATTTGATTCCAATCAACAAATAGATTGAACCTATACGATCATATAGATACCAAAAAATAGTTTTTATCATGTGCGGTTGCCGAGAAATAGACGATGTGCTACAAGTCACTTTTCAAGGTTTTTGGTCTATAAAAGTGGCAATTCTTATTCATTGAAATTTTGCCAGGATCACTTACAAGTAACATATATATAAAATGAATTGATATTGCTGGATTTGGTTGATTCTTCGTCCATTTTATTTGATGTTTACAATGCTTATGTGGAAACCTGTTTAATGGTTTCATTGGTATCGGAAGTGACATATGTTCAAGGGCAACATGGCACCGAAAGTAACGTGGCACCAGTGAAACCCGTCATTCCTGCATGCAGGTCTAGTTTTTATATTATTTTCAGTAGCTGTCAGGTAATGATTGAATAAATAAATAATAACAAAATATTTATATTCCATCTCTTTATACGCTGGAAAGGGGTTCACTTTGAAAGATAGGCTGGCACTGCCAGGCAGGATACGCCCACATTTTCGAGAGATGGACAGAGAACAAACAATACCGAAAATGATTTTTCCTACATCTTTAAGTCCTGTATTTCATACTGTATTGGGAGCAGCCATTTAGTTGGTCAGTTCCAATCTCGTTCCCAGAGGCAGCCGTCGAGCCGAAGGCCTCTGGCACATTAGACCGTCCATTTTTTCCAATTTTTTTCAAACCTAAGCCCCGCCCATTCTGACCTCTAATTGGTCAATCTTTTTGGATCAATTTCTCGAAAACTAGAGGTCGGATCGCCGTTTCGTTTGTTGTAAAATGGTCCTTGAGTCAAAGTCAACTCGCTGACATAAAAAATTGGATCCTAAACTAACAAATTCAAGTTTTTGTAAAGATCTATTTTTCTACGCGTATGTATATTTTTAAGTGATTCGGTCATCCAGGCACGTAAAATCAGGGCGTACGCGACGCAAATAAACGAGAACTGTCGCGCGTAGGAATTACATATTATTTTCCGTGAAAATGGCTACCCCGATTCACCAGAGAAATTTCTTCAAAAATTTTTCTGGTTTCGAGATTGGGTCAGTTCCAGTCTGATATTAATGAAACTCGAAACCGACAATGATTATGGTGTGACGGTACACAACCTAGAAATGTGACTTTTCGTCAAAATCGGATAAGAATTGTGACCTGTAGAGAGTCCACAACCATGATATACCATATTTTTACACTCTTCGCGTACAAACGGCGACCATTTCGTCCGGCAATTTTGGTAGGATTTTCACGAAATTAGAACTCAACCTTCCTCATCAAAATCGAATTAAAATTGTGACCTATACAGGATCCACAACCATGATATATCATTTTTTTAACAGTATTCGCGTACAAACGGCGGCCATTTTGTCTGTCAATTTTGGCCCGATTTTCTCGAATTTCAAACTCAACCTTCCTTACAGTGTAATGGTGATATAATCAAACGTTTTTTTAAATTGGATAATAATTGTGACCTCCAGAGGGACCACAAGCTAAAGAAAGGGGGATTTTGCGTATAATCAGGGGCCATAATTTAGGAAGTTACGATCCGATATGCGCAAATATCGAAAAGAACCAAGATATTTGGGTTATAACCATGAATTTCAAGTTTCATCAAAATCGAATTAAAATTGTGACCTTTACAGGGTCCACAACCTTGATATACCATTTTTTAACAGTATTCGCGTACAAACGGCGGCCATTTTGTATGGCAAGTTTGGTCTGATTTTCCCGAAATTCGAACTCAACCTTCCTTACTGTGTAACGGTAATATAATCAAACGTTTTTTTAAATCGGATAATAATTGTAACCTCCAAGCTAAAAAAAAGGCGATTTTGCGTATAATCAGGGGCCATAATTCAGGAAGTTACGATCCGATATGCGCAAATATCGAAAGGAAGCAAGATCTTCGGGTTATAACCATGAATTTCAAATTTCATCAAAATTGAATCAAAATTGTGACCTCCACAGGGTCCACAACCTTGATATACCATTTTTTAACAGTATTCGCATACAAACGGCGGCCATTTTGTATGGCAATTTTCGTCCGATTTTCCCGAAATTCGAACTCAACCTTCCTTAGGGTGTAACGGTGATATAATGAAACGGTTTTTTAAATCGAATAATAATTGTGACCTCCAGAGGGACCACAAGCTAAAAAGGGTGATTTTTCGGACAATCAGGGGCCATAATTCAGGAAATTATATTCCGATAGCCGCAAATATCGAAAGGAACCAAGATCTTTGGGTTACAAACATGCATGTCAAGTTTCATCAAAATCGGTTCAAAATTGTGACCTCTATAGGCTCCACAAGCTAAAAACATGATTTTTCGTACAATCAGGGGCCATAATCCATGAAGTTTTCATCCGATACATGCCAATATCGAAAGCAGTCGAGATCTTTTGGGGATAAACCTATATTTCAAGTTTCGTCAAAATCGGATAAGAATTGTGACCTGTAGAGAGTCCACAAACAAATTGTGGACGGACGGACCGCCGGACGGACAGACGGCCGGACGGACAGGGGCGACGACAATATACGTCCACATAAAAATGTGGGCGTATAAAAAGAATAGGTATGTAAAAATTATATCAAACAAAAAAGCAAGATATCGGCTTTCAAAATCTGTTTTAAATATTGAAAAAGATTATAAAGCAACTGTGTGACGTTAAGTTTAAAAAAGGTTACAAATCGGGAAAAGATAGGTTGCCAGGCAACGAAACATACGCCCACAACAGCTAAGTCGTCCGGGCAGTCAACAAGGGTTGTCGCATATTGTTTCTTTTATCAGTAAGGAGAACATTTACTATTTACAACACATGATAATCTTATTACGAGTAATAGCCCATTAAATAATTATCAGAAATGATTAGAATAGTTTTGATGGTTTGTCTCAAGGCCTTTGTCCACAAGATATTTTAAAGTGATCAAGTGCCAGAAATTATCAGATATCACTGAAAATCAAATAGGATTCTTCGTCTCATGACCCTAAACACTGTGTACAAATATTAATTTTAGCCTTTAGAGCATTCACAGGGTTTTTCAAAGTAATCAAGGGTCATAACTCTGGCAGTAATTATCGGATATCGCTGAAAAAAAATAGGCTATTTTGTATCATGATCGTAAATAGTGTGTATAAATTTAAAGTCAATCGAATATTAACTTTAGATTTTTCAAAGTGATCAAGGGTCATAACTCTGGCAGTAATTATCGGATATTGCTGAAATTCAACAGGCTTCTTCGTCTCATGCCCTTACACACCGTGTATAAATTTAAATTTAATCGGATATTAACTTTAGCCTCTAGAGCGTTCACAAGATTTTTCAAAGTGATCAAGGGTCATAACTCGGGCAGGAATTATCGGATATTGCTGAAAATCAACAGGCTTGTTCCTATCATGACCTTAAACACTGTGTATAAATTTAAATTCAATCGGATATTAACTATAGCCTGTAGAGCGTTCACAAGATTTTTCAAAGTGATCAAGGGTCATAACTCTGGTAGTAATTATCGGATATCGCTGAAAATCAATAGGCTTCTTTGTCTCACGACCTTAAACACCGTGTATAAATTTCAAGTCAATCGGAGATTAACTTTAGCCTCTAGAGCGTTCACAAGAAATTGTGGACGATGGATGGACGGACTGACGGACGGACCGACAGACGGACGGACGGGGGCGACGGCAATATACGACCACATTTCCATGTGGGCGTATAAAAACGACTTTCTTCCAATGCGAGCAATGGGAGTTGTGACACCTTATTAGAGACAATAAAGTTATGATTGAAAAATGGTCGTTTTTTTGGGTGAGAATTGTAATTTATCACTCGAAAATTGAATTATATTTTATTCATCTATTTGAATGGACATTTATCAAAGTGTGCTTATTTATATTTGTTGTATTTTTGATCAATGGTAATTGGAAAAATTTGTATTGGGAAAGCTAATGAAATATATTTGACACCAACCCTTCCCCCTGCATTCCAAAGCTGTCACAAGGCGATCCACTGCATTAAAATGTATGTGCACCTTTAACCTGTCCTTGCCTGTAATGTGAGTTTCGTTCGTCCAGTATGCATCAAGTCGTTTGGAAACTTTTCGTTTTCGTAGCTCAGTATATTCTACTCCGATTTTTTCTGACATTTTTGTTGCAGATTCCCAGTAAATCTCGAATTGTTTATCACTTCGCCTTTTTGCAATTGTGTTCTTCAAATTAATGACCTGGGTTGCAGCTGCAGCGATATTTAGGTTAGGGCTTTGCAGATACTTCGAAATAACGTTAGAGATACAAAGAAGATCCGACATAACTGTTAATGTGAAACAAAATTAAAAATCAATGGCTCGCATCGGAGCAATTGCCTCGCCAGCTGATTTCCTGTCATATCCAGGATCGTTGGAAATGTTTTCGAGTGTCTGAACTACGCCAGTTATGTTCGACACTAAGGCTTTGCAGTTGTCGACCCGTGCTGACCATCTTGTTGTATAGACATTGAGTGGAGTTTACGTGGTCTGGTTGCTGCTTCATCGGATTCGGTTTTAATCTTGAATGCTGCATGTCGCTTTGTTGACCTTTCTATAAAGTTGTATAATGACCCTACTACCCCCAAAAAGTTCCTGATATTTGTATTGGAGGAACAACTGTCAACAATTACCAAGTTAAGCCGATGAGCGAAACAGTGGACAAAATGGGCACAAGGTGTCAATTCTTGCGTCCTCGCCTGAACTCCAGAATAAAACCCTGCCATGGTGCTGCAGTCATCGTAAACCTGACCAAGGATGTTTTTGATATCTAGTTGATACTTATCCAGGGTACCTTTTACAGTTAAGAATAAACCTTCTGCCGTCATGTCATTGGCATTCACCATATCTAATAATTCTTCATTAATGCCACCAGCAAGATTGACATACCGTACAATTACCGATAGTTGGTCTTGGCGGCTAGCATCGGGAGTTGTATCTAAGCAAATAGCATAGTAACAGGCATTTTGCACAGATTTTACTACTTCAGCCCGAACTTGGGACGCGCTGCACCCAATCATTTCGATCTGAGACGATGGTGATAAATAACTGGGATACGATTTAGGATTTGCTCTTGCTTTGCGGAGATGCGTCGACAATTCGGGAATCCATCTTGCTAATAGTTGAAACATTTCAATAAATACACCTTTATTTTGAGACTGTGTGGTTTCGTCATGACCTCTAAAAGGAAGTCTCAGTCGTGCCAAAGTGATGGTCAGATCAAACATAATCGGTATAATCTCGTACCTGTCGTTCTTTGTCCCCTATTTCAATTTTCCGTTTGCGTTCATCTGATATCACGACATCAATTGGTTTTAATTTTAAAAATTCCTCCAACTTGACCATATTTTTCATGTGCTCGTTTGACTTGGTATGTTTATGTGCGGTTCCAGAGGCCAAATCCAGTGTTTTGAAATGTGCTGTCATAATCAGTTGCTCCAAATACATGAGTTTGAAAACAGAAAACGGCATCTTTTACTCTGTTGTATTCCATCCACTTTCTTCCTGCATACCATGCCGGTTGGAAAGACCGACACTTGCCACCGATAACTAATTTTACATACTCACCGGCATCTCTATATGGTCCTTTACAGATATATTCATCACGAGATAATCGCTCCTTGGGTATCCTGAGCCAACACAGTTCGATGTAGCGTTTGGTCTTGTGTCTAACTCTAGTAGACCGACGTTCTTCCGGCACTGGCAACACATTAGCAAATTTCTTTAATGTCGGTTGGCCACGATCAGCATTTACACCTACTTCTGGTAGACGTACTTCCGGAATAGGTGAAACCAGAGGACGGTATGTCGATGTTAACTCCAGCGGTTTTGATGGGAGTATTTTACGTGTCATGGTTCGATTTCGCCTCACATTTCCATGTCTTGTTTCAATAATGTATGACCTCAGCGATTCATGACTACTGATCACTGTTCCTTCAGTTTTTAGATCAGGTATCCAAATTCTATCTCCTGAAGTGAAAACATCTCCGGATACAACTTTATGGCGATGGTCATATGTTAACTTCATTTTGTCCCTGTAATCCTTTTCCCTCTTGCGTAGAATTTTTCAAAATCAGGAATTTTGGGTTTAAGTTCATCTGGGTGAACTGGGATACGTGTTTTCAGTCTGCAACACATACTGAATTCAGCAGGTGAGTAGCCAGTATGAAGAGGTGTGTTTCGGTATGTGAAAAGTGCAAGATACTCATCATCACTTTTCTGTAAAATATTCTTTATTGTCTGGACAGTACGTTCAGCTTCACCGTTGGATTGGGGGTATCTGGGTGAAGGTGTAATATGATGGAATCCCCACTTAGAAGTGAAACACTTAAACTGTTCAGAAGCATATTGAGGCCCATTATCAGAAAACACTATATCAGGAATACAATGTCGGCTACATACTTTCTTCAGCTTCAAAATTGTCTCTGTGGTATTAAAGAGCACATAAAATGAGGAAACTAAATTCATTGAGCTTATAAACATTGGTTACTATATGCATTTTACGGCAGTTTAACGTCGATCTGATGAAAATTAATTCAGATATCGTCACTCAAAATCGCAAATATAGACCTCCCGTAAAAACGACTTGGCCAATTATTGAAAACACTCCCCTCAGACGCCAGTGACGTCACAGTGACCGAATGCATATTCGGGATGTTTATTCCTTAATTACCTATATACACCCGGCGTGTGTATTCGTTAACGCCTGACTGATTCCTTAATCCCCCTAATTAAATAACAATTGACTACGGAATAATTTGTTTTGTAATTTAGAAGTTGTTTTATAAAGACAGTTGTTGTAGCCATATTCCCCATGTGTTTTGTTTTTTATCAGAATAAGCTGACCGTAAGCCAACAATAATTGGCTTCTGATTGAAACAAGATTGGTGTGAAATTGTTATAGCCGGCGCTACGGACATCTTTTAAGCCGATAGAAATAATCAATTGTCGGCTTTTAAGAAACGAAATGGTTTCAAATAATAATCATTAGGGGTGTAACGATACATCGAACAATCGATGCATCGCGATAGTTTGACTGTCGATAGTGTGTATCGATAGTAAAAAGAAACAAGCCAACAGTGAGGCTGATGTCCTCCGCCGAAATCCCAAAATAAATAGATGACACATATTAATTAATCGCACATTTATTTTTTTCAAACGTATCGAGCAATCAAACTGTACACAAAGTGTCATCCAAAAGTGTTTTATAAAGAAAAATGATAAAACCGACGAGAAAAATGAAAATGTACCCTAGTTAGGGGGACCTTAAAGGCAGACAAAAGGGCCCCCACGCTTGACAAAAGGGCCCCCTCTGGCCAAGGGAAAGGGCCCTCGTGTCCGAGTCAATCGTTTCTATACACTGTTACTGTCGAATCCATTACTGAATGAGAATGCAGTCATTGTATTGGCATAAAAATCATCAATCAAGATGAACCTAAGTTATCTTGTCCCAAAGTATCAACCAATCAAATTGCTTATCTCTGCCTACCCTAAGAAGAAAATGCTCATCTTCGAACTCCATCAAGGCATTGGCCTAATAAGCATATACACCAATTTTGAACATTTTAACTCAATTAGAAGTAGAGTTATTGTGTTTCAAAGTCTCGACCAATCAAATTGCGTATCGCTCTGCTTACCCTGAGCAGAAAATGCTCATTATCGAATTTAGTCAAGGTATTACTGTAATGAAACTATACACCAAGTTTCATCACTCTCACTTAATTAGAACTAAAGTTATCGTGTCCCAAAGCATCAACCAATCAAATTGCTTATCTCTGCTTACCCTAAGCGGAAAATGCTCATCTTCGAACTCCATTAAGGCATTGACCTAGTAAGCATATACACCAAGTTTGAACATTTTAACTCAATTAGAAGGGGAGTTATTGTGTTCCAAAGTCTCGAACAATCAAATTGCGTAAAGCATCAACCAATCAAATTGCTTATCTCTGCTTACCCTAAGTGGAAAATGCTCATCTTCGAACTCCATCAAGGCATTGACCTAGTAAGCATATACACCAAGTTTGAACATTTTAACTCAATTAGAAGGGGAGTTATTGTGTTCCAAAGTCTCGACCAATCAAATTGTGTATCGCTCTGCTTACCCTGAGCAGAAAATGCTCATTATCGAACTTAGTCAAGGTATTACTGTAATGAAACTATACATCAAGTTTCATCAATCTCACTTAATTAGAACTAAAGTTATCGTGTACCAAAGCATCAACCAATCAAATTGCTTATCTCTGCTTACCCTAAGCGGAAAATGCTTATCTTCGAACTCCATCAAGGCATTGGCTTGATAAACACATACACCAAGTTTGAACATTCAAGCTCAATTAGGAAGAGAGTTATCGTGTCCCAAAGTATCAACCAATCAAATTGCTTATCTCTGCTTACCCTAAGCGGAAAATGCTCATCTTCGAACTCCATCAAGGCATTGACCTAATAAACACATACACCAAGTTTGAACATTCTAGCTCAATTAAAAGTTATCAGGTCCCAAAGCATCAACCAATCAAATTGCTCATCTCTGCTTACCCTAAGCAGAAAATGCTCATCTTCGAACTCCATCAAGGCATTGACCTAATAAACACATACACCAAGTTTGAACATTCTAGTCCAATTAGGAAGAGAGTTATCGTGTCCCAAAGCATCAACCAATCAAATTGCTTATCTCTGCTTACCCTAAGCGGAAAATGCTCATCTTCGAACTCCATCAAGGCATTGACCTAATAAACACATACACCAAGTTTGAACATTCTAGCTCAATTAGGAAGAGAGTTATTGTGTCCCAAAAAGTGTGACGGACAGACAGACGGACGGACAGACAGACGGACAGACGGACGAACCTATTTTAATAGTCCCCTGCTTTCTTTGAAAGGCGGGGGACAACTATCGATAAAAATTGCGATAGTCAAGTAAACTATCGATAGCTTCGATAGTTTGTAATAGCGAAAGTAACATGGCTCAAATTCACTCGTATTTGTCGAATAATTACTCTGTATTTATCACAAAAAGCTCCGTTATCACTAAAATAGCGTTACACGATCTCAGTGTCACATGGAAATCTTCGTCTACCATATTAGGCATCGCTTACTAAGCAATGTGTAAAATGGTTGATTTTGGCGCGAAAAAGCTGAAAATGGTCACGTACGCCAATAACAGACATGCTGAAAGCATGTCGCATATGACAGGAAAGTTTGCTATGCCTTTTTTACAAATTACTAAACTACCAATGTAATATACAATTTTATATAATATAAAGAAAAAAAACCAATTTACTTTATTATTTAATTCACAATCAGAATGCGACGTTACCGTGTACCTGAGATACCAGCTTAGGAGGCTCTTCTATTCGCCCACCTCCCCTTTTGCCGCACCTTTAGAAGACACATGTTGTTTTTATCTACACCGTCTTGTGTCGCTTCATTCTGTCGGTTTATTTGTCGATATGACTACCGATAACCGTGTTAAAATATTACGTACTGATTTACGGACTGAGATGTTGATCAACTAGTGAATTATAATCTATTCTAGTCACAAATATATAATCTATTACAACTTAAGACGAGAAAGGTCGGCTTTTGAAAATGCTTTGACTTACATAGTATAGTGATATGTAGCTTACGTGTAAAATTACGAGTTAATGATTACGCCAGTCAAATGTTAATTGGACCAACAAATACACACGTGTTAACTGGCGGTGTGTATACAGTGATATATCGTACAGATAGTGATATATTGTATAGATAATGTGTATAGATTATGTGTAGTGCCTGTGACGTCACCAGCCAATCAACCGGATAAAGGTTGTAATTGAAAATTTGAAAACCATTTTTGGCTGTCTGATGTTTAAACGTTAATATCTCAATTAATTTTAATCAGATTGGAGTGAACTTGACGTAAAATGAATGTAGTAACCCTTAGCTATCAATATATGCAATAAAAAATTATTATTTTATGTGGTCTTTATCATTGTTGGACACTAAACATATTTCCACATCTCGACTGAAATAATCCACCACTAAAAGATACATTCTATGTTTGTACTGAAAGAAATCAGTTGCTACACGTGACCAAGGTCTTGACGGAAACTCTGAACCTTTCATTGGTTCAATTTTTCGTCATCGGTATTTTTCACAAACAGCGCAGTTCCTGACAACTTTTTCAATGTCTCTTGTGATTCCTGGCCATCAAACACTTAATGCAGCATTCTGTCTGGTTTTCGTAACACCTTGGTGACCATCATGTAGGTAAGTCAATATGTTTGGCGGTAATGATGATGGAATTACTAGAAGTTTACCCTTAAAGAGTAAATTGTCATGGAGTGAAAGTGTACTCCATTCTGTCCAGTATGGCCTCACAGGAACTGCATTATTAATGTGAGCAGGCCATCCAGTTTGTATATATTGCTTGACTGTTTTTAAGAGTATCGTCTTTGTCAATTTCCATGCGAATCTGTTCAAGACGTGCATCACTAGCTGGGAGAGTAACAAGGATACTGTTGATGTAACAATCAACTTCTTGGTTGAATTGATTACTGGATGAACGAGAAACTGGCAAGTGTGACAGAGTATCTGCTGTATACAGATTTTTCCCTGGAACATGTACAGTGGTGAAATTGAATCTCGGCAATCTCATTCTGAATCATTGTATACGAAGAGGTAACTCGTCTATCAGTTTGGTAGAAAATAAAGGAACAAGTGGCTTGTGGTCTGTTTCTATGCTAATATTTGTCAAACCGGTTTCTTTTTCTGTGCTGTACAGTGCTAAACTACGATCGGACAGAAGTTCATTTTTGATTGTCTGGAACGCTTGACTGTGAACACTTTCCCATACCCATGACGATTCCTTTTTCAAAAGATCACGAAGTGGTTTCGTAGTTTCTGCTAAATTATTACAAAACTTCATCTGCTGATTGACCATGCCCAAAATCTGCGTAGTTCTGGAAATTCTTTGGCACTGCCATGGCGATGATGGCTGTAACTTTAGCTGGATCTTTCTTTATGACCCCGTTCTCTATGACTTGTCCTAAGTACTGTAGTGACGACTGTAGAAAACAAACACTTGTCAGGGTTTAGTGTAAGACCACTGGCTTGTAGTCGATCAAGAACACTGTGGAGACGTCTATCATGTTCCAGTTGATTACGCCCAATTATCAATATGTCATCCATGTGACAAACGACACCGGGTAATCCGGCTAGGATCTGATTCATTTTCTTTTGGAAAATTTCGGGCGCTGAGGATATTCCATAAGGAAGACGCTTGAATTTATAATGGCCATAGGATGTGATGAAACTTGTCAGACGGGTACTTTCTTCATCCAGCTGGAGTTGATGGAACCCTGAATTTGCATCAAGTTTAGAGAAAACCGATCCCTGGACAATATTAGCCACAGTCTCTTCCACTTTTGGGATTGAATAAATTTCTCTTTTGACACTCTTATTGAGCTTCGTTAAGTCAACACAAATGCGTACATCCCCATTTGGTTTGGGAACTACGATGATTGGAGCACACCAATCTGTAGGCTCGTCGATTGGTTCAACAACTTCACTTGAAACGAGTTGATTCAAGTTGTCTTTAACCTTTTTCATCAAGAGTAAGGGAACTCTTCTTGGCGTTGTCAAACAGAAGGAAGGGTTTAGCATTGTCACTCAGGCATATTTTATGTGTGCCATCCAGTTTTCCTAAGCCATTGAAAAGCTTACTGTACTTCTTCAAAATTTCATCTCTTGACTTGAAGACATGATGAGAAGAAAGTTTAGGTCCATCCACGATATAGATTTGTTCTTGGATCTGTGTTGAATTATTCTGTAGTGTCATAGTCACATAGCCTTTTGCATCAAGGAATTTGTCACCAGGTCTTACAAGTTTTCGGTCGGTTGGAACCAGTTTTCCAAAAGAAGTATTGTACACTGAAAACGGCATGACGGAGACTTGGCGCACCAGTATCAATGGTCCATGTAAGCTCTTTTTGATGATCACCGGTTTTTAATCTAATGTGGAATTCTGGATCTGGAATGGTAGGTACATCACTATTTATTCCACCAATAAATGTACTATCACATGTAATAGACTCTGGATGTGAATCATCTGCAAAGTTATGAACACCGGCAGTTTGTGAGCTTTTGCAGATTGAAGCTGTATGCTCGGTTTTCCTACATTTGAAACATTGTTTATTCTTCATGCATACTGAGGAAATGTGACCTACTTTCTTGCACTTGTAACATACAGCTTGAGCAGCTGGGCAATTTGTCTTTCCCGGTGGATGTATACCATTACAGTAGTAACAGGAAGTGTGGTCTGAATGTGGGGTGTGTCCCTGACTTTGACATGTTCCTGTCATGGTGTGAGTGTGACCAATGACGACTATCTGATGGCTTGTGACGAAGAAAATCCACCATTGCTGATTTTGTCTCATGAAGTTCATGCTGTGTGGCTTCTTTCATTGAAAGAATCTGAATTGTCTTTTCTAGACTAAGTTCTGCACCTTGGTCATACAACTTTAATTTGGCACTGTCATCCTTTATAGAAAAGGTAAGTTTATCTCAAATAGCTTGTTCGAGAAAGCCATCCGGAAATTTACACAATGAGGTCTGTTCTCTGACTGTTATAACCCAAGAATCAAATGATTGAGCTGGATCTCTTGTTAAGTGGAACCAAAATTTCTCATGCAACATCAATTGTGGATCACGGCGTGTAAAGTATTCATCAAATTTCTGAATAACTGTATCAAAACTTTCGTCATCTTCGGCTGGAATTACATCATCGACATCGTCACCTTCCTGTTCAGGCAGAAAAACAAATTGGAGAAGATTTTGAGACATCAACCTCCGATATGATTTAGCAATAAACCCACTTTCATAGCATCAGGTCGTGTTGACATACCTGTGGCCTTGAGATAAATATCAAATCTCTGTTTCCACTTGTTCCATGCATAAGATGAGTTTCCACCGCTTATTTCTAACGGCTCTGGTGGCTTGACTAAGGGAATGGAGTCCGCCATTTTGTTTACGTGCGTGATTGAAGCACTTGTCGGTGGACGCCTGGGTGAATTTCATAAATGTCTTTGTGACCGTATCTACTTGAATACCCCAGGCTAGATAAGCATTGACATGAACACAATAACATTGAAACCGCTCTTTATTAGCTTCCACATGCCCGGATGATAATCCGGGAGATAACTCCAATTAAGGGTGACGGAGTATTATACAACAGTTTAGAGAGAGAGAGAAATGGGGTTTAACTTTTGACGTCAACTCGACACAAACTAGGTCATTTTGGGACTAACAGATGGTTTCATTTTATTTCAATAAATCGCTTGCGTGTATGGGTCTTTAGCAGTGGGAGGAAACCGGAGAAAACCCACGAGGTTGAAAAGGCGCCCCTATCTACATGCCACATGCGCTCCCACCTGGGATCGAAACCACAGCCGCAAGCCAGAGGTGACCGGCCAGCTAGAGGTCGAAGTGCGGCACTCTAGACCACTAGGCTATCCCATCCCCCCGAAATGGGGTTTAACGTCCTACTCTTCTGCACCTAACCTGGGCTAATGGAAGACGGGCATACGCCATACAGTGTGCTATGAGGGAAATTTTGGTGCTACGGCCTACCTCTAATATTATATCAAATTCCAATTGCCAAGGGATCTTTTACACGCCAATGAGTACAAGGGACCTCGGTTTTTCATCCCATCCAAATGACTAGGCAGCTGTCCTTGTCAGTCCCTCTGTTCTGCATCACTGACAAGGGGAAACCACGCTGGAAAATCAAGATGAACTTTCTCGGCCAATGAAGGGATCGAACACCTGACCTCCAGGCTAGCAAGCCAGCGCCTTACCCACTCAGTCAGAAAAATGGGTTGTAGCATCTATTTGGCACAAACTAGGTCATTTTGGGACAAACATATGGTTCAACCCTATTTCTATAATTCGCTTGTGTGTAATGTTCAATCAGCAGTGGGGGGGAAAGGACCTGGAGAAAACTGACGAGGTTGGACAGGTGTCCATACTCTTTGTCACGTACAAGCAGGCATTCAAAAGCACGCCACTTGACCCAATGACATACTTTATAAATTCAAGTGTACTACACCATCCAACAGGGGTACATGTATGACAGGGAATAACCGTATGGTTGCGGGGCTGCCATCTATGGCATACACCTGGCCTGATATGGCAGGCCATATCTTTGCCAGCTGTTAGCCAGATCTGGCCCATACAAGAAGGGCGTGTGCATTAGCGAATGTGGGCCAGATCTGGCTCTGACTGGGCCACATCTGGCTTAGATGTGCCAGACTTGGCCCAGCTGTGGCATGCCATATCCGGCCTAATCATTTTGCCAGATGTTGCCAGATATGGGCCATGTCTGGGCCAAATGTGTTGTGTTGTCTGGATGTAAATCAAATTTGAAAATTTTGAAAATTAACATTTTGAAACAACATTTTTTCATTTTTCGATCGCTAAATACTAAATGTCAACGACGAAATTTCGAAAATTCAAAATTTTCAACTGCCATCGTTTTGGAAAAGATCAAGGGTTTCCAAAAATGTCATATGTTTGAAAATAGGTAACAAATTGACAAAACAACAGCCTTTTTTTTAATTTTTTGGAATCTTTCAAAATTTGGTCACTTCTGGTCTGTACAGAAGTTTCAAAATATATTCATCAAGTACCCACCACATGGTTTCTTGATAGAAAATTAGGTCCCAGGCACTGAGAAAGAGGCTCCCAGGATAAAAAATAATAATAATAATCTAAGTAATCACAATAGGCTTTCAGACGAATAATAATCCTAACATAAAGCCTTATAATCCTAACATAAACAATCGGGTTTCATACAGGCACAGCAGTGTGAAACCCTAATAAGAAATAATGACACAGGGCAAAAATTCAAAAAACTTTTTTGATGAAATCTGTTTATATAAAGGGAATGGAAGTTTCTTGACCATATTTCCTGAAAGTGATGTCTTCTCTTGCCTTTGTTTATCGCAACTGATTTGTCCAAATGCAAAATTTTAATAAAGAAACACTGGAGCATTGTATAATCTTTTATTTCACACTTTTCAGAATACAGCAGAGATTATCAGTGCAAATCTACTTTCAAATAATCTTCGTAAGATGTAATTCAACTTACCTCATTTTATTAAATAAAGGTACAGGAGTCATGGTGATACTATTTAATATGACTGGAAACGAATGTGGCATTAATGGAGGGTTAGACATCATATCACTGATATAATCAATGTATCTGTAATAAATACAATACTTATATATATATATATATATATATAAACATTATTATCAATTAGATGTCAAAAATACACATATATATTTTTATCAAACATGCATGTGAAGTAAAGTTGTGTTTCATTATTTGTTATTCATTATTGGTGAAAAATGAATAATGAAATAGAGTGTGTTAGTTATTCGGGGTTCAAATTTGAAAAACTAATAACGAGCACTTCTTTAAGTGGCATTTAGTAATTGAACAGTAACACGACAACATTATTTATGGATTAACAATTACTGGTTTATTAACATGCCATGTTAATAAACATGCATGTTAATAAACCAGTAATTGTTAATCCATAAATAGTGTTATTGTAATAACGAGCAATCATTGTTTTGTAGTCTCGGTCACCCAGAACCCCCTAGTCTTCAACGTACAGAGGGTCTAGGTCGGTTCTCAATTGTTGGCGAAAATTACTGGATAATCTACCACATAAAAAACCAAACTCCCGGTTACGCATGGGCAATGGAACCTTTTGGCTAAAGTCTCGGTAAGTGCTAGATCTTATGAAGCCAGGCCGATTTTGCTAGATTCTATAAAGCGAGTCGGAAATATATCCCACAATTCACTTGGCACATCTATTATTAGAAACAAAATAGATACGAGGAATAAAGCATGAATCGTCTTTTGTAGTCTTGGTCACCCAGAACCCCCTAGTCTTCAACGTACAGAGGGTCTGGGTTGGTTCTCAATTGTTGGCGAAAATTACTGGATAATCTACCACATAACAAAACCAAACTCCCGGTTACGCATGGGCAATGGAACCTTTTGGCTAAAGTCTCGGTAAGTGCTAGATCTTATGAAGCCAGGCCGATTTTGCTAGATTCTATAAAGCGAGGATAAAATATATCCCACAATTCACTTGCCACATCTATTATTAGCAATTATTATTTGTACTTGATAACGATAAGAGAATACTTGTCGAAACGTCGTGCTACATGTGTATAAACCAGTGACTGTTTTCCATATAAATTGTGTTGTGTTTTTTAATGTGCTCAATCACTAAATGCCACTCAAGGATTATTTTCAAATTTATTATTTTACACTGGGACAAGAAATAAGTCAAATAATAACCTTACTAAAAGAGTTGCTTGTATGGAAAAGGCTAGAAAAAAACCTTGTGAAGTAATGATTAGGAATCAGAAATACATTCAGGCCTACTTAAAACTTGTAAGTAGTTTCCTCCGTGATGAAACCCTCATATCACTTTAGAAGAATTTGTTTGTGATTTGTATAGACATAAGGTTGAGAAAGGTGATAGTGTGGACAGTGCAAGATATAAAGAGAGAGAGAGAGAAATGGGGTTTAACGTCCACTCGACACAAACTAGGTCATTTCGGGGCTAACATATGGTTTAATTTCATTTCAATAATTTGCTTGCGCGTAGGGGTCTTTAGCAGTGGGAGGAAACCGGAGTGCCCAGAGGAAACCCAAAAGGTTGAGAAGTCGCCCCTATCTCCATGGCACATACGTTCACACTGGGGATCGAAAGTGCCAGATATAAATTGGTCTGCTTATGTTCAAAACCATCTTCTGAACAAAGTTTTATCCACCGCTACTGCCCAACTAAAGATGCCTTTTTGTCATATATTGAAAGAGGCTTCAATGCTATTTCCACTCCACTCCTATCTGCGCATGGGTGGAGTACGGCTCATCAATGATGACATTTCAATAAAATGGATGACACTTGATCCAGCACCAGGGAATATTTCAAAATATGTACAGTAAAATCTGCATTCAGCAGCTACCCAAGGGAATTTTTACGATTGACGGCTTAACGGGAGTGGCCTCTTAATAAAATCTCATGTTTTTTTGTGCCGACATCAATTGATATTAGGCTTGAATGCATTGGAAGCAAACACATTGTAATTGCAAAAACTAACTGTGACTCTGAAAGATGCTCATGTAGACTTGCAAATCTCTCATGCACCAATCTTTATGATGTAGGGACTGCAATAATACTATGGTTACAACAGAAATTGATACTGATGATTTATCAGATGATGATATGGATGAATATTGATAAGCTTCCTGATTGAACAATATGAACATGCAATAATAGAGAGAGGGAGGGATTTAACGTCCACTAACACAAACTAGGTCATTACGGGACTAACATATGGTTTAATTTTATTTCAATAATTCGCTTGCATGTAGGGGTTTTTAGCAGCGGGAAGAAAACAGAGGACCCGGAAAAAACCCACGAGGTTGGACAGGCGACCCTACTCCTTGTCACGTACAATAATAATAACTGTCCAGTTCTGGAGCGCTAAATCATCCATAAGCATGTGCAAAGTGCTTTTAATAGCAATAAACTATATACTGTATATGTCTATTCAACGCAAATAAGTTTTTAATTGGATTTTGCTGTCGCAAATAATTTGAGATCTTTCAAACATTATTATCATGCATTGTTATTGTTATGAATGGTTTTTTTTTTTTTCTAAATTCATCTCCCAGCAGGACTTTTTCTCTGCAACTACTGATAGTAGAGATAAGTTGCCAGGCAACGAAACATACGCCCACAGCAGCTAAATCGTACGGGCAGTCAACAAGGGTTGTCACATATTTTTACTTTTTTTGGTAATGAAACATTTGTAATACACTAAAATCTGATTAAGAGTAACAACTCATTATGTAATTATCTGAAAATCATTAGAATTTGTTTGCTTTTTATAAAAGTTTTGCCCCACGCTAACAATTAGTATAAGAAACATTTAATATCATGGATTTAGCAGTTCAGTTATCAAAATTCATTGAAAATCAAAATACTTGTTCGTTTCAACACCTTAAACTCTGTGTATCAATCTGAAGTCAATCAGATGATAAGCGTCAAGGGAGACAACTTTGGAAGTAATTATCTGAAATCGCTCAAAATCAATAGGCTTCTTCGTCTCATGACCTTAAACAGTGTGTGTGTATTCAATCGGGTATTAATAATTAACTTTGGCCTCTAGAACACCCACATGATTATTTGATGTGATCAAGGGCCATAACTCTGGCAGTGATTATCAGAAATCGCTGAAAATCACTAGACCTTTTCGTCTCATGACCTTAAACAATGTGTATAAATTTAAAGTCAATCGGATATTAACTTTGGCCTCTAGAGCGTCCACAAGATTTTTTTGAAGTGATGAAGGGCCATAACTCTGGCACTAATTATCGGAAATTGCTGAAAAACAATAGGCTTTTTCGTCTCATGACCTTAAACACTGTGTATACATTTAAAGTCAATCGGATATTAACCTTAGCCTCTAAAGCGTCCACAAGCAATTGTGGACGCCGGACTGATGGACGGACCGACGGACGAATGGACGGGGGCGACGACAATATACAACCATATTTCAATGTGGGCGTATAAAAAGGGCGATTTTGCGTATAATCAGGGGCCATAATTCAGGAAATTATGTTCCGATAGGCGCAAATATCGAAAGGAACCAAGATCTTTGGGTTATAATCATGCATGTCAAGTTTCATCAAAAACGAATTAAAATTGTGACCTCTATAGGGTCCACAAGCTAAAAACGTGATTTTTCGTACAATCAGGGGCCATATTTCAGGAAGTTACGAATCAATGAGCGCAAATATCGAAAGGAACTAAGATCTTTGGGTTATTAACATGCATGTCAAGTTTCATCAAAATTGGTTCAAAATTGTTACCTCTATTGGGTCCACAAGCTAAAAACGTGATTTTTCGTACAATCAGGGTCCATAATCCATTAAGTTTTGATCCGATACATGCCAATAACGAAAGCAGCCAAGATCTTTTGGAGATAAACCTATATTTCAAATTTCGTCAAAATCGGGTAATAATTGTGACCTGTAGAGATTCCACAAACAATTGTGGACGGATGGACGGACAGGGGCGACTACATAATACGTCCACATGAAAATGTGGGCGTATAAAAAGGTGATTTTTCGGACAATCAGGGGCCATAATTCAGGAAATTACGTTCCGATAGGCGCAAATATCGAAAGGAACCAAGATCTTTGGGTTATAAACATGCATGTCAAGTTTCATCAAAATTGTGACCTCTATCTATAGGGTCCACATGCTAAAAACGTAATTTTTCGTACAATCAAGGGCAATAATCCATGAAGTTTTGATCCGATACATGCCAATATCGAAAGCAGCCGAGATCTTATGGGGATAAACCTATATTTCAAGTTTCGTCAAAATCAGATAAGAATTGTAGAGAGTCCACAAACAAATTGTGGACGTCCGGACGAAGGACAGGGGCAACGACATAATACGTCCACATGAAAATGTACAAATATTTACAGTAGGCATCCTCAAACCAATCTTCCAACGAATTTCTGATGGGATCACAATTACTAGGTAACTGGATACATAAACAGCATAATTGTACTGGTTGAAATATATAAAACTGCCATTTCACCTTTCTAGAAAATGAAGAACTTACATGTTACCAGGGACAGGGCAACCATTACAACTTAGTGATGTCATCAACATATGACATCATTTTTCAAATTTGTTTCCTGTTTCTGTTGAACTGTTCCTTTGAAAAAGTTAAAATTTATTTGACGAAACTAGTCAGGATAGTGGACATGTATGATGGTTTTAAATGGCAGTTTTATATATTTCAACCACATGAAAATGTGGGCGTATAAAAAATTTTGCGTACAATCAGGGGCCATAATTCAGGAAGTTACAATCCGATATGCGCAAATATCGAAAGGAACCAAGACCGTTGGGTTATAATCATGCATTTCAAGTTTCATCAAAATCGAATTAAAATTGTGGCCTATACAGGGTCCACAACCATGATATACCATTTTTTAACAGTATTCGCGTACAAACGGCGGCCATTTTGTATGGCAATTTTGGTCCAATTTTCCCGATATTCGAACTCAACCTTCCTTACTGTGAAACGGTAATATAATCAAACGTTTTTTAAATCGGATAATAATTGTGACCTCCAGAGGGACCACAAGCTAAAAAGATAGGCTGGCACTGCCAGGCAGGATACGCCCACATTTTCGAGAGATAGATAGAGAACAAGCAATACCGAAAGTGATTTTTCCTACATCATTAAGTCCTATATTCATACTGTATTGGGAGCAGCCATTTTGTTGGTCAGTTCCAGTCTGATATTTATGAAATTCGAAGCCAACAATGATTATGGTGTGACGGTACACAACTCAGAAATGTGACTTTTCGTCAAAAACCCGATAAGAATTGTGACCTGTAGAGAGTCCACAACCATGATATACAATATTTTTACACTATGGTCCGATTTTCACGAAATTCGAACTCAACCTTCCGTAGGGTGTAATGGTGAAAGAGTCAAACGTTTTTTTTAAATCGGATAATAATTGTGACCTCCAGAGGGACCATAGGCGATTTTTCGGACAATCAGGGGCCATAATTCAGGAAGTAACAATCCGATATGTGCAAATAACGAAAGAAACCAAGATCTTTGGGTTATAACCATGCATTTCAAGTTTCATCAAAATCAAATTAAAATTGCGACCTCTACACACTAGGGACCGGGAATCTTCTAGTTTTTACGAAAAAAGGTAAGAAACTACCCTTATCATCTAGAATCTAATACACATCAAGAATGTGTTTAATACCGTCAAGATTCATCAAAAACCGCCCAGTTTGTGCTACCGTGTAGATTTAGAAACACCGTCTAGTTTTGTCATCGATCGTCTACTTTACGACCGTCCAGTTTCTCGGGATGTTTTAGATTTGAAAGGGGTTTAGTTTTTAGACAAGGCCTTATTTTCCCGTACGTTGTCTAGAAATGAACAGAGTGTTTAATTACTAACAGCGTTTAGTTTTTACGCCAAATTACCACTTTACCGAGAGCCGTCTAGAAACTTACGGGTGATTAGAAATGCAATGTCGTTTTCTTTTCATGTCTTTTAATTAGTTTGCCGGGTGTCATCTAGAAAACGTACAGCGTTTGTTTTTGTGTGAAATATTTAATTTCAATCTCCCAATTTTAGAAACTATGTTCCAATTTAGAATCTTAGCATAGTGTCTAAAATTCTCGAATGAATTGCATATTTGTTGAATATCTTCTGTATTGCCGACGTCCGTTGGGAACGACCATTTGCAATGAATTGACAATTTTCCCGGCGTAAATAAAACTCAACAATTTATTTATTAGAAATTAACGAAACAAATGGACGTATATCTTGTTTCTTATAATCTTGTTTTCTGGGTTATTTACCCGCTCCAGCCATCAATAACAAATATATTTGTGAATTTACAAATTAATGTGTGCAGTACTCATTTCGACCACGAATGACGTAATTTTCGACATTTATCAAGGCGCATTCGGGGGACTGTTTTCGTCAACATTTATTTTTGTATCCCGTGGAAATGTTGAAGAAATGCAGAAGGAGGGGAATTGTTAACAGGCACAGTTCAAAATATAATATAAAAACCGAATTAAAATTGTGACAGGTACACATTATTTTAACATATTTATATACAAAAATGTAAATTCTTTGATAGCCATTTTTATTAATTCAACATATAAAGATAGGTTGCCAGGCAACGAAACATACGCCCACAACAGCTAAATCGTCCGGGCAGTCAACAAGGGTTGTCGCATATTGTTTCTTTTATCAGTAAGGAGAACATTTACTATTTACAACACATGATAATCTTATTACGAGTAATAGCCCATTAAATAATTATCAGAAATGATTAGAATAGTTTTGATGGTTTGTCTCAAGGCCTTTGTCCACAAGATATTTCAAAGTGATCAAGTGCCAGAAATTATCAGATATCATTGAAAATCAAATAGGATTCTTCGTCTCATGACCCTAAACACTGTGTACAAATTCATAAAGTCAATCGGATATTAACTTTAGCCTTTAGAGCATTCACAGGGTTTTTCAAAGTAATCAAGGGTCATAACTCTGGCAGTAATTATCAGATATCGCTGAAAATAAATAGGCTATTTTGTATCATGACCGTAAATTGTGTGTATAAATTTAAAGTCAATCGAATATTAACTTTAGATTTTTCAAAGTGATCAAGGGTCATAACTCTGGCAGTAATTATCGGATATTGCTGAAATTCAACAGGCTTCTTCGTCTCATGCCCTTAAACACTGTGTATAAATTTAAATTCAATCGGATATTAACTATAGCCTGTAGAGCGTTCACAAGATTTTTCAAAGTGATCAAGGGTCATAACTCTGGTAGTAATTATCGGATATCGCTGAAAATCAATAGGCTTCTTTGTCTCACGACCTTAAACACCGTGTATAAATTTCAAGTCAATCGGATATTAACTTTAGCCTCTAGAGCGTTCACAAGATTTTTCAAAGTGATCAAGGGTCATAACTCGGGCAGGAATTATCGGATATTGCTGAAATTCAACAGGCTTCTTCGTCTCATGCCCTTAAACACTGTGTATAAATTTAAAGTCACTCGGATATTAACTTAAGCCTCTAGAGCGTTTACAAGATTTTTCAAAGTGATCAAGGGTCATAACTCTGGTAGTAATTATCGGATATCACCGAAAATCAATAGGCTTCTTCGTCTCACGACCTTAAACACCGTGTATAAATTTAAAGTCAATCGGATATTAACTTTAGCCTCTAAAGCGTTCACAAGATTTTTCAAAGTGATCAAGGGTCATAACTCTGGCAGTAATTATCAGATATCACCGAAAATCAATAGGCTTCTTCATCTCATGACCTTAAACACTGTGTATAAATTTAAAGTCAATCAGATATTAACTATAGCCTGTAGAGCGTTCACAAGATTTTTCAAAGTGATCAAGGGTCATAACTCTGGTAGTAATTATCGGATATCGCTGAAAATCAATAGGCGTCTTCGTCTCACGACCTTAAACACCGTGTATAAATTTCAAGTCAATTGGATATTAACTATAGCCTCTAGAGCGTTCACAAGATTTTTCAAAGTGATCAAGGGTCATAACCAGGGATCTTAATCGGCTGTTTTTTGTCGGCTTTAGCCGATTGATTTTTAATCTAGCCGAATCGTAAAACAATGAATCGGCCACTATGGTATCATATATCAATCAACTTTCGGCCGATTTACAAAGAGTTAATTATCATGCTGATTGATAAAATAATGAACAACAAGCCACTACACCTACGGTGTCATATATCAATCTATTTTCGGCCGATTACAAAGAGGTAATTATTACTCGTGGATTAATTAACCCATCTTAAGAGTCAATCAATGCAATGAATACCTTCAGTGTCAATCCTTCTCGGCTCATTTCGTAAATAAACAACTTCGTTGAGTTAATTCATGCCAAGTACGGTAAAAGAATAGCCGAAAATAATGGCGGCGTTGACCTTGAACTTCAAGCATGCACGGAGGCATTGTATTTGGAAGTTTCAAAAGCTTGAGATCCTCTCACGTCCAATATAGGTCACCCAAAGTTGCAATCTGTTTCACAGAGAATTACTTACGAATTATCTCTGTAACGGATGCCTGTCCAAAACACGTGCGTTGACTGCACGCCTCGTAGTCATTGGCTCAACGGCTCGTGCAATGTTTACTTAACACCGAACTGCTTCGGGCAAAATGATGCATTTTACTCATTTTAATACCCATTTATACTAAATAGGAAATATTTTTTAACTACAAATACTTCAAACGTCTTTATTTATTTTTCTTTTACCTCAAAAAAATGTTTGAGAATCTAATTTGTCGGAGTAAAAAAGTTAATATGCCGTACTCATTAAGCCTCGTCGATGTCATGCTTATCAGTGATTGTAGCGGCCAAGCGAATATTCACTGCGCGATCAGTTTGCCAAAGTTGAAGACTAGAAGATATTTTAGATCCGAATAGTTAGCTCCTTTCAAACGTCTTTCGTTTGATAAAAATTCACAGAAAATGTTTTGTCTCATATAGGTTATTAAAATCTACTTTTTGCGAGAACCGGTAACACTAAAAATAAACTATTCTGAATCACAATTGGCCACGTGACCTTTCGCCCGTACGGCATATTTCCTAGCCCCGACTATTCACGGAAAATAATTTGTGCTACATTGTTTTATTATTACAAATATACTTTTATATATTGACAAGTGTTTACGTATAAAATAATTAAAAAACGAACGTATTTGTATTTGCTTGTAGTTTTTCTTTTTACTAAATAATTCTAACTTCCGTTTGTTTGGATGAAAGCAAAAGTAGATTATGCATTATGCAAGTTGCCAAAATTTGACTATAAATTTCGATAATGTATGGATATATGAATACTAGTATGGAATAATAACACAGGCTTTGTTTATTAGAAGTTATTATTATAATATTACACGGAATACCGTAACGTTATGCAATTATTGACGTGAATAAAGTATGCATAAACCAACATGTCTGTTGTTCAAAAGACGACTATCCGTTGGGGGTGCCCGTAGCTGGTTCATTTCAAAATGGATTAAGAACCCTGGTCATAACTCTGGTAGTAATTATCGGATATCGCTGAAACTCAATAGGCTTCTTCGTCTCACGACCTTAAACACTGTGTATAAATTTAAAGTCAATCGGATATTAACTTTAGCCTCTAAAGCGTTCACAAGATTTTTCAAAGAGATCAAGGGTCATAACTCTGGCAGTAATTATCAGATATCACCGAAAATCAATAGGCTTCTTCATCTCATGACCTTAAACACTGTGTATAAATTTAAAGTCAATCGGATATTTACTATAGCCTGTAGAGCGTTCACAAGATTTTTCAAAGTGATCAAGGGTCATAACTCTGGTAGTAATTATCGGATATCGCTGAAAATCAATAGGCTTCTTCGTCTCACGACCTTAAACACCGTGTATAAATTTCAAGTCAATCGGATATTAACTTTAGCCTCTAGAGCGTTCACAAGAAATTGTGGACGATGGACGGACGGACCGACAGACGGACGGACGGACGGACCAACATCTGGCTACAAGTTGGCTACTTTGTCCCTATCCTTGTTGGGCTCACTTATTGGGTAGGTTTTCATACCTTATTGGGTATATTTTTGTCTTCTTACAATGCGACCCTTATTGGGTTGTGGGTTGTCCAGACCTGTTGGGTAACACTGTCCCAGACACCAATTATCCAGGGTGGGATAAAATTTCACAAAGCTCTTCTAATTTAAATGCGGACTATTTCCAATATGTTGCCTACAGTTTCCAACAAATTTTACTTGTGTTGTATAACCTGACCTGACTCATATTTACATCTACTGCTTAGAATTGAAACTTTGATCGCTTGTGGATCAAATTATAATTGGAATCATCCTTGAAATGTTGCCAGAGAGTAAATACCAGTAAATGATATCCATAAAGCTCAGAGAATTATTCAATTTTACTCAAGCGTGGTCACAAGTGGTCTTTCTATGTTGTTAACTAATCTGTCCATGGATTGTTGGGCTACAGTCCAAGGCTTTCATGGTTGAGTATTTCTTCCTACATTTGGTTCTTCATTGGATACAAATTTGTAGAAAATGTTAGAATACATCAAGAGTTTACAACTATGCAATCACATTACCTTCCCCTTAATCACAATATTAATAAGGGCTGAAAATCAGTAACATTCTCTGTCTACATGTAAGTGATACAATGCTTTAAGCCAAGTTTTAATCAACTGGAACTTGTTACTTAGCTATTAGGGCAAGGGCAATTAATAGGGGTTGAAAATTCATTTAACGCTGAGGAATGATCTGATAGGATTTTTGCTCTACTGGTTAGAATGCTTTCATTATAATAAGCATTGTGAATGGTTGTCAATCAAAAAGAAACAGCAAAGCAAGTTATGTGCTGTCGGATATCTGAAAATGACATATTCATCTCATTCAATTACTATATATAATGGGGTTTTTTTTCAAAATTTTATTGATTAAAGATATGAAATTTAAAAGCGTTTTCAATAAAGCAGCTACAGTACATGTACAAAGGTATTACTAATACACAAACTGGTCAAAACCACTTTAGAAGACCTTTTTTCATATGTGAGGTTGTTTGCATGAGAAGCCAAAGAACTTTCTCAGATAAGTCTGTATTATATTATGAACAACAGATTTGAAAGGATCTTTTATTATCTATTTTTGTACATTTCACATATTTGTTATGTTACAGATTTTTTTCCCATTGTCAATTTGACGAAATTAAAGCATGACCCTTGACATCCGGACAATTTTATACTTTGTTGTGTTTGACATCAAATACACTGCACAGGCATGTTAAGCCCAATTTCTAATAAATATTGCACTTTGTATTTGACTGTTGCATTTCATCAAGCTATCAGATTGATGTGACTATGGCATTGGTGGGGTTAATTAGAATAAGCATCAAAACTAGATATATTTGAAGTTCATTTATCTGACAGGAAAGATAAAAGAGTATAAAATATGTCTTCACTATGTTATATAATAGTGATTTATGACACTTGTATGAAATGTGTTAAATACGGCGTTGGCATGGTAATATACTCTTGTTTTGACTTTGTTGAAGTCATTTGTTTTGCTATTTTAGTATTTTTATCATTTTTATTTCCTGTTCATATGAATTTTTATCGTGTTCATTCTTTAAGACTGTTATGCATATGCTGCATTTACAGATATGACTTGGTAATGATTCTTTATGTCCATTGTCATACACTACTAAGGCTACACCAATTTGATTATTTACTGCTATTATCTATTGATTTGATACTTGGTATATACGATCTCAGAATTTTAAAAATTGAAATCAGACCAACAAATCAACAAGTTGCAAATTTGATTAAAACGGTTCAACAGGTGGGCCTTTAATGTTACTGATTGTGATACATAGTATATGAGATATTATTTACAACCAATACACCATAGTGGCATTGATTATCTTGAGGCAGCATGTTGGTATTAATTAACTGGCTAGATAGTGAAATTTTTTAATTAAACCTTATTTGATCCTAAATGTGCTTCACATATTTCTTATTTACCTTCTGATTGCTTTGAAACTTGGTATACATGTATAAAACCTATAAGCAATTACCTTTTTTCAATATTGAAATTTGTTTACTGGCAATCCCTGTGACCTCTATCGAGTTCACATGCCACTTTTAACATACATTCTCGGTATATCAAGGGCAGTAACTCTGGAAATATTTGTGGAATCGTGCTCAGTTTTGAATTCTTCCTAAATTTTTTGGATAGAAACCTACACACTAAATTTTATAAAAATCTAAAATCTTTGCTACACTAAGTCAGCTCATGCGCTGTGTAAGTCAATTTCCCCTGCTTATACTTTCATGAAATATGCAATTGAACACAGCAGAGTATAATATTGTCCGGATGTCAAGGGTCATGTTTTTTTATTTCAGCAAATTGACAATGAGACTTTGAGATTCATGGATACTTGAGATCTGGCGATTCAAATACATTTATTAAAATAAAATATGGCATTTGAAGGGTTTAAAATAAAATCTCAATTCCGTTTCGGTTTTGTCCAAAAACCAACTCTTCAATCTGCATATAGTGACCTCCACTTTTATGTAGTGTCAAATCCGGATATAAACAAGCACAAAATATTCATATCATATTCATCAAACTGATTATGAGGCATCAATGGTTTCTCAAATATAATCTTAAAGCTGCAGAGTTTGTATTTGTCAGAAACTCTCCTGTATATAAGAGATATTTTGTTGGCATTGGCATTAAGGCATATCTAGGTCAAGTAGTATGACAACATTTACCCATTGGTTGGTGAAATTGTACTATATAATTATTTAGATGAACCCTGAAAATGTAATTCAATTAAATAACATCATAAACTTGATGAAGTATCATCTTCAGCCTGCATGTGAAATCGACTGTATTAGTCCAACATGTACATTCACTTCTTTTTGATCATGTTCCAGACCTTTTTTTTCAGAGTTTCCCAACTCCTTCTTTTCAAAAATTTACTCTGTTTTATAATGTTTTCACATGCTTCCTGCCCAGGAGTGGCTTTCGTTGCAAAATATTCTTTGAAGAAGTGTCTTATTTCCGTCTCTTCTTCCTTACTCCATCTTACTCTAGTACTGACTGTAATATAAAAAAAATTTAAAAAAATCAAAAAAGTGAAAGATAAATGCTCATAAAAAACCATGGTAATACTCCAAGTCAGTCTGAACTAGCTTTTAAAGAGTTTTTTAGCCTGAGAGTAATACCCAATTACAATGGTAAATATTATAGTCGATTTTTATTAACCAAGGTTATATTTTTAAAAAAATTATTAATTAAAAGATTCTGGACTTAGTGTTGGAACAATAAACAATTATTGTTCATGCATATTTGCAATATTTCGAACTTTAATAGTGTCCATTTTGATTTCGGTAAAAGACAAAGAATTATCATTACCAGGTGCTAATTTGTACAGCCATTGAGTAAAAAAAGTTTCAGATTAAAAGTCAGTCATTACCGCAAGTGATTTGTGTGTTTAATATATCAAGATTTGACTCTACATAAATATGAAAATTACCATTAGTACTCCATTTTTTTTTTAGGGGTATGATCATAATCGTCATCTTCATCATCATCGGTGAAGCTGAATTCATCCTTACCAGCTTAAAAAATAATAACAATAATAATGAGAATAACAATTGATGATTTCCTGTTTCATTTTTATATTAGCGTGTATTTAGGTGTATTTAGGGACAAAGTCGTCTTCAACATAGCCGCTTTAAGCTCTAGACACAAAATTATTTAAAAAATAGTGTTAACCCCTCAAATAACAGGTCACATGCCCCAAATTTTGTATGTGACACATCTTCTTCTGATTGATACATATGCCAAGTTTCATTTACTTATCTTGAATAGTAACAAAGTTATGCTCCGAATAAGTTGACAATTTAAACAAATGAAGACTATAAGACTCTTTCATATGTGTTGGGGGTGGAAAGGGAATTCCTCCCGAGGGGGTCATAAATTGGCGTAAAACCCGAGGCTTGCGTAAAACGCGCAAAATACCCCGAACTGTGAACCACCTGAATCTCTTGATTCTTGTCCAATCAGTCTGAAATTTTAACACAACCTTCCTAACCCTAATGCCTGCTCACAGGAACAGTGCCATGAAAATATTCCTTCGGGAAGGCCAAAAATAAAGCCTATATGGGGGGGGGGGTGAATCACGCTCGTTCAACCTGAATCTGTAGCTCAACCATGGAAGGGGTCTAAAAACAGTTCTAATTGAGCTAGGAAGCTGAAATTTGCAGGGCGACCCAGGAATACATGTAGGATGAAGCTCTGAAAATTTCAGCTTCCTAGCTCCAATAGTTCCAAAAATATGGGGGCTCATGCATGCGCATGAAGTCAACTTATTTCGCGTCGTCGGCTTATGCGTGGCTCATGCGCATGTATGAGCCCCCATATTTTTGGAACTATTGGAGCTAGGAAGCTGAAATTTGCAGGGCGACCCAGGAATACATGTAGGATGAAGCTCTGAAAATTTCAGCTTCCTAGCTCGAATAGTTTCAAAAATATGGGGGCTCATACATGCGCATGTATGACGCTCGTTTGACCGTCAATCTGTGGCTCAACCATGGAAGTGGTTTAAAAACAGTTCTAATTGAGCTAGGAAGCTGAAATTTGCAGGGCGACCCAGGAATACATGTAGGATGAAGCTCTCAAAAATTCTTGGCTACATTCGTCATTGAAAATATTCTAACAGACTGAATTTAATTGTAGAATACTTGAAGCCAATAACGTTTAGACATATCTTACTCATCAAGGGTTAGACATAAAATTGTTCAAAATTTTTTGGGAAATCCTTACCTTATAATTCTGCACTATGAGGAGAGCTGTTTCAAAAACAGTAACAAACAATTGAATCAACCTGCAAGATAATGATTTGCATTTAATCAAGTATTAATTCTAGAGTTTATACAACATGCATTATCCTAATTCCTTGAAATTTGCCTCTCTGAAACCCTAATTTGACCAAAAATAACAATACCTCAGAGCACCCAGTTAATTCAATTTTTTATTGTTATTCTTGCTCGCAGAACACTACTGAGAAGTAACCAAAAGCTCAGCATACCTGGCCTTGCCACTGTTGCTGCTAGATGAAATGTGTCTTGAACAGAAATATGTTGATCTACCTTCAACTACACAGTGCAATAGTTTTCTAAAAGTCTTTGTTAAGTTTTTCTATGAAATTAACGGAATGGATGCCAATAAAGTTTGGACATATCTTACTCATCAAGTGTTGGACATAAAATTGTCCAAAATTCTTGGCTACATTCGTCATTGAAAAAATTCTAACAGGCTGAATCTGATTTAAATATACTTGAAGCCAATATCTTAGTCATCAAGTTTTGGACATAAAATTGTCCAAAATTCTTTGCTACATTCGTCATTGAAACCATTTTAACAGACTGAATTTGATTGTAAAATACCTGAAGCCAATAACTTTCAGACATATCTTACTCAACAAGGGTTGGACATAAAATTGTCCAAAATTCTTGGCTACATTTGTCATTGAAAATATTCTAACACACTGAATCTGATTTCAAAATACTTGAAGCCAATAACATTTGGACATTTATTACTCATCAAAGGTTGGACATAAAATTGTCCAAAATTCTTGGCTACATTCATCATTGAAAATATTCTAACAGACTGAATCTGATTTTAAAATACTTGAAGTCAATAAAGTTTGGACATATCCTACTCATCAAGTGTTGGACATAAAATTGGTCCAAAAATCTTGGCTACATTCTTCATTAAAAATATTCTAACAGACTGAATTTTATTGTAGAATACTTGAAGCCGATAAAGTTTGGACATATGTTACTCATTAAGTGTTGGACATAAAATTGTCCAAAATTCTTTGCTACATTCATCATTGAAAACATTTTAACAGACTGAATTTGATTGTAAAATACTTGAAGCCAATAACTTTCAGACATATCTTACTCAACAAGGGTTGGACATAAAATTGTCCAAAATTCTTGGCTACATTTGTCATTGAAAATATTCTAACACACTGAATCTGATTTCAAAATACTTGAAGCCAATAACGTTTGGACATTTATTACTCATCAAAGGTTGGACATAAAATTGTCCAAAATTCTTGGCTACATTCATCATTGAAAATATTCTAACAGACTGAATCTGATTTTAAAATACTTGAAGCCAATAAAGTTTGGACATATCCTACTCATCAAGTGTTGGACATAAAATTGGTCCAAAACTCTTGGCTACATTCTTCATTAAAAATATTCTAACAGACTGAATTTGATTGTAGATTACTTGAAGCCGATAAAGTTTGGACATATCTTACTCATTAAGTGTTGGACATAAAATTGTCCAAAATTCATTGCTACATTCGTCATTGAAAACATTTTAAGACTGAATTTGATTTCAAAATACTTGAAGCCAATAACGTTTGGACATTTCTTACTCATCAAGGGTTGGACATAAAATTGTCCAAAATTCTTGGCTACATTCGTCATTGAAAATATTCTAACAGACTGAATCTGATTTTAAAATACTTGAAGCCAATAAAGTTTAGACATATCTTACTCATTAAGTGTTGGACATAAAATTGTCCAAAATTCTTGGCTACATTCTTCATTAAAAATATTCCAACAGACTGAATTTGATTGTAGAATACTTGAAGCCGATAAAGTTTGGACATATCTTACTCATCAAGTGTTGGACATAAAATTGTCCAAAATTCTTTGCTACATTCTTCATTGAAAACATTTTAACAGACTGACTTTGATTGTAAAATACTTGAAGCCAATAACTTTCAGACATATCTTATTCAACAAGGGTTGGACATAAAATGGTCCAAAATTCTTGGCTACATTTGGCATTGAAAATATTCTAACACACTGAATCTGATTTCAAAATACTTGAAGCCAATAACGTTTGGACATTTCTTACTCAACAAGGGTTGGACATAAAATTGTCCAAAATTCTTGGCTACATTCGTCATTGAAAATATTCTAACAAACTGAATCTGATTTTAAAATATTTGAAGCCAATTAAGTTTGGACATATCTTACTCATCAAGTGTTGGACATCAAATTGTCCAAAATTTTTGGCTACATTCTTCATTAGAAATATTCTAACAGACTGAATTTGATTGTAGAATACTTGAAGCCGATAAAGTTTGGAGATATCTTACTCATCAAGTGTTGGACATAAAATTGTTCAAAATTCTTTGCTACATTCGTCATTGAAAACATTTTAACAGACTGAATTTGACTGTAAAATACTTGAAGCCAATAACTTTCAGACATATCTTACTCAACAAGGGTTGGACATAAAATTGTCCAAAATTCGTGGCTAGATTTGTCATTGAAAATATTCTAACACACTGAATCTGATTTCAAAATACTTGAAGCCAATAACGTTTGGACATTTCTTACTCATCAAAGGTTGGACATAAAATTGTCCAAAATTCTTGGCTACATTCGTCATTGAAAATATTCTAACAGACTGAATCTGATTTTAAAATACTTGAAGCCAATAAAGTTTGGACATATCCTACTCATCAAGTGTTGGACATAAAATTGTCCAAAATTCTTTGCTACATTCGTCATTGAAAACATTTCAAGACTGAATTTGATTTCAAAATACTTGAAGCCAATAACGTTTGGACATTTCTTATTCAACAAGGGTTGGACATAAAATTGTCCAAAAGTCTTGGCTACATTTGTCATTGAAAATATTCTAACACACTGAATCTGATTTCAACATACTTGAAGCCAATAACGTTTGGACATTTCTTACTCAACAAGGGTTGGACATAAAATTGTCCAAAATTCTTGGCTACATTCGTCATTGAAAATATTCTAACAAACTGAATCTGATTTTAAAATATTTGAAGCCAATTAAGTTTGGACGTATCTTACTCATCAAGTGTTGGACATAAAATTGTCCAAAATTCTTGGCTACATTTGTTATTGAAAATATTCTAACAACCTGAATCTGATTTTACAATATTTGAAGCCAATTAAGTTTGGACATATCTTACTCATCAAGTGTTGGACATAAAATTGTCCAAAATTCTTGGCTACATTCTTCATTAGAAATATTCTAACAGACTGAATTTGATTGTAGAATACTTGAAGCCGATAAAGTTTGGAGATATCTTACTCATCAAGTGTTGGACATAAAATTGTTCAAAATTCTTTGCTACATTCGTCATTGAAAACATTTTAACAGACTGAATTTGACTGTAAAATACTTGAAGCCAATAACTTTCAGACATATCTTACTCAACAAGGGTTGGACATAAAATTGTCCAAAATTCTTGGCTAGATTTGTCATTGAAAATATTCTAACACACTGAATCTGATTTCAAAATACTTGAAGCCAATAACGTTTGGACATTTCTTACTCATCAAAGGTTGGACATAAAATTGTCCAAAATTCTTGGCTACATTCGTCATTGAAAATATTCTAACAGACTGAATCTGATTTTAAAATACTTGAAGCCAATAAAGTTTGGACATATCCTACTCATCAAGTGTTGGACATAAAATTGTCCAAAATTCTTGGCTACATTCTTCATTAAAAATATTCTAACAGACTGAATTTGATTGTAGAATACTTGAAGCCGATAAAGTTTGGACATATCTTACTCATTAAGTGTTGGACATAAAATTGTCCAAAATTCTTTGCTACATTCGTCATTGAAAACATTTTAAGACTGAATTTGATTTCAAAATACTTGAAGCCAATAACGTTTGGACATTTCTTATTCAACAAGGGTTGGACATAAAATTGTCCAAAAGTCTTGGCTACATTTGTCATTGAAAATATTCTAACACACTGAATCTGATTTCAACATACTTGAAGCCAATAACGTTTGGACATTTCTTACTCAACAAGGGTTGGACATAAAATTGTCCAAAATTCTTGGCTACATTCGTCATTGAAAATATTCTAACAAACTGAATCTGATTTTAAAATATTTGAAGCCAATTAAGTTTGGACATATCTTACTCATCAAGTGTTGGACATAAAATTGTCCAAAATTCTTGGCTACATTTGTTATTGAAAATATTCTAACAACCTGAATCTGATTTTAAAATATTTGAAGCCAATTAAGTTTGGACATATCTTACTCATTAAGTGTTGGACATAAAATTGTCCAAAATTCTTGGCTACATTCTTCATTAGAAATATTCTAACAGACTGAATTTGATTGTAGAATACTTGAAGCCGATAAAGTTTGGAGATATCTTACTCATCAAGTGTTGGACATAAAATTGTTCAAAATTCTTTGCTACATTCGTCATTGAAAACATTTTAACAGACTGAATTTGACTGTAAAATACTTGAAGCCAATAACTTTCAGACATATCTTACTCAACAAGGGTTGGACATAAAATTGTCCAAAATTCTTGGCTAGATTTGTCATTGAAAATATTCTAACACACTGAATCTGATTTCAAAATACTTGAAGCCAATAACGTTTGGACATTTCTTACTCATCAAAGGTTGGACATAAAATTGTCCAAAATTCTTGGCTACATTCGTCATTGAAAATATTCTAACAGACTGAATCTGATTTTAAAATACTTGAAGCCAATAAAGTTTGGACATATCCTACTCATCAAGTGTTGGACATAAAATTGGTCCAAAATTCTTGGCTACATTCTTCATTAAAAATATTCTAATAGACTGAATTTGATTGTAGAATACTTGAAGCCGATAAAGTTTGGACATATCTTACTCATCAAGTGTTGGACATAAAATTGTCCAAAATTCTTCGCTACATTCGTCATTGAAAACATTTTAACAGACTGAATTTGATTGTAGAATACTTGAAGCCGATAAAGTTTGGACATATCTTACTCATCAAGTGTTGGACATAAAATTGTCCAAAATTCTTCGCTACATTCGTCATTGAAAACATTTTAACAGACTGAATTTGATTGTAAAATACTTGAAGCCAATAACTTTCAGACATATCTTACTCAACAAGGGTTGGGCATAAAATTGTCCAAAATTCTTGGCTACATTCGTCATTGAAAATATTCTAACAGACTGAATCTGATTTTAAAATACTTGAAGCCAATAAAATTTGGACATATCTTACTCATCGAGTGTTGGACATAAAATTGTCGAAAATTTTTGGCTACATTCGTCATTGAAAATATTTTAACAGACTGAATCTGATTTCAAAATACTTGAAGCCAATAACGTTCAGACATATCTTACTCATCAAGGGTTAGACATAAAATTGTTCAAAATTTTTGGGGAAATCCTTACCTTATAATTCTGCACTATGAGGAGAGCGCTGTTTCAAAAACAGTAACAAACAATTGAATCAACCTGCAAGATAATGATTTGCATTTAATCAAGTATTAATTCTAGAGTTTATACAACATGCATTATCCTAATCCCTTGAAATTTGCCTCTCTGAAACCCTAATTTGACCAAAAATAACAATACCTCGGAACACCCAGTTAATTCAATTTTTTATTGTTATTCTTGCTCGCAGAACACTACTGAGAAGTAACCAAAAGCTCAGCATACCTGGCCTTGCCACTCGTTGCTGCTAGATGAAATGTCTTGAACAGAAATATGTTGATCTACCTTCAACTACACAGTGCAATAGTTTTCTAAAAGTCTTTGTTACGTCTTTCTATGAAATTAGCGGAATGGATGCCAATGAATAAAGTTTGGACATATCTTACTCATCAAGTGTTGGACATAAAATTGTCCAAAATTCTTGGCTACATTCGTCATTAAAAAAATTCTAACAGGCTGAATCTGATTTAAATATACTTGAAGCCAATAAAGTTTGGACATATCTTACTCATCAAGTGTTGGACATAAAATTGTCCAAAATTCTTGGCTACATTCGTCATCAAAAATATTCTAACAGAACAAAATTTTAGCTCAAGATTACATAGCAATCAATAAAGATGCATACCTGTGAAGCTATGTCTATATCTATAATCTTCCTTCAATTGTAAAAGCAACATTCAAATCTCAACAAACAGAAGCCACAATATAAAGTGACACAAGGTCAAAGAAAATTAGCCTAGGAATCTGTATTTTTTGAACATATTTGAATTTGAGAAAACAATAAATATCCATTTTTTATGTTAAACACAGAATTTCTCTGAACTGATAATGTGAACAGTGTTCAAAGACAAGATACATTTCATATGTTAACCAATCCACACACATAACAAGCAAAATAATAGTAGCCTAGACATTACAAGTATGGCCAAGACGCCATTTTGTCACATATTATTTTGATTGGTTTGTATTTTTGCTATTTTGGACAATTTTGATGGTTACACATTATTCTTCAACATACAGAAAGTAGAATGTTTATTTAAAATGAATACATGATCTACCTTTTATCTAATGAATACCATTAGAGAAAATTAAAGCAAAAATGAAAATAAAACACAACTTACCAATTTCCTCCTGGTCTTCCAATACCCAAGAAGGTATGGACTCAACTGCAGCTGCCTGATTGGATGAAAATGGATCAGCTTACCGATAGGCTGAAAGTGATCTACAGATCATAAACCACCTTGACCTTTACATTATTAGGGAGGGAAATTGAAATATGAAGAAATACACGTATGGACACTATTGATGGACATACTGGGGTCCGAACCTTTCTTGGGTTTTTCTTCTGAAATACCCAATAATGTCATGAAAAACACATCCCAATTTCAGTTGTTCTTGGGTATACCCAACAAGTCCCTAAGTACCCAACAAGTGTCCATTGTACTAAAATTTGACCCAACAGATAGCCATTCGTGAACACGGACGGACTGACGGACGGACGGGGGGCGTCGGGGGCGACGGCAATATACGACCACATTTCCATGTGGGCGTATAAAAAGGAACATTACATACGCCAGCATACAGACATACTTACTCAAAACACATGATGATACGATGTGTGTTTTTGTTGATGACATGTAACATTGACCATCAATGGATGTCATGCCTTGTTGATTCATCAAGACCAGGTCAGGTGTGACTATACAGCGTGTAATGTTTATATGTATGATTATTTATTTATTAAATACTTAAATTACTGAAACGTAAATATTGATATTACTATAACTTATAGGCCTTAATTTAGTGATGTTTTTTTTTTTGTCCAATGCACATTGATAAGCCTATTGTGAATTATCCTACTGGTACTATTTTATTTAGGCCTATATAATTATTTAAGTATTAACACCAAGTCTAAGTACAGTTATTTTGAATGGACTCACAATTACTGGAATGACAAATTGGCTAATTTCAAATTATTTTAACATTTTTGAAAGAAACAGTTTCATTACACATAGGAAACAATAACAATAAAATACAAAAATAAGAAAATTTCTTGACACTTTTTTTTCTTTCAGTTTCTTCTGCTGCTGTTTTTTGTCTCGCAATGGAGGATAAAACTGCTTGATTTTGTGTTAAAAGCCCTTAAAGTCTTCTACCTTGATGCCAAACAACTAACTCAATATACGTGATACATTTTCAAACAACTTAACCCTGTCAGCCTTCATATGGACATGGAGACTGGTGTCCGAAGCTGTATTATACGGTGTCTGGATAAAACCATACTTTTATTTTCAAAAAATAATGTATAGGTGAAATTTACCTTTCGTTATCAAGTACAGCACATGGATCATTCACTCGAAAGGAACGGCAATAGGTCACCCAAAGAAAAAATTGACCCAAAATCTTAAAAGTGTTACTACTGTTAGGAGTGTGGATAAGTAGTTTTGACGCTCAAGTCCAAACAACTCAATATTTTGAGCTGTAATTTTCAGACACCATTCCTCTATATATTGGCGCTTACATTTCATACGTACTCAAGACTTTTAATTTTAAGACTGTTTAAATCAGGTTAGTCCCTTTAAGCCCTGTAAAGTATCAGGAATGGAGTTCCCTGGACCATCATGCAGAGCCATTCAACTGTCGGTTGACTATGTTTTACAGGAAGACGATCCTGTTGGAGATTTCAAATTTAATTTGACAAATGGTGCTATTTTTGAACTGAAGTCTTTGCTTGATAAAAACCAAAAAGGAATGAATGAACTTGTACATGTAATTCAGAGACTTCACATTGATCCAAATATAAAAACTGTTAATCCTTCTTCTATTCGCATCAAAGTTGTACGCCTTGTAAATTTGAAAAAAAAGATAGTCAGCAAAAAGAAAGTTGCAGGATTTAAAAACCTGGAGGAATTTTTATCTAGTAAATTTACAAGTCCTACGCCCATGCAATCTTTTGAGAGAGATTTGACGAACAATGTTGAAAATACTTCTTTAATTATATTTAAGGAACCAGTTGAGTCAATAATTGAGACGCAAACAAAACATGAACATCATGTAGGTACACAAACTGATTCTTTTGAATTTGAGCATGAAACAGTGGGCTATAAAAACTTACTGCAGTATAAAATATGCAAACTAGACAAAAGGGATAAATATCTTCAAAATGAAATAGATTTAAAACGGGAAAAACTGTCATCACTTCATCAAAGAATTGGGCACTTTTCAGTTAGAAATATAAACAAAAGGGAAGATAAAGCTAAACAAAAATTAAAGTTAATAAGGCAAAGTCAACGGAAGATTAAAGAACAACAAGTCCTTATAAATAAAGCTGAAAATGACAAACAACTGCTAATACAAATAAAACTGGAAATGGAAAAATTGAAAGAGAAAACAGAAGATTATAGAAGAGTGCAGAAATTGCTAATGTCTTCCCAGAAAAAGAAACTATCGTTACAAAAAACTGTTAGCTACTTGAAAAAAAAGGTAACCGGAACAACATGTAAAGAAGATGGCAAAGAAACGTAAATAAAAGATTTAAAACGAAATTTACTTGAAAAAGACGAAAAAATTCAAGATTTGATTTTGGAGAGGACAAATTTAAAAATAATCAAGGATTTGAAATTCACAACAAAAAATTTAGATGGTACATATACTGACAATATTCGATTATGTATTATGGAGCTTTCAGGATTAGAAGTCGCCAATGAAAAAGTTTCGCCAGTTATTCAAACAGTTTGTAAACATTTATTTAATATGGATTTAGTAAAGTCAGATTTGCCTAGTTCAACAACCGTTCAGTCAATAGTTGATGAAGGTCACTTCTTAGCAAAAACATTTATATCTGAAAAACTGGACACATCTGAAAATTGGGGCCTAAATCGTGATGGTACAACAAGACGTAAAATTAAGATAGTTGATACATCAGTAACACTCAACACCGGAGATGTTATGAGTCTTGGTTTTGACCGTGTAGCCCATGAGACTGCCAACACAATAACAAAAATAATAAAAAGACATCTGTTTGAGCTTGCAGATCTCAGCACGAAAGAAAACACTGAATCAAATGAAGTAAAAAAGATTAACATGAATAATTATGTTGCTCGATCAATTAAAAAATTGGCATATACAATGAGTGACAGGGCCAGTAATGAGAAATTAGCAAATGAGTTGCTAAATGAATGGCACGATAATATGTTACAAAATTTTGAAGGAGATTACAAAATGGTTCAAAATTTTCATTGTATGGCACATGTGTTGCTTGGGTTTCACAATTATCAGAAACCCGAAATTAAAATAATTGAAGGTGAGCTTAGAGAAACACATGGTCCAATTGGAAGAGAAGGCCTGCCTGTTTTTAAATTCTGGAGTAACAAGGAATTAGTTATAGAACGAGTTCTAAGAACAACTGCTGATGTATTTGGTCCAGCTGGGGATCACCATGGTGTGCGTGATCGATGGGAAGCCCATTGCTCATCATTGGGAATTAAGTCTGTTATCAGTAATTACCGTGATAACCGATTTAATGCCATATTTGAAACCTCTGCTGAAGTCTACTTACATAAGCAGGACTTTTTGAAAGTGTTGGAGACTGTCAAAACCCCAAACTTGAAACTAAAATTGGTAATGGAGGACCTGAAATCAGGTATTGTGTCAACATTTGTACAATGCTTTGGTTTGTTTTACCTTAAAATAACCGGACCATATTGGAATCTTGTCACAAAGTATCTTATTTAGAACTATACCCTCATATTTGCGATTTGAAATTGTTTCTTGAAAGATGTATGAAAGACCCATCTCAACTTCTTCATAAGTATTGTCACTGGTCTGCCACAGATCCTCTTGAAATCAAGAATGTGCATCACAATGAAGTTTTTGAAAATCGCCTGTTTATTGTAGAAGAGGACAGTCGTTTACTTTTGTTTGATTTGATCAAACTTGTCTCTGCAGCTATGTTGAAATGTGTAAACAAACAACTTGTTGACTTTCTATCTGGAGGTAAATTTTGTAATCCAGAAAATGCAGAAAACCTTGCACCAACTGAATTTGCTCATGTTACAAATCTTGCGTGTGAACATCATTTTGGGGATTTAGACAGTAGTCAGCTAAGAAGACCAAATTGCTTCAATGCACCATCACTCATCAGTTCAGTTACTAAAGCGCAACAGACAGAGTATGATGAATTGGTTAGACCAAATGCCACACGACGATCGTGCCAAAATTATTAAAACTTCGTGTAAAGGGGGCAGAGAGCTTCGTGAAGAACACATTAACAATGAACGAAAAGTTGTAAACGAAATACATAGTGAAATGAACTTAGTAAAGACCAAAACTGTCCGTAAAACTACACGTATTCAAAACCAATCTGAATCAGATGAGGAAAATTATGATATAGACATTACTGCTAGACTGCCTCAAAATGAGGCCTTCGTAATAAGTGAATATGTCATAGTACAGTAGAATCTGCATTAAGCAGCCACCCATGGGAATTTTTGCGATTGGCCGCTTAACGGGAGTGGCCTCTTAATAAAATCTTGTGGTTTTTTGTGCTGACATCAATTAGTATTACGCTTGGGTAAACTTGCATCGGTAAATTTGGCCGTCGCTGAATCTCGGACATAACTTCCGTAAACTTGTCATTTTGTCCCAACCTTCAATACTACTGTCTATCATTGTGATGCATTCGATATTTATCCATTTTAGTAAAATCTCGTGCTTTTTTTGTGCTGACATCAATTAATATACGCTTGAATGCATTGGAAGCAAACACCAATACTTCACTTGCATGGGTAAATTTGGCTGTCGCTGGATCTCGGACATAACTTCTGTAAACTTGTCATTTTGTACCAACCTTCAATACCACTGTCTATTATGTGATGCATTTGATAATATTTATCCATTTTTGTGAAGAAAATCGATGAATTAATTTTATGTTATCAAAAAAAGCACATGAACAAAAAAACATCGCTGATTTTGCTACCGATTAACAGGGGGTGTAACTCTGTATGTAATATTATAGGTGGCGCTAAAAACGTCTATTTAACAACATAGCGGCTTTTAGTCGGTACTTTCAGTTTATTCAATCAGTATCAAGTAATGTTCCGTTAAGTGTGAAAACAATGATCAGGTTAGTCGTTTAATAAAACAAAAGATTAATTAACAGATAATCCCGGGTTAATTGTTATTTTCACATTTCTTATAACGTGATCAGTGGGAGTCCAGTGAATTGATTACTACTCACGAGATTATAGCGGGGGTGTTACGAAGAACGACAAGATGGTATCATTCAACAACGGCCGTTGAATGGGCGATGTTTTGTTAAATTTATTAGCAAAATAGTGACCGCTGGCCGCGTTAGAGGAGTGGCCGTTGAATAAAGAGATGAAACAATAGAATTTTTACAGGGGGAATTTATTGTGACCGCTTACAAGGAGATGTCGCTGAATAGGAGTGGCTGCTCATACGGATTCTACTGTAGCTTACAATGATAACTGGTATCCTGGGGCCTATTTCACGAAATTTTAACTAAGATAAGATCCCAATTTTAGTAATTTGATTGGATAATATTAGATTGATTTTAGTGCTTAGCCAATCAAAATTGAAGTATCTACTAAAATTGGATTTTATCTTAAGTTAAAATTTCGTGAAACAGGGCCCAGAATGTGAAGTCGAACTTAAAAATGAGAAACATGCATGTCAAATTTATGACTCATTGCGGCAAGCAAGGTCATTTTCAGTGGCCATCTAAAGATGACAAGCAGTTAGTGGAGATGAAATTTGTTCTTAAAAGGGTTTTTTCTCCAAATTGCATTGGTTCAACAGGTAGACAATGGTCCATTGACAACTCACTGGAAATTAATGAATTATATCAGCTGTTTAAAAGTATTTATTTTTAGAACATTAAAGGGAGATCAGACAGCAATCTTTACTGGATTTGAATATATTTCGTCATGGATGATTTATCATTTAATGCCAAAACGGATAATCAAGACTTTGTTTTATTATCGAACCGACTTTTTAGTAATGTAATCGAATCTAGGCCTGAAGACTTTGTATTTTTATCGTTCGGACTTTAGAATGATAATTGAGACTGGGCCTAAAATTCAATCCAATCGCTAATCGGTTCAGTTTGCCTCCAATGTTCAGCATATTCTATTAACACTACCTATACTGAGAACTGCTAAGGAGTTAAAAGGTGCACAGCCCGTATAGAAATCTTAATCCTGGTTGTTATTTGTACGTATGTCGGAAGATAATTAATTTTCGGACTATTACTCGGTATTACCGGTTTAAAACTGTAAAAAGGTGTGTTAATTAACGAGGGTGAAAAACGGTCCGAGAGGTGGGTTAATTAACGCTAGGTGCGTTTTCTGTAGAGGTGTGTTAATTAACCAACCGGTAAAAAATGAATGTCAATGTTGTGTATTGTTTAATTGGCGTGTTTTCTAGCTAGTTGCGATAACTGCACCAAAAGGAGTATAATCAAGGACCAACATGCTTTATCTGACACGTACGTGTTAAATCAAAATTTGAGACGTAAAACTGTTTAACCGTGCGATTAATCATTCGGCCGTGTGTTTTACGCAGGTCTTTGTAAAATAATGAGGTCTTTAGATAGGCGTGTGTGCTCGCTATGATCTACGTTTCTCTTATGTCTATTGTAGGCCTATTACGTACCATATATATAAAGTTGCATTTTATGAAATACAAGCCAACAGTGAGGCTGATGTCCCCCGCCGAAATCCCAAAATAAATAGATGACACATATTAATTAATCACACATTTATTTTTTTCAAACGTATCGACCAATCAAACTGAACACGAAGTGTCATCCAAAAATTGCTTATCTCTGCCTACCGTAAGAAGAAAATGCTCATCTTCGAACTCCATCAAGGCATTGACCTAATAAGCATACACACCAATTTTGAACATTTTAACTCAATTCGAAGGAGAGTTATTGTGTTCCAAAGTCTCGGCAAATCAAATTGCTTATCGTTCTGCTTACCCAGAGCATAAAATGCTCATTATCGATCATAGTCAAGGTATTACTGTAATGAAACTATACACCAAGTTTCATCACTCTCACTTAATTAGAACTAAAGTTATCGTGTCTCAAAGCATCAACCAATCAAATTGCTTATCTCTGCCTACCCTAAGCGGAAAATGCTCATCTTCGAACCCCATCAAGGCATTGACCTAATAAGCATATACACCAAGTTTGAACATTTTAACTCAATTAGAAGGAGAGTTATTGTGTTCCAAAGTCTCGACCAATCAAATTGCGTATCGCTCTGCTTACCCTGAGCAGAAAATGCTCATTATCGAACTTAGTCAAGGTATTACTGTAATGAAACTATACACCAAGTTTCATCACTCTCACTTAATTAGAACTAAAGTTATCGTGTCCCAAAGCATCAACCAATCAAATTGCTTATCTCTGCTTACCCTAAGCGGAAAATGCTCATCTTCGAACTCCATCAAGGCATTGACCTAATAAACACATACACCAAGTTTGAACATTCTAGCTCAATTAGGAAGAGAGTTATTGTGTCCCAAAAAGTGTGACGGACGGACGGACGGACGGACGGACGGACGGACGGACGGACGGACGGACGGACGGACGGACGGACGGACGGACGGACGGACGGACGGACGGACGGACGGACGGACGGACGGACGGACGGACGGACGGACGGACGGACGGACGGACGGACGGACGGACGGACGGACGGACGGACGGACGGACGGACGGACGGACGGACGGACGGACGGACGGACGGACGGACGGACGGACGGACGGACGGACGGACGGACGGACGGACGGACGGACGGACGGACGGACGGACGGACGGACGGACGGACGGACGGACGGACGGACGGACGGACGGACGGACGGACGGACGGACGGACGGACGGACGGACGGACGGACGGACGGACGGACGGACGGACGGACGGACGGACGGACAGACAGACAGACAGACAGACAGACAGACAGACAGACAGACAGACAGACAGACAGACGGACGAACCCATTTTAGTAGTCCCCCAACTTTCTTCGAAAGGCGGGGGACAAAAAATATGGATTAATCTATCGTATACGGAAAGGCGAATGTAATGTCATTTATAAATACCAAGCAGTCAACGTGAAATAGAGAGAAAATCCAGCAAAAACGGGCCACAATGCGTAAATTGTGCATCTTACCTTCAATAGCAATATCCATCAAACAGAAATCTCCGAACAGTGGTAATTCCCACACAAATGGTATTTAAACTAAAATTATTTTAGCTTTTCAATAAATTTACATTGCATCAATCCAACTATCCTAATTCCAGAACTAAACTTGTAACTTTACCGTATGTAAATATACTTATTCTTGTAAATATACTTCCGATAAGTTATTATTTGTGTTCATGATCAAAAAAATAATATAATTCAAATCAATGTTAACCCATCCATGGGAATTCAGACTTCACGTCTCCCCGGTTCATGCATTGTCCGTGCAGATTCGACAATCTCAATTAAGTCTCCTTGATCAAAGCAACACTTCTGTTTATAGAGGCGTGTACGAGCTTATTCGCACGTATTAGAAAACCGTTCGGTTGCTTTATTTGAGAAGATATTAATAATAAACTATAACATTTGGCAATTTTTCTTCGAAAATTCTGTTAAATTGGTAGCTCTTCGGGAAGCGCTGATCATATAGCTTACCCTGTTTGTGTGTGTTGTAAGTTTTTATAATAGCTAGCAAATAATTTAGAATATCTGAATACTTTCTGAATGAACATATATCTCGTTATTAGTTTTTAAAAGACTTTTTTCTGATAGTCGGATATCATTCACAGATATCAAATATAAATCAAAATAGATAGATCATGAATAGTCCAATGCAGATTTGAAACAAACAGCATTGTAATTTTATGCAAAAATACATTTACCTGTTTCCTAATTCGTTGGGGCCAAAATGAAAGATAGGTTGCCAGGCAACGAAACATACGCCCACAACAGCTAAGTCGTCCGGGCAGTCAACAAGGGTTGTCGCATATTGTTTCTTTTATCAGTAAGGAGAACATTTACAACACATGTTAATCTTATTACGAGTAATAGCCCATTAAATAATTATCAGAATTGATTAGAATAGTTTTGATGGTTTGTCTGAAGGCCTTTGTCCACAAGATATTTCAAAGTGATCAAGTGCCAGAAATTATCAGATATCACTGAAAATCAAATAGGATTCTTCGTCTCATGACCCTAACCACTGTGTACAAATTTAAAGTCAATCGGATATTAATTTTAGCCTTTAGAGCATTCATAGGGTTTTTCAAAGTGATCAAGGGTCATAACTCTGGCAGTAATTATCGGATATCGCTGAAAATAAATAGGCTATTTTTATCATGAACGTAAATAGTGTGTATAAATTTAAAGTCAATCGGATATTAACTTTAGATTTTTCAAAGTGATCAAGGGTCATAACTCTGGCAGTAATTATCTGATATTGCTGAAAATCAATAGGCTTCTTTGTATCATGACTTTAAACACCGTGTATAAATTTAAAGTCAATCGGACATTAACTTTAGCTTCTAAAGCGTTCACAAGATTTTTCAAAGTGATCAAGGGTCATAACTCTGGTAGTAATTATCGGATATCACCGAAAATCAATAGGCTTCTTCGTCTCATGACCTTAAACACTGTGTATAAATTTAAAGTCAATCGGATATTAACTTTAGCCTCTAGAGCGTTCACAAGAAATTGTGGACGATGGACGGACGGACGGACGGACGGACCGACGGACGGACGGACGGACCGACAGACGGACGGACGGGGGCGACGGCAATATACGACCACATTTCCATGTGGGCGTATAAAAATAGAAATCAGCATGGTATTGTATCTGTCGCGTTAATCCAGCAAAAATTATAAATCTGCTCCCGATAGAACTAGACGATATTAATACTTGGGATGTGTTGCGAACATTTAAATAGTTCATCAATAACACCGCCTATATTTCTTACCGTTTTCTAAAATACAATATTAAAGCACTTGTATCTTGTGTATACAGTCAAACTGGGGGAAAGTATTGTCATCTTTTTGTTTTGGTTGATTGATCAGAATGTTTGAAAACGTTGACTTATATAGGTATTGCGTAACACTTGATTGGTGTCATAAAGTAATAAACTAATCAACAAGCTACATGGATTATTTACTTCAACTAATATGTGTAATTGTGTATTAGAATTTGCTGTCTGAATTACAGTTGTTAATTTTGTTTATAGATTTATTAATTAAATGTTTTCGATAACTTAAAAAATCGTGCAAAATGAAAAATAAGGTAATTTATGTTTAAAACTTTTATGGCAAGTAAATAGAATACATATATAGAAGCGTGTATTGTAAAAATTACTGCAACCAGTAACTAACTCTCTCTTGATACAGGCGTATCTGTTTTATGGAATGATCTACCATTTACTTAGTTTAAGATGTTGCAAATATCTTTATTCTCTAAATAAAAGGATATTTGAAACAAATTAATGATATTGGCTTTTAATATATTTTTTATATGATTAAATTGTCACTTTGTAAAGCGTCCCTAAACAAGTTATGAAGAGCTCTTTATCTTATCTCACATAATGTAACTTTAAGTGTAGGTCTTAATATGGATTTATACATGGTGTAGGCCTACATGTAGTTACATATATGCTTTCTTATACGCATTTCATTTCTTGATGAATACAACGTGTTTTATACTTCGTTCCAATTTAATTATCTGATATACTCTAATCTCCATTGTCAAATCTCAGAGCCTGCTAAGAAATCATAGGTTTCTGTGATTGTGAATCCAGCCTTTGTTTTACAATACTGTCGATTCATGCACGCTTTTCACACGGAATTGCCCTTTGATGTTGTCAGACAACACACAGTTAGCTCTGCTCTTTGATGTTGACACGAGGCACAGTTAAATCCTGCACTTACGGACTAGCTGAGATAGTTGGTTACAGTTTATTCCAATAAGTCAGGCGTTGAAATGTTTGTAAACTTTTAGAATTATTTTTTTACTTGTCACTTGGTCATTTCAAGTTGTCACCTTTGATTTTCGTTTTTAACTTTAATAATTAAATTTTTTTTAATAAACTCAGCGTTCACCTGAGCACATTTTGGCGGAAGTAATGAAACAAATGACCACCGTTTTCTCACTCGAGAATCTTCGCTATTCCGACTCGTTCGTTGTACACACGTTTACGACCCATTCCATGGTCATGCCGATAATATATAATTTCAAATAATATCGTTATTGGTTGTATATTTTACATTCCAAATGAACCACAGTAGACGGGAATTAAACAATCAAAATATTAAATTCTCTTGCATTTCGTGCGATAGATTAGGGTCAATATTTTTATTAAATGCAACTTTATCTATAAGTAGCGTGACTTACTATATTGGGTCTTTGAAAAATTGTTGGTTCACTCTTTCTTATAGATTCAAATCCGACGTACTAAAAAAGCGGACATGTTTATATGTAAAACAATGGTGATATTTTGGTAAAATATCCATACAATTCAATCTGTTTAGGATATGTGCTTTGGTAGACCAAATAAGGCAATGTTCTCCCCCTGTTCTTGGGGAAATGGGGTGGTTTATTCCATTTGGCCTGGAAATGAAAGTCAATGTCAGCCTATAGGACGTGCAGAAAAAAGGGGGTTATAAAAGAGGGTGTTGAGCGAGACTGATAAGAGCTCAACAGGCATTCCGAGGAGCTATCATTTATGGAGAACGAGGGTTCTTCGAATCCAATCCAGCTTAATAACATAGTTGTAGAAACGAACTGGCCTGTAGTTTTATATGTTACGATCACGAAGAAAACATAACCAGGAAATCCAATATTACTACAAAGTCTCGAAAAATGATTACGTGTCAACTCGGGCGTATGTGTTTCTTCTGTAATTGCATAAAAACGGCTATGGAAAGTTACGAGTTCCGGAATGAGGATCGTTGGATTGATGCAATGTAAATTTAGTGAAAAGCTAAAATAATTTCAGTTTAAATCCCATTTGCGTGGGAATTATCAACAAGGAGATTTCTGTTTGATGGATATTGCTATTGAAGGTAAGATGCACAATTTACGCATTGTGGCCCGTTTTTGCTGGATTAACTCTCTATTTCACGTTGACTGCTTGGTATTTATAAATGACATTACATTCGCCTTTCCGAATACGATAGATTAATCCATATTTTTATTTCATAAAATGCAACTTTATATATATGGTACGTAATAGGCCTACAATAGACATAAGAGAAACGTAGATCATAGCGAGCACACACGCCTATCTAAAGACCTCATTATTTTACAAAGACCTGCGTAAAACACACGGCCGAATGATTAATCGCACGGTTAAACAGTTTTACTTCTCAAATTTTGATTTAACACGTACGTGTCAGATAAAGCATGTTTGTCCTTGATTATACTCCTTTTGGTGCAGTTATCGCAACTAGCGAGAAAACACGCCAATTAAACAATACACAACATTGACATTCATTTTTTACCGGTCGGTTAATTAACACACCTCTACAGAAAACGCACCTAGCGTTAATTAACCCACCTCTCGGACCGTTTTTCACCCTCGTTAATTAACACACCTTTTTACAGTTTTAAACCGGTAATACCGAGTAATAGTCCGAAAATTAATTATCTTCCGACATACGTACAAATAACAACCAGGATTAAGATTTCTATGCGGGCTGTGCACCTTTTAACTCCTTAGCAGTTCTCAGTGCTATTTAACTATAATTATAGTGAAAACTGTCAGCTCTTAAGGTAGGTTAGAGTCTAATAATATAGTTTATTATGAATAGATTATATATACCGGTAATAAAATGTTTAAAAGAGCTGTATAAAATGTTCACTTATTTGAGCTGTCGGGATATAGTTGACTCGTCATGTTGTCAATCGTTGTTGTCTGTGTCATACTTTTGATTTGATTTTGATATCATACTGTAGTATCGGGATAGTGGATTCGGTTCTTAAATAGGGAACCTAGGAGTCAAGGAAGAGGCAGTGTAGATTAAGACATGTTTATTACAGAACTCTCAACAGGGGAGGCTACTCTATTCAAGTTACATATCAAAGTATGGAAGCACAATTAGAGCATTATATAACATATACTTTGTGCAAAACTATTTGTTTGATATATCAAGTATTCCCCATTTTTACTAATATCAATACATGTACCGGAAATACAATTGTACAACACAACTTTGGAAAAAAAGAACAAAAGAAATATTTCATGATTAAAAAAAAGTCATTGAATTGTTGGCTTTACATAATGAAGATGTCACTTTAGGTCAGTTTTGAGTTTAAAAAGTTTAGTCTGGGGTGAAATTTTCATGAAGATATCTCTGATAATAAAAAAGTTACAAGGAAATGTCTATATTTTTAAGAAATCGCGGTGCCGTTTTCGGCACTTTGGATTGTGTATGTTTTAATAGAACTAAATTTCCAAAAAACGGTGCGTTTTTTCGACTTCAGTTGGACATAACTTTGCTTCTAGTTGGCCTATCAAGACAAACTAAACTGTTTTGGAAAGCATTTATTGAGAGCTGCATAGTATTTGTGTTTTTATTGTTTTTCTTCTAAACAAAAAATTGTGATAAATGTACCTCTGATATAATGCAATATGGTTTGATTTAGGTGTAACAAAAATTGTTGTACTACAGTCATCATTTCATTGACCCAAATCCCGCAATTACGAAACATCAAGGCACTAATCATTGAAGTGTATTTCCTGCGTGACTTCGTTTGGCGCCAGTACATGTCTAACTCTCTCGTGAGTCTATCACACTGCCATTGTGGGGTTGACTTCTGGCGACATGCACACGTGGAAGTCTGCTTTAAATCATTTGTGATTTAATGAAGATGCATTACCTGTGTGATTTACCGAGTTCTGATTGTATAATTACCTGGGACGTGATTTAACAATTTTTGACGTATTTGTCAATGGTGGAATGCTATTTTTATAGGCTAATGGATAATATATATAGTACGGAGACGGTAAGGTGAATATCTATGTGTGCGCATTTTTTTTACACTCAAATTTTTATTCGTACTTTGTATGTAAATAATCGTAATCAAAATGAATTGATCGGATAAACGGCACACAGGAAATTACAAGTTTTATCTTATAATTAAACACTATAGATAAATTATTTGTACGTTGATTTATATACGTATCTCGGGAAATTCGACATCTCGTCTAATAACTGAACACCATAGATAAGTGAACGGGAAGTCCATTTTTAAACGCATCTCGGGAATCTCAACGGCTCGGCCAATAAATGATCGCCATAGATAAGTGCACGGGTCGTCCACTTTTAAACGCATCTCGGAGAAACAAAAGCCGTTGCTATTAATCTAAACCATAGTACTAATTAAACCATTTTTGTTATTTTTCAACGAGTTTTATCATATATTGAACGATGTATTGAAAGTAAACGGTATGAATAATAACTATTGGTAAAACTAACATTTTAGACGATACTATATCTCTAGTGTATCTGTGCTACATGTTCAATTATTCCTAATTTTAACTAAAATTTGACTATACTATTTTCATTATAGTATCAATGTTAATTGAGTAATATGTAGTTTATTACACTAGGGACCAGGTATCGTCCAGATTTTACGAAAAAAGGAAAGAAACTACGCTTACCATCTAGAATCTAATGACATGTATCCTGTCAATAGATTGCTGTCTAGAATGTGTTAAATGCTGTCAAGATTCATCAAAAACCACCCAGTTTGTGCTACCGTGTAGATTTAGAAACGCTGTTAAGTTTTGACCTCAATCGTCCACTTTACGACCGTCCAGTTTCTCGGGATGTTTTTAAAAAATGAACACTACCATTTAGATTTGAAAGGGGTTTAGTTTTTAGACGTTGTCGAAAAATGAACCATGAGTGTTTGATAACACAAGGCGTTTAGATTTTACGCCCAATTACCACTTTACAGAGAGCTGTCTATGTTAATTACAATTAATGTGGTTATGATTTATGTGGTTACAATTAATAGAAAAAAAGATTTTGAAAATATTCACTGATTCAACTTGGACATCGTTTTATTCTTTATAAAAATGGCTGAAGTATTACTCATCGGGTGCACCACGCAACGATAATTTTTCATTGGTTAGAGCCGTATAAATGCGTGAAAATTTACAGTAGCTAACAGCACGCATAAACTAACTTATTTGCATACCATTTATAGTATTATAATTAGCTGGAATTATTTTCAAGCCTACAGCCTCAAGGACCAATATACCGTGTTTTGCGTAGAGTCGAGTAGGGTAGCATAGAATTGTAATAATACATAGTATGCAAATTTAAAATAATTATATTCGTGAAAAATTGTCTTACATTAGCGGTGGTCCACATTGATTTAGGTTAATCCATATTAAGTGCACAATGATAAAACTACAGCGTACATATAACAGAAATCAAACATTACAGGTGCAGATCATTTCGTTCGTTCGTTCGTTTCTGGGCACCAGCTCATTTGGAATATACCTGCCAAACGGGGAACAAGGAATAAGCAGGAAACTGCCCAATAACTGTTTGGTGTACACTGCAGAGATTGTGGCCATCCGTGATGCTATATCATTATCTCCTATCAAAAGACTAGTAAGTTTGTCATCCCAAGCGACTGTCTGAGCAGTCTGATTTCAATCCAAAATGACAACTCGGACTCAAGACCAGAAGTCATTTTGGAAATCAGGCAGCTGCGCCAGAGGGTCCTAGAGAAGGGAAGCAAATTAGAGCTCATGTGGATTCCATCACATGTGAACATTAGAGGAAACAAGGAAGCAGATTGACTCGCAAATGAAGGTCTCGGGGACACAGCACCACTTCGCACCATAGACTACAGCACCATGGAAATCTACAGTATGGTAAAAAGACAGGTCAATTCACTCTGGGAATTAAAGCTCGTTGAACTTGACACATACAGATTCCGGCTGGATGACAAGATCTACACGAAGACAGCTATCAATCACCCTAGAAGAGATATATGCAAACTTATATCGAACCTACTCTTTCCAAGACCCGATCTGAAGCTGCAAATCTTCGAACTACCGTATTTTTCGGTGTATAAGGCGCACTTTTTTTTACAGAAGGGGTACGCCTTATACATAGTAATAAGCAAATCTTGGCTTTTCACTCTGTCAACATTGGCGTCTGAAGTTGATGATGTCGTCCTTTCCCACACAATAAAGATGGCGGCCATTTTACAGACGGCAATTCAGTATACCGTTAGTCATAAACGACAGTGCTAACAATATGGGCCGATTATCGTAAATATTTCTGCTTTTTCCACGTATTTCATGACGTATATTTCAACTATTCCGAAATTCAGATGTCGACATTTGTCGTGCGATAACGATGACGGCCATTTCAAACACCGCTACTCGGTATACCGTTACTCATAAACAACAGTGCTAAAAATATCTGCAAATCGTTAATATTACTATCATTCCTACGTATTTGGTGACATATATATTTCGGCTAATCCTTCACTGTTAGCCATTACCGGCAATCCAAACGTCTCGTCAATGTCGGTGTTGTCAGTCAGTTGACGAAAAGGCGGGGCTTACGACAGACAAGACATTTCATTGGCTTTTAGAAAGATAACATCCATTGAGCACACGCTCAGTATACCGGTACCATAGGTGTTTTCTTTGAGCAATACTGTCTTACAATTTAAACATATAACCGTTTTAAGTTACCGACAGTTTTCATTCAACATGGATTCAGTGATTGACCCATTGTTATAAATTACCGGTATAGTTAATTATCAACCAGTGAGTTGTTACTGTTTTCTTTATGAAGTTGTTTGTAGTTAACGAAATCATTGTTTCCTTGATTGGTATTAAAATGCTATTGTATTATTTTACTGATAGATCTAAATGGCTACAATCTGGGTATTGTCATCACGCGTGTAGTGGGCGGGGCAACGGACGCTATCGATTGTTTGTCAGTTGTTTGCAAGTTAACAAGATTGTTTGTAGTTAACAAAATCATTGTTTCCTTGATTGGTATTAAAAATGCTATTGTATTATTTTACTGATAGATCTAAATGGCTACAATCTAGGTATTGCCATGACGCGTGTAGTGGGCGGGGCAACAGACGCTATCGATTGTTTGTCAGTTGTTTGCAAGTTAACAAGATTGTTTGTAGTTAACAAAATCATTGTTTCCTTGATTGGTATTAAAAATGCTATTGTATTATTTTACTGATAGATCTAAATGGCTACAATCTAGGTATTGCCATGACTCGTGTAGTGGGCGGGGCAACAGACGCTATCGATTTGTTTGCATGACTTTGAGTAAACCTGGAATTGTTGTTTCTCTTTTACCGGTAGTCAAAATTTAAGTCGTGAGTAGCTGATCATGAGAAATTATTTCTACAGTTAATATTTAATTTGTTTATCATCAAAACATTTATCACAGCCAATTACTCCCGAATTTAACACGATGTAATAGACGGCCATGTTTGTTGTGGGCGGGACTTGAATGTCAATTTCACTACCGTACGAGTAACAAAAGTACCGCTAAAATAATCAATTGTATGTTATAATTAATAGAAACAAATGTAACAAAAGCAATTTATTTCATAAAGAAATATATATATACCTTGATATATGGCTAAATATCGGTAATTATTATAACTGTAAACAATAGAGTTTGGTCCAATTACTGGAGATCGCAGGTGGATTTGAGTCACATATAGTATAGCAGGAGTTTCACGAGGCGTTGGGAAAGGGGTGCGCCTAAATCATGCATATTTTTTTTTCCTGAAACACCTCTGCCAAAGTCGGACTGCGTCTTATCTACGCATGCGGCTTATACACCAAAAAATACGATTAATTAGAATTGTAGCATAGTGAAGTAAGAGGGGGCTACGATAAGACGAGCTCGGCATCTAAACACTAAACTACATATGGGATATACACCAAAGTAGCAGGATAGTGGAGTATGGGAGGGTTACGGTAAGACGGGCTCGGCATCTAAACATTAATCCACTACAAAGACACCAAACCTGCAGATCAACTACCAAACAATATGTGTTTTATTAAATAAAGGGAAGAACTTCTCACTAAACCTACTCCATGGCTCAAGGCTGCAAATGGAAAGATTGCAAAATCATACTCTAAAAACAGGAAGAAGCCTCGGCTCTCCTATGTCTTGTCTGCGATATCACTTCTGTGGAAGCGGTCGTTAAAACACCAAGTAGTAGTAGTAGTAGTCATTCAAAGAATATAATCTGAATTGTCATGACGAGCATTTATGACTGTATATTCCAAGCGACGGTGGCCTTATTCGTAGGCCATTGTGTGAGTGTTTTTTTTTTGTGAAAATACCGTTATACTGCGAGTTTCTTATGTAAAATGGAATTGAACGCCATTTTTATGTACGTGTAAGGTTTACCGACCGATGCCAGAAATCGATATATTTACAAAAACTTCTTTGATATAGTATCATATAAGAAAGATAGGACAACTTATTACCAGACCCGTAATTGGCCATATGCAATTGAGGAAAACAAGTGGATGAGTGATCCGTGCTCATGGCTTAAACAAGAATTTTATTTTGGTCAAGTTTATTATGTATTTTACGACCAAACCGATGTTATATATTAATTACAGCATAGTACGTGCGAGGTTATCGTCTTCTTTAGCACTGCATGCTATCCTACACAAAACACAATACTATAAATAGTATGTATGCAATATGCAAATAAGGTTGTTTATGCATGCTGTTAGCCAATAGCTACTGTAAATTTACGCGTGTTTCTAGACGGTCCTAACCAATGAAAAATTATAGTTGTTTGGTGCACGTAGTAATACTTCAGCCATTTTAATAAAATTTCCTCTTGATAGAATATGAATAACAGATACTGGACGGTCGTAAAGTAGACGAACGAGGTCAAAAGTTAACAGTGTTTCTCAATCTCGTTCCCAGAGGCAGCCGCGGAGCCGAAGGCCTCTGGCACATTAGACCGTCCATTTTTTCCAATTTTTTTCAAACCTAAGCCCCGCCCATTCTAACCTCTGATTGGTCAATCTTTTTGGGTCGATTTCTCGAAAACTAGAGGTCGGATCGTCGTTTCGTTTGTTGTAAAATGATCCTTGAGTCAAAGTCAACTCGTTGACATAAAAAATTGGATCCTAAACGAACAAATTCAAGTTTTTGTAAAGAAATATTTTTCTATGCGTGGGTATATTTTTAAGTGATTCGGTCATCCAGGCACGTAAAATCACAAACTGATCCCGCAGTGAATATTCGCTTGGCCGCTACAATCACTGATAAGCATGACATCGACGGGGCTTAATGAGTACGGCATATTAACTTTTTTACTCCGACAAATTAAATTCTCAAACATTTTTTTGAGGTAAAAGAAAAATAAATAAAGACGTTTGAAGTATTTGTAGTTAAAAAATATTTCCTATTTAGTGTAAATGGGTATTAAAATGAGTAAAATGCATCATTTTGTCCGAAGCAGTTAGGTGTTAAGTAAACATTGCACGAGCAGTTAAGCCAATGACTACGAGGCGTACAGTCAACGCACGTGTTTTGGACAGGCATCCGTTACAGAGATAATTCGTAAGTAATTCTCTGTGAAACAGATTGGTAAAATCAGGGGCGTACGACGCAAATAAATGAGAACTTTCGCGCGTAGGAATTACATATCATTTTCCGGGAAAATGGCTACCCCGATTCACCAGAGAAATTTCTTCAAAATTTTTTCTGGTTTCGAGATTGAGTGTTTCTAAATCTACACGGTAGCACAAACTGGGCGGTTTTTGATGAATCTCGACGGCATTTAACACATTCTAGACAGCAATCTATTGACTGGATACATGCATTAGATTCTAGACGGTAAGCGTAGTTTCTTTCCTTTTTCGTTAATGGATGTTAATATTAATTACAGCATAGTACGTGCAAGGTTATCGTCTTCTTTAGCACTGCATGCTATCCTACACAATACTATAAATAGTATGTATGCAATATGCAAATAAGGTTGTTTATGCATGCTGTTAGCCAACAGCTACTGTAGATTTACTGGCGTTATAGTTGTTTGGTGCACGTAGTAATACTTCAGCCATTTTAATAAAATTTCCTCTTGATGGAATATGAATAACAGAAACTGGACGGTCGTAACGTAGACGAACAAGGTCAAAACTTAACAGTGTTTCTAAATCTACACGGTAGCACAAACTGGGCAGTTTTTGATGAATCTCAACGGCATTTAACACATTCTAGACAGCAATCTATTGACTGGATACATGCATTAGATTCTAGACGGTAAGCGTAGTTTCTTTCCTTTTTTCGTAAAATCTGGACGATAACCGGTCCCTAGTGTTAATGGCTTACCTTTTTTGTGAGGGGGCTAGACCTGGTGCCCCACGTTTAGCTGTAAACATATGTATTGCTGAGGAGGCTTTTTCGAAAAGACAACAGAATACTAAAAATGCCCCAACAACTGTAGCAGAATTAGATTTACCATCCTATAAATTCAGAATAAACAAAGTGGATAAAAAAACATAATGCAGCCTAGTACATGGTACATAAATTACCGCACCAAAAACCTAGCCAGGTAATGAAATACACACCAACAAAAGCTGAAAATTGATCAAAAGGGAACTCTTCTGATTGGTTAACTGAAATTTACGGATAAGTATAAAACATCTTAATTCTAAGCTAAGATTTGACCGTAACTTTCTGAAGGAATTTTTGCCAGAGGGGATTTCCTTAAGGAGTATGCATAAAACCACTAAGGTGTTACCTTACAGAAGAGTTGAAAAGTTCTTTAAGAGAATAGCTGTATTTCGAGGCAAGTTCAGCAATAATATTACTTCAAAATCTCCTCTGTCAGATCCAGAGTTAACACAATCCATGAATAACATGGGTAACAGGGCTCACACTGTTGGTCGCCAAAGTCGCAATTTGTGATAAAAATATGAAAGTGACATAATTAAAATTTGACTTTGGCGATAATATTCTTTACTACTGGCGATTCTTTTTGAGAATTGGAAGAAAAAAGTCTTAAAATTCTAATCGTATTTATCCTGAATTAACCATTATTGAGTGTCAATCACATGGCGGGATACTATAAATCAATAAACTGGATGATAATCCGGATCGCGTCACTGAGAAATAGTAATCAGTTGTCCCTGATTAATGATTAGTTGATTGATAATTGCCAATGATATATATAATCTCAAGTCATTATTTACTCCTGATTAATCAAAGTTTTGATTATCTGATGTTTAGTTTTGTCTTTAAAGATAGGGTGCCAGGCAACAAAACATACACCCACAACAGCTATGTCGTTCGGGCAGTCAACAAGTGTTATCGCATATTTTTTTTTCTTTTGTCAGTAAGGAGAACGTTAACAACACATGAAAATCTTATTATGATGAATAATTATCAGAAATGGTTAGAATTGTTTCGATGCTTGTCTTGTGGCCTTCGTCCACAAGATATTTTAAAGTGATCAAGGGCCATAATTCTGACAGTAATTATCGGAAATTGCTGAAAATCAATAGACTTCTTCATTTCATGACGTTATAAACACTGTGTATAAATTTAGAGTCAATTGGATATTAACTTTGGCCTGTAGAGCGTCCACAAGATTTTTTGAAGTGATCACGGGCCATAAATCAATAGGAGTATTTGTCTCGTGACCTTAAACACTGTGTATCAATTTAAAGTCCATCGGATATTAACTTTGGCCTCTAGAGCGTCCATAACTCTGGAACAAATTATCAGAAATCATAGAAAATCAACAGGCAACTTCATCTCATGACCTTAAAACACCGTGTATAAATCTAAAGTCAATGGGATATTAACTTCGGCATCTATAGCATCCACCAGATTTTTTGAAGTGATCTAAGGCCATAACTCTGGAAGTAATTATCCAAAATCGCTGAAAATCAATATGCTTCTTTGTATCATCACCTTATACACTGTATATAAATTTAAAGTCAATCGGATATGAACTTTAGCCTTCAGAGAATCCACAAGCAATTGTGGACGCCGGACCGATGTGGGCGATAACAATGTGGTTGTATAAAAAGATAAAGATAGGCTGGCACTGCCAGGCAGGATACGCCCACATTTTCGAGAGATGGACAGAGAACAAGCAATACCGAAAGTGATTTTTCCTGCATCTTTAAGTCCTGTATTTCATACTGTATTGGGAGCAGCCATTTAGTTGGTCAGTTCCAGTCTGATATTAATGAAATTCGAAACCGACAATGATTATGGTGTGACGGTACACAACCTAGAAATGTGACTTTTCATCAAAATCGGATAAGAATTGTGACCTGTATTGAGTCCACAACCATGATATACCATATTTTTACATTATTCGCGTACAAACGGCGACCATTTCGTCCGGCAATTTTTGTATGATTTTCACGAAATTAGAACTCAACCTTCCTAATCAAAATCGAATTAAAATTGTGACCTATACAGGGTCCACAACCATGATATACCATTTTCATTTTTTGACAGTATTCGCGTACAAACAGCGGCCATTTTGTCTGTCAATTTTGGTCCGATTTTCACGAAATTCACACTCAACCTTCCTTACAGTATAACGGTGATATAATTGGATATAAATTGGATAATAATTGTGACCTCCAGAGGGACCACAAGCTAAAGAAAGGGGGATTTTGCGTATAACCAGGGGCCATAATTCAGGAAGTTACGATCCGATATGCGCAAATATCGAAAAGAACCAAGATCTTTGGGTTATAACCATGAATTTCAAGTTTCATCAAAATCAAATTAAAATTGTGACCTTTACAGGGTCCACAACCTTGATATACCATTTTTTAACAGTATTCGCGTACAAACGGCGGCCATTTTGTATAGCAATTTTGGTCTGATTTTCCCGAAATTCAAACTCAACCTTCCTTACGGTGTAACGGTAATATAATCAAACGTTTTTTTAAATCAGATAATAATTGTGACCTCCAAGCTAAAAAAAAGGCGATTTAGCGTATAATCAGGGGCCATAATTCAGGAAGTTACGATCCGATATGCGCAAATATCGAAAAGAAGCAAGATCTTTGGGTTATAACCATGAATTTCAAGTTTCATCAAAATCGAATCAAAATTGTGACCTCCACAGGGTCAACAACCTTGATATACCATTTTTTAACAGTATTCGAGTACAAACGGCGGCCATTTTGTATGGCAATTTTCGTCCGATTTTCCCGAAATTCGAACTCAACCTTTCTTAGGGTGTAACGGTGATATAATCAAACGTTTTTTTAAATCGAATAATAATTGTGACCTCCAAGCTAAAAAAAAGGCGATTTTTCGTATAATCAGGGGCCATAATTCAGGAAGTTACGATCCGATATGCGCAAATATCGAAAGGAAGCAAGATCTTTGGGTTATAACCATGAATTTCAAGTTTCATCAAAATCGAATCAAAATTGTGACCTCCACAGGGTCCACAACCTTTATATACCATTTTTTAACAGTATTCGCGTACAAACGGCGGCCATTTTGTATGGCAATTTTCGTCCGATTTTCCCGAAATTCGAACTCAACCTTCCTTAGGGTGTAACGGTGATATAATCAAACGGTTTTTTAAATCGAATAATAATTGTGACCTCCAGAGGGACCACAAGCTAAAAAGGGTGATTTTTCGGACAATCAGGGGCCATAATCCAGGAAATTACATTCCGATAGCCGCAAACATCGAAAGGAACCAAGATCTTTGGGTTACAAACATGCATGTCAAGTTTCATCAAAATCGTTTCAAAATTGTGACCTCTATAGGGTCCACAAGCTAAAAACGTGATTTTTCGTACAATCAGGGGCCATAATCCATGAAGTTTTGATCCGATACATGCCAATATCGAAAGCAGCCGAGATCTTTTGGGGATAAACCTATATTTCAAGTTTCGTCAAAATCGGATAAGAATTGTGACCTGTAGAGAGTCCACAAACAAATTGTGGACGGACGGACGGACGGACGTCCGGACGGACGGACAGGGGCGACGACATAATACGTCCACATGAAAATGTGGGCGTATAAAAAGGTGATTTTTCGCAATGCACAAATATGGAAAGTAACCAAGACATTAGGGTTATAATTAAACATGCATTTCAAGTCTCATCAAAATCGGTTCAAAATTGTGACCTCTTTTTCGAACAATCAGGGGCCATAATCCATGAAGTTTCAATCCGATACTTGCCAATATCGAAAGAAAATTGTCAAAATCGAATAAGAATTGTGACCTGTAGAGTATTTACAAACAATTGTCGAAGGACGTCCGGGTGCCTAGAGGCGATGACAATATACATCCACATGAAAATGTGGGCATATAAAAATTGAATAAGACGAACAACTCCTGTAAGTAGTTTGGTTGATCAACAGTTTCTGTCAATAGAAGGGTACATTTTACTGCAAATATATTTCCTAATATCTTGTAAAATATGGTAAATATTACATTTATATTACATTTATAATGTTTTAAGGATTGTAAAGATGGTAATATATAAACAACAAAACTTTTTCAGTGATATTATAGATATGACTTACTGTACAATGAACAACACACACATTTTTTGGATTTTGTCGTAACCATAGATGCATATTTTTACATATCGCATACAATGAAGCTAAAGTAGGTGCTTTCCTTTGAGGCCATCCACATTCTGATACCTGAATAAACACAAACATTGTCACAGACAGGGATTATCGAACGATCCAAGATACTTTTGGGATATGAGTACTGAATTCAATTTCTTTTTTAGATTTATACTTCACACTGTTATCACATCAATAAATTTGTTCATCACCGAGAAATCCTTGCCGCCAATCTCAGGAAAAAATTATCCCAACCTGTCAGTTGAGGAACAAAATTAATGGTAACTATCTCACCGAATTGTCCAGCAATTTTCATGAGTAATATTTACTGTTAAATTTATTTCTTGAATTTGCAATGAAAATTAATTGTACCTATCTCACCGAATTGTCCAGCAATTTTCATGAGTAATATTTACTGTTAAATTTATTTCTTGAATTTGCAATGAAAATTAATTGTACCTATCTCACTGAATTGTCCAGCAATTTTCATGAGTAATATTTACTGTTAAATTTATTTCTTGAATTTGCAATGAAAATTAATTGTACCAATCTCCAGCAATTTTCATGAGTAATATTTACAGATAGCGCTCTGTACTGTTAAATTTACTTCTTGAATTAGCAATGAAAATTTATTTTATCCATCTCATCGAATTGTCCAGCAATTTCATGAGTAATATTTACAGATAGCGCTCTGTACTGTTAAATATAATAACTGCTCACTTGCACCCAAACATTTTAATAGGAAGTCATTTACAACATATTGCATAATAATTAATACAAAAGGGTATAATGAGAATATAAGAGAGAGAGAGAGAGAGAGAAATGGGGTTTAACGTCCACTCGACATAAAAGAGGTCATTTTGGGACTAACATATGGTTTAATTTTATTTCAATAATTCACTTGGGCATAGTGGTCTTTAGCAGTGGGAGGAAACCAGAGTACCCAGGGAAAACCCACGAGGTTGGACAGGCGACCCTACTCCTTGCCACGCACAACCGGGGATTCGAAACCATGCCAGTTGACTCAATGGCAGGCCATATGATACAGCGCGCATGTTAAACATTCGGCCACTCAATCTTGTTGGCAAGATTAGGAAAAGTGGCTATTTGGGGCTTTTGGAAGAGTCTGTAACAAAACAAACCATGCATAAACCACTGATATGAAAATTTATATGATTTACTTGAATATCTACAAGCTGTTGCCATGCAACATATGCCCACATTTTGCAAGAGATGGACAGTACAAGCTCAAAAAAAGAAGCGATTTTTCGTACAATCAAAGGTCATAATTCAGGAAGTAACGATCCAATATACGCAAACATCACAACTTTCACAAGGAACCAAGATCTGTGGGTTATAAACATGTATTTCAAGTTTCATCAAAATCAGATCAATATTGTGCCCTCTAGAGCATCCACAACCTTGATTTACCATATTTTTACACTATTTGTGTAGCGGGACATCCAATTACAATATTCAAACTCAACTAACATTACGGTGTAACAGTGATATAGTCGAACAGTTTTTGAAATCAGATAATAATAGTGACTTCTAGATGGACCACAAGCTAAAAATGCAATTTTTCACACAATCAGGGTGCATAATTCAGGAAGTTACGACCAGATATGCGCGAATATCGAAAGCAACTAAGAGACCACAACCTTGATAATCGATATTTTTACGCTATATTAGCGTGAGAGGGATGGCCATTTTAGCGTACGAGGGATGGCCATAATTCAGGAAGTAACGATCCGATATGCGCAAATATCAAAAGCTACCAAGATCTTTGGGTTATAAACATGCATTCAAACCTTGATATACCTTATGTTTACACTATTTGCGTAGAGAGACGGCCATTTTGACTGGCAGTTTTCATCCAATTTTCACAATATTTGAAATCAAACAACATTACAGTGTAACGGTGATATAGTCGAATAATTTTTTAAATCGGATAATAATTGTGACCTCTAGAGGAACCACAAGCTAAAAACATGAGTTTTTGTACAATCAAATTCAACCTTCATTACTGTGCAACGGTGATATATTCAAATGTTTTTTTAATGTGTTTCAAATTTCATCAAAATCGGATAAAAATTGTGACATCATGAGTGTCCACAAGCCTAAAACACTATTTTTCATACAATCAAGGGCCATAATTCAGGAAGGTATGATTCAATATGCACAAATATCGAAAGGAACCAAGATCTTTGGGTTATAAACATGCATTTCAAGTTTCATCAAAATCAGATGAAGTTTGACCCCCAGAGTGTCCACAAGCTATAAAGGTGATTTATGTACAATATCGAAAATTAGGGCATATTAAACTACTTACTGCATGGGATAGGCTACTGTCAAGAGTAGCCCTACATCATTTACACAATATACAGCACAATTATTGATAAATGTCTTAAAATATCATACTTCCCAATCAAATTTTTCATCTACTTACCCTGTTTTCAAATCTGTTAACTCGATATGATCTTTGAGATAAATTATATACTGCATAACAATTTTTATGTCGTGATTCAAGAAATGTTCGGACATCTTCAATATTATTTTTAATGGCAGACTCTACACCTTCAGCTGGATATGACATCACTAAATGAAAGGAAATGGGGTTTAATATACTACTGTTTTGTTCTGACTGGGCTAAGGTAGACAGACATAACTTAACACTACAACTATGGTATCGTCTAAAATGGTAGTTTTACCGATAGATTCTATTCATACCGTGTAATTTCAAAACATCGTTCAATAAATGATCAAACTCGTTGAAAATAACAAAAATGGTTTAATTAGTACCATGGTTTAGATTAATAGCAACGGGTTTAGTTTCTCCGAGATGCGTTTAAAAATGGACGATCCGTGCACTTATTTATGGCGATCATTTATTGGCCGAACGGTTGAGTTTCCCCGAGATGGGTTTAAAAATGGACTTCCTGTTCACTTATCTATGATGTCCAGTTATTAGACGAGGCGTCGAATTTCCCGAGATACGTCGAATTTCCCGAGATACGTATATAAATCAACATACGAATAATTTATCTATGGTGTTTTATTATAAGATAAAACTTGTAATTTCCCGCGTGCCGTTTCGCGATCAATTCATTTTGATTACGATTATTTACATACGAAGTACGAATAAAAATTTGAGTGTAAAAAAATGCACACACATAGATATTCACCTTACCGTGTCGTACTATATATTATCCATTAGCCTATAAAAATAGTATTCCACCATTGAACGGGAAGTCCATTTTTAAACCCATCTCGGGGAAACTCAACCGTTCGGCCAATAAATGATCGCCATAAATAAGTGCACGGATCGTCCATTTTTAAACGCATCTCGGAGAAACTAAACCCGTTGCTATTAATCTAAACCATGGTACTAATTAAACCATTTTTGTTATTTTCAACGAGTTTGATCATTTATTGAACGATGTTTTGAAATTACACGGTATGAATAGAATCTATCGGTAAAACTACCATTTTAGACGATACCATAGTTGTAGTGTAAAATGATAATCAAAAAAAGAAATATCTTCAAGCCCAAAATAAAATAAATCATTTATCTTTTTCTAAACCTTCAATAACTCAAATTGTTCATACTTGGGCTTAACTTTTGTAGAAAACGTTCATTATTAAAGATGGGTTCCCAGCAAAGTATTTATCCGGTGGTTATTGCCAATAAAAGTATGACAATTTTGGTATATATGGAAAGTAGAGATATCCAATCTTACTAGAAAAATATTGGATTCCCTGAAAAACACTCATTGAGCGTATACAGGACAAAAATGTAAGGGTTCCCCTAATCGACAGCCCGATGCGTGACGTCCAGGGGTCAAAATGCGTGAAAATGGAACTGAGGCACTTTATTCAAAAAATGCCACAGTAAAGCTCTGTTCATACTACATCCGTATCCATAAACGTATCCGCATCTGTATTCACACCCGCATCCGTGTTTTGCCGTTCAAATAGAAAACGCGAAAATGTAGGCTTTCAAGGCTGAATTGTCTGTCATAGATAACATATTGTCATTTGCAATCATGGAGTCTAACAGCAACACAGACCAAGTCTTTCATTTGTATTTGTGGACTGAAATAGTATGGGATTTCTCTCCACAAGGATGATTATTTTCTCTGTCTTGTCCATGTTGTGTTCTTCACAAGACTACACAAATCCACAGCACACAAGGCCAGGCTTTTCTTGGAATGGATTAAGTTTCTATTTTGGGAGATATGATGTAATAAGGGGAAAGTACCAGCTGATTAGCTAAAGGTCAGCTCACTAGCCGAAATGCCGGAAGCACTTTACAAAAATAAGCTCTGGGAGCAATCAATCCGGATTAACAGACGCAGTTGTTTTTGTGCGCAATACCTGCCATATTCTATTTGAACCCTTCCTCTAAAAATGACTAAAGTATTCCAGTACGTATTCACGCACGTATTTACAGATACAGATACGGATGTAATATGAACAGAGCTTAATCCCTTCTTCACTACGGCAGTTTTTATGTACACAAGGCAAAACTTTCATTTGACTTTCATCACATGGCATTTTTTTTTAAACTGAGAAATTTGATTAATAAAGATTATAAATAAGAAATAAACTATAAAGTATATATGTTTTCATTTATAATGTCTGTTCAGTATATTATCATAACAGGATTAGGTCACCACAAACACCTTAAAAATGTTTAGGACTTTACGTCAACCGCAGTCCATATAAATATCCATATAAATATCGTAATAAATCCGTTTTATTTCTCCGAAATTAGGAAGTATAAAAATGATTGCAAGCCCGCAAAGCTGCTTTGGCTCAGCGACACGAAGATTCATGCAATTCTATATAATCCGTATCAACCCGAATTTCACCAAATATAAGTAAAGTATCATGGCACACAACTTGCGTTTTAAATGAATACTTTGCCGTTGAGGTGTGGAATTCCGATTATAAAATATCCGTAGTACCTTAATTTGATTATTGAAAGACAACTTCACACCTATGCATGACATCATATTACATGAACATCATGCGGCGGACATGTAACGCCCTCTGGAATGCTTTTCTCACATTCCGTCTATATTTACGGCTTTACACTAAAAATTATATTTGATTTGGTCATATTTTTCCAGTAAATTTTTCATTGCCTTTATTTCTGGAAATTGTTTTGAACTTTTTAAATGATTAAATACACCAGACAAGGAGCCGTGTGCATTTCCATTCCAGTTGCGGTAGAAGTAGGTCAGATGGACAGATGACTTGGACTTGGGTTGATATGTGTTTTGTTTATGGCATGTTTTTTTTATAAAGTGTACCAGTGGGTACCTTACAAATGTAATGGTTTTATAAGAAAAAGGAAAAAGAGTTTGTATATATTTTTCTTATTTTCAAAATCAGCATATATTGATCATATAAAATACTTAGTACCAGGTTTATTGATGTATTTTTTAATTAAAATAAATTACAAACATTTTAATGAATTGCATCATTTAAGACAGACATTTTTCCCACCATTTTTATCAAGAATTTAGAATACTTTGAAATAACATTTGTTTTAAAATTTTTAATTTGTTTTTGTATAATTACAATGGGCATGGTGTGTTCTTGAAAACAGACTTAAAAATATATTGGTGAGAAAAATAAAAGATTTGGAAATTTAATTGTTCAAACCCCAGTGAAAATTTGACTCTGTCCATCCACAACATTATTGAGGTGGTCTTACATTTGTTTTTCAAACTTTGTATTTTTATGTCACATGGAAATAAATTTTACGTATTGTGGAATGGCTGTTTATGTTTACTAAATGCCATTTAAAACATCGCAGGAAAATGGTTTGAAAAATCAAATTTCAATGCTTATATTTTGCTAACGTTTTGTCCATTTATGTCTGTCCAGTTTTAGCGAAACGTTAGCATTATTTTAATATTGCTTTTCGACTCCGTATTACGTGATAGAATTTGAATAATCCCTTAGAACGAAAAGGAAAAGGATAATTTGATACGGGTAGTCGACTGGTTATGCCATTTTTACAGCTGTCTGTCCAAAAATGTGAATGTTAGCACTCTTGATACGTTAGCACAACCATTTTGGCTTTCATGGCGTTATTTACTCATAATGTATCACTTTCTTTACGGCGTTTCGAACGGAAAGCCGGCATTCCGATTGTCGATGCATAAAAAATGGCTGTCAGCATTCTCGCAATATTCACTCGATCGAAATGACTTTGACTCCCGGCACTCCCGCAAAAAAAGTGCTAACGTGTCAATTATCAGACAGACTAAACATACAGTCTGTCCTTGCGTAACATTAGCAAATGCTTTTAAAATACTTTTTGTCTGTTTAAAATAAAAACTCACCCCCGGTAGAATATTATATAACATTTATTAATAGCTTTCATTTTGGACTATTTGAATTTTGAGATAAAAACAATAATTCAAGTAATACAGTTATTTATAAAATTTCCATGTCTGTCCTTAGGTAACGTTAGCAACATTTGCATGCCCCCAAAATATTTAAATTTTAGGTTATTAAAATGTGAACATATATTATCATCTTTAATTCTTAATATTATGCTTTATTTTTCATATAAATAATCTCAGTAACTGAGTAACTATTTACATTAACACTATAGAAATTTTCTTCGAACTTTAGTGCTAGTGTTACAAATTTGCCAGAATGTCTGTCCACATGTAACATTAGCAATGCAATTAATTTTTAAAGTAATAATTAATTTGTAAATCATATCCCCAATGAACTTAAGATTTAGATAATGTATTATTACATTTAAATTTTGAAGAAAATTATTAATATATATAAGCAATGGTTAATATCTGAAGGGAAAATAAATTTTCCATGCGTCTGTCCAATCAAAATCGGCATTTTATACTTCTTAAAATTGTCATTGTTACTGTCTTATGACCCCAAAAAATTTGCATCGTCTTTCATTTAACATAGTTCAATGTATATTCTACCTGTAGAGATTGCTATTGATAGGAATTTTAATGTGCACCATTTGCATTTGGTATAATTTCATCAGGAGTCATACTTTTTAACAAAATTCAGTATATTAGATAAAATGTTCAATAAAAAAATTATTTTGCAAAAAATTATCTTTTTTAAGATATATTTTGGAAGAATATTTATCGATCTTCCCCAAGACAGTGACTTTGTAAGAGGCATAGGAATTTCATAATTCAGTTGGGATTGGAAATCTATGGTACATTTTAAAAAAAAAACATGCCATATTTTGATATAAATACATGTACTTCATAATGCTATAAACTAATGACAAACAGACGACAACATGCGCAGATGGTGTGAAATTCGTTGTTATAATATTAGCTGAGTAATCATACTATCACGACCGTATAGGTTATCCGTTTCATGGTCAACTGAATGAACGACTTGTATTATCGGTATCTACGTACCGGTGTCCACTAATGTGACGTCACGGTAAATAGCCAATAAAAATTCCACACCGTTCGATCTATTTTTAGTAGCTGTGACAGCTGTGTGGTTCTAGATCTAATTCAATAGAAAAATTCAGTCATGCGAACCCAGGAAAGAAACGAAACAACAAATTCCTATTTTCTGTTATGCCGTGGATTACGCAGTTGTACAACGGCCATTTCAGTGACGACTACGGCAAATTGCCATCGTCACAATCTTAAATAAATTACCACGGCAAACGATGCCATAGTTACTATTCATTTTCTACAGCAATTTCGCTACTACTACGGCAATTGCCGCTGGTGCCATCGTGAATTTTGGCACCTGGACGTCGAGGGCTGCGCGAGCACATTGAGGGCGTTGTGTACATGTTGATAAACTCTATAAAGAGTTAGACCTACAATACTTTCTCAGATAAAAATCGCGGATAAAGACGCAGGCAGTGGATAATCCGAGAATTCAATTAGGATTCGATATTTGTAATAAATAGTCAGCGATTACAGACAACAACATCTTGTGTATGCAATGAATTGTCACTTGTCTCTGCCCGCGGCTGCCATAGGGACGGAGAAGGGATAATCCCCTGAAGCAAACATGGCCTCTTTTGATCAATTTTCATAGCCGGATATACTTGGCAATTACAGTGTTTTGAGAAGGATTTGAAGCAAAATTATGATAAATTAATTAGTTTGAATATGTTTTTAGTCCTAATATATCATCAAATCACCCAGTTTGTACCCGGGAAAGCAACTTTAAAGAGAGTCAAGTGATTTATAAATTTTATTATTAAATTTTAAAAGCATACTATTACTTTTAAATAACAGTATTTTTAAATAGTTTAACATGCTTACCTATTATTCTTGATGTTATATAGGACATGTCTAAATCACCTTTATTCATTGTTCTGAAATATTTAAAACTCCAAATTATTGTCATTATCTTATACAGACAATAATTAAGAGATTCCTTTATTTTACTTCAAAGTTAAATCTCCACATTGAGTAGCAAATGAAGTGAGTACAGATCTGTGATTAGATATAATTGCCCCCCACCTTTCCAAGAAAGAACAGACTATTAAAATGGGTTCATCCATTTGTCTGTCTGTCCGTCTGTCTTTCACACTTTTTGGGACACAATAACTCTCTTTCTAATTGAGCTAGAATGTTTAAACTTAGTATAGGTGCTTATTAGGTCAATGCTCAGAATACTCTAAACCTGCCAGATTCGTGAAAATTCCCATATGGTTTATTGCTATAAATGAGTGTACTATAAATGTCTTTAGCATGAAGCCATCCAATAAGACCTTCGAATAATTGGAATAGGGCAAAAAAGAGACTGAAAATTGAAACAAGCCAACAGTGAGGCTGATGTCCCCCGCCGAAATCCCAATATAAATAGATGACACATATTAATTAATCGCAGATTTATTTTTTTAAATGTATCGAGCAATCAAACTGTACACGAAGTGTCATCCAAAAGTGTTTTATAAAGAAAAATGCTAAAACCGACAAGAAAAATGAAAATGTACCCTAGTTAAGGGGACCCTAAAGGCAGACAAAAGGGCCCCCACACTTGACAAAAGGGCCCCTCTGGCCAAGGGAAAGGGCCCTTGTGTGTCTGAGTCAATCGTTTCTTTACACTGTTACTGTCGAATCCATTACTGAATGAGAATGCAGTCATTGTACTGGAATAAAAATCATCAATCAAGATGAACCTAAGTTATCTTGTCCCAAACTATCAACCAATCAAATTGCTTATCTCTGCCTACCCTAAGCAGAAAATGCTCATCTTCGAACTCCATCACGGCATTGACCTAAAACACATACAAACCAATTTTGAACATTTTAACTCAATTAGAAGGAGAGTTATTGTGTTCCAAAGTCTCGGCAAATCAAATTGCTTTACCCTGAGCAGAAAATGCTCATTATCGATCTTAGTCAAGGCATTACTGTAATGAAACTATACACCAAGTTTCATCACTCTCACTTAATTAGAACTAAAGTTATCAAGTCCCAAAGCATCAACCAATCAAATTGCTATCTCTGGATACCCTAAGCGGAAAATGCTCATCTTCGAACTCCATCAAGTCATTGACCTAATAAACATATACACCAAGTTTGAACATTCTAACTCAATTAGAAGGAGAGTTATTGTGTTCCAAAGTCTCAACCAATCAAATTGTGTATCGCTCTGCTTACCCTTAGCAGAAGATGCTCATTATCGAACTTATTCAAGGTATTACTGTAATGAAACTATACACCAAGTTTCATCACTCTCACTTAATTAGAAATAAAGTTATCGAGTCCCAAAGCATCAACCAATTAAATTGCTTATCTCTGCTTACCCTAAGAGGAAAATGCTCATCTTCAAACTCCATCAAGGCATTGAACTAATAAGCATACACACCAATTTTGAACATTTTAACTCAATTAGAAGGAGAGTTATTGTGTTCCAAAGTCTCGGCAAATCAAATTGCTTATCGCTCTGCTTACCCTGAGCAGAAAATGCTCATTATCAATCTTAGTCAAGGCATTACTGTAATGAAACTATACACCAAGTTTCGTCACTCTCACTTAATTAGAACTAAAGTTATCATGTCCCAAAGCATCAACCAATCAAATTGCTTATCTCTGCTTACCCTAAGCGGAAAATGCTCATCTTCGAACTCCATCAAGGCATTGACCTAATAAACACATACACCAAGTTTGAACATTCTAGCTCAATTAGGAAGAGAGTTATTGTGTCCCAAAAAGTGTGACGGACAGACGGACAGACAGACAGACAGACAGAAGGACAGACAAGACAGACAGACAGACAGACAGACGGACGAACCCATTTAAATAGTCCCCCAACTTTCTTCGAAAGGCGGGGGACAAAAATTAAAAAAATCGTGAAATATTGGAAAATGCTCTACTATTTTTTTATTTTAAGAGATTTTCAAAAAAAAGATATATATTTAAAAAGCTGACCTAATTACGATTCTAATGATGTATATATGTATGCAGTTATTGAAATTTAATTTTCAATATTTTGTCATTTTTACATTTTTAACACTTTTGAACATAGGATTTCCCAGAAGTATTTTATTTGATTGTATAGTGTAGTATATCATTAGAGAGCATTGTTCCCATGCAAACTTCAAAACTGGATGTGAAAACTACTCGACAATGATTCGTATACTGGAAGTAGTTCAAATACGAAGAAAAATGTAAAAAAGATAAAAAAACAAATTGGAGCTCTTGCCAAAAATGCGAATTCTCCGTTACATATTAGCGGACCAAAACAATTAAAGTGTCGTTGGATTGTTCTATTAATAGACGATCGCATAACATCTAAATAACATGAATTTGATTCTTAGGAAATAAATTATGGTACGCCAAAAACTAAGTATTTTCCGTTTTGGAGCATTCTGAGACGCCTTTTTCTCGAAAACGACGCCTACGATTTTTCTTAAACATTTTTTACTCAGAGTCCTATCGGTGGCCTAGCATGTGCATCTAATAATAAAAGCGTTGCAATATTATAGGTGGTCCAAAAATGACCTCAATCTTTGAAAAAAGTTGAAAAATCATTAAATTATTGAAAATGCTCTTTTATTTATCTTTTTTCGAAAATTACTCAATGAATGTTTCTGATATTTCTGGTATAGGAAGTTAAGTATCTAATCAACTTGTTAAAGCTCTTCCGACAATGATCGAAAAACCAGAAGTAGTCGAAAAAATCTCCAATATTTTGAATTTTTTTTTACATTTTTACAGAAAATTTATGAATATTTTTGGATGGTAGTTTACACAGAGTTAAAGTATCACCCTACTTGAGCAGAAGTGAGAAAGAATTTTGTCTCAGTAATTTTCTTCAGCCGCTAATTTAGTTTTTCGTACCTAGATTAATTATTTATAGTTCGATTTGTATAAAACAAAGTTCATATGCTCCGTGGTCTCAATTGTAATTTTTTTTGTTACCGTGAAATTTTTCTGCACGCAACGGAAGTGGCGTAATATTAACAAAAACTACAATTTTGACAGTTCAGCACCACTTTTTGAAAGCAAATATTATATTTTTCGAAATCTGATATAGCAAAAAGGATGCACGCTGTAAAGGGGCACAAATCGTTAGCTCAGATTTTTTAATTTCAATTTCATTTTCGGGCAATTTCGAATAAATGTAAAAAAAAGTGTAACAATCAGTTATTTACAACCCATTCAACGTCTTCATATTTTGAACTATTTATTCGTAACTTTCATAAACTCGTAGTAATAATCCAGACTAGGAGAATGTATGCAAAAAATAGTTCTTAATATGAGCAATTGCCGAGAAATATGCAATTTTGCATGCATCACTTTTCACGTTATTTTGCCTATAAAAGAGTAAATTATTATCCGATTTTCAATATTTTTTTTTTCATTCGATGCCTAATGCCAATTTGGACTAGGTTATGCCAATTTTACAGTTTCAATGTTACCGGAAATGACAGCATTTTGGCAAAAACTGTATTTTTAACCTAAAAAACAAATATTTTATTCAAATTAGTCTTTTTTATAATATTTTTAAAATTATGATATTTGAATCTCATCAACGAATAGCATGAACCCAAACGATCATACAGATACCACAAAAAAGTTTCTAACTTGTACGGTTGCCGAGAAATAGACGATTTTCTACAAGTCACTTTTCAAGCTTTTTGGTCTATAAAAGTGTCAATTATTATATTCATTATTTGTTTAACGTTTGATTCTAAGGCCACACTTTTTATTTACCGTAATTTTTGTTAATTGGAAAAAAAAAAAAAATTCAAATTTGGCCTTTTTTAAAATACCGCAGACGAAATAAATTGACAATCATTAAAAAAAATTTAGAAAAATATTGGGATGTAACAACAAAATAAAGCATTCAACTGACCGTACATAATTCGTTTTTCAAACTATAAATCTGCCTCAAAGATACCATGTCGCGAAGCACAGATGTTCAAAACCGGTGAATGCTGACTTTAGATACCAGGATATTTTTGAGTCTGTCAGACATAGATCTACATCGGTAAATGGCTATGTAAAAGTTAATCAATGTCATCATAGATAATACCGTATGATTGTCGACTCATGAATTCTCGACGTTATGTTGCGAAAAGCGTGAAACGGCGAGAACGGTGATTGATCACTTCCGGTTATCTGTTCATGCTGTTTGTTTACTATAGACCCTGTAGCGATATTTTCATTTAGCGAGAAGCCCAATTCTCAGTGTCCGTACGTGACATATTCGGCAGTTGACTATTTTCTCCATACACGGGGAAAAAGTAGTTCCGAATGATTAGCACACGTAAATAATTCAAAGTCATATATACACATGTACAATAATTAACATAATTCTTAAACTTATCAATTTATTAACTCGTATTGATATTTTGAGAGCTCAAATAATATCGTGCTAGTATTTTAACTCTATAACATGTAAAGATATTTGCACATATTTCAAAATGGCGGCGATCGTAAAAGCTCATTGTTTTAACCAAATGACGTCTATCTATTGTGATATAAAAGGATTAAATTGATTAAAAACACACCTGGGAATACATCGTTTTGTGTGGGAATATCATATCTTAACCACAGGAATATTTGTGGCCATAATTAAGTAGAGAATTTACGGCTGACTTTGTTTTTCGGGGGCGGAACTGTCATCCTCGTGGTTCGATGTTGAAGAGGGGGGACCGGATTCATTGACAGCAATATCATCGTCTCGCTTTAATTCTTTTGTTATTCTGGGAGGTGAGGAATTTCAACATTTTGAAATGATATATAACATGATGATGAAAGTCGGTAAATATGCTGTAACAACAAATCAACTTAAAGAATGATCACAGTATTACTAATTATAAAACAAAACACAACTAAGTGAATTGATTAAATATTGAGCTTTTAATCTGTTTGATGTAGCCCCTTTGTTAATTGTGATTAGAGCAATATACACAAGGATAACTGATTGGCAGTGGTTTCCATTCGTGGGCTACTGAACACTGTTAATTTTATTATACCCGATAGTTTACATCACGGCTCGCACGGAGTTTCGACGTCTCCCGGATTTTATGATTTAGCACAAAATATGCTATTTTTCCGGCGTGCAAAATGACCTACGGGTCTAGTGCTGATATCAAGTAGCGATGCATCGGCGATGCATCGATTCGGCCGACACCGATGCGATTCTCGGCCTTCTTTCGTAGTATCGATGCATCGGCAAAAATACCAATAATTACCTTTAAGCGTCCACTAGAATAAATAACACACATTTCATAGGTTTTTTTTTAATTGAAAATAAAACAATATACATTGTAACGGAATAATTCATTGAATCCCGCACAAGCCCAGCTTCACCTGTTTAGGTTATGCTTCCGTTATGTTTGTCCCGATTTCCCAGTGACTACTAGAACTGTCTTTGTTTGTTACTTCCGCTTGCATGCCCTTCGACCCCAAGGTCAAATTCACTACATCTGTCCATAGCCCAGCGAACTTAGTAGAACTATGTCAGGAGGATATTTTTTCCCGGCCCGTTTTTAATGCTAGTGTTAAAACGATTTAGTCTTACTTTTTGTAACGGGCTATAAAGAATGTATTTCATAAATCCCTATAGAGTATAGACAGGCTTTGGTACGACCTGCAAACCGCCTCTTGCTCTTGTTAGCCTATCGCCTTACTTACAGTTACGCACGCCCTCACGTCAACAGTTACAACAGTGGTTAACGAGTGTCAATTGAATCGAACGATATTTGAAGAATATTGTCGAAATAGATTATTCAAATAATCAACATTTCTATAATAAGGAAATCTATGTTTCTATCATAAATACTAATGTTATTTCAAAATTTTTTGAAAAACAAAATGGCGGCATAAAATTCCCGATGCATCGATGCGAGTATCGATGTTTGCGTCCGATGCATCGATGCATAAAATTTTACTTGATATCAACACTATACGGGTCTGATCCAGATTCGGTCATTTTCCAAAGCCGTAGGTCCCGACCGGCATATACGGCCGAAATGGAACCCATGCTTCATTCACTGGCAAAATATCACTCAAACGTTCAATTTCACTGACTTGGTTTGTCCAGTATTTTTTTTTCTGCAGCCTACTTTTTTTTTCTTTTTTTTTTTTTTTTTTTTTCTACAAAATTCCTCTTGAAAATCCGTAAACCAAGTAAAAAAAAAAGTGTGGCCTAATGGCCATTTAGATTGGATCAATATAATCATACTGATATCAAAAAATTGCTTCTAGCACATTCCCTTGTCGAGAAATAACGAATTTTCTAAGGATCACTTTTTAAGTTTTTTACCTTTTTAATTTCGGTTTATGGGTTCTAAGTTTATTATTTATTGCCTGATATGTATAAAACGATTCTCAATTGTGAATTCTCAACTTATTTGTTACCGATAATGATTTCTTTTGGCACCGGAAGTGAAGTAATTTTGCCAGATTTTACAATTTTGACCGGTGTATTTGCAAGCAAATATTACTTCTACAAATCTGATAGAGGGTGTCACTCAATCATAAAAACTACAGTATCGTTTGGTAGCTCGATGGATTGGCTATTGTATGACGCACTTCCTGTCTAATTCCTGAAAGCCGATTCAGCACTGCAGGTCTGGTTATTATTATTTTTTTTTGTTTGTGTTTTCTGCAAATCAGATTTCTCAGAATCTATCCATAGGATCTTTCTGAAATTTTGACCTACCCCCCCCCCCAAAAAAAATGGGATGCGAACCTTGATTAAATATATTGTCAAAACGTTTTACGAATCCGAAATCACCGAATTTTACGAACGGATGCATTTGACCTACAATGCTGTAACTTTGTGACTATTTGATCTTTTTTACTAATTCTTTTTTATTTGAGTATCCTATCGAAAATCCGTCGCTGTGATTTCAAACCTGAAGTTTACACCAACTCAACAACTTCTTTAGTAGTTGTACGATTTTCATGAAATTTAATATGTAAGTAGAACTTAATGATGCGACTTGAAAAATGACTTTAGAAATTTTCTAACTTATCTTCCCTTGGAGAAATTAAGGATCAAATTTTTCAAAAAAAATGACGAAATATAGGTCATAATGACCTGATTTTTTTTTTTGATACTAGACAAGTAATTACTGATACGTACACAAAATATGGAGTTTGTCGATCGAACCAGAAGTGCCACCATCTTGAAACGTGAAAAATCCCAAAGGCTTTTTTGCTATTTTACTTACAGACACGGGAGTTATATTTTCTGAATCCCTGAAACATGTCCTAAAAATTGTTCAGAGCAAAATTTTGATTTAGGTCAATTGATGGTTGCCATTTTGAAGTGAATATGAAAAGTAGTAGTAATATGAAGGGCCGAGAATTTGAAACACAATAACTCTCCTTCTAATTGAGCTAGAATGTTCAATCTTGGTGTAGACGTTCACTATGTCAATGTCATGATTAAGTTCAAAGATGAGCATTTTCTGCCTAGGGTAAGTAGAGATAAGCATGCTGATTTGTTGATACTTTAGGGCAAGACAACTTCGGTTATAACGAAGGGAGGGTGATGAAACTCTTGTTAATCGAGAGTCTAATAGCTAGCCTGTTGTGTGAAATCGTTGTATCATTTTTTTTTTAAATATCAGGGATAGCAGGAAAAAAGAGATCGAAAATCCAAAAAGTCGTATTTTTACGATTTGGAGCATTTTTAAAGGTTCTTTTCTCTTAAAGTCAACATAATATTTTTTGGGAACTTCTACAAAGAGTCTTATCGGTAGTCTTTTATATGAAAACGTCAATCAACAGTCCAAAATGTCAGGAGTAGAAGAATAAAAGGATCGAACATTGAAAACCGCACACTTTCATTGTTAAGCGAAACATGCAGTGTGGGTGACTACAATCTGCACATTTAGTCATCGTATAGAGCTTATTCAACAGTATCGAATTCCAACTGCTTAGGGATATTTTACGTGCACTCCAATGTGTACACGGGACCTTGGGTTTTTGTCCCATCCAAACGACTAGACAGCTGTCCTTGTCAGGCCCTCCGTTCTGCCTCACTGACAAGGGGGAACCACGCCAGAAAATCGAGATGAACTTTCTCGGTGCATAACTTTCAATTCAGGCCAAACGTTTATTGCATACGATTAAGCTGGTCAGTTGGTGCTTATTTTCAAAAATTTTGTAATAATCGGTTGGTAATTAAATCACCCTGCAAATTAAACTGTTAAAACAGAAAATTTCGCCCGGTTGAAATGTTTCTTGCTATAAGTCAGCAATTTGCCGATTTTACGGGGCAAACATTTATTGCAAACGATTAAGCTGGTCAGGGGGAGCTTATTTTTAAAAGTTTTGTAATATTCGGTTGATAATTTAAGCTACCGTGCAGATTAAACTGTTAAAATAGAAAATTTCGCCCGGTTGAAATGTTTGTCGCTGTAGGTCAGCAATTTGCCAAATTTAGGGAGGTTGCGTGGCTGAATGGTTAGCACCTGTGCTCTGTATCGTAACGTCTGTCATTGGGTTGGTTGCCCAGTTGAAATGTTTCTGCAATTTCCCGATTTTAGGGAGGCTGAATGGTTAGCACGTGCGCGCTGTATCGTAACGTCTGTCATTGAGTCAACCGGCGTCGTTTCGATTTCCAGGTTACACGTGACATGGAGTATGGTGTCCAACCTTGTGGGTTTCCTACCACGGCTAAAGACCTGTACGCGCAAGGGAAGTTTTTAAATAGACTTAAAAGACATATGTTAGTCCCGAAACGAAACGCGCGCGAAAGCTACCATGCACCTAAAGTGAAAACCCAGGTACATATTTTTAGACGCACGCGAATTTTATAAACAACGCTCCTCGTACCGAAGGCTAACTCACAGTTCTCTTTTTAAAATATCCCCCGGCCTTTTACATGAATTAACGTGAACGCGTTTAATAAAATTCTCGCAAAAATAATCTGTTTTCATTTAACGGTCTCAAGACACTACCGTCGGCCTCAGCAGCAATGGCCTCCGAATTTTAGAATTTGGCCGCAGATTCGTGGCCGATTTTTAACTATCCACGTCCATGTATGGTCGCCGATTTGTATTGGGTATCAATAGTTATTTTTACTATTGATAATCGGCATTGATAGTATTGAAACGATCTTATTTTCACGGTCGTAACCATGAATGGGTTACATATTTAAAAGTTAAAACCATACGATGTTGCGTTAGATGTTTTATTGTTTGTCTAATTAATAATAAAACGTCTCATATTACGTATAAATTGTACTTAATTTTTAAATATTGTAGCCTTGGTTCTGAATGACGAAATACCGTTGATAGGTCGATATATGTGGTGGAACCAAAATAAAATGAGCACGAGTCGATTCAAAACATTGCGTACGACTACGTGAGAGTGACCAATACCAACATGGCGGACAATTCGTAGTCAATTCGTGTGCAAAAATTTAAAAAAATTAGTAAATTGTTTATTAGTATTAAAATAATGTAGCATTGATTCCGAATGAAGAAATACAAACGTTTTTGTCATCTATCAGTCATTTAAATAATGAGCAGACGAATTCTGAAAGGGGAAAACTCCGGGTTATTTACACATCCGGGTATATCCAATTTAGTGAATTCCATGATATTGCGATTATTGTTTCTAATGAAAGTATTGTTTAAATAAGGGCAAATTTATTTCAACATTTTTGGAGAAAAAAAAGCTAGATTGAGACTTTAAAGTAAATATAAAATGACCGATGTAGGCTATTGTATTATTACACGAAGGATTAAGTCACAGAAAACATTGAGTCGACTCCTCTACGCACGCACGAAGAATGCATTATTTTAGTAAAAGTAATAAAAATATTGAACGGGTTGTGATAGTCAGGCCTATTACAACCATTTGACTGAGAAAAAAGATGTAAAATAAACAGATTTATAACATAATATTACATATTAAACTCTTCTAAATCAGTACAACTGAATTTGTGCACTTAATATAAGCAAAATCTGCTTTTGAAAAACACTCTCCTAGAATATCTGAGGTGCAAGTTTTTAGGAGAGCGATTCTCAGAATTTGTAATTTTAGGTGCAGCTTTTAGAGCTCTCCATGATTTTATTCCTTTCAACCCCTGCCGAAATGACATTGTTTGTGTCGAATGGACGTTAACCCGCATTTCTCTCTTTCTCTTTTATTTTTAAAGTTTTGTAATTATCGGTTGGTAATCAATGGTACTGAAAAATTGATAAAACAGAAAATTTCGCCCAGTTGTAATGTTTCTCACTTTAAAGTCAGCAATTTGCAGATTTTAAGGGGCAAACGTTTATTGCAAACGATTAAGCTGGTCAGGGGGAGCTTATTTTTAGAAGTTTTGTAATATTCGAAAATTCGTCGCTGTGATTTCGAACCGGAAGTTGAGACCAACTTGACAACTTCTTTAATAGTTGTACGATTTTCATGAAATTTAGTATGTAAGTAGACATTACTGATGCGACTTCAAAAATGACTTTTAAAATTTTCTAAATTATCTCCCCTTGGTGAAATTAAGAATCAAATTTTCAAAAAAATCGTCGAAATAAAGCCATAAAGGTCAGAATGACCTAATTTTTATATTCAATACTAGACAAGTAATTACTGATTCGTACACAAAACATGGAGTTTGTTGATCGAACCGGAAGTGCCACCATCTTGAAACGTGAAAAAACAATAGAACTTTTGTGATATTGCACTTACAGACAAGGGAGTTACATTTTCTGAATCCTTGAAGGAAAACCTAAAAAACTTTCAGAGCAGAATTTGGATTTAGGTCAGCTGATGGCCGCCATTTTTAAGTGAATATGAAACATAATGAAAAATCGACATTTACGGACTTGTAAACAAACACAATAGGGCATAGTATGTTCAATGTGTCTCCTATGTCTAAAATTTAATACATTTCAGGATAGCCGGGATACAGGTCGAATTTTTGATATTTGAATATTTCAAAAATTCAAATTTCGCCTTTGATGTTTTTCGTGGCGACAAAGTTGTTTACGGGTGAAAAATCACATTAATTTCGCTAGATTGTGACCGATTTTAATGATTTATTTTTTCTTGTTCGGATTATATTTATGAATAATTCTACATAGATTAGAAAATAACGCTATTTAACCAAGATTCCACGGTACCAACCTTACAGTGATATCAGATGGAATCAAGGTTATCATGTCCCAAAGTACCGACCAATGAAATTGATTAGCTCTGCTTAGCTTCAGCTCAAAATGTTAATCATTGAACTTAGTCAAGACATTCACCTAATGAACATCTACATCAAGGTTAAACATTCTACCTCAATTAAAAGCAGAGTTGACCAATCAAATTGCTTATTGCTCCTTTGCCTAAGCAGAAAATTCACACCATCAAACTTAGTCAAAGTAATGATATACCGGTAATAAATCTACATTCAGAGTTTTATCGGTCTCACCTCATTATAACCAAAGTCCCCAAAGCATAAACCAATCATACAATGTTCTTTACCAAAACTTACCCTTAGCAGAAAATACTCATTATCAAACTTAGTCAAGGTATTTATGCAATTAAAGCTATCTAAAGCATCAACCAATCAAATTGCTTATCTCTGCTTACCCTAAGCAGAAAATGCTCATTATCGAACTCCATCAAAGCACTGACCTAATAAAGACCTACACCAAGTTTGAACATTCTGGCTTAATAAGATGGAGAGTTATTGTGTACAGAAAATGCTTGTTATCGAACTTAGTCAAGGTATTGATGTAATGAAACTATACACCAAGTTTCATCACTATCAATTGAGACATTGACCTAATAAACACCTACACCAAGTTTAAACATTCTAGCCCAATTAGAAAGAGTTATTATGTCCCCAAAAATTGGACAGACAGACGAACAAACCCATTTTAATACTCCCCTGCTTTCTTCGAAGGATGGGGACAAAAAAAAAAATAGGTTGCCAGGCAACTAGTCTCGGTCACCCAGAACCCCCTAGTCTTCAACGCACGGAGGGTCTGGGTCGGTTCTCAATTTTTGACGAAAATTACTGGATAATCTACCACATAAAAAACCAAACATTTGGTTACGCATGGGCAATGGAACCTTTTGGCTTAAGTCTCGACGGTAAGTGCTAGATCTTATGAAGCCAGACCGATTTTGCTAGATTCTATAAAGCGTGGTTGAAATATATCCTACAATTCACTTGGCACATCTATTATTAGAAACAAAACAGAGACGATGAAGAATTAAGAAGATTGTGAGAAGCCATACGTCTGATTCATGACGAGAGAAAATTACCATTTCAATTGAAACCTTTACAAACAAAATTTTAAAGAGTGTCATCGTTGACAAGCGAGCTGTTTTGATAGATTCAGTACGTGGTAACTTAAAAGACTGGATAATCCAGACAATGACCTATTTTCCGTCAAATTTTGAGGACCCATCCAGACTAATATTCATAGAATATTTGTATGGATGATAAGAGACTACCAGGCAACGAAACATACACCCCCACTGGCCACAGCAGCTAAATCGTCCAGGCAGTCAACAAGTAATTATCAGAAAATCATTAGAATTTGTTTGTTTTTTTAAAAGTTCTGCCCCATGTTAACGTTAAGTATACAAAACATTTAATATTATGGATTTAGCTGTTCAAGTTTGATTTTCAAGAAAATCACACTCAACCATCATTAATGTGTAACGGGGATATAGTCAAACGTTTTTTTAATTCGGAATAAAATTGTGACCTCCATAGGGTCCACAAGTTAAAAAACATGATTTTTCGTACAATCAGGGGCCATAATTCAGGAAATTATGGTCAAATGTGCCCGCATATCGAAAGAAAACATGATCTTTGGGTTATAAACTTACATATCAAATTTCATCAAAATTGGATTAAAATTGTGACCTCTACAGGGTCCACAACCTTGATATATCATATTTCTACACTATTCGCCTATTAGCGGCAGCCATTTTGTCCGGCAGTTTTGGTCCGATTTTTACGAAATTCGAACTCACCCTTCATTATGGTGAAACAGGGATATAATCAAACATTATTTTAAATCCGTTAATAATTGTGACCTCCAAAGGAACCACAAGCTAAAAGATAGGCTGGCACTGCCAGGCAGGATACGCCCACATTTTCGAGAGATGGATAGAGAACAAGCAATACCGAAAGTGATTTTTCCTACATCATTAAGTCCTGTATTTCATACTGTATTGGGAGCAGCCATTTAGTTGGTCAGTTCCAGTCTGATATTCATGAAATTCGAAGCCGACAATGATTATGGTGTGACAGTACACAACCTAGAAATGTGACTTTTCATCAAAATCGGATAAGAATTGTGACCTGTAGAGAGTCCACAACCATGATATACCATATTTTTACACTATTCGCGTACAAACGGCGACCATTTCGTCCGGCAATTTTGTAACAGTATTTTAGTTATTACAGAGTCAGCTTTGTAAATATATGGTTTATTTACATCGGGAACAGAATTTAAAACAAATACATAAAGAAGTCTACATCTACACTACATAAACTATAAGTACTATTACTATACTGGAACACATCTAACTGTATTGTATCAACCATTCTACACCACTGCCCATGCAGCGGCTGGACTCGGGCGAGCCCATACCCCGGTCTCTGTCGTCTGCTCTCTCTCCCTCTAGTTGTCTTCACTTCTCTTGTCTTGACTGTGAGTCAACTACTGTATATAAAGCCTCCAACACTCATGGAAGATGGACAGGAGGGATCATCAAATAAGGAAGTTCTATGGCGTGTTTACATATCGAATGTAGCTTGTAAATAACATATGGAATAAATTATATAGTTAATAAGATCGTGCCTTAAATAAGTTTAGAGAGTGAAAGAAACGTCCACTATAATATATCAAAACTAACAGAGGTCTTACAGTTCTTTGCACGAAAATGAATGTTCAGTTTATGAAAGGTATAGAGAACTTTGTTACACATTTCCTTTCTCATCCACAGTTTATTTACAAAAGTAAATAAATAACACAATTCACACAGGTGGGACACTGATTTCATCTCCATTAATTGATCACACGCGAAATAAGAACGACACACCGATATTATAATAATGTACACAATATAAACGTCGATCGTAAACATTTCTAAAAGGGAATTCGTATACTTGAAATATAATGTTAATAAAAAAATAGCAAACATTTTATAAAATAGAAAATGTACATACAGTACACGCATCGCGCAGGTGTGATCAAACACGATATTACCGTGTTTTCTATCGTTGAATTTCATGATTTACCGAGTGAATATCGAGGAAATATAGAGGACACGATAGCAGTGCCTCGGTGTTAAAAACACCGTGTGACTCGGTGTTTTAATTAAAACATGCCTCTGGTGGTTTATTTCAGGTGAAATACAGTAGCACATTAATCATTATAGTTCAGTTACTACGTTGGCATTTTCCCATTAATCACGAATATTTGATGGCTTGTTCGAAATCGGAAAAGGAATAAACACAATTTTCGGTAAACCCTGGATACTATTCATTCTTTTTCTAAAAAGAATATGCTTAAAGAAGCCAATACGTTATTACTTCATAATATGTTCCATATTTTTAATACTTTCGCCAATCGTCTATTACAAATCCATTCATATTACGGGAAAAAATAAATGCGCACAAATCAATTCTGGTCTTACCGGGGTGTAGTTTAAACTGTTTTATCCATTCAAACAGTAATTCACATACTGACAAATAAGCCACGTGGTGCATACAGTATTGGTAAATCACACCTCAACTAATATATCTTTTCTGGTTTAAATCACAAATGAATTAAAAGACTTCGTCACATGAGACGAAGCACATTCTGCTGAATGGACGTGGACACGTATCAGCCCGATAAAGGCGATAATATAATGCTGACTTTTTCATTTCCGCACCAAAGAGTCTAGTGAATGCATACTGTCAATCACGGTTTGATAAAGTAAATTGGCACGTGACATCAAAAGAAACCAACTGACAGAAAATTGTACGCCCATTGTTAGGGTAGGGTAAATACACTTTTTTCTTCACTACAAGTGTTTCTAGCGGTGAAATTCGACGCTGAATCCGAATCTGTTAAAATTCTCGACCCAATTTAAGTCTTTCGGTCAGTACAGCTGCCATGTTTGAAAATGGCGACCAAAATATGACTTTTTGGCGGTTAAACTCCTAAAATTATGTGAGATATGGCCTATAATATGTCTTTTCTATGATTTTCTGGGTTGTTGAGTACGATGTCATGTTCAAAGATGCAATTAAAAGCGTCATAGTTGAAATATAATCAAGTATCGGTGTAAAAATCTAATATTTGTCTCGCATTTACGGCCACTGAAGCACAAAAGCAGCAGAGAAGTCTTGACGAAAATCTTGGCTAGAAGTTCATCATTAAGGAAAAACAAAACCAGTATAATAATGCTATCGCCTATGCCAAAAACCAATTTTTAAAAGAGAAGATTAACAATGCTGCCGGTATTAAAGTATTATTCAATATTTGCAAAAGTCTCACAAAGAATTCGTTTTCAGACGCTATGCCATCATGCTATAAAGCAAACCAGATACTTTACAGAGAAGATTGAGAAAATAAAACACAGCTTTCAAATTGAAAACGATTTTATTGACCATAATGACCAGAAGGATGATTACATTCCACCGTTTGAGGTAAAAAAGATATCTGCAGATTACCTCACAAAGTTAACCAAGAAAGTTCCAACAAATCATGTGAATTGGATGTATTACCTACATGGCTTTTAACCCATTTAACCCTAGAGATAATTAAAAGATTAGCCTCTTAATCCTAGAGCTCATTAACTCAGCAGGCTCCACTTCCTAAGCTAATTAGTGGATTATTGTTAATCTTTATACCCTTGTCATAATTGCAAATAACTAAAAAACTATACTTTATACAAAAAAATACTTTATTACAAAAATGTACAGGATATGAAGCACTATAGAATGATGTAAAATTTAATAATGTAAAATGCAATTTACAGCAATTAAAATCACATTTAATCACCTGTTGAGCTTAAAAAGTCATTTTATACAAGAAATCAACAGGTTAAAATAGCACAAAAGAAGAATAATATTTAAAAAACATATCTATAACAGTACTTACAAAAAAAAAAAATTTCATTCTTTTCTTCGCCCATCTCCGTAACTGGGCCTGGTACGGGTCCCGTAAAAACCGGCGTTTCGGTGGCTTGTAGAGTAGAGTTCCATTTTCCAGTTATTTCCAAGTCTATCGGTTGGTTATCACTTTCACTTTCCCCATCAGAATCCGACCCCTCTTCTTCGCTCGATAGCGCCGAAAATTGAAAGCTAAACTCATTTTCATCTACATTAGCGTATTCCTCGATATCAGTTGACGTAAATCCCAAAAATTCCGATTCCGTATCACTATCCATATCCAAGAAATATTCGCCGTAAATACTGTCGATATCTTCAAGATATTGTAAACAATGACAAAATGGCGGATCGCCGTGTGTTTTTTACCTCTGACCTCTGACGTAAATACCGGAAGAAACATATATTTTTTATTGGATGATTAGCGAATTAAACATTCCTTTTCATCGCGGATTTTACTTTTATTACCCAATCACCATTAATTAATGAAATAGAAACAATAGAAGTAAGTTGATTGATTTCTCGCTTGGGTTCGCTAAAGCCGTTGCCAAGTATGAAGGGTCCGCGAGTTGATTCGCTACCGTCAGGCGCGTGACGCAATTTGTTTCGCTACCGTAAAAAATGGGTTAAGATCATCCTTGCCCTCTTGGCGATGTTATCAGGGAATGTGATGCAAATTTTCACCTCTTCGCTGATGGTACCCAGTTGTATCTCTGAGGCCCACCTTGCGATGTCCCAGAGAAAAAAAATAGGTTGCCAGGCAACGAAACATACGCCCACACAGCAGCCAAATCGTCCGGGCAGTCAACAAGAATTGTCGCATATTAAGGAATTATCAGAAAATCATTAGAATTTGTTTGGTTTTTATAATCAAACGTTTTTTTTTTAAATCATATAATAATTGTGACCTCCAGAGGCACCACAAGCTAAAAAGGGTGATTTTTCGTACAATCAGGGGACATAATTCAGGAAGTAATGACCCGATGGGTGCAAATATCGAAAGGAACCAAGATCTTTGGGTTTAAAACATACCTGTCAAGTTTCATCAAAATCGATTCAAAATTGTGACCTCTTTAGGGTCCACAACCTTGATATAACATATTTTCACACTATTCGTGTACAAACGGCGGCCATTTTGTCCGTCAATTCTAGTTCGGTTTTCACGTAATTCAAACTCTCTCTTCATTACCATGTAACGGTGATATAGTCAAACGTTTTTTTAAATCGGATAATAATTTTTACCTCCAGAGGGACCAAAAGCGAACAAAAGCGATTTTTTGGACAATCCAGGGACATAATTCAGGAAGTTATGATCTAATGGGCGCAAATATCGAAAGGAACCACGATCTTTGGGTTATAAACATACATGTCAAGTTTCATCAAAATCGGTTCAAAATTGTGACCTCTATAAGGATCACAACCTTTATATAACATATTTTCACAAAATTCGCGTACAAACGGCGGCCATTTTGTCCGTCAATTTTGGTCCGATTTTCACAAAATTCATACTCCGCCTTCATAACCATGGAACGGTGATATAATCAAACAGTTTTTTAAATCGGATAACAATTTTGACCTCCAGAGGCACCACAAGCTAAAAAGGGCAATTTTTCGGACAATCAGGGGCCATAATTCAGGAAGTTATGATCCAATTGGCGCAAATATCGAAAGGAATCAAGATCTTTGGGTTATAAACATTCATTTCAAGTTTCATCCAAATTTGTTCAAAATTGTGTCCTCTACACTGTTCGCAACCTTGATATAACATATTTTCACACTATTCGCGTACAAATGGCGGCCATTTTGTCCGCCAATTTTGGTCCGATTTTCACGAAATTCGAACCCAAACTTCATAAACATGGAACAATGATATGATCAAACGTTTTTTTAAATCGGATAACAATTTTGACCTCCAGAGGGACCACAAGCTAAAAAGGGCAATTTTTCGGACAATCAGGGGCCATAATTCAGGAAGTTGCGATCCGATTGGCGCAAATATCGAAAGGAACCAAGATCTTTGGGTTATAAACATGCATTTCAAGTTTCATCCAAATCGGTTCAAAATTGTGTCCTCTACACTGTTCACAACCTTGATTTAACATATTTTCACACTATTCGCGTACAAATGGCGGCCATTTTGTCCGTCAATTTTGGTCCGATTTTCACGAAATTTGAACTCAACCTTCATAACCATGGAACGGTGATATAATCAAACGTTTTTTTAAATCGGATAACAATTTTGACCTCCAGAGGGACCACAAGATAAAAAGGGCAATTTTTCGGACAATCAGGGGCCATAATTCAGGAAGTTACGATCCGATTGGCGCAAATATCGAAAGGAACCAAGATCTTTGGGTTATAAACATGCATTTCAAGTTTCATCCAAATCGGTTCAAAATTGTGACCTCTAAACTGTTCACAAGCTAAAAAACGTGATTTTTCGTACAATCAGGGGCCATAACCCATGAAGTTACAGTCCGATACATGCCAATATCGAAAGGAACCGAGATCTTAGGGTGATAAACCTATGTTTTAAGTTTCATTGAAATCGGATAAAAATTGTGACCTGTAGACTGTTCACAAACAATTGTGGACGGACGGACGGACGAACAGGGGCGACGACAATATACGTCCACATGAAAATGTGGGCGTATAAAAACCCACCAACTGGAAAACTGCATTAAACAAATCAGTGCGTGGATGCATGAAAATTACTTGAAACTTGTTCAGATCAAACAAAATTTCTTTCGATCTATAGACCGACCATACAAACCTCCACAGCAGATTCCAACAACAGTCAAATATCTATTGGAGAATGTGTAATTCCTGTGGTCGAATGAGTAAAATTCGAAAATATCTTGATGTGGATTCGACCAAAACTCTTGTCAATGCCTCCATAACTTCTTGCCTGGACTATTGTAACTCTCTACTTTACGGTCTCCTAACAACTTCATTAAATCGTCTACAGAAGATTCAAAACACAGCCAAACCAAACTAAAACCAAACTTTATGAGCATATTTCACCAATCATTAGGGAACTTCATTGGCTACCTGTGAGGAAACGTGTAGAATTTAAGATTTTACTGTTGACATACAAGTGTCTTCATGCCACAGCTCCAAACTATCTCCAGGACCTAATTCAAATAAAATCCAATCAGAGAACAACCAGGTCGTCAAATATACAACAACTTGATATTCTAAGAACAAATCTCGTATCGTGTGGTGATAGGAACTATTGCAGAATTCAATATAAAATCATTTCCTGTGACAGACAACTCAACGCCATTGAGCAGTCTACTGGATAATAGGTGTTATATAAATACATTACTATATAATTATAATAACATACATCCAATTATATGACTTGGAGCTTACATGTGGAACGGAATTCTTCCTCTTCATTGTAGCTAACACATTTAAGTTCATGAACTATAGCATCGCTACGAGTTGTTTTCGCTTTGGTAGTTGATGTCATCATATCATATTATCTCTGGAAGTAAGCTTACACAAATAACAAAAATCTTAAATCCCTGATAAGCTAGAGCACATCAAAAATTACAACCTGGAAGAGAACATTCACAAATCATCTCCGATACTCAAAAATAACATTTATCGAACACTTCCATCACTGTAGATATGATGAAATAGCACAAAACAAACCAATTTTGGGCGTAAAGGTAGACTAAAATCATTACTGATCCATACAATCATATTTTTTAACAAGGCATCATACTCAGCGACCCAGAAAAACATATATTACACACCATATTTCGCATCATTTTAGAGCATAACAATAACAGCAAAAAAGTCATATTTTGACCACCATTTTGAAAAAATGCGATTGTACTGACCTAGGCACATGTTTTAGGTCAAAAATCTCTTCAGATTTGGATTCATTGTCGAATTTCGCCTTAAGAAACACTTGTAGTTTCAGTGTTTTGTGAAAAAGTGTTGTTTTTACCCTACCCTACCATTGTACAAAAAATTATTATCCTGTTGTAGTCATCTTGACGGTGCGACTTGTATTGTAAATTGTCAGTAGTAAAAACTACCCAAAAAGGTTTGAATCTTTATTTTAAAAAAACAATCACAATTGTTAAATTGATTCTGATATATATGCAAATGGTTGGCATTCAAGAGGGGTCACAATGGTTTGTTCTTTGCATCTCAATTAGTTTGGGCGTTTTGGTTAAAATTAAACGTAAGGGAAATTTTGAAAAGAGATATCTTGTAAAATAACCTATATTACTGAAATATTTTCTCAATTAGCAGAATGTCAAATTAAAGAAAACCACGCAACACTTACAATATGACTAACTACGGGGTTTGTATTTGGCTGGACACCCCCACCCCTTCCCTACATGTAATACCAATATGTAACGAGGAATTGTGATTACTGTTTTACGGTAAAAGTCATGTTTTTAGAGATTGTTCAATTATTTCAATCGGTACAGACTCGAAGGTTGACTCCTGCAGATCATGTAATGGGCAAAATAATGTTTAGTCATCATATTTGCAATTGACATAATATTCTGTCAATAAAATCACACCGGTGCTCATTAATAATTTATCAGGTGGTTATTATTTTATTACATTGTGCACAAATGTCAGTCCTTAAATAGCACCAGGCACCTTTAACAACTTAATATGCACGTTTTTTGTGTTAGGCAATCGCCTCTCTTCGCTTTGATGTGTTGCTTTGATGTGTTGCATTCTTGGCTAACTGAGCCTCGATAACTCTAATACTATTATTAATCTCACTGTCAAAGAGGCTTCAATTCATAAGAAATGGTCATGAGACGTGTTGAGGGGTAAAACAATCAAAATGAATATGACGTGATAATATTTGGAAACTAAAACGGTTTTATTAATAAGGGGTATTTATGGTCTATGGCATGAATACGGCCAAATGTTTGTATGTTTCATTCATATATTGAACGTGTGTCAGTAAACTCGTCCACAAGCAAACAGGTACGCAGTTAGGTCGTCCACAGGGCGTATTGTTTTTTTTATAAGCAATATTTTTATTCAGATTTGTATCTGAATAGGGATTGGTGAACGGGTATAGCCTAAATTAAACCCCTCCGCCGTTGTTGTTTAATAATTTAATTGTATTACTCACTGGTTGTTTATATTGTTTTATTTACCCAATAATCCATTATCTTGGCAAGCCGATCAAACCGAGATGAGTTCACCGATGTTTTTGTAATAAAGAGCAATAGTATTATTTGTTGATTAGCTTTATGATTTTAAACATAATAATAAATTCACCAATGTTTTTGTTATAAAATAAACTCGTATTGTTTGGTTTGTTGATTGACGTTATCTCATTATTTAAAATATTTGCCACTGGTTAATATCGGGTCAAAAATAATTCCTTAAATTGCGCCGCAGCCCCTTTTAGATAAACTGAATTCGCTTTTTATAAGATGGCGATCATTCATAGATGAATGAATGACATACGCGACGTGGGTATATACTTTATTAATAGAAACGTTCGTTGAGTTATTAAGGCGACAATTTGTCTTTACTAACAATGCATGCACAAGTAAAAGGGGCAGTAGTTTAAGGAATGATTTTATTGGCAGAATATGCCCACTGCGAATATGCTGATTATACATAGTTTTCGTCATAAGACGCGCTGTTATGTAACAATCTTCAAGTCTGTACCAATTTAAACATTGAATAAACACTTACATCCACAATTTTGAAAGCGTGAGCCCTGCGGTAAAAAAAAAAAATAAAATCCCTCGTTACGTTACATATTAAGATGTATTCTTGGTCACGTACCCGTTGCCGGCGCGTCGAATTACCCAATAACACCCAATAACACCCAATAACTCCAAATAACACCCAATAACTCCAAAATAACACCCATTAACTCCAAAATAACAACCAATAACTACAAAATGTTGACTTTGGAAACACAAAATAACAATTTAGTTGAATTTAAGAACCAACGGATATGGAAACTCTACAACAAGATATGCTGGAATTAGAAAACTGGTCAAACAAATGGTTACTCAAATTCCATCCCGACAAATGCAAGGTACTGACCACAGGAACGAGAACCTTAACTCCATACGAATATAAGCTGTGTGACACCAAACGCAAATATACAGAGAAGGAAAATGACATTGGGGTAATTGTTGACGATAAATTAAACTTTGAAGACCACATGAGTGAAAAAATAAACAAAGCCAATAGCATAATGGGATTAATACGTCGATCCCAAGGTTCAATTTAGTCTAAAACCAATGAGTAGCAAATTTTTGTGACAGATTCACATTTTGGCTAATCAATTCAAAAATTGAATAGCATTTGCTCAGATTTGAGAAGCAGTAAAACGTAGCCTAATCACAAAAATAATTTGCAATTCTGATTTTTCGAGGTATAAGTGGATACCTTTTCCGCCGAAGTCCGGCCTTTGTTGTATACCCTGCTTCGGCTTATGTGAGGATGAAGGTAAAAAAAAACCCTGACATCCCCCCCCCCCAAAAAAAAAATCAGTTACCGTTTCTCCACGATGCCGGACGCACTAATCCGAATCGTCTAAAACAAAACTACATGTACTTCAAGTTACACCATTCCAATCAAAATATTTGTAGATGTGGCTTTGCTTGTTTATTTCTTTATTTAAAAACATCCCCCTATCCACCTTCAAAATATTATCAACCTTAGAATATGCCATCGTTTCACACGTCTCACGAGATGTCTACTTTTAGATTCCAGTTAAGTTAACCAATCATAGGCTTACTATACTGCGTTGTTTTATTCTATTTCTACTAACATATTTTAAGTTATCTAGTTATCGGATATATTGAAATAAAAACTGGTTCAAATTAATCACGACCACAACTTGGAATATTAGTTAGTCCTGCATTTAATAATTGATTTGTTCATAGGCCTAACTATACTCCACATTCATCCAAAATGTAATGAATCGCACTTCACAAGTTTGAAAGATATTTTTGGCTAATGAATGAAATAATTGTATCGCTTTTACCATGATTTGGGTCGCTTTTTGCGATGCGATACCGCTTAAATTGAACCCTGGTCGATCCTTCACATACTTGGACCAAACAACATTTCTACTACTGTACAAAGCACTAGTCCGTCCACAACTTGAATATGCAAATCCGGTATCGAACCCATATAAGGTAAAACATATCACAGCATTAGAAAATGTGCAGAAAAGAGCCACAAAGCTTATTCCAGGATTCAAAGAGACATGTTACGTTGAAAGACTGAAGAAGCTGAAACTCCCAACACTAGCATACAGACGTACTCGTGGTGACATGATCGAGACCTATAAAATAACATCAGGAATCTATGATAATAGTCTGCCACAATCGTGTCAACCACACCCAGATACAAACACAACTATAACAAGGGGACACAGTAAAAAACTCTATTTAAGAAGATCAAACAAAAATATCAGAAAAAACTTTTTCACAAACATAGAAGTACAATTATGGAATAATCTACCTGACAGTGTAATAACGGCAAAAAATACTAAAACATTTGAAAAACGCCTGGATAAACATTGGATTAATCAAGAACTCCTGTATGATTTCAAATCCAACCGGATACCCAAAATAAAATAAGCGAAGCCGACGATATGGATCTGAGTATAGTGGCCGACGGCTATCGCTCAGAAGAGGATCTGTAAGTATCTGTAAGATAAGTTGGTGCTTCGCCATCCCAATGGAGCATCATGGGGCCAAGCATTATGGGGTTTTGATTCGTTTCTCGATTAATAACAGCTTGGTTTTTATAAGACAATGCAGTAACGAAACATTTACCCAAATTGAAGGTTCGACTACTACTACTACTACTACTGTACTTAGTGTTTAACGTCTGCTTCCACATAAGTTATATTGCAGCTGATTCCTGTTTTTTTAGAATATGATCTTGCAATCTTTCCATTTGGCTTTAAGCCATGGATTGGGTTTAGTGGAAAGTTCTTCTCTTTATTTATTAAAAAACATATCATTTGGTAGATGATCTCGTTTGCTTCTGGGTTGGTTGGTGTCATCGTTTGGGGTTAGTGTTTAGGTGCCAGGCCCGTTTTATCGTGGCCTCCCCTTACTCCACTATCCCACTCTATGGGTTTGGTATCAGTTTTATTTACGAAATAGTGTTTATGTGCCGAGTACGTCTGACCGAAACCCCCCCTTACTCCACTATCCTGCTTAGTTTGGTAGATGTCATCTGTGGGATTTGTGTTTAGGTGCCAGGCCCGAAGGTTCGATATTTATATCAGACTTTTATAATACTTTTGAAACTGAGATGATTCTTATGGAAGTCATTTATTAGCTTAAACATACATTATGGAAGAGTAAAAACTGACTTTCGTCGGTCTTCCTTTGAGCCTCAGATGTCACAGAAATTATAAATTAGATCTTTATTTAAACAACAAGCCCAAAAGGAACACTGTAGACCCACGGATGGCTTGGATTGGGCTCGGATTAAAACAGGATTTCGTCGACTGATTTAATCACTATGGCGTCGTGGGTGGGGTTTCTATGTGACGTTGTTGACGTCATCATACTTCCTGAAATTATTCATAAAAGACAGTGATGACCGAGGCTATACACAAGCTTCACTAGATACCGTTTAAACATTACTTGATGATCGAGACTATGTGAGTGGAGTTAACGCCTGTCAATCAACAATCTGCCATAGTGGGAAAAGGGTGTCGATGAATTTAGCTACCATTTCTAGTAAAAAAATTATAGTGGTAACAACTTTGTTCAGGATAAAGTTATTTGACTGAAATTTTCAATATATTCTTGTTTCAACATCTATTTTTGAACTTTTATAGCAATAATGGCTAACTCCTTGTCAAAATCTCCCATAATGTATCTTTAACTTCACTAGACTATATATTGACAAATCACACCCCCAACACATTCGGACAAACCTAATAAACTATGATAACATGAGAATACTCTGAGCAGAGACAATTAATTGTCAGCGGTACTAACTTAAATTGGTTTCATTCAAAAGAAGTTATACGATGACCGGAAATGACAATTGATATAATTTGTAAATATAAATAAATATAGCTTTGTGCGTAGAATGTTTGGCAGTTAAATAGAATTTATTTACAGACTAATCGTTATGTCGTCGGGTAGCGCATTTTTGCGCTAAATTATTGGAAGTTAATTTGAATTTCATGAAAAACTATAGCGGGGACATCTGTAATAACGTTTTGTTATTGCAACCACCTGACGATACCCATGGAGGGGTTGAAATAGTTATTCCACATTTGACGCCCATGTACAATTAAAACGAATTGCAACGAAACCATACATTAATTTCTTGTAAACAAAAATCACATACACGAGTTATCTCCCTTCAGGCGAGTGAGCGTAAAGCAGCGATGTTCTTAAATTCAACTAAATTGTTATTTTGTTTCCAAAGTCAACAAGTCAACATTTTGTAGTTACTGGTTGTTATTTTGGAGTTATTGGGTGTTATTTTGGATTTATTGGGTGTTATTGGGCAGTTATTGGGTGTTATTGGGCAGTTATTGGGTGTTATTGGGTGTTATTGGGTAATTCGAAGCGCCCCCAGTTGCAATTGGTTTTTTTTAAAATGAGGGCAATAATGTTAGGTAATGCCCACTTACTGACAATTTGCAATAAAAGTCATATTGTCTACAAAACTATTTTTTGTTAAAAGGACTTCTATTTTAGTCAATTATCGTTTCCTTTTGATGTTTGATGGCTCTTTTATATTCACGTTATTTGGAAACTTGATTGACAGTATGAAAAGGTCACCAAGGTGTTATCCGACGGAGACACGTTTTAATGAACATGTATTCCACAACAGGAGAGCAGGAGAGACAGACTTTTTAATTTAATTAAACCCGAAGATATTACTTGAGGTGTGATTTACCGATTTATTTGTCAGAATGGGACTCCGTTAAAATATAACCTCTTAAAAGTGCATTCTTTTTATGCAGCGTGGCTATTCGCGTCAGGATTATCGAAAAAACTTTTCAACATTGCAAATATCGTTGCAGTTTGATAACATCATGGCAGTATATCTTTTTGACATCAATTATTTATGACAGATAAACATCGTTAATTTTACATATCAAATTATACCGAGGCCTATCGTGTCACGCGACTATCGTGGCACACGATAGTGACTGCTACACTGAGTTATTTATTGTGGCAATATCGTGCCGTTATCGTGGCAATTTTTAACAAAAAACGACACGATAATCGTGTTTGATAGAACCTGCGCGATGCGTGTACTGTATATAGAAAGAAATTAATATAGGATTTTGTCATTTTGTTTTTTACTTGAGATAAATGGTGAATGAATGATTTGAACACATTTTACTAATCTTAAATAAGATATTTTCAAAGAACTTATCAAAATTAACAACGGTTTATCTCTCTATTCTTTAAACAAAACAAAACACCACATACGCTTCTAACCTAAGCGCGACCCTTCTTCTTGAGGGTATATAAAACCGATTCCTCTTAATAGGAATACACCGAGCTCGAATTTACGAGGCAAAAACTCTCCCGTTACGTCGGGGTATATAAAAACACACAAAAAAATTAACAGGGGATAAAACCGTGAATATCATGTGAATGTTTGTGAGTTAATATCTTCACCGCAAATATAGCGATGGACGATGAAAAATCTATTCAACCGTCTATTCAAGAATTTCCTAATTAGGAACTTAACTCAATTCCAGTCAAACAATCACAAAATATTTTACTTCTTACTACAAACTTCTTAATACTTTATTACTATATTCACTTTAACAGCCAAAATATGTGTTCAAAAACAAACAAGGACAATTTACATTTTTTTTAAAACAAAATGACTCACCGTCAAACAACAATCACACACATTTTTCTCGCTGTCCGTCGCCATTAATCTGAACGTCTCTTGTGGCTTTTTGTTCTTCATTTCCCCGTGTTTGGTGATTTGCTCCATTTCCATCCGTGAATTAAGAATCTTTTTATATCATCGAAACCGCGCCTGCCACCCACGGTTTCACAGATAAACATTTCAGTCCTGGATTTTTATTTAAACTTCTTTATTTTCACAAACGCAACGGGCGGCTAGCGGTGAAACTTCATTTGTCTGCCACGCGGGATTTTTCTTCTGGTTGACGGGAACATACCCAAGGGTCTCGTTGGTCGATGACACCAAATCTAATCACTGTAACAGTATTTTAGTTATTACAGAGTCAGCTTTGTAAATATATGGTTTATTTACATCGGGAACAGAATTTAAAACAAATACATAAAGAAGTCTACATCTACACTACATAAACTATAAGTACTATTACTATACTGGAACACATCTAACTGTATTGTATCAACCATTCTACACCACTGCCCATGCAGCGGCTGGACTCGGGCGAGCCCATACTCCGGTCTCTGTCGTCTGCTCTCTCTCCCTCTAGTTGTCTTCACTTCTCTTGTCTTGACTGTGAGTCAACTACTGTATATAAAGCCTCCAACACTCATGGAAGATGGACAGGAGGGATCATCAAATAAGGAAGTTCTATGGCGTGTAAATAACATATGGAATAAATTATATAGTTAATAAGATCGTGCCTTAAATAAGTTTAGAGAGTGAAAGAAACGTCCACTATAATATATCAAAACTAACAGAGATCATACAGTTCTTTGCACCAAAATGAATGTTCAGTTTATGAAAGGTATAGAGAACTTTGTTACAATTTTGGTACTATTTTCACGAAATTAGAACTCAACCTTCTTCATCAAAATCGAATTAAAATTGTGACCTATACAGGGTCCACAACCATGATATACCATTTTTTTTAACAGTATTCGCGTACAAACGGCGGCCATTTTGTCAGTCAATTTCGGTCCGATTTTCCCAAAATTCAAAATAAACCTTCCTTACGGTGTAACGATGATATAATCAAACGTTTTTTTAAATCGGATAATAACTGTGACCTCCAGAGGGACCACAAGCTAAAGAAAGGGGGATTTTGCGTATAACCAGGGGCCATAATTCAGGAAGTTACGGTCCGATATGCGCAAATATCGAAAGGAACCAAGATCTTTGGGTTATAACCATGAATTTCAAGTTTCATCAAAATCGAATTAAAATTGTGACCTCCACAGGGTCCACACCCTTGATATACCATTTTTTTTAACAGTATTCGCGTACAAACGACGGCCATTTTGTATGGCAATTTTGGTCCTTAGGTGAAACGGTGATATAATCAAACGGTTTTTAAATCGGATAATAATTGTGACCTCCAGAGGGACCACAAGCTAAAAAGGGTGATTTTTCGGACAATCAGGGGCCATAATTCAGGAAATTACATTCCGATAGCCGCAAATATCGAAAGGAACCAAGATCTTTGGGTTACAAACATGCATGTCAAGTTTCATCAAAATCGGTTCAAAATTGTGACCTCTATAGGGTCCACAAGCTAAAAACGTGATTTTTCGTACAATCAGGGGCCATAATGCATGAAGTTTAGATCCGATACATGCCAATATCGAAAGCAGCCGAGATCTTTTGGGGATAAACCTATATTTCAAGTTTCGTCAAAATCGGATAAGAATTGTGACCTGTAGAGAGTCCACAAACAAATTGTGGACAGACGGACGGACAGGGGCGACGACAATATATGTCCTCATTGAAACGTTGCAGTTAATAAACCTAGTGAATGTTATCCATAAAGCTGTCTGTTATTATAATATATCGCTTTCACTAAATGCCATTTAAAGATAATATATGTCCACATAAAAATGTGGGCGTATAAAAAAGCGATTTTTCAGACAATCAGCAGCCATAATTCAGGAAATTACGATCTGATGGGTGCAAATATCGAAAGGAACCAAGATCTTTGGGTTATAAACATACATGTCAAGTTTCATTAAAATCAGTTGATAATTGTGACCTCTATAGGGTCCACAACCTTGATATAACATATTTTCACACTATTCGCGTACAAATGGCGGCCATTTTGTCTGTCAATTTTGGTCCGATTTTCACAACCACATAACAGTGATATAATCAAACGGTTTTTGAAATCGGATAACAATTTTGACCTACAGAGGGACCACAAGCTAAAAAGGGTGATTTTTCGTACAATCAGGGGCCATAATTCAGGAAGTTACGATCCAATGGGCGCAAGTATCATGAGGAACCAAGATCTTTGGGTTATAAACATACATGTCAAGTTTCATCAAAATCGGTTCAAAATTTCGACCTCTATATGGTCCACAACCTTGATATAACATATTTTCACACTATTCGTGTACAAACGGCGGCCATTTTGTCTGTCAATTTTGGCCCGATTTTCACGAAATTTGAACTCAACCTTCATAACCATGTAACGGTGATATGATCAACCTTTTTTTTGAATCGGATAACAATTTTGACCTACAGAGGGACCACAAGCTAAATAATCAGCAAGCTTGTTAGGGTTTCACACTGCGTAGCTTGTGTGAAACACTATTGTTTTTGTTAAAATTCTTCTTATTATTATTATTCTTATTTTTTTTTTTCCAATTTGCTTATATCTCAGGAACTACTTGTCGGATCGATGCAATGTCTTGAGTTTTACTGCGAAAGTGGGTGTGACTTAGAGATTAAAGCTATTTCCGGCATTCTGCGACAATGTGAAATGTCCGAAATCACCGAAGTTGTCGTTTTTTGAAATATTGCCGTAATATTAACAACAATTGTTGGATTTTATCGTTTGATAGTTTTTGACATAGCCAGAGACATGGCCCATAGCTACGGGTCTTTAGATTTTTAAATTTCGCCGAATCTTCGGAAAAATAAGGCGCCAAGTTTTGAAAATTTAAATTTTGACAAAAAACTTTTTTATTAATGAATATTTTTTAATGACCTTTTACCAAGGGTTAAAGGGTCGTCTGATTTGGGCGAAAATGTGAACATTTTTTTTCTGAATAATTTTCCTTGGTCGCTATTGGCTAATTCAGTTTATCGGTTCTATATAAATTATTTATTGTTCGATTTGTATAAAACAAAGTTTATATGCTCTATGGTCCAAAATGTCATTTTTTTTGTTACCGGCAAAGTTTCCTGTCGGTGACGTAAGTGACGTAAATTTAGCAAAAACTACAATTTTAACAGTTCGGTACCACTTTTTGAAAGCAAAAATTATTTTTTTCAAATCTAATATGACTGAAAAGATGTGCCATATAAAGGCGCACAAAACATCGCGCTCAGTTTTTTTAATTTCGATTTCGTTTTTGGGCAATTTGGATTAAAGGGTGAAAAAAGGTGTCAAAATAAGCTATTTACAACCCATCCAGCGTCTTCATATTAAAAAATATATCTTCGTAACATTGATAATCTCGTAGCAATAACCCATACGAAGAGAATGTATGTGAAAATTAATTTGTAATATGCGCAGTTGCCGAGAAAAAGTCAATTTTGCATGAGTCACTTTTCACGTTATTTTGGCTGTAAAAGAATCAATTATTATGTGATTTTCAATTTTCTTTCACCATTGGATACCTAATGCCATAGTGGACACGGTCAAACCATTCTACCTCATACGCTGCCACCGGAAATGACGTCATGTGCTCAAAACTTAATTTTTAGCATTAAAAAACAATATTTTATTCAAATGGGTCGTACTTATTATTTTTTTCAAATTATGATATTTGATTCTATTCATCGAATAGAATGAACCCATACGATCATACAGATATCACAAAACGGTTTCTAACTTGTACGGTTGCAGAGAAATGGGCGATTTTCCACAAGTCACTTTTTGAGGATTTTGGTCTATAAAAGTGTCGGTTATCATTCGATTTTTATAAAATTTTCACCATATGATATCTTATGTCATTTATGATTTCATAGAACTAATTTAACAGTTTCAGTATCACCGGAAGTAATTATATTTTGGCAAAAACTGTATTTTTAGCCTTCAAAACAGATATTTTTTTTCAAATGAGTCTGATTTGTAATAAATTTAAAATCATGATATTTAATTCGCATCAACTAATAGAATGAACCCATGCGATCATTCAGATACCACAAAATTGTTTCTCACTTGTATGGTTGCAGAGAAATAGACGATTTCCTACAAGTCACTTTCCAAGGTTTGGGGTCTATAAAAGTGGCAATTCCTATTCGATTTACATAAAATTTTCACCATGTGATTATTATTTCTGATTTTAAGAAACTAATTTAATATTGACTTGAGCAAAAATGAAATTTTTTTTTTTCTCGGTTATTTTCCTTGGCCGCCATTGGTTAATTCAGTCTTTTAGCCCAAGATTAATTATTTATTGTTCGATCTGTATAAAACAAAGTTCATAAGCTCCGTTGTCTCAATCGTCATCTTTTTTGTTACCAACAGTGTTATCTGTCGGCAACGGAAGTGGCGTAAATTTATTAAAAACTACAATTTTGACAGTTAGGTACCATTTTTCAAAAGAAAATATTATTTTATTTAAAAACTGATATAACTAAAAGTGTGTGCCCTTTAAAAGCGCAAAAAAGTGTAAGCTCAGTTTTTTTTAATTTCGGTTTCATTTTCGAGCAAATTGGATTAAGAGGTGAGAAAAGGTGTAAAACTGACCTATTTACAACCCGTCCAGGCTTTTCAGATTTTAAAATATTTCTGTGTAACTTTTATAAAATTGTAGCTATAATCCATACGAAGAGAATGTATGTGAAAATTAGTTTGTAATATAAGCAGTTGCCGAGAAATGGGCAGTTTTGCGTAAGTCACTGTTTTCGTAATTTGCCTGTAAAAAAGTTAATTATTAATGGATATTCACAAAAGTGACACCACTTGATTCACAAAGCAAGTCTGCGTCATATCAAGTCGATTACAATTTAAAATTGACACAGGAAGTGACGCCATTTGGTCAAAAACTGCATTTTAACTTTTAAAATCAATATTTTTTTTCAACCAATAATTATTTAATATGTAATAATAAAATTAACTTTTGGATTAAATTCACATATTAACAAAACTCATACGGTCATATAGATATCATAAAATTGTTTCCAACTTGTTCTGTTGCCGAGATATAGGCGGTTTTCTAAAAGTCACTTTTGAAGGTTTTTGGCCCATAAAAGTGTCAATTACTTTTCGATTGTCAGAAAATTTTCACCCTTTGATGCCTAATGTCATAGTCGGTGTTATAAAACTAATTTAACGTTTTTGGTATCACAGGAAGTAATGTTCTTTTGGCAAAAACTGTATTTTTAGCGTTCAAAACATATAGTTTATTCATATGATTCTGATTTGTAATGTTTTTAAAATTATGATATTTGATTCCAATCAACAAATAGACTGAACCCATACGATCATATAGATACCCAAAAATAGTTTCTAGCTTGTACGGTTGTCGAGAAATAGACGATTTTCTACAAGTCACTTTTCAAGGTTTTTGGTTTATAAATGTGGCAATTATTATTCGATTTACATAAAATTCTCACCATATGATATGTTATGCCATTTCCGATTTCATAAAACTAATTGAACATTTTCATTATCACCGGAAGTAATGTAATTTTGCCAGGATCACTTACAAGTAACATATATATAAAATGAATTGATATTGCTGGATTTGGTTGATTCTGCGTACATTTTATATGATGTGTGCAATGCTTATGTGGAAACCTGTTTATTGGTTTCTTTGGTACCGGAAGTGACATATGTTCAAGGGTAACGTGACACCGAAAGTAACACAAGTTCAAAAGTAACATGGCACCAGTGAAACCCGTCATAGCTGCATGCAGGTCTAGTTTTTTTTTGTTTTTACCATATTTCAAAATTACCTTTACTCATGCAGATTATGAAAGAAATGACCGATTCTTGATTACTAAGGTATGACTGTTGTTGTAGCCAACAAGCAAGTTGATTGACTACCTTATCAACAAGTAATATCAATTTAGCCAAAAGTAGATTGACTTATGCTACGAATGTTTCCAGTTCATTGTTTTACCAATTCACTTAACTGAATTTCAAGCAACTAATTGGTCAAAGGCTATTTCTTATTTAATATATACTACTTACGCTGATACAGTTTCCATCACTTTACTTGATGCATCTTTGATATTTTTCATGAGGTTACCTGCCCCACCTTTTAGAGAATTAAAGATAGAGTTAGCTCCTTGATCACAGGAATCTGTATTGATATCACTGCTATAATTACTAGTATCTTTTCTTTCTATAGTTTCTACAGGAACTGCTGTTGGTACTGATCCTGGTGCTGTAAAAATAATAAATATTAATGATCATCATGTTGTGCATGAATTTTGTCGTTGTATTTACGCTACCAAATATGAAATTTTGGTCAATGCTTCAAGCCATTAAAAAGATAGGTTGCCAGGCAAGAAACATACGCCCACAGCAGCTAAATCGTCCAGGCAGTCAACAAGAGTTGTCGCATATTCTTACTTTTTTTGGTAATGAAACATTTATAATACTCTGAAATCTGATTAAGATTAATAATTCATAAAGTAATTATCAGAAAATCATTAGAATTTGTTTGGTTTTTATAAAGTTCTGGCCCATGCTAATGCTTAGTATATGAAGCATTTAAAAGCATGAATCTAGCTGATCAGTTATCAAAATTCATTGAAAATCAATATACTTGTTCATCTCAAGACCTTAAACTCGCTGTGTATAAATTCAAAGTCAATCGGATATTAACTTTAGCCTCTAGAACGTTCACAAGATTTTCCAAAGTGATCAAGGGCCATAACTCAGGCAGTAATTATCGGAAATCGCTGAAAATCAATAGGCTTCGTTGTTTCATGACCTTACACTACAGATATGGTATCGTCTAAAATGGTAGTTTTATCGATAGTTTCTATTCATACCGTGTAATTTCAAAACATCGTTCAATAAATGATAAAACCCGTTGAAAAATAACAAAAATGGTTCAATTAGTGCCATGGTTTAGATCAATAGCAACGGGTTTAGTTTCTCCGAGATGCGTTTAAAAATGGACGCTCCGTGCATTTATCTATGGCGATCATTTATTGGCCATAACTCTGGCAGTAATTATCGGAAATCGCTGAAAATCAATAAGCTTTTTCCAGTGGTGGCGCCAAAATCTTGCCTGCCCTATGTTTGCCCCCCCAATAATTTTCGGGGAAAAAAATGTCTGAAATGCTACCTGGCTGCATTCTATTTTACAAAATATAGTGGCGAACATATTTATTCACTTTGAGTCACTCTTACTCCACCCGCTCGACACTTTCCTCTCTGGTCGGATAAACTAGTGATTTGGCGACAGGCGGTATCTGTTAAACTCTATTTATCTCGACGACCAATACCTGAAATACTGCCAGACTGCATTTCGGGTCGTCTACTTTTCAAATTTTCGTTGAGGTTCGCAAGTCCGTTCATTTCACAAAATATGGTGGCGAAAATATTCATTCACTTTGAGTCACTCACCCCGCCCGTTTGCCACTTTCTTCTCTGGTCGGATAAACTAGTAATTTGGCGACAGAAGGTATCTTTATCTCGACTATCAATGCCTGAAATACTGCATTTCGGGCAGTCTACTTTTCAAATTATTGGGGATTTCATTGAGTTTCATGTGGCACTTTCCTCTCTGGGGTCGATCAGCTCTATTTATCTCTACGATCGGTGCCCGAGTACTGTCAGGCAGCATTTGCAACAGTCTAGTTTTCAAAATTTTCTTGGGGAGGTCCCCAAAACCCCCACAAGGACTCGCTACTTTAGCGCTCACACAGATACTTCGTTGAGGTACGCAAGTCCGTTCGTTTGCCATTTTGGTCTCTGATCGTATAAACTAGCGATCCAGCTACAGGCAGTATGTGGTCAGAGAACATTTAGTGATCAGTGCCTGACTGAATACGTTGTCAGAGAGCATTTCCGAGAGTCTATTTTTCAAAATTTTCTGGGGGAGGTGCCCCATACCCTACATAATTACACCCGACATTGGTGCTGGAGAGTGGTATTCGTCGAGGTTCACAAGTCCGTTCGTTTGACACTTTACCCCAAGGATCATTGCCTGAAATACTGCCAGGCTGCATATCATGGCAGGCTGTTTTTCAAAATTTTCTGGGGTAGACCCCCCCCTTAGTTGATACTCGTGCCTTTGCCCCCTTAACCTTGGACTTTGCCCCAGCCTTGCCCCTCCAACCACCGACGGCTGCGCCGCCACTGGCTTTTTCGTCTCATGGCCTTAAACACTGTGTATAAATTTAAAGTCAATCGGATATTAACTTTGGCCTCTAGACATTTCACAAGATATTTCAAAGTGATCAAGGTCCATAACTCTGGCAGTAATTATCGGAAATCGATGAAAATCAATAGGCTTCTTCGTCTCATGACCTTAAACACTGTGTATAAATTTAAAGTCAATCGGATATTAACTAGAGCGTCCACAAGAATTTTTGTAGTGATCAAGGGCCATAACTCTGTCAGTTATTCGCGGAAATCACTGAAAAACAATATGCTTCTTCGTCTCACGACCTTAAACACTGTGTATAAATTTAAAGTCAATCTAATATTAACTTTGGCCTCTGGAGTGTCCACAAGATTTTTTGACGTGATCAAGTGCCATAACTCTGGCAGTAATTATCGGAAATCGCTGAAAAACAATAGGCTTCTTCGTCTAATGACCTTAAACACTGTGTATAAATTTAAAGTCAATCAGTTATTAAGTTTAGCCTCTAAGAGCGTCCACAATCAGACGGACGGGCCAATGGACAGACAGGGGCGACGACAATATACAACCACATTTCAATGTGGGTGTATAAAAATCAAATAAAATGTTGTTTAACTGCCTTCTGTTCTTCTAATCAAGGTGATAAATAAGACCAAACAGTGTGATATGACGGAAATTATGTCCGGACAGGGTGCCACAGTCTACTCTTATATCAAAGAATTCCAACTGCCAAGGCATCTTTTACGTGCATACTAATGTGTACACGGGACCTGTGTTTTTCATCCAATCTGAACAACTACACAATAAATAAGACCAAACAGTGTGATATGAGAGCACTACAGTCTACTCTTATATACTGAGCGCCATAAAAAACACATCACTTTCGTATAACAAAATGATCGTGTAAACATATCTTAATTATTTTGCATCTTATTAATCTTACCATTCTTACCGCCATCTGTAATATTTGTAGTATCGATATTTATTGATTTAAAGTTATGTCAAATGATTCCTCATGGTTGACATACCGCTAGAAAATGCCAATAGCGTTCCACATAATATGCATTTAGTCTTCTTCTTGTTGTCAACTAATTCAAAAAATTTCCAAACTGAACGGGTTTCGTCTTTTGTGGTAGCCATTTTCTTAAATTTATATTGATAAATATTGCCATATCGAAAGCTTGTTTTTATTAAAATACTACTAACGCCATAAAATTACCACACGTAACCACAGCGAGCCAATGAAACAACAAAAAAATAGGTTGCCAGGCAACAAAACATACGCCCACACAGCAGCTAAATCGTCCGGGCAGTCAACAAGAGTTGTCGCATATTAAGTAATTATCAGAAATCAGAAAAATTAGAATTTGTTTGGTTTTTATAAAGTTCTGCCCCATGATAACGTTAAGTATACGAAACATTTAATATTATGGATTTAGCTGTCACTTCCACTGGATACGAAACATTTAACATTACGGCGATTTTTCGTACAATCAGGGGCCATAATTCAGGAAGTTACGATCATATATGTGCAAGATCTTTGAGTTATGAACATGCATTTCAAAATCGAATTAAAATTGTTACCTCTACAGGGTCCACAACCTTGATATACCATATTTTTACAATATTCGTGTAAAAGTGGCGGCCATTTTGTAACGGTGATATAATCAAATGATTTTTTTTAAATCAGGTAATAATTGTGACCTCCAGATGGACCACCAGATAATAAAGGCGATTTTTTGTATAATCAGAGGCCATAATTCAGGAAGTTACAATCCGATATGCACAAATATCGAAAGAAACCAAGATCTTTAGGTTATAAAAATGTATTTCAAGTTTCATCAAAATCGAATTAAAATTGTGACCTCTATAGGGTCCACAACCTTGATATACCATATTTTTACACCATTCACATACAAACGGCGGCCATTTTGTTTGTCAATTTTGGTCTGATTTTCACAAAATTCAAACTCAACCTAGATTACCCTGTAACGGTGATATAATCAAACATTTTATTTTTAAATCAGGTAATAATTAATTGTGACCACAAGGGACCACAAGGTGATAAAGGCGATTTTTCACACAATCAGGGGTCATAATTCAGTAAGTTACGATCCAATAGGCGCAAATATCAAAAGGAACCAAGATCTTTAAGTTATAAACATGTATTTCAAGTTTCATCTAAATCGGTTCAAAATTGTGACTGCTATAGGGTCCACAACCTTGATATAACATATTTTCACACTAGTCGTGTACAAAAGGCGCTCATTTTGTCCATCAATTTTGGTCCGATTTTCATGAAATTCAACCTCATCCTTCATTACCATGTAACAGTGATATAATCAAACGTTTTTTTTTAAATCGGATAATAATTTTGACCTCCAGAGGAACCAGAAGCTAACAAAAAGCAATTTTTCGGCATATCAGGAGACATATTTCAGGAAGTAACGATCCAATGGGCACAAATATCGAAAGGAACCAAGACCTTTTGGTTATTAACATACATGTCAAGTTTCATCAAAATTGGTTCAAAACTGTGACCTCTATAGGGTCCACAACCTTGATATAACATATTTTCACACTACAAACGGCAGCCATTTTGTCCGTCAATTTTGGTCCGGTTTTCCAAAATTCGAACTCAACCTCCATACCCATGTAACGGTGATATATATTTTTTTAAATCGGATAACAATTTTGACCTCCAGAGGGACCACAAGCTAAAAAGGGTGACTTTTCGTACAATCAGGGGCCATAATTCAGGAAGTTAGGATCCGCTGGGCGCAAATATTAAAAGGAAGCAAGATCTTTGGGTTATAAACATGCATTTCAAGTTTCATCCAAATTGGTTCAAAATTGTGACCTCTACACTGTTCACAAGCTAAAAACGTGATTTTTCGTACAATCAGGGGCTATAACCCATGAAGTTACAGTCTCGAAAGGAACAGAGATCTTAGGGTGATAAACCTATATTTTAGTTTCATTGAAATCGGATAAAAATTGTGACCTGTAGACTGTTCACAAACAATTGTGGACGGACGGACGGACAGGGGCGACGACAATATACATCCACATGAAAATGTGGGCGTATAAAAAGATTATACCATTTGTCCACATGCAAGAGGGACGAAAGATACTTTGAACGGATTTTGTTTTTTGTGGAAGTCATTTTCTTTAATTTATATTGATAAATATTGCTGTATTATGAAAAACATAATGGCTTTTGATTGACTGTTATTTTTGGACTAAGCTAGAAGTGGTAACAGAGATTTCTGATTCGAGTCCTTCGCTTTATTATAAAGAATTGCATTTCCTGTTGACATCAAATACAATGTTTATCATTGAAACTATTAAACATTATCACAGCTAACACAGAAAAAGTTGAAAAACAAAATATAAATACATATTTTGGGTTTCACAACTCATCTAATTTTCCTTTATCCTTTCAAAGCTCACAATGCGAACCACGTGTTGTGTTGTTTTGAAAATGTTTTATTTACGGTTGATATCGATGCCCGGCATAGATCTATGATGCCGGCTACTATTTCGCCCTTACCCAAATGTACGACAAAGTTAGGGGGAGTCAGCCTTTTAGGGCAAAGTCAGCTATAGGTTAGGCTACTGCGGTTTTAATATAACAAAGTGGAGTAGTAACAACAGAAATGTTATAGAATCTGTTCTAGTGGAAGAGTGTTCAAAGGATATTGAAGGAATTGACATAGAAAAGGAAGATTTGCCTGTTGGGCAAGCATTGGGAGGTACATGGTACCCCCAAACAGATAGTTTTGGATTTAAAATAAATATATCAGAAAGTAAAGCTACCCGCTGTTAGTGCCGATATCAAGTAAAATTTTGTGCATCGGACGCAAACATCGATACTCGCATCGATGCATCAGGAATTTCTTGACACCATTTTGATTTTCAAAAATTACAGAAATAGCATTAGTATTTTTGATATAAACATAGATTTCCTTAACATTGTCATTATTATATAAATGTTATTATTTAAATGATTTATTTCCACAAAATTCTTCTAATATCATTTGATTTACTTGACACTCATTAGCCATGATTGTTGTGACTGCGATGTGAGGGTGTATGAAATTGTTGTAAGGCAATAACAAGAGCCAGGACGGTTTGCAGGTCGTATCAAAGCCTGTCTATACTAATACATTCTTTATTGCCCCTTACAAAAAGTAAGACTAAATCGTTTTAACACTAGTGTTAAAAAACAGCTGGAAAATATTTTCCTCCTGACACAGATCTAAGTTCGTTGGACTACGGACTGATGTAGTGAACTGTGAATTTGACCTCCGGGTCGAAGTGCATGATAGTCAGGGGAAGTAACTAACAAAGACAGTCCTTGTAGTTACTGGGAAATGGAGACAATAACGGAAGCGTAACATAAACAAGTGAAGCTGGGCTAGCCAAATATTAATAATACTACGTGCAGGATTCAATGAATTATTCCTTTACATGTATATAGTTTTATTTTGAATTAATAAAAAAAAAGATAGGCTGGCACTGCCAGGAAGGATACGCCCATATTTTCGAGAGATGGATAGAGAACAAGCAATACCAAAAGTGATTTTTCCTACATCATATGATCATTAAGTCCTGTATTTCATACTGTATACAGTGTACTGGGAGCAGCCATTTTGTTGGTCAGTTCCAGTCTGATACTCATGAAATTCGAAGCCGACAATGATTATGGTGTGACGGTACACAACCTAGAAATGTGACTTTTCGTCAAAATCGGTTACGAATTGTGACCTGTAGACTGTAGAGAGTCCACAACCATGATATACCATATTTTTACACATACTCCTGCGCAGTGTTTCGTTTGATTAGAACTAATCCACTTCACACTGCTATCTTGAGTGAACATTGTTGTGCTAAATTATTATTGGTCAGTAGTGCCATTACCAACCAATGACCTGCATTGTAACAAACAATATCGGGGTTAACCAGACCTCAAAATATGTTACCGCAATGTATCTAGTGACAATCGCGACTTGTTTACGTCATAACCCGCGAAATTTATTATGCTCGATTATCCAGTGCCAACATGTTTTCTTCGTGGGCTATTTTGAAAATTATGCAGAATGCGAGAAGAGAGGAGGGATTTGATTGGACGTTAAAAAGAGACACGCCCCGCCCAATTTCAAGAATATGACTTCTATCCAGCAATGGTAAGAGAGGGATTTCTCGCGCCATTGCTTCAGGAATATGATTTTTACACTATTTGTGTACAAACGGCGACCATCTCGTCCAGCAATTTCGGTATGATTTTCACGAAATTCGAACTCAACCTTCCTTACGGTGCAACAGTAATATAATCAGAGTTTTTTTTTTTAAATCGGATAATAATTGTTCGAGAGATAGATAGAGAACAAGCAATACCGAAAGTGATTTTTCCTACAATCAAAGGCCATATTTCATTAAGTTACAATTTGATATGCGGCAGGGTTCAATTTAGTCTAAAACCAATGAATAGCAAATTTTTGTGACAGATTCACATTTTGGCTAATCAATTCAAAATTTGAATAGCATTTGCTCAGATTTGAGGAGCAGTAAAACGTTGCCTAATCACAAAAATTTGCAATTCTGATTTTTCGGGGTGTAAGTGGATACTTTTTCCACCGAAGTCCGGCCTTTGTTGTATACTCCGCTTCAGCTTATGTGTGGATGAAGGAAAAAAAACAAACAAACTAACAGTTACCGTCTCTCCACGATGCCGGACGCACTAATTGTCTAAAACAAAACCACCACGTACTTTAAGTTACACCATTCCAATCGAAATATTTGTAGACGTGGCTTTGCTTGTTTATTTATTTATTTAACAACATCCCCCTCTCCGCCTTCAAAATTTTAACCCGAGAATATGCCATCGTTTCATGCGTCTCGCGAGATGTTTACTTTTAGTTGCCAGTTAAGTTAACCAATCATACTATACTGCGTTGTTTTATTCTATTTTTAGTAACATATTTTATTAAACACGTGTGATTAAAAACGGAATCTGCATTGTCTTCTAGTTATCGGATATATTTAAATAAAAATTGGTTCAAATTAATCACGACCACAACTTGGAATATTAAACAAGTTAGTCCGGTATTTACCAATTGATTTTTTCGTAAGCCTAATTATACTCCACATTCATCCAAAATATAATCATAATGAATCGCACTTCACAAGTTTGAAAGTAATTTTTGGCTAATGAATAAAATAATTCTATCGCTTTTACCGCGATTTAGGTCGCTTTTTGCGATACGATACCGCTTAAATTGAACCCTGATATGTGGAAATATCGAAAAGAATCAAGATCTTTAGGTTATAAACATGCATTTCAGGTTTCATCAAAATCAAATTGAAATTGTGACCTCTACAGGGTCCACAACTTTGATATACCATATTTTACACTATTCGCGTACAAACGGCGGCCATTTTGTCTGGCAATTATGGTCCGATTTTCTAAAAATTCGAACTCAACCTTCCATAGGGTGTAACGGCGATTTTTCGGACAATCAGGGGCCATAAATCAGGAAGTTACGATCCGATATGCGCAAATAACGAAAGGAACCAAGATCTTTGGGTTATAACCATGCATTTCAAGTTTCATCAAAATCAAATTAAAATTGTGACCTATACAGGGTTCACAACCATGATATACCATTTAACAGTATTCTCATACAAACAACGGCCATTTTGTCTGTCAATTTTGGTCCTATTCTCCCGAAATTCGATGGGCGCAAATATCGAAAGGAACCAAGATGGGTTATAAACATGCATGTCAAGTTTCATCAAGATAGGTTGCCAGGCAACGAAACATACGCCCACAGCAGCTAAATCATCCGGGCAGTCAACAAGGGTTGTCGCATATTTTTACTTTTTTCGGTAATGAAACATTTGTAATACACTAAAAAATGATTAAGAGTAACAACTCATTATGTAATTATCAGAAAATCATTAGAATTTGATTGCTTTTTATAAAGTTTTACCCCACGCTAACAATTAGTATATACATGAAACATTTAATATCATGGATTTAGCTGTTCAGTTATCATTGAAAATCAAAATACTTGTTCGTTTCAACACCTTAAACTCTGTGTATCAATTTAAAGTCAATCGAATGATAAGTTTGGCCTCTATAGCGTCACAAGCTTTTTTGAAGTTATCAGGGGAGATAACTCTGGCAGTAATTATTTGAAATCTCTAAAAATCAATAGGCTTCTTTGTATCATGACCTTAAACACTGTGTGTAAATTTAAAGTCGATCGGATAATAACATTGGCCTATAGAGCTTCCACAGAATTTTTTCGAAGTGATCAAAATCACTGAAAATCGATAGACGTCTTCGTCTCATGACTGTAAACACTATGTATAAATTTGAAGTCAATTGGATATTAACTTTGGCCTCTAGAGCATCCACAAGATTTTTTTGAAGTGATCAAGGGCCATAACTCTGGCAGATCACTATCTCTTGCAATGCTCTTTACATTCAAATGCACGAAAGACAACCATAGACACATTACAATACGATCATAAAAACATTAACTGTCTCTTGTTCGGTTCCCCAAACCACTGTACCGATGTAAACAACAACATTTTTAATCAAGTCCACAAGTTTATTGACATGTCAAACAGATTTTAATCATTAGCAGTTTTAATTTACAATATTAATTTTAAATTTACGAGATGATGTGACCATTAATATGTACTGTATATTTCCATCCGTACAATCATATTTGTATTTAAATATATTTATGTATGTGTTTGCCATTTTAACTGTGTATATACACCCATCTTGTTCCTGTTTTAATATTATGTATGTATACTATTTAGGGAGAGGGGTTTTACATAGGCTAAGCCTGTTCCCCAATCCCATTCAGACATCCTGAATAAAATATTGTTTATAAAAAAAAAAAAATTATCGGAAATCGCTGAAAATCAATATGCTTCTTCGTCTCATGACCTTAGACACTGTGTATAAATTTAAAGTCAAACGGATATTAACTTTGGCCTCTACAGCATCCACAGGATTTTTTGAAGTGATCAAGGGCCATAACTCTGGCACTAATAATCGGAAATCGCTGAAAATCAATAGGATTCTTCGTCTCATGACCTTAAACACTGTGTATAAATTTAAAATAAATCGGATATTAACTTTGGCCTCTAGAGCGTCCACAAGATTATTTGAAGTGATCAAGGGCCATAACTCTGCCACTAATTATCGGAAATTGCTGAAAATCAATAGGCTTCTTCGTCTCATGACCTTAAACACTGTGTATAAATTTGAAGTCAATCGGATATTAACTTTGGCCTCTAGAGCGTTCACAAGATTTTTTTATGTGATCAAGGGCCATAACTCTGGTACTAATTATCGGAAATCGCTGAAAATCAATAGGCTTTTTTGTCTTATGACCTTAAACACTGTGTATAAATTTAAAGTCAATCGGATATTAACTTTGGCCTCTAGAGCGTCCACAAGATTTGTTTAAGTGATCAAGGGCCATAACTCTGGCACTAATTATCGGAAAACGCTGAAAATCAATAGGCTTCTTCGTCTCATGACCTTAAACACTGTGTATAAATTTAATGTCAATCGGATATTAACTTTGGCCTCTAGAGCATCCACAAGATTTTTTGAAGTGATCAAGGGCCATAACTCTGGTAGTTATTATCGGAAATCCCTGAAAAACAATAGGCTTTTTCGTCTCATGACCGTAAACACTGTGTATAAATTTAAAGTCAATCGGATATTAACTTTAGCCTCTAGAGCGTCCACAAGCAATTGTGGACGCTGGACGGACGGACGGACAGACGGACGGACGGGGGCAACGACAATATACGACCACATTTCAATGTGGGCGTATAAAATCGGTTCAAAATTGTGACCTCTATAGGGTCCACAAGCTAAAAACGTTATTTTTCGTATAATCAAGGGCCATAATCCATGAAGTTTTGATCCGATACATGCCAATATCGAAAGCAGCTGAGATCTTATGGGGATAAACCTATCTTTCAAGTTTCGTCGAAATCAGATAAGAATTGTGACCTATAGAGAGTCCACAAACCTGAATGAACCAGCTACCATTTAACTAAATTTGAAACCTACCTTAAACAATGCGGATATAAAAATAAAGTCATCAAAAAAGAATTTAACAAAGTCCATCAAAGATAGGTTGCCAGGCAACGAAACATACGCCCACAGCAGCTAAATCGTCCGCGCAGTCAACAAGGGTTGTCGCATACTTTTTTCGCTAATGAAACATTTGTAATACACTAAAAACTGATTAAGAGTAACAGCTCATTATGTAATTATCAGAAAATCATTAGAATTTGATTGCTTGTTATAAAGTGTTACCCCACGCTAACAATTAGAATATACATGAAACATTTAATATCATGGATTTAGCTGTTCAGTTATCAAAATTCATTGAAAATCAAAATACTTGTTCGTTTCAACACCTTAAACTCTGTGTATCAATCTAAAGTCAATCGGATGATAAGTTTGGCCTCTATAGCGTAACAAGATTTTTTGAAGTTATCAAGGGAGATAACTCTGGCAATAATTATTTGAAATCTCTGAAAATCCATAGGCTTCTTCGTCTCATGACCCTAAACACTGAGTGTTAATTTAAAGTCGATCGGATATTAACTTTGGCCTCTAGAGCTTCCACAGGATTTTTTCGAAGTGATCAAGGGCAATAACTCTGGCAACAATTATTGAAAATCACTGAAAATCGATTGATGACTTAGTCTCATGACTGTAAACACTATGTATAAATTTGAAGTCAATCGGATATTAACTTTGGCCTCTAGAGCATCCACAAGATTTTTTGAAGTGATCAAGGGTCATAACTCTGGCAGTAATTATCAGAAATCGCTGAAAATCAAAAGGCTTCTTCGTCTCATGACCTTAGACACTGTGTATAAATTTAAAGTCAATCGGATATTAACTTTGGCCTCCAGAGCGTCCGCAGGATTTTTTGAAGTGATCAAGGGCCATAACTCTGGCACTAATTATCGGAAATCGCTAAAAATCAATAGGATTCTTCGTCTCATGACCTTAAACACTGTGTATAAATTTAAAGTAAATCAGATATTAACTTTGGCCTCTAGAGAGTCCACAAGATTTTTTTGAAGTGATCAAGGGCCATAACTCTGGCACTAATTATCGGAAATCGCTGAAAATTAATAGGCTTCTTCGTCTCATGACCTTAAACACTGTGTATAAATTTAAAGTCAATTGGATATTAACTTTGGCCTCTAGAGCGTCCACAAGATTTGTTTAAGTGATCAAGGGCCATAACTCTGGCACTTATTATCGGACATCGCTGAAAATCAATAGGCTTCTTTGTCTTATGACCTTAAACACTGTGTATAAATTTAAAGTCAATCGGATATTAACTTTGGCCTCTAGAGCGTCCACAAGATTTTTTGAAGTGATCAAGGGCCATAACTCTGGTAGTTATTATCGGAAATCGCTGAAAAACAATAGGCTTCTTCGTCTCATGACCTTAAACAGTGTGTATAAATTTAAAGTCAATCGGATATTAACTCTAGCCTGTAGAGCGTCCACAAGCAATTGTGGACGCCGGACCGACGGACGGACGGACGGACGGACGGACCGACGGACGGACGGACCGACGGACGGACGGGGGCGACGACAATATACGACCACATTTCAATGTGGGCGTATAAAAAAGCAGAAATGAATTACTACAATATACTATTAAAGATTTTAATGTTAAGAAAGTTATACCTTGGGTAACTACCTATGACCCCCGTCAACCTAATTTATGTACCTTAGCTCAAGACACTTCAATTTTAGAGACTAGCGCCCGTAAGTCTAAACTACTGGATAATTCTAAAATTGTAATTTCACAGAAAAAATGCAGGACCATTGGTCAGTTGATAGAAGTAAACAGATTGAAAAAAACAGAAGTGCCTGTAATTAATAATAATTTTTATAGAGGATGCAAACCTTGTAATAGACCGAAATGCAAAGCATGTGCAACTATGGAAACCACCGATCATATTACTAGTATAGACCAAAAAATTTTTTATATTAAAGCTAATTGTTTAAATTGCCACAGTTCTTATGTAATATACTGTATAACTTGTCAATTTTGTAAAAAACAATATGTAGGCCAAACGATCACTCCTTTTAGCATGAGACTTTCCGATTGGAAAATCCCCCCACATTGCCCCACATTTTAATACACTCGGTCACGAATCTTATGTTTGCACTGTACTCGATAAAATCCCTCAGAATGATAGAACTAAACTTAATATTGCTGAATCACTTTGGATCCACACAAGCCTTGAAATAACTGCTAAGGTTCAGTCTGACATCATGTCAGGCTGAACTGATTTTCGGCCGGACATTTCAGATTTTCAGCCTGACAAATACCATTATTCCATGCAGTGGAAAATTCCCTCATATAATTCATATTTTTAAAATACTTTATATAGAATTCACAATTTAATGTAGTCACAAAACCATCGTCTTCTTCGTATGTTAACCACACGTCAGCATTGCATTTTGCTACGTCAGGTTTGATCCACTTTTCTACGGTTCTTATTGTATGTAATTTTCGAACTAGTGACGGCGATGGCCCCCGTTTAGAAGTGTCATTTTGAGAGACATTAAACACAGTACCAGTTTTAAAATATTCTGGAACGGTCCCACTAGCCGGGATATCCCGTGCCCGCGGGTTGGGGAAAATAAGAAGTTATTTTATTAGACATGTTTTCAACGCTCGTCTATTTACATTCACATCGATGATCGGAAGTGTCCAACAAAGTGAGATATTTTAATTTTCGTATAAAAAGTCTCTCCCTAATTACACCCATAGTCAACTTGAACATTTTCTTGTAACATTTTAAATATCATTACTTTTATTACTAATAATTTGTATAATTACATGTCATGTTATGTGTGATTTGGAGCTAATCATATACGAAAGTAACGCAAAGCTAGCTACTACACGTAGACTCGAATAACCAGCGGAAAAGAGCTGATTCTCAATATTATTCATTATTTTATCGTCACGCGGCCAAGATACATGTATGTAAATAGTGATATTTTAACTATGACTCGGGTCGTTGATATAACCAGCGAAAAGGAGCCTATTCTAAAAAAATAGTAATATTTTTACTATGACTCGGTTCGTTGATATAACCAGCGGAAGAAAGGCAATTCTAATAATTATTGATTATTTTATCCGCGCGCGGCAGAGATATAAATAGTAACATTTTCACTATGACTCGGGTCGCTGATATTTTTGGGCCTGGATTTTGAGCCGATTCTATAAAAAAAATAGCAATAGTTTTACTAGGACTCGGGTCGTTGATATAACCAGCGTAAAAAAGCCGATTCTAAAAATTATTGATTATTTTATCTGCACGCTGCCGAGATATAAATAGTAACATTTTCACTATGACTCGGATGGTTGATATTTTTGTGTCTGGATTTTCGAGTCTAGTAATAATTAGCGATCAACTCGAATTCGCGAATGAAATTACTATTTTTGGCTTACTGTTTTACCCAAAATCGGTCGGACATTTATGTCCGGACGAAAGGCAATTCGGTCTGTCAAAGGGGGTCAATTCGCCCGGACATTGTCCATGTCCGGCCCCTTATTTCAGCGCTTGGATCCACAGATTAAATACTGTATGGCCTTATGGTTTAAATGAAATGCCTGTAAATTAATTTTTTAACTTTACACCCTTTATAATTATTATGTCATCAATGTTATGACGTCATATTTACATTATGACATCACTTGTTACCATGACTAACCTTGTATTTCAACTGCATCATTTTTGTAGCTTATATTCTCTGAAGAAGAAGGATTTTACCTACGAAACGTTAGATACTTTAAAAGATGGTTTTGTGATACCTTTTACTTTGTTTTTATCCACATTTCAATGTGGGCGTATAAAAACTAGTAACACTGTTGAATGTAAATTTGAGAAAACAAAGGAACAGTGTTTTGTTTCAGAATTAAGCTACTGAATATAAAACCAATTTTTTTTTGTCTTTTTAGATGAAGATAATTAGAAGCCTTTACAGTGAAGTAAAACGTATTATTATAGACATATGTTAAATATGTACTTAGGCCAACAATAGAATTCAGAAGGAAAGAGAAGAAAAAAAACCTTATGATTTGTGTTGATATATTTTAATGTGAAAAACAAACACGGGCAATATTCTTTATTTATGAGCCATTGTCAGATTAACCTCAAGATAATCAAGTATTGAAGATAGGACAGAAGACGAATTAGGGAGAAATGTGGATGTTGAAGGTATATCTGAAGCAGAAAGAAAAGTCATATATTACTTTCAGCAAAAGCATTTCTAAAAGGAAATCAAGTCACTATCTGATAATACGGCTCGCTGTACAAATTTGATCGATATTTAGAAGATGAATTCAAATTGGTGGATGCCTGGAAAGAGCTGCCAGAAATTACGATGATAAACACCCATTGGTTACTAAAGGCTGCCCTTTAACAAGTATAATTATAGAAGATAGTCATAAGTCTGTTGGGCATTTAGAAAAGAAATCTACAATTGCCCATATCAGACAGAAGTATTGGATAATCGTTGAAAATTTAACAGCAAAAGGGATGATGTCTAAATGTGTTCTGTGTAGAAAGTACTGTGCAAAACCTCTTACTCAGAAAAATGTCTGACCTACTGTTTGACAGACTATAGATTGAAGATCCAGTTTTTAGTCGAGAAGGAATGGTTAAACCTGGCCCCTTTGAGATTAAGAGAGGAAGATTGATAGTTAGCGAGATGCGGTCATCTTTACTTGTCTGTTTACCCGTGCCATTCATCTACAAGTGGCCCATTCTTTAGACACTAATTCTTGCAGAAATGCAATTTGTAGATTCCAGTCAAGAAGAGGTCTGTCAAAGCAAATAGTGTCAGACAATAGTACAACCCCAGAGAAAATGATACTGAAATTTCAGTGAATTTCAGTGAAATTTGAAAATTTTGCCCAATCCCACTGAAATGACCAAATTTCAGTGAAATCTCACCAAAATTTCACTGAAATAAAAATATATTTCGGTCTATTACTGAAATTTCACTGAAATAAACAAAGATAGGTTGCCAGGCAACGAAACATACGCCCACAGCAGCTAAATCGTCCGGGCAGTCAACAAGGGTTGTCGCATATTTTTACTTTTTTCGGTAATGAAACATTTGTAATACACTAAAAACTGATTAAGAGTAACAACTCATTATGTAATTATCAGAAAATCATTAGAATTTGATTGCTTTTTATAAAGTTTTACCCCACGCTAACAATTAGTATATACATGAAACATTTAATATCATGGATTTAGCTGTTCAGTTATCTACAGCGTATGAATTAACACGCGAACGATCGTTCCGGTCGCGCATCGGTCGCGAGGTGCTGAAAACACGGGAACGGTCTGTCGTTCGCGACAGAAATTTTGTTTTATAAAACAGTTTAAATTACCAATAACTCGAATATTTTCAATGATTACACCCGCTCTCGTGCACGAGAGCGAGATTTCCCAAGTTTGTTTCCATCATGGCGTCGTCAATAAAAAAATCTCGTAGCGAGGAAACAGTCAGTTTAAAAACTTTTAAGTCGTGGGATTTTCACGGCGATTTCAACTTCGAAGTGAATGAAGAAAATAAAATCCGTCAATTAACATGTAAAATATGTACGTATAATATCGCCGAAATTAGACGTGAAGCCAAAAGACGAGGAATTAGTGGGACCGTTTTGAATGGTATTATTAACTATGTGGATGGCGTGACCTACATACATAAAAGTAATGTCAGCCGACATGTCGCTTCTGGGTCGCTTCACGACTGGGCTAAGAGACGGCAACACATATTACAAAATGAAGACAAAACTGATAAAATCACTGACACCGTCCATGATGAATCGACAGTGAAATCGAGCGTCTGTATTTTGAACAAAACTTCAACACTGACAACAGTTAGGCCTACAGTGACGTCAAGTAGTACATGCGCCTCTAGTAGTACCATCTCACAACTATTCGATAAAACTAACAAAGTTCATCATAAGAATCATTTTAACACAGCACTGGCAGTGGTTATGAGAGAAAGGCCTATGTCAGACTATATGGACTTAATTGAGCTACAGAAGAAGAATGGTCTTCAATTTATGACCGCCCAGAACAACAGTCACTCATGCAGGGAGTTTATTAAATACTTGGCACTCGCAATAAGAGAAGACATCACTAAGCTGCTAGGTTATGCTAACTTTTTTTCCTGTGAGCAAGATGGGACCGAAGCTAGGAAAACAAGAGATGAAAAAGAACTTGTTTATGCGATAGTTGTAGTTCGTGGAAAGCCAATTGAACTTCTTCTTAAATGTCAGCAAATGAATGCCTTTGGTGGTGTTGATGCATCGGCTATCAAGCGTAGCATTGATGATGCTTTTCAGACATATGGGGTGGCTGGTGATAGATACACCAATTGTTTGGTTTCTGCATGTGCTGATGGTGCAAGTGTTAACATGGGGAGACTAACTGGAGCCTTGACAGTTATGAAAGATAGGTTGCCAGGCAACGAAACATACGCCCACAGCAGCTAAATCGTCCGGGCAGTCAACAAGGGTTGTCGCATATTTTTACTTTTTTGGTAATGAAACAACTCATTATGTAATTATCTGAAAATCATTAGAATTTGTTTGCTTTTTATAAAGTTTTGCCCGACGCTATCAATTGGTATAGGAAACATTTAACATCATGGATTTAGCTGTTCTGTTATCAAAATTCATTGAAAATCAAAATACTTGTGCGTTTCAACACCTTAAACTCTGTGTATCAATCTGAAGTCAAACGGATGATAAGTTTGGCATCTGTAGCGTCACAAGGTTTTTTGAAGTGATCAAGGGAGATAACTCTGCAAGTAATTATTTGAAATCAATGAAAATCAGTAGGCTTCTTCGTCTCATGACCTTAAACAGTGTGTGTAAATTTAAAGTCAATCAGATATTAACTTTGGCCTCTAGAGCGTCCACAGGATTTTTTGATGTGATCAAGGGCCATAACTCTGGCACTAATTATCGGAAATCGCTGACAATCAATAGACTTCTTCGTCTTATGACCTTAAACACTGTGTATGAGTTTTAAGTCAATCGGATATTAACTTTGGCCTCTAGATCGTTCACAAGATTTTTTGAAGTGATCAAGGGCCATAACTCTGGCACTAATTATCGGAAATCGCTGAAAATCAATACGCTTCTTTGTCTTATGACCTTAAACACTGTGTATAAATTTAAAGTCAATCGGATATTAACTTTGGCTTTTAGAGCGTCCACAAGATTTTTTGAAGTGATCAAGGGCCATAACTCTGGCACTAATTATGGGAAATTGCTGAAAATCAATAGGCTTCTTCGTCTTATGACCTTAAACACTGTGTATAAATTTAAAGTCAATCGGATATTAACTTTGGCTTTTAGAGCGTCCACAAGATTTTTTGAAGTGATCAAGGGCCATAACTCTGGCACTAATTATCGGAAATCGCTGAAAATCAATAGGCTTCTTCTTCTTATGACCATAAACACTGTGTATAAATTTAAGGTCAATCGGATATTAACTTTGGCTTTTAGAGCGTCCACAAGATTTTTTGAAGTGATCAAGGGCCATAACTCTGGCACTAATTATCAGAAATCGCTGAAAATCGATAGGCTTCTTCGTCTTATGACCGTAAACACTGTGTATGAATTTAAAGCCAATCGAATATTAACTTTGGCCTCTAGAGCGTCCACAAGATTTTTTGAAGTGATCAAGGGCCATAACTCTGGTAGCTACTATCGGAAATCGCTGAAAAACAATAGGCTTCTTCGTCTCATGACCTCAAACACTGTGTATAAATTTAAAGTCAATCGGATATTAACTTTAGCCTCTAGAGCGTCCACAAGCAATTGTGGACGCCGGACCGACAGACGGACGGACGGGGGCGACGACAATATACGACCACATTTCAATGTGGGCGTATAAAAATGAAGATAGAGACTGGTTGCTTATTATTCATTGTTCATCTCACAGAATAGAACTAGCAATGAAAGATGCATTCATGGCCATCGATGATTTTACTAAGATTGATGACATGATGTTAAACTTGTACTATTTCTTCAAAAATAAGTGTTGGCGAATACTTGTGCTTCTTGCTGAAAGACTCAATGTCATTTTACAGAAAATACCTAAATCTTCAGGAACACGCTTTCAAGGACACAAATATAGAGCCATTAAAGTCCTAATTGTCGACTTCTTACCACTTTGTCTTTTTGCAGAAAACATGATAAGTTCAACAAATAAATCCTGTAAAGCTGAACAAAAGGCCAAACTACAAGGTTATCTCAATCAGTGGTTGGATTACGGTTATCTCGCTTCAATGCATTTATACCGCTTAGCACTGCAACAGACTGCCCATTTATCGTATATTTCGCAAAATGCTACTCCATTGATAACAGATATAATCCATGGTCTCAAATCAACAGTTGACGAGTTGAATGATTTAATTCAAAGTACAGAGGATCTACCATTTAATTCAACACCAACTGACGATGGACTAGGTGTTGTTATCACTCCAGAATCAACTGATTTGCCGGCTACTTTGAAGTTCAAAGAGATGAATAAACTTAGCGAAAAGCAAAAGGACAAATTAGAAAAGCATGTCACTGTCGTTAAAGAAAAGTTTACTCTGAAGAATGTTGCAAGAGGCAAAGATAAGGCTAACAGAATTAAAGCTCAGTTAATACCAGCTATTACTGATAGCCTAAATACAAGATTAGAGTCCTTTAATGAACCAATTTTTCAAGCCTACAAAATTGCTGACCACAGCCAATGGGACCCGGCAGATGCAGACTATGGCAAAGCTGAAATTATTTGTATTGGAACTCACTTCAGAACAAGTCTTTCCTTTCACAAATACTCTCAAGACATGGCACTTGTTGAATGGAAAGGGATTCGAAAACTTGTATCATCCAAGTTTAACCATTTCAAGAATTCCATTATGTTATGGCAACAAATTTTCAGGCATCACCACACAGAATTTCCCCATATCCTCCTGGTTATAGAAATAATCTTAACCACAGCCATTTCTAGTTCAACTGTTGAGAGGGGGATCAGTATGTTAAATCGACTTATGAGTCACTCCAGAACCAGTATGAACAACAAAACTATTGATGACCTACTTGTAATACGTATAAATCTACCTCTGCTTAGTAGCTGTGACCCATACTATGAATCAAAAATGGTGGAGAAAGCAATTAAATTATATTCAGAAGGCAAGAAAAGACGCAAACCAAAGGCAAAGGCATCTCACTCTTCTATTTCCGCTGATAACACCCCAGACATCTATCTCCCTATTCCGTCCACAAGCATCATCAAGGGTCCTGAACTTCTGATAGATGAAGACTTCCTCCAAGGATTGTCTGACAAAGATATGGATTCTGACAGTAGCTATGATTCTGAGGAAACCGAAGTAAATAATGATTCTTCCAATAGCGATGATACTGATGATTAAATGTTTTTAATTGTGTTGCCAGGCCTGGTGTAACCCATTGATTCAGAATTATAGTCATAACATTTTATTAGATCCAATTGTGTTAGTGATTGTGAAGATATCACAAAACAATTTTATGTTATTCATTTACAAGTCATAATCATTGTGCCAAATATTGAGATTGAAAAACCATTTGTTCTAGTCACACAATATTAATATAATGTTTTTATTCCTTGAGTTTAGTTAGTGATTGTGAAAATATAACAAACAATTTTATGTTATTCATTTACAAGTCATAATCATTGTGCCAAATATTGAGATTGAAAAACCATTTGTTCTAGTCACACAATATTAATATAATGTTTTTATTCCTTGAGTTAGTGATTGTGAAAATATAACAAACAATTTTATGTTATTCATTTACAAGTCATAATTATTGTGCCAAATATTGAGATTTAAATTTGAAGCCCATTTTTTCTAGTCACACAATATTATCATCATATCAATATATCACAAAATGTCAATTGTACTCATTGTGCCAAATATTTAAATTAAAATTCAATTCAATTTCCTTTTGTACATAGTTCAATTATTATAAGTTAAGGGTTGGGGATGTGTATTTATCAAAAACCTATTGAAAACACTCCATTACCTCTTAGATTTAACGTAACGACGCATCGTAACCTGTTTAGGTTACCACCTTCTAATTTGACGTAACCTATTTGTAGGTTACGGTAGTTGGTCCTTAATTCAAGGCCTGTATCTAAATTCATTGAAAATCAAAATACTTGTTCGTTTCAACACCTTAAACTCTATGTATCAATCTGAAGTCAATCGGATGGTAACTTTGGCCTCTATAGCGTCACAAGAATTTTTGAAGTTATCAAGGGAGATAACTCTGGCAGTAATTATTTGAAATCGCTGAAAATCAATAGGCTTCTTCGTCTCATGACCTTAAACACTGTGTATAAATCTAAAGTCAATCGGATATTAACTTTGGCCTCCAGAGCGTCCACAAGATTTTTTAAAGAGATCAAGGGTCATAACTCTGGCACTAATTATCAGAAATTGCCGAAAATCAATAGGCGTCATTGTCTTATGACCTTAAACGCTGTGTATAAATTTAAAGTCGATCGGATATTAACTTTGGCCTCTAGAGCGTCCACAAGATTTTTTGAAGTGATCAAGGGCCATAACTCTGGTAGTTATTATCGGAAATCGCTGAAAAACAATAGGCTTCTTCGTCTCATGACCTTAAACACTGTGTATAAATTATATTTTGGTCTACTGAAATTTCACTGAAATATTTATATTGCAAATTTCATTGAAATTACAAAAAATAAAAATGTCATTTTTTCATAGCAAATATTTTAATAACTGCATAGCCTATAAAAGATTTGTAATTTGTGAAAGAGAGCACTTTGAAATTATGGCCTAATAGTGTTTTTTTTTTAATTACCATTAATTAATCATGCTATTTCCTGAAGCAGACAATTTCATTGACGTTTATTTTATTCGTCCATCATTTTTTTTATTCGTCCGTCACCATATGTGTAATCCACGAACACGTGCCTATAAGTAATGACAACTTTAGTAGCCTATACATGTTTAAAATGATGTCTAAACTTATGACCAGGGATCTTAATCGGCTGTTTTTTGTCGGCTTTAGCCGATTGATCTTTAATCTAGCTGGTATGTAAAACAATGAACCGGCCACTATGGTATCATTAATCAATCAACTATCGGCAGATAACAAAGAGTTAATTATTACTCGTCGCTTCAATCCGTATCGGCTCAATTCCTAAATAAACAACTTAATTAGTTGAGTCAATCAAGTAATCCAATGTCGGTTCATTCATTTATATCTTACACAATGTTGAAGTACTTGAACACCTCACAGAATGACAAAAGAAAACGTTCACGTGTTTTAACCGACAATAGTGATGGCGGGATTGACCTTGAACTTAAGGCATGCACGTCGTCATTGGAAGTTCCAAATGTCGGAGAAAATCCCACGTCCAATATAGGTCAACCAAAGTCGAAGTCCGGGAGATATTTTAATTCCGAATGGTTAACTACTTTCAAATGGCTTTCATTTGACAAAATTTCACAGAAAATGTTTTGTCTCGTAAGTTATTAATTTAGTCTTCTTTTTTAAATCACGTAATAACCTACTGATCTCGTATATTAATAATTATTATTATTATGTTAGTGTTGAGTAAATCTGGTAATAACCTACTGACCCGCATATAATTATTATGTCAAGTAATAGCCTATCATGACAATTGGCCACGTGACTTTTCGCACGTCGGCATATTTCCGAGTTCCGACTATACACAGAAACTAATTTGTGCTAATTTGTTATTATTGAGCTTACATTCTTTTTATTTGTATATATTGACAAGTGATCACAATAATACAATTGTAAAAAAACATATTTATATTTACTGGTAGTTTTTCTTTTTACTAAATTATAACTTCCGTTTGGTTGGATGAAAGTGAAAGTAGGAATATGCATTATGCAAGTTGCTGAAATTTGACTATAAATTTCGATATTATTATCGATGTATGAATACAGGTATGCAATTACAACAAAGGTTTTGTTTATTCGAATTTTAAGCTATTATTATTCGGAATACGTTATGCAATTATTAACGTGAATAAAGTATGCATAAACCAACATGTCTGTTGTTGAAAACACGACTATCCGTTAGGCTTACCCTTGGCCGGTTCATTTCAAAATGGATTAAGAACCCTGCTTATGACTCAACATCAAAATTGTTTCCAATATATTCTGATAATCAGTGTATTGTGATAGAATGGCTATTTTCACTTCGTAATAATACATGTGTTTCAATCGCTAAATAGCCATATTTGGAAATGAGGTCATCGAGTACGGAAGCCATAAAATTCATGTACAGTAAATATTTTACGATCAACTAATATAATCATGTCTTGAAATCAACCTTTTTTATTGTGAAGGGTGACAATAATTCTACACCATAATAAATTTAAGTTTGGAGCTCATTGTTGGTTAGCGTATACAGTGACAGTGTCAGTGTCAGGTTACACCAGAAGAGTGACCGTGTTTTTGAAAATTTTGGAATGGAAAACAAACAAAGAAATTTTTAATTCTATAATGGTTGTAAATATATTAAACTCTTGTGCAAATAAAACAGGACCTCACGCGCATGTTTCATCGCTAAACTGATAAACTGGTGCTGCTATTTTATACAATTAACGCGCAAGTTAAAGTACGTTCTTTTCACCATTTTCCCTACGGCTTCCGTAACTTGAAATTCCCAGTAAAAGGGTGCGAGTATGGATAACAAAGTGGAGTTTGTAAACGGTATTTTCTGGATTATATGACCCCAAAACACCTATCACGGAATGGTTTGTTGGATAAATTTCGAAGTAGTTAATTATAAAATGCAAAGCAGCCATGGTGAGTAAAGTTCTAGTAGATCGACCTATTGATTGGTAGTAATTTTCGTCATTCAAATTGAATCAAATTATATGTGTGACCTGGCTATGAATGTTTAGTTTTAAAATATAAAGTAAAACCGTTCTGTCTAGGTTATGGATTCACTAAAAATAAATCGAAGATATTTATATATTAAGAGTAAATTATCACATCAGTGTTATAAATGCCTGCCACTAGTGACGGTTGATGCACATTTATCCCTGGTTCCCAAAATGACGTTTGCTTTGTTTTTGACAGGATAATTTTGAAACTTCTGAATGCTCTAATAGTAGTAAAATAGCACATTACATGGCACATACCTATCTTTATTTAATATTATTTGATTCTGTAATTTCAGGCCATATATTTTTATTATGGAAGAAGAAAAGGACGACACTATAGTCTCACTAGATCTACTAGAAGAAAAAGAAAATCAGAAGACCGAATACAGAAATTTGAGGGATAATCAATAATATAGAGTAATATTGTAATTGTTTGGAGTTTATTTTCAGAATGCATGTTAATAAAGACTTTGAAATACAATGCATGTAGTAAGAGATTTCAATAAAATATCAGTGAGATTTCAGATAAATTTCAGTAAAACCTCAATGAAGTTTCAGTGTGAGATTTAGTCTAAATATTGTTAAAATTTCAGTGAAATCTTACCAAAATTTCAATGAGATTTTACTGAAATTTCAATGAGATTTCACTGAAATTTCAGTGAGATATTTGGTCAAAATATTATTGAAATTTCAGTGAGATTTTACTGAAATTTCAGTGAGATTTTACAGAAATTTCAGTGAGAAATTTGGTCAAAATTTTATTGAAATTTCAGTGAGATTTTACTGAAATTTTAGTGAGATTTTACTGAAATTTCAGTGAGATTTTACTGAAATTTTAGTGAGATTTTATCGAAATTTCATTGAGAAATTTGGTCAAAATTTTATTGAAATTTCACTGAAATATTTTGACCAAATCTTTCACTGAAATTTCAGTGCGTATTTTCACAGGGGAAATCTAGAGGGACCACACAAGGAAGACAGAAATAGAAAAGTGGAATGTTGAACAGATACAGCAGTCTTTTATTCAAGATAAAAATCAATGGAGTTTCAGTGGGAGACGATGATAAGAACTGTTAGGAAAGTATTGTATTCCCTTCTCAAGGAACAACCTCTGAAATGTAACGATGGAGGTTTGGTCACTTTATGCCAATAAAACAAAGAACAAGAATAATAATAAATTTAAACAATTTATTTGCACAAAAGGGGGGTGCACTCCACCAAATTAAGTCACAGAGAAATACACCTAGAGTTGCACCCCCAACAAGTTTGTGGCACAGCACGAAAAAATAAATTGATTTTTTGATATTAACATGTATCTCAAGATAAAATCCAACAAATTAACATAGTAACAATAACTAATGAATATGACTTAATCAAGTGAAATCTTATCTTAAAATAACAATAAAATGATAATAATGGAATTATAATAATAAACTAGATATATTAAAACGTGGTAGACCAGGGACTGCGGCCCCTACGATCTACTACGTATGAAATTTCTGGTAAATCCGGGACTGCGGCCCCTAAGATTTATTAATGAACTGCTGGTAGACCTGGGACTGCGGCCCCTACAATCTACGTATGAAATTTCTGGTAAATCCGGGACTGCGGCCCCTACGATTTATTTCTGAACTGCTGGTAGACCCAGGACTGCGGCCCCTGCGATCTACTTATGAAATGCTGTAAATTCGGGACTGTGGCCCCTGTGATTAAGGTGATGATTAATTAGGTAATGAGCTGCGGCCCAATTACTTTACCTTAAAATTAAGTTACATCAAAAAAAAATGTGAGGCTGCGGCCCCTATGAATATTAAAAGTGACAAATGAGCAATTGTTACAAAAATAATTATGCATCAAACTAACTAAGGTATTTTGACGGTGCTGTAAGCAAGGCCATTCAGAATTAATTCATAACGTATATACATATATGTCCACCTATCCAATTAAGATGTGAGGAGGAGTAAGGGGATGGATGGTGGGAGTTTCAAACGCATTAATAATTTGGCTGTATTGCATGACCCACCGAGCTAACCAGACGAGACTTCGTTGTGAAGTGCGCATGTACAAATACTCAAACCAATGCGCATGATCAGATTGCTTTAACGTCATAAACTCAATTTGAACCACGTTACAAATAATAAATTATTTTGTGAAGTTGAAAACATCATGAATGGAAGACCACTAACTGAATTATCAAACGGCCCAAATGATTTAAACATGGAGGTTTTGACGCCAAATCATTTGGTGCTGTTGCATCAGGGGGCGTGTCTACCACCAGGCAAATTTAACAGAAAAGACAACTATGTCCAGAAAAGATGGGGACAAAGTCAATACATTGCTGATGTGTCTTGGAAGAGGTTCGTCAAGCAATATTTACCTTTACTTCAAGAAAGACAGAAATGGATTAAAACACAAAGGAACCTAGCTGAAAATGATATTGTGCACTTAGTGGATTCTATCCACGTAATTCTTGGTCACTTGGTTGCATATAGAGCACTATTAAAGACAAGAAAGGACTTGTAAGAATAGTCAAGGTGAAAACTAAGCATTCTTTACTTCAGAGACTGGTTGATAAACTTTGTTTGATATTAGAGGCTAAAGGTGAACCAACATCTGACGATCATCTGGATATTATGAAAACAGTGTAAGATTTAGAAAGAACTGGAACTGATTTTATATTTTTGGTTTACTTTAATTTTGCCCTTATAAGGTTAATGGGGGATTCCACTTCAAGTGTACACAAGGTTCTGACATGACCATTACAGATTTTGATGATTTTTGCTGTGCAAGTTAACCATGACGAAAAAACATGATGTGCAAAATTTTAGCGCTGGGAGCCCCATGGGGCCCCATCAGGGGCATTCCGAAATTTGGGCCTTTTCGACTGACCTTCAAACTTTGAAAATCCATAACTTCGTCCCTAGTAATACTACTTACATGAAATTGGTATCAAATTGTTCAGAAAACATGGATCTTTCTAAAGATCAGGAGCACAAACTCGACTGAACAAAACTCAGGCAGATGTTGTTGACCTTGACCTTGGAACCCACGCCTCCGTAAAGGGGCAGCTTCGATTTGGCCAATTTTTTGTGTGAATATTGCCCCACCTATGATTAACGAACACACAAAAAATCAAAATGGGATCTCCATGGGAACAGATTTTAGGAGCCGGTCAAGTCAGGTGCTATACAGATATTCAAGTGCACACGACCTTATCACCACGATATGACGTCGTAACAACAATTCAGCGAACCTGATTTCGGCGTGGAAAAAGATGCCAACGATGAGCAACACGCGGTGTCCAACTAACATAGTACCTATAGTAGTGACATCGGCCACAGTGTTGTTTATTATAGTGCTTTAAGCTCGTAACGTTGCATTCTCATTATTCGCAAATTCGTGTGGGGAAAAATGTGGTTCTATTTTCGAGGTGCGGTAAAAATTTGAGGTCTGTACACTATTAATGGATCGTCCAGTGACAAGATAGGTTGCCAGTAATAGCCCATTAAGTAAAGGTTAGAATTCGTCCACAAGATATTTCAAAGTGATCAAGGACCATAACTCTGGCAGTAATTATGACCTTAAACAATGTGTATAAATTTAAAGTCAATTGCATAAAAACATTAGCCTCTAGAGCATCCACAAAATATTTCAAAGGGATCAAAGGCCATAATTCGTGCAGTAATTATCGGATATCACTGAAAATCAATAGTCTTCTTCGTCTAAACACTGTGTATAAATTCAAAATCAATCGGATATTAACATTAGCATCTAGAGCATCCACAAGATTTTCTAGGCCCATTACTCTGGCAGTAATTATCGAATATCGTTGAAAATCAACAGGTTTCTTCGTCTGATGACCTTAAACACTATGTTTACATTCAAAGTCAATCGGATATTATCTTTAACCGCTAGAGCACCCAGAAGTGTTTTCAAGGTGATTAAGGCCCATAACTCTGGCAGTAATTATCGAATATTGCTGAAAATCAATAGGCTTCTTCATCTATTGACCTTAAACACCGTGTATAAATTTAAAGACAATCAGATATTAACTTTGGCCTCTAAAACATCCACAAGATTTTTCAAAGTGATCGAGGGCCATAACTGTGACAATAATTATTGGATATCGCTGAAAATCTATAGGATTCTTTGTCTCATGAATTTAAAGTCAATCGAATATTAACTTTAGCCTCTAGAGTGTCCACAGGAAAGTGTGGACGACGGACGGATAGACAAACGGACTGACGGACAGGGGCAACGGCAATAGATGTCCACATTTCCATGTGGACGTATAAAAAACAGAGCGTACAAGTTATCATAGTGAAATTAGTGATCAGAAGTCAGCTTGCACAAAACAACCTACAGTGAATTCTTATAAAATCAACGTCTGTTTTTGTGACCAAGATGGACTTCATGTCCATCAAATCTGTTCCCATGGAGATCCCACTTTGATATTTTGTGTGTTTGTAATTTATAGGTGGGGCAATGTTCACACGAAAAATTGGCCAAATCGAATCTGCCCCTTTTCATGGGCGTGGTTTCCAAGGTCAAGGTCAACAACATCTGCCTGGATTTTGTTCTGTCGAGTTTGTGCTCCTGGTCATTAGAAAGATCCATGTTTTCTGAACAATTTGATACCAATTTCATGTAAGTAGGATGACTAGGTGCGAAGTTATGGATTTTCAAAGTTTGAAGGTCAACGGAAAACGCCCAAATTTTGGGATGCCCCTGAAGGGGCCCCACGGGGGCCCCCAGCGCTAAAATTTTGCACATCATGTTTTTTCGTCATGGTCAACTTGCAGACCAAAAATCATCAAAATCTGTGATGGTCATGTCAAAATCGCCCAAATTTTGTGTACACTTGACATGGAATGCCCCTAATGTTAAATAATATTAAACGGATGAATATTAGGGAGTCAAAATACTTAAGTTTGTATTTAATAATATTTACACGATAGTCTCCCTTTAAGTGAGCAGTACGCCCGATATATTGCAGTCATTGGTCACATGACCATTTTTTCCAGGAAATGAAAGAAAGTGTGGCATACTGTGAAACTATAATTTTCTGATGTTTTATTGTAATGTCAAATTAGGGGAGAAAGAATGGACCTATAATTATGGTATGTAAAAGTACAGATATAAAATTAATGTAAGCCTATTGTGATTACTAAAATTATTATTATTTATTATTATTATTTTATTTTTCGGGGGAGCCTATTTCTCAGCGCCTGTAACAGATACCGATCTGGGACCTAATTCTCTACAGGGAAACCATGTGTTGGCTACTTGATAAACTATTTTTGAAACTTCTGCGCAGACCGGAAGTGGTCGAATTTCGTGCTGTGTCAAAAAATTAAAAAACGGCCGTAGATTCGTCAATTCTGTACCTATTTTCATACAAATGACATTTTCGGAAACCTTGAGTCTTTTCTCGGACGATAGCAGTTGAAAATTTCGATATTTCGAAACTTCATCGCTGACTTCTTGCAATCGAAAAATGAAAAATTTTATTTGAGAGACAATTTTTGTTATTTTTCAAAATTTTCAAATTTGACCTACATTTTTGGATACCTGAAGGCAATCTGGTTCCAGTAATATAAGTTTTATTCCGAGTTATCGCCCTTGTTTTTTTCGAATTTTCTTCACATTTTCTGAGCTTAAGTTTCGTTTTACGGCCGGATCAACGTTTCTCAAATTCCTGATACATGAAGCAATATTGTCAAACCACCGTTTAAAGCAATTTCAACAACAATCCGTAAACCGGAAGTAGTCGAAATAATATGCGATATTTTGAAAAAAAAACGTGAAAAATTGGTGTCTTGGGTAAAAACACGATTTCTCCGTCCGATATCAACGGATTAAACAAATTAAGGTATACGGATACTATGATCAGGCAGCAAAATATAGCACGCTGAAAATCAAGTATTTTCTGATTTGGAGCGTTTTTGGACGCCTGTATCTCGAAAACTGCTCCAGCGATTTTTCTTAAACTTTATCTATCGATGGTCCTTCCGCTAGTCTTTCGCATGGATCCATCCATTAAGACTTTTATATAATTGGAATAAGACAAAAAAGGGACTGAAAATCGAAAAAAGTCGAAAAATCGTGAAATTTGGGAAAATGCTCTACTATTTTTTTATTTTAAGAGATTTTTAAAAAAAAGATATATATTTAAAAAGCTGACCTAATTACGATTCTAATGATGTATAATATGTATGCAGTTATTGAAATTTAATTTTCAATATTTTGACATTTTTAACACTTTTGAACATAGGATTTCTCAGAAGTATTTTATTTGATCGTATAGTGTCGCATATCATTAGAGAGCCCTGTTCCCATGCAAACTCCAAAACTGGATGCGAAAACTACTCGACAATGATTCGTATACCGGAAGTAGTTCAAAAAACGACGAAAAATGTAAAAAAGATGAAAAAGATAGGTTGCCAGGCAACGAAACATACGCCCACAGCAGCTAAATCGTCCGGGCAGTCAACAAGGGTTGTCGCATATTTTTACTTTTTTGGGGAATGAAACATTTGTAATACACTAAAATCTGATTAAGAGTAACAACTCATTGTGTAATTATCTGAAAATCATTAGAATTAGTATAGAAAACATTTAACATCATGGATTTAGCTGTTCAGTTATCAAAATTCATTGAAAATCAAAATATTTTATTCAAATGTGTCTTTTTTATAACATTTTTAAAATTATGATATTTGAATCCCATCACCGAATAGCATGAACCCATACGATCATACAGATACCACAAAAAAGTTTCTAACTTGTACGGTTGCCGAGAAATAGACGATTTTCTACAAGTCACTTTTCAAGCTTTTTGGTCTATAAAAGTGTCAATTATTATTCAATTTTCATACAATTTTCACCATTTGATGCCTTATGCCATTTATGATTGCATTAAACTAATTTAAGATTTTTATTATCACCGGAAGTAATGTCTTTTTTGCAAAAAATGTATTTTTAGACTTCAAAACAAATATTTTTTTGAAGTGAGTTATATTTGTTATTTGTTTAACGTTATAACGTTTGATTCTAATGGCCATTTAGATTGGATCAATATAATCATACTGATATCAAAAAATTGCTTCTAGCATGTTCCCTTGTCGAGAAATAACCAATTTTCTAAGGATCACTTTTTAAGTTTTTTTACCTTTTAATTTCAGTTTATGGGTTCCAAGTTTATTATTTATTGCCTGATATGTATAAAACAATTCTCAATTGCGAAATCTCAACTTATTTGTTACCGATAATGATTTCTTTTGGCACCGGAAGTGAAGTAATTTTGCCAGATTTTACAATTTTGACCGGTGTATTTGCAAGCATATATTACTTTTACAAATCTGATAAGGGGTGTCACTGAATCATAACAACTACAGTATCGTTTGGTAGCTCGATGGATCGGCTATTGTATGACGCACTTCCTGTCTGATTCCTGAAAGCTGATTTAGCACTGCAGGTCTGCAGAGGTCGTTCCATAGCGAGTGAAGAAACATAACTAATTTCGCCGAGAATTTTAAGAAATAGGACAGATTTAAAAATACGGTACTCTTACAAAACGTTCAATGGCGTGTTCAATGACAATTATTACGGGACGCTGAAGATCTAGTATTTTCCTTTGTGGACTTTTATATGATATCAGAATGATACAAATTCGATGGTTAGGCAATAGATTATGAGATGCCGAAAATGTAGTATTTTCCTCTCTTTTTTTTTTTGAGTCTTTTCAGACTCGTTTATCTCGAAAACTACTTCTATTTCACTTCTTAAACTTCTGTTACCCCGAGTCCTATCGGTCGTTTAGAGTATAAAGGTAAATTTAAAAGCATGGCAATGATATAAAGGACCCTGAAAGCCGATTCAGCACTGCTATGCAGGTCTAGTTATTATTATTATTGCAAAACTTATATAGCGCCCCTTTCACAGATGTGTTCAAGGGCACTTTACAATGTAACAAAAAAAAAATATACATTCAAACAATAAATAGCATGAAAAAGCAATTATAAAAATACAAGAATTACAATAAACAAGATAATAGGTGTTAAAATTTGTTATAATTATAAGCCTTTAATAATAAGAAAGTTTTAGTCTGTTTTTTAAAATCACCTAGTGATGATAAAATTCAAATATTAAAAGGTAATTGATTCCATAAAATAGGCGCTTGATAACTAAAAGAGTGTGCCCCATAACTAGGAAGGTTCACAATTTTTTGCTTTAAAAGTAATTTATCAGATGAACGTAGAGTTCTGCCTTGGGTATATAATTCTAAAAGTTAAGATAAATACTTTGGTGCTAAATTATGAAGGCATTTGAAGGTTAAAAGTAAAATCTTAAAATCTATTCTATATTTAATGGGCAACCAGTGCAGCTGATAGAGAACAGGGGTTATACTTGTATATGGGTCATTCCATGAAGTTGACACTTTGTTACCAACGATAATTAATGTGATGATAAAATACTCAAGAAATAGAATTCAATAAATGAATTGTTGATAATTATCTTGTAGGTTTGATGTAAAGATAATATTAAAATGTCATTTTGTGAAATAAAAAAAATTCACTTGAAAAAAGGATGGGTCAAATGCATTTTCTGCAGTTTGACATGCACCAAAAGTGTGACATTTTCACCCCCCTGAACTTTGATTTGATCCCAACTTTTTATTATGTGTTTAAATCATCTATCCGAGGTGCAGTTGCAAAGATTTAACTTTCAATTTTTCAAATACAGCACAACAAGAGCATCGATATGACTATTTGTTGAGATATCGTCACCCAAAAATACAGAAAAAATTGTAACTATGTCTGTCAACTTTGTTACGTACGCTAATGACACGATGAGACAGAGCGCTTTCGTCTGACGTACTTAAATAATGTCGTAAAATGTAACCACTCTTATTTCATCTCAGAAAAGGGAAAATGTTTATCGGCTAGACTTTTCAAATGTTTTAAACTGCAGTCATTGCGAAAAGTGTTGATTGTCTGTCAATTTTACGTTCGCGCGATTTCCATCTCTTTTTACGCCGGCGAAAGTGATCGAAAATTTAACGACACCACACAACTCATTTACAGCATAGACGACTGGTTAATGGCAACATGGCGGAGAAAGCCGTAGAAAATATGGAATTCGGTAAGGAAAATGGAATTTGTCAATTTGTTACGTACATTTGAATCGCTTGTGTCAAGTTACGAACAACATATGAATACTTATTCAATATGAATGTTCCTCTTCTTTATATACATAAGTATAGAATACTGTTATGCAAACTTTTTGTCCACAAAACAAATGGTTGTCATTGCCGATCTCGGGAACAAATCGGGATTGCATTGGTTGGTAACTTGACACGGTTAAGCTTTCAGTTGAATGTCAAAATTACTAACAACCTCTGTCTGGCACATTTATTTAATTATTTGTTAGATCTTTACAAAAGCTTATCTTTTGAAATAGTTCATGGTTCTATAATGCCATTACGACTTCGAGGTCATCCTTATATGTACCTACACCTGTTCAAGACTGTTGATGAAAATGATAGTGACTGTTGGTAACAATGACCAAACAACTGCCCTTGAGAAATTTTTGTTACCAACACAGTTATATTTCTTGTTTAGATTTTATTCAATAATGGCTGTACTTATTTAATTTGCATGTTCTGAACACGTTGTAGGCTATTTAACATTGAATTGCAAAATAGTGTAGAATTAACCTTGTGTTTAAATTAATTTCTTTCTAGGTTGTTGGTTGTTCGTGTGTCAAGTACTACAAACCAGCAGAGAATTTTTGGTTGGAAAGTGAACTGTTATTTGAATCTCTAATAGGAATAGCAGTCCGAAATTGATTTGATTCTGTTGACAACTTGAAAATGCTTCTCCCTATGTAAACAAGCCTTCCGTCTTCTTTGTTTCGCAAAATATGATGACCAAAAGAGCTTTTCGTCATCTTTGTTTCGCATTTAATCTGATTGAATCTATGCAGGGAAATTATCTCTTGCTGATGTTTTGATTTCTTAGTTATACTATTAAGTCAGTCAATGTTGAGTTTCAGCATTGGTTATGAAGAAGAAAATATTTTTTGAAAAATGCAAATCCCATGTCGTTACTTTAATTAAATCAGTATTGATGCTTTATCAGTCCATTTTAATTGAATAGTATTAATGCTTTATCTGTCCAATTTAATTAAATCAGTATTGATGCTTTATCTGTCCATTTTAATTAAATAAGTATTGAGGCTTTATCCATCCAATTATTTTACCATTATTGTAATGTCATTTACATTAAACCCTATTTTATTTGTTATGTCATTTTTATTTTGTCTTTGTTTTTACACTGATCACTATGTTGCATGTTGAATAATAAATGAAATATTAAATCATATTTCCAAAGTCGTTACTTATTTAATGATGGTTGTTCGAGAAAGATGGATTTTAACGGTCACTTGGCTTGTGAGGTCTTTAGCAGTGGGGGTAAATGATAGTCCTTGGCAAAACTCACAAGGCACAAGGTTAGACAAATGACCCTTGTGCTTGTCACATACATGACTAAAATCAACGTTATCATTTGTATTTGAAGGCCATAGCTTCTTCAGATGGTTAACACAATTTTTTATCCCCGATTACTGAACAATATATCACGATTCCAAAAGAATTTGATGTGGTCAATGTTACCAACTCTTTTTACCCAGGATATGTATATTTTTTAATTATTATTAGACAGTACAATCAACAGGTCAAAAACTGTACAAGGCAAATAGATGTACAATATTAGGAATTGATTTCCAAAGGAATTTGATGTGGTCAATGTTACCAACTCTTTTTACCCAGGATATGTAGTGGTTTTTATTTTTAGATGGTAAAATCATCAGGTCAAAAACTGTACAAGTCAAATAGATGTACAATATTAGGAATTGTTTTTGCATTTTTTTTATGAGTATTGTTTTATAGAACTTTAACGTGTGTTTTTGGTCATTGTTACCCGCAGACTCATTTTGAGAGATGATGTAAAATAAATTACATTTTTTTTACATTTTGATACCACCAAATGATAGATACTTTGGTCTTGAGTACTGAGTTGCCTTTGATCATGATTTATTTATCTTAACAAGAAGAAAAAGAGGACAATATTTTGTCAATGTTACACGCATTCATTTTGGTTTGTCAGCGTTTTTGCAGAAAATTGTGAAGTTTTTATCTTTTTACCACATTGGTACATCAGGTGACATTGAAAACAAAACAAACAAAGTGTTATTTTCTCTCCAAATACATTTTGAAATTTTAATGCCCATGTCACACTTTAGGTACCAACTTCATGGAATGACCCATATTTATTCGTCAAGGTTATTAATCTGGCAGCAGTATTTTGTATTCGTTGAAGTTTGTTAATAAGTTTAAGGGGTAGGCCTAAGCCAGCTAACAGAGGATTAAAATTATCAAGTCTGGAAGTCACAAGGGAGTTAATAAGAGTTTTTGTTGCATCTCTTGACAAATAGTTTCGTATTTTACCAATATTGCGAATATTAAAATAACAAACTTTAGATATATGATTAACTTGTGCTTCCATATTCATAAAATTATCAAACACTGCACCAATATTTCGACTAGAAAGCAGTAGGGTTAATCTCACAATCACCTATAACAATGGATAAGTTAGAATGTACATGTTTATTTAATTGATATTTAGATCCCAAATCAGATAATGATTGTGACCGCCAGAGGGACCACAAGCTAAAAAGGGTGATTTTTTGTACAATCAGGGGCCATAATTCAGGAAGTTACGCTCAGATAGGCGCAAATATAGAAAGGAACCAAGATCTTTGGGTTATAAACATACATGTCAAGATTCATCAAGATAGGCTGGCACTGCCAGGCAGGATACGCCCACATTTTCGAGAGATGGACAGAGAACAAGCAATACCGAAAGTGATTTTTCCTACATCTTTTAAGTCCTGTATTTCATACTGTATTGGGAGCAGCCATTTAGTTGGTCAGTTCCAGTCTGATATTAATAAAATTCGAAACCGACAATGATTATTGTGTGACGGTACACAACCTAGAAATGTGACTTTTCATCAAAATCGGATAAGAATTGTGACCTGTCCACAACCATGATATACCATATTTTTACACTATTCGCGTACAAACGGCGACCATTTCGTCCGGCAATTTTGGTACGATTTTCACGAAATTAGAACTCAACCTTCCTCATCAAAATCGAATTAAAATTGTGACCTATACAGGGTCCACAACCATGATATATCATTTTTTTAACAGTATTCGCGTACAAACGGCGGCCATTTTGTCTGTCAATTTTGGTCCGATTTTCCCGAAATTCAAACTCAACCTTCCTTACAGTGTAACGGTGATATAATCAAACGTTTTTTTAAATTGGATAATAATTGTGACCTCCAGAGGGACCACAAGCTAAAGAAAGGGGGATTTTGTGTATAACCAGGGGCCATAATTCAGGAAGCTACGATCCGATATGCGCAAATATCGAAAAGAACCAAGATCTTTGGGTTATAACCATGAATTTCAAGTTTCATCAAAATCGAATTAAAATTGTGACCTTTACAGGGTCCACAACCTTGATATACCATTTTTTAACAGTATTCGCGTACAAACGGCGGCCATTTTGTATGGCAATTTTGGTCTGATTTTCCCGAAATTCGAACTCAACCTTCCTTACGGTGTAACGGTAATATAATCAAACGTTTTTTTAAATCGGATAATAATTGTGACCTCCAAGCTAAAAAAAAGGCAATTTTGCATATAATCAGGGGCCATAATTCAGGAAGTTACGATCCGATATGCGCAAATATCGAAAGGAAGCAAGATCTTTGGGTTATAACCATGAATTTCAAGTTTCATCAAAATCGAATCAAAATTGTGACCTCCACAGGGTCCACAAACTTGATATACCATTTTTTAACAGTATTCGAGTACAAACGGCGGCCATTTTGTATGGCAATTTTCGTCCGATTTTCCCGAAATTCGAACTCCACCTTTCTTAGGGTGTAACGGTGATATAATCAAACGGTTTTTTAAATCGAATAATAATTGTGACCTCTAAGCTAAAAAAAAAGGCGATTTTGCGTATAATCAGGGGCCATAATTCAGGAAGTTACGATCCGATATGCGCAAATATCGAAAGGAAGCAAGATCTTTGGGTTATAACCATGAATTTCAAGTTTCATCAAAATCGAATCAAAATTGTGACCTCCACAGGGTCAACAACCTTGATATACCATTTTTTAACAGTATTCGCGTACAAACGGCGGCCATTTTCGACCGATTTTCCCGAAATTCGAACTCAACCTTCCTTAGGGTGTAACGGTGATATAGTCAAACGGTTTTTTAAACCGAATAATAATTGTGACCTCCAGAGGGACCACAAGCTAAAAAGGGTGATTTTTCGGACAATCAGGGGCCATAATTCAGGAAATTACATTCCGATAGCCGCAAATATCGAAAGGAACCAAGATCTTTGGGTTACAAACATGCATGTCAAGTTTCATCAAAATCGATTCAAAATTGTGACCTCTATAGGGTCCACAAGCTAAAAACGTGATTTTTCGTACAATCAGGGGCCATAATCCATGAAGTTTTGATCCGATACATGCCAATATCGAAAGCAGCCGACTTCTTTTGGGAATAAACCTATATTTCAAGTTTCGTCAAAATCGGATAAGAATTGTGACCTGTAGAGAGTCCACAAACAAATTGTGGACGGACGGACGGACGGACGCACAGGGGCGACGACATAATACGTCCACATGAAAATGTGGGCGTATAAAAAATCATCGAAATATAGGTCAGAATGACCTGATTTTTTTTTTGGATAGTAGATAAGTAATTACTGATTTGTACACAAAATATGGAGTTTGTTGAAAATCAAAAAGGCTTTTTTGCTATTTTACTTACAGACTCGGGAGTTATATTTTCTGAATCCTTGTAGGAAGGCCTAAAAAATGTCGCGAATAGAATTTTGATTTCGGTCACGTGATGGTCACCATTTTGAATTGAAAATGAAAAATAGAAGCAATTTGAAGGGTCGGGACTTTGGAACACAATTACTCTCCCTCTAATTAAGCTAGAATGTTCAAACTTGGTGTAGACGTTCACTAGGTCAATGTTATGATTGAGTTTAAAGATGAGCATTTTCTGCTTAGGGTAAGCAGAGATAAGCATGCTAATTTGTTGATTCTTTAGGGCACGATAACTTCGGTTATAATGAAGGGAGGGCGGTGAATAGCTAGCCTGTTGTGTGAAATCATTGTATTATTTTTTCTAAATATCAGGGATAGCCGAAAAAAAGAGATTGAAAATCCATAAAGTCGTATTTTTACAATTTGGAGCATGTTTAGAGGTCTTTCTCGTAAAGTCAACATAATATTTTTTGGGAACTTCTTCTACAAAGAGTCTTATTGGTAGTCTTTTATATGAAACCATCGATCAACAGTCCAACATATCAGGAGTAGAAGAACAAAAGGATCGAAACGGCACCCTTTCATTGTTAAGCGAAACATGCAGTGTGGGTGACTACAATCTACACATTTAGTCATCGTATAGAGCTTATTCAACAGTATCGAATTCCAACTGCTTAGGGATATTTTACGTGCACTCCATTGTGTACACGGGACCTTGGTTTTTTGTCCCATCCGAATGACTAGACAGCTGTGCTTGTCAGGCCCTCCGTTCTGCCTCACTGACAAGGGGAACCACGCCGGGAAATCGAGATGAACTTTCTCCGTGCAGAACTTTCAATTCAGGCGAAAACCTTTATTGCATACGATTAAGCTGGTCAGTTGGAGCTTATTTTCAAAAGTTTTGTAATAATCGGTTGGTAATTAAAGTACCGTGCACATTAAACTGTTAAAACAGAAAATTTCGCCCGGTTGAAATGTTTCTTGCTATAAATAAGTCAGGAATTTTCTGAATTCAGGGAGGCTGAATGGCTGAATGGTTAGCATGTGCGCACTGTATCGTAACGTCTGTCATTGAGTCAACGGGCGTCGTTTCGATCTCCAGGTTGCACGTGACATGAAGTATGATGTCCAACCTCGTGGGTTTTCTCCGTGTCCTTCGGTTTCCTCCCAACGGCTAAAGACCTGTAAGCGCAAGGAGAGTTTTTAAATAAAATTAAAAAACATATGTTAGTCCCGAAATGACCTAGTTTGTGTCGAATGGACATTAGGCCGCATTTCTCTCTTTCTCTTTTATTTTTAAAGTTTTGTAATAATCGGTTGGTAATCAAAGGTACTGTAAAAGTGATAAAACAGAAAATTTCGCCCGGTTGTAATGTTTCTCACTTTAAAGTCAGCAATTTGCCGATTTTAAGGGGCAAACGTTTATTGCGAACGCTTAAGCTGGTCAGGGGGAGCTTATTTTTAAAAGTTTTGTAATATTCGGTTGATAACTAAAGGTACCATGCAAATTAAACTGTTACAATAGAAAATTTGGCCCGGTTGAAATGTTTCTCACTGTAGGTCAGCAATTTGCCGACTTTAGGGAGGTTGCGTGGCTGAATGGTTAGCACGTGCGCTCTGTATCATAACGTCTGTCATTGAGTCAACTGGCGTTGTTTCGATTTCTTGGTTGTACGTGACAAGGAGTATGGTCGCCTGTCCAACCTCGTAGGCCGTAACCGCCGCTGCCCGGGTAAAATTTCCCTCATTGCACATTTTATGGCATATGCCCGTCTTCATTAGCCCATTTTAGGAGCAGAACAGTCGGACGTTAAACCCTATTCAATTTCATTTCATTTTCTCTATGTTGCTTATTTATTATAGTGGATAAATATTTTTCTGGTTCTAGCAATTATTTAATTTCTGCATAGAAATCTTGCTTTGGCCAGTTTTTTTATTGCAGAGTGCCATTCTTGTTTAAACAAACATGATCCTTTGTTTAAAACATGCTTAAAGCTCCAATAGCATTTTTTTAAGTTATATTTTTAAAATGTATTAAAATAAAGCCCAAAAATAGATTGTACCTATAAACAGTCCTACCTTGTTAAAGAATAATCCTATTAATCCTGTAATTCACTATTGCCAGTTGAGAAATTGGCAACCATATCATTTTCAACTTCAAATTCAAACGTTTGAAGATGGCCGTCCATGGAGAGGAATGGGAAAACAAGGGAGGTAATTGGTTAACTATTTCCTCAATCAATCGGTGTCTGCCCAAAAAATTTTGCCCATGATCGTATAATAGTGAGTTGACAACCTTTTGAGCAAAAAACATAGAAATAATTATGTTTTGACTTTCTTAGAAAATATGAAATTGGAACTTTAAGAAGTCGTCACGATTTCCTACTTATAACCAAACATATTGGAAATATTAGTCTGGTATTATTAAATCCTAATTTTATTGGTCTTATTTAAAATTAAACTTTCATTTAACTATGAACAACCCTTAACGTGTCTCTTTAAAACTATTAAGTACTCTAAAACAGTAGCTCAACCTTTTGACCTAAACTCATTAATTTACCATTTTGTTGTGAGCGACTTCTTATTCTTCCTTTATGACATATTGCACGTGTCTGATTTCAAAGGGGGGTTGGGTGGCTGAATGGTTAGCACGCGCGCCTGTCATTGAGTTAACTAGCGTGTTTTCGAATGCCCGGTTGTACGTGACAAGGAGTAAGGTTACCTGTCCAACCTGCCATTTTTAGTTTTTTTTTCCCCGCCATTTTCATTTCATTTTCTCATCCGTCTCATTACAGTAATAAAAGTTTCAGTTATTTCCCTTTAGTTTTCAGATTATTGTTATGCCTGGGTGCAATGTTTCATACTATATTTAGACTTGTAACTTCGCGAGTTTTTGACCAATTTTAATAATTTTTTCTTCTTATCCTTTTATTTAGGATACTTGATACAATCAATGACACGTGACGATGAATATGAAAGCTTTCATATCTGCATGGGACAGTAGCAGATCTAGTTCTTATTATTAGGCTTTCACCATTGAAAATGGTGAAAGACTATTGTTATTACTAAGATTATTATTATTATTTATTATTATTCTTTTTTTTTTTCCATTTTGCCTATTTCTCAGCAACTATAAGAGATAGAGGTCTGAAGTTTGATTTTCTCGCGGGAAACTGGGTGGTAGTTAGTGCTTAAATGTAAAACGAAATTCGTGCGCATAGCGGAAATGCGTTAAATCTTTAACGTGCACGAAAATTGAAAATCGGCCGTAATTTTGGTAATTGTCAACCGATTTCTCTGATATTTACATTTTTGGATAGCTTGAGACATTTCTAAGAAGATAACAGTTCACAATTGTCAAATTTAGAAACTTTGTCGCTTTCATTTTTTTGGTGAAAATTGGAAAATTTTCAAAAATTTCAAAATTTCAAAATTTTTTAGAATTTTGAATTTTGAGTTATATTTTTGGATAGCTGACATCAATCCGATTCCAACAATATTAGTTTTATTCTGAAATGTTAACTTTGATTTTTCACTTTTTTTCGAATTTTGGTCAAATCGTAGAGTTCTTATTTTTTTAAAACGGCGCCTAGGATTTTTCTGAAACTTATGGAATATGAAGTCGAAGGTCCAAACCAGTCCATGAACTATAAATAAAAATCCTCTAATCACCGGAAGTGGTCAAGAAAAGTATCCAAAGTTTGACAAAATTCTGAAAAATGGGTACCGATGCGCAAAATGCGATTTATCATTTGGTTGATTACAGAGTAGTTAAAGTATTATATCGTTTGATAGCCACGTGAATTATCTAAAAGATGGTACTATAGCGACAAGTTTCTATCAAAAAATAAAAAAGTTATCTGAGTTTGAAAAGTAAGGTATTTTGCTATTTCGATCAACTTAAGACCCGAATTTCTCGGAAACGTCGCCTACAATTTTTTTTAAACTTTCTCATTCGAGAGTCTTATAGGTGGTGTATTGTGTGAAACAATTGTACAATTTCTCTAAATGTCATGAGTAGTCGAAAAACGAGATTGAAAATCCAAAATGTCGTATTTTTACCATTTGGAGCATTTTTAGACGTCTTTTTCTCGAAAAGTCAACGTAATTTTTTTTTGGAACTTCTTCTACAGAGAGTTTTATCGGTAGTCTTAGGTATGAAACTATTGCGCAACATTTAGAAATATCAGGAGTATGAGAACAAAGGGATCGAAAATTGAAAACGTCACCTTTCATTGTTAAGCGAAACATGCAGTAAGAGTTGATACAATCTGTACGTTTTACCAACGTTTAGAGCATATTCAAAATTCCCCATTTCTCTCACAGTGACGATATTTGAGCTAAAAATATTTCAACTCTGAGTGTTTACTTATATTCAAAATATGGGTTTAGTGACCCTGTAACAGAAATAATTGATTTCTGTGTGTAATAATTAGTCTTTGAATTAATATTGTTTCTTCTTTGTCAAAATTACCTCATAACCGTAATCATCTCGACACAAATCGACGGCTCGCGCTGTTTATAAGGAAATCCAATTATCAGTAGGTTGCAGTTGTATCTTGCAGTAGTATCGTGCAGAAGTACGAATATTGCACCTATGATAGAAAGCATGATGTAGTTTGAGCTTGGGCCCTATCTCTAATTAAAGATATATTTTTATATGTTAGTGACGTCAAATCATTAACGTGCACGAAATCAGAATATTGTCGATATTTCATTGAATATTCAACTTATTTTTGAACCAGTTACATATTTGAGTAGCTGACCTGAACGCGATTCCAACGTTCCGTGTAGCACATTGGTGTGACATCGACAAATGTCCGAATTGGTTATAAATGGAACGTTTTGCATACGTATAAAGCATATATAGAGAGCTTTTTTTTAAAACTGGCAATTTTTGAACAAAGGGTGTTTAATGGTAACCAATTTCTGCCATTGGTGCTTCTAGAATGAAAATAATTCATTTTAGTAATGAACAGTTACTCCTGAAATTAATATCGTAGGTTTTATGTCTGCATGACGTCATCATTTGATACCAGTGAAAATGAAGCTCTCTGTTGAAGCCATTTATAAATAAAGTAACCCTCAATTACAATGTTGAAAAATTAATGTTGAAAGGTGCGATTTGGGGTTTTGGTTATCACCTGATACTTAAGGTATTTTTTTTTTGTCTCATTCGTAAAACTGTGTTTTTTCTGTAGTCGTTTAGATTTCTGAAACTAAAACTGATAGAATTCTGAATGTTGTTTTTTTCTATGCTTTAAACATTTAGTACTTAGATCTATTGCGAAAGTTGTGAACAGACCGGAAGTGATGTAAATCTTTAACGTGCGCGAATGAAAATCGGTCCTAATTATGTCAATTCCCAACCGATTTTCGAAAAAGTTATATTTTTGTATAGCCGGGGATATTGCGGATGAGATATAGGTCGAATTGCAATACCACGCAGTTCTCTTTTTTTCCTGAAAATTTGAAAATGTACTAAAATTGTAATTTTTTTTTTAGAATTTTTGCATTTTTGATTGCGTATTTAGATTTCTGGCGTCTGTAGGATTCTACCGATCCAAGTTCATAATTGTTCAACTATATTTTTCACCTTCCTTCTATCGTAATGCGCATGCACAGAAAGTGTCAATGTCTGAGTTGTTTAAGTGTGTGTGTGTGTATGTGTTTTAAGGGGTGAGTGGTAGGCAATTTGTGGTGCCTTGGGTAAGGTGAAAGCCTTCAGCCTTGCAAGCAAGTCTAGTTATTATTATTATTCTTCTTTTGTTTTGAGTAGATCTCAGCAACTGCTTGTCGCATCGTTACGATTTCTTCAGTTTTACTGGGAAAGTGGGTGTGACTTAGAGGATAAAGCTATTTTGAACGTTCTGCGACAATGCGAAATGTCCGAAATCACCGAAGTTATCGTTTTTTAAAATATTGCAGTAATTTTAACAATAATCATGGGATTTTAACTTTCGATACATTTTGGCATAGCCGGAGACATGGCAAATAGCTACGCTACTTTCGATTTTTGATTTTCGGCAAATCTTCGAAGATATTAGGCGCCAAATTTTGAAAATTTAAAATTTTACAAAAAACTTTTTTATTTATGAATACTTTTTTAGTCATGTTGTACACAAAATTAAAGAGTCATCTGACTTGCGCCAAAATGTTAAAAATTTTTGTCTCAGTAATTTTCCTTGGCCGCCATTGGCTAATTCAGTTTTTCAGTCCTAGATTATTTTTTTATTGTTCGATTTGTATAAAACAAAGTTCAAATGCTTCGTTGTCTCAATTGTCATTTTTTTTGTTACCAATAGTGTTATCTGTCGGCACCGGAAGTGGCATAATTTTACCAAAAACTACAATTTTGACAGTTATTTTCTTTCTTCGAAAACAAATATTTTTTTGAAAAATTATATGACTCAAAGAGTGTGTCCTTTCAAGGCGCAAAAAATGGCGGAAGCAGTTTTTTTAATTTCTATTTCATTTTCTAGCAAATTGGATTAAGAGGTGAAAAAAGGCGTAAAATTGACCTATTTACAACCCATTCAGGCTTTTCAGATTTTAAAATATTTTTACATAACTCTTATAGACTTGTAGCTATAATCAATACGAAGAGAATGTATGTGAAAATTAGTTTGTAATATAAGCAGTTGCCAAGAAATGGGCAGTTCTGCATAAGTCACTGTTTTCTTTATTTTGCGTGTAATAAAGTCAATTATTATTGGATTTTTATAAAAGTGACATCATTTGATTCAAAAAGCATGTAGCGTCATATCAAGTTGATTACAATTTAAAATTGACATCGGAAGTGACGTCATTTTGTCAAAAACTGCATTTTAAACTTTTTAAATCAATGATTTATTCAACCAAGAATTACTTAATATGTATTAATAATTTTAACTTTTGGTTTAAAATCACATATAAACACAACTCATATGGTCATATAGATATCATAAAATTGTTTCTAACTTGTTCGGTTGCCGAGAAATAGACGGTTTTCTACAGGTCAATTTTGAAGTATTTGGGGCCATAAAAGAGTCAATTATTATTCGATTTTCATAAACGTTTCACCATGTTATACCTAATGCCATTTGGGATTCCATACAAGTAATGTAAGATTTTCATTATCACCGGAAGTAATGTCATTTTGGCAAAAACTGTATTTTTAGCCTTCAAAACAGATATTTTATTCAAATGAGTCTGTTTTGAAATCTTTTTCAAATTATGGTATTTGATGTCAATCAACAAATAGAATGAAGCCATACGAGCATACAGATACCACAAAATGGTTTCTAACTTGTACGGTTGCCGAGAAATAGCCGATTTTCTACAAGTCACTTTTAAAGTTTTTTGGTCTTTAAAAGTGGCAATTATTATTCGATTTACATAAAATTTTCACTGTATGATATCGTATGCCATTTCTGATTTCATAAGACTAATTGAACATTTTCATTAACACCGGGAGTAATTTAATTTTGTCAAGATCATTTACAAGTAACAAATGTATAAAATGAATTGATATTGCTGGATTTGGTTGATTCTGCGTCCATTTTATTTGTGTGCAATGTTAATTTGGAAACCTGTTTAGTGGTTTCGTTGGTACCAGAAGCGACATATGTTCAAGGGTAACTTGGCACCGGAAGTGACATGTTTAAGGGTAAGGTGGCACCAGTGAAACCCGTCATTCCTGCATGCAGGTCTAGTTATTGTTGTTATTGTCTTTTCTTACAATCAGTTCAGATTAAGTAGAATTTCCTCAATAAAATATAGAAAGAAAAGAAAGTTTTTACTTGTTAGGTGAATTGCATGAAGTACATAGACTAGCCAGTTTACCCCTGCAGAAAGAACGAAACCCCCTGTAAACTAGCCCTGACAAAGCTATAACCTACAGATGCATATAAATTTCATACAGATCAGATGAGGTCTGAATTGCATGAGCTTAAAGTACATAGACATTTTACCCCTGCAGAAAGAACGAAACTCCCTGTAAACCAGCCCTGACAAAGCTGTAACCTACAGATGCCAATCTGTTTCACAGAGAGTTACTTACGAGTTATCTCTGTAACAGACGACTGTCCACAACAGGTGCGTTGACTGCACGCGCCGTTAGTCATTGGCTCAACGGCTCGTGCAATGTTTACTTAACACCTAACTGCTTCCGGCAAAATGATGCATTTTACTCATTTTAATACCCATTTACAGTAAATAGGAAATATTTTTTTAACTACAAATACTTCAAACGTCTTTATTTATTTTTCTTTTACCTCAAAACAATGTTTGAGAATTTAATTTGTCGGAGTAAAAAAGTTAATATGCCGTACTCATTAAGCCTCGTCGATGTCATGCTTATCAGTGCTTGTAGCGGCCAAGCGAATATTCACTGCGGGATCAGTTTGCTACAGACGCATATAAATTTCATACAGATCAGATGATTACTTTTGTAGTTAAAGCATGCAAATGGTGCAACAAAGTGAAACAAGGGTCATAACTAAGGGCATAATTAACGGAAATTGGTGAAATTCAATAGGCTTCCAGGTTTCACTAAATTAAATGATGCATACAGATCAGATGAGAACTGTTGTCATAAGAGCGTTCACAGGATTAAAAAAAGTGAAAAAAGGGCCATAACTCTAGATGTAATTAACACATACATGTATTGTTGAAATTCTACAGACGTCTTTGTTTTTAAACGATGCATATAAATTTCATACAGATTGGATGATAACTGTTGTCGTTAGAGCATTCACAACATCCAACAAAGTGAAACAAGGGCCATAACTCATGATAAATGTAGACTGTTCACAAGAAATTGTGGACGCCGGACGGATGGGTGGTCAGACAGACGAACAGACAGACAGACGTCCGGACGAACAGACGGGGACGGCGTCAATATACAACAACATTTCCATGTGGGCGTATAAAAAAAACCCTGTGACCCACTGCGAAATTAATAATAATAATAATGTGAGTTTTTATTAAGCACTCATTCCAATACGTAAAGTAATGCTCATGGCGCATATTTGGCTCTCCACTCTCAGACTGAGTCTATCTTAATGATTTAATCATAGGCTGTTAAAAATAGGTGAGTCTTTAACAGTGACTTAAAACGTTCTAGACTTTTTGAGTTCCTAATGTTGTATGGTAACGAGTTCCATAATTGGGGCGCACAGTGAGAAAAACATCGGTGTCCAAATGATTTAAGCCTGAAAGTTGAAACCACGGATCTTAATCGGCTGTTTTTTGTCGGCTTTAGCCGATTGATCTTTAATCTAGCCGGTTTGTAAAACAATGAACCGGCCACTATGGTATCATTAATCAATCAACTTTCGGCCGATAACAAAGAGTTAATTATTACTCGTCAATTAAGAAACCCATCAAAGAATCAGTCAATACAATATGAATACCTTCAGCTTCAATCCGTATCGGCTTATTTCCTAAATAAACAACTTAATTAGTTGAGTCAATCAAGTAAAATAATGTATATAATCCAATGTCGGTTCACTCATTTCTATCTAACACAATGTTGAAGTAGGCTACTTGAACACCTCACAGAATGACAATAGAAAACGTAAGCGAGTTTTAGCCGACGATAGTGATGGCTGCATTGACCTTGAACTTCAAGCATGCACGTCGTCATTGGAAGTTCCAAAAGTCGGACAAACTCCCACGTCCAATATAGGTCAACCAAAATCGAAGACCGGGAGATATTTTAATACCGAATGGTTAACTACTTTCAAATGGCTTTCGTTTGACAAAATTTCACAGAAAATGTTTTGTCTCGTAGTCGTAAGTTCTTAATTTAGTCTCCTTTTTTAAGTCACGTAATAACCTACTGATCTCGTATAGTAATGATTATTATTATTATGTTAGCGTTGAGTAAATCTGGTAATAACCTACTGACCCGTATATAATTATTATGTCAAGTAATAGCCTATCATGGTAATAGGCCACGTGACTTTTCGCACGTCGGCATATTTCCGAGTTCCGACTATACACAGAAACTAATTTGTGCTAATTTATTATTATTGATATGTGCTTACATTCTTTTTATTTTTATATATTGACAAGTGATCACAATAATACAATTGTAAAAAAAACGTATTTATATTTACTGGTAGTTTTTCTTTTTACTAAATTATAACTTCCGTTTGATTGGATGAAAGCGAAAGTAGGAATATGCATTATGCAAGTTGCTGAAATTTGACTATAAATTTCGATATTATTATCGATGTATGAATACAAGTATGCAATTACAACAAAGGTGTTGTTTATTCGAAGTTTAAGCTATTATTATTCGGAATACGTTATGCAATTATTAACGTGAATAAAGTATGCATAAACCAACATGTCTGTTGTTGAAAATACGACTATCCGTTAGGCTAGACCGTTAGGCTTACCCTTGGCCGGTTCATTTCAAAATGGATTAAGAACCCTGGTTGAAACTGCAAGTTTTTGTTCATTTTTGGATCTTAAAGATCTGGATGGCGCATATGGAGAGATGTTTGATGATAGGTAAATAGGTGCAGCTCCCCGTAGACATTTAAAGGTAATACACATTAACTTGAACTGAATCCTGCTCTCTACTGGTAGCCAATGCAGGTCTTTCAAGTGTGGAGTGATATGACAGTTTCTTCTGCTAAGAGACACAATTCTGGCAGCTGTATTTTGCACAAGTTGTAATTTAGAAATAAGGCTCTTGTTTATCCCGAAAAGTAAGCTATTACAATAATCTAGCCTCGAAAGTATTAAAGAGCGGACTAATGCGTGGGCAGATTCTCTCGATATCAAGTGGCGTATTTGACGTATTGATCGTAAGTGGAAATAGCGAATTCTGCATAACTGGTTAACCTGACTTTCCATACTTATTTCCGAATCCAAATACACCCCAAGATCCTTGACACAATCAACAATTTCGATTGAAGAATCCGCAATCATTAATGTTTGATTAATGACTTTGAGCTGATGTCTAGTTCCACACAGCATGACTTCTGTTTTATCGGTGTTAAGCTTTAACATATTGTCAGTCATCCAAGATTTAATATCAATACAACAGTTTGTTGTTCTTTGAAATGATTCCATATGATCATGAGCTTTAAACTTGTCGATTAACTGTGTATCATCTGCATAACAAAGGTATTGGAGATTGTGACGATTTAAAATATTTGCTACACTCACAGAGTAGAGGGTAAACAGCACTGGTCCCAGGACCGAACCTTGGGGAACACCGTTCGTCAGTGTTATGGGATCAGAATTGGTATTTAAGACCTGGACAATTTGTGAACAACCAGTGAGATATGTGACAAACCACGAGAGAGCTGTATGTTCAATACCGAATTCTATGTTCAATTTACGGAGAAGTATAGTTGGATCGACAGTGTCAAATGCTGCTGATAGGTCGAGGAGTACAAGAGAGCAACAGTTACCCTCATCTATAGCTGATCTGATCACATTGACAACATGTAGAAGAGCAGTCTGTGATTCACCACATTGTGGCATGCTAGCGATTCACCAAAGACACACCACGAAAGTGAGCATTTCTCAGCCGTGTTGGGCGATTGCAGTCATTAACTCCATGGACAGAGAGAGAGAGAGAGAGAGAAAGAGAAATGGGGTTTAACGTCCACACAACACAAACTAGGTCATTTCGGGGACTAATATCTTTATTAATAATATCTTTATTTGGGTAAGAAATTAGGCCCATGAAACATAACAAAACAATATAAGAACTAGACCTGCATGCAGGAATGACGGGTTTCACTGGTACCACGTTACCCTTGAACATGTCACTTCCGGTGCCAAGTTACCCTGAACATATGTCACTTCCGGTACCAACGAAACCATTAAACAGGTTTCCAAATACTTTGCTCACATCAAATAAAATGGACGCAGAATCAACCAAATCCAGCAATATCAATTCATTTTATACATTTGTTACTTGTAAATGATCTTGACAAAATTACATTACTTCCGGTGTTAATGAAAATGTTCAATTAGTTTTATGAAATCAGAAATGGCATAGATATCATATAGTGAACATTTTTTTGTAAATTGAATAATAATTGCCACTTTTAAAGACCAAAAAACTTGAAAAGTGACTTGTAGAAAATCGGCTATTTCTCTGCAACCGTACAAGTTAGGAACCATTTTGTGGTATCTGTATGATCGTATGGGTTCATTCTATTTGTTGATTGGCATCAAATATCATAATTTGAAAAAGATTTCAAAACAGACTCATTTGAATAAAATATCTGTTTTGAAGGCTAAAAATACAGTTTTTGCCAAAATGACGTTACTTCCGGTGATAATGAAAATTTTAAATTACTTGTATGAAATCCTAAATGGCATTAGGTATAACATGGTGTAAAGTTTATGAAAATAGAATAATAATTGACACTTTTATGGCCCCAAAACCTTCAAAAATGACCTGTAGAAAACCGTCTATTTCTCGGCAACCGAACAAGTTAGAAACAATTTTATGATATCTATATGAACATATGAGTTGTGTTTATATGTGAATTTAAACCAAAAGTTAAAATTATTAATACATATTAAATAATTCTTGGTTGAATATAACATTGATTTAAAAAGTTTAAAATGCTGTTTTTGACAAAATGACGTCACTTCCGATGTCAATTTTAAATTGTAATCAACTTGATATGACGCTACATGCTTTTTGAATCAAATGATGTCACTTTTATAAAAATCCAATAATAATTGACTATTTTACAGGCAAAATAACGAAAACAGTGACTTCTGCAGAACTGCCCATTTCTTGGCAACTGCTTATATTACAAACTAATTTTAACATACATTTTCTTCGTATGGATTATAGCTACAAGTTTATAAAAGTTACGAAGAAATATTTTAAAATCTGAAAAGCCTGAATAGGTTGTAAATAGGTCAATTTTACACCATTTTTAGCCTCTTAATCGAATTTGCTCGAAAATGAAATCGAAATTAAAAAAACTGCTTCCGACATTTTTTGCGCCTTGAAAGGGCACACTCTTTGAGTCATATAATTTTTCAAAAAAATAATATTTGTTTTCGAAAAATGGTACCTAACTGTCAAAATTGTAGTTTTTGCCACTAAAATTATGCCACTTCCGGTGCCGACAGATAACACTTTTGGTAATAAAAAAAATGACAATTGAGACCACGAAGCATATGAACTTTGTTTTATACAAATCGAACAATAAAAAATCAATCTAGGACTGAAAAACTGAATTAGCCAATGGCGGCCAAGGAAAATTACTGAGACAACAAATTTTAACATTTGTGCGCTAATCAGATGACTCTTTAATTCTGTGCACGACACGACTAAGAAATATTCATAAATAAAAAAGTTTTTGTAAAATTTTAAATTTTCGAAATTTGGCGCCTAATATCTTCGAAGATTTGCCGAAAATCAAAAATTGAAAGTAACGTAGTTATGTGCCCTGTCTCCGGCTATGCCAAAATCTATCGAAAATTAAAATCCAATGATTATTGTTAAAATTACTGCAATATTTTCAAAGATAGGTTGCCAGGCAACGAAACATACGCCCACAGCAGCTAAATCGTCCGGGCAGTCAACAAGGGTTGTCGCATATTTTTACTTTTTTCGGTAATGAAACATTTGTAATACACTAAAAACTGATTAAGAGTAACAACTCATTATGTAATTATCAGAAAATCATTAGAATTTGATTGCTTTTTATAAAGTTTTACCCCACGCTAACAATTAGTATATACATGAAACATTTAATATCATGGATTTAGCTGTTCAGTTATCTAAATTCATTGAAAATAAAAATACTTGTTCGTTTCAACACCTTAAACCCTATGTATCAATCTGAAGTCAATCGGATGGTAACTTTGGCCTCTATAGCGTCACAAAAATTTTTGAAGTTATCAAGGGAGATAACTCTGGCAGTAATTATTTGAAATCGCTGAAAATCAATAGGCTTCTTCGTCTCATGACCTTAAACACTGTGTATAAATCTAAAGTCAATCGGATATTAACTTTGGTCTCCAGAGCGTCCACAAGATTTTTTGAGGTGATCAAGGGCCATAACTCTGGCATTAATTTTCGGAAATCGCTGAAAATCAATAGGCGTCTTTGTCTTATGACCTTAAACACTGTGTATAAATTTGAAGTCAATCGGATATTAACTTTGGCCTCTAGAGCGTCCACAAGATTTTTTGAAGTGATCAAGGGCCATAACTCTGGTAGTTATTATCGGAAATCGCTGAAAATCAATAGGCTTCTTCGTCTTATGACCTTAAACACTGTGTATAAATTTAAAGTCAATCGGATATTAACTTTGACCTTTAGAGCGTCCACATGATTTTTCAAAGAGATCAAGGGCCATAACTCTGGCACTAATTATCGGAAATCGCCGAAAATCAATAGGTTTCTTCGTCTCATGACCTTAAACACTGTGTATAAATCTAAAGTCAATCAGATATTAACTTTGGCCTCTAGAGCGTCCACAAGATTTTTTGAGGTGATCAAGGGCCATAACTCTGGCACTAATTATCGGAAATCGCTGAAAATCAATAGGCTTCTTCGTCTCATGACCTTAAACACTGTGTATAAATTTAAAGTCAATTGGATATTAACTTTGGCCTCTAGAGTGTCCACAAGATTTGTTTAAGTGATCAAGGGCCATAACTCTGGCACTAATTATCGGAAATCGCTGAAAATCAATAGGCTTCTTCGTCTCATGACCTTTAACACTGTGTATAAATTTAAAGTCAATCGGATATTAACTTTGGCCTCTAGAGCGTCCACAAGATTGAAGTGATCAAGGGCCATAACTCTGGTAGTTATTATCGGAAATCGCTGAAAAACAATAGGCTTCTTCGTCTCATGACCTTAAACACTGTGTATAAATTTAAAGTCAATCGGATATTAACTTTAGCCTGTAGAGCGTCCACAAGCAATTGTGGACGCCGGACCGACGGACGGACGGACGGGGGCGACGACAATATACGACCACATTTCAATGTGGGCGTATAAAAACTGATCTTTATTAAAGTTTTTAAATGACCTATATGTAATTGTTACATGTTTATTTTTAGGAAAAGAAGCACCCTTTTTCTGCCAGGTAAAACATACTGGGTAATGATCAGAGGCAGCATAACAAGGAATTTTGATTTCTTTGACATGATCAGGGTCTGAAGCAATGAGATGGTCTATTAATGTTTTCGTTTTATCAGTAACTCTTGTAGGTGCTTTAATAAGTTGACTGAGACCAAAAGTTTGTAACAAATCGGTCCAATGTTTATTTTGATTTTTGTAAAGATCTATGTTTAAATCTCCAATCATAAGAATTTCATTTTGATTATTCCATGCAGATTCCATCATTTCCGAAAAAGAATCAATCCATAGTTTAGTTGAGGCTGGATTTCGGTATATACAGCATATGAGAATTGGTTTTGACTTTTTTAAATTTAGTTCTATCCAGATCGATTCAATATTTGGATGTTCCAGATCTGAGCGGTGTTTATAAGCGAAATTATCTTTTACGTAGAGCAATGTTCCAGAAGAACTTAAATTAGATTTATCTTTTCTTAATGGATTATGAAATCCAGCAATATGTAATTGATCATCATCTATAGAAGTAGTTAAGTGTGATTCGGAAATAGCAAATATATCAAAGTTTTGGATGAATAGACTAAGTTCTGGAATTTTATTGAACGTTTAGATGACCTACATGTAAACCTTTTTTTAGTTAAAACTGGGTTCATCTATTATGTAATTGTAATAAATGATGAAGGAAAAACTAGATATCTTTCTTAATAACAGAAAGTAAGAATTAATGATAACAAATAATAACAATGTTAATGTTAAATAGTTACACCGATATATTATAATGGTGTGGATGTGGATGGAAAAGCAAGTGCAAGTGAGCTATCTTGTGATTTGGGGGGGGGGGCATGTTGGCAGACTACAGCATGACAGGAAATGTAGACTTCGGGACAATAATGATATCCTAATTTGGCATGCTTGGGGAGATAATATGCTTCCTAATAAGTTTGCTTAAGCAGGTAGAACCATACGAATTAAGATGTACAGAATCATGATATAAATTTTGTCTTATTTTACTTAGGTGATAATTATAAAATAAGTTTCCATGATCAATAGGTATGTCAATTCCACAATCCTCACAGACATCATAGAGTATGTCATTAATACGATTTATAATGATATTTGAAGAGCGAGAAAACCGTGGTAATAATCTAATGAATTTAACAGATGCATAAGGGAATTTAGAGAAACACAATTCTATTAAAGTTCTATAATAATTACGAGTATAGTCTGCATATGGGCCATATTTTGAGTCATTAGATCCAATTAGAAATATTACATTGCGGACATTATTTGATGTGATACAATTATCAACATAAGTGATGACATCTTGTATAGTCGCCCCTGACAGAGTTCTCACTTCAGTGGATTTGGTCTTATCCAATCCATTTGGTTTGATGCCTTTAAGTATGGATGATCCTATAACAATGTTACGTTTGTATTCAAGTTTTTTCACATTAGAGAATTTTTTATGAATTGGGCCCAAGTTATGGTCCTCTGTAACAAGTGGCTTAAATGATTCCTGACTGCTTACATTTTTTAGTAATGTTTTAATAGATTGAAATTCAGAGTCAAGCGTCTTTATTTTGTCAGCCAAAAGTAACATATCACAATTTAGTTTTTCAATAGAGGCTATATATTCATCCTTCGCGTAACAGGTGTCAACAGGATCCTCAGCGATAAATATTTCTTTGGCTATGGTTTGCTCATTATCAGAGGAATCATTATTTGTGTTTTTGATATTAAGACCAGTACCAAACGATGTATCTAAATATGATCCGGAATGAATGGTGTCCAACTGGATATTCACAGGTGTAAAATAAACTAAAGGTAGATGGGTTTCACATTCAGTCACATTATCAACAAGAGTTAACATCATACTGCTATTTTGAGAGTGGAAGGGGGTACTGCAATTTCTTGGAGTCAGAGTGGTTTTAACACTTTGATTAGGTGAGAGAGGTTGCAATGTAGAATCATTTTTACATAGTGGAACTGAATAGTCTTCTTTGGCATTACTTCTTACAGCGTTGTTGAATGATTTAATTTTATTTCAATAATTCGCTTGCGCGTAGGGGTCTTTAGCAGTGGGACAAAACCAGAGTGCCCGGAGGAAACCCACGAGGTTGAGAAGGCTCCCTATCTCCATGCCACATACGCTCACACCAGGGATAGAAACCAAAGCCGCAAGCTAGAGGTCAAAGCGTGGCACTCTAGACCACTAGGCCATCGCACCCCAACAACTCCACGGACAAACTGTACCATATTTTTACACTTTTTGTGTACGAGGGACACCAGTTTGTCCAGGAGTTTTGGTTGTATTTTCACGAAATTCGAACTCAACCATCATTAGGGTTGAAGAGTGATATATTCACACAACTTTTTAAATGGGATAAAAATTGTGACCTCTAGCTAAACACGAGATTTTTCCATATGAGGGGATATCAAAATATGCGAAGATCTTTGGATTATAAACATGTATTTCATGTTTTTTCCAAATCAGATCAAAATTGTGACCTCTAGAGGGTCCACAAGCTAAAAAGGTCTGATACATGCCAATGTCGAAAGTAACCAAGATCTTTGAGAGATATTTCAAGTTTCATCAAAATCAGACAAAAATTGTGATCTGTAGGGTGTCTACAAACAAATTGTGGATGGATGAATGTATTGATGGACAGGGGCAATGTCATATGTCCACATAAAAAAGTGGACGTATAAAAATTGATAACCTTGTTATTTTTTCTATATTCATTCATTTAATCAGTCCTTGTTTGTTCTACTCTGTTTGTTAATTCTCCTGTCATCATATATAATTCTTACAATGTTCTTACCAGGAACTTTTACAGATGAATCATCAAATCTGAGTGGATTTTTTAGATTGATATTTCTGGCAGCAGCTATATCAGACAATCTATCTACAATCATATTGATATTAGGTCGACTAGAAGGATCAACTTGTAACATAGAACCTGAAACAATTTGTAGATTCATGACATAATTAATGAATTTGTATAATTTGGTTTGTGTTATTACCAATTTGTGACACCACATGCCATAATGTGTCACAATGAGGGAATTTTGAAAATTGAGTTATTGTTATTTTCATTCTCCAACTCGTTACCTTCAATTTGATGTATAGTTAAAGATTAGTATGTTCCAAAACAAAATCAGGCCATTTATTTTCTGTTTTGCCGTTGAATATATCTTTTCTGGGGTTTTCAGAGGGGTGCCTAAGACGAAAATCGTAGTAAAAAATTTGATCAGACAATATCCAACATTTATTTGCTATTTTGTCAATTAATAATTTTTTATTTAGAATTGCAAGGGTGCTGAAGACGAAAATCATTGTAAATGCACTCTTTTCGTAACGAAAAATCCACAACATCATAGTGTTATACTGAAGAACATTAGTAGTAATTTGTATATTATAACTTTGGTAGGATTAACTGAAGTTAATCTCATCAATTAATTAGCACCTTAGTGCCAACTAGTGGACAGGAGATTAAGATAATTGTTGATTGGGTAATCATCAAAGCAGCCGCCACAGCTGTACAAGTGAATTAAAATAAGATTTTGGGTGTACGATACGTCTATAATATTTTCAGATACCGTAACGTTATCAAAATACGAGTCCCTATAGATAGCTGTCAATTTCATAGTCACGTAAAGCTTACATTCACTTTCATGCATTTTGGCTTTGATGTAATTAAGCAATAGCAGGTTCGAGAATCGTCACATTTCGGCTTGTTGGTCGTTCTCATTTTTTCGACCTATGGTGATAAGAACATTTTAAAAGATAGGTTGCCAGGCAATGAAACATACGCCCACAACAGCTAAATCGTCGGTAGTCAACAAGGGTTGTCGCATATTTTTACTTTTATTGGTAATGAAACATTTGTAATAGACTAAAATCTGATTAATTATCTGAAAATCATTAGAATTTGTTTGGTTTTTATAAAAGTTTTGCCCCACGGTAACAATTAGTATAGGAAACATTTAATATCATGGATTTAGCAGTTCAGTTATCAAAATTCATTGAAAATCAAACTAATTGTTCGTTTCAACATCTTAAACTCTGTGTATCAATCTGAAGTCAATCGGATGATAAGTTTGGCCTCTATAGTGTCACAAGGTTTTTTGATGTCATCAAGGGCCATAACTCTGGCAGTAATCATTTGAAATCGCTGAAAATCAATATGCTTCTTCGTCTCATGACCTTAAACACTGTGTATAAGTTTGAAGTCGATCAGCATCCACAAGATTTTTTGTGATTAAGGGCCATAAGTCTGGCACTAATTAACGGAAATCGCTGAAAATCAACAGACTTCTTCATCTTATGACCTTAAACACTGTGTATGAATTTAAAGTCAATCGGATATTAACTTTGGTCTGTAGAGCGTCCACAAGATTTTTTGAAGTGATCAAGGGCCATAACTCTGGCAGTTATTCGCGGAAATCGCTGAAAAACAATATGCTTCTTCGTCTCATGACCTTAAACACTGTGTATAAATTTAAAGTCAATCGGATATTAACTTTAGCCCCTAGAGTGCCCACAAGCAATTGTGGACACCAGACCGACGGGCTGATGGACGACAATATACAACCCCATTTCAGTGTGGCCCAGGGTTCAATTTAAGCGGTATCGCATCGCAAAAAGCGACCCAAATCGCGGTAAAAGCAATAGAATTATTTTATTCATTAGCCAAAAATTGCTTTCGAACTTGCTTAGTGCGATTCATTACATCAAAAGTGTAACGTGAGGAGCTTTTCTTTCTTCTTTGCTCCTCAGGTGGCTTTCCGAGTGGAAATCAGAACACTTCAGGGTTAAGTTTTACTGCTTTATTTAATACATAACAAGTACTAATCATATTTGTACATAAAAACTCAATGCCCCGTCAGTGAGGTACGGTACATTAACATGGCGTCAATAGTAAAACGTGGTTTCTTTATAAAGAGGAAGTAACTCTAAAGCATGGAATCAGACAACTAATTAATTATCCTGCATAAGTATAATTGTACATAAACGGGAAATGTTGCTGTTCAATACATGGCTTCCCTAAATTGAGCATATGAGTGACACATTAATGATCAATTTACTAACTAATCTTCAAACTAAAACATATAAAATTTAATCAAACGTTGCATACATTATGGCTCCTCGACGGGGATTCCTGGATCTCCCTGCTTATGGGCTAAAATAGGTACAAGTTTATGGATTGGTCTTTCAAGCACCTTTCTAGGACGCTTGTCATCTTTAATTAAAAAAATATCATTAATATTTAAATTATTAACTGGCATAAGCCACTTTTGTTGAACTTGTAGTGATTGCAAGTATTCATGACGCCAGCGCTTCCAGAACTCATTTGCTAAGAACTGGACTCTACGCCATCGCTTTCTGAGATACATATCTTCACGAACAAATACTCCAGGGGGTGGTAACACTAATTGACCTTTCATGGTTAACAAATGATTAGGAGTAATTGGGGAAAGATAATCTGGGTCATTTATATCATTGATAGCTAATGGTCTATTATTAATTACTGACTCAGCCTCGGTCATGAAGGTTAAAAGTGTTTCATCGTCTAATATGGTTCCATGATTGTGAAGCAGGGCAACTAAAACGTTTCGGACAGACCGAGTGAGGCGCTCCCAGGAGCCTCCCATATGACTAGACTCTGGTGTATTCATCTTAAATGTTATCCAATCACATCCGGTCTTTAAAAGTTCCTTCGAAATTCCATCAGTATTCATTTCTTTTAGTGCCGCCTTTAACTCTGTCTGCGCTCCCACAAAGTTGGTACCTTGATCTGAACGTAACTGTCTAACTGGTCCTCTTCTACAGATGAAACGTCTATAACAATTCAAGAAGGAGTCTGTATCCATTTTGTGAGCGACCTCTAAATGAATGGCTCGAGAGGCCATGCAAACAAATACTACGCCGTATCTCTTAACCTCTCTACGACCTTCTCGAACAACCCAAAGGCCAAAATAATCCACGGCTGCATAACTGAATGGTGGAGCTGGCTCAAGTCGATCTTTTGGAAGTGAAGACATCTTTTGAACTTGTGTACTACCAATTAACTTCTTGCAAGTTACACATTTGGATATGATGCTGGAAATTACTGATCTTCCACCCACGATCCAATATCCAGATGACCTTATCAGACTATGAGTAATTCCACGACCTTGATAGTTAGACTTTGAGTGATAAGCTCTCACAATGAGTTCTGTTATATGACCTTGCTTTGGAATAATAACAGGATGTTTGCAATCCACAGGTAGGTCAGCGTTATGGATGCGCCCGCCTACACGAATGACGTCATCGTCATCCAAAAAAATAGGTTGCCAGGCAACGAAACATACGCCCACACAGCAGCCAAATCGTCCGGGCAGTCAACAAGAATTGTCGCATATTAAGGAATTATCAGAAAATCATTAGAATTTGTTTGGTTTTTATAATCAAACGTTTTTTTTTAAATCATATAATAATTGTGACCTCCAGAGGCACCACAAGCTAAAAAGGGTGATTTTTCGTACAATCAGGGGACATAATTCAGGAAGTAATGACCCGATGGGTGCAAATATCGAAAGGAACCAAGATCTTTGGGTTTAAAACATACCTGTCAAGTTTCATCAAAATCGATTCAAAATTGTGACCTCTTTAGGGTCCACAACCTTGATATAACATATTTTCACACTATTCGTGTACAAACGGCGGCCATTTTGTCCGTCAATTCTAGTTCGGTTTTCACGTAATTCAAACTCTCTCTTCATTACCATGTAACGGTGATATAGTCAAACGTTTTTTTAAATCGGATAACAATTTTGACCTCCAGAGGCACCACAAGCTAAAAAGGGTGATTTTTCGTACAATCAGGGGACATAATTCAGGAAGTAATGACCCGATGGGCGCAAATATCGAAAGGAACCAAGATCTTTGGGTTTAAAACATACCTGTCAAGTTTCATCAAAATCGATTCAAAATTGTGACCTCTATAGGGTCCACAACCTTGATATAACATATTTTCACACTATTCGTGTACAAACGGCGGCCATTTTGTCCGTCAATTCTAGTCCGGTTTTCACTTAATTCAAACTCTCTCTTCATTACCATGTAACGGTGATATAGTCAAACGTTTTTTTAAATCGGATAATAATTTTGACCTCTAGAGGGACCAAAAGCGAAAAAAAGCGATTTTTCGGACAATCCGGGGACATAATTCAGCAAGTTATGATCCAATGGGCGCAAATATCAAAAGGAACCACGATCTTTGGGTTATAAACATACATGTCAAGTTTCATCAAAATCGGTTCAAAATTGTGACCTCTATAAGGTCCACAACCTTTATATAACATATTTTCACAATATTCGCGTACAAACGGCGGCCATTTTGTCCGTCAATTTTGGTCCGATTTTCACAGAATTCATACTCGACCTTCATAACCATGGAATGGTGATATAATCAAACGTTTTTTTTTAAATCGGATAACAATTTTGACCTCCAGAGGGACCACAAGCTAAAAAGGGCAATTTTTCGGACAATCAGGGGCCATAATTCAGGAAGTTACGATCTGATTGGCGCAAATATCGAAAGGAATCAAGATCTTTGGGTTATAAACATGCATTTCAAGTTTCATCCAAATCGGTTCAAAATTGTGTCCTCTACACTGTTCACAACCTTGATATAACATATTTTCACACTATTCGCGTACAAATGGCGGCCATTTTGTCCGTCAATTTTGGTCCGATTTTCACAAAATTCGAACTCGACCTTCATAACCATGGAACAATGATATAATCAAACGTTTTTTTAAATCGGATAACAATTTTGACCTCCAGAGGGACCACAAGCTAAAAAGGGCAATTTTTCGGAAATTCAGGGGCCATAATTCAGGAAGTTACGATCCGATTGGCGCAAATATCGAAAGGAACCAAGATCTTTGGGTTATAAACATGCATTTCAAGTTTCATCCAAATCGGTTCAAAATTGTGTCCTCTACACTGTTCACAACCTTTATATAACATATTTTCACAATATTCGCGTACAAACGGCGGCCATTTTGTCCGTCAATTTTGGTCCGATTTTCACAGAAATCATACTGGACCGCCATAACCATAGAACGGTGATATAATCAAACGGTTTTTTAAATCGGATAATAATTTTGACCTCTAGAGGGACCTAAAGCGAAAAAAAGCGATTTTTCGGACAATCCGGGGACATAATTCAGCAAGTTACGATCCAATGGGCGCAAATATCAAAAGGAACCACGATCTTTGGGTTATAAACATACATGTCAAGTTTCATCAAAATCGGTTCAAAATTGTGACCTCTATAAGGTCCACAACCTTTATATAACATATTTTCACAATATTCGCGTACAAACGGCGGCCATTTTGTCCGTCAATTTTGGTCTGATTTTCACAAAATTCGAACTCGACCTTCATAACCATGGAACAATGATATAATCAAACGTTTTTTTAAATCGGATAACAATTTTGACCTCCAGAGGGACCACAAGCTAAAAAGGGCAATTTTTCGGACAATCAGGGGCCATAATTCAGGAAGTTACGATCCGATTGGCGCAAATATCGAAAGGAACCAAGATCTTTGGGTTATAAACATGCATTTCAAGTTTCATCCAAATCGGTTCAAAATTGTGTCCTCTACACTGTTCACAACCTTGATATAACATATTTTCACACTATTCGCGTACAAATGGCGGCCATTTTGTACGTCAATTTTGGTCCGATTTTCACGAAATTCGAAGTTGACCTTCATAACCATGGAACAATGATATAATCAAACGTTTTTTTAAATCGGATAACAATTTTGACCTCCAGAGGGACCACAAGCTAAAAAGGGCAATTTTTCGGACAATCAGGGGCCATAATTCAGGAAGTTACGATCCGATTGGCGCAAATATCGAAAGGAACCAAGATCTTTGGGTTATAAACATGCATTTCAAGTTTCATTCAAATCGGTTCAAAATTGTGTCCTCTACACTGTTCACAACCTTGATTTAACATATTTTCACACTATTCGCGTACAAATGGCGGCCATTTTGTCCGTCAATTTTGGTCCGATTTTCACGAAATTCAAACTCGACCTTCATAACCATGGAACGGTGATATAATCAAACGGTTTTTTAAATCGGATAACAATTTTGACCTCCAGAGGGACCACAAGCTAAAAAGGGCGATTTTTCGGACAATCAGGGGCCATAATTCAGGAAGTTACGATCCGATTGGCGCAAATATCGAAAGGAACCAAGATCTTTGGGTTATAAACATGCATTTCAAGTTTCATCCAAATCGGTTCAAAATTGTGACCTCTAAACTGTTCACAAGCTAAAAGATAGGCTGGCACTGCCAGGCAGGATACGCCCACATTTTTGAGAGATGGATAGAGAACAAGCAATACCGAAAGTGATTTTTCCTCATTTTGTTGGTCAGTTCCAGTCTGATATTAATGAAATTCGAAGCCGACAATGATTATGGTGGGACGGTACACAACCTAGAAATGTTACTTTTCGTCAAAATCGGATAAGAATTGTGACCTGTAGAGAGTCCACAACCATGATGTACCATATTTTTACACTATTCGCGTACAACCGGCGACCATTTCGTCCGGCAATTTTGGTACGATTTTCACGAAAAATCGAACTCAACCCCTCCTTACGGTGCAACAGTAATATAATCAGAGTTTTTTTTTTAAATCAGATAATAATTGTTCGAGAGATAGACAGAGAACAAGCAATACCGAAAGTGATTTTTCCTACAATCAAAGGCCATAATTCATTAAGTTACAATTTGATATGCGCAAATATCGGAAAGAATAAAGATCTTTAGGTTATAAACAAGCATTTAAGGTTTCATCAAAATCAAATTAAAATTGTCACCTCTACAGGGTCCACAACTTTGACATACCATATTTTTACACTGTTCGCGTACAAACGGCGGCCATTTTTTCTGGCAATTATGGTCCAATTTTCTCGAAATTCGAACTCGACCTTCCGTAGGGTGTAACGGTGATAGAGTCAAACGTTTTTTCAAATCGGATAATAATTGTGACCTCCAGAGGGACCATAGGTGATTTTTCGGACAATCAGGGGCCATAATTCAGGAAGTTACGATCCGATATGCGCAAATATCAAAAGGAACCAAGATCTTTGGGTTATAACCATGCATTTCAAGTTTCATCAAAATCGAATTAAAATTGTGACCTCTACAGGGTCCACAACCATGATATACAATTTTTTAACAGTATTCGCGTACAAACGGCGGCCATTTTGTATGACAATTTTGGTCCGATTTTCCCGAAATTCGAACTCAACCTTCCTTACGGTGTAACGGTAATATAATCAACCGTTTTATTAAATCGGATAATAATTGTGACCACCAGAGGGACCACAAGCTAAAATAAGGCGATTTTGCGTATAATCAGGGGCCATAATTCAGGAAGTTACGTTCCGATATGCGCAAATATCGAATGGAACCAAGATCTTTGGGTTATAACCATGAATTTCAAGTTTCATCAAAATCGATTTAAAAATGTGACTTTTACAAGGTCCACAAACCATGATATACAATTTTTTAACAGTATTCGCGTACAAACGGCGGCCATTTTGTATGGCAATTTTCGTCCGATTTTCCCGAAATTCGAACTCAACCTTCCTTAGGGTGTAACGGTGATATAATCAAACGGTTTTTTAAATCGGATAATAATTGTGACCTCCAGAGGGACCACAAGCTAAACAGGGTGATTTTTCGGACAATCAGGGGCCATAATTCAGGAAATTACATTCCGATAGGTGCAAATATCGAAAGGAACCAAGATCTTTGGGTTATAAACATGCATGTCAAGTTTCATCAAAATCGGTTCAAAATTGTGACCTCTATAGGGTCCACAAGCTAAAAACGTGATTTTTCGTACAATCAGGGGCCATAATCCATGAAGTTTTCATCCGATACATGCCAATATCGAAAGGAACCGAGATCTTTTGGGGATAAACCTATATTTCAAGTTTCGTCAAAATCGGATAAGAATTGTGACCTGTAGAGAGTCCACAAACAAATTGTGGACGGACGGACGGACGGACGGACGTCCGGACGGACGGACGTCCGGATGGACAGGGGCGACGACAATATACGTCCACATAAAAATGTGGGCGTATAAAAACGTGATTTTTCGTACAATCAGGGGCCATAACCCATGAAGTTACAGTCCGATACATGCCAATATCGAAAGGAACCGAGATTTTAGGGTGATAAACCTATGTTTTAAGTTTCATTGAAATCGGATAAAAATTGTGACCTGTAGACTAATCACAAACAATTGTGGACGGACGGACGGACGGACTGACAGGGGCGACGACAATATACGTCCACATGAAAATGTGGGCGTATAAAAACATCCAATTTGTACAAAGGACTAAAGCCTTTAAAGCTCCAATAGCATTTTTTTAAGTTATATTTTTAAAATGTATTAAAATAAAGCCCCAAAATAGATTGAACCTATAAACAGTCCTACCTTGTTAAAGAATAATCCTATAATTCAGTACTGCCAGTTGAGAAATTGGCAAAAATATCATTTTCAACTTCAAATTCAAACGTTTGAAGATGGCCGTCCATGGAGAGGAATGGGAAAACAAGGGAGGTAATTGAGTAACTATTTCCTCAATCACCCTGTGTCACCCTTTATAATGCCCAAAAAATTTTGCCCAGGACTGTATAATAGTGAGTTGACAACCTTTTGAGCAAAAGACATAGAAATAATTATGTTTTGACTTTCTTAGAAAATGTGAAATTGGAACTTTAACGCGACTTTCTCTTCCTTTCTTATACTTCTATCTTTTACTCCTTTCTTTTGAAGTTTCGTTTAAATCTTTATTTCTTCTGAAAAATATACTTTTTGTACTTCTCGTAATATTACTATTTCAGAGCGTTTTAAATCTTCAACCAATGACGGATTAAATACATCATTCGTAAACAAACTTGGATTTGCTTTCAAATTATGTTTCCTATAACAGTTTTGAACGCGCAATAAAAGAGATATTGCTAACTCAAGGCGAGGTATGGTTACAAGTTTTGTAGGAGTAACTCTAGACTTGGCTAGTACTAATGATACGTGGATCTGATCATTATCGTCTATCAGTCTCAAATAAATACACTGACCATATCCGGTCAAAGATGCATCACTAAAATGATGGAGTTCTATTAGTTTGCTCCTTCCAAAAGCGGCTGGTTTAAAAGATCTATGAATCTGGATCTCTGAGAGTTGGAATAGGTCTGTCCTCCACCTTGTCCACTGTTGTTTTACATTCTCAGATACAGGGTCATCCCAACTGTTACTTTCCCTGCACACTGTTTGAAGTAACTTCTTGGCTATCAAGATAAATGGTGACACTAAGCCCAGGGGATCAAAAACAGAACTTACGGTCGACAATATACCGCGTCTTGTAAGTGGCTGGTCCTGTAGGTCGATGCGGAAGCGAAATGTGTCACTTTCTACGCACCACTGTACGCCAAGGGCTCGTTGTATACTTTCTTGGTCTTTATCTATGCCAAATGTCTTTGTTCCACTTGCCCTTTCTTCTTCCGGTATACTTGACAATACATCCTTATCGTTACACAAGAACTTATGCAAATGAAATCCACCTCTTTCACACATCTCCTTACTACTGGATATCAAATCCTTCGCTTCTTCAACAGATGACACGGATTTCAGGCCGTCGTCGACGTTGAAATCGCGTCTTATAAATTCAGCAGCCTGGGTTCCCAATTCAGATTCGTACTTATTTGCAGCAGCCTTCAGTCCATAGTTAGCACAGCCTGGTGATGAACTTGCTCCAAAGAGATGGACTGTCATTCGGTATACCGTGGGTTCTTTAAGAAAGTCATTACTGTCCCACCAAAAGAATCTTAAGTAGTTACGGTGCTCTATGTTGACCTTCAACTGAAAAAACATTGATTCGATGTCGCAAATAAAGGCAATCTTGTCCTTTCGAAACCTGCACAGTACTCCGACAAGATTATTCGTCAAATCTGGTTATTCAAAGAATATCCTTGGTAAGTATGACTACAATCAAAAACGACTCTAATCTTATTAGGTTTTTTGGGATGGTACACCCCGTGGTGTGGAATATACCAGACATGTCCGTCGTCCAATGACAGTTCATCTGAAGGTACAATCTCAGCAAACCCGTTATCCATTATCTTTTTCATAAATGTTCTGTAATCCTCCTCATATTTCTTGTCTTTGGCAAACTTAGTTCAAAGTCCATTCAGTCTTTTTAAAACTGCAGATTTATTATCAGGGAGTTTAACATCAGCATCCCTAAAAGGCAAGGGCATTTCAAACCGTCCATCTTTCGTCTCATGTATGCCCTTCTCCACTATACTCAGGAATCTGCTGTCTTCATACGAAAGTTGCTTCTCATTGGAGTCCTCGTTGAAATCAAGTTTGAACATTTTAACAACTTGTTTTGGGTTCATAAGCTCTTTCGCTTTAGTTCTGAAGGCAAAGTGACAAGTCTTGACACCTACTGTAGAAGTACACAAATGAGTAGTCGATTCATCTGTATCTCCGCTTTCAACCATTTCGATTATCCCCCATCCTAGGGCGGGAATAACTTCAAGAGGCTTAACCGCTTTTATACAGTTTATTCCAATGAGCAGGCCAATTCTTATGTATGGGTTATGCGGCATAATATCATGACGGATTTTACGTAAGTGGGGCCAATTATCCACTGATTATCTCTTCTTGGTATTTGACTGCGACTAACAGGAATCTCATCACAGGAATATGTGGTTGGTAAGGATATTTCTTCACCCTGGTTGATACCTCAAACGACTAATCCTGATATTTTCTTACTTTTAATCACAGATGTCCCCAGCACCGTCGACAAACTCAGGTCTGTTTCTGTACCATTGATCTTTAAATCGTCAATAAGTTTATCATCGACGAAACAGGCATCGGACTGGTCATCAATAATGGCATAAATTTCTAGAGCGCTTGTTTGGTTGTCTTCCTGGTATACCTTCACGGGTACAATTAACGTGTGGGATACACAACGGGAACCGGTGATATGATTAACTACAGCAGACATTCCTTTGGATTTTCCAGAAGCCTTTGTTGTGTTTCCATTCGAATGTCTTGGAGAATAATTGTCATCGTGTAGGGCGGTGGGATGAAAGCCCTTACACTTTGTGCAAATCTTTCTTTTATTACATTTGGCATTCATGTGACCCACCGTTAAACACCCAAGACAAATAGAATGTTTAAGAATAAAGTCAAATTTCTCCTTCACACTCAAGTCCAGAAACTTCTTACACGTAACAAGACTATGGTAGTTCCTACACAGTACACACTGACTTTCATTTACGGCAGTTGATAAAGTACGAGAAGCACTCTTAGATCTAGATTTTCTGTCTTCAGTGTCAGCATACACAGCGTTATGTGAAGTAATCAGGTTACACAGTATACGAGCCTCTTTCTCAATAAAGTCAGCAAAGGTAGAGAATAACGGGTAAGTATTCAAATCATTCACTGCACTATCAGCAATTCGGCTCCGCCTATTCGACACACTGTATGGAAGTTTCCTCAGTAACTTTTGGTTCTCTTCGGGATCATCCAGTAAGCTGAGGTACTTGACCGATTCCATCGCGGTCTTACAATTCTGTAAAAAGTCAGAAAAGCGTCTCAAAGCTTGTCCATCATTGTGTGGAATCTTCGACCAGTCATTCAGTTTCTTTCTGTACGCATTTGCCACTATAAATGGATTACCATATCTGTCGTGTAAAAGTTGTTTGGCTCTTTCACAGGCGTCCGTTGAGTCTAAACCCAATAGACCTTTAATACATTCTTTCGCCTCCCCGGCTGTGTAACGATCTAAATAAAACAGAAGTTCTGAAGGATCATTGGTTCTCTCTTCTACAAAGTGTTAAAAGGACTTCGACCAAACAGGGTACAATAAACTGTCACCTTTAAAGACATCTGGTTCTGGCTTTGGTAAACTGTCCCTTGCATGCGTCTTAAGAAGAATATCGGCTAAGTGTGAAATTGGGTCCTTGAATTGCGGTACATCAGGACTACGGCTACTGTCTGTGATTTGGTCAACAGTGTCGTTGGTAGTTATAATTTGGGTAGCGTTATCTTAAGATTTATCCTTACGATCTACAGGTGCAGCTGCCACTGACTGAAGTTGGGTGTCTAAGTAACTGTTCAAATTATTTGCTGCAGGCAAATCAATGTCATTACTATGCGTTTCATGGTAATTTTCAACCTTATCAATAACCTTGATTTCAGCTGTAGTAACTGCCAACTCTTTCTTCATTCTGTGTTTCTCTAAATTCGCCTTTCGTTCCTCTATATCCATAGTTAAAGCTGCATCTGCATCAAAGAATTTTAATTCGGTCTAAAGTCTGACCGCTTTCGCTGCCCTCTCCATCCTAGCTTCAAGAGAATTTATACTATGACAAGAACCTTTAGATGACCGAGACGGATTTGATTTAGCAGATTTACAATTACTATACATAGTATTAGATCTACGAGAATGCATAGAAACATTATCAATATCATTATCATTATCAATAATTTTAGGAACATTAATATTAGTTCTAGATTTATGACCAGGCCTAGGCCTACTACTACTAGTGCTCTGAACGAATTGAGCCCTGCTTGGACTTGTGACTAACAGAACTAGAACTATATGAATAAAAACTTCCATGATCATTATTTTCAACGTTTGTATTAGATTCAAGATTCTGAACTTTCTGTGGATTTTCTGTTTTATTCTTAACTTTAACAATATTAGTAGACGTGTGAGCCTTAACTTGAGGGCTGTCTATCTTATCAGAATCCACAGAAACAAAATCGTGAATCTTTTTGTTAAACATATTGACAATTTTATTAATTTCATTAGAATAAGAATTAAAGTTCGCATTGTGAGATTCTAGTTCTTCTTCGGTCTCTATCACGGTAACATGCATAGTGTGTAGAAATGTCGTCAGAGCTTTTAGTATTGGGCTTCTGCGTTAGAAAATCCTCTGAGCAAGTAGTAAAGCTTAATTATGGTTACTATTAATGAAAACTAGTGAGAAATATACGTGTTGTCAGTTGTCGCTTAATAAACCCGTCAGTACTTGTACCGTACGTCTGTATTTCTGTTAATGGTCAGTAATAATCATACGATGAGTATGTGAGTTAATTGGTTAGTATTCCTTACTTCTGTCAGTATGTAAAAAAAATATGTGAGTAATTAAATAAACGTGAGTTTATCTAAACATATCACTAGTAAGGCACGTGCGGGAGAAATTGACGAAAGCGTGACTAATTAAGAAAACGTCACTATTTGAGCTACCGCTCACTATCTGAGTATAACCGCCAGTTACCTTTGATGTCTGTTAGTAATTGGACACGGCGCCAGTAGAGCGTGAAATCGTTAACTATATACATTTCTGGTGAGTATTGTTACTATAGGTAATTTAACTTCCCGTTAAATTGTCGCTACCTTCTGAATAAAATATTAATTAATTATTTATTATTATTCTCGAATCAGAAAATATTTTTTTTAACAATAATGGATGGTAGTGAACAGGGGTATTTTTCGGTTACCGCCGTGGTTTGCAGAATACTGGGCAATGTGTATAGTGTTATTTAATTTACAATTTATATTTATTCTCGTTCATGCGGATTAGCACTTGTTTTGGGACGTGTGGCGCTTTAATATCTGTATGGTTTAAATTGGAATCACAACTAATGGTTAAAAAAGATCAACACAACTATGTTTTCACTAATTTAATTGAAACAGATAACTTGATAGCAGATAACAGAAATAATGAATTTCAAACATACGCATACAAGCTGAAATTCTTAGCACTGAAGAATCGTGTGCATACCGGACTGGTATGATGCATCGCACATCTTGGGTTGTCGCTTATCGTGAAATAGTTCCAAATCTTACTACTTCACGTAAGTTTTATCTAGATCACTGCTGATATTATCTGGATACTTAATCATTATGAATAGAAGTATTGGAAAAGGCGGGAAAATATACCGCATGGTTTACGTGTGAGTAGCATGAAAGATGAAAGGGAGGATATCCCTTTGATGTCACACGATTGACATTCCAGCTTCTAGATGCCAGTGAAAATTTAGAAATAATTTAGTGATTTCTTTTGTTATGATAGGCTACTATAAGAATTTAGACATACTATGTATCAACAAATAATAATTTATGATATAGCTCATACTTTATTTATTAATAATATTACAAACAAATAAGTTCCCATTAGATGGTTTATAGTTCTAGAAATGACGAAAGAATGTCACGTGATTGCTCTTCGCTTTGATGTTTCATTCATTGCCGCATGAACCTTTCAGTTCAGACACCTATTATAGACATACAGGTGCCAATCATTTTAGGAATTACATCGTAATCAACACTAGTTACTATAGTACTTATAGTAACTATCGACTATCAACACATGACATATTATAATCTCGACTTTATTTAATGATACCGCCAACAATTAACGTCCGCTTCACAAGATAGATGGAGTGTATTTGTGATTGCGTAGGAAGCGTGACACAATTTTATTGCTTCAAAAACGCGGCGTTCGTGCTTGATAACCGAGGTAAAATAGTACCATGCGTTTCCTGACTGACAGTGACATTCATCTACAAGGATTATTATGCCATTCGAGACATTTCAATGTGTAATAGTTTTATATCCACCACTATCGATAATTATATGTATCAGCCGATATTATATGTTGCTGCCACTATCTGATATCGGTAAAACTGATAGGTGTCATATCGGACCATCACTATAAATATATTTAGGACCTAGAAATTGACCCAAATGGGTCGCAACGCATATAATAATGTAAACTGATTGTATATGAGCTGATTTACATTCAATTGTTTCCATTTTGACTCTAATGTCAAATCAGTTGCGTTCAGTGAAATACGGCATGAATCTGAACCCAACCATGTCATATATTTGTTAATGTTTGTTTAATATTTCGCTCGGTGTTAGAATTTAGAACCAAAGAGAATAGTCCATACATTAGTAATATAGGTCCAACGCGACGAGAATATACATTCACTTGATACACTCACTCCGTTCATTTGACACCTCCCTCTTTGTTAGGATAAGCTGCTGATTTGGCGACGAACAGTATCTGACCAGCTCAATTTATCTCGACAACCAATGTCTGGAATGCTGCCTTGCTGCATTTTCGACAGTTTATTTCACAAAATATTTTGGTGAATATATTCATTCACATTGAGTCACTCACCCCGCCTGTTTGACACTTTCCTCTGGTCGGATAAACTAGTGATTTTGCGACATTTTCGAGAAACATACGCCCACAGCAGCTAAATCGTCCGGGCAGTCAACAAGAGTTGTCGCATATTTTTACTTTTTTCGGTAATGAAACATTTGTAATACTCTAAAAACTGATTAAGAGTAACAACTCATTATGTAATTATCAGAAAATCATTAGAATTTGATTGCTTTTTATAAAGTTTTACCCCACGCTAACAATTGAATTAGTATATATACATGAAACATTTAAAATCACGGATTTAGCTGTTCAGTTATCAAAATTCATTGAAAATCAATATACTTGTTCGTTTTAACACCTTAAACTCTGTGTATCAATCTGAAGTCAATCAGATGATAAGTTTGGCCTTTAAAGCGTCCACAAGATTTTTTGAAGGGATCAAGGGCCATAACTCTGGCACTAATTATCGGAAATTGCTGAAAATTAATAAGCTTCTTCGTCTCATGACCTTAAACACTGTGTATAAATTTAAAGCCAATCGGATATTAACTTTGGCCTCTATAGCATCCACAAGATTTTTTGAAGTGATCAAGGGCCATAACTCTGGCACTAATTATCGGAAATCGCTGAAAATCAATAGGCTTCTTCGTCTCATGACCTTAAACACTGTGTATAAATTTAAAGCCAATCGGATATTAACTATGGCCTCTATAGCGTCCACAAGATTTTTTGAAGCGATCAAGGACCATAACTCTGGCACTAATTATCGGAAATCGCTGAAAATCAATAGGCTTCTTCGTCTCATGACCTTAAACACTGTGTATAAATTTAAAGCCAATCGGATATTAACTTTGGCCTCTATAGCGTCCACAAGATTTTTTAAAGTGATCAAGGGCCATAACTCTGGCACTAATTATCGGAAATCGATGAAAATCAATAGGCTTCTTCGTCTCATGACCTTAAACACTGTGTATAAATTTAAAGCCAATCGGATATTAACTTTGGCCTCTAGAGCGTCCACAAGATTTTTTGAAGTGATCAAGGGCCATAACTCTGGTAGTTATTATCGGAAATCGCTGAAAAACAATAGGCCTTAAACACTGTGCATAAATTTAAAGTCAATCGGATATTAACTTTAGCCTCTAGAGCGTCCACAAGCAATTGTGGACGCCGGACCGACGGACGGACCGACGGACGGGGGCGACGACAATATACGACCACATTTCAATGTGGGCGTATAAAAAGCAAGTTAAAGATATCGTTAGATTTTAACACTAAATCACATAACAACCATGTCATATATTTATTAATGTTTGTTTAATATTTCGCTCGGTGTTAGAATTTAGAACCAAAGAGAATAGTCCGTACATTAGTAATATTATAGGTCTTGTATATTAAATCTTTTATGGGATTAAATTCTGTTAATCTCACCACTTAATTAGCACCTTTGTGTTATAGTGCTCAAGAGATTAAGAATGTTGATTGGCTAGGTTTACCACTCAATAGAGCGTGAAATCATTAACTATATAAATTTCTGTAATGTTTATTGATAAACTGTATCATTCAAAGACAATTTGTTACCGGTGTGACTATTGTACAAAAACTCAAACGACAGTTTCGGATATGTAAGTGACAAATTTTAAGAAATAAAAATGCTCTATTTGTTGGAAATCTTTAACAAAAGTTTTGCTATTGTGTTTTCAATTCCTTGAAATCTCCCATGTTTAGAATTGGGTCAGTTTTGAATATGCAATATAGTGTAGTTATAAATGTGTTTTTTTAGGGGATGATTTTCAATGTTCCTTTAGAAGTATTTCTATCAGCCTTTTGTTTTAATAAAGAATTAATGGCACAGGATATCTACATGAAAAATATTTTTTTAGGGGATGATTTTCAATGTTCCTTTAGAAGTATTTCTATCAGCCTTTTGTTTTAATAAAGAATTAATGGCACAGGATATCTACATGAAAAATATTTTTTTAGGGGATGATTTTCAATGTTCCTTTAGAAGTATTTCTATCAGCCTTTTGTTTTAATAAAGAATTAATCGCACAGGATATCTACATGAAAAATATCCCAAGATTGAACGTCGGACATGGTTTTACTATTTCACCGTTGCATGCAATGTATCAATTATATTTATCGTGTGCTAAATAAAACAATTTCTAAATTATTAATAGAATCTTCCGTGCTCATAATTTCGAATTACTTGAATGAAATTTATTATTTTTCTGTTACGTACGATCACATTGTATTTTATCATTGTGTATCGTACCTTATTATATGCTATCATCGTTATTTATATTTTTCATTGCTATATATATATATTGTTTAATAGCTATTATTTCTCAAAAGTAAATAGATAATCACACGATTCTTCGGTGTTCAGAATTTCAGCGTGTATATATGTGTATGAAGTTCAATATTATCTGCTATCATAATCTGTTTCAATAAAATTACCGAAAACAGATTTGTGTTGATGATCTTCTTAAACCATTAGTTCTGATTCCAAATTTACTAATCCATACCGCCACCTACCCCAAAATATGTGCCAACCAGCATGTAACGAGAATACATATAAATCGTAATACATATTGTGCCGTATACTGCATGGGAACCCCGTTGTAAGAACGTGAACGGGTACAGATAATGTGACGAATTAAACCTCGCCACTGAGCATTTAAATTCATATTTATATATGAAGTGGACTCTGTCACATCCAGAGGTCGCAGTGGATCAATTTCAAGTTACGTAAAAATACGCAGACATTCCAAAATTTCGCGTTTTTGCCGTCTACATCTGCGTGACTTCGAGCATCTCAAAATACTCAATAGAATCGAGTCGAGTCATTTTGTGAACAAACCTATTATAAAGCGTCCTTATTTCATTGATAGGCCTACTGCATTTAATCTAATGACGACTGGAGGTTAACGGCATCGGCACTAGATCTATGGTTGACGACGCAACGATTTCCATCTTTCACTTCGACAGGAAGTAAAGAGAAGACTATCGCTATGAAAGCAAACATTTGATTGGCTGAATGTAAACAGGATACTGTGTCCTAGCCAATCCAAAGTCTTGTATGACATGCGCTTTATTGCTTCCAATGACGCAAAATAGGGATATCACAGGAAAGCTACGTATAGAAGGCTGCGACTGCTATGAACTTATGAATGAAATAAGCGGAAATATAAAAATCTACGGAGACTACGTGCAACGTGCAGTAGAAGTGTGTAAAAGAAGCGTGAAGCACATAAATTGTACAAACTACGACGTAGAATAATCTAGTTTTATTCTCACGTCGGGAAATTTTCTGCGTTTAAATTAAGCAGCGTTCGTCAATATTTGCATTTTTTTTTTTAAAAAATGCGTGAAATACGCGGATTTTTGCGTGACTGCGACCTCTGGTCACATCCGAACTCTGATCACTGTATTTAGAGATCGATCTATCTAACTACCTTTGGCGTTTTTTTGTTTTTTTTGCAAACTACGGCGGTAAGCGAAATTGCCGACAAATAGTCCCTTTACTCATTGCCACCAATTATGGTTTAAAAAATCTCCTCCGATTCGAGAATATTAATAAATAATAAATAATTTTAATTATTTATTAATATTCTCGAATCGGAGGAGATATTCAGGTTAGTAATAAAAATATTATGATCAATTACAGTAACAATACTCGCCAGTATTTTATATAGTTAATGATTTCACGCTCTACTGACGTCAGGTCCAATTACCGACGCACATCAAAGGTAACTGGCGGTTATACTCGGATAATGAGCGGTAGCTCAAATAGAGACGTTTTCTTAATTAGTCACGCTTTCGTCAATTTCTCCCGCACGTGCCTCACTAGTGATATGTTTGGATAAACTCGCGTTTGTTTAATTACTCATGTTATTTTTACATACTGACAGAAGTAAGGAATACTAACCAATTAATTCACATACTCACCGTAAGATTATTACTGACCATTAACAGAAATACTGACGTATGGTACAAGTACTGACGGGTTTAAGCGACAACTGACAATGCGTATATTTCTCACTAGTTTTCATTAATAGTAACCATAATTAAGCTTTACTACTCGCTCAGAGTATTTTCTTACGCAGAAGCCCAATACTAAAAGCTCTGACGACATTTCTACACACTATGCACCTTGCAGTGTATGAAGTCTTCTAAGGTAGTTTTTGCAGTAACTAGTTCTTTATAACACACTTCAAGTCTGTCTCTTTCCTGTCTCAGTTCTTTCACATCGACATATTTCTCAAATGTCTCAAAGTCAGTTTCTGAAATCAATCTTTTCCACCTTTTCAAACACAGGTGACAGTCTCTTCCGGCTTTCTGTTTATTAATTTCTTTCATTTTCTCTGTAGGAATTCTTTTCCTATGCCTATCTTCTAATTCTATGTTTTCTTCGTCATTATTATCTACACAACCATGCACTATCTTCTTTTGATGCCATTATGTACGTTTTTATCTTTCTGTCTTTCTTTCTTTCAAGCTATCAGCCAGTTTTTCTTTCTGTCTTTCTTTTATTTCTGGTGTCAAACTTCGTAGGTCTACCAGATTTCCACTCGCATTCAACTAACGATGAGTTTTTACTGTAACGTGAGGAGCTTTTCTTTTTTCTTTGCTCCTCATGTCGCTTTCCGAGTGGAAATCAGAACACTTCAGGGTTAGGTTTTACTGCTTTATTTAATACATAACAAGTACTAATCATATTTGTACGTAAAAACTCAATGCCCCGTCAGTGAGGTACGGTACATCAACATGGCGTTGTTTCTTTATAAAGAGGAAGTCACTCTAAAGTATGGTGTCAGACAACTAATTAATTATCCTACATAAGTATAATTGTACATAAACGGGAAATTTTGCTGTTCAATACAAATAGGCTTCTTCGTCTCATGACCTTAAACACTGTGTATAAATTTTAAGTCAATCGGATATTAACTTTGGCCCCTAGAGCGTCCACAAGATTATTTTGACGTGATTAAGGGCCACAATTATCAGAAATCGCTGAAAATCAATAGGATTCTTCGTCTCATGACCTTAAACACTGTGTTTAAAGTCAATCGGATATTAACTATAGCCTGTAGAGCGTTCACAAGATTTTTCAAAGTGATCAAGGGTCATAACTCTGGTAGTAATTATCGGATATCGCTGAAAATCAATAGGCTTCTTCGTCTCACGACCTTAAACACTGTGTATAAAAATTGGATATTAACTTTGGCCTCTAAAGCATCTACTAGATTTTTTGAAGTGATCAAGAGCCATAACTCTGGCAGTAATTATCGGAAATCGCTGAAAATCAATTGGCTACTCCGTCTCATGAACTTAAACACTGTGTATAAATTTAAAGTCAATCAGATATTAACTTTAGCCTCAAGATCATCCATCATCCACAAGATTTTTCAAAATGATCAAGGGCCATAACTCTGGCAGTAATTATCAGAATTTGCTGAAAATCAAAAGGCTTCTTCATCTCATGGCCTTAAACACTGTGTACAAATTTAAAGTCAATCAGATATTAACTTTGGCCTCTAGAGCGTCCACAAGAATTTTTGTAGTGATCAAGGGCCATAACTCTGGCAGTTATTCGCGGAAATCACTGAAAAACAATATGCTTCTTCGTCTCACGACCTTAAACACTGTGTATAAATTTAATGTCAATCGGATATTAACTTTAGCCTCTAGAGCGCCCACAAGCAATTGTGGACACCAGACCGACAGGCTGATGGACGACAATATACAACCCCATTTCAGTGTGGCCCAGGGTTCAATTTAAGCGGTATCGCATCGCAAATAGCGACCATAATCGCGGTAAAAGCGATAGAATTATTTTATTCATTAGCCAAAAATTGCTTTCGAACTTGCGAAGTGCGATTCATTACATTTTGGATAAATGTGGAATATAATTAGGCCTACAAAAAAATCAATTTATAAATGCAGGACTAACTTGTTTATATTCCAAGTTGTGGTCATGATTAATTTGAACTAGTTTTTATTTCAATATATCCGATAACTAGAGGACAATGCAGACTCCGTTTTTAATCACACATGTTTATAAAATGTTACTAAAAATAGAATAATAATAATAACGCAGTATAATATGATTCAATGATATGATTGGTTAACTTAAATGGAAACTAAAAGTAGACATCTTGCGAGACGCGTGAAACGATGGCATATTCTCGGGTTAATAATATTTTGAACGCGGAGAGGGGGAAGTTTTTAGATAAAGAAACAAGCCAACAGTGAGGCTGATGTCCCCCGCCGAAATCCCAAAATAAATAGAAGACACATATTAATTAATCGCACATTTATTTTTTTCAATGTATCGAGCAATCAAACTGTACACGAAGTGTCATCCAAAAGTGTTTTATAAAGAAAAATGCTAAAACCGATGAGAAAAATGAAAATGTACCCTAGTTAGGGGGACCCTAAAGGCAGACAAAAGGGCCCCTCTGGCCAAGGGAAAGGGCCCTCGTGTCCAAGTCAATCGTTTCTAAACACTGTTACTGTCGAATCGATTACTAAATGAGAATGCAGTCATTGTATTGGCATAAAAATCATCAATCAAGATGAACCTAAGTTATCTTGTCCCAAGTATCAAACAATCAAATTGCTTATCTCTGCTTACCCTAAGCGGAAAATGCTCATCTTCGAACTCCATCAAGGCATATACACCAAGTTTGAACATTTTAACTCAATTGGAAGGAGAGTTATTGTGTTCCAAAGTCTCGACCAATCAAATTGCTCTGCTTACCCCGAGCGGAAAATGCTCATTATCGAACTTAGTCAAGGTATTACTGTAATGAAACTATACACCAAGTTTCATCACTCTCACTTAATTAGAACTAAAGTTATTGTGTCCCAAAGCATCAACCAATCAAATTGCTTATCTCTGCTTACCCTAAGCGGAAAATGCTCATCTTTGAACTCCATCAAGGCATTGACCTAATAAACACATACACCAAGTTTGAACATTCTAGCTCAATTAGGAAGAGAGTTATTGTGTCCCAAAAAGTGTGACGAACAGACGGACAGACAGACAGACAGACGAACGAACCCATTTTAATAGTCCCCCGCCTTTCGAAGAATAAAAGCAATTTAAAGCCACGTCTACACATATTTCGATTGGAGTGGTGTAACTTAAAGTACATGTAGTTTTCTTTAGACGTTAATGCGTTCGGCATCGTGTAGAGACGGTAACTGATTTTTTTATTTTTTTTTTTTGAAATGTCAGGGTTTTTTTTACCTTCATCCGCACATAAGCCGAAGCAGGTTATACAACGAAGGCCGGCCTTCTGCGGAAAAAGTATCCACTTATACCCCGAAAAATCAGAATTTCCAAATCTTTGTGATTAGGCTACAGTTTACTGCTCCTCGAATCTGAGCAAATACTATTCAAATTTTGAATTGATTTGCCAAAATGTGAATCTGTCATAAAAATTTGCTACTCATTGGTTTTAGACTAAATTGAACCCTGGTGTGGCTGTATAAAAATTGAAAAGGCTAAAATTTTCTAAAATCCCAAAACTTTTCGATTTGTGTAAACTACATGTTTATCCACTCACTGTCTCTTCAATAACTTTGTTGAAGAAACTAAATGAATGGCAGCTACTATATATCCGAAATTAGCTAATGGAGGATAACTATAAAATATCAATCAAAATTTCATTGTTCAAGAACTCAGAAACTCCGTAAGTCTGTGACTTTGAAACTTTGTCAAAATTAACATATTTGTTGTTAAAGTAGTGACTGTTATTGAAAGAGCATCAGCAAAAAACTATAAAATGATATTTTACACGACATGCTTATCGTTACACTGTAAATAACCGGTAATCCGTGCTGGAATGAAAAAAATAGGTTGCCAGGCAACGAAACATACGCCCACGCCAGCTAAATCGTCCAGGCAGACAACAAGAGTTGTCGCATATTTAGTAATAATCAGAAAATCATTAGAATTTGTTTGGTTTCTATAAAGTTCTGCTCCATGCTAACGTTTAGTATACAAAACAATTAATATTATGGATTTAGCTGTTCAATTATCGATTTTTAAGAAATTCAAACTCAACCATCATTAATGTGCAACAGGGATATAGTCAAACGCTTTTTTAATTTGGAATAAAATGGTGACCTCTATAGGTACCACATGGTAAAAAACATGATTCTTCGTACAATCAGGAGCCATAATTCAGGAAGTTGTTGTCCAATGTGCCCAACAAGCCAACAGTGAGGCTGATGTCCCCCGCCGAAATCCCAAAATAAATAGATGACACATATTAATAGCACATTTATTTTTTTCAAACGTATCGCCCAATCAAACTGAACACGAAGTGTCATCCAAAAATTGCTTATCTCTGCCTACCGTAAGAAGAAAATGCTCATCTTCGAACTCCATCAAGGCATTGACCTAATAAGCATACACACCAATTTTGAACATTTTAACTCAATTCGAAGGAGAGTTATTGTGTTCCAAAGTCTCGGCAAATCAAATTGCCTATCGCTCTGCTTACCCTGAGCAGAAAATGCTCATTATCGATCTTAGTCCAGGTATTACTGTAATGAAACTATACACCAAGTTTCATCACTCTCACTTAATTAGAACTAAAGTTATCGTGTCCCAAAGCATCAACCAATCAAATTCATTATCTCTGCCTACCCTAAGCGGAAAATGCTCATCTTCGAACTCCATCAAGGCATTGACCTAATAAGCATATACACCAAGTTTGAACATTTTAACTCAATTAGAAGGAGAGTTATTGTGTTCCAAAGTCTCGACCAATCAAATTGCGTATCGCTCTGCTTACCCTGAGCAGAAAATGCTCATTATCGAACTTAGTCAAGGTATTACTGTAATGAAACTATACACCAAGTTTCATCACTCTCACTTAATTAGAAATAAAGTTATCGTGTCCCAAAGCATCAACCAATCAAATTGCTTATCTCTGCTTACCCTAAGCGGAAAATGCTCATCTTTGAACTCCATCAAGGCATTGACCTAATAAGCATATCCACCAAGTTTGAACATTTTAACTCAATTAGAAGGAGAGTTATTGTGTTCCAAATTCTCGACCAATCAAATTGCGTATAGCTCTGCTTACCCTGAGCAGAAAATGCTCATTATCGAACTTAGTCAAGGTATTACTATAATGAAACTATACACCAAGTTTCATCAATCTCACTTAATTAGAACTAAAGTTATCGTGTCCCAAAGCATCAACCAATCAAATTGCTTATCTCTGCTTACCCTAAGCGGAAAATGCTCATCTTCGAACTCCATCAAGGCATTGACCTAATAAGCATATGCACCAAGTTTGAACATTTTAACTCAATTAGAAGGAGAGTTATTGTGTTCCAAAGTCTCGACCAATCAAATTGCGTATCGCTCTGCTTACCCTGAGCAGAAAATGCTCATTATCGAACTTAGTCAAGGTATTACTGTAATGAAACTATACACCAAGTTTCATCACTCTCACTTAATTAGAACTAAAGTTATCGTGTCCCAAAGCATCAACCAATCAAATTGCTTATCTCTGCTTACCCTAAGCGGAAAATGCTCATCTTCAAACTCCATCAAGGCATTGACCTAATTAGCATATACACCAAGTTTGAACATTTTAACTCAATTAGAAGGAGAGTTATTGTGTTCCAAAGTCTCGACCAATCAAATTGCGTATCGCTCTGCTTACCCTGAGCAGAAAATGCTCATTATCGAACTTAGTCAAGGTATTACTATAATGAAACTATACACCAAGTTTCATCACTTTCACTTAATTAGAACTAAAGTTATCGTGTCCCAAAGCATCAACCAATCAAATTGCTTATCTCTGCTTACCCTAAGCGGAAAATGCTCATCTTCGAACTCCATCAAGGCATTGACCTAATAAGCATATCCACCAAGTTTGAACATTTTAACTCAATTAGAAGGAGAGTTATTGTGTTCCAAATTCTCGACCAATCAAATTGCGTATAGCTCTGCTTACCCTGAGCAGAAAATGCTCATTATCGAACTTAGTCAAGGTATTACTATAGTGAAACTATACACCAAGTTTCATCACTTTCACTTAATTAGAACTAAAGTTATTGTGTCCCAAAGCATCAACCAATCAAATTGCTTATCTCTGCTTACCCTAAGCGGAAAATGCTCATCTTCGAACTCCATCAAGGCATTGACCTAATAAACACATACACCAAGTTTGAACATTCTAGCTCAATTAGGAAGAGAGTTATTGTGTCCCAAAAAGTGTGACGGACAGACAGACGGACAGACAGAAGGACAGACAGACGGACAGACAGACAGACGGACGAACAACTTTCTTCGAAAGGCGGGGGACAAATATAGAAAGGAACCGTGATCTTTGGACTATAAACTTATGTTTCAAATGTCTTCAAAATCGAATTAAAATTGTGACTTCTACAGGGTCCACAACCATTGATATATCATATTTTTACACTATTCGCATATTAGTGGCAGCCATTTTGTCCAGCAGTTTTGGTCCGATTTTTACGAAATGCGACCTCAACCTTCATTACAGTGTAACTGTGATATAATCAAACGTTTTTTAAAATTGGAAAATAATTGAGACCTCTAGGAGGGACCCCAAGTTAAAAGATAGGCTGGCACTGCCAGGCAGGATACACCCACATTTTCGAGAGATGGACAGAGAACAAGCAGTACCGAAAGTGATTTTTCCTACATCTTTAAGTCCTGTATTTCATACTGTATTGGGAGCAGCCATTTAGTTGGTCAGTTCCAGTCTGATATTAATGAAATTCGAAACCGACAATGATTATGGTGTGACGGTACACAACCTAGAAATGTGACTTTTCATCAAAATCGGATAAGAATTGTGACCTGTAGAGAGTCCACAACCATGATATACCATATTTTTACACTATTCGCGTACAAACGGCGACCATTTCGTACGGCAATTTTGGTACGATTTTCACGAAATTAGTACTCAACCTTCCTCATCAAAATCGAATTAAAATTGTGACCTATACAGGGTCCACAACCATGATATATCATTTTTTTAACAGTATTCGCGTACAAACGGCGGCCATTTTGTCTGTCAATTTTGGTCCGATTTTCTCGAAATTCAAACTCAACCTTCCTTACAGTGTAACGGTGATATAATCAAACGTTTCTTTAAATTGGATAATAATTGTGACCTCCAGAGGGACCACAAACTAAAGAAAGGGGGATTTTGCGTATAACCAGGGGCCATAATTCAGGAAGTTACGATCCGATATGCGCAAATATCGAAAAAAACCAAGATCTTTGGGTTATAACCATGAATTTCAAGTTTCATCAAAATCAAATTAAAATTGTGACCTTTACAGGGTCCACAACCTTGATATACCATTTTTTAACAGTATTCGCGTACAAACGGCGGCCATTTTGTATGGCAATTTTGGTCTGATTTTCCAGAAATTCGAACTCGACCTTCCTTACGGTGTAACGGTAATATAATCAAACGTTTTTTAAAATCGGATAATAATTGTGACCTCCAAGCTAAAAAAAAGGCGATTTTGCGTATAATCAGGGGCCATAATTCAGGAAGTTACGATCCGATATGCGCATATATCGAAAGGAAGCAAGATCTTTGGGTTATAACCATGAATTTCAAGTTTCATCAAAATCAAATTAAAATTGTGACCTTTACAGGCTCCACAACCTTGATATACCATTTTTTAACAGTATTCGAGTACAAACGGCGGCCATTTTGTATGGCAATTTTGGTCTGATTTTCCCGAAATTCAAACTCAACCTTCCTTACGGTGTAACGGTAATATAATCAAACGTTTTTTTAAATCGGATAATAATTGTGACCTCCAAGCTAAAAAAGATAGGCTGGCACTGCCAGGCAGGATACGCCCACATTTTCGAGAGATGGACAGAGTACAAGCAATACCGAAAGTGATTATTCCTACATCTTTAAGTCCTGTATTTCATACTGTTTTGGGAGCAGCCATTTACATGTAGTTGGTCAGTTCCAGTCTGATATTAATGAAATTCGAAACCGACAATGATTATGGTGTGACGGTACACAACCTAGAAATGTGACTTTTCATCAAACTCGGATAAGAATTGTGACCTGTAGAGAGTCCACAACCATGATATACCATATTTTTACACTATTCGCGTACAAACGGCGACCATTTCGTCCAGCAATTTTGGTACGATTTTCACGAAATTAGAACTCAACCTTCCTCATCAAAATCGAATTAAAATTGTGACCTATACATGGTCCACAACGATGATATATCATTTATTTAACAGTATTCAGGTACAAACGGCGGCCATTTTGTCTGTCAATTTTGGTCCGATTTTCCCAAAATTCAAATTCACCCTTCCTTACAGTGTAACGGTGATATAATCAAAGTTTTTTTTTAAATTGGATAATAAAGGGGGATTTTGCGTATAACCAGGGGCCATAATTCAGGAAGTTACGATCCGATATGCGCAAATATCGAAAAGAACCAAGATCTTTGGGTTATAACCATGAATTTCAAGTTTCATCAAAATCGAATTAAAATTGTGACCTTTACAGGGTCCACAACCTTGATATACCATTTTTTAACAGTATTCGCGTACAAACGGCGGCCATTTTGTATGGCAATTTTGGTCTGATTTTCCCGAAATTCGAACTCAACCTTCCTTACGGTGTAGCGGTAATATAATCAAACGTTTTTTTAAATCGGATAATAATTGTGACCTCCAAGCTAAAAAAAAGGCGATTTTGCGTATAATCAGGGGCCATAATTCAGGAAGTTACGATCCGATATGCGCAAATATCGAAAGGAAGCAAGATCTTTGGGTTATAACCATGAATTTCAAATTTCATCAAAATCGAATCAAAATTGTGACCTCCACAGGGTCCACAACCTTGATATACCATTTTTTAACAGTATTCGCGTACAAACGGCGGCCATTTTGTATGGCAATTTTCGTCCGATTTTCCCGAAATTCGAACTCAACCTTCCTTAGGGTGTGACGGTAATATAATCAAACAGTTTTTTAAATCGAATAATAATTGTGACCTCCAAGCTAAAAAAAAGGCGATTTTGCATATAATCAGGGGCCATAATTCAGGAAGTTACGATCCGATATGCGCAAATATCGAAAGGAAGCAAGATCTTTGGGTTATTACCATGAATTTCAAGTTTCATCAAAATCGAATCAAAATTGTGACCTCCACAGGGTCCACAACCTTGATATACCATTTTTTAACAGTATTCGCGTACAAACGGCGGCCATTTTGTATGGCAATTTTCGTCCGATTTTCCCGAAATTCGAACTCAACCTTCCTTAGGGTGTAACGGTGATATAATCAAACGGTTTTTTAAATCGAATAATAATTGTGACCTCCAGAGGGACCACAAGCTAAAAAGGGTGATTTTTCGGACAATCAGGGGCCATAATTCAGGAAATTACATTCCGATAGCTGCAAATATAGAAAGGAACCAAGATCTTTGGGTTACAAACATGCATGTCAAGTTTCATCAAAATCGGTTCAAAATTGTGACCTCTATAGGGTCCACAAGCTAAAAACGTGATTTTTCGTACAATCAGGGGCCATAATCCATGAAGTTTTGATCCGATACATGCCAATATCGAAAGCAGCCGAGATCTTTTGGGGATAAACCTATATTTCAAGTTTCGTCAAAATCGGATAAGAATTGTGACCTGTAGAGAGTCCACAAACAAATTGTGGACGGACGGACGTCCGGACGGACAGGGGCGACGACATAATACGTCCACATGAAAATGTGGGCGTATAAAAAGGCGATTTTGCGTATAATCAGGGGCCATAATTCAGAAAGTTACGATCCGATATGCGCAAATATCGAAAGGAAGCAAGATCTTTGGGTTATAACCATGAATTTCAAGTTTCATCAAAATCGAATCAAAATTGTGACCTCCACAGGGTCCACAACCTTGATATACCATTTTTTAACAGTATTCGCGTACAAACGGCAGCCATTTTGTATGGCAATTTTCGTCCGATTTTCCCGAAATTCGAACTCAACCTACCTTAGGGTGTAACGGTGATATAACCAAACGGTTTTTTAAATCAAATAATAATTGTGACCTCCAGAGGGACCACAAGCTAAAAAGGGTGATTTTTCGGACAATCAGGGGCCATAATTCAGGAAATTACATTCCGATAGGCGCAAATATCGAAAGGAACCAAGATCTTTGGGTTACAAAAATGCATGTCAAGTTTCATCAAAATCGGTTCAAAATTGTGACCTCTATAGGGTCCACAAGCTAAAAACGTGATTTTTCGTACAATCAGGGGCCATAATCCATGAAGTTTTGATCCGATACATGCCAATATCGAAAGCAGCCGAGATCTTTTGGGGATAAACCTATATTTCAAGTTTCGTCAAAATCGGATAAGAATTGTGACCTGTAGAGAGTCCACAAACAAATTGTGGACGGACGGACGTCCGGACAGACGTCCTGACGGACGTCCGGACGGACGTCCGGACGGACAGGGGCGACGACATAATACGTCCACATGAAAATGTGGGCGTATAAAAAGTCATTTTGCGTACAATCAGAGGCCATAATTCAGGAAATTACAATCCAATATGCGCAAATATCAAAAGCAACCAAGATCTTTAGGTTATAGAAATGTATTTCAAGTTTCATCAAAATCAAATTAAAATTGTGACCTCTATAGGGTCCACAAATATACCATATTTTTACACTCTTCGCGTACAAATGGCGGCCATTATGGCAATTTTGGTACGATTTTAAGTGTAACAGTGATATAATCAGACGGTTTCATAAATCAAATGATAATTATGACCTCTAGAGAGACCATAAGCTAAAAGATAGGTTGCCAGGCAACGAAACATACGTCCACAGCAGCTAAATCGTCCGGGCAGTCAACAAGGGTTGTCGCATATTTTTACTTTTTTCGGTAATGAAACATTTGTAATACACTAAAAACTGATTAACCCATTTTTTACGGTAGCGAAACAACTCGCGTCACGCGCCTGACGGTAGCGAATCAACTCACGGACCCTTCATACTTGGCAACGGCATTAGCGAACCCAAGCGAGAAATCAATCAACTTACTTCTATTGTTTCTATTTCATTAATTAATGGTGATTGGGTAATAAAAGTAAAACCCGCGATGAAAATGTTTAATTCGCTAATCATCCAATAAAAAATATATGTTTCAACACCGGATCTTTCAGTATTTACGTAACAGGTCAGAGGTGAAAATTCACACTGTGTCATTCAATTTGGCACTATTCCAATATTTTCACGCTGTCACTTACGGCTAATAATTATACGATATTGAGAGTGAAATAGAATCAGATTTTATGATTTACTGCCAGGTTTATTGTGGAATATGATAATGTCGAAGAAATCAACTATTTATTATTTTTTTTGACGTTATGATGCGAAGAATGCGTATACTCGAGCCGAGATCAAGCGAGTCGCCGCCATCTTGGATTCGCTCGATCAAACAGATGACAACACGAAACTTACGGTTAATAATTCTAGACTTTGGAAAGCTAAATTGAATCAAAACTTTTAGGGTTTAACACAAGCTAAATTAAGGAATATTACACTGTCGAAGATTTCAAATATATATTTTTATTTTCGACGCAGTGAAGCAAAGAAAACGACAATTCCCGTCATATATCCAAAGAAAGGCAGAAATGTTAAACGCCGTAGGCGATGAAGTGACCGTTATTTGGGGTGATATTTCTTTTTAAAAGTTATATTTATCTTTACTTAGAACACTGCTCCCAACACGAGGGATTATATTTTTGTTTTATTATTTTTAAAAAATCGTAAGGGATACTTTTTCACATTATTTTGCCAATATGATAGAGAAAAGTCATAATTTTAGTGGAACTGGCTTTTCAATATTATTTATAGTAATATACATGCTACTTTGTAAAATTGAATTTTATATCATTGGAAAGAACACGGCAATGTGAACATTTTTGTAACAGAGTATTTTTATGTATAAAAAATATTTTTTAAATTATTTGCAATTTTGTAGAGGGTATTAGGATTAACAATAATCCTCTAATTGGCTTATGGGCCCTGCTGGTTCAATGAGCTTAGGGTTAGGGCAGCTAATCTTTTAATTGGCTCAGGGTTAAATGGGTTAAGAGTAACAACTCATTATGTAATTATAAGAAAATCATTAGAATTTGATTGCTCTTTATAAAGTTTTACCCCACGCTAACAATTAGTATATACATGAAACATTTAATATCATGGATTTAGCTGTTCAGTTATCAAAATCCATTGAAAATTAAAATACTTGTTCGTTTCAACACCTTAAACTCTGTGTATCAATCTAAAGTCAATCGGATGATAAGTTTGGCCTCTATAGCGTCACAAGATTTTTTGAAGTGATCAAGGGCTATAACTCTGGCAGTAATTATTGAAAATCACTGAAAATCGATAGACAGCTTCGGCTCATGACTGTAAACATTATGTATACATTTGAAGTCAATCAAATATTAACTTTGGCCTCTAGAGCATCCACAAGATTTTTTGGAAGTGATTAAGGGCCATAAATCTGGCAGTAATTATCGGAAATCGCTGAAAATCAAAAGGCTTCTTCATCTCATGACCTTAGACACTGTGTATAAATTTAAAGTCAATCGGATATTAACTTTGGCCTCTACAGCGTCCACAGGATTTTTTGAAGTGATCAAGGGCCATAACTCTGGCAGTAATTATTGGAAATCGCTGAAAATCAAAAGGCTTTTTCATCTCATGACCTTAGACACTGTGTATAAATTTAAAGTCAATCGGATATTAATTTTGGCCTCTACAGCGTCCACAGGATTTTTTGAAGTGATCAAGGGCCATAACTCTGGCACTAATTATCGGAAATCGCTGAAAATCAAAAGGCTTCTTCATCTCATGACCTTAGACACTGTGTATAAATTTAAAGCCAATCGGATATTAACTTTGGCCTCTAGAGCGTCCACAAGATTTGTTGAAGTGATCAAGGGCCATAACTCTGGCAGTAATTATTGGAAATCGCTGAAAATCAAAAGGCTTTTTCATCTCATGACCTTAGACACTGTGTATAAATTCAAAGTCAATCGGATATTAATTTTGACCTCTACAGCGTCCACAGGATTTTTTGAAGTGATCAAGGGCCATAACTCTGGCACTAATTATCGGAAATCGCTGAAAATCAATAGGCTTCTTCGTCTCATGACCTTAAACACCGTGTATAAATTTAAAGCCAATCGGATATTAACTTTGGCCTCTAGAGCGTCCACAAGATTTTTAGAAGTGATCAAGGGCCATAACTCTGGTAGTTATTATCGGAAATCGAGAAAAACAATAGGCTTCTTCGTCTCATGACCTTAAACACTGTGTATAAATTTAAAGTCAATCGGATATTAACTTTAGCCTCTAGAGCGTCCTCAAGCAATTGTGGACGCCGGACGGCCGGACGACAATATACGACCACATTTCAATGTGGGCGTATAAAAATAGGTTGCCAGGCAACGAAACATACAACCACCAGCAGCAAAATCGTTTGCGCAGTCAACGAGAGTTGTCGCATATTAAGTAATTATCAAAAATCATTAGAATTTGTTTGATCTTTATGAAGTTCTGCCACATGCTAACGTTTAGTATACGAAACATTTAATATTAGGCCAAAATTAAAAGATTGTCTGTTTTCCCAAACGCGACCGACCCCAAAAAAGCCGCCGAGTCAAATTCTTTTATTGCCGTTTTTTTGAAGATTTTTTTTTTTACAACATTATTTTTACGCTTGACAATGACACCCAAACGCGAAATAATCGGCACTGTCAATAACAATACTGCCACGAAATTTCACGCGAACGACGATACCAATCGGTTAGTGCAGTCACGCCAGCTCAAAAACACGCGACCGATTTTCTGGTTACGCAAATTCAAATATCGGTTACGTTGACAATTTTCATTAACAAATTTATTCACATTTGATCAATATTTATATGTGACACTGGTCTAAATTGTTAGTATTATAGCACAAACTCAATTCATTCATTCTTGGCATTTCATTTCTCCATCACCATTCTTACCAGTACTTTCACTTTGACAGATCACGTATATTTGACATCAGGTATTGACGAGTTTCAAGCAGGTTAATTGATTTAAAATGGCCCTACCCCTAATTCTTTAAATGATTAGTTACGCCATAAATATTTGAACATGTCAGCTATATTTCCAAAGAATCTACTTCACGTGTTCCTTTCAGTTCACTTTAGCCATGCTGTGCGGTAGTTCTACTGACCCGTATGCATGTCGTCAAACTTTGACCCCCCACCGACGACACATGGCATCGCTTGACTGCTAATGTAAACGATTTCACTGTCCTGTCTATTTTAATATTATTTCATCACATCAAATTATTCTTGTTTCTTTTGAGACTTTGTTTGTAGGGTGCCGAGGTTAGTAAACACTTTTAATTTTGTCAATCAGTCGCTACCTATTATGAAGGCTATCTCATGTTACGTGCTTGGAAGAATGATTACACAAATGTAGTCCTAGTATGAAGGATGAATGTAGTCTTCAGCAATGGACAACGATGTGGTAGCTACCATTCCTGGTTTTTGAATGTCAGATATGATATAAAAACGAAAATCCATTACTAATTTTTGGAACTGATTTACCTCAGCAACCAAACCGTGACCATTATCGAGTATTCGTTAAGTTTACATACATCTGCTGATTATACTATAGTTGGCATCAGCTGTTTGAAAAAGGCGATTGATAAAAGAATTATTAAAATATAGGGATTTAGTTTTTGCATTTAGTTCTCAAAGTCTGGTCCCCCCCCCCCCCAAAAAAAAAAGAATTTGCCTACCTACCTACCCATACCTAATCATCATGAGTCGGGTTTGAGCAAACTGAAATATTTTTAACCCTGGCCTTATGGATTTAGCTGTACAATTATCAAAACTTTTTACTCTCTCCCAGGCATACCTAAATTTCTTTTTATCTTTTTTGTCTGAGTTTGTAAATTTGTGTGTTACCCTTTCAATAAAGTCGAGCAAATCGGATAGAAGAGAAGGATATGTTTTTTAACAGCGTGTTGTGTCTCTCATTATGTAATTATCAAAAATCATTAGAATTTGTTTGATTTTAATAAAGTTCTGCCACATGCTAACGTTTAGTATACGAAACATTTAATATTATGGATTTAGCTGTACAATTATCAAAACTTTTTACTTTCTCCCAGGCATACCTAAATTTCTTTTCATCTTTTTTGTCTGAGTTTGTAAATTTGTGTGTTACCCTTTCAAAAAAGTCGAGCAAATCAGATAGAAGAGAGGAATATGTTTTTTAACAGCGTGTTGTGTCTCTCATCAAGTAATTATCAAAAATCATTAGAATTTGTTTGATTTTTATAAAGTTCTGCCACATGCTAACGTTTAGTATACGAAACATTTAATATTATGGATTTAGCTGTACAATTATCAAAACTTTTTACTTTCTCCCAGGCATACCTAAATTTCTTTTCATCTTTTTTGTCTGAGTTTGTAAATTTGTGTGTTACCCTTTCAATAAAGTCGAGCAAGTCAGATAGAAGAGAGGGATATTTTTTTTAACAGCGGGTTGTGTCTCTCATACTCGTTCTAGCGGGGTAAGCAAGGTCTTATTTTCTCACTAAGATGTTCATTTACATTTGTCAGGTGTCCACAGGGACTGACACTCGACCGTTTAGCAGTAAAAAATTGCCCAGTAAAATTGACTGGGAACTCAAACCTTTTCGCCAAGGAGTCAAGTACACAGTCTCTGGACGTACAGGCGAGTGAAACGAGACTGACGTTCAGAGCTGGACTACTGTAATATATATCAAAACAAGCCAACAGTGAGGCTGATGTCCCCGCCGAAATCCCAAAATAAATAGACGACAAATATTAATTAATCGCACATTTATTTTTTTCAAACGTATCGAGTTATCGTGTCCCAAAGCATCAACCAATCAAATTGCTTATCTGTGCTTACCCTAAGCGGAAAATGCTCATCTTCAAACTCCATCAAGGCATTGACCTAATAAGCATATACACCAAGTTTGAACATTTTAATTCAATTAGAAGGAGAGTTATTGTGTTCCAAAGTCTCGACCAATCAAATTGCGTATCGATCTGCTTACCCTGAGCAGAAAATGCTCATTATCGAACTTAGTCAAGGTATTACTGTAATGAATAAGCATATACACCAAGTTTGAACATTTTAACTCAATTACATGTAGAAGGAGAGTTATTGTGTTCCAAAGTCTCGACCAATCAAATTGTGTATCGCTCTGCTTACCCGGAGCAGAAAATGCTCATTATCGAACTTTGTCAAGGTAATTAGAACTAAAGCTATCGTGTCCCAAAGCATCAACCAATCAAATTGCTTATCTCTGCTTACCCTGAGCGGAAAATGCTCATTTTTGAACTCCATCAAGGCATTGACCTAATAAGCATATATACACCAAGTTTGAACATTTTTACTCAATTAGAAGGAGAGTTATTGTGTTCCAAAGTCTCGACCAATCAAATTGTGTATCGCTCTGCTTACCCTAAGCAGAAAATGCTCATTATCGAACTTATTCAAGGTATTACTGTAATGAAACTATACACAAAGTTTCACCACTCTCACTTAATTAGAACTAAGGTTATCGTGTCCCAAAGCATCAACCAATCAAATTGCTTATCTGTGCTTACCCTAAGCGGAAAATGCTCATCTTCGAACTCCATCAAGGCATTGACCTAATAAGCATATGGGCATTTTTCACAAAAAGATGAAATTACGGTAAAGACAAAATGCGAAAATTATTTTTAAATGATTTTAGTTTCCTTGGTTTTAAATGAAGCTCTGTTCAATGCAGATGTTGTATCTCAATTTTGAATGCAAGAAGCCAATATGTTAATGAATAAATCAACTTTATATAAATCCTAATTAGTCTTTACCGTAATCCACATTACGGTAAAGACATTACGGTAAAGACATACGAGAATACATTGACTACATGGGATAAATTACAACTGGCAGATTCACATAGATTTCTCATAATGAAATAAAATAGAGTTAATGTTTTACTTTTCTTAACCGATCAGGCTAATGAAGGCGGACACACATCACGCATTGACTCTTCATCAAATTCCAACTGCCAGAGGTTCTTGTTTTACGTGCACATATGGATTTGATTATCTGAATTACTAGACACTGTTCCTTTCAGGTCCTCTGTCCTGTGCTACTGACAATGGGTAGGGTAGGGTAGTGTATTGGGGCAGGGTAATAGACAATCCTGTTGAAGTTGATACGTCAACACCAGGATTGAACATCAGACCTCATGTTCGGTAGCAAGCAGCTGTGACTCAGTGGTTAAGGCACATGCATACTAACAAGGATATCTTGGATTTATTACCAGCGCTGACTGAGAAGGTTCCTCCTGATCTTTTAGCATGACTGTCTCTTGTTATTGGTGCAGGACAGGGTCCCTGGTAAGGAATAGAGTTAAATGCAGAGGTTCTGTGTACATTTTGGCGTGCATGTAAAAGAATACTAGACAGAATTGGTAATAAGAGTATGTTGTTGTGCCGCTGTCCGGGCAAAAAAGTCCTCATAGCACACTGCAAAGTGTGTGTTCATCTTCATTAGCCCGGTTGGTGCAGAAAACTAGGATGTTAATTCCCGTTTCATTTCATTTCCCAGTAAGTGCCCCCTAACTTAAAATAAATTTGGTAACATTAAAGTTGCAATTTCATATTTTCAAGTTATATTTTTAAAATGTATTAAAATAAAGCCCTTAAATAGATTGTATCTCTATACACAGTCCTACCTTGTTAAAGAATAATCCTATAATTCTCTTTTGCCTGTTCAGAAATTGGCAAAAATATCATTTTCAACTTCAAATTCAAACAAGGGTAAATGGAAAAACAAGGGAGGTAATTGTGTTATTTCCTGTGTGACTGATTTTAATGCCTGGGAAATGATGTCCATGATCGTATAATAGTGAGTTGACAACCTTTTGAGCAAAAGACATAGAAATAATTATGTTTTGACTTTCTTAGAAAATATGAAATTCCCGCTTTAACATAGATAAGTTTTATATGTTACATCAGAGTTTAACAAGTGGTACATAAACATTTCACAGCTATGGTAAAGGCAACCAGGAGGACATACTGGCATACAAATTGCATTTTGTATAAGTGATAGAGTTGTTACTGTGAGTGCCAAGGGCCCTAGTGACATCTTAAGATATGGGCCATATGCAAGCCTATTCCGACCCTTAGTGAGCCAGCACCTTATTTACTGCACATGTTTCATAATATATGTGTATATACGTGTATTATATTATTATGTACGTAAGCCTATATGATCTCCACTTACAATCAGAGAACAAACAATCTAAAATCCTCTAAAAAGCAAAGATACCACCTCTCTTTCAATGTTTTCAATGTTCTATAAACTTGCATCAAAGAAAATACATGTATAAGGCGAAATACATGACATAATTTTTAACTTTTAACCTAGTAATGTGTATGCTAACATTCTTATTTAGATATGGAAAACTGGATTTATTTATTTATTTCTTAAAGATACATTATGTAAGATTTAAATAAAGAGCTAACCATTCTTGCTATAAATAGATCAAAAGTAGATAATGTAAAATGAATAATTTGAAAATTTCATTCAAATTACTCTATTGCGAGCAAAGATATTAGCCTTTGAAGACGTGCGATAGTTCCAACCACCGTACTGGTTGTTCGAAGCTAAGTCTCGCTCCTTCAATTGTTAGATTAAATCAAAATATGGCTGAACCGTTCTCATCAATTTAATATCAGAGAAATCTGACACCATCGAGAGTTGATTTTGGTCTCGATCAGTTAATTAATGTCTAATTAATAATTTAGATAAGATTTCAGGCCTGAAGAAAGACCTGCAACAGGCAGATTTAGTACTTGCATAATGTATGTTTAAATACTGTAGTTTGATTTTGTTCTATTTCCACTATTACTTTTCATTTATTGATATATTTTTTATATTAAAGCCGATTGTATTCAGATTTGTTTCGTAAACATTTTGACATTTCATAATTTTTAATACTGGATTTAAATGAGCCCAAATAGCAGCAGGACCATGCCTGGTCTCACTACTGACAGTCCTGATACACTTTGTCACCAACTTCTTTAATTCAAGACAATAGGCCTATAGCATGGGGACTCTATGAAAGCATGTGTGTTGCAATTACATGATTAATATTGGTAACTAATTCAGGCAGTAAAGTCTTTTAGTTATTATATGTGTCATTAGCCACAAATAACATCAACAATAAGTCTAAATTTCACTTAAATCTGTCATTCTTCTAACACAAGTCTTTACCGTAATGCCAATTTGTATACGGTAAAGACAGAATGTTATGGCGGTAAAGACATAGTTTAGTACTTGGATGTCATAGTTATAAGTACACATATGTATGGTCTAAGCCCTGGGTTGAGTGATGTATTTGCTGTATAATCTCAATAATTTATGCTTATTAATGACAAACTTTGACAATTATTGTAATGTCGGTAAAGACAGTCCAAAAGTGCGACATTCAGCTTTCAGAACTTCAAAATTTATGTTCTGTCATTCCATCACATCTTCTGGCTAAGGCTTTATGCTAGAAGGAAAGGCAAAACAAACTGGCACTTTGAAGTTCAAAAAGTGCCCTCTATATCTAAAGGCCTAGTGAATTATCTCCCTTAAAAAAATTGTTATACGGTAAAGACACTGAATTTCAAATTTTAGGTTCAAAAATTGATGCCACATAAAAATTTACCTTTGGTTAAACTAGACATATTGTGTGTTTGATATTAAAGCTCTGTGCTATATGTTTTAAACCATTTAAATATTTATTGACTTGAATGTCATATTTAATGTTGAAAAGATGATTTTTCTCTCTCTATATAAAAATTTTACCATGTCGGTAGGGACATTTAAGGCTGTTTTTTCCACCGAAGTAAATTATATATTGGTTGTAGAAAGAAAATAGTGTGTGCCCTCCACACCTAACTATATTTCACATATTCTGTGTAAAATTTATTACCATCAGATCATTAAATGTGACAAAATATTGTGTTGACTGTTTTGACTCAATTTTGTGAAAAACACCCATATACACCAAGTTTGAACATTTTAACTCAATTAGAAGGAGAGTTATTGTGTTCCAAAGTCTCGACCAATCAAATTGCGTATCACTTTGCTTACCCTGAGCAGAAAATGCTCATTATCGAACTTAGTCGAGGTATTACTGTAATGAAACTATACACCAAGTTTCATCACTCTCACTTAATTAGAACTAAAGTTATCGTGTCCCAAAGCATCAACCAATCAAATTGCTTATCTCTGCTTACCCTAAGCGGAAAATGCTCATCTTCGAACTCCATCAAGGCATTGACCTAATAAACACATACACCAAGTTTGAACATTCTAGCTCAATTAGGAAGAGAGTTATTGTGTCCCAAAAAGTGTGACGGACAGACGGACGAACCCATTTTAATAGTCCCCCAACTTTCTTCGAAAGGTGGGGGACAACTAACAGAGGTCATACAGTTCTTTGCACCTAAATGAATGTTCAGTTTATGAAAGGTATAGACTATGACGGGCGGATGCGGTCACAATGGGCCATTTATATGACTTACTAATTCCATTTATAAAGCTTTATAATTAATTTCTTACTTAGGCACGTGTGGACGCTGAAACCCATCGAAATGGGTGACTGAATTGAATATTATTTTCATAGTTTGATAAATAATTATGAAACTACGTAATTATTTATCAAGTCTTATAAATCCATTTATATGACTTAGAAAATAATCGGCAATCTCCGTACTCCTTCGTTGAGTCGGCCAATTGGCCAATGAAATCCCTCGTTACATAAAGCGGTGTTTTACCTTTCATGGCGGCTATTGTAAACATAGAATGACAAGAATAAGTTTTATGCATGTTTTAGTTAACCTAGCGTCAATTTACTTTGCTAAGGTCCGAATTCCATTAAAGGAAAAAAATGTACGAATAAAATGATGTATGACAGCGACGCACACAACTTGAAAACCGCGGACGGGAGTGGGAGGGGCTTGCCATTCAGTAAGACGACCTGTGATTGGCTGGCCGAAGCATCCTCGGGAATTTCCGGGCAGATGTACGAACTTTCCCGAATATTTAGTTCGTTAGATAATTCATTTATAAGACTTAGAAAATAGATTTATATAGCTACCATATTATTTACAAGACTTTATAAATCATTTATCAAGCTATGAAAATAATATTCAATTCTGTCACACGCTTCGAGGGATTTCAGCGTTCGCACGTGCCTAAGTAAGAAATTAATTATAAAGCTTTATAAATGGAATTATTAAGTCATATAAATGGCCCATTGTGACCGCATCCGCCCGTCATAATAGACCCTCGGACGGACGAGGGTGATGATAATATACGACCACATTTCAATGTGGGCCAGTGATGGGATTTTGCCGGTATATTCCGGACATGTCCGATGCTATTTTTCCAAACATCCTAAATTGTCCGACCAGGAATATGGTGAATAATATTCAAAATTCCAAAATTAATATAGTCTAAGTGTATAACTACCATTCAACACTATTATCGTTGATAACAGGCTGGATTGATTAGGTAATTAAGTGATCGGCGTGTTTATCGTCTATACACCTACCTTGATTAAATACTCAAAACTAATCTGCCTTGATTGACTGACTTCATTCTTTATCGGACAATTCATCATTTCAATCCTGCACAGAAGTCATGGCCTGGCCTCCCCTTTGTCGGACTGTATATCAATCCAATAAGAGGTGATTATAAACTTAATCTGATTAACCTGTGATTTCTCCGTTGTCTCACATTGTCTCACATTTTAATCTTCTTCGTGTCGTTCAATAACACGTAGAAATTAGTCATATATGTCACATATCCTGATAGTTTACAACACCTCAAATGAACATACATCATATCCGATAACCGAAATAAACATACATTGTATCCGATAACTTGTCTGTGATATATTTATCGATTGAAGCCGAAGTTAAATAAAAATATTTCACACACCTGCATAGCGCTTATAGTTCAGTAATTAAAATGAAAGTAGAAATCTTGTGAGACATGTGAACGAGGTGTGTAAGTGCTGAAAGTAATACGCCTGATGTCGGAGAAAAGATTCTATTTTGATGGCATATTGTCGGATTTATGATCATATTTTGTATTGGATTTATGACTTTAAATCAGGGTTCTTAATCCATTTTGAAATAAACCGGCCAAGAGTAAGCCTAACGGATAGTCGTATTTTCAACAACAGACATGTTGGTTTATGCATACTTTATTCACGTTAATAATTGCATAACGTATTCCGAATAATAATAGCTTAAACTTCGAATAAACAAAACCTTTGTTGTAATTGCATACCTGTATTCATACATCGATAATAATATTGAAATTTATAGTCAAATTTCAGCAACTTGCATAATGCATATTCCTACTTTCGCTTTCATCCAACCAAACGGAAGTTAATAATTTAGTAAAAAGAAAAACTACCAGTAAATATAAATATGTTTTTTTTTTACAATTGTATTATTGTGATCACTTGTCAATATATAAAAATAAAAAAAATGTAAGCACATATCAATAATAACAAATTAGCACAAATTAGTTTCTGTGTATAGTCGGAACTCGGGAATATGCCGACGTGCGAAAAGTCACGTGGCCAATTGTCATGATAGGCTATTACTTGACATAATAATTATATACGGGTCAGTAGGTTATTACCAGATTAACTCAACGCTAAGAGATCAGTAGGTTATTACGTGACTTAAAAAGAAGACTAAATTAATAACTTACGAGACAAAACATTTTCTGTGAAATGTTGTCAAACGAAAGCCATTTGAAAGTAGTTAACCATTCGCCCGGACTTCGACTTTGGTTGACCCATATTGTACGTGGGAGTTTCTACGACTTTTGGAACTTCCAATGACGACGTGCATGCTTGAAGTTCAAAGTCAATACAGCCATCATTATCGTCGGCTAAAACTCGTTTACGTTTTCTATTATCATTCTGTGAGGTGTTCAAGTACTTCAACATTGTGTTAGATAGAAATGAATGAACCGACATTGGATTATATACATTCTTTTATTTGATTGACTCAACTAATTAAGTTGTTTATTTAGGAAATGAGCCGATACGGATTAAGCTGAAGGTATTCATATTGTATTGACTGACTCTTTTGATGGGTTTCTTAGTGGACGAGTAATAATTAACTCTTTGTTATCGGCCGAAAGTTGATTGATTAATGATACCATAGTGGCCGGTTCATTGTTTTACAAACCGGCTAGATTAAAGATCAATCGGCTAAAGCCGACAAAAAACAGACGATTAAGATCCCTGCTTTAAATAAATGTTGACAAATAATTTGATTGGAATGACATAAGTATAGTTAATTGTTTTAGACGATAGCGCGTGCTACAGTCAAATGCAATTATTTGGCAGTTGGTGTCACTCGCTCGTTGTATTAGATCAACGTCTACTATGGTTTACTGCCAAATAAATTTCGGGATGGCATTTTTTTTTACCTTCTGTTTACAAATCAAAACGAAGTATAAGACGAATGCTGGACTTTGCTGAAAAAATTGTATCGATTTATGACCTGAAAAATACGGTAATTTTGAGGGAATTTGAAACACATACAGGTCGGCAGCAGTCGGCACGCTTTCATGATATGGTATTACAATGTCAAGTAATTTTGTAGGAATATTATTGACATAAATTTGAATACCGCATGGTAATTAAACATGAAAAATAACGAGGTGCACCTACTTTTTTACGCATGAATTTGAATATGGGTCATTCCATGAAGTTGACACTTTGTTACCAACGATAATTAATGTGATGATAAAACACTCAAGAAACAGAATTCAATAAATGAATTGTTGATAATTATTTTGGGGATCTGATGTAAAGATAATATTTAAATGTCATTTTGTGAAATTAAAAGAATTTACTTGAAAAAAAGACATGTCAAATGCATTTTCTGCAGTTTGACATGCACCAAAAGTGTGACATTTTCATACTCCTGAACTTTGAATTGCTCCCCTCTTTTTACTATGTGTTTAAATCTTCTATCCGAGGTGCAGTTGCAAAGATTTAATGTTCAATTTTTCAAATACTGCACAACAAGCGAACTGATTTGGCTATTTGTTCAGATATCGTCACCCAAAAATAAAGAAAAAATCGTAACTCTGTCTGTCCACCTAAGTTACGTACGCTAATGCCAGGATTAGACCGAGCGCTAGCATGATATCAACTTAAATAATGTCGTAAAATGTAACCACTCTTATTTCATCTTGGAAAAGGCAAAATGTTTATCGGAGTACATTTGAAATGTTTTAAACTGAAGTCAATATGAAAAGACTTGCGTGTCTGTCAATTTTGTGTTCGCACGATTTCCTTCTCTTTTTACGCCGTCGAGAGTGATCGAAAATTTAAAGACATCATACAACATATTTACAGAATAGACGACTTGTTAACGACAACATGGCCGCAAAAACAATGGAAAATATGGAATTCGGTAAGGAAAATGGAATTTGACAATTTGTTACGTACATTTGAATCGCTTGTGTCAAGTTACGAACAACATATGAATACTTATTCAATATGAATGTTCCTTTTCTTTATATACATAAGTATAGAATACTGTTATGCAAACTTTTTGTCCGCAAAACAAATGGTTGTCATTGCCGATCTCGGGAACAAATCGGGATTGCATTGGTTGGTAACTTGACACGCTTAAGCTTTCAGTTGAATGTCAAAATTACTAACAACCTCTGTCTGGCACATTTATTTAATTATTTGTTAGATCTTTACAAAAGCTTAAGTACAGCAACATGACAGTCCTTCGTTTAATCTGGGTCTTCCCTAAAACTTTGGACAGTGATTTAAGGTATTCAAAACGGTGAAAGTATGTTCGTTTCCAAACAGTATTGTTTACATTTCATTCGACTTGATAGCCTCGTTTGTCACGCAATTAGTTTTACTGCAGTATTCTGCTATGCACGGGTTAATTAGGTATAATAAAATCGTGAGCCACGACGTAACGTTATGTAAACATATTTGGTCCAATATTGGCACACGTTTTAAATGTAAGGCTTTTGTAGAGCAGCTAGTCATTGGTTGGTAGTTGGACTACTGACCAATCAAAATATAAAACACCAATATCGACTAATTACAGCAGTGAGTAGTGGGATTAGTTCTAATCAAACGAAACACTGCGCGGAATATGATTCAAATATAACGTTTGAAAAGATGGGTCTTTAGGTTTGATTTAAATGAAGTTAATGTTTCAGCAGACTTTATTTTTATGGGCAATGAATTCCAAAGCGTTGCAGAGATATGCGAAAAAGATCTTGCATGTTTTCAATTATATTTTGGGCGTCTCAAGCAGACATTGATCAGTGGAACGAAGGGACCTGGAGGAACATATGGATAAACAATATCCTGTAGGTAGGGTGGAGCCATTTTGGAAACCGTTTAAACGTTCGCTCCGTCCGCCGTTCACAATTTCTTGTGAACGCTCTAGAGGCTAAAGTTACTATCCCATCATACTCTGCATAGTGTTGCGTTTGATTAGAGGTAATCCAACTACACACTGCTATTATGAGTAGATATTGTTGTTTTAAATTTTGATTTGTCAGTAGTCCGTCTACCAACCAATCACTAGCTGCCAATACTGGACCAAATATGTTTACATAACGTGCATTTTGTATTGTAGTGTGTTTTGTGTGTGGTCAGCACTAAGAGCATTTCCCTATTGTGACGTGGATTTTAGCGCTTTATAAGACTCCTTATTTTTATTGTCCCCCGCCTTTCGAAGAAAGTTGGGGGACTATTAAAATGGGTTCGTCCGTCCGTCCGTCCGTCCGTCTGTCTGTCTGTCTGTCTGTCTGTCTGTCTGTCTGTCTGTCTGTCCGTCTGTCCGTCACACTTTTTGGGACACAATAACTCTCTTCCTAATTGAGCTAGAATGTTCAAACTTGGTGTATGTGTTTATTAGGTCAATGCCTTGATGGAGTTCAAAGATGAGCATTTTCCGCTTAGGGTAAGCAGAGATAAGCAATTTGATTGGTTGATGCTTTGGGACACGATAACTTTAGTTCTAATTAAGTGAGAGTGATGAAACTTGGTGTATAGTTTCATTACAGTATTACCTTGACTAAGTTCGATAATGAGCATTTTCCGCTCAGGGTAAGCAGAGCAATTTGATTGGTTGAGACTTTGGAACACAATAACTCTCCTTCTAATTGAGTTAAAATGTTCAAACTTGGTGTATATGCTTATTAGGTCAATGCCTTGATGGAGTTCGGAGATGAGCATTTTCCGCTTAGGGTAAGCAGAGCGATACGCAATTTGATTGGTCGAGACTTTGGGACACGATAACTTTAGTTCTAATTAAGTGAGAGTGATGAAACTTGGTGTATAGTTTCATTACAGTAATACCTTGACTAAGTTCGATAATGAGCATTTTCCGCTCAGGGTAAGCAGAGCAATTTGATTGGTCGAGACTTTGGAACACAATAACTCTCCTTCTAATTGAGTTAAAATGTTCAAACTTGGTGTATATGCTTATTAGGTCAATGCCTTGATGGAGTTCGGAGATGAGCATTTTCCGCTTAGGGTAAGCAGAGCGATACGCAATTTGATTGGTCGAGACTTTGGAACACGATAACTCTTCTTCTAATTGAGTAAAAATGTTCAAATTTGGTGTATATGCTTATAAGGTCAATGCCTTGATGGAGTTCGAAGATGAGCATTTTCCACTTAGGGTAAGCAGAGATAAGCAATTTGATTGGTTGATGCTTTGGGACACGATAACTTTAGTTCTAATTAAGTGAGAGTGATGAAACTTGGTGTATATTTTCATTACAGTAATACCTTGACTAAGTTCGATAATGAGCATTTTCTGCTCAAGGTAAGCAGAGCGATACGCAATTTGATTGGTCGAGAGTAGTCGAGACTTTGGAACACAATAACTCTCCTTCTAATTGAGTTAAAATGTTCAAACTTGGTGTATATGCTTATTAGGTCAATGCCTTGATGGAGTTCGAAGATGAGCATTTTCCGCTTAGGGTAAGCAGAGATAAGCAATTTGATTGGTTGATACTTTGGTACAAGATAACTTAGGTTCATCTTGATTGATGATTTTTATGCCAATACAATGACTGCATTCTCATTTAGTAATCGATTCGACAGTAACAGTGTATAGAAACGATTGACTTGGACACGAAAGCCCTTTCCCTTGGCCAGAGGGGCCCTTTTGTCTGCCTTTAGGGTCCCCCTAACTAGGGTACATTTTCATTTTTCTCGTCGGTTTTAGCATTTTTCTTTATAAAACACTTTTGGATGACACTTCGTGTACAGTTTGATTGCTCGATACATTGAAAAAAATAAATGTGCGATTAATTAAAATAGCATTATGCAAGAGCAAAATCAGATTTTTACAGGTCTTTCTTTAAGCCTGAGATGTTATCTAAATAATCAATTAGACATTAATTAACATATTCAGACCATAATAAACTCTTTATGTCAAGACTAGCCTTCGATGTAGGCAGATTAAAATCGTATATGCCGCTTAATGGCGGTTGATAATTAAATCAATCAAGTGGATAATCGAGACTATGCTGTTTATATTAATGATTTGAGTAATGATGACCGAGGCTATGAATATTTCAAAAGCTTTTTTCTCGGCTAATAGTGAATCAATTTGACTGAAATTTTCAGCAAATTATCTTTACACTATCTAGTTTTTAACTATTGTAGCGAGAACTGCCATCTCTTTATCTTATCTCCCATAATGTAACTTTAATATGTGTCTTCTATTTATTTTGGGGTTTCGGCGGGGGACATCAGCCTCACTGTTGGCTTGTTATTATTATTATTATGACGCGACGGCAATACGGACCTATTTCATGCAATAGCACAATATGATTTTTTAAGTTTTCATCGCGAGTTCTTTCCCTTGAACCAAATGGCCTCCCAACGCAATTTTTTTTTATAGCATAGAACGATTAAAAAGTTCATTTGCAACCAAAGTGAATATTTAAATCAAAATCTTGCCTCTGATATACTTTAAACAATTATCCAAGAATTCCATCAATAATTATGCTACGATTGATCTAGATTTAATATAAAAAAAAATAAAAAAAAATCTACCTACTGACCCTACCCTATTTTCCATTCATTACATTTTTTGGTCCCAAAGGGTCTCAACATTCTTTATATTTATGGGCATATTCATGGTTGAATGTTTGGGAAATAACATGTCAAGAATCACTGAGAAATAGGTATGGGTTAAACTGTACGTTTGCCGCATTAAAATTGATCCCAAAGTGTCAATAAGTACGTTTGCCTCATAAAAAAATAAATTTCGGATTATAACTCCTCATTATGGCTTAAAATCTCTAGGTAAGGTGTGTTAATTAACAAGGGTGAAAAATGGACTGCAAGGCGAGTTAATTATCGGTAGGGTTGAACAACTCTCGGACGGTGCGTTTTCTGTAATGAGTGTGTTAATTAACCGACCGGTTAAAAACGAATGACACGGTGTGTATTGTTTAATTGGTGTGTTTTCTCGATAGTTGTTATAACTGCGCAAAAAGGGTATAATCAAGGACCAACAGGCATTATCTGACGTGTGAGTGTTAAATCAAAACTTAGGAAGGAAAATTAATTTTACCGTGCGATTTTTCATTCGCCGGTGTGTTTTACACAAATAGGTCTTTGTATAAGGACAGGTCTTTATATGTGGAGTTGTAAGGGGCCGTTTCTTCAATGCGTCTTTTGTATTTGTTGATGAACATAAGACACACTACGTGTTTTATAGTCTCACCATTTATAAAATTGCCTATATGGACGTGTGCTCGCTATATGATTCACGTTTCTCTCATCTCGTCTTTTTGTATTTGTATAAAACCCGTACGCGTTTTATACTTTCACGTTATTTATATATAAATTTGCATTTAATGAAATAAAAATGTACGGAAAGGTGAATATATAGATATCCCACACAAAATCCAAAATTTGAATATCCCCGGGTACACAGCGAGTAAGCTAAATTTTCCGTATGTGTATATTTACTTATTCGTTTGTTCCTTCATTTTTCTTTTCTTCAGGTAGTGGTTTCTCCTTTCAAATCCGTACCGAGTCTAGGCAAAGTGGTGTCCCCCCCCCCCCAATTCTATCTCGGACGGAGCTTAAAATACTCAAATTGCCAACGAATTCTAAACGTCAATGAAACTGCTGCCTAAATTGTCTCAGATGCACTGAAATTAATCCTAATTTTAAAAAAAAATCACGGAGGAAAACATCCCAGGCACTCAAAGCAAGGGGCGGAGTACATACTAGTACGATCCGCGGTCAGTACGAACATTTTAAACAAACAACAATGGGGCCCCCACCCAGTTGGTATGTCCCGGGCCCCATCTTACCTTCAATAGCAATATCCATAAAACAGAAATATTCATGTTGATAAATATTACGACACAACAACCAACCGAACAGTGGTAATTCCCACGCAAATGGTATTTAAACTTTACTTTAGCTTTTCACTAAATTTACATTGCATACACTCCAACGATCCTAATTCCAGAACTAAACTTGTAACTTTACCGTATGTAAATATACTTATTCTCGTAAATATACTTATTCTCGTAAATATACTAAATCTCGTCTTCCGACAAATTATTATTTGTGTCTTCAAATTTGTACCATGTCACCGTATTCATGATCCAAAAAATAATATAATTCAAATGTCAACCCATCCATTGGCATTTCAGACTTCACGTCTCTCCGGTTCATGCGTTGTCCGTGCAGATTCGACAATCTCAATTACGTTTCCTTGATCAAAGCAACACTTCTGTTTACATGTAGAGACGTGCACGAGCTTATTCGCACCTAACTGGAAAACTGTTCGGTTGCTTTATTTGAGACGATACTAATGATAAACTATAACATTTGGCAATTTTTTCTTTGAAAATTCTGATAAATTGGTAGCTCTTCGGGAAGCGTTGATCATATAGCTTACTCTGTTTGTGTGTATTGTAGTTTATAATAGCTAGCAGATAATATAGGATATCTGAATACTTTCTGAATGAACATATATCTCGTTATTAAATGTTAATTTTTAAAGGGCCCTTTTTAACGATAGTCGGATATCATTCACGGATATCAAATATAGATCACAATAAATAGATCGTGAATAGTCCAAAGGGGATTTGAAACAAACAGAATTGTTATTCTATGAAAAAATACATTTAATTTACTCGTTTCCTAATTCGATTTGATACTTGATTTAAACTTCACGGTTCAATTAGACCTTAGACAATTATGTTTCCAACTGGCTCGTAGAAATAATTCAAATATAATTTATTATCAACATCGGGGAGATGTTTTAGCAAATAAAGGGGACAAAGTAATAATAATACTATAAATCGAAATTTTTGTTACTGTTAATACATATTAAAGGTTAAGAACGGATATTGATACACTACACTTGCATATATAATTATAGTGTGCTCATCATAACTTGTTTAGGGACGCTTTACAAAGTGACAATTTAATCATATAAAAAAATATTAAAAGCCAGTTTAAATGACTTTGTTTTAAATATCCTTTTTTTTTTTTGAGAGAATATAGTTATGTGCAACATTTTAAACTTTTTTTTAGAGAGAATATAGTTATGTGCAACATTTTAAACTAAGTAAATGGTAGATTATTCCATAAAAAAGATACGCCAATACCAAGAGTTAGTTACCGGTTGTCGTAAATTTTACTATACACGCGTCTATGTATTCTATTTACATGCCATAAAGAGAGAGAGAAATGGGGTTTAACGTCCACTCAACACAAACTAGGTCATTTCGGGACTAACATATGGTTTAATTTTATTTTAATAATTCGCTTGCGCGTAGGGGTCTTTAGCAGTGGGAGGAAACCGGAGTGCCCGGAGGAAACCCACGAGGTTGAGAAGGCGCTCCTATCTCCATGCCACATACGCTCACACCAGGGCTCGAAACCACAGCCGCAAGCCAGAGGTGACCGGCCCGCTAGAGTTCGAAGCGCGGCACTCTAGACCACTAGGCCATCCCAACCCCCTACATGCCATAAAAGTTTTAAACATAAATTACCTTATTTTTCATTTTGCACGATTTTTTAAGTTACCAAAAACATTTAATTAATCAATCTATAAATAAAATTAACAACTGTAATTCAGACAGCAAAATGTAATACACATTTTAGTTGAAATAAATAATCCATGTAGCTTGTTAATTAGTTTATTACTTTATGACACCAATCAAGTGTCTGTGTCTAAACTCTATAAACCGCATTACATAACACCTATATAGGTCAACGTTTTCAAACATTCTGATCAATCAACCAGAACAAAAAGATGGAAATACTTTCCCCCAGTTTGACAGCATATACAAGATACCAGTGCTCTAATATTGTATTTTAGAAAATAGTAAGAAATATAGGCGGTGTTATTGATGAACTATTTAAATGTTCGCAACACATCCCAAGTATTAATATCGTCTAGTTCTATCTGGTGCAGATCTATCGTTCAAAAGTTTTATAATTTTTGCTGGATCCACGGGATAGATACAATACCATGCTGATTTCTATTTTTCATTTTGGCCCCAACGGCTCAGCCTCCAATGTATACTATCAATCATAAGTCAATATGTGAACTTACGGGAACAAGTTGTTTCGACATCGAGCTTGTTCAACACCCGTTACCCGATTTATTTCAACCACCATCTATTTGGGTCAGTTTGACTAGGATTTGATTCGGTTGATTATATAAGATTTGTGCATGGTTGATTTAAATAATAAAGATTTTATAATTTTAGCGGCAGTCTTTTCTTTCATAAACATCAAACATCTATTTTACGCAGATCAGTCTTTGTTAAGTGTAGGTCTTTATATGGATTTATACCTGGTGTAGGCCTACATGTAGTTACATATATGCGTTCTTATACGCATACGCATTTCATTTCTTGATGAATACAACATGTTTTATACTTAGTTCCAATTTGATTATCTGATATAATCTCGATTGTCAAATCTCCGGGCCTGCTAAAACCACAAGTTTCTGTGATTGTGAATCCAGCCTTTGTTTTACAGTACTGTCGATTCATGCACGCTTTTCACACGGAATAGCCCTTTGATGTTGTCAGTTAGCTATGATAAGTTTAAGATATCTTTGTTTACTGTTATTTAAATGTACACTGTTTATATCTACATGCATAGTTGCGCATGTGTATTGTTCTGTTCTATATCTACATGCCTGGTTGCACATGCGTATTGTAGTGTGTTTTAAGTTATGGCGGTTTGTTAATAAAGCGTGTTCTAAGACTGTTATTATATTGTGTAGAATTTGAGTTTAACAAGCTATGCTCTTTATATTGTGTAGAATTTGAGTTTAACAATGGTACCAGAGCGTGGCAACAATCCAAGTGTAGCGTTAATCGTATAGAGACTGTGTTTTTTGGGACTAATTACGGAGTTTTAGAAGCTTTCTGCGGATTGAAATGTTGAAGATCGACAACAGAGATTAAAACAAAAGTTGATAACTTTTCGTCCAGCTGCGCATGTCAGCGAAAAATCGTATTTATAAAAGCAGTAAATAGTAGACGAAATATATAGTGGTTTACGACAATGAGTATGAAATTGAATCCCCCCGAACTGTCAAAAGACAAAAACTATGAGCGCTGCAAACAGGAATTATTAGCCTGGCGAGAAATAACCAATTTGGATAAAGGTAAACAAGGCATTGTCGTAGCCCTTTCACTTCCGGAAACAGAAAAGTTTAAAATTCGCGAGCGTGTTTTTGATGAATTGACGGCCGACGAACTAAAAGCTGATGATGGATTCACAAAATTGTTGACTATTTTGGACAAGCATCTTGGGAAAGATGATTTAGTGGACAGCCTGGAAAAATACGAGGATTTTGAAGATTTTAAACGTACTGAGGGTCAATCTATTGCAGAATATATATACGTCAAAAAACATATGACTTTATTGCCTGAAATCTTGGCCTTTAAATTGTTAAAGTATGCTAATATTAGCAAAGACGAGAGAATGCTTGTACTTACAGGAATGAATTATGAACAGAAGGCCACACTTTATGAGCAAGCGAAGGTTTCTCTTAAAAAGTTCAAGGGGACCCTTACCAGTGATCTTCAATCAGGATCTGTAGGTACCAGTCATTTCAAATTAGAGCCTACATTTCTTGCCGAGAATGAAGACGTTCTTGCTACTGCTGGTTACTTTCGTTATAATCGTGGTGGTTATCGTGGCAGTAGTAGTAGAGGTCAGAATAGTGTATCAAATTCTTCTTATCGGCCTGCTTTTCGGGGTCCAGTCAGCAGTACTTTTAGAGGAAAATCAGACAGATATATTAATCCAAAAACTTTTTCTGGGCAAACTCTCACATGTTATGCATGTGGATCTTATAGACACTTAATCAAAGATTGTGTTCACAGTTATGAACACATGCAGAGTAGAGGTCGTGGAGCAAGGAACACTGAAGATGTATATTGTGCAGAAAACGTCATCATGTACACTGGCCATGATCATTCCGAAATTGATAGATTAACTAGGGAATCACAACATAGCGCTGTTCTCGATACTGCATGTACCAGTACTGTGTGTGGCAGCAAGTGGTTAGATACATTTCTTGGTACTTTTTCTTCCAGTACTCCGGATGACCTTAAAGAGTTCCCTGGTACAAAAATCTTTAAGTTTGGCGGTGGTGAATGTTTGAAATCTGTAAAATGTGTACATATTCCTTGTATAATTGCTGGTCAGAAAATAATGATTGAAACAGATGTGGTTGAATCAAATATTCCTTTATTGTTGAGTTTGAAAACTTTAAAAAATGCAAATGTTAAATTAGATTTAGAACATGATGAAGCAGAAATATTTGGACACAAATGTGCTTTAGATTTTACCTCCAGTGGCCACTATTGTATTCCAATCATCGGTGATACACGCGTAGAGGAAGTGTTTCGGGTAAATCTTGAATTTTTAAACACTTCTGAAAGATTTAAAGCACTTGAAAAACTTCATCGACAGTTTGCTCACCCATCCCAACAGAGATTAGTTGCTCTGCTTACTGATGCTGGAATATGGAATGCAGAGTTTTCAGCAGACTTAAATCGTATATATCATAATTGTAAAACCTGTAAAATCTATGCCAAAACTCCTGCTCGCCCTGTTGTTAGTCTTCCAATGGCTAGGGACTTTAATGAATGTATTGCCTTGGATCTAAAAATTCGACGCGATGGACGATACATTCTTCATATGGTTGACATGTTCTCTAGGCTAACTGTGTCTATTTTTGTTAAAACTAAACAAGCCCGTGAGATTGTAGACAAAGTAATAAAACATTGGGTTTCAATTTGGGGATTAATGCACACTCTCATGTTTGACAATGGGGGCGAATTTAGCAATGACTTGATGCGAGAAGTTGCCAGTATTTTAGGCGTTAATGTTTGTACTACCCTGGCAGAAAGTCCTTGGTCCAATGGTATATGCGAGCGAAATCATCAAGTTACTGACCGTATGTTAGAAATATTAATTGAGGAAAATCCTTCTGTTGAGTTTGACACACTTTTAGCCTGGGCCAATATGGCTAAAAACTCTTTGCAAATGTGGAATGGTTTTAGTAGTTTCCAGATAGTTTTAGGAAAAAATCCACATTTGCCGAACATAATGACTGGGAAATTACCATATCTTCATGGCTATACATCAAGTGAGGTCCTTTTAAAGCATTTAAATGCGTTACATTCTGCTCGACAAGCATTTATACAATGCGAGTCTGAAGAGAAAATCCGCCGGGCTTTACGGCATCAAGTGAGAGCTGTTGAGGAACATTTTATGCCAGGCGATATTGTATTTTAAAAACGTGAAGGACATGAAAAGTGGTTAGGCCCTGCAAAAGACATTTTCCAGGATGGTAGACTTGTGTTCGTTCGCCATGGTGGGGTTTATGTCCGAGTATCTACCAATAGATTAATAAAGGATGCTAAAGATCCGATTGCTGGCACTACATGTTTGCCAAGCTCGAGTGACACTTCTGATAACGTTGAGAAAGATATGAGTCCACCCTATGAAATCCTTGGTAAGACACTGATTGACACCAGAGATGTGGATCCGGAACCAATTCCCGAGTCCATTGACAATCCTCAAGATGATTTCATTCAAGAAAATGCTCAAGTTTTAGACACCTCACTTAAGAAAGGTGACAAGATACAATATTGTGAACCAAATTCCGATATTTGGCAATCTGCCACTGTGTTAAGTAAGGCGGGCAAGTCTTCTGGAGCCTATAAACATTGGTATAACATTCAGGTTGATGATAGTGATGTTCAGAAAAGTATAGACTTAAAAAATATTGTATGGGAACAACTCCGAAACGAAGAAGTTCTTACTGTTTTTATTCCAAAATCTGAACATGGTGACACAGCATGTGTTCAAGCAAAACTTGATGAATTAAATAAATTAGACCATTTTGGAACCTACGAACTTGTTGATGATGTAGGTCAAGATCGTATATCCACACGATGGGTACTTAATAAGAAAGGTGATACAATTAAAGCTCGTCTTGTTGCCCGCGGCTTTGAGGAGGAGGCAAATATTCAGAGTGATTCCCCTACCGTTTCTAAGAGTACCATGCGTGTTTTTCTTGCTATTGCTGCAAGTCATCATTGGACAGTAAAAACTACTGAGATTAAATCTGCTTTTCTCCAAGGAAAAATCTTGGAAAGAGATGTGTTTTTATCACTCCCTATTGAGGCAAATGTGCCCAATGGCAAAATTTGGAAACTGAAACATTGTTTGTATGGACTACATGATGCAGCTAGACAGTTTTATCAGAGTGTTTATGATGAACTTCTCAAATTAAAGTGCAAGCAGTCTTCTTTTGATCCAGCGTTATTTATCTTAAAGGAGAACACAAAACTTGTTGGTTTAATTGTCAGCCATATTGATGATTTTCTCCATGCTGGCTACCCTTCGTTTGATAGGTTAGTCATGGCACCCCTCCGTATTAGATTTCTTGCTGGGAAAATTGCAGAAAATCATTTTATGTATATTGGCTTCAATTTACTGCAGCAAAAAAGTCAGATTATTCTTGATCAATCGTCCTACTTTGAAGAGTTAGAAACAATTAAATTACCAATTGATCGAGATTCCAGTAACCTTTTGTCTGCTAAGGAGCTTACATCTCTTCGCAGTCTTGTTGGTCGTATAAATTGGGCTGTGCAAGGTTCTCGTCCAGATTTAGCTTTTGAAATGGTTGATTTAAGTACAAAATTGCGTAATGGTAACATTGAAGATCTAAAGAGAGCAAATAAAGCTATTCTGAAACTAAAAGAACTTAATACTAGCATTCTCTATCCCGATTTAGGAACTCCACAATTCTGGAAATTGATTGTGTTTTCGGATGCTTCCCTTGGAAATATATGTAATGGTGTTGGGAGTGTTGGAGCCCATTTGATATTACTTTGTGCGCAAAATAATTTGTGTTGTCCTATCACTTGGCAAGCAAACAAGATCAAACGTGTTGTCCGTTCAACCATTGCATCAGAAGCTCTTAGTTTACAAGAGGCATTAGAAGACGCTTCTTATATCAAATATCTCATCGAAGAATTAATTTCTTCACCTTCTAGTAAAATTAATCTTCCTGTTGAAGCCTATGTTGACAATAAAAGCGTTGTTGAAGCTGTGTATTCTACAAAAATGGTGGACGATAAAAGACTCCGTTTAGATATTTCAGCCATAAAGGAATCTTTGGCTGTAAAACATGTAACATCCATCCGGTGGTGTCCAAGTCAACTGCAACTTGCTAACTGTATGACAAAGAAAGGTGCTCCTGGAATGGACCTTTTAAGTGTTTTTCGTACAGGAACATTAGACATTTTGCCTTAACAACAAACTTTAAAAAAACAAAAAACAAAACAGAGTGAAATGAAAGGGAACTGAATTGCCGGATTTAATTCTAAACTAGTTATATGTTCATTCTTAGTACACGTGTGTACCTATGTTTGTGCCGAGGGGCAATTACAACACAAAAAGAAATTATTCAAATTCGTGTTGATAGACTTTTTTATATTGTTGTTAATTTGTTGACTATTGCATTTATCTTTAATATCATTAAGCTTTAATATCACTTACCTATATAAAAAAAGATAGGCTGGCACTGCCAGGCAGGATACGCCCACATTTTTGAGAGATGGATAGAGAACAAGCAATACCGAAAGTGATTTTTCCTACATCATTAAGTCCTGTATTTCATACTGTATTGGGAGCAGCCATTTTGTTGGTCAGTTCCAGTCTGATATTCATGAAATTCGAAGCCGACAATGATTATGGTTTGACGGTACACAACCTAGAAATGTTACTTTTCGTCAAAATCGGATAAGAATTGTGACCTGTAGAGAGTCCACAACCATGATATACCATATTTTTACACTATTCGCGTACAAACGGTGACCATTTCGTCCGCCAATTTTGGTACGATTTTCACGAAATTCGAACTCAACCTTCCTTACGGTGCAACAGTAATATAATCAGAGTTTTTTTTTAAATCAGATAATAATTGTTCGAGAGATAGACAGAGAACAAGCAATACCGAAAGTGATTTTTCCTACAATCAAAGGCCATAATTCATTAAGTTACAATTTGATATGCGCAAATATCGAAAAGAATAAAGATCTTTAGGTTATAAACAAGCATTTCAGGTTTCATCAAAATCGAATTAAAATTGTCACCTCTACAGGGTCCACTACTTTGACATACCATATTTTTACACTGTTCGCGTACAAACGGCGGCCATTTTTTCTGGCAATTATGGTCCAATTTTCTCGAAATTCTAACTCACCCTTCCGTAGGGTGTAACGGTGATAGAGTCAAACGTTTTTTCAAATCTGATAATAATTGTGACCTCCAGAGGGACCATAGGTGATTTTTCGGACAATCAGGGGCCATAATTCAGGAAGTTACGATCCGATATGCGCAAATATCGAAAGGAACCAAGATCTTTGGGTTATAACCATGCATTTCAAGTTTCATCAAAATCGAATTAAAATTGTGACCTCTACAGGGGCCACAACCATGATATACAATTTTTTAACAGTATTCGCGTACAAACGGCGGCCATTTTGTATGACAATTTTGGTCCGATTTTCCCGAAATTCGAACTCAACCTTTCTTACGGTGTAACGGTAATATAATCAACCGTTTTATTAAATCGGATAATAATTGTGACCACCAGAGGGACCACAAGCTAAAATAAGGCGATTTTGCGTATAATCAGGGGCCATAATTCAGGAAGTTACGTTCCGATATGCGCAAATATCGAATGGAACCAAGATCTTTGGGTTATAACCATGAATTTCAAGTTTCATCAAAATCGATTTAAAAATGTGACTTTTACAAGGTCCACAAACCATGATATACAATTTTTTAACAGTATTCGCGTACAAACGGCGGCCATTTTGTATGGCAATTTTCGTCCGATTTTCCCGAAATTCGAATTCAACCTTCCTTAGGGTGTAACGGTGATATAATCAAACGTTTTTTTAAATCGGATAATAATTGTGACCTCCAGAGGGACCACAAGCTAAACAGGGTGATTTTTCGGACAATCAGGGGCCATAATTCAGGAAATTACATTCCGATAGGTGCAAATATCGAAAGGAACCAAGATCTTTGGGTTATAAACATGCATGTCAAGTTTCATCAAAATCGGTTCAAAATTGTGACCTCTATAGGGTCCACAAGCTAAAAACGTGATTTTTCGTACAATCAGGGGCCATAATCCATGAAGTTTTCATCCGATACATGCCAATATCGAAAGGAACCGAGATCTTTTGGGGATAAACCTATATTTCAAGTTTCGTCAAAATCGGATAAGAATTGTGACCTGTAGAGAGTCCACAAACAAATTGTGGACGGACGGACGGACGTCCGGACGGACAGGGGCGACGACAATATACGTCCACATAAAAATGTGGGCGTATAAAAAGAGAAAAAGTATAATTAATGATAAGTTTAAGATATCTTTGTTTACTGTTATTTAAATGTACACAGTTTATATCTACATGCATAGTTGCGCATGTGTATTGTTCTGTTCTATATCTACATGCCTGGTTGCGCATGCGTATTGTAGTGTGTTTTAAGTCATGGCGGTTTGTTAATAAAGCGTGTTCTAAGACTGTTATTATATTGTGTAGAATTTGAGTTTAACAAGCTATGCTCTTTAATGTTGACGACGAGGAACAGTAAACTCGTGCTGTAATGGATTAGCTGATATACATAGTTGGTTGGAATTTGGCAATTGTTACAGTTTATTCCACTAAGTCAGGGGTTGAAATGTTTGTAAACTTTTAGAAATATTTTTTTACTTGTCACTTGGTCATTTCAAGTTGTCACCTTTGATTTTCGGTTTTAATTTTAATAATATTTTTTTTTTTTAATAAACTCAGCGTTCACCTTAGCACATTTTGGCGGAAGTAATGAAACAAATGACCACCGTTTTCTCACTCGAGAATCTTCGCTACTCCGACCCATTCGTTGTACGCACGTTTCCGACCCATTCCATGGCCATGCCGATAATATATAATTTCAAATAACATCGTTATTGGTTGTATATTTTACATTCCAAATGAATCACAGTAGACAGGAATTCGACTTCCAGGCGTTACGCCCAGTGCAACTTCAGTTTATGGCACCGTCAATCCCCAATAGAAATTGTAAAATATGTATTATTTTCTATTACTGGCATTTTCTATTACTGATATCATTCTTGAAGTGTTGCGGGCTTTTCCGTGATGCCTCTTCTTGTCGACCCCGCTTGTAAACGCGAAAGAAAATGACTTTTTTTTTATTTTGTCCATGAATGGTGTATAGATCAAAACCCAAGCCAGACATTTATAGATTTCGGAAACGACAATAAAAATCCTTACGGTATGCGTAAAAGATTCGTTGTCTCAATTTCATCCGTAACAAATTATACCAATTATACTATAAAAATCAAAACCCACATGTACATTTTCCGCAAATGATAATTACAGCGATCAAATGATCATTGTTATTGTTTATCTGTATTCTATTGTAAATTTATATTTTAGGCCTGCTGTTTTAATTACCACTCAATTGATCATATATACTATATTGTAAATTTACATATTATTGCTTAATCCATAGAATTTAGTTCTATGCTTAATCATAATTTCCTTAAATCATTTTTAGAGCTACCAATCGCTTGACCTTCAGTTTTAACTCGATTTTATTCTGACGGAGAAGCATTCTATTGTAACTGTATAAAGTATATGTTATTGATATAAATATAGTTTTTTTTCTATTGTATCGCAGACAATCAAATAATTAATGGTGATACAGTAATAAGTTTTTACGCACCACTTGGCTTTGTTGTTTGTTTTTTACAGGTTTCTGTGGTTTTATTTAAGGGGGTGCAATGAGTTACGTGGTACTAATCACTACTTTATCTGTCCGTCCAACGCTGGCTATATAATAATTATTATTGAACTGCTAACATTTCTAGAGTTGTTTTGTTTATAATAATAAATAAGATAGGTTGCCAGGCAACGAAACATACGCCCACAGCAGCTAAATCGTCCGGGCAGTCAACAAGGGTTGTTGCATATTTTTACTTTTTTCGGTAATAAAACATTTGTAATACACTAAAAACTGATTAAGAGTAACAACTCATTATGTAATTATTAGAAAATCATTAGAATTTGATTGCTTTTTATAAAGTTTTACCCCACGCTTACAATTAGTATATACATGAAACATTTAATATCATGGATTTAGCTGTTCAGTTATCTAAATTCATTGAAAATCAAAATACTTGTTCGTTTCAACACCTTAAACTCTATGTATCAATCTGAAGTCAATCGGATGGTAACTTTGGCCTCTATAGCGTCACAAGAATTTTTGAAGTTATCAAGGGAGATAACTCTGGCAGTAATTATTTGAAATCGCATAAAATCAATAGGATTCTTCGTCTCATAAACTTAAACACTGTGTGTAAATCTAAAGTCAATCGGATATTAACTTTGGCCTCCAGAGCGTCCACAAGATTTTTTGAGGTGATCAAGGGCCATAACTCTGGCACTAATTAATGGAAATCGCTGAAAATCAATCGGCGTCTTTGTTTTATGACCTTAAACACTGTGTATAAATTTAAAGTCAATCGGATATTAACTTTGGCCTCTAGAGCGTCCACAAGATTTTTTGAAGTGATCAAGGGCCATAACTCTGGCACTAATTATCGGAAATCGCTGAAAATCAATAGGCTTCTTCGTCTTATGACCTTAAACACTGTGTATAAATTTAAAGTCAATCGGATATTAACTTTGGCCTCTAGAGCGTCCACAAGATTTTTTGAAGTGATCAAGGGCCATAACTCTGGCACTAATTATCGGAAATCGCTGAAAATCAATAGGCTTCTTCGTCTTATGACCTTAAACACTGTGTATAAATTTAAAGTCAATCGGATATTAACTTTGACCTTTAGAGCGTCCACAAGATTTTTTAAAGAGATCAAGGGCCATAACTCTGGCACTAATTATCGGAAATCGCCGAAAATCAATAGGCGTCATTGTCTTATGACCTTAAACGCTGTGTATAAATTTAAAGTCAATCGGATATTAACTTTGGCCTCTAGAGCGTCCACAAGATTTTTTGAAGTGATCAAGGGCCATAACTCTGGTAGTTATTATCGGAAATCGCTGAAAAACAATAGGCTTCTTCTTCTCATGACCTTAAACACTGTGTATAAATTTAAAGTCAATCGAATATTAACTTTAGCCTGTAGAGCGTCCACAAGCAATTGTGGACGCCGGACCGACGGACGGACGGATGGACGGACGGACGGACGGACGGGGGCGACGACAATATACGACCACATTTCAATGTGGGCGTATAAAAATTGCAAACTCGTTGAACTTTTGTCTTTATCTATTGAAAGTTGCAATGAAATAAATACGAGTTACGTACGTTGTACTAATTTCAACAGGCAAAAAAATAAACTGGCCATGAGTTACGGGTTGCACGGTACCCATTTCAACATGCAAAACAATAAACTGGCAACGAGTTGCCGTTTACGTGGTACCCATTTAAACACGCAAAACAATAAATTGTCAGAACAAAAGAATATATATAGACATCCGGTAAATTTAGATTATCGCTATGTACCCAGATATATTCAAATTGGGGTCTGACTGCTAGATACTTATAAATGACGACATTGTTTTCGCCATTTTACGACAGATGAAGGTCCATATTTATATTTTATTATGCAATTTTATAGATGGCGTGACTATAAAACAGTACTGAGTCTTATGTTCATCAACAAATACAAAAGACGCATTGAAGAAACGGCCCCGTACAACTCCAAATATGAAGACCTGTCCTTATACAAAGACCTATTTGCGTAAAACACACCGGCGAATGAAAAATCGCACGGTAAAATTAATTTTCCTTCCCAAGTTTTGATTTAACACTCACGCGCCAGATAAAGCCTGTTGGTCCTTGATTATACGCTTTTGGTGCAGTTATAACAACTATCGAGAAAACACACCAATTAAACAATACACACGGTGTCATTCGTTTTTAACCCGTCGGTTAATTAACACACTCAGTACAGAAAACGCACCGTCCGAGAGTTGTTCAACCCTACCGATAATTAACTCGCCTTGCAGTCCATTTTTCACCCTTGTTAATTAACACACCTTATCTAGAGATTTTAAGCCGTAATGAGGAGTTATAATCCGAAATTTATTTTTTTATGAGGCAAACGTACTTATTGACACTTTGGGATCAATTTTAATGCGGCAAACGTACAGTTTAACCCTTACCTATTTCTCAGTGAATATATGGGCAAAATAGAATCCCTGGTAATATCTTGTACTTACGTATGAGATCATGAAAGACAACATATTCTCTATCATTGTCTGGAATGGTATAGTTTGCATTGATAATTCTCAATTTGGCTGAATCTTCAAATGGATGATCTTTAAAACACAGTGTATATAATATACATCCAAGTGCCTAAAATATATATGTATAATATTATTAAATATATTTTACCAGATGTCTAAAGCATATAAATGTATAATATATTTTACCTGGGATCAAAGTGATTAATTCTATTTTACTTACTACCAAAATATTACCAATTTCAGAAGTTTTGAATGTTTCTTCAGGGATATACCCAGAATACCGTATTTTTCGGTGTACAAGGCGCACTTTTTTTACCAGATATTCTTTTTTACAAAAGGGGTGCGCCTTATACATAGTAATAAGCAAATCTTGTCTTTTCCCTCTGTCAACATTGGCGTCTGAAGGTGATGATGTCGGCCTTTCCCACGCAATAAAGATGGCGGCCATTTTACAGACGGCAATTCAGTATAAACGACAGTACTAACAATATGGGCTGATAGCTGTTTAGTTTAAATTATCGTAAATATTTCTACTATTTCCACGTATTTCATGATGCATATTTCAACTATTCCGAAATTCAGATGTCGACATTTGTCGTGCGATAACGATGACGGACATTTCAAACACCGCTATTCCGTATTCCGTTACTAATAAACGACAGTGCTAAAAATATCTGCAAATTGTTAATATTACTATTATTTCTACGTATTTGGTGACATATATATTTCTGCAAATTGTTAATATTACTATCATTCCTACGTATTTGGTGACATATATATTTCGGCTAATCCTTCACTGTTAGCCATTACCGGCAATCCAAACGTCTCGTCAATGGCGGTGTTGCCAGTCGCTGAAGATCAGCAGGCTTCTTCATCTCATGACCTTAAACAGTGTGTGTAAATTTTAAGTCAATCGGATATTAACTTTGGCCTCTAGAGCGTCCACAAGATTTTTTGAAGTGATCAAGGGCCATAACTCTGGCACTAATTATCGGAAATCGCTGAAAATCAATAGGCTTCTTCGTCTTATAACCTTAAACACTGTGTATAAATTTAAAGTCAATCGGATATTAACTTTGACCTTTAGAGCGTCCACATGATTTTTTAAAGAGATCAAGGGCAATAACTCTGGCACTAATTATCGGAAATCGCCGAAAATCAATAGGCTTCTTCGTCTCATGACCTTAAACACTGTGTATAAATCTTAAGTCAATCGGATATTAACGTTGGCCTCTAGAGCGTCCACAAGATTTTTTGAAGTGATCAAGGGCCATAACTCTGGCACTAATTATCGGAAATCGCTGAAAATCAATAGGCGTCTTCGTCTTATGACCTTAAACACGGTGTATAAATTTAAAGTCAATCGGATATTAACTTTGACCTTTAGAGCGTCCACATGATTTTTTAAAGAGATCAAGGGCAATATCTCTGGCACTAATTATCTGAAATCGCCGAAAATCAATAGGCTTCTTCGTCTCATGACCTTAAACACTGTGTATAAATCTAAAGTCAATCGGATATTAACTTTGGCCTCTAGAGCGTCCACAAGATTTTTTGAAGTGATCAAGGGCCATAACTCTGGTAGTTATTATCGGAAATCGCTGAAAAACAATAGGATTCTTCGTCTCATGACCTTAAACACTGTGTATAAATTTAAAGTCAATCGAATATTAACTTTAGCCTGTAGAGCGTCCTCAAGCAATTGTGGACGCCGGACCGACAGACGGACGGACGGACGGACGGGGGCGACGACAATATACGACCACATTTCAATGTGGGCGTATAAAAATGGAAGGTACCAGGTGATGCTACCATGGAAACAACCACACCCACCGTTACCCGACAATTACAGACTTTGCTTAAAGAGACTACAAAATCTTCATCGGCGTTTGATAGCTGAACCCGAATACCTTCAAAATTATGACTCAGTCATCCATGGATCAAGGAATTGTCGAATTGGTTGATCCAAGAAATGGCGAAATTGGTCGAATATTATGGATTAAGGAAATCCAAGAAAAAATGAAGAGCCAACCCAATTTCGAAGCTTGGAAGAAACAGCTTTCAATCAGTCCAGATGAAACTGATATTTTGATATGTAGGGGTCGTCTGCATAATGCGGCTCTACCAGAATCAGCCAGATTTCCCATCCTCCTAGATAAAGACCACCCACTTTCACCGCTAATTGTGAAGGAGGCTCATGAAAGAGTGATGCATTCCAGAGTCAAGGCAACATTGACGGAACTGAGATCAAGATATTGGTTCATTAGAGGACGTCAGTTTGTGAGGAAGGTTATACACCAATGTGTCATATGCAAAAAATTTGACTGTAAACCGTATCAAGGGGTTCATTCTCCACTATTGCCAGAATTTAGAGTTAATGAAACTACTCCTTTTACCAACATTGGTGTGGATTTTGCAGGACCGTTATTTATAAGGACCACATGCCAAGACAGCACCAGTCAGAAGACTTGGATTTGTCTGTTCACATTAGGGCCGAAAGGATTCACCGGTGAACCGGTGTACCGCGATTTTTTCCATGAAAACGATGAACGATATTTTTTTTTAAGAATATCGATAATCAAGATTTTTTTTTCAATTTAAGGTTCACGGTTAATTTCATACTATATCGCGATATTTGTTCAATAAATGAGACATGTAGGACCCTTAGAAATTACCTATCAGTTCAGTACGTACGTACACAAGGCCTAAATGTAAAGAAACCTTCGGTAGCTATAAATAGACATCCCGACTTCACAATCATTGCAAAACTGACCTACTAATCGCGTGCAAAATACGACTCGGAAACTGGATAAGACAATTTTTTCCATTGGACAAAATACCGGAAGCCCTGCATTTTACACCAATGAAATCGCATTTTATTTAAGTCATTTCTTCCTCGCGATGCCGGTGGCTCTTATTCGAATGAATGAAAAGCGTGTTGAAATTTTGGTTAACAGTCTCTCTCTTAGTCTTTCGACTATTATGTCCGCCAAGTACTGGTGGTAGCAGTGTTACACTTGGTGAAGTTGAAATAGAAAAGCCACCCGCCTGTTCGATCGAAGCAAACTGATCCCGCAATGAATATTCGCTTGGCCGCTACAGTCACTGATAAGCATGACATCGACCAGGCTTAATGAGTTCGGCATATTAACTTTTTTACTCCGACAAATTAAATTCTCAAACATTTTTTTGAGGTAAAAGAAAAATAAATAAAGATGTTTGAAGTATTTGTAGTTAAAATGTGACAAAAATATTGGTTAAAAGTTAAATATAAATTTTAATTTTAAATTATCTAATAATAAACAATATAAATTTAAAACATTGTGCTTTGTGTATTTTTTCTTTATTTCAAGAAAACTTTAGTCAATTTCACATTAATGGCGTGTGTATCGTGATGCACTCATATCGTTGGGCTACGACATCATGCTGTATCATATTGTGGTACAGCGTATCGTTTCGGCCCTAGTTCACATGCTGTATCACTAGGGCCATTCTCTTGGAGCTTATTCCAATCTGACAACATCTGCATTCCTATGGTGTTTCCAGCGATTTACTTCACAGAGAGGAGTACCACATGCTGTATCACTAGGGCCATTTTCTTGGAGCTTATTCCGGATCTGACAACATCTGCATTCTTATAGTAAGTGCAGGGGGACTGCACCACACACAATTCTACACAAAAACAAATATACAGATAAGACATCATACTAAGAGACCACAAACAAAAACAAATCAAAAAGAGTGAATGGATCCGGGGGCTAGCCGCAAGCGTCCATTGCGCTGTACAGTCCCGGGCCTGTGGTGATACAGACTTCACTCATATTTGAAAACAAGTTGGGAGTAAAACCCAAGGAAACAGTTATATAATGTCAGCATGAGTCATGATCTGTTATATGTTGCATGAATTACGAATGCAAGCATATTGTTGTATAAATTCCGATATACAAGTAACCACACCGTTAAATGTATCAAAGAAGTAGGCCTAGTTCTAAAAAACTAGATGCATTAAATCAATAAAGAAGAGGATTGAAGTATATTGAATGCATTAGGACACACATTACAACCGTCACAGAAACATGGTGTTTCCAGCGATTTACTTCACAGAGAGGAGTACCACAACTAATTATCTCAGATAATGGTAAAACTTTTGTGTCTGCGGCTAAACAGTTGTCACGCCTTTTTAATGACCCAGATCTCATTAACCATTTGGCGACCAATCGTATGCAGTGGTCATTTAACCTGGAGAAAGCTCCCTGGTGGGGAGAACTCTTTGAGCACCTAATTCAATCAGTAAAACGGTGTCTGAACAGGGTACTGGGCAATGCTAAACTCACCTTTGAGGAGATCAGTACTGTATTATGCGAATCAGAGTCTGCACTTAACTCAAGACCATTATCCTTCGTCTCTACGGAGGATTCGAGGAACTGCTGACACGATCTCATCTGCTTATTGGCCGCCGCCTACTTAACTTACCAGACCTTTGTGATTCATTGACCATTGATGAGAACGATCTATCTTTAACTCAGGATTATGTAACCAGGAGAATTAAGCATTTAAATAATCTTCTTAATCATTTTTGGAAGAGATGGAAATCGGAATATCTCTTAGAACTTAGATCCTCTCACTGTGGAAAGAGCGAAACCAACCAAAACGTTTCTCTTGGCGATTTAGTCATTATTCACCATGAATATCTACCTAGGAATCAGTGGAAATTAGGAAGAATAATCGATCTTATACCAAGTAAGGATGGCTCTGTGCGCGGAGCAGTTATACGAACCACCACCCAAAGGGTAAGACCTACTACCTTAAGGAGACCTATGCAACTTTTGTACCCATTGGAGATTAATTGTCAAAATTCTACAAACCAAGGTGGAAATCAATCTGATGATGATGCTCCAGAATCTGGTCAATGCGAATCAGTACACTCCAAGGTTCCAAATACATCGGGTGCTCCTGCACGAAGGAAAGCAGCAGTTCAATCCGACGAAAGGAGAAAAGCCTGGCTCCCAAATCTTGTTTAGAAAAATGATGGTGAAACTGTTCTAGTTTAGTATATTTTGGATCAATAGTCTAAAATTTATGTGATGTCCATCTCGAATCTGTATTTCTTTCTGGCCATCAGGGTGAGTGTAAGAGACTTATTGATCTTGACCCAATTATCTCCCTTGTTTAACTCTTTGAAAGGTGAGTTTGTAGTGACAAAAAAATAAACCAGAAAAATGGTCTGTCGCATTGGTTGTCAAGTTCTTTTTTGATGTTCCTTTCCATGTTGCGGAGATTGGATATCTCTGACACACCCTTATATCTCAGCCAATCCACATTGGGAATCTATTACCATGTGTTTTCTTTGAGCAATACTGTCTTACAATTTAAACATATAACCGTTTTAAGTTACTGACAGTTTTCATTCAACGTGGATTCAGTGATTGACCCATTGTTATAAATTACCGGTAGAGTTAGTTATCAACCAGTGAGTTGTTACCGTTTTCTTTATGAAGTTGTTTGTAGTTAATGAAATCATTGTTTCCTTGATTGGTATTAAAATGCTATTGTATTATTTTACTGATAGATCTAAATGGCTACAATCTGAGTATGTCATCACGCGTGTAGTGGGCGGGGCAACGGACGCTATCGATTGTTCGTCAGTTGTTTGCAAGTTAACAAGATTGTTTGTAGTTAACAAAATCATTGTTTCCTTGATTGGTATTAAAAATGCTATTGTATTATTTAACTGATAGATCTAAATGGCTACAATCTAGGTATTGTCATGACGCGTGTAGTGGGCGGGGCAACGGACGCTATCGATTGTTTGTCAGTTGTTTGCATGACCTAGAGTAAACCTGGAATTGTTGTTTCTCTTTTACCAATAGTCAAAATTTAAGTCGTGAGTAGCTGATCATGAGAAATTATTTCTACAGTTAATATTTAATTTGTTTATCATCAAAACATTTATCACAGCCAATTACTCCCAAATTTAACATGATGTAATAGACGGCCATGTTTGTTGTGGGCGGGACTTGAATGTCAATTTCACTACCGTACGAGTAACAAAAGGACCGCTAAAATAATCAATTGTATGTTATAATTAATAGAAACAAATGTAACAAAAGCAATTTGTTTCATAAAGTAGCTGATCATGAGAAGTTATTTCTACAGTTAATATTTAATTTGTTTATCATCAAAACATTTATCACAGCCAATTACTCCCGAATTTAACACGATGTAATAGACGGCCATGTTTGTTGTGGGCGGGACTTGATTGTCAATTTCACTACTGTACGAGTAACAAAAGGACCGCTAAAATAATCAATTGTATGTTATAATTAATAGAAACAAATGTAACAAAAGCAATTTATTTCATAAAGAAATATATATATACCTAGATATACGGCTAAATATCGGTAATTATTATAACTGTAAACAATAGAGTTTGGTTAAATTACTGGAGATCGCAGGTGGATTTGAGTCACGTATAGTATGGCATAAGTTTCACGAGGCCTTGAGAAAGGGGTGCGTCTAAACCACGCATATTTTTTTTTTCTCCTGAAACACCTCTGCCAAAGTCGCCCTGCGCCTTATCTACGCATGCGCCTTACACACCGAAAAATACGGTATATGTTAATAGGGCAAGCATTATCGTTAAATTCACGGTCCTCATATTTAAGGGATTGGATCAGATTTCCAGATTTTTGTACATTGTTTTCTTTAAATCCACAGTTTCCTATTCCAAATGTTGTTATTATTAACTTTTTGGCTTTTCTCTTTGAATCTGGTTATGCTCCAAGCACTATTGCTTCTCATGAATCAGTCATTGCATTTGTTCAAAAATCCTTAGGTTATCCTGATACAGTTAATTCTTTTATGGTAAAAAATTTGTTAAAAGGTATAAATAAGTTACATGTTCCATCTGAATCAAGATTACCAATTACGCATAAGATTTTAGTTCAGTTATTGCAAGCAGTTCCCTTAGCTTTTACATTATTATCTCATCAGATTTTGTTGAAATCCATCTTGGCTTTAGCTTTTGCAGGCTCTTTTAAAAAGTGGCCTTAGTAAAGTGCATGCAATTGCTTTGCATTGCAGTGATGGAAAAAGTGGCCTGGGATCTATACAAAAGTTGCATGCAGTGATTAAAAAGTGGCATTAGTGTTATCTTTATCATAAGTTGCATGCAGTTCGTAAATAGTGGTGCTGATGCCTTCATCTGTATAGACAAATATTCTGTTACTCTGCAGTAGTAGTTATATTGGTGTTAAATATTATATTTTAGAATAATGCCGGAACGGCGTAAAGTTGTACCAAATGAGTCGAGTGACAGTGATGAAGCTCCGGTTATGTCGTCAGCTGAAGATAGATTAACGGACATATTGATCCGAAAGATGATGGACAGGGGTCTGGTTTTTAGCCAAAATCAGCCGCCTAAAACCAAAAAGCGGAAAACATCAGCAACAAATACTATGGAAGCTACATCCACATCATCTCTAACAACTGCAAGTGAAACTGTAACTTCATCACAAGCCTCACACCAACCACTAACAACATCCCCTTCAGCATCAAATAGCATGCCAGTATTTACTACAATACCATTCAATCTACCGCCTGTATGTACGACAACCTCATCATCATTCAACAGCATTAACCCATCAGTTTTAAATTTGAATGCAGCACAACTTTTGCACTATCCAGGTATGGGTCATACTACCCAACCAAATTTGTCTTTAATGAGCAATATTTTGCCACAGCAACCAGTGGACATGTCCGTATCAAGACATGTACCTGATAAAATTAAACAGGATATCTGGGCAAATAAATACATCGATTTTTCAGTGCTGTTACCTGGTGGGAATGTGCCAACTCAGTTAGCAATCAACATTTCTGAGTCAGGGGAGGAACCTGTTTTTAAGCTTTCCTCAAATCCCAAACCTACAAAAAATTTAAATAAGTTACATGTTCCATCTGAATCAAGATTACCAATTACGCATAAGATTTTAGTTCAGTTATTGCAAGCAGTTCCCTTAGTTTTTACATTATTATCTCATCAGATTTTGTTGAAATCCATCTTGGCTTTAGCTTTTGCAGGCTCTTTTCGGCTTGGCGAATTGGTACTAAAAACCGGTTTTGATAAAACAAAAATAGTACAAGCCCAACATGTTCGGTTTTCGTTTTCAAATAACCTTTTGCAAACAGTTGAAAAAGCTTTGTATTTTTATAAGCACAAATCATCTGCTACACCGATAAATTTGGTTATACAATGCTCATGTCTTATATCCACAATTAGTTGTGCCGCTTGCTTATTGTTAGAATATTTCCGAAGTTCTCCTCATGTAATAGGCCCTTTGTTTCAGTGGCCTGATGGTTCAGCTGTGTCATACCAATTTTTAAATTCTAGACTGAGTAAGTTGATTGATTTTGTGGGTCTGGATAGTTCTCGCTATAAATTGCATTCATTTCGTATTGGTGCTGCTACATCCGCTTTTCTTAATGGTCATTCGGAGGATGCTATTCGCAAAATGGGGCGGTGGAAGAGTAATGCGGTTCGCTCTTATACTTTAATTTGTAAATTCACAAATACATTTGTTATTGATGGCGGGAGCGGGTAAATAACCCAGAAAACAAGATTTTAAGAAACAAGATATGGGTGTTTTTCACAAAATTGAGTCAAAACAGTCAACACAATATTTTGTCACATTTAATGATCTGATGGTAATAAATTTTACACAGAATATGTGAAATATAGTTAGGTGTGGAGGGCACACACTATTTTCTTTCTACAACCAATATATAATTTACTTCGGTGGAAAAAACAGCCTTAAATGTCCCTACCGACATGGTAAAATTTTTATATAGAGAGAGAAAAATCATCTTTTCAACATTAAATATGACATTCAAGTCAATAAATATTTAAATGGTTTAAAACATATAGCACAGAGCTTTAATATCAAACACACAATATGTCTAGTTTAACCAAAGGTAAATTTTTATGTGGCATCAATTTTTGAACCTAAAATTTGAAATTCAGTGTCTTTACCGTATAACAATTTTTTTAAGGGAGATAATTCACTAGGCCTTTAGATATAGAGGGCACTTTTTGAACTTCAAAGTGCCAGTTTGTTTTGCCTTTCCTTCTAGCATAAAGCCTTAGCCAGAAGATGTGATGGAATGACAGAACATAAATTTTGAAATTCTGAAAGCTGAATGTCGCACTTTTGGACTGTCTTTACCGACATTACAATAATTGTCAAAGTTTGTCATTAATAAGCATAAATTATTGAGATTATACAGCAAATACATCACTCAACCCAGGGCTTAGACCATACATATGTGTACTTATAACTATGACATCCAAGCACTAAACTATGTCTTTACCGCCATAACATTCTGTCTTTACCGTATACAAATTGGCATTACGGTAAAGACTTGTGTTAGAAGAATGACAGATTTAAGTGAAATTTAGACTTATTGTTGATGTTATTTGTGGCTAATGACACATATAATAACTAAAAGACTTTACTGCCTGAATTAGTTACCAATATTAATCATGTAATTGCAACACACATGCTTTCATAGAGTCCCCATGCTATAGGCCTATTGTCTTGAATTAAAGAAGTTGGTGACAAAGTGTATCAGGACTGTCAGTAGTGAGACCAGGCATGGTCCTGCTGCTTTTTGGGCTCATTTAAATCCAGTATTAAAAATTATGAAATGTCAAAATGTTTACGAAACAAATCTGAATACAATCGGCTTTAATATAAAAAATATATCAATAAATGAAAAGTAATAGTGGAAATAGAACAAAATCAAACTACAGTATTTAAACATACATTATGCAAATACTAAATCTGCCTGTTGCAGGTCTTTCTTCAGGCCTGAAATCTTATCTAAATTATTAATTAGACATTAATTAACTGATCGAGACCAAAATCAACTCTCGATGGTGTCAGATTTCTCTGATATTAAATTGATGAGAACGGTTCAGCCATATTTTGATTTAATCTAAAAATTGAAGGAGCGAGACTTAGCTTCGAACAACCAGTACGGTGGTTGAAACTATCGCACGTCTTCAAAGGCTAATATCTTTGCTCGCAATAGAGTAATTTGAATGAAATTTTCAAATTATTCATTTTACATTATCTACTTTTGATCTATTTACAGCAAGAATGGTTAGCTCTTTATTTAAATCTTACATAATGTATCTTTAAGAAATAAATAAATAAATCCAGTTTTCCATATCTAAATAAGAATGTTAGCATACACATTACTAGGTTAAAAGTTAAAAATTATGTCATGTATTTCGCCTTATACATGTCTTTTCTTTGATGCAAGTTTATAGAACATTGAAAACATTGAAAGAGAGGTGGTATCTTTGCTTTTTAGAGGATTTTAGATTGTTTGTTCTCCGATTGTAAGTGGAGATCATATAGGCTTACGTACATAATAATATAATACACGTATATACACATATATTATGAAACATGTGCAGTAAATAAGGTGCTGGCTCACTAAGGGTCGGAATAGGCTTGCATATGGCCCATGGCTTAAGATGTCACTAGGGCCCTTGGCACTCACAGTAACAACTCTATCACTTATACAAAATGCAATTTGTATGCCAGTATGTCCTCCTGGTTGCCTTTACCATAGCTGTGAAATGTTTATGTACCACTTGTTAAACTCTGATGTAACATATAAAACTTATCTATGTTAAAGCGGGAATTTCATATTTTCTAAGAAAGTCAAAACATAATTATTTCTATGTCTTTTGCTCAAAAGGTTGTCAACTCACTATTATACGATCATGGACATCATTTCCCAGGCATTAAAATCAGTCACACAGGAAATAACACAATTACCTCCCTTGTTTTTCCATTTACCCTTATTTGAAGTTGAAAATGATATTTTTGCCAATTTCTGAACAGGCAAAAGAGAATTATAGGATTATTCTTTAACAAGGTAGGACTGTGTATAGAGATACAATCTATTTAAGGGCTTTATTTTAATACATTTTAAAAATATAACTTGAAAATATGAAATTGCAACTTTAATGTTACCAAATTTATTTTAAGTTAGGGGGCACTTACTGGGAAATGAAATGAAACGGGAATTAACGTCCTAGTTTTCTGCACCAACCGGGCTAATGAAGATGAACACACACTTTGCAGTGTGCTATGAGGACTTTTTTGCCCGGACAGCGGCACAACAACATACTCTTATTACCAATTCTGTCTAGTATTCTTTTACATGCACGCCAAAATGTACACAGAACCTCTGCATTTAACTCTATTCCTTACCAGGGACCCTGTCCTGCACCAATAACAAGAGACAATCATGCTAAAAGATCAGGAGGAACCTTCTCAGTCAGCGCTGGTAATAAATCCAAGATATCCTTGTTAGTATGCATGTGCCTTAACCACTGAGTCACAGCTGCTTGCTACCGAACATGAGGTCTGATGTTCAATCCTGGTGTTGACGTATCAACTTCAACAGGATTGTCTATTACCCTGCCCCAATACACTACCCTACCCATTGTCAGTAGCACAGGACAGAGGACCTGAAAGGAACAGTGTCTAGTAATTCAGATAATCAAATCCATATGTGCACGTAAAACAAGAACCTCTGGCAGTTGGAATTTGATGAAGAGTCAATGCGTGATGTGTGTCCGCCTTCATTAGCCTGATCGGTTAAGAAAAGTAAAACATTAACTCTATTTTATTTCATTATGAGAAATCTATGTGAATCTGCCAGTTGTAATTTATCCCATGTAGTCAATGTATTCTCGTATGTCTTTACCGTAATGTCTTTACCGTAATGTGGATTACGGTAAAGACTAATTAGGATTTATATAAAGTTGATTTATTCATTAACATATTGGCTTCTTGCATTCAAAATTGAGATACAACATCTGCATTGAACAGAGCTTCATTTAAAACCAAGGAAACTAAAATCATTTAAAAATAATTTTCGCATTTTGTCTTTACCGTAATTTCATCTTTTTGTGAAAAATGCCCATATACGTCCATTTGTTTCGTTAATTTCTAATAAATAAATTGTTGAGTTTTATTTACGCCGGGAAAATTGTTCAACAAAGATATTCAACAAATATGCAATTCATTCGAGAATTTTAGACACTATGCTAAGATTCTAAATCGAAACATAGTTTCTAAAATTGGGAGAAAGAAATTAAATATTTCACACAAAAACAAACGCTGTACGTTTTCTAGATGACACCCGGCAAACTAATTAAAAGACATGAAAAGAAAACGGCATTGCATTCTAATCACCCGTAAGTTTCTAGACGGCTCTCGGTAAAGTGGTAATTTGGAGTAAAAACTAAACGCTGTTAGTAATTAAACACTCTGTTCATTTCTAGACAACGTCCGGGAAAATAAGGCCTTGTCTAAAAACTAAACCCCTTTCAAATCTAAAACATCTCGAGAAATTGGACGGTCGTAAAGTAGACGATCAATGTCAAAACTAGACGGTGTTTCTAAATTTACACGGTAGCACAAACTGGGCGGATTTTGATGAATCTTGACGGTATTTAACACATTCTTGGCGTGTATTAGATTCTAGATGATAAGGGTAGTTTCTTACTTTTTTTCGTAAAAACTTGAAGATTCCCGGTCCCTAGTGTTTATATGTAACTTATACAGTATTTGTGTTTTTATATGTGTGTATCATACTTTCCATTTTAATTGTCAGTGTAGGCTGGGTTTTTAGAAGTTGCTTCAACATTTCCATTATGTTTCTTCTGCTATGGATAATATGATATATGTATTTCTGTTAGCCTGTTGCATTTCATCTTCAATAATTGTTGTATGCTTAAGGTTTGTCATATGCATCTTATAGTGTAATTGTGTTTTCATATGTTTTGTCATATCTTCATTTTACTTGTCAGCGTAGGCTGGGGTTTGGGGGTTTTAACTTGTGTCAACATCTATATGACATATGTTTCTATGATCATTTATAATATCTATGTGCATGTATCTTTGTTAACAAATTATTTATCAATTCCTTTTACATGTATTTGATAGGATAATTGTGTTTTATATATATTTATCATATTATCCATTTTACGGGTCAGCGTAGGCTGGGTCTTTTGGGGGTTGCCTTAACATCTCCACTAGATTTGTTCCTCAGATTACTAATAAATATGTATCTTTGTTAGTAACTTGAGTTGTGTAAAAGCCCTTTAGGCATCATAGTTAACCGGGTTAAATTTAACCCCTTTTTCATTACATCCCAAACAATTGTTGGATTATTAAGATCAGTTATGTATATATAATATTGTAATTGTGTTTTTCATATACTGTGTCATACTATTTTTAGGCATGTTATGTGTCAGCGTATGCAAAACATTTTTCTTCTAAATCTTCTTATAAGTTGTTTTTGTGATGTGACATTATTATCTTTTTAACAAATTAGTTGTATTGTGTTCAAGACCATCGTTGGTGTGTCCTTTGTTGGGCCAGATATCCCAGACTGATGTCGTATCAGACTGGTCTCTGTTTGGCAGATTTTGGGCGGATTATTTAGCCCAACAATTACTTGATATGTGATTTATTTTGTTATTTGTGTAAATTCTTGTATATACGTTATGCTATAATTTTGACGTCATTTATATATTCATTTAATAAATGACAATTTCACACCAATACAACGGCCTTGTGATCTTTAGCAGTTATTGGGACGGGAATCACAAAAAAGTTTTTTGTAATATTTTAAATTATCAAAATTTGGCGCCTAATATCTTCGAAGATTTGCCGAAAATCAAAAATCGAAAGTACCGTAGCTATGTGCCCTGTCTCCGGCTATGCCAAAATGTATCGAAAGTTAAAATCCCATGATTATTGTTAAAATTACTGCAATATTGTTAAAGATAGGTTGCCAGGCAACGAAACATACGCTCACAGCAGCTAAATCGTCCGGGCAGTCAACAAAGGTTGTCGCATATTTTTACTTTTTTCGCTCATGAAACATTTGTAATACACTAAAAACTGATTAAGAGTAACAACTCATTATGTAATTATCAGAAAATCATTAGAATTTGATTGCTTTTTATAAAGTGTTACCCCACGCTAACAATTAGTATATACATGAAACATTTAATATCATGGATTTAGCTGTTCAGTTATCAAAATTCATTGCAAATCAAAATACTTGTTCGTTTCAACACCTTAAACTCTGTGTATCAATCTACAGTCAATCGGATGATAAGTTTGGCCTCTATAGCGTCACAAGATTTTTTGAAGTTATCAAGGGAGATAACTCTGGCAGTAACTATTTGAAATCTCTGAAAATCAATAGGCCTCTAGAGCTTCCACAGGATTTTTTCGAAGTGATCAAGGGTCATAACTCTGGCAGCAATTATTGAAAATCGATAGACGTCTTAGTCTCATGACTGTAAACACTATGTATAAATTTGAAGTCAATCGGATATTAACTTTGGCCTCTAGAGCATCCACAAGATTTTTTGAAGTGATCAAGGGCCATAACTCTGGCAGTAATTATCGGAAATCGCTGAAAATCAAAACACTTCTTCGTCTCATGACCTTAGACACTGTGTATAAATTTAAAGTCAATTGGATATTAACTTTGGCCTCTAGAGCGTCCACAAGATTTGTTTAAGTGATCAAGGGCCATAACTAATTATCGGAAATCGCTGAAAATCAATAGGCTTCTTCGTCTCATGACCTTAAACATTGTGTATAAATTTAAAGGAAATCGGATATTAACTTTGGCCTCTAGAGCGTCCAAAAGATTTTTTGAAGTGATCAAGGGCCATAACTCTGGCACTAATTATCAGAAATCGCTGAAAATCAATAGGCTTCTTCGTCTCATGACCTTAAACACTGTGTATAAATTTAAAGTCAATTGGATATTAACTTTGGCCTCTAGAGCGTCCACAAGATTTGTTTAAGTGATCAAGGGCCATAACTCTGGCACTAATTATCGGAAATTGCTGAAAATCAATAGGCTTCTTCGTCTCATGACCTTAAACACTGTGTATAATTTTAAAGTCAATCGGATATTAACTTTGGCCTCTAGAGCATCCACAAGATTTTTTGAAGTGATCAAGGTCCATAACTCTGGTAGTTATTATCGGAAATCGCTGAAAAACAATAGGCTTCTTCGTCTTATGACCTTAAACACTGTGTATAAAGTTAAAGTCAATCGGATATTAACTTTAGCCTGTAGAGCGTCCACAAGCTACTGTGGACGCCGGACCGACGGCCGGACGGGGGCGACGACAATATACGACCACATTTCAATGTGGGCGTATAAAGATAGGCTGGCACTGCCAGGCAGGATACGCCCACATTTTCGAGAGATGGACAGAGAACAAGCAATACCGAAAGTGATTTTTCCTACATCTTTATTAAGTCCTGTATTTCATACTGTATTGGGAGCAGCCATTTAGTTGGTCAGTTCCAGTCTGATATTAATGAAATTTGAAACCGACAATGATTATGGTGTGACGGTACACAACCTAGAAATGTGACTTTTCATCAAAATCGGATAAGAATTGTGACCTGTAGAGAGTCCACAATCATGATATACCATATTTTTACACTATTCGCGTACAAACGGCGACCATTTCGTCCGGCAATTTTGGTACGATTTTCACGAAATTAGAACTCAACCATCCTCATCAAAATCGAATTAAAATTGTGACCTATACAGGATCCACAATCATGATATATCATTTTTTTTAACAGTATTCGCGTACAAACGGCGGCCATTTTGTCTGTCAATTTTGGTCCGATTTTCCCGAAATTCAAACTCAACCTTCCTTACAGTGTAACGGTGATATAATCAAACGTTTTTTTAAATTGGATAATAATTGTGACCTCCAGAGGGACCACAAGCTAAAGAAAGGGGGATTTTGCGTATAACCAGGGGCCATAATTCAGGAAGTTACGATCCGATATGCGCAAATATCGAAAAGAACCAAGATCTTTGGGTTATAACCATGAATTTCAAGTTTCATCAAAATCGAATTAAAATTGTGACCTTTACAGCGTCCACAACCTTGATATACCATTTTTTAACAGTATTCGCGTACAAACGACGGCCATTTTGTGTGGCAATTTTGGTCTGATTTTCCAGAAATTCATACTCAACCTTCCTTACGGTGTAACGGTAATATAATCAAACGTTTTTTTAAATCGGATAATAATTGTGACCTCCAAGCTAAAAAAAAGGCAATTTTGCGTATAATCAGGGGCCATAATTCAGGAAGTTACGCTCCGATATGCGCAATTATCGAAAGGAACCAAGATCTTTGGGTTATAACCATGAATTTCAAGTTTCATCAAAATCGAACCAAAATTGTGACCTCCACAGGGTCCACAACCGTGATATACCATTTTTTAACAGTATTCGCGTACAAACGGCGGCCATTTTGTATGGCAATTTTCGTCCGATTTTCCCGAAATTCAAACTCAACCTTCCTTAGGGTGTAACGGTGATATAATCAAACGTTTTTTTAAATCAAATAATAATTGTGACCTCCAAGCTAAAAAAAAGGCGATTTTGCGTATAATCAGGGGCCATAATTCAGGAAGTTACGATCCGATATGCGCAAATATCGAAAGGAAGCAAGATCTTTGGGTTATAACCATGAATTTGAAGTTTCATCAAAATCGAATCAAAATTGTGACCTCCACAGGGTCCACAACCTTGATATACCATTTTTTAACAGTATTCGCGTACAAACGGCGGCCATTTTGTATGGCAATTTTCGTCCGATTTTCACGAAATTTTAACTCAACCTTCCTTAGGGTATAACGGTGATATAATCAAACGGTTTTTTAAATCGAATAATAATTGTGACCTCCAGAGGGACCACAAGCTAAAAAGGGTGATTTTTCGGACAATCAGGGGCCATAATTCAGGAAATTACATTCCGAAAGCCGCAAATATCGAAAGGAACCAAGATCTTTGGGTTACAAACATGCATGTCAAGTTTCATCAAAATCGGTTCAAAATTGTGACCTCTATAGGGTCCACAAGCTAAAAACGTGATTTTTCGTACAATCAGGGGCCATAATCCATGAAGTTTTGATCCGATACATGCCAATATCGAAAGGAACCGAGATCTTATGGGGATAAACCTATATTTCAAGTTTCGTCAAAATCGGATAAGAATTGTGACCTGTAGAGAGTCCACAAACAAATTGTGGACGTCTGGACGGACAGGGGCGACGACATAATACGTCCACATGAAAATGTTGGCGTATAAAAACGATAACTTTGGTGATTTCGGACATTTCGCATTGTCGCAGAACGTTCAAAATAGCTTTATCCTCTAAGTCACACCCACTTTCCCAGTAAAATCGTAGAAATCGTAACGATGCGACAAGTAGTTGCTGAGATCTATTCAAATTGGAATCTGAATAATAATAATAATAATAAGAAGAACTAGACCTGCATGCAGGAATGACGGGTTTCACTGGTGCCACGTTACCGTTGAACTCGTGTCACTTTCAGTGCCACGTTGCCCTTGAACATATGTCACTTCCGCTAAAGCAGCTAAATCGTCCGGGCAGTCAACAAGAGTTGTCGCATATTTTTACTATTTTTCGATAATGAAACATTTATATTACACTCAAATCTGATCAAGAGTAACAACTCATAAAGTAATTATCAGAAAATCATTAGAATTTGTTTGGTTTTTATAAAGTTCTAGCCAATGCTAACATTTAGTACCAAAACATTTAATATCATGGATTTAGCTGTTCAGTTATCAAAATTCATTGAAAATTAATCGGATAATAAGTTTGGTCTCTAGAGCATCACAAGATTTTTCAAAGTGATCAAGGGAGATAACTTTGGCAGTAATTATAGGGTTTCGCTGAAAATCAATAGACTTCTTCGTCTCATGACCTTAAATACTGTGTATCAAGTCAATCGGATATTAACTTTGGCCTCTAAGAGCATCCACAAGATTTTTTAAAGTAATCAAGGGCCACAACTCTGGCACTAATTATTAGAAATCGCTAAAAATAGGCTTCCTCGTCTAATGACCTTAAACAGTGTGTGTGTATTTAAAGTCAATCCGATATTAACTTTGGCCTCTAGAGCGTCCACAAGATTTATTGAAGTGATCAAGGGCCATAACTCTGGTAGTTATTATCGGAAATCGCTGAAAAACAATAGGCTTCTTCGTCTCATGACCTTAAACACTGTGTATAAATTTTAAGTCAATCGGATATTAACTTTAGCCTCTAGAGCGTCCACAAGCAATTGTAGACGCCGTACCGACGGATGCGACGAAAATATACGACCACATTTCAATGTGGGTGTATAAAAACGTTAAATTAGTTTTAATTCTGTGTACAACACGACTAAAAAATATTCATAAATAAAAAAGTTTTTTGTAAAATTTTAAATTTTCAAAATTTGGCGCCTAATATCTTCGAAGATTTGCCGAAAATCAAAAATCAAAAGTAGCGTTGCTATGTGCCCTGTCTCCTGCTATGCCAAAATGTATCGAAAGATAAAATCCCATGATTATTGTTAAATTTACTGCAATATTTTTAAAAACCATAATTTCGGTGATTTCACATTGTCGCAGAACGTTGAAAATTGCTTTATCCTCTAAGTCACACCCACTTTCCCAGTAAATTCGAAGAAATCGTAACAATGCGACAAGTAGTTGCTGAGATCTATTCAAATTGGAATCTGAATAATAATAATAATAAGAACTAGATCTGCTAAGCAGATATTAAAGCTTTCATATTCACGGTCAGTTTCTGTCGCATCTCATGAGTAATTTAAAGAATCTTAAAAAGGAAAAAGAATTAATGAAATCCGCCAAAAACTCACCAAGTTATAACGAGAAACAATTCAACCGGTTCAAATTCTACCTTAATTAAAAACAGAGGTGTTATGTTCCAATGTGATCAGTCAAATTGCTTATTGCTCCTAAATCTACCCAGAAATTCTCAACATCAAACTTATTAGTCAAGGTAATGACATAATGAATCTATATTTGGAATTTTGTCACTCTCACTTCATTATAACCAAAGTTATTGTGCCCAAAAGTAGTAACCAATCAGATTGCTTATCTCTGCTTACAGTAAGCAGACAATGCTCATCTTCGCACTCCATCATGGCATTGACGTAATGAACGCCTTCACCAAGATTGAACATTCTGCCCCAATTAGAAGGAGAGTTATTTTGTTTCAAATTCTCGACCAATCAAATTGCTCATCGCTCTGCTTATCCATGGCAGACAATGCTCATTGTTGAACGTATTCAAGTTATTGATGTAATGAAACTATACACTAAGTTTCATCACTCTCACTTAATTAGAACTAAAGTGAAAGTGTTCGAAATCATCAACCAATCAAATTGCTTATCTCTGCTTACCCTAAGCATAAAATGCTCATCTTCGAACTCCATCAAAGCATTGACCTAATAAAGACCTACGCCAAGTTTGAACATTCTAGCCGAATAACACTGAGAGTTATTGTGTTTCAATGTCTCGACCAATCAATTTGTGTATCGCTCTGCTTATCCTGAGCAGAAAATGCTCATTGTCGAACTTAGTCAAGGTAGTGATTTAATGAAACTATACACCAAGTTTCATCACTATCACTTAATCAGAACTAATGTTATTCTGTGTCGAATCATCAACCAATCAAATTGCTCATCTCTGCTTACCCAACGCAGAAAATGCTGATATTCGAACCACAAGAAGACATTGACCTAGTGAATGCCTATACCAAGTTTGAATTCGGGACTAATTGTTTTAAAGAGACATGTTAAGGGTTGTTCTTAGTTAAATGAAAGTTTAATTTTAAATAAGACCTAAGTCTACCAATAACATTACTATTTAACAATATAAAAAATAAAGTTTTAAATTAAGAATAATTAATTATTGGTCTGATGGCAATGCAATGTTATGATTTGACGGATGAAATGTACGATGGGTGTCCACACTAAGTGGCTAAGGCGTTGGCCTGCTAGCCAAGAGGTCGGGTGTTCGATCCCTGCATTGGCCAAGAAAGTTCATTTCGATTTTCTGGCGTGCCCCCCACCCGCCGTGTACACATTGGAGTGCACGTAAAAGATCCCTTACCAGTTGGAATTCGATACTGTTGAATAAGCTCTATAAAATGACTAAATGTGCAGATTGTAGCCACCCACACTGCATGTTTTGCTTAACAATGAAAGGGTGCCGTTTTCAATTTTCGATCCTTTTATTCTTCTACTCCTGATATTTTGGACTGTGATCGATGGTTTCATATAAAAGACTATCGATAAGACTCTTTGTAGAAGAAGTTCCCAAAAAATATTATGTTGACTTTAAGAGAAAAGGACCTTTAAAAATGCTCCGAATCGTAAAAATACGACTTTTTGGATTTTCGATCTCTTTTTTTCTGCTATCCCTGATTTAAAAAAATGATATAATTATTTCACACAACAGGCTAGCTATTAGACTCTCTATTGACAAGAGTTTCACCGCCTTCCCTTCATTATAACCAAAGTTAACGTGCCCTAAAGAATCAACAAATCAGCTTGCTTATCTCTGCTTACCCTCGACAGAAAATGCTCATCTTTGAACTCAATCATGACATTGACCTAGTTAATGTCTACACCAAGACTGAACATTCTAGCTCAATTAGCAGGAGAGTTATTGTGTTCCAAAGTCTCGGCCCATCAAATTGCTATTACTTTTCATATTCACTTCTAAATGGCGACCATCAGTTGACCTAAATCAAAATTCTACTCAAAACGTTTTTTAGCCATTCCTTCAAGAATTCAGAAAATATAACTTCCGTGTCTGTAAGTACAATATCGCAAAAGTTTTATTGCACTTTATGTTTCAAGATGGTGGCACTTCCGGTTCGATCCACAATCTCCATATTTTGTGTACAAATCAGTAATTACTTATCTAGTATCAAAAAAAAAATCAGGTCACTCTGACCTATATTTCGACGATTTTTGGGAAAAATTTGACCTTTAATTTCATCAAGGGGAGATAATTTAGGAAATTTCTGAAGACATCATTGAAGTCGCATTGGCAAGTTCTACTTACATTCTAAATTTCATGAAAATCGCACAACTATTAAAGAAATTGTCAAGTTGGTCTCAACTTCCGGTTCGAAATCACAGCGACGAAGTTTCGAAATTCGAAAATGCAAATGTGAAGTAAATGTCTTAGGATACTCAAAGAAAAAAAAATATAGTAAAATAGGTCAAATAGTCACAAAGTTACAGCATTGTAGGTCAAATGCCTTCGTTCGTAAAATTTGGTGATTTCGGATTCGTAAAACGTTTTGAAAATATATTTAATCAAGGTCTGCACCCCATTTTTGGGGGGGTAGGTCAAAATTTCAGAAAGATCCTATGGATAGATTCTGAGAAATCTGATTTGCAGAAAACACACACAAAAAAATAATAATAACTAGACCTGCAAGCAGCACTGAACCGGCTTTCAGGAATCATACAGGAAGTTTCTTATACCATAGCCGATCCATTGAGCTACCAAACTATACTTTAGTTGTTTTGCTTCAGTGACACCCTCTATCATATGTAAAAGTAATATTTGCTGGCGAAAAGACCGGTCAAAATTGTAAATTATGGCAAAATTACGTCACTTCCGGTACCGAAAGATATTTTTATAGGTGAAAAATAAGTCGAAAATTCGCAACACACAAAATACAAACTTTGTTTTATACATATTGGGCAATAAATAATTACCCTATAACCCATAAACTGAAATTAAGAAGGTAAAAAACTTAAAAGTGACCCTGGGAAAATTGACTATTATTCGACAAGGGAACATGCTAGAAGGCTTTTTTTGATATCAATATGATGGTATTGATTCAATCTTACTGCCCATTAGAGTGAGACGTTATCAAGTTAAACGAATAATAAATATAAATCCCTTCAAAAAAATGTTTGTTTTGAAGGCTAAAAATACGTTTTTTGCAAAAATTACATTACTTCCGGTGATATTGAAAATGTTAACTTAGTTCATAGAAGTCATAAATGGCATAAGGCATCAAATGGTAAAAAAAACATAAAAATCGAATAATAATTGACACTTTTATAGACCAAAAACCTTGAAAAGTGACTTATAGAAGATCGCCTATTACTCTGTAACCATACAAGTTAGAAACCATTTTGTGGTATCTGTATGGTCGTATGGCTTCATTCTATTCGTTGATGGGAATCAAATATCATAATTTTAAAAATATTATAAGGCAGACTCATTTGAATAAAATATTTGTTTTTTGGGTTAAAAATACAGTTTTTGCCCAAATGACGTCATTTCCGGTCACAGTGAAAATGTAAAATTGACTTGACCTAGTCCAAATTGGCATTAGGCATCAAATGGAAAAAAAATATTGCAAATCGAATGATAATTCACTCTTTTATAGGCAAAATAACGTGAAAAGTGATGCATGCAAAATTGCATATTTCTCGGCAACTGCTCATATTACAAACTAATTTTCGCATACATTCTCTTCGTCTGGATTATTGCTACGAGTTTATGAAAATTACAAATAAATGTTTCAAAATATGAAGACGCTGAATGAATTGTAAATAACTGAATTTTACACTTTATTTTACATTTTATTCGAAATTGCCCGAAATTGAAATTAAAAAATCTGAGCTAAGGATTTTGTGCACCTTTGCAGGGTGCATCCTTTTAGTTATATCAGTTTTGAAAAAAAATATTTGCTTTCAAAAAGTGGTACCTAACTGTCAAAATTGTAGTTTTTGTTAATATTACATCACTTCCGTTGCCGACAGAAAAATTTCACCGTAACAAAAAAAAATACAATTTGGACCACGGAGCATATGAACTTTGTTTTATACAAATCGAACAATAAATAATTTTTCTGGGTACGAAAAACTAAATTAGCCGATGGCGGCTAACGGAAATTACCGAGACAATTTTTTTTCTCATTTCTGCTCAAGTAGGATGATATTTTAATCCTGTGTAAAATACCATCAAAAAATATTCATAAATAAAAAAGGTTTTCGTAAAAAAAAAAAAATTTTTTCTAAATATCGGACATTTTTTCGACTACTTCCGGTTTTACGATCATTGTCGCGATAGCTTTACGAAGTTATTTGGCTACTTAACTTTCTGTACCAGAAGTGTCAGAAACATCCATTGAGTAGTTTGGGAAAAAAAGATAAATTAAAGAGCGTTTACAAAAATTTAACGATTTTTCAATTTTTTTCAAAGTTTGATGCCATTTTTGGACCACCTATATTATTTCAATGCTTTTCATTTTGGATTCAATATATAGACAACCGATAGGACTTTGAGTAAGAAAAGTTTAAGAAAAATCTGCGTTGTCGTTTTCGAGAAAAGGGCGTCTCAGAATGTTAAAAAATCGGAAAATACTAGATTTTTGGCATACAATAATTTATTTCCTTACCATCGAAATCGTATTATTTAGATAACATATGATGGTCCATTAACAGGGCTATCCAACGACACTTTTGGTTTTTTGGTCCGCTATTACCTAAGGGAGAAATCAAGTTTTTCGCAAGTGCGACAATGTTTTTAACCTTTTTTTTAAATTTTTTGAATACTTCCGGTATGGTTATTATTGTCGGAATAGTTTTAATAGCCGGTTTGGGCACTAAAATAGCCACAGGGCTCTGTAATGATATATTACATTACCAGATCAGATAAAATGCCCCCGAGAAATCCTATGTTCAAAAGTGCCAAAAATGCAAAAAATTTAAAATATCGAAAATTAAATTTCAATAACTACATACATATTATACATCGTTAGAATCGTAATTAGGTCAGCTATCTGAATATACAATCTTTTTTTGAAAATCTCTTAAAATAAAAAAATAGTAGAGCATTTTCCAAAATTTCACGATTTTTTTACTTTTTTCGATTTTCAGTCCGTTATTTCACATATTCTAGATATTTCAAAGTCTTATTGGATGGCTTCATGCAAAAAACCTCCGAAAGGACTCTCGATAGAAAAAATTTAAAAAAAAGTTGCGGTTAAGTTTTCGAGATACAGGCGTCCAAAAATGCTAAAAATCAGAAAATACTTGATTTTCAGCGTGCCATATTTTGCTGCCTGATCATAGTATCCGTATGAATTGGGTATCATACGATAGTACAATCCTCGTGCCACCCAATGGTACCTTAATTTGATTAATCCGTTGATATCGGACGGAGACATCACGTTTTCCCCGAAAACATCCATTTTTTGCATTTTTTTCAAAATATTGCACATTATTTCGACCACTTCCGGTTTAAAGATCCGTGTCGAAATTGCTTTATCAGTTGGTATTGGACTATAACTTCATGTTCTATAAGTTTCAGAAACATCATTTTGGCTGAAAAACGACACCACAGCTCACAAAATGGGTAGAAAATTCGAAAAAAATCGAAAAATAAAGGGCGGTAACTCTGAATGAAACTTATGTTACTGGAATCGGATTGACGTCAGGTATCCAAAAATCTAGGTCAAATTTCCAAATTTTGAAAAATAACAAAAATTGTCTCGTAGGCGACGTGTTTTGAATTTTCGAACTATAGAAGTCAGCGACGAAGTTTCGAAATCGCAAAATGTGAGATTGCTATTGTCTCGGAAAAGTCTCAGGCTTTCCAAAAATGTGATTTGTTTGAATATAGGTAGAGAATTGACGAAACCACGGCCGATTTTTAATTTTTTATCAACGTTCAAAATTCGGCCACTTCCGGTCTGCGCAGAAGTTTGAAAATTGCTTTATTGGGTAGCCACCACCTAGTTTCCCGATAGAAATATGGATCGCAAATCGGTATCTCTTTTCGATCATAGAGAAATAGGCTCCGGCGGAAAAGAATAATAATAAAAAAAATAATAATTTTAGTAATCTCAATAGGCTTTCAGACGAAAGTCTGAAAGCCTAATAACTAGATCTGCTACTGTCCCATCCAGATATGAAAGCTATCATATTCATCGTCACGTGTCATCGATTATATCAAGTATCTCAAATAAAAGGATAAGAATAACAAACTATCAAAATTGGTCAAAAACTTGCGAAGTTACAAGTCTAAATATAGTATGAAACATTGCATAATCTGAAAACTTGAGGGAAATAACTGATACCTGTGTTGCTGTAAGCGGGATGACTTCCCACTTCAAAACTTTCAGAAAGATAGGTTGCCAAGCAACGAAACATACGCCCACAGCAGCTAAATCGTCCAGGCAGTAAACAAGGGTTGTCGCATATTTTTACTTTTTTTGGTAATGAAACATTTGTAATACACTAAAATCTGATTAAGAGTAACAACTCATTATGTAATTATCTGAAAATCATTAGAATTTGTTTGCTTTTTATAAAAGTTTTGCCCCACGCTAACAATTAGTATAGGAAACATTTAATATCATGGATTTAGCAGTTCAGTTATCAAAATTCATTGAAAATCAAAATACTTGTTTGTTTCAACACCTTAAACTCTGTGTATCAATCTGAAGTCAATCGGATGATAAGTTTGGCCTCTATAGCATCACAAGGTTTTTTAAAGTGATCAAGGGAGACAACTCTGGAAGTAATTATTTGAAATCGCTCAAAATCAATAGGCTTCTTCGTCTCATGACCTTAAACAGTGTGTGTGTATTTAAAGTCAATCAGGTATTAACTTTGGCCTCTAGAACGTCCACAAGATTTTTTGAAGTGATCAAGGGCCATAACTCTGGCACTAATTATCGGAAATTGCTGAAAATCAATAGGCTTCTTTGCCTTATGACCTTAAACACTGTGTATAAATTTAAAGCCAATCGGATATAAACTTTGGCCTCTAGAGCGTCCACAAGATATTTTTGAAGTGATCAAGGGCCATAACTCTGGCACTAATTATATGAAATCGCTGAAAATCAATAGGCTTCTTCGTCTCATGACCTTAAACACTGTGTATAAATCTAAAGTCAATCGGATATTAACTTTGGCCTCTAGCACGTCCACAAGATTTTTTTAAATGATCCAGGGCCATAACTCTGGGACTAATTATCGGAAATCGCTGAAAATCAAAAGGCTTCTTCGTCTCATGACCTTAAACACAGTGTATAAATTTAAAGTAGGGCTGGACGATATTTTCGGTAATTCGATATATCGCGATATTAAAATTTGAATTACGATATTTTATAAACCACCTAAAATATCGCGGTATAATGATATATCGTATCTTGTGTTTATCTATCAATTTACACGATATTATCACGATATTTACGACATTATGTCACGATCGATGACTCAGATGACTTGTCACTCGTTCATTGACAAGGCCTACTAAATACATGACTAGTCTAGTAGTTTTCTCGATTATTAAACTTATTATACTCAATATAATGTCAATCAAACCCATTGCTAATGCTGTGCAACACTCGGATAACCAGCCAGGTAAGTCATGGTGTAATATCCTCTCTTTGCCGTCTTCGGTCGATTTATCATTGGCACTGTTTGGAAACAGTTATTATCATTTTATGTATGATGCCGTTTGTTAGTGAACTATCATTTTGTGCGTGTTTGGGTGGGTTTTTTTTTTTTTGCCAATTTTTAAACTGTAGCTGAATTAAATAAAAAAAATGTTATTTGTAAATAAAACCTTATTGCGTCTTGATATACGAGATTTAGACAAACATGCTGTTGTAGTGTACCGAATAGGGGAAATTGCATCTGGTTCTTTGAGTCTACTCATAGTCATACCACATATTATTCAACATTTTGAAAGATGGCGGAACATTGTGAAGCTCAAGCTGATCGAACATTAGTAATAATAAAGCCTAAAAAACATTGCACGAGTCGTATATGGCTTTTGGTTTTGATGAGAACAAAGAAGCGCAAACAAAAGTTTTATGTAGATTTTGCAAGCGTCGTGTAGCTGCAATAGGCGGCAACACCAGCAACTTGTAACGTTCATTTAAAAATACATCACATAATAAAACTAAAATATCGGGATATTGTGATATATCGTAAGCTTTTTATAATAAAACTAAAATATCGCGATATAAACTCACCACTGCTAAAAATCGATCGCCGGCGATCGATAAATTCAACTTGTCGTAAAAAATAGCCTGTTCAACTCAACGAAAAAATTTGTATATCATTTTAAAGCCCGAGAAATGCGTATTCGAACGAGTCCAGCCATAAATGATTCGGTGTCTTGATAATCGAGTAATCGTCAAAGGAACGACAACTCTTTCGTTTGACACCGGAATGTAAACAGACGTCAAAAGTGGCAAAACGTCTCTTCCATCCCGTCTACGCAAGAACGTATTTTATGAATCCCGATGTCTGACAAGGAAAATATTCGGCCTCCCAATAGAAAATTTACTTGCACAGAGGTGTTAGACTTGTTAGATACTTCAACAGATGCAGAATACGAAAGCGATGAACGAGGTGACCTAGATTCAAGTGACGAAGATTTGGTGAATGAACGAATCGACCCAGACTTGGATGGGTAAGTTTTGAGTCATTGGTTTTTTTTAGCGGATAATAAATACATTATTTTAACAATTCCTTTTAGAAAAGAATATACGGGGTGTGATTTTATTAATATTAACCTCGCCTAATATCAGCAAATGTTATAACAGCGGTGGATTTATATTTGACAGGTCAATCTGACATAGCTACGTAGTGCCGTACTGTTGACACCGTAGCTAGTGTAAACAAACATGGCTGACTACGGAGAAAAAGAATTTTCAATTTGGACAATTTTGTTTTTCTTCGTCTACAAATTATGTCAGTGCACTAAAAAATACTGTAATTTCACATCTGAAATGTATATTTTTGTTATTGAATTATATACATCGTTGTTATCGACAATAATTGAATAATCTTGGCTCAAGAAGAATTAGAAACAAGCTAAAAGTAAAATATATGAGACTAAAATAAAAAGGTAAACTTCATTAGAGTTAGAGGCTAAATGCTATATCTCCACAGTCGTTCATCTCATTCAGATTACAGTGTTTGTTTAAATTGAGTTTAATATATTTGTTTCATCCCGATTGTCTTTATTTTCATGGACATTTATTCTTATTATTTATTTTTATAATTTCAGGCAAACATCAGATGACGATGTTAGTACTTCTCATGGTACAGTTTTGGATCAATTCAATCAAACACAGCATATTGAATCTAAGAATAAGAAGAGGAGTTATTCAGAAATATCAGATGAAGATGATGACGTTGTTGATATTCCTACTTCTACTTCCTTTTCTAGATCAGTACATCCAATTCTGCACCGAAGCTCTTCAGATAATCAACCGTGGAATGATGAAACATGTGATGATGTTATTCCTAACATTCCCAAATTTACCCCAAGACGTGAACCTGGAATACAACTCTCTACCAACGATAACTACAGCCCAGGTCAAATTTTCAAGCATTTCTTTTGTAATAATGTTATGAAGACGTTGGTTTCAAACACAAATTGCCATGGGGATAGAATGAAAGCTAAGGGAAAGAAATATAAATGGCGTAGTACTACCGTTACAGTCCTGTATGGGTTTTTAGCCGTTATTATTTTCTTTGGCTTGGTAACTGTTCCACATGTACAGGATTACTGGTCTGATGATGGCTTTTTCGGTCAACCTTTTGCTAAGAGAGTTATGTCAAGAGCTAGGTTTTTGCCATTACTATGGAACTTACATATGAGTGATCCTGAAGAAGATGAAGAAAATCAACGCAGAAAACAGAATGGTGATCCTCGTTATGACCCTCTCGGAAAATTGAAACCTCTCTACAGTCAAATCCAGCTTGCATGTCAAAGTTTTTACGTACCTAATAGAGAGATTTCTATTGATGAACGGATGGTTGGTTCCAAAGGTAGAATTGGTATCAAACAGTACATGAAAGACAAACCGGTAAAGTGGGGCTATAAGTTATTTGTACTTGCTGATTCTGCAACTGGATATACTTCTGTATTTGATATTTATATTGGTAAGAATACTCAGAATTCTGGAAATGGTTTTACGTATGACATTGTTTTTAAAGGGACAATAACATTCTTGCTGGCTTGGTAGCTCCAGAAAATAAATAATACCCTTATTCTAAGTACTAGATGTTTAAGTGTCCTACCTGTTCTGTAAATTATCCATTACAACCTATTTTACTTGTCCAGAGGGTTCGAAACTATTTTAAAATCCAAGTCACATTTGAAAAGGTTTACGTTAGACTTTTCAAATCAATTGGTTGAATTTTTCCAATTTTTTGAAATAGGTGTGTTAAGATGAAATTTATATCATCATTTAATTGGAATATTCTAAAATAATACGATTTGTTGACCAGAATGAAGATTGGGACATATTTTTCAGTTACAACAAGAGTGTTATTGAGGCTTTAAACTTATCAAGGATTTTCTTGGCCAAGGTTATAAGTTATTTGTTGACAATTTTTATACTGGAGCAACATTATTTCAAGATTTGTTATTTCATAGAACTTTAGCTTGTGGTACAATTCGTGAAAATCGCAAGGGGTTCCCGAAATCCAAGTTAAATTATTCGCTCAAAGGTGCAAAGCGCAGAAGTATTAGATGGATACGAGACAACAATCTTCTTTTTTTGAGATGGAAAGACAACCGAGATGTAACTATGTGTTCAACTTTTCACAATGCTGCTAGTTCTGACAGTGTAAAAAGGAAAACTAAGAATTCCCAGACTGGAAAATTTGAAACAATTGATATTCCTTTTCCACCTTCTGTAAAGGAATATAACAAGTTTATGGGCGGAGTAGATTTGTCTGATCAGCTTATACAATATTACCAGGTATTACGTAAAACCAGAAAGTGGTATAAAACTTTATTTCTCCATTTTATCGACATTGCTGTAGTAAATAGTTATATAATACATTGTCAAATGAAGAAAAACATGAATCAACCAACATTATCCCAACTTGAATTTAGAAGAGCTGTGGTGAATGAACTTGTCCATGAACAACTTTTAGAACTGACTCCACTGATGTGTTCACAGGCATTACAACCAGCTCAACATTTACCAGTAGAAATCGCAAAAGATATTAACAGCTTAGCAGGCAATACTAAGGCAACTAAAGGACGCAAAAACTGCAAAATGTGTTGGACATCTCTCAAAAAGGAAGTAAAAACTCCATGGAAGTGTAGTGCTTGCCATATACCCGGAAGAAATTGTTTCAACACCTGGCATAACTGATGAATTTGTTTTTGTGATACCATAATATTGATTGTTATATTTATTCTATTGTTACTCTGAAGTATTTCAGTTTTTACTGGTTTCTGATCTCACCACTTTGCGTTATACCCGCAAGAAATTGTTTTAATACCTGAAATAACTGATGAACTTGTTTATATGATATTGATACCATATTGATTGTTATATTTATTCCATTGTTACTCATAACTCTGAAGCATGAACTGCTTTTGATCTCACCACTATTTGATCTGGGTTATATTTGCATAATTATTTTTCAAATGATAGTTACATTATAACTTTTTACACTGACAAGTTAAATTGTTATGTTTTGCAAGTCTACATTTGTTGTATTATCATTGTATTATTTTTAATTTTTTTTTTTTTTAAATTTTTTTTTTAAATTTTTTTTTTTTTTTTTTTTTTAAAATGACAAGAATAAATTTTAGGTTCATTTTACAGAGGAATAGTTGTTTTTATTGAACATGAGCTTCCAAACAGCTAACAGCTAAGTAGCTTTGCCATGGTAAGGGGGCAAATACATGCATACATAAACCCTTCAACATCAGGTCAAAGGTCACTGCTATCGGGTTAAAGGTCAAGGTCATGTCCTTGCTGTGATTATAATTCAGATAATAAAGAAGCAAATTCATATTAAAACACATTGCCTTATACCAGTCCACAGTATTATATGGTCAGCCTTTATATTTACACAAAAACCGATGTGACTAAAATTAGTCAGTATTTTGGATGACCGGTTGCTTTATTCTCAACTTAACAATTTTTTTGCTTTTGATGCCAGAAATAAAAAAAAGATATCATTTTGTTGGAAAATAGTTGATTTATATAAAACAAGACTAAAAAACCTACCAACAGATGTTTTTTTTAACATAAAAAGTGGTTAAATGACATTTCTCCATTTTCTTTGCAGTCAAAGGTCAAATATATGACGTCAGGGGTCAAAGGTCATGACCTTGAAATCTTTGAACTTTGGCCCATGACGAAGAATATCATATACCCTAAATAATGATATATAACATTCAACAATTGTTTCTTTATTAGCCTTTATTTTTACACAAGAACGACCATAGGTATAAAAGAGTCGATATAGGGGGTGAGTGTATAGGGTTAAACACTGTGTATAAATTTAAAATCAATCGGATATTAACTTTGGCCTCCACAAGATTTTTTGAAGTGATCAAGGGCAATAACTCTGGTAGCTATTATCGGAAATCGCTGAAAAACAATAGGCTTCTTCGTCTCATGCCCTTAAACACTGTGTATAAATTTAATGTCAATCGGATATTAACTTTAGCCTCTAGAGCGTCCACAAGCAAATGTGGACGCCGGACGGACGGGCCGACGGACGGACGGATGGGGTGACGACAATATACGACCACATTTCAATGTGGGCGTATAAAAATGATACAATTATTTCACATAACAGGCTAGCTATTAGACTCTCGATTGACAAGAGTTTCATCGCCCTCCCTTCATTATAACCAAAGTTAACGTGCCCTAAAGAATCAACAAATCAGCTTGCTTATCTCTGCTTACCCTAGACAGAAAATGCTCATCTTTGAACTCAATCATGACATTGACCTAGTGAATGTCTACACCAAGACTGAACATTCTAGCTCAATTAGCAGGAGGGTTATTGTGTTCCAAAGTCTTGGCCCTTCAAATTGCTATTACTTTTCATATTCACTTCAAACTGGCGACCATCAGTTGACCTAAATCAAAATTCTACTCAAAATGTTTTTTAGCCATTCCTACAAGGATTCAGAAAATATAACTCCTGTGTCTGTAAGTACAATATCGCAAAAGTTTTATTGCACTTTATGTTTCAAGATGGTGGCACTTCCAGTTCGATCCACAAACTCTACATTTTGTGTACAAATCAGTAATTACTTATCTAGTATCAAAACAAAAATCAGGTCATTCTGAACTATATTTCGACGATTTTTTTGAAAAATTTTACCCTTAATTTCACGAATGGGAGATAATTTAAAAAATTCTGAGGACATCATTGAAGTCGCATTGGCAAGTTCTACTTATATTCTAAATTTCATGAAAATTGCACAACTATTAAAGAAATTGTCAAGTTGGTCTCAACTTCCGGTTCGAAATCACAGCGACGAAGTTTCGAAAATCCGAAATTGCAGTTTTGAAGTAAATGTCAAAGGATACTCAAAGAAAAACAAAATTAGTAAGATAGGCTGGCACTGCCAGGCAGGATACGCCCACATTTTCGAGAGATGGATAGAGAACAAGCAATACCGAAAGTGATTTTTCCTACATCATTAAGTTAGAATTTGATATGTGCAAATATCGAAATGAATTAAGATCTTTGGGTTATAAAAGGTTCATTTCAGTAGGCTTCAAATTTGACCGGGGATCATGTTCCTTAGTGGGTAAAATGCTGGCTCGGTAGCCTTGAGGTTGGGTGTTTGATCCCTGCATTGAGTGACAAAGTTCATCTAGATTTTCAGGCGTGGTTTCCCTTTGTTAGTGATGAAGGATGGATGGCCTGACAAGAACAGCTGTCAATTTTGGTCTGATTTTCACAAAATTCGAACACAACCCTCTTTATGGTGTAACGGTGATATAAACAGACGGTTTTTCAAATCGGATAATAATTTTGGCCTCAAGAAGTACCACAAGATAAAAGATAGGTTGCCAGGCAACGAAACATACGCCCACAACAGCTAAGTCGTCCGGGCAGTCAACAAGGGTTGTCGCATATTGTTTCTTTTATCAGTAAGGAGAACATTTACAACACATGATAATCTTATTACGAGTAATAGCCCATTAAATAATTATCAGAAATGATTAGAATAGTTTTGATGGTTTGTCTCAAGGCCTTTGTCCCCAAGATATTTCAAAGTGATTAAGTGCCAGAAATTATCAGATATCACTGAAAATCAAATAGGCTTCTTCGTCTCATGACCCTAAACACTGTGTACAAATTTAAAGTCAATCGGATAATAACTTTAGCCTTTAGAGCATTCACAGGGTTTTTCAAAGAGATCAAGGGTCATAACTCTGGCAGTAATTATCGGATATCGCTGAAAATAAATAGGCTATTTTGTATCATGACCGTAAATAGTGTGTATAAATTTAAAGTCAATCGAATATTAACTTTAGATTTTTCAAAGTGATCAAGGGTCATAACTCTGCCAGTAATTATCGGATATTGCTGAAAATCAATAGGCTTCTTCGTCTCATGCCCTTAACCCTCTCATTACCGGAGCGCCCGAAACCGCCCGCCATTTTGGCTGCCTCTCGACTCTAAACCGCCTGTAACCGCCCGGTACCAACAACATTCATATTTTGCGCTTTTATCGGAAATCACGCTCTCGTAGTCGCCGAGACGAGACTTCATCGACTTCCTTTGTTTATCAGCTATAAATTGGCGCGTCACATGAACTAGCTTTGTGTTCACTTTTATCGAGATATTTTGATTTTAAAATCAGCGATCTTCGAAGAATATTTTCTAGTAATGGCTGCCTATATTACCGATGAGGATTTTAGTGATAATTTCATTAATTCTGATGAAGAATTTGATGGCTTTACTGCGGGAGACATCGAAAACACTGGATTACGTGGAAACACGGAATCCGATGTTGACATTTGTTCCGAAAGTGACGGTGATTCCGATGAAGAATTTTATGATACGACCGAAGACTTGATTTGGAAAGAGGATAATTTTGACCCAGTGGTTCCATACGAATTTTTAGGAGATTCTGGGCCTACAAATAATTTAAATGTTGATGCCGACCCTCTTTTATTTTTTCGTCTTATTTTAGAACTAAATTTTTTAAATAAAATCAAAGATGAAACCAACAAATATGCCCGTCTTCGCCAACAAACTGATCCCGACCCGTCATGGAAGCCGGTAGAGGTGGAAGATATTGAAACATTTTTAGGAGTTAGTATTTTGATGGGGATCAACAACTTGCCCGAAATTGTCCATTATTGGAGTACAGATGAGAGCCTGGGAAATGAATTTATTAAAAAAACAATGCCCAGAAACAGATATCAATCCATTCTCAGGTATCTTCATGTCAATGACAGTTCATCCCAGCCGGAAAGAGGGCATGAAAATTATGACAAACTGTACAAGATTCGCCCATTATTGGACCATTTAGAAAAAACATTTTTGAACAATTTTGTACCTGGTAAGGAAGTGAGTGTGGATGAGGCTATGGTGAAATTTAAGGGCAGGCTAGGCTTTATTCAGTATATGCCTATGAAACCAATAAATCGTGGAGTGAAGGTATGGATGTCGGCATGCCCATCTACAGAATACGCTTTTACTTTCGAAGTCTATACGGGGAGGAACAACGATGGCTCAGTTGAGACCGGCCTTGGTCCCAAAGTTGTTATGAAGTTGACAGAACCAATGCAGGGATGCTATCGACAGATCTACTTTGATAACTTTTTCAACAGCCCCCAATTGCAACTGGACCTGATGAAAGTAAAAATAGGTTGCCAGGCAACGAAACATACGCCCACACAGCAGCCAAATCGTTTGGGCAGTCAACAAGAGTTATCGCATATTAAGGAATTATCAGAAAATCATTAGAATTTGTTTGGTTTTTATAATCAAACGATTTTTTTTTAAATCAGATAATAATTGTGACCTCCAGAGGGACCACAAGCTAAAAAGGGTGATTTTTCGTACAATCAGGGGACATAATTCAGGAAGTAATGACCCGATGGGCGCAAATATCGAAAGGAACCAAGATCTTTGGGTTATAAACATACATGTCAAGTTTCATCAAAATCGGTTCAAAATTTTGACCTTTATAGGGTCCACAACCTTGATATAACATATTTTCACACTATTCGCGTACAAACGGCGGCCATTTTGTCCGTCAATTTTGGTCCGATTTTCACGAAATTCGAACTCAACCTTCATAACCATGCAACGGTGATATAATCAAACGATTTTTTAAATCGGATAACAATTGTGACCTCCAGTGGGACCACAAGCTAAAAAGGGCGATTTTTCGGACAATCAGGGGCCATAATTCAGGAAGTTACGATCCGATGGGCGCAAATATCGAAAGGAACCAAGATCTTTGGGATATAAACATACATGTCAAGTTTCATCCAAATCGGTTCAAAATTGTGACCTCTAAACTGTTCACAAGCTAAAAGATAGGTTGCCAGGCAACAAAACATACGCCCACAGCAGCTAAATCGTCCGGGCAGTCAACAAGGGTTGTCGCATATTTTTACTTTTTTTTGGTAATGAAACATTTGTAATACACTAAAATCTGAGTAACAACTCATTATGTAATTATCTGAAAATCATTAGAATTTGTTTGCTTTTTATAAAGTTTTGCCCCAAGCTAACAATTAGTATAGGAAACATTTAATATCATGGATTTAGCTGTTCAGTTATCAAAATTCATTGAAAATCAAAATAATTGTTCGATTCAACACCTTAAACTCTGTGTATCAATCTGAAGTCAATCGGATGATAAGTTTGGCATCTACAGCGCCACAAGGTTTTTTGAAGTGATCAAGGAAGATAACTCTGGAAGTCATTATTTGAAATCGATGAAAATCAGTAGGCTTCTTCCTCTCAGGACCTTAAACAGTGTGTGTAAATTTAAAATCAATCGGATATTAACTTTGGCCTCTAGAGCGTCCACAGGATTTTTTGATGTGACCAAGGGCCATAACTCTGGCACTAATTATCGGAAATCGCTGAAAATCAATAGGCTTCTTCGTCTTATGAACTTAAACACTGTGTATAAATTTAAAGTCAATCGGATATTAACTTTGGCTTTTAGAGCGTCCACAAGATTTTTTGAAGTGATCAAGGGCCATAACTCTGACACTAATTATCGGAAATTGCTGAAAATCAATAAGCTTCTTCGTCTTGTGACCTTAAACACTGTGTATAAATTTAAAGTCAAACAGATATTAACTTTGACTTTTAGAGCGTCCACTAGATTTTTTGAAGTGATCAAGTGCCATAACTCTGGCACTAATTATCGGAAATCGCTGAAAATCAATAGGCTTCTTCGTCTTATGACCTTAAACACTGTGTATAAATTTAATGTCAATCGGATATTAACTTTGGCCTCTAGAGCGTCCACAAGATTTTTTGAAGTCGTCAAGGGCCATAACTCTGGTAGTTATTATAGGAAATTGCTGAAAAACAATAGGCTTCTTCATCTCATGACCTTAAACACTGTGTATAAATTTAAAGTGAATCGGATATTAACTTTAGCCTCTAGAGCGTCCACAAGCAATTGTGGACGCCGGACCGCCGGACCGACGGACGGGGGCGACGACAATATACGACCACATTTCAATGTGGGCGTATAAAAACGTGATTTTTCGTACAATCAAGGGCCATAACCCATGAAGTTACAGTCCGATACATGCCAATATCGAAAGGAACCGAGATTATCTGGTGATAAACCTATATTTTAAATTTCATTGAAATCGGATCAAAATTGTGACCTGTAGACTGTTCACAAAAAAATGTGGACGGACGGACGGACGGGGGCGACGACAATATACGTCCACATAAAAATGTGGGCGTATAAAAACGTATTCTTGCGGAACAATTCGACCCAACAGGAAAGGCTTTCCCGATTCTCTCCGAAAAGTGAAACTGAAGCGAGGAGAGGCAAACTTTGCACAGTGTGGTGACATGGTTGCAAGTACCTGGCAAGACAAGCGTACTGTGAATGTTTTGTCGACAAATTCATCGCCAGAAATGCAACAAATCACCAGAATTGGGAAAGGTGGAAAAGAGGAAAGTGTAACGAAACCGGACGCCGTGATAAGTTACAATGCATTTATGGGAGGAGTCGATCTTCATGATCAAAATAGGTCCTATTATGATCTCGGCAGGACAAGTGTGAAATGGTGGCGATACTTGTTTTGGTGGTTTTTGAACTCGGCAATTGTAAACAGTTACATACTTTACAAACTGAAGAGATCTTCCGAACAGAAACCAATCATGAACCACTTTCAATATCGTCATCTTCCATGTGGGCGTATAAAAATGCTATTGTATTATTTTACTGATAGATCTAAATGGCTACAATCTAGGTATTGTCATGACGCGTGTAGTGGGCGGGGCAACAGACGCTATCGATTGTTTGTCAGTTGTTTGCATGACTTAGAGTAAACCTGGAATTGTTGTTTCTCTTTTACCGGTAGTCAAAATTTAAGTCGTGAGTAGCTGATCATGAGAAATTATTTCTACAGTTGATATTTAATTTGTTTATCATCAAAACATTTATCACAGCCAATTACTCCCGGCCATGTTTGTTGTGGGTGGGGCTTGAATGTCAATTTCACTACCGTAGGAGTAACAAAAGTACCGCTAAAAGTTATGAAATAATCAATTGTATGTTTCCAATCAGAAAAGCAACAAAACCACTGCTGTTTGTGAAAATGTCATGTGATGAAATGACGGAGATTTATTAAATAATGAAATTAGGATGATATAACTTGAAAAGCCAAAATTAATGGAATATAGCAAAACATGGGAAATAATACTGAAAGAGTGTTGGGCCCTAACAAAATGTTAATGTTTATATCAAAAGCGATTTTCTGTACAATCAGGGGCCATAATCCCGATAGTTATTATCTGAAGTGTGCAAATATGGGAAAAACAACTTATATCTAAACTCCATTTGAAATTAACAGCGAATATGGAATTTTCTGGAGACTACGCATAACAATAGATCACCCTGTGAGAGACTTATTGATCTCGACCCAATTATCTCCCTTGATTAACTCTTTGAAAGGTGAGTTTGTAGTGTCAAAAACATAAACCAGAAAAATGGTCTGTCGCATGGTTGTCAAGTTCTTTTTTGATGTTCCTTTCCATGTTGCGGAGATTGGATATCTCTGACACACCCTTATATCTCAGCCAATCCACACTGGGAATCTATTACCATGTACGGTTCCATGCAGTACGAGCGTAGTAACTGAGGTTAAACTATGGTGCAAAAATTGCATGGGATTCATGGACATGAATATCGAAACACTTGATCATGCCTTTTGGTGAGTGATTAAACTGTCAAGGTAATTGTAAAATACTTTTATCAATATTATAAAGACCATAAATCATGTTAGACATTATAACCTAATCGTATAACAAATGTTTATCCATTGAATAATTCATATTCAGATTTCATATCAAGTCAATTAAATGTTGTTTAAACGCAGGGTTCAATTTAAGCGGTATCGCATCGCAAAAAGCGACTCATATCTCGGTAAAAGCGATAGAATTATTTTATTCATTAGCCAAAAATTGTTTTCAAACTTGTGAAGTGCGATTCTTTATATTTTGGATGAATGTGGAGTATAACTATAAATGCAGGACTAACTTGTTTAATATTCCAAGTTGTGGTCGTGATTAATTTGAAACAGTTTTTATTTCAATATATTCGATAACTAGAAGACAATGCAGACTCTGTTTTTAATCACACGTGTTTATAAAATATGTTACTAAAAATAGAATAAAACGACGCAGTATTGTATGATTGGTTAACTTAATTGAAAACTAAAAGTAGACATCTCGCGAGACGCGTAAAACGTGCCATTTTTGGCGAAAGGCTGACAAAAATGTTATGCTGATGGCATATTCTCGGGTTGATATTTTAAAGGCGGAGGGGAGGAGAAATAAACAAGCAAAGTCGCGCCTACAAATATTTCGATTTGAATGGTGTAATTTAAAGTACTGTACAGTACATGTAGTTTTGATTTAGACGATCGGGGATAGACGGTAACTGAAATTTTTTTTGGAGATGTCAATTTTTTTTTAACTTCATCCATACATAAGTCGAAGCGGAGTGTACAATGAAGGCCGGACATTGGCGGAAAAAGTACCCCGAGAAATCTGAATTGCAAATATTTGTGATGTAGGCTACGTTTTACTGCTCCTCAAATATGAGCAAATGCTATTCAAATTTTGAATTGATTAGCCAAAATGTGAATTTGTCACAAAGATTTGCTACTCATTGGTTTTAGACTAAATTGAACCCTGTTTAAACGCCAATCAACAAATAATACGAGGCTACTTGAATGCAAAACATTGGTGAGCAATAATTATTGGTTAAATAATAATTATAAACTGATGAGTAAAATTTAATTATTTAAGTAAAACAATCAATTGGAATTTTTGGTAAACACTTACATAGTAAGTACTGTCCAGAAAATGCCGTAGCCAAAATAAACTGATACGACATCATGCCATTTTTTCACAACACAATTTGTAGTCTTTTGTCCATCACATAGTAACATACATTACAAAAGATTTTATTCATTCGTCGATGAAAGACAAACAGTACAATTATCATGTGATAAACACAAAACTGACATGGCTATAAAAAGGCTATACACTACGACTACCATATAGCCTTCAATAATATTTTAACAATAAAGTCTCTGTCAGCATGTGTATAAATAAAAAATAATTTTAACGGTAAACGCTATTTAGTAATGCTTTATTGACCTACATCTAATTCCAACCAATATGTTAGACCAGAGGGAGAAGGAGGCTGGCTTATGAATTTAGCCACTTTAGATGCTGTCTGTCACAGATTTCTTGATGGAACGCAGCTGAATCATTGAATAGGTGACGAAGGATAATTTGTGAAACCAATTAATCAAACGTTTTTTTAAATCGGATAATAATTGTGACCTCCAGAGGGACCACAAGCTAAAAAGATAGGCTGGCACTGCCAGGCAGGATACACCCACATTTTCCAGAGATGGATAGAGAACAAGCCATACCGAAAGTGATTTTTCCTACATCATTAAGTTAAAATTTGATATGTGCAAATATCGAAATAAACAAGCCAACAGTGAGGCTGATGTCCCCCGCCGAAATCCCAAAATAAATAGATGACACATATTAATTAATCGCACATTTTTTTTTTTCAAACGTATCGAGCAATCAAACTGAACACGAAGTGTCATCCAAAAATTGCTTATCTCTGCCTACCGTAAGAAGAAAATGCTCATCTTCGAACTCCATCAAAGCATTGACCTAATAAGCATACACACCAATTTTGAACATTTTAACTCAATTCATAGGAGAGTTATTGTGTTCCAAAGTCTTGGCAAATCAAATTGCTTATCGCTCTGCTTACCCTGAGCATAAAATGCTCATTATCGATCTTAGTCAAGGTATTACTGTAATGAAACTATACACCAAGTTTCATCACTCTCACTTAATTATAACTAAAGTTATTGTGTCCCAAGCATCAACCAATCAAATTGCTTATCTCTGCCTACCCTAAGCGGAAAATGCTCATCTTCGAACTCGATCAAGGCATTGACCTAATAAACACATACACCAAGTTTGAACATTCTAGCTCAATTAGGAAGAGAGTCAAGGTATTACTGTAACGAAACTATACACCAAGTTTCATCACTCTCACTTAATTAGAACTAAAGTTATCGTGTCCCAAAGCATCAACCAATCAAATTGCTTATCTCTACTTACCCTAAGCGGAAAATGCTCATCTTCGAAATCCATCAAGGCATTGACCTAATAAGCATATACACCAAGTTTGAACATTTTAACTCAATTAGAAGGAGAGTTATTGTGTTCCGAAGTCTCGACCAATCAAATTGCGTATCGCTCTGCTTACCCTGAGCAGAAAATGCTCATTATCGAACTTAGTCAAGGTATTACTATAATGAAACTATACACCAAGTTTCATCACTCTCACTTAATTAGAACTAAAGTTATCGTGTCCCAAAGCTTCAACCAATCAAATTGCATATCTCTGCTTACCCTAAGCGGAAAATGCTCATCTTCGAACTCAATCAAGGCATTGACCTAATAAACACATACACCAAGTTTGAACATTCTAGCTCAATTAGAAAGAGAGTTATCGTGTCCCAAAGTATCAACCAATCAAATTGCTTATCTCTGCTTACCCTAAGCGGAAAATGCTCATCTTCGAACTCCATCAAGGCATTGACCTAATAAACACATACACCAAGTTTGAACATTCTCGCTCAATTAAAAGTTATCGTGTCCCAAAGCATCAACCAATCAAATTGCTTATCTCTGCTTACCCTAAGCGGAAAATGCTCATCTTCGAACTCCATCAAGGCATTGACCTAATAAACACATACACCAAGTTTGAACATTCTAACCCAATTAGGAAGAGAGTTATCGTGTCCCAAAGCATCAACCAATCAAATTGCTTATCTCTGCTTACCCTAAGCGGAAAATGCTCATCTTCGAACTCCATCAAGGCATTGACCTAATAAGCATATACACCAAGTTTGAACATTCTAGCTCAATTAGGAAGAGAGTTATTGTGTCCCAAAAAGTGTGACGGACAGACAGACGGACGGACGGACAGACGGACAGACAGACGGACAGACAGACGGACAGACAGACGGACGAACCCATTTTAATAGTCCCCTGCTTTCTTCTAAAGGCGGGGGACAATTAAGATCTTTGGGTTATAAAGGTTCATTTCAGTAGGCTTCAAATTCGGCTGGGGATCATGTTGCTAAGTGGGTAAGATGCTGCCTCGGTAGCCTTGAGGTTGGGTGTTTGATCCCTGCATTGGGTGACAAAGTTTATCTAGATTTTCTGGCGTGGTTTCCCCTTGTTAGTGATGAAGGATGGATGGCCTGACAAGAACAGCTGTCAATTTTGGTCCGATTTTCACGAAATTCAACCTCAACCTTCCTTACGATGTAACGGTGATATAATCAAACGTTTTTTTAAATGGGATAATAATTCTGACCCCAGAGGGACCACAAGCTAAAAAAAAAAGGTCATTTTTCGTACAATCAGGGGCCATAATTCAGGAAGTTACAATCCGATATGCACAAACATCAAAAGGAACTTAGATTGTCAAGTTGTAAACATGTGTTTCAAGTTTCATCAAAATTGAATGAAGACTGTGACCTCTACAGGGTTCACAACCTTGATATACATGTACCATATTTTTACACTCTTCGCGTACAAGCGGCAGCCATTTTTTCAGTCAACTTTGGTCCGTTTTTCACGAAATTCGACCTCAACCTTCATTACGATGTAACGGCGATATAATCAAACGTTTTTTTAAATGGGATAATAATTCTGACCTCAAGAGGGACCACAAGCTAAAAGATAGGCTGGCACTGCCAGGCAGGATACGCCCACATTTTCGAGAGATGGATAGAAAACAAGCAATACCGAAAGTGATTTTTCCTACATCATTAAGTTAGAATTTGATATGTGCAAATATCGAAATGAATTAAGATCTTTGGGTTATAAAGGTTCATTTCAGTAGGCTTCAAATTCGACTGGGGATCATGTTGCTAAGTGGGTAAGATGCTGGCTCGGTAGCCTTGAGGTTGGGTGTTTGATCCCTGCATTGGGTGACAAAGTTCATCTAGATTTTCTAGCGTGGTTTCCCCTTGTTCGTGATGAAGGATGGATGGCCTGACAAGAACAGCTGTCAATTTTGGTCCGATTTTCACGAAATTCGACCTCAACCTTTATTACGATGTAACGGTGATATAATCAACAGTTTTTTAAATGGGATAATAATTCTGACCCCAGAGTGGCCACAAGCTAAAAAAAAGGTCATTTTTCGTACATAATTCAGGAAGTTACAATCCGATATGCACAAATATCGAAAAGAACTAAGATTGTTAAGTTGTAAACATGTGTTTCAAGTTTCATCAAAATTGAATGAAGATTGTGACCTCTACAGGGTTCACAACAGGGTTCTTAATCCAGTTGGAAATGAACCGGCCACGGGCACCCCAAACGGATAGTCGTCTTTTGAACAACAGACATGTTGGTTTATGCATACTTTATTCATGTCAATAATTGCATAACGTTACGGTATTCTGTATAATATTATAATAATAACTTCTAATAAACAAAGCCTGTGTTATTATTTCATACTAGTATTCATATATCCATACATTATCGAAATGTATAGTCAAATTTTGGCAACTTGCATAATGCATAATCTACTTTTGCTTTCATCCAAACAAACGGAAGTTAGAATTATTTAGTAAAAAAGAAAAACTACAAGCAAATACAAATACGTTCGTTTTTTAATTATTTTATACCTAAACACTTGTCAATATATAAAACTATATTTGTAATAAGAAAACAATGTAGCACAAATTATTTTCCGTGAATAGTCGGGGCTCGGAAATATGCCGTACGGGCGAAAGGTCACATGGCCAATTGTGATTCAGAATAGTTTATTTTTAGTGTTACCGGTTCTCGCAAAAAGTTGATTTTAATAACCTATATGAGACAAAACATTTTCTGTGAATTTTTATCAAACAAAAGACGTTTGAAAGGAGCTAACTATTCGGATCTAAAATATCTTCTAGTCTTCAACTTTGAGTGACCTATATTGGACGTGGGAGGATCTCAAGCTTTAGGAACTTCCAAATACAATGCCTACGTGCATGCTTGAAGTTCAAGGTCAACGCCGCCATTATTTTCGGCTATTCTTTTACCATACTTGGCATGACCTTCATTAAGATGTAACGGTGATATAATCAAACGTTTTTTTAAATGCGATAATAATTCTGACCACCAGAGGGACCACAAGCTAAAAGATAGGCTGGCACTGCTAGGCAGGATACGCCCACATTTTTGAGAGATGGATAGAGAACAAGCAATGCCGAACGTGATTTTTCCTACATCATTAAGTCCTGTATTTCATACTGTAATTACACGCATGACATAATTAGACGGTCCGTTCATTTCTAAACCCCTCTCGGAGAAATTAAACACTGTACCATTAAATAGTACTAATTAAACCATTTTTGTGATTTTTCAAACGATTATAATCAATTATCAAATGATGTTTTGAAATTAAACTCTATAGTATCTTTTAAAGTATAAAAATCCCATATTAAACGATGCCAGTATTCCAGTGTACGTACCATATATAAAGTTGCATTTTATGAAATAAAAATATGGATTAATCTATCGAAAATGGTAATGTCGTCATTCATAAATACCAAGCAGTCCGCGCCCAAATTGAATATCAACGTGAAATAGAGAGTAAATCCAGCAAAAATGGACCACAATGCGTAAATTGTGCATCGTACCTTCAATAGCAATATCCATAAAACAGAAATCTCCTTGTTGATAAATAATACAACACAACAACCAACCGAACAGGGGCGACGACAATATACGTCAACGTGAAAATGTGAATCCGAATGATAAAGTGAGAGGAATCCAAAACCATTTGAATAACATAAACTTAGACGGGATCAATGTCATAATAAACTTGATACAGTGACACCAGTAATAGGAGTGGTTAAGAGAGAGAGAGAAATAGGGTTTAACGTCCACTCAACACAAACTAGGTCATTTCGGGACTAACATATGGGTTAATTTATTTCAATAATTTGCTTGCACATAGGGGTCTTTAGCAGTGGGAGGAAACCGGAGTGCCCGGAGGAAACCCACGAGGTTGAGGAGGTGCCCCTATCTCCATGCCACATACGCTCACACCAGGGCTCGAAACCACAGCCGCAAGCCAGAGGTGACCGGCCAGCTAGAAGTCGAAGCGCGGCACTCTAGACCACTAGGCCATCCCAACCCCCCAGGAGTGGTTAAAAACAAAGTCAAAGGTATCACAAAACCATCTTTTAAAGTATCTAACGTTTCGTAAGTAAAAACCTACTTCTTCAGAGAATAAGCTACAAAAATGATGCAGTTGAAATACAAGGTTAGTCATGGTAACAAAGAGAGAGAGAGAGAGAAATGGGGTTTAACGTCCACTCAACACAATCTAGGTCATTTTGGGACTAACATGGTTTAATTTTATTTCAAGGGATCTTTAGCAGTGGGAGGAAACCGGAGTGCAAACATAAGATTCATGACCAAGTGTATTAGTCACTTCCTCCCAACAGAGATCAAGCACTTGAGTTACATTGTAAAAATCAGTATAGACTATTAAAAAATTCATGACCAAGTGTATTAGTCACTTCCTCCCAACAGAGATGAAGCACTTGAGTTACATTGTAAAAATCAGCATAGACTATTAAAAAATTACAGAGAACACAAAGTAAGAAACAACCTCACTGAAGAGGAAAAACAAGCTATCCCTCCCTTAAAGCAGATACAGATATTGTAATTGGCAATAGTGACAAAAGCGGTGGCATAATTATATGGAACAAACAGGATTATATGATGGAATGTTTTAAACACCTGAACGACTTGAGTGTGCGAACCCTACCACTCAATTGTAATCTAATTGCAGATTCATAATCTACACAAAAAGTTCTTCCAGACTACTAAATTTGAACTGTAATCTTCACTAGAAAGGTCAAATCAAGATATCTGAAACTCCAGTAAATTATTGATACATATTTTGTTTCGAAAACTGCTTGGTAACTCATGAAATCCAAATCCCTGTATCTCAATTTTCATGCTACAGACCACAGATTTTGCACTGTTTCTAGGTGTTACATGTACAATAACATATATTTTTTCCAGATTTTTTTGAAGGGGTTAATTTCCCAAATTTCTGAAAATTGACCCACTTGACATAGAATGACCCCACTTTATTTTCAATTTTTTCTTGTGAAAATGACTTGGTATGAACAAGTTGTACATGTTATTTGGACCCCTGTAACATGCATGTCTCACATCACTCTACACAACCTCACTTAGATGATACAGTCAGCGCTCACGCTGTCGATCGCCAAATTCGCCAATTGCGATTAAAATATAATTTTGGCTAAAGAATATTCAATTTGGCGATATTTTTGGCGATATTTTTTTCCTGTATGGCGATTCTTTTTTACCTGGAAATAAAAAAAATATCGGCACAAAGCTTTGATTTCCGCGCGTACATACTAAACAGTGTACCGTCGCGCTTCGTTGAGTCTATCAACAATCAATTAGGTATCAATAATAGCCCTATCTTTTGTCTCTTTCAATCTGGGATTAGTGTTGATAAGTATTTACAGTCAGAGTAGTAATAAACCAATTAAGAGACAAAAGATTTAATTGTGTGTTTTCAAATACGAATCGGTTGCTTTGTTGATGGTTTCGATATATTCAAAATGGCGGACACTGTAAACAATACTCACTCGATTTGTTCGGTATTATTGGATTATGACTGCTGTTTGATCTATTTCATACCGAAATTGACGATATCGTTAATAAATGAAGCCAGGTATGTTGTTACAGTTTATAAATGCGTATATAAACTTGGGACTGTCGAAAGCCATGTATTATCAAATCATATGCCATGGGTCGGAAGCGAAAAATTTAACAACCTTCTTCAACGTCTGACAGAAGAATGTCAGATTTTTTTTAATATTCCACCACCAAAATGCCCGAAGACTACAGATGATACTGACATGATGATATTACAGCCCTAGATATTGAACTGATACCCCAAACGACCACCGCAGAGAAAAATTTCGAAAAACGTAAAATAATAAGTGCATTTGGAAAAGGTAGATCTTTCAGGGATGGTTAAGGTATGATGCAGGTAACAAAACAATGTTTTATTCAACATGTGAATCAGTCTTCAAAAAATGGGAGTCCGCAAAGCAGAGAAGAATTTTGTAAATTTTAAGATATATATTGTATGTATTTATGTAAATAAAATTCCCGAAAAAAAAATTTAATAGTTATCTTATTTTGGCGGAAAAAATATCTGGCTGATAAATTAAAATGAAAAATTGGCGGAAAAAAAAATGGAACCCAGAGTGAGCACTGGATACAGTGTTTAAGAAATAATCATGAGACAATCAACAATAATTACAGACCAGCCCCAAACAATATTGCAATGTAGAACTCACCCATATGTCACCTTTTTCATCAATAGGAAAATTCTGATACAAATCTAACATCTCAGGTGCCCTGTACATAGGTGTTGTATTTTTAGCTATCTATAACATAAATGATGGAAATGTACATGGTATAAGTCGATGTGGTGTATACATCAAATCGTCACAATATTTCTAACATTCATCCAGATAAGTCATAGTGATGTAGAAGTCGAATGCTTTTTAACTCTGTAGCATTCTTTTATTGAAACACAGGACTGGAGAGTGTTTCCACCCATATGTGTTGGAAACATAATTATTTTCTAAAGAACAATGTCAGAAGGAAGATTTTTATTGGAATCTTATTTTGAACAGTGGTTACATTTTAAAAAACAAATTTTTCCCATGCAAGATATGCCCACATTTTGCATGAGATGGATACAGAACAAGTTAAAAAAGTGACCATAATACAGCATGTTATGGCCTAACATACGATAATATCAAAAGGAACCAAGATATTTGGGATATAAACATATATTTTAAGTTTCATCAAAATTGGATATAGACAGATTGCCAGGCAACGAAATATACACCCACAACAGCTAAATCATCAGGGCAGTCACAAGAGTTATCACAAAGTTTTAATCTTTTTTGGTAATGAAACATTTATAATACACTAAAATCTCATTAAGTTATTATCATGGATTTAGCTTTTCAGTTATCAAAATTCATTGAAAATCAATATATTTCTTCGTCTCAAGACATTAATTTATGCGTATCAATCTGAAGTCAATCGGTCTGTAGAGTGTCACAAGATTTTTCAAAGTGAACAAGTGTCAACTCTGAAAATTACTGTGGGCAATAAGCGTGCATGTACAGAGGCGAGAGAGAGAGAAATGGGGTTTAACGTCCCCTCGACATAAACCAGGTCATTTGGGGACTAACATATGGTTTAATTTTATTTCAATAATTTGCTTGCGCTTAGGGGTCCTTGTCACGTACAACCAGGGATTCGAAACCACACGAGTTGACTCAATGACAGGCTTTATGATACAACACGCACATGCTAACCATTTGGCCATCCAGCCCCCTATGTGCAGAGGAAGTATAGATAGACATCGGTGGAGATATAGCACCACCGGCATGGAGGTCGGACACTTCAACTCATTGTATATATCATATATATGGTTTTAATGGTATAATAAATTCTTATAAACTATCGAGTTTGCATGTTAGCAGAGCTAAATAATATGGCACAGAATACAAATTACAAAAATCCCCCAGTACTGGGCCCAGAAACATGTGGAAGAATGAAATAAATATATGGTGCCAGATTTGGAAAAGAAGAGTCAAGGCTGGGACTTAGTAGAAAAACCAAGGAAAAAGCCTTGGAGATTAATGTAGATGAGATGAATTCAGATAATGGATAGGGACAAATTGATTGAAAGATAGCATCGTCCGGGCAGTCAACAAGAGTTGTCACATATTTTTACTTATTTCGATAATGAAACATTTATATTACACTTAAATCTGATTTAGAGTAACAACTCAGAAAATCATAAGAATTTGTTTGGTTTTTATAAAGTTCTGGCCCATGCTAACATATAGTATGGTATACAAAACATTTAATATCATTTATTTAGCTGTTCAGTTATCAAAATTCATTGAAAATTAATATACTTGTTCTTCTCAAGGCGTTAAACACTGTATATCACTTTGAAGTCAATCGGATAGTAAGTTTGGCCCCTAAAGCATCACAAGATTTTTCAAAGTGGTCAAGGGAGATAACTTTGGAAGTAATTATGGGAAATCGTTGAAAATCAATAGGCTTTTCTATGGCGGTATATTAGTGCCAAAATTCTAACATGCTATCGTCTAATTTCTAACCTCCATTCATGTAACTTCTAACCTCCATTCATGTAACTTCTAACTTCCATTCACGTAATTTCTAATTTAAGACAATGTATAATTCAACTTCTTTATTTGTTCAGTGTAAATATCAATTCTATTTCATCTTATTTCTATTATTGAGGCGAAAAATGTCTACTTCATTGTGGTATTACATGTTAAGCATGAACGGCAAACAAATTTAGAATTTTGATACTTCTACCTAGCAACCATCATTATGACATCGTTTGGTGTCGCCACTGTGTGCTCAATTGGATGATTGCGCACCTGATCGGGACCATAATTGGTATAAACGACCCATTCTTCGTTTGGTTGAAGGTTGGAAGGAGTGCTGAGAGAGAGAGAGAGAGAGGTCACTTAGAATAAAACTCAGTATCTGTGTAGGCCTATCCATAACATTTATACCCTGTGTTAATATAGACCAACTGCATATAGATATTAATTATTGGCTCAACCGTAAAAAAAAATAAAATAAAATTCTCCAAATCCCGTTTAGCTTATATTTGAAATAGAAAATGAAATGAAATGAAAGAGGGTTTAACGCCCTACTGTTTTGTTCCGAACCGGGCTAATGGAGACGGACATACGCCATACAGTGTGCTTTAGGGAAATATTGCCCGGAGAGCGGATCTACGACGTGGACTTATATCGAAGTCTAACGGTCACGGGATCTTTTACGTGCACGCCAACATGTACATGGAACCTCGGGTTTTCATCCCATCGGAACGACAAGACACTAATAAGGGGGAACCACGCCAGAAAATCTGGATGAACTTTTTTCGACCAATGCAGGGATCGAACTCCCGACCCACAGCCTAGCGAGCCTGCGTCTTACCCACTTAGCCACGGTATTCGATATAATATTTGCAAACCATACATTTATATCACGTTCAATATGTATTGTTTAGAGGGTATAGGATGGCCGAATGGTTAGCACGTGCACGCTGTAACATATATAAGGTCTGTCATTGAATAAACTGGCGTGGTTTCGATTTCCCGTTTTAACGTGACATGGAGCAGAGCCGCCTTTCCAACCACGTGGGTTTTCTCCGGGTCCCCCGGTTTCCTCCCACTGCTAAACACTCCTACGCGCAAGCGAATTATTGAAATACAATTGAACGGTGTTAATACCGAAATGACCTGGTTAGTGTCGAGTTGATGTTAAACCCGATGTCCTCATCTCTCTCTCCCGATGTTGTTTTCAATTTTAACACTCAGGCAAGCCACTCAATCTGACGAAGAGGGAGTCATTTGTATCAATAGAATGGTCCCGATCAGGTGCTCAATTCCCAAACTGAGCACACGGTGGCGACACCAAACGATGTCATAATGATGGTTGCTAGGTAGATGTATCAAAATTCTAAATTTGTTTGCCGTTCATGCTTAACATGTAACACCACAATGAAGTAGACATTTTTCGCCCCAATATTAGAAATAAGATGAAATAGAATTGATATTTACACTGAACAAATAAAGAAGTTGAATTATACATTGTCTTAATTTAGAAATTACATGAATAGAAGTTAGAAGTTACATGAATGGAGGTTAGAAATTACATGAATAGAAGTAAGAAATTAGACGAAAGCATGTTAGAATTTTGGCACTAATATACCGCCATACTTTTCTGCCTCATGACCTTTAACACTGTGTATCAATTATAAGTCAATTGGATATCAACTTTGGCCTCTAGAGCGTCCACAAGATTTTTTAAAGTGATCAAGGGACATAACTCTGGCAGTAATTATCGAAAATCTCTGAAAATCAATAGGATTCTACATCTCATGACCTTAAACAGTGTGTATAAATTTAAAGTCAATCGGTTATTTACTTTGGCCTCTAGACCACCCACAAGATTTTTTGAAGTGATTAAGGGCCAATAGACATCTTCGTCTTATGACCTTAAACACTGTGTATACATTTAAAGCCAATCGGATATTAACTTTGGCCTCTAGAGCGTCCATAAGATTTTTTGAAGTGATCAAGGGCCATAACTCTAGTAGTTATTATCGGAAATCGCTGAAAAACAATAGGCTTCTTCGTCTAATGACCTTAAACACTGTGAATAAATTTAAAGTCAATCGGATATTAACTTTGGCCTCTAGAGTGTCCACAAGCAATTGTGGATGCCGGACCGACGGGCTGACGGGCTGACGACAATATACGACCACATTTCAAAAGGACAATTTTTACATATAATCAGGGGGTTATAATTCAGGAAATTACGATCCGATATGCACAAATATTAAAAACAACCAAGTTCTATGGGTTATATAAGTTTCATCGCAATTGGATTAAAATTGTGACCTCTACACTTTTCGTGGACATGCCGAGGCCATAACGGTGATATGGTCAAACAGTTTTTTAAATTGGATAATAATTTTGATCTCCAGAGGGACCACAAGCTAAAATCGGATATACTAGGGAGATATCTTTGGCAGTAATTATGGGAAATCGCTGAAAAACGATAGGCTTCTTCTTCTCATGATAAAGATAAAGGAGCAGAATGTGATTGATCTACTGAAATCGGTGGCAGAAAAATGTGAAATTTGTTTCGATATAAGAAACCTTGCCCCAAACCATTTCTTGGTTTGCCTTTAGCAAGCGATTTCTATGAAACAGTTGCGGTAGATCTTCACGAATTTGACAAAAATATTTGGTATTTACACATAATACAAGAATTCACCCGTTTCAGTGCTGAACTATTATTAATAATAAGACAGCTTTGGTTTTTGTGGAAAATTTCATTAAAAATTGGATCAGTATCCATGGTGCCCCAAAAAGATTGTACCATGATAATGGAGACGAATTTAATAATTCTGAGGTTAGGGACATGTGTGAAAAGTTTAACAAAGAGTCGAAAACAACTGTTGGGTACAGTCCATGGTCAAATGGTTTACTTGAAAGACACAAACACTCACAAACATTCTACTAAAGATACAGCCTGAAGGAAAGTGTAGTTGGGAAACCTGTTTAAGAAGGTACGACAGTTACCCAAGTTGTTGGTGACTATATTTCATCATTGATCGCTGCAAGGAAAGAGAAGATTGGACAGGCAATTTGTAAACAAATCTGTACTACCGAGGGTCCCTTTTTGACTGGTGAAAAGATATTTTATGAAAGCCAAGATGCTACAAAATGAAAAGGCCCGAGCACTATTATAGGTCAATGGGGGTGTTTTAGTTTATCAGAGAGAGAGTGAGAGAAATTGAGTTTAACGTCCACTCAACACAAACTAGGTCATTTTGGGACTAACAGATGGTTTCATTTTGTTTCAATAATTCGCTTGCGCATAAGGGTCTTTAGCAGTGGGAGGAAACCAGAGTGCCCGGAGGAAACCCACGAGGTGGAGAAGGCGCCCCTATCTCCATGCCACATACGCTCACACCAGGGCTCGAAACCACAGCCGCAAGCCAGAGGTGACCGGCCAGCTAGAGGTCGAAGTGCGGCACTCTAGACCACTAGGCCATCCCCCCCACCCCAAAGTTTATCAGAGTCAACTTAGAAGAACAACTGACCCAGAAGTAATGAATGGATAAAACTCGAAACAATACAAAAGAACTACAGTGCGTCACATTGACGCGAGTGATTGCCCTCGCTTTTCTCAGCTTGCGCAAATAACAAAATAGAAGAGCTTTTTATTGTTCTCCTCCAGGCATAAAATCACTCTCGTAGTATTTTAGATATTATTTGTCAAAAAACAACCACCCAACCTACACATAAAGTCCATGCAAAACAATCCTCGAACAATTTTCCAATGGGAATTTTGTTTTTGGCCGCAGAAAAATATCACCAAATTTGATTCTGGGTGCTGGAAACATGATGCGTCACGTAAATACTTTTGCAAACGTGAAAATATTCCTTATTTTTTATTGTATATAATGACAAGAAAATATTTGTTGTTAACGTTAAAATATTCTTTTTTTATTGTATGTAATGGCAAACTCAGTAGCACACTAATAAAGGGTCGATGAGGTTATTGATCCAGTCATCATTCTATAAAGTATGCAATATGGAAACAAGGTTGTTTTATTCGTGAATCTGTGCTGTCAGATGCATGCTGTCAGCCAATAGTAACTATAAATTTTCCAGCGGCTAGACGCTTTTACCCAATGAAAAATATAGTTGTTTGGGGCATATAAGTAGCGAACATTCAGCTATTGTTTTGAAATTTCCTCTTGGTTGAATATTACCCACAAAACAATGATTGTGTCGAATCCGAGATTAATTAATGAACCTCAAAAAAAAATCGTACAAAAAACAAAGAATATGATCCAGTTAGAACAGTTTTCCAATTGTTCAATTGATCACATACACTGGAGTTTTGGACTAGAATCGCCAAGCTTGGTGGAAAAACTCCCTGTTCCACGGCGGAATCTTGGAGAATTGCTATCGAAACTCCAGCTAGCCAACTCACCGAAATAGGGTGTTTTGCTGTGAAACACAGTGAATCACTTCAGTGCCGATATCATCTCTATTTAACCATGATGAAGAAAAGGGGAATTTATTTCATTTGAATACAAGGTATGTTTACCGTTGGCGAGGAAGCTAGGGTCAGATTTTTTTTCCCCAACTCACTGTATACATGCACGTCGGCCAAAATGAATAACTTACAATTTTCTAAACGTATCATTCCATTTCGTCTGTAATCTATCAATTATTGGCTGCTATCAAATCCAAACGTTAAATTATATTCAATGAGCTTTTACACATTACTTCATTACTCGCATGTTCAGTTAATCGAAATCAATCACCCATACAGCACAGTGCCATAAATCACTCCACGGGACCCTTAACAGTAAGTCAAGTGGTCAGAAACGCACCAAAAGATTGGGACTATATTCTTACGCTGTATTACTCTGTGAAAAACCTCCGCTGTGACAATATACATCATTTCGGAGGAAGTGAATATTGAATAAAGCCGTAGTACATGCATAATGTCAGCCAAAATGAACAACTTACAATTTTTTAAATGTATCATTATATCTTCGTCTATAAATCAGATGTAATCCATCAATTATTGGCTGCTATCAAATCCAAATTTTAAATTATATTTGATGAGCTTTTACACATTACTTCATTACTCGCGTGTTCATTTAATCGAAATCAATCACCCATACAGAACAGTGCCATAAATCACTCCACAGGACGCTTAACAGTAAGACACGTGATCGAAACGTGCCAAAAGATTGGGACTATATTCTTACGCTGTGTTACTCAGTGAAAAATCTCTGCTGTAACAATGTACATCTACGTTATGTCACCCAATTCATTTCGGTGGGAGCGGATATTGAATAAAGCCATTTGCCCATTTCACACACACACACATTCATTATACATCTACGTTATGTCGCCCAATTCATTTCAGAGGAAGCGGATATTGAATAAAGCCATTTTACACACACATACGTGTACATTACATGCGCATGTCATATATTTATACAATGTCCACAAGTGTTAACTCTCGCCTTCACTCCTTGTTAATTTTCTTATTTGATTTCACTCTGAATGATTCCATTCTTTGGCGCGAATGCATTACAACTCGGACCAACTAATAGACCACTCAGACAAAACAAAAAGACTACTCTGACCATGTGTTTGTATTAATATGACTACTCGAATCAATAATAAAGTGTTGTTTTAATTGTTGTTTTAATAAATCAATAATTGTGTTTGGTTTAATATGCATGTGTTTTCTTTGAAATAAATAAAGTGTTATGCACTTACCCGGGGTATTCTTTCATCATAAGCACATCAAAGAAAATCAGTTAAAACAAAGATAACTGATAGTGATTAATTCGTATGTATCTGTACTCATCCGTGTTACTAGCTGCAATATTTGATACACTATTCAAGGCTTTTGGCAAGTAAAATTAGATTCAACTGAAAAATGCTCACAGTTTGCATGTAAACAAGTAATTATGTTACAAATACATGTAGTGGAGAGTTGAAACACTGAAATCTTAGTCTTATCTTACCAAACAGTTATTCTGTGTTTTCGAGCAGTAATGGACCAATAATAAAGTTTTGTTTTAATGATTGATAATTGTGGTTGTTTTAATATACATTTGTTTTCTTTAAATGATAAAGTGTTATGCACTTACCCCTGGTATTGTTTCATCATAAAGCACATCAAAGAAAAACAATTAAATTGTTGATGTACTGAAGATAAATACTGTATTTGCTAATATGTACTTATCGGCAGCGGACATTCTTAAGATATACTCACCTATAAATTATTCACCTCTTTGTATTGTGATTTAATCATAAATAACATATTGTCTGTATCATATTTTTATAATGAATAAGTCAAGCCTTACAATGTAATTTAATTGGTCTGAATGTTCCTTTGGGTTGATACGAGTAGAAAAGATAAATATGGGTCCGATATTATGCAATATTGATGCAGGTTCAATCACGAAACTTGTGTGTTCACCGTCTTTTATAACATTCGAGCTTCTGATATCTAGATTTTAAACGTAAACATATACATGTATGTACAAGCTTATAGATTGCAATACGCAGTAGGAAATCGGCCGTACAAAAGAATGAAATCATTCAGAAAGTGTACTAAAAATAAGTAAATTATAATGTGGTACAGACGAGAATTAACACACTCATGGACATTGTATAAATATATGACATGCACATGTATAGTACAGTTATGTGTGGTGTGAAATGGGCGAATGGCTTTATTCAATATCCACTTCCTCCGAAATGATGCATATTGTCACAGTGGAGATTTTTCGCCGAGTAACACAGCGTAAGAATATAGTCCCAATCTTCTGGTGCGTTTCTGACCATGTGACTTACCCTTAAGCGTCCAGTGGAGTGATTTATGGCACTGTGCTGTATGGATGATTGATTTAGATTAACTGAAGCTGCGAGTATTGAAGTAATGTGTAAAAGCTCATCCAATATAATTTAACGTTTGGATTTCATAGCAGCCAATAATTGATGGATTACAGACGAAAATGTAATGATACGTTTAGAAAATTGTAAGTTATTCATTGTTGCATACATTTTGGCCAACATTATGCATGTACAGTGCATTCATTATAAAAACATCCTAACCGATACAGAATGCTGGTAAATGTTTTCCTGAGATTACCTAACTCATTTTGTTGTTATTCAATCTGGCCTGTACATTATAAATGTACACGTTTTCACGGCTGCATTACTATAACAACCCATCCAGTTTATTTTAGACAATATTAGTTCGATCCCTAGCTTAAGGTAGGCTCACGAATACCTTGCGGGAAGCATGGCAAAACGCGGTGAATTCCTAAAGACACATGGTGGATTCCTAAAGAAACACGGTGGATACCTAGCAAAACACGGTGGATTCCAAGCGAATTTGGGAGAAAATGTACGAAGATTTGAGCTTCTCACACAATTTTCTATAATATCAGTGTGTGTGTGTGTTTTTAATGGTTTTCAAAAAAAAAAAAATTAAAAAAAAAGAGAGAGAGAGAAATGGGGTTTAATGTCCACTCGACATAAACTAGGTCTTTTCAGGTCTAACATATGGTTTAATTTTATTTCAATAATTCGCTTGCTTGTAGGGGTCTTTAGCAGTGGGAGGAAACCGGAAGAGCCGGAGAAAAACCCAAGAGGTTGGACAGGCAACCCTACTCCTTGTCACGTACAACCGGGGATTCGAAACCACGCCAGTTGACTCAATGACAAGCTTTATGGTGTAGCACGGAAGTGCTAACCATTCCGCAATCCAGCCCCCCATTCCCACAAAAAAAGATAGGCTGGCACTGCCAGGCAGGATACGCCCACATTTTCGAGAGATGGATAGAGAACAAGCAATACCGAAAGTGATTTTTCCTACATCATTAAGTTAGAATTTGATATGTGCAAATATCGAAATGAATTAAGATCTTTGGGTTATAAAGGTTCATTTCAGTAGGCTTCAAATTCGACTGGGGATCATGTTGCTAAGTGGGTAAGGCTCGGTAGCCTTGAGGTTGGGTGTTTGATCCCTGCATTGGGTGACAAAGTTCATCTAGATTTTCTGGTGTGGTTTCCCCTTGTTAGTGATTAACGATGGATGGCCTGACAAGAACAGCTGTCAATTTTGGTCCGATTTTCACGAAATTCAACCTCAGCCTTCATTACGATGTAACGGTGATATAATCAAACGGTTTTTTTAAATGGGATAATAATTCTGACCTCCAGAGGGACCACAAGCTACAAAAGGTCATTTTTCGGAAAATCAGGGGCCATAATTCAGGAAGTTACGATCCAATGGGCGCAAATATCAAAAAGAACCAAGATCTTTGGGTTATAAACATGCATGTCAAGTTTCATCAAAATCGGTTCAAAATTGTGACCTCTATAGGGTCCACAACCTTGATATAACATATTTTCACACTAATCGCGTACAAACGGCGGCCATTTTGTCTGTCAATTTTGGTCCGATTTTGACGAAATTTTACCTCAATCTTCATTACCATGTAACGGTGATATAATCAAACGTTTTTTTAAGTCGGATAATAATTTTGACCTCCAGTGGGACCACAAGCTAAACAGGGTGTTTTTCGTACAATCAGGGGCCATAATTCAGGAAGTTACGAATCAATGAGCGCCAATATCGAAAGGAACCAAGATCTTCAGGTTATAAACATGCATGTCAAGTTTCATCAAAATCGGTTCAAAATTGTGACCTCTATAGGGTCCACAACATTGATATAACATATTTTCCCACTATTCGCGTACAAACTGCGGCCATTTTGTCCGTCAATTTTGGTTCGATTTTCACGAAATTTGAACCTTCATTACCATGTAACGGTGATATAATCAAACGTTTTTTTAAATCGGATAATAATTTTGACCTCCAGAGGGACCACGAGCTAAACAGTGTGATTTTTCGGACAATCAGGGGCCATAATTCAGGAAGTTACGATCCGATGGGCGCAAATATCGAAAGAGACCAAGATTTTGGGGTTATAAACATGCATGTCAAGTTTCATCACAATCGGTCCACAATTGTGACCTCTATAGGGTCCACAAGCTAAAAACATGATATTTCGTACAATCAGGGCCATAATCCATGAAGTTCAGATCCGATACATGCCAATATCGAAAGGAACCGAGATCTTATGGGGATAAACCTATATTTCAAGTTTCGTCAAAATCGGATAAGAATTGTGACCTGTAGAGAGTCCACAAACAAATTGTGGACGGACAGGGGCGATGACATAATACGTCCACATGAAAATGTGGGCGTATAAAAACAGTCACACATTATCCATGCACACAAACATGATTAAATGGTTTTGGTTATTATTTTGATCCATGTGAATATCGTAATTAATTTCTTTGACATCGACAAGACTAAATAGGCGTAAGTTACTCTCTATCATCCAGAAAAATATTCTACGAATATTAGTCTGGATGTGTTATCAACATTTGAGAAAAATCGGTCATTGACTAGATTATCCAGTCTTTTAAGTGAGGTAACTCGTCCTTAAACAAGATGATGACGCCCATGAAATTAATTTAAGAATGCCATTTCAAATGATCCATTTGATTGAACACAAGTTCAATATCCAACACTTATTTTTTTTTTCATTGTAAAATTTCTCTCTTCATGGGCCTTATCTATGTTTTTTTTTTTTTAAATTTAATGCTAATTTGTCGTCCGGATTCATGTTTGTTTATATTAATGCAAGAATTATGGGATTTATTGCTGGAAGAGGTGCAACTCTTACCTGGATTGGCCAGAAGATACTGGATATTCAACCACATTAAAAACAAAACTCCCGATTACGTATGGGCAATGGACTTTACGTCAAATATTGACAACTTTCCCAAACACTCCCTGCGTTGAAGACTAGGAGGTTCTGGGTGACCGAGACTAGGCGTAAGTCTTTGACTTGAAGATTCGTGCAATTCCATAATCCAATGAAGTGGATTCCACTAAGTAAAACATGCGTCACAAATCATGCTTTAGATCTAGTGTAGAGGTCTATGACCCTGCCGTTGAAAAATGTGTATAATTCAGATTCTAAAATATTGGTATACAATTGAATATCAAACACAATGTTGCACCTGTACATGACACTATTCTATTATTAATTACGTGCAGAGGACAGCTGATCAAGCACCCTGGAATTCCTTTATCACATTCTGGCTAATTTACGCTAGAAATTATATGTATAAAATACTCTTTTGACCAATTTGTTTTCTTATGTCAAATTGTCCTGTAAATTATACATTAACTTTATTTTCGGACATTGTTCTGAATTTTTTCAATGTTATATTTTCATTGGAAACAAAACAGGGAACATCGAATTGTTACGGTGCAGGATTTGAGCTAAAGTTAAACTTATGGTTTTTATCTGTGACTTTGTTTATAGTTTTCATCAAGTCAGTATACACTGAGAACTGCTAAGGAGTGACGTTGTGCACAGCCCTCATAGAATTCTCGGTCATGCTTGTTATTTGTACATTTGTCGGAAGAAAATTAATTTCCGGACTATTACTCGGTATTACCGTGTCAAAATTGTAATAAGGTGTGTTTATTAACGAGGGTGAAAAACTGTCTGAAGGTTCATTAATTAACGCTATGTGCGTTTTCTGTAGAGGTGTGTTAATTGTTTAATTGGTATGTTTTCTCGCTAGTTGCGATAACTGCACCAAAAGGAGTATAATCAAGGACCAACATGCTTTATATGACATGTACATGTAATGTAATGTCGTCATTTATAAATATCAAGCAGTCAGCACCCAAACTGAATGTCAACGTGAATACAGAGAGTAAATCCAGCAAAAATGCGTCACAATGCGTAAATTGTGCATCTTACCTTCAATAGCAATATCCATAAAACAGAAATCTCCGTGCATTACATGTTGATAAATAATACGACACAACCAACCGAACAGTGGTAATTCCCACACAGTTATTTAAACTAAAATTACTTTAGCTTTTCAGTAAATTTACATCGCATACACTCCATCGATCCTCATTCCAGAACTTGTAACTTTTAATAGCCGTTTTTGTGCAATTATAGAGCCCTGTGATATAACTATAAAAGAAACACAAACGCCCGAGTTGACACGTAATCATTTTTCGAGACTTTATAGTAATATTGGATTTCCTGGTTATGTTTTCTTCGTGATCGTAACATATTAACTACAGGCGAGTTCGTTTCTACAACTTTGTTATTAAGCTGGATTGGATTCGAATGTCCATCGTCCTCAATAAATGATATAGCTGCTCGGAATACCTGGTGAGCTCTTATCAGTCTCGCTCAACACCCTCTTTACTCATAGAATCCAAATCAAACTTCAACTTAACCAAGTTAACTTTCATTTAATTTTTAAATTCTATTTCGTAAATATCCACTACGGGATCACATGAGACATTAAAGCCTACTCACAAAAATTAACAAAGAAATAATCAAACTACAGGCGAGTTCGTTTCTACAACTTTGTTATTAAGCTGGATTGGATTCGAATGTCCATCGTCCTCAATAAATGATATAGCTGCTCGGAATACCTGGTGAGCTCTTATCAGTCTCGCTCAACACCCTCTTTACTCATAGAATCCAAATCAAACTTCAACTTAACCAAGTTAACTTTCATTTAATTTTTAAATTCTATTTCGTAAATATCCACTACGGGATCACATGAGACATTAAAGCCTACTCACAAAAATTAACAAAGAAATAATCAAAGTGAAATTTTAATAATCCTAGAGCAAAATTATCATCATTAACTATTTCCTTATTGTAATATTTAGCAAAAGTCCTAGAATTAGACCAACTGGCCTTGCTTATGATATCGTCAATTGACACATTATTTATTTTAGCTTTACTAACAGCGGCAACTCTAACACTGTGCGCTGTAAATTTCCTTATGTCCACACCAGACCTGTCCAACACAACACAAATCCATCGGGCAATCGTTTCCTGCGAAACTTCTCGATGAAGTTTTACATAACTAACAAATAGTTTATCCACATCGCCCCTAATGGGTGATGTCCTCTTCAAATATTCTTTTAACTCAACATATATACACAGATTGTTATCCATCGGATAAACACACATTTTTCAAACACAAAGTTTTCAAAGGTGTATCAAAACTGAACATAAAACAGGATTTTTCCTGACACATATTTGAAAGTTTCAATGAATCAATTGTCTGCACACGAGACGCATAGGTCAATAAAATTAACATGACCAATTTCAATGACAAATCCTTCAAACTCAAATCTTCCAGTGGAAAAAGTGTTATTAAATACTGTAACACATCTGAAACATCCCAAACACAAGAAAGTCTAGGCAATGACATCCGTAAATTATATACACCTTTCATGAATTTAATTACAATGGGATGGCTACCAACGGCAAATCTGACAATAATAATACCTAAAGTTGATAAGGCTGACCATGCTGTGTTAATTGCACTATACTGTAGACCACCTTCAAATTGTTTATTCAAATTGTTTATAACTGTTCCTATAGAAACTTGAAACGGCTTAATTTCTGTTTCGTCACAGTACTAAAACCATTTTTTATGATACGTCTGGTACTGTTTCTTTGTGCCAGGTCTCCAACTTGACAAAAAGATATTGCCTCTGCAGAAAAACCTTGTTTTCTGAACTGTTGTCTGAAACATGACAAACCATCATCACTAGTGATTTCCGCAAAAGATGCATTTCACCCGTATGGGAATGAACGAGTAGGCTGTCCGACATTGGAAGAATCAGAGGTACCTCCCCAAATATATTCATTCGTCTTGTAAAGCATGGCTGTGTTGGCCAAATGGGAAGAAGCAAAATCGCCTTTCCTTTGTCTGTCTGAATCTTCTGTATACATCTGCCAATTAGACTGAAAGGTGGGAAAATATACTCAGCCAAATTAAAAACTTGCCACTGTGATTTTTGGGAATAGATTTTTAATATTTGGTTTAAGGCAACTATTTTAGTGTTATCTTGTGCACAGACGACCTTGACATCAACAGAAAGCAAAAATACCTCTCGCCAAAAGTCCTTGACATGGATAACATTTGGGATGTCACAGTACCCCCCAAAATGAAATTCACAGACTTGGAGAACAATCGGAATAAAGTGTTTAGTAACAGTTGTGGCCTCCTCTAGTGTCTTGTACTGCCACACAACGTCTTCTCATGGATTTCAGAACATTAGTAAACACTGCCCAAGGAAGACGTTGCCACTGCTCAGCAAGAACATGTGAAGGTCCTGCAACGTCAGTGGTGGATTCACTTGCTGACGAACACATCGACCCAGTTTGTCCCAGATGTGTTCAATAGGATTAAGGTCGGAGCTAAGCGACGGCCAATCCAGGACTTGGACACTGGCATTTCTTAAAAAATTCTGGGTAGCAATTGCCGTATGGGGTTGAGCATTGTCTTGTTGAAACATTAGTCCAGGCCCATGTCTCTGCATAAATGGAAGAAGAACAGGTTGCAAAATCTGATCCCTGTACTGGACAGCATTTAAATTCCCTTGGACAACAACAAGAGGAAAACGCCCATGTGCACAAAAAGAACCCCAAACCAAGACGCTGCCGCCACCAAATCGGTCAACTTCTACGATGCATACTTGAGCGTAACGTTCACCTCGTCTGCGGTACACTCGGACCCTGCCATTGGCAAATCTCAAAGTGAATCGAGATTCGTCACTAAAGACAACCGAATTCCACTGTCTTTGAGTAAATCTTATGTGTCTTGTGGCCCACACAAATCGGTTATGGCGATAAAGAGGTGTCAATATTGGTTCATTATAGGGCCTCCGAGCTCGAAGACCAGCAGCCTGCAAGCGATTTCGATCAGTTTGTGCAGTTACCCTTCCACCAAAAACCTCTCTACTTGTGGAGGTTGCAGTGACAAATCTGTTTCTAAGATGACGTAATCATATTGCTTGATCTTTCTGGAGTGATGTCACACATGGCGCTCCCGCCCATGGGTGGTCGGCAATAGTTCAAGTTTGAAGCACTCTCATTCTAAGATTAATTATTGTCTGGTGTGAACAATTAAAGGCTCTTGCAACAGTGACCACAAACTGACCAGCATAGAGCCTACCTATAGCATGTAGACATTCTACATTTGAAAGGCGCGGCATTTTCTAACAAAGATGAAAATAACAATTTTAATTTGTTTTTCCAGTTCAAGTTACGTGTGCGTGTTCAGTTTAAGCAAACTTGCATCGATTGACCTCACAAGTTTGTGTTTGCACGTGTTTTTCAGGGTTTTCATCTTTTTATGCTCAAAAGTCACGTGATACACGTGACTTTACAATTTTATGAAATTAAAGGCTTCTTACTACTTTCTATCGTTAGAAACACTTTAAAATTTATTTGACTTACCAGAAAAAAAAAATTTGTTGAAATTCATCTATGTCAAGTTTTTAATTTGACTGAGTATGCATAAAAATCACTCCGATTCAAAGTAATAATAATAATAATGTACATTTATAAAGCGCATATACCCATCCATAAATGCATGCTCAAAGCGCTAACATATGTACACTGTCAATAATTCACTATTCAACTGTCTTGGTCATTAATGGTCATATTCACGTTGAAATAAATACGTTTTTAATCTAATTTTAAACGAATCCATCGAAGGGGCAGATTTAACACTCAGTGGCAGGGGATTCCAGAGATTAGGAGCACTGATTTTGAATGATTTGTGTCCGAAAGTTTGAAGGTTACATTTAGGAACTACAAGCATTTTTTAGTCTTGGGATCGTAGGTTTCGTTGAGGATTGTGCACCTGGATTAGTTCAGATAAATATTTTGGACTGGAACCGTTTAGACATCTATAAACACAACATAGAATCTTGTAGTTGATACGTAAGTGAATAGGCAGCCAATGCAGGTCTTTCAGGTAGTTCGTTTTGAGCAGCGGTGAATTATCCTGGCTGCTGTGTTTTGTATTACTTGCAGTTTTTTTAAAATAGAATCTTGTAGTTGATACGTAAGTGAATAGGCAGCCAATGCAGGTCTTTCAGGTAGTTCGTTTTGAGCAGCGGTGAATTATCCTGGCTGCTGTGTTTTGTATTACTTGCAGTTTTTTTAGCGAGGTTTGATTTAGACCACTCAGAAGATTGTTGCAGTAGTCCAACCTGGAGAATACTAGCGACCGAACCAGTGTATGAGTCGAATCCTTCGTTAATAGATGTCTGATGTTGCCAATGGTTCGTAGGTGAAAATAGCTTATCTTACATAAGTAATTGACATGTTTTTCCTTTGTCAGATGTGAATCTAGAAAGACACCAAGATTTTTCACACTATCTTGTACTTTTATGACGGAATCAGCAATGTTCACTGTTGGCGAACCAATTTTCTGGATGTTATTCCTGGTGCCAGCAATCATCACCTCTGTCTTGTCGTCATTTAGTTTTAGCATGTTTGACGTCATCCACGATTTTATCTCCTTAGTACAAGACATTGTACTTATAAAGGCATTACTCCATTGATGAGGTGAGAAACTGTTGATAATCTGTGTATCATCTGCGTAAGAGTGGTGTGAGAGATTATGGTTACTGATGACGGAAGCAACATGGTTGGTGTATAGAACAAACAGGACTGGACCTAACACCGATCCTTGTGGCACGCCACAATTTAATTTGATCCTACCTGACAATTCTTTGCCAATTTGTACAGACTGTGTGCGGCCTTCAAGATATGAATTAAACCACGCCAGGGGCGAGCCTGTGATACCACACATTGTTGATAAATTTTCTAGTAGCCTTTGGTGATCAGTCGTGTCGAAGGCGGCGGATAGATCCAGCATCACCAGTGACACAAGGTTACCACTATCTACAGCACATCGAAGATCATTTACGACCCGTAACAAGGCAGATTCAGTGCTGTGATTTTGGCGGTAAGCAGATTGGTAGTCATCTAAAAGGGAATTTGCAGCAAGATGATCTTTAAGCCAAGCATTGACAGCCTTTTCCAGTACCTTTGACAGAAATGAAAGATTTGAGACGGGACGATAGTTTTTCAGTTTGTTTTCATCTAAATTGTCTTTCTTGATTAGTGGGCGAACCACGGCTGATTTGAAGTTATCTGGAAACACACCTGTCGCTAAACTAGTATTAACCAATAAAGTAAAAAATGGAATGAGCTGGTCTAGGAGTTTGAAAACAATTGAAGTAGGTATAGGATCAGACAAGCAGGTTGTGGATTTAGATGATTTAACAAGATCATGAACCTCGGTCTCACTAAAAGGCTTGAAGTTTAATAATTGTTGTCCATTGAAGATAACAGAAGTACCATCGTGGGGTGCAATATTGCTGGCGATTAATCCATTGCGAATCTTTTTGATTTTGTCAACGAAGAAATTATTAAATTTCTCAGCTAGAAGAGGAAGGTTTTCTATGTTGGGCAGTTTGGCTTCAGATTTGGTACCCAAGAGAGATTTAAGGAATCTATGAGTTTTGCGAGGGTCCTTCCTGCAATCATTTAAGTACGAGTTACAATATTGTCGTTTGGCTTTCTTAATCACTTTATGTGTGCGGCATTTTGCCTGACAATATATTTGTCGGTGTACTTCAATTTTATTCTTACGCCATCGTCTTTCAGCACTTCGATAATGATGTCTTGACTGATTGAAATGCATCAGTAAACATAGCCGAGGGGTCTGGACGCCAAGAACAAAACTGACCAACCTTTGTGTTCAATCTTGACGCAAATAAATCAATATTCATTTCCTTGGGTTTTATTCCCAACTTGTTTTCAAATATGAGTGAAGTCTGTGTCACCACAGGCCCGGGACTGTACAGCGCAGTGGACGCTTATGACTAGCCCCCGGATCCATTCACTCTTATTGATTTGTTTATGTTTGTGGTCTCTTAGTATGATGTCTTGTTTGTATGTTTGTTTTTGTGTAGAATTGTGTGTGGTGCAGTCCCCCTGCACTTACTATTGGCGTGCCTAATTTCTTGACAATATCCTGAAAAATAGCCTTATCAAGACCCCACTCAGTTTCGTCACAAAACTTTCTCAATGGATTATCAGCTATAAATTACTAGATCCTGGAATATGACAGGCAGTCGACCAAATATCCAAAGATCTACACCAAAGCCAAATGTCTTTAGCAAGGTGATCACAAGATGTTGATTGTAAACCACCCATATTATTTATATAATACACAGCTGTTGTATTATCAGTTAGAAGTTTTACATGTTTAGATTTTAATCCTTTATATGATAATCCTTTATATGATTTAAGAGCAAACCAACAAGCTAATATTTCTAAGTAATTTATATGATGTAATATTTCAGGGTCTGACCATCGAACCCCAAACTCTAAATCTGATATCACAGCCCCTCAGCCTTGCAAGGAAGCATCACATGTAATAATAATATCAATTTTGCCATGGTATATTGCTCATGACTGGGCCCTGACTTGTTAATCCACCAGATTAAATCTTTTTTCATAATATCAGTAATTGCCATTGCACTATCAAAATTGTTATTGGCTAACTTTAATGCAGAAATCTTTTCTTTCTCAAGATCTCTATAAAACATGTGACCTAACTCCACCATAAGACCAATAACTCTAGCAACATGTCGAATTGAAGCACGTGATTTGTTATATAATTTGGTACATTCTTCAACAAGAATGGCCTTTCTACATTCTGTTAAAGTAACTGTCACTGAGACAGAATATATAATATTACTAAGAAAAATTATCTTGTTGGTTGGATGTAAAAACAGATTTTTCATAATTTACAATAAAACCCAATTTTTCAACCAATGCAATGGTTTCTTGCACATCTGCCTTACAATAGCTTGGTGTATCCCCAAATAATAAGGAATCATCAATATATCCTACATTAGAGAACCCATGTCTTCTCAAAGTAGAATACACAGGCTATAATAATTTGGTAAAAATTCAGGATGAACTTGCCAAACCCTGAGGTAGAGACAAATACTGAAACATTCTATCTCTCCATTGAAATTGCAAAAAGTTCTGATGCTCAGTCGCTATAGGTACTGAATAATAAGCATGTCTCCAAGTCCACTGAAGCCATAAAGCAATTAGGCTGAACTGATTTGAGTGCGATTTCAAATGTATCCATCTTAAAATGATGATAAGCAATACTTTTATTTAATTCTTTTAAATCTATTATCATGCGAATATTACCACTTGGTTTAGGTCTAACAAAAAAGGGTGAAACAAAATGTCTTTCATTGACATTAATTTCTTTTATCACTCTAATTTCCAGAAATCTCTCGATTTCTGCATCAATAGCCAACTGTTCAATCTTATTAAACTTGAACTGATATGGTAGAGTGGATTGAGATGGATAGATATTATTAATAAACTCAAGGTGACAAACTTTAATATCTAAAATACTTTCATCAGAAGTTAACACCTACCAACTGGAGATAAATTGTTTTAGTCTACCTGCTATAAACGACTTACTGGCCTGGGCATTATTTATTTTGACGAGGGGCGCCCCATACCCCTCCGACTGAAGATTTTTAAATCACCACTAGTGACGGTACTGGTCGGATAAGTTCTATTAAATGGCCTGCCTCAACCACATATAAATCACCAGATCCAGCCTGATAAGCCTTGAATGTGGTCTCACAGTCACAAGCTTGTTACCAATTTTGCGATAATCTCCAATTTCTCTCATTGTCTTAGGTACGTCATCTCGAAAGAGGAACAATGTGTATTTAACGTTTTGTGAACACATATTCTAAAATACTTTCATCAGAAGTTAACACCTACCAACTGGAGATAAATTGTTTTAGTCTACCTGCTATAAACGACTTACTGGCCTGGGCATTATTTATTTTGACGAGGGGCGCCCCATACCCCTCCGACTGAAGATTTTTAAATCACCACTAGTGACGGTACTGGTCGGATAAGTTCTATTAAATGGCCTGCCTCAACCACATATAAATCACCAGATCCAGCCTGATAAGCCTTGAATGTGGTCTCACAGTCACAAGCTTGTTACCAATTTTGCGATAATCTCCAATTTCTCTCATTGTCTTAGGTACGTCATCTCGAAAGAGGAACAATGTGTATTTAACGTTTTGTGAACACATATTCGACTTGAAGGTCCCGAAAAAAGTTAATTTTTCTATTAGACTGTCCCAACAGGGCCAAAGACTCCATCGCCCCTTGCAACAATGGACTTTTATTCATATCATTTACCACTTTCGTTAAAATTGTGGCTGCTTTAATCAAAGTGTTCTCAATAGTTTGCAACTTTTTATCAAAAGTCTTCGACTGAGGGGGAAGAAAGTCCCAAATCATCTGGTTTATTTTCACTGTGGTGAGAGAAGGACAATTTCCTGGTCTGCAATTACAAGTATCCTTAACCAATTTTTAATACCTGCTTTCTTCAGCTCCATTTAGAAACCAATCGTTTACTAAAACAGCTAGCTCAGGATCAACATCCTGATCTACATTCTAGGCAACTTTTAAGTTTAGCCCCAGCGCTTCTAAAGCGATTAGAAGACATCTCAATCATACCAGTTTCTCCAGCAGAAAAATTGATATTATTAGGCCCTTCTTCAGCCTTATCTGCACAAGACTCGTCGACTTGATCTGTTTCATCATAGTAACAGCCGTAAGTACTGTGACCGTAATTGTAATAATTGCTATCATAACCGTGTCCTTGATCAACTTCAAGTACATTATCAACATGCATTTTCAATGCATCAAGACCTTATTTTTGTTTAACCTCGCCTGCTTGAATCGATCTTGAAAAAATATGTCTCCGCCTTCTAGACGCCTTGGCCGATGCCATGGATAGGGTAACAGCATGTTGTGTCGGTCATACTGGTTCTCACGAGGTAAGCAAGGTCTTATTTCTCACTAAGATGTTCATTTACATTGTTCAGGCGTTCACATGGACAGACAAGCGGCCGTTGAGCAGTAAACCGTTGCCCAGTAAAATTGACTGGGGCAGATTCCAGTTTCGACATGTATTGAATGGCACGGGACCTGAACATAGTACTGGCGAGTGTAATGAGACGTACGTTCAGAGATGAACTACTATTTCTTATATCCTAAGGATGGCCTCTTTCGCTTTTGGTGATTGCCAGACCCCCAGGGGCTAAACCACACCCATTTTTTCTTTGTGTTTCTGTCTCGTGTTTCTGTCTCTCAATACATCATCTTTGAATTTGGGATATGTATTCCTTATAGCCTAAGGATGACAACTGCATGTACGTCCTACCCCCCAGGGGCAGAGTGACGCCCAAATTTACAGGCCGCAATTCTGAATGGATCAGCTTGGTACTTGGCATATGTATTCCTTATGGCCCGAGGACAGCAACTATTGATTTGGTGAAGGTCCCGCCCAATTTTTGCTTTGAGCGACGTCTGAAGGCTACAATTCTCAATGGATTATCTTGGACCTTGGTATACTTATTTCTTATACCAACTATTAATGTTGGTGGGGGATTAATGTTGTAGTTTTCAAACGAATTTTATCAATTATCCAAAAATATTTTTAAAGTAAACCATATGTTTACTTTCTAGCGCTAAAAACCCCTAATTAAACATTTCCAGTTTTACAGTGTAATGTATCTACAAACAAATTTTGGACGTACAGACAGGGGCAACTCCAAAGTATGTCTACATGAAAATGTGGGCCCATAGAAATATGGTATATATACCGCATTACTATACAGATATAAACACTGAAGTTTTCCTGAAGTCTTCATCAACAATGATAGAATATATTGACACTCGTTTACTATGAAGCTGTATCAACTACCTCATCTTCCACCAAGCTACGTTGTATAGCTGTCCAAGATATATCTGGATATTGAGGTTTTGTTGTCGCACTTCCAAAATCACATAATTTTATAGTTCCTTGGGAACTTATCAGTAAGTTTTCTACCTGAAAAAAGAAATGAAATAGTTCAAGAAACAATTTATTTCTTAAACTCTATACAGCATACAAAAGAAGACTTTTTATGATGAAATGCAAATTAATTTGCAAGGTACTTTTATTAACAACAACTTGAACAAGTGACTGCCATGCAAGATACGCCTACATTCTGCAAGAGATGGACAGAAAACAAGCTAAAAGAAAAAGCGATTTTTCATACAATCAGTCATAAATTTAATCTGATTTTGATGAAACTTGAAATGTGTGTTCATAGCCCAAAGATCTCAGTTCCTTTCCATATTAGCGCATTATGGCACTTGATTGTATCAAAAATCACTTTCTTTTGTTTAGCTAAAAATGAAGGATCAAGCCAACAGTGAGGTTGACATCCCCCGCCACAATTCCGAAATAAATAGATGACACATTGACATATTCAATTGCACGTTTATCTTTTTCAAAAGTATCGAGCAATAAAACTGTTTACCAACTATACAGTTTCATCACTGTCTATAAGATAGAATCAAAGTCGAAGAAATTGCTTGGCTCTGCTTAGCTTTAGTGGGATTTGTTAATCTAATGAACATCACATCAAGTCTAAAAATAGGTTGCCAGGCAACGAAACATATGCCCATGGCAGCTAAATCGTCCGGGCAGTCAACATGAGTTGTCGTATGTTAAGTAATTATCAGAAAATCATTAGAACTTGTTCTGCCCCATGCTAACGTTTAGTATACGAAACATTTTATATTATGGATTTAGCTGTTCAATTACTGATTTTCATCCAGATTTTACGAAAAAAGGAAAGAAACTACTGTTACCGTCTGGAATCTAATACACGTATCCAGTCAATAGATTGCCGTCTAGAATGTGTTAAATACTGTCAAGATTGATCAAAGATAGGTTGCCAGGCAACGAAACATACGCCCACAGCAGCTAAATCATTCGGACAGTCAACAAGCGTTGTCGCATATTTTCACTTTTTTTGATAATGAAACATTTGTAATACACTAAAATCTGATTAAGAGTATCAACTCATTATGTAATTATCTGAAAATCATTAGAATTTGTTTGCTTTTTATAAAGTTTTGCCCCACCCTAACAATTAGTATAGGAAACATTTAACATCATGGATTTAGCTGTTCAGTTATCAAAATTCATTGAAAATCAAGATACTTGTTCGTTTCAACACCTTAAACAGTGTGTATAAATTTAAAGTCAATCAGATATTAACTTTGGCCTCTAGAGCATCCACAAGATTTTTTGATGTGATCAAGGGCCATAATTCTGGCAATAATTATCAGAGATCGCTGAAAATCAATAGGCTTCTTCATCTTATGACCTTCAACACTGTGTATAAATTTAAAGTCAATCGGATATTAACTTTGGCTTTTAGAGCATCCACAAAATTTTTTGATGTCATCAAGGCCCATAACTCTGGCAATAATTATCAGACATCGCTGAAAATCAATAGGCTTCTTTGTCTCGTGACTTTAAACACTGTGTATAAATTTAGAGTCAATCAGATATTAACTTTGGCCTCTAGAGCATCCACAAGATTTTTTGAAGTGATCAAGGGCCATAACTCTGGCACTAATTATCAGAAATCGCTGAAAATCAATAGGCTTCTTCGTCTTATGACCTTCAACACTGTGTATAAATTTAAAGTCAATCAGATATTAACTTTGGCCTCTAGAGCATCTACAAGATTTTTTGAAGTGATCAAGAGCCATAACTCTGGCACTTATTATCAGACATTGCTGATAATCAATAGGCTTCTTCGTCTTATGACCTTAAACACTGTGTATAAATTCAAAGCCAATTGGATATTAACTTTGACCTCTAGAGCTTCCACAAGATTTTTTGAAGTGATCAAGGGCCATAAATCTGATAGTTATTATCGGAAATCGCTGAAAACAATAGACTTCTTCGTCTCATGACCTTAAACACCGTATATAAATTTAAAGTCAATCGGCTATTAACTTTAGCCTCTAGAGCGTCCACAAGCAATTGTGGACGCCGGACCGACGGACGGATGGACCGACCGACCGACGGACGGGGGCGACGACAATATACGACCACATTTCAATGTGGGCATATAAAAACCGCCCAGTTCAAGCTACCGTGTAGATTTAGAAACGCCGTTTAGTTTTGACCAAGGTCGTCTACTTTACGACCGTTCAGTTTCTCAGGATGTTTTTTTAGAAATGAACACTACCATTTAGATTTAAAAGGAGTTTAGTTTTTAGACACAGCATTTATTTTCCCAGATATTGTCCAGAAATGAACCGTCCAGAAATGAACGGGTTGTTTGATATTGATAACACAATGCGTTCAGATTTTACGCCAAATTACCACTGATAAAAAAAAATGTCCGCTAGCAGGGCCACATATCTGAGCATAACTATGCGCGAATATTGAAAGGAACCAAGATCTTTGGGTTACGAAAATGCATTTCAAGTTTCATCGAAATCAGATGAAAATTGTAACTTCCAGAGTGTTCACAAGCTAAAAACGTATCCTCAGAGGCTATAATCCATTAAGTTACGGTCCGTTATATGCCATACGAAAGGAACCTAGATTTTTGGTAGATAGACCTATATTTCAATCATCAGAATTTGTTTGGCCCATGCTAACGTTTAGTCATCCTCAGTATACCCAGTGTACTCACTCTGTTCTACTCCACTATACCCTGTGTTAATCCATGCGGTTTCCATGATTTCAAATTATCTGCCCTGGCCTAAATTGTAGAGGAGGTCTACCAACCAATCTATACAAACCAGTCCTTTTCGCCTTTGATTTAATAAGGGTAGATACCATATTAATGTACATTTACTGAATGATTTATGTAAATAATGTATATACAGTGGACTCTGTCAAATCCGACATCGTACAGGATCGTTACAATATGTCGGATAACGTAGAGTGTCGGAATACCCAGTTTTGTCAAACCGCAGATATTGTAACTTTGAAAACAGGAAGTATTATTATAATGTAGCTTCGAATCACCAATGCATTATTCCCTTTAAATATGATAAACTTTTCTATCATTGATTATCTGTTGTTCTATGTCAAGGTCACCGTCACTTAGATTGTACCAGAATCTGCCGAGATTTGTCGAGAGCAAACTTACGTTATTCAGGTTCAAACAGGTACAAGGAATATTTTTATGACTGAATTTGTTGAGAAATTTGTGGTAATAATTGCTTGCTTCACACCTATCGATTGATGGCCGGATTATACAGTGTCGATTCAATGGAAATCATGTGACGGGATGACTGACTGATTTCGTAATCCGGAACATATAGAGTCTAGATTAACGAGAGATTTTTTGGCTGAAGTAATAAGGAAATAAATCGGGACATAAAAATCATGTCAGATGTCACAGAGTGCCGGAGTGATCAGAGTTCGGATGTTACAGAGTCCACTGTATTTCTAATTGATTGTATTTTTACGAAATTGTATTATGACAATCTGTATGTTTCGCCGATTTCAAATATGTATAACATCTATATGTTTGCCTTTTGTTATTATTATTACTATTCCTTTTTTGGCTGAAATGTTTCATTCTGTTAAATTTATTATTATTGAACGAATGATTCTCAATAAAACTCATGAAACTACATAGATATAAAAGTCTGATCTTCATTAATATTTTTTGTTGTTAATAAATACTCAATTAGGCCAACTCCTAATCCTCTCCGATGAGAATTACTCCTCTTTGCCAACTTCCTTTTCAATTAAAGATGTATGGGATTGGTCGATAAAAATAGCACAATCATAATGAGTGGATAATTTGAAATCGTCTCTCCTATAGATTAACCCAGGGGTTAGTGGAATAGAATAGAATGAAACTGCTGAGGATGACATTTAGCATACAAAACATTTATTACCATGGAAAATCAATATACTTTTCCGTCCAAAGACCTTAATCTAAAGTCAATTGAAACCATTATATATAGGCGTAAACACGGTGTATAAATATAAGATAGGTTGCCAGGCAACGAAACATACGCCCACAACAGCTAAGTCGTCCGGGCAGTCAACAAGGGTTGTCGCATATTGTTTCTTTTATCAGTAAGGAGAACATTTACAACACATGATAATCTTATTACGAGTAATAGCCCATTAAATAATTATCAGAAATGAATAGAATAGTTTTGATGGTTTGTCTCAAGGCCTTTGTCCACAAGATATTTCAAAGTGATCAACTGCCAGAAATTATCAGATATCACTGAAAATCAAATAGGATTCTTCGTATCATGACCCTAAACACTGTGTACAAATTTAAAGTCAATCGGATATTAACTTTAGCCTTTAGAGCATTCACAGGGTTTTTCAAAGTGATCAAGGGTCATAACTCTGGCAGTAATTATCGGATATCGCTGAAAATAAATAGGCTATTTTGTATCATGACCGTAAATAGTGTGTATAAATCTAAAGTCAATCGGATATTAACTTTAGATTTTTCAAAGTGATCAAGGGTCATAACTCTGGCAGTAATTATCGGATATTGCTGAAAATCAATAGGATTCTTTGTATCATGACTTTAAACACCGTGTATAAATTTAAATTCAATCGGATATTAACTTTAGCCTCTAGAGCGTTCACAAGATTTTTCAAAGTGATCAAGGGTCATAACTCGGGCAGGAATTATCGGATATTGCTGAAAATCAACAGGCTTCTTCTTATCATGACCTTACACACTGTGTATAAATTTAAAGTCAATCGGATATTAACTTTAGCCTCTAAAGCGTTCACAAGATTTTTCAAAGTGATCAAGGGTCATAACTCTGGCAGTAATTATCAGATATCACCGAAAATCAATAGGCTTCTTCGTCTCATGACCTTAAACACTGTGTATAAATTTAAAGTCAATCGGATATTAACTATAGCCTCTAGAGTGTTCACAAGATTTTTCAAAGTGATCAAGGGCCATAACTCTGGTAGTAATTATCGGATATCACCGAAAATCAATAGGCTTCTTCGTCTCATGACCTTAAACACTGTGTATAAATTTAAAGTCAATCGGATATTAACTTTAGCCTCTAAAGCGTTCACAAGATTTTTCAAAGTGATCAAGGGACATAACTCTGGCAGTAATTATCAGAGGTCACCGAAAATCAATAGGATTCTTCGTCTCATGACCTTAAACACTGTGTATAAATTTAAAGTCAATCGGATATTAACTATAGCCTTTAGAGCGTTCACAAGATTTTTCAAGGTGATCAAGGGTCATAACTCTGGTAGTAATTATCGGATATCGCTGAAAATCAATAGGATTCTTCGTCTCACGACCTTAACCACTGTGTATAAATTTAAAGTCAATCGGATATTAACTTTAGCCTCTAAAGCGTTCACAAGATTTTTCAAAGTGATCAAGGGTCATAACTCTGGCAGTAATTATCAGATATCACCGAAAATCAATAGGCTTCTTCGTCTCCTGACCTTAAACACTGTGTATAAATTTAAAGTCAATCGGATATTAACTATAGCCTCTAGAGCGTTCACAAGATTTTTCAAAGTGATCAAGGGTCGTAACTCTGGTAGTAATTATCGGATATCGCTGAAAATCAATAGGCTTCTTCGTCTCACGACCTTAACCACTGTGTATAAATTTAAAGTCAATTGGATATTAACGGAGGCGACGACAATATACGACCACATTTCAATGTGGGCATATAAAAACTGCCCAGTTTAAGCTACCGTGTAGATTTAGAAACGCCGTTTAGTTTTGACCAAGGTCGTCTACTTTACGACCGTTCAGTTTCTCAGGATGTTTTTTAGAAATGAACACTACCATTTAGATTTAAAAGGAGTTTAGTTTTTAGACACAGCATTTATTTTCCCAGATATTGTCCAGAAATGAACCGTCCAGAAATGAACCGGTTGTTTGATATTGATAACACAATGCGTTCAGATTTTACGCCAAATTACCACTGATATAAAAAAAAATGTCCGCTAGCAGGGCCACATATCTGAGCATAACTATGCACGAATATTGAAAGGAACCAAGATCTTTGGGTTACGAAAATGCATTTCAAGTTTCATCGAAATCAGATGAAAATTGTAACTTCCAGAGTGTTCACAAGCTAAAAACGTATCCTCAGAGGCTATAATCCATTAAGTTACGGTCCGTTATATGCCATACGAAAGGAACCTAGATTTTTGGTAGATAGACCTATATTTCAATCATCAGAATTTGTTTGGCCCATGCTAACGTTTAGTCATCCTCAGTATACCCAGTGTACTCACTCTGTTCTACTCCACTATACCCTGTGTTAATCCATGCGGTTTCCATGATTTCAAATTATCTGCCCTGGCCTAAATTGTAGAGGAGGTCTACCAACCAATCTATACAAACCCGTCGTTTTCGCCTTTGATTTAATAAGGGTAGATACCATATTAATGTACATTTACTGAATGATTTATGTAAATAATGTATACACAGTGGACTGTGTCAAATCCGACATCGTACAGGATCGTTATAATATGTTGGATAACGTAGAGTGTCGGAATACCCAGTTTTGTCAAACCGCAGATATTGTAACTTTGAAAACAGGAAGTATTATTATAATGTAGCTTCGAATCACCAATGCATTATTCCCTTTAAATATGATAAACTTTTCTATCATTGATTATCTGTTGTTCTATGTCAAGGTCACCATCACTTAGATTGTACCAGAATCTGCCGAGATTTGTCGAGAGCAAACTTACATTATTCAGGTTCAAACAGGTGCAAGGAATATTTTTATGACTGAATTTGTTGAGAAATTTGTGGTAATAATTGCTTGCTTCACACCTATCGATTGATGGCCGGATTATACATTGTCGATTCAATGGAAATCATGTGACGGGATGACTGACTGATTTCGTAATCCGGAACATATAGAGTCTAGATTAACGAGAGATTTTTTGGCTGAAGAAATAAGGAAATAAATCGGGACATAAAAATCATGTCAGATGTCACAGAGTGCCGGAGTGATCAGAGTTCGGATGTTACAGAGTCCACTGTATTTCTAATTGATTGTATTTTTACGAAATTGTATTATGACAATCTGTATGTTTCGCCGATTTCAAATATGTATAACATCTATATGTTTGCCTTTTGTTATTATTATTACTATTCCTTTTTTGGCTGAAATGTTTCATTCTGTTAAATTTATTATTATTGAACGAATGATTCTCAATAAAACTCATGAAACTACATAGATATAAAAGTCTGATCTTCATTAATATTTTTTGTTGTTAATAAATACTCAATTAGGCCAACTCCTAATCCTCTCCGATGAGAATTACTCCTCTTTGCCAACTTCCTTTTCAATTAAAGATGTATGGGATTGGTCGATAAAAATAGCACAATCATAATGAGTGGATAATTTGAAATCGTCTCTCCTATAGATTAACCCAGGGGTTAGTGGAATAGAATAGAATGAAACTGCTGAGGATGACATTTAGCATACAAAACATTTATTACCATGGAAAATCAATATAGTTTTCCGTCCAAAGACCTTAATCTAAAGTCAATTGAAACCATTATATATAGGCGTAAACACGGTGTATAAATATAAAATCAATCAGATGATAACTATGGTCTCTAATGCATCCACAAGATTTTTCAAAGTGATCAAGGGTCATAAGTCTGGTGGTAACTATTGGAAATCAGAGAAAATCGATTGACTTCTTCCGTCTCATGACCTTAAATACTGTGTATAATTTTGAAGTCAATTGGATATTAACTTTGGCCTGTAGAGCGTCAAACACTGTGTATAAATTTAAAGTTAATTCGATATTAACTTTAGCCTCCAGACACTGTACACTTGGTATTGTGGAATCTCGGGTAAATAGCGTTAATTTCTAATCTGCGTAGAATTATTAATAAATGTAGTTGAATTTCGGCTAATAGTATTCAATATGTACTCATATCCAATTTAAATATCTAATTTTGATTACCAAGCATCTAATTAACTAGTGTTTAGTTTGTCGACAGGTGTTGATTAATAAGTGTCCCGCTTAATTATTACGAATGTTCAATAATTAGTTGGTACGTTCAAATGTTAGAAAATGGCTAACCATCAATCAACATATACTCAGCCAAATTAAAAACTACAAGAGTGCCATATAGAGGCTACACCTGCAGTTACTGTGATATTCCCGAAATCTATTGACACCGGAGAGCTACCCAGCCCCAGTTTTCAAGAAGAGAGATGGTCATGCCCCGGAGAATTACAGACCTGTCTCACTTACATGTGTACTGTCCAAGCTGTTAGAACACATCATCTGCCATCACATGCTGAACCACCTCGACAACAATAACGTCCTAACATCCCTCAACCATGGATTTCGGTCAGGCTACTCCTGCGATTCGCAACTAGTCATTACGCCACACGATGTGCTTAACTACTATGACAAGAACCTCCAGGTAGACACCATCATCCTCGACTTCAGCAAGGCGTTCGACACGGTACCCCACAAGCGTCTACTACAGAAGCTAGACAACTACGGTATACGTGGCCAGCTGCTCGACTGGATTACAAGCTTCCTGACACAACGAGAAATGTGTGTAGTGGTTGAAGGGGAGAAGTCTCGTCACGTTGAAGTTGGATCAGGTGTCCCTCAAGGTACCGTCCTAGGACCTCTATTGTTCTTATGCCACATCAATGACATTCCAGACAAAGTCCAGTCTCATATTCGACTCTTCGCAGATGATTGCCTCCTTTATCGGCCCATCAAATCATCCAAGGACCATCACATTTTACAATAAGACCTTAACAACCTTCAAACATGGGGAGAAGACTGGGGAATGAGGTTCAATGCTAAGAAGTGCTACCTACTCAGCTCGAGAAATAAGAGCAGTCATTTCTACACCATCGGGACCACAATACTACAACAAGTCCAGGAAGAATGCCAACTTAGCACTTATACGGCAGTGGCTAGAATACGCCAGCATCATCTGGGACCCCTACCTTCAAAGAGATATCGACAAGCTCGAACACGTCCAGAGATCTGCTGTGCGATTCATAAAAAAGGACTACCAATCAAGAGAAGAAGGCTGTGTATCTTCCATGATGAAGGATCTGGAGCTACCCATCCTCCAAGAAAGAAGACGTTCGACCTTCTTATACAAGGTGGTGGAAGGGCACGTGCCGGCCATTAATATTGAGCACTACCTGAAATCTCAGAGAGTAAAACGTACTATCAGAGCTAAAAAATTTGAAGACTTTACACATACTAACATTGTATTAAATTTAGTTAACAACAATAGCAAGTGTTTTGACATTATTCCAACTAAAAGTGACAATTACAAACATTCATTCTTCCCAAGGACTCTATTAGAGTGGAATAGACTTAGTGATAGTGTTGTGAAAGCCGATACCATCAAGTGCTTCAAGTCACTAGTGGCTACGAGTGACATCTAATAGCGCACTTCTCCTCCGTTGAATGAAAGCCAGAATTGGTTGCTTCAATGTATCCCTTCAGATTCAGATTCAGATTCAGACACTCAGGATTTTTGGGACTAGATTTTTAATATATGGTTTAAGGCAACTATTTTAGAGTTATGTTGTGCACAGACAACCTTGACATCAACAGAAAGCAAGAATACCTCTCGCTGAAAGTCCTTGACATTGATAACGTTCGGGATGTCACAGTACCCTCCACAATGAAATTCACAGACTTGGAGAACAATCGGAATAAAGTGTTTAGTAACGGTTGTGGCCTCCTCTAGCGTCTCATACTGCCACACAACGTCTTCTCATGGATCTCAGAACATTAGTAAACACTACCCGAGGAAGACGTCGCCACTGCTCAGCAAGAGCATGTTGAAGGTCATGCAACGTCAGTGGTGGATTCACTTGCTGACGAACACGTCGACCCAGTTCGTCCCAGATGTGTTCAATAGGATTAAGGTCGAGGCTAAGAGACGGCCAATCCAGGACTTGGACACTGGCATTTCTTAAAAAATTCTGGGTAGCAATTGCCGTATGGGGTCGAGCATTGTCTTGTTGAAACGTTTGTCCAGGCCCATGTCTCTGTATAAATGGAAGGAGAACAGGTTGCAAAATTTGATCACTGTACTGGACAGCATTTAAGTTCCCTTGGACAACAACGAGAGAAGAACGTCTATGTGCACAAAAAGAACCCCAAACCATGACTCTGCCATCACCAAATTGGTCAACTTCTCGGACGCATACTTGAGCGTAACGTTCACCTCGTCTGCGGTACAATCGGACCCTGCTTTGGCAAATCTCAAAGTGAATCGAGATTCGTCACTTAGGACAACCGAATTCCACTGTCTTTGCGTAAATCTTATGTGTCTTGTGGCCCACACAAGTCGGTTACAGCGATGAAGAGGTGTCAATATTGGTCCATTATAGGGCCTCAGAGCTCAAAGACCAGCAGCCTGCAAGCGATTTCGAACAGTTTGTGCAGTTACCCTTCCACCAAACATCTCTCTACTTGCAGTGACAAATCTGTTTCTAAGATGACGAAATCGTATTGCTTGATCTTCCTGGAGTGACGTCAGACGTGGCTCTCCCGCCCTTGGGCGGTGGTAATAGTTCCAGTTAGAAGCACTCTCATTCTAAGATTAATTATTGTCTGGCGTGAACAATTAAAGGCTCTTGCAACAGTGACCACAGACTGACCAGCACAGAGCCTACCTATAGCACGTAGACGTTCTACATTTGAAAGGTGTGGCATTTTCTAACAAAGATGAAAATAACAATTTTAATTTGTTTTTCCAGTTCAAGTTACGTGTGCGTGTTGAGTTTAAGCAAAAGTCACGTGATCCACGTAACTTTACAATTTTATGAAATTAAAGGCTTCTTACTAGTTACTATCGTTAGAAGCACTTTAAAATTTATTTGACTTACCAAAAAAAAAGATAGGCTGGCACTGCCAGGCAGGATACGCCCACATTTTCGAGAGATGGATAGAGAACAAGCAATACCGAAAGTGATTTTTCCTACATCATTAAGTCCTGTATTTCATACTGTATTGGGAGCAGCCATTTAGTTGGTCAGTTCCAGTCTGATATTCATGAAATTCGAAGCCGACAATGATTATAGTGTGACGGTACACAACCTAGAAATGTGACTTTTCATCAAAATCGGATAAAAATTGTGACCTGTAGAGAGTCCACAACCATGATATACCATATTTTTACACTATTCGCGTACAAATGGCGACCATTTCGTCCGGCAATTTTGGTACGATTTTCACAAAATTAGAACTCAACCTTCCTCATCAAAATCGAATTAAAATTGTGACCTATACAGGGTCCACAACCATGATATACCATTTTTTTAACAGTATTCGCGTACAAACGGCGGCCATTTTGTCTGTCAATTTTGGTCCGATTTTCCCGAAATTCAAACTCAACCTTCCTTACGGTGTAACGGTGATATAATCAAACATTTTTTTTTAAATCGGATAATAATTGTGACCTCCAGAGGGACCACAAGCTAAAGAAAGGGGGATTTTGCGTATAACCAGGGGCCATAATTCAGGAAGTTACGATCCGATATGCGCAAATATCGAAAAGAACCAAGATCTTTGGGTTATAACCATGAATCTCAAGTTTCATCAAAATCGAATTAAAATTGTGACCTTTACAGTGTCCACAACCTTGATATACCATTTTTTAACAGTATTCGCGTACAAACGGCGGCCATTTTGTATGGCAATTTTGGTCCGATTTTCCCGAAATTCAAACTCAACCTTCCTTACGGTGTAACGGTAATATAATCAAACGTTTTTTTAAATCGGATAATAATTGTGACCCCCAGAGGGACCACAAGCTAAAAAAAAGGCGATTTTGCGTATAATCAGGGGCCATAATTCAGGAAGTTACAATCCGATATGCGCAAATATCAAAAGGTACCAAGATCTTTGGGTTATAACCATGAATTTCAAGTTTCATCAAAATCGAATTAAAATTGTGACCTCCACAGGGTCCACAACCTTGATATACCATTTTTTAACAGTATTCGCGTACAAACAGCGGCCATTTTGTATGTCAATTTTGGTCCGATTTTCCCGAAATTCAAACTCAACCTTCCTTAGGGTGTACCGGTGATATATTCAAACGGTTTTTTAAATCGGATAATAATTGTGACCTCCAGAGGGACCACAAGCTAAAAAGGGTGATTTTTCGGACAATCAGGGGGCATAATTCAGGAAATTACATTCCGATAGCCGCAAATATCGAAAGGAACCAAGATCTTTGGGTTACAAACATGCATGTCAAGTTTCATCAAAATCGGTTCAAAATTGTGACCTCTATAGGGTCCACAAGCTAAAAACGTGATTTTTCGTACAATCAGGGGCCATTATCCATCCATGAAGTTTTACATGCCAATATCGAAAGCAGCCGAGATCTTTTGGGGATAAACCTATATTTCAAGTTTCGTCAAAATTGGATAAGAATTGTGACCTGTAGAGAGTCCACAAACAAATTGTGGACGGACGTCCGTCCGGACGGACAGGGGCGACGACATAATACGTCCACATGAAAATGTGGGCGTATAAAAATTTGTTGAAATTCATCAGTGTCAAGTTTTTAATTTGGCTGAGTATAGTTCATTGTGAAACATTCTTGGTTCATTTTCTGCTTGAACGATTACATGTCACACGTTTTAAGTTTTATTGCCCAATCAAGACCATTACGTAATATCTAGGCTAGGGTTTTATTTGGTGATCAACGAACCGTACTGTGCTTATAACCTGTAAATACTTTCCTCATTTTTTGAACCGAAACTTGCACTAAAATTTTATTAAAAGATGACAGTATGTTCTTAGAAAATAGGTTGCCAGGGAACGAAACATACGCCCACGCAGCAGCTAATTCGTCCGGGCAGTCAACAAGAGTTGTCGCATATTACGTAATTATCAAAAAATCATTAGAATTTGTTTAGTTTCAATAAAGTTCTGCCCCATGCTAACGTTAAGTATACGAAACATTTAATATTATGGATTTAGCTGTTCAATTATCGATTTTCAAGAAATTCACACTCAACCATCATTAATGTGTAACAAGGATATAGTCAAAGGTTTTTTAATTCGGAATAAAATTGTGACCTCTGTAGGGTTCACAAGGTAAAAAACATGATTTTTCGTACAATCAGGGGCTATGTGCGCGATCTTTGGGTTATAAACTTACATTTCAAATTTCATCAAAAACGAATTAAAATTGTGACCTCTACAGGGTCCACAACCTTGATATATCATATTTTTACACTATTCACGTATTAGCGGCAGCCATTTTGTCCGGAAGTTTTGGTCCGATTTTTACGAAATTCGACCTCAACCTTCATTACAGTGAAACGACGATATAATCAAACATTTTTTAAAATCGGATAATGGTTGTGACCTCCAGAGGGACCACAAGCTAAAAAGGCGATTTTTAGTACAATCCGGGGCCATAATTCAGGAAGTTACAATTCGATATGCGCAAATATCAACAGGATCCAAGCTCTTTGGATTATAACCATGCATTTAAAGTTTCATCAAAATCAGATTAAAATTGTGACCTCCACAGGGTCTACAACATTGATATATTGATATACCATATTCTTATAGTATTCGCGTACAAGCCGCAGCCATTTTGTCCATCAGTTTTGGTCCGATTTCTACGAAATTCAAACTCACCCTTCATTACGGTGAAACAGTGATATAATCAAACGTTATTTTAAATCCGTTTATAACCGTGACCTGCAAAAGAACCACAAGCTAAAAAATGGCGATTTTCTTACAATCAGGGGCCATAATTCAGGAAGTTACAATCAGATATGTGCAAATATGCAATGGAACCAAGATCATTAGGTTATAAACATGTATTTCAAGTTTCATCAAAATTGGTTCAAAATTGTGACCTCTGTAGTGTCCACAACCTTGATATAACATATTTTCACAGTATTTGCGTACAAATGGCAACCATTTTGTCCGTCAATTTTGTTCCAATTTTCACGAAATTCAAACTCATTCTTCATTACCATGTGATGGTGATATAATCGAACATTTTTTAAATTGGATAATAATATTGACCTCCAGAGGGACCACAAGCTAAAAAAAGCCATTTTTCAGACAATCAGAGGACATAATTTGGGAAATTACAATCCGATGGGCGCAAATATCGAAATGAGAAAACATACATGTCAAGTTTCATAAACTTGTGTAGACTGTTTACAAACAATTGTGGACGGACAGGGGCGATGACAATATACGTCCACGTGAAAATGTGGGCGTATATAAAAAAGTGCAACGTATTGTTTGCGCATATTTTGTGGTAAACAGTCCATTTTGCCTATAACGTTTTTTAGGACTTCGAATTTTGTCTAATGGTTTGGATTGTTCGTACTTGGTTTTACTTTATTCATAAAGTCATTATATTGTGAATTAAAAGTGGAAAAACGCAAACAATTTAACAAAATATTTAGTTTTATGCAGCTCTAACCCCTCAATGCCGACAGAGTTGATACCATATTTTGCCGCTAAAACATTGATATATACATAATTTGTACTCACGATTCACAAATAGCGAAAGGAAGGTATATATATATAGCTACACCCAGACAAGTAATAGCATATGTAACTTTTGTAACTGTGATGAAATTGAAGATGGGTTTCATGCTCTGCTAGTTTGTACATCTTATAAAGTATATCAGAGAAAAGTACATCGAAAAATACTATTGGTTAAAACCGTCAATGTCTAAATTGGCATTGCTATTAAAAAGTACCAAAGTTCAACATTGAATAGACGCTCGTATTCACAAACACTCACTCAACTTTCAACGCAAGATAATTCAAAAACACAGATAGAATGTGCCGATTTTACAATATGGTGCCAGGGTGTCTGGCTCCAATCCAAAACTGTCAATCAACATTCCATTATTTAGACTTCAAAAGAAAAAAAAGGACCTGTACAAAACAACACAATATTTTTTTCACAAGTCGAATAATGACACTGTACGGTATGCTCACTATGCAGGGCTCACACTGGCTTTCAATTTTTTTCCGACAAAATGGATGATAAATTTTATATAAAGAAATTTTTTTTTTCCGCCAACTTGAATATTTTATCTGACAAAAATATGTGATAAAAGACACAATATCTAACAATTTTATGTCTCAACTAGGCTTATTATAAAACAATATATATAATATATTTGCACAGTTTGGATTTAATAAGATCAGATTTTATTTTTGGTGACTTCGAACATATACATTCAGTATTTACCTGTCAAATCTCGTCCAAGAATTGCCAATTTTCTATAAATTTATGTGTTGCGTGAACAATAGACTTATTGTTATTTTCAGGTACCTTAAAGGTATCATAATCTGAATCCCTGATAGAATGATATATACTTCAATTATAGATGTAAGAGATGCTTACAATTATACATGTCGTTCACCTTTAGAACATTTTGGTGCAGTAATATGATACAAATGGCGAATCGTTTTCTCGCTCAAGAATCGCCGATATTCAACTACTTCTTAAGTTTTCGACAAGTGTTGATAAGATAATTTTAAATAACGATATTCGATAGGCATACTTGTATATTTTACATGTCGTATATGAAGCCACAGTAAACGGAATTCTACGATCAAAATAGTGAAGCGCCCTGCTGGCTGCACCTCGCCTCAGCTCTGATTGAAAGGTGAAATACTGTCTTAATGAAAAGTTGTAGATACGCAAGTTTTGTCATATATATGTATAAGGATATGTAGAATACATCTGTGGAGAAATATTTTGTTTTTGGGATACCCATTTTAGTGTATTTGTGAAGATTATGTGACAAATTGTGAATGAATTCTTGACATAAGCTACGTATGACTGTGCTCACACACCAAGCTGTGTTCATTCATGCAGGCTCTTCTCTAGCCAGGCTATTGTTCTACTGATTGGTTTTGAACGGGGCATTAAGCATTGATTACCTCACAAGGCTAAAACAAGTTACTCTATGTGATGATCTTGTCACCTTTGTTTTTGCTAAATGTGAACAATGAGAGAAATCACAGATTACCATCGTTTACACTAAATGAACTGAGGAAATTAATTATATGTAGTGTTAAGAAGACAAGGAGGGGTTGTCATGGTGGCAAGGTAAAAACAAGAGTTACCGCCCGTGTGCAATGTGACGTCACTTTCAAGAACATTTGTGTTAAAGTGGGTTTGCTCAATACACGTTCGGCGAGGACCCATGTTCACAACAACGACAAAGCCCAGGCTATTCATGATCTAATTCTTGACAATACACTAGATATTTTGGCCTTAACAGAGACATGGTTTAAAGATAACGGGTCGGATCACCATAGCTATCAACAACCTGACACCGAATGGATACCAGTTTACACAGGTTACACGAAAGGGGAAACGGGGGGGAGGGATAGTTGTTATCCACAGAGACAATTTCAAATGCAGCAGTGTTAAGACCTTTAAACAGACCAATACATTTGAACTCCTCTCGCTGAGATTTATGACTGAATCAGAAGTTGTCAATTTACTAACAATTTATAGACCACCACTCAGGACAAGTGTCGTCTTGGATGAACTCGCGCTACTATTAGACCATATTACAACCCTTCCAGGTAAAGTCTTGATTGTTGGTGACTTTGATAGGGATGCTGTGAAGTTTCATGGATTATTGGCATCCTACAACCTTGTTCAACACATCACAAAACCTACACACACTGGTGGTCACACACTCCACCGAGTCATCACTCGAGAAGACGAGCTGAAAGTTAGTAACATCAATTTTGACCATTCAGTGCAGTCAGATCATTTCGCTGTTCTTTTCAACATTGACATCAAATCACCTAGGAGGCAACGTAAGACTATAACCTATAGGAAGTGGAAAGATGTGAATGTTATCAGCTGAAATCTGACTTGGTGTCTAAACTTCCCACATGCGAAGGTCTTACTGTATGTGAAACCCTGGACGTGTACATGAAGTGTGTGTGAAGACTGTTGTTAACGACCATGCACCTGCACGAAAATGCACTATCACTGTTCATGACAACGAGGACTGGTACAGCGACGACATCCGCCACGCCAAGCGAAAACGCTGTCGTCTGGAGAAACAGATGAAGAGAACAGGACTTACCATAGATAGACAGATTCATAGTGCACAACGGAATTATATGAACGAAATCGTGAAGATTGCTAAGCGTGAACACTTTGGAAACATTCTCAATAATCTACAAGGCCAGAAAGAAGTTTTCAACATTGCAAACAAGCTATTTTTCAGGAAAAAGTGCAAGGCTCTGCCATCAACCCCTTCAGGGTCTGCCCTCTGCACTGTATTTTCAGACTATTTCATGGACAAGATTCTCCAGATTCGGCGAACTCTGTCACCACAAGCTTATATTGCAGAAGGTCACAGTGAAGTAACGGAGTTTTGTCAACTTGTCACTTTCAATGCTGTCAGTGAAGATGAGGTTAATAAACTCCTTCAACGATGTCCCAACAAATCGTGCTCTTTGCATGCTATGCCTACTTGACTCCTGAAGAACTGTTCTAAACCACTAGTGCCAACTATCACTTCTATCATTAATATGTCATTGTAAAAAGCCACGTACCTGCATCTCTAAAGGAAGCAATAATTACCCCTCTTTTAAAGAAACCATCCCTTGACGCAGACATCTTAAAGAATTATCGACCAGTTTCTAATCTCTCCTTCTTATCAAAATTGATTGAACGTGTGGTTGCAGAAAGACTCAAACAGCACATGGCAGCACTTTCTTGTCTGGAACCCTTGCAGTCAGCCTATCGCTCATTCCACAGCACAGAGACAGCACTGGTCAAAGTGCAGAATGACATCCTTCAGGCAGTGGATACAAGTGGTGCTGCAATTCTTGTATTGCTCGACTTGTCACCACCATTTGATACCATCGATCACGGTATGCTGTTCTCGATTCTTGAAAAAAGGGTTGGTCTTGGGGGATTTGCCCTCGGGTGGATTAAGTCACATCTCACAGGCAGGAGCCAACGTGTCATCATCGGTGATCATTCCTTCGACTCCAGAGATATGCTCCATGGAGTGCTCCATGGGTCTGTGCTTGAGCCTATCCTTTTCATCATCTACACTTCTCCGCTTGGTGACATTGTTAGATCACATAACCGGTCCTTTCATCTCTATGCAGATGACACTCAACTTTATCTTGCATTTAAACCAACTGATCAGCAGTCTGCACTTGAATCTATCTCTAGACTTGAAGCCTGTGTGACCGACATTAAGGACTGGATGTCAACCCACTAACTGAAATTGAACAGTACCAAAACTGAGGTACTCATAATATCTCCCAGACGTGCATCCACTCGCATGACTCTCCATGAATTCTGCATTGATGAAGAAGTTATTTCCCCAAAAACAGAAGCTAAAAACCTGGGAGTCATCTTCGATTCACACATGACATTTGAATCGCATATCAGGACTGTTTGTCGGAAATCTTTCTATCATCTGCGGAATATCAGTCTTATTAGAAAGTACTTGAACAAAGCCACTGCCTCCACGGTAGTCAATGCCTACATCACCCCCTGCCTAGACTACTGTAATTCTCTGCTTCACGGACTACCCGACTACATCATCCAACGGTTACAGCATGTACAGAATGCTGCAGCCAGACTGGTTACAAACACAAAGCAGTTCGACCACATTACACATGTCCATGCCAAACTTCACTGGCTCCCTGTGTTATACAGGATAAGATAAAAGATCCTCCTACTTGTCTTCAAATGCATCAACAACCAGGCTCCTCAATATCTCGCCGACCTCATAACCAGTTATAAGCCAGCCCGAGTTCTCCGGTCATCTGAGAGCCGTCTCCTATATGTGCCACCATCCGGATCTCGTACCTTATTTGTGGAGCTTAGAGCTTTGGACAAAATCGATATCTTCAAATCGAGACTGTAGACTCATTTTTTCCGTCAAGCCTACGGCGATAGACATTAGTTTTGACTACTGTTTTTCACCTTTGTGTCATTGATGATTTTCCATGTGCGGTTGAGCAGTTTTCTGGAAATGACGCATTATAAGTAGTTTCATTCATTTAATTCTCTTTGATAGAACTGTCGGCCATTTTGATTACATGCATTAGCATTTTTTAAAAGATGAAATGAAACATCAAATAATCACCGCTTAAATTAATCGCCAGGAGTAAATAGTGACTTGAGATAAGGTTTAATGTATATCATTGGAAATTATCAATCAACTAATCATTAATCCAAGACAACTTATTTGTATTACTCATTAACGCGATCCGATTCGGATTATCAGCCAGTTGATTAATTTATAGTGTTTAGCCACGTTGATTGACACTCAATAATAGTTAATCCAAGATAAATACGATTAGAATTTTACGATTTTTTGCCGCCAGTTCTCAAAAAGAATCGCCAGTACCACAAAACTTCATCGCCAATATCAAATTTTAATCGCCCTTTCAAATTTCTATCGCAAATTGCGACTTTGGAGAGCGACAGTGTGAGCCCTGACACTATTGAACTGTGCGCGATATGAATATACATATTATTATTAGAGGTTTGCTGAGTCTTTTAGAACACGTCGACAATTCCTTGATAGGCGAAACTTCATTACATATTTGAGAAAAGGGGAATACATTATGCATGTTTTGAAAACATTTAAAAATTCTGTTTGTTTCAATGTGGGCTACATTGTAGTATTTGTCTGTTAATGTCATATGATACATATTTGTAATATTGATATCGGAAACAAATTTATATATGCCTTACCTTGTGATGTCTGTCTGTTTTTATGATGTAATGTTTAAAATAAATACATGTCGGTTTAATAAACACATTTATTACTAAATATCAACACTGAAGCGTCACCAATATTCATTCACACATATAGACCTTTTCGTGACGCATCAACCATTCTATACCCTTATATATCGCTAAAATTATTGTCACAGGTAAATGGCAAAATTTCTAACCAAGACATTAATTCCAAAGAGCTATTTTGGCCTAGAAAGTCTGAAGCTATTCTAAATTTATAAATATGGCAGCTGAGCCAGAATTAGTTTCTTTTCCTAAAGTTGAACAACATCTTAACAAAGGTGAAGCATAACTAAATATGGCTGTGCTAAATTTATCAAAATGGCTGCCGAACGAGAGTTAGCTACGATGATTTAATAACAAAATGCAAATTGTTTGCATTGATATAATAATGTGAATAAGAGAAATTTAAAGTATACCACAGTCTGTTAAAATATTAAGAAGATAAAAAAAATAGGTTGCCAGGCAACAAAACGTACGCCCACTAAATCGTCCGGGCAGTCAACAAGAGTTGTCGCATATTAAGTAATTATCAGCAAATCATTAGAATTTGTTTGGTTTTTATAATGTTCTGCCCCATTCTAACGTTTAGTATATGAAACATTTAATATTATGGGGGGGGGGGGGCCTGGTGGTCTAGAGTGCCACGCTTCAACATCTAGCTGGCCGGTCACCTCTGGCTTGCGGCTGTGGTTTCGAGCCCTGGTGTGAGTGTATGTGGCATGGAGATAGGGGTGCCTTCTCAACCTCGTGGGTTTCCTCCGGGCACTCCGCTTTCCTCCCACTGCTAAAGACCCCTACGCGCAAGCAAATTATGGAAATAAAAATTAAAAAAAAAAAACCCCCAAAAAACAAAACATATGTTAGTCCCGAAACGACCTAGTTTGTGTTGAGTGGACGTTAAACCCCATTTCTCTCTCTCTAATATTTTGGATTTGGCTGTTCAATCATCGATTTTCAAGAAATTCAAACTCAACCATCATTAATGTGTAACAGGGATATAGTCACTTTTGATTCAGAATAAAATTGTGACCTCCAGAGGGGCCACAAGGTAAAAAACCTGATTTTTTGTACAATCAGGGGCCATAATTCAGGAGGTTATAGTCCAATGTGCCCGCATATCGAGAAAGAACTGCGATCTTTGAGTTATAAACTTACATTTCAAATTTCATCAAAATCGGATTAAAATTGTAACCTCTACAGGGTCCACATTGTAACCTCTACGGGGTCCAAAAGCTTGATACGGCAGCCATTTTGTCCATCAATTTTGGTCTGATTTTCACGAAATTCAAACTCAACCTTCATTACCATGTAATGGTGATATAATCAGAGGTTTTTTTTTTAAATCTGATAATAATTTTGACCTCCACAGGCACCACCAGCTAAAAAGGATCCAAGATATTTGGGTTATAAACATACATGTCAAGTTTCACTAAAATCGGTTCAAAATTGTGACCTTTATAGGGTCCACAAGCTAAAAACATGATTTTGTGTACAATCAGGGGCCATAATCCATGATGTTTTGATCCGATACATGCAAGCGCTGAAATAAGAGGCCGGACACGGACAATGTCCGGGCGAATTGACCCCCTTTGACAGACCGAATTGCCTTTCGCCCGGACATAAATGTCCGACCGATTTGGGGTAAAACAGTAAGCCAAAAATAGTAATTTCATTCGCGAATTCGAGTCGATCGCTAATTATTACTAGACTCGAAAATCCAGACACAAAAATATCAACGATCCGAGTCATAGTGAAAATATTACTATCTATATCTCGGCAGCGTGCAGATAAAATAATCAATAATTTTTAGAATCGGCTTTTTTACGCTGGTTATATCAACGACCCGAGTCCTAGTAAAAATATTGCTATTTTTTTTATAGAATAGGCTCAAAATCCAGGCCCAAAAATATCAGCGACCCGAGTCATAGTGAAAATGTTACTATTTATATCTCTGCCGCGCGCGGATAAAATAATCAATAATTATTAGAATCGCCTTTCTTCCGCTGGTTATATCAACGAACCGAGTCATAGTAAAAATATTACTATTTTTTTAGAATAGGCTCTTTTTCGCTGGTTATATCAACGACCCGAGTCATAGTTAAAATATCACTATTTACATACATGTATCTTGGCCGCGTGAAGATAAAATAATGAATAATATTGAGAATCGGCTCTTTTCCGCTGGTTATTCGAGTCTACGTGTAGTAGCTAGATGCGTTACTTTCGTATATGATTATCTCCAAATCACACATAACATGACATGTAATTATACAAATTATTAGTAATAAAAGTAATAATATTTAAAATGTTACAAGAAAATGTTCAAGTTGACTATGGGTGTAATTAGGGAGAGACTTTTTATACGAAAATTAAAATATCTCACTTTGTTGGACACTTCCGATCATCGTTGTGAATGTAAATAGACGAGCGTTGAAAACATGTCGAATAAAATAACTTTTTATTTTCCCCAACCCGCGGGCACGGGATATCCCGGCTAGTGGGACCGTTCCAGAATAATTTAAAACTGGTACTGTTTTTAATGTCTCTCAAAATGACACTTCTAAAGGGGGCCATCGCCGTCACTAGTTCGAAAATTACATACAATAAGAACCGTAGAAAAGTGGATCAAACCTGACGTAGCAAAATGCAATGCTGACGTGTGGTTAACATACGAAGAAGACGATGGTTTTGTGACTACATTAAATTGTGAACTCTATATAAAGTATTTTAAAAATATGAATTATATGAGGGAATTTTCCACTGCATGGAATAATGGTATTTGTCAGGCTGAAAATCTGAAATGTCCGGCCGAAAATCAGTTCAGCCTGACATGATGTCAGGCTGAACCTTAGCAGTTATTTCAAGGCTTGGATACATGCCAATATCGAAAGCAGCCGAGATCTTAAGGAGATAAACCTATATTTCAAGTTTCGTCAAAATAGAGTGAGTCCACAAACAAATTGTGGACGGATGTCCGGACGGACAGGGGTGACGACAATATACGTCCACATGAAAATGTAGGCGTATAAAATAGATTCTGTATTGTTAATACCCAGTGATACACATCCCATGATCAAAGAAACACATACACCAATATTTGCACCTAAGCACCTTTGATATTGTTAGGCTCAAATAACCCAACCATGGCAGAAAGCATGCAGAGTCCCACCTTACAATGATATAAATAATACAATGTGTTGCATTTTGGAATTCTTAGTATATTCAATCCTTTTTAACATCCACCAATTAATTATCTTCAATAATCACAACTCACTGAGCAGAATGGGTTCAATAATCAATGTCAGATAAAATATTATTCAGTCGTTTTTTAAACTGCGTTAACAAACACCAATCAATTGTCAATAATTACAACTCACTGAGCAGAATTGGTACAGTAATCAACAACAGATTAAATAATAGGCAGGTAATCATTTATGATTTCAATTTATTTCAACAACATATTGGAAAAGGTACAAATCAATTGAGGTACAGATCACGTGTGTATTCTAATTCCCCTCCGCTTCCTGCCACTGCTAAAGACCCATACGCGCAAGTGAATTATTGAAATAAAATTAAATCATATGTTAGTCCCGAAACGACGTGGTGTCGAGTGGATGTTAAACCCCATTTCTCTATCTCTCCCAAAACAGAGCTCACTCGGACCAACTAAAAAGACTACTCGGACAAAACAAAAACACCAATTGATTTATATTGTAAGATTATTTGGACCAATATTTATCTTTGCTACTTGGACCAACCCATAAGACCACTCGGAACAAATAAATTATATTATAAGGCTTGACTTATTCATTTAAGAAATAAAATATAAACAATATGCTATTTATTTATTATTGAAACACAATACAAAGAGGTGAATAATATGGTAACAAGTTGTTTCGACACTGAGCTGGTTCGACACCTGCTACCCAAGTTATTTATACAAATATTTGTCCTTTTCCTCGATTTATTATTATCGTGCGTACAGGGTATGAAATAAGCCTCTTATATGGTTACCTCAAAATAGGTTACGCTAATCTGCCTAAAATTTGAAATGGTAACCTATAGGTTACGATGTATGAATTAACCTACGGGGTGTGGGGTCAAAGAAAATTTTGAATTTTGACATGTAATATGGTACAATTTGGATGATTTTACACCACTATAGCTAGTCTACACTTTAACACTTGAGCCAATTAAAAGATTAGCCACCTAGACCCATTAGTTCATTAAATCAGCCGGCCCATCTCCCTATGCCAATTAGTGGATTATTGTTAATCCTAATACCCTCTACAAAATTGCAAAAGTAAAAAAATATTTTATGTACAAATATACTAAGTTACAAAGATAGGTTGCCAGGCAACGAAACATACGCCCACAACAGCTAAGTCGTCCGGGCAGTCAACAAGGGTTGTCGCATATTGTTTCTTTTATCAGTAAGGAGAACATTTACAACACATGATAATCTTATTACGAGTAATAGCCCATTAAATAATTATCAGAAATGATTAGAATAGTTTTGATGGTTTGTCTCAAGGCCTTTGTCCACAAGATATTTCAAAGTGATCAACTGCCAGAAATTATCAGATATCACTGAAAATCAAATAGGATTCTTCGTATCATGACCCTAAACACTGTGTACAAATTTAAAGTCAATCGGATATTAACTTTAGCCTTTAGAGCATTCACAGGGTTTTTCAAAGTGATCAAGGGTCATAACTCTGGCAGTAATTATCGGATATCGCTGAAAATAAATAGGCTATTTTGTATCATGACCGTAAATAGTGTGTATAAATTTAAAGTCAATCGGATATTAACTTTAGATTTTTCAAAGTGATCAAGGGTCATAACTCTGGCAGTAATTATCGGATATTGCTGAAAATCAATAGGATTCTTTGTATCATGACCTTAAACACTGTGTATAAATTTAAATTCAATCGGATATTAACTTTAGCCTCTAGAGCGTTCACAAGATTTTTCAAAGTGATCAAGGGTCATAACTCGGGCAGGAATTATCGGATATTGCTGAAAATCAACAGGCTTCTTCTTATCATGACCTTACACACTGTGTATAAATTTAAAGTCAATCGGATATTAACTTTAGCCTCTAGAGCGTTCACAAGATTTTTCAAAGTGATCAAGGGTCATAACTCTGGTAGTAATTATCGGATATCACCGAAAATCAATAGGCTTCTTCGTCTCATGACCTTAAACACTGTGTATAAATTTAAAGTCAATCGGATATTAACTTTAGCCTCTAAAGCGTTCACAAGATTTTTCAAAGTGATCAAGGGTCATAACTCTGGTAGTAATTATCGGATATCACCGAAAATCAATAGGCTTCTTCGTCTCATGACCTTAAACACTGTGTATAAATTTAAAGTCAATCGGATATTAACTTTAGCCTCTAAAGCGTTCACAAGATTTTTCAAAGTGATCAAGGGTCATAACTCTGGCAGTAATTATCAGAGGTCACCGAGAAATCAATAGGATTCTTCGTCTCATGACCTTAAAGACTGTGAATAAATCTAAAGTCAATCGGATATTAACTATAGCCTCTAGAGCGTTCACAAGATTTTTCAAAGTGATCAAGGGTCATAACTCTGGTAGTTATTATCGGATATCACTGAAAATCAATAGGCTTCTTCGTCTCACGACCTTAACCACTGTGTATAAATTTAAAGTCAATCGGATATTAACTTTAGCCTCTAAAGCGTTCACAAGATTTTTCAAAGTGATCAAGGGTCATAACTCTGGCAGTAATTATCAGATATCACCGAAAATCAATAGGCTTCTACGTCTCCCGACCTTAAACACTGTGTATAAATTTAAAGTCAATCGGATATTAACTATAGCCTCTAGAGCATTCACAAGATTTTTCAAAGTGATCAAGGGTCGTAACTCTGGTAGTAATTATCGGATATCGCTGAAAATCAATAGGCTTCTTCGTCTCACGACCTTTATCACTGTGTATAAATTTAAAGTCAATTGGATATTAACTTTAGCCTCTAAAGCGTTCACAAGATTTTTCAAAGTGATCAAGGGTCATAACTCTGGCAGTAATTATCAGATATCACCGAAAATCAATAGGCTTCTTCGTCTCCTGACCTTAAACACTGTGTATAAATTTAAAGTCAATCGGATATTAACTATAGCCTCTAGAGCGTTCACAAGATTTTTCAAAGTGATCAAGGGTCATAACTCTGGTAGTAATTATCGGATATCGCTGAAAATCAATAGGCTTCTTCGTCTCACGACCTTAAACACTGTGTATAAATTTCAAGTCAATCGGATATTAACTTTAGCCTCTAGAGCGTTCACAAGAAATTGTGGACGATGGATGGACGGACGGACGGACGGGGGCGACGGCAATATACGACCACATTTCCATGTGGGCGTATAAAAATGTTCAAATTGTCTTGTTCAAAGTAACAATTATATTACTGTAAATAATATTGATAAATGAGTTCCACTAAAATGTCTGGCATAATGGTAAAACAATGTGAACAAGTAGCCCAATCTTTTTTTAAAAAGAAATATCGTCCAAATGACCGTCACATTGTCATCATTATGATACTTTATCGCTATCGGCATTTGACATTTCTTGCGTCGAAAATATAAAAAACAAGCCAACAGTGAAGCTGATGTCCCCTGCCGAAATCCCAAAATAAATAGATGACACATATTAATTAATCGCACATTTATTTTTTTCAAACGTATCGAGCAATCAAACTGAACACGAAGTGTCATCCAAAAATTGCTTATCTCTGCCTACCGTAAGAAGAAAATGCGCATCTTCGAACTCCATCAAGGCATTGACCTAATAAGCATACACACCAATTTTGAACATTTTAACTCAATTCATAGGAGAGTTATTGTGTTCCAAAGTCTTGGCAAATCAAATTGCTTATCGCTCTGCTTACCCTGAGCATAAAATGCTCATTATCGATCTTAGTCAAGGTATTACTGTAATGAAACTATACACCAAGTTTCATCACTCTCACTTAATTAGAACTAAAGTTATCGTGTCCCAAGCATCAACCAATCAAATTGCTTATCTCTGCCTACCCTAAGCGGAAAATGCTCATCTTCGAACTCGATCAAGGCATTGACCTAATAAGCATATACACCAAGTTTGAACATTTTAACTCAATTAGAAGGAGAGTTGTTGTGTTCCAAAGTCTCGACCAATCAAATTGCGTATCGCTCTGCTTACTCTGAGCAGAAAATGCTCAATATCGAACTTAGTCAAGGTATTACTATAATGAAACAATTGCGTATCGCTCTGCTTACCCTGAGCAGAAAATGCTCATTATCGAACTTAGTCAAGGTATTACTATAATGAAACTATACACTAAGTTTCATCACTCTCACTTAATTAGAACTAAAGTTATCGTGTCCCAAAGCTTCAACCAATCAAATTGCTTATCTCTGCTTACCCTAAGCGGAAAATGCTCATCTTCGAACTCCATCAAGGCATTGACCTAATAAGCATATACACCAAGTTTGATCATTTTAACTCAATTAGAAAGAGAGTTATTGTATTCCAAAGTCTCGACCAATCAAATTGCGTATCGCTCTGCTTACCCTGAGCAGAAAATGCTCATTATCGAACTTAGTCAAGGTATTACTATAATGAAACTATGCACCAAGTTTCATCAATCTCACTTAATTAGAACTAAAGTTATCGTGTCCCAAAGCATCAACCAATCAAATTGCTTATCTCTGCTTACCCTAAGCGGAAAATGCTCATCTTCGAACTCAATCAAGGCATTGACCTAATAAACACATACACCAAGTTTGAACATTCTAGCTCAATTAGGAAGAGAGTTATCGTGTCCCAAAGTATCAACCAATCAAATTGCTTATCTCTGCTTACCCTAAGCGGAAAATGCTCATCTTCGAACTCCATCAAGGCATTGACCTAATAAACACATACACCAAGTTTGAACATTCTAGCTCAATTAAAAGTTATCGTGTCCCAAAGCATCAACCAATCAAATTTCTTATCTCTGCTTACCCTAAGCGGAAAATGCTCATCTTCGAACTCCATCAAGGCATTGACCTAATAAACACATACACCAAGTTTGAACATTCTAGCCCAATTAGGAAGAGAGTTATCGTGTCCCAAAGCATCAACCAATCAAATTGCTTATCTCTGCTTACCCTAAGCGGAAAATGCTCATCTTCGAACTCCATCAAGGCATTGACCTAATAAACACATACACCAAGTTTGAACATTCTAGCTCAATTAGGAAGAGAGTTATTGTGTCCCAAAAAGTGTGACGGACAGACAGACGGACAGACAGACAGACAGACAGACGGACAGACAGACGGACGAACACATTTTAATAGTCCCCTGCTTTCTTCGAAAGGCGGGGGACAAAAAAAATATATATAGTTGAAATCTTCGACAATGAAACATTCCTCTATGTAGCTTGTATAAGTCGTAAAAGTTTTTATTCAATTTAGCTTTCCAAAGTCTAGAATTATTAGCAGTAAGTTTTGTGTTATCGTCTGTTAGACAGCGTATCCAAGATGGCTGCGACACGCTTGATCTCGGCTTGAGTATACGTATTCTTTGCATCATAACGTTGAAAAAGAAAATACGAATAACTGATTATTTTCGATATCATCATAATTCACGATATCCCTGGTTGTAAATCATTAAAAAAAATTGATTCCATTTCACTCTCCATGTCATAAAATTATTAGCCGTAAGTGACAGTGTGAAAATATTGGAATGATGCCAAATTGACACGGTGAGGGTGTGAATTTTCACCTCTGACCCATTACGGTAAGTAAATATCGGAAGGTCTTTTGTTGAAACGCACGTTTTTTATTTGTTAATTGTAATTCTTTTAAACGTAGGAGTGGGGAATATTTTAACTGAAACTTTCAGTTTATAAATTAGATAGCTAGGTGGTCGAGAACGGAAGTCCGTTCGCGTGATTCCAGGTCGTGGTATCCGATGTGTAACCTGAATGACTGTTTGCGTGTTATTTCGTACCCTGGCGTACCACTGAACTATAAATGCATGTGGCGTATCTTATAATTGATTAACAACAATTTGATTATCTGATATAGGCCTTTTCTAATCTCATTTGTCAAATCTCAGAGTCAGCTTAGAAACCACAGGTTTCTGTGATTGTGAATCCAGCCTTTATTTATACTGTCAATTCATGCATGCTTTTCACACAGAATTGTTCTTTGATGTTGATGGGCGACACACAGTTAGCTCTGCTCTTTGATGTTGACAGACCAAGCACAGTTAGCTTGTGTTCTAATGGATTAGCCGATATAGTTGGTTGGAATTTGACAATGCCAATTGTTACAGTTTATTCCAGGGGTTGTAATGTTTTTTACTTGTCACTTGGGTCATTTCAAATTGTCACCGCTGATTTTCGTTTTCAATTTCAATAAAAAAAAAATAGGTTGCCAGGTAACGAAACATAGGCCCATACAGCAGCTAAATCGTCCGGGCAGTCAACAAGAGTTGTCGCATATTAAGTGATTATCAGAAAATCATTAGAATTTGTTTGGTTTTTATAAAATTCTGCCCCATGCTAACGTTTAGTATACGAAACATTTAATATTATTTCTAAAATTGGATAATAATTGAGACCTCTAGAGGAACCACAAGCTAAAAAATAGGTTGCCAGGCAACGAAACATACGCCCACACAGCAGCTAAATCGTCCGGGCAGTCAACAAGAGTTGTCGCATATTAAGTTATTATCAGAAAATCATTAGAATTTGTTTGGTTTTTATTAAGTTCTGCCCCATGCTAAATTACCATGTAACGGTGATATAATCAACGTTTTTTTAAATCGGATAATAATTTTGACGTCCAGAGGGACCACAAGCTAAAAAGGGTGATTTTTCAGACAATCAGGGACCATAATTCAAGAAGTTACAATCCGATGGACGCAAATATCCATAGGAACCAAGATATTTCGATTATTAAAGTTACATTATGGGAGATAAGATAAAGTTAAAAACTACATAGTGTAAAGGTAATTTGTTGAAAATTTCAATCAAATTGGTCCAGTATTAGCCGAGAAAAAAGCATTTGAAATATTCACATAGCCTCGGTCATCGTTACTCAAATCATTAATATAAACAGCATAGTCTTGATTATCCACTTGATTGATTTAATTATCAACGGCCATTAAGCGGCATATAGGAATTCAATCCGCAAACATCGAAGGCTAGCCTTAACTTTAAGAGTTTATAGGTCTGGATATGTTAATTAAAGCTGAACTCCGGTTACAAAAATACTGAAATAATGTAATAAAAAAAAGTTAACGCCCGCAAGCCGCCATACTTGTTTCCAATTTGTGAAATAAGTATGGCGGACATGGAGGCTTATGACCTGGAAAGGTTAGCCGATCTCACTTCCAGTTTGTTTCTCGTCAGCAAGCTATACACATCCGGCTTTATTCTCTTCACACGGTTCACTGATTGCTGTATTTCCCCCCAACAGTATACCAAATTATTGAAGATTGCAAAATGTCTGATCAGGTAGGCCTGTAAATAATTATATGAACTGCGTCTACTACAATATAGCCTAAGCTTTACTCCAAAACAAAAGATGCAACCAGATGTCTTACCCAACCTGTTTTTCAACCAAAACAAATCACCTATACAAACTATTAGTATTGCCTTCTTCGTGTGTTCATGTTGAATAGTGTTCATGAAAACGACCAAGGGACATAACTACATGTTTGGGACGGCTCTCATTGGGGAGTGTTTGACAGTGCTAAATTTATTGATGTTATGGTTTTTTTCTCCTTTTTACCAAAGTGTAAGAAATTGATATTGTAGTAGACGCAGTTCATATAATTATTTACAGTCTTACCTGATCAGACATGTTCAATCTTCAATAATTTGGTATACTGTTGGGGAAAAATACAGCAATCAGTGAACCGTGTGAAGAGAATAAAGCGGGATGTGTATAGCTAGCTGACGAGAAACAAACTGGAAGTGAGATCGGCTAACCTTTCCAGGTCATAAGCCTCCATGTCCGCCATACTTATTTCACAAGTTGGAAACAAGTATGGCGGCTTGCGGGCGTTAACTTTTTTTTATTACATTATTTCGGTATTTTTGTAACCGGAGTTCAGCTTTAATGTCTAATTGATTATTTAGATAACATCTCAGGCCTAAAGAAAGACCTGTAATAAGCAGATTTTGCTCTTGCATAATGCTATTTCAACATACATGTCAAGTTTCATCAAAATCGGTTCAAAATTGTGACCTCTAATATAGGGTCCACAAGCTAAAAACATGATTTTTCGTACAATCAAGGGCCATAATCCATGAAGTTTCGATCAGATACATTCCAATATCAAAAGCAGCCGAGATCTTATTGGGATTAACCTATATTTCAAGTTTTGTGAAAATCTGAAAATCGGATAAGAATTTTGACCTGTAGAGAGTCCACAACCTTGATATAAACATATTTTCACACTATTCGCGTACAAACGGCGGCCATTTTGTCTGTCAATTTTCGTCCCAATTTCACAAAATTCAAACTCACCCTTCATTACCATATAACGGTGATATAATCAAACGGTATTTTAAATCCGATAATAATTTTGACCTCCAGAGGAACCACAAGCTAAAAAGGGCGATTTTTTGGACAATCAGGGGCCATAATTCAGGAAGTTACGGTCCAATGGGTGCAAATATCGAAAGGAACTAAGATCTTTGGGTTATTAACATACATGTCAAGTTTCATCAAAATCAGTTCAAAATTGTGACCTCTATAGGGTCCACAAGCTAAAAACAATATTTTTCGTACAATCAGGGGCCATAATCCATGAATTTTTGATCCGATATATGCCAATATCGAAAGCAGCCGAGATCTTATTGGGATAAACCTATATTTGAAGTTTCGTCAAAATCAGATAAGAATTGTAACCTGTAGAGAGTCCACAAACAAATTGTGGACATATATATATACACATATATATGACTCAAAAGTTAAGGGTCAAACCTTTTTTTCTACCAGGTAATTGTTTACGCACATATCCGATATATATATAAAATCATTGGCGGAAATCATGTCAAAACTGGTTCACGATATTCTGACGACAAAACCTGTATACAAGGCATATGTCATTTTGAAACAAAACGATTTTGACAGTCTCCTTAGAAACCATAAACTGAAGCTTTTTGGCATAAAAAAACCTTCCATGACTGTGCTGCTCTCAGTTGAAATTTCAACATGGTCAGACGTCAGCTGAGTGAACTTGACAGAGGAAGATCCATTGCGTGGCTTCAACAGGGTTTTACACAGAGGAATGTGGCACAGACAATCGGCTGTAGCCAGAGTGTGATTGAGAGACTATGGCAGCGTTTCGATTATCGGTCTCGCCTATCGATAGGAATTGTCCACATATGTTCCCAAAGACTCGACAAACCTTTAATAATAATATGTATATTCATATCGCCAACAGTTCCATAGTGTGCATGCCGTATCGTGTCATTATTTGACCTGTGAAAAAAACATTATGTCTTATTTTGTACCCGTCCTTTTTTTCTTTTGAAGTCTAAATAATGGAATGTTGATTGACAGTTTGGGATTGGAGCCAGACGCCTTTGCAGCATATTGTAAAATCGACATGTTCTATTTGCGTTTTTGAATTATCTTGCGTTGAAAGTTGAGAGAGTGTTTGTGAATACAGGCGTCTATTCAATGTGGTACTATTTAACAGTAATGCCAATTTATACATTGATGGGTTTAACCAATAGTATTTTTCTATGTACTTTTCTCTGATACACTTTATAAGATGGACAAACTAACAGAGCATTAAACCTGTCTTCAATTTCATCACAGTTACAAAAGTTACATATGCTATTACTGTAAAACATGAAATTATTGCGAGCATGAAATTATTGCGACAATTGCGAGCGGCGCCCTCTCGCAATAATTTCGTGAAAATTTGTTAAAATGTCGGCCATATTGAATAATCCCCCCTTCATTACTCTTCACAAGAAAGAGTCCCAATCAGTTAAAATTTGTTAAAATTATCAAACTCGTTCGTCAGCTTGGAGTTAATAATCAAGGGATTAAATTTAACAATAATTATTTAAAAATGGAGTTTCATAACAGGTATTTAATTTTTTTTGATCTGTTGAATACAGACTCAAAGCCATAATCCTCAATAGTTGTTTATTTACTGTTACTAATGATCACCAATCAACCGATGTTTTGAAGAGCCGACTGTCACCTCAAAATCTACCACATTTTATAGATAGACAAATTTACTAAAAAAAATTATTTAAATACGCAATAATTTTTTCCCCACTATAGAAATTCGCAATAATTACATTTCGCAATTATGTTTCACCACCCGAACTCGCAATAATTTCATGTCGCAATAATTTTGTGTTTTACAGTACTTCTCTGGATGTTACTATACCTTCCTTTCACTATTTGTGAATTGTGAGCACAAATTATGTTTATATCAATGTTTTAGCGGCAAAATATGATATTAACTCTGTCGGCATTGCTGGCTTAGAGCTGCATACAACAAAATATTTTGTTAAATTGCCATTCACGATATGACAATATGAATAAAATAAAACCAAGTACGAACAATCCAAACCATTAAACAAAATTCGGATCCTAAAAAACGTTATAGGCAAAATTGACTGTTTACTGTGTACAAAATACGACACAAACAATAAAATAAAACCAAGTACCAACAATCCAATTCATTAGGCAAAATTCGAAGTCCTAAAAAAACGTTATAGGCAAAATAGTTAGGCAAATTCGAAGTCCTAAAAAAACGTTATAGGCAAAATAGTTAGGCAAAATTCGAAGTCTTAAAAAAACGTTATAGGCAAAATAGTTAGGCAAAGTAGTGTAATCAGCAAATGGACTGTTCATCGTGTACATTTTCTAAGAACATACTGTCATCTTTTAATACAATGTTTCGGGTAACAAAATGAGATAAGTATTTACAGGTTATAAGCACAGTACGGTTCGTTGATCACGGCCAAATAAAACCCTGGTCTAGATATTGCGTAATGGTCTTGATTGGGCAATAAAACATAAAACATGCGACATTAATTCCAAAGAGCAGTCTGGTGTAAAATTTAATGATTTAAATCTGTAGACATATTGTTAGCCTCAGACACGTGTATTAATTCCACAAATGTTCTGTGTTTTTTGCCCCATATAATCTCACTACCTTTCAACCCAAAATGCTTTCTATAGATCCTATATCATGTAATATATGGTTGGTGCAATACCCAAGTTGCCACTAGTCTTAATTGGGAAGACATTTAAACAATAGGATTTAATCAGGGCAGGGAATCTACACACACATAAATCAGATGCGTGAGATTTATCATTCGTGGATGTGTTATGTCAGTGAGGAAATAAAATTTAAATGGATGTATACATAAATGTTTTATGATTGGAGACGAAACGTTATGTGGATCTCAAGAAGGCTTTGCTTTGGAACTGTCCCGTCGTCATTAAAAATCCAACATTTGTTTTACCGTGGTGATCTTGAACAATAATCCCCGGACAATGACAGGCATACAGATACCTGCCGTCGTATGAATACTGAAAAATATTTCACCATATCGCAACAGGTCAGTACTAAAACTAACACTTTTTACAGTATTTAAACACTTTTCAGCAAGTTTAACATCGTGCAGCAAAATAGACATTCGGCGGTCAACGTTGACCCACAACTAAACACATCGTAATATCTGAACATCACACTTGAAATTGAATGTTTGCGTAATTGAACACCATGACTAACTTTAATCACAGCTCGGAAAGTCGAACGGTCCAACTAATTATCGAACAGTCGTAATAATTAAGCGAGACGCCTATTATTCAACACCTGTCGACAAACTAAACACTGGTTAATTAGACGCTTGGTAATCAAAATTAGATAGTGAGATTTAAATTGGATATAAGTACATACTGAATACTTTTTTTAGCCGAAATTTAAAGTTACATTATGGGAGATAAGATAAAGAGATAGCAGTTCTCACTATAATAGTTAAAAACTAAATAGTGTAAAGATAATTTGCTGAAAATTTCAGTCAAATTGATTCACTATTAGCCGAGAAAAAAGCATTTAAAATATTCATAGCCTCGGTCATCATTACTCAAATCATTAATATAAACAGCATAGTCTCGATTATCCACTTGATTGATTTAATTATCAACTGCCATTAAGCGGCATATACGATTTTAATCTGCCAACATCGAAGGCTAGCCTTGACATAAAGAGTTTATTACGGTCTGGATGTGTTAATTAATGTCTAATTGATTATTTAGATAACATCTCAGGCTTAAAGAAAGACTTGTAAAAAGCAGATTTTGCTCTTGCATAATGCTATTTTAACTACATTTATGAATAATTCTACACAGATTAGAAATTAACGCTATTTACCAGAGATTCCACAGGAGAGCTTCCACAAGATTTTTCAAAGTGATCAAGGGCAGCAATTATTGGAAATAAGTGAAAATCAATAGGATTTTCGTCTCATGACCTTGAATACTGTGTATAAATTTAAAGTAAATCGGATATTAACTTTGACAGGGTCCACAAACAAATTGTGGCCCGACAGACAGATGGAGGTCCATCACGGACACGTCCACAAGAAAATGTGGGCGTACAATTACACTGAGTTTTTTATTGTGTCACATTTCAACAAAATAACAACACAATAATCAACCGTGTCCCATCAAACCATCGCCATGGGCGTACTGTAACCTACTTTTAAATCTCTATGTATAATGGGTGGTTTCTGTTTATGCATATGTTGTATAGCTCTACATGATTGATGAAACACAAGCAGAACTTGATTACTAGATAGTGCCGACTCCTGCCTGTTTAAATATGACACTAGTTCACCCCCTACAATAAATAAACAAAAATTAATTGAATTTCTTAATAATAAGATAGGTTGCCAGGCAACGAAACATACGCCCACAACAGCTAAGTCGTCCGGGCAGTCAACAAGGGTTGTCACATATTGTTTCTTTTATCAGTAAGGAGAACATTTACAACACATGATAATCTTATTACGAGTAATAGCCCATTAAATAATTATCAGAAATGATTAGAATAGTTTTGATGGTTTGTCTCAAGGCCTTTGTCCACAAGATATTTCAAAGTGATCAAGTGCCAGAAATTATCAGATATCACTGAAAATCAAATAGGATTCTTCGTCTCATGACCCTAAACACTGTGTACAAATTTAAAGTCAATCGAATATTAACTTTAGTCTTTAGAGCATTCACAGGGTTTTTCAAAGTGATCAAGGGTCATAACTCTGGCAGTAATTATCGGATATCGCTAAAAATAAATAGGCTATTTTGTATCATGACCATAAATAGTGTGTATAAATTTAAAGTCAATCGAATATTAACTTTAGATTTTTCAAAGTGATCAAGGGTCATAACTCTGGCAGTAATTATCGGATATTGCTGAAAATCAATAGGCTTCTTTGTATCATGACTTTAAACACCATGTATAAATTTAAATTCAATCGGATATTAACTTTAGCCTCTAGAGCGCTCACAAGATTTTTCAAAGTGATTGAGGGTCATAACTCGGGCAGGAATTATCGGATATTGCTGAAAATCAACAGGCTTCTTAGGCTCATGACCTTAAACACTGTGTATAAATCTAAAGTCAATCGGATATTAACTATAGCCTCTAGAGCGCTCACAAGATTTTTCAAAGTGATTGAGGGTCATAACTCGGGCAGGAATTATCGGATATTGCTGAAAATCAACAGGCTTCTTAGGCTCATGACCTTAAACACTGTGTATAAATTTAAATTCAATCGGATATTAACTTTAGCCTCTAGAGCGTTCACAAGATTTTTCAAAGTGATCAAGGGTCATAACTCTGGTAGTAATTATCGGATATCGCTGAAAATCAATAGGCTTCTTCGTCTCATGACCTTAAACACCGTGTATAAATTTAAAGTCAATCGGATATTAACTTTAGCCTCTAAAGCGTTCACAAGATTTTTCAAAGTGATCAAGGGTCATAACTCTGGCAGTAATTATCAGATATCACCGAAGATCAATAGGCTTCTTCGTCTCATGACCTTAAACACTGTGTATAAATTTAAAGTCAATCGGATATTAACTTTAGCCTCTAGAGCGTTCACAAGAAATTGTGGACGATGGACGGACGGACGGACCGACAGACGGACGGACGGGGGCGACGGCAATATACGACCACATTTCAATGTGGGCGTATAAAAAGAGCATAAATGTTCAAATCACTAAATACTTGCACAACAATTTACAATTTCTAAAACAACAGTATAAAGATTTATTTTAAGAGGTGTTTGGATATAAACCACCATTTGTGATATCAGATCATCACCTGTTGTTGTATACTTGTACATCATTTCATGTTAAATGAAGATATATCTTGTGAATTGTCTTTGATAGGAAACCAGCCCCCGCCAGGCAGGATACGCTCACATTTTTGAGGGATGGATAGAGAACAAGATAAAAAGACAGTTATTTTTCCTGCAATCAATGGCCATAATTCATGAGGTTATAATTTGATATGCACAAATATTGAAAGGAACCAAGATCTTTGGGTTATAAACATGCATATCAATTCTTATCAAAATGGAATTAAAACTGTGACCTCTACATATTTTTACACAATTCCTGAACAATCAATGGCCATTTTGTTCGGCAGTATTAGTTTGATTTTCAGGAAATTCGAACTCAACCTTCATTACAGTGTAACAGTGATATAATGCTTATCACTCTGCTTATACACTGAGAAATCGGTAAGGGTGGAAAACAAAATTTGCTTCATAAAAATCTATCTCAAAGTGTCAATAACGATGTAACTGGATAAAAACATAATATTCGGATTATAACTCCTCATTATGGCTTAAAATCTCTAGATAAGGTGCGTTACTTAACAAGGGGGGAAAATGGACTGAAAGGCGAGTTAATTATTGGTAGGGTTTAACAACTCTCGGACGGTGCGTTTTCTGTACTGAGTGCGTTAATTAACCGACGGGTAAAAAACGAATTACACAGTGTGTATTGTTAAATTGGTGTGTTTTCTCAATAGTTGTTAGACTGCACCAAAAGGGTATAATCAAGGACCATGAGGCTTTATTTGATGCGTAATTGTTAAATCAAAACTTGGGAAGGAAAACTGTTTTTACTGTGCGATTTTTCATTCGTCGGTGTGTTTTACACAAATAGGTCTTTGTATGTCCAGTTGTACGGGGGTGTTTCTTCTATGCGTATTTTGTATTTGTTGATGAATGGAAGACACAGTACGTGTTTTATAGTCACGCCATTTATAAAATTGAATAATGAAATGTAAATATAGACATTCATCTGTCGTAAAAAGGCGAAAACAATGTCGTCATTTATACGTATCCAGCAGTCAGACCCCAATTTGATTATATCCAGGTATATATCGATAAGCTTAATTTTCCGTATGTCTATATATTTTCTTTTGTTCTGACAATTTATTGTTGTGCGTGTTGACATGAGTACCACGTAAACAGTAACTCATTGTCAGTTTATTGTTTTGCGTGTTGAAATGAGTACCGCGCAACCCGTAACTCATAGCCATTTTATTGTTTTGAGTGTTGAAATGAGTACCGCGCAACCCGTAACTCATAGCCATTTTATTGTTTTGCGTGTTGAAATTAGTACAACGTACGTAACACGTACTTTTTTCATTGCAACTTATTATTAAAAAAAACTCTATACAAAAAACAATAGAAATGTTAGCTGTTCAATAATAATTATTCGCGGGCTGCAGTTATTTATTTTTCTCGTCTTTTTGTGGATTTCATTTGTTAACATTATTGTGGTACCACTGAACTATAGATAAATGCATGTGTCTTAAAATTGATTGCATGCAATATCGCTATTTACCGATATCCCGATAAACCTCCATTTGATTATCCGATACATGTATTAGTCCAAAAATATTTTGCTGACTTTTTAATTTCGGCACAAAAGAGTGTGGATGGTTGCATACTGCCAGTCAGGGTTCAATAATGTGAATTGAAACGTGGCATCATAAGATTGACAGAATATAGACGCCCCTTTATCAACACATTGTTGCCTTGTAAACTTTAATTGTAGATTGCCAGTAGTTATAATTACAGTAGGCCTACAAACAATCAAAACTGTTACGCTATCGCCAATGATTACTTGAACCCCTTTCCCATGCATTCGTAATTTTATGTCCGGTTAAAATTCATGTCTCACTTAGCAGTGTTACATTCTGCTAAATATGAAAACGCTTTAAGTTTTAGTTACAACTCTATTTATGGAGTATCTTACCTTCATCGAAATAAAATCTTTAGTGACGAATCTCGATTCACTTTGATCGCAGGGTCCATGTGTACCGCAGATGAGGTGAACATTATGCTCAAGTATGCGTCAGAGAAGTTGATTGATTTGGTGGCGGCAGCGTCCAATCTGATTAAAAACAGATCCTATTTCGTTTTTATAGTTCAAAATTTCATTTTACTTGTCTTTACTACATTAGGATCTGAGAGACTTGTTATTTAACTCGTGTTCTGCTTGAAATGAGGGGTCAGCCAATCAAATTGTCTGTCAAATTGAGGGTTTGACCTTTTCAGCGCGGAATTGTGGGTAGGCATTATCAGCGATAGAAATCGAAACAAAGCAACAACGATTCTGATTGGTTAATAGTCAAATGTCACGTGCTTGACATCTGAACTGGCTATAGAAATATAGATCTGAATTTCAATTAGATTGCGGCAGTGTCATGGTTTGGGGTTCTTTTTGTACACATGGACTTTCTGCTCTTGTTGTTGTCCAAGGGAACTTAAATGCTGTCCAGTACAGGGATCAGATTTTGCAACCTGTTCTTCTTCCGTTTAAGCAGACACATGGGCCTGGACTAACGTTTCAACAAGACAATGCTCAACCCCATACGGCAATTGCTACCCAGAATTTTTTAAGAAAGGTCGGTGTCCAAGTCCTGGATTGGCCATCACTTAGCCCTGACCTTAATCCTATTGAACACATCTGGGACGAACTGGGTCGACGTGTTCGTAGCATATGAATCCACCACTGAAGTTGCAGGACCTTCAACATGCTCTTGCTGAGCAGTGGCGACGTCTTCCTCGTGTAGTGTTTACTATGGTTCTGAGATCCATGAGAAGACGTTGTGTGGCAGTACGAGACGCTAGAGGAGGCCACAACCGTTACTAAACACTTTATTCCGATTGTTCTCCAAGTCTGTAAATTTCATTTTGGGGGGTACTGTGACATCATGAACGTTATCATTGTCAAGGACTTTCGGCGAGACGTATTCTTGCTTTCTGTTGATGTCAAGGTCGTCTGTGCACAAAATAACACTAAAATAGTTGCCTTAAAACAAATATTAAAAATCTAGACCCAAAAATCCTGAGTGTCATGGTTAGATTTACGTTACTTTTACGTCATTATGGTTAGCATCCAATAATGGTAAAATTTTACGTTTAAATTTACTTTACTTTTACGTCATAATGGTTATGGTTACTTTTACGTCAGAAAATGACGTAAACTTTATGACGGTTTTCTTACCAATTTTAACCTAAGTTTCTAATGTGAATGTAACATAAACCTAATACTTGTTCTCTATCGGAAATGAAATGCAATGAAATGGGGTTTAACGTCCTACTTTTCTGCACCTAACCTGGGCTAATTGAAGATGGGCATACGCCATACAATGTGCTATGAGAGAACTTTTTCTCAGACAGCGGCGCTACAGCCTACTCTAATATCGAATTCCAACTGCCAAGGGATCTTTAACATGCACAGCACACCAATGTGTACATGGGACCTGGGTTTTTCGGCCCATCCAAATGACTAGGCGTGAATCTAACGTAAACTTTATGATGGTTTTCTTACCAATTTTTGTCGCTTTAAATACTTGATTAAGTACCCATATCAGTGTGTGCACAGTCTAACAATTGATAAATAGTCTTAATTCAGACAAAATAATTATGTATGTGTTATTGGTGATAATTCTAACATAAATTTATCTCATGTTTCTAACCGTTAGATTATGGTTAGTTTTCTGACGTAAATCTAACGTTAATTTTCTAATGTTAACATAACGTTAGTTCTAACGTTAGTTTTATGTAATAATTCTAACATAAGTTTCTAATGTGAATCTAACATAAACATAATACTTGTTCTCTATCGGAAATGAAATGGGGTTAAACGTCCTACTTTTCTGCACCTAACCTGGGCTAATTGAAGATGGGCATACGCCATACAGTGTGCTATGAGGGAACTTTTTCTCAGACAGCAGCACTACAGCCTACTCTAATATCGAATTCCAACTGCCAAGGGATTTTTAACATGCACACCAATGTGTACATGGGACCTGAGTTTTTCGGACCATCCGAATGACTTGGCCCTGTCAGGCCTTCCCTTCCGCTTCACTGACAAGGGGAAACAACGACGGAAAATCCAGATGCAGGGATCGAACACCTGACTACCAGGTTAGCGAACCAGAGCCTTACCCACATTGTCTAACGGAAAAGAATGTCAGTTTTATAATGTTAGGATACTAACAATTACGTAAACAAATGCCAGTTTAATATCAGGATAACAACGATTAAATAAATGTTAGTTTTTGATTGTTGGCTATCCAACCATAATCAATAAATGTTAGTTTTTGATTGTTGGCTATCAAACCATAATCAAAAAATCCATTTAAGTTAACCAAATTTACTAAATTTTAAGCGTTCTTTAAGGCAACTTGAACAAAATCTGTTAATAATTGTAACCCGTATAATATTTATGGATAAAACATTAAAAAGTGGGTGTGGCACCACCCCTAGGTGTGGAGCCATGCACCGAAATTGATAGTTGTTAATATCCTTACGACATAAGGAATAAATATACCAAGTTCAAAAAAAAAAAAAAAACACGAAAAGTTGATGTGGCTTTGCCTCTGGGACTCAGACATGAAACAATATTCTGATTATTTATCAATTGGTAAAATGTGCACACACTGGTATGGTTATTTAATCAAGAGGTACAATGAGGGATCATACCGAGATGAAACAAAAACTGTTACTAACTGGAACCTGTAGACTATTTATAGACAAAATATTAACAAAAAAGTGAAATGAAATGAAATAAGGTTTAACGTCCTACTGTTCTACTCGTAAACTGGGCTTATGAAGACAGGTCTACATCATATAGTGTGCTATGAGGGTTATTTTGCCCGGGCAGCGGCACTATGGCCTACTCTTAAATCTGATTCCAACTGCCAAGGGATCTTTTACGTGCACGCCAATGTGTACACAGGACTTCAGTTTTTTTTGTCCCATTCAAACAACAAGGGGAAACCTCGTCAGGAAATCTGGATGAAATGAAATGAAATGAGGTTAACGTCCTACTGTTCTGCTCATAGACTGGGCTAGATGGGCCTATAGGGAAATTTTGCCCAGACAGCGGTGCTACGGCCTACTCTTATATCAAACTCCAACTGCCAAGGGATCTTTGACGTGCCCGCCAATGTGTACACGGAACCTCTGGTTTTCTTTTCGTTCATCCGAACGACTAGACAGTTGTCCTTGTCATGCCCTCCATTCTGCATCATTGACAAGCGGAAACCACCCCGGAAAATCTAGATGAACTTTCTCAGCCAATGCAGGGATCGAACACCCGACCTCCAGGCTAATGAGACAGCGTCTTACCCACACAGACAAAAAACTGGCTGTGGCAACATCAAAGATAGGTTGCCAGGCAACGAAACATACGCCCACAACAGCTAAGTCGTCCGGGCAGTCAACAAGGGTTGTCGCATATTGTTTCTTTTATCAGTAAGGAGAACATTTACTATTTACAACACATGATAATCTTATTATGAGTAATAGCCCATTAAATAATTATCAGAAATGATTAGAATAGTTTTGATGGTTTGTGCCAGAAATTATCAGATATCACTGAAAATCAAATAGGCTTCTTCGTCTCACGACCTTAAACACCATGTATAAATTTAAAGTCAATCGGATATTAACTTCAGCTTCTAAAGCGTTCACAAGATTTTTCAAAGTGATCAAGGGTCATAACTCTGGTAGTAATTATCGGATATCGCTGAAAATCAATAGGCTTCTTCGTCTCACGACCTTTAACACCGTGTATAAATTTCAAGTCAATCGGAGATTAACTTTAGCCTCTAGAGCGTTCACAAGAAATTGTGGACGATGGACGGACGAACGGACGGACAGGGGCGACGGCAATATACGACCACATTTCCATGTGGGCGTATAAAAAGGGAGCGAGAAAAAAAAATGGGGTTTAATGTCTACTCAACAGAAACTAGGTCATTTCAGGACTAAGATAAGATTTTGTCAAATAGTGCTACATGTAAGGTAAAACAAAAATCCCCACAAATATTATATACCAGTAAATAATTATTCTTTTTGCACTGCCTGAAAGATCTTCCAGCCCAATTGTTGTGGAGCAACATACATGTATGCCAACACTTTTTTATATTTTATAATAATCATCCTTAAAAAACTAGAAAGTCAATGTTAAAGTGAAAATATATTTATACATTTTGTATTTTCATTTTGTATGACAATATAAGGAGATGGGTGAATTGGAATGTGCAATCAAATTCAACAGAAAACACATTTTACAAGACTTTCAGTTTGAGTCAAGAACCAGTTCGAACCAGTTATTTCCGGAATCTATAGATCTAGTCGACATATCGTCCCCGATAAAAGACATCTGAAAATTAAAATTTCTCTATTGGATTATTCTTATAATATACTATTCAAAAAAAGTAGGGGATATTTGATTTTTAAGTGTTATTTAAGTCACCTAATGAAACTGACGAAGAAACAAATGACAAAATGAAATGAAGTTCACATTCATCGATTTATTCCAAATGATTGTTAGACCAAGTAAGGCACAGACTGACCATTATAAGGGTAAAATGATACCCGGGGTCAAACAGCAAAGTTACCACAGCATCACAACAAAGTCAGTAACGGGTAAATCCTCCTCTGTTTGCCAAACAAGCATTGATCCGACGTGGCATACTCCTAATGAGACGTCTAAGGTCATTTTGGTCCAGATTGTCCCATTCCTGTTGCAACACAGCAGCAAGTTCTTGGACATTGGCAGGACGTTGTTGACGTTGACATAACCTCTGTCCAAGCATGTCCCAGATATGCTCGATGGGGGAAAGGTCGGGACTCAGTGCTGGCCAAGGTAATGTGGTGATGTTCTGTTGTTCGAGGTAACCTGTAACGATCCTGGCCCTGTGACATCTTGGGTTGTCATTCTGGAAGATGAAACGGCGGCCATGACGTCATGCGAACGGCACAATATGGACTGCAAAGATCTTGTCCCGGTAGTACTGGCCTGTAACACGCCCTGCAACAACATGTAAAGCCTTTCTTCCAGCAACAGTGATGCCTCCATACACCATAACAGAACCACCCCCAAATCGATCATGTCTGATGACGTTAACATCTTGGAAGTGCTCGATTCGACGACGCCACACCCTCCTACGTCTGTCCAAAAAATCAACAGTGAACCTTGACTCATCTGAAAACATCACATTGCTCCAGCGTCGATTATTCCAGTGTTGACGATCCCTACACCAACGGCGTCTTGCCTGAATGTGATGACCTCTCAAACAAGGGACCACGCGAGGACGTCGGGCGCGAAGGTGACCCCTATGCAGTCGATTCCGAATCGTCTGGCCACTCACTCTCACACCAGTGTCTGTTTGAAGACGAGCGCTGATCTGATTTGCTGTGATGACACGATTTCTCAAGGCCAAGGTACGGATAAATCGATCCTGGGCTTGAGTTGTCGCCCTTGGTCGACCTGAGCGTGGTCTGTCCTGTACAGATTGTGTATCACGGTATCTAGACCATAGCCTGCTTATGACAGACTGAGAAACATTAATCGTCCGCGCCACAACCGCCTGTGTTGTGCCGATCTGTAGCATACCAAGGGCACGTAACCTTTCATTTTGGGTAAGCCGACGCATATCAAAATTTGTTTTCTGGTCACTAAAACAATTAAACTGATGTTTCCACCCTGGAATTCAATGCCACAATGACTGTAACATTCAAAGTCAGAGTCGTGCAAATCTTGGGTTGGACCCACATGATGATCCCAAGCATCACCTGCATTCCATGCGGTAGCTATTGGTGCATTTGGGCGTCACATGTAACTGGAAATGTTTCCTCTGTTAGGTTCTATAGTGACTTTTTTCGTAGTCATTTGCATATTTTAGTATTATGCCCCCAAAATCAAATATCCCCTACTTTTTTTGAATAGTATATTAAGTATAGCTAATATAAAATCTAGCAGAGCGCACAGAAACAGATTACATTCTAGATTCCATTATCAAAAATACGTATAGACGGCTTCCGTGTTGGGGAATAATAAAAGCGAACGGAATTGTGGGTATAGCAAGATGGTGCCCTGATTTAAAGTTAGAAGAAGCATATAGGAAAGTAAGTGTCTTTTTTACATACAAACATCCGTCTAAATATTATTTGCAGAACTACAAATTCAGCAAATAATGGCCGTTGACAATTTTACACAATCACCGTAAAATGCAGCAAATAATGGCCGTTGACAATTTTACACAATCACCGTAAAATGCTAAAAAAATAGGTTGCCAGGCAACGAAACATACGCCCACCAGCAGCTAAATCGTCCGGGCAGTCAACAAGAGTTGTCGCATATTAAGTAATTATCAAAAATCATTAGAATTTGTTTGTTTTTTTATAAAGTTCTGGCCCATGCTAATGTCTAGTATACGAAACATTTAATATTATGGATTTAGCTGTACAATTATCAAAAATTCATTGAAAATCAATATATTTGTTGGTCTCAAGACCTTAAACTCTGTTTCAAGTTTCATTAAAATAAAATTAAAATTGTGACCTCTACAGGTCCACTTGATATACAATATTGTTACACTATTCGCGTACAAGCAGCGGTGTAACAGTGATATAATCATATGTTTTTTTTTAAATTGGATAATAATTGCGACCTCCAGGGGGACCACAAGCAATAAAAGGCGATTTTTCGGACAATCAGGGGCCATAATTCAGGAAGTTACAATCCGATATGCGCAAATATGTAACCAAGACCTTTAGGTTATAAACATGTATTTTAAGTTTTATCAAAATCGAATTAAAATTGTGACCTCTATTGGGTCCATAACCTTGATATAACATATCTTTACAATCGACGGCCATTTTGTCTGTCAATTTTAGTCTGATTTTCAAGAAATTCGAACTCAACCTTCAGTACCAAGCAACGGTGATATCATCAAACGTTTTTTTAAATCGGATAATAATTTTGACCTTCAGAAGGACCACAATCTTAAAAGGGTGATTTTTCGGACAAACAGGGGCCATAATTCAGGAAGTTAAGATCCGATGGGCGCAAATATCAAAAGAACTAAGATCTTTGAGTTATAAACATACATGTCAAGTTTCATCAAAATCGGTTCAAAGCTGTGACCTCAATAATATCCACAAGCTAAAAGCGTGATTTTTCGTACAATCAGGGGCCATAATTCAGGATGTTACGATCCGATATGCGCAGATATCGACAGGAACCAAGATCTTTGAGTTATAGACATGCATTTCAAGTTTCATCAAATTCGGTTCAAAATTGTGACTCCTACAGTGTTCACAACCTTGACATACCATATTTTTACACTTTTCGTGTACAAACGGCGGCCATTTTGTCCGTCAATTTTGGTCCGATTTTCACGAAATTCGAACACGACCTTCTTTACGGTGCAACGGTGATATAATCAGACGGTTTTTCAAATCGGATAACAATTTTGGCCTCAAGAAGTACAAGCTAAAACAGGTGATTTTCGTACAATCAGGGACCATAATTCAGGAAGTTATGATCCGAAATTCAAACACAACCTTCTTAACGGTGTAACGGTGATATAATCAGATGGTTTTTCAAATCGGATAATAATTTTGGCCTCAAGAAGGACCACAAGCTAAAAAATAGGTTGCCAGGCAACGAAACATACGCCCACACAGCAGCCAAATCGTCCGGGCAGTCAACAAGAATTGTCGCATATTAAGGAATTATCAGAAAATCATTAGAATTTGTTTGGTTTTTATAATCAAACGGTTTTTTTTAAATCATATAATAATTGTGACCTCCAGAGGCACCACAAGCTAAAAAGGGTGATTTTTCGTACAATCAGGGGACATAATTCAGGAAGTAACGACCCGATGGGCGCAAATATCGAAAGGAACCAAGATCTTTGGGTTTAAAACATACCTGTCAAGTTTCATCAAAATCGATTCAAAATTGTGACCTCTATCTATAGGGTCCACAACCTTGATATAACATATTTTCACACTATTCGTGTACAAACGGCAGCCATTTTGTCCGTCAATTCTAGTCCGGTTTTCACGTAATTCAAACTCTCTCTTCATTACCATGTAACGGTGATATAGTCAAACATTTTTTTAAATCGGATAATAATTTTGACCTCCAGAGGAACCAAAAGCGAACAAAAGCGATTTTTCGGACAATCCGGGGACATAATTCAGGAAGTTATGATCCAATGGGCGCAAATATCGAAAGGAACCAAGATCTTTGGGTTATAAACATACATGTCAAGTTTCATCAAAATCGGTTCAAAATTGTGACCTCTATAAGGTCCACAACCTTTATATAACATATTTTCACAATATTCGCATACAAACAGCGGCCATTTTGTCCGTCAATTTTGGTCCGATTTTCACAAAATTCATCCTCAATCTTCATAACCATGGAACGGTGATATAATCAAACGGTTTTTTAAATCGGATAACAATTTTGACCTCCAGAGGGACCAAAAGCTAAAAAGGGCAATTTTTCAGACAATCAGGGGCCATAATTCAGGAAGTTACGATCCGATTGGCGCAAATATCGGAAGGAATCAAGATCTTTGGGTTATAAACATGCATTTCAAGTTTCATCCAAATCGGTTCAAAATTGTGTCCTCTACACTGTTCACAACCTTGATATAACATATTTTCACACTATTCGCGTACAAATGGCGGCCATTTTGTCCGTCAATTTTGGTCTGATTTTCACGAAATTCAAACTCGACCTTCATAACCATGGAACAATGATATAATCAAACAGTTTTTCAAATCAGATAACAATTTTGACCTCCAGAGGGACCACAAGCTAAAAAGGGCAATTTTTCGGACAATCAGGGGCCATAATTCAGGAAGTTACGATCCGATTGGCACAAATATCGAAAAGGATCAAGATCTTTGGGTTATAAACATGCATTTCAAGTTTCATCCAAATCGGTTCAAAATTGTGTCCTCTACACTGTTCACAACCTTGATATAACATATTTTCACACTATTCGCGTACAAATGGCGGCCATTTTGTCCGTCAATTTTGGTCCGATTTTCACGAAATTCGAACTCAACCTTCATAACCATGGAACAATGATATAATCAAACGTTTTTTTAAATCGGATAACAATTTTGACCTCCAGAGGGACCACAAGCTAAAAAGGGCAATTTTTCGGACAATCAGCGGCCATAATTCAGGAAGTTACGATCCGATTGGCGCAAATATCGAAAGGAACCAAGATCTTTGGGTTATAAACATGCATTTCAAGTTTCATCCAAATCGGTTCAAAATTGTGTCCTCTACACTGTTCACAACCTTGATTTAACATATTTTCACACTATTCGCGTACAAATGGCGGCCATTTTGTCCGTCAATTTTGGTCCGATTTTCACGAAATTCGAACTCGACCTTCATAACCATGGAACGGTGATATAATCAAACGTTTTTTTAAATTGGATAACAATTTTGACCTCCAGAGGGACCACAAGCTAAAAAGGGCGATTTTTCGGACAATCAGGGGCCATAATTCAGGAAGTTACGATCCGATTGGCGCAAATATCGAAAGGAACCAAGATCTTTGGGTTATAAACAGGAATTTCAAGTTTCATCCAAATCGGTTCAAAATTGTGACCTCTAAACTGTTCACAAGCTAAAAAACGTGATTTTTCGTACAATCAGGGGCCATAACCCATGAAGTTACAGTCCGATACATGCCAATATCGAAAGGAACCGAGATCTTAGGGTGATAAACCTATGTTTTAAGTTTCATTGAAATCGGATAAAAATTGTGACCTGTAGACTGTTCACAAACAATTGTGGACGGACGGACGGACGGACGGACGGACAGGGGCGACGACAATATACGTCCACATGAAAATGTGGGCGTATAAAAATGTAAGGGATCAGTAATAGTCAAACTGTTTTTGTTACTTGAATCATGTATGTCAGGATTGCTTAGTTTTGATGATTGAACGGCTAACAGCAGCTGCATTAAACCACAGCAAAAAAACGTTCACAGAAGGTAAATCAAGAAATTATTTAGATTTCTATATTTATGGTAAATGGACAGGGAGTAACAATAAATTGTACAAGAAGATAATGGACATCCTCCCTCAATCAAGTCATGTGACAAACAAAAATAGGTTGCCAGGCAACGAAACATACGCCCACACAGCAGCCAAATCGTCCAGGCAGTCAACAAGAGTTGTCGCATATTAAGGAATTATCAGAAAATCATTAGAATTTGTTTGGTTTTTATAATCAAAAGTTTTTTTTTTAAATCAGATAATAATTTTGACCTCCAGAGGGACCAAAAGCTAACAAAAGCGATTTTTTGGACAATCCGGGGACATAATTCAGGAAGTTATGATCCAATGGGTGCAAATATCGAAAGGAACCAAGATCTTTGGGTTATAAACATACATGTCAAGTTTCATCAAAATCGGTTCAAAATTTTGACCTCTATAAGGTCCACAACCTTTATATAACATATTTTCACACTATTCGCATACAAACGGCGGCCATTTTGTCCGTCAATTTTGGTCCGATTTTCCCAAATTCAAACTCAACCTTCATAACCATGGAATCGTGAAATAATAAAACGGTTTTTTAAATCGGATAACAATTTTGACCTCCAGAGGGACCACAAGCTAAAAAGGGCGATTTTTTGGACAATCAGGGGCCATAATTCAGGAAGTAATGACCCGATGGGCACAAATATCGAAAGGAACCAAGATCTTTGGGTTATAAACATACATGTCAAGTTTCATCAAAATCGGTTCAAAATTGTGACCTCTATAGGGTCCACTACCTTGATATAACATGTTTTCACACTATTCGTGTACAAACGACGGCCATTTTGTCCGTCAATTCTAGTCCGATTTTCTCGTAATTCAAACTCTCACTTCATTACCATGTAACGGTGATATAGTCAAACGTTTTTTTAAATCGGATAATAATTTTGACCTCCAGAGGGACCAAAAGCTAACAAAAGCGATTTTTTGGACAATCCGGGGACATAATTCAGGAAGTTATGATCCAATGGGTGCAAATATCGAAAGGAACCAAGATCTTTGGGTTATAAACATACATGTCAAGTTTCATCAAAATCGGTTCAAAATTTTGACCTCTATAAGGTCCACAACCTTGATATAACATATTTTCACACTATTCGCGTACAAATGGCGGCCATTTTGTCCGTCAATTTTGGTCCGATTTTCATGAAATTCGAACTCAAACTTCATAACCATGGAACGGTGATATAATCAAACGTTTTTTTAAATCCGATAACAATTTTGACCTCCAGAGGGACCACAAGCTAAAAAGGGCAATTTTTCGGACAATCAGGGGCCATAATTCAGGAAGTTACGATCCGATGGGCGCAAATATCGAAAGGAACCAAGATCTTTCGGTTATAAACATACATGTCAAGTTTCATCAAAATTGGTTTAAAACTGTGACCTCTATAAGGTCCACAACCTTGATATAACATATTTTCACACTATTCGCTTACAAACGGCGGCCATTTTGTCCGTCAATTTTGGTCCGATTTTCACGAAATTCGAACCTGCCCTTCATAACCATGGAACGGTGATATAATCAAACGGTTTTTTAAATCCGATAACAATTTTGAACTCCAGAGGGACCACAAGCTAAAAAGGGCAATTTTTCAGACAATCAGGGGCCATAATTCAGAAAGTTAAGATCCGATGGGCGCAAATATCGAAAGGAACCAAGATGTTTGGGTTATAAACATACATGTCAAGTTTCATCAAAATTGGTTCAAAATTGTGACCTCTATAAGGTCCACAACCTTGATATAACATATTTTCACACTATTCGCGTACCATCGGCGGCCATTTTGTCCGTCAACTTTGGTCCGATTTTCACGAAATTCGAACTCGACCTTCATAACCATGCAACGGTGATATAATCAAACGATTTTTTAAATCGGATAACAATTGTGACCTCCAGAAGGACCACAAGTTAAAAAGGGCGATTTTTCGAACAATCAGGGGCCATAATTCAGGAAGTTACGATCCGATGGGCGCAAATATCGAAAGGAACCAAGATCTTTGGGTTATAAACATACATGTCAAGTTTCATCCAAATTGGTTCAAAATTGTGACCTCTACGCTGTTCACAAGCTAAAAAACATGATTTTTCGTACAATCAGGGGCCATAACCCATGAAGTTACAGTCCGATACATGCCAATATCGAAAGGAACCGAGATCTTATGGTGATAAACCTATATTTTAAGTTTAATTGAAATCGGATAAAAATTGTGACCTGTAGACTGTTCACAAAAAAATGTGGACGGACGGACGGACGGACGGGGGCGACGACAATATACGTCCACATAAAAATGTGGGCGTATAAAAACATGATTTTTCGTACAATCAGGGGCCATAACCCATGAAGTTACAGTCCGATACATGCCAATATCGAAAGGAACCGAGATCTTATGGTGATAAACCTATATTTTAAGTTTAATTGAAATCGGATAAAAATTGTGACCTGTAGACTGTTCACAAAAAAATGTGGACGGACGGACGGACGAACAGGGGCGACGACAATATACGTCCACATGAAAATGTGGGCGTATAAAAAGGCGATTTTTCGTACAATTAGGGGCCATAATTCAGGAAGTTATGATCCGATATGCGCAAATATCGAAAGGAACCAAGATCTTTGGGTTATAAACATGCATTTCAAGTTTTATCAAAATTGGTTCAATATTGTCACCTCTACAGTGTTCACAACCTTGACATACCATATTTTTACACTTTTCGCGTACAAACGGCGGCCATTTTGTCCGTCAATTTTGGTCCGATTTTCACGAAAATCGAACACAACCTTCTTTACGGTGTAACGGTGATATAATCAGACGTTTTTTTTAAATCGGATAATAATTTTGGCCTCAAGAAGGACCACAAGCTAAAAGATAGGTTGCCAGGCAACGAAACATACGCCCACAGCAGCTAAATCGTCCGGGCAGACAACAAGGGTTGTCACATACTTTTACTAATGAAACATCTGAAAATCATTAGAATTTGTTTGCTTTTTATAAAGTTTTGCCCCACGCTAACAATTAGTATAGGAAACATTTAACATCATGGATGTTCAAGTTGACTATGGATGTAATTAGGGAGAGACTTTTTATACTACCAGGCATGATTCTGTGGACCCAAAAAAATAACTGATTTTGGCCGCAAAATTTGCTGCCAGAGACGACGATTGAGGCACGGCGCAGGCTTGCCGAACCTCTAGGGGGGTTCGGGGGCATGCCCCCCCGAAATTTTTTTCAAAATTTAACCTCAAATCGAGCACTCTGAAGACATTTGGATGGTAAATGCTTTGATTAAGATAGGTTGCCAGGCAACGAAACATACGCCCACAACAGCTAAGTCGTCCGGGCAGTCAACAAGGGTTGTCGCATATTGTTTCTTTTATCAGTAAGGAGAACATTTACAACACATGTTAATCTTATTACGAGTAATAGCCCATTAAATAATTATCAGAATTGATTAGAATAGTTTTGATGGTTTGTCTGAAGGCCTTTGTCCACAAGATATTTCAAAGTGATCAAGTGCCAGAAATTATCAGATATCACTGAAAATCAAATAGGATTCTTCGTCTCATGACCCTAACCACTGTGTACAAATTTAAAGTCAATCGGATATTAACTTTAGCCTTTAGAGCATTCATAAGGTTTTTCAAAGTGATCAAGGGTCATAACTCTGACAGTAATTATCGGATATCGCTGAAAATAAATAGGCTATTTTTATCATGACCGTAAATAGTGTGTATAAATTTAAAGTCAATCGGATATTAACTTTAGATTTTTCAAAGTGATCAAGGGTCATAACTCTGGCAGTAATTATCTGATATTGCTGAAAATCAATAGGCTTCTTTGTATCATGACTTTAAACACCGTGCATAAATTTAAATTCAATCGGATATTAACTTTAGCCTCTAGAGCGTTCACAAGATTTTTCAAAGTGATAAGGGTCATAACTCTGGCAGTAATTATCAGATATCACCGAAAATCAATAGGCTTATCGTCTCATGACCTTAAACACTGTGTATAAATTTAAAGTCAATCGGATATTAACTATAGCCTCTAGAGCGTTCACAAGATTTTTCAAAGTGATCAAGGGTCATAACTCTGGCAGGAATTATTGGATATTGCTGAAAATCAACAGGCTTCTTCGTATCATGACCTTACACACTGTGTATAAATTTAAAGTCAATTGGATATTAACTTTAGCCTCTAGAGTGATCACAAGATTTTTCAAAGTGATCAAGGGTCATAACTCTTGTAGTAATTATCGGATATCACCGAAAATCAATAGGATTCTTCGTCTCATGCCCTTAAACACTGTGTATAAATTTGAAGTCAATCGGATATTAACTTTAGCCTCTAAAGCGTTCACAAGATTTTTCAAAGTGATCAAGGGTCATAACTCTGGTAGTAATTATCGGATATCACCGAAAATCAATAGGCTTCTTCGTCTCATGACCTTAAACACTGTGTATAAATTTAAAGTCAATCGGATATTAACTTTAGCCTCTAGAGCGTTCACAAGATTTTTCAATGTGATCAAGGGTCATAACTCTGGTACTAATCATCGGATATCGCTGAAAATCAATAGGCTTCTTCGTCTCATGCCCTTAAACACTGTGTATAAATTTGAAGTCAATCGGATATTAACTTTAGCCTCTAAAGCGTTCACAAGATTTTTCAAAGTGATCAAGGGTCATAACTCTGGTAGTAATTATCGGATATCACCGAAAATCAATAGGCTTCTTCGTCTCATGACCTTAAACACTGTGTATAAATTTAAAGTCAATCGGATATTAACTTTAGCCTCTAGAGCGTTCACAAGAAATTGTGGACGATGGACGGACGGACGGACGGACGGACAGACGGACGGACGGGGGCGACGGCAATATACGACCACATTTCCATGTGGGCGTATAAAAAATGAACCTGGTACAGCAATTTTTAACACAAACGCAAAAATAAAAACAGATACTTTTACCGGTCGCCATTTTTATTTCAGTACAGAATGCCGGTATGTGCGTTCTCCTTTCACTCTTTACTCGGAATAGTTCGTACCACAGTATTAATAATGATCGTTTAAATTAAAAAAAATTTTATTTCAATTAGCTAAAATAGATTAATATTTTTTTTGCATCATTGATGCCTAAAAAATATTATTAGAGCCACAGAAAATGACAATATATAAATAATAATAGAAACTGAGCCGAAAGAAATGAGCACAGGTAGGAAAAGTTGTGAATCAACCAACGTTTTATCACAGGTGAAGCAAAACGACCGATTAAGATGGCTGCCAAATGTTTTTCTCAAGTCTCGATTACCATGCATTTAATTTTCTGAATTGACACGGCAATTGAAACATACACTGGTTAATCTTGTGTAAATAGACTACATTAGCCAGACCACAGACCGTGTTTACACCGTTGTTGATGAAAAGACTTGATAACAAAACTACCAGTCTTGTCTTTACTTCAACACACGGGGTTTTTTTTATCATCACGATACGGACATAATATAAAAATAATGATCATCAGACAAAGTCAAAACACTCTCCCATACCCTACCCTACCCCCCCCCCCTAAAATTTTTATTGCAAATTTAGATGATTTACGAAAACGACCCACGGCCGATAAAAATAGCGGAAATCCGTTAAATAACGGAAAAAAATCATGCCTGTACTACATTAAATTGTGAACTCTATATAAAGTATTTTAAAAATATGAATTATATGATGGAATTTTCCACTGCATGGAATAATGGTATTTGTCAGGCTGAAAATCTGAAATGTCCGGCCGAAAATCAGTTCAGCCTGACATGATGTGACCTGTAGACTGTTCACAAACAATTGTGGACGGACGGACGGACAGGGGCGACGACAATGTACGTCCACATAAAAATGTGGGCGTATAAAAAAACAACGGTAAAATAAAAGTCACAAGATTAGATGGCCTGTTATTTTCTGAATGTAAAACTTTGTAGCTGCACGATTTATACATAATCTAAACTACTTTAATCGAAAAAAATCCTGTTTTAAAATCACTGGAATCAAACATTTTTCACTTAAGGTATTATTTAACAGTGGTAATGACACAGAATACAATTGTAGTCTTAGTCTATATATACAGCCTACTTCAATTTTAAAAAAAACAACAACCCTGCATAACCATTTCTATATATAGGCCTATAATATATAGCCATAACAACTGTCTTTACATACATGATGGCCCTTCACTCCCCTGAATGTACAGAGTAAAGTTTTTTCTTCTACATTTTTACACCATTTTTGGCCTCACTCCTGTCTAATCTTAAACACCTAAATGAGCAGAAATATTGTCTGAGAGATTCAGACTTTACTGATAACTCTCAAATTGACAGTGTTTCATTGCATTTCATCCATAATTACAGTGTAGACTGAATAATTCTCATGTATACTTTGAATATGTTCTTTATTCTATCTCTAAGCAAAATCTTTTTTCACAGATCCTAAATTTGAGCAATATTGATGGCACTAATGTGAAAGAAGTTACAAAAAGATTTTTTGAAGGCTTTGTTTACGTAAATGGTAGCCAGGTGACACCTGCTTACTCCTTGTCATGTACAAATGTAGGATCAATGCCATACCACTGGACTCAATGACGGCAGACGTTATGATGAAAAGTGCTCTCATCCACCCTACTCTCACGATGACAAGGGAATTAAGGTTGTTTTCATATACATTTAATAAATGTAGATATATGCTATTTGAAACAAAAAACTAACTGCAACTGGTTAACCAACTTATTCACATTTGATAAAAAATTTCTATCAAAATATTTGTTGGACCAAAGGAAGACTTGTTGATACATGTTTGAATTAATAATATTATAGCTTTAAGTTCCATGCTTGGCAGCGAGTGCTAATAACGTTTACAAAACTTTGAGCGGGAATTTCAAGGCATTAACCTCCTGTGATATAATAACAAATGACAAGTGCGAAATAAAGTATTTATGTGGTCTTGGGTGAAAAAACAGTGTTGTGGCTAGCCAAATGAAATGAAACAAAATAGAGTGTAATGACTTACTGTTTTGCTCTGAACTGGGCTAATGAAGACGGGCATACGCCATACAGTATGCTATAAGGGAAATTTTGCACTATGGCCTACTCATATCAAATTCCAACTGTCAAGGGTATGCCAATGTGTATACATGGCCTCAGTTTTTCTGTACCATCTGAATGAATAGACAGCTGTCTTGTCAGGCCCTCCTGCATCACTGACAAGAGGAAATAACGCTGGAAAATCTGGATGAACTTTCACTTCCAATGCAGGGATCTAGTGCCCGACCCCCAGACAGAGGGCCTGACAAGGAAAGCTGTCTAGCCGTTTGGATGGTATGAATGACCGAGCGTCTGTGTACACATTGGTGTGCATGTAAAAGATCACTAGGCAGTTCGAATGCGATATAGGAGTAGGCCTTAGCCACTGTCTGGACAAAATTCCCTGATAGCACACTGTATAGAGTATGTCCCTTTTCATTAGCCACAGAATAGGACGTTTAACCCCAATTCATTTCATTTCATTCCATCAATGCCTCGAGAAAACGAGATAGAGGCTACATGCATATCTACACTTCCACAAGCATAATATAGACCTTTTTCTTGAACATTTTCAATTGACAGTGATGCAGGACAGAGGACCTGACATGGTCATAAGAATGGGACAAAAACCCAAGATAATGTGTACACTTTGATGTGTGTGTGTGAAGCATTTCTTGTCAGTTGGATGGAATTTGATATAAGATATAAGAGTATGCCTTAGCCCTGCTGTCGAGACAAAATTTCCCTCATAGCACACTGGGTGGTATATGCCCGTCTTCATTCTTCATTTCTCAAACAGGTGTGAAATGAAATGATATGGGCTAATGAAGACAGGCATACGCTATACAGTGTGCTATGATGGAAATTTTGTCTGGACGACAGGGCTACTGCCTACTCTTATAATCGAATTCCAACTACCCAATGAAATGAAATGGGGTTTAACGTCATACTCCTTTGCAGCTAACCTGGGCTAATGGAAGACGGGCATACGCCATACAGTGTACTATGAGGGAAATTTTACCCCGGCAGCGGCGCTACGGCCTACTCTTATACCGAATTCCAACTGCTAAGGTATCGTTTACATGCATTCCAATTTGTATTCAGGACCTCAGTTTTTCGTCCCATCCGAACGACTAGGCAGCTGTCCTTGTCAGGCCCTCCTTCTGCATCACTGACAAGGGGAAATCACGCCAGAAAATCTAGATGAACTCTCTCGGCCAATGCAGGGATCGAACACCCGACCTCAAGGGGAGTGAACCATCGCCTTATGCACTTGGCCACCATGATCCCCGGGATCTTTTACGCGCACACTAATGTGTACACAGCACCTTTTTTGTCCCATCTGAATGACTAGACAGTTGTCCTTGTTATGCCCTCTGTCCTACATCACTGACAAGGGGAAACCACACTGGAAAATCTGGATTAACTTTCTCAGCCAATGCAGGGATCTAGTGTCCAACCTCAAGACAGAGGGCCTGACAAGGAAAGCTGTCTAGTCGTTTGGATGGTATGAATGATCGAGCGTCTGTGTACACATTGGTGTGCATGTAAAAGATCACTAGGCAGTTCGAATGCGATATAGGAGTATGCCTTAGCTGTCTAGTCGTTTGGATGATATGAATGACCGTGCGTCTGTGAACACATTGGTGTGCATGTAAAAGATCACTAGGCAGTTCGAATGCGATATAGGAGTAGGCCTTAGCCACTGCCTGGACAAAATTCCCTGATGGCACACTGTATAGAGTATGTCGATTTTCATTAGCCACGTCGGAATAGGTCGTTAAACCCCATTTCATTTCATTCCATTTCATTCCATCAATGCCTTGAGCAAACAAGATAGAGGCTACACGTAAAGGTTTTGGCCAAATTTGGTCAATATCCCTGTTTTCCTTTCTGATATGCATATCCACACTTTCACAAGACTAATTTAGACCTTTTTCTTGAACATTTTCAAATGTCAGTGATGCAGGACAGAGGACCTGACATGGATAGGTGACTAGTCATACGAATGGGACAAAAAACCAAGGTACTGTGTACACTTTGATGTGTGTGTGAAACATTTCTTGGCAGTTTGATGGAATTTTATATAAGATTAGGTGGAAAAGGTGATTTTGAGATAATGATTATACATTTGATTGTATTAGTTTTTTAAGTAGATCTCATCATTCTTCTCACAAAACTTTTTACAGATTCAAAATCAGATGAAAATTTATAATTTTATTGAGGTTCAAAGCTGCGATTTTTGACTTTCCGCGGAAGAAATGTTTTTCAACACTTTGAACAGGTCATTTTTGGCGTTTTTTGTGATGCCATAGTTCATTGTATATCGAAACTATCAAAATTGTAGATGTATATTCATGAAATACAACTTTAAGGCTAATGATGTTTCAATTTTCACATTTGTGTAACAATAACTCCGGTTTCCCCAGCAACTCCAAAATACGGAGGTTTTCTCAAAAATCTCATTGTTTCATGGTGATTTTGGTCAATTTTTTCATGAAAAATTGGTCTTATCCATGTTATATCTGAAATATTGAACCTGGTTGTAATGCATTTTAAAATCAGAAGCTATCAAATAAGATTAAAAGAAAATAAAATCGTAAAAATATCTATATGCCTTTTCTCAAGAGCTGGATTTATGTTCATTTTTCACCAATTGTCCGCGGCACACATTTGCCTATTTTTGGGGCGTTTTGGGGACATTAACAAAATAAGAAAGAATGAAGATACGGAAGTGAAATTATGGGAATATGTCAAAAAGTTTGTGAATTTTTAAAATTACATATTTCCAATCCGCAATATACTATCAATTTTGGTTGTCATAGCAACCAAAATGGAAAAAGTGCAATTTTTGACCATTTTCAATGCTATTTACCATAACCCAAAAGGTGATCCCACATTTAAAAATAAGCATTTTAAAATATTTAAAACCCCAAGTAATGTCAAATGATATTGATTGTATAAGTTTGAGCAAAATATTAAGGAGTTTGAGTGGTTACCATAGCAACCCATGTATATTTTTTTTTAAAAAAAAGCATCTTTTTCCGATAATTTATCTCATTAATATTAATTTTTATATTATTTTAAGTCAGTAGGTGTCAGGCAAGATTGAACAAATAAATAATAACAAAATATTTATGTGCCATCTCTTTATACACGGGAAAGGGTTTACCTTTGAAAAACATTCCGCAATTGGAAATTGCCCAATTTTAGGGTTAAAAAAATTATGAAGGAATTGAGATTTTCAAGTGAAATTTGTGTACCGTAAATGTAGTGAATTTTTACAATCACTTTTCTTTTCTCTTCTATAATACTTAATGACCTGTTCAAAGTGTTGAAAAACATTTCTTCCGCGGAAAGTAAAAAATCGCAGCTTTGAACCTCAATAAAATAAAAAATTTTCATCTGATTTTGAATCTGTAAAAAGTTTTGTGAGAAGAATGATGAGATCTACTTAAAAAACTAATACAATCAAATGTAAAATCATTATCTCAAAATCACCTTTTCCACCTAATCTTATATAAAATTCCATCAAACTGCCAAGAAATGTTTCACACACACATCAAAGTGTACACAGTACCTTGGTTTTTTGTCCCATTCGTATGACTAGTCACCTATCCATGTCAGGTCCTCTGTCCTGCATCACTGACATTTGAAAATGTTCAAGAAAAAGGCAATGTTATTCAATTTTCAAACCAATTGATCACCATGACAAACCATTTGATTACGGTACCACATTTTAAGTACGATAGCAGAAATCATTTTAGCACATATTTACAGCTAATGTAATATAAAATATTGTGAATTGTATAATTTTAGTGAAATATTAAGGATTTGGGATGGTTGCCATAGCAACCACATAATTTTAAAGAAAAGACAACTGTTGTTTCATTATCATTGTTCTCTGCATTCGTTGCTAACACTAACATTATTGTTAGAATTCTGCTTTTTTTGTTTTTACTTCACTTTTGAATATTTCTATAATTCCTTCATATCAGTATGTAGCCTATTGAGCAACTTTCTTATTTTTTGTATATTTTAATCAATGTTGTGTAAATAAATATCAAATAAAGGCCTAAAACTAAAAGGCCTTACGCTTAAATCGGTTCTTACAATTTGTTGTTAACTGATCAACAAATGTGATACTCGAGATGTTAATTAGTTCCTCTAAAAACAAGAATTAAAATTACAATAATTAGTATGACAACTGTAATATAATGCTAAATAATAAAAAGTTTTGCAAAATTGGGTATCCGTATCGACACTGATATTATTTTTTGACATGACTGACCTAAATAGTAAATTTATCTGTCGGCTCCATCATCTCAAACGAAATGTTGTAAAAAATGCCCAACGACAAATCCAGAAATAGAGCCATTTTTCTAAATGTTTCAGCTGGCGTTAATTCTTTCGTTGATCCAACTTTATTAGGGTACAATTCCATTTTTTAGTGAAAAGAAATCTTATTAATTATCCATAGACTACTACGTTATCGTCATCACGCCGACTCACGGCTTTGGTCAGTAAAGGAAAGACTACACACAGAGACCTGTGTGGATATTTTCCGGTTTCAATCCCATTCGCGTGCACAGAAATACTTTAACATTGGGCTTGAATAATCCATTGAACAGCGAATTTATGATTTCAGAGCATTGAAACAGTCGTCTATTTAACGGAATTTTTCCATTCTTGACAAATGTTTGGTGTCAAACGTAGAGACGTGTGGTAGCTCGAAGGAAATTTCCGTTCGATCCTCCACATCGTCACATGGTTATAAAAGCGCGCGAATATGAGTCACGTGATGTAAATATAGTCAATCCCGTGAAAGTTGTAAAAAAATGGATTTTAACTATGTTATTTATTTCCAGGCAAGTCTTTTATACATATAACATAACGCTTACTTCATAAATTAACATCGGATTTGCCTATCGATGTAATTTACCGCGAATATGAGTCTTAGGAACTTGGAATACATTTTAGTTTTGGTGTTGAAATGACGTCATAACAAGGCAAAAACTACGCGATTTATTTTGGACAAAATTGCTCACTGTATACAATTTTCAAATGCTCGGCAGAGGTTCTAAAAATGCTCCGATTTTGTTGATTTCAATAGCATTGAAACGACAACAAAACGAACTTTCGATCGGCAGGGGGTGCTATCCTGGCAATTCGCCACAAAAAAAGATTACGTGAATTGAATCCTTCAACTTAAAAAAAAGGCATGGTATTTCGAAATGCCAACAAAGCACCCCCCGCCGATCGAAAGATTCAATTATCTTTCTAATGATATTAAAATGGAAAAAAAATATTAAAAACAGAAACCTCCGCCGAGCACATGAAGTGGGGTACCCTCGTTTAAAAACATGACAAAATTTTATAGTTTTGGTTTGTGTATGGTCACCCTGTTTGTATTCTTGTCAATTATTACCATTTAACAATTGTATTTTTAACAACATTTTTAAATAAAATTTAGATATTATGTTGACTTTTTGTTGTAATTATATGAATTTGCGATTTCAAAAGGTTATTGGTTGACTGTTAACATTTCAAGGGTTATATTTCTACATACTCATTAAAGATTTACAAAAAGTTTTTGTCATTTTTTGACGTAGATCTAACGAAAACTTTACGATAGATTTATGTCAAAATATGACGTAAACTTGACGTTAGATTTGCGTCAGGAAATGTCGTAAATATAACGTAAAAATGACGTAAATTTTACTTTAAAATTAACATCATTTCCTGACGTTACATTTTCATTAAGAAGATGAGCAAACTGATGGTAAACTGACTGACCATTTTTACATAAAAGTAACGTCATGTTGTTATGTGGGTAGGGGGAGGGGGATAAAACTCTTATCTTACCGTTTTTAGTACGATTTTTTATTCTAAAAAATATTTTAAAAAAATCGGCATTTTTATTAGGAGTTGAAAGTATTACTATATCATCGGTAGCGCTTCGTAAAATATCAATACAAATTGATAGGATATGCCAAGATAGGTTGCCAGGCAACGAAACATACGCCCACAGCAGCTACATCGTCCGGGCAGTCAACAAGGGTTGTCGCATATTTTTACTTTTTTCGCTAATGAAACATTTGTAATACACTAAAAACTGATTAAGAGTAACAACTCATTATGTAATTATCAGAAAATCATTAGAATTTGATTGCTTTTTATAAAGTTTTAACCCACGCTAACAATTAGTATATACATGAAACATTTAATATCATGGATTTAGCTGTTCAGTTATCTAAATTCCTTTAAAATCAAAATACTTGTTCGTTTCAACACCTTAAACTCTATGTATCAATCTGAAGTCAATCGGATGGTAACTTTGAACTCTATAGCGTCACAAGAATTTTTGAAGTTATCAAGGGAGATAACTCTGGCAGTAATTATTTGAAATCGCTGAAAATCAATAGGCTTCTTTGTCTCATGACCTTAAACACTGTGTATAAATCTAAAGTCAATCGGATATTAACTTTGGCCTCCAGAGCGTCCACAAGATTTTTTGAGGTGATCAAGGGCCATAACTCTGGCACTAATTATCAGAAATCGCTGAAAATCAATAGACGTCTTTGTCTTATGACCTTAAACACTGTATAAATTTGAAGTCAATCGGATATTAATTTTGGCCTCTAGAGCGTCCACAAGATTTTTTGAAGTGATCAAGGGCCATAACTCTGGCACTAATTATCGGAAACCGGTGAAAATCAATAGGCTTCTTCGTTTTATGACCTTAAACACGGTGTATAAATCTAAAGTCAATCGGATATTAACTTTGGCCTCTAGAGCGTCCACAAGATTTTTTGAGGAGATCAAGGGCCATAACTCTGGCACTAATCATCGGAAATCGCTGAAAATCAATAGGCGTCTTCGTCTTATGACCTTAAACACTGTGTATAAATTTAAAGTCAATCGGATATTAACTTTGGCCTCTAGAGCGTCCACAAGATTTTTTGAAGTGATCAAGGGCCATAACTCTGGCACTAATTATCGGAAATCGCTGAAAATCAATAGGCTTCTTCGTCTTATGACCTTAAACACTGTGTATAAATTTAAAGTCAATCGGATATTAACTTTGACCTTTAGAGCGTCCACAAGATTTTTTAAAGAGATCAAGGGCCATAACTCTGGCACTAATTATCGGAAATCGCCGAAAATCAATAGGCGTCATTGTCTTATGACCTTAAACGCTGTGTATAAATTTAAAGTCAATCGGATATTAACTTTGGCCTCTAGAGCGTCCACAAGATTTTTTGAAGTGATCAAGGGCCATAACTCTGGTAGTTATTATCGGAAATCGCTGAAAAACAATAGGCTTCTTCGTCTCATGACCTTAAACACTGTGTATAAATTTAAAGTCAATCGGATATTAACTTTAGCCTGTAGAGCGTCCACAAGCAATTGTGGACGCCGGACCGACGGACGGACGGACGGACGGACGGACGGACGGACGGGGGCGACGACAATATACGACCACATTTCAATGTGGGCGTATAAAAAAGCATTACCGCGTCTATTTTTCGTGCGTGCGTAGAGGACTGAGGAGTCGACTCGATGTTTTCCGTGACTTAATCCTTCGTATATATAGTAATACAATAGCCTACATCGGTCACTTTATATTTATATTTCAAAGTCTCAATCCAATCTCAATGAACAATTTATGATAACAAGCTCTTTAGCCTTACTTTAGACAACTCATTTTTCCATAGTTTTTGCACGCGAATCGACAACGAATTATCCGCCATGTTGGTATTTGTCGCGCTCACGTACTATATGCTTTGAATCGACTCGTGCTCATTTTATTTTGGTTCCTCCACATGCATCGGTCTATCAATGGTTTTTCGTCATTCAGAATCACGGCTACATAATTTAAAAATTAAGTACAATTTATACGTAATATGAGACGGTTTATTATTAACTAGACGAACAAAAAACAACTATCGCAAAACATCGTATGGTTTTGACTTTTAAACACATAATCCAGTCTTGATTACGACTGTGAAAATAAGATTGTTTCGATATTATCAACCGACACTTCAATGCTGATTATCGATAGTAAGAATAACTATCGATACCCAGCTCTAATCGGCGGCCATACATGGCCGTGGATAATTGAAAATCAGCCACGAATCTGAGGCCAAATTCTAAAATTCGGAGGCCATGGCCGCCGGCAGTGTGGAGCCCTGGTCTTTAGCATATAAAGGTCACAATTTTATGGAATACAATTACTGTTTATTACTGAGCGACAGTTTGATTGGGCTTCTCTACTCATTATCAACCAATGAGACCAGCTTAGGAAGACTACTAGTTGGGGTTTGACTTTCGGATTTTTAACTTTCCATTTATTAGCAGTAACATTCCTGTATCACCAGCTTATGGAGTTTGTGTCTCAGCTAATTCGTTACGCGAGAGCTTGTTCTTTTTATTCTGATTTTTAAGTAGATCGAAACATTTGTCAACTACAAAGATACTTGCGCACTAAACTTATAAAATCCTTAAAAGTTTTATGGCTGTCATATTGACTTGATTGGTAAATATAACATGTGTCACTCAGCTATTATTCTAGATATATTTAATTGACGCGTATCCTATTTACTATCTCTCTGATTATGTCTACTACATCCAAGCCTTGAAATAACTGCTGAAATGATTTTCAGCCCGACAAATACCATTATTCTATGCAGTGGAAAATTCCCTCATATATTTGATATGTTTTAAAATACTTTTTACAGGGTTCACATTTTAGTGTAGTCACAAAACCATCGTCTTCTTCGTATGTTAACCACACCACATCAGCATTGGATTTTGCTACGTCATTTTTGATCCTCTTTTCTACGATTCTTATTGTATGTAATTTTCGAACTACCAGTAGTGACGGCGACATCCCCGTTTAGAAATGTCATTTTGAGAGACATTAGACACAGTACCTGTCTTAAAATTTTCTGGAACGGTCCCACTAGCCGGGATATCCCGTGCCCGAGGGTTGGGAAAAATAAGAAGTTATTTTATTCAAACATGTTTTCAAGGCTCGTCTATTTACATTCCCATCGGATGTGTCCATTAAAGTGAGATATTTTAATTTTTGTATAAATAGTCTCTCCCTAATTACACCCATAGTCAACTTGAACATTTTCTTGGAACATTTTAAATATTTTTACTTTCATTACTAATGATTTATATAATTACATGTCATGTTAGGTGTGATTTAGAGCTAATCATATACGAAAGTAACGCAAAGCTAGCTGCTACACGTAGGCCCGAATAACCAGCATAAAAGAGCCGATTCTCAATATTATTAATTATTTTAACTTCACGCGGCCGAGATAATGTAAATAATGATATTTTTACTATGACTCGGGTCGTTGATATAATCAGCATAAAAGAGCCGATTAAAAAATAAAAAAAAAGTAATATTTTTACTGTGACTAGGTTCGTTGATATAATCAGCGTGAGCGTAAAAAAGCCGATTCTAAAAATTATTGATTATTTTATCTGCACACGGCCGAGATATGAATAGTAACATTTTCACTATGACTCGGGTCGTTGATATTTTTGAGTCTGGATTTTGAGCCAATTCTATAAAAAATAGTAATATTTTTACTAGGACCTGGGTCGTTGATATAACCAGCGTAAAAAAGCCGATTCTAAAAATTATTGATTGTTTTATCTGCACGCGGCCTAGATATAAATAGTAACATTTTCACTATGACTCGGGTAGTTGATATTTTTGTGCCTGGATTTTTGAGTCTAGTAATCATTAGCGATTGACTCGAGTTCGCGAATTTGAAATTCCTATTTTTGGCTTACTGTTTTACCCAAACTCGGACCGACAATTATCTCCGGACAAAAGGCAATTTGGCCTGTAAAAGGGGGTCAATTCGAACGGACATTGTCCGTGTCCGGCCGCTTATTTCAGCGCTTGACTACATCGTTAACACTGTTCATCGCGTGCATTTTGCATACCGATAGTCCATTGGCCAATCACGCTATTTTACCAAGATTTCGACTGATAGTTTGGATGCAGCTATGGCACGTGTGGCACCAGGCAGGGTAAGCTTATTCTTCCGGACACCTGTTACCACTGTTTGTTGTGTATTTTGTACACGATGAACAGTCCATTTGCTGATTACACTATTTTGCCTGTTACGTTTTTTACGACTTCGAATTTTGTCTCATGGTTTGGATTGTTCGTACTTGGTTTTATTTTATTCTTAATGTGTTTCTTGTTCCCCCAAACCTGGGGATAGACCTCAAAATCATCAAATTTGAGTCAACAGTTATGGACTATTGTCATTTGGAGTTGTTGGAGACCATATTTGACGTCATATAGACCAACATCATTTGCTCCCACAAACCTAGGAATAGACACCAAGATCATCAAATTTGGGTTGATAGTTACAGGGTTATGGATATTAAGACATTTCGGTTGCCATTTTTAAAAAATAGGTTGCCAGGCAATGAAACATACGCCTACACAGCAGCCAAATCGTCCGTGCAGTCAACAAGAATTGTCGCATATTAAGGAATTATCAGAAAATCATTAGAATTTGTTTGGTTTTTATAATCAAACGTTTTTTTTTAAATCATATAATAATTGTGACCTCCAGAGGCACCACAAGCTAAAAAGGGTGATTTTTCGTACAATCAGGGGACATAATTCAGGAAGTAATGACCCGATGGGCGCAAATATCGAAAGGAACCAAGATCTTTGGGTTTAAAACATACCTGTCAAGTTTCATCAAAATCGATTCAAAATTGTGACCTCTATAGGGTCCACAACCTTGATATAACATATTTTCACACTATTCGTGTACAAACGGCGGCCATTTTGTCCGTCAATTCTAGTCCAGTTTTCACGTAATTCAAACTCTCTCTTCATTACCATGTAACGGTGATATAGTCAAACATTTTTTTAAATCGGATAATAATTTTGACCTCCAGAGGGACCAAAAGCGAACAAAAGCGATTTTTCTGACAATCCGGGGACATAATTCAGGAAGTTATGATCCAATGGGCGCAAATATCTAAAGGAACCACGATCTTTGGGTTATAAACATACATGTCAAGTTTCATCAAAATCGGTTCAAAATTGTGACCTCTATAAGTTCCACAACCTTTATATAACATATTTTCACAATATTCGCGTACAAACAGCGGCCATTTTGTCCGTCAATTTTGGTCCGATTTTCACACAATTCATACTCAACCTTCATAACCATGGAACGGTGATATAATCAAACGTTTTTTTAAATCGGATAACAATTTTGACCTCCAGAGGGACCACAAGCTAAAAAAGGGCATTTTTTCGGACAATCAGGGGCCATAATTCAGGAAGTTACGATCCAATTGGCGCAAATATCGAAAGGAATCAAGATCTTTGGGTTATAAACATGCATTTCAAGTTTCATCCAAATCGGTTCAAAATTGTGTCCTCTACACTGTTCACAACCTTGATTTAACATATTTTCACACTATTCGCGTACAAATGGCGGCCATTTTGTCCGTCAATTTTGGTCCGATTTTCAGGAAATTCGAACTCAACCTTCATAACCATGGAACGGTGATATAATCAAACGGTTTTTTAAATCGGATAACAATTTTGACCTCCAGAGGGACCACAAGCTAAAAAGGGCGATTTTTCGGACAATCAGGGGCCATAATTCAGGAAGTTACGATCCGATTGGCGCAAATATCGAAAGGAACCAAGGTCTTTGTGTTATAAACATACATTTCAAGTTTCGTCCAAATCGGTTCAAAATTGTGACCTCTAAACTGTTCACAAGCTAAAAAACGTGATTTTTCGTACAATCAGGGGCCATAATCCATGAAGTTTACAGTCCGATACATGCCAATATCGAAAGGAACCGAGATCTTAGGGTGATAAACCTATGTTTTAAGTTTCATTGAAATCGGATAAAAATTGTGACCTGTAGACTGTTCACAAACAATTGTGAACGGACGGACGGACGAACAGGGGCGACGACAATATACGTCCACATGAAAATGTGGGCGTATAAAAAACTCAACTTTCCCGCGGTCCTACTTTGGTAAAGTTTTAATACATTGTATGTTATAAAGTACGCTAAAATGCCAGAATCAATTGAGAAACCTTTTGTAGCAATATTTGGGGGGTTGAGGGGAATTTCCATATATCGACTTGATTACAATATCGCAGCTACCCAGTGTACGATCAGGTTCAAACCTGGACTAACGTTGTCATAGAACTAAATCTAGAACATTGGGATTGACATCTTTCGAACAAAAAATACGTTGCGAAGACAATGGACAGTCCTTGTGTGCCCAAATCACTGCTGAAAATCATACGCTGTAACTGCAAAAAGGGGGATGTCATTCCAAGCAATGTAGGCCATTAGCATGGTTTGGCTTGCACTGCTGGATGTAAAATATGTATGGATATATCTTATGCAAACTCCAAAACAGTGATAATTTATGCCTTTGAAGATGTGGGCGATATTTTCTACTTTTGGTTTCATAAGTTGGTCCTGGAAACATCAGATGTGTGTTCTGTTTCACTGATATTTCTTTATAAATATTAAGATGCCGATTTTATACACTTTTGTTTTCATATTCAAAGTAGGAAGATTATTCTTATGACCTTTTAATAGATGGTAATGGATGAAATGAATTGAAATGGGTTTTAACATCCTACTGTTCTGCTCCATCTGGGATAATGAAGACTGACATACATCATAATGTGCTATAAAGGATATTTTGCTCGGACAGCCACTGTTACGACATACTCTTTCATTGAATTCCAACTCCCAAGGGAATCCTAAATTGCACGCCAATGTGTACACAGGATCTTGGTTTTTGGTACCATCCAAAGGACTATACAAGACCCTCTTGTCCTGCACCACTGACAATGAAGAACCTTGCCGGAAAGTCCTGATGAACTTTCTCAGTCAAAGCAAGGATCAAACATTGAATCCCCAGGAAAGCAAGCTAACGTCTTACTAATTATAGTAATTTATAGAGCGTTTCGTGGGTTCCAGCAGTTTCCGAACAAATTTACAATTAAATTTGATAATGACATCACAACATGCAAAATGTAATGCCGCCAAAGTGATGTTACGACGTTACAATAAGGTTGTAGGAAAAAAAATAGGTTGCCAGGCAACGAAACATATGCCCACACAGCAGCTAAATCGTCTGGGCAGTCAACAAGAGTTGTCGCATATTAAGTAATTATCAGAAAATCATTAGAATTTGTTTGGTATTTGTTTGGTTTTTATAAAGTTCTGCCCCACAATTTTAATCCGATTTTGATGAAATTTGAAATGTAAGTTTATAACCCAAAGTCTTCCATTAGCCCAGGTTACACGGTAACATGCATAGTGTGTAGAAATGTCGTCAGAGCTTTTAGTATTGGGCTTCTACGTTAGAAAATCCTCTGAGCAAGTAGTAAAGCTTAATTATGGTTACTATTAATGAAAACTAGTGAGAAATATACGTGTTGTCAGTTTTCCTTAAACCCGTCAGTACTTGTACCGTACGTCAGTATTTCTGTTAATGGTCAGTAATAATCATACGGTGAGTATGTGAGTTAATTGGTTAGTATTCCTTACTTTTGTCAGTATGTAAAAAATACGTGAGTAATTAAATAAACGTGAGTTTATCTAAACATATCACTATTGAGGCACGTGCGGGAGAAATTGACGAAAGCGTGACTAATTAAGAAAACGTCACTATTTGAGCTAACGCTCACTATCTGAGTATAACCGCCAGTTACCTTTGATGTGCGTTAGTAATTGGACACGGCGCCAGTAGAGCGTGAAATCGTTAACTATATACATTTCTGGTGAGTATTGTTACTATAGGTAATTTAACTTCCCGTTAAATTGTCGCTACCTTCTGAATAAAATATTAATTATTTATTATTATTCTCGAATCAGAAAATGTTTTATTTTTTTTTGTTTTTTTAACAATAATGGATGGTAGTGAACATGGGTATTTTTTGGTTACCGCCGTAGTTTGCAGAATACTGTTTTTAAACATTAACGGGTGTATTTTTCGGCGATTTTCATAACCGCCGTAGTTTGCAGAATACGGGGCAACGTGTAGTTTGCAGAATACGGGGCAATGTGTAGTTTGCAGAATACGGGGCAATGTGTAGTTTGCAGAATACGGGGCAATGTGTATAGTGTTATTTCATTTACAATTTATATTTATTCTCGTCCATGCGGATTAGCACTTATTTTGGGACGTGCGGCGCTTTAATATCTGTATGGTTTAAATTGGAATCACAACTAATGGTTAAAAAGATCACCAACACAAATCTGTTTTCACTAATTTTATTGAAACAGAAAACATGATAGCAGATAACAGAAATAATGAATTTCTAACATACGCATACAAGCTGAATTTCTTAGCACCGAAGAATAGTGTGCATACCGGACTGGTATGAGGCATCGCACATCTTGGGTTGTCGCTTATCGTGAAATAGTTCCAAATCTTACTACTTCACGTTAGTTTTAACTAGATCACTGCTGGTATTGTCTGGATACTTAATCATTATGAATAGAAGTATTGGAAAAGGCGGGAAAATATACCGCATGGTTTACGTGTGAGGAGCATGAAAGATGAAAGGGAGGATATCCCTTTGATGTCGCAAGATTGACATTCCAGCTTCTAGATCACTAATTGATCATATATTTGTATCTGAAACTAAACATGTCAAAGAATCTATTGTTCCTTCATACTCAATATCAGACCATTTCCCTATTTGTTTTACTTGGCAAAAGAAAGGGGTAAAATTCCCCAAATCTTCACATACTAATATTACTTATCGCTCATTTAAACATTTTAATAATGAATTATTCCTCTATGACTTACAATGGGCTCCATATAATTCTGTATATGATCACTGTGATCCTAATACTGCACTGGACAACTGGTATAATATTACACTGCCCATTATTAATAAACATGCCCCTTTAAAAACCAAACGAGTCAAAAATGTTCATAAACCTGATTGGATAACCCCTGAAGTGTTTCATTATATTCATGAATGTGATTTTCATAAGAAAAAAGGCAATACTCTGCAATTTAAACATTTTCGTAATAAAGTTAAATCTCTTATTCGTAGTAATAAAAGGAAATGTCTTGAATTATTAGTCACTGATCGCAAAAACAGTAAACAAATTTGGAAAGCTATCAATACTGCTAATTCTGAGGGTAAATCTCATGATTGTTCTTCCATTCCTGTTGCCCCTGATGATTTTAATGCTCATTTTGTTAATGTTGCAAAGTCCATTATACGTAGTCCATCAAAACATTTAGATTGTTCTACCTCTAATGTGATATCTACATTTGTATCTAATCATCTTGAAAACAATACCTTGTGTCATCTTCCCTACATATCAAAATTTGATGTATTCCAATATCTTCATTCTCTTGATACTTCCAAATCAATAGGATTAGATCAAGTTGGTCCTCATTTTCTTAAACTTGGTGCTCCAATTCTTTGTGATTCATTGACATTTATTTATAATCTTTGTATAGATAAGAATATTTTTCCGTCCACCCTTAAACAGGCTAAAGTTCTTCCATTATATAAATCAGGTCAAAAATCCCAGCCCAATAATTATCGCCCCATATCTATACTTCAAACTATTTCTAAACCCTTGGAAAAGCATATTTGTAAACACATTAATAACTTTCTCCTGGATCACGATTTACTTTATTCTCATCAGTCTGGTTTTAGGTCCAAATTTTCTTGTCATACTGCCCTTACAAATATTGCAGAAAATGTTTATTCTGCCATTAATAAAGGTCAATACACTGGTTTAGTTTTCTTTGATTTCCGTAAAGCCTTTGATATGGTCAATCACTCCCTGTTGCTTGAGAAACTAAAATTATACCAAATTTCTACCAAATTATGCACATTATTAGAATCGTACTTATCTGAGCGTTATCAACGCACTCAAATTGGTGAAACCAAGTCCTCTCTTGATCTCATTACTCATGGTGTTCCTCAAGGCTCCATTCTTGGACCACTACTATTTAACCTGTTTATTAATGACCTTCCTCTAAATTTGACAGCTCAATGTGATATTTTTGCTGATGATACCACAGTATATTCTTCTTCTACCAATTTTGATTCTCTTAACTCTACACTTCAGTCAGAAACTGATAAAATTATAAAATGGTGCAACTCCAATGACATGATAATCAATGAATCTAAAACTAAATGTATGATTATTGCTTCAAAACCTAAAATAAATTCCCTAACTACACATTTGTCCATTTCTATTAATTCTACCTTCATTGAACATGTTTCCAACTTTAAACTCTTAGGAGTATATTTTGACTCTAATCTTTCTTGGACACTCATGTAAACCATTTATGTACTATTTTAAAACAGAAAAACTTTCAACTTAGGAAAATCAAATCATTACTTCCAACCGATGTATTAAAATTATTTTATAACGCTCACTTTCAATCACATCTTGACTACTGCTCTACCATTTGGGACTCCTGTCAAATTTCTTCTCTTCATAAACTTAAAATTATCCAAAAATTATCATTTAAAATTATATTCAACAAACCTATTATTAAAAATAATGCTTCTGATTCTTCATATTCCATTCTTTCAAAATCTTTAAAACTGCCTACCATTCAACAACGTCATTTAATGAATAAATATATATTTCTGTTCAAAATATTAAACTATAAAAGTCCAAATTACTTATGTTCTTTATTTCAATTTAAAAATACTCCTTACAACTCTATAAATCTTAAACTACAAATTCCACATCCAAATTGTACTAAATTTAAACATAGTCTTAGCTATAATGGACCAGTTTTATGGAATTCACTTCCAAATAATTTAAACTCATTACATGTTCTCTCAACCTTTAAAAAATCACTGCATAATTATATCCAAAATGTTATATAACCATTCTGTATATTTAAATTTAAACCATTATCGTTTTCTGCATTTGATGTTATTTGGAATGTAAAAAATACATTTTCATTTTTCAGTTTCCTTGCATGTATTATATATGTGTATGTTTGTTTTGTCTGTTGTCATTTAAGGGCAGAATTGTAAACAGGCTGCAAAGCCTAATTTTTCACCCTTTTGAAAATAAAGAATTTATTATTATTATTATTATTAGATGCCAGTGAAAATTTAGAAATAATTTAGTTATTTCTTTTGTTATGCTAGGCTACTTGAAGAATTTAGACATAATATGTATCAACAAATAATAATTTATGATATAGATCATACTTTATTTATTAATAATATAACAAACAAATAAGTTCCCATTAGATGGTTTATAGTTCCAGAAATGACGAAAGAATGTCACGTGATTGCTCTTCGCTTTGATGTTTCATTCATTGCCGCGTGAACCTTTCGGTTCAGACACCGATTATAGACATACGGGTGCCAATCATTTAAGGAATTACATCGTAATCAACACTAGTTACTATAGTACTTATAGTAACTATCGACTATCAACACATGACATATTAGAATCTCGACTTTATTTAATGATACAGCAAACAATTAACGTCCGCTTGACAAGATAGATGGAGTGTATTTGTGATTGCGTAGGAAGCGTGACACAATTTTATTTCTTCAAAAACGCGGCGTTTGTGCTTGATAACCGAGGTAAAATAGTACCATGCGTTTCCTGACTAACAGTGACATTCATCTACAAGGATTAGTATGCCATTAGAGACATTTCAATGTGTAATAGTTTTATATCCACCACTATCGGTAATTATATGTATCAGCCGATATTATATATTGCTGTCAATATCCGATATTGGTAAAACTGATAGGTGTCATATCGGACCATCACTATAAATATATTTAGGACCTAGAAATTGACCCAAATGGGTCGCAACGCATATAATAATGTAAACTGATTGTATCAAACTGATCCCGCAGTGAATATTCGCTTGGCCACTACAATCACTGATAAGCATGACATCGACGAGGCTTAATAAGTACGGCATATTAACTTTTTGAATCCGACAAATTAAATTCTCAAACATTTTTTTGAGGTAACAGAAAAATAAATAAAGACGTTTGAAGTAATTGAAGTTAAAAAATATTTCCTATTAAGTGTAAATGGGTATTAAAATGAGTAAAATGTGTCATTTTGCCCGAAGCAGTTAGGTGTTAAGTAAACATTGCACGAGCCGTTGAGCCAATGACTGCAGTCGACGCACATGCTATGGACACTCATCTGTTACAGAGTTAATTCCTAAGTAATTCTCTGTGAAACAGATTGTGATTGTATATGAGCTAATTTACATTCAATTGTTTCCATTTTGACTCTAATGTCAAATCAGTTACGTTCAGTGAAATACGGCATGAATCTGAACCCAACCATGTCATATATTTGTTAATGTTTGTTTAATATTTCGCTCGGTGTAAGAATTTAGAACCAAAGAGAATAGTCCATACATTAGTCATATAGGTCCAACGCAACGAGAATATACATTCACTTGATACACTCACTCCGTTCATTTGACACCTCCCTCTTTGTTAGGATAAGCTGCTGATTTGGCGACGACCAGGATCTGACCAGCTCAATTTATCTCGACAACCAGGGTCTGTAATGCTGCCTGGCTGCATTTCCGACAGTTTATTTCACAAAATATTTTGGTGAATATATTCATTGACATTGAGTCACTCACCCCGCCCGTTTGACACTTTCCTCTGGTCGGATAAACTAGTGATTTTGCGACATTTTTGAGAAAAAGCACGTTAAAGATATCGTTAGATTTTAACACTAAATCACGTAACAACCATGTCATATATTTGTTAATGTTTGTTTAATATTTCGCTCGGTGTTAGAATTTAGAACCAAAGAGAATAGTCCGTACATTAGTAATATAGGTCTTGTATATTAAATCTTTTATGGGATTAAATTCTTTTAATCTCACCACTTAATTAGCACCTTTGTGTTATAGTGCTCAAGAGATTAAGAATGTTGATTGGCTAGGTTTATCACCTCAATAGAGCGTGAAATCATTAACTATATAAATTTCTGTTATGTTTATTGATAAACTGTATCATTAAAAGACAATTGTTACCGGTGTGAATATTGTACAAAAACTCAAACGACAATTTCGGATATGTAAGTGACAAATTTTAAGAAATAAAAATGCTCTATAAATTTGTTGGAAATCTTTAACAAAAGTTTTGCTATTGTTTTTTCAATTTCTTGAAATTTCCCGTGTTTAGAATTGTCTCAGTTTTGAATATGTAATATAGTGTATTTATAAATGTGTTTTTTTAGGGGATGATTTTCAATGTTCCTTTAGAAGTATTTCTATCAGCCTTTTGTTTTAATAAATAATTAATCGCACAGGATATCTACATGAAAAATATCCCAAGATCAAACGTCGGACATGGTTTTACTATTTCACCGTTGCATGCAATGTATCAATTATATTTATCGTGTGCTAAATAAAACAATTTCTAAATTATTAATAGAATCTTCTGTGCTCATAATTTCGAATTACTTGAATGAAATTTATTTTTTTTCTGTTACGTACGATCATATTGTATTTTAACATTGTATATCGTACCTTATTATAAGCTATTATTATTTTCATCGTTATTTATATTGTTTCATTGCTATATATATTGTTTAATAGCTATTATTTCTCAAAAGTAAATAGATAACCACACGATTCTTCGGTGTTCAGAATTTCAGCGTGTATATATGTGTATGAAGTTCAATATTATCTGCTACCATAATCTGTTTCAATAAAATTACCGAAAACAGATATGTGTTGATGATCTTCTTAAACCATTAGTTCTGATTCCAAATTTACTAATCCTTACCGCGCCACCTACCCCAAAATATGTGCCAACCCGCATGTAACGAGAATACATATAAATCGTAATATATATTGCGCCGTATTCTGCATGGGAACCCCGTTGTAAGAACGTGAACGGGTAAAGATAATGTGACGAATCAAACCTCGCCACTGAGCATTTAAATTCATATTTATATATGAAGTGGACTCTGTCTCATCCGAACTCTGATCACTGTATTTAGAGATCGATCTATCTAACTATCTTTGGCGAAATTGCCGACAAATAGTCCTTTTACTCATTGCCACCAATTATGGTTTAAAAAATCGCCTCCGATTCGAGAATATTAATAAATAATTTTAATTACTTTAATTATTTATTAATATTCTCGAATCGGAGGAGATATTCAGGTTAGTAATAAAAATATTATGATCACTTACAGTAACAATACTCGCCAGTATTTTATATAGTTAATGATTTCACGCTCTACTGACGTCAGGTCCAATTACCGACGCACATCAAAGGTAACTGGCGGTTATACTCGGATAGTGAGCGGTAGCTCAAATAGTGACGTTTTCTTAATTAGTCACGCTTTCGTCAATTTCTACCGCACGTGCCTCAATAGTGATATGTTTGGATAAACTCACGTTTGTTTAATTACTCACGTTATTTTTACATACTGACAGAAGTAAGGAATACTAACAAATTAACTCACATACTCATCGTATGATTATTACTGACCATTAACCGAAATACTGACGTACGGTACAAGTACTGACGGGTTTAAGCGACTACTGACAACACGTATATTTCTCACTAGTTTTCATTAATAGTAACCATAATTAAGCTTTACTACTTGCTCAGAGGATTTTCTAACGCAGAAGCCCAATACTAAAAGCTCTGACGACATTACTACACACTATGCACCTTGCAGTGTTAGGTGCAAAAGAGTAGGACATTATAACCCAAAGATCGCGGTTCCTTTCGATATTTGGGCACATTGGACCATAACTTCTGGAATTTTGGCCCCTGATTGTATGAGAAATCATATTTTTTGCCTTGTGGACCCTATGGAGGTCATTCTGAATTAAAAAAAACGTTTGACTATATATCCCCATTTCACATTAATGATGGTTGAGTTGGAATTTCTTGAAAATCGATATTGAACAGCTAAATCCATGATATGCAAATAGTGTGAAAATATGTTATACATCACGGTTGTGGACCCTGTAGAGGTCACAATTTTAATCCGATTTTGATGAAATTTGAAATGTAAGTTTATAACCCAAAGTGGCACCATTTTGTTCAGCAATTTTGGTCCGATGTTTATGAACTCAACCTTCATTACCATGTAACGGTGATATAGTCAAACGTTTTTTTAAATCAGATAATAATTTTGACCTCCAGAAGGACCACAAGCTAAAAAGGGCTATTTTTCAGACAATCAGGGGCCATAATTCAGGAATTTACGATCCGATGGGCGCAAATATCCAGAGGAACCAAAATCTTTGGATTATTAACATACATGTCAAGTTTCATCAAAATCGATTTAAAATTGTGACCTCTGTAGGGTCAACAAGCTAAAAACATGATTTTTCGTACAATCAGGGGCCATAATCCAATACATGCCAATATCAAAAGCAGCCGAGATCTTATGGGGATAAACCTATATTTCAAGTTTTGTCAAAATCTGATAAGAATCGTGACCTGTAGAGAGTCCACAACCTTGATATAACATATTTTCACACTATTCGCATACAAACGGTGGCCATTTTGTCTGTCAATTTTGGTCCGATTGACCTCCAGATGAACCGCAAACTGAAAAGGGCAATTTTTCGGACAATCAGGGGCCATAATTCAGGAAGTTACGATCCGATGGGCAAAAATATCGAAAGGAACCAAGATCTTTGGGTTATTAACAGACATGTCAACTTTCATCAAAATTGGTTCAGAATTGTGACCTCTATAGGGTCCACAAGCTAAAAACATGATTTTTCGTACAATCAGGGGCCATAATCCATGAAGTTTCGATCCGATACATGCCAATATCGAAACCTATATTTCAAGTTTCATCAAAATCGGATAAGAATTGTGACCTGTAGAGAGTCCACAAACAAATTGCGGACGTCTAGGGACGACGACAATATACGTCCACATGAATATGTGGGTGTATAAAAATGTCGGCATTTTCTATAGTTCGATAATACATTTATTTGCACTAAAGTCAACCGTTTTGGAGATTTCGGCGATTTCCTGGTCCACTGGCCACTATCTTGGATTTATGTTAATTATGCAAATTTCCCCAAGAACGATAATGGTCGCTTTTATTATGGGAGTACTAGAGACCATACCAGAACAGTTTCCAAATTACCCTGAGCAGAAAATGCTCATTATCGAAGTTGGTCAAGGTATTGATGTAATGAAACTATACACCAAGTTTCATCGCTCTGCCTTAATTAGAACAAAAGTTATCGTGTCCCAAAGCATCAACCAATCAATTTGCTTATCTCTGCTTACCCTAAGGCTGTGTTGAATTGGAACTATGTTTCTTGTCGCCCGCGCTTAGGATCAGGGGGTCTATTTTCGGCCGCATAGCTTTTCAACACAAAAAATTTTGAAGTTTTATTTGAATGTTTCCGACATTTTTAACAATTATTTTAGAAATAAGTTACCCCGTAATGTCTCGTTTATCAATATATACCGGTTAAACAAAAATAAGTGACATTATGTTGCAGTCTGTTGCCGTGTTTAATACAGAGCGATTAAACAGTCGATTTCGTTGGCGGATAGCTGCAATTTACATAAATTTTATGTGCCCATGGCCACTTTGCTCTACTAGATGTATTTCAACTAGTAAAACTTTCAATATAAATCTAAAAACAAGTATTCCACAAGCGAAAATCTCGGCTTTCGCTCGGTGCGGGCATGTTTTTGCATACATAATGAAGTTATTTGATTCGTCGGTCGCTAAGGTCAATGGTTGAAGTGTCCAATCAGAAACAAGCAGGTCAGGTTATTAGGCATGCGCACTGAGCTGATGTCCTAGATATTCCTTCTCGTCGGTTTATCGCCAATATTCTTGATAAATAAGTCATTGTTTGTAGACATTTTTGAAGACTTTCAAATAAAATGGCTTTAAATTTTTTGTAGATCACTCTATAAGTTTGACAGACAACCATAATTCAATAAAGAATAATAATACCATTACTAAGTTCTGTTGTTTTGAATAACATTTATGTCATTGTATGTCAAAGTTACATGTATATGTGTCAAAGTTACACATGTAAATATACACACAACATGAAATAAAATAAGCCAATATTAAAATATTGTATAATTTATAAGAAATACATATATGAAAACTCATTTTATTAAAGTAAAATAAATTAATGGAACATATCTGCCTAACAGATCCCAAATCATTTTTTTTTCTACAGTTAACAATTTTAGTCAAAATTATATCTCTGAAAGTTATGGTCAGATTTTATTGAAACTTGGAACCACTTTCTAAACTGACTTTGTGCAATAGGAGATTTTTTTTTTTTTTTTTGAAATCTGCAAAATAGTTGCTGATGTATTGCACAAGTAAAACATTTGGTGTTGAATATTGTTTGCCAATTGTTTGTTGAATCAAAAAGTTAATTTAGTAGGGGATATTGGTCAAACCAACTTTTATTTGGATGGCATTCAAGTTTTAAAAAGTATTTCAGACAACTTTTGTATTTTACTTCATTATTTCATTCATTCAGTTTACCATATAGGTTAATACCTGGGAATATGAATTAACTTTGAGCTTTTGGGGGTAGAATAAAATCAAAATGATGGATTGTGTTGGTTTGTATACTTTGTGTTGAAAAATACACTTTGTGTTGTGTTTGCCTCACACCCTCATTGGATTGTCACGAAGGTAGTGACAAGAAACATAGTTTCAATTCAACACAGCCTAAGCAGAAACTGGTCATCTTTGAACTCCATCAAGGCGAGTTATTGTGTCCCAAAAAGTGTGACAGACGGACAGACAGTCAGATGGACGGACAGACGGATGAAACCCAGGCAACGAAAGATACGCCAACAGCAATTAAATCGTCTGGGCAATCAACATGAAAAGTTGTCGCATATTCTTATTTTTTTCAGTAATGAAACATTTATAATACTCTGAAATCTGATTAAGATTAAAGTAATTATCAAGTAATTATCAGAAAATGATTAGCATATGATTTGTTTTTATAAAGTTCTGCCCCATGCTAACGCTTAGTATACGAAACATTTAAAATCATGGATTTAGTTGTTCAGTTATCAAAATTCATTGAAAATCAATATACTTGTTCATCTCAAGACCTTATATTAAACTCTGTGTATCAATCTGAAGTCAATTGGATGATAAGTTTGGCCTCTACAGTTTTTCAAACTGATCAAGGGAGATAACTTGGGCAGTAAATATCAGAATTCGATGACAAACCATAGGATTCTTGGTCTCATGACCTTAAACACTGTGTATAAATTTAAATTCAATCAGATATTAACTTTGGCCTCTAGAGTTACCACAAGATTTTCTGAGGTGATCAAGGGCCATAACTCTGGCAGTAATTATTGGAAATCGCTGAAAATCAATAGGCATCTTTGTTTCATGACCTTAAACACTGTGTATCAATCAGATATTAACTTTGGCCTCAGGAGCGTCTACAAGATATTTGGAAGTAATCAAGGGCCATAACTCTGGCAGTAATTATTGGAAATATTGCTGAAAATTAATAGGCTTCTTCGTCTCATGATCTCAAACAATGTGTATAAATTTAAGTCAATCGAATAATAACTATGGCCTCTAAAGCGTCCACAAGATTTTTTGAAGTGATCAAGGGCCATAACTCAGGCAGTAATTATCAGAAATCACTGAAAATCGATGAACTTTTTTGCCTCATGACCTTAAACGCTGTGTATAAAGTTATAGTCAATTTGATATTAACTTGGGCCTCTAGAGCGTCCATAAGATATTTTGAAGTGATCTGGCAGTTATTATTGGAAATCGCTGAAAATCAATAAGCTTCTTCGTCTCATGCCCTTAAACACTGTGTGTAAATTTAAGGTCAATTGGATATCAACTTTAGCCTCTAGAACATTCACAAGTCTTTTTGAAGTGCTCAAAGGCCATAACTCTGGCAGTAATTATCAGAAATTGCTGAAAATCAATAGGATTCTTCATCTCATGACCTTAAACACTGTATAAATTTAAAGCCAATCGGATATTAACTTTGGCCTCTAGAGCGTCCACAAGATTTTCTGAAGTGTTCAAGGGCCATAACTCTGGCACTAATTATCGGAATTGCTGAAAATCAATAGGCTTCTTTGGCTCATCGAAAGGAACGAAGATTTTTATGTTATAAACATGTATTTCAAGTTTCATCAAAATCGGTTCTATAGGGTCCACAACCTTGATATAACATATTTTCACACTATTCGCGTAGAAATGGCGGCCATTTTGTCCGTCAATTTTGGTCCAATTTTCACGAAATTCAACATCATCCTTTATTACCATATAACGGTGATATAATCAAACGTTTTTTTCAACCGGATAATAATTTTGACCTTCAGAGGGGCCACAAGCTAAAAAAAAAGATAGGCTGGCACTGCCAGGCAGGATACACCCACATTTTCGAGAGATGGATAGAGGACAAGCAATACCGAAAGTGATTTTTCCTACATCATTAAGTTAGAATTTGATATGTGCAAATATCGAAATGAATTAAGATCTTTGGGTTATAAAGGTTCATTTCAGTAGGCTTCAAATTCGACTGGGGATCATGTTGCTAAGTGGGTAAGATGCTGGCTCGGTAGCCTTGAGGTTGGGTGTTTGATCCCTGCATTGGGTGACAAAGTTCATCTAGATTTTCTGGCGTGGTTTCCCCTTGTTAGTGATGAAGGATGGATGGCCTGACAAGAACAGCTGTCAATTTTGGTCCGATTTTCACGAAATTTGACCTCTATCTTCATTACGATGTAACGGTGATATAATCAAACGGTTTTTTAAATGGGATAATAATTCTGACCCCAGAGGGACCACAAGCTAAAAAGGGTGATTTTTCGGACAATCAGGGGCCATAATTCAGGAAGTTACGATCCGATGTTTGCAAATATCGAAAGAAACCAAGATCTTTGGGTTATAAACATACATGTCAAGTTTCATTAAATTGGTTCAAAATTGTGACCTCGATAGGGTGCACAACCTTGATATAACATATTTTCACACTATTCACATACAAATGGCGGCCATTTTGTTTATCAATTTTGGTCCGATTTTCACGAAATTTGAACTCAACCTTCATTACCATGTAACAGTGATATAATCAAACGTTTTTTTTAAATCGGATAATAATTTTGACCTCCAGAGGGAACACGAGCTAAAAAGTGTGATTTTTCGGACAATCAGGGGCCATAATTCAGGAAGTTACAATCTGATGAGCGCAAATATTGAAAGGAACCAAGACCTTTGGATTATTAACATACATGTCAAGTTACATGAAAATCGGTTCAAATTGTGACCTCTATAGGGTCCACAATCTCAATATAACATATTTTCACACTATTCGCGTACAACGGCGGCTTTTTTATCGGTCAATTTTGTCCGATCTTCACGAAATTAGAACTCAACCTCCACAACCATGTCATGGTGATATAATCAAACGTTTTTTTAAATCGGATAACAATTTTGACCTCCAGAGGGACCACAAGCTAAAAAGGGTGATTTTTTGGACAATCAGGGGCCATAATTCAGGAAGTTACGATCCGCTGGGCGCAAATACCGAAAGTAACCAATATCTTTGGGTTATAAACATGCATTTCAAGTTTCATCCAAATCGGTTCAATATTGTGACCTCTACACTGTTCACAAGCTAAAAACCTTATTTTTCGTACAATCAGGGGCCATAACCCATGAAGTTACAGTCCGATACATGCCAATATCGAAAGGAACCGAGATCTTAGGGTGATAAACCTATAGTTTAAGTTTCATTGATATCGGATATAAATTGTGGCCTGTAGACTGTTCACAAACAATTGTGGACGGACTGACGGACGGACGGACAGGGGCGACAACAATATACGTCCACATAAAAATTATCCTGTCCAAAAGCATCAACCACTCAAAGTGCTTATCTCTGCTTTCTTCAAAGGCGGGGGACATAAAAATATGTATACATACCAGGACATAGTTCAGTAAGAATCAAATATTCTGCTTGTCCATGATCAGATTGTTCTTTATTAATAGCAGCTGCTGATATAAACTGTATTATATTCGGATGACCTGTTAATTTTTTCTGTTGTATCATTTAGGAAATTTAAGTACATAAATATTGTTAAGCAAGTTCCTACAAAAGCTGATATGTACTATGTACCGTAATTAATATCATAATCTAGGTGGCAATGCAGTTAACTATTACAATTACATACAAATTTACATTAACTGTACGTTGCATTCAAAATGTACGAAATCATTCACAAAATTAAATGAAACTATTACAATTACATATTTACATTAACTGTACGTTGCATTCAAAATGTACGAAATCATTCACAAAATGAAATGAAATGGGGTTTTAAAATTCTACTGTTCTGCTCTGAACTGGGCTTATGAAACCTGGCATATGTCATACAATGTACTATATCAAATTCCAACTGTCACAGGATCTTATAAGAGCATGCCAATGTGTACATGGGACCTCATTTGTTCAACCCATCCAAACGACTAGACATCTGCCCTTGTCAGGCCCTGCGTCCTGTGCCGGAAAATCTAGATCAACTTTCTCTGCAGATGCAGGGATCAAACCTCCAGGTTAGTGAGCCAACACCTTACCCACTGTTACCCTCCAAAATCATTCACAAAGGATACTAAGAAACGAATTTCATTCATAACAGCATTATTCTTTTCTTCATCATTTGCAAGCAGTCTCTGAAAGATAAAGCTTGTAGATCAAATAAAATATTTCTGAGATATAACTGAAATATATATAAGTGCAGCGGGATGTACCACACACAAACAAATATACAGACAAATACAAACAAACATACACTATACACATCAGATTAAGTGAATGGATCTGAGGGCTAGCCTAAGCATTCACAGTGCTGTACAATCTCAGTCCAATCAAAATTTATACATGAATAAATTTGTAGAACGCTAAATTGAACTATTTTTGTATCTAGGTTATTTGCTGATCAAAATACCAAAAGTCTTCCAAAATTGGATTTGTGGGTCTATGAAACATAACGCTAACGCTACAATATACGTCCACATTCCTGCTTTAATTGATATGGTACTTTGTCAAGAAGGTGGGGCGTTTGGTTTGTTTAGCGTTGAGGGTTGTGCATCAACATCAAAAGTTGCCCTCCTTAGAGTATAAGGAATAAGTATACCAAGATAATCCATTCAGAATTGTGGCTTTCAGATGCTACAAGCAAAAAGTGGGCGTGGCTCTGACCCTGGGGGTCAGGACATTCACCATAATCATTAGTGAACACCCTCAGACTATAAGGAATACATGTGCCAAGTACCAAGCTGAGTCATTCAGAATTGTGGCCTGTAAATGACAAACACAAAGATAGGTTGCCAGGCAACGAAACATACGCCCACAGCAGCTAAATCGTCCGGGCAGTCAACAAGAGTTGTTGCATATTATTAATTTTTTTGGTAATGAAACATTTGTAATACACTAAAATCTGATAAAGAGTAACAACTCATTATGTAATTATCTGAAAATCATTAGAATTTGTTTGCTTTTTATAAAGTTTTGCCCCACCCTAACAATTAGTATAGGAAACATTTAACATCATGGATTTAGCTGGTCAGTTATCAAAATTCATAGAAAATCAAAATACTTGTTCGTTTTAACACCTTAAACTCTGTGTATCAATCTGAAGTCAATCAGATGATAAGTTTGGCATCTATAGCATCCCAAGGTTTTTTGAAGTGATAAAGGGAGATAACTCTGGAATTATTTATTTGAAATCGCTGAAAATCAGTAGGCTTCTTCGTCTCATCATGACCTTAAACAGTGTGTAAATTTAAAGTCAATCGGATATTAACTTTAGCCTCTAGAGGTGACGGACGGACGGACGGGGGCGACAACAATATACGACCACATTTCAATGTGGGCGTATAAAAATTGGGCATGGCTTGCCTCTGGGAGTCGGGGCATGCAATTGTCGTCCTTAGGCTATAAGGAATTAGGGCTGGGTATCGATAGTGATTTTTACTATCAATAATCGGCAATGAAATGTCTGTCAATAATCGGTAGTATCGAAAACAAACTTATTTTCATGGTCGTCATCAAGACTGGATACAGTGTAAGTTCAAAGTTCAACACCATACGAAGTTGTGAAAGATCGTTTGCTCCTGTGCTTCCACACAGCACTTTTTAGCTTTGCCGGTAACATCAACAAGCGTTTTGACATCCATGTGTACTATTTATTGTACCGGGTACTCTATTACTGAGGCACACGTACAGAAATAGTGAACTGTTCAGACGAATTCTGAAGCTTGCAAAGGGAAATGACGCTAACTTTATTTACACATCTGGGTATCTCCGATTTAGCGATATTCAACAATAATTTCTTCAAAACTAAAGTAACGTTTCAATGAGAGTGAATTTATGAAAACGGCTGTTCAATAAGCAGTCAAAATTTTGTTATGTGTTACATTGAATACTTCAATTGATAGTAATTAAAGTGAGCGGTGTATTATGATTAACTGAAAGAAGCCACTGACATTTCAGACGAAGAGCGATAATCGATAGTAACCCACCGCTATCGATAGTGCTTTTCAGGGCCGTCCAATCGATACTATCGATTTATATCGATATTTTACCCAGCCCTATAAGGAATACATACCCCAAGTTTAAAGACGATCCATTAAGAATCGTGGCCTGTAGACAACACACACAGGCACGGAGTAAAAATGGGCATGGCTCTGCCCCTGGGGGTTAGGAAATCACCAAAAACAATAGGTGTCATCCTTAGGGTATAAGGAATAGGTATGCAAAGTTTCAAAAGGATCTGTTAAGAATTGCATCCTGTAGACAAACACAAGACCCACAAACATTGGGCGTGGCTCTGTCCCAGGGGGTCCGGCATGCACCAAAAATAATAGTGGTCAGCCTTAGGGTATAAGGAATAAATATAAAAACTTAAAAACATTTTCAAGACGATTGATTAAGAATTGTGGCCTGTAGGTGACACACAAAAAGAAAATGGGCATGGCACTGTCCCTGGGGGTTGTGCATGCACCAAAAACAATAAGGTACCAAGAATAAGTATTCAAAGTTTCAAGATGATACGTTAAGAAATGCAGCCTGTAGACGACAAACAAATACAAGAAATGGGCATTGCTGTCCCAAAACAAAAGGGATTATCTTTAGGGTATAAGGAATAAGTATTTTAAGTTTCAAGATGATCGATTAAGAATTGTGACCTGTAGGCGACACACACAAACAAAAAGAAAATGGGCATGGCTCTGCCCCTGCCCAAATGATAGGGGTGTTCCTTAGGGTACAAAGACTAAGTATTCAAAGTTTCAACATCATACGTTAAGAAATGTGGCTTGTAGACAACAAACAAATAAATACAAGGAATGGGCGTGGCTCTGTCCCTGGGGGTTGGGCAAGCAGCGAAAAAAAATAGGGAACATCCTTTGGGTTTTAAAGAGTAAGTATACAAAGTTTGAAGAAAATCTAGTAAGAACTGTGCCCTGTAGGCGACAAACAGACACAAAAAGAAAATGGGCGTGGCTCTGCATCTGGGGTTGGGCATGCACCCAAACGATAGGGATCATCCTTAGGGTTTAAAGAGTAAGTATATAAAGTTTGAAGAAAATCCAGTAAGAATTGCACCCTGTAGGCAACACAAAGACACTCAAAAAGAAAATGGGCGTGGCTCTGTCCCTGGGTGTTGGACATGCGACCCAAACAATAGGGATGTTCCTTAGGGTACAAAGAATATGTATGCAAAGTGTCAAGATTATAAGTTAAGAAATGTGGCCTGTAGATGACAAACAAACAAATACTAGAAATGGGCGTGGCTCTTCCCCTGGGGGTCGGGCATGCACCAAAAACTATAGGGATCTTCCTTAGGGTATCAGGTATAAGTATACAAGAAAATCCTTGAAGAATTGAGCCCTGTAGGCGACCCACAGACATACATACACAAAGACAGGGGTGGCGGCAATATTGCGAATGTGGACGTATAAAAAAATCAACAAGATGACTAGTCATCAAACATCACACACCCTTGCACTTATTTGGAAGAAATAAGGAAAGATAGGCTGGCAGTGCCAGGCAGGATACGACCAAATTTTCGAGAGATGGATAGAGAACAAGCAATACTGAAAGTGATTTTTCCTACATCATTAAGTTAGAATTTGATATGTGCAAACATCGAAATGAATTAAGATCTTTGGGTTATAAAGGTTCATTTCAGTATGCTTCAAATTCGACTGGGGATCATGTTGCTAAGTGGGTAAGATGCTGGCTCGGTAGCCTTGAGGTTGGGTGTTTGATCCCTGCATTGGGTGACAAAGTTCATCTAGATTTTCTGGCGTGGTTTCCCCTTGTTAGTGATGAAGGATGGATGGCCTGACAAGAACAGCTGTCAATTTTGGTCTGATTTTCACGAAATTCGACCTCAACCATCATTACGATGTAACGGTGATATAATCAAACGTTTTTTTAAATGGGATAATAATTCTGACCCCAGAGGGACCACAAGAAAAAAAATAGGTTGCCAGGCAACGAAACATACGCCCACACAGCAGCCAAATCGTCCGGGCAGTCAACAAGAGTTGTTGCATTTTAAGTAATCATCAGAAAATCATAATTCAAACTCACCCATAACTACGGTGTAACTGTGATATAATCAAACGTTTTTTTTAAATCAGATAATAATTGTGACCTCCAGAGGGACCACAAGCTAAAAAAGGTGATTTTTCGTACAATCAGGGGACATAATTCAGGAAGTAATGATCCGATGGGCGCAAATAGTGATAGAAACCAAGATCTTTGGGTTATAAACATACATGTCAAGTTTCATCAAAATCGATTCAAAATTGTGACCTCTACAGGGTCCACAACCTTGATATAACATATTTTCACACTATTCGTGTACAAACGACGGCCATTTTGTCCGTCAATTCTAGTCCGATTTTCACGAAATTCAAAATCTCTCTTCATTACCATGTAACGGTGATATAGTCAAACGTTTTTTTTAAATCGGATAATAATTTTGACCTCCAGAGGAACCAATAGCTAACAAAAGCGATTTTTCGGACAATCTGGGGACATAATTCAGGAAGTTATGATCCGATGGGCGCAAATATCGAAAGGAACGAAGATCTTTGGGTTATAAACATACATGTCAAGTTTCATCAAAATCGGTTCAAATTGTGACCTCTATAAGGTCCACAACCTTTATATAACATATTTTCACACTATTCGAGTACAAACGGCGGCCATTTTGTTCGTCAATTTTGGTCTGATTTTCTTGAAATTCAAACTCAACCTTCATAACCATGGAATGGTGATATAATCAAACTTTTTTTTTAAATCGGATAACAATTTTGACCTCCAGAGGGACCACAAGCTAAAAAGGGTGATTTTTCGGACAATCAGGGGCCATAATTTTGGAAGTTACGATCCAATGTGGGCAAATATCGAAAGGAACCAAGATCTTTGGGTTATAAACATACATGTCAAGTTTCATCAAAATCGGTTCAAAATTGTGGCCTCTATAAGGTCCACAACCTTGACATAACATATTTTCACACTACATGTATTCGCGTACAAACGGTGGCCATTTTATCCGTCAATTTTGGTCCGATTTTAACGAAATTCTAACTCAACCTTCATAACCATGCAACGGTGATATAATCAAACGTTTTTTTAAATCGGATAACAATTTTGACCTTCAGAGGGACCACAAGCTGAAAAGGGCGATTTTTCGGACAATCAGGGGCCATAATTCAGGAAGTTACGATCTGATGGGCGCAAATATCAAAAGGAACCAAGATCTTTGGGTTATAAACATACATGTCAAGTTTCATCAAAATCGGTTCAAAATTGTAACCTCTACAGTGTTCATAACCTTGACATACCATATTTTTACGCTTTTCGCGTACAAACGGCGGCCATTTTGTCCGTCAATTTTGGTCCGATTTTCCCGAAATTCAAACTCAACCTTCCTTACAGTGTAACGGTGATATAATCAAACTTTTTTTTAAATTGGATAATAATTGTGACCTCCAGAGGGACCACAAGCTAAAGAAAGGGGGATTTTGCGTATAACCAGGGGCCATAATTCAGGAAGTTAAGATCAGTTATGCGCAAATATCGAAAAGAACCAAGATCTTTGGGTTATAACCATAAATTTCAAGTTTCATCAAAATCGAATTAAAATTGTGACCTTTACAGGGTCCACAACCTTGATATACCATTTTTTAACAGTATTCGCGCACAAACGGCGGCCATTTTGTATGGCAATTTTGGTCTGATTTTCCCGAAATTCGAACTCAGCCTTCCTTACGGTGTAACGGTAATATAATCAAACTTTTTTTAAATCGGATAATAATTGTGACCTCCAAGCTAAAAAAAAGGCGATTTTGCGTATAATCAGGGGCCCAAATTCAGGAAGTTACGATCCAATATGCGCAAATATCGAAAGGAAGCAAGATCTTTGGGTTATAACCATGAATTTCAAGTTTCATCAAAATCAAATCAAAATTGTGACCTCCACAGGGTCCACAACCTTGATATACCATTTTTTAACAGTATTCGCGTACAAACGGCAGCCATTTTGTATGGCAATTTTCGTCTGATTTTCCCGAAATTTGAACTCAACCTTCCTTAGGGTGTAACGGTGATATAATCAAACGTTTTTTTAAATCGAATAATAATTGTGACCTCCAGAGGGACCACAAGCTAAAAAGGGTGATTTTTCGGACAATCAGGGGCCATAATTCAGAAAATTACATTCCGATAGCCGCAAATATCGAAAGAAACCAAGATCTTTGGGTTACAAACATGCATGTCAAGTTTCATCAAAATCGGTTAAAAATTGTGACCTCTATAGGGTCCACAAGCTAAAAACGTGATTTTTCGTACAATCAGGGGCCATAATCCATGAAGTTTTGATCCGATATCGAAAGCAGCCGAGATCTTTTGGGGATAAACCTATATTTCAAGTTTCGTCAAAATTATGGCCCCTGGTTATACGCAAAATCCCCCTTTCTTTAGCTTGTGGTCCCCCTGGATGTCACAATTATTATCCAATTTAAAAAAACGTTTGATTATATCACCGTTACACTGTAAGGAAGGTTGAGTTTGAATTTCGGGAAAATCGGACCAAAATTGACAGACAAAATGGCCGCCATTTGTACGTGAATACTGTTAAAAAGATAGGTTGCCAGGCAACGAAACATACGCCCACAGCAGCTAAATCGTCCGGGCAGTCAACAAGGGTTGTCGCATATTTTTACTAATTTCGGAAAAGAAACATTTGTAATACACTAAAAACTGATTAAGAGTAACAACTCATTATGTAATTATCAGAAAATCATTAGAATTTGATTGCTTTTTATAAAGTTTTACCCCACGCTAACAATTAGTATATACATGAAACATTTAATATCATGGATTTAGCTGTTCAGTTATCTAAATTCATTGAAAATCAAAATACTTGTTCCTTTCAACACCTTAAACTCTATGTATCAATCTGAAGTCAATCGGATAGTAACTTTGGCCTCTATAGCGTCACAAGAATTTTTGAAGTTATCAAGGGAGATAACTCTGGCAGTAATTATTTGAAGTCGCTGAAAATCAATAGGCTTCTTCGTCTCATGACCTTAAACACTGTGTATAAATCTAAAGTCAATCGGATATTAACTTTGGCCTCCAGAGCGTCCACAAGATTTTTTGAGGTGATCAAGGGCCATAACTCTGGCACTAACTATCGGAAATCGCTGAATATTAATAGGCGTCTTTGTCCTTTGTCTTATGACCTTAAACACTGTGTATAAATTTAAAGTCAATCGGATATTAACTTTGGCCTCTAGAGCGTCCACAAGATTTTTTGAAGTGATCAAGGGCCATAACTCTGGCACTAATTATCGGAAATCGCTGAAAATCAATAGGCTTCTTCGTCTTATGACCTTAAACACTGTGTAAAAATTTGAAGTCAATCGGATATTAACTTTGGCCTCTAGAGCGTCCACAAGATTTTTTGAAGTGATCAAGGGCCGTAACTCTGGCACTAATTATCGGAAAATCGCTGAAAATCAATAGGCTTCTTCGTCTTATGAACTTAAACACTGTGTATAAATTTAAAGTCAATCGGATATTAACTTTGACCTTTAGAGCGTCCACAAGATTTTTTGAGGTGATCAAGGGCCATAACTCTGGCACTAATTTTCGGAAATCGCTGAAAATCAATAGGCGTCTTCGTCTTATGACCTTAAACACTGTGTATAAATTTAAAGTCAATCGGATATTAACTTTGGCCTCTAGAGCGTCCACAAGATTTTTTGAAGTGATCAAGGGCCATAACTCTGGCACTAATTATCGGCAATCGCTGAAAATCAATAGGCTTCTTCGTCTTATGACCTTAAACACTGTGTATAAATTTAAAGTCAATCGGATATTAACTTTGGCCTCTAGAGCGTCCACAAGATTTTTTGAAGTGATCAAGGGCCATAACTCTGGCACTAATTATCAGAAATCGCTGAAAAACAATAGGCTTCTTCGTCTTATGACCTTAAACACTGTGTATAAATTTGAAGTCAATCGGATATTAACTTTGGCCTCTAGAGCGTCCACAAGATTTTTTGAAGTGATCAATGGCCATAACTCTGGCACTAATTATCGGAAATCGCTGAAAATCAATACGCTTCTTCGTCTTATGACCTTAAACACTGTGTATACATTTGAAGTCAATCGGATATTAACTTTGGCCTCTAGAGCGTCCACAAGATTTTTTGAAGTGATCAAGGGCCATAACTCTGGCACTAATTATCGGAAATCGCTGAAAATCAATAGGCTTCTTCGTCTTATGACCTTAAACACTGTGTATAAATTTAAAGTCAATCGGATATTAACTTTGACCTTTAGAGCGTCCACAAGATTTTTTGAGGTGATCAAGGGCCATAACTCTGGCACTAATTATCGGAAATCGCTGAAAATCAATAGGCTTCTTTGTCTTATGACCTTAAACACTGTGTATAAATTTGAAGTCAATCGGATATTAACTTTGGCCTCTAGAGCGTCCACAAGATTTTTTGAAGTGATCAAGGGCCATAACTCTGGCACTAATTATCGGAAATCGCTGAAAAACAATAGGCTTCTTCGTCTCATGACCTTAAACACTGTGTATAAATTTAAAGTCAATCGGATATTAACTTTAGCCTGTAGAGCGTCCACAAGCAATTGTGGACGCCGGACCGACGGACGGACGGACCGACGGACCGACGGACGGACGGACGGACGGGGGCGACGACAATATATATCATGGTCACAATTTTAATTCGATTTTGATGAGGAAGGTTGAGTTCTAATTTCGTGAAAATGGCTGTCGCTTGTACACGAAGAGTGTAAAGATAGGCTGGCACTGCCAGGCAGGATACGCCCACATTTTCGAGAGATGGACAGAGAACAAGCAATACCGAAAGTGATTTTTCCTACATCTTTAAGTCCTGTATTTCATACTGTATTGGGAGCAGCCATTTAGTTGGTCAGTTCCAGTCTGATATTAATGAAATTCGAAACCGACAATGATTATGGTGTGACGGTACACAACCTAGAAATGTGACTTTTCATCAAAATCGGATAAGAATTGTGACCTGTAGAGAGTCCACAACCATGATATACCATATTTTTACACTATTCGCGTACAAACGGCGACCATTTCGTCCGGCAATTTTGGTACGATTTTCACGAAATTAGAACTCAACCTTCCTCATCAAAATCGAATTAAAATTGTGACCTATACAGGGTCCACAACCATGATATATCATTTTTTTAACAGTATTGTCTGTCAAATTTGGTCCGATTTTCCCGAAATTCAAACTCAACCTTCCCTACAGTGTGACGGTGATATAATCAAACGTTTTTTTAAATTGGATAATAATTGGGACCTCCAGAGGGACCACAAGCTAAAGAAAGGGGGATTTTGCGTATAACCAGGGGCCATAATTCAGGAAGTTACGATCCGATTTGCGCAAATGTCGAAAAGAACCAAGATCTTTGGGTTATAACCATGAATTTCAAGTTTCATCAAAATCGAATTAAAATTGTGACCTTTACAGGGTCCACAACCTTGATATACCATTTTTTAACAGTATTCGCGTACAAACGGCGGCCATTTTGTAAGGCAATTTTGGTCTGATTTTCCCGAAATTCGAACTCGACCTTCCTTACGGTGTAACGGTAATATAATCAAATGTTTTTTTTAAATCGGATAATAATTGTGACCTCCAAGCTAAAAAAAAAAGGCGATTTTGCTTATAATCAGGGGCCATAATTCAGGAAGTTACGATCCGATATGCGCAAATATCGAAAGGAAGCAAGATCTTTGGGTTATAACCATGAATTTCAAGTTTCATCAAAATCGAATCAAAATTGTGACCTTCACAGGGTCCACAACCTTGATATACCATTTTTTAACAGTATTCGAGTACAAACGGCGGCCATTTTGTATAGCAATTTTCGTCCGATTTTCCCGAAATTCGAACTCAACCTACCTTAGGGTGTAACGGTGATATAATCAAACGGTTTTTTAAATCGAATAATAATTGTGACCTCCAGAGGGACCACAAGCTAAAAAGGGTGATTTTTCGGACAATCAGGGGCCATAATTCAGGAAATTACATTCCGATAGCCGCAAATATCGAAAGGAACCAAGATCTTTGGGTTACAAACATGCATGTCAAGTTTCATCAAAATCGGTTCAAAATTGTGACCTCTATAGGGTCCACAAGCTAAAAACGTGATTTTTCGTACAATCAGGGGCCATAATCCATGAAGTTTTGATCCGATACATGCCAATATCGAAAGCAGCCGAGATCTTTTGGGGATAAACCTATATTTCAAGTTTCGTCAAAATCGGATAAGAATTGTGACCTGTAGAGAGTCCACAAACAAATTGTGGACGGACGGACGGACGGACGTCCGGACGGACAGGGGCGACGACATAATACGTCCACATGAAAATGTGGGCGTATAAAAATATAGTATATCAGATTATTATCCGATTTAAAAAGTCGTTTGATTATATCACCGTTACACCGTAAGGAAGGTTGAGTTTGAATTTCGGAAAAATCGAACCAAAATTGACAGAAAAAATGGCCGCCATTTGTACGCGAATACTGTTAAAAAAATGGTATGTCATGGTTGTGGACCCTGTATAGGTCACAATTTTAATTCGATTTTGATGAGGAAGGTTGAGTTCTAATTTCGTGAAAATGGCTGCCGCTTGTACGCGAAGAGTGTAAAAATATAGTATATCAGATTGTAACTTCCTGAATTATGGCCCCTGATTGTACGAAAAATTACCTTTTTATACGCCCACATTTTTATGTGGACGTATATTGTCGTCGCCCCTGTTCGTCTGTCCGTCCACAATTGTTTGTGAACAGTCTACAGGTCACAATTTTTATCCGAATATAGGTTTGTCACCCTCAGATCTCGGTTCCTTTCGATATTGGCATGTATCGGACTGTAACTTCATGGGTTATGGCCCCTGATTGTACGAAAAATCACGTTTTTATACGCCCACATTTTCATGTGGACGTATTATGTCGTCGCCCCTGTCCGTCCGGACGTCCGTCCGTCCGTCTGGACGTCCGTCCGTCCACAATTTGTTTGTGGACTCTCTATAGGTCACAATTCTTATCCGATTTTGACGAAACTTTCGATATTTGTGGCTATCGGAATGTAATTTCCTGAATTATGGCCCCTGATTGTCCGAAAAATCATTCTTTTTAGCTTGTGGTCCCTCTGGAGATCACAATTATTATCCGATTTAAAAAATCGTTTGATTATATCACCGTTACACCCTAATTAAAGGAAGGTTGAGTTTGAATTTCAGGAAAATCGGACGCAAATACTGTTAAAAAATGGTATATCAAGGTTGTGGACCCTGTGGAGGTCACAATTTTAATTCGATTTTGATGAAACTTGAAATTCATGGTTATAACCCAAAGATCTTGGTTCCTTTCGATATTTGCGCATATCGGCTCGTAACTTCCTGAATTATGGCCCCTGATTATACGCAAAATCGCCTTTTTATACGCCCACATTTTCATGTGGACGTATTATGTCGTCGCCCCTGTCTGTCCGTCCACAATTTGTTTGTGGACTCTCTACAGGTCACAATTCTTATCTGATTTTGACGAAACTTGAAATATAGGTTTATCCCAAAAAGATCTCGGCTGCTTTCGATATTGGCATGTATCGGATCAAAACTTCATGGATTATGGCCCCTGATTATACGAAAAATCACATTTTTAGCTTGTGGACCCTATAGAGGTCACAATTTTGAACCGATTTTGGTGAAACTTGACATGCATGGTTGTAACCCAAAGATCTTGGTTCCTTTCGATATTTGTGGCTATCGGAATGTAATTTCCTGAATTATGGCCCCGATTGTCCTAAAAATCACCCTTTTTAGCTTGTGGTACCTCTGGAGGTCACAATTATTATTCGATTTAAAAAAACGTTTGATTATATCACCGTTACCCCCATACGGAAGGCAGAGTTCGAATTTAGGGAAAATCGGACGAAAATTGCCATACAAAATGGCCGCCTTTTTTTTAGTTTGGAGGTCACAATTATTATTCGATTTAAAAAACGGTTGATTATATTACCGTTACACCGTAAGGAAGGTTGAGTTCGAATTTCGGGGAAATCGGACCAAAATTGCCAGAAAAAATGGCCGCCGTTTGGACGCGAACAGTGTAAAAATATGGTATGTCAAAGTTGTGGACCTTGTAGAGGTGACAATTTTAATTTTTACGATTTTGATGATACCTGAAATGCTTGTTTATAACCTAAAGATCTTTATTCTTTTCGATATTTGCGCATATCAAATTGTAACTTAATGAATTATGGCCTTTGATTGTAGGAAAAATCACTTTCGGTATTGCTTGTTCTCTATCCATCTCTCAAAAATGTGGGCGTATCCTGCCTGGCAGTGCCAGCGTATCTTTGATAATTGTAAAGCTAAATCCATAATATTAAATTTTTTGTATACTAGACATTAGCATGGGCCAGAACTTTATACAAAACCAAACAAATTCTAATGATTTTTGATAATTACTTAATATGCGACAACTCTTGTTGACTGCCCGGACGATTTAGCTGCTGGTGGGCGTATGTTTCATTGCCTGGCAACCTATTTTTAGCTTGTGGACACTATAGAGGTCACAATTTTGAACCGATTTTGATGAAACTTGACATGCATGTTCTCAACCCAAAGATCTTTTGATATTTGCGCCTATCAGAAGGTAATTTCCTGAATTATGGCCCCTGATTGTCCGAAAAATCACCTTTTTATACGCCAACATTTTCATGTGGACGTATTATGTCGTCGCCCCTGTCCGTCGGGACATATGTCCGGACGTCTGTCCGTCCACAATTTGTTTGTGGACTCTCTACAGGTCACAATTCTTATCCGATTTTGACAGGGTCCACAACCTTGATATACCATTTTTTAACAGTATTCGCGTACAAACGGCGGCCATTTTGTATGGCAATTTTCGTTCGATTTTCCCGAAATTCGAACTCGACCTTCCTTAGGGTGTAAAGGTGATATAATCAAACGGTTTTTTAAATCGGATAATAATTGTGACCTCCAGAGGAACCACAAGCTAAAAAGGGTGATTTTCGGACAATCAGGGGCTATAATTCAGGAAATTACATTCCGATAGGCGCAAATATCGAAAGGAACCAAGATCTTTGGGTTATAAACATGCATGTCAAGTTTCATAAAAATCGGTTCAAAATTGTGACCTCTATAGGATCCACAAGCTAAAGATAGGCTGGCACTGCCAGGCAGGATACGCCCACATTTTCGAGAGATGGACAGAGAACAAGCAATACCGAAAGTGATTTTTCCTACATCTTTAAGTCCTGTATTTCATACTGTATTGGGAGCAGCCATTTAGTTGGTCAGTTCCAGTCTGATATTAATGAAATTCGAAACCGACAATGATTATGGTGTGACGGTACACAACCTAGAAATGTGACTTTTCATCAAAATCGGATAAGAATTGTGACCTGTAGAGAGTCCACAACCATGATATACCATATTTTTACACTATTCGTGTACAAACGGCGACCATTTCGTCCGGCAATTTTGGTACGATTTTCACGAAATTAGAACTCAACCTTCCTCATCAAAATCGAATTAAAATTGTGACCTATACAGAGTCCACAACCATGATATATCACAACCATGATATATCATTTTTTTAACAGTATTCACGTACAAACAGCGGCCATTTTGTCTGTCAATTTTGGTCCGATTTTCTCGAAATTCAAACTCAACCTTCCTTACAGTGTAACGGTGATATAATCAAACGTTTTTTTAAATTGGATAATAATTGTGATTTTGGGATTTTGCGTATAACCAGGGGCCATAATTCAGGAAGTTACGATCCGATATGCGCAAATATCGAAAAGAACCAAGATCTTTGGGTTATAACCATGAATTTCAAGTTTAATCAAAATCGAATTAAAATTGTGACCTTTACAGGGTCCACAACCATGATATACCATTTTTTAACAGTATTCGCGTACAAACGGCAGCCATTTTGTATGGCAATTTTGGTCTGATTTTCCCGAAATTCGAACTCAACCTTCCTTAGGGTGTAACGGTAATATAATCAAACGGTTTTTTAAATCCAATAATAATTGTGACCTCCAAGCTAAAAAAAAGGCGATTTTGCGTATAATCAGGGGCCATAATTCAGGAAGTTACAATCCGATATGCGCAAATATCGAAAGGAAGCAAGATCTTTGGGTTATAACCATGAATTTCAAGTTTCATCAAAATTGCATCAAAATTGTGACCTCCACAGGGTCCACAACCTTGATATACCATTTTTTAACAGTATTCGCGTACAAACGGCGGCCATTTTGTATGGCAATTTTCATCCGATTTTCCCGAAATTCGAACTCAACCTTCCTTAGGGTGTAACGGTGATAGAATCGAATAATAATTGTGACCTCCAAGCTAAAAAAGATAGGCTGGCACTGCCAGGCAGGATACGCCCACATTTTTGAGAGATGGATAGAGAACAAGCAATACCGAAAGTGATTTTTCCTACATCATTAAGTCCTGTATTTCATACTGTATTGGGAGCAGCCATTTGTTGGTCAGTTCCAGTCTGATATTCATGAAATTCGAAGCCGACAATGATTATGGTGTGACGGTACACAACCTAGAAATGTTACTTTTCGTCAAAATCAGATAAGAATTGTGACCTGTAGTCCACAACCACGATATACCATATTTTTACACTATTCGCGTACAAACGGTGACCATTTCGTCCGGCAATTTTGGTACGATTTTCACGAACTTCGAACTCAACCTTCCTTACGGTGCAACAGTAATATAATCAGAGGTTTTTTTTAAATCAGATAATAATTGTTCGAGAGATAGACAGAGAACAAGCAATACCGAAAGTGATTTTTCCTACAATCAAAGGCCATAATTCATTAAGTTACAATTTGATATGCGCAAATATCGAAAAGAATAAAGATCTTTAGGTTATAAACAAGCATTTCAGGTTTCATCAATATCGAAAAAATTAAAATTGTCACCTCTACAGGGTCCACAACTTTGACATACCATATTTTTACACTGTTCACGTACAAACAGCGGCCATTTTTTCTGGCAATTAGAGTCCAATTTTCTCGAAATTCAAACTCAACCTTCCGTAGGGTGTAACGGTGATAGAGTCAAACGTTTTTTCAAATCAGATAATAATTGTGACCTTCAGAGGGACCATAGGCGATTTTTCGGACAATCAGGGGCCATAATTCAGGAAGTTACGATCCGATATGCGCAAATAACGAAAGGAACCAAGATCTTTGGGTTATAACCATGCATTTCAAGTTTCATCAAAATCCAATTAAAATTGTGACCTCTACAGGGTCCACAACCATGATATACAATTTTTTAACAGTATTCGCGTACAAACGGCGGCCATTTTGTATGGCAATTTTGGTCCGATTTCCCCGAAATTCGAACTCAACCTTCCTTACAGTGTAACGGTAATATAATCAACCGTTTTAGTAAATTGGATAATAATTGTGACCACCAGGGGGAACAAAAGCTAAAATAAGGCGATTTTGCGTATAATCAGGGGCCATAATTCAGGAAGTTACGTTCCGATATGCGCAAATATCGAAAGGAACCAAGATCTTTGGGTTATAATTATGAATTTCAAGTTTCATCAAAATCGAATAAAAAATGTGACTTCTACAGGGTCCACAACCTTGATATACCATTTTTTAACAGTATTCGCGTACAAACGGCGGCCATTTTGTATGGCAATTTTAGTCCGATTTTCCCGAAATTCGAACTCAACCTACCTTAGGGTGTAACGGTGATATAATCAAACGATTTTTTAAATCGGATAATAATTGTGACCTCCAGAGAAACCACAAGCTAAAAAGGGTGATTTTTCGGACAATCAGGGGCCATAATTCAGGAAATTACATTCCGATAGTCGCAAATATCAAAAGGAACCAAGATCTTTGGGTTATAAACATGCATGTCAAGTTTCATCAAAATCGGTTCAAAATTGTGGCCTCTATAGGGTCCACAAGCTAAAAACGTGATTTTTCGTACAATCAGGGGCCATAATCCATGAAGTTTTCATCCGATACATGCCAATATCGAAAGCAGCCGAGATCTTTTGGGGATAAACCTATATTTCAAGTTTCGTCAAAATCGGATAAGAATTGTGACCTGTAGAGGGTCCACAAACAAATTGTGGACGGACGGACGGACGGACAGACGGACGGACAGGGGCGACGACAATATACGTCCACATAAAAATGTGGGCGTATAATAAAAAGGGCGATTTTGCGTATAATCAGGGGCCATAATTCAGGAAGTTACGATCCGATATGCGCAAATATCGAAAGGATCCAAGATCTTTGGGTTATAACCATGAATTTCAAGTTTCATCAAAATCAAATCAAAATTGTGACCTTCACAGGGTCCACAACCTTGATATACCATTTTTTAACAGTATTCGCATACAAACGGCGGCCATTTTGTATGGCAATTTTCGTCCGATTTTCCCGAAATTCGAACTCAGCCTTCCTTACGGTGTAACGGTAATATAATCAAACGTTTTTTTAAATTGGATAGAGAACAAGCAATACCAAAAGTGATTTTTCCGATGTGCAAATATCGAAATGAATTAAGATCTTTGGGTTATAAAGGTTCATTTCAGTAGGCTTCAAATTCGACTGGGGATCATGTTGCTAAGTGGGTAAATGGGATAATAATTCTGACCCCAAGGGGAACAAAAGCTAAAATAAGGCGATTTTGCGTATAATCAGGGGCCATAATTCAGGAAGTTACAATCCGATATGCACAAATATCGAAAGGAACCTTAATATAACGTATTTTCACACTAATCGCGTACAAACGACGGCCATTTTGTCTGTCAATTTTGGTCCGATTTTCACAAAATTTTACCTCAATCTTTATTACCATGTAACGGTGATATAATCAAACGCTTTTTTAAATCGGATAATAATTTTGACCTCCAGTGGGACCACAAGCTAAAAAGGGTGATTTTTCGTACAATCAGGGGCCATAATTCAGGAAGTTACGAATCAATGAGCGCAAATATCGAAAGGAACCAAGATCTTCAGGTTATAAACATGCATGTCAAGTTTCATCAAAATCGGTTCAAAATTGTGACCTCTAAAGGGTCCACACTTGATATAACATATTTTCACACTATTCGCGTACAAACGGCGGCCATTTTGTCCGTCAATTTTGGTTTGATTTTCACGAAATTCGAACAGAGCCTTCATTACCATGTAACGGTGATACAATCAAAGGTTTTTTTAAATCGGATAATAATTTTGACCTCCAGAGGGACCACAAGCTAAAAAGGGCAACTTTTCGGACAATCAGGGGCCATAATTCAGGAAGTTACGATCCGATGGGTGCAAATATCGAAAGGAACCAAGATCTTTGAGTTATAAACATACATGTCAAGTTTCATCAAAATCGGTTTAAAATTGTGACCTCTATAGGGTCCACAACCTTGATATAACATATTTTCACACTATTCGCGTACAAACGGCGACCATTTTGTTTGTCAATTTTGGTCCGATTTTCACGAAATTTGAACTCGACCTTCATTACCATGTAACGGTGATATAATCGAACGGTTTTTTAAATCGGATAATAATTTTGACCTCCAGAGGGACCACAAGCTAAAAAGGGCGATTTTTCGGACAATCAGGGGCCATAATTCAGGAAGTTACGATCCGATGGCCGCAAATATCGAAAGGAACCAAGATTTTGGGGTTATAAACATGCATGTCAAGTTTCATCACAATCGGTTCAAAATTGTGACCTCTATAGGGTCCACAAGCTAAAAACATTATATTTCGTACAATCAGGGGCCATAATCCATGAAGTTCCGATTCGATACATGCCAATATCGAAAGGAACCGAGATCTTATGAGGATAAACCTATATTTTAAGTTTCGTCAAAATCAGATAAGAATTGTGACCTGTAGAGAGTCCACAAACAAATTGTGGACGGACGGACAGACGGACGGACGGACAGGGGCGACGACATAATACGTCCACATGAAAATGTGGGCGTATAAAAACGTGATTTTTCGTACAATCAGGGTCCATAATCCATGAAGTTTTGATCCGATACATGCCAATATCGAAAGCAGCCGAGATCTTTTGGGGATAAACCTATATTTCAAGTTTCGTCAAAATCGGATAAGAATTGTACCTGTAGAGAGTCCATAAACAAATTGTGGACGGACGGACGGATGTCCGGACGGACAGGGGCGACGACATAATACGTCCACATGAAAATGTGGGCGTATAAAAATGTCATTTTTCGTACAATCAGGGGCCATAATCCATGAAGTTTTTATCCGATACATGCCAATATCGAAAGCAGCCGAGATCTTTAGGGGATAAACCTATATTTCAAGTTTCGTCAAAATCGGATAAGAATTGTGACCTGTAGATACTCCACAAACAAATTGTGGACGGAAGGACGTCCGAATGGACAGGGGCGACGACAATATACGTCCTCATAATACTGTGGGCGTATAAAAAGGTGATTTTTCGGACAATCAGGGGCCATAATTCAGAAAATTACGTTCCGATAGGCGCAAATATCGAAAGGAACCAAGATCTTTGGGTTATAAACATGCATGTCAAGTTTCATCAAAATCGGTTCAAAATTGTGACCTCCATAGGGTCCACAAGCTAAAGATAGGCTGGCACTGCCAGGCAGGATACGCCCACATTTTCGAGAGATGGACAGAGAACAAGCAATACCGAAAGTGATTTTTCCTACATTTTTAAGTCCTGTATTTCATACTGTATTGGGAGCAGCCATTTAGTTGGTCAGTTCCAGTCTGATATTAATGAAATTCGAAACCGACAATGATTATGGTGTGACGGTACACAACCTAGAAATGTGACTTTTCATCAAAATCGGATAAGAATTGTGACCTGTAGAGAGTCCACAACCATGATGTACCATATTTTTACACTATTCGCGTACAAATGGCCACCATTTCGTCCGGCAATTTTGGTACGATTTTCACGAAATTAGAACTCAACCTTCCTCATCAAAATCAAATTAAAATTGTGACCTATTCAGGGTCCACAACCATGATATATCATTTTTTTAACAGTATTTCGCCTACAAACGGCGGCCATTTTGTCTGTCAATTTTGGTCCGATTTTCCCAAAATTCGAACTCAATCTTCCTTACAGTGTAACGGTGATATAATCAACGTTTTTTTAAATTGGATAATAATTGTGACCTCCAGAGGGACCACAAGCTAAAGAAAGGGGGATTTTGCGTATAAACAGGGGCCATAATTCAGGAAGTTACGATCCGATATGCGCAAATATCGAAAAGAACCAAGATCTTTGGGTTATAACCATGAATTTCAAGTTTCATCAAAATCAAATTAAAATTGTGACCGTTACAGGGTCCACAACCTTGATATACCATTTTTAACAGTATTCGCGTACAAACGGCGGCCATTTTGTATGGCAATTTTGGTCTGATTTTCCCGAAATTCGAATTCAGCCTTCCTTACGGTGTAACGGTAATATAATCAAACGGTTTTTTAAATCGAATAATAATTGTGACCTCCAAGCTAAAAAAAAGGGCGATTTTGCGTATAATCAGGGGCCATAATTCAGGAAGTTACGATCCGATATGCGCAAATATCAAAAGGAAGCAAGATCTTTGGGTTATAACCATGAATTTCAAGTTTCATCAAAATCGATTCAAAATTGTGACCTCCACAGGGTCCACAACCTTGATATACCATTTTTTAACAGTATTCGCGTACAAACGGCGGCCATTTTGTATAGCAATTTTAGTCCGATTTTCCCGAAATTCGATCTCAGCCTTCCTTAGGGTGTAACGGTGATATAATCAAATGGTTTTTTAAATCGAATAATAATTGTGACCTCCAGAGGGACCACAAGCTAAAAAGGGTGATTTTTCGGACAATCAGGGGCCATAATTCAGGAAATTACATTCCGATAGCCGCAAATATCGAAAGGAACCAAGATCTTTGGGTTACAAACATGCATGTCAAGTTTCATCAAAATCGGTTCAAAATTGTGACCTCTATAGGGTCCACAAGCTAAAAACGTGATTTTTCGTACAATCAGGGGCCATAATCCATGAAGTTTTGATCCGATACATGCCAATATCGAAAGCAGCCGAGATCTTTTGGGGATAAACCTATATTTCAAGTTTCGTCAAAATCGGATAAGTATTGTGACCTGTAGAGTGTCCACAAACAAATTGTGGACGGACGGACGTCCGGACGGACAGGGGCGACGACATAATACGTCCACATGAAAATGTGGGCGTATAAAAACGTGATTTTCCGTACAATCAAGGGCCATAATCCATGAAGTTTTCATCCGATACATGACAATATCGAAAGCAGCCGAGATCTTATGGGGATAAACCTATATTTCAAGTTTCGGCAAATTCAGATAAGAATTGTGACCTGTAGAGAGTCCACAAACAAATTGTGGACGGACGGACGGACGGACAGGGGCGACGACATAATACGTCCACATGAAAATGTGGGCGTATAAAAAGCCTAGGATGAGAAATGTTATATTGGAGCAATCCTTATGGACTTATCAAAGGCCCTTGCCTGCCTCCCCCATGGTTTGATTATTGGGAAGCTGAGAGCATATGGGTTGACAGATGACGCAATGCAACTATCATCCACCTACTTGGAAAACCATAAGCAATGTGTCCAGATTACAAATCACAACAGTACTTTATTGTGTACCACAGGGCTCCATTTTAGTACCGCTACTTTATAATATATTCATCAATTTTATTTTCTATCTCATTAAGGAATCAGGCCAGTATAATAACTATACTGATGACAACACCCTCGGTTCTTGGCATGATTCCTTTGATATAATGAAAGATACGTTGCCAGGCAATGAAACATACGCCCACAGCAGCTAAATTGTCCGGGCAGTCAACAAGGGTTGTCGCATATTGTTACTTATTTTGGTAATGAAACATTTGTAATACACTAAAATCTGATTAAGAGTAACAACTCATTATGTAATTATCTGAAAATCATTAAAATTTGTTTGCTTTTTATAAAGTTTTGCCCCACCCTAACAATGAGTATAGGAAACATTAACATCAGTTATCAAAATTCATTGAAAATCAAAATACTTGTGCGTTTCAACGCCTTAAACTCTGTGTATCAATCTGAGGTCAATCGGATGATAAGTTTGGCATCTATAGCGTCACAAGGTTTTTTGAAGTGATCAAGGCAGATAACTTTGGAAGTAATTATTTGAAATCGCTGAAAATCAATAGGCTGCTTCGTCTCATGACCTTAAACACTGTGTATAAATTTAAAGTCAATCAGATATTAAGTTTGGCCTCTAGAGCATCCACAAGATTTTTAGAAGTGACCAAGGGCCATAACTCTGGCAATTATTATCAGAAATCGCTGAAAATCAATAGGCTTCTTCGTCTTATGACCTTGAACACTGTGTATAAATTTGAGTTCAATCGGATATCAACTTTGGCCTGTAGAGTACTCACAAGATTTTTTGAAGTGATCAAGGGCCATAACTCTGGCACTAATTATCGGAAATCGCTGAAAATCAATAGGCTTCTTCGTCTTATGACCTTAAACACTGTGTATAAATCTAAAATCAATCGGATATTAACTGTGGATTTTACAGTGTCCACAAGATTTTTTGAAGTGATCAAGGGCCATAACTCTGGCACTAATTATCAGAAATCGCTGAAAATTAATAGGCTTCTTTGTCTCATGACCTTTAACACTGTGTATAAATTTAAAGTCAATCGGTTATTAACTTTGGCCTTTAGAGCGTCCACATGATTTTTTGAAGTGATCAAGGGCCATAACTCTGGCACTAATTATCGAATATAGCTGAAAATCAATAGACTTCTTCGTCTCATGACCTTAAACACTGTGTATAAATTTAAAGTCAATCGGATATTAACTTTGGCCTCTAGAGCGTCTGCAAGATTTTTTGAAGTGATCAAGGGCCATAACTCTGGTAGTTATTATCCGAAATCGCTGAAAAACAATAGACTTCTTCGTCTTGAGACCTTAAACACTGTGTATAAATCTAAAATCAATCGGATATTAACTGTGGCTTTTACAGTGTCCACAAGATTTTTTGAAGTGATCAAGGGCCATAACTCTGGTAGTTATTATCGGAAATCGCTGAAAAACAATAGGCTTCTTCGTCTCATGACCTTAAACATTGTGTATAAATTTAAAGTCAATCGGATATTAACTTTAGCCTCTAGAGCGTCCACAAGCAATTGTGGACGCCGGACGGAAAGGCGACAATATACGACCACATTTCAATGTGGGCGTATAAAAATATATTAGAAAGATAGGCTGGCACTGCCAGGAAGGATACGCCCACATTTTTGAGAGATGGATAGAGAACAAGCAATACCGAAAGTGAGTTTTCCTACATCATTAAGTTAGAATTTGATATGTGCAAATATCGAAATGAATTAAGATCTTTGGGTTATAAAGGTTCATTTCAGTAGGCTTCAAATTCGACTGGGGATCATGTTGCTAAGTGGGTAAGATGCTGGCTCGGTAGCCTTGAGGTTGGGTGTTTGATCCCTGCATTGGGTGACTAAGTTCATCTAGATTTTCTGGCGTGATTTCCCCTTGTTAGTGATGAAGGATGGATGTCCTGATAAGAACAGCTGTCAATTTTGGTCCGATTTTCAAGAAATTCGACCTCAACCTTCACTACGATGTAACAGTGATATAATCAAACGGTTTTTTAAATGGGATAATAATTCTGACCCCAGAGGGACCACAAGCTAAAAAAAACAAGCCAACAGTGAGGCTGATGTCCCCCGCCGAAAACCCAAAATAAATAGATGACACATATTAATTAATCGCACATTTATTTTTTTCAAACGTATCGACCAATCAAACTGAACACGAAGTGTCATCCAAAAATTGCTTATCTCTGCCTACCGTAAAAAGAAAATGCTCATCTTCGAACTCCATCAAGGCATTGACCTAATAAGCATACACACCAATTTTGAACATTTTAACTCAATTCTAAGGAGAGTTATTGTGTTCCAAAGTCTCGGCAAATCAAATTGCTTATCGCTCTGCTTACCCTGAGCAGAAAATGCTCATTATCGATCATAGTCAAGGTATTACTGTAATGAAACTATACACCAAGTTTCATCACTCTCACTTAATTAGAATTAAAGTTATCGTGTCTCAAAGCATCAACCAATCAAAGTGCTTATCTCTGCCTACCCTAAGCGGAAAATGCTCATCTTCAAACTCCATCAAGGCATTAACCTAATAAGCATATACACCAAGTTTGAACATTTTAACTCAATTAGAAGGAGAGTTATTGTGTTCCAAAGTCTCGACCAATCAAATTGCGTATCGCTCTGCTTACCCTGAGCAGAAAATGCTCATTATCGAACTTAGTCAAGGTATTACTGTAATGAAACTATACACCAAGTTTCATCACTCTCAATTAGAACTAAAGTTATCGTGTCCCAAAGCATCAACCAATCAAATTACTTATCTCTGCTTGCCCTAAGCGGAAAATGCTCATCTTCGAACTCCATCAAGGCATTGACCTAATAAGCATATACACCAAGTTTGAACATTTTAACTAAATTAGAAGGAGAGTTATTGTGTTCCAAAGTCTCGACCAATCAAATTGCGTATCGCTCTGCTTACCCTGAGCAGAAAATGCTCATTATCGAACTTAGTCAAGGTATTACTATAATGAAACTATACACCAAGTTTCATCACTCTCACTTAATTAGAACTAAAGTTATCGTGTCCCAAAGCATCAACCAATCAAATTGCTTATCTCTGCTTACCCTAAACGGAAAATGCTCATCTTCGAACTCCATCAAGGCATTGACTTAAAAAGCATATACACCAAGTTTGAACATTTTAACTCAATTAGAAGGAGAGTTATTGTGTTCCAAATTCTCGACCAATCAAATTGCGTATAGCTCTGCTTACCCTGAGCAGAAAATGCTCATTATCGAACTTAGTCAAGGTATTACTATAATGAAACTATACACCAAGTTTCATCAATCTCACTTAATTAGAACTAAAGTTATCGTGTCCCAAAGCATCAACCAATCAAATTGCTTATCTCTGCTTACCCTAAGCGGAAAATGCTCATTTTCGAACTCCATCAAGGCATTGACCTAATAAACACATACACTAAGTTTGAACATTCTAGCTCAATTAGGAAGAGAGTTATTGTGTCCCAAAAAGTGTGACGGGCGGACAGACAGACAGTCAGACAGACGAACCCATTTTAATAGTCCCCCGCCTTTCGAAGAAAGGTCATTTTTCGTACAATCAGGGGCCATAATTCAGGAAGTTACAATCCGATATGCACAAATATCGAAAGGAACTAAGATTGTTAAGTTGTAAACATGTGTTTCAAGTTTCATCAAAATTGAATGAAGATTGTGACCTCTACAGGGTTCACAACCTTGATATACCATATTTTTACACTCTTCGCGTACAAGCGGCAGCCATTTTTTCAGTCAATTCGGGTCCGATTTTCACAATATTCAACCTCGACCTTCAGTACGATGTAACGGTGATATAATCAAACGGTTTTTTAAATGGGATAATAATTCTGACCTCCAGAGGGACCACAAGCTAAAAGATAGGCTGGCAGTGCCAGGCAGGATACGCCCACATTTTCGAGAGATGGATAGAGAACAAGCACTACCGAAAGTGATTTTTCCTACATCATTAAGTTAGAATTTGATATGTGCAAATATTGAAATGAATTAAGATCTTTGGGTTATAAAAGAGCATTTCAGTAGGCTTCAAATTTGACTGGGGATCATGTTGCTAAGTGGGTAAGATGCTGGGTCGATAAGCCTTGAGGTTGGGTGTTTGATCCCTGCATTGGGTGACAAAGTTCATCTAGATTTTCTTGTGTGGTTTCCCCTTGTTAGTGATGAAGGATGGATGGCCTCACAAGAACAGCTGTCAATTTTGGTCTGATTTTCACGAAATTCGACCTCAACCTTCATTACCATGTAACGGTGATATAATCAAACGTTTTTTTAAATGGGACCTCTAAAGGGACCACAAGCTAAAAGATAGGCTGGCACTGCCAGGCAAGATACGCCCACATTTTCGAGAGATGGATAGAGAACAAGCAATACCGAAAGTGATTTTTCCTACATCATTAAGTCCTGTATTTCATACTGTATTTCATACTGTATTGGGAGCAGCCATTTAGTTGGTCAGTTCCAGTCTGATATTCATGAAATTCGAAGCCGACAATGATTATGGTGTGACGGTACGCAACCTAGAAATGTGACTTTTCATCAAAATCGGATAAGAATTGTGACCTGTAGAGAGTCCACAACCATGATATACCATATTTTTACACTATTTGCGTACAAACGGCGACCATTTCGTCCGACAATTTTGGTACGATTTTCACGAAATTAGAACTCAACCTTCCTCATCAAAATCGAATTAAAATTGTGACCTATAATGGGTCCACAACCATGATATACCATTTTTTTAACAGTATTGCGTACAAACGGCGGCCATTTTGTCTGTCAATTTTGGTCCGATTTTCCCGAAATTCAAACTCAACCTTCCTTACGGTGTAATGGTGATATAATCAAACGTTTTTTTTAAATCAGATAATAATTGTGACCTCCAGAGGGACCACAAGCTAAAGAAAGGGGGATTTTGCGTATAACCAGGGGCCAAAATTCAGGAAGTTACCATCCGATATGCGCAAATATCGAAAAGAACCAAGATCTTTGGGTTATAACCATGAATTTCAAGTTTCATCAAAATCAAATTAAAATTGTGACCTTTACAGGGTCCACAACCTTGATATACCATTTTTTAACAGTATTCACGTACAAACGACGGCCATTTTGTATGGCAATTTTGGTCCGATTTTCCCGAAATTCGAACTCAACCTTCCTTACGGTATAACGGTAAAATAATCAAACGTTTTTTTTAAATCAGATAATAATTGTGACCTCCAGAGGGACCACAAGCTAAAATTAAGGCGATTTTGCGTATAACCAGGGGCCATAATTCAGGAAGTTACGATCCGATATGCGCAAATATCGAAAGGAACCAAGATCTTTGGGTTATAACCATGAATTTCAAGTTTCATCAAAATCGAATTAAAATTGTGATCTCCACAGGGTCCACAACCTTGATATACCATTTTTTTAACAGTATTCGCGTACAAACGGCGGCCATTTTGTATGTCAATTTTGGTCCGATTTTCACAAAATTCGAACTCGACCTTCCTTAGGGTGTAACAGTGATATAATCAAACGGTTTTTTTAAATCGGATAATAATTGTGACCTCCAGAGGTACCACAAGCTAAAAAGGGTGATTTTTCGGACAATCAGGGGCCATAATTCAGGAAGTTACGAATCAATGAGCGCAAATATCGAAAGGAACCAAGATCTTTGGGTTACAAACATGCATGTCAAGTTTCATCAAAATCGGTTCAAAATTGTGACCTCTATAGGGTCCACAAGCTAAAACGTGATTTTTCGTACAATCAGGGGCCATAATCCATGAAGTTTTGATCCGATACATGCCAATATCGAAAGCAGCCGAGATCTTTTGGGGATAAACCTATATTTCAAGTTTCGTCAAAATCGGATAAGAATTGTGACCTGTAGAGAGTCCACAAACAAATTGTGGACGGACGGACGGACAGGGGCGACGACATAATACGTCCACATGAAAATGTGGGCGTATAAAAAGGTAATTTTTCAGACAATCAGAGACCATAATTCAGGAAGTTACGATCAAATGGGCGCAAATATCGAAAGGAACCAAGATCTTTGGGTTATAAACATGCATGTCAAGTTTCATAAAAATCGGTTCAAAATTGTGACCTCTATAGGGTCCACAACCTTGATATAACATATTTTCACACTATTCGCGTACAAACAGCGGCCATTTTGTCTGTCAATTTTGGTTCGATTTTCACGAAATTAGAACTCAACCTTCATTACCATGTAACGGTAATATAATCAAACGTTTTTTTAAATCGGATAATAATTTTGACCTCAAGATGGACCACAAGCTAAAAAGGGCAATTTTTCAGACAATCAGGGGCCATAATTCAGGAAGTTTTACCGATGGGTGCAAATATCGAAAGGAACCAAGTTTCATCAAAATCGGTTCAAATTTGTGACCTCTATAGGGTCCACAACCTTGATATAACATATTTTCACACTAATCGCTTACAAACGTCGGCCATTTTGTCTGTCAATTTTGGTCTGATTTTCAAGAAATTTTACCTCAATCTTCATTACCATGTACCGGTGATATAATCAAACGTTTTTTTAAAATAGGATAATAATTTTGACCTCCAGTGGGACCACAAGCTAAAAAGGGTGATTTTTCGTACAATCAGGGGCCATAATTCAGGAAGTTACGAATCAATGAGCGCAAATATCGAAAGGAACCAAGATCTTTGGGTTATAAACATGCATGTCAAGTTTCATCAAAATCGGTTCAAAATTGTGACCTCTATAGGGTCCACAACCTTGATATAACATATTTTCACACTATTCGCGTACAAACAGCGGCCATTTTGTCTGTCAATTTTGGTTCGATTTTCACGAAATTAGAACTCAACCTTCATTACCATGTAACGGTAATATAATCAAACGTTTTTTTAAATCGGATAATAATTTTGACCTCAAGATGGACCACAAGCTAAAAAGGGCAATTTTTCAGACAATCAGGGGCCATAATTCAGGAAGTTTTACCGATGGGTGCAAATATCGAAAGGAACCAAGTTTCATCAAAATCGGTTCAAAATTGTGACCTCTATAGGGTCCACAACCTTGATATACATGTAACATATTTTCACACTATTCGCGAACAAACGGCGGCCATTTGTTTGTCAATTTTGGTCCGATTTTCATGAAATTTGAACTCAGCCTTCATTACCATGTAATGGTGATATATTCAAACGGTTTTTTAAATCGGATAATAATTTTGACCTCCAGAGGGACCACAAGCTAAAAAGGGCAATTTTTTGGACAATCGGGGGCCATAATAATTCAGGAAGTTACGATCCGATGGGCGCAAATATCGAAAGGAACCAAGATTTCGGAGTTATAAACATGCATGTCAAGTTTCATCTCAATCGGTCCAAAATTGTGACCTCTATAGGGTCCACAAGCTAAAAACATGATATTTCGTACAATCAGGGGCCATAATCCATGAAGTTCCGATCCGATACATGCCAATATCGAAAGGAACCAAGATCTTATGGGGATAAACCTATGTTTCAAGTTTCGTCAAAATCGGATATGAATTGTGACCTGTAGAGAGTCCACAAACAAATTGTGGACGGACGGATGGAAGGATGTCTGGGCGGACAGGGGCTACGACATAATACGTCCACATTGAAAATGTGGGCGTATAAAAAGAAGATAGATGCCTACTGGACTGGTTTACGAATAATCATATGCAAACCATTCTTGAAAATTCTATGGCCTAGCTAAAGGTAAGAAAACTTTATTTAATGAGGCAACTTATATAGTTTGCAAAAAAACTAATCTTCCATAAGTTCCCCCTAAAAATGTATTAGTTAACGATATGTAACCATGGAGAATGGTAACTATAGCTAATTAAAACCATAGTGTTACTATGTAAATATGTATAAATATACTATAATGTCCATCTTTATACAATGACATTATTTATGAATAGTCCCAAGACGGACGAAAAGTACTTTAAAATGTTAAAATGTTATTAAACCAATATCCGAAATTATTAGGACAACCGCAAAGTTGCACTACTTTGTTTCACGGTAAATGATAAAGATAGGCTAGCACTGCCAGGCAGGATACGCCCACATTTTTGAGAGATGGATAGAGAACAAGCAATACCAAAAGTGATTTTTCCTACATCATTAAGTCCTGTATTTCATACTGTATTGGGAGCAGCCATTTTGTTGGTCAGTTCCAGTCCGATATTCATGAAATTCGAAGCCGACAATGATTATGGTGTGACGGTACACAACCTAGAAATGTTACTTCTCGTCAAAATCGGATAAGAATTGTGACCTGTAGAGAGTCCACAACTATGATATACCATATTTTTACACTACATGTATTCGTGTACAAACGGCGACCATTTCGTCCGGCAAATTTGGTACGATTTTCACGCCATTTTTTCTGGCAATTATGGTCTGATTTTCTTGAAATTCGAACTCAACCTTCCGTAGGGTGTAACGGTGATAGAGTCAATCGTTTTTTTTAAATCGGATAATAATTGTGACCTCCAGAGGGACCAAAGGGGCCATAATTCAGGAAGTTACGATCCGATATGCACAAATAACGAAAGGAACCAAGATCTTTGGGTTATAACCATGCATTTCAAGTTTCATCAAAATCGAATTAAAATTGTGACCTCTACAGGATCCACAACCATGATATACAATTTTTTAACAGTATTCGCGTACAAACAGCAGCCATTTTGTATGGCAATTTTGGTCTGATTTTCCCGAAATTCGAACTCAACATTCCTTAGGATGTAACGGTAATATAATCAACCGTTTTTTTTCAATCGGATAATAATTGTGACCTCCAGAGGGACCACAAGCTAAAAAGGGTGATTTTTCGGACAATCAGGGGCCATAATTCAGGAAATTACATTCCAATAGCGGCAAATATCGAAAGGAACCAAGATCTTTGGGTTACAAATATGCATGTCAAGTTTCATCAAAATCGATTCAAAATTATGACCTCTATAGGGTCCACAAGCTAAAAACGTGATTTTTCGTACAATCAGGGGCCATAATCCATGAAGTTTTGATCCGATACATGCCAATATCGAAAGCAGCCAAGATCTTTTGGGGATAAACCTATATTTCAAGTTTCATCAAAATCGGATAAGAATTGTGACCTGTAGAGAGTCCACAAACAAATTGTGGACGGACGGACGGACATCCGGATGGACAGGGGCGACGACAATATACGTCCACTTAAAAATGTGGGCGTATAAAAAGGTAAAAGGTATGCCAACACAAACTGATTTCAACACTGGTTTAATAACATTTTAACATTTTAAAGTACTTTTCGTCCGTCTTGGGATAAATTCAACATCATTTGAAATGCAATAGCATTTAAAGTTGAGTACTTTGGGAAGTCACTCCTTAACTACATAATACATGTATATCATTATATAAGTAGAATAGAGGAAGAACACTATAATTACACACAAAATAACATAGAAAAATAATAAGTATGTCGTCAATTGAATATTATGGTTTCTTCAGTGCTTAATAGAAATGAGTTTTCAGTTTAATTTTAAAATTTTCAACAATTTTACACATCTCTATATCAAGATAGGCTGGCACTGCCAGGCAGGATACGCCCACATTTTCGAGAGATGGACAGAGAACAAGCAATACCGAAAGTGATTTTTCCTACATCTTTAAGTCCTGTATTTCATACTGTATTGGGAGCAGCCATTTAGTTGGTCAGTTCCAGTCTGATATTAATGAAATTCGAAACCGACAATGATTATGGTGTGACGGTACACAACCTAGTATAAGACTTTTCATCAAAATCGGATAAGAATTGTGACCTGTGGAGAGTTCACAACCTTACATATACCATATTTTTACACTATTCGCGTACAAAGGCGACCATTTCGTCCGGCAATTTTGGTACGATTTTCACGAAATTAGAACTCAACCTTCCTCATCAAAATCGAATTAAAATTGTGACCTGTACAGGGTCCACAACCATGATATATCATTTTTTTAACAGTATTCGCGTACAAACGGCGGCCATTTTGTCTGTCAATTTTGGTCCGATTTTCCCGAAATTCAAACTCAACCTTCCTTACAGTGTAACGGTGATATAATCAAACGTTTTTTTAAATTGGATAATAATTGTGACCTCCAGAGGGACCACAAGATAAAGAAAGGGGGATTTTGCGTATAACCAGGGGCCATAATTCAGGAAGTTACGATCCGATATGCGCAATTATCGAAAAGAACCAAGATCTTTGGGTTATAACCATGAATTTCAAGTTTCATCAAAATCGAATTAAAATTGTGACCTTTACAGGGTCCACAATCTTGATATACCATTTTTTAACAGTATTCGCGTACAAACGGCGGCCATTTTGTATGGCAATTTTGGTCTGATTTTCCCGAAATTCGAACTCAACCTTCCTTACGGTGTAACGTTTTTTCAAATCGGATAATAATTGTGACCTCCAAGCTAAAAAAAAAGGCGATTTTGCGTATAATCAGGGGCCATAATTCAGGAAGTTACGATCCGATATGTGCAAATATCGAAAAGAACCAAGATCTTTGGGTTATAACCATGAATTTCAAGTTTCATCAAAATCGAATCAAAATTGTGACCTCCACAGGGTCCACAACCTCGATATACCATTTTTTAACAGTATTCGCGTACAAACGGCGGCCATTTTGTATGGCAATTTTCGTCCGATTTTCCCGAAATTCAAACTCAACATTCCTTAGGGTGTAACGGTAATATAATCAAACGGTTAATTAAATCGAATAATAATTGTGACCTCCACGCTAAAAAAAGGGCGATTTTGCGTATAATCAGGTGCCATAATTCAGGAAGTTACGATCCGATATGCGCAAATATCGAAAAGAAGCAAGATCTTTGGTTTATAACCATGAATTTCAAGTTTCATCAAAATCGAATCAAAATTGTGACCTCCACAGGGTCCACAACCTTGATATACCATTTTTTAACAGTATTCGCGTACAAACGGCGGCCATTTTGTATGGCAATTTTCGTCCGATTTTCACGAAATTCGAACTCAACCTTCTTAGGGTGTAACGGTGATATAATCAAACGGTTTTTTAAATCGAATAATAATTGTGACCTCAAGAGGGACCACAAGCTAAAAAGGGTGATTTTTCGGACAATCAGGGGCCATAATTCAGGAAATTACATTCCGATAGCCGCAAATATTGAAAGGAACCAAGATCTTTGGGTTACAAACATGCATGTCAAGTTTCATCAAAATCGGTTCAAAATTGTGACCTATATAGGGTCCACAAGCTAAAAACGTGATTTTTCGTACAATCAGGGGCCATAATCCATGAAGTTTTGATCCGATACATGCCAATATCGAAAGCAGCCGAGATCTTTTGGGGATAAACCTATATTTCAAGTTTCGTCAAAATCGGATAAGAATTGTGACCTGTAGAGAGTCCACAAACAAATTGTGGACGGACGGACGGATGTCCGGACGGACGGACGGACGGACGTCCGCACGGACAGGGGCGACGACATAATACGTCCACATGAAAATGTGGGCGTATAAAAAGGCAGATTGTTCCACAAAAAGACATGCAGAATAATGAAAACTACGATTCATGGATTCTGTTTTGCATTTTTGAAGTAAAAGAGATTTACTGGTCAGTGAACGGAGCAAGATATCAGTTTTGGAAACAAGAGATTTTTCAATAAAATAGGATCGACCCTTGTGGAACCCCAAATTTGACTGTAGTAATTGAGGAGGTAATTGATCCTAAACAGACTTTTTGCTTCCGCACGTCCAGATATGATTTAATCAAAATTTGTGAATTTTTATCAAATCAATAAAAATGTAGTTTTTCGACAATAAGCTTGTGATCAATGAGATCAAATGCTTTGCTAAAATCAAGATACACTATACCACTCATCGCACCATTATCGATAGCATCAAGCCAATTATCTGTCATTCGGATCAGTGCAGTAGCACATGAATGATTTGATCTAAATCTAGATTGGTACTAAGGTTGCAACGATACTGAAAAAGATAGGCTGGCGCTGCCAGGCAGGATACGCCCACATTTTCGAGAGATGGACAGAGAACAAGCAATACCGAAAGTGATTTTTCCTACATTTTTAAGTCCTGTATTTCATACTGTATTGGGAGCAGCCATTTAGTTGGTCAGTTCCAGTCTGATATTAATGAAATTCGAAACCGACAATGATTATGGTGTGACGGTACACAACCTAGAAATGTGACTTTTCATCAAAATCGGATAAGAATTGTGACCTGTAGAGAGTCCACAACCATGATGTACCATATTTTTACACTATTCGCGTACAAACGGCGACCATTTCGTCCGGCAATTTTGGTACGATTTTCACGAAATTAGAACTCAACCTTCCTCATCAAAATCGAATTAAAATTGTGACCTATACAGGGTCCACAACCATGATATATCATTTTTTTAACAGTATTCGCGTACAAACGGCGGCCATTTTGTCTGTCAATTTTGGTCCGATTTTCTCGAAATTTAAACTCAACCTTCCTTACAGTGTAACAGTGATATAATCAAACGTTTTTTTAAATTGGATAATAATTGTGACCTCCAGAGGGACCACAAGCTAAAGAAAGGGGGATTTTGCGTATAACCAGGGGCCATAATTCAGGAAGTTACGATCTGATATGCGCAAATATCAAAAAGAACCAAGATCTTTGGGTTATAACCATGAATTTCAAGTTTCATCAAAATCAAATTAAAATTGTGACCTTTACAGGGTCCACAACCTTGATATACCATTTTTTAACAGTATTCGCGTACAAACGGCGGCCATTTTGTATGGTAATTTTGGTCTGATTTTCCCGAAATTCGAACTCAACCTTCCTTACGGTGTAACGGTAATATAATCAAACGTTATTTTAAATCGGATAATAATTGTGACCTCCAAGCTAAAAAAAAGGCGATTTTGCGTATAATCAGGGGCCATAATTCAGGAAGTTATAATCCGATATGCGCAAATATCGAAAGGAAGCAAGATCTTTGGGTTATAACCATGAATTTCAAGTTTCATCAAAATCGAATCAAAATTGTGACCTCCACAGGGTCCACAACCTTGATATACCATTTTTTAACAGTATTCGCGTACAAACGGCGGCCATTTTGTATGGCAATTTTCGTCCGATTTTCCCGAAATTCGAACTCAACCTTCCTTAGGGTGTAACGGTGATATAATCAAACGGTTTTTTAAATCGAATAATAATTGTGACCTCCAGAGGGACCACAAGCTAAAAGGGTGATTTTTCGGACAATCAGGGGCCATAATTCAGGAATTTACATTCCGATAGCCGTAAATATCGAAAGGAACCAAGATCTTTGGGTTACAAACATGCATGTCAAGTTTCATCAAAATCGGTTCAAAATTGTGACCTCTATAGAGTCCACAAGCTAAAAACGTGATTTTTCGTACAATCAGGGGCCATAATCCATGAAGTTTTGACCCGATACATGCCAATATCGAAAGCAGCCGAGATCTTTTGGGGATAAACCTATATTTCAAGTTTTGTCAAAATCGGATAAGAATTGTGACCTGTAGAGAGTCCACAAACAAATTGTGGACGGACGGACGGACGTCCGGACGGACAGGGGCGACGACATAATACGTCCACATGAAAATGTGGGCGTATAAAAAGTATCGCGATATATCACGATATTGTTAAAAATAAATTATCGCGATATCATGGATTATCGTCTGGAGTAAATTATCGCGATAATTAGAATTATCGTGGTTCAAAAATTCATTATCATGATGATTACTGATGTAAAATTGACATAAGTGTGGTGTAACGGGTGCATCAAGTATATCTGTTTGCTATTTAGCAATGTATGTGAGTTGCATTGATAGAGGTATATCCTGGATTAAGAATATTCATGCAGGTTCGTGACCGCAATCAGCTAGCTTAGTTCGCAACCGATGCCAAAGGTTTGACGTATTTCCACTGGACGTTTAAATTTCCCTCTAACACACTTTACACGTTGCCATGTCCTTGTCATTTGTATTTTTCAAACTTAAATATTCCGACACCACAGAATGTGTTCTTTTTCGTTATTAGCGCCTGCGGTGTCGAACTATCACCGGGAACATAGGCATTTTCGATCTGGGATGCCTCAGAAGCCATGTTATTCAAAGAATAAAAGAAATATTATCCAGGCGGTTTTTCTATGTACGTTATCAATGTAATTTTCAACGGACTTGGTAATCAAAGATAAACCACGACTTCCGTTACTATGGCGACGTATATTGCTTCCTATTCTGTCATAATTATAAATATTGTGGATGCTGTTGCCTACACGTGGAAAATTATGATTAATACCAAACTATTATTCAGTGAAATATACCCCTACTTTAAACATGAGGAGAACTAGTGTCAGTCGACCCCTTGCGTTAAAAAATGATGTCTGTTGTGCAAAATGGAAAAGATCTCGTTCGTATATTATATCGGCACTTGTTGAAGTTTGATTTGATCTCCATTTTTCACAGATTTTATGTGAATTATCACTTAAAATTTCAATATCACGATATTTTTAAAATTATCGTGTATATCGCGATATGGCGATATTTGAGATTTCAGACGATAATTTTATCGTCTGACCTAATTATCGCGATTATCGCCATCCACGGGTTATCGCTGCAACCTTAATTGGTACGCATAAGAAAGTTTCCAAATAAGAGTGTATTTGAGTGCTCAAGGTTTGACCCTTAACTTCTTTTGAGTAGTATACGTATTAAATTGGAATTTAGAATATTATTCACCATGTCTTGATGTCCGATTGGGCATATTCCCGGTCAGACAATTTTTGGCGTTTGGAAAATAGTTTTGGACAAGTCAGGAATATACAGGCGAAATCCCACCCCTGCAGTACATGTATGTAATGATTGTTGTTTTGGTCTAATATTTTTGCATACCTTAAGTGCATACTCCTTCGCACTGTTGACATCCTGAGCAATAAACACAAAGGCAAATCCTCCTGAAATATTAATAGGATTTAATCTGTAAGCTTACAGATTTAAAGAGGGCTTGTATTACCTAAAATAAATATAATTTGAAGTAAATGTATTGTATTCTTTTTAAAATCAAGATATAGACATATTTGCTTGACTGCACAATTGCTGGATTAATAGGTGTCTTATTATGAGGACTGGGTTGCACAACTACAGATATTTTGATATATAATCATTGCAGTCAGGTCTATGGGTCATGAACTTGAATAACAGTCTGCTATACTAAGAGACGATTGCAACAAGCAAACTGTGAGGCGGATGTCCCCCACCAAAATCCCCAAATATATAGATGACACACATTAATTTATCGCACATTTTTCTTTTTTTCAAATGTATCAAGCAATCAAACTGATTATCAACTATACACCAAGTTTCATCACTCTCTATCAGATACAATAAACGTTATCTTGTCCCAAAGCTCTAGTGATGGTCTGATATGGCACCTATCGGTTTCATCGATAACACAAAAGATATTGACAGCGAAATATATTGGCTGATGCAGATACAATTACCGATAGTGGTCGATATAAAACTATTACATAATGAATGATATTAAAATGCATCGAATGGCCTAATAATATAAGTAGACATATGTTGTGAAACGCGTGGTACTTTTTTTACTCGGAAATCAAACACCAACTCTGTGTTTTTGAAGTAATAAAACTCAATCACAAACTCCATCTATTATGAACTTAATTATTTATTGTATCATTAAACATACATTATGCAAGAGCTAAAACTGCCAATTGCACGTCTTTCTTTAGGCCTGAAATGTTATCTAAATGATCAATTAGTAGGGTGACCTGTGCACTCTACAGAAAGTTGGACTCTACACGGTTAATGTGCACACTTTAGTGGCTGGCTCAAGAGACTACAGTACAAGGATCGTGCAGGTTTGAGCAAACACGACATTACCGTGTTTTCTATCGTGGAATTCCATGATTTACTGAGTGAATATCAAGGAAATATAGAGGGACACGAAAGCACTACCTCGTGGTTTATTTCAGGAGAAATACAGTAGCACATTATCATAGATCAGTTACTACGTTGGCATTTTTCCATTAATCAGGAATATTTCAATGTGGGCGTATAAAAACTATTCAACATTTCAAATATCGTGGCAGTATTTCTTTTTGACATCAATTGTTTATGACAGATAAACATCGTTAATTTTACATATCAAATTACGCCGAGGCCTATCGTGTCACGCGACTATCGTGGCAGACGATAGCGACTGCTACACCGAGTTATTTATCGTGGCAATATCGTGCCGTTATCGTGGAAATTTTTAACAAAAGATAGGCTGGCACTGCCAGGCAGGATACGACCACATTTTCGAGAGATGGATAAAGAACAAGCAATACCGAAAGTGAGTTTTCCTACACCATTAAGTCCTGTATTTCATACTGTATTGGGATCAGCCATTTTATTGGTCAGTTCCAGTCTGATATTCATGAAATTCGAAGCCAACAATGATTATGTTGTGACGGTACACAACCTAGAAATGTGACTTTTCGTCAAAATCGGATAAGAATTGTTACCTGTAAAGAGTCCACAACCATGATATACCATATTTTTACACTATTCGCGTACAAACGGCGACCATTTCGTCCGGCAATTTTGGTACGATTTTCACGAAATTCCAACTCAATCTTCCTTACGGTGTAACAGTAATATAATCAGATTTTTTTTTTTAAATCGGATAATAATTGTTCAAGAGATAGATAGCAATACCAAAAGTGATTTTTCCAACAATCAAAGGCCATAATTCATTAAGTTACAATTTGATATGCGCAAATATCGAAAAGAATAAAGATCTTTAGGTTATTAACATGCATTTCAGGTTTCATCAAAATCGAATTAAAATTGTGACCTCTACAGGGTCCGCAACCTTGATATACCATATTTTTACACTATTCGTGTAAAAGTGGCGGCCATTTTGTTCAGCAATTTTGGTCTGATGTTCACGAAATTCAAACTGAAAATTCATTACATGGTAACGGTGATATAATCAAATGTAATAATTGTGACTTCCAGACGGACAACAAGATAATAAAGGCGATTTTTCGTATAATCAGAGGCCATAATTCAGGAAGTTACAATCTGATATGCGCAAATATCGATAGGAACCAAGATCTTTAGGTTATAAAAATATATTTCAAGTTTCATCCAAATCGAATTAAAATTATGACCTCTATAGGATCCACAACCTTAATATACCATATTTTTACACCATTCGCGTACAAACGGCGGCCATTTTGTTTGTCAATTTTGGTCCGATTTTCACAAAATTCAAACTCAACCTAGATTACCATGTAGCGGCGATACAAGCAAAAAGTTTGTGACCTCTACAGGGTCCACAACTTTGATATACCATATTTTTACACTATTCGTGTACAAACGGCGGCCATTTGGTCTGGCAATAATGATTCGATTTTCTCAAAATCCGAACTCAACCTTCCGTAGGGTGTGTAACGGTAATAGAGTCAAACGTTTTTTTAAATCGGATAATAATTGTGACCTCCTGAGGGACCATAGTCGATTTTTCGGACAACCAGGGGCCATAATTCAGGAAGTTACGATCCGATATGCGCAAATAACAAAAGGAACCAAAATCTTTGGGTTATAACCATGCATTTCAAGTTTCATCAAAATCGAATTAAAATTGTGACCTATACAGGGTCCACAACCATGATATACCATTTTTTAACAGTATCTGTGTACAAACGGCGGCCATTTTGTATGGCAATTTTGGTCCGATTTTCCCAAAATTCAAACTAAACCTTCCTTAGGGTGTAATGGTGATATAATCAAACGTTTTTTTAAATCGGCGGCCATTTTGTCCGTCAATTTTGGTCCGATTTTCACGAAATTCGAACTCAATTTTCATAAAAATGGAACGGTGCTATAATCAAACGGTTTTTTAAGTCGGATAACAATTTTGACCTCCAGAGGGACCACAAGCTAAAAAGGGTGATTTTTCGGACAATCAGGGGCCATAATTCAGGAAGTTACGATCCGATTGGCGCAAATATCGAAAGGAACCGAGATCTTTGGGTTATAAACATGCATTTCAAGTTTCATCCAAATCGGTTCAAAATTGTGACCTCTACACTGTTCACAAGCTAAAAGATAGGCTGGCACTGCCAGACAGGATACGCCCACATTTTCGAGAGATGGATAGAGAACAAGCAATACCGAAAGTGATTTTTCCTACATCATTAAGTTAGATTTTGATATGTGCAAATATTGAAATGAATTAAGATCTTTGGGTTATAAAGGTTCATTTCAGTAGGCTTCAAATTGACTGGGGATCATGTTGCTAAGTGGGTAAGATGCTGGCTCGGTAGCCTTGAGGTTGGGTGTTTGATCCCTGCATTGGGTGACAAAGTTCATCTAGATTTTCTAGCGTGGTTTCCCCTTGTTCGTGATGAAGGATGGGTGGCCTGACAAGAACAGCTGTCAATTTTGGTCTGATTTTCACGAAATTCGACCTCAACCTTCATTACCATGTAACGGTGATATAATCAAACGTTTTTTTAAATGGGACCTCTAAAGGGACCACAAGCTAAAAGATAGGCTGGCACTGCCAGGCAGGATACGCCCACATTTTCGAGAGATGGATAGAGAACAAGCAATACCAAAAGTGATTTTTCCAACATCATTAAGTTAGAATTTGATATGTGCAAATATCGAAATGAATTAAGATCTTTGGGTTATAAAGGTTCATTTCAGTAGGCTTCAAGTTCGACTGGGGATCATGTTGCTAAGTGAGTAAGATGCTGGGCCGGTAGCCTTGAGGTTGGGTGTTTGATCCCTGCATTGGGTGACAAAGTTCATCTAGATTTTCTGGCATGGTTTCCCCTTGTTAATGATGAAGGATGGATGGCCTGACACAGCTGTCAATTTTGGTTCGATTTTCACGAAATTTGACCTCAGCCTTCATTATGATGTAACGGTGATATAATCAAACGGTTTTTTAAATGGGATAATAATTCTGAAGCTAAAAAAAAATAGGTTGCCAGGCAACGAAGCATACGCCCACCAGCAGCTAAATCATCCAGGCAGTCAACAAGAGTTGTCGCATATTAAGTAATTCTCCAAAATCATTAGAATTTGTTTGTTTTTTTTATAAAGTTCTGGCCCATGCTAATGTCTAGTATACGAAACATTTAATATTATGGATTTAGCTGTACAATTATCAAAAATTCATTGAAAATCAATATATTTGTTGGTCCTTAAACTCTGTTTCAAGTTTCATCAAAATAAAATTAAAATTGTGACCTCTACAGGTCCACTTGATATACAATATTGTTACACTATTCGCGTACAAGCAGCAGTGTAACAGTGATATAATCAAATGGGTTTTTTTTAAATTGGATAATAATTGCGACCTCCAGGGGGACCACACGCAATAAAAGGTGATTTTTCGGACAATCAGGGGCCATAATTCAGGAAGTTACAATCCGATATGCGCAAATATGTAACCAAGACCTTTAGGTTATAAACATGTATTTTAAGTTTTATCAAAATCGAATTAAAATTGTGACCTCTATAGGGTCCATAACCTTGATAAACATATCTTTACAAACGACGGCTATTTTGTCTGTCAATTTTAATCAGATTTTCATGAAATTCGAACTCAACCTTCATTACCAAGCAACGGTGATATCATCAAACGTTTTTTTAAATCTGAAAATAATTTTGACCTTCAGAAGGACCACAATCTAAAAAGGGTGATTTTTAGGACAAACAGGGGCCATAATTCAGGAAGTTAAGATCCGATGGGCGCAAATATCAAAAGAACTAAGATCTTTGGGTTATAAACATACATGTCAAGTTTCATCAAAATCGGTTCAAAGTTGTGACCTCTATAATATCCACAAGCTAAAAGCGTGATTTTTCGTACAATCAGGTGCCATAATTCAGGATGTTACGATCCGATATGCGCAAATATCGAAAGGAACCAAGATCTTTGAGTTATAGACATGCATTTCAAGTTTCATCAAATTCGGTTCAAAATTGTGACCCCTACAGTGTTCACAACCTTGACATACCATATTTTTACACTTTTCGCGTACAAACGGCGGCCATTTTGTCCGTCAATTTTGGTCCGATTTTCACGAAATTCGAACACAACCTTTTTTATGGTGTAACGGTGATATAATCAGACGGTTTTTCAAATCGGATAATAATTTTGGCCTCAAGAAGTACCACAAGCTAAAAGATAGGCTGGCACTGCCAGGCAGTATACGCCCACATTTTTGGGAGATGGATAGAGAACAAGCAATACCGAAAGTGATTTTTCCTACATCATTAAGTCCTGTATTTCATACTGTATTGGGAGCAGCCATTTTGTTGGTCAGTTCCAGTCTGATATTCATGAAATTCGAAGCCGACAATGATTATGGTGTGACGGTACACAACCTAGAAATGTTACTTTTCGTCAAAATCGGATAAGAATTGTGACCTGTAGAGAGTCCACAATCATGATATACCATATTTTACAAACGGTGACCATTTCGTCCGGCAATTTTGGTACGATTTTCACGAAATTCAAACTCAACCTTCCTCATCAAAATCGAATTAAAATTGTGACCTATACAGGGTCCACAACCATGATATACCATTTTTTTAACAGTATTCGCGTACAAACGGCGGCCATTTTGTCTGTCAATTTTGGTCCGATTTTCCCGAAATTCTAACTCAACCTTCCTTACAGTGTAACGGTGATATAATCAAACGTTTTTTTAAATTGGATAATAATTGTGACCTCCAGAGGGACCACAAGCTAAAAAGGGTGATTTTTCGGACAATCAGGGGCCATAATTCAGGAAATTACATTCCGATAGCCGTAAATATCGAAAGGAACCAAGATCTTTGGGTTACAAACATGCATGTCAAGTTTCATCAAAATCGGTTCAAAATTGTGACCTCTATAGGGTCCACAAGCTAAAAACGTGATTTTTCGTACAATCAGGGGCCATAATCCATGAAGTTTTGATCCGATACATGCCAATATCGAAAGCAGCCGAGATCTTTTGGGGATAAACCTATATGGACGTCCGGACGGACAGGGGCGACGACATAATACGTCCACATGAAAATGTGGGCGTATAAAAAGGTCATTTTTCGGACAATCAGGGGCCATAATTCAGGAAGTTACGATCCAATGGGCGCAAATATCAAAAAGAACCAAGATCTTTGGGTTATAAACATGCATGTCAAGTTTCATCAAAATCAGTTCAAAATTGTGACATCTATAGGGCCCACAACCTTGATATAACATATTTTCACACTGTTGCTGCTCCTAAACTGTGGAACAGACTACCATCACATATTAAGGATGCAAAATCACTGAGTACATTCAAATCCTTGCTAAAAACACACCTATTCAATGCAGATGATGGGAAACTGTTGTAAATTGTGACAGACTAACTCAGCGCCAGTGAGCAAACTCTTTGGATACGAGGCGCTATAGAAATGCATTATTATTTATTATTAATCGCGTACAAACGGCGGCAATTTTGTCTGATAATTTTGGTCTGATTTTCACGAAATTTTACCTCAATCTTCATTACCATGTAACAGTGATATAATCAAACGTTTTTAAATCGGATAATAATTTTGACCTCCAGTGGGACCACAAGCTAAAGATAGGCTGGCACTGCCAGGCACGATACGCCCACATTTTCGAGAGATGCATAGAGAACAAGCAATATCGAAAGTGATTTTTCCTATGTGCAAATATCGAAATGAATTAAGATCTTTGGGTTATAAAGGTTCATTTCAGTAGGCTTCAAATTCGACTGGGGATCATGTTGCTAAGTGGGTAAATGGGATAATAATTCTGACCCCAGAGGGCCCAAAAGCTAAAAAAAAAGGTCATTTTTCGTACAATCAGGGGCCATAATTCAGGAAGTTACAATCCGATATGCACAAATAAGGAAAAGCACCAAGAAATTTGGGTTATAAACATGCATGTCAAGTTTCATCAAAATCGGTTCAAAATTGTGACCTGTGTAGGGTCCACAACTTTAATATAACGTATTTTCACACTAATCGCGTACAAACGGAGGCCATTTTGTCTGTCAATTTTGGTCCGATTTTCACAAAATTTTACCTCAATCTTTATTACCATGTAACGGTGATATAATCAAACGCTTTTTTAAATCGGATAATAATTTTGACCTCCAGTGGGACCACAAGCTAAAAAGGGTGATTTTTCGTACAATCAGGGGCCATAATGCAGGAAGTTACGAATCAATGAGCGCAAATATCGAAAGGAACCAAGATCTTCAGGTTATAAACATGCATGTCAAGTTTCATCAAAATCGGTTCAAAATTGTGACCTCTATAGGGTCCACAACCTTGATATAACATATTTTCACACTATTCGCGTACAAACGGCGGCCTTTTTGTCCGTCAATTTTGGTTTGATTTTCACGAAATTCGAACAGAGCCTTCATTACCATGTAACGGTGATATAATCAAACGGTTTTTTAAATCGGATAATAATTTTGACCTCCAGAGGGACCACAAGCTAAAAAGGGCAATTTTTCGGACAATCAGGGGCCATAATTCAGGAAGTTACGATCCGATGGGTGCAAATATCGAAAGGAACCAAGATCTTTGAGTTATAAACATACATGTCAAGTTTCATCAAAATCGGTTCAAAATTGTGACCTCTATAGGGTCCACAACCTTGATATAACATATTTTCACACTATTCGCGTACAAACGGCGGCCATTTTGTTTGTAAATTTTGGTCCGATTTTCACGAAATTTGAACTCGACCTTCATTACCATGTAACGGTGATATAATCGAACGGTTTTTTAAATCGGATAATAATTTTGACCTCCAGAGGGACCACAAGCTAAAAAGGGCGATTTTTCGGACAATCAGGGGCCATAATTCAGGAAGTTACGATCCGATGGCCGCAAATATCGAAAGGAACCAAGATTTTGGGGTTATAAACATGCATGTCAAGTTTCATCACAATAGGTTCAAAATTGTGACCTCTATAGGGTCCACAAGCTAAAAACATGATATTTCGTACAATCAGGGGCCATAATCCATGAAGTTCCGATTCGATACATGCCAATATCGAAAGGAACCGAGATCTTATGGGGATAAACCTATATTTCAAGTTTCGTCAAAATCAGATAAGAATTGTGACCTGTAGAGAGTCCACAAACAAATTGTGGACGGACGGACAAGGGCGACGACATAATACGTCCACATGAAAATGTGGGCGTATAAAAAGGGTGATTTTTCGTACAATCAGGGGCCATAATTCACGAAGTTACGAATCATTGAGTGCAAATATTAAAAGGAGCCAAGATCTTCGGGTTATAAACATGCATGTAAAGTTTCATCAAAATCGGTTCAAAATTGTGACCTCTATAGAGTCTACAATCTTGATATAACATATTTTCACAGTATTCGCGTACAAACAGCGGCCATTTTGTCCGTCAATTTTGATTTGATTTTCACGAAATTCAAACTCAGCCTTTATTACCATGTAACGGTGATATAATCAAACGTTTTTTTAAATCGGATAATAATTTTGACCTCCAGAGGGACCACAAGCTAAAAAGGGCAAAAAACGTGGTATAATAGAATCCGAGACTGAGATAATCGTACCACGCTCGCCTTACTGGTTCTATACAAACGGAACGTGGTACGCGGGTTCGGTTCAAAAACGTTGCATAATATAATCCGAGACTTGAGATAATCGTACTGGTTCTATACAAACCTAACATGGTGCACGACTTCGGTTCAAAAAACTTGGTATAATAGAATCCGAGACTGAGATAATCGTACCACGCTCGCCTTACTGGTTCTATACAAACGGAACACGGTACGCAACTTCGGTTCAAAAACGTGGTATAATAGAATCCGAGACTGAGATAATCGCACCTCGATCGTCTAACTGGTTCTATAAAGATAGGCTGGCACTGCCAGGCAGGATACGCCCACATTTTCGAGAGATGGATAGAGAACAAGCACTACCGAAAGTGATTTTTCCTACATCATTAAGTTAGAATTTGATATGTGCAAATATTGAAATGAATTAAGATCTTTGGGTTATAAAAGAGCATTTCAGTAGGCTTCAAATTTGACTGGGGATCATGTTGCTAAGTGGGTAAGATGCTGGGTCGATAAGCCTTGAGGTTGGGTGTTTGATCCCTGCATTGGGTGACAAAGTTCATCTAGATTTTCTTGTGTGGTTTCCCCTTGTTAGTGATGAAGGATGGATGGCCTCACAAGAACAGCTGTCAATTTTGGTCTGATTTTCACGAAATTCGACCTCAACCTTCATTACCATGTAACGGTGATATAATCGTGTGAGTTTGTTTTTGTTTTACATCTACGGCATATAACAAACCTTTCAAATAATATTAATCATCTGGACGAACATTCGTAAATAGGTATTATTCGACTTTATTTAACGTCCGCTTGGCTGTCCATTTATGCCTTATAGATTTACACACATCTAAGTATTCTGTTACTATGTTTTTGTTTTTGATTTTGTTTTAAAACAATGTGCAACGAAGCCGTTTACCTTTTATCAATGTCGGCAAAGAATAAAGCAAAGTGAGTACACTCATTGTTACAAAGCCGTGGTTTCAATCCGAAACATGTTGACATTGTTATAACAAGTGGTTCTAGAGCCTTCATTCAAATAATTTAAAAAAAGTGAGCACACTCTCAGTTTTAAAGCCGTGGTTTCAATCCGAAACGTGTTGGTATGGTAAGTGTTTATTCTATTAAAATATTGTTTTATTATAATTAGACATTACAATAAATCACAAAAATGGATTATTAAAAACAGGCGAATATGCGATACAAGGATGTGGGTCAGTTCATCCCTGGACCGGACTGTTTCATCCCAACCTAATTTATTATCGGGATGTTTCATCCAGGTCTGTTTCACCCCCTTGTTATTAGAATAGCAGTTAACGGAGTTATACTTATTGTTAAATAAACTGTTAAACACTTACTTATTGTTAAATAAACATTTACTTTATTATTTATTGTTAATGTATCTGTCTTCTTACAAATGTGTAAAGACAACTCAGCCCCCGCCGCATGTTTTTATTACTAATCCCTAAGTAATTATTATGGATTAGTAATAAAATCATGGGGCGGGGGGTGAGTTGTATTTACCCATTTGTAAGAAGACAGATACATTAACAATTTGGGCACAAAGCCGCCACCGTAACAAGTCGATGTTTCCGTTATAAACATTGAAAAAAATTCAGAACAATGTCCGAAAATTTGGTCGAAAAATGTATTTTACACACATAATTATTTAGCGTAAATTAGTCGGAATGTGAAAAGGGGAATTCCTTGGGGCGTGATCAGCTCACCTCTGCAGTGATTAGAATAGTGTCAAGTTCAGGTGCGACGCCGTGTTTGATATTCAATTTTATACCGATATTATAGAATCCGAATTATACATATTTCTTGAACGGTAGTGTCATATTTATTTCTGTATATTTAAACGGTCGTGGAATGAAACGACCTGCTCCCTGATACAACACTTTTAACCAAGTATGCCTCTATAGATACATTACTTCATTAATACGTTCGATATTTTTAAAACTTACATCGTTCAACTATTTACACACATAAATGCTGGCCTTATCTTGGACGAAAGTGTTGTTTATTAAAAAAGCCATTTCCATTCTAACAAATAAGTTACAAAATCCATTTTAAATAGGTATATCACACCTCAAGTTATATCTTCGGATTTAATTCCCAAATGAATGAAATGCTACTACCTGATGTTTTAACGTCCGCTTCCACAGAAGTGATATCGCAAACAAGACATAGGAGAGCTGAGGCTTCTTCCTGTTTTTAGAATATGATTTTGCAATCTTTCCATTTGCGGCCTCAAGCCATGGAGTAGGTTTAGTGAGAAGTTATTCCCTTTATTTAATAAAACACATATCGTTTGGTAGTTGATATGTAGGGACAGCATTTATGCAGACAAATATGCGTCTCGTCTCTGGATTGGTAGAAGTCATCTTTTGGGGTTTAGTGTTTAGGTGCCAGACCCGTCTTATCGTGGCCTCCCCTTACTCCACTTATCCCACTTTGTAGGTTTGGTGTCTTTGTAGTGGATTAGTGTTTAGATGCCGAGCCCGTCTTACCGTGACCCTCCCTTACTCCACTAGCCCGCTACTTGGTGTATATCCCCTATGTAGTTTAGTGTTTAGATGCCGAGCTATTCTTATCGTAGCCCCCTCTTACTTCACTATTCTACTTAATCCAACAGTGTTCATTAAATCGTGAATTAGTTCGAAGATTTGCAGCTTCAGATCGGGTCTTGGAAAGAGTAGGTTCTTAGTGTTGAGCGGTATGTTGTTGGTCTCCATCATCTCCACTAGTTCCGTTCTCTCTTCCCTGAATACCTCGCAGTCTACCAGGACAAGGTTGGTGGTACATTCTTCTCCGCACTCACAGACAATGACTTGGTGTTTGTAGTCTCGCAGCCGCTCTTTCACCCTTAGTTTCCCACTTTGTAGGTTTGGTGTCTTTGTAGTGGATTAGTGTTTAGATGCCGAGCCCGTCTTACCGTGACCCTCCCTTACTCCACTAGCCCGCTACTTGGTGTATATCCCCTATGTAGTTTAGTGTTTAGATGCCGAGCTCGTCTTATCATAGCCCCCTCTTACTTCACTATTCTACTTAATCCAACGGTGTTCATTAAATCGTGAATTAGTTCGAAGATTTGCTGCTTCAGATCGGGTCTTGGAAAGAGTAGGTTCTTAGTGTTGAGCGGTATGTTGTTGGTCTCCATCATCTCCACTAGTTCCGTTCTCTCTTCCCTGAATACCTCGCAGTCTACCAGGACAAGGTTAGTGGTACATTCTTCTCCGCACTCACAGACAATGACTTGGTGTTTGTAGTCTCGCAGCCGCTCTTTCACCCTTAGTTTCGATATAAGTTTGCATATATCTCTTCTAGGGTGATTGATAGCTGTCTTCGTGTAGATCTTGTCATCCAGTCGGAATCTGTATGTGTCAAGTTCAACGAGCTTTAATTCCCAGAGTGAATTGACCTGTCTTTTTACCATACTGTAGATTTCCGTGGTGCTGTATTCTATGGTGCAGAGTGGTGCTGTGTCCCCGAGACCTTCTTTTGCGAGTCGATCTGCTTCCTCGTTTCCTCTAATGTTCACATGTGATGGAATAATCCACACGAGCTCTAATTTGCTTCCCTTCTCTAGGACCCTCTGGTACAGCTGCCTGATTTCCAAAATGACTTCTGGTCTTGAGTCCGAGTTGTCATTTTGGATTGAAATCAGACTGCTCAGAGAGTCGCTTGGGATGACGAACTTACTAGTCTTTTGATAAGAGATCCATGATATATCATCACAGATGGCCACAATCTCTGCAGTGTACACCGAACAGTTATTGGGCAGTTTCCTGCTTATTCCCTGTTCCCCGTTTGGCAGGTATATTCCAAACGAGCTGGTGCCCCTTTCAGGATTGCGTGAGCCATCCGTATAAACATGTTCCCAGTCATCCGACGGCCAGTTGTCTTCCAGGTGTTCCAGAGAGAGAGCCCGTGCTGCTGTGGGGTTGTTTTTCTTGTCGGTTTTCTGTAGCAGATCTAGATTGACCGGTGGTATTTGGTCTTTAAACTCGATGGTTTTCCCGTTCATACACAGAGTCATTCTGCTTATCCCTCTATCCCTGCACACAAGCATGCCGACTGTTTTCTTCTCTGAGACCTTAAATCCCCAGTCGTTTGCCCATGTCATGAATTTGTCTAAGGCCTTTTGCATATTCTTTTGAAGTTCACAGAACCTCGTCCTTTTCCTCCATATTGTGCTGTCGTCAGCAAATTTTGCTAGCTCAGTTCTGGCGTCGAGATATAAAGATTTCTGTATGTCATTGATCATAATATTGAAGAGAGTGGGACTGACCCCTGAGGCGTGCCATTTTCTAATGTTTGCTCGGCACTCAGGAATCTGTCAACATTCACCTGTATCCTTCTATCGCTCAGAAAGCTTTTGATCCACCGAAACATTGTGCCCGTTATTCCGATACGTCCCAGCTTGAAAAGCAGCCCGTCCAACCAAACTAAATCGAAAGCCTTGGTTAAATCTACAAACACGGCACATAGCAGGTGCCCTGAGAGGAGTGCCTGAGACATGACTTGCTGTAGTCGCACCAAGTGGTCCATTGTTGATCGTCCCTTCCTGAACCCGCTTTGATTTTCGTCGATTAGTCGGTTACTCTCCAGGTAGAACTGAAGTCGGATGTTAACCATTGTCTCCAAGGTTTTGCACAGTGTGGATGTCAAGCTTACTGGTCGATAGGACTCTGCCTTTGTTCTCTCTTTCCCTGGTTTCGGAAGAGGGATGACGTTGGCTTTCTGCCATTCTTTAGGTACCTCCCCTGTCAACCAAGATGTGTTGAAGAAGTTCAGTAGTATCTTTTTGGCATTTCTGGGCAGATGTTTGAGCATTGGGTACTTTACTTTGTCCTCACCAGCCGCACTATCCTTCTTGAGGGAAAGAGCCTTATTTAACGCTTCCTCGGAGAAGGGCAGATTGATTGGTTCAGCCTCTACATTAGATTCAATTACTTATGAAGGGTGCTGTGAGTAAAAGATTTCTTTCCTCTTCATGAATTCTGGTGGTTGGTTTTCATCTTTACTTGCATCTGCAAATGTCTTAGCAAGTAAATCTGCCTTTTCACTGCCGTTGGTAACGTACTTGTCTCCATCTTCAAGGTTTGGTATGTTGAACGATATGCGTTTTCCGTGCATGGCGTTCAGTTTCTTCCAGACGACACCTGTTTGCGTGCTTTGGTTCAACGCATTACAGAATGTCCTCCAGTGCCCACTTTGTGCCTTCTGGATGGTGTCTCTTGCGGCGTATTTCAACTTCAAGTAATTTTGGTGGTTGACTTCATTGTAGTGGCGTTTTCGTAGACGAAGTGCCTTCTTTCTTTCGTAAACTGCCTCTTGACATTCTGAAGACCACCAGGGTTTTGTATTCCTTGTTTTTCTGCCAGAAGTCTTTGGAATGGAGTTGTCTGCTGCACCTATAATTGCATTCGTGATATTGGCGGAGTACACGTCGATGTTGATGATATCTTCTTCCTTCCAATCGAGGCAGCCTACACGGAAGTTAGCCCAATCAGCTTCTATCATTTTCCAATTGGGTCTTCCGTTATAGACTTCTCTGTTGGTTTCAGCTTGGATGTTAAATTCTATCACCAAATGGTCACTGCCAAGTGTCTCATCTTCATGTACTAGCCAATCGCAGCGGTTTGCCATACCAAGCGTGCAGAATATGATATCTAGGTGTGAAGGTGGGGCATTTCCTCCGACAAATGTAGGGCACTCATCATTCAGTACGCATAGGTCGTTCCCTTCTATTATTGAGCATAGGCTAGTCCCCCTGCAGTCATTCCTCGGTGACCCCCACAGTGCGTGCTTTGCGTTGAAATCTCCACAAAGCACCGATTCGCCACGTGGAAGCTGATCGAGAAGTGACTGGAAGTCATCTGGTTCTATTGTGACCTCTGGGGGTGCATAGACATTCACTATTGTCAACTTTGTTTTATTGCTCAATGTGATGGCTATGCCCATTGCTTCTAGGGGGTTGGTTACATTCAGTGGAACAGAAATGTAATTTATGTTGTCACTGACGTAAATGGCAAGGCCGCCGCCACGTGTCATGCTGCCGCCACGTGTCATGCTGCCCGGGTTTTCTATCTTGGAATTTCATGATTTACCGAGTGAATATCGAGGAAATATAGAGGGACACGATAGCAGTGCCTCGGTGTTAAAAACACCGTGTGACTCGGTGTTTTAATTAAAAATTGCCTCTGGTGGTTTATTTCAGGTGAAATACAGTAGCACATTAATTATTATACATGTAGTTCAGTTACTACGTTGGCATTTTCCCATTAATCACGAATATTTGATGGCTTGTTCGAAATTGGAAAAGGAATAAACACAATTTTCGGTAAACCCTGGATACTATTCATTCTTTTTCTAAAAAGAATATGCTTAAAGAAGCCAATACGTTATTACTTCATAATATGTTCCATATTTTTAATACTTTCGCCAATCGACTATTACAAATCCATTCATATTACGGGAAAAAATAAATGCGCACAAATCAATTCTGGTCTTACCGGGGTGTAGTTTAAAGCTCCAATAGCATTTTTTTAAGTTATATTTTTAAAATGTTTGAAAATAAAGCCCCAAAATAGATTGAACCTATAAACAGTCCTACCTTGTTAAAGATTAATCCTATAATTCACTATTGCCAGTTGAGAAATTGGCAAAAATATCATTTTCAACTTCAAATTCAAACGTTTGAAGATGGCCGTCCATGGAGAGGAATGGGAAAACAAGGGAGGTAATTGAGTAACTATTTCCTCAATCACCTGTGTCACCCTTTCTAATGCCCCAAAATGATTGCCTATGATCGTATAATAGTGAGTTGACAACCTTTTGAGCAAAAGACATAGAAATAATTATGTTTTGACTTTCTTAGAAAATATGAAATTGGAACTTTAAACTGTTTTATCCATTCAAATAGTAATTCACAATTCACATACTGACAAATAGGCCACGTGGTACATACAGTATTGGTAAATCACACCTCATCTAATATATCTTTTCTGGTTTAAATCACAAATAAATTAAAAGCCTTCGTCACCTGAGACGAAGCACATTTTGCTAAATGGACGTGGACACGTATCAGCCCGATAAAGGCGATAATATAATGCTGACTTTTTCATTTCCACACCAAAGAGTCTAGTGAATGCATACTGTCAATCAAGGTTTGATAAAGTAACCAACTGACAGAAAATTGTACGCCCATTGTACAAAAAATTATTATCCTGTTGTAGTCATCTTGACGGTACGACTTGTATTGTAAATTGTCAGTAGTAAAAACTACCCAAAAAGGTTTGAATCTTTATTTTAAAAAAACAATCACACTTGTTAAATTGATTCTGATATATTTGCAAATGGTTGGCATTCAAGAGGGGTCACAATGGTTTGTTCTTTGCATCTCAATTACATGTAGTTTGGGCTTTTTGGTTAAAATTAAACATAAGGGAAATTTTGAAAAGAGATATCTTGTAAAATAACCCGTATTACTGAAATATTTTCTCAATTAGCAGAATGTCAAATTAAAGAAGATAGGCTGGCACTGCCAGGCAGGATACGCCCACATTTTCGAGAGATGGACAGAGAACAAGCAATACCGAAAGTGATTTTTCCTACATCTTTAAGTCCTGTATTTCATACTGTATTGGGAGCAGCCATTTAGTTGGTCAGTTCCAGTCTGATATTAATGAAATTCGAAACCGACAATGATTATGGTGTGACGGTACACAACCTAGAAATGTGACTTTTCATCAAAATCGGATAAGAATTGTGACCTGTAGAGAGTCCACATCCATGATATACCATATTTTTACACTATTCGCGTACAAACGGCGACCATTTCGTCCGGCAATTTTGGTACGATTTTCACGAAATTAGAACTCAACCTTCCTCATCAAAATCGAATTAAAATTGTGACCTAACAGGGTCCGCAACCATGATATATCATTTTTTTAACAGTATTCGCATACAAACAGCGGCCATTTTGTCTGTCAATTTTGGTCCGATTTCCTCGAAATTCAAACTCAACCTTCCTTACAGTGTAACGGTGATATAATCAAACGTTTTTTTAAATTGGATAATAATTGTGACCTCCAGAGGGACCACAAGCTAAAGAAAGGGGGATTTTGCGTATAACCAGGGGCCATAATTCAGGAAGTTACGATCCGATATGCGCAAATATCGAAAAGAACCAAGATCTTTGGGTTATAACCATGAATTTCAAGTTTCATCAAAATCGAATTAAAATTGTGACCTTTACAGGGTCCACAACCTTTATATACCATTTTTTTAACAGTATTCGCGTACAAACGGTGGCCATTTTGTATGGCAATTTTGGTCTGATTTTCCCGAAATTCGAACTCAACCTTCCTTACGGTGTAACGGTAATATAATCAAACGTTTTTTTTAAATCTGATAATAATTGTGACCTCCAAGCTAAAAAAAAGGTGATTTTGCGTATAATCAGGGGCCATAATTCAGGAAGTTACGATCCGATATGCGCAAATATCGAAAGGAAGCAAGATCTTTGGGTTATAACCATGAATTTCAAGTTTCATCAAAATCGAATCAAAATTGTGACCTCCACAGGGTCCACAACCTTGATATACCATTTTTTAACAGTATTCGCGTACAACAACGGCCATTTTGTATGGCAATTTTCGTCCGATTTTCCCGAAATTCGAACTCAACCTTCCTTAGGGTGTAACGGTAATACAATCAAACGGTTTTTTAAATCGCATAATATTTGTGACCTCCAAGCTAAAAAATAGGTTGCCAGGCAACGAAACATACGCCCACACAGCAGCCAAATCGTCCGGGCAGTCAACAAGAGTTGTCGCATATTAAGGAATTATCAGAAAATCATTAGAATTTGTTTGGTTTTTATAATCAAACATTTTTTTTTATAAATCAGATAATAATTGTGACCTCCAGAGGCACAACAAGCTGAAAAGGGCGATTTTTTTGGACAATCAGGGGCCATAATTCAGGAAGTTACGATCCGATGGGCGCAAATATCGAAAGGAACCAAGATCTTTGGGTTATAAACATACATGTCAAGTTTCATCAAAATTGGTTCAAAATTGTGACCTCTTTTAGGTCCACAACCTTGATATAACATATTTTCACACTATTCGCGTACAAACGGCGATCATTTTGTCCGTCAATTTTGGTCCGATTTTCACGAAATTCGAATTCAACCTTCATAACCATGGAACGGTGATATAATCAAACGATTTTTTAAATCGGATAACAATTTTGACCTCCAGAGGGACCACAAGCTAAAAAGGGCGATTTTTTGGACAATCGGGGGCCATAATTCAGGAAGTTACGATCCGATGGGCGCAAATATCAAAAGGAACCAAGATCTTTGGGTTATAAACATACATGTCAAGTTTCATCAAAATTGTGACCTCTATAAGGTCCACAACATTGATATAACATATTTTCACACTATTCGCGTACATACGGCGGCCATTTTGTCCGTCAATTTTGGTCCGATTTTCACGAAATTCGATTTCAACCTTCATAACCATGGAACGGTAATATAATCAAACGTTTTTTTAAATCGGATAACAATTTTGACCTCCAGAGGGACCACAAGCTAAAAAGGGCGATTTTTCGGACAATCAGGGGCCATAATTCAGGAAGTTACGAACCGATGGGCGCAAATATCGAAAGGAACCAAGATCTTACGGTTATAAACATACATGTCAAGTTTCATCCAAATCGGTTCAAAATTGTGACCTCTATAAGGTCCACAACCTTGATATAACATATTTTCACACTATTCGCGTACAAATGGCGGCCATTTTGTCCGTCAATTTTGGTCCGATTTTCACGAAATTCGAATTCAACCTTCATAACCATAGAACAGTGATATAATCATTGGTTTTTTTAAATCGGATAACAATTTTGACCTCCAGAGGTACCACAAGCTAAAAAGGGCGATTTTGCGGACAATCAGGGGCCATAATTCAGGAAGTTACAATCCGATTGGCGCAAATATCGAAAGAAACCAAGATCTTTGGGTTATAAACATGCATTTCAAGTTTCATCCAAATCGGTTCAAAATTGTGACCTCTACACTGTTCACAACCTTGATATAACATATTTTCACACTATTCGCGTACAAATGGCGGCCATTTTGTCCGTCAATTTTGATCCGATTTTCACGAAATTCGAACTCAACCTTCATAACCATGGAACGGCGATATAATCAAACGGTTTTTCAAATCGGATAACAATTTTGACCTCCAGAGGGACCACAAGCTAAAAAGGGCGATTTTTCGGACAATCAGGGGCCACAATTCAGGAAGTTACAATCCAATTGGCGCAAATATCGAAAGGAACCAAGATCTTTGGTTTATGGACATGCATTTCAAGTTTCATCCAAATCGGTTCAAAATTGTGACCTCTACGCTGTTCACAAGCTAAAAAACGTGATTTTTCGTACAATCAGGGGCCATAACCCATGAAGTTACGGTCCGATACATGCCAATATCGAAAGGAACCGAGATCTTAGGGTGATAAACCTATATTTTAAGTTTCATTGAAATCGGATAAAAATTGTGACCTGTAGACTGTTCACAAACAATTGTGGACGGACGGACGGACGAACAGGGGCGACGACAATATACGTCCACATGAAAATGTGGGCGTATAAAAAAAGGCGATTTTGCGTATAATCAGGGGCCATAATTCAGAATGTTACGATCCGATATGCGCAAATATCGAAAGGAAGCAAGATCTTTGGGTTATAACCATGAATTTCAAGTTTCATCAAAATCGAATCAAAATTGTGACCTCCACAGGGTCCACAACCATGATATACCATTTTTTAACAGTATTCGCGTACAAACGGCGGCCATTTTGTATGGCAATTTTCGTCCGATTTTCCCGAAATTCGAACTCAGCCTACCTTAGGGTGTAACGGTGATATAATCAAACGGTTTTTTAAATCAAATAATAATTGTGACCTCCAGAGGGACCACAAGCTAAAAAGGGTGATTTTTCGGACAATCAGGGGCCATAATTCAGGAAATTACATTCCGATAGCCGCAAATATCGAAAGGAACCAAGATCTTTGGGTTACAAACATGCATGTCAAGTTTCATCAAAATCGGTTCAAAATTGTGACCTCTATAGGGTCCACAAGCTAAAAACGTGATTTTTCGTACAATCAGGGGCCATAATCCATGAAGTATTGATCCGATACATGCCAATATCGAAAGGAACCGAGATCTTTTGGGGATAAACCTATATTTCAAGTTTCGTTAAAATCGGATAAGAATTGTGACCTGTAGAGAGTCCACAAACAAATTGTGGACGGACGGACGGACGGACGTCCGGACGGACAGGGGCGACGACATAATACGTCCACATGAAAATGTGGGCGTATAAAAACCACGCAACACTTACAATATGACTAACTACGGGGTTTGTATTTGGCTGGACACCCCCACCCCTTCCCTACATGTAATACCAATATGTAACGAGGAATTGTGATTACTGTTTTACGGTAAAAGTCATGTTTTTAGAGATTGTTCAATTATTTCAATCGGTACAGACTCGAAGGTTGACTCCTGCAGATCATGTAATGGGCAAAATAATGTTTAGTCATCATATTTGCAATTGACATAATATTCTGTCAATAAAATCACACCGGTGCTCATTAATAATTTATCAGGTGGTTATTATTTTATTACATTGTGCACAAATGTCAGTCCTTAAATAGCACCAGGCACCTTTAACAACTTAATATGCACGTTTTTTGTGTTAGGCAATCGCCTCTCTTCGCTTTGATGTGTTGCTTTGATGTGTTGCATTCTTGGCTAACTGAGCCTCGATAACTCTAATACTATTATTAATCTCACTGTCAAAGAGGCTTCAATTCATAAGAAATGGTCATGAGACGTGTTGAGGGGTAAAACAATCAAAATGAATATGACGTGATAATATTTGGAAACTAAAACGGTTTTATTAATAAGGGGTATTTATGGTCTATGGCATGAATACGGCCAAATGTTTGTATGTTTCATTCATATATTGAACGGGTGTCAGTAAACTCGTCCACAAGCAAACAGGTACGCAGTTAGGTCGTCCACAGGGCGTATTGTTTTTTTTATAAGCAATATTTTTATTCAGATTTGTATCTGAATAGGGATTGGTGAACGGGTATAGCCTAAATTAAACCCCTCCGCCGTTGTTGTTGTTGTTTAATAATTTAATTGTATTACTCACTGGTTGTTTATATTGTTTTATTTACCCAATAATCCATTATCTTGGCAAGCCGATCAAACCGAGATGAGTTCACCGATGTTTTTGTAATAAAGAGCAATAGCATTATTTGTTGATTAGCTTTATGATTTTAAACATAATAATAAATTCACCAATGTTTTTGTTATAAAGTAAACTCGTATTGTTTGGTTTGTTGATTGACGGTATCTCATTATTTAAAATATTTGCCACTGGTTAATATCGGGTCAAAAATAATTCCTTAAATTGCGCCGCAGCCCCTTTTAGATAAACTGAATTCGCTTTTTATAGGATGGCGATCATTCGTAGATGAATGAATGACATACGCGACGTGGGTATATACTTTATTAATAGAAACGTTCGTTGAGTTATTTAGGCGACAATTTGTCTTTACTAACAATGCATGCACAAGTGAAAGGGGCAGTAGTTTAAGGAATGATTTTATTGGCAGAATATGCCCACTGCGAATATGCTGATTATACATAGTTTTCGTCATAAGACGCGCTGTTATGTAACAATCTTCAAGTCTGTACCAATTTAAACATTGAATAAACACTTACATCCACAATTTTGAAAGCGTGAGCTCTGCGGTAAAAAATAAAATAAAATCCCTCGTTACATATTAAGATGTATTCTTGGTCACGTACCAGTTGCAATTGGGTTTTTTTTAAAATGAGGGCAATAATGTTAGGTAATGCCCACTTACTGACAATTTGCAATAAAAGTCATATTGTCTACCATACGACACACCTGTGCTTGCCTACTCCATGATCAAACACGATAGCAGATGGCTTCCATCTTGTTTACTGACGGTACTACTTATTTTAAGACAGACTCGGCTTTCCAATTTATAATATCTACGTCATTGGGGATTTCCAATTTATACTCACTGGTTGCTATGACCCGCTATGGCGTTGTCTAGAAACGCGCGTGCTCGCGTTAGTTTAAAATTTTTGCTATACGTTTAACATGGACTATTTGATGTAATTTGCCTGATTTGATTTGGCCCCATTTCCATAAATTTAGGTTGTTTTTTAGAAATTTTTAGCAAATGTTAATCTTAGGTGTTTTTTAATTCTAGCCGAAGTAAATTTTTTTACAATTTATAGCGAGTTAAGTTATCGTCTCTAAGAGGCGGGCGTAGTATTTTAAATGGCGGCCATTTGCCATCATGTGTATTCTTGAAGTAGGTACACATGATGTAATCGTATGATTGTCTACAAGACTATTTTTTGTTAAAAGGACTTCTATTTTAGTCAATTATCGTTTCCTTTTGATGTTTGATGGCTCTTTTATATTCACGTTATTTGGAAACTTGATTGACAGTATGAAAAGGTCACCAAGGTGTTATCCGACGGAGACACGTTTTTATGAACATGTATTCCACAACAGGAGAGCAGGAGAGACAGACTTTTTAATTTAATTAAACCCGAAGATATTACTTGAGGTGTGATTTACCGATTTATTTGTCAGAATGGGACTCCGTTAAAATATAACCTCATCAAAGTGCATTCTCTTTATGCAGCGTGGCTATTCGCGTCAGGATTATCGAAAAAACTTTTCAACATTTCAAATATCGTTGCAGTTTGATAACATCGTGGCAGTATATCTTTTTGACATCAATTATTTATGACAGATAAACATCGTTAATTTTACATATCAAATTACACCGAGGCCTATCGTGTCACGCGACTATCGTGGCACACGATAGCGACTGCTACACCGAGTTATTTATCGTGGCAATATCGTGCCGTTATCGTGGCAATTTTTAACAAAAAACGACACGATAATCGTGTTTGATAGAACCTGCGCGATGCATGTACTGTAGCTTGGTGCCTTGGAGGCATATTACATCTTTGGGGTTGCGGTTTCTCAGTTCAGCACACCTGGGAGCCAGTCCATTGATATTGAGTTGTAGGACTTTTACCTGGCCCGCCATGATGACTGCCTGGATGGATGCCTCTCAGTCTTGTGGGTTTACTGATCTATCGGCGTCTCACATTCCGTAGTAGGTACCTCATTAGTGTTCGCCTTTGGTGTTAACACCGGCAAGCAACTGGGCATGTCGCCAGTGCTGTAGTGACGAACATGCGATATCCTTCTACGGAGCGCGAGATTTACTGATTGATCGGCCAATTTAGATTCTTCGTCGTCTTCTTCTCTTGATCTTTTTTTTACTGTATTGATGGAGTTAATCATTACAATCAGTACATCGGCGTTGACCATGTACGTTGGTAGCTTACCGAGGAAACTGCCCATTTTTGTTGTTTGGTCGTCATTGGACACAGTCACCCTCAGGAACTCGATCATGAAGCTCATGAACCCACTCTCCGATTTAAATTTCGGGACGAAGTGGCCTTCATCAGCTTTCGTTTTCGGTTCCCCCTCTTTCATCTTGGGTTTTGTCTTTTTCTTGGGTGTGGTTGGTTGTTGTTCTGGGCGGGGTGCCGCGATTGGTTCCTTCGGCTGTACATGCGGTGTCGAAGGAATGGGCTCCGGGATTGGTTTTGCGACCGGAGCCTTATTCCTGACCTCTTTGGACTTCCCCTCCTTCTGTTTCAGGATTAATGAGGCTTCATTAAAACTTACTTTTTCTTTCACCTGTATTTTAAAGGTTGCCTTGGTGTTTTGCATCTTTGGGCATTCGGGTGAGTTCGCTGCGTGACCGCCTTTGCAGTTCGAACATTTATTTGGTATGCCCGCCTTGCAATCAGTCGCCGCATGACTCCCCCTACACTGGGCGCACAGTCTTTCCCTTGCAGTACTTGACTGTGTGTCCCAGTTTCTGGCAGTTGGCACACTGTCTCACCCTCTGAACATACGGGTGGGTACGTCTATTCAGGTACACGATTTTTAGGGCCTCGGGCGCTGTTCCTTTCTTGAAGGACAGGGCGACGCTTCCCTGGCCCTTCCCCTCTGCCACTTTAAACCGGTACACCTCGGTTGTCTGGTACCCCCTCTCTGGCACTGTAATCTTGATATCGGGTATGCTGGTGCTACTACTACTACCTGGTGTTTTAACGTCCGCTTCCACAGAAGTGATATCGCAGACAAGACATAGGAGAGCCGAGGCTTCTTCCTGTTTTTAGAATATGATTTTGCAATCTTTCCATTTGCGGCCTCGAGCCATGGAGTAGGTTTAGTGAGAAGTTCTTCCCTTTATTTAATAAAACACATATTGTTCGGTAGTTGATCTGTAGAGACAGCATTTATGCAGACATATATGCGTCTCGTCTCTGGATTGGTAGAAGTCATCTTTTGGGGTTTAGTGTTTAGGTGCCAGGCCCGTCTTATCGTGGCCTCCCCTTACTCCACTTATCCCACTTTGCAGGTTTGGTGTCTTTGTAGTGGATTAGTGTTTAGATGCCGAGCCCGTCTAACCGTGACCCTCCCTTACTCCACTAGACCGCTACTTTGGTGTATATCCCCTATGTAGTTTAGTGTTTAGATGCCGATCTCGTCTTATCGTAGCCCCATCTTACTTCACTATTCTACTTAATCCAACGGTGTTCATTAAATCGTGAATTAGTTCGAAGATTTGCAGCTTCAGATCGGGTCTTGGAAAGAGTAGGTTCTTAGTGTTGAGCGGTATGTTGTTGGTCTCCATCATCTCCACTAGTTCCGTTCTCTCTTCCTTGTATACCTCGCAGTCTACCAGGATATGGTTGGTGGTACATTCTTCTCCGCACTCACAGACGATTAGTGCTGGCACGATAAATCGTTGAATCGATGTATCGCGATTCGCCGTCTCACGATACCAGTATTGAATCGCAGGATGCCGAATCGATTTTTCACGATTCTTTTTTGCTTTTTATCAAATATATCATGAACTTTAAAAACTTTCAATTATATCCACAACCCTAAACTTTATTTTAAACTATGACACTTCGCAAACGATGTCCAGTAGTCTTGACATGTGTGTTACTATAAATAGTGCATGACCGTAATTACCGTTAGTTTCGTAGGTAAAGATTAACAACATTTAAAAGTCTTTTCGTTTTGTTTCCGAATTTCAAAGTTTGTTATAAGGCGTAGGTAATAAAACATACATATTTGAATACATAAAACGACATTTTACTCTGGAATTTTATAAATTTAGAACGTAAATATAATAGATAGTAGGCCTACTATAGTAGCTCTTGTAAAAATCAAAATGGCGGTAAACACGCAATAATAAATCCTCCAGCGAGATATAAATCTAAAGTTTGGGAAAATTTGGGGTTTTTAAAAGGGAACACAACGAAAGTTGTTTGTAGAATATGCAAAACTATTCTAAAATATTGTGTTAATACAACCAATCTCAGCATTCACTTGACAAGACACCATAGTGTCCATAGTGGCGACTGTCTTGTCTAAGTACGTCTGCTAGGATTAGTAGAGTTTACTTCTAAATAGTAGGCCCAATCAAGTTTATTTATTTCCTGGTTTTAGTGACTTCATTAAAAACACAATCACATATTTAATTTGTTGTTTTATTGATAAATGTACGACCTAGTTATGAATCGCGATACGATACGTATCGCGGCACATGAATCGCAATACGTATCGTATCGTGACTGCATTCGCAATACCCAGCACTACAGACGATGACTTGGTGTTTGTAGTCTCGCAGCCGCTCTTTCACCCTTAGTTTCGATATAAGTTTGCATATATCTCTTCTAGGGTGATTGATAGCTGTCTTCGTGTAGATCTTGTCATCCAGCCGGATTCTGTATGTGTCAAGTTCAACGAGCTTTAATTCTCAGAGTGAATTGACCTGTCTTTTTACCATACTGTAGATTTCCGTGGTGCTGTATACTATGGTGTGGAGTGGTGCTGTGTCCCCGAGACCTTCATTTGCGAGTCGATCTGCTTCCTCGTTTCCTCTGATGTTCACATGTGATGGAATCCACACGAGCTCTAATTTGCTTCCCTTCTCTAGGACCCTCTGGTACAAGCTGCCTGATTTCCAAAATGACTTCTGGTCTTGATTCCGAGTTGTCATTTTTGATTGAAATCAGACTGCTCAGCGAGTCGCTTGGGATGACGAACTTACTAGTCTTTTGATAAGAGTTCCATGATATAGCGTCACGGATGGCCACAATCTCTGCAGTGTACACCAAACAGTTATTGGGCAGTTTCCTGCTTATTCCCTGTTCCCCGTTTGGCAGGTATATACTAAACGAGCTGGTGCCCCTTTCAGGATTGCGCGAGCCATCCGTATAAACATGTTCCCAGTCATCCGACGGCCAGTTGTCTTCCAGGTGTTCCAGAGAGAGAGCCCGTGCTGCAGTGGGGTTGTTTTTCTTGTCGGTTTTCTGTAGCAGATCTAGATTGACCGGTGGTATTGGGAGTGTCCAAGGAGCGATCGATGGTGGGTCGTGTTCGTTTATCACGAGATCCTCTAGTCGTAGTCCTTGACTGTTTCCCTCATACCCTGGCCGAAGCTTTTCTTTCTAGGATCTCTTACATATCTTGTCTTCTTTAGGCTGACAAAGGCCGGGATCTCTCGCCCAATTGCGAGATCTTAGCCCAATACCTTGTTGCTAGTTCTTTTCTTCTTAGGGATAGGGGCAACTCTCCGGCTTCCTGTATTAATGCCACTCTCCTGGTCCTAAGCCCTACGCCAGTCGCAATAAACAGAGCTTTGTATTGGATGGTGTCAAGCTTACTTAAGAGTGTTGGCGCGCAGTTCATGAAGACCAAAGATCCGTAGTCTAATACAGAGCGTATTAGAGCACGATACCCCACTTACTTTTTATCTCTTTCCCCACAGCCGTAAGTTTGGCCCCTTGGAAGGACTTGCCTTCAAGTGGCTTCACTAGAACGACGTGAGCCTGTTCCTCTCTCCTTTTTGTCACAGGAAAGAACTTTGGTGCAGGGCTGCTTTTAAAAGCGTCAGCCATGGACATGGTTGAGCTAGCCTCTGACGCCATCGTTCTTATGCTGCCGAAATATTAAAAAAAACAAAAGGAGGGACCGAACAGTGTTGATTGGAGTTTAAAGCTGTTGTTATTTAAGCTCGTAAGCTGATCTAACTGTTATTAACCCTTTCCACAGAGAGCCGCTAGTCAATCAATGTGCCATCAAAAGGAATTGATAATTTACTATAATAGATTTCCCCTTTAACAAATTTTTACCATGTTGTAGTCTTGTAAACAATATTAGGGTTCAGGGGTGAGACGCTCTCAGTGTATTTTTAATTTGGCACAAAAGTCATTGCTCATATCGCACCAAGCCCCTTTAACTAATACATGCTTTTGTTGTGAGGCATTTTCCTTTGTACATGTACTCTTTGATCTATACTCTCTGATGCGAGAATTAATTACTATTAATCTTAGTTCCGTCCGGACAAGACTCGATTCATCAGATCTGGTTCTTAAGTGTTTTATTGAAAGCTTCATCGATATGTTCACTGGAAAAATGAAATTATTGGAAGAAAACCGAACCGGATTATTTTTTTAGGAAATTTATCGTCAGACAATTATATAAATACGGTATATAATCAAACGGTTTTTTAAATGGGATAATAATTCAGACTCCAGAGGGACCACAAGCTAAAAAAAAAAGGTCATTTTTCGTAAAATCAGGGGCCATAATTCAGGAAGTTACGAATCAATGAGCGCAAATATCGAAAGGAACCAAGATCTTCGGATTATAAACATGCATGTCAAGTTTCATCAAAATCGGTTCAAAATTGTGACCTCTATAGGGTCCACAACCTTGATATAACATATTTTCACACTATTCGCGTACAAACGGCGGCCATTTTGTCCGTCAATTTTGGTTCGATTTTCACGAAATGAAATTCGAACTCAGCCTTCATTACCATGTAACGGTGATATAATCAAACGGTTTTTTAAATCGGAAAATAATTTTGACCTCCAGAGGCACCACAAGCTAAAGATAGGTTGCCAGGCAACGAAACATACGCCCACAACAGCTAAGTCGTCCGGGCAGTCAACAAGGGTTGTCGCATATTGTTTCTTTTATCAGTAAGGAGAACATTTACAACACATGATAATCTTATTACGAGTAATAGCCCATTAAATAATTATCAGAAATGATTAGAATAGTTTTGATGGTTTGTCTCAAGGCCTTTGTCCACAAGATATTTCAAAGTGATCAACTGCCAGAAATTATCAGATATCACTGAAAATCAAATAGGATTCTTCGTATCATGACCCTAAACACTGTGTACAAATTTAAAGTCAATCAGATATTAACTTTAGCCTTTAGAGCATTCACAGGGTTTTTCAAAGTGATCAAGGGTCATAACTCTGGCAGTAATTATCGGATATCGCTGAAAATAAATAGGCTATTTTGTATCATGACTGTAAATAGTGTGTATAAATTTAAAGTCAATCGGATATTAACTTTAGATTTTTCAAAGTGATCAAGGGTCATAACTCTGGCAGTAATTATCGGATATTGCTGAAAATCAATAGGATTCTTTGTATCATGACTTTAAACACCGTGTATAAATTTAAATTCAATCGGATATTAACTTTAGCCTCTAGAGCGTTCACAAGATTTTTCAAAGTGATCAAGGGTCATAACTCGGGCAGGAATTATCGGATATTGCTGGAAATCAACAGGATTCTTCTTATCACGACCTTACACACTGTGTATAAATTTAAAGTCAATCGGATATTAACTTTAGCCTCTAGAGCGTTCACAAGATTTTTCAAAGTGATCAAGGGTCATAACTCTGGTAGTAATTATCGGATATCACCGAAAATCAATAGGCTTCTTCGTCTCATGACCTTAAACACTGTGTATAAATTTAAAGTCAATCGGATATTAACTTTAGCCTCTAAAGCGTTCACAAGATTTTTCAAAGTGATCAAGGGTCATAACTCTGGCAGTAATTATCAGATATCACCGAAAATCAATAGGATTCTTCGTCTCATGACCTTAAACACTGTGTATAAATTTAAAGTCAATCGGATATTAACTATAGCCTCTAGAGTGTTCACAAGATTTTTCAAAGTGATCAAGGGTCATAACTCTGGTAGTAATTATCGGATATCACCGAAAATCAATAGGCTTCTTCGTCTCATGACCTTAAACACTGTGTATAAATTTCTAAAGCGTTCACAAGATTTTTCAAAGTGATCAAGGGTCATAACTCTGGCAGTAATTATCAGAGGTCACCGAAAATCAATAGGATTAATCGTCTCATGACCTTAAACACTGTGTATAAATTTAAAGTCAATCGGATATTAACTATAGCCTCTAGAGCATTCACAAGATTTTTCAAAGTGATCAAGGGTCATAACTCTGGTAGTAATTATCGGATATCGCTGAAAATCAATAGGCTTCTTCGTCTCACGACCTTAACCACTGTGTATAAATTTAAAGTCAATAGGATATTAACTTTAGCCTCTAAAGCGTTCACAAGATTTTTCAAAGTGATCAAGGGTCATAACTCTGGCAGTAATTATCAGATATCACCGAAAATCAATAGGCTTCTTCGTCTCCTGACCTTAAACACTGTGTATAAATTTACAGTCAATCGGATATTAACGATAGCCTCTAGAGCGTTCACAAGATTTTTCAAAGTGATCAAGGGTCATAACTCTGGTAGTAATTATCAGATATCGCTGAAAATCAATAGGCTTCTTCGTCTCACGACCTTAACCACTGTGTATAAATTTAAAGTCAATTGGATATTAACTTTAGCCTCTAAAGCGTTCACAAGATTTTTCAAAGTGATCAAGGGTCATAACTCTGGCAGTAATTATCAGATATCACCGAAAATCAATAGGCTTCTTCGTCTCCTGACCTTAAACACTGTGTATAAATTTAAAGTCAATCGGATATTAACTATAGCCTCTAGAGCGTTCACAAGATTTTTCAAAGTGATCAAGGGTCATAACTCTGGTAGTAATTATCGGATATCGCTGAAAATCAATAGGCTTCTTTGTCTCACGACCTTAAACACCGTGTATAAATTTCAAGTCAATCGGATATTAACTTTAGCCTCTAAAGTGTTCACAAGATTTTTCAAAGTGATCAAGGGTCATAACTCTGGCAGTAATTATCAGATATCACCGAAAATCAATAGGCTTCTTCGTCTCCTGACCTTAAACACTGTGTATAAATTTAAAGTCAATCGGATATTAACTATAGCCTCTAGAGCGTTCACAAGATTTTTCAAAGTGATCAAGGGTCATAACTCTGGTAGTAATTATCGGATATCGCTGAAAATCAATAGGCTTCTTCGTCGCAAGACCTTAAACACCGTATATAAATTTCAAGTCAATCGGATATTAACTTTAGCCTCTAGAGCGTTCACAAGAAATTGTGGACGATCGATGGACGGACGGACGGACGGACGGACAGACGGACGGACGGACGGACGGACGGACGGACGGACGGACGGACGGACGGACCGACAGACGGACGGACGGGGGCGACGGCAATATACGACCACATTTCCATGTGGGCGTATAAAAAGGGCAATTTTTCGGACAATCAGGGGCCATAATTCAGGAAGTTACGATCTGATGGGTGCAAATATCGAAAGGAACCAAGATCTTTGGGTTATAAACATGCATGTCAAGTTTCATCAAAATCGGTTCAAAATTGTGATTACGATAGGGTCCACAACTTTGATATAACATATTTTCACACTATTCGCGTACAAATGGCGGCCATTTTGTTTGTCAATTTTGGTCCAATTACATGCCAATATCGAAAGGAACCGAGATCTTATGGGGATAAACCTATATTTCAAGTTTCGTCAAAATCGGATAAGAATTGTGACTTGTATAGAGTCCACAACCAAATTGTGGACGGACGGACGTCCGGACAGACAGGGGCGACGACATAATACGTCCACATGAAAATTGTATAATAGAATCCGAAACTGAGATAATCATACCACGCTCATTTTATGTGTTCTATACAAATGGAACGTGGTACGCGACTTCGGTTAAAAAAACGTGGTATAATAGAATCCGAGACTGAGATAATCGTACTGGTTCTATACAAACGGAACACCGTACGCATTTTCGGTTCAAAAACGTGGTATAATAGAATCCGAGACTGAGATAATCGCTCCACGATCGTCTAACTGGTTCTATAAAGATAGGCTGGCACTGCCAGGCAGGATACGCCCACATTTTCGAGAGATGGATAGAGAACAAGCAATACCGAAAGTGATTTTTCCTACATCATTAAGTCCTGTATTTCATACTGTATTGGGAGCAGCAATTTAGTTGGTCAGTTCCAGTCTGATATTCATGAAATTCGAAGCCGACAATGATTATGGTGTGACGGTACACAATGTGACTTTTCATCAAAATCGGATAAGAATTGTGACCTGTAGAGAGTCCACAACCATGATATACCATATTTTTACACTATTCGCATACAAACGGCGACCATTTCGTCCGGCAATTTTGGTACGATTTTCACGAAATTAGAACTCAACCTTCCTCATCAAAATCAAATTAAAATTGTGACCTATACAGGGTCCACAACCATGATATACCATTTTTTAAACAGTATTCGCGTACAACAGGCGGCCATTTTGTCTGTCAATTTTGGTCCGATTTTCCCGAAATTCATACTCAACCTTCCTTACGGTGTAACGGTGATATAATCAAACGTTTTTTTAAATCGGATAATAATTGTGACCTCCAGAGGGACCACAAGCTAAAGAAAGGGGGATTTTGCGTATAACCAGGGGGGCCATAATTGAGGAAGTTACGATCCGATATGCGCAAATATCGAAAAGAACCAAGATCTTTGGGTTATAACCATGAATTTCAAGTTTCATCAAAATCGAATTAAAATTGTGACCTTTACAGGGTCCACAACCTTGATATACCATTTTTTAACAGTATTCGCGTACAAACGGCGGCCATTTTGTATGGCAATTTTGGTCCGATTTTCCCGAAATTCGAATTCAACCTTCCTTAGGGTGTAACGGTGATATAATAAAACGTTTTTTTAAATCGGATAATAATTGTGACCTCCAGAGGGACCACAAGCTAAAAAGGGTGATTTTTCGGACAATCAGGGGCCATAATTCAGGAAATTCCGATAGCCGCAAATATCGAAAGGAACCAAGATCTTTGGGTTACAAACATACATGTCAAGTTTCATCAAAATCGGTTCAAAATTGTGACCTCTATAGGGTCCACAAGCTAAAAACGTGATTTTTCGTACAATCAGGGGCCATAATCCATTCAGTTTTGATCCGATACATGCCAATATCGAAAGCAGCCGAAATCTTTTGGGGATAAACCTATATTTCAAGTTTTGTCAAAATCGGATAAGAATTGTGACCTGTAGAGAGTCCACAAACAAATTGTGGACGGACGGGGGCGACGACATAATACGTCCACATGAAAATGTGGGCGTATAAAAACGTGGCGCGCGACTTCGGTACAAAAAGATAGGTTGCCAGGCAACGAAACATACGCCCACAACAGCTAAGTCGTCCGGGCAGTCAACAAGGGTTGTCGCATATTGTTTCTTTTATCAGTAAGGAGAACATTTACAACACATGATAATCTTATTACGAGTAATAGCCCATTAAATAATTATCAGAAATGATTAGAATAGTTTTGATGGTTTGTCTCAAGGCCTTTGTCCACAAGATATTTCAAAGTGATCAAATGCCAGAAATTATCAGATATCACTGAAAATCAAATAGGATTCTTCGTATCATGACCCTAAACACTGTGTACAAATTTAAAGTCAATCGGATATTAACTTTAGCCTTTAGAGCATTCACAGGGTTTTTCAAAGTGATCAAGGGTCATAACTCTGGCAGTAATTATCGGATATCGCTGAAAATAAATAGGCTATTTTGTATCATGACCGTAAATAGTGTGTATAAATTTAAAGTCAATCGGATATTAACTTTAGATTTTTCAAAGTGATCAAGGGTCATAACTCTGGCAGTAATTATCGGATATTGCTGAAAATCAATAGGATTCTTTGTATCATAACTTTAAACACCATGTATAAATTTAAATTCAATCGGATATTAACTTTAGCCTCTAGAGCGTTCACAAGATTTTTCAAAGTGATCAAGGGTCATAACTCGGGCAGGAATTATCGGATATTGCTGAAAATCAACAGGCTTCTTCTTATCATGACCTTACACACTGTGTATAAATTTAAAGTCAATCGGATATTAACTTTAGCCTCTAGAGCATTCACAAGATTTTTCAAAGTGATCAAGGGTCATAACTCTGGTAGTAATTATCGGATATCACCGAAAATCAATTGGCTTCTTCGTCTCATGACCTTGAACACTGTGTATAAATTTAAAGTCAATCGGATATTAACTTTAGCCTCTAAAGCGTTCACAAGATTTTTCAAAGTGATCAAGGGTCATAACTCTGGCAGTAATTATCAGATATCACCGAAAATCAATAGGCTTCTTCATCTAAAGTCAATCGGATATTAACTATAGCCTCTAGAGTGTTCACAAGATTTTTCAAAGTGATCAAGGGTCATAACTCTGGTAGTAATTATCGGATATCACCGAAAATCAATAGGCTTCTTCGTGTCATGACCTTAAACACTGTGTATAAATTTAAAGTCAATCGGATATTAACTTAAGCCTCTAAAGCGTTCACAAGATTTTTCAAAGTGATCAAGGATCATAACTCTGGTAGTAATTATCAGAGGTCACCGAAAATCAATAGGATTCTTCGTCTCATGACCTTAAACACTGTGTATAAATTTAAAGTCAATCGGATATTAACTATAGCCTCTAGAGCGTTCACAAGATTTTTTAAGGTGATCAAGGGTCATAACTCTGGTAGTAATTATCGGATATCGCTGAAAATCAATAGGCTTCTTCGTCTCACGACCTTAACCACTGTGTATAAATTTAAAGTCAATCGGATATTAACTTTAGCCTCTAAAGCGTTCACAAGATTTTTCAAAGTGATCAAGGGTCATAACTCTGGCAGTAATTATCAGATATCACCGAAAATCAATAGGCTTCTTCGTCTCCTGACCTTAAACACTGTGTATAAATTTACAGTCAATCGGATATTAACTATAGCCTCTAGAGCGTTCACAAGATTTTTCAAAGTGATCAAGGGTCATAACTCTGGTAGTAATTATCGGATATCGCTGAAAATCGATAGGCTTCTTCATCTCACGACTTTAAACACTGTGTATAAATTTAAAGTCAATCGGATATTAACTTTAGCATCTAAAGCGTTCACAAGATTTTTCAAAGTGATCAAGGGTCATAACTCTGGTAGTAATTATCGGATATCGCTGAAAATCAATAGGCTTCTTCGTCTCACGACCTTAAACACCATGTATAAATTTCAAGTCAATCGGATATTAACTTTAGCCTCTAGAGCGTTCACAAGAAATTGTGGACGATGGACGGACGGACAGACGGACCGACGGACGGACCGACGGACGGACGGACCGACGGACGGACCGACAGACGGACGGACGGGGGTGACGGCAATATACGACCACATTTCCATGTGGGCGTATAAAAATGTTGTATAATATAATCTGAAACTGAGATAATCGTACCACGCTCATTTTACGTGTTCTATACAAATGGAACGTGATACGCGACTTGAGTACAAAAAAACGTGGTATAATAGAATTCGAGACTGAGATAACCGTACAACGCTCATCATACTGGTTCTATACAAACGAAAAGTTATACGCGACTTCGGTAAAAAAAAGAGTGGTATTCTAGAATCAGAGACTGGGATAACCGTGGCACGCCTGCCTTGTACTGGTTCTATATACAAACAGAACGCGGTATGCGACTTCGGTTCAAAAACGTTGTATTATAGAATCCTAGACTGAGATAACCGTATAACCGTGGCACGCTCGCCTTGTACAGGTTCTATACAAACGAACGTGGTACGTGACTTCGGTACAAAAAAAGATAGGTTGCCAGGCAACGAAACATACGCCCACAACAGCTAAGTCGTCCGGGCAGTCAACAAGGGTTGTCGCATATTGTTTCTTTTATCAGTAAGGAGAACATTTACAACATATGATAATCTTATTACGAGTAATAGCCCATTAAATAATTATCAGAAATGATTAGAATAGTTTTGATGGTTTGTCTCAAGGCCTTTGTCCACAAGATATTTCAAAGTGATCAAGTCCCAGAAATTATCAGATATCACTGAAAATCAAATACGATTCTTCGTCTCATGACCCTAAACACCGTGTACAAATTTAAAGTCAATCGGATATTAACTTTAGCCTTTAGAGCATTCACAGGGTTTTTCAAAGTGATCAAGGGTCATAACTCTGGCAGTAATTATCGGATATCGCTGAAAATAAATAGGCTATTTTGTATCATAACCGTAAATAGTGTGTATAAATTTAAAATCAATCGAATATTAACTTTAGATTTTTCAAAGTGATCAAGGGTCATAACTCTGGCAGTAGTTATCGGATATTGCTGAAAATCAATAGGCTTCTATGTATCATGACTTTAAATACCATGTATAAATTTAAATTCAATCGGATATTAACTTTAGCCTCTAGAGCGTTCACAAGATTTTTCAAAGTGATCAAGGGTCATAACTCCGGCAGGAATTATCGGATATTGCTGAAAATCAACAGGCTTCTTCGTCGCATGACCTTAACCAATGTGTATAAATTTAAAGTCAATCGGATATTAACTATAGCCTCTAGAGCATTCACAAGATTTTTCAAAGTGATCAAGGGTCATAACTCTGGTATTAATTATCGGATATCGCTGAAAATCAATAGGCTTCTTCGTCTCACGACCTTAAACACTGTGTATAAATTTAAAGTCAATCGGATATCAACTTTGGCCTCTAAAGCGTTCACAAGATTTTTCAAAGTGATCAAGGGTCATAACTCTGGCAGTAATTATCAGATATCACCGAAAATCAACAGGCTTCTTCGTCGCATGACCTTAACCAATGTGTATAAATTTAAAGTCAATCGGATATTAACTATAGCCTCTAGAGCATTCACAAGATTTTTCAAAGTGATCAAGGGTCATAACTCTGGTAGTAATTATCGGATATCGCTGAAAATCAATAGGCTTCTTCGTCTCACGACCTTAAACACCGTGTATAAATTTAAAGTCAATCGGATATCAACTTTGGCCTCTAAAGCGTTCACAAGATTTTTCAAAGTGATCAAGGGTCATAACTCTGGCAGTAATTATCAGATATCACCGAAAATCAATAGGCTTCTTCGTCTCATGACCTTAAACACTGTGTATAAATTTAAAGTCAATCGGATATTAACTATAGCCTCTAGAGCGTTCACAAGATTTTTCAAAGTGATCAAGGGTCATAACTCTGGCAGTAATTATTGGATATCGCTGAAAATCAATAGGCTTCTTCGTCTCACGACCTTAAACACCGTGTATAAATTTCAAGTCAATCGGATATTAACTTTAGCCTCTAGAGCGTTCACAAGAAATTGTGGACGATGGACGGACGGACGGACCGACGGACTGACAGACGGACGGACGGGGGCGACGGCAATATACGACCACATTTCCATGTGGGCGTATAAAAAGTGGTATAATAGAATCCGAGACTGAGATAACCGTACCACGCTGGCTTTACTACTTTTAACCGTACCATGCTGGCTTTACTACTTTTATATAAACGAAACGTGGTACGCGAATTTGGTTCAAAAACGTGGCATAATAGAATCCGAGACTGAGATAATCATACTGGTTCTATACAAACAAAACGTGGTGCGCTACTTCGACACAAAAAAACGTGGTATAATAGAATCCAAGACTGAGATAATCGTACTGGTTCTATACAAACGGAACGTGGTACGCGACTTTGATTCAAAAGTGTGGTATAATAGAATCCGAGACTGGGATAATAGTGCCACGCTCGTCTAACTGGTTATATAAAAACAAAACGTGGTACACGAATTCGGTTCAAAAACGTGGTATAATAGATTGAGATTACTGTACAACGCTCATCCTACTGGTTCTATACAAACGGAATGTGGTACGCGACTTCGGTACAAAAAACGTGGTATAATGGATTCCTAAACTGAGATAATCGTACCACGCTGGCTTTCTACTTTTATATGGTACGCGAATTTGTCGTATTTCTCAAATTATGTTGATTATTTAATCCAGTGGTATAACAGAATCAGAGACTGAGATAACCGTGCCACGCTCGCCCTATTATACTGGTTCTATACAAATGCAACGTGGTACGCGACTTTGGTACAAACAAGCCAACAGTGAGGCTGATGTCCCCCGCCGAAATCCCAAAATAAATAGATGACACATATTAATTAATCGCACATTTATTTTTTTCAAACGTATCGCCCAATCAAACTGAACACGAAGTGTTGTCCAAAAATTGCTTATCTCTGCCTACCGTAAGAAGAAAATGCTCATCTTCGAACTCCATCAAGGCATTGACCTAATAAGCATACACACCAATTTTGAACATTTTAACTCAATTTGAAGGAGAGTTATTGTGTTCCAAAGTCTCGGCAAATCAAATTGCTTATCGCTCTGCTTACCCTGAGCAGAAAATGCTCATTATCGATGTTAGTCAAGGTATTACTGTAATGAAACTATACACCAAGTTTCATCACTCTCACTTAATTAGAACTAAAGTTATTGTGTCTCAAAGCATCAACCAATCAAATTGCTTATCTCTGCCTACCCTAAGCGGAAAATGCTCATCTTCGAACTCCATCAAGGCATTGACCTAATAAGCATATACACCAAGTTTGAACATTTTAACTCAATTAGAAGGAGAGTTATTGTGTTCCAAAGTCTCGACCAATCAAATTGCGTATCGCTCTGCTTACCCTGAGCAGAAAATGCTCATTATCGAACTTAGTCAAGGTATTACTGTAATGAAACTATACACCAAGTTTCATCACTCTCACTTAATTAGAACTAAAGTTATCGTGTCCCAAAGCATCAACCAATCAAATTGCTTATCTCTGCTTACCCTAAGCGGAAAATGCTCATCTTCGAACTCCATCAAGGCATTGACCTAATAAGCATATACACCAAGTTTGAACATTTTAACTCAATTAGAAGGAGAGTTATTGTGTTCCAAAGTCTCGACCAATCAAATTGCGTATCGCTCTGCTTACCCTGAGCAGAAAATGCTCATTATCGAACTTAGTCAAGGTATTACTATAATGAAACTATACACCAAGTTTCATTAATCTCACTTAATTAGAACTAAAGTTATCGTGTCCCAAAGCATCAACCAATCAAATTGCTTACCTCTGCTTACCCTAAGTGGAAAATGCTCATCTTCGAACTCCATCAAGGCATTGACCTAATAAACACATACACCAAGTTTGAACATTCTAGCTCAATTAGGAAGAGAGTTATTGTGTCCCAAAAAGTGTGACGGACAGACAGACAGACAGACAGACAGACAGACGGACGAACCCATTTTAATAGTCCCCCAACTTTCTTCGAAAGGCGGGGGACAATAATGTAAATCCCTATAATTAAAGGGGCTCAATCGCTAATACATGTATCTGGGACCTCGACATTTTAATGTTAAAACACAAATGGGTCGCAACACATATATTAATGTAATATGAATGAAAATAAACTGATTAACATTCAATCGTTTCTGTTTTTACAGTAATTTCTAATCAGTTAGGTTCGGCGAAATCGAATGGCAATCTCTAGCATCTGGTTATATCATCAGTCTATGTCGATTACGTTTATTGTACATGCTCTCCAGATAAGAATATGCGGTCACCGTTTAACATGACTTGTGGAATAGATCTAGCCTCGTTCTTTGAGTCCCTTGTTACAAATGGCGCTGAAATGAATTATGTTAGACGTTAATTTATTTTATCATAAAGTGTAAATATGGCCTATAGTTAAAACATCAAAATGGATTAAATAATCAACACAATTTGCAAAATCTGCTTCGAATATTGTAAAATCTCTATAATTAAAAAAGACGTGGTACCAAAGCCAAGTACCACGTTTCAATTGTATATGAGAAGTAAGGCGAGCATAACACGTTTCAGTTGTTGGAAGTAGTAAGCCGGGCGTGGTACAGTTATCTCAGTATCGGTTTCTAGTTTACCATGTTTTTGTACCCAAGTCGCGTACCACGTTTCGTTTGTATAGAGCCTGTCAGGCAAGCGTGGTACGGTTATCTCCCGTCTCGGATTCTATTATACCATGTTTTTTGTACCCAAGTCGTGTACATCGTTCCGTTTGTATAGAATCAGTAAGACGAGCGTGGTACTGTTATGATTGTCTCAGTACATTTGTTAGTATCCCTATGGTCATAAAGTGTAAATATGGCCTATAGTATAAAACATGAAAATGGATTAAACAATCAATACAATTTGCAAAATCTGCTTTGGATAATGTAAAATCTCTATAATTAAAAAAAGAAGTGGTACCAAAGCCTAGTACTACGTTTCAATTTTATATGAGAAGTAAGAGGAGTATAACACGTTTCAGCTGTATTGAAGTAGTAAGCCGGGCGTGGTACGGTTATCTCAGTATCTAGGGTGATGATTTTCCGTTTCAAAAAATTGTAAATTCTGTTTTAAATATTTTAAATTCCGTTATTTTCCGTTTCAAAGCTGACCATATTCCTTTTCTTATGGATAAAATGCTATTTCATAAATAAATGAATAAAGCATCTTAAAATATAAAACTGGCCATTTTAAACTAATGATAACAAATTATGAATTGTGAATGACTTTTATTTTTAATTCAAATAATTGTCCATGACTAGCTGGTCTTCCATTTTAACACATTATATTTACTGGTAATTAGTCAAACGGAACGAAAAGTTAATTTTGAAATTCACATCTTCCTTCCACATCACCATTGTAGAAGTAATGCCTAGCGAAGACGTCATTTTTTTGTCGGCCACTCGCTGACTTTTTTGTGTAGCTTGATGCTTTTTGGAATTAATGTGGTCTTTAATTTTATCAACGCGTCAGAAATCTACGCTGTGACAATCTTCATAAAAGTCTGCAGGGAATTGCTGCACCCTATTGACGGCAGAAAGGCTTATAACCCTGTGGGCGCGTTTCATTTTTTAAGCAGACGACGCCATTATGATTTCTACGGGAATAAAGGCTGGATGCACTAGACTATGATATATTTGTGATATCACGTGGTTAAAGCGGATAAACACGAGCCACGAACCCAGCAATAAAAAAGAAGCATAAATGAAACAATTTTTACTTTTATCACCTACTCTTTCGGGGCTATTCTTTTAGTTCGAATATGCACCCAGGTGATACATATGTACATGTAATATTTCATACATATGGATGAGCTAGGATTGGGGGTGTAGCATAGCTCATTACTGGAGAAGTATTCTAGAGAAGGCGGTCACTGTTCAATGTGTTCATTTAAAGTCCAAGTCCAAATCCATTTCAATATTACTTTATATACATACACAGTTTAACAATACATTATTTACAAATTCTATACAGGGCATCTGATCTCCCTGTCTCCAATCTGTTTGTGTATGGGTCTTTTAAAGACACTAATTTGCATACACACAAAGGAACAATTTCGACAAATCAGATGAAAGATAAAATTATTGTAACACATCAAATGAAAAGAAGTTAAATAAATATATAAATTTCATTGGTTGAAAGTTTCATAGTGAAATATAATTTATAGGATCTAATAAACTTTAAGCCATAACAATTAAAGATAGGTTGCCAGGCAACGAAACATACGCCCACAGCAGCTAAATCGTCCGGGCAGTCAACAAGGGTTGTCGCATATTTTTACTTTTTTTGGGAATGAAACATTTGTTATACACTAAAATCTGATTAAGAGTAACAACTCATTTTGTAATTATCTGAAAATCATTAGAATTTGTTTGCTTTTTATAAAGTTTTGCCCCACGCTAACAATTAGTATAGGAAACATTTAACATCAAGGATTTAGCTGTTCAGTTATCAAAATTCATTGAAAATCAAAATACTTGTTCGTTTCAACAGCTTAAACTCTGTGTATCAATCTGAAGTCAATCGGATGATAAGTTTTGCATCTATAGCATCACAAGGTTTTTTGAAGTGATCAAGGGAGATAACTCTGGAAGTAATTATTTGAAATCGCCGAAAATCAATAGGCTTCTTTGTCTCATGACTTTAAACAGTGTGTGTAAATTTAAAGTCAATCGGATATTAACTTTGGCCTCTAGAGCATCCACAAGAATTTTTGAAGTGATCAAGGGACACAACTCTGGCACTAATTATCAGAAATCGCTGAAAATCAATAGGCTTCTTCGTCTCATGACCTTAAACACTGTGTATAAATTTGAAGTCAATCGGACATCATCTTTGTCCTCTAGAGCATCCACAAGATTTTTTGAAGTGATCAAGGGCCATAACTCTGGCACTAATTATCGGAAATCCGTGAAAATCAATAGGCTTCTTCGTCTTATGACCTTAAACACTGTGTATAAATTTAAAGTCAATCGGATATTAACTTTAGCCTCTCGAGCATTCACAAGATTTTTCAAAGTGATCACGAGTCATAACTCTGGCAGTAATTATCGGATATTGCTGAAAATCAATAGGCTTCTTCGTCTCATGACCTTAAACACTGTGTATAAATTTAAGGTCAATCGGATATTAACTTTAGCCTCTAGAGCGTTCACAAGATTTTTCAAAGTGATCAAGGGTCATAACTCTGGCAGTAATTTTCGGATATTGCTGAAAATCAATAGGCTTCTTCGTCGCATGACCTTAAACACTGTGTATAAATTTAAGGTCAATCGGATATTAACTTTAGCCTCTAGAGTGTTCACAAGATTTTTCAAAGTGATCAAGGGTCATAACTCTGGCAGTAATTATCGGATATTGCTGAAAATCAATAGGCTTCTTCGTCTCATGACCTTAAACACTGTGTATAAATTTAAAGTCAATCGGATATTAACCCTGGCCTCTAGTGCGTTCACAAGAAATTGTGGACGATGGACGGACGGACCAACGGACGGATGGACGGACCGACAGACGGACGGACGGGGGCGACGGCAATATACATCCACATTTCTATGTGGGCGTATAAAAAGCATTGACACTTGATTGGCATTGATCAGACTGCATTGTTAACTGTATAAATCTTTGCTCAAGGTTTCTCTTAATAAGCCTACTGGCATTCAAAGAATATAAAACAGTCAACACCAATCATGCTTTTAGGCAATTACTTTAAATCAACATATTGACATTAAAAGTAACAAAAGACCAACTGATAACCTTAATATTAGCTATATTGTCTATATACTTTAAGAAATAAATTCTGTATAATCTTAAAATAAAATTTGAAAAAGAAGTAGAATTTAGTATCACTATTCGGTGATACTTTTATAAAATGGCTCTAGGACAATTCATCCCCGAACAATTCGTCCCCGGACAGTTCGTCCCCAGACAATTCATCCCCAAGGACAATTCGTTCCCGGACAATTGGTACCATGACTATTAGTCCCCTAGGATTATTCGTCCCCGAGGACTATTCGTCCCCAGACAATTTGTCCCCATGGACAATTCGCTCCCTGACTATTCGTCCCCTGACTATTCGTCCCCTAGGACAATTCAGCCCCTAGGACAGTTTGTCCCTGGCTGACAATAATGGTACATGTGGTTCCAATATCAAAAACTGTCCTAAGTGTTCGAAATAGTTTTTTTTTAACGTCTGCTTACACTGATCTAATCTAATCTAATCTTGTAGTTTTAACATCCGCTTCCACAAAAGTGATATCGCCTACCCTGAATTAATCTTTACTTTTTATCCTAAATCTCAGTTTTGATGCTAATTTTACAAATGGTTCCTGAAGTTTTTGTGGGCTAATTGATATCCATGAGGTAATCAGCTATCTAGGATTGTAGATACTATATTGTGTGAAACTGGACAATCTTAAACTTCGATTATTTCGAATATTGTACAGGACATTACCCCTTATCTTCATGCTAGTGCACACAATCTCAGATTGTAGATAATTTATAATGTACGTTTTATGAAATTGGACAATCTTACGTTCGAATAATATTTTATATTTAAAATAAAAATACATTATAAAACGAATTTTCTTTTTATGTTATTGTTTTATGAAAAAAACTTTTAGAAATAGCATCTGCATATTATTGTTCCATTCTAGTGGCTTCGACAATTTTTCTGCGAGACAGAGAGAGAGATTAGGTTTAATGTCCACTTGACACAAACTCGGTCATTTCGGGACTAACAAAACGTTCAATTTTCTTTCAATAATTCGCTTGCGTCTAGGGGTCTTTCTTTTGCAGTGGGAGGAAACCAGAGGACCTGGATAACACCCACAAAATTATACAGACTACCCTTTTTGGGAAAATTGAAAGGATTGACTCTCCAAACCCACGCACATCTACACCAAGAGGTTTCAGAATTGGCAGGAAGGGAGACTACTTATTTCTTCCTTCATCAGGCCTTCAAAAACATGTAGAACGAATAGTCCTAGGGAACGAATAGTCCTAGGGGACGAATTGTCTGGGGACGAATAGTCTTCAGGGACGAATTATCCGGGGACGAATAGTCCTACGGGACAAATAGTCCTAGGGGACGAATAGTACGGGGACAAATTGTCCAGGTACGAATTATCCGGGGACTTATAGTCCTTGGGGACGAATTGTCTGGGAACGAGTTGTCCGGGGACAAGTTGTCTGGGGACGAATTGTCCCGTACCCTATAAAATTACTATATAAAGACATAAGAAAGAAATAGATATCATTATTGAATTCAACTAAACAGTAATTGTATTTAGAACTGGACGATATTAGTAAAATCAAATATCGCGATATTTCCTCAAAAAAGAACGATATATCACTATATCGCGATATTTTAGTTTTATTATAAAAAGCTTACGATATATGATCACAATATCCCGATATTTTAGTTTTATTATGTGATGTATTTTTAAATGAACGTAACAAGTTGCTGGTGTTGCCGCCTATTGCAGCTACACGACGCTTGCAAAATCTACATAAAACTTTTGTTTGCGCTTCTTTGTTCTCATCAAAACCAAAAGCCATATATGACTCGTGCAATGTTTTTTAGGCTTTATTATTACTAATGTTCGATCAGCTTGAGCTTCACAATGTTCCGCCATCTTTCAAAATGTTGAATAACATGTGGTATGACTATGAGTAGACTCAAAGAACCAGATGTAATTTCCCCTATTCGGTACACAACAACAGCACGTTTGTCTAAATCTCGTATATCAAGACGCAATAAGGTTTTATTTACAAATAACATTTTTTTATTTAATTCGGCTACAGTTTAAAAATTGGCAAAAAAAAAAACAAAACACCCAAACACACGCACAAAATGATAGTTCACTAACAAACGGCATCATACATAAAATGATAATAACTGTTTCCAAACAGTGCCAATGATAAATCGACCGAAGACGGCAAAGAGAGGATATTACACCATGACTTACCTGGCTGGTTATCCGAGTGTTGCACAGCATTAGCAATGGGTTTGATTGACATTATATTGAGTATAATAAGTTTAATAATCGAGAAAACTACTAGACTAGTCATGTATTTAGTAGGCCTTGTCAAAGAACGAGTGACAAGTCATCTGAGTCATCGATCGTGACATAATGTCGTAAATATCGTGATAATATCGTGTAAATTGATAGAAAAACACAAGATACGATATATCATTATACCGCGATATTTTAGGTGGTTTATAAAATATCGTAATTCAAATTTTAATATCGCGATATATCGAATTACCGAAAATATCGTCCAGCCCTAATTGTATTATGAGGGATAAATAAATACGATATCGTTCAATATTTTCGATTTTTTCATGAATAGAAGTCGAAACACTTGGATAAATACAAAGTTTTGTTGAGATTTTATTTAATATCGGAAAAAAATCGGCTTTTCCGTATTTTTCTGTGTGAGATTTCAAATTCCGTTTTGAGTGCCGAATTCCGCGATTTCCGCGATTGCAGAAAATCATCACCCCTAAGTATCGGTTTCTAGTTACCGTTATCTTGCCGTCGAGTTCTAGTTTACGTTTTTGTGCTGAAGTCGCGTACCACGTTTCGTTTGTATAGAACCTGCCAGAGAAGCGTGGTACGGTTATCTCTGTCTCGGATTCTATTATACCACGTTTTTTGTACCGAAGTCGCGTAACACGTTCCATTTGTATAGAACCAGTCTCTGGTTCTAGTATACCACGTTTTTTGTACCGAAGTGGCCTATAAAACATCAAAATGGATCAAATAACCAACACAATTTGCAAAATCTGCATCGAAAAATGTAAAATCCCTATTATTAAAGATAGGTTGCCAGGCAACGAAACATACGCCCACAACAGCTAAGTCGTCCGGGCAGTCAACAAGGGTTGTCGCATATTGTTTCTTTTATCAGTAAGGAGAACATTTACAACACATGTTAATCTTATTACGAGTAATAGCCCATTAAATAATTATCAGAATTGATTAGAATAGTTTTGATGGTTTGTCTGAAGGCCTTTGTCCACAAGATATTTCAAAGTGATCAAGTGCCAGAAATTATCAGATATCACTGAAAATCAAATAGGATTCTTCGTCTCATGACCCTAACCACTGTGTACAAATTTAAAGTCAATCGGATATTAACTTTAGCCTTTAGAGCATTCATAGGGTTTTTCAAAGTGATCAAGGGTCATAACTCTGACAGTAATTATCGGATATCGCTGAAAATAAATAGGCTATTTTTATCATGACCGTAAATAGTGTGTATAAATTTAAAGTCAATCGGATATTAACTTTAGATTTTTCAAAGTGATCAAGGGTCATAACTCTGGCAGTAATTATCTGATATTGCTGAAAATCAATAGGCTTCTTTGTATCATGACTTTAAACACCGTGCATAAATTTAAATTCAATCGGATATTAACTTTAGCCTCTAGAGCGTTCACAAGATTTTTCAAAGTGATAAGGGTCATAACTCTGGCAGTAATTATCAGATATCACCGAAAATCAATAGGCTTATCGTCTCATGACCTTAAACACTGTGTATAAATTTAAAGTCAATCGGATATTAACTATAGCCTCTAGAGCGTTCACAAGATTTTTCAAAGTGATCAAGGGTCATAACTCTGGCAGGAATTATTGGATATTGCTGAAAATCAACAGGCTTCTTCGTATCATGACCTTACACACTGTGTATAAATTTAAAGTCAATTGGATATTAACTTTAGCCTCTAGAGTGATCACAAGATTTTTCAAAGTGATCAAGGGTCATAACTCTCGTAGTAATTATCGGATATCACCGAAAATCAATAGGATTCTTCGTCTCATGCCCTTAAACACTGTGTATAAATTTGAAGTCAATCGGATATTAACTTTAGCCTCTAAAGCGTTCACAAGATTTTTCAAAGTGATCAAGGGTCATAACTCTGGTAGTAATTATCGGATATCACCGAAAATCAATAGGCTTCTTCGTCTCATGACCTTAAACACTGTGTATAAATTAAAAGTCAATCGGATATTAACTTTAGCCTCTAGAGCGTTCACAAGATTTTTCAATGTGATCAAGGGTCATAACTCTGGTACTAATCATCGGATATCGCTGAAAATCAATAGGCTTCTTCGTCTCATGCCCTTAAACACTGTGTATAAATTTGAAGTCAATCGGATATTAACTTTAGCCTCTAAAGCGTTCACAAGATTTTTCAAAGTGATCAAGGGTCATAACTCTGGTAGTAATTATCGGATATCACCGAAAATCAATAGGCTTCTTCGTCTCATGACCTTAAACACTGTGTATAAATTTAAAGTCAATCGGATATTAACTTTAGCCTCTAGAGCGTTCACAAGAAATTGTGGACGATGGACGGACGGACGGACGGACGGACGGACCGACGGACAGACGGACGGACGGGGGCGACGGCAATATACGACCACATTTCCATGTGGGCGTATAAAAAGGACGTGGTACCAAAGCCGTGTACCACGTTCCAATTGTATAGGAAAAGTAGAGCGAGTTTACCACGTTTCAGTTGTATAAAAGTAGTAACCCGGGCATGTTTATCCCAGTCTTTGGTTCTAATTACGGTTATCTCAGTCTCGGATTCTATTATACCACATTTTTTGTATCAAAGTCGCGCACCACGTTCAGTTTGTGTACAACCAGTATAAGGCGAGTGTGCCATGGTTATACCAGTCACTGATTCTACTTAATTCTAGTATACCACCTTTTTTTTTTTACCGAAGTCGCGTACAACGTTCCGTTTATATATAGAACCAGTAGGATGAGCATTGTACGGTTATCTGTCTCAGATTCTATTATACCACGTTTTTTTTAAACCAAAGTCGCATATAACCTTCCGTTTGTATAGAACCAGTAAGGCGAGCGTGGAACGGTTGTCTCAGTCTTGGATTCTATTTTACCACGATTCTTTTTTACCGAAGTCAGGTACCACGTTCCGGTTGTATAGATCCAGCAAGGCGAGCATGGTATTGGTACGGTTATCTCAGCACCGGATTCTATTATACCACTTTTTGTTTAACTATATTCAACTCAAGGTACTCTCGTATCATCCACATATTTCATCATATCCCGTTTTACTTGCCACGTTTTATTTCATATCTACCCAATATACCACGTAGGGTCTTTTTAAATCAGATACAGTATATATGGCCTATAAACACATCAAAATGGATTAAATAATCCAATTTGAAAAATAAGCCAAAGTCGCGTACCACGCTTCGTTTTTTTTAGATGGAGAAAGTCGAGCGAGGTACTGATATGCCCGTTTTCATTAGCCCGGTCGGAGCAGAACAGTAGGACGTTAAACCCCATTTCATTTCCAATATACCACGTTGGGTCTTTTTAAATTTACACAGTATTATTACCGATCGGTTATCTGTATTGTAATTAATTTTAACATAAAGTGTAAATATAGCATATAAAAACATCAAAATGGATTAAATAATCAACATAATTTGAAAAATTTACTACAAATAATGTAAAATACCTATAAATAAAAAGGACGTGGTACTGAAGTCGCGTACCACGTTCCGTTTGTATAGCACTAGCAAGGCGAACGTGGTAGGCTATCTCGGCCCCGGAATACCACTTTTTTTTACTGTCAACTTATCGCCCTTTCTTATCGCCCCTATACAGGATTATATCACGTTAGTTTTTACCTTCCAGGTTTTGTTTCATATCTATGCATAGTTGCATACATAACATTCCAATATACCACATAGGGTCTTTTTGAATAGGGTATAATAACGGTTACACCGTATTATAAACTGTATAGTATAGGTACGGCTCGATGCATTAACCGACCGATCGGCTATCTGTATTGTAATTTATTTTAAGATTAAGTGTAAATATCACCAATAAAAACATCAAAATTGATTAAATGATCAACATAATTTGCAAAATTAGCTTTACATAACGTAAAATCCCTATAATTAAATAGAAAGTGGTACCGAAAAAGCGTACCACGTTTCGTGTGTATAGAAGCAGTAAGGCGAGCGTGGTATTTTGAAGGGTGGTATTTAGCCGCTGACCTTATGGGTTTGGGCTTCGAATGGCGAATATCCACTCCGTTAAATAATTAAGGCTTGGACATTTTTAAATCAACCTGCTTACAACTGGACAATACGTCATCTGTCAAACTCAAAGTACTGGTAAGACTGATGGAGAAATGAAATAGCAAGAATGAAGAATGAATGAATTGAGTTTGTGCTATAATACTAATAATTTAGACCAGTGTCACAAAGTCATCTTGTATAAATATTGATAAAATGTGAATAAATTTTTTAATGAAATTTTTTAACGTAACCGATATTTCAGTTTGCGTAACAAGGAAATCGTTCCCATGTTTTTGAGCTGGCGCGACCACACGTAGCCGATTGGTATCGATCGCGTCAAATTTTGTGGCGTGAATAAATAAATTTTATCCATCTTGAAAAGTTAAGAAAAGCATTGATTTTGAAATACAAAAAATGCTGTGGTGCCGTAGCAGTACCATTCTGCCACGGCATTTTTCATTTTTTTGTGCCGTGGTAGATAGTGCTCCTACGGTTAGGACTTTTTGTTATTCGAATAACCGTGGCTATTAACCGGTTACTAACAATTAACCGTTTGGTATCAAGTTTCAACATTAAATTACCACTCACATCGCCGTATGATGATTTAAAAGCAGGTGGTTTTTAATACATAATTGTACACGTCTGTCAATATCAAGTAATAAGCTTACCGGTATCTACAAATATTATAGCTTTGCTCCTCTCTAGTTAAATCCTGTGTTTTTCCTCTTTGTAAGTATTTGAAAGTACTAAAAGAAAACAAATGTCGATCATCGAATTCAGAGATTATCATGGCGGAAGTGTTGTACTATTTGGTGATCGAATTTATTTCACCAGTTCCACAACTCCAATCTCCACCCTCGATGCTTTGTTGATAAAACTACTTTATTGTTATTGAAATTATTAAAGACTTATAATCAGGCAACTAGAATTATCTACAGCTTGTGTGCGGTCAAGATGTAATGTAACTCAACTCATAACAGTCGAACCGCATCACACGCCACAGCATGAAAACTGCACTAACTGACTGAGCGAACACGTGACCGACGCAAATTCTCTTCGGCTTCTTAAAATTAAATTGGTAGATTTTTGACAGTAATGATGTCGCATTAATACAGGATGATTATTTTGTAATTGTTCTTGCCTTGCCTTCCCCCGATTATCGAGATTTTAAGACGTGGGTTGTTTTCTACCGGTCCAACAGCAACACGTACCTCTCGACTGCTCGGCGAAATATTCTGATTTCAAGATAAATACATCGTGGAATAAAGTGGAATAGTTATAAAGAAGAAAGTAACTAACTTCCTGTAATTTTTAAACAATAATATTTAAAACCCGAGAATAACATTTTTTTTTATTAAATTCCTGTAAAACAAACAGCTGCTCACTGACAGGTCATACACGTTATAATACTGGGGTAACGGGGCATCTCAAGTTGACATACATTGTTCAATTTTCAAAATGGCGCTCTGTCGTCATGGAGACGTCTGTAATGGGAGATAACTCCATTTAATGGGGACATCTCCAATTAACCGTACCGCTCAATTCGAACCGTTTAACCGTCCAATTCTAACCGTTTACGGTTATCCGACTAACCGTAGGAGCACTAGTGGTAGAAAATTCTTAATTTCAAGGACTGCATAACCTTGACTAAGTTTGATGTTGAGAATTTCTGCGTAGACTTAGGAGCAATAAGCAATTTGACTGATCACATTGGAACATAACAACTCTTTTTTTAATTAAGGTAGAATTGTTTCTCGTTATAACTCGGTGAGTTTTTGGTCGATTTTTCATTTTTAAGATTCTTTATATATAACTCATGAAATGCGACAAAATCTGCTTAGCAGATCTAGTTATTCTTATTAAGCTATCATATTTCATATGAAGGCTAATTGTTTCTGTTAAGATTATTGGGGTTTTTTTTTTTAATTTTTTGTGTATTTTCTGGAAATCGGAAGTCTCAGAATCTAACCATAAGATCTTTCTGTAACAATGACCTAACCCCCTAAAATGAGGTGCAAACGTTGATTAAATATATTTTCAAAACGTTTTATGATCCAAAATCACAGAATTTTACGAATGACAAAACTGACAATGCATAGTCGTAACTTTGTTTTTTGACCAATTTTACTAATTCTTTTTTGTTTGAGTACCTTGAAGAAAATCATTTTCAGATTTTCGAATTTCAAAAATTTGTCGCTGTGATTTCGAATTGGAATTTGTCTAATTTGAGACCAACTTTACAAAATAGTTGCACGATTTTCTTGAAATTTAGTGTGTAAGTAGAACTTATTGATTTGACTTGAAAAATGACTTTAGAAATAGTCTACCGTATCTCCCTCCCCTTGGAGAAATTAAGGATCAAATTTTTCAACAAAAAAAAAAAACGACGACGAAATATAGGTCAGATTACCTTGAATTATTTTTTCTGTACTACATGAAGCTGCAACATTAGTGATTTGTAAGCAAAAGATAGGTTGTCAGGCAACGAAACATACCACCACAGCAGCTAAATCGTCCGTGCAGTCAACAAGAGTTGTCGAATATTTTTACTTTTTTCAGTAATGCAACATTTATAATAATAATAATAATACACTAAAAAAATCTTATTTAAAGTCACAACTCATTAAAGTTACATTATGGGAGATAAGATAAAGAGATGGCAGTTCTCACTATAATAGTTAAAAACTAGATAGTGTAAAGGTAATTTTTTGAAAATTTCAGTCAAATTGGTCCAGTAGTATTAGCCCAGAAAAAAGCATTTGAAATATTCACATAGCCTCGGTCATCATTACTCAAATCATTAATATAAACAGCATAGTCTCGATTATCCACTTGATTGATTTAATTATCAACGGCCATTAAGCGGCATATAGGAATTCAATCCGCAAACATCGAAGGCTAGCCTTGACTTTAAGAGTTTATTATGGTCTGGATATGTTAATTAATGTCTAATTGATTATTTAGATAACATCTCAGGCCTAAAGAAAGACCTGTAATAAGCAGATTTTGCTCTTGCATAATGCTATTTTAAGTAATTATCAGAAAATCGTTAGAATTTGTTTGGTTTTTATAAAGTTCTGCCCCATGCTAACGTTGAAGAAAATCATTTTCAGATTTTTGAATTTCAAAAATTTGTCGCTGTGATTTCGAATTGGAATTTGAGACCAACTTTACAAAATAGTTGCACGATTTTCTTGAAATTTAGTGTTTAAGTATAACTTATTGATGTGACTTGAAAAATGACTTTAGAAATAGTCTACCGTATCTCCCCTTGGAGAAATTAAGGATCAAATGTTTCAACAAAAAAAAAAAATGACGACGAAATATAGGTCCGATTACCTTGAATTATTTTTTCTGTACTACATGAAGCTGCGACATTAGTGATTTGTAAACAAAAGATAGGTTGTCAGGCAACGAAACATAGCCCACAGCAGCTAAATCGTCCGCGCTGTCATCAAGAGTTGTCGCATATTTTTACTTTTTTCAGTAATGAAACATTTATAATAATAATAATAATACACTAAAATCTTATTTAAAGTCACAACTCAGTAAGTAATTATCAGAAAATCGTTAGAATTTGTTTGGTTTTTATAAAGTTCTGCCCCATGCTAACGTTTAGTATACACATGTACAATGTATGAAACATTTAATATCATGGATTTAGCTGTTCAGTAGTCAAAATTCATTGAAAATCAATATACTTGATCTCCTCTAGACCTTAAACTCTGTGTGTCAATCTGAGGTCAAGTAAGAACATCACAATATTTTTCAAAGTGATCCAGGGACATAACTTTGGCAATAATTATCGGACATCACTGAAAATCAATAGGTTTCTTCTTCTAATGTCCTTAACCACTGTGTATCAATTTAAAGTCATTCGGATATTAACTACAAGATTTTTCGAAGTCATCAAGGGCCATAACTCTAAAGAGTACAATGTAATTGTCGGAAATCGCTGAAAAACAAAAGACTACATCGTCTCATGGCCTTAAACAGTGTGCATAAATCTAGTGTCAATCGGATATCAACTTTAGCCTCTAGAGTTTCCACAAGATTTTTCAAAATGATCAAGGGTCATTACTCTGGCAGTCAATCTGACATTAGTGATCACAGGCCATAACTCTGGCAGTAATTATCGGAAATTGCTATAAAAAAAACAAAACAGGTTTCTTCGTCTCATGACCTTAAACACTGTGTATACAGCATTCACCAAATTTTTTGAAGAGATCAAGGGCCATAACTCTGGCAGCAATAATCAGAAATCGCTGAAAATCAAAAGGCTACTTTGTCTCATGGCCTTAAACACTGGGTATAAATCTAAAATCAATCGGATATCAACTTTAGCCTCTAGCGCGTCCACAAGATTTTTCAAAATGATCAATGAATGAATGAATGAAATGGAGTTTAATGGCACGTTAGCTCCAACCGGGCTATATTGCGCCAAACTTATGATCGTTACGAGACAGGTTAAAATATATCACAGAAAAACATTATATGCATAAATAAAAACAATATCACAGTAAGTAAAAACTAAAAATAAAACATCTTTTATGCATATAAATATTTAAATACAAAAATGAAATAATATATATATATATACAATTAAAATTTATGATAAAATCCTGTCTCTTTTAAAAAGTCTAAAACTTTACCATATAAACCCGGTTGGGAAAACACGTGATGCAATGACTGACAACGGTAAAAATGAGATCTAATATCCTTGAGATGCTTGCACTCAATCAAAATGTGCTTAACTGTCAAAGGAACATGACAGTGATCACATTCTGGTTGAGGCTCTCGCTTTAAGATGAAAATGTGAGTTAAAAAAGTATGACCTATTCGAGAGCGACACAAAACAACTTCATCTCTCCTGTTTGATCTGTAGGAGCTTGGCCAGTCTCCAAGGAGAGGCTTTATGTGATGAAGTTTGTTTGTGCCTGCAAGATCCCAAGACCGTTGCCATCGGTCATAAATAAAATTATTTATACAGGGTTTAAAATCCGTATAAGGCGTTAAAAATTCAGATAAGGGAAGGTCTAAGGCAGACTTGGCAGCCAAATCTGCTTCATCGTTCCCTTTTATATCTACGTGACTGGGGAGCCAGCAAAGGACAATGTCCTTGCTGATAAACTCATGTGATAGTAGCAGACGATAAATGTCTGCTACCAAAGGGTATTTCAGCTGTTTATTATTTATCGCTTGTAGCAAGGACAAAGAATCAGTAAATATAATGTATTTTAAACATGAAGAGGACTGAATGAACTCCAAAGCCTGAAGAATAGCTTGGAGCTCAGCTGTAAAAATAGAAGCAGCGGGTGGTAGGCGAGCAGAAATGGTCTCGGATGGCGTCACAGTAGCCGAAGCTACTCGATCACCATCTTTCGATCCATCGGTGTAAACAGGAGCATAATCACCATACTTAGACCTTAACTCCCTAAAGAGAGATTGGAACACCGTCGAGCTAGTATCTCTCTTTTTATGCTGAGAAAGATCGAAATCGATCTTTGGCGGAGATATAGCCCACGGTTGAGTCCCAAAGACAGGGGTATTCGCAATACTGTCGAGGACGATACCAGCCTCAGACAAAAGGGGTTGTATGCGAATACCGAATGATGGAATAGTATTAGTCTTCACTAGATATAAATGCTCATGAAGAGGTCTAAATATGGTGTTAAATGAAATGTGATTTGGAAGTGATGCAATTTTCGTAGCATACTGCAGGGCCAGTTTATCACGTCTGTTGTGCAATGAGGGCTCGTGCGCCTCGACGTATAAACTGTCCACTGGAGAAGTACGAAATGCTCCTAAACTGATTCTTAGTCCCTGGTTGTGTATGGTGTCGAGCTCTTTGAGATAAGACTCGCGGGCAGACCCATACACTATACACCCATAATCGAGTTTTGATCTTATTAAAGCTCGATATAATCTGAGCAAGACCTTACGATCTGCTCCCCAGTCAGTATTTGATAAGACTCTCAATATGTTGAGGGCTTTCAGACATTTCTTTTTCAGGCTTTTTATATGGGGGATAAATTATAATTTCTTATCAAATATCAGCCCCAAAAATTTGGTTTCATCCACAACTGGAAGGCGATTGCCATCCAAATAAAGTTCTGGATCTGGATGCAAACCTCGTTTCTGACAGAAATGCATGCAGACAGTCTTGGATTTCGAAAAACGAAATCCATTTTCGGTTGCCCATTGTTGAAGTGAATTCAAACAAAGCTGCAACTTACGTTCGATTATCCGCATGTCTGTAGAACCATAGCACATCTGAAAGTCATCAACATAAAGAGCGCCGTTAGTACCTGGTTTAAGGCACGCTGGGATGGTATTAATTTTTATTGCAAATAGTGTTGGCGACAAAATACTTCCCTGTGGAACCCCCATTTCCTGAGGAAATGGGTCAGAGAATATTGATCCCAGTCGTACCTTAAATGACCTATCTTCCAGGAAATTTTTAATGAAGATAGGTAAGCGACCTCGTAGGCCGAGGTTATGGAGGTCGCGCATGATACCATGTTTCCATGTAGTATCATAAGCTTTCTCCACATCGAAAAATATAGCAACTAAATGTTGCTTCTGGATGAAAGCGTCCCTGACGAACGTTTCAAATCTGACGAGATGATCAAGAGTGCTCCTTTGGGACCGAAATCCACATTGGAGGTCAGTAATGAGGTTGTTGGACTCAAGGTACCAAACAAGCCTTCGATTGATCAATCTCTCCATAGTTTTGCAAATACAGCTAGTTAAAGCGATCGGCGATAATTGGTAGGATTCGTATGATCTTTACCCGGTTTAGGGATGGGAATGATTGTGGCTTCATGCCACGAAGGAGGGAAATTCCCATCAACCCAAATCCGGTTGAAAAGATCCAGTAAGATGAGGAGTGTTGGAAAAGGTAAATGTTTTAAAATGGTAGTGTATTTCATCTGGACCAGTTGCAGTATCCCGAGCTCGCTTTAGCGAATCTCGAAGCTCTGCAACGGAAAAGGTATCATTATAACATTCATCATTGCGGGACTTGAAATTAAGTCGCCTTTTCTCCTGTTGTTGTCTTATGCCTCGAAAGGCATCTGAGGAGAAATTGGATGATGAATTGAATGAAAAATTACTGGCCAGAGAATTAGCAATATCAGGGAATGTTGTTAAGGTAGTATTATCAACATTTAGATGGTTAACTGATAATGCACTACTTTTACCTTTAATCCTACGAATCCTATCCCATACCGACTTAGATGTGGTACGGGAATTTATCCTGGAGACATAACCCTGCCATGAAGATTTCTTTGCTTGACGTATGGTTCTACGGGCTTTCGCCCGGACCATTTGGAATGCCGCAATATTCTCCATGGAAGGATGGTTCTTTAATCGTCTCAGGATACGATCACGCTCTTTAAGAGTGGATTTGCAATCATCGTTAAAGCATGGTTTATTGAAACGTTTTGGTTCAGTCGTGGTTTTGGGAATCGCCTGCTCAGCTACATCTTGAAGAATGGAAGTGAATAAGGCCATGGGCTCATCTGCTTCTTCTAACTCTTTTGCATCAAAAGAGAAGAGACACAAAGATTCAAATAGGGCCCAATCGGCCTTATGCAATTTCCACCTCTGCGGTCTTTCGACCGGAGAGGGACCATTATTATCAATTAAGATAGGAAAGTGGTCACTACCACATAGATCTTCATTTACTCTCCATGTAAAATCCTGAAACAGGACCGGAGAGCAAATGGTGAGATCCAGCGAAGAAAAAGAAGCTGTGGCAGGATGTAGATAAGTAGGCGAGTCATCATTTAATAAACACAAATTATTAATGTTAATGAAGTCCGCTATTTGTTTACCTCTGTTGTTATCATCTGGACTGCCCCAGAGGGAATGATGACCATTGAAATCTCCCGTAATAATAAACGGGAGAGGAAGTTGTGCAACAAGGTCATCAAGATCTCTGGGATTAAGATGTAAACTTGGTGGAAGATATACAGAGCAGAGTGTTATAGGAATATGCAAAGTCACCCTAACTGCAACTGCCTGTAAAGGCGAGTTGAGAGTGACTTTACTCTGAGGGATATCTCCATTAAGAATAATAGACAGCGCTCACGCTGTCGATCGCCAAATTCGCCAATTGCGATTAAAATATAATTTTGGCTAAAGAATATTCAATTTGGCGAAATTTTTGGCGATATTTTTTTCCTGTATGGCGATTCTTTTTTTACCTGGAAATAAAAAAATTATCGGCACAAAGCTTTGATTTCCGCGCGTACATACTAAAAAACAGTGTACCGTCGATCGCGCTTCGTTGAGTCAATCAACAATCAATTAGGTATCAATAATAGCCCTATCTTTTGTCTCTTGATCAATCTGGGATTAGTGTTTACAGTCAGAGTAGTAATAAACTAATTACGAGACAAAAGATTTAATTGTGTGTTTTCAAATACGAATCGGTTGCTTTGTTGATGGTTTCGATATATTCAAAATGGCAGACACTGTAAACAATACTCACTCGATTTGTTCGGGATTATTGGATTATGACTGCTGTTTGATCTATTTCATACCGAAATTGACGATATCGTTAATAAATGAAGCCAGGTATGTTGTTACAGTTTATAAATGCGTATATTAACTTGGAACTGTCAAATCATATGCCATGGGTCGTAAGCGAAAAATTGAACAGCCTTCTTCAACGTCTGACAGAAGAATGTCAGATTTTTTTTAATATTCCACCACCAAAATGCCCGAAGACTACAGATGATACTGACATGATGATATTACAGCCCTAGATATTGAACTGATACCCCAAAAGACCACCGCAGAGAAAAATTTCGAAAAACGTAAAATAATAAGTGCATTTGGAAAAGGTAGATCTTTCACTTTCAGGGATGAATCGAAATTTTCAAATTCTTGGTTAAGGTATGATGCAGCTAACAAAACAATGTTTTATTCAACATGTGAATCAGTCTTCAAAAAATGGGAGAAGAATTTTTTAAATTTTAAGATATATATTGTATGTATTTATGTAAATAAAATTCCCGAAAAAAAATTTTAATAGTTATTTTATTTTGGCGGAAAAAATATCTGGCTGATAAATTAAAATGAAAAATTGGCGGAAAAAAATTGTAACCCAGAGTGAGCACTGATAATAGAAACACCCCCATGAGCTCTACCATCACCAACTGCATGATGATGATAACAAACGAAATGTCTAAAAGACAAAGAGTCAGAATTCCGTAAAAAAGTTTCCTGTAAACAAATAGCTAAAGGATTGTATTTTTGAATTAAAAGTTGGACTTCATTAAAATTTGGTTTTAAACCACGACAATTCCATTGAATAATGGAATTTAACATTGTCAGGGAATTTTATTTTTTGACGGCTTCCCATGCGGGTCCGTATGGACATCCGCATAGGTAACACCGTCCATCAGATCATCCCCATATCTATTATAGAGGGAGATAGGGTCTTTTGAACCCTTTTCCCTCCCTCTCGAAACTTTGATAATTTTTCTTTCTTTGATGAAGAATTACCCTTTGACTGTGACCCTGACCCAGAAGAACTGGAATCAAGGATGACAGGTTCAAGGGGAGGCGAGGGGGGTGATCCCTTGCCGTTCTTGGAGGAAGAGTTAGGAGCAACCTCAACAACTTCAGATTGAGGCAAGGTGGATGAACCCTCGCTAGTCAAAGAAATGATAGTTTCCGCTCAGACATTATCTGTTGAATTCTTTTTTCTTTTTGCCATACTGGACATTCGCGAGAGTAAGCAAAGTGCTTACCCTTGCAATTGACACAGCACAACTCCGCCTGGCAGGTAGCGCTCTCGTGGCCATCATGGCCAAATTTCTGGCATTTGTAACAGCGAAGTGGGTTACTGATGTAAGAATCAACAGGTATGTTAAGATAACCTGCCTTGAGAGTCTTTGGAATGTCGAGACGATTGAAAGTGAGGATATAGGTGCTTGTGGGAATCACCTTATCTCTTGGCGTACACTTATTCTTTTAACATGTTGGACGCCTTGAGAAGAAAGATATTCCACCATTTCTTCCTCACTGCTGCCTTCAAGATCCCGACAGCGAATTACACCTCTACTTGAGTTTAATGACCTATGCGAAGACACCTTGATAGGAATGTCTGCTAAGGATGTGGATTTAAGCAGCATGGTAGCATGCTGTTCCTTAGCGCATTCTATCAAAAGAGTTCCGTTTTTTAGTTTTTTAATAGCCTTGGGCTCACCGGCTAAGCCCTTGGTTATTAAGAATGGTGATATTTTTGATAGGTCCGTAGAGGGACTCTCAATTAAGAGAAACCTCGGCCATGTTTTTGATATTTTTAACGTATTTTGATCATGGGCCATAACTCTGGCAGTAATAATCGGAAATCATTCTCATGGCTCAAACACTGTGCATGTCAATCGGATACCAACTTTAGTCTGTAGAGCATCCACAAGTGTTTTATCAAAATGCCATAACACTGGCAGAAATTATCAGAGTTTGCTGAAAATCAAAAGGCTTCTTCGTCTCATGACCTTAAACCAGATTGTGTGTAAATTTAAACACAATTGGATATTAACCTTGGCCTCTAAAGCGTCCACAAGATTGTTTGAACTGATCATGGGCCATAACTCTGGCAGTAATAATCGGAAATCGCTGAAAAACAATAGGCTTCTTTGTCTCATGACCTTAAACACAGTGTGTATAAATTTAAAGTCAATCAGATAAAACCTTTCGGCTCCGGACAAACGGGGGGGTACAATAATATACATGTACATGTACGACCACATTTCAATCCGGAAGTGCCACTATCTTGAAATATGAAATATCCATATGGCTTTTTTGACATTTTACTTACAGACAAGGGAATTATATTTTTCGCATCCTTGAAAGAAAGTCCATAAAATATAGGTTTCAGAATGCCATTTTGAATTGTAAATGAAAAATAGTAGAAATTTGATTGGCAACGACTTTGGAACACAATAATTCTCCTAATTGGGGTCCAATGTTCAAACTTAGTGTACATGTAGGCATTCACTAGATAAATGTCTTGATGGAGTTCTTTTCGGCATGATTTCTCCTTGTCGGTGATGCAGAAGGTTGGCCTGACAAGGACAGCTGCCAAGTCGGTCAGATGGGACAGAAAAACGAGGTCCCGTGTACACATTGGAGTGCACGTAAAAGATCCAAAGGCAGTTGGAATTCGATATAAGAGTAGACTGTAGCGCCACTGCCCGGGCAAAATTATGATCACGATCCCGAGATTTGGACAACTATTTCCCGCCAATATCAACTATTTTACACATTTCGTAGTAAGCCATGCCTAAGGCGAAGAATCCTGTGCTACATTGAAATCGTGCCACTGTATTGCGTCTTGAAAGACGTAGTTTTCGTATGGTTTTAATACTCAGCAGTGCGTTTAGCAGAGAGTAAAAGTCAAAATTTATAGGTATTTGTATAAATATAAATTGGAGGAAACGACTACCGATTATTCAACAAAGTGTGAATCGGTTTGAGCTAGAAACCGAATCGACTACGACTAAACGGATGCCAGTCAAGTCGTCCACAAGCAAAGTCGTCCACACGAAAAACCTGGTTTAGTCGTCCACACCCGTTGGTGGAGTCGTCCACAAGACTTAGTTTAATTTGAAGATATAGCAATACGTTGGTAAAGTCGTCCACGCGACATAGTTAACTTTCGTGATATGGATATTCTTATGATAATCCGGTAAAATAAACAAAACAAGCTTGTTGATTATTCATAAAAGGCTGCATTAAAATAAGCCACGTGGTCATTGAAGACATTGAGGTTATCGATCCAACCATTATTCTATAAAATATGCAATATGCAAATAAGATGGTTTGATTCGTGCATGCATGCTGTCATCCAATAGTAACTGTAAATTCTCCCGCGGTTAGGCGCCTCTGACCAATCAAAAAAAATGTTGTTTGATCATGTACACCCTTCAATCGAGGATTCGAGCTTCTCGTGCGATTTTCTATAATTTAAGTATAAGTGCGTGTTTTAATGGTTTCCAAATAAAAAATTATGGTTGTCACAGGATCACTGTGCCGTACGTGTCTATCATGGACGAATGAATAAAAACATTTGAAAGTTATGTGACAGACAAAAACTACAAATTGTGTTATGAAAAAATAAATGTATTGTTAAAATAAATAAATGTATTTATAAGACTCGGTACACAATTTAAAGAGCACATAAAATGAGAAAACTAGATTCATTGAGCCTATAGACATTGGTTACTATATGCATTTTATGTCAAGTTCACTCCAATCTGATTAAAATTAATTGAGATATTAACGTTTAAACATCAGACAGCCAAAAACGGTTTTCAAATTTTCAATTACAAGCTTTATCGGGTTGATTGGCTCGTGACGTCACAGGCACTACACATAATCTATACACATTATCTATACAATATAGCACTATCTGTACGATATATCACTGTATACACACCGCCAGTTAACACGTGTGTATTTGTCGGTCCAATTAACATTTGACTAGCGTAATCATTAATTTTACACGTAAGCTACATATCACTATACTATATAACTCAAAGCATTTTCAAAAGCCGACCTTTCTCGTCTTAAGTTGTAATAGATTATATATTTGTGACTAGAATAGATTATAATTCACTAGTTGATCAACATATCCAGCCCGTAAATCAGTACGTAATATTTTAACACGGTTATCGGTAGTCATATCGACAAATAAACCGACAGAATGAAACGACACAAGACGGTGCAGATAAAAACATGTGTCTTCTAAAGGTGCGGCAAAAGGGGAGGGGGGCGAATAGAAGAGCCTCCTAACCTGGTATCTCAGGTACACGGTAACGTCGCATTCTGATTGTGAATTAAATAATAAAGTAATTTTTTTTTCTTTATATTATATAAAATTGTATATTATTAATATTACATTGGTAGTTTAGTAATTTGTTTAAAAAGGCATAGCCAACTTTCCTGCCATATGCGACATGCTTTCAGCATGTCTGTTATTGGCGTACGTGACCATTTTCAGCTTTTTCGCGCCAAAATCAACCATTTTACACATTTCTTAGTAAGCCATGCCTTATATGGTAGACGAAGATTTCCATGTGACATTGAGATCGTGTAACGCTATTTTAGTGATAACGGAGCTTTTTGTTATAAATACAGAGTAATTATTCGACAAATACAAGTGAATTTGAGCCATGTTACTTTCGCTATTACAAACTATCGAAGCTATCGATAGTTTGCTTGACTATCGCAATTTTTATCGATAGTTTCTTTTTACTATCGATATACACTATCGACAGTCAAACTATCGCAATGCATCGACTGTCTTTATAAAACAAATTCTTCCGTAGTCAATTGTTATTTAATTAGGGGGATTAAGGAATCAGTCAGGCGTTAACGAATACACACGCCGGGTGTATATAGGTAATTAAGGAATAAACATCCCGAATATGCATTCGGTCACTGTGACGTCACTGGCGTCTGAGGGGATTAAGAGTGTTTTCAATAATTGGCCAAGTCGTTTTTACGGGAGGTCTATATTTGCGACTTTGAGTGACGATATCTGAATTAATTTTCATCAGATCGACGTTAAACTGCCGTAAAATGCATATAGTAACCAATGTTTATAAGCTCAATGAATTTAGTTTCCTCATTTTATGTGCTCTTTAATCATATGGAAGAAATAGCTAGTACTTGTTGACTATTTTGTTATTTGATTTCAGATCGAATCACCGATGTTTTTATAATAAAGTTAATGTTAATGGTATTGTTTGTATGATCGTATGATCATTGTTTTGTTGTTCACCGATGTTTTTTTTAATGAAGTATTCTTGTATTGTTTGTTAATTGGCGTTATGATTTTAGCAATTTTGATTGTTTGATTAGTGTTTATTGTCAGTATCAGAAAATGCCGAAGTTATGTCACGTATCATTGGAATTCTCCAATGGAGATTCTGTCGGGGAAAACATCCATTGTTTCTCTCTCCGTGTATTCGATGTTTCACCAGGGAATTATATCCAATGGCGATTCAAATTTACCTAACAACTGGTCAGTGAATCCATCAATATATTATCCAGTTATTATTTTAATATCTACCGGTACCTGAAATTCACACGGACAGAGCGTGGAAGACGTGAAATTCTGAAACCATGCCGAGACTGTCTTCAATGACCACGTGGCTTATTTTAATGCACCTTTTATGAATAATCAACAAGCTTGTTTTGAATATTTTACCGGATTATAGAAAGAATATCCATATCCCGAAAGTAAACTATGTCGCGTGGACGACTTTACCAACGTATTGCTATATCTTCAAATTAAACTAAGTCTTGTGGACGACTCCACCAACGTATTACTATATTTTCAAAATTAAACTAAGTCTTGTGGACGACTCAACCATCGAGTGTGGACGACTCCACCAACGGGTGTGGACGACACCACCAACGGGTGTGGACGACTTAACCAGGTTTTTCGTGTGGACAACTTTGCTTGTTGACGACTTGACTGGCATTCCTTATTCTTAGTTGTGGACGACATAACCAATAGTTGTGGACGACATCACCAATAGTTGTGGACGACTCCACCAAGAGGTGTGGACGACTCCACCGGTTGTGGACGACTTCACTGTGGACGACTTTGCTTGTGGACGACTTGACTGGCACCCCGACTAAACTGATTAATCGTGACAACCCTAGATAGTTGTGCCACCACATTGGCCTCTGTAAGTTTAATTAGTGATAATAGTATTAACTTATCTTATTTTAAAGATGTTATATATTCATTAATAAATAAATTGAATTTGCAACTTGGAACTAAAGTCCTCAAATCGTAGCTAAAAAAAACAAACACATCAGTATCAGTATCTCAACGTTTTAGCTACGTTCTCGTAGCTAATTGGGATAGAGACTTAGCTCCTTTGACGATTTAACCCCTTTAACATTGTTACGATTGAACAGACGTTCACTTAGTGGTAAAAATTGCCTAGGCTAGTAAAATAGAAGGATACCATGGGGCGGTTCCTGGACGTACAGGCGAGTCGAGTGTAATGAAATAGACTTGACGGTGACCTACCTTCAGCAATGACTTTTTTTACTCTTAGTTTCTGATTCCCTAATTCGACCAGCTGCCCAACAAAATCATTTTCTTCTTTATTTTGACCTCCACTGAGATATCCAAATGCTGATTTAAAGAAATCTGCCATAACGGTCGATTAGTATCGGTATTCTATCATACAATAGCCTATTTACTATTACATTTATTTTGCTGGCGGAACACGGTCTATGACGTCATGCGGAAGTAGCGTAAAACGGTCAATCTATATTTACGACAACAAATATTGACAAACATGAATCATGAATACAAATTAAAGGCTTTTTTATCGACTTGCCAAATTGATTTGAATTTAGTAGAGATGTCATGTGACAATTTAGTCGATTTCAAAGTACTTTGGCGAGTTCATTAAATGCTCCGATTAGATGTAAGCAATTATTGTGGCTGGACACAGTTGAAAAAAACACGTGACCACCCGATCAAATCGTCAAATCGCACCCTGAACTGATTTGGCGATTTGATGTAATCGCTTCGGAAATCAGTGTCGATAAATTCGTTGATTAGGCTAAGCAATTTGAATTAGATGGACGTTAAAGATGAAAATGTGATTGAATGCAAATCACTTTGGCTAATTATTTGTTTAACGTTATAACGTTTGATTCTAACTAATGGCCATTTAGATTGGATCAATATAATCATACTGATAATACTGATATCAAAAAATTGCTTCTAGCATATTCCCTTGTCGAGAAATAACCAATTTTCTAAGGATCACCTTTTCAGTTTTTTACCTTTTTAATTTCAGTTTATGGGTTCTAAGTTTATTATTTATTGCCTGATATGTATAAAACAATTCTCAATTGCGAATTCTCAACTTATTTGTTACGGTACCGATAATTATTTCTATTGGCACCGGAAGTGAAGTAATTTTGCCAGATTTTACAATTTAGACCGGTGTATTTGCAAGCAAATATTACTTTTACAAATCTGATAGAGGATGTCACTGAATCATAACAAATACAGTATCGTTTGGTATCTCGATGGATCGGCTATTGTATGACGTACTTCCTGTCTGATTCCTGAAAGCCGATTTAGCACTGCAGGTCTGCAGGTCTAGTTGGGCTTTCAGACTTTCGTCTGAAAGACTATTGTTTTTACTAAAATTATTAGGGTTTCACACTGCGAAGCTTGTGTGAAACACTATTGTTTTTGTTAAAGTCTGAAAGCCTATTGTGATTACTAAAATTATTATTTAATAAGCTTTCATATTACATATGAAAGCTTATTGTTTCTGTTAAGATTATTATTAAGCTTTCATATGTATTACATATGAAAGCTTATTGTTTCTGTTAAAGTTATTATTAAGCTTTAATATTACATATGAAAGCTTATTGTTTCTGTTAAGATTATTAAGCTTTCATAGAAAGCTTATTGTTTTTTATACGCCCACATGGAAATGTGGTCGTATATTGCCGTCGCCCCCGTCCGTCCGTCTGTCGGTCCGTCCGTCCGTCCGTCGGTCCGTCCGTCCGTCCGTCCATCGTCCACAATTTCTTGTGAACGCTCTAGAGGCTAAAGTTAATCTCCGATTGACTTGAAATTTATACACGGTGTTAAAGGTTGTGAGACGAAGAAGCCTATTGATTTTCAGCGATATCCGATAATTACTACCAGAGTTATGACCCTTGATCACTTTGAAAAATCTTGTGAACGCTCTATAGGCTATAGTTAATATCCGATTGACTTTAAATTTATACACAGTGTGTAAGGTCGTGAGATGAAGAAGCCTATTGATTTTCGGTGATATCTGATAATTACTGCCAGAGTTATGACCCTTGATCACTTTGAAAAATCTTGTGAACGCTTTAGAAGCTAAAGTTAATATCCGATTGACTTTAAATTTATACACGGTGTTTAAGGTCGTGAGACGAAGAAGCCTATTGAATTTCAGCGATATCTGATAATTACTGCCAGAGTTATGACCCTTGATCACTTTGAAAAATCTTGTGAACGCTTTAGAGGCTATAGTTAATATCCGATTGACTTTAAATTTATACACAGTATGTAAGGTCATGATAGGAAGAAGCCTGTTGATTTTCAGCAATATCCGATAATTCCTGCCCGAGTTATGACCCTTGATCACTTTGAAAAATCTTGTGAACGCTCTAGAGGCTAAAGTTAATATCCGATTGAATTTAAATTTATACACGGTGTTTAAAGTCATGATACAAAGAAGCCTATTGATTTTCAGCGATATCCGATAATTACTACCAGAGTTATGACCCTTGATCACTTTGAAAAATCTTGTGAACGCTCTAGAGGCTATAGTTAATATCCGATTGACTTTAAATTTATACACAGTGTTTAAGGTCATGAGACGAAGAAGCCTATTGATTTTCGGTGATATCCGATAATTACTATTAGAGTTATGACCCTTTATCACTTTGAAAAATCTTGTAAACGCTCTAGAGGCTAAAGTTAATATCCGATTGACTTTAAATTTGTACACAGTGTTTAGGGTCATGAGACGAAGAATCCTATTTGATTTTCAGTGATATCTGATAATTTCTGGCACTTGATCACTTTGAAATATCTTGTGGACAAAGGCCTTGAGACAAACCATCAAAACTATTCTAATCATTTCTGATAATTATTTAATGGGCTATTACTCGTAATAAGATTATCATGTGTTGTAAATAGTAAATGTTCTCCTGACTGATAAAAGAAACAATATGCGACAACCCTTGTTGACTGCCCGGACGACTTAGCTGTTGTGGGCGTATGTTTCGTTGCCTGGCAACCTATCTTGTTAAGATTATTAAGGTTTCATATTACATATGAAAGCTTATTGTTTTTGTTAAGATTATTATTATTATTATTATTATTTTTTTGTGTGTCATTTCTGCAAATCGGATTTCTCAGAATCTAACCATGGGATCTTTCTGAAACTTTGACCTACCCCCCAAAACTGGGTTGCAGTTTTTATACGCCCACATGGAAATGTGGTCGCATATTGCCGTCGCCCCCGTCCGTCCGTCTGTCGGTCCGTCCGTCCGTCCGTCGGTCCGCCCGTCCGTCCGTCCGTCTATCGTCCACAAATTCTTGTGAACGCTCTAGAGGCTAAAGTTAATATCCGTTTGACTTGAAATTTATACACGGTGTTTAAGGTCGTGAGACGAAGAAGCCTATCCGATAATTACTACCAGAGTTATGACCCTTGATCACTTGGAAAAATCTTGTGAACGCTCTAGAGGCTATAGTTAATATCCGATTGACTTTAAATTTATACACAGTGTTTAAGGTCAGGAGACGAAGAAGCCTATTGATTTTCGGTGATATCTGATAATTACTGCCAGAGTTATGACCCTTGATCACTTTGAAAATTCTTGTGAACGCTCTAGAGGCTAAAGTTAATATCCGTTTGACTTGAAATTTATACACGGTGTTTAAGGTCGTGAGACGAAGAAGCCTATCCGATAATTACTACCAGAGTTATGACCCTTGATCACTTGGAAAAATCTTGTGAACGCTCTAGAGGCTATAGTTAATATCCGATTGACTTTAAATTTATACACAGTGTTTAAGATCAGGAGACGAAGAAGCCTATTGATTTTCGGTGATATCTGATAATTACTGCCAGAGTTATGACCCTTGATCACTTTGAAAAATCTTGTGAACGCTTTAGAGGCTAAAGTTAATATCCGATTGACTTTAAATTTATACACAGTGTTTAAGGTCATGAGACGAAGAAGCCTAATGATTTTCGGTGATATCCGATAATTACTACCAGAGTTATGACCCTTGATCACTTTGAAAAATCTTGTGAACACTCTAGAGGCTATAGTTAATATCCGATTGACTTTACATTTATACACAGTGTTTAAGGTCATGAGATGAAGAAGCCTTTTGATTTTCGGTGATATCTGATAATTACTGCCAGAGTTATGACCCTTGATCACTTGAAAAATCTTGTGAACGCTTTAGAGGCTAAAGTTAATATCCGATTGACTTTAAATTTATACACAGTGTTTAAGGTCATGAGACGAAGAAGCCTATTGATTTTCGGTGATATCCGATAATTACTACCAGAGTTATAACCCTTGATCACTTTGAAAAATCTTGTGAACGCTCTAGAGGCAATACCCGATTGACTTTAAATTTATACACAGTGTGTAAGGTCATGATAGGAAGAAGCCTGTTGATTTTCAGCAATATCCGATAATTTCTGCCCGAGTTATGACCCTTGATCACTTTGAAAAATCTTGTGAATGCTCTAGAGGCTAAAGTTAATATCCGATTGAATTTAAATTTATACACGGTGTTTAAAGTCATGATACAAAGAAGCCTATTGATTTTCAGCATATCCGATAATTACTGCCGGAGTTATGACCCTTGATCACTTTGAAAAATCTAAAGTTAATATCCGATTGACTTTAAATTTATACACACTATTTACGGTCATAATACGAAGAATCCTATTTGATTTTCAGTGATAATTTCTGATAATTTCTGGCAGTTGATCACTTTGACAAAGGCCTTGAGACAAACCATCAAAACTATTCTAATCATTTCTGATAATTATTTAATGGGCTATTACTCGTAATAAGATTATCATGTGTTGTAAATGTTCTCCTTACTGATAAAAGAAACAATATGCGGCAACCCTTGTTGACTGCCCGGACGACTTAGCTGTTGTGGGCGTATGTTTCGTTGCCTGGCAACCTATCTTTGATTAAATATATTTTCAAAACGTTTTACGAATTCGAAATCACAGAATTTTACGAACGAGTGAATTTGACCTGCATTACTGTAACTTTGTGACTATTTGACCTATTTTACTAATTCTTTTTTCTTTGAGTACCTTGACAAAAATTATTTTCAACTGCAGTTTCAGATTTTCGAATTTCGTAAATTCGTCGCTGTGATTTCGAACCGGAAACCAACTTGACAACTTCTTTAATATTTCTACGATTTTCATGAAATTTAGTATGTAAGTAGATCTTACTCACGTGACTTCAAAAATATAAATAGAAATTTTCTAAATTATCTCCCCTTGGTGAAATTAAGGATCAAAGTTTTCAAAAAAATCGAAGAAATATAGGTCAGAATGACCTGATGGTTTTTTTGGATACTAGATAAGTAAATACTGATTCGTACCCAAAATATTGAGTTTGTGGATTTAACCGGAAGTGCCGTCATCTTGAAACGTGAAAAATCACAAAGGCTTTTTTGCTATTTTACTTACAGACACGGGAGTTATATTTTCTGAATCCTTCAAGGATGGCCTAAAAAACGTTCGGAGTAGAATTTTGATTTAGGTCAATTGATGGTCGCCATTTTGAAGTGGAAGTGAAAAATAGAAGCAATTTGAAGGGCTGAGAATTTGGAACACAATAACTCTCCTTCTAATTGAGCTAGAATGTTTAAACTTGGTGTAGACGTTCACTAGGTCATTGTCTTGATTGAGTTCAAAGATGAGCATTTTCTGCCAAGGGTAAGCAGAGATAAGCAAGCTGATTTGTTGATTCTTTAGGGCACTATAACTTTGGTTATAATGAAGGGAGGGCGATGAAACTCTTTTGTCAATCGAGAGTCTAATAGTTAACCTGTTGTGTGAAATCATTGTATCATTTTTTCTTAAATGTCCGGGGTAGCCGAAAAAAAGAGATTGAAAATCCAAAGAGTCGTATTTTTTACAATTTGGAGCATGTTTAAAGGTCTTTCTCGTAAAGTCAACATGTGTTTCCTGCAAATCGGATTTCTCAGAATCTAACCATAGGATGTTTCTGAAACTTTGACCTACCCACCCAAAAATGGGTGGTGAGTATTGATTAAATATATTTTCAAAACGTGTAAAGCATTCGAAATCACCGAATTTTACGAACGAGTGAATTTGACCTGCATTACTGTAACTCTGTGACTATTAGACCTATTTTACTAATTCTTTTTTCTTTGAGTACCCTGACAAAAATCATTTTCAACTGCAGTTTCAGATTTTCGAATTTCGAAAATTCGTCGCTGTGATTTCGAACCGGAAGTTGAGACCAACTTGACAACTTCTTTAATAGTTGTATGATTTTCATGAAATTTAGTATGTAAGTAGATCTTACCGATGCAACTTTAAAGATGTCCTTAGAAATTTTCTAAATTATCTCCCCTTGGTGAAATTAGGGATCAAAGTTTTAAAAAAAAATCGAAGAAATATAGGTCAGAATGACCTGATTTTTTTTTGGATACTAGATAAGTAAATACTGATTCGTACACAAAATATTGAGTTTGTGGATCGAACCGGAAGTGCCGCCATCTTGAAACGTGAAAAATCACAAAGGCTTTTGCGATATTTTACTTACAGACCTGGGAGTTACATTTTCGGAATCCTTGAAGGAATGCCTAAAAATCTATCTGATCAGAATTTTGATTTCGGTCACGTGATGGTCACCATTTCGAACTGAATATGAGAAAAGGTGAAAAATCGACATTAGAGAGCACGTGAATGAAAGCAATAGGCCGTAGTTTGGAGAATATGTCTCCTATTTCCAAAATGAATACATTTCTGGATAGCCGGGATCAAGGTCGAAATATTGTTATTTGAAAATGTCACATTTTCGAATTTTGTCTTTGATGTTTTTCGTGCCGATAAAGTTGTTTACGATTGAAAAATCATAAAAACTTCGCTATATTTTGACCGATTTTAATGATTTTTTTTTTGTTGATGAGATTATTTACATGACCCTTGACATGTGACAGGAAGTGACTGTTAATATGAAAGCTTTAATATCTGCTTTGCAGATCTAGTTAAGCTTTCATTGTTTCTGTTAAGATTATTAAGCTTTCATATTACATATGAAAGCTTATTGTTTTTGTTAAGATTATTATTAAGCTTTCATATTACATATGAAAGATTATTGTTTTTGTTAAGATTATTAAGCTTTCATATGTATTACATATGAAAGCTTATTGTTTCTGTTAAAGTTATTAGGGTTTCACACTGCGTAGCTTGTGTGAAACACTATTGTTTTTATACGCCCACATTTTTATGTGGACGTATATTGTCGTCGCCCCTGTCCGTCCGTCCGTCCGTCCGTCCACAATTGTTTGTGAACAGTCTACAGGTCACAATTTTTATCCGATTTCAATGAAACTTAAAATATAGGTTTATCACCCTAAGATCTCGGTTCCTTTCGATATTGGCATGTATCGGACTGTAACTTCATGGGTTATGGCCCCTGATTGTACGAAAAATCACGTTTTTAGCTTGTGAACAGTGTAGAGGTCACAATTTTGATCTGATTTCGATGAAACTTGAAATGCATGTTTATAACCGAAAGATCTTGGTTCCTTTCGATATTTGCGCGTATCGGATCGTAACTTCCTGAATTATGGCCCCTGATTGTCCGAAAAATCACTCTTTTTAGCTTGTGCTCCCTGTGGAGGTCAAAATTGTAATCTGATTCAAAAAACCGTTTGATTATATCACCGTTACATAGTTATGGGGGTTGAGTTCGAATTTCGTGAAAATTGGACCAAAATTGACAGACAAAATGGCCGCTGTTTGTACGCGAATAGTGTGAAAATATGTTATATCAAGGTTGTGGACCCTATAGAGGTCACAATTTTGAACCGATTTTCATGAAACTTGAAATGCATGTTTATAACCGAAAGATCTTGGTTCCTTTCGATATTTGCGCATATCGGATCATAACTTCCTGAATTATGGCCCCTGATTGTCCGAAAAATCACCCTTTTAAGCTTGTGTTCCTTGTGGAGGTCAAAATTGTTATCCGATTCAAAAAAACGTTTGATTATATCACCGTTACATAGTTATGGGGGTTGAGTTAGAATTTCGTGAAAATCGGACCAAAATTGACAGACAAAATGGCCGCTGTTTGTACGCGAATAGTGTGAAAATATGTTATATCAAGGTTGTGGACCCTATAGAGGTCACAATTTTGAACCGATTTTCATGAAACTTGAAATGCATGTTTATAACCGAAAGATCTTGGTTCCTTTCGATCTTTGCGCATATCGGATCGTAACTTCCTGAATTATGGCCCCTGATTGTCCGAAAAATCACACTTTTTAGCTTGTGTTCCCTGTGGAGGTCAAAATTGTTATCCGATTCAAAAAAACGTTTGATTCTATCACCGTTACATAGTTTTGGGGGTTGAGCTCGAATTTCGTGAAAATCGGACCAAAATTGACAGACAAAATGGCCGCCGTTTGTATGTGAATAGTGTGAAAAAATGTTATATCAAGGTTGTGGACCCTATATAGAGGTCACAGTTTTGAACTGATTTTCATGAAACTTGACATGTATGTTTATAACCCAAAGGTCTTGGTTCCTTTCAATATTTGCGCCCATCGGATCGTAACTTCCTGAATTATGGCCCCTGATTGTCCAAAAAATCACCCTTTTTAGCTTGTGGTCCCTCTGGAGGTCAAAATTGTTATCCGATTTAAAAAAAACGTTTGATTATACCACCGTTACATGGTAATGGAGGCTGAGATCGAATTTCGTGAAAATCGGACCAAAATTGACAGGCAAAATGGCCGCCGTTTGTACGCGAATAGTGTGAAAAAATGTTATATCAAGCTATAGAGGTCACAATTTTGAACCGATTTTGATGAAACTTGACATGTATGTTTATAACCCAAAGATCTTGGGTACTTTCTATATTTGCGCCCATCGGATCGTAACTTCCTGAATTATGTCCCGTGATTGACCGAAAAATTGCCTTTTTTAGCTTGTGGCCCCTCTGTAGGTCAAAATTATTATCCGATTTAAAAAAACGTTTGATTATATCACCGTTACATTGTTATAAAAGATGATGTGGAATTTCGTGAAAATTGGACCAAAATTGACGGACAAAATGGCCGCTGTTTGTACGCGAATAGTGTGAAAATATGTTATATCAAGGTTGTGGACCCTATAGAGGTCACAATTTTGAACTGATTTTGATGAAACTTGAAATACATGTTTATAACATAAAGATCTTGGTTCCTTTCGATATTTGCGCATATTGGATCGTAACTTCCTGAATTATGGCCCCTGAATGTACTAAAAATCGCCTTTATCACCTTGTGGTCCCTCGGACCAAAATTGACAAACAAAGTGACCGCCGTTTGTACGCAAATGGTGTAAAAATATGGTATATCAAGATTGTGAACCCTATAGGGGTCACAATTTTAATACGTTTTTGATGAAACTTGAAATACATTTTTATAACCTAAAGATCTTGGTTCCTTGCGATATTTGCGCATATCGGATTATAATTTCCTGAATTATGGCCTCTGATTATACGGAAAATTGCCTTTATGGAGTTCAAAAACATTTGATTATATCACCATTACACTGTAATGAATTTTCAGTTTGAATTTTGTGAACATCGGACCAAAATTGATGAACAAAATGGCTGCCATTTTTACACGAATAGTGTAAAAATATGATATATCAAGGTTGTGTACCCTGTAGAGATCATAATTTTAATTCAATTTTGGTCAAACTGAAAGATCTTGGTTCCTGTCGATATTTGGACATATCTGATCGTAACTTCCTAAATTATGGCCCCTGATTGTACGAAAAGTCGCCATAATATTAAATGTTTGGTATCCAGTGGAGGTGACAGCTTATTCCATGATATTAAATGATTCGTATACTTTACATTAGCATGGAGCAGAACTTTATAAAAACCAAACAAATTCTAATGATTTTCTGATAATTACTTAAACGACAATATTGGTGCCAGTCATTATCACATATGTGATAGAACTGATTAAACACTTTCCAAATATAATATTAACACAGAGATCATAGCTACCATAGAGGAGTAATAAAGGATTCATGAATCGGAAGTGACGAACGCCAAAGGAAAACACGAGTTATCTCTCTATGTGAATGACTAAAGTGACGAGTGATGACAGATAAACGGCCGAATTTCTGCTCACTAATAATTCCTTCGAAGACAAAAAGTTGTTATATGGGACTGCAAGAGGTTATCTGACGATACAATGAAGTAATTAAGTGTCATAAGATAAGAGAACAGGGGAAAATAGAAATACTCCGTACAGCCCCTTGTTTTTATTCCTTCTATAGGGGAAACCGGGGCACATTGAACCACTTTGTTCACATACATGTTTGTCCTCATTTCATATCAAATGTTTTTATTAAAGATCTCTTTATTTCATGATCAAAATTTAAAAAAAAAAAAATCAATACGCCCTCTTAATGGATCAAACCCCGGTTTATCTGGATTGTATAGATTAGACATATATGAACTTAAGTACAAGAATTTCCTAGGCTAAGAAGTTAACATGTATGGAAAATGTTTCTCTTTTAAGCGCTTTTTTGAAAAATCCACTGCCTAAGAAAATAATTGACAGCATGTGGCTTATTGATGGAGAAATGGGTCTAAGAAGTTATCTCACTTCTGTATAGTGTTGGGTTGTATAGTATTATTTATAAAGGATATATCCATGGTGGTTCAGTGTGCCCCGGTCTCCCCTATTTTATAAAAACATGGTAATGCACGGACTTTTAATCTGTTTTTCTTTCCTGTTCTCTTATCTAGTGGCAGTCAATTCTTTTTATGAACTGTAAGATATTCTCTCACAGTGTCACACAGCAACCTTAGGTCTTCGAGGGAATTATTAGTGAGCAGATATTCGCCCACGTGTCTGTTATCACTATTCACTTCAGTTAGTTATATAGAGGAATAACTCGTGTTTTCCTTTGGCGTTCGTCACTTCCGATTCATGAATCCTTTATTACTCCTCTATGGTAGCGATGATCTCTGTGTTAATATTATATTTGGAAAGTGTTTAATCAGTTCTATCACATATGTGATAATGACTGGCACCAATATTGTCCTTTAATATGCGACAACTCTTGTTGACTGCCCGGACGATTTAGCTGCTGTGTGGGCGTATGTTTCGTTGCCTGGCAACCTATTTTTGTTAAAATTATTATTCTTATTATTATTAGGCTTTCAGACTTTCGTCTGAAAGCCTATTGAGATTACTAAAATTTAGATCTCCATGATCGAAAACAGATATCGATCTGGAATTAGCTTTTCTATCGGGAAACCATGTGGTGGCTACTTGATAAAATATTTTTGAAATTTCTGCGCATACCGGAAGTGACCGAACTTTGTACTTTCTCTAAAAATTGAAAATCGGCTATAGTTTCGTCAATTCTTTATCCATTTTCAAACAAATTACATTTTTGGAATCCCTGGATCTTTTCTGAGACAATAGCTATCTCACATTTTTCAATTTCGAACATTCGTCTATGACTTTTATCGTTCGAAAATTGAAAACATGTTGTTTACGAGACAATTTTTGTTATTTTTCAAAATTTTCAAATTTGACCTACATTTTTGGATACCTGAAGTTTCATTCAGAGTTATCGCCCTTTATTTTTCGATTTTTTTCGAATTTTCTTCCCATTTTGTGAGCTCGGGTTTCGTTTTATGGCAGAATTGACGTTTCTGAAACTTCTGGAACATGAAGTTATAGTCCAATACCAACTTATAAAGCAATTTCGACAAGAATCCTTAAACCGGAAGTGGTCGAAATAATGTGCAATATTTTGAAAAAAATGCAAAAAATGGATATTTTGGGGGAAAACGCTATTTCTCTGTCCGATATCAATGGATTAAACGAATGAAGGTACCGTTTGATGGCACGATTGTTGGACTATCATATGATACCCCATTCATACGGATACTATGAACAGACAGCAAAATCAAGTATTTTCTGATTTGGAGCGTTTTTGGACGCCTGTATCTCGAAAACTTAACCTGCAATATTTTTTAAATTTTTTCTATCGAGAGTCCTTTTGGAGGTATTTGGCATGAAGCCATCCAATAGGACTTTGAAATGTCTGGAATAGGATAAAAAAGGGACTGAAAATCGAAAAAAATCGTGAAATTTTGGAAAATGCTCTGCTATTTTTTTATTTTAAGAGATTTTTAAAAAAAGGTTGTATATTGAGATAGCTGACCTAATTACGATTCTAACGATGTATAATATGTATGTAATTATTAAAATTTAATTTTCGATATTTTAAATTTTTTGCATTTTTGGCACTTTTGAACATAGGATTTCTCAGGGGCATTTTATCTGATCAGATAATGTAATATATCATTACAGAGCCCTGTGACTATTTTAGTGCCCAAACCGGCTATTAGAACTATTCCGACAATAATAACCATACCGTAAGTATTCAAAAAATGAAAAAAAAGAGTAAAAACATTGTCGCACTTGCGAAAAACTTGATTTCTCCCTTAGGTAATAGCGGACCAAAAGAACTAAAGTGTCGCTGGATAGCCCTATTAATGGACCATCATATGGTATCTAAATAATACGATTTCGATGGTAAGGAAATAAATTATTGTATGCCAAAAATCTAGTATTTTCCAATTTTTTAACATTCTGAGACGCCCTTTTCTCGAAAACGACGCCTACGATTTTTCTTAAACTTTTCTTACTCTCAAAGTCCTGTCAGTTGTCTATATAGGGAATCCAAAATGAAAAGCATTGAAATAATATAAGTGGTCGAAAAATGGCCTCAAACTTTGAAAAAGATTGAAAAATCGTTAAATTTTTTGAAACACTCTTTAATTTATCTTTTTTCCCAAAACTACTCAATGGATGTTTCTGACACTTCTGGTACAGAAAGTTAAGTATCCAAAGGACTTCGTAAAGCTATCACAACAACGATCGTAAAACCGGAAGTAGTCGAAAAAATGTCCGATATTTCGAAAAAAAATAATTTTTTTACGAAAACCTTTTTTATTTATGAATATTTTTTGATGATATTTTACACAGGGTTAAAATATCATCGTACTTGAGCAGAAATGAGAAAAAAAATTGTCTCGGTAATTTGCGTTAGCAGCCATCGGCTAATTTAGTTTTTCGTACCCAGAAAAATTATTTATTGTTCGATTTGTATAAAACAAAGTTCATATGCACCATGGTCCCAATTGTAATTTTTTTTGTTACGGTGAAATTTTTCTGTCGGCAACGGAAGTGACGTAATATTAACAAAAACTACAATTTTGACAGTTCGGTACCACTTTTTGAAAGCAAATATTATTTTTTTTCAAAACTGATATAACTAAAAGGATGCACCCTGCAAAGGTGCACAAAAACCTTAGCTCATATTTTTTAATTTCAACTTCATTTTCGGGCAATTTCGAATAAAATGTAAAATAAAGTGTAAAATTCAGTTATTTACAATTCATTCAGCGTCTTCATATTTTGAAATATTTATTTGTAATTTTCATAAACTCGTAGCAATAATCCAGACGAAGAGAATGTATGCGAAAATTAGTTTGTAATATGAGCAGTTGCCGAGAAATATGCAATTTTGCATGCATCACTTTTCACGTTATTTTGCCTATAAAAGAGTTAATTATTATTCGATTTGCAATATTTTTTTTCCATTTGATGCCTAATGCCAATTTGGACTAGGTCAAGCCAATTTTACATTTTCACTGTGACCGGAAATGACGTCATTTGGGCAAAAACTGTATTTTTAACCTAAAAAACAAATATTTTATTCAAATGAGTCTGCCTTATAATATTTTTAAAATTATGATATTTGATTCCCATCAACGAATAAAATGAAGCCAAACGACCATACAGATACCACAAAATGGTTTCTAACTTGTACGGTTACAGAGAAATAGGCGATCTTCTATAAGTCACTTTTCAAGGTTTTTGGTCTGTAAAACTGTCAATTATTATTCGATTTTTATAATTTATTTACCATTTCATGCCTTATGCTATTTATGACTTCTATGAACCAAGTTAAAATTTTCAATATCACCGGAAGTAATGTAATTTTTGCAAAAAACGTATGTTTAGCCGTTAAAACAAACATTTTTTTGAAGGGATTTATATTTATTATTCGTTTAACTTTATAACGTCTGACTCTAATGGGCAGTAAGACTGAATCAATACCATCATATTGATATCAAGAAAAATCTTCTAGCATGTTCCCTTGTCGAATAATAACCAATTTTCCGAGGGTCACTTTTCAGTTTTTTACCTTCTTAATTTCAGTTTATGGGTTATAGGTTAATTATTTATTGTCCGATATTTATAAAAAAAAGTTTGTATTTTGTATGTTGCGAATTTTCGACTTATTTTTCATCTATAAAAATTTCTTTCGGCACCCGAAGTGACATACTTTTGCCATAATTTACAATTTTGACCGGTCTTTTAGCCAGCAAATATTACTTTTACATATGATAGAGGGTGTCACTGAAGCAAAACAACTGGGATAGAGGGTGTCACTGAAGCAAAACAACTAAAGTATTTAGGTCAACTGATGGTTGCCATTTTGAAGTGAATATGAAAAGTAGTAGCAATTTGAAGGGCCGAGACTTTGAAACACAATAACTCTCCTTCTAATTGAGCTAGAATGTTCAATCTTGGTGTAGACGTTCACGAGGTCAATGTCATGATTGAGTGCAAAGATGAGCATTTTCTGCCTAGGGTAAGCAGAGATAAGCATGCTGATTTATTGATTCTTTAGGGCACAATAACTTCGGTTATAATGAAGGGAGGGTGATGAAACTCTTGTCAATCGAGAGCCTAATAGCTAGCCTGTTGTGTGAAATCATTGTATCATTTTTTTTTAAATATCAGGGGTAGCAGAAAAAAGAGATCTAAAATCCAAAAAGTCGTATTTTTACGATTTGGAGCATTTTAAAAGGTCCTTTTCTCTAAAGTCAACATAATATTTTGGGAAACTTCTTCTACAAAGAGTCTTATTGGTAGTCTTTTATATGAAACCATCGATCAACAGTCCAAAATATCAGGAGTAGTAGAATAAAAGGATCGAAAATTGAAAACCGCACCCTTTCATTGTTAAGCAAAACATGCAGTGTCGGTGGCTACAATCTGCACATTTAGTCATCGTATAGAGCTTATTCAACAATATCGAATTCCAACTGCTAAGGAATCTTTTACGTGCACTCCAATGTGTACACGGCGGATGGGGGGACGCGCCAGAATATCGAGATGAACTTTCTCGGCCAATGCAGGGATCCAACACCCGACCTCCTGGTTAGCAGGCCAACGCCTTAGCCACATAGTGTGGACACCCATTGTACATTTCATCCGTCAAATCAAATCATTTCATTGCATTAGACCAATAATTAATTATTCTTAATTTAAAACTTTATTTTAAAATTAGTCTGGCATTATTAAATCTCTTTAAAACAATCAAATACAAAAAACAAAAAAAAATCAATAAGCAGGTCAATTCAGGTAAGTATAACTACGGGTTCTGTCTACCTTCTCTCGTCTGCGGCCATACCACATTGAAAACACCAGTTCTCGTCCGATCACTGAAGTTAAGCAACGTCGGGCCCGGTTAGTACATGGATGGCTGACCGCCTGGGAACACCGGGTGCTGTAGACGCCTTTTTAAAACCGCCCCCCTCCCGAAAAAAAAAGATCAATAAGCAGGTCAATTTAGGAAAAGTATAACTACGGGTTCTGTCCACCTTCTCTCGTCTACGGCCACACCACGTTGAAAACACCAGTTCTCGTCAGATCACTGAAGTTAAGCAACGTCGGGACCGGTTAGTACTTGGATGGGTGACCGCCGGGGAACACCGGGTGCTGTAGAGGCCTTTTTAAAACCGACAAAAAAAAAGTAAAAAAAATCAATAAGCGGGTCAATTCAGGTAAGTATAACTACGGGTTCTGTCCACCTTCTCTCGTCTACGGCCATACCACGTTGAAAACACCAGTTCTCGTCCGATCCCTGAAGTTAAGCAACGTCGGGCCCGGTTAGTACTTGGATGGGTGACCGCCTGGGAACACCGGGTGCTGTAGACGCCTTTTTAAAACCGACAAAATCGGCCCCAAAAATCAATAAGCTGGTCAATTCAGGTAAGTATAACTACGGGTTCTGTCCACCCCTCTCGTCTACGGCCATACCACGTTGAAAACACCAGTTCTCGTCCGATCACTGAAGTTAAGCAACGTCGGGCCCAGTTAGTATTTGGATGGGTGAACACCGGGTGCTGTAGACGTCTTTTTGCCCTAAACTCATTAATTTACCATTTTGTTGTGAGCGTCTTGATATTCTTCCTATATGACATATTGCACTTTCTGATTTCAAACGGGGGTTGGGCGGCTGAATGGTTAGCACGCGCGCCTGTACGTGACAAGGAGTAAGGTCGCCTGTCCAACCTGCCATTTTTAATTTTTTTCCGGCAATTTTCATTTCATTTTCTCATCCGTCTCATTACAGCAATACCAATTTCGGTTATTTCCCTTTAGTTTTCAGATTATTGTTATGCCTGGGTGCAATGTTTCATACTATATTTAGACTTGTAATTTTGCGAGTTTTTGACCAATTTTGATAATTTTTTCCTCTTATCCTTTTATTTAGGATACTTGATACAATAAATGACACGTGACGATGAATATGAAAGCTTTCATATCTGCATGGGACAGTAGCAGATCTAGTTAAGCTTTCATATGTATTACATATGAAAGCTTATTGTTTCTGTTAAAGTTATTAGGGTTTCACACTGCGTAGCTTGTGTGAAACACTATTGTTTTTGTTAAAATTATTATTCTTATTATTATTATTATTATTATTCAGATTCCAATTTGAATAGATCTCAGCAACTTCGTGTCGCATCGTTACGATTTCTTCGGTTTTACTGGGAAAGTGGGTGTGACTTAGAGGATAAAGCTATTTTGAACGTTCTGCGACAATGCGAAATGTCCGAAATCACCGAAGTTGTCGTTTTTGAAAATATTGCAGTAATTTTAACAATAATCATTGGATTTTAACTTTCGATACATTTTGGCATAGCCTGAGACAGGGCACATAGCTACGCTACTTTCGATTTTTGATTTTCGGCAAATCTTCGAAGATATTAGGCGCCAAATTTCGAAAATTTAAAATTTTACAAAAAACTTTTTTATTTATGAATATTTTTTAGTCGTATTGTGCACAGAATTAAAGAGTCACCTGACTAGTGCAAAAATGTTAAGAATTTTTGTCTCAGTAATTTTCCTTGGCCGCCATTGGCTGATTCAGTTTTTCAGTCCTAGATTATTTTTTTATTGTTCGATTTGTATAAAACAAAGTTCATATGCTTCGTTGTCTCAATTGTCATTTTTTTTGTTACCGATAATGTTATCTCTCGGCACCGGAAGTGGCATAATTTTACCAAAAACTACAATTTTGACAGTTATTTTCCTATTTCGAAAACAAATATTATTTTTTTGAAAAATTATATGACTCAAAGAGTGTGTCTTTTCAAGGCGCAAAAAATGTAGGAAGCAATTTTTTTAATTTCGATTTCATTTTCGAGCAAATTCGATTAAGAGGCTAAAAATGGTGTAAAATTGGCCTATTTACAACCTATTCAGGCTTTTCAGATTTTAAAATATTTCTTCGTAACTTTTATAAACTTGTAGCTATAATCCATACGAAGAAAATGTATGTTAAAATTAGTTTGTAATATAAGCAGTTGCCAAGAAATGGGCAGTTCTGCAGAAGTCACTGTTTTCGTTATTTTGCCTGTAAAATAGTCAATTATTATTGGATTTTTATAAAAGTGACATCATTTGATTCAAAAAGCATGTAGCGTCATATCAAGTTGATAACAATTTAAAATTGACATCGGAAGTGACGTCATTTTGTCAAAAACTGCATTTTAAACTTTTTAAATCAATGTTATATTCAACCAAGAATTATTTAATATGTATTAATAATTTTAACTTTTGGTTTAAATTCACATATAAACACAACTCATATGTTCATATAGATATCATAAAATTCTTTCTAACTTGTTCGGTTGCCGAGAAATAGACGGTTTTCTACAGGTCACTTTTGAAGGTTTTGGGGCCATAAAAGTGTCAATTATTATTCTATTTTCATAAAATTTACACCATGTTATACCTAATGCCATTTAGGATTTCATACAAGTAATTTAAAATTTTCATTATCACCGGAAGTAACGTCATTTTGGCAAAAACTGTATTTTTAGCCTTCAAAACAGATATTTTATTCAAATGAGTCTGTTTTGAAATCTTTTTCAAATTATGATATTTGACGCCAATCAACAAATAGAATGAACCCATACGATCATACAGATACCACAAAATGGTTCCTAACTTGTACGGTTGCAGAGAAATAGCCGATTTTCTACAAGTCACTTTTCAAGTTTTTTGGTCTTTAAAAGTGGCAATTATTTGGTTGATTCTGCGTCCATTTTATTTGATGTGAGCAAAGTATTTGGAAACCTGTTTAGTGGTTTCGTTGGTACCGGAAGTGACATATGTTCAAGGGTAACTTGGCACCGGAAGTGACATGTTCAAGGGTAACGTGGTACCAGTGAAACCCGTCATTCCTGCATGCAGGTCTAGTTATTATTGTTTCTGTTAAGATTATTAAGCTTTCATATTACATATGAAAGCTTATTGTTTCTGTTAAGATTATTAAGCTTTCATATTACATATGAAAGCTTATTGTTTCTGTTAAAGTTATTAAGCTTTCATATGTATTACATATGAAAGCTTATTGTTTCTGTTAAGATTAATATTATTATTAAGCTTTCATATTACATATGAAAGCTTATTGTTTCTGTTAAGATTATTATTATTTTTTTTTTTGTGTATTTTCTGCAAATCGGATTTCTCAGAATCTAACCATGGGATCTTTCTAAAACTTTGACCTACCCCCCCAAAAGTGGGGTGCGAACGTTGTTTAAATATATTTTCAAAACGTTTTACGAATCCGAAATCACCGAATTTTACGAACGAAAAAACTGACAATGCATAGTCGTAACTTTGTTATTTCTTGACCGATTTTACTAATTCTTTTTTCTTTGAATACCTTGAAAAAAATCATTTTCATCTGCAGTTTCACATTTTCGAATTTCGAAAATTCGTCGCTGTGATTTCGAACCGGAAGTTTAGACCAATTTGACAACTTCTTTAATAGTTGTACGATTTTCATGAAATTTAGTATACAAGTAGATCTTACCGATGTGACTTCAAAAATATAATTAGAAATTTTCTAAATTATCTCCCCTTGGTGAAATTAAGGATCAAAGTTTTCAAAAAAATCGTCGAAATATAGGTCAGAATGACCTAATTTTTTTTTTCGATACTAGACAAGGAATTACTGATTCGTACACAAAATATGGAGTTTGTCGATCGAACCGGAAGTGCCACCATCTTTAAACGTGAAAAATCAAAAAGGCTTTTTTGCTATTTTACTTACAGACTCGGGAGTTATATTTTCGGAATCCTTGAAGGAATGCCTAAAAATCTATCGGATCAGAATTTTGATTTCGGTCATGTGATGGTCACAATTTTGAATTGAAAATGAAAAATAGAAGCAATTTAAAAGGCCCGGACTTCGGAACACAATAACTCTCCTTCTAATTAAGCTAGAATGTTCAAACTTGGTGTAGACGTTCACTAGGTCAATGTTATGATTGAGTTCAAAGATGAGCATTTTCTGCTTAGGGTAAGCAGAGATAAGCATGCTGATTTGTTGATTCTTTAGGGCACGATAACTTCGGTTATAATGAAGGGAGGGCGGTGAAACTTTTGTCAATAGAGAGTCTAATGGGTAGCCTGTGGTGTGAAATGATTGTATCATTTTTTTTAAATATCAGGGATAGCCGAAAAAAAGAGATTGAAAATCCAAAAAGTCGTATTTTTACAATTTGGAGCATGTTTAGAGGTCTTTCTCGTAAAGTCAACATACTATTTTTTGGGAACTTCTTCTACAAAGAGTCTTATTGGTAGTCTTTTATATGAAACCATCGATCAACAGTCCAACATATCAGGAGTAGAAGAACAAAAGGATCGAACATTGAAAACGGCATCCTTTCATTGTTGAGCGAAAGTGTGGGTGAATACAATCTACGCATTTAGTCATCGTATAGAGCTTATTCAACAGTATCGAATTCCAACTGCTTAGGGATATTTTACGTGCACTCCAATGTGTACACGGGACCTTGGTTTTTCGTCCCATCCGAAGGACTAGACAGCTGTGCTTGTCAGGCCCTCCGTTCTGCCTTACTGACAAGGGAACCACGCCAGGAAATCGAGATGAACTTTCTCTGTGCAGAACTTTCTATTCAGGCAAAACGTTTATTGCATACGATTAAGCTGGTCAGTTGGAGCTTATTTTCAAAAGTTTTGTAATAATCGGTTGGTAATTAAAGTACCGTGCACATTAAACTGTTAAAAACAGAAAATTTCGCCCGGTTGAAATGTTTCTTGCTATAAGTCAGCAATTTTCCGAATTCAGAGAGGCTGGATGGCTGAATGGTTAGCATGTGCTCGCTGTATCGTAACCTTTGTCATTGAGTCAACGGGCATCGTTTCGATCTCCAGGTTGCACGTGACATGGTGTATGATGTCCAACCTCGTGGGTTTTCTCCGTGTTTTTCGGTTTCCTCCCAACGGCTAAAGACCAGTACGTGCAAGGGGAGTTTTTAAATAAAATTTAAAAACATATGTTAGTCCCGAAATGACCTAGTTTGTGTCGAATGGACGTTAGGCCGCATTTCTCTCTTTCTCTTTTTAAAGTTTTGTAATAATCGGTTGGTAATCAAAGGTACTGTTAAAGTGATAAAACAGAAAATTTGGCCCGGTTGTAATGTTTCTCACTTTAAATTCAGCAATTTGTCGATTTTAAGGGGCAAACGTTTATTGCGAACGATTAAGCTGGTCAGGGGGAGCTTATTTTTAAAAGTTTTGTAATATTCGGTTGATAACTAAAGATACCGTGCAAATTAAACTGTTAAAATAGAAAATTTGGCCCGGTTGAAATGTTTCTCGCTGTAGGTCAGCAATTTGCCGATTTTAGGGAGGTTGCGTGGCTGAATGGTTAGCACGTGCGCTCTGTATCATAACGTCTGTCATTGAGTCAACTGGCCTTGTTTCGATTTCTTGGTTGTACGTGACAAGGAGTATGGTCGCCTTACCAACCTCGTAGGCCGTAACACCGCTGCCCGGGTAAAATTTCCCTCATAGCACACTTTATGGCGTATGCCCGTCTTCATTAGCCCATTATAGGAGCAGAACAGTAGGACATTAAACCCCATTCAATTTCATTTCATTTTCTCTATGTTGCTTATTTATTATAGTGGATAAATATTTTTCTGGTTCTAGCAATTATTTAATTTCTGCATAGAAATCTCTGGCCAGTTTTTTTTATTGCAGAGTGCCATTCTTGTATATTGCAGTCTATGACCCTTTGTTTAAAACATGCTTAAGAAGTCGTCACGATTTCCTACTTATAACCAAACATATTGGAACCCATAATTATATAACATATCTTGGAAGCCCGATTACAGCTATACAAGTTTCAGTTATTTCCCTTTAGTTTAAAGATTATTTTTTTGCCCGGGTGCAATGTTTCTCACTACATTTAAATTTGTAACTTTGTGAGTTTTTGACCGATTTTGATATTATGTCTTTATAATTTTCCAAATCTACATATTTAACGTACATATTCAAACAGTTGAGTTCAACCTGATTCAAAAAGTTTTAGTTTTGTTCAAAGTTATCTCATTTAATTTTTCGATGTTTTCTTACCATTTTCATTTCATTTTTCTGAAAGTTTTGAAATCGGAAGTCATCCCGATTACAGCAACACAAGTATCAGTTATTTCCCTTTAGTTTTCAGATTACTCAATGTTTCATACTATATTTAGACTTGTAACTTCGCGAGTTTTTGACCAATTTTGATAGTTTGTTATTCTTATCCTTTTATTTGAGATACTTGATATAATCGATGACACGTGACGATGAATATGAAAGCTTTCATATCTGCATGGGACAGTAGCAGATCTAGTTAAGCTTTCATATTACATATGAAAGCTTATTGTTTCTGTTAAGATTATTATTAAGCTTTCATATTACATATGAAAGCTTATTGTTTCTGTTAAGATTATTATTAAGCTTTCATATTACATATGAAAGCTTATTGTTTCTGTTAAGATTATTATTATTTTTTTTTTTGTGTATTTTCTGCAAATCGGATTTCTCAGAATCTAACCATGGGATCTTTCTAAAACCTTGACCTACCCCCCCAAAAATGGGGTGCGAACGTTGTTTAAATATATTTTCCAAACGTTTTACGAATCCGAAATCACCGAATTTTACGAACGAAAAAACTGACAATGCATAGTCGTAACTTTGTTATTTTTTGACCGATTTTACTAATTCTTTTTTCTTTGAATACCTTGAAAAAAATCATTTTCATCTGCAGTTTCACATTTTCGAATTTCGAAAATTCGTCGCTGTGATTTCGAACCGGAAGTTTAGACCAATTTGACAACTTCTTTAATAGTTGTACGATTTTCATGAAATTTAGTATACAAGTAGATCTTACCGATGTGACTTCAAAAATATAATTAGAAATTTTCTAAATTATCTCCCCTTGGTGAAATTAAGGATCAAAGTTTTCAAAAAAATCGTCGAAATATAGGTCAGAATGACCTAATTTTTTTTTTCGATACTAGACAAGGAATTAATGATTCGTACACAAAATATGGAGTTTGTCGATCGAACCGGAAGTGCCACCATCTTTAAACGTGAAAAATCAAAAAGGCTTTTTTGCTATTTTACTTACAGACTCGGGAGTTATATTTTCGGAATCCTTGAAGGAATGCCTAAAAATCTATCGGATCAGAATTTTGATTTCGGTCATGTGATGGTCACAATTTTGAATTGAAAATGAAAAATAGAAGCAATTTGAAAGGCCCGGACTTCGGAACACAATAACTCTCCTTCTAATTGAGCTAGAATGTTCAAACCTGGTGTAGACGTTCACTAGGTCACTATCTTGATTGTGTTCAAAGATGAGCATTTTCTGCTTAGGGTAAGCAGAGATAAGCATGCTGATTTGTTGATTCTTTAGGGCACGATAACTTCGGTTATAATGAAGGGAGGGCGGTGAAACTTTTGTCAATAGAGAGTCTAATAGGTAGCCTGTTGTGTGAAATGATTGTATCATTTTTTTTAAATATCAGGGATAGCCGAAAAAAAGAGATTGAAAATCCAAAAAGTCGTATTTTTACAATTTGGAGCATGTTTAGAGGTTTTTCTCGTTAAGTCAACATACTATTTTTTTGGAACTTCTTCTACAAAGAGTCTTATTGGAAGTCTTTTATATGAATCCATCGATCAACAGTCCAACATATCAGGAGTAGAAGAACAAAAGGATCGAACATTGAAAACGGCACCCTTTCATTGTTGAGCGAAACATGAAGTGTGGGTGACTACAATCTACGCATTTAGTCATCGTATAGAGCTTATTCAACAGTATCGAATTCCAACTGCTTAGGGATATTTTACGTGCACTCCAATGTGTACACGGGACCTTGGTTTTTCGTACCATCCGAAGGACTAGCTAGACAGCTGTGCTTGTCTGGCCCTCCGTTCTGCCTTACTGACAAGGGAACCACGCCGGGAAATCGAGATGAACTTTCTCTGTGCAGAACTTTCAATTCAGGCAAAACATTTATTGCATACGATTAAGCTGGTCAGTTGGAGCTTATTTTCAAAAGTTTTGTAATAATCGGTTGGTAATTAAAGTACCGTGCACATTAAACTGTTAAAACAGAAAATTTAGCCCGGTTGAAATGTTTCTTGCTATAAGTCAGCAATTTTCCGAATTCAGGGAGGCTGGATGGCTGAATGGTTAGCATGTGCTCGCTGTATTGTCATTGAGTCAACGGGCGTCGTTTCGATCTCCAGGTTGCACGTGACATGGTGTATGATGTCCAACCTCGTGGGTTTTCTCCGTGTTCTTCGGTTTCCTCCCAACGGCTAAAGACCAGTACGTGCAAGGGGAGTTTTTAAATAAAATTAAAAAACATGTTAGTCCCGAAATGACCTAGTTTGTGTCGAATGGACGTTAGGCCGCATTTCTCTCTTTCTCTTTTTAAAGTTTTGTAATAATCGGTTGGTAATCAAAGGTACTGTAAAAGTGATAAAACAGAAAATTTGGCCCGGTTGTAATGTTTCTCACTTTAAATTCAGCAATTTGTCGATTTTAAGGGGCAAACGTTTATTGCGAACGATTAAGCTGGTCAGGGGGAGCTTATTTTTAAAAGTTTCGTAATATTCGGTTGATAACTAAAGGTACCGTGCAAATTAAACTGTTAAAATAGAAAATTTGGCCCGGTTGAAATGTTTCTCGCTGTAGGTCAGCAATTTGCCGATTTTAGGGAGGTTGCGTGGCTGAATGGTTAGCACGTGCGCTCTGTATCATAACGTCTGTCATTGAGTCAACTGTCCTTGTTTCGATTTCTTGGTTGTACGTGATAAGGAGTATGGTCGCCTTACCAACCTCGTAGGCCGTAACGGCGCTGCCCGGGTAAAATTTCCCTCATTGCACACTTTATGGCGTATGCCCGTTTTCATTAGCCCATTGTAGGAGCAGAACAGTAGGACGTTAAACCCCATTCAATTTCATTTCATTTTCTCTATGTTGCTTATTTATTATAGTGGATAAATATTTTTCTGGTTCTAGCAATTATTTAATTTCTGCATAGAAATCTCTGGCCAGTTTTTTTTATTGCAGAGTGCCATTCTTGTATATTGCAGTCTATGACCCTTTGTTTGAAACATGCTTAAGAAGTTGTCACGATTTCCTACTTATAACCAAACATATTGGAAACCATAATTATATAACATATCTCTAATTTTGGAAGCCCGATTACAGCTATACAAGTTTAGGTTATTTCCCTTTACTTTAAAGATTATTTTTTTGCCCGGGTGCAATGTTTCTCACTACATTTAAATTTGTAACTTTGTGAGTTTTTGAACGATTTTGATATTATGTCTTTATAATTTTCCAAATCTACATATTTAACGTACATATTCAAACAGTTAAGTTCAACCTGATTCAAAAAGTTTTAGTTTTGTTCAAAGTTATCTCATTCATCCCGAAAGCTTTCATATCTGCATGGGACAGTAGCAGATCTAGTTATTTTTTTTTTTTTGTGTTTTATCCACAAATCGGATTTCTCAGAATCTAACAATAGGATCGTTCTGAAACTTTTACCTATCCCCCCAAAAATGGGTGGTGGCTGTTGATTAAATATATTTTCAAAACGTTTTACGTATCCGAAATCACCGAATTTTACGAACGAATGCATTTGACCTACAATGCTGTAACTTTGTGACTATTTGACCTATTTTACTAAATCTTTTTTCTTTGAGTACCTTGAGACAATTACTATAAATCTGCAGTTTCAGATTTTCGAATTTCGAAAATTCGTCGCTGTGATTTCGAACCGGAAGTTTAGACCAATTTGACAACTTCTTTAATAGTTGTACGATTTTCATGAAATTTAGTATCTAAGTAGATCTTACCGATGTGACTTCAAAAATATAATTAGAAATTTTCTAAATTATCTCCCCTTGACGAAATTAAGGATCAAAATTTTCAAAAAAATCGTCGAAATATAGGTCAGAATGACCTGATTTTTTTTTTGGGATACTAGATAAGTAATTACTGATTTGTACACAAAATATGGAGTTTGTCGATCGAACCGGAAGTGCCGCCATATTTAAAAGTGAAAAATCAATAAGGCTTTTTTGCTATTTTACTTACAGACTCAGGAGTTATATTTTCTGAATCCTTGATGGAAGGCCTAAAAAATGTCGCGAATAGAATTTTGATTTCGGTCACGTGATGGTCACCATTTTGAATTGAAAATGAAAAATAGAAGCAATTTGAAGGGTCGGGACTTTGGAACACAATTACTCTCCTTCTAATTAAGCTAGAATGTTCAAACTTGGTGTAGACGTTCACTAGGTCAATGTTATGATTGAGTTTAAAAATGAGCATTTTCTTCTTAGGGTAAGCAGAGATAAGCATGCTAATTTGTTGATTCTTTAGGGCACGATAACTTCGGTTATAATGAAGGGAGGGCGGTGAAACTTTTGTCAATAGAGAGTCTAATAGCTAGCCTGTTGTGTGAAATCATTGTATTATTTTTTCTAAATATCAGGGATAGCCGAAAAAAAGAGATTGAAAATCCAAATAGTCGTATTTTTACAATTTGGAGCATGTTTAGAGGTCTTTCTCGTAAAGTCAACATAATATTTTTTGGGAACTTCTTCTACAAAGAGTCTTATTGGTAGTCTTTTATATGAAACCATCGATCAACAGACCAACATATCAGGAGTAGAAGAACAAAAGGATCGAACATTGAAAACGGCACCCTTTCATTGTTAAGCGAAACATGCAGTGTGGGTGACTACAATCTACACATTTAGTCATCGTATAGAGCTTATTCAACAGTATCCAATTCCAGCTGCTTAGGGATATTTTACGTGCACTCCAATGTGTACACGAGACCTTGGTTTTTCGTCCCATCCGAATGACTAGACAGCTGTGCTTGTCAGGCCCTCCGTTCTGCCTCACTGACAAGGGGAACCACGCCGGGAAATCGAGATGAACTTTCTCCGTGCAGAACTTTCAATTCAGGCGAAAACGTTTATTGCATACGATTAAGCTGGTCAGTTGGAGCTTATTTTCAAAAGTTTTGTAATAATCGGTTGGTAATTAAAGTACCGTGCACATTAAACTGTTAAAACAGAAAATTTCGCCCGGTTGAAATGTTTCTTGCTATAAGTCAGCAATTTTCTGAATTCAGGGAGGCTGAATGGCTGAATGGTTATCATGTGCGCACTGTATCGTAAACATCTGTCATTGAGTCAACGGGCGTCGTTTCGATCTCCAGGTTGCACGTGACATGAAGTATGATGTCCAACCTCGTGGGTTTTCTCCGTGTCCTTCGGTTTCCTCCCAACGGCTAAAGACCTGTAAGCGCAAGGGGAGTTTTTAAATAAAATTAAAAACATATGTTAGTCCCGAAATGACCTAGTTTGTGTCGAATGGACATTAGGCCGCATTTCTCTCTTTCTCTTTTATTTTTAAAGTTTTGTAATAATCGGTTGGTAATCAAAGGTACTGTAAAAGTGATAAAACAGAAAATTTAGCCCGGTTGTAATGTTTCTCACTTTAAAGTCAGCAATTTGCCGATTTTAAGGGGCAAACGTTTATTGCGAACGCTTAAGCTGGTCAGGGGGAGCTTATTTTTAAAAGTTTTGTAATATTCGGTTGATAACTAAAGGTACCGTGCAAATTAAACTGTTACAATAGAAAATTTGGCCCGGTTGAAATGTTTCTCGCTGTAGGTCAGCAATTTGCCGATTTTAGGGAGGTTGCGTGGCTGAATGGTTAGCACGTGCGCTCTGTATCATAACGTCTGTCATTGAGTCAACTGTCCTTGTTTCGATTTCTTGGTTGTACGTGACAAGGAGTATGGTCGCCTGTCCAAACTCGTAGGCCGTAACCGCCGCTGCCCGGGTAAAATTTCCCTCATTGCACACTTTATGGCATATGCCCGTCTTCATTAGCCTATTTTAGGAGCAGAACAGTCGGACGTTAAACCTCATTCAATTTCATTTCATTTTCTCTATGTTGCTTATTTATTATAGTGGATAAATATTTTTCTGGTTCTAGCAATTATTTAATTTCTGCATAGAAATCTTGCTTTGGCCAGTTTTTTTATTGCAGAGTGCCATTCTTGTTTAAACAAACATGATCCTTTGTTTAAAACATGCTTAAGAAGTCGTCACGATTTCCTACTTATAACCAAACATATTGGAAATATTAGTCTGGCATTATTAAATCCTAATTTTATTGGTCTTATTTAAAATTAAACTTTCATTTAACTATGAACAACCCTTAACGTGTCTCTTTAAAACTATTAAGTACTCTAAAACAGTAGCTCAACCTTTTGACCTAAACTCATTAATTTACCATTTTGTTGTGAGCGACTTCTTATTCTTCCTATATGACATATTGCACGTGTCTGATTTCAAAGGGGGGTTGGGTGGCTGAATGGTTAGCACGCGCGCCCGTCATTGAGTTAACTAGCGTGTTTTCGAATGCCCGGTTGTACGTGACAAGGAGTAAGGTCGCCTGTCCAACCTTTTCCCGCCATTTTCATTTCATTTTCTCATTACAGTAATACAAGTTTCAGTTATTTCCCTTTAGTTTTCAGATTATTGTTATGCCTGGGTGCAATGTTTCATACTATATTTAGACTTGTAACTTCGTGAGTTTTTGACCAATTTTAATAATTTTTTCTTCTTATCCTTTTATTTAGGATACTTGATACAATCAATGACACGTGACGATGAATATGAAAGCTTTCATATCTGCATGGGACAGTAGCAGATCTAGTTAAGCTTTCATATGTATTACATATGAAAGCTTATTGTTTCTGTTAAAGTTATTATTATTATTATTTTTTTTTTTGTGTGTTTTCTGCAAATCGGATTTCTCAGAATCTATCCATAGGATCTTTCTGAAATTTTGACCTACCCCCCCAAAAATGGGGTGCGAACCTTGATTAAATGTATTTTCAAAACGTTTTACGAATCCGAAATCACCGAATTTTACGAACGAAAAAACTGACAATGCATAGTCGTATCTTTGTTATTTTTTGACCGATTTTACTAATTCTTTTTTCTTTGAATACCTTGAAAAAAATCGTTTTCATCTGCAGTTTCACATTTTCGTATTTCGAAAATTCGTCGCTGTGATTTCGAACCGGAAGTTTAGACCAATTTGACAACTTCTTTAATAGTTGTACGATTTTCATGAAATTTAGTATACAAGTAGATCTTACCGATGTGACTTCAAAAATATAATTAGAAATTTTCTAAATTATCTCCCCTTGGTGAAATTAAGGATCAAAGTTTTCAAAAAAATCGTCGAAATATAGGTCAGAATGACCTAAAAAAATTTTTCGATACTCGACAAGTAATTACTGATTCCTACACAAAATATGGAGTTTGTCGATCGAACCGGAAGTGCCACCATCTTGAAACATGAAAAATCCCTAAGGCTTTTTTGCTATTTTACTTACAGACACGGGAGTTATATTTTCTGAATCCTTGAAGGATGGCCCAAAAATCATAGGGAGCAGAATTTTGATTTCGGTCACGTGATGGTCACCATTTTGAATTGAAAATGAAAAGTAGTAGCAATTTGAAGGGCCGAGACTTTGAAACACAATAACTCTCCTTCTAATTGAGCTAGAATGTTCAAACTTGGTGTAGACGTTCACTAGGACAATGTCATGATTGAGTCCAAAGATGAGCATTTTCTGCCAAATGTAAGCAGAGATGGGCATGCTGATTTGTTGATTCTTTAGGGCACGATAACTTCGGTTATAATGAAGGGAGGGCTGTGAAACTTTTGTCAATAGAGAGTCCAATAGCTAGCCTGTTGTGTGAAATCATTGTATCATTTATTTTAAATATCAGGGATAGGCGAAAAAAAGAGATTGAAAATCCAAAAAGTCGTATTTTTACAATTTGGAGCATGTTTAGAGGTCTTTCTCGTAAAGTCAACTTAATATTTTTTGGGAACTTCTTCTACAAAGAGTCTTATTGGTAGTCTTTCATATAAAACCATCGATCAACAATCCAACATATCAGGAGTAGAAGAACAAAAGGATCGAACATTGAAAACGGCATCCTTTCATTGTTAAGCGACACATGCAGTGTGGGTGACTACAATCTACACATTTAGTCATCGTATACAGCTTATTCAACAGTATCGAATTCCAACTGCTTAGGGATATTTTTTAGAATCTAACCATAGGATCTTTCTAAAACTTTGACCTACCCCCCCAAAAATGGGGTGCGAACCTTGATTAAATATATTTTCAAAACGTTTTTCGAATCCAAAATCACCGAATTTTACGAACGAATGCTTTTGACCTACAATGCTGTAACTTTGTGACTATTTGACCTATTTAATTAATTCTTTTTTCTATGAGTACTTTGAGACATTTACTTCAAATCTGCAATTTCGGATTTTCGAATTTCGAAAATTCGTCGCTGTGATTTCGAACCGGAAGTTTAGACCAACTCGACAACTTCTTTAGTAGTTTTACGATTTTCATGAAATTTAATATGTAAGTAAACCTTCATGATGCGACTTGAAAAAATACTTTGGAAATTTTCTAAATTATCTCCCCTTGGAGAAATTGAGGATCGAAATTTTCAAAAAAATCGACGAAATATAGGTCAAATCATCTTGAATTTTTTTTTTAGGTACTAGCTACGAGACCACTGATTAGTACACAAAAAATGGAGTTTGTAGCTCAATCCGGAAGTGCCACCATCTTGAAATGTAAAAACCTCAAACGCCATTTTGCTATTTTACATACAGACACGGGGGTTATATTTTCTGAATCCTTAAAGGGATGGCTATAAAATGTTGGCAGTAGAATTTCGATTTAAGTCAATGGATAGTCACCATATTGAATTGAATATCAGAAATAGTGAAAAATGGACATTAACGGGCATGTAAATTATCAGAACAGACCGTAGTTTGTTGAATTCGTTTCTTATCTTTGAAATTAATACATTTGGGGATAGCCTAGCTCATTGTCGAATTTTTGGTATTTGCAAATTTCAAAATTTCAAATTTCGCCTTTGATGTTTTCCGTGCCGACAAAGTTGTTTTCGCGTGAATAACTCCGATTAACAGCTTGAAAATAATCAAATGGATCGCAGTTTCGCGATTTTGTCTCAAATCTGGGAAATCAATACATTTCTGGTTAGCCTCCTTTCAAAAATGGGTGGTGGCCTTGGAATCAATATATTTTCAAAACGTTTTGCGAATCCAAAATCACCGAAAACAACTGATGAAAAAATTGACCTTGACAGCTGTGTTACTTCGTGATTTTGTGATCTATTTTACTTTTCTGGTTAGCCTCCTTTCAAAAATGGGTGGTGGCCTTGGAATCAATATATTTTCAAAACGTTTTGCGAATCCAAAATCACCGTAAATAACTGATGAAAAAATTGAGCTTTGATGGAAACTATATAGAAAAATAAAAGGAAACATCAACAATATATAGGTCTTGCACACATAGGCTTAGAACTTTGCAGCCAGTCCTCATATTAATTGAAATTGAATAGGTTTGATTTGATATAATTATTTGTTTTCTATTTTAAAACTAAATAATTATTGATTTAGATTAATACTGTTTATATTGTGTACATTTTAACACCTTAATCGATTAATAATGGTTTGCATAGTCATCGTATAGAGCTTATTCAACAGTATCGAATTCCAACTGCTTAGGGATATTTTACGTGCACTCCAATGTGTACACCGGACCTTGGTTTTTCGTCCCATCTATATGTTAGTTTGTGTCGAATGGAGGTTAAGCCGCATTTATCTCTTTCTCTTTTATTTTTAAAGTTTTGTAATAATCGGTTGTACTGTACTGTAAAAGTGATAAAACAGAAAATTTCGCCCGGTAGTAATGTTTCTCACATTAAAGTCACCAATTTGCTCATTTTAGGGGGCAAACGTTTATTGCGAACAATTAAGCTGGTCAGGGGGGGGGGGCTTATTTTTAAAAGTTTTGTAATATTCGGTTGATAATTAAAGGTACCGTGCAAATTAAACTGTTAAAATAGAAAATTCCGCCCGGTTGAAATGTTTCTCCTTGTAGGTCAGCAATTTGCCAAATTTAGGGAGGTTGCGTGGCTAAATGGTTAGCACCTGCGCACTGTATCGTAACGTCTGTCATTGAGTCAACTGGCGTTGTTTCGATTGAAATGCCCGGTTGAAATGTTTCTTGCTATAAGTCAGCAATTTATCGATTTTAGGGAGCCTGAATGGCTGTATGGTTAGCATGTGCGCGCTGTATCGTAACGTCTGTCATTGAGTCAACCGGCATCGTTTCGATTTCCAGGTTGCACGTGACATGGAGTATGGTGTCCAACCTCGTGGGTTTTCTCCGTGTCCTTCGGTTTCCTCCCACGGCTGATTTCAGATTATTGTTATGACTGGGTGCAATGTTTCATACTATATTTAGATTTGTAACTTCGCGAGTTTTTGACCAATTTTGATAATTTTTTCTTCTTATCCTTTTATTTAGGATACTTGATACAATCAATGACACGTGACCATGAATATGAAAGCTTTCATATCTGCATGGGACAGTAGCAGATCTAGTTATTATTATTTTTTTTTTGTGTGTTTTCTGCAAATCGGATTTCTCAGAATCTATCCATAGGATCTTTCTGAAATTTTGACCTACCCCCGAACCTTGATTAAATAAATTTTCGAAACGTTTTACGAATCCGAAATCACCGAATTTTACGAACGAAAAAAATGAAAATGCATAGTCGTAACTTTGTTATTTTTTGACCGATTTTACTAATTCTTTTTTCTTTAAATACCTTTAAAAAAAACCTTTTTCATCTGCAGTTTCACATTTTCGAATTTCGAAAATTCGTCGCTGTGATTTCGAACCGGAAGTTTAGACCAATTTGACAACTTCTTTAATAGTTGTACGATTTTCATGAAATTTAGTATCTAAGTAGATCTTACCGATGTGACTTCAAAAATATAATTAGAAATTTTCTAAATTATCTCCCCTTGATGAAATTAAGGATCAAAATTTTCAAAAAAATCATCGAAATATAGGTCAGAATGACCTGATTTTTGTTTTTGATACTAGATAAGTAATTACTGATTTGTACACAAAATATGGAGTTTGTCGATCGAACCGGAAGTGCCGCCATATTTAAAAGTGAAAAATCAATAAGGCTTTTTTGCTATTTTACTTACAGACTCGGGAGTTATATTTTCTGAATCCTTGTAGGAAGGCCTAAAAAATGTCGCGAATAGAATTTTGATTTCGGTCACGTCACCATTTTGAATTGAAAATGAAAAATAGAAGCAATTTGAAGGGTCGGGACTTTGGAACACAATTACCCTCCTTCTAATTAAGCTAGAATGTTCAAACTTGGTGTAGACGTTCACTAGGTCAATGTTATGATTGAGTTTAAAGATCAGCATTTTCTGCTTAGGGTAAGCAGAGATAAGCATGCTAATTTGTTGATTCTTTAGGGCACGATAACTTCGGTTATAATGAAGGGAGGGCGGTGAAACTTTTGTCAATAGAGAGTCTAATAGCTAGCCTGTTGTGTGAAATCATTGTATTATTTTTTCTAAATATCAGGGATAGCCGAAAAAAAGAGATTGAAAATCCAAAAAGTCGTATTTTTACAATTTGGAGCATGTTTAGAGGTCTTTCTCGTAAAGTCAACATAACATTTTTTGGGAACTTCTTCTACAAAGAGTCTTATTGGTAGTCTTTTATATGAAACCATCGATCAACAGTCCAACGTATCAGGAGTAGAAGAACAAAAGGATCGAACATTGAAAACGGCACCCTTTCATTGTTAAGCGAAACATGCAGTGTGGGTGACTACAATCTACACATTTAGTCATCGTATAGAGCTTATTCAACAGTATCGAATTCCAACTGCTTAGGGATATTTTACGTGCACTCCAATGTGTACACGGGACCTTGGTTTTTCGTCCCATCCGAATGACTAGACAGCTGTGCTTGTCAGGCCCTCCGTTCTGCCTCACTGACAAGGGGAACCACGCCGGGAAATCGAGATGAACTTTCTCCGTGCAGAACTTTCAATTCAAGCGAAAACGTTTATTGCATACGATTAAGCTGGTCAGTTGGAGCTTATTTTCAAAAGTTTTGTAATAATCGGTTGGTAATTAAAGTACCGTGCACATTAAACTGTTAAAACAGAAAATTTCGCCCGGTTGAAATGTTTCTTGCAATAAGTCAGCAATTTTCTGAATTCAGGGAGGCTGAATGGCTGAATGGTTAGTATGTGCGCACTGTATCGTAACGTCTGTCATTGAGTCAACGGGCGTCGTTTCGATCTCCAGGTTGGACGTGACATGAAGTATGATGTCCAACCTCGTGGGTTTTCTCCGTGTCCTTCGGTTTCCTCCCAACGGCTAAAGACCTGTAAGCGCAAGGGGAGTTTTTATATAAAATTAAAAAAACATATGTTAGTCCCGAAATGACCTAGTTTGTGTCGAATGGACATTAGGCCGCATTTCTCTCTTTCTCTTTTATTTTTAAAGTTTTGTAATAATCGGTTGGTAATCAAAGGTACTGTAAAAGTGATAAAACAGAAAATTTCACCCGGTTGTAATGTTTCTCACATTAAAGTCAGCAATTTGCCGATTTTAAGGGGCAAACGTTTATTGCGAACGCTTAAGCTGGTCAGGGGGAGCTTATTTTTAAAAGTTTTGTAATATTCGGTTGATAACTAAAGGTACCGTGCAAATTAAACTGTTACAATAGAAAATTTGGCCCGGTTGAAATGTTTCTCGCTGTAGGTCAGCAATTTGCCGATTTTAGGGAGGTTGGTGGCTGAATGGTTAGCACGTGCGCTCTGTATCATAACGTCTGTCATTGAGTCAACTGGCGTTGTTTCGATTTCTTGGTTGTACGTGACAAGGAGTATGGTCGCCTGTCCAACCTCTTAGGCCGTAACCGCCGCTGCCCGGGTAAAATTTCCCTCATTGCACACTTTATGGCATATGCCCGTCTTCATTAGCCCATTTTAGGAGCAGAACAGTCGGACGTTAAACCCCATTCAATTTCATTTCATTTTCTCTATGTTGCTTATTTATTATAGTGGATAAATATTTTTCTGGTTCTAGCAATTATTTAATTTCTGCATAGAAATCTTGCTTTGGCCAGTTTTTTTATTGCAGAGTGCCATTCTTGTTTAAACAAACATGATCCTTTGTTTAAAACATGCTTAAGAAGTCGTCACGATTTCCTACTTATAACCAAACATATTGGAAATATTAGTCTGGCATTATTAAATCCTAATTTTATTGGTCTTATTTAAAATTAAACTTTCATTTAACTATGAACAACCCTTAACGTGTCTCTTTAAAACTATTAAGTACTCTAAAACAGTAGCTCAACCTTTTGACCTAAACTCATTAATTTACCATTTTGTTGTGAGCGACTTCTTATTCTTCCTATATGACATATTGCACGTGTCTGATTTCAAAGGGGGGTTGGGTGGCTGAATGGTTAGCACGCGCGCCTGTCATTGAGTTAACTAGCGTGTTTTCGAATGCCCGGTTGTACGTGACAAGGAGTAAGGTAGCCTGTCCAACCTGCCATTTTTAATTTTTTTCCCGCCATTTTCATTTCATTTTCTCATCCGTCTCATTACAGTGATACAAGTTTCAGTTATTTCCCTTTAGTTTTCAGATTATTGTTATGCCTGGGTGCAATGTTTCATACTATATTTAGACTTGTAACTTCGCGAGTTTTTGACCAATTTTAATAATTTTTTTCTTCTTATCCTTTTATTTAGGATACTTGATACAATCAATGACACGTGACGATGAATATGAAAGCTTTCATATCTGCATGGGACAGTAGCAGATCTAGTTATTATTAAGCTTTCATATGTATTACATATGAAAGCTTATTGTTTCTGTTAAAGTTATTATTAAGCTTTCATATTACATATGAAAGCTTATTGTTTCTGTTAAGATTATTAAGCTTTCATATTACATATGAAAGCTTATTGTTTCTGTTAAGATTATTAAGCTTTCATATTACATATGAAAGCTTATTGTTTCTGTTAAGATTATTATTATTATTATTTTTTTTTGTGTGTTTTCTGCAAATCGGATTTCTCAGAATCTATCCGTAGGATCTTTCTGAAATTTTGACCTACCCCCCCAAAAATGGGGTGCGAACCTTGATCAAATATATTTTCAAAACGTTTTACGAATCCGAAATCACCGAAATTTACGAACGACGAAATGGACAAAGCATAGTCGTAACTTTGTTATTTTTTGACCGATTTTACTAATTCTTTTTTCTTTGAATACCTTGAAAAAAATCATTTTCATCTGCAGTTTCACATTTTCGAATTTCGAAAATTCGTCGCTGTGATTTCGAACCGGAAGTTTAGACCAATTTGACAACTTCTTTAATAGTTGTACGATTGTCATGAAATTTAGTATATATGTAGACCTTACCGATGTGACTTCAAAAATATAATTAGAAATTTTCTAAATTATCTCCCCTTGAAATTAAAGATCAAAATTTTCAAAAAAATCATCGAAATATAGGTCAGAATGACCTGATTTTTTTTTTGGATACTAGACAAGTAATTACTGATTTGTACACAAAATATAAAGTTTGTTGATCGAACCGGAAGTGCCACCATCTTGAAACGTGAAAAATCCCTAAGGCTTTTTTGCTATTTTACTTACAGACACGGGAGTTATATTTTCTGAATCCTTGAAAGATGGTCTAAAAATTGTTCAGAGAAGAATTTTGATTTAGGTCAATTGATGGTTGCCATTTAGAAGTGAATATGAAAAGTAGTAGCAATTTGAAGGGCCGAAACTTTGAAACACAATAACTCTCCTTCTAATTGAGCTAGAATGTTCAATCTTGGTGTAGACGTTCACTATGTCAATGTAATGATTGAGTTCAAAGATGAGCATTTTCTGCCTAGGGTAAGCAGAAATAAGCATGCTGATTTGTTGATTCTTTAGGGCAAGATAACTTCGGTTATAATGAAGGGAGGGCGGTGAAACTCTTGCTAATCGAGAGTGTAATAGCTGGCCTGTTGTGTGAAATCGTTGTATCTTTTTTTTTAAATATCAGGGATAGCTGAAAAAAAGAGATCGAAAATCCAAAAAAGTCGTATGTTTACGATTTGGAACATCTTTAAAGGTTCTTTTCTCTTAAAGTCAACATAATACTTTTTGGGAACTTCTTCTACAAAGAGTCTTATCGGTAGTCTTTTATATGAAAACTTCGATCAACAGTCCAAAATATCTGGAGTAGAAGAATAAAAGGATCGAACATTGAAAACGGCACCCTTTCATTGTTAAGCGAAACATGCAGTGTGTGTGACTACAATCTGCACATTTCGTCATTGTATAGAGCTTATTCAACAGTATCGAATTCCAACTGCTTAGGGATATTTTACGTGCACTCCAATGTGTACACGCGACCTTGGTTTTTCGTCCCACCCGAACGACTAGACAGCTGTCCTTGTCAGGCCCTCCGTTCTGCCTCACTGACAAGGGGGGACCACGCCGGAAAATCGAGATGATCTTCCTCGTTGCAGAACTTTCAATTCAGGCCAATCGTTTATTGCATACGATTAAGCTGGTCAGTTGGAGCTTATTTTCAAAAGTTTTGTAATAATCGGTTGGTAATTAAAATACCGTGCGAATTAAACTGTTAAAACAGAAAATTTCGCCCGGTTAAAATGTTTCTTGCTATAAGTCAGCAATTTCCAGATTTTAGGGAGGCTGAATGGTTAGCATACGCGCGCTGTGTCGTAACGTCTGTCATTGAGTCAACCGGCGTCGTTTCGATTTCCAAGTTGCACGTGACATGGAGTATGGTGTCCAACCTCGTGGGTTTTCTCCGTGTCCTTCGGTTTCCTCCCACGGCTAAAGACCCGTACGCGCAAGGGAAGTTTATAAATACAATTAAAAAACATATGTTGGTCCCGAAATGTCCTAGTTTGTGTCGAATGGACGTTGAGCCGCATTTCTCTCTTTCTCTTTTATTTTTAAAGTTTTGTAATAATCGGTTGGTAATCAAAGGTACTGTAAACAAAAAGTCGTATGTTTACGATTTGGAGCATCTTTAAAGGTTCTTTTCTCTTAAAGTCAACATAATACTTTTTGGGAACTTCTTCTACAAAGAGTCTTATCGGTAGTCTTTTATATGAAAACTTCGATCAACAGTCCAAAATATCTGGAGTAGAAGAATAAAAGGATCGAACATTGAAAATGGCATCCTTTCATTGTTAAGCGAAACATGCAGTGTGTGTGACTACAATCTGCACATTTAGTCATTGTATAGAGCTTATTCAACAGTATCGAATTCCAACTGCTTAGGGATATTTTACGTGCACTCCAATGTGTACACGCGACCTTGGTTTTTCGTCTCACCCGAACGACCAGACAGCTGTCCTTGTCAGGCCCTCCGTTCTGCCTCACTGACAAGGGGGGACCACGCCGGAAAATCGAGATGATCTTCCTCGTTGCAGAACTTTCAATTCAGGTCAAACGTTTATTGCATACGATTAAGCTGGTCAGTTGGAGCTTATTTTCAAAAGTTTTGTAATAATCGGTTGGTAATTAAAATACCGTGCGAATTAAACTGTTAAAACATAAAATTTCGCCCGGTTATAATGTTTCCCACTTTAAAGTCAGCAATTTGCCGATTTTAGAGGGCAAATGTTTATTGCGAACAATTAAGCTGGTCAGGGGGAGCTTATTTTTAAGGGAGGCTGAATGGCTGAATGGTTAGCGTCTGTATCGTAACGTCTGTCATTGAGTCAACGAGCGTCGTTTCGATTTCGAGATTGCACGTGACATGGAGTATGGTGTCCAACCTCGTGGGTTTTCTCCGTGCCATTCGGTTTCCTCCCAACAGCTAAAGACCAGTACGCGCAAGGGGAGTTTTTAAATGAAATTAAAAAACATATGTTAGTCCCGAAATGACCTAGTTTGTGTCGAATGGACGTTAAGCCGCATTTCTCTCTTTTTTTTTATTTTTAAAGTTTTGTAATAATCGGTTGGTAATCAAAGATACTGTAAAAGTGATAAAACAGAAAAATTCTCCCGGTTTTAATGTTTCTCACTTTAAAGTCAGCAATTTGCCGATTTTAAGGGGAAAACGTTTATTGCGAACGATTTAGCTGGTCAGGGGGAGCTTATTTTTAAAAGTTTTGTAATATTCGGTTGATAACTAAAGTTACCGTGCAAATTAAACTAATAAAATAGAAGATTTCGCCCGGTTGAAATGTTTCTATCTGTAGGTCAGCAATTTGCAGATTTTAGGGAGGTTGCGTGACTGAATGGTTAGCACGTGCGCTCTGTATCATAACGTCTGTCATTGAGTCAACTGGCGTTGTTTCGATTTCTTGGTTGTACGTGACAAGGAGTATGGTCGCCTGTCCAACCTCGTAGGCCGTAACGCCGCTGCCCGGGTAAAATTTCCCTCATTGCACACTTTATGGCGTATGCCCGTCTTCATTAGCCCATTGTAGGAACAAAACAGTAGGACGTTAAACAACCATTCAATCTGATTTCATTTTCTCTATGTTGCTTATTTATTATAGTGGATAAATGTTTTTCTGGTTCTATTAATTATTTCATTTCTGCATAGAAATCTTGCTTTGAGCAGTTTTTTTTTATTGCAAAGTGCCATTCTTGTATATTGCAGTCTATGACCCTTTGTTTAAAACATGCTTAAGAAGTTGTCACGATTTCCTACTTATAACCAAACATATTGGAAACCATAATTATATAACATATCTCTAATTTTGGAAGCCCGATTACAGCTATACAAGTTTGGGTTATTTCCCTTTAGTTTAAAGATTATTTTTTTGCCGAGGGTGCAATGTTTCTCACTACATTTAAATTTGTAACTTTGTGAGTTTTGACCGATTTTGTTAATTATGTCTTTATAATTTTCCAAATTTACATATTTAACGTAAATATTCAAACAATTGGAATCAACCTGATTCAAAAGTTTTTAGTTTTGTTCAAAGTTTTCTCATTTAATTTTTCGATGTTTTCTTACCATTTTCATTTCATTTTTCTGAAAGTTTTGAAGTGGGAAGTCATCCCGATTACAGCAACACAAGTATCAGTTATTTCCCTTTAGTTTTCAGATTATGCAATATTTCATACTATATTTAGACTTGTAACTTCGCGAGTTTTTGACCAATTTTGATAGTTTGTTATTCTGATCCTTTTATTTGAGATACTTGATATAATCTATGACACGTGACGATGAATATGAAAGCTTTCATATCTGCATGGGACAGTAGCAGATCTAGTTAAGCTTTCATATTACATATGAAAGCTTATTGTTTCTGTTAAGATTATTATTATTATTTTTTTTTTGTGTGTGTTTTCTGCAAATCGGATTTCTCAGAATCTATCCGTAGGATCTTTCTGAAATTTTGACCTACCCCCCCAAAAATGGGGTGCGAACCTTGATTAAATATATTTTCAAAACGTTTTACGAATCCGAAATCACCGAAATTTACGAACGACAAAATGGACAATGCATAGTCATAACTTTGTTATTTTTTGACCGATTTTACTAATTCTTTTTTCTTTGAATACCCTGAAAAAAATCATTTTCATCTGCAGTTTCACATTTTCGAATTTCGAAAATTCGTCGCTGTGATTTCGAACCGGAAGTTTAGACCAATTTGACAACTTCTTTAATAGTTGTACGATTTTCATGAAATTTAGTATATATGTAGACCTTACCTATGTGACTTCAAAAATATAATGAGAAATTTTCTAAATTATCTCCCCTTGGTGAAATTAAGGATCAAAATTTTCAAAAAAATCATCGAAATATAGGTCAGAATGACCTGATTTTTTTTTTGGATACTAGATAAGTAATAACTGATTTGTACACAAAATATGAAGTTTGTTGATCGAACCGGAAGTGCCACCATCTTGAAACGTGAAAAATCCCTAAGGCTTTTTTGCTATTTTACTTACAGACACGGGAGTTATATTTTTTGAATCCTTGAAAGATGGCCTAAAAATTGTTCAGAGCAGAATTTTGATTTAGGTCAATTGATGGTTGCCATTTTCAAGTGAATATGAAAAGTAGTAGCAATTTGAAGGGCCGAAACTTTGAAACAGAATAACTCTCCTTCTAATTGAGCTAGAATGTTCAATCTTGGTGTAGACGTTCACTATGTCAATGTCATGATTGAGTTCAAAGATGAGCATTTTCTGCCAAGGGTAAGCAGAGATAAGCATGCTGATTTGTTGATTCTTTTGGACAAGATAACTTCGGTTATAATGAAGGGAGGGTGGTGAAACTCTTGTTAATCGAGAGTGTAATAGCTGGCCTGTTGTTTGAAATCGTTGTATCTTTTCTTTAAATATCTGGGATAGAAGAAAAAAAGAGATCGAAAATCCAAAAAGTCGTATGTTTACGATTTGGAGCATCTTTAAAGGTTCTTTTCTCTTAAAGTCAACATAATACTTTTTGAGAACTTCTTCTACAACGAGTCTTATCGGTAGTCTTTTATATGAAAACTTCGATCAACAGTCCAAAATATCTGGAGTAGAAGAATAAAAGGATCGAACATTTAAAACGGCACCCTTTCATTGTTAAGCGAAACATGCAGTGTCGGTGACTACAATCTGCACATTTAGTCATCGTATAGAGCTTATTCAACAGTATCGAATTCCAACTACTTAGGGATATTTTACGTGCACTCCAATGTGTACACGCGACCTTGGTTTTTCGTCCCATCCGAACGACTAGACAGCTGTCCTTGTCAGGCCCTCCGTTCTGCTCACTGACAAGGGGGAACCACGCCGGAAAATCGAGATGAACTTTCTCGTTGCAGAACTTTCAATTCAGGCCAAACGTTTATTGCATACGATTAAGCTGGTCAGTTGGGGCTTATTTTCAAAAGTTTTGTAATAATCGGTTGGTAATTAAAATACCGTGCGAATTAAACTGTTAAAACAGAAAATTTCGCCCGGTTAAAATGTTTCTTGCTATAAGTCAGCAACTTCCAGATTTTAGGGAGGCTGAATGGTTAGCATACGCGCGCTGTATCGTAACGTCTGTCATTGAGTCAACCGGCGTCGTTTCGATTTCCAAGTTGCACGTGACATGGAGTATGGTGTCCAACCTCGTGGGTTTTCTCCGTGTCCTTCGGTTTCCTCCCACGGCTAAAGACCCGTACGCGCAAGGGAAGTTTATAAATAAAATTAAAAAACATATGTTAGTCCCGAAATGACCTAGTTTGTGTCGAATGGACGTTGAGCCGCATTTCTCTCTTTCTCTTTTATTTTTAAAGTTTTGTAATAATCGGTTGGTAATCAAAGGTACTGTAAAAGTGATAAAACATAAAATTTCGCCCGGTTGTAATGTTTCTCACTTTAAAGTCAGCAATTTGCCGATTTTAGAGGGCAAATGTTTATTGCGAACAATTAAGCTGGTCAGGGGGAGCTTATTTTTAAGGGAGGCTGAATGGCTGAATGGTTAGCATGTGCGCGCTGTATCGTAACGTCTGTCATTGAGTCAACGGGCGTCGTTTCGATTTCGAGATTGTACGTGACATGGACATGCATACGATTAAGCTGGTCAGTTGGGGCTTATTTTCAAAAGTTTTGTAATAATCGGTTGGTAATTAAAATACCGTGCGAATTAAACTGTTAAAACAGAAAATTTCGCCCGGTTAAAATGTTTCTTGCTATAAGTCAGCAATTTCCAGATTTTAGGGAGGCTGAATGGTTAGCATACGCGCGCTGTATCGTAACGTCTGTCATTGAGTCAACCGGCGTCGTTTCGATTTCCAAGTTGCACGTGACATGGAGTATGGTGTCCAACCTCGTGGGTTTTCTCCGTGTCCTTCGGTTTCCTCCCAACAGCTAAAGACCAGTACGCGCAAGGGGAGTTTTTAAATAAAATTAAAAAACATATGTTAGTCCGAAATGACCTAGTTTGTGTCGAATGGACGTTTAGCCGCATTTCTCTCTTTCTTTTTTTTATTTTTAAAGTTTTGTAATAATCGGTAGGTAATCAAAGATACTGTAAAAGTGATAAAACAGAAAATTTCGCCTGGTTGTAATGTTTCTCACTTTAAAGTCAGCAATTTGCCGATTTTAAGGGGAAAACGTTTATTGCGAACGATTTAGCTGGTCAGGGGGAGCTTATTTTTAAAAGTTTTGTAATATTCGGTTGATAACTAAAGGTACCGTGCAAATTAAACTAATAAAATAGAAGATTTCGCCCGGTTGAAATGTTTCTATCTGTAGGTCAGCAATTTGCCGATTTTAGGGAGGTTGCGTGACTGAATGGTTAGCACGTGCGCTGTGTATCATAGCGTCTGTCATTGAGTCAACTGGCGTTGTTTCGATTTCTTGGTTGTACGTGACAAGGAGTATGGTCGTCTGTCCAACCTCGTAGGTCGTAACGCCGCTACCCGGGAAAAATTTCCCTCATTGCACACTTTATGGCGTACGCCCGTCTTCGTTAGCCCATTTTAGGAGTAGGACGTTAAACCCCATTCAATTTGATTTCATTTTCTCTATGTTGCTTATTTATTATAGTGGATAAATGTTTTTCTGGTTCTATTAATTATTTCATTTCTGCATAGAAATCTTGCTTTGACCAGTTTTTTTTTATTGCAAAGTGCCATTCTTGTATATTGTAGTCTATGACCCTTTGTTTAAAACATACTTAAGAAGTTGTCACGATTTCCTACTTATAACCAAACATATTGGAAACCATAATTATATAACATATCTCTAATTTTGGAAGCCCGATTACAGCTATACAAGATTAGGTTATTTCCCTTTAGTTTAAAGATTATTTTTTGTCCGGGTGCAATGTTTCTCACTACATTTAAATTTGTAACTTTGTGAGTTTTGACCGATTTTGTTAATTATGTCTTTATAATTTTCCAAATTTACATATTTAACGTAAATATTCAAACAATTGGAATCAACCTGATTCAAAAGTTTTTAGTTTTGTTCAAAGTTTTCTCATTTAATTTTTCGATGTTTTCTTACCATTTTCATTTCATTTTTCTGAAAGTTTTGAAGTGGGAAGTCATCCCGATTACAGCAACACAAGTATCAGTTATTTCCCTTTAGTTTTCCGATTATGCAATGTTTCATACTATATTTAGACTTGTAACTTCGCGAGTTTTTGACCAATTTTGATAGTTTGTTATTCTTATCCTTTTATTTGAGATACTTGATATAATCTATGACACGTGACGATGAATATGAAAGCTTTCATATCTGCATGGGACAGTAGCAGATCTAGTTATTATTATTTTTTTTTGTGTGTTTTCTGCAAATCGGATTTCTCAGAATCTATCCGTAGGATCTTTCTGAAATTTTGCGAACCTTGATTAAATATATTTTCAAAACGTTTTACGAATCCGAAATCACCGAAATTTACGAACGACAAAATGGACAATGCATAGTCATAACTTTGTTATTTTTTGACCGATTTTACTAATTCTTTTTTCTTTGAATACCCTGAAAAAAATCATTTTCATCTGCAGTTTCACATTTTCGAATTTCGAAAATTCGTCGCTGTGATTTCGAACCGGAAGTTTAGACCAATTTGACAACTTCTTTAATAGTTGTACGATTTTCATGAAATTTAGTATATATGTAGACCTTACCTATGTGACTTCAAAAATATAATGAGAAATTTTCTAAATTATCCCCCCTTGGTGAAATTAAGGATCAAAATTTTCAAAAAAATCATCGAAATATAGGTCAGAATGACCTGATTTTTTTTTTGGATACTAGATAAGTAATAACTGATTTGTACACAAAATATGAAGTTTGTTGATCGAACCGGAAGTGCCACCATCTTGAAACGTGAAAAATCCCTAAGGCTTTTTTGCTATTTTACTTACAGACACGGGAGTTATATTTTTTGAATCCTTGAAAGATGGCCTAAAAATTGTTCAGAGCAGAATTTTGATTTAGGTCAATTGATGGTTGCCATTTTCAAGTGAATATGAAAAGTAGTAGCAATTTGAAGGGCCGAAACTTTGAAACAGAATAACTCTCCTTCTAATTGAGCTAGAATGTTCAATCTTGGTGTAGACGTTCACTATGTCAATGTCATGATTGAGTTCAAAGATGAGCATTTTCTGCCAAGGGTAAGCAGAGATAAGCATGCTGATTTGTTGATTCTTTTGGACAAGATAACTTCGGTTATAATGAAGGGAGGGTGGTGAAACTCTTGTTAATCGAGAGTGTAATAGCTGGCCTGTTGTTTGAAATCGTTGTATCTTTTCTTTAAATATCTGGGATAGAAGAAAAAAAGAGATCGAAAATCCAAAAAGTCGTATGTTTACGATTTGGAGCATCTTTAAAGGTTCTTTTCTCTTAAAGTCAACATAATACTTTTTGAGAACTTCTTCTACAACGAGTCTTATCGGTAGTCTTTTATATGAAAACTTCGATCAACAGTCCAAAATATCTGGAGTAGAAGAATAAAAGGATCGAACATTTAAAACGGCACCCTTTCATTGTTAAGCGAAACATGCAGTGTGGGTGACTACAATCTGCACATTTAGTCATCGTATAGAGCTTATTCAACAGTATCGAATTCCAACTACTTAGGGATATTTTACGTGCACTCCAATGTGTACACGCGACCTTGGTTTTTCGTCCCATCCGAACGACTAGACAGCTGTCCTTGTCAGGCCCTCCGTTCTGCTCACTGACAAGGGGGAACCACGCCGGAAAATCGAGATGAACTTTCTCGTTGCAGAACTTTCAATTCAGGCCAAACGTTTATTGCATACGATTAAGCTGGTCAGTTGGGGCTTATTTTCAAAAGTTTTGTAATAATCGGTTGGTAATTAAAATACCGTGCGAATTAAACTGTTAAAACAGAAAATTTCGCCCGGTTAAAATGTTTCTTGCTATAAGTCAGCAATTTCCAGATTTTAGGGAGGCTGAATGGTTAGCATACGCGCGCTGTATCGTAACGTCTGTCATTGAGTCAACCGGCATCGTTTCTATTTCCAAGTTGCACGTGACATGGAGTATGGTGTCCAACCTCGTGGGTTTTCTCCGTGTCCTTCGGTTTCCTCCCACGGCTAAAGACCCGTACGCGCAAGGGAAGTTTATAAATAAAATTAAAAAACATATGTTAGTCCCGAAATGACCTAGTTTGTGTCGAATGGACGTTGAGCCGCATTTCTCTCTTTCTCTTTTATTTTTAAAGTTTTGTAATAATCGGTTGGTAATCAAAGGTACTGTAAAAGTGATAAAACATAAAATTTCGCCCGGTTGTAATGTTTCTCACTTTAAAGTCAGCAATTTGCCGATTTTAGAGGGCAAATGTTTATTGCGAACAATTAAGCTGGTCAGGGGGAGCTTATTTTTAAGGGAGGCTGAATGGCTGAATGGTTAGCATGTGCTCGCTGTATCGTAACGTCTGTCATTGAGTCAACGGGCGTCGTTTCGATTTCGAGATTGTACGTGACATGGACATGCATACGATTAAGCTGGTCAGTTGGGGCTTATTTTCAAAAGTTTTGTAATAATCGGTTGGTAATTAAAATACCGTGCGAATTAAACTGTTAAAACAGAAAATTTCGCCCGGTTAAAATGTTTCTTGCTATAAGTCAGCAATTTCCAGATTTTAGGGAGGCTGAATGGTTAGCATACGCGCGCTGTATCGTAACGTCTGTCATTGAGTCAACCGGCGTCGTTTCGATTTCCAAGTTGCACGTGACATGGAGTATGGTGTCCAACCTCGTGGGTTTTCTCCGTGTCCTTCGGTTTCCTCCCAACAGCTAAAGACCAGTACGCGCAAGGGGAGTTTTTAAATAAAATTAAAAAACATATGTTAGTCCGAAATGACCTAGTTTGTGTCGAATGGACGTTTAGCCGCATTTCTCTCTTTCTTTTTTTTATTTTTAAAGTTTTGTAATAATCGGTAGGTAATCAAAGATACTGTAAAAGTGATAAAACAGAAAATTTCGCCTGGTTGTAATGTTTCTCACTTTAAAGTCAGCAATTTGCCGATTTTAAGGGGAAAACGTTTATTGCGAACGATTTAGCTGGTCAGGGGGAGCTTATTTTTAAAAGTTTTGTAATATTCGGTTGATAACTAAAGGTACCGTGCAAATTAAACTAATAAAATAGAAGATTTCGCCCGGTTGAAATGTTTCTATCTGTAGGTCAGCAATTTGCCGATTTTAGGGAGGTTGCGTGACTGAATGGTTAGCACGTGCGCTGTGTATCATAGCGTCTGTCATTGAGTCAACTGGCGTTGTTTCGATTTCTTGGTTGTACGTGACAAGGAGTATGGTCGTCTGTCCAACCTCGTAGGTCGTAACGCCGCTACCCGGGAAAAATTTCCCTCATTGCACACTTTATGGCGTTAGCCCATTTTAGGAGTAGGACGTTAAACCCCATTCAATTTGATTTCATTTTCTCTATGTTGCTTATTTATTATAGTGGATAAATGTTTTTCTGGTTCTATTAATTATTTCATTTCTGCATAGAAATATTGCTTTGACCAGTTTTTATACGCCCACATGGAAATGTGGTCGTATATTGCCGTCGCCCCCGTCCGTCCGTCTGTCGGTCCGTCCGTCCGTCCGTCGGTCCGTCCGTCCGTCCGTCCGTCCGTCCGTCCATCGTCCACAATTTCTTGTGAACGCTCTAGAGGCTAAAGTTAATCTCCGATTGACTTGAAATTTATACACGGTGTTAAAGGTCGTGAGACGAAGAAGCCTATTGATTTTCAGCGATATCCGATAATTACTACCAGAGTTATAACCCTTGATCACTTTGAAAAATCTTGTGAACGCTCTAGAGGCTATAGTTAATATCCGATTGACTTTAAATTTATACACAGTGTTTAAGGTCGTGAGATGAAGAAGCCTATTGATTTTCGGTGATATCTGATAATTACTGCCAGAGTTATGACCCTTGATCACTTTGAAAAATCTTGTGAACGCTTTAGAAGCTAAAGTTAATATCCGATTGACTTTAAATTTATACACGGTGTTTAAGGTCGTGAGACGAAGAAGCCTATTGAATTTCAGCGATATCTGATAATTACTGCCAGAGTTATGACCCTTGATCACTTTGAAAAATCTTGTGAACGCTTTAGAGGCTATAGTTAATATCCGATTGACTTTAAATTTATAAACAGTATGTAAGGTCATGATAGGAAGAAGCCTGTTGATTTTCAGCAATATCCGATAATTCCTGCCCGAGTTATGACCCTTGATCACTTTGAAAAATCTTGTGAACGCTCTAGAGGCTAAAGTTAATATCCGATTGAATTTAAATTTATACACGGTGTTTAAAGTCATGATACAAAGAAGCCTATTGATTTTCAGCGATATCCGATAATTACTACCAGAGTTATGACCCTTGATCACTTTGAAAAATCTTGTGAACGCTCTAGAGGCTATAGTTAATATCCGATTGACTTTAAATTTATACACAGTGTTTAAGGTCATGAGACGAAGAAGCCTATTGATTTTCGGTGATATCCGATAATTACTACCAGAGTTATGACCCTTTATCACTTTGAAAAATCTTGTAAACGCTCTAGAGGCTAAAGTTAATATCCGATTGACTTTAAATTTGTACACAGTGTTTAGGGTCATGAGACGAAGAATCCTATTTGATTTTCAGTGATATCTGATAATTTCTGGCACTTGATCACTTTGAAATATCTTGTGGACAAAGGCCTTGAGACAAACCATCAAAACTATTCTAATCATTTCTGATAATTATTTAATGGGCTATTACTCGTAATAAGATTATCATGTGTTGTAAATAGTAAATGTTCTCCTGACTGATAAAAGAAACAATATGCGACAACCCTTGTTGACTGCCCGGACGACTTAGCTGTTGTGGGCGTATGTTTCGTTGCCTGGCAACCTATCTTTTTTTATTGCAAAGTGCCATTCTTGTATATTGCAGTCTATGACCCTTTGTTTAAAACATACTTAAGAAGTTGTCACGATTTCCTACTTATAACCAAACATATTGGAAACCATAATTATATAACATATCTCTAATTTTGGAAGCCCGATTACAGCTATACAAGATTAGGTTATTTCCCTTTAGTTTAAAGATTATTTTTTGCCCGGGTGCAATGTTTCTCACTACATTTAAATTTGTAACTTTGTGAGTTTTGAACGATTTTGATAATTATGTCTTTATAATTTTCCAAATTTACATATTTAACGTAAATATTCAAACACTTGGGATCAACCTGATTCAAATTTTTTTAGTTTTGTTCAAAGTTATCTCATTTAATTTTTCGATGTTTTCTTACCATTTTCATTTCATTTTTCTGAAAGTTTTGAAGTGGGAAGTCATCCCGATTACAGCAACACAAGTATCAGTTATTTCCCTTTAGTTTTCCGATTATGCAATGTTTCATACTATATTTAGACTTGTAACTTCGCGAGTTTTTGACCAATTTTGATAGTTTGTTATTCTTAGCCTTTCATTTGAGATACTTGATATAATCGATGACACGTGACGATGAATATGAAAGCTTTCATATCTGCATGGGACAGTAGCAGATCTAGTTATTATTATTTTTTTTTTTGTGTGTTTTCTGCAAATCGGATTTCTCAGAATCTATCCGTAGGATCTTTCTGAAATTTTGACCTACCCCCCCAAAAATGGGGTGCGAACCTTGATTAAATATATTTTCAAAACGTTTTACGAATCCGAAATCACCGAAATTTACGAACGACGAAATGGACAAAGCATAGTCGTAACTTTGTTATTTTTTGACCGATTTTACTAATTCTTTTTTCTTTGAATACCTTGAAAAAAATCATTTTCATCTGCAGTTTCACATTTTCGAATTTCGAAAATTCGTCGCTGTGATTTCGAACCGGAAGTTTAGACCAATTTGACAACGTCTTTAATAGTTGTACGATTGTCATGAAATTTAGTATATATGTAGACCTTACCGATGTGACTTCAAAAATATAATTAGAAATTTTCTAAATTATCTCCCCTTGACGAAATTAAAGATCAAAATTTTCAAAAAAATCATCGAAATATAGGTCAGAATAACCTGATTTTTTTTTTGGATACTAGACAAGTAATTACTGATTTGTACACAAAATATAAAGTTTGTTGATCGAACCGGAAGTGCCACCATCTTGAAACGTGAAAAATCCCTAAGGCTTTTTTGCTATTTTACTTACAGACACGGGAGTTATGTTTTCTGAATCCTTGAAAGATGGTCTAAAAATTGTTCAGAGAAGAATTTTGATTTAGGTCAATTGATGGTTGCCATTTTGAAGTGAATATGAAAAGTAGTAGTAATTTGAAGGGCCGAAACTTTGAAACACAATAACTCTCCTTCTAATTGAGCTAGAATGTTCAATCTTGGTGTAGACGTTCACTATGTCAATGTCATGATTGAGTTCAAAGATGAGCATTTTCTGCCTAGGGTAAGCAGAAATAAGCATGCTGATTTGTTGATTCTTTAGGGCAAGATAACTTCAGTTATAATGAAGGGAGGGCGGTGAAACTCTTGTTAATAGAGAGTGTAATAGCTGGCCTGTTGTGTGAAATCGTTGTATCTTTTTTTTAAATATCAGGGATAGCTGAAAAAAAGAGATCGAAAATCCAAAAAGTCGTATGTTTACGATTTGGAGCATCTTTAAAGGTTCTTTTCTCTTAAAGTCAACATAATACTTTTTGGGAACTTCTTCTACAAAGAGTCTTATCGGTAGTCTTTTATATGAAAACTTCGATCAACAGTCCAAAATATCTGGAGTAGAAGAATAAAAGGATCGAACATTGAAAACGGCACCCTTTCATTGTTAAGCGAAACATATAGTGTGTGTGACTACAATCTGCACATTTAGTCATTGTATAGAGCTTATTCAACAGTATCGAATTCCAACTGCTTAGGGATATTTTACGTGCACTCCAATGTGTACACGCGACCTTGGTTTTTCGTCCCACCCGAACGACTAGACAGCTGTCCTTGTCAGGCCCTCCGTTCTGCCTCACTGACAAGGGGGGACCACGCCGGAAAATCGAGATGATCTTCCTCGTTGCAGAACTTTCAATTCAGGCCAAACGTTTATTGCATACGATTAAGCTGGTCAGTTGGAGCTTATTTTCAAAAGTTTTGTAATAATCGGTTGGTAATTAAAATACCGTGCGAATTAAACTGTTAAAACAGAAAATTTCGCCCGGTTAAAATGTTTCTTGCTATAAGTCAGCAATTTCCAGATTTTAGGGAGGCTGAATGGTTAGCATACGCGCGCTGTATCGTAACGTCTGTCATTGAGTCAACTGGCGTCGTTTCGATTTCCAAGTTGCACGTGACATGGAGTATGGTGTCCAACCTCGTGGGTTTTCTCCGTGTCCTTCGGTTTCCTCCCACGGCTAAAGACCCGTACGCGCAAGGGAAGTTTATAAATACAATTAAAAAACATATGTTGGTCCCGAAATGACCTAGTTTGTGTCGAATGGAGGTTGAGCCGCATTTCTCTCTTTCTCTTTTATTTTTAAAGTTTTGTAATAATCGGTTGGTAATCAAAGGTACTGTAAACAAAAAGTCGTATGTTTACGATTTGGAGCATCTTTAAAGGTTCTTTTCTCTTAAAGTCAACATAATACTTTTTGGGAACTTCTTCTACAAAGAGTCTTATCGGTAGTCTTTTATATGAAAACTTCGATCAACAGTCCAAAATATCTGGAGTAGAAGAATAAAAGGATCGAACATTGAAAACGGCACCCTTTCATTGTTAAGCGAAACATGCAGTGTGTGTGACTACAATCTGCACATTTAGTCATTGTATAGAGCTTATTCAACAGTATCGAATTCCAACTGCTTAGGGATATTTTACGTGCACTCCAATGTGTACACGCGACCTTGGTTTTTCGTCCCACCCGAACGACTAGACAGCTGTCCTTGTCAGGCCCTCCGTTCTGCCTCACTGACAAGGGGGGACCACGCCGGAAAATCGAGATGATCTTCCTCGTTGCAGAACTTTCAATTCAGGCCAAACGTTTATTGCATACGATTAAGCTGGTCAGTTGGAGCTTATTTTCAAAAGTTTTGTAATAATCGGTTGGTAATTAAAATACCGTGCAAATTAAACTGTTAAAACAGAAAATTTCGCCCGGTTAAAATGTTTCTTGCTATAAGTCAGCAATTTCCAGATTTTAGGGAGGCTGAATGGTTAGCATACGCGCGCTGTATCGTAACGTCTGTCATTGAGTCAACCGGCGTCGTTTCGATTTCCAAGTTGCACGTGACATGGAGTATGGTGTCCAACCTCGTGGGTTTTCTCCGTGTCCTTCGGTTTCCTCCCACGGCTAAAGACCCGTACGCGCAAGGGAAGTTTATAAATACAATTAAAAAACATATGTTGGTCCCGAAATGACCTAGTTTGTGTCGAATGGACGTTGAGCCGCATTTCTCTCTTTCTCTTTTATTTTTAAAGTTTTGTAATAATCGGTTGGTAATCAAAGGTACTGTAAACAAAAAGTCGTATGTTTACGATTTGGAGCATCTTTAAAGGTTCTTTTCTCTTAAAGTCAACATAATACTTTTTGGGAACTTCTTCTACAAAGAGTCTTATCGGTAGTCTTTTATATGAAAACTTCGATCAACAGTCCAAAATATCTGGAGTAGAAGAATAAAAGGATCGAACATTGAAAACGGCACCCTTTCATTGTTAAGCGAAACATGCAGTGTGTGTGACTACAATCTGCACATTTAGTCATTGTATAGAGCTTATTCAACAGTATCGAATTCCAACTGCTTATGGATATTTTACGTGCACTCCAATGTGTACACGCGACCTTGGTTTTTCGTCCCACCCGAACGACTAGACAGCTGTCCTTGTCAGGCCCTCCGTTCTGCCTCACTGACAAGGGGGGACCACGCCGGAAAATCGAGATGATCTTCCTCGTTGCAGAACTTTCAATTCAGGCCAAACGTTTATTGCATACGATTAAGCTGGTCAGTTGGAGCTTATTTTCAAAAGTTTTGTAATAATCGGTTGGTAATTAAAATACCGTGCGAATTAAACTGTTAAAACATAAAATTTCGCCCGGTTATAATGTTTCTCACTTTAAAGTCAGCAATTTGCCGATTTTAGAGGGCAAATGTTTATTGCGAACAATTAAGCTGGTCAGGGGGAGCTTATTTTTAAGGGAGGCTGAATGGCTGAATGGTTAGCATGTGCACGCTGTATCGTAACGTCTGTCATTGAGTCAACGGGCGTCGTTTCGATTTCGAGATTGCACGTGACATGGAGTATGGTGTCCAACCTTGTGGGTTTTCTCCGTGCCATTCGGTTTCCTCCCAACAGCTAAAGACCAGTACGCGCAAGGGGAGTTTTTAAATAAAATTAAAAAACATATGTTAGTCCCGAAATGACCTAGTTTGTGTCGAATGGACGTTAAGCCGCATTTCTCTCTTTTTTTTATTTTTAAAGTTTTGTAATAATCGGTTGGTAATCAAATCACCCGGTTGTAATGTTTCTCACTTTAAAGTCAGCAATTTGCCGATTTTAAGGGGAAAACGTTTATTGCGAACGATTTAGCTGGTCAGGGGGAGCTTATTTTTAAAAGTTTTGTAATATTCGGTTGATAACTAAAGGTACCGTGCAAATTAAACTAATAAAATAGAAGATTTCGCCCGGTTGAAATGTTTCTATCTGTAGGTCAGCAATTTGCAGATTTTAGGGAGGTTGCGTGACTGAATGGTTAGCACGTGCGCTCTGTATCATAACGTCTGTCATTGAGTCAACTGGCGTTGTTTCGATTTCTTGGTTGTACGTGACAAGGAGTATGGTCGCCCTTCCAACCTCGTAGGCCGTAACGCCGCTGCCCGGGTAAAATTTCCCTCATTGCACACTTTATGGCGTATGCCCGTCTTCATTAGCCCATTTTAGGAGCAAAACAGTAGGACGTTAAACAACCATTCAATTTGATTTTATTTTCTCTATGTTGCTTATTTATTATAGTGGATAAATGTTTTTCTGGTTCTATTAATTATTTCATTTCTGCATAGAAATCTTGCTTTGAACAGTTTTTTTTTATTGCAAAGTGCCATTCTTGTATATTGCAGTCTATGACCCTTTGTTTAAAACATGCTTAAGAAGTTGTCACGATTTCCTACTTATAACCAAACATATTGGAAACCATAATTATATAACATATCTCTAATTTTGGAAGCCCGATTACAGCTATACAAGTTTGGGTTATTTCACCTTAGTTTAAAGATTATTTTTTTGCCGAGGGTGCAATGTTTCTCACTACATTTAAATTTGTAACTTTGTGAGTTTTGACCGATTTTGATAATTATGTCTTTATAATTTTCCAAATTTACATATTTAACGTAAATATTCAAACAATTGGAATCAACCTGATTCAAAAGTTTTTAGTTTTGTTCAAAGTTTTCTCATTTAATTTTTCGATGTTTTCTTACCATTTTCATTTCATTTTTCTGAAAGTTTTGAAGTGGGAAGTCATCCCGATTACAGCAGCACAAGTATCAGTTATTTCCCTTTAGTTTTCAGATTATGCAATGTTTCATACTATATTTAGACTTGTAACTTCGCGAGTTTTTGACCAATTTTGATAGTTTGTTATTCTTATCCTTTTATTTGAGATACTTGATATAATCTATGACACGTGACGATGAATATGAAAGCTTTCATATCTGCATGGGACAGTAGCAGATCTAGTTATTATTTTTTTTTTGTGTGTGTTTTCTGCAAATCGGATTTCTCAGAATCTATCCATAGGATCTTTCTGAAATTTTCACCTACCCCCCAAAAAATGGGGTGCGAACCTTGATTAAATGTATTTTCAAAACGTTTTACGAATCCGAAATCACCGAATTTTACGAACGAATGCATTTGACCTACAATGCTGTAACTTTGTGACTATTTGATCTATTTTACTAATTCTTTTTTCTTTGAGTATCCTAAGACATTTACTTTAAATCTGCAATTTCGGATTTTCGAATTTCGAAAATTCGTCGCTGTGATTTCGAACCGGAATTTTACACCAACTCGACAACTTCTTTAGTAGTTGTACGATTTTCATGAAATTTAATATGTAAGTAGACCTTAATGATGCGACTTGAAAAATGACTTTAGAAATTTTCTAACTTATCTCCCCTTGGTGAAATTAAGGATCAAAGTTTTCAAAAAAATCGTCGAAATATAGGTCAGAATGACCTAGTTTTTTTTTTCGATACTAGACAAGGAATTACTGATTCGTACACAAAATATGGAGTTTGTCGATCGAACCGGAAGTGCCACCATCTTTAAACGTGAAAAATCAATAAGGCTTTTTTGCTATTTTACTTACAGACTCGGGAGTTATATTTTCTGAATCCTTGTAGGAAGGCCTAAAAAATGTCGCGAATAGAATTCTGATTTAGGTCAACCGGGAGTCACCATTTTGAATTGAAAATGAAAAATAGAAGCAATTTGAAGGGCCGAGACTTTGGAGCACAATAACCCTCATTCTAATTGAGCTAGAATGTTCAAACTTGTTGTAGACGTTCACTAGGTCAATGTTATGATTGAGTTCAAAGATGAGCATTTTCTGCTTAGGGTAAGCAGAGATAAGCATGCTGATTTGTTGATTCTTTAGGGCACGATAACTTCGGTTATAATGAAGGGAGGGCGGTGAAACTTTTGTCAATAGAGAGTCTAATAGCTAGCCTGTTGTGTGAAATCATTGTATCATTTTTTTTAAATATCAGGGATAGCCGAAAAAAAGAGATTGAAAATCCAAAAAGTCGTATTTTTACAATTTGGAGCATGTTTAGAGGTCTTTCTCGTAAAGTCAACATACTATTTTTTGGGAACTTCTTCTACAAAGAGTCTTATTAATAGTCTTTTATATGAAACCATCGATCAACAGTCCAACATATCAGGAGTAGAAGAACAAAAGGATCGAACATTGAAAACGGCACCCTTTCATTGTTAAGCGAAACATGCAGTGTGGGTGACTACAATCTACGCATTTAGTCATCGTATAGAGTTTATTCAACAGTATCGAATTCCAACTGCTTAGGGATATTTAACGTGCACTCCAATGTGTACACGGGACCTTGGTTTTTCGTTTTCGTCCCATCCGAAGGACTACACAGCTGTGCTTGTCAGGCCCTCCGTTCTGCCTCACTGACAAGGGGAACCACGCCGGGAAATCGAGATGAACTTTTTCCGTGCAGAACTTTCAATTCAGGCAAAACGTTTATTGCATACGATTAAGCTGGTCAGTTGGAGCTTATTTTCAAAAGTTTTGTAATAATCGGTTGGTAATTAAAGTACCGTGCACATTAAACTGTTAAAACAGAAAATTCGCCCGGTTGAAATGTTTCTTGCTATAAGTCAGCAATTTTCCGAATTCAGGGAGGCTGGATGGCTGAATGGTTAGCATGTGCTCGCTGTATCGTAACGTTTGTCATTGAGTCAACGGGCGTCGTTTCGATCTCCAGGTTGCACGTGACATGGTGTATGATGTCCAACCTCGTGGGTTTTCTCCGTGTTCTTCGGTTTCCTCCCAACGGCTAAAGACCAGTACGTGCAAGGGGAGTTTTTAAATAAAATTAAAAAACATATGTTAGTCCCGAAATGACGTAGTTCGTGTCGAATGGACGTTAGGCCGCATTCCTCTCTTTCTCTTTTTAAAGTTTTGTAATAATCGGTTGGTAATCAAAGGTACTGTTAAAGTGATAAAACAGAAAATTTGGCCCGGTTGTAATGTTTCTCACTTTAAAGTCAGCAATTTGTCGATTTTAAGTTTAGTTAAGTTAAGTTTAGTTTAAAGATTATTTTTTTGCCCGGGTGCAATGTTTCTCACTACATTAACATTTGTAACTTTGTGAGTTTTTGACCGATTTTGATATATAATTTTCCAAATCTACATATTTAACGTACATATTCAAACAGTTGAGTTCAACCTGATTCAAAAAGTTTTAGTTTTGTTCAAAGTTATCTCATTTAATTTTTCGATGTTTTCTTACCATTTTAATTTCATTTTTCTGAAAGTTTTGAAATCGGAAGTCATCCCGATTACAGCAACACAAGTATCAGTTATTTCCCTTTAGTTTTCAGATTACTCAATGTTTCATACTATATTTAGACTTGTAACTTCGCGAGTTTTTGACCAATTTTGATAGTTTGTTATTCTTATCCTTTTATTTGAGATACTTGATATAATCGATGACACGTGACGATGAATATGAAAGCTTTCATATCTGCATGGGACAGTAGCAGATCTAGTTATTGTTATTTTTTTTTTGTGTTTTATCCACAAATCGGATTTCTCAGAATCTAACCACAGTATCTTTATGAAACTTTTACCTATCCCCCCAAAAATGGATGGAAGTGCCACCATCTTTAAAAGTGAAAAATCCCTAAGGCTTTTTTGCTATTTTACTTACAGCCTCGGGAGTCATATTTTCGGAATCCTTGAAGGAATGCCTAAAAATCTATCGGATCCGAATTTTGATTTCGGTCACGTGATGGTCACCATTTTGAATTGAAAATGAAAAATAGAAGCAATTTGAAGGGCCGGGACATTGGAATACAATAACTCTCCTTCTAATTAAGCTAGAATGTTCAAACTTGGTGTAAACGTTCACTGGGTCAATGTCATGATTGAGTTAAAAGATAGGCTGGCACTGCCAGGCAGGATACGCCCACATTTTCGAGAGATGGACAGAGAACAAGCAATACCGAAAATGATTTTTCCTACATCTTTAAGTCCTGTATTTCATACTGTATTGGGAGCAGCCATTTAGTTGGTCAGTTCCAGTCTGATATTAATGAAACTCGAAACCGACATTGATTATGGTGTGACGGTACACAACCTAGAAATGTGACTTTTCATCAAAATCGGATAAGAATTGTGACCTGTAGAGAGTCCACAACCATGATATACCATATTTTTACACTCTTCGCGTACAAACGGCGACCATTTCGTCCGGCAATTTTGGTACGATTTTCACGAAATTAGAACTCAACCTTCCTCATCAAAATCGAATTAAAATTGTGACCTATACAGGGTCCACAACCATGATATATCATTTTTTTAACAGTATTCGTGTACAAACGGCGGCCATTTTGTCTGTCAATTTTGGCCCGATTTTCCCGAAATTCAAACTCAACCTTCCTTACAGTGTAACGGTGATATAATCAAACGTATTTTTAAATTAAATAATAATTGTGACCTCCAGAGGGACCACAAGCTAAAGAAAGGGGGATTTTGCGTATAACCAGGGGCCATAATTCAGGAAGTTACGATCCGATATGCGCAAATATCGAAAAGAACCAAGATCTTTGGGTTATAACGATGAATTTCAAGTTTCATCAAAATCGAATTAAAATTGTGACCTTTACAGGGTCCACAACCTTGATATACCATTTTTTAACAGTATTCGCGTACAAACGGCGGCCATTTTGTATGGCAATTTTGGTCTGATTTTCCCGAAATTCGAACTCAACCTTCCTTACTGTGTAACGGTAATATAATCAAACGTTTTTTTTAAATCGGATAATAATTGTAACCTCCAAGCTAAAAAAAAAGGCGATTTTGCGTATAATCAGGGGCCATAATTCAGGAAGTTACGATCCGATATGCGCAAATATCGAAAGGAAGCAAGATCTTTGGGTTATACCCATGAATTTCAAATTTCATCAAAATCGAATCAAAATTGTGACCTCCACAGGGTCCACAACCTTGATATACCATTTTTTAACAGTATCGCGTACAAACGGCGGCCATTTTGTATGGCAATTTTCGTCCGATTTTCCCGAAATTTGAACTCAACCTTCCTTAGGGTGTAACAGTGATATAAACAAACGGTTTTTTAAATCGAATAATAATTGTGACCTCCAAGCTAAAAAAAAGGCGATTTTGCGTATAATCAGGGGCCATAATTCAGGAAGTTACGATCCGATATGCGCAAATATCGAAAGGAAGCAAGATCTTTGGGTTATAACCATGAATTTGAAGTTTCATCAAAATCGAATCAAAATTGTGACCTCCACAGGGTCCACAACCTTGATATACCATTTTTTAACAGTATTCGCGTACAAATGGCGGCCATTTTGTATTCCCGAAATTCGAACTCAACTTTCCTTAGGGTGTAACGGTGATATAATCAAACGGTTTTTTAAATCGAATAATAATTGTGACCTCCAGAGGGACCACAAGCTAAAAAGGGTGATTTTTCGGACAATCAGGGGTCATAATTCAGGAAATTACCTTCCGATAGCCGCAAATATCGAAAGGAACCAAGATCTTTGGGTTACAAACATGCATGTCAAGTTTCATCAAAATCGGTTCAAAATTGTGACCTCTATAGGGTCCACAAGCTAAAAACGTGATTTTTCGTACAATCAGGGGCCATAATCCATGAAGTTTTGATCCGATACATGCCAATATCGAAAGCAGCCGAGATCTTTTGGGGATAAACCTATATTTCAAGTTTCGTCAAAATCGGATAAGAATTGTGACCTGTAGAGAGTCCACAAACAAATTGTGGACGGACGGACGTCCGGACGGACGGACAGGGGCGACGACATAATACGTCCACATGAAAATGTGGGCGTATAAAAATGAGCATTTTCTGCCTAGGCTAAGCAGAGATAAGCATGCTGATTTGTTGATTCTTTAGGGCAAGATAACTTCGGTTATAATGAAGGGAGGGCGGTGAGACTCTTGTCAATAGAGAGTCTAATAGCTAGCCTGTTGTGTGAAATCATTGTATCATTTTTTTTAAATATCAGGGATAGCCGAAAAAAGAGATTGAAAATCCAAAAAGTCGTATTTTTACAATTTGGAGTATGTTTAGAGGTCTTTCTCGTAAAGTCAACATAATATTTGTTGGGAAATTCTTCTACAAAGAGTCTTATTGGTAGTCTTTTAAATGAAACCATCGATCAACAGTCCAACATATCAGGAGTAGAAGAACAAAAGGATCGAACATTGAAAACGGCACCCTTTCATTGTTAAGCGAAACATGCAGTGTGGGTGACTACAATCTACGCATTTAGTCATCGTATAGAGTTTATTCAACAGTATCGAATTCCAACTGCTTAGGGATATTTTACGTGCACTCCAATGTGTACACGGGACCTTGGTTTTTCGTCCCATCAGAAGGACTAGACAGCTGTGCTTGTCAGGCCCTCCGTTCTGCCTCACTGACAAGGGGAACCACGCCGGGAAATCGAGATGAACTTTTTCCGTGCAGAACTTTCAATTCAGGCAAAACGTTTATTGCATACGATTAAGCTGGTCAGTTGAAGCTTATTTTCAAACGTTTTGTAATAATCGGTTGGTAATTAAAGTACCGTGCACATTAAACTGTTAAAACAGAAAAAGTCGCCCGTTTGAAATGTTTCTTGCTATAAGTCAGCAATTTTCCGAATTCAGGGAGGCTGGATGGCTGAATGGTTAGCATGTGCTCGCTGTATCGTAACGTTTGTCATTGAGTCAACGGGCGTCGTTTCTATCTCCAGGTTGCACGTGACATGGTGTATGATGTCCATCCTCGTGGGTTTTCTCCGTGTTCTTCGGTTTCCTCCCAACGGCTAAAGACCAGTACGTGCAAGGGGAGTTTTTAAATAAAATTAAAAAACATATGTTAGTCCCGAAATGACCTAGTTTGTGTCGAATGGACGTTAGGCCGCATTTCTCTCTTTCTCTTTTTAAAGTTTTGTAATAATCGGTTGGTAATCAAAGGTACTGTTAAAGTGATAAAACAGAAAATTTGGCCCGGTTGTAATGTTTCTCACTTTAAAGTCAGCAATTTGTCGATTTTAAGTGGCAAACGTTTATTGCGAACGATTAAGCTGGTCAGGGGGAGCTTATTTTTAAAAGTTTTGTAATATTCGGTTGATAACTAAAGGTACCGTGCAAATTAAACTGTTAAAATAGAAAACTTGGACCGGTTGAAATGTTTCTCGCTGTAGGTCAGCAATTTGCCGATTTTAGGGAGGTTGCGTGGCTGAATGGTTAGCACGTGCGCTCTGTATCATAACGTCTGTCATTGAGTCAAATGGCCTTGTTTCGATTTCTTGGTTGTACGTGACAAGGAGTATGGTCGCCTTACCAACCTCGTAGGCCGTAACGCCGCTGCCCGGGTAAAATTTCCCTAATTGCACACTTTATGGGGTATGCCCGTCTTCATTAGCCCATTGTAGGAGCAGAACAGTAGGACGTTAAACCCCATTCAATTTCATTTCATTTTCTCTATGTTGCATATTTATTATAGTGGATAAATATTTTTCTGGTTCTAGCAATTATTTAATTTCTGCATAAAAATCTCTGGCCATTTTTTTTTTATTGCAGAGTGCCATTCTTGTATATAGCAGTCTATGACCCTTTGTTTAAAACATGCTTAAGAAGTCGTCACGATTTCCTACTTATAACCAAACATATTGGAAACCATAATTATATAACATATCTTGGAAGCCCGATTACAGCTATACAAGTTTCAGTTATTTCCCTTTAGTTTAAAGATTATTTTTTTGCCCGGGTGCAATGTTTCTCACTACATTAACATTTGTAACTTTGTGAGTTTTTGACCGATTTTGATATTATGTCTTTATAATTTTCCAAATCTACATATTTAACGTACATATTCAAACAGTTGAGTTCAACCTGATTCAAAAAGTTTTAGTTTTGTTCAAAGTTATCTCATTTAATTTTTCGATGTTTTCTTACCATTTTCATTTCATTTTTCTGAAAGTTTTGAAATCGGAAGTCATCCCGTTTACAGCAACACAAGTATCAGTTATTTCCCTTTAGTTTTCAGATTACTCAATGTTTCATACTATATTTAGACTTGTAACTTCGCGAGTTTTTGACCAATTTTGATAGTTTGTTATTCTTATCCTTTTATCTGAGATACTTGATATAATCGATGACACGTGACGATGAATATGAAAGCTTTCATATCTGCATGGGACAGTAGCAGATCTAGTTTATTATTATTATTTACCGCGAGGGCCTAGATCTCCATGATCGAAAACAGATATCGATCTGGAATCAGATTTTCTATTGGGAAACCATGTGGTGGCTACTTGATAAAATATTTTTGAAATTTCTGCGCATACCGGAAGTGACCCAAATTTGTACGTTATCTAAAAATTGAAAATCGGCCATAGTTTCGTCAATTCTTTATCCATTTTCAAACAAATTACATTTTTGGAATCCCTGAATCTTTTCTGAGACAATCTATTCGGAGACATTTTTTAATTTCGAACATTCGTCTATGACTTTTATCGTTTGAAAATTGCAAACATGTTGTTTACGAGAAAATTTTTGTTATTTTTCAAAATTTTCAAATTTGACCTACATTTTTGGATACCTGAAGTCCATCCGATTCCAGTAATATAAGTTTCATTCAGAGTTATCGCCCTTTATTTTTCGATTTTTTTCGAATTTTCTTCCCGTTTTGTGAGCTCCGGTTTCGGTTTATGACAGAATTGACGTTTCTGAAACTTCTGGAACATGAAGTTATAGTCCAATACCAACTTATAAAGCAATTTCGACAAGAATCCTTAAACCGGAAAAGGTCGAAATAATGGGCAATATTTTGAAAAAAATGCAAAAAATGGATATTTTGGGGAAAAACGCGATTTCTCCGCCCGATATCAATGGATTAAAGAAATTAGGGTACCATTGGACTGCACTAGGATTGTACTATCGTATGATACCCAATTCATACGGATACTATGATCAGGAAGCAAAATATGGCACGCTGAAAATCACGAATTTTCTGATTTTTAGCATTTTTGGACGCCTGTATCTCGAAAACTTAACCTACAATTTTTTTTTAATTTTTTCTATCGAGAGTCCTTTTGGAGGTATTTTGCATGAAGCCAACCAATAAGACTTTGAAATGTCTGGAATAGAATAACAAAGGGACTGAAAATCGAAAAAAGTCGAAAAATCGTGAAATTTTGAAAAATGCTCTACTATTTTTTTTATTTTAAGAGATTTTTAAAAAAAAGGTTGTATATTCAGATAGCTGACCTAATTACGATTCTAACGATGTATAATATGTATGTAGTTTTTGAAATTTAATTTTCGATATTTTAAATTTTTTGCATTTTTGGCACTTTTGAACATAGGATTTCTCAGGGGCATTTTATCTGATCAGATAATGTAATATATCATTACAGAACCCTGTGGCTATTTTAGCGCCCAAACCGACTATTAAAACTATTCCGACAATAATAACCATACCGGAAGTATTCAAAAAATGAAAAAAAAGGTTAAAAATATTGTCGCACTTGCGAAAAACTTGATTGCTCACTTAGGTAATAGCGGACCAAAAGAACTAAAGTGTCGTTGGATAGCCCTATTAATGGACCATCATATGGTATCTAAATAATACGATTTCGATGGTAAGGAAATAAATTATTGTATGCCAAAAATCTAGTATTTTCCGATTTTTTAACATTCTGAGACGCCCTTTTCTCGAAAATGACGCCTACGATTTTTCTGAAACTTTTCTTACTCATAGTCCTATCGGTTGTCTATATAGTGAATCCAAAATGAAAAGCATTGAAATAATGTAGGTGGTCCAAAAATGACATCAAACTTTGAAAAAAATTGAAAAATCGTAAAATTTTTGTAAACGCTCTTTAATTTATCTTTTTTTCCAAAACTACTCAATGGATGTTTCTGACACTTCTGGTACAAAGAACTTCGTAAAGCTATCACGACAACGATCGTAAAACCGGAAGTAGTCGAAAAAATGTCCGATATTTTGATAAAAAATATTTTTTTTTGCGAAAACCTTTTTTATTTATGAATATTTTTTGATGGTATTTTACACAGGGTTAAAATATCATCCTACTTGACCAGAAATGGGAAAAATAATTGTCTCGGTTATTTTCGTTAGCCGCCAACGGCTAATTTAGTTTTTCGTACCCAGAAAAATTATTTATTGTTCGATTTGTATAAAACAAAGTTCATATGCTCCGTGGTCCCAATTGTAATTTATTTTGTTATGGTGAAATTTTTCTGTCGGCAACGGAAGTGACGTAATATTAACAAAAACTATAATTTTGACAGTTCGGTACTAGTTTTTGAAAGCAAATATTATTTTTTTTCAAAACTGATATAACTAAACGGATGCACCCTGCAAAGGTGCACAATATCCTTAGCTCAGATTTTTTAATTTCAATTTCATTTTCGGGCAATTTCGAATAAAATGTAAAATAAAGTGTAAAATTCAGTTGTTTACAATTCATTCAGCGTCTTCATATTTTGAAATATTTATTTGTAATTTTAATAAACTCGTAGCAATAATCCAGAAGAAGAGATTGTATGCGAAAATTAGTTTGTAATATGAGCAGTTGCCGAGGAATATGCAATTTTGCATGCGTCATTTTTCACGTTATTTTGCCTATAAAAGAGTGAATTATTATTCGATTTGCAATATTATTTTTCCATTTGATGCTTAGTGTCAATTTGTTCTAGGTCAAGCCAATTTTACAATTTCACTGTGACCGGAAATGACGTCATTTGGGCAAAAACTGTATTTTAAACCTAAAAAACAGATATTTTATTCAAATGTGTCTGCCTTATAATAATTTTAAAATTATGATATTTGATTCCCATCAACGAATAGAATGAAGCCATACGACCATACAGATACCACAAAATGGTTTCTAACTTGTACGGTTACAGAGAAATAGGCGATCTTCGATAAGTCACTTTTCAAGGTTTTTGGTCTATAAAAGTGTCAATTATTATTCGATTTTTATAATTTTTTTTACCATTTGATGCCTTATGCCATTTATGACTTCTATGAACTAAATTAACATTTTCAATACCACCGGAAGTAATGTAATTTTTTCAAAAAACGTATTTTTGGCCTTCAAAACAAACATTTTTTTTGAAGTGGTTTATGTTTATTATTCGTTTAACTTTATAACGTCTGAATCTCATGGGCAGTAAGATTGAATCAATACCATCATATTGATATCAAGAAAAGGCTTCTAGCATGTTCCCTTGTCGAAAAATAGCCAATTGTCCCAGTGTCACTTTTAAGTTGTTTACCTTCTTAATTTCAGTTTATTGGTTATAGGTTAATTATTTATTGCCCGATATGTATAAAACAAAGTTTGTATTTTGTATGTTGCGAATTTTCGACTTATTTTTCACCTATAATAATTTCTTTCGGCACCGGAAGTGACGTAATTTTGCCATAATTTACAATTTTGAAAGGTCTTTTCGCCAGCAAATATTACTTTTACATATGATAGAGGGTGTCACTGAAGCAAAACAATTAAAGTTTGGTAGCTCAATGGATCGGCTAGGGTATAATAAACTTCCTGTATGATTCTTGAAAGCCGGTTCAGTGCTGCTTGCAGGTCTAGTTAAGCTTTCATATTACATATGAAAGCTTATTGTTTCTGTTAAGATTATTATTAAGCTTTCATATTTCATATGAAAGCTTATTGTTTCTGTTAAGATTATTATTATTTTTTTTTTTGTGTTTTTCCTGCAAATCGGATTTCACAGAATCTATCCATAGGATGTTTCTGAAACTTTGACCTACCCCCTCAAAAATGGGTGGTGGCTGTTGATTAAATATATTTTCAAAACGTTTTGCGAATTCGAAATCACCGAATTTTACGAACGAAAAAACTGACAATGCATAGTCGTAACTTTGCTATTTTTTGACCGATTTTACTAATTCTTTTTTCTTTGAATACCTTTTAAAAAATCATTTTCATCTGCAGTTTCACATTTTCGAATTTCGAAAATTCGTCGCTGTGATTTCGAACCGGAAGTTTAGACCAATTTGACAACTTCTTTAATAGTTGTACGATTTTCATGAAATTTAGAATATAAGTAGATCTTACCAATGTGACTTCAAAAATATAATGAGAAATTTTCTAAATTATCTCCCCTTGGTGAAATTAAGGATCAAAGTTTTCAAAAAAATCGTCGAAATATAGGTCAGAATGATCTGAATATACTCGACAAGTAATTACTGATTCCTACACAAAATATGGAGTTTGTCGATCTAACCGGAAATGCCACCATCTTGAAACATGAGAATTCCCTAAGGCTTTTTTGCTATCTTACTTACAGACACGGGAGTTATATTTTCTGAATCCTTGAAGGATGGCCCAAAAATCGCAGGGAGCAGAATTTTGATTTAGGTCAACTGATGGTTGCCATTTTGAAGTCAATATGAAAAGTAGTAGAACTTTGAAGGGCTGAGACTTTGAAACACAATAACTCTCCTTCTTATTGAGCTAGAATGTTCAATCTTGGTGTAGACGTTCACTAGGTCACTGTCGTGATTGAGTGCAAAGATGAGCATTATCTGCTTAGGGTAAGCAGAGATAAGCATGCTGATTTGTTGATTCTTTAGGGCACGATAACTTCGGTTATAATGAAGGGAGGGCGGTGAAACTTTTGTCAATAGAGAGTCTAATAGCTAGCCTGTTGTGTGAAATCATTGTATCATTTTTTTAAATATCAGGGATAGCCGAAAAAAAGAGATTGAAAATCCAAAAAGTCGTATTTTTACAATTTGGAGCATGTTTAGAGGTCTTTCTCGTAAAGTCAACATACTATTTTTTGGGAACTTCTTCTACAAAGAGTCTTATTGGTAGTCTTTTATATGAAACCATCGATCAACAGTCCAACATATCAGGAGTAGAAGAACAAAAGGATCGAACATTGAAAACGGCACCCTTTCATTGTTAAGCGAAACATGCAGTGTGGGTGACTACAATCTACGCATTTAGTCATCGTATAGAGTTTATTCAACAGTATCGAATTCCAACTGCTTAGGGATATTTTACGTGCACTCCAATGTGTACACAGGACCTTGGTTTTTCGTCCCATCCGAAGGACTAGACAGCTGTGCTTGTCAGGCCCTCCGTTCTGCCTCACTGACAAGGGGAACCACGCCGAGAAATCGAGATGAACTTTTTCCGTGCAGAACTTTCAATTCAGGCAAAACGTTTATTACATACGATTAAGCTGGTCAGTTGGAGCTTATTTTCAAAAGTTTTGTAATAATCGGTTGGTAATTAAAGTACCGTGCACATTAAACTGTTAAAACAGAAAATTTCGCCTGGTTGAAATGTTTCTTGCTATAAGTCAGCAATTTTCCGAATTCAGGGAGGCTGGATGGCTGAATGGTTAGCATGTGCTCGCTGTATCGTAACGTTTGTCATTGAGTCAACGGGCGTCGTTTCGATCTCCAGGTTGCACGTGACATGGTGTATGATGTCCAACCTCGTGGGTTTTCTCCGTGTTCTTCGGTTTCCTCCCAACGGCTAAAGACCAGTACGTGCAAGGGGAGTTTTTAATTAAAATTAAAAAACATATGTTAGCCCCGAAATGACCTAGTTTGTGTCGAATGGACGTTAGGCCGCATTTCTCTCTTTCTCTTTTTAAAGTTTTGTAATAATCGGTTGGTAATCAAAGGTACTGTTAAAGTGATCAAACAGAAAATTTGGCCTGGTTGTAATGTTTCTCACTTTAAAGTCAGCAATTTGTCGATTTTAAGGGAGAAACGTTTATTGCGAACGATTAAGCTGGTCAGGGGGAGCTTATTTTTAAAAGTTTTGTAAAATTCGGTTGATAACTAAAGGTACCGTGCAAATTAAACTGTTAAAATAGAAAATTTGGCCCGGTTGAAATGTTTCTCGCTGTAGTTCAGCAATCTGCCGATTTTAGGGAGGTTGCGTGGCTGAATGGTTAGCACGTGCGCTCTGTATCATAACGTCTGTCATTGAGTCAACTGGCCTTGTTTCGATTTCTTGGTTGTACGTGACAAGGAGTATGGTCGCCTTACCAACCTCGTAGGCCGTAACGCCGCTGCCCGGGTAAAATTTCCCTCATTGCACACTTTATGGCGTATGCCCGTCTTCATTAGCCCATTGTAGGAGCAGAACAGTAGGATGTTAAACCCCATTCAATTTCATTTCATTTTCTCTATGTTGCTTATTTATTATAGTGGATAAATATTTTTCTGGTTCTAGCAATTATTTAATTTCTGCATAGAAATCTCTGGCCAGTTTTTTTTTTATTGCAGAGTGCCATTCTTGTATATAGCAGTCTATGACCCTTTGTTTAAAACATGCTTAAGAAGTCGTCACGATTTCCTACTTATAACCAAACATATTGGAAACCATAATTATATAACATATCTTGGAAGCCCGATTACAGCTATACAAGTTTCAGTTATTTCCCTTTAGTTTAAGGATTATTTTTTTGCCCGGGTGCAATGTTTCTCACTACATTTAAATTTGTAACTTTGTGAGTTTTTGACCGATTTTGATATTATGTCTTTATAATTTTCCAAATCTACATATTTAACGTACATATTCAAACAGTTGAGTTCAACCTGATTCAAAAAGTTTTAGTTTTGTTCAAAGTTATCTCATTTAATTTTTCGATGTTTTCTTACCATTTTCATTTCATTTTTCTGAAAGTTTTGAAATCGGAAGTCATCCCAAGTATCAGTTATTTCCCTTTAGTTTTCCGATTACTCAATGTTTCATACTATATTTAGACTTGTAACTTCGCGAGTTTTTGACCAATTTTGATAGTTTGTTATTCTTATCCTTTTATCTGAGATACTTGATATAATCGATGACACGTGACGATGAATATGAAAGCTTTCATATCTGCATGGGACAGTAGCAGATCTAGTTATTTTTTTTTTTGTGTATTTTCTGCAAATCGGATTTCTCAGAATCTAACCATGGGATCTTTCTGAAACTTTGACCTACCCCCCCAAAAATGGGGTGCGAACGTTGTTTAAATATATTTTCAAAACGTTTTACGAATCCGAAATCACCGAATTTTACGAACGAAAAAACTGACAATGCATAGTCGTAACTTTGTTATTCTTTGACCGATTTTACTAATTCTTTTTTCTTTGAATACCTTGAAAAAAATCATTTTCATCTGCAGTTTCACATTTTCGAATTTCGAAAATTCGTCGCTGTGATTTCGAACCGGAAGTTTAGACCAATTTGACAACTTCTTTAATAGTTGTACGATTTTCATGAAATTTAGTATAAAAGTAGATCTTACCAATGTGACTTCAAAAATATAATGAGAAATTTTCTAAATTATCCCCCCTTGGTGAAATTAAGGATCAAAGTTTTTAAAAAAATCGTCGAAATATAGGTCAGAATGACCTGAATATTTTTTTCGATACTCGACAAGTAATTACTGATTCCTACACAAAATATGGAGTTTGTCGATCCAACCGGAAATGCCACCATCTTGAAACATGAAAAATCCCTCAGGCTTTTTTGCTATCTTACTTACAGACACGGGAGTTATATTTTCTGAATCCTTGAAGGATGGCCCAAAAATCGTATGGAGCAGAATTTTGATTTAGGTCAACTGATGGTTGCCATTTTGAAGTGAATATAAAAAGTAGTAGCAATTTGAAGGGCTGAGACTTTGAAACACAATAACTCTCCTTCTTATTGAGCTAGAATGTTCAATCTTGGTGTAGACGTTCACTAGGTCAATGTCATGATTGAGTGCAAATATGAGCTTTTTCTGCCAATGGTAAGCAGAGATAAGCATGCTGATTTGTTGATTCTTTAGGGCACAATAACTTCGGTTATAATGAAGGGAGGGTGATGAAACTCTTGTCAATAGAGAGTCTAATAGGTAGCCTGTTGTGTGAAATCATTGTATCATTTTTTTTAAATATCAGGGGTAGCAGAAAAAAGAGATCGAAAATCCAAAAAGTCGTATTTTTACGATTTGGAGCATTTTAAAAGGTCCCTTTCTCTAAAGTCAACATAATATTTTTGTGGAACTTCTTCTACAAAGAGTCTTATCGGTAGTCTTTTATATGAAACCATCGATCAACAGTCCAAAATATCAGGAGTAGTAGAATAAAAGGATCGAAAATTGAAAACCGCACCCTTTCATTGTTAAGCAAAACATGCAGTGTCGGTGGCTACAATCTGCACATTTAGTCATCGTATAGAGCTTATTCAACAATATCGAATTCCAACTCCGAAGGGATTTTTTACGTGAACTCCAATGTGTACACGGCGGATGGGGGGACGCGCCAGAATATCGAGATGAACTTTCTCGGCCAATGCAGGGATCGAACACCCGACCTCCTGGCTAGCAGGCCAACGCCTTAGCCACATAGTGTGGACACCCATCGTACATTTCATCCGTCAAATCAAAGCATTTCATTGCATTAGACCTATAATTAATTATTCTTAATTTAAAACTTTATTTAATATTAGTCTGGCATTATTAAATCCTAATTTTATTGGTCTTATTTAAAATTAAACTTTCATTTAACTATGAACAACCCTTAACGTGTCTCTTTAAAACAATTAAATACTCTAAAACAAAAAACCAAATAAAAATCAATAAGCGGGTCAATTCAGGTAAGTATAACTACGGGTTCTGTCCATCTTCTCTCGTCTACGGCCATACCACGTTGAAAACACCAGTTCTCGTCCGATAACTGAAGTTAAGCAACGTCGGCCCCGGTTAGTACTTGGATGGGTGACCGCCTGGGAACACCGGGTGCTGTAGACGCCTTTTTGCCCTGATTCTTCGTGAAAAAATCAATTTTCCGCCAATCAGACCACAGCGCGCACTCTTTTGCACCACTCCAGCTCTCCGCTCGGCCCGTCTCCCCAGGGAAAAAGACACAAAAAGAATTTGAGTAAGCACAAGTATGGGTTCTGTCCACCTTCTCTCGTCTACGACCACACCACGTTAAAAAAAAACAGTTCTCGTCCGATCACTGAAGTTAAGCAACGTCGGGCCCGGTCAGTACTTGGATGGGTGACCGCCTGGGAACACCGGGTGCTGTAGACGCCTTTTTAAAACCGACCCCCCCCCCCCCCCAAAAAAAAAAATATCAATAAGCGGGTCAATTCAGGTAAGTATAACTACGGGTTCTGTCCACCTTCTCTCGTCTACGGCCACACCACGTTGAAAACACCAGTTCTCGTCCGATCACAGAAGTGATCTCTTTTGCACCACTCCAGCTCTCCGCTCGGCCCGTCTCCCCAGGGAAAATGACACAAAAAGAATTTGAGTAAGCACAAGTATGGGTTCTGTCCACCTTCTCTCGTCTACGGCCACACCACGTTGAAAACACCAGTTCTCGTCCGATCACTGAAGTTAAGCAACGTCAGGCCCGGTCAGTACTTGGATGGGTGACCGTCTGGGAACACCGGGTGCTGTAGACGCCTTTTTAAAACCGACAAAACCCCCCCAAAAAATCAATAAGCGGATCAATTCAGTTAAGTATAACTACGAGTTCTGTCCACCTTCTCTCGTCTACGGCCACACCACGTTGAAAACACCAGTTCTCGTCCGATCACTGAAGTTAAGCAACGTCGGGCCCGGTCTGTTCTTGGATGGGTGACCGCCTGGGAACACCGGGTGCTGTAGACGCCTTTTTAAAACCGACCCCCCCCCCAAAAAAAAATAAAAATCAATAAGCGGGTCAATTCAGGTAAGTATAACTACGGGTTTTGTCCACCTTCTCTCGTCTACGGCCAAACCACGTTGAAAACACCAGTTCTCGTCCGATCACTGAAGTTAAGCAACGTTGGGCCCGGTTAGTACTTGGATGGGTGACCGCCTGGGAACACCGGGTGCTGTAGACGCCTTTTTAAAACCGACAAAAACCGCCCCAAAAATCAATAAGCGGGTCAATTCAGGTAAGTATAACTACGGGTTCTGTCCACCCTCTCTCGTCTAGGGCCATACCACGTTGAAAACACCAGTTCTCGTCCGATCACTGAAGTTAAGCAACGTCGGGCCCGGTCAGTACTTGGATGGGTGACCGCCTGGGAACACCGGGTGCTGTAGACGCCTTTTTAAAACCGACAAAAAACATCAATGAGCGAGTCAATTCAGGTAAGTATAACAACGGGTTCTGTTCACCTTCTCTCGTCTACGGCCACACCACGTTGAAAACACCAGTTCTCGTCCGATCACTGAAGTTAAGCAACGTCGGGCCCAGTCAGTAATTTTCCTTGGCCTCCATTGGCTAATTCAGTTTTTCAGTCCTAGATTAATTTTTTATTGTTCGATTTGTATAAAACAAAGTTCATATGCTTCGTTGTCTCAATTGTCATTTTTTTTATTACCAAAAGTGTTATCTGTCGGCACCGGAAGTGGCATAATTTTACCAAAAACTACAATTTTGACAGTTAGGTACATTTTTTGAAAACAAATATTATTTTTTTGAAAAATTGTATGACTCAAAGAGTGTGTCCTTTAAAGGCGCAAAAAATGTCGGAAGCAGTTTTTTTAATTTCTTTTTCATTTTCTAGCAAATTGGATTAAGAGGTGAAAAAAGTCGTAAAATTGACCTATTTACAACTCATTCAGGCTTTTCAGATTTTAAAATATTTTTACGTAACTTTTATAAACTTGTAGCTATAATCCATACGAAGAGAATGTATGTGAAAATTAGTTTGTAATATAAGCAGTTGCCGAGAAATAGGCAATTTTGCATGAGTCACTTTTCACGTAATTTTGGCTGTAAAAGAATCAATTATTATTCGATTTTCAATTTTCTTTCGCCATTGGATGCCTAATGCCATAGTGGACAATGTCAAACCATTTTACCCCTTGCGCTGCCACCGGAAATGACGTCATTTGCTCAAAACTTAAATTTTAGCCTTCAAAAAACAATATTTTATTCAAATGAGTCGTATTTGTTATTTTTTTCAAATTGTGATATTTGATTCTATTGATCAAATAGATTGAACCCATACGATCATACAGATACCACAAAATGGTTTCTAACTTGTACGGTTGCAGAGAAATGGGCGATTTTCCTTACGTCACTTTTCAAGGTTTTTGGTCTATAAAAGTGTCAGTTATTATTCGATTTTCATAAAATTTTCACCATATGATATCTTGTTTCATTTATGATTTCATAGAACTAATTTAACATTTTCAGTATCACCGGAAGTAATGTCATTTTGGCAAAAACTGTATTTTTTAGCCTTCAAAACAGACATTTTTTTCAAATGAGTCTGATTTGTAATATATTTCAAATTATGATATTTGATTCCAATCAACAAATGGATTGAACCCATACGATCATATAGATACCAAAAGATAGTTTTTATCGTGTACGGTTGCCGAGAAATATACGATTTTCTACAAGTCACTTTTCAAGGTTTTTGGTCTATAAAAGTGGCAATTCTCATTCGATTTACATACAATTTTCGCCATTATGCTGCCTTATGCCATTTCTGATTTCATAAAACTAATTGAACATTTTCATTATCACCGGAAGTAATGAAATTTTGCCAGGATCACTTACAAGTAACATATATATAAAATGAATTGATATTGCTGGATTTGGTTGATTCTTCGTCCATTTTATTTGATGTTTACAATGCTTATGTGGAAACCTGTTTGATGGTTTCATTGGTATCGGAAGTGACATATGTTTAAGGGTAACGTGGCACCGAAAGTGACGTGGCACCAGTGAAACCCGTCATTCCTGCATGCAGGTCTAGTTCTTATTATTATTATTCTTCTTTTGTTTTGAGTAGATCTCAGCAACTGCTTGTCGCATCGTTACGATTTCTTCGGTTTTACTGGGAAAGTGGGTGTGACTTAGAGGATAAAGCTATTTTGAACGTTCTGCGACAATGCGAAATGTCCGAAATCACCAAATTATCGTTTTTTAAAATATTGCAGTAATTTTAACAATAATCATTGAATTTTAACTTTCGATACATTTTGGCATAGCCGGAGACAGGGCACATAGCTACACTACTTTCGATTTTTGATTTTCGGTAAATCTTCAAAGATATTAGGCGCCAAATTTTGAAAATTTAAAATTTTACAAAAAACTTTTTTATTTATGAATATTTTTTAGTCGTATTATGAACAGAATTAAAGGGTCATCTGACTAGTGCAAAAATGTTAAAGAATTTTGTCTCAGTAATTTACCTTGGCCGCCATTTGCTAATTCAGTTTTTAAGTCCTAGATTAATTTTTTATTGTTCGATTTGTATAAAACAAAGTTCATATGCTTCGTTGTATCAATTGTCATTTTTTTTATTACCAAAAGTTTTATCTGTCGGCACCGGAAGTGGCATAATTTTACCAAAAACTACAATTTTGACAGTTATTTTCCTTCTTCGAAAACAAATATTATTTTTTGGAAAAATTATTTGACTCAAAGAGTGTGCCCTTTCAAGGCGCAAAAAATGTAGGAAGCAGTTTTTTTAATTTCGATTTCATTTTCGAGCAAATTCGATTAAGAGGCTAAAAATGGTGTAAAATTGGCCTATTTACAACCTATTCAGGCTTTTCAGATTTTAAAATATTTCTTCGTAACTTTTATAAACTTGTAGCTATAATCCATACGAAGAAAATGTATGTTAAAATTCGTTTGTACTATAAGCAGTTACCAAGAAATGGGCAGTTCTGTACAAGTCACTGTTTTCGTTATTTTGCCTGTAATATAGTCAATTATTATTGGATTTTTATAAAAGTGACATCATTTGATTCAAAATACATGTAGCGTCATATCAAGTTGACTACTATTTAAAATTGACACCGGAAGTGACGTCATTTTGTCAAAAACTGCATTTTAAACTTTTTAAATCAAAGTTTTATTCAACCAAGAATTACTTAATATGTATTAATAATTTTAACTTTTGGTTTAAATTCACATATAAACACAACTCATATGGTCATATAGATATCATAAAATTGTTTCTAACTTGTTCGGTTGCCGAGAAATAGGCGGTTTTCTACAGGTCACTTTTGAAGGTTTTGGGGCCATAAAAGTGTCAATTATTATTCGATTTTCATAAACGCTACACCATATTATACCTAATGCCATTCGGGATTTCATACAAGTAATTTAAAATTTTCCTTATCACCGGAAGTAACGTCATTTTGGCAAAAACTGTATTTTTAGCCTTCAAAACAGATATTTTATTCAAATGAGTCTGTTTTGAAATCTTTTTCAAATTACGGTATTTGATGCCAATCCACAAATAGAATGAAGCCATACGATCATACAGATATCACAAAATCGTTTCTAACTTGTACGGTTGCCGAGAAATAGCCGATTTTCTGCAAGTCACTTTTCAAGTTTTTTGGTCTTTGAAAGTGACAATTATTATTCGGTTTATATAAAATTTTCACTATATGATATCGTATGCCATTTCTGATTTCATAAGACTAATTGAACATTTTCATAACAACGGGAGTAATTTAATTTTGTCAAGATCATTTACAAGTAACAAATGTATAAAATGAATTGATATTGCTGGGTTTGGTTGATTCTGCGTCCATTTTATTTGTGTGCAATGTTAATTTGGAAACCTGTTTAGTGGTTTCGTTGGTACCAGAAGTGACATATGTTCAAGGGTAACTTGGCACCGGAAGTGACATGTTTAAGGGTAACGTGGCACCAGTGAAACCCGTCATTCCTGCATGCAGGTCTAGTTATTATTAGGGTTTCACACTGCGTAGCTCGTGTGAAACACTATTGTTTTTGTTAAAATTATTCTTATTATTATTCTTCTTATTATTATTATTTTTTTTTTTCCAATTTGCTTATATCTCAGCAACTTCTTGTTGGATCGATACAATGTCTTCAGTTTTACTGGGAAAGTGGGTGTGACTTAGAGATTAAAGCTATTCCCGGCATTCTGCGACATTGCGAAATGTCCGAAATCACCGAAAATGTCGTTTTTTAAATATTGCCGTAATATTAACAATAATCATTGGATTTTAGCATATGATGCATTTTGACATAGACAGAAACAGGGGACATAGCTATGTTACTTTTGATTTTTGATTTTCGACGAATCTTGGAAGATATTAGGCGCCAAATTTTGAAAATTTAAATTTTTACAAAAAACTTTTTTATTTATTAATATTTTTATATGCCATTTTAACCAAGGTTAAAGAGTCATCTGATTTGAACAAAAATGTCAACATTTTTTGTTTCCGTAATTTTCCTTGGCCGCCATTGGCTAATTCAGTTTTTCAGTCCTACATTAATTATTTATTGTTCGATTTGTATAAAACCATGTTCATATGTTCCGTGGTTCAAAATGCCATTTTTTTTGTTACCGGTGGAGTTTCCTGTAGGCACCGGAAGTGGCGTTAATTCAGCAAAAACTACAATATTGACAGTTCGGTACAACATTTTGAAAGCAAATACTATTTTCTACTAATTTGATCTTACTCAAAAGATGCGCCCTGTAAAGGTGCACAAAATCTCGGACTCAGTTTTTTTAATTTCGATTTTGTTTTCGGGCCATTTCGGTTAAAAGGTAAAAAAAAGGGGTAAAAATAAGCTATTTACAACCCATCCAGTGTCTTCATATATTAAAATATTTCTTTGATACTTTCATAAACTTGTAGCAATAATCCATACAAAGAGAATGTATGTGAAATTTAGTTTGTTATATAAGCAGTTGCCGAGAAATGGGCAATTTTGCATGAGTCACTTTTCACGTTATTTTGGCTGTAAAAGAATCAATTATTATTCGATTTTCAATTTTCTTTCACTGTCTGTTGCCTATTGCCACAGTCGACTATTCCAAACCATTTTAACACTTTCACTGTTACCGGAAGTGACGTCATTTAGGCAATAACTGAATTTTTAGCCTTAAAAATACATTTTTTATTCAAATGAGTATTATTTGTAATATTTTTAGAATTATGAAATTTGGTTCCCATCAACAAATAGAATGAACCGATACGATCATATAGATACCACAAAATGGTTTCTAACTTGTACGGTTTCAGAGAAATGGATGATTTTCCACAAGCCACTTTTTACTTTATTTTGGCTCTAAAAGAATTAGTTATTATTCGATTTTCACAAAATTTTCACCATATGATGTCTTATGCCATTTACGATTTCATAGAACTAATTTAACTTTTTTAGTATCACCGGAAGTGATGTCATTTTGTCAAAAACTGAATTTTTAGCCTGCAAAACAGATATTTTATTCAAATGAGTTTGATTTGTAATGTTTTCAAAATTATGATATTTGATTCCATTCAACAAATGGATTGAACCCATACGATCATACAGACACCAAAAAATGGTTTCTAACTTGTGCGGTTGCAGAGAAATAGTCGATTGTCTACAAGTCACTTTTCAAGGTTTTTGGTCTATAAAAGTGGCAATTATTATTCTATTTACATAAAATTTTCACTATATGATGTCATATGCCATTTCGGATTTCATAAAACTAATTGAACATTTGCATTATCACTAGAAGTACATGTAATGTTATTTTGTCAGGATCACTTACAAGTAACAGATGTATAAAATGAATTGATATTTGCTGGATTTGGTTGATTCTGCGTCCAATTTATTTGATGTGTGCAATGCTTATGGGGAAACCTGTTTAATGGTTTCATTGGTACCGGAAGTGACATATGTTCAAGGGTAACGTGGCACCTGAAGTGACTTGTTAAAGGGTAACGTGGCACCAGTGAAACCCGTCATTCCTGCATGCAGGTCTAGTTATTCTTATTATTATTATTTTTTTTTTCCAATTTGCTTATATCTCAGGAACTACTTGTCGGAGCGATACAATGTCTTGAGTTTTACTGCGAAAGTGGGTGTGACTTAGAGATTAAAGCTATTTCCGGCATTCTGCGACAATGCGAAATGTCCGAAATCACCGAAGTTGTTTTTTGAAATATTGCCGTAATATTAACAACAATTGCTGGATTTTATCGTTTGATAGTTTTTGACATAGCCAGAGACATGGCACATAGCTACAGGTCTTTAGATTTTTAAATTTTGCCGAATCTTCGGAAAAATAAGGCGCCAAATTTTGAAAATTTAAATTTTGACAAAAAACTTTTTTATTAATGAATATTTTTTAATGACCTTTTACCAAGGGTTAAAGGGTCGTCTGATTTGGGCAAAAATGTGAACATTTTTTTTCTGGATAATTTTCCTTGGTCGCTATTGGCTAATTCAGTTTATCAGTTCTATATAAATTATTTATTGTCCGATTTGTATAAAACAAAGTTTATATGCTCCATGGTCCAAAATGTCATTTTTTTTGTTACCGGCAAAGTTTCCTGTCGGCACCGTAAGTGACGTAAATTTAGCAAAAACTACAATTTTAACAGTTCGGTACCACTTTTTGAAAGCAAAAATTATTTTTTTCAAATCTAATATGACTGAAAAGATGTGCCATATAGAGGTGCACAAAACATCGGGCTCAGTTTTTTTAATTTCGATTTCGTTTTCGGGCAATTTGGATTAAAGGGTGAAAAAAGGTGTCAAAATAAGCTATTTACAACCCATCCAGCGTCTTCATATTAAAAAATATATCTTCGTAACATTCATAATCTCGTAGCAATAACCCATACGAAGAGAATGTATGTGAAAATTAATTTGTAATATACGCAGTTGCCGAGTCACTTTTCACGTTATTTTGGCTGTAAAAGAATCAATTATTATGTGATTTTCAATTTTCTTTCACCATTGGATGGCTAATGCCACAGTGGACAAGATCAAACCATTCTACCTCATACGCTGCCACCGGAAATGACGTCATTTGCTTAAAACTTAATTTTTAGCATTAAAAAAGCAATATTTTATTCAAATGGGTTGTACTTGTTATTTCTTTCAAATTATGATATTTGATTCTATTCATCAAATAGAATGAACCAATACGATCATACAGATATCACAAAACGGTTTCTAACTTGTACGGATGCAGAGAAATGGGCGATTTTCCACAGGTCACTTTTGGAGGATTTTGGTCTATAAAAGTGTCGGTTATTATTCGATTTTCATAAAATTTTCACCATATGATATCTTATGTCATTTATGATTTCATAGAACTAATTTAACATTTTCAGTATCACCGGAAGTAATTATATTTTGGCAAAAACTGTATTTTTAGCCTTCAAAACAGATATTTTTTTTTCAAATGAGTCTGATTTGTAATACATTTAAAATTATGATATTTAGTTCGCATCAACTAATAGAATGAACCCATGCGATCATTTAGATACCACAAAATGGTTTCTCACTTGTATGGTTGCAGAGAAATAGACGATTTCCTACAAGTCACTTTCCAACTTTTGGGGTCTATAAAAGTGGCAATTCTTATTCGATTTACATAAAATTTTCACCATGTGATTATTATTTCTGATTTTAAGAAACTAATTGAACATTTTCATTATCACCGGAAGTAATGTAATTTTGCCAGGATCACTTACAAGTAACATATATATAAAATGAATTGATATTGCTGGATTTGGTTGATTCTGCTTCCATTTTTTTTGATGTGTGCAATGCTTATGTCTAAACCTGTTTATTGGTTTCTTTGGTACCGGAAGAGACATATGTTCAAGGGTAACGTGGCACCGAAAGTGACACAAGTTCAAAGGTAACATGGCACCAGTGAAACCCGTCATAGCTGCATGCAGGTCTAGTTTATTATTATTATTTACCGCGAGGGCCTAGATCTCCATGATCGAAAACAGATATCGATCTGGAATCAGATTTTCTATTGGGAAACCATGTGGTGGCTACTTGATAAAATATTTTTGAAATTTCTGCGCATACCGGAAGTGACCGAACTTTGTACGTTATCTAAAAATTGAAAATCGGCCATAGTTTCGTCAATTCTTTATCCATTTTCAAACAAATTATATTTTTGGAATCCCTGAATCTTTTCTGAGACAATCTATTCTGAGACATTTTTCAATTTCGAACATTCGTCTATGACTTTTATCGTTTGAAAATTGCAAACATGTTGTTTACGAGACAATTTTTGTTATTTTTCAAAATTTTCAAATTTGACCTACATTTTTGGATACCTGAAGTCCATCCGATTCCAGTAATATAAGTTTCATTCAGAGTTATCGCCCTTTATTTTTCGATTTTTTTCGAATTTTCTTCCCATTTTGTGAGCTCCGGTTTCGGTTTATGGCAGAATTGACGTTTCTGAAACTTCTGAGGCATGAAGTTATAGTCAAATACCAACTTATAAAGCAATTTCGACAAGAATCCTTAAACCGGAAGTGGTCGAAATAATGGCAATATTTTGAAAAAAATGCAAAAAATGGATATTTTGGGGAAAAACTCGATTTCTCCGCCCGATATCAATGGATTAAAGAAATTAGGGTACCATTGGACTGCACTAGGATTGTACTATCGTATGATACCCAATTCATACGGATTCTATGATCAGGCAGCAAAATATGGCACGCTGACAATCAAGTATTTTCTGATTTGGAGCGTTTTTGGACGCCTGTATCTCGAAAACTTAACCTACAATTTTTTTCAAATTTTTTCTATCGAGAGTCCTTTTGGAAGTCTTTTGCATGAAGCCATCCAATAAGCCTTTGAAATGTCTGGAATAGGATAAAAAAGGGACTGAAAATCGAAAAATCGTGAAATTTTGGAAAATGCTCTACTATTTTTTTATTTTAAGAGATTTTCAAAAAAAGGTTGTATATTCAGATAGCTGACCTAATTACGATTCTAACAGTGTATAATATGTATGTAATTATTGAAATTTAATTTTCGATATTTTAAATTTTTTGCATTTTTGACACTTTTGAACGTAGGATTTCTCAGGGGCATTTTATCTGATCAGATAATGTAATATATCATTACAGAGCCCTGTGGCTATTTTAGTGCCCAAATTTTTTGCATTTTTGGCACTTTTAAACGTAGGATTTCTCAGGGGCATTTTATCTGATCAGATAATGTAATATATCATTACAGAGCCCTGTGGCTATTTTAGTGCCCAAACTGGCTATTAAAACTATTCCGAAAATAATAACCATACCGGAAGTATTCAAAAAATAAAAAAAAAAGTTAAAAATATTGTCGCACTTGCGAAAAACATGATTTTTCCCTTAGGTAATAGCGGACCAAAAGAACTAAAGTGTCGCTGGATAGAACTATTAATGGACCATCATATGGTATCTCAATAATATGATTTCCATGGTAAGGAAATAAATTATTGCATGCCAAAAATCTAGTATTTTCCGATTTTTTAACATTCTGAGACGCCCTTTTGTCGAAAACGACGCCTACGATTTTTCTTAAACTTTTCTTACTCAAAGTCCTATCGGTTGTCTATATAGTGAATCCAAAATGAAAACCATTGAAATAAAATAGGTGGTCCAAAAATGGCATCAAACTTTGAAAATAATTGAAAAATCGTTAAATTTTTGTAAACGCTCTTTAATTTATCTTTTTTTCAAAAACTGCTCAATGGATGTTTCTGACACTTCTGGTACAGAAAGTTAAGTATCCAAAGAACCTCGTAAAGCTATCGCGACAATGATCGTAAAACCGGAAGTAGTCGAAAAAATGTCCGATATTTTGAAAAAAAATTTTTTTTTTTACGAAAACCTTTTTTATTTATGAATATTTTTTGATCATATTTTACACAGGGTTAAAATATCATCGTACTTGAGCAGAAATGAGAAAAAAAATTGTCTCGGTAATTTGCGTTAGCCGCCATCGGCTAATTTAGCTTTTCGTACCCAGAAAAATTATTTATTGTTCGATTTGTATAAAACAAAGTTCATATGCTCCGTGGTCCCAATTGTAATTTTTTTTGTTACGGTGAAATTTTTCTGTCGGCAACGGAAGTGACGTAATATTAACAAAAACTACAATTTTGACAGTTCGGTACCACTTTTTGAAAGCAAATATTATTTTTTTTCCAAAACTGATAGAACTAAAAGGATGCACCCTGCAAAGGTGCACAAAATCCTTAGCTCATATTTTTAAATTTCAATTTCATTTTCGGGCAATTTCGAATAAAATGTAAAATAAAGTGTAAAATTCAGTTATTTACAATTCATTCAGCGTCTTCATATTTTGAAATATTTATTTGTAATTTTCATAAACTCGTAGCAATAATCCAGACGAAGAGAATGTATGCGAAAATTAGTTTATAATATGAGCAGTTGCCGAGAAATATGCAATTTTGCCTATACAAAAGTGAATTATTATTCGATTTGCAATATTTTTTTTCCATTTGATGCCTAATGCCAATTTGGACTAGGTCAAGCCAATTTTACATTTTCACTGTGACCGGAAATGACGTCATTTGGGCAAAAACTGTATTTTTAACCTAAAATTGTATTCAAATGAGTCTGCCTTATAATATTTTTAAAATTATGATATTTGATTCTCATCAACGAATAGAATGAAGCCATACGACCATACAGATACCACAAAATGGTTTCTAACTTGTACGGTTTCAGAGAAATAGGCGATCTTCTATAAGTCACTTTTCAAGGTTTTTGGTCTATAAAAGTGTCAGTTATTATTCGATTTTTATAATCTTTTTACCATTTGATGCCTTATGCCATTTATGACTTCTATGAACCAAGTTTTCAATATCACCGGAAGTAATGTAATTTTTGCAAAAAACGTATTTTTAGCCTTCAAAACAAACATTTTTTTGAAGTGATTTATATTCATTATTCGTTTAACTTTATAACGTCTGACTCTAATGGGCAGTAAGATTGAATCAATACCATCATATTGATATCAAGAAAAGGCTTCTAGCATGTTCCCTTGTCGAATAATAACCAATTTTCCCAGGGTCACTTTTAAGTTTTTTACCTTCTTAATTTCAGTTTATGGGTTATAGGGTAATTATTTATTGCCCGATATGTATAAAACAAAGTTTGTATTTTGTATGTTGCGAATTTTCGACTTATTTTTCACTTATAAAAATTTCTTTCGGTACCGGAAGTGACGTAATTTTGCCTTAATTTACAATTTTGACCGGTCTTTTCGCCAGCAAATATTACTTTTACATATGATAGAGGGTGTCGCTGAAGCAAAACAACTAAAGTATAGTTTGGTAGCTCAATGGATCGGCTAAAGTATAGTTTGGTAGCTCAATGGATCGGCTATGGTATAATAAACTTCCTGTATGATTCCTGAAAGCCGGTTCAGTGCTGCTTGCAGGTCTAGTTAGGCTTTCAGACTTTCGTCTGAAAGCCTATTGAGATTACTAAAATTATTATTATTATTATTATTAGGCTTTCAGACTTTCGTCTGAAAGCCTATTGAGATTACTAAAATTATTATTATTATTAGGGTTTCACACTGCGAAGCTTGTGTGAAACACTATTGTTTTTGTTAAAATTATTATTAGGCTTTCAGACTTTCGTCTGAAAGCCTATTGAGATTACTAAAATTATTATTATTAGGCTTTCAGACTTTCGTCTGAAAGCCTATTGAGATTACTAAAATTATTATTTTTTTTATTATTATTCTTTTCCGCCGGAGCCTATTTCTCTATGATCGAAAAGAGATACCGATTTGCGATCCATATTTCTATCGGGAAACTAGGTGGTGGCTACCCAATAAAGCAATTTTCAAACTTCTGCGCAGACCGGAAGTGGCCGAATTTTGAACGTTGATAAAAAATTAAAAATCGGCCGTGGTTTCGTCAATTCTCTACCTATATTCAAACAAATCACATTTTTGGAAAGCCTGAGACTTTTCCGAGACAATAGCAATCTCACATTTTGCGATTTCGAAACTTCGTCGCTGACTTCTATCGTTCGAAAATTCAAAACACGTCGCCTACGAGACAATTTTTGTTATTTTTAAAAATTTGGAAATTTGACCTAGATTTTTGGATACCTGGCGTCAATCCGATTCCAGTAACATAAGTTTCATTCAGAGTTACCGCCCTTTATTTTTCGATTTTTTTCGAATTTTCTACCCATTTTGTGAGCTGTGGTGTCGTTTTACAGCCAAAATGATGTTTCTGAAACTTATGGAACATGAAGTTATAGTCCAATACCAACTGATAAAGCAATTTCGACACGGATCTTTAAACCGGAAGTGGTCGAAATAATGTGCAATATTTTGAAAAAAATGCAAAAAATGGATGTTTTCGGGGAAAACGTGATGTCTCCGTCCGATATCAACGGATTAATCAAATTAAGGTACCATTGGGTGGCACGAGGATTGTACTATCGTATGATACCCAATTCATACGGATACTATGATCAGGCAGCAAAATATGGCACGCTGAAAATCAAGTATTTTCTGATTTTTAGCATTTTTGGACGCCTGTATCTCGAAAACTTAACCGCAACTTTTTTTTAAATTTTTTCTATCGAGAGTCCTTTCGGAGGTATTTTGCATGAAGCCATCCAATAAGACTTTGAAATATCTGGAATAGGTGAAATAACGGATTGAAAATCGAAAAAAGTAAAAAAATCGTGAAATTTTGGAAAATGCTCTACTATTTTTTTATTTTAAGAGATTTTTAAAAAAAGATTGTATATTCAGATAGCTGACCTAATTACGATTCTAACGATGTATAATATGTATGTAGTTATTGAAATTTAATTTTCGATATTTTAAATTTTTTGCATTTTTGGCACTTTTGAACATAGGATTTCTCGAGGGCATTTTATCTGATCTGGTAATGTAATATATCATTACAGAGCCCTGTGGCTATTTTAGTGCCCAAACCGGCTATTAAAACTATTCCGACAATAATAACCATACCGGAAGTATTCAAAAAATTAAAAAAAAAGGTTAAAAACATTGTCGCACTTGCGAAAAACTTGATTTCTCCCTTAGGTAATAGCGGACCAAAAAACCAAAAGTGTCGTTGGATAGCCCTGTTAATGGACCATCATATGTTATCTAAATAATACGATTTCGATGGTAAGGAAATAAATTATTGTATGCCAAAAATCTAGTATTTTCCGATTTTTTAACATTCTGAGACGCCCTTTTCTCGAAAACGACACCGCAGATTTTTCTTAAACTTTTCTTACTCAAAGTCCTATCGGTTGTCTATATATTGAATCCAAAATGAAAAGCATTGAAATAATATAGGTGGTCCAAAAATGGCATCAAACTTTGAAAAAAATTGAAAAATCGTTAAATTTTTGTAAACGCTCTTTAATTTATCTTTTTTTCCCAAACTACTCAATGGATGTTTCTGACACTTCTGGTACAGAAAGTTAAGTAGCCAAGTAACTTCGTAAAGCTATCGCGACAATGATCGTAAAACCGGAAGTAGTCGAAAAAATGTCCGATATTTAGAAAAAAATTTTTTTTTTTTACGAAAACCTTTTTTATTTATGAATATTTTTTGATGGTATTTTACACAGGGTTAAAATATCATCCTACTTGAGCAGAAATGAGAAAAAAAATTGTCTCGGTAATTTCCGTTAGCCGCCATCGGCTAATTTAGTTTTTCGTACCCAGAAAAATTATTTATTGTTCGATTTGTATAAAACAAAGTTCATGTGCTCCGTGGTCCAAATTGTATTTTTTTTTGTTACGGTGAAATTTTTCTTTCGGCAACGGAAGTGACGTAATATTAACAAAAACTACAATTTTGACAGTTAGGTACCACTTTTTGAAAGCAAATATTTTTTTTCAAAACTGATATAACTAAAAGGATGCACCCTGCAAAGGTGCACAAAATCCTTAGCTCAGATTTTTTAATTTCAATTTCATTTTCGGGCAATTTCGAATAAAATGTAAAATAAAGTGTAAAATTCAGTTATTTACAATTCATTCAGCGTCTTCATATTTTGAAACATTTATTTGTAATTTTCATAAACTCGTAGCAATAATCCAGACGAAGAGAATGTATGCGAAAATAAGTTTGTAATATATACAGTTGCCGAGAAATATGAAATTTTGCATGCATCACATTTCACGTTATTTTGCCTATAAAGGAGTGAATTATTATTCGATTTGCAATATTTTTTTCCATTTGATGCATAATGCCAATTTGGACTAGGTCAAGCCAATTTTACATTTTCACTGTGACCGGAAATGACGTCATTTGGGCAAAAACTGTATTTTTAACCTAAAAAACAAATATTTTATTCAAATGAGTCTGCCTTATAATATTTTTTAAAATTATGATATTTGATTCCCATCAACGAATGGAATGAAGCCATACGACCATACAGATACCACAAAATGGTTTCTAACTTGTACGGTTACAGAGAAATAGGCGATCTTCTATAAGTCACTTTTCAAGGTTTTTGGTCTATAAAAGTGTCAATTATTATTCGATTTTTATAATTTTTTTACCATTTGATGCCTTATGCCATTTATGACTTCTATGAACCAAGTTAACATTTTCAATATCACCGGAAGTAATGTAATTTTTGCAAAAAACGTATTTTTAGCCTTCAAAAGAAACATTTTTTTGAAGGGATTTATATTTATTATTCGTTTAACTTTATAACGTCTGACTCTAATGGGCAGTAAGATTAAATCAATACCATCATATTGATATCAAGAAAAGGCTTCTAGCATGTTCCCTTGTCGAATAATAGCCAATTTTCCCAGGGTCACTTTTAATTTTTTTACCTTCTTGATTTCAGTTTATGGGTTATAGGTTAATTATTTATTGCCCGATATGTATTAAACAAAGTTTCTATTTTGTAAAAATTTCTTTCGGCACCGGAAGTGACGTAATTTTGCCATAATTTACAATTTTGACCTTTTACATATGATAGAGGGTGTCACTGAAGCAAAACAACTAAAGTATAGTTCGGTAGCTCAATGGATCGGCTATGGTATGATAAACTTCCTGTATGATTCCTGAAAGCCGGTTCAGTGCTGCTTGCAGGTCTAGTTAGGGTTTCACACTGCGAAGCTTGTGTGAAACACTATTGTTTTTGTTAAAATTATTATTCTTATTATTATTATTCTTCTTTTGTTTTGAGTAGATCTCAGCAACTGCTTGTCGCATCGTTACGATTTCTTCGGTTTTACTGGGAAAGTGGGTGTGACTTAGAGGATAAAGCTATTTTGAACGTTCTGCGACAATGCGAAATGTCCGAAATCACCAAATTATCGTTTTTTAAAATATTGCAGTAATTTTAACAATAATCATTGAATTTTAACTTTCGATACATTTTGGCATAGCCGGAGACAGGGCACATAGCTACACTACTTTCGATTTTTGATTTTCGGTAAATCTTCAAAGATATTAGGCGCCAAATTTTGAAAATTTAAAATTTTACAAAAAACTTTTTTATTTATGAATATTTTTTAGTCGTATTATGCACAGAATTAAAGGGTCATCTGACTAGTGCAAAAATGTTAAAGAATTTTGTCTCAGTAATTTACCTTGGCCGCCATTGGCTAATTCAGTTTTTAACTCCTAGATTAATTTTTTATTGTTCGATTTGTATGAAACAAAGTTCATATGCTTCGTTGTATCAATTGTCATTTTTTTTATTACCAAAAGTTTTATCTGTCGGCACCGGAAGTGGCACAATTTTACCAAAAACTACAATTTTGACAGTTATTTTCCTTCTTCGAAAACAAATATTATTTTTTGGAAAAATTATTTGACTCAAAGAGTGTGCCCTTTCAAGGCGCAAAAAATGTAGGAAGCAGTTTTTTTAATTTCGATTTCATTTTCGAGCAAATTCGATTAAGAGGCTAAAAATGGTGTAAAATTGGCCTATTTACAACCTATTCAGGCTTTTCAGATTTTAAAATATTTCTTCGTAACTTTTATAAACTTGTAGCTATAATCCATACGAAGAAAATGTATGTTAAAATTCGTTTGTACTATAAGCAGTTACCAAGAAATGGGCAGTTCTGTACAAGTCACTGTTTTCGTTATTTTGCCTGTAAAATAGTCAATTATGATTGGATTTTTATAAAAGTGACATCATTTGATTCAAAAAGCACGTAGCGTCATATCAAGTTGATTGCAATTTAAAATTGACACCGGAAGTGACATCATTTGGTCAAAAAATGCATTTTAAACTTTTTAAATCAATGTTTTATTCAACCAAGAATAACTTAATATGTATTAATAATTTTAACTTTTGGTTTAAATTCACATATAAACAAAACTCATATGGTCATATAGATATCATAAAATGGTTTCTAACTTGTTCGGTTGCCGAGAAATAGACGGTTTTCTACAGGTCACTTTTGAAGGTTTCGGGGCCATAAAAGTGTCAATTATTATTCGATTTTCATAAACGTCACACCATGTTATACCTAATGCCATTTGGGATTTCATACAAGTAATTCAAGATTTTCATTATCACCGGAAGTAACGTCATTTTGGCAAAAACTGTATTTTTAGCCTCTTAAACAGATATTTTATTCAAATGAGTCTGTTTTGAAATCTTTTTCAAAGTATGGTATTTGATGCAATCAACAAATAGAATGAACCCATACGATCATACAGATACCACAAAATGGTTTCTAACTTGTACGGTTGCAGAGAAATAGCCGATTTCCCACAAGTCACTTTTCAAGTTTTTTGGTCTTTAAAAGTGGCAATTATTATTCGATTTACATAAAATTTTCACTATATGATATCGTATGCCATTTCTGATTTCATAAGACTAATTGAACATTTGCATTAACACCGGGAGTAATTTAATTTTGTCAAGATCATTTACAAGTAACAAATGTATAAAATGAATTGATATTGCTGGATTTTGTTGATTCTGCGTCCATTTTATTTGTGTGCAATGTTAATTTGAAAACCTGTTTAGTGGTTTCGCTGGTACCGGAAGTGACATATGTTCAAGGGTAACTTGGCACCGGAAGTGACATGTTTAAGGGTAACGTGGCACCAGTGAAACCCGTCATTCCTGCATGCAGGTCTAGTTATTATTATTATTATTATTATTTACCGCGGGGGCCTAGATCTCCATGATCGAAAACAGATATCGGTCTGGAATTAGATTTTCTATTGGGAAACCATGTGGTGGCTACTTGATAAAATATTTTTGAAATTTCTGCGCATACCGGAAGTGACCGAACTTTGCACGTTGTCTAAAAATTGAAAATCGGCCATAGTTTCGTCAATTCTTTATCCATTTTCAAACAAATTACATTTTTGGAATCCCTGAATCTTTTCTGAGACAATGGCTATCTCACATTTTTCAATTTCGAACATTCGTCTATGACTTTTATCGTTCGAAAATTGAAAACATGTTGTTTGCGAGACAATTTTTGTTATTTTTCAAAATTTTCAAATTTGACCTACATATTTGGATACCTGAAGTCCATCCGATTCCAGTAATATAAGTTTCATTCAGAGTTATCGCCCTTTATTTTTCGATAATGGGCAGTAAGATTGAATCAATACCATCATATTGATATCAAGAAAAGACTTCTAGCATGTTCCCTTGTCGAATAATAGCCAATTTTCCCAGGGTCACTTTTAATTTTTTTACCTTCTTGATTTCAGTTTATGGGTTATAGGTTAATTATTTATTGCCCGATATGTATAAAACAAAGTTTGTATTTTGTGTGTTGCGAATTTTCGACTTATTTTTCACCTATAAAAATTTCTTTCGGTACCGGAAGTGACGTAATTTTGCCATAATTTACAATTTTGACCGGTCTTTTCGCCAGCAAATATTACTTTTACATATGATAGAGGGTGTCACTGAAGCAAAACAACTAAAGTATACTTTGGTAGCTCAATGGATCGGCTATGGTATAATAAACGTCCTGTATGATTCCTGAAAGCCGGTTCAGTGCTGCTTGCAGGTCTAGTTAGGCTTTCAGACTTTCGTCTGAAAGCCTATTGAGATTACTAAAATTATTATTATTATTATTATTTACCGCGGGGGCCAAGTTCTCCATGATCGAAAGCAGATATCGATCTGAAATCAACTTTTCTTTCGGGAAACCATGTGGTGGCTACTTGATAAAGTATTTTCGAAAATTCTGCGCATACCGGAAGTGGCAGATCTTTGTACGTTGTCAAAAAATTGAAAATTGGCCATAGTTTCGTCAATTATTTACCCATTTTCAAACAAATGACATTTTCGGAAACCCTGAATCTTTTCCGAGTCAATAGCAATCTAAGATTTTGTAATTTCGAAACTTCGTCGCTGACTTCTAGTGTTCGAAAATTAAAAAAATTTGTTTAAGAGACAATTTTTTTCATTTTTCAAAATTTTCAAATTTGACTTATATTTTTGGATACCGTAAGTCCATCCGATTCCAGTAATATATGTTTCATTCAGAGTTATCGCCCTTTATTTTTCGATTTTTTTCGAATTTTCTACCTATTTTGTGAGCTCGGGTTTCGTTATATGGCTGAATTGGCGAATCTGAAACTTCTAAGGCATGAAGCCAAATGACCATTGCAAGGAATAAAGCAATTTCAACAATGATCCGTAGACCGGAAGTAGTCGAAATAATGTGCAATATTTTGAAAAAATGCAAAAAATGGATAGTTTTGGGGAAAACGCGATTTCTCCGTTCGATGTCAATGGATTAAACAAATTAGGGTACCATTGGACTGCACTAGGATTGTACTATCGTATGATACCCAATTCATACGGATATTATGATCAGGCAGCAAAATATGGCACGCTGAAAATCAAGTATTTTCTGATTTGGAGCGTTTTTGGACGCCTATATCTCGAAAACTTAACCGTAACTTTTTCTTAAATTTTTTCTATCGAGAGTCCTTTCGGAGTTAATTTGCATGAAACCACCCAATAAGCCTTTGAAATATCTGGAATGGGTGAAATAACGGACTGAAAATCGAAAAAAGTCGAAAAATCGTGAAATTTTGGAAAATGCTCTACTATTTTTTTATTTGAAGAGATTTTTTAAAAAAGGTTGTATATTCAGATAGCTGACCTAATTAAGAATCTAACGATGTATAATATGTATGTAGTTATTGAAATTTAATTTTCGATATTTTAAATTTTTTTCATTTTTAGCACTTTTGAACACAGGATTTCTCAGGGGCATTTTATCTGATCAGATAATGTAATATATCATTACAGAGCCCTGTGGCTATTTTAGTGCCCAAACCGGCTATTAAAAATATTCCGACAATGATAACCATACCGGAAGTATTCAAAAAATGAAAAAAAAAGGTTAAAAACATTGTCTCACTTGCGAAAAACTTGATTGCTCCCTTAGGTAATAGCGGACCAAAAGAACTAAAGTGTCGTTGGATAGCCCTATTAATGGACCATCATATGGTATCTAAATAATACGATTTCAATGGTAAGGAAATAAATTATTGTATGTCAAAAATCAAGTATTTTCCGCTTTTTTAACATTCCGTGACGCCCTTTTCTCGAAAACGACGCCTACGATTTTTCTTAAACTTTTCTTACTCAACGTCCTATCGGTTGTCTATATAGCGAATCCAAAATGAAAAGCATTGAAATAATATAGGTGGTCCAAAAGTGGCCTCAAACTTTGAAAAAAATTGAAAAATCGTTAAAGTTTTGGAAACGCTCTTTAATTTATCTTTTTTTCCAAAACTACTCAATAGATGTTTCTGACACTTCTGGTACAGAAAGTTAAGTATGCAAAGAACTTCGTAAAGCTATCACGACAATGATCGTAAAACCGGAAGTAGTCGAAAAAATGTCCGATATTTTGAAAAAAAAAAATTTTTTTTACGAAAACCTTTTTCATTTATGATTATTTTTTGATGGTATTTTACACAGGGTTAAAATATCATCCTACTTGAACAGAAATGAGAAAAAAAATTGTCTCGGTAATTTGCGTTAGCCGCCATCGGCTAATTTAGTTTTTCGTACCCAGAACAATTATTTATTGTTCGATTTGTATAAAACAAAGTTCATATGCTCCATGGTCCCAATTGTAATATTTTTTGTTACGGTGAAATTTTTCTGTCGGCAACGGAAGTGACGTAATATTAACAAAAACTACAATTTTGACAGTTCTGTACCACTTTTTGAAAGCAAATGTTATTTTTTTCAAAACTGATATAACTAAAAGGATGCACCCTGCAAAGGTGCACAAAATCTTTAGCTCAGATTTTTTAATTCCAATTTCATTTTCGGGCAATTTCGAATAAAATGTAAAATAAAGTGTAAAATTCAGTTATTTACAATTCATTCAGCGTCTTCATATTTTGAAATATTTATTTGTTATTTTCATAAACTCGTAGCATTAATCCAGACAAAGAGAATGTATGGGAAAATTAGTTTGTAATATGAGCAGTTGCTGAGAAATATGCAATTTTGCATACATCACATTTCACGTTATTTTGCCTATAAAGGAGGGAATTATTATTCGATTTGCAATATTTTTTTTCCATTTGATGCCTAATGCCATTTTGGACTAGGTCAAGCCAATTTAACATTTTCACTGTGACCGGAAATGACGTCTTTTGGGCAAAAGCTGTATTTTTAACCTAAAAAACAAATATTTTATTAAAATGAGTCTGCCTTATAATATTTTTAGAATTGTGATATTTGATTCCCATCAACGAATAGAATGAAGCCATACGACCATACAGATACCACAAAATGGTTTCTAACTTGTACGGTTACAGAGAAATAGGCGATCTTCTATAAGTCACTTTTCAAGGGTTTTCGTCTATAAAAGTGTCAATTATTATACGATTTTAATAATTGTTTTACCATTTGATGCCTTATGCCATTTATGACTTCTATGAACTAAATTAACATTGTCAATATCACCGGAAGTAATGTAATTTTTGCAAAAACGTATTTTTAGCCTTCAAAACAAACATTTTTTTGAAGTGATTTATATTTATCATTCGTTTAACTTTATAACGTTTGATTCCAATAGGCAGTAAGATTGAATCAATACCATCATATTGATATCAAGAAAAGGCTTCTAGCATGTTCCCTTGTCGAATAATAGCCAATTTTCCCAGGGTCACTTTTAAGTTTTTTACCTTCTTAATTTATGGATTATAGGTTAATTTTTTATTGCCCGATATGATAAAACAAAGTTTGTATTTTGTATGTTGCGAATTTTCGACTTATTTTTCACCTATAAAAATGTCTTTCGGCACCGGAAGTGACGTATTTTGCCATAATTTACCATTTTGACCGGTCTTTTCGCCAGCAAATATTACTTTAACATATGGTAGAGGGTGTCACTGAAGCAAAACAACTAAAGTATAGTTTGGTAGCTCAATGGATCGGCTATGGTATAATAAACTTTCTGTATGATTCCTGAAAGCCGGTTCAGTGCTGCTTGCAGGTCTAGTTAGGCTTTCACCATTTTTCAATGGTGAAAGGCTATTGTTATTACTAAGATTATTAGGCTTTCACCATTGAAAATGGTGAAAGACTATTGTTATTACTAAGATTAATATTATTATTTTTTTTTTTCCACTTTGCCTATTTCTCAGCAACTATAAGAGATAGAGGTCTGAAATTTAGTTTTCTCTTCAGAAACTGGGTGGTGGCTAGTGCTTAAATGTAAAACGAAATTTGTGCGCATAGCAGAAATGCGTCAAATCTTTAACGTACACGGAAATTGAAAATCGGTCATAATTTTTTTAATTCTCAACCAATTTTTCTGATATTTACATTTTTGGATAGCTGGAGACATTTCTTAGCCGATAGCAGTTCAAAAGTGTCGAATTTACAAACTCTGTCGCTTTCATTTTTTTGGTGAAAATTGGAAAATTTTCAAAATTTTCCAAAATTTTTATTTTTTGGAATTTTGAATTTCTGCTTATATTTTTGGATTGCTGACATCGATCCGATTCCAACAATATAAGTTTTGTTCTGAAATGTTAACTTTGATTTTTCACTTTTTTTAGCATTTTGGTCAAATCGTAGAGTTCTTATTTTTTTAAAACGGCGCCTACGATTTTTCTGAAACATACTGAATATATAGTCGAAGGTCCAAACCAGTTCATGAACTATAAATGAAAATCCTCTAATCACCGGAAGTGGTCAAGAAAGGTATCCAAACTTTGACAAAATTCAGAAAAATGGGTGCCTGTGCGCCAAATAAGATATATCGATTGGTTGTTTACCGAGTAGTTAAAGTATTATATGGTTTGATAGCCACGTGAATTATCTACAAGTTGGTACTATAGTGACAAGTTTCTATCAAAAAATAAAAAAGTTATCTGAGTTTGAAAAGTAGGGTATTTTGCTATTTCGAGCAACTTTAGACGCATGTTTCTCGAAAACGCCGCCTACGATTTTTTTGAAACTTTCTCAGTCGAGAGTCTAATGGGTGGTGTATTGTATCAAACCGTTGTACAAATTCTCTAAATGTCATGAGTAGTCGAAAAACGAGATTGAAAATCCAAAACGTCGTATTTTTACCATTTGGAGCATTGTTAGAAGTCTTTTCCTCGAAAAGTAAACGTAATATTTTTTTTGGAATTTCTTCTACAGGGAGTTTAATCGGTACTCTTATGTATGAAACCATTGCGCGACAGTTAGAAATATCAGAAGTATGAGAACAAAGGGATCGAAAATTGAAAACGTCACCTTTCATTGTTAAGCGAAACATGCAGTAAGAGTTGATACAATCTGTACGTATTACATACGTTTGGAGCATATTCAAAAGCCCCACTTTTCTCTCACAGTGACGATATTTGAGCTAAAAGTATTTCAACTTTGAGTGTTTACTTCTATTCAAAATAGGGGTTTAATGGCCCCGTAACAGGAATACTTGATTGCTGTGTGTAATAATTATTCTTTGAATTAATATTGTTTCTTCTTTGTCACAATTATCTCATAACGGTAATCATCTCGACACAAATCGACGGTTCGTGCTTTTTATAAGCAAATCCAATTTTTAAGAGGTTGCAGTTGTATCTTGCAGTAGTATCGTGCAGAAGTACGAATATTGCACCTGTGACAGAAGGCATGATGAAGTTTGAGCATATACTCTATCTGTAATAAATTATAAATTTTTATATGTTAGTGGTGCCAAATGATTAACGTGCACGAACTCAGAAAATTGTCAATATTTCATTGCATATTAAATCAATTTTTGAACCAGTTACATATTTGAGTAGCTGACATAAACGCGATTCCAAAGTCCCGATTAACACATTGGTGTGACATCGACAAAAGTCCGAATTGGTTATAAATGGAACGTTTTGCATACGTATAAAGCATATATAGAGAGCTTTTTTTTTTTAAACTGGCAATATTTGAACAAAGGGTGTTTAAATGGTTACCAATATCTGGTACTAGTGCTTCTAGAATGAAAATAATTCATTTTAGTAATTAACAGTTACTCCTGAAATTAATATCGCAGGTTTTTTGCCTACATTACGTCATCATTTGATACCAGTGAAAATGAAGCTCTCTGTTGAAGCTATTTATAAATAAGGTACCCCTCAATTACAATGTACCCCTCAATTGCCTATTTCTCACCAACTATAAGAGATAGAGGTCTGAAGTTTGATTTTCTCTCGGGAAACTGGGTGGTAGTTAGTGCTTAAATGTAAAACGAAATTTGTGCGCATAGCGGTAATGCCTCAAATCTTTAACGTGCACGCAAATTGAAAATCGGCCATAATTCTGTTAATTCTCAACCGATATTTCAGATAGTTACATTTTTGCATAGCTTCAGATATTTCTGAGTTGATAGCAGTTCAAAAACGTCAAATTTAGAAACTTTGTTGCTTTCATTTTTTTGGTGAAAATTGGAAAATTTTCAAAAATTTCCAAAATTTTTATTTTTTGGAATTTTGAATTATGACTCATATTTTTGGATAGCTGACATCAATCCGATTCCAACAATATTAGTTTTATTCTGAAATGTTGACTTTGATTTTTCACTTTTTTTCCCATTTTGGTCAAATCGTAGAGTTCTTATTTTTTTAAAACGGCGCCTACGATTTTTCTGAAACTTATGGAATATGAAGTCGAAGGTCCAAACCAGTCCATGAACTATAAATAAAAATCCTCTAATCACCGGAAGTGGTCAAGAAAAGTATCCAAAGTTTGACAAAATTCTGAAAAATGGGTACCGATGCGTAAAATACGATGTATCAATTGGTTGATTACAGAGTAGTTAAAGTATTACATCGTTTGATAGCAACGTGAATTATCTACAAGATGGTACTATAGCGACAAGTTTCTATCAAAAAATAAAAAAGTTATCTGAGTTCGAAAAGTAAGGTATTTTGCTATTTCGATCAACTTAAGACCCGAATTTCTCGGAAACGCCGCCTACGATTTTTTTAAAACTTTCTCATTCGAGAGTCTTATAGGTGGTGTATTGTGTGAAACCATTGTACAATTTCTCTAAATGTCATGAGTAGTCGAAAAACGAGATTGAAAATCCAAAACGTCGTATTTTTACCATTTGGAGCATTTTTAGACGTCTTTTTCTCGAAAAGTCAACGTAATTTTTTTTTGGGAACTTCTTCTACAGAGAGTTTTATCGGTAGTCTTAGGTATGAAACTATTGCGCAACATTTAGAAATATCAGGAGTATGAGAACAAAGGGATCGAAAACTGAAAACGTCACCTTTCATTGTTAAGCGAAACATGCAGTAAGAGTTGATACAATCTGTACGTTTTACCAACGTTTAGAGCATATTCAAAATTCCCCATTTCTATCACAGTGACGATATTTGAGCTAAAAGTATTTCAACTTTGAGTGTTTACTTATATTCAAAATATGGGTTTAGTGATCCTGTAACAGAAATAATTGATTCCTGTGTGTAATAATTAGTCTTTGAATTAATATTGTTTCTTCTTTGTCAAAATTACCTCATAACCGTAATCATCTTGACACAAATCGACGGCTCCCGCTGTTTATAAGGAAATCCAATTATCTATAGGTTGCAGTTGTATCTTGCAGTAGTATCGTGCAGAAGTACGAATATTGCACCTGTGATAGACAGCATGATGTAGTTTGAGCTTGGGCCCTATCTCTAATTAAAGATAGATTTTTATATGTTAGTGACGTCAAATCATTAACGTGCACGAAATCAGAGTTTTATCGGTAGTCTTAGGTAGGAAACCATTGCGCAACAGTTAGAAATATCAGGAGTATGAGAACAAAGGGATCGAATATTGAAAACATCATCTTTCATTGTTAAGCGAAACATGCAGTAAGAGTTGATACAATCTGTACGTTTTACCAACGTTTAGAGCATATTCAAAATTCCCCATTTCTATCACAGTGACGATATTTGAGCTAAAAGTATTTCAACTTTGAGTGTTTACTTATATTCAAAATATGGGTTTAATGACCCTGTAACAGAAATAATTGATTCCTGTGTGTAATAATTAGTCTTTGAATTAATATTGTTTCTTCTTTGTCAAAATTACCTCTCAACCGTAATCATCTTGACACAAATCGACGGCTCCCGCTGTTTATAAGGAAATCCAATTATCTATAGGTTGCAGTTGTATCTTGCAGTAGTATCGTGCAGAAGTACGAATATTGCACCTGTGATAGACAGCATGATGTAGTTTGAGCTTGGGCCCTGTCTCTAATTAAAGATAAATTTTTATATGTTAGTGACGTCAAATCATTAACGTGCATGAAATCAGAGTTTTATCGGTAGTCTTAGGTATGAAACCATTGCGCAACAGTTAGAAATATCAGGAGTATGAGAACAAAGGGATCGAATATTGAAAACGTCACCTTTCATTGTTAAGCGAAACATGCAGTAAGAGTTGATACAATCTGTACGTTTTACCAACGTTTAGAGCATATTCAAAATTCCCCATTTCTATCACAGTGACGATATTTGAGCTAAAAGTATTTCAACTTTGAGTGTTTACTTATATTCAAAATATGGGTTTAGTGATCCTGTAACAGAAATAATTGATTCCTGTGTGTAATAATTAGTCTTTGAATTAATATTGTTTCTTCTTTGTCAAAATTACCTCATAACCGTAATCATCTTGACACAAATCGACGGCTCCCGCTGTTTATAAGGAAATCCAATTATCTATAGGTTGCAGTTGTATCTTGCAGTAGTATCGTGCAGAAGTACGAATATTGCACCTGTGATAGACAGCATGATGTAGTTTGAGCTTGGGCCCTATCTCTAATTAAAGATAGATTTTTATATGTTAGTGACGTCAAATCATTAACGTGCACGAAATCAGAGTTTTATCGGTAGTCTTAGGTAGGAAACCATTGCGCAACAGTTAGAAATATCAGGAGTATGAGAACAAAGGGATCGAATATTGAAAACATCATCTTTCATTGTTAAGCGAAACATGCAGTAAGAGTTGATACAATCTGTACGTTTTACCAACGTTTAGAGCATATTCAAAATTCCCCATTTCTATCACAGTGACGATATTTGAGCTAAAAGTATTTCAACTTTGAGTGTTTACTTATATTCAAAATATGGGTTTAATGACCCTGTAACAGAAATAATTGATTCCTGTGTGTAATAATTAGTCTTTGAATTAATATTGTTTCTTCTTTGTCAAAATTACCTCTCAACCGTAATCATCTTGACACAAATCGACGGCTCCCGCTGTTTATAAGGAAATCCAATTATCTATAGGTTGCAGTTGTATCTTGCAGTAGTATCGTGCAGAAGTACGAATATTGCACCTGTGATAGACAGCATGATGTAGTTTGAGCTTGGGCCCTGTCTCTAATTAAAGATAAATTTTTATATGTTAGTGACGTCAAATCATTAACGTGCATGAAATCAGAGTTTTATCGGTAGTCTTAGGTATGAAACCATTGCGCAACAGTTAGAAATATCAGGAGTATGAGAACAAAGGGATCGAATATTGAAAACATCATCTTTCATTGTTAAGCGAAACATGCAGTAAGAGTTGATACAATCTGTACGTTTTACCAACGTTTAGAGCATATTCAAAATTCCCCATTTCTATCACAGTGACGATATTTGAGCTAAAAGTATTTCAACTTTGAGTGTTTACTTATATTCAAAATATGGGTTTAGTGACCCTGTAACAGAAATAATTGATTTCTGTGTGTAATAATTAGTCTTTGAATTAATATTGTTTCTTCTTTGTCAAAATTACCTCATAACCGTAATCATCTCGACACAAATCGACGGCCCGCGCTGTTTATATGGAAATCTAATTATCTACAGGTTGCAGTTGTATCTTGCAGTAGTATCGTGCAGAAGTACGAATATTGCACCTGTGATAGAAAGCATGATGTAGTTTGAGCTTGGGCCCTATCTCTTATTAAAGATAAATTTTTATATTTTAGTGACGTCAAATCATTAACGTGCACGAAATCACAATATTGTCGATATTTCATTGAATATTCAATTTAGTTTTGAACCAGTTACATATTTGAGTAGCTGACCTGAACGCGATTCCAAAGTTCCGTGTAACACATTGGTGTGACATCGACAAAAGTCCGAATTGGTTATAAATGGAACGTTTTGCATACGTATAAAGCATATAGAGAGAGCTTTTTTTTAAAACTGGCAATATTTGAACAAAGGGTGTTTGAATAGTAACCAATATCTGGTACTTGTGCTTCTATAATGAAAATAACTCATTTTAGTAATTAACAGTTACTCCTGAAATTAATATCCCAGGTTTTATGTCTACATGACGTCATCATTTGATACCAGTGAAAATGAAGCTTTCTGTTGAAGTCATTTATAAATAAAGTACCCCTCAATTTCAATGTTGAACAATTAATGTTGAAAGGTGCGATTTTGGGTTTTGGTTATTACCTTGATACTTAAGGTATTTTTGTTTGTCTCATTCGGAAAACTGTTTTTTTTTTCTGTAGTCGTTTAGATCTCTGAAACTAAAACGGATAGAGTTTTGAATATTGATTTTTCCTATGTTTTAAACATTTAGTACTTAGAACTATTGCGAAAGTTGTGGACCAGACCGGAAGTGATGTAAATCTTTAACGTGCACGAATGAAAATCGGTTCTAATTATGTCAATTCCCAACCGATTTTCGAAAAAATTATATTTTTGTACAGCCGGGGATATTGCGGATGGGATAAAGGTCGAATTGAAATAACCATGCCGTTCTCAGTTGAGATAACCAGTTTGAGCATGGACTCTATCTGTAATAAATATTAAATTTTTATATGTTACAAGTAGTGACGTCAAATCTTTACCGTGCACGAAATAAGAAAATTGTATACATTTCATTGAATAGTTAATCAATTTTTAAACCAGTTGCATATTTGAGTAGTTGATATGGACCTGATTCCAAAGTCCCGTGTACACATTGGTGTGACATTGACAAAAGTTTGAGTAGCTCATAATCGCAACGTTTTGCCTACGTATAAAGCATTATATAGAGAGCTTTTTTTGAAAGAGGCAATATTTGAACTAAAGGTGTTTTACTCGTAATCAATATCTGGTAATGCTCATTCTAGAGTGAAAATAATTCATTTTAGTCAATAACAGTTACTCCTGAAATTATTATCCCAGGTTTTTTGTCTACATGACGCCATCATATGATACCAGCGAAAATGACGCTATTTACCGAAACTATTTAAAAGGAAGGCACCCCTCTGGACAAATGTTGAAAAGTTGATGTTGAAAGGTAGGATTCTTGGACACGATCTTTTTTCTATCCCATTCGAAAAAATGTTGTTTTTTTTCGTTCTCGTGTAGATCTCTGAAACTAAAGCAGATAGAGTTCTGAATAATGATTTTTCCTATGTTTTAAGCAGTAAGTACTTAGAAGTATTGCGAAAGTTCTAAACAGACCTGAAGTGAAGTAAATCTTTAACGTGCATAAATGAAAATAGATCCTAATAATCTCTATTCCCAACCGATTTTTGAAAAAGTTATATTTTTGTAGAGCCGGGGATATTGCGGATGCGATATAGGTCGAATTGCAATACCACGCAATTCTCTTTTTTTTCCTGAAAATTTGAAAATGTAGTAAAATTGTAAATTTTTTTAGAATTTTTGCGTTTTTGATTGCGTATTTAGATTTCTGGCGTCTGTAGGATTCTATCGATCCAAGTTCATAATGTTGTAAATTGTTCAACTATATTTTTCACTTTCCGTCTATCGTAATGCGCATGCACAGAAAGTGTCAATATCTGAGTTGTTTAAGTGTGTGTTTTAAGGGGTGAGTTGTGGGCATTTTGTGCTGCCTTGGGTAAGGTGAAAGCCTTCAGCCTTGCAAGCAAGTCTAGTTATTATTTATTATTTTTTTTTTTTCCACTTTGCCTATTTCTCAGCAACTATAAGAGATAGAGGTCTGAAATTTGATTTTCTGTCGGGAAACTGGGTGGTGGTTAGTGCTTAAATGTAAAACCAAATTTGTGCGCATAGCGGAAACGCGTCAAATCTTTAACGTGCACTCAAATTGAAAATCGGCCATAATTCTTCTAATTCTCATCGGACTTTTCCGATATTTACATTTTTGGATAGCTGAAAACATTTCTGAGTAGATGGCAGTTCAAAAACATCGAGTTTAGAAACTTTGTCGCTCTCATTTTTTTGGTGAAAAATGGAAAATTTTCAAAATTTTCTAAAATTGTTATTTTTAGGAATTTTTAAATATGACTTATATTTTTGGATAGCTGACATTAATCCGATTCCAACAATATAGGTTTTGTTCTGAAATTTTAACTTTGATTTTTCACTTTTTTACGCATTTTGGTCAAATCGTAGAGTTCTTATTTTTTTAAAACGGCACCTACGATTTTTCTGAAACTTCAGGCATATGAAGTCAAGAGTCGTCTCCAGTCCTTAGTCTATGAATGAAAATCCTCTAATCACCGGAAGTAGTCAAGAAAAGTATCCAAACTTTGACAAAATTCTAAAAAATGGGTGTTTGTGCGGAAAATGCGATGTTTTAATTGGCTGTTTACTGAGTAGTTAAAGTACAACGTCATTTGATAGCCACGTAAAATATCTACAAGATGGTACCACAGCGACAAGTTTCTATCATAAATTGAAAAAGTTATAGGACTTTGAAAAGTAAGGTTTTTTACGATTTCGAGCAATTTTAAACGCATGTTTCTCGGAAACGCCGCCTACGATTTTTTTAAAACTTTCTCAGTCGAGAGTCTAATGGGTGGTGTATTGTGTGAAACCATTGTACAATTTCTCTAAATGTCATGAGTAGTCGAAAAACGAGATTGAAAATCCAAAACGTCGTATTTTTACCATTTGGAGCATTTTTAGACGTCTTTTTCTCGAAAAGTCAACGTAATTTTTTTTTGGAACTTCTTCTACAGAGAGTTTGATCGGTAGTCTTAGGTATGAAACTATTGCGCAACATTTAGAAATATCAGGAGTATGAGAACAAAGGAATCGAAAACTGAAAACGTCACCTTTCATTGTTAAGCGAAACATGCAGTAAGAGTTGATACAATCTGTACGTTTTACCAACGTTTAGAGCCTATTCAAAATTCCCCATTTCTCTCACAGTGACGACATTTGAGCTAAAAGTATTTCAACTTTGAGTGTTTACTTATATTCAAAATATGGGTTTAGTGACCCTGTAACAGAAATAATTGATTCCTGTGTGTAATAATTAGTCTTTGAATTAATATTGTTTCTTCTTTGTCAAAATTATCTCTCAACCGTAATCATCTCGACACAAATCGACGGCTCCCGCTGTTTATAAGGAAATCCAATTATCCATAGGTTGCAGTTGTATCTTGCAGTAGTATCGTGCAGAAGTACGAATATTGCACCTGTGATAGAAAGCATGATGTAGTTTGAGCTTGGGCCCTATCTCTAATTAAAGATAATTTTTTATATGTTAGTGACGTCAAATCATTAACGTGCACGAAATCAGAGTTTTATCGGTAGTCATAGGTATGAAACCATTGCGCAACAGTTAGAAATATCAGGAGTATGAGAACAAAGGGATCGAAAATTGAAAACATCATCTTTCATTGTTAAGCGAAACCTTCAGTAAGAGTTGATACAATCTGTACGTTTTACCAACGTTTAGAGCATTTTCAAATTCCCCATTTCTATCACAGTGACGATATTTGAGCTAAAAGTATTTCAACTTTGAGTGTTTACTTATATTCAAAATATGGGTTTAGTGACCCTGTAACAGAAATAATTGATTTCTGTGTGTAATAATTAGTCTTTGAATTAATATTGTTTCTTCTTTGTTAAAATTACCTCATAACCGTAATCATCTCGACACAAATCGACGGCTCGCGCTGTTTATAAGGAAATCTAATTATCTATAGGTTGCAGTTGTATCTTGCAGTAGTATCGTGCAGAAGTACGAATATTGCACCTGTGATAGAAAGCATGATGTAGTTTGAGTTTGGGCCCTATCTCTAATTAACGATAAATTTTTATATGTTAGTGACGTCAAATCATTAACGTGCACGAAATCAAAATATTGTCGATATTTCATTGAATATTCAATTTAGTTTTGAACCAGTTACATATTTGAGTAGCTGGCCTGAACGCGATTCCAAAGTTCCGTGTAACACATTGGTGTGACATCGACAAAAGCCCGAATTGGTTATAAATGGAACGTTTTGCATACGTATAAAGCATATATAGAGAGCTTTTTTTAAAACTGGCAATATTTGAACAAAGGGTGTTTGAATGGTAACCAATATCTTGCATTGGTGCTTCTAGAATGAAAATAATTCATTTTAGTAATTAACAGTTACTCCTGAAATTAATATCCCAGGTTTTATGTCTGCATGACGTCATCATTTGATACCAGTGAAAATGAAGCTCTCTGTTGAAGCCATTTATAAATAAAGTACCCCTCAATTACAATGTTGAAAAATTAATGTTGAAAGGTGCGATATTATTACCTGATACTTAAGGTAAATTTTTTTTGTCTCATTCGGAAAACTGTTTTTTTTTCTGTAGTCGTTTAGATTTCTGAAACTAAAATTGATAGAATTCGAAAAAGTTATATTTTTGTAGAGCCGGGGATATTGCGGATGCGATATAGGTCGAATTGCAATACCACGCAGTTCTCTTTTTTTCCTAACAATTTGAAAATGTACTGAACTTGTAATTTTTTTTAGAATTTTTGAGTTTTTGATTGAGTATTTCGATTTCTGGCGTCTGTAGGATTCTACCAATCCATGTTCATAATTGTTCAACTATATTTTTCACTTTCCTTCTATCGTAATGCGCATGCACAGAAAGTGTCATGTCTGAGTTGTTTAAGCGTGTGTGTGTGTGTGTTTTAAGGGGTGAGTTGTAGGCAATTTTTGCTGCCTTCGGTAAGGTGAAAGCCTTCAGCCTTGCAAGCAAGTCTAGTTATTATTATTATTATTATTATTTACCGCGAGGGCCTAGATCTCCATGATCGAAAACAGATATCGATCTGGAATTAGCTTTTCTATCGGGAAACCATGTGGTGGCTACTTGATAAAATATTTTTGAAATTTCTGCGCATACCGGAAGTGACCGAACTTTGTACTTTCTCTAAAAATTGAAAATCGGCCATAGTTTCGTCAATTCTTTATCCATTTTCAAACAAATTACATTTTTGGAATCCCTGAATCTTTTCTGAGACAATGGCTATCTCACATTTTTCAATTTCGAACATTCGTCTATGACTTTCATCGTTCGAAAATTGAAAACATGTTGTTTACGAGACAATTTTTGTTATTTTTCAAAATTTTCAAATTTGACCTACATTTTTGGATACCTGAAGTCCATCCGATTCCAGTAATATAAGTTTCATTCAGAGTTATCGCCCTTTATTTTCCGATTTTTTTCGAATTTTCTTCCCATTTTGCGAGCTCGGGTTTCGTTTTATGGTAGAATTGACGTTTATGAAACTTCTGGAACATGAAGTTATAGTCCAATACCAACTGATAAAGCAATTTCGACACGGATCTTCAAACCGGAAGTGGTCGAAATAATGTTCAATATTTTGAAAAAAATGCAAAAAATGGATATTTTGGAGGAAAACGCTATTTCTCTGTCCGATATCAATGGATTAAACGAATGAAGGTACCGTTTGATGGCACGATTGTTGGACTATCATATGATACCCCATTCATACGGATACTATGAACAGACAGCAAAATATGGCACGCTGAAAATCAAGTATTTTCTGATTTGGAGCGTTTTTGGACGCCTGTATCTCGAAAACTTAACCTGCAATATTTTTTAAATTTTTTCTATCGAGAGTCCTTTGGGAGGTATTTGACATGAAGCCATCCAATAGGACTTTGAAATGTCTGGAATAGGATAAAAAAGGGACTGAAAATCGAAAAAAGTCGAAAAATCGTGAAATTTTGGAAAATGCTCTACTATTTTTTTATTTTAAGAGATTTTTAAAAAAAGGTTGTATATTCAGATAGCTGACCTAATTACGATTCTAACAATGTATAATATGTATGTAATTATTAAAATTTAATTTTCTATATTTTAAATTTTTTGCATTTTTGGCACTTTTGAACATAGGATTTCTCAGGGGCATTTTATCTGATCAGATAATGTAATATATCATTACAGAGCCCTGTGGCTATTTTAGTGCCCAAACCGGCTATTAGAACTATTCCGACAATAATAACCATACCGGAAGTATTCAAAAAATGAAAAAAAAGAGTAAAAACATTGTCGCACTTGCGAAAAACTTGATTTCTCCCTTAGGTAATAGCGGACCAAAAGAACTAAAGTGTCGCTGGATAGCCCTATTAATGGACCATCATATGGTATCTAAATAATACGATTTCGATGGTAAGGAAATAAATTATTGTATGCCAAAAATCTAGTATTTTCCAATTTTTTAACATTCTGAGACGCCCTTTTCTCGAAAACGACGCCTACGATTTTTCTTAAACGTTTCTTACTCAAAGTCCTGTCAGTTGTCTATATAGGGAATCCAAAATGAAAAGCATTGAAATAATATAAGTGGTCGAAAAATGGCCTCAAACTTTGAAAAAAATTGAAAAATCGTTAAATTTTTTGAAACGCTCTTTAATTTATCTTTTTTTCCAAAACTACTCAATGGATGTTTCTGACACTTCTGGTACGTACAGTTAAGTATCCAAAGGACTTCGTAAAGCTATCACAACAACGATCGTAAAACCGGAAGTAGTCGAAAAAATGTCCGATATTTCGAAAAAAATTAATTTTTTTACGAAAACCTTTTTTATTTATGAATATTTTTTGATGATATTTTACACAGGGTTAAAATATCATCGTACTTGAGCAGAAATGAGAAAAAAAATTGTCTCGGTAATTTGCGTTAGCCACCATCGGCTAATTTAGTTTTTCGTACCCAGAAAAATTATTTATTGTTCGATTTGTATAAAACAAAGTTCATATGCACCATGGTCCCAATTGTAATTTTTTTTGTTACAGTGAAATTTTTCTGTCGGCAACGGAAGTGACGTAATATTAACAAAAACTACAATTTTGACAGTTCGGTACCACTTTTTGAAAGCAAATATTATTTTTTTTCAAAACTGATATGACTAAAAGGATGCACCCTGCAAAGGTGCACAAAAACCTTAGCTCATATTTTTTAATTTCAACTTCATTTTCGGGCAATTTCGAATAAAATGTAAAATAAAGTGTAAAATTCAGTTATTTACAATTCATTCAGCGTCTTCATATTTTGAAATATTTATTTGTAATTTTCATAAACTCGTAGCAATAATCCAGACGAAGAGAATGTATGCGAAAATTAGTTTGTAATATGAGCAGTTGCCGAGAAATATGCAATTTTGCATGCATCACTTTTCACGTTATTTTGCCTATAAAAGAGTTAATTATTATTCGATTTGCAATATTTTTTTTCCATTTGATGCCTAATGCCAATTTGGACTAGGTCAAGCCAATTTTACATTTTCACTGTGACCGGAAATGACGTCATTTGGGCAAAAACTGTATTTTTAACCTAAAAAATAAATATTTTATTCATATGAGTCTGCCTTATAATATTTTTACAATTATGATATTTGATTCCCATCAACGAATAAAATGAAGCCATACGACCATACAGATACCACAAAATGGTTTCTAACTTGTACGGTTACAGAGAAATAGGCGATCTTCTATAAGTCACTTTTCAAGGTTTTTGGTCTGTAAAACTGTCAATTATTATTCGATTTTTACAATTTATTTACCATTTCATGCCTTATGCTATTTATGACTTCTATGAACCAAGTTAAAATTTTCAATATCACCGGAAGTAATGTAATTTTTGCAAAAAACGTATTTTTAGCCTTTAAAACAAACATTTTTTTGAAGGGATTTATATTTATTATTCGTTTAACTTTATAACGTCTGACTCTAATGGGCAGTAAGACTGAATCAATACCATCATATTGATATCAAGAAAAATCTTCTAGCATGTTCCCTTGTCGAATAATAACCAATTTTCCGAGGGTCACTTTTCAGTTTTTTACCTTCTTAATTTCAGTTTATGGGTTATAGGTTAATTATTTATTGTCCGATATTTATAAAAAAAAGTTTGTATTTTGTATGTTGCGAATTTTCGACTTATTTTTCATCTATAAAAATTTCTTTCGGCACCGGAAGTGACATACTTTTGCCATAATTTACAATTTTGACCGGTCTTTTAGCCAGCAAATATTACTTTTAGATATGATAGAGGGTGTCACTGAAGCAAAACAACTAAAGTATAGTTTGGTAGCTCAATGGATCGGCTATGGTATAATAAACTTCCTGTATGATTCCTGAAAGCCGGTTCAGTGCTGCTTGCAGGTCTAATTATTATTATTATTATTATTTACCGCGGGGGCCTAGATCTCCATGATCGAAAACAGATATCGATCTGGAATTAGATTTTCTATTGGGAAACCATGTGGTGGCTACTTGATAAAATATTTTTGAAATTACTGCGCATACCGGAAGTGACCGAACTTTGCACGTTGTCTAAAAATTGAAAATCGGCCATAGTTTCGTCAATTCTTTATCCATTTTCAAACAAATTACATTTTTGGAATCCCTGAATCTTTTCTGAGACAATGCCTATCTCACATTTTTCAATTTCGAACATTCGTCTATGACTTTTATCGTTCGAAAATTGAAAACATGTTGTTTACGAGACAATTTTTGTCATTTTTCAAAATTTTCAAATTTGACCTACATTTTTGGATACCTGAAGTCCATCCGATTCCAGTAATATAAGTTTCATTCCGAGTTATCGCCCTTTATTTTTCGATTTTTTTCGAATTTTCTTCCCATTTTGTCAGCTCGGGTTTCGTTTTATGGTAGAATTGACGTTTCTGAAACTTCTGGAACATGACGTTATAGTTCAATACCAACGTATAAAGTAATTTCGACAAGAATCCTTAAACCGGAAGTGGTCGAAATAATGTGCAATATTTTGAAAAAAATGCAAAAAATGGATATTTTGGGGAAAAACGCGATTTCTCCGCCCGATATCAATGGATTAAATAAATTAGGGTACCATTGGACTGCACTAGGATTGTGCTATCATATGATACCCCATTCATACGGATACGATGAGCAGGCAGCAAAATATGACACGCTGAAAATCAAGTATTTTCTGATTTGGAGCGTTTTTGGACGCCTGTATCTCGAAAACTTAACCGCAACTTTTTTTGTAATTTTTTCTATCGAGAGTCCTTTCGGAGGTATTTTGCATGAAGCCACCCAATAAGACTTTGAAATATCTAGAATAGGTGAAATAACGGACTGGAAATCGAAAAAAGTCGAAAAATCGTGAAATTTTGGAAAATGCTCTGCTATTTTTTTATTTTAAGAGATTTTCAAAAAAAGATTGTATATTCAGATAGCTGACCTAATTACGATTCTAACGATGTATAATATGTATGTAGTTATTGAAATTTAATTTTCGATATTTTAATTTTTTTGCATTTTTGGCACTTTTGAACCTAGGATTTCTCAGGGGCATTTTATCTGATCAGATAATGTAATATATCATTACAGAGCCCTGTGGCTATTTTAGTGCCCAAACCGGTTATCAAAACTATACCGACAATAATAACCATACCGGAAGTATTCAAAAAATGAAAATAAGGTTAAAAACATTGTCGCACTTGCGAAAAACTTGATTTCTGCCTTAGGTAATAGCGGACCAAAAGAACTAAAGTGTCGGTGGATAGCCCTATTAATGGACCATCACATGGTATCTAAATAATACGATATCGATGGTAAGAAAATAAATTATTGTATGCCAAAAATCTAGTATTTTCCGATTTTTTAACATTCTGAGACGCCCATTTCTCGAAAACGACACCGCAGATTTTTCTTAAACTTTTCTTACTCAAAGTCCTATCGGTTGTCTATATAGTGAATCCAAAATGAAAAGCATTGAAATAATATAGGTGGTCCAAAAATGGCATCAAACTTTGAAAAAAATTGAAAAATCGTTAAATTTTTGTAAACGCTCTTTAATTTATCTTTTTTTCAAAAACTGCTCAATGGATGTTTCTGACACTTCTGGTACAGAAAGTTAAGTATCCAAAGAACTTCGTAAAGCTATCACAACAACGATCGTAAAACCGGAAGTAGTCGAAAAAATGTCCAATATTTTGGAAAAAATTATTTTTTTTACGAAAACCTTTTTTATTTATGAATATTTTTTGATGATCTTTCACACAGGGTTAAAATATCATCGTACTTGAGCAGAAATAAGAAAAAAAATTGTCTCGGTAATTTGCGTTAGCCGCCATCGGCTAATTTAGTTTTTCGTACCCAGAAAAATTATTTATTGTTCGATTTGTATAAAACAAAGTTCATATGCTCCGTGGTCCCAATTGTAATTTTTTTAGTTACTGTGAAATTTTTCTGTCGGCAACGGAAGTGACGTAATATTAACAAAAACTACAATTTTGACAGTTCGGTACCACTTTTTGAAATCAAATATTATTTTTTTTCAAAACTGATATAACTAAAAGGATGCACCCTGCAAAGGTGCACAAAATCCTTAGCTCATATTTTTAAATTTCAATTTCATTTTCGGGCAATTTCGAATAAAATGTAAAATAAAGTGTAAAATCCAGTTATTTACAATTCATTCAGCGTCTTCATATTTTGAAATGTTTATTTGGAATTTTCATAAACTCGTAGCAATAATCCAGACGAAGAGAATGTATGCGAAAATTAGTTTGTAATATGAGCAGTTGCCGAGAAATATGCAATTTTGCATGCATCACTTTTCACGTTATTTTGCCTATACAAGAGTGAATTATTATTCGATTTGCAATATTTTTTTTCCATTTGATGCCTAATGCCAATTTGGACTAGGTCAAGCCAATTTTACATTTTCACTGTGACCGGAAATGAGTCATTTGGGCAAAAACTGTATTTTTAACCTAAAAAACTAATATTTTATTCAAATCAGTCTCCCTTATAATATTTTTAAAATTATGATATTTGATTCCCATCAACGAATAGAATGAAGCCATACGACCATACAGATACCACAAAATGGATTCTAACTTGTACGGTTACAGAGAAATAGGCGATCTTCTATAAGTCACTTTTCAAGGTTTTTGGTCTATAAAAGTGTCAATTATTATTCGATTTTTATAATTCTTTTACCATTTGATGCCTTATGCCATTTATAACTTCTATGAACCAAGTTAACATTTTCAATATCACCGGAAGTAATGTAATTTTTGCAAAAAACGTATTTTTAGCCTTCAAAACAAACATTTTCTGAAGTGATTTATATTCATTATTCGTTTAACTTTATAACGTCTGATTCTAATGGGCAGTAAGATTGAATCAATACCATCATATTGATATCAAGAAAAGGCTTCTAGCATGTTCCCTTGTCGAATAATAACCAATTTTCCGAGGGTCACTTTTAAGTTTTTTTACCTTCTTAATTTCAGTTTATGGGTTATAGGTTAATTATTTATTGCCCGATATGTATAAAATAAAGTTTGTATTTTGTATGTTGCGAATTTTCACCTATAAAAAATTTCTTTCGGCACCGGAAGTGACCTCATTTTGCCATAATTTACAATTTTGACCGGTCTTTTCGCCAGCAAATATTACTTTTACATATGATAGAGGGTGTCACTGAAGCAAAACAACTAAAGTATAGTTTGGTAGCTCAATGGATCGGCTATGGTATAATAAACTTCCTGTATGATTCCTGAAAGCCGGTTCAGTGCTGCTTGCAGGTTTAGTTAGGCTTTCAGACTTTCGTCTGAAAGCCTATTGAGATTACTAAAATTATTATTATTAGGGTTTCACACTGCGTAGCTTGTGTGAAACACTATTGTTTTTGTTAAAATTATTATTCTTCTTATTATTATTATTATTATTATTATTATTATTCAGATTCCAATTTGAGTAGATCTCAGCAACTACGTGTCGCATCGTTACGATTTCTTCGGTTTTACTGGGAAAGTGGGTGTGACTTAGAGGATAAAGCTATTTTGAACGTTCTGCGACAATGCGAAATGTCCGAAATCACCGAAGTTATCGTTTTTGAAAATATTGCAGTAATTTTAACAATAATCATTGGATTTTAACTTTCGATACATTTTGGCATAGTCTGAGACAGGGCACATAGCTACGCTACTTTCGATTTTTGATTTTCGGCAAATCTTCGAAGATATTAGGCGCCAAATTTCGAAAATTTAAAATTTTACAAAAAACTTTTTTTATTTATGAATATTTTTTAGTCGTATTGTGCACAGAATTAAAGAGTCATCTGACTAGCGCAAAAATGTTAAAATTTTTTGTCTCAGTAATTTTCCTTGGCCGCCATTGGCTAATTCAGTTTTTCAGTCCTAGATTAATTTTTTATTGTTCGATTTGTATAAAACAAAGTTCATATGCTTCGTTGTCTCAATTGTCATTTTTTTTATTACCGAAAGTGTTATCTGTCGGCACCGGAAGTGGCATAATTTTACCAAAAACTACAATTTTGACAGTTTTTTACGATCTTCAAAAACAAATATTATTTTTTTGAAAAATTATATGACTCAAAGAGTGTGTCCTTTCAAGGCGCAAAAAATGGCGGAAGCAGTTTTTTTAATTTCTATTTCATTTTCTAGCAAATTGGATTAAGGGGTGAAAAAAGGCGTAAAATTGACCTATTTACAACCCATTCAGGCTTTTCAGATTTTAAAATATTTTTACATAACTTTTATAAACTTGTAGCTATAATCCATACGAAGAGAATGTATGTAAAAATTAGTTTGTAATATAAGCAGTTGCCGAGAAAAGGGCAGTTTTGCATAAGTCACTGTTTTCGCAATTTTGCCTGTAAAATAGTCAATTATTAATGGATATTCACAAAAGTGACATCATTTGATTCAGAAAGCAAGTGTGCGTTATATCATGTTGATTACTATTTAAAATTGACACCGGAAGTGACGTCATTTAGTCAAAAACTCAATTTTTAACTTTTGAAATCGATATTTTTTTCAACCAAGAATTATGTCACATATAATAATAAAATCAACTTTTGGTTTAAATTCACATATTAACAAAACTCATACGGTCAAAAAGATATCATAAGATTGTTTCTAACTTGTTCGGTTGCCGAGATATAGGCGATTTTCTAAAAGTCACTTTTGAAGGTTTTTGGCCCATAAAAGTGTTAATTATTATTCGATTTTCATAAAATTTTCACCCTTTGAAGCCTAATGTCATAGACGATGTTATAAAACTAATTTAACGTTTTCATTATCACCGGAAGTAACGTCATTTTTGCAAAAACTGTATTTTAAGCCTTCAAAACAGATATTTCATTCAAATGAGTCTGATTTGTAATGTTTATACAATTATGATATTTGATTCCAATCAACAAATAGATTAAACCCATACGGTCATATAAATACCAAAAAATGGTTTCTAACTTGTACGGTTGCCGAGAAATAGACGATTTTCTACACGTCACTTTTCAAGGTTTTTGGTCTATAAAAGTGGCAATTATTATTCGATTTACATAAAATTTTCACCATGAGATGCCTTATGCCATTTCTGATTTCATAAAACTAATGGAACATTTACATTATCACCGGAAGTACTGTAATTTTGTCAGGATCAATTACATGTAACAAATGTATAAAATGAAATGATATTGCTGGGTTTGTTTGTTTCTGTTTCCATTTTATTTGATGTGTGCAATGCTTATGTGGAAACCTGTATATTGGTTTCATTGGTACCGGAAGTGACATATGTTCAAGGGTAACGTGGCACCGAAAGTGACACAAGTTCAAGTTCAAAGGTAACATGGCACCAGTGAAACCCGTCATTCCTGCATGCAGGTCTAGTTAGGCTTTCAGACTTTCGTCTGAAAGCCTATTGAGATTACTAAAATTATTATTAGGCTTTCAGACTTTCGTCTGAAAGCCTATTGAGATTACTAAAATTATTATTAGGCTTTCAGACTTTCGTCTGAAAGCCTATTGAGATTACTAAAATTATTATTATTATTATTATTATTATTTACCGCGGGAGCCTAGATCACCATGATCGAAAACAGATATCGATCTGGAATTAGATTTTCTGTCGGGAAACCATGTGGTGGCTACTTGATAAAATATTTTTCAAATTTCTGCGCATACCGGAAGTGACCGAACTTTGTATTTTGTCTAAAAATTGAAAATAGACCATAGTTTCGTCAATTCTTTATCCATATTCAAACAAATTACCTTTTTGGAATCCCTGAATCTTTTCTTAGACAATGGCTATCTCACATTTTTCGATTTCGAACATTCGTCTATGACTTTTAGCGTTCGAAAATTGAAAACATGTTGCTTACGAGACAATTTTTGTTATTTTTCAAAATTTTCAAATTTGACCTATATTTTTGGATACCTGACGTCCATGCAATTCCAGTAATATAAGTTTCATTCAGAGTTATCGCCCTTTATTTTTCGATTTTTTTCGAATTTTCTTCCCATTTTGTGAGCTCGGGTTTCGTTTTATGGCAGAATTGACGTTTCTGAAACTTCTGGAACATGAAGTTATAGTCCAATACCAACAAATAAAGCAATTTCGACAAGAATCCTTAAACCGGAAGTAGTCGAAATAATGTGTAATATTTTGAAAAAAATGCAAAAAATGGATATTTTTGGGAAAAACACGATTTCTCCGCCCGATATAAATGGATTAAAGACATTAGGGTACCATTGGACTGCACTGGGATTGCACTATCGTATGATACCAAATTCATACGGATACTATGAACAGGCAGCAAAATATGGCACGCTGAAAATCAAGTATTTTCTGATTTTTAGCATTTTTGGACGCCTGTATCTCGAAAACTACTCCAGCGATTTTTATGAAACTTTCTCTATCGAGAGACCTTGTGGTAGTCTGAAGTACGAAACATTCCATTACGACTTTGAAATATCTGGAATAGGTGAAATAACGGACTGAAAATCGAAAAAAGTCGAAAAATCGTGAAATTTTGGAAAATGCTCTACTATTTTTTTATTTTAAGAGATTTTCGAAAAAAGGTTGTATTTTCAGATAGCTGACCTAATTACGATTCTAACGATGTATAATATGTATGTAGTTATTGAAAGTTAATTTTCGATATTTTAATTTTTTTGCATTTTTCTCACTTTTGGACATAGGATTTCTCAGTGGCATTTTATCTGATCAGTAAATGTAATATATCATTACAGAGCCCTATGACTATTTTAGTACCCAAACCGGTTATTTAAACTATTCCGACAATAATAACCATACCGGAAGTATTCAAAAAATAAAAAAAAAGGTTAAAAACATTGTCGCACTTGCGAAAAACTTGATTTCTCCCTTAGGTAATAGCGGACTAAAAGAACTAAAGTGTCGTTGGATAGCCTATTAATGGACCATCATACGGTATGTAAATAATACGATTTCGATGGCAAGGAAATAAATTATTGTATGCCAAATATCCAGTATTTTCCGATTTTTTAACATTCTGAGACGCCCTTTTCTCGAAAACGACGCCTACGATTTTTCTCAAACTTTTCTTACTCAAAGTCCTATCGATTGTCTATATAGTGAATCCAAAATGAAAAGCATTGAAATAATATAGGTGGTCCAAAAATAGCATCAAACTTTGAAAAAAATTCAAAAATCGTTAAATTTTTGTAAACGCTCTTTATTTTATCTTTTCTTCCAAAACTACTCAATAGATGTTTCTGACACTTCTGGTACAGAAAGTTAAGTATCCAAAGAACTTCGTAAAGCTATCACGACAACAATCGTAAAACCGGAAGTAGTCGAAAAAATGTCCGATATTTTGAAAAAAAAATTTTTTTTTACGAAAACCTTTTTTATTTATGAATATTTTTTGACGATATTTTACACTGGGTTAAAATATCATCCTACTTGAGCAGAAATGAGAAAAAAAATTGTCTCGGTAATTTGCATTAGCCGCCATCGGCTAATTTAGTTTTTCGTACCCAGAAAAATTATTTATTGTTCAATTTATATAAAACAAAGTTCATAAGCTCCGTGGTCCCAATTGTAATTTTTTTTGTTACGCTGAAATTTTTCGGTCGGCAACGGAAATGACGTAATATTAATAAAAACTACAATTTTGACAGTTCGGTACCACTTTTTGAAAGCATATATTAATTTTTTTCAAAACTGATATAACTAAAATGATGCACCCTGCAAAGGTGCACAATATCCTTAGCTCAGACTTTTTAATTTCAATTTCATTTTCGGGCAATTTCGAATAAAATGTAAAATAAAGTGTAAAATTCAGTTATTTACAATTCATTCAGCGTCTTCATATTTTGAAATATTTATTTGTAATTTCCATAAACTCGTAGCACTAATCCAGACGAAGAGAATGTATGCGAAAATTAGTTTGTAATATGAGCAGTTGCCGAGAAATATGCAATTTTGCATGCATCACTTTTCACGTTATTTTGCCTATGAAAGAGTGAATTATTATTCGATTTGCAATATTTTTTTCCCATTTGATGCCTAATGCCAATTTGGACTAGGTCAAGCCAATTTTACATTTTCACTGTGACCGGAAATGACGTCATTTGGGCAAAAACTGTATTTTTAACCTAAAAAACTAAAATTTTATTCAAATCAGTCTCCCTTTAAAATTATGATATTTGATTCTCATCAACGAATAGAATGAAGCCATAAGACCATACAGATACCACAAAATGGTTTCTAACTTGTACGTTTACAGAGAAATAGGCGATCTTCTATAAGTCACTTTTCAAGGTTTTTGGTATATAAAAGTGTCAATTATTATTCGATTTTTATAATTTTTTTGCCATTTGATACCTTATGCAATTTATGACTTCTATGAACCAAGTTAACATTTTCAATATCACCGGAAGTAATGTAATTTTTGCAAAAAAACGTATTTTTAGCCTTCAAAACAAACATTTTTTAGAAGTGATTTATATTCATTATTCGTTTAACTTTATAACGCCTGACTCTAATGGGCAGTAAGAGTGAATCAATACCATCATATTGATATCAAGAAAAGGCTTCTAGCATGTTCCCTTGTCGAATAATAACCAATTTTCCCAGGCTCACTTTTAAGTTTTTTACCTTCTTAATTTCAGTTTATGGGTTATAGGTTAATTATTTATTGCCCGAAATGTATAAAACAACGTTTGGATTTTGTATATTGCGAATTTTCGACTTATTTTTCACCTATAAAAATTTCTTTCGGCACCGGAAGTGACTTAATTTTGCCATAATTTACAATTTTGACTGGTCTTTTCGCCAGCAAATATTACTTTTACATATGATAGAGGGTGTCACTAAAGCAAAACAACCTAAAGTATAGTTTGGTAGCTCAATGGATCGGCTATGGTATAATAAACTTCCTGTATGATTCCTGAAAGCCAGTTCAGTGCTGCTTGCAGGTCTAGTTATTAGGCTTTCAGACTTTCGTCTGAAAGCCTATTGAGATTACTAAAATTATTATTTTTTTTATTATTATTCTTTTCCGCCGGAGCCTATTTCTCTATGATCGAAAAGAGATACCGATTTGCGATCCATATTTCTATCGGGAAACTAGGTGGTGGCTACCCAATAAAGCAATTTTCAAACTTATGCGCAGACCGGAAGTGGCCGAATTTTGAACGTTGGTAAAAAATTAAAAATCGGCCGTGGTTTCGTCAATTCTCTACCTATATTCAAACAAATCACATTTTTGGAAAGCCTGAGACTTTTCCGAGACAATAGCAATCTCACATTTTGCGATTTCGAAACTTCGTTGCTGACTTCTATCGTTCGAAAATTCAAAACACGTCGCCTACGAGACAATTTTTGTTATTTTTCAAAATTTGGAAATTTGACCTAGATTTTCGGATACCTGACGTCAATCCGATTCCAGTAACATAAGTTTCTTTCAGAGTTACCGCCCTTTATTTTTCGATTTTTTTCGAATTTTCTACCCATTTTGTGAGCTGTGGTGTCGTTTTACAGCCAAAATGATGTTTCTGAAACTTATGGAACATGAAGTTATAGTCCAATACCAACTGATAAAGCAATTTCGACACGGATCTTTAAACCGGAAGTGGTCGAAATAATGTGCAATATTTTGAAAAAAATGCAAAAAATGGATGTTTTCGGGGAAAACGTGATGTCTCCGTCCGATATCAACGGATTAATCAAATTAAGGTACCATTGGGTGGCACGAGGATTGTACTATCATATGATACCCCATTCATACGGATACTATGATCAGGCAGCAAAATATGGCACGCTGAAAATCAAGTATTTTCTGATTTTTAGCATTTTTGGACGCCTGTATCTCGAAAACTTAACCGCAACTTTTTTTTAAATTTTTTCTATCGAGAGTCCTTTCGGAGGTATTTTGCATGAAGCCATCCAATAAGACTTTGAAATATCTGGAATAGGTGAAATAACGGACTGAAAATCGAAAAAAGTCGAAAAATCGTGAAATTTTGGAAAATGCTCTACTATTTTTTTATTTTAAGAGATTTTCAAAAAAAGATTGCATATTCAGATAGCTGACCTAATTACGATTCTAACGATGTATAATATGTATGTAGTTATTGAAATTTAATTTTCGATATTTTAATTTTTTTGCATTTTTGGCACTTTTGAACATAGGATTTCTCGGCGGCATTTTATCTGATCAGATAATGTAATATATCATTACAGAGCCCTGTGGCTATTTTAGTGCCCAAACCGGCTATTAAAACTATTCCGACAATAATAACCATACCGGAAGTATTCAAAAAAATTAAAAAAAGGTTAAAAACATTGTCGCACTTGCGAAAAACTTGATTTCTCCCTTAGGTAATAGCGGACCAAAAAAACTAAAGTGTCGTTGGATAGCCCTATTAATGGACCATCATATGTTATCTAAATAATACGATTTCGATGGTAAGGAAATAAATTATTGTATGCCAAAAATCTAGTATTTTCCGATTTTTTAACAATCTGAGATGCCCTTTTCTCGAAAACGACACCGCAGATTTTTCTTAAACTTTTCTTACTCAAAGTCCTATCGGTTGTCTATATAGTGAATCCAAAATGAAAAGCATTGAAATAATATAGGTGGTCCAAAAATGGCATCAAACTTTGAAAAAAATTGAAAAATCGTTAAATTTTTGTAAACGCTCTTTAATTTGTCTTTTTTTTCCAAAACTACTCAATGGATGTTTCTGACACTTCTGGTACAGAAAGTTAAGTATCCAAATAACTTCGTAAAGCTATCGCGACAATGATCGTAAAACCGGAAGTAGTCGAAAAACTGTCCGATATTTTGAAAAAAATTATTTTTTTTTTACGAAAACCTATTATATTTATGAATATTTTTTGATGGTATTTTACACAGGGTTAAAATATCATCCTACTTGAGCAGAAATGAGAAAAAAAATTGTCTCGGTAATTTGCGTTAGCCGCCATCGGCTAATTTAGTTTTTCGTACCCAGAAAAATTATTTATTGTTCGATTTGTATAAAACAAAGTTCATATGCTCCGTGGTCCAAATTATATTTTTTTTTGTTACGGTGAAAGTTTTCTGTCGGCAACGGAAGTGACGTAATATTAACAAAAACTACAATTTTGACAGTTAGGTACCACTTTTTGAAAGCAAATATTATTTTTTTTCAAAACTGATATAACCAAAAGGATGCACCCTGCAAAGGTGCACAAAATCCTTAGCTCAGATTTTTTAATTTCAATTTCATTTTCGGGCAATTTCGAATAAAATGTAAAATAAAGTGTAAAATTCAGTTATTTACAATTCATTCAGCGTCTTCATATTTTGAAACATTTATTTGTAATTTTCATAAACTCGTAGCAATAATCCAAACGAAGAGAATGTATGCAAAAATAAGTTTGTAATATATACAGTTGCCGAGAAATATGCAATTTTGCATGCATCACTTTTCACGTTATTTTGCCTATAAAGGAGTGAATTATTATTCGATTTGCAATATTTTTTTCCATTTGATGCATAATGCCAATTTGGAATAGGTCAAGCCAATTTTACATTTTCACTGTGACCGGAAATGACGTCATTTGGGCAAAAACTGTATTTTAAACCTAAAAAACAAATATTTTATTCAAATGAGTCTGCCTTATTATATTTTTAAAATTATGATATTTGATTCCCATCAACGAATAGAATGAAGCCATACGACCATACAAATACCACAAAATGGTTTCTAACTTGTACGGTTACAGAGAAATAGGCGATCTTCTATAAGTCACTTTTCAAGGTTTTTGGTCTATAAAAGTGTCAATTATTATTCGATTTTTATAATTTTTTTACTATTTGATGTCATATGCCATTTTTGACTTCTATGAACCAAGTTAACATTTTCAATATCACCGGAAGTAATGTAATTTTTGCAAAAAACGTATTTTTAGCCTTCAAAAGGAACATTTTTTTGAAGGGATTTATATTTATTATTCGTTTAACTTTATAACGTCTGACTCTAATGGGCAGTAAGATTAAATCAATACCATCATATTGATATCAAGAAAAGGCTTCTAGCATGTTCCCTTGTCGAATAATAGCCAATTTTCCCAGGGTCACTTTTAATTTTTTTACCTTCTTAATTTCAGTTTATGGGTTATAGGTTAATTATTTATTGCCCGATATGTATTAAACAAAGTTTCTGTTTTGTATGTTGCAAATTTTCGACTTATTTTTCACCTATAAAAATTTCTTTCGGCACAGGAAGTGACGTAATTTTGCCATAATTTACAATTTTGACCTTTTACATATGATAGAGGGTGTCACTGAAGCAAAACAACTAAAGTATAGTTCGGTAGCTCAATGGATCGGCTATGGTATAATAAACTTCCTGTATGATTCCTGAAAGCCGGTTCAGTGCTGCTTGCAGGTCTAGTTATTATTATTATTATTATTATTATTTACCGCGGGGGCCTAGATCTCCATGATCGAAAACAGATATCGATCTGAAATTAGATTTTCTGTTGGGAAACCACGTGGTGGCTACTTGATAAAATATTTTTGAAATTTCTGCGCATACCGGAAGTGACCGAACTTTGCACGTTGTCTAAAAATTGAAAATCGGCCATAGTTTCGTCAATTCTTTATCCATTTTCAAACAAATTACATTTTTGGAATCCCTGAATCTTTTCTGAGACAATGGCTATCTCACATTTTTCAATTTCGAACATTCGTCTATGACTTTTATCGTTCGAAAATTGAAAACATGTTGTTTACGAGACAATTTTTGTCATTTTTCAAAATTTTCAAATTTGACCTACATTTTTGGATACCTGAAGTCCATCCGATTCCAGTAATATAAGTTTCATTCAGAGTTATCGCCCTTTATTTTTCGATTTTTATCGAATTTTCTTCCCATTTTGCAAGCTCGGGTTTCGTTTTATGGTAGAATTGACGTTTCTGAAACTTCTGGAACATGAAGTTATAGTCCAATACCAACTGATAAAGCAATTTCGACACGGATCTTTAAAACGGAAGTGGTCGAAATAATGTTCAATATTTTGAAAAAAAAGCAAAAAATGGATATTTTGGGGAAAAACGCGATTTCTCCGCCCGATATCAACGGATTAAAGAAATTAGGGTACCATTGGACTGCACTAGGATTGTACTATCGTATGATACCCAATTCATACGGATACGATGAGCAGGAAGCAAAATATGGCACGCTGAAAATCAAGTATTTTCTGATTTGGAGCGTTTTTGGACGCCTGTATCTCGAAAACTTAACCGCAACTTTTTTTTTAACTTTCTCTATCGAGAGTCCATTCGATAGTCTTGTGAATTATGCCACCCAATAAGACTTTGAAATGTCTGGAATAGGTGAAATAACGGACTGAAAATCGAAAAAAGTCGAAAAATCGTGAAATTTTGGAAAATGCTCTACTATTTTTTTATTTTGAGAGATTTTCAAAAAAAGATTGTATATTCAGATAGCTGACCTAATTACGATTCTAACGATGTATAATATGTATGTAGTTATTGAAATTTAATTTTCGATATTTTAAATTTTTGGCATTTTTGGCACTTTTCAACATAGGATTTCTCAGGGGCATTTTATCTGATCAGATAATGCAATATATCATTACAGAGCCCTGTGGCTATTTTAGTGCCCAAACCGGCTATTAAAACTATTCCGAAAATAATAACCATACCGGAAGTATTCAAAAAATGAAAAAAAAAGGTTAAAAACATTGTCGCACTAGCGAAAAACTTGATTTCTCCCTTAGGTAATAGCGGACCAAAAGAACTAAAGGGTCGTTGGAAAGCCCTATTAATGGACCATCATATGGTATCTAAATAATACGATTTCGATGGTAGGGAAATAAATTATTGTGTGCCAAAAATCTAGTATTTTCCGATTTTTTAACATTCTGAGACGCCCTTTTCTCGAAAACGACGCCGCAGATTTTTCTTAAACTTTTCTTACTCAAAGTCCTATCGGTTGTCTATATAGTGAATCCAAAATGAAAAGCATTGAAATAATATAGGTGGTCCAAAAATGGCATCAAACTTTGAAAAAAATTGAAAAATCATTAAAGCGATAGCTTTAATTTATCTTTTTTTCCAAAACTACTCAATGGGTGTTTCTGACACTTCTGGTACAGAAAGTTAAGTATCCAAAGAACTTCGTAAAGCTATCGCGACAATGATCGTAAAACCGGAAGTAGTCGAACAAATGTCCGATATTTTGAAAAAAAATAATTTTTTTACGAATACCTTTTTTATTTATGAATATATTTTGATGGTATTTTACACAGGGTTAAAATATCATCGTACTTGAGCAGAAATGAGAAAAAAAATTGTCAGGGTAATTTGCGTTAGCCGCCATCGGCTAATTTAGTTTTTCGTACCCAGAAAAATTATTTATTGTTCGATTTGTATAAAACAAAGTTCATATGCTCCGTGGTCCCAGTTGTAATTTTTTTTGTTACGGTAAAATTTTTCTGTCGGCAACGAAAGTGACGTAATATTAACAAAAACTACAATTTTGACAGTTCGGTACCACTTTTTGAAAGCAAATATATTCTTTTTCAAAACTGATATAACTAAAAGGATGCACCCTGCAAAGATGCACAAAATCCTTAGCTCAGATTTTTTAATTTCAATTTCATTTTCGGGCAATTTCGAATAAAATGTAAAATAAAGTGTAAAATTCAGTTATTTACAATTCATTCAGCGTCTTCATATTTTGAAATATTTATTTGTAATTTTCATAAACTCGTAGCAATAATTCAGACGAAGAGAATGTATGCGAAAATTAGTTTGTAATATGAGCAGTTGCCGAGAAATATGCAATTTTGCATGCATCACTTTTCACGTTATTTTGCCTATTAAAGAGTGAATTATCATTCGATTTGCAATATTTTTTTTCCATTTGATGCCTAATGCCAATTTGGACTAGGTCAAGTCAATTTTACATTTTCACTGTGACCGTAAATGACGTCATTTGGGCAAAAACTGTATTTTTAACACAAAAAACAAATATTTTATTCAAATGAGTCTGCCTTATAATATTTTTAAAATTATGATATTTGATTCCCATCAACGAATAGAATGAAGCCATACGACCATACAGATACCACAAAATGGTTTCTAACTTGTATGGTTACAGAGAAATAGGCGATCTTCTATAAGTCACTTTTCAAGGTTTTTGGTCTATAAAAGTCTCAATTATTATTCGATTTTTATATTTTTTTTACCATTTGATGCCTTATGTCAATTATGGCTTCTATGAACTAAGTTAACATTTTCAATATCACCGGAAGTAATGTAATTTTTGCAAAAAACGTATTTTTAGCCTTCAAAACAAACATTTTTTTGAAGGGATTTATATTTATTATTCGTTTAACTTGATAACGTCTGACTCTAATGGGCAGTAAGATTGAATCAATACCATCATATTGATATCAAAAAAAGCCTTCTAGCATGTTCCCTTGTCGAATAATAGCCAATTTTCCCAGGGTCACTTTTAAGTTTTTTACCTTCTTAATTTCAGTTTATGGGTTATAGGGTAATTATTTATTGCCCAATATGTATAAAACAAAGTTTGTATTTTGTGTGTTGCGAATTTTCGACTTATTTTTCACCTATAAAAATATCTTTCGGTACCGGAAGTGACGTAATTTTGCCATAATTTACAATTTTGACCGGTCTTTTCGCCAGCAAATATTACTTTTACATATGATAGAGGGTGTCACTGAAGCAAAACAACTAAAGTATAGTTTGGTAGCTCAATGGATCGGCTATGGTATAAGAAACTTCCTGTATGATTCCTGAAAGCCGGTTCAGTGCTGCTTGCAGGTCTAGTTTTTTTTATTATTATTCTTTTCCGCCGGAGCCTATTTCTCTATGATCGAAAAGAGATACCGATTTGCGATCCATATTTCTATCGGGAAACTAGGTGGTGGCTACCCAATAAAGCAATTTTCAAACTTCTGCGCAGACCGGAAGTGGCCGAATTTTGAACGTTGGTAAAAAATTAAAAATCGGCCGTGGTTTCGTCAATTCTCTACCTATATTCAAACAAATCACATTTTTGGAAAGCCTGAGACTTTTCCGAGACAATAGCAATCTCACATTTTGCGATTTCGAAACTTCGTTGCTGACTTCTATCGTTCGAAAATTCAAAACACGTCGCCTACGAGACAATTTTTGTTATTTTTCAAAATTTGGAAATTTGACCTAGATTTTCGGATACCTGACGTCAATCCGATTCCAGTAACATAAGTTTCTTTCAGAGTTACCGCCCTTTATTTTTCGATTTTTTTCGAATTTTCTACCCATTTTGTGAGCTGTGGTGTCGTTTTACAGCCAAAATGATGTTTCTGAAACTTATGGAACATGAAGTTATAGTCCAATACCAACTGATAAAGCAATTTCGACACGGATCTTTAAACCGGAAGTGGTCGAAATAATGTGCAATATTTTGAAAAAAATGCAAAAAATGGATGTTTTCGGGGAAAACGTGATGTCTCCGTCTGATATCAACGGATTAATCAAATTAAGGTACCATTGGGTGGCACGAGGATTGCGGCGGGACGATTTACCCAATACTACCCAATTCTACCCAATACTACCCAATACCACCCCAGTACTACCTCAAAATCACCACATACTACCAAATACTACAACATAATACTGCAAAATGTGCATATCAATTGAATTTTTTCAAAAATAATTAGTTATACCGTGGGAATTGTACTTCAAATGCGATTACAGATATCTGGCTGTTCCTTTTGCCTCCCTATATCACCTAAAACAAGCAAAAACTATCAAATACTTATCACATACTACCCACTATCATTAAATAACAACCTTATATTGTCAAATAACAAAACATTAGTTTAATTACGGCGACGAATATTCGATAATTCGCAGAGAATGGAAATGAATGTGCAGTTATCTCCCTTTACAACCGATAACTGGATTTTAGATTGATTTGCGGATTAATCATCTTATTTTGCGTAGCGGTTGGTTTCCAAATCGACGAAATTAAAATAAGAAATGCAAGTATTTTTTGTGTATATTTTAATCATTGTGTGTAATTAACTACTGTATTATTATATAAGATGGCCAGCAGTCTATAAATAACTACATGTATTTAAACCCTTCCATGGGTATCGTCAGGAGGTATGTCCATTAACAAATAACAAACAAAAAATTCGCTTGTTTATGGGGTTTAACGTCCACTTCCACACAGGGTGATATCGTAGACAAAGGCGTTTTATAGCTGGGGCGCTGGAGGCGCCAGCCTCCTCGCGAAAAAACCCCAAAGAAATTGGAAAAGTAAAACGGGAGAAAAATGCTAAAACCGATGAGAAAAATGAAAATGTACACTAGTTAGGGGGCCCCTAAAGGCAGGCAAAAGGCCCCCACGTTTAACAAAAGGGCCCCTCTGGCCAAGGGAAAGGGCCCCGAGTCCTAGTCTATCGTTTTCTATACAATGTTACTGTCGCGTCCATTACTGAATGCGAATGCAGTCATTACATTGATATAAAATCATCAACCAAGACGCCCCCACCCCCGCGAAAAGGGCCCTCAAAATAGTATAGCCTCCACCATGATAAACCTTAAAACGCCCCTGGTCGTAGACAAACAAAAAACAACTGCACATGTTTATATTTATTTTTTCATGTCAACTACTAAGTTATTGCATGTTTACTGTCATTTGAAAATAAACGTAATTTGTTTATTACAAATGTATAATGCTCTAGTCGTATATACACCACCTTACTTAACAATTAATCAACGGGTGTTAAGATTGTTGATTGGGTAATCAAGTTCTGCTTTATTTATTTTATCTCTCGATTAAACTGCTACCAAATAATATAGTCCGGGAGCTAGGTGGGTTTCATTCCACATGAAAGGTGCGGAAGGTTTGGGATGCTAGTGGTGTATGACTGGGTTAGGAGACCACAGAAACACAATTCTTAAGTTGCACTAGTGGTGGGTGTGATAGGAGGAGCCACCACCCATAGTACCCGCAAAAATCGGTTTATTCAACATGCAAGATGCGGGACCCACTTCAGTGGCATTTGATAAAGGATTGTGTCCTGAACCAGGAACTATAACTTAAGAATGGAATTTTTGGTGGAAAGGTATATCACCCTGTGAGGAAGTTGACGTTAAACCCCAGAAACAAACGAATTTTAAACATGCAATAACTTAGTAGTTGACATGAAAAAATAAATATAAACATGTTCAGTTGTTTTTTTGTTTGTCTACGTTATCACCCTGTGTGGAAGTGGACGTTAAACCCAGAAACAAACGAATTTTTTGTTTGTTATTTGTTAATGGACATACCTCCTGACGATACCCATGGAAGGGTTTAAATAGTTATTTATAGACTGCAAGCTCGGGTTTCGTTTTATGGTAGAATTGACGTTTCTGAAACTTCTGGAACATGAAGTTATAGTCCAATACCAACTGATAAAGCAATTTCGACACGGATCTTTAAAACGGAAGTGGTCGAAATAATGTTCAATATTTTGAAAAAAAAGCAAAAAATGGATATTTTGGGGAAAAACGCGATTTCTCCGCCCGATATCAACGGATTAAAGAAATTAGGGTACCATTGGACTGCACTAGGATTGTACTATCGTATGATACCCCATTCATACGGATACTATGATCAGGCAGCAAAATATGGCACGCTGAAAATCAAGTATTTTCTGATTTTTAGCATTTTTGGACGCCTGTATCTCGAAAACTTAACCGCAACTTTTTTTTAAATTTTTTCTATCGAGAGTCCTTTCGGAGGTATTTTGCATGAAGCCATCCAATAAGACTTTGAAATATCTGGAATAGGTGAAATAACGGACTGAAAATCGAAAAAAGTCGAAAAATCGTGAAATTTTGGAAAATGCTCTACTATTTTTTTATTTTAAGAGATTTTCAAAAAAAAGATTGCATATTCAGATAGCTGACCTAATTACGATTCTAACGATGTATAATATGTATGTAGTTATTGAAATTTAATTTTCGATATTTTAATTTTTTTGCATTTTTGGCACTTTTGAACATAGGATTTCTCGGCGGCATTTTATCTGATCAGATAATGTAATATATCATTACAGAGCCCTGTGGCTATTTTAGTGCCCAAACCGGCTATTAAAACTATTCCGACAATAATAACCATACCGGAAGTATTCAAAAAAATTAAAAAAAAGGTTAAAAACATTGTCGCACTTGCGAAAAACTTGATTTCTCCCTTAGGTAATAGCGGACCAAAAAAACTAAAGTGTCGTTGGATAGCCCTATTAATGGACCATCATATGTTATCTAAATAATACGATTTCGATGGTAAGGAAATAAATTATTGTATGCCAAAAATCTAGTATTTTCCGATTTTTTAACAATCTGAGATGCCCTTTTCTCGAAAACAACACCGCAGATTTTTCTTAAACTTTTCTTACTCAAAGTCCTATCGGTTGTCTATATAGTGAATCCAAAATGAAAAGCATTGAAATAATATAGGTGGTCCAAAAATGGCATCAAACTTTGAAAAAAATTGAAAAATCGTTAAATTTTTGTAAACGCTCTTTAATTTGTCTTTTTTTCCAAAACTACTCAATGGATGTTTCTGACACTTCTGGTACAGAAAGTTAAGTATCCAAATAACTTCGTAAAGCTATCGCGACAATGATCGTAAAACCGGAAGTAGTCGAAAAACTGTCCGATATTTTGAAAAAAATTATTTTTTTTACGAAAACCTTTTATATTTATGAATATTTTTTTCCATTTGATGCATAATGCCAATTTGGAATAGGTCAAGCCAATTTTACATTTTCACTGTGACCGGAAATGACGTCATTTGGGCAAAAACTGTATTTTAAACCTAATATTTTATTCAAATGAGTCTGCCTTATTATATTTTTAAAATTATGATATTTGATTCCCATCAACGAATAGAATGAAGCCATACGACCATACAAATACCACAAAATGGTTTCTAACTTGTACGGTTACAGAGAAATAGGCGATCTTCTATAAGTCACTTTTCAAGGTTTTTGGTCTATAAAAGTGTCAATTATTATTCGATTTTTATAATTTTTTTACTATTTGATGTCATATGCCATTTTTGACTTCTATGAACCAAGTTAACATTTTCAATATCACCGGAAGTAATGTAATTTTTGCAAAAAACGTATTTTTAGCCTTCAAAAGAAACATTTTTTTGAAGGGATTTATATTTATTATTCGTTTAACTTTATAACGTCTGACTCTAATGGGCAGTAAGATTAAATCAATACCATCATATTGATATCAAGAAAAGGCTTCTAGCATGTTCCCTTGGCGAATAATAGCCAATTTTCCCAGGGTCACTTTTAATTTTTTTACCTTCTTAATTTCAGTTTATGGGTTATAGGTTAATTATTTATTGCCCGATATGTATTAAACAAAGTTTCTGTTTTGTATGTTGCAAATTTTCGACTTATTTTTCACCTATAAAAATTTCTTTCGGCACCGGAAGTGACGTAATTTTGCCATAATTTACAATTTTGACCTTTTACATATGATAGAGGGTGTCACTGAAGCAAAACAACTAAAGTATAGTTCGGTAGCTCAATGGATCGGCTATGGTATAATAAACTTCCTGTATGATTCCTGAAAGCCGGTTCAGTGCTGCTTGCAGGTCTAGTTATTATTATTATTATTATTATTATTATTATTATTATTATTTACCGCGGGGGCCTAGATCTCCATGATCGAAAACAGATATCGATCTGGAATTAGATTTTCTATTGGGAAACCATGTGGTGGCTACTTGATAAAATATTTTTGAAATTTCTGCGCATACCGGAAGTGACCGAACTTTGCACGTTGTCTAAAAATTGAAAATCGGCCATAGTTTCGTCAATTCGTTATCCATTTTCAAACAAATTACATTTTTGGAATCCCTGAATCTTTTCTGAGACAATGGCTATCTCACATTTTTCAATTTCGAACATTCGTCTATGACTTTTATCGTTCGAAAATTGAAAACATGTTGTTTACGAGACCATTTTTGTCATTTTTCAAAATTTTCAAATTTGACCTACATTTTTGGATACCTGAAGTCCATCCGATTCCAGTAATATAAGTTTCATTCAGAGTTATCGCCCTTTATTTTTCGATTTTTTTCGAATTTTCTTCCCATTTTGTCAGCTCGGGTTTCGTTTTATGGTAGAATTGACGTTTCTGAAACTTCTAGAACATGAAGTTATAGTCCAATACCAACGTATAAAGCAATTTCGACAAGAATCCTTAAACCGGAAGTGGTCGAAATAATGTGCAATATTTTGAAAAAAATGCAAAAAATGGATATTTTGGGGAAAAACGCGAATTCTCCGCCCGATATCAATGGATTAAAGAAATTAGGGTACCATTGGACTGCACTAGGATTGTGCTATCGTATGATACCCAACTCGTACGGATACGATGAGCAGGCAGCAAAATATGGCACGCTGAAAATCAAGTATTTTCTGATTTGGAGCGTTTTTGGACGCCTGTATCTCGAAAACTTAACCGCAACTTTTTTGGTAATTTTTTCTATCGAGAGACCTTTCGGAGGTACTTTGCATGAAGCCATCCAATAAGACTTTGAAATATCTGGAATAGGTGAAATAACGGACTAAAAATCGAAAAAAGTCGAAAAATCGTGAAATTTTGGAAAATGCTCTGCTATTTTTTTATTTTCAAAGATTTCCAAAAAACGATTGTATATTCAGATAGCTGACCTAATTACGATTCTAACGATGTATAATATGTATGTAGTTATTGAAATTTAATTTTCGATATTTTAAATTTTTTGCATTTTTGGCACTTTTGAACCTAGGATTTCTCAGGGGCATTTTATCTGATCAGATAATGTAATATATCATTACAGAGCACTGTGGCTATTTTAGTGCCCAAACCGGTTATTAAAACTATACCGACAATAATAACCATACCGGAAGTATTCAAAAAATGAAAAAAAAGGTTAAAAACATTGTCGCACTTGCGAAAAACTTGATTTCTCCCTTAGGTAATAGCGGACCAAAAGAACTAAAGTGTCGTTGGATAGCCCTATTAATGGACCATCATATGGTATCTAAATAATACGATATCGATGGTAAGGAAATAAATTATTGTATGCCAAAAATCTAGTATTTTCCGATTTTTTAACATTCTGAGACGCCCTTTTCTCGAAAACGACGCCGCAGATTTTTCTTAAACTTTTCTAACTCAAAGTCCAATCGGTTGTCTATATAGTGAATCCAAAATGAAAAGCATTGAAATAATATAGGTGGTCCAAAAATGGCATCAAACTTTGAAAAAAATTGAAAAATCGTTAAATTTTTGTAAACGCTCTTTTATTTATCTTTTTTTCCAAAACTGCTCAATGGATGTTTCTGACACTTCTGGTACGGAAAGTTAAGTATCCAAAGAACTTCGTAAAGCTATCACAACAACGATCGTAAAACTGGAAGTAGTCGAAAAAATGTCCGATATTTTGAAAAAAAATATTTTTTTTACGAAAATCTTTTTTATTTATGAATATTTTTTGGTGATATTTTACACTGGGTTAAAATATCATCGTACTTGAGCAGAAATGAGAAAAAAAATTGTCTGGGTAATTTGCGTTAGCCGCCATCGGCGAATTTAGTTTTTCGTACCCAGAAAAATTATTTATTGTTCGATTTGTATAAAACAAAGTTCATATGCTCCGTGGTCCCAATTGTTATTTTTTATGTTACGGTGAAATTTTTCTGTCGCCAACGGAAGTGACGTAATATTAACAAAAACTACAATTTTGACAGTTCGGTACCACTTTTTGAAAGAAAATATTATTTTTTTTCAAAACTGATATAACTAAAAGGATGCACCCTGCGAAGGTGCACAAAATCCTTAGCTCATATTTTTAAATTTCAATTTCATTTTCGGGCAATTTCGAATAAAATGTAAAATAAAGTGTAAAATTCAGCTATTTACAATTCATTCAGCGTCTTCATATTTTTAAATATTTATTTGTAATTTTCATAAACTCGTAGCAATAATCCAGACGAAGAGAATGTATGCGAAAATTAGTTTGTAATATGAGCAGTTGTCGAGAAATATGCAATTTTGCATGCATCACTTTTCACGTTATTTTGCCTATACAAGAGTGAATTATTATTCGATTTGCAATATTTTTTTTCCATTTGATGTCTAATGCCAATTTGGACTAGGTCAAGCCAATTTTACATTTTCACTGTGACCGGAAATGACGTCATTTGGGCAAAAACTGTATTTTTAACCTAAAAAACTAATATTTTATTCAAATCAGTCTCCCTTATAATATTTTTAAAATTATGATATTTTATTCCCATCAACGAATAGAATGAAGCCATACGACCATACAGATACCACGAAATGGTTTCTAACTTGTACGGTTACAGAGAAATAGGCGATCTTCTATAAGTCACTTTTCAAGGTTTTTGGTCTATAAAAGTGTCAATTATTATTCGATTTTTATAATTTTTTTACCATTTGATGCCTTATGCCATTTATGACTTCTATGAACCAAGTTAACATTTTCAATATCACCGGAAGTAATGTAATTTTTGCAAAAAACGTATTTTTAGCCTTCAAAACAAACATTTTTTTGAAGTGATTTATATTCATTATTCGTTTAACTTTATAACGTCTGGCTGTAATGGGCAGTAAGATTGAATCAATACCATCATATTGATATCAAGAAAAGGCTTCTAGCATGTTCCCTTGTCGAATAATAACCAATTTTCCCAGGGTCACTTTTAAGTTTTTTACCTTCTTAATTTCAGTTTATGGGTTATAGGTTAATTATTTATTGCCCGATATGTATAAAACAAAGTTTGTATTTTGTGTGTTGCGAATTTTCGACTTATTTTTCACCTATAAAAATTTCTTTCAGTACCGGAAGTGACGTAATTTTGCCATAATTTACAATTTTGACCTGTCTTTTCGCCAGCAAATATTACTTTTACATATGATAGAGGGTGTCACTGAAGCAAAACAACTAAAGTATACTTTGGTAGCTCAATGGATCGGCTATGGTATAATAAACTTCCTGTATGATTCCTGAAAGCCGGTTCAGTGCTGCTTGCAGGTCTAGTTAGGCTTTCAGACTTTCGTCTGAAAGCCTATTGAGATTACTAAAATTATTAGGGTTTCACACTGCGAAGCTTGTGTGAAACACTATTGTTTTTGTTAAAATTATTATTCTTATTATTATTATTATTATTCTTCTTTTGTTTTGAGTAGATCTCAGCAACTACGTGTCGCATCGTTACGATTTCTTCGGTTTTACTGGGAAAGTGGGTGTGACTTAGAGGATAAAGCTATTTTGAACGTTCTGCGACAATGCGAAATGTCCGAAATCACCGAAGTTAGCGTTTTTACAAATATTGCATTAATTTTAACAATAATCATGGGATTTTAACTTTCGATACATTTTGGCATAGCTGGAGACAGGGCACATAGCTGCGCTACTTTCGATTTTTGATTTTCGGCAAATCTTCGAAGATATTAGGCGCCAAATTTCGGAAATTTAAAATTTTACAAAAAACTTTTTTATTTATGAATATTTTTTAGTCGTGTTGTGCACAGAATTAAGGAGTCATCTGACTTGCGCAAAAATGTTAAAAAATTTTGTCTCAGTAATTTTCCTTGGCCTCCATTGGCTAATTCAGTTTTTCAGTCCTAGATTAATTTTTTATTGTTCGATTTGTATAAAACAAAGTTCATATGCTTCGTTGTCTCAATTGTCATTTTTTTTATTACCAAAAGTGTTATCTGTCGGCACCGGAAGTGGCATAATTTTACCAAAAACTACAATTTTGACAGTTAGGTACATTTTTTGAAAACAAATATTATTTTTTTGAAAAATTATATGACTCAAAGAGTGTGTCCTTTAAAGGCGCAAAAAATGTCGGAAGCAGTTTTTTTAATTTCTTTTTCATTTTCTAGCAAATTGGATTAAGAGGTGAAAAAAGGGGTAAAATTGACCTATTTACAACTCATTCAGGCTTTTCAGATTTTAAAATATTTTTACGTAACTTTTATAAACTTGTAGCTATAATCCATACGAAGAGAATGTATGTGAAAATTAGTTTGTAATATAAGCAGTTGCCGAGAAATAGGCAATTTTGCATGAGTCACTTTTCACGTAATTTTGGCTGTAAAAGAATCAATTATTATTCGATTTTCAATTTTCTTTCGCCATTGGATGCCTAATGCCATAGTGGACTATGTCAAACCATTTTACCCCTTGCGCTGCCACCGGAAATGACGTCATTTGCTCAAAACTTAAATTTTAGCCTCCAAAAAACAATATTTTATTCAAATGAGTCGTATTTGTTATTTTTTTCAAATTGTGATATTTGATTCTATTGATCAAATAGATTGAACTCATACGATCATACAGATACCACAAAATGGTTTCTAACTTGTACGGTTGCAGAGAAATGGGCGATTTTCCTTAAGTCACTTTTCAAGGTTTTTGGTCTATAAAAGTGTCAGTTATTATTCGATTTTCATAAAATTTTCACCATATGATATCTCGTGTCATTTATGATTTCATAGAACTAATTTAACATTTTCAGTATCACCGGAAGTAATGTCATTTTGGCAAAAACTGTACTTTTAGCCTTCAAAACAGACATTTTTTTTCAAATGAGTCTGATTTGTAATATATTTCAAATTATGATATTTGATTCCAATCAACAAATGGATTGAACCCATACGATCATATAGATACCAAAAGATAGTTTTTATCGTGTACGGTTGCCGAGAAATAGACGATTTTCTACAAGTCACTTTTCAAGGTTTTTGGTCTATAAAAGAGGCAATTCTCATTCGATTTACATACAATTTTCGCCATTATGCTGCCTTATGCCATTTCTGATTTCATAAAACTAATTGAACATTTTCATTATCACCGGAAGTAATAAAATTTTGCCAGGATCACTTACAAGTAATATATATATAAAATGAATTGATATTGCTGGATTTGGTTGATTCTTCGTCCATTTTATTTGATGTTTACAATGCTTATGTGGAAACCTGTTTGATGGTTTCATTGGTATCGGAAGTGACATATGTTTAAGGGTAATGTGGCACCGAAAGTGACGTGGCACCAGTGAAACCCGTCATTCCTGCATGCAGGTCTAGTTATTAGGCTTTCAGACTTTCGTCTGAAAGCCTATTGAGATTACTAAAATTATTATTATTATTATTATTATTATTATTATTATTATTTACCGCGAGGGCCTAGATCTCCATGATCGAAAACAGATATCGATCTGGAATTAGCTTTTCTATTGGGAAACCATGTGGTGGCTACTTGATAAAATATTTTTGAAATTTCTGCGCATACCGGAAGTGACCGAACTTTGTACTTTCTCTAAAAATTGAAAATCGGCTATAGTTTCGTCAATTCTTTATCCATTTTCAAACAAATTACATTTTTGGAATCCCTGGATCTTTTCTGAGAAAATGGCTATCTCACATTTTTCAATTTCGAACATTCGTCTATGACTTTTATAGTTCGAAAATTGAACACATGTTGTTTACGAGACAATTTTTGTTATTTTTCAAAATTTTCAAATTTGACCTACATTTTTGGATACCTGAAGTCCATCCGATTCCAGTAATATAAGTTTCATTCAGAGTTATCGCCCTTTATTTTTCGATTTTTTTCGAATTTTCTTCCCATTTTGTGAGCTCGGGTTTCGTTTTATGGCAGAATTGACGTTTCTGAAACTTCTGGAACATGAAGTTAAAGTCCAATATCAACAGGTAAAGCAATTTCGACAAGACTCCTTAAACCGGAAGTGGTCGAAATAATGTGCAAAATTTGCAAAAAAACGAAAAAAATGGGTGGTTTTGGGAAAAACGTGATTTCTTCGCCCGATATCAACGGATTAAAGGGATTAAGGTATCGTTGGGTTGCATGAAGAATGGACTATCGTATGATACCCAAATCATACAGATACTATGAAAAGGTAGCAAAATATGGCACGCTGAAAATCAAGTATTTTCTGATTTGGAGCGTTTTTGGATGCCTGTATCTCGAAAACTTAACCTACAATTTTTTTTATTTTTTTTCTATCGAGAGTCCTTTTGGAGGTATTTGGCATGAAGCCATCCAATAGGACTTTGAAATGTCTGGAATAGGATAAAAAAGGGACTGAAAATCGAAAAAAGTCGAAAAATCGTGAAATTTTGGAAAATGCTCTACTATTTTTTTATTTTAAGAGATTTTTAAAAAAAGGTTGTATATTCAGATAGCTGACCTAATTACGATTCTAACGATGTATAATATGTATGTAATTATTAAAATTTAATTTTCGATATTTTAAATTTTTTGCATTTTTGGCACTTTTGAACATAGGATTTCTCAGGGGCATTTTATCTGATCAGATAATGTAATATATCATTACAGAGCCCTGTGGCTATTTTAGTGCCCAAACCGGCTATTAGAACTATTCCGACAATAATAACCATACCGGAAGTATTCAAAAAATGAAAAAAAAGAGTAAAAACATTGTCGCACTTGCGAAAAACTTGATTTCTCCCTTAGGTAATAGCGGACCAAAAGAACTAAAGTGTCGCTGGATAGCCCTATTAATGGACCATCATATGGTATCTAAATAATACGATTTCGATGGTAAGGAATAAATTATTGTATGCCAAAAATCTAGTATTTTCCAATTTTTTAACATTCTGAGACGCCCTTTTCTCGAAAACGACGCCTACGATTTTTCTTAAACTTTTCTTACTCAAAGTCCTGTTAGTTGTCTATATAGGGAATCCAAAATGAAAAGCATTGAAATAATATAAGTGGTCGAAAAATGGCCTCAAACTTTGAAAAAAATTGAAAAATCGTTAAATTTTTTGAAACGCTCTTTAATTTATCTTTTTTTCTAAAACTACTCAATGGATGTTTCTGACACTTTTGGTACAGAAAGTTAAGTATCCAAAGGACTTCGTAAAGCTATCACAACAACGATCGTAAAACCGGAAGTAGTCGAAAAAATGTCCGATATTTCGAAAAAAAATAATTTTTTTACGAAAACCTTTTTTATTTATGAATATTTTTTGATGATATTTTACACAGGGTTAAAATATCATCGTACTTGAGCAGAAATGAGAAAAAAAATTGTCTCGGTAATTTGCGTTAGCCGCCATCGGCTAATTTAGTTTTTCGTACCCAGAAAAATTATTTATTGTTCGATTTGTATAAAACAAAGTTCATATGCACCATGGTCCCAATTGTAATTTTTTTTGTTACGGTGAAATTTTTCTGTCGGCAACGGAAGTGACGTAATATTAACAAAAACTACAATTTTGACAGTTCGGTACCACTTTTTGAAAGCAAATATTATTTTTTTTCAAAACTGATATAACTAAAAGGATGCACCCTGCAAAGGTGCACAAAAACCTTAGCTCATATTTTTTAATTTCAACTTCATTTTCGGGCAATTTCGAATAAAATGTAAAATAAAGTGTAAAATTCAGTTATTTACAATTCATTCAGCGTCTTCATATTTTGAAATATTTATTTGTAATTTTCATAAACTCGTAGCAATAATCCAGACGAAGAGAATGTATGCGAAAATTAGTTTGTAATATGAGCAGTTGCCGAGAAATATGCAATTTTGCATGCATCACTTTTCACGTTATTTTGCCTATAAAAGAGTTAATTATTATTCGATTTGCAATATTTTTTTTCCATTTGATGCCTAATGCCAATTTGGACTAGGTCAAGCCAATTTTACATTTTCACTGTGACCGGAAATGACGTCATTTGGGCAAAAACTGTATTTTTAACCTAAAAAACAAATATTTTATTCAAATGAGTCTGCCTTATAATATTTTTAAAATTATGATATTTGATTCCCATCAACGAATAAAATGAAGCCATACGACCATACAGATACCACAAAATGGTTTCTAACTTGTACGGTTACAGAGAAATAGGCGATCTTCTATAAGTCACTTTTCAAGGTTTTTGGTCTGTAAAACTGTCAATTATTATTCGATTTTTACAATTTATTTACCATTTCATGCCTTATGCTATTTATGACTTCTATGAACCAAGTTAAAATTTTCAATATCACCGGAAGTAATGTAATTTTTGCAAAAAACGTATTTTTAGCCTTTAAAACAAACATTTTTTTGAAGGGATTTATATTTATTATTCGTATAACTTTATAACGTCTGACTCTAATGGGCAGTAAGACTGAATCAATACCATCATATTGATATCAAGAAAAATCTTCTAGCATGTTCCCTTGCCGAATAATAATTATTTATTGTCCGATATTTATAAAAAAAAGTTTGTATTTTGTATGTTGCGAATTTTCGACTTATTTTTCATCTATAAAAATTTCTTTCGGCACCGGAAGTGACATACTTTTGCCATAATTTACAATTTTGACCGGTCTTTTAGCCAGCAAATATTACTTTTACATATGATAGAGGGTGTCACTGAAGCAAAACAACTAAAGTATAGTTTGGTAGCTCAATGGATCGGCTATGGTATAATAAACTTCCTGTATGATTCCTGAAAGCCGGTTCAGTGCTGCTTGCAGGTCTAGTTATTATTATTATTAGGCTTTCAGACTTTCGTCTGAAAGCCTATTGAGATTACTAAAATTATTATTATTATTATTATTATTATTATTATTATTATTTACCGCGAGGGCCTAGATCTCCATGATCGAAAACAGATATCGATCTGGAATTAGCTTTTCTATTGGGAAACCATGTGGTGGCTACTTGATAAAATATTTTTGAAATTTCTGCGCATACCGGAAGTGACCGAACTTTGTACTTTCTCTAAAAATTGAAAATCGGCTATAGTTTCGTCAATTCTTTATCCATTTTCAAACAAATTACATTTTTGGAATCCCTGGATCTTTTCTGAGAAAATGGCTATCTCACATTTTTCAATTTCGAACATTCGTCTATGACTTTTATAGTTCGAAAATTGAACACATGTTGTTTACGAGACAATTTTTGTTATTTTTTCAAAATTTTCAAATTTGACCTACATTTTTGGATACCTGAAGTCCATCCGATTCCAGTAATATAAGTTTCATTCAGAGTTATCGCCCTTTATTTTTCGATTTTTTTCGAATTTTCTTCCCATTTTGTGAGCTCGGGTTTCGTTTTATGGCAGAATTGACGTTTCTGAAACTTCTGGAACATGAAGTTAAAGTCCAATATCAACAGGTAAAGCAATTTCGACAAGACTCCTTAAACCGGAAGTGGTCGAAATAATGTGCAAAATTTGCAAAAAAACGAAAAAAATGGGTGGTTTTGGGAAAAACGTGATTTCTTCGCCCGATATCAACGGATTAAAGGGATTAAGGTATCGTTGGGTTGCATGAAGAATGGACTATCGTATGATACCCAAATCATACAGATACTATGAAAAGGTAGCAAAATATGGCACGCTGAAAATCAAGTATTTTCTGATTTGGAGCGTTTTTGGATGCCTGTATCTCGAAAACTTAACCTACAATTTTTTTTATTTTTTTTATATCGAGAGTCCTTTTGGAGGTATTTGGCATGAAGCCATCCAATAGGACTTTGAAATGTCTGGAATAGGATAAAAAAGGGACTGAAAATCGAAAAAAGTCGAAAAATCGTGAAATTTTGGAAATTGCTCTACTATTTTTTTATTTTAAGAGATTTTTAAAAAAAGGTTGTATATTCAGATAGCTGACCTAATTACGATTCTAACGATGTATAATATGTATGTAATTATTAAAATTTAATTTTCGATATTTTAAATTTTTTGCATTTTTGGCACTTTTGAACATAGGATTTCTCAGGGGCATTTTATCTGATCAGATAATGTAATATATCATTACAGAGCCCTGTGGCTATTTTAGTGCCCAAACCGGCTATTAGAACTATTCCGACAATAATAACCATACCGGAAGTATTCAAAAAATGAAAAAAAAGAGTAAAAACATTGTCGCACTTGCGAAAAACTTGATTTCTCCCTTAGGTAATAGCGGACCAAAAGAACTAAAGTGTCGCTGGATAGCCCTATTAATGGACCATCATATGGTATCTAAATAATACGATTTCGATGGTAAGGAAATAAATTATTGTATGCCAAAAATCTAGTATTTTCCAATTTTTTAACATTCTGAGACGCCCTTTTCTCGAAAACGACGCCTACGATTTTTCTTAAACTTTTCTTACTCAAAGTCCTGTTAGTTGTCTATATAGGGAATCCAAAATGAAAAGCATTGAAATAATATAAGTGGTCGAAAAATGGCCTCAAACTTTGAAAAAAATTGAAAAATCGTTAAATTTTTTGAAACGCTCTTTAATTTATCTTTTTTTCTAAAACTACTCAATGGATGTTTCTGACACTTTTGGTACAGAAAGTTAAGTATCCAAAGGACTTCGTAAAGCTATCACAACAACGATCGTAAAACCGGAAGTAGTCGAAAAAATGTCCGATATTTCGAAAAAAAATAATTTTTTTACGAAAACCTTTTTTATTTATGAATATTTTTTGATGATATTTTACACAGGGTTAAAATATCATCGTACTTGAGCAGAAATGAGAAAAAAAATTGTCTCGGTAATTTGCGTTAGCCGCCATCGGCTAATTTAGTTTTTCGTACCCGGAAAAATTATTTATTGTTCGATTTGTATAAAACAAAGTTCATATGCACCATGGTCCCAATTGTAATTTTTTTTGTTACGGTGAAATTTTTCTGTCGGCAACGGAAGTGACGTAATATTAACAAAAACTACAATTTTGACAGTTCGGTACCACTTTTTGAAAGCAAATATTATTTTTTTTCAAAACTGATATAACTAAAAGGATGCACCCTGCAAAGGTGCACAAAAACCTTAGCTCATATTTTTTAATTTCAACTTCATTTTCGGGCAATTTCGAATAAAATGTAAAATAAAGTGTAAAATTCAGTTATTTACAATTCATTCAGCGTCTTCATATTTTGAAATATTTATTTGTAATTTTCATAAACTCGTAGCAATAATCCAGACGAAGAGAATGTATGCGAAAATTAGTTTGTAATATGAGCAGTTGCCGAGAAATATGCAATTTTGCATGCATCACTTTTCACGTTATTTTGCCTATAAAAGAGTTAATTATTATTCGATTTGCAATATTTTTTTTCCATTTGATGCCTAATGCCAATTTGGACTAGGTCAAGCCAATTTTACATTTTCACTGTGACCGGAAATGACGTCATTTGGGCAAAAACTGTATTTTTAACCTAAAAAACAAATATTTTATTCAAATGAGTCTGCCTTATAATATTTTTAAAATTATGATATTTGATTCCCATCAACGAATAAAATGAAGCCATACGACCATACAGATACCACAAAATGGTTTCTAACTTGTACGGTTACAGAGAAATAGGCGATCTTCTATAAGTCACTTTTCAAGGTTTTTGGTCTGTAAAACTGTCAATTATTATTCGATTTTTACAATTTATTTACCATTTCATGCCTTATGCTATTTATGACTTCTATGAACCAAGTTAAAATTTTCAATATCACCGGAAGTAATGTAATTTTTGCAAAAAACGTATTTTTAGCCTTTAAAACAAACATTTTTTTGAAGGGATTTATATTTATTATTCGTATAACTTTATAACGTCTGACTCTAATGGGCAGTAAGACTGAATCAATACCATCATATTGATATCAAGAAAAATCTTCTAGCATGTTCCCTTGCCGAATAATAACCAATTTTCCGAGGGTCACTTTTCAGTTTTTTACCTTCTTAATTTCAGTTTATGGGTTATAGGTTAATTATTTATTGTCCGATATTTATAAAAAAAAGTTTGTATTTTGTATGTTGCGAATTTTCGACTTATTTTTCATCTATAAAAATTTCTTTCGGCACCGGAAGTGACATACTTTTGCCATAATTTACAATTTTGACCGGTCTTTTAGCCAGCAAATATTACTTTTACATATGATAGAGGGTGCCACTGAAGCAAAACAACTATAGTTTGGTAGCTCAATGGATCGGCTATGGTATAATAAACTTCCTGTATGATTCCTGAAAGCCGGTTCAGTGCTGCTTGCAGGTCTAGTTATTATTATTATTATTATTATTATTATTTACCGCGGGGGCCTGGATCTCCATGATCGAAAACAGATATCGATCTGGAATTAGATTTTCTATTGGGAAACCATGTGGTGGCTACTTGATAAAATATTTTTGAAATTTCTGCGCATACCGGAAGTGACCGAACTTTGCTCGTTGTCTAAAAATTGAAAATCGGCCATAGTTTCGTCAATTCTTTATCCATTTTCAAACAAATTACATTTTTGGAATCCCTGAATCTTTTCTGAGACAATGGCTATCTCACATTTTTCAATTTCGAACATTCGTCTATGACTTTTATTGTTCGAAAATTGAAAACATGTTGTTTACGAGACAATTTTTGTCATTTTTCAAAATTTTCAAATTTGACCTACATTTTTGGATACCTGAACTCCATCCGATTCCAGTAATATAAGTTTCATTCCGAGTTATCGCCCTTTATTTTTCGATTTTTTTCGAATTTTCTTCCCATTTTGTGAGCTCGGGTTTCGTTTTATGGTAGAATTGACGTTTCCGAAACTTCTGGAACATGAAGTTATAGTCCAATACCAACGTATAAAGCAATTTCGACAAGAATCCTTAAACCGGAAGTGGTCAAAATAATGTGCAATATTTTGAAAAAAAATGCAAAAAATGGATATTTTGGGGAAAAACGCGATTTCTCCGCCCGATATCAATGGATTAAAGAAATTAGGGTACCATTGGAATGCACTAGGATTGTGCTATCGTATGATACCCAACTCGTACGGATACGATGAGCAGGCAGCAAAATATGGCACGCTGAAAATCAAGTATTTTCTGATTTGGGGCGTTTTTGGACGCCTGTATCTCGAAAACTTAACCGCAACTTTTTTTGTAATTTTTTCTATCGAGAGTCCTTTCGTAGGTATTTTGCATGAAGCCATCCAATAAGACTTTGAAATATCTGGAATAGGTGAAATAACGGACTGAAAATCGAAAAAAGTCGAAAAATCGTGAAATTTTGGAAAATGCTCTGCTATATTTTTATTTTAAGAGATTTTCAAAAAAAGATTGTATATTCAGATAGCTGACCTAATTACGATTCTAACGATGTATAACATGTATGTAGTTATTGAAATTTAATTTTCGATATTTTAAATTTTTTGCATTTTTGGCACTTTTGAACCTAGGATTTCTCAGGGGCATTTTATCTGATCAGATAATGTAATATATCATTACAGAGCCCTGTGGCTATTTTAGTGCCCAAACCGGTTATCAAAACTATACCGACAATAATAACCATACCGGAAGTATTCAAAAAATGAAAAAAAAGGTTAAAAACATTGTCGCACTTGCGAAAAACTTGATTTCTCCCTTAGGTAATAGCGGACCAAAAGAACTAAAGTGTCGTTGGATAGCCCTATTAATGGACCATCATATGGTATCTAAATAATACGATATCGATGGTAAGGAAATAAATTATTGTATGCCAAAAATCTAGTATTTTCCGATTTTTTAACATTCTGAGACGCCCTTTTCTCGAAAACGACGCCGCAAATTTTTCTTAAACTTTTCTTACTCAAAGTCCTATCGGTTATCTATATAGTGAATGCAAAATGAAAAGCATTGAAATAATATAGGTGGTCCAAAAATGGCATCAAACTTTGAAAAAAATTGAAAACTCGTTAAATTTTTGTAAACGCTCTTTAATTTATCTTTTTTTCCAAAACTGCTCAATGGATGTTTCTGACACTTCTGGTACAGAAAGTTAAGTATCCAAAGAACTTCGTAAAGCTATCACAACAACGATCGTAAAACCGGAAGTAGTCGAAAAAATGTCCGATATTTTGAAAAAAAATATTTTTTTTACGAAAACCATTTTTATTTATGAATATTTTTTGATGATATTTTAAACAGGGTTAAAATATCATCGTACTTGAGCAGAAATGAGAAAAAAAATTGTCTCGGTAATTTGCGTTAGCCGCCATCGCCTAATTTAGTTTTTCGTACCCAGAAAAATTATTTATTGTTCGATTTGTATAAAACAAAGTTCATATGCTCCGTGGTCCCAATTGTAATTTTTTTTGTTACGGTGAAATTTTTCTGTCGGCAACGGAAGTGACGTAATATTAACAAAAACTACAATTTTGACAGTTCGGTACCACTTTTTGAAAGCAAATATTATTTTTTTTTCAAAACTGATATAACCAAAAGGATGAACTCTGCAAAGGTGCACAAAATTCTAAGCTCATATTTTTAAATTTCAATTTCATTTTCGGGCAATTTCGAAGAAAATGTAAACTAAAGTGTAAAATTCAGTTATTTACAATTCATTCAGCGTCTTCATATTTTGAAATATTTATTTGTAATTTTCATAAACTCGTAGCAATAATCCAGACGAAGAGAATGTATGCGAAAATTAGTTCGTAATATGAGCAGTTGCCGAGAAATATGCAATTTTGCATGCATCACTTTTCACGTTATTTTGCCTATAAAAGAGTGAATTATTATTCGATTTGCAATATTTTTTTTCCATTTGATGCCTAATGCCAATTTGGACTAGGTCAAGCCAATTTTACATTTTCACTGTGACCGGAAATGACGTCATTTGGGCAAAAACTGTATTTTTAACCTAAAAAACTAATATTTTATTCAAATGAGTCTGTCTTATAATATTTTTAAAATTATGATATTTGATTCCCATCAACGAATAGAATGAAGCCATACGACCATACAGATACCACAAAATGGTTTCTAACTTGTACGGTTACAGAGAAATAGGCGATCTTCTATAAGTCACTTTTCAAGGTTTTTGGTCTATAAAAGTGTCAATTATTATTCGATTTTTATAATTTATTTACCATTTGATGCCTTATGCCATTTACGACTTCTATGAACCAAGTTAACATTTTCAATATCACCGGAAGTAATGTAATTTTTGCAAAAAACGTATTTTTAGCCTTCAAAACAAACATTTTTTTGAAGGGATTTATATTTATTACTCGTTTAACTTGATAACGTCTGACTCTAATGGGCAGTAAGATTGAATCAATACCATCATATTGATATCAAGAAAAGGCTTCTAGCATGTTCCCTTGTCGAATAATAGCTAATTTTCCCAGAGTCACTTTTTAAGTTTTTTACCTTCTTAATTTCAGTTTATGGGTTATAGGGTAATTATTTATTGCCCGATATGTATAAAACAAAGTTTGCATTTTGTGTGTTGCGAATTTGCGACTTATTTTTCACCTATAAAAATTTTTCGGTACCGGAAGTGACGTAATTTTGCCATAATTTACAATTTTGACCGGTCTTTTCGCCAGCAAATATTACTTTTACCTATGATAGAGGGTGTCACTGAAGCAAAACAACTAAAGTATAGTTTGGTAGCTCAATGGATCGGCTATGGTATAATAAACTTCCTGTATGATTCCTGAAAGCCGGTTCAGTGCTGCTTGCAGGTCTAGTTAGGCTTTCAGACTTTCGTCTGAAAGCCTATTGAGATTACTAAAATTATTATTTTTTTTATTATTATTCTTTTCCGCCGGAGCCTATTTCTCTATGATCGAAAAGAGATACCGATTTGCGATCCATATTTCTATCGGGAAACTAGGTGGTGGCTACCCAATAAAGCAATTTTCAAACTTCTGCGCAGACCGGAAGTGGCCGAATTTTGAACGTTGGTAAAAAATTAAAAATCGGCCGTGGTTTCGTCAATTCTCTACCTATATTCAAACAAATCACATTTTTGGAAAGCCTGAGACTTTTCCGAGACAATAGCAATCTCACATTTTGCGATTTCGAAACTTCGTTGCTGACTTCTATCGTTCGAAAATTCAAAACACGTCGCCTACGAGACAATTTTTGTTATTTTTCAAAATTTGGAAATTTGACCTAGATTTTTGGATACCTGACGTCAATCCGATTCCAGTAACATAAGTTTCTTTCAGAGTTACCGCCCTTTATTTTTCGATTTTTTTCGAATTTTCTACCCATTTTGTGAGCTGTGGTGTTGTTTTACAGCCAAAATGATGTTTCTGAAACTTATGGAACATGAAGTTATAGTCCAATACCAACTGATAAAGCAATTTCGACACGGATCTTTAAACCGGAAGTGGTCGAAATAATGTGCAATATTTTGAAAAAAATGCAAAAAATGGATGTTTTCGGGGAAAACGTGATGTCTCCGTCCGATATCAACGGATTAATCAAATTAAGGTACCATTGGGTGGCACGAGGATTGTACTATCATATGATACCCCATTCATACGGATACTATGATCAGGCAGCAAAATATGGCACGCTGAAAATCAAGTATTTTCTGATTTTTAGCATTTTTGGACGCCTGTATCTCGAAAACTTAACCGCAACTTTTTTTTAAATTTTTTCTATCGAGAGTCCTTTTGGAGGTATTTTGCATGAAGCCATCCAATAAGACTTTGAAATATCTGGAATAGGTGAAATAACGGACTGAAAATCGAAAAAAGTCGAAAAATCGTGAAATTTTGGAAAATGCTCTACTATTTTTTTATTTTAAGAGATTTTTAAAAAAAGATTGTATATTCAGATAGCTGACCTAATTACGATTCTAACGATGTATAATATGTATGTAGTTATTGAAATTTAATTTTCGATATTTTAATTTTTTTGCATTTTTGGCACTTTTGAACATAGGATTTCTCGGGGGCATTTTATCTGATCAGATAATGTAATATATCATTACAGAGCCCTGTGGCTATTATAGTGCCCAAACCGGCTATTAAAACTATTCCGACAATAATAACCATACCGGAAGTATTCAAAAAAATTTTAAAAAAGGTTAAAAACATTGTCGCACTTGCGAAAAACTTGATTTCTCCCTTAGGTAATAGCGGACCAAAAAACTAAAATGTCGTTGGATAGCCCTATTAACGGACCATCATATGGTATCTAAATAATACGATTTCGATGGTAAGGAAATAAATTATTGTATGCCAAAAATCTAGTATTTTCCGATTTTTTAACAATCTGAGATGCCCTTTTCTCGAAAACGACACCGCAGATTTTTCTTAAACTTTTCTTACTCAAAGTCCTATCGGTTGTCTATATAGTGAATCCAAAATGAAAAGCATTGAAATAATATAGGTGGTCCAAAAATGGCATCAAACTTTGAAAAAAATTGAAAAATCGTTAAATTTTTGTAAACGCTCTTTAATTTGTCTTTTTTTCCAAAACTACTCAATGGATGTTTCTGACACTTCTGGTACAGAAAGTTAAGTATCCAAATAACTTCGTAAAGCTATCGCGACAATGATCGTAAAACCGGAAGTAGTCGAAAAACTGGCCTTTTGGAGGTATTTTGCATGAAGCCATCCAATAAGACTTTGAAATATCTGGAATAGGTGAAATAACGGACTGAAAATCGAAAAAAGTCGAAAAATCGTGAAATTTTGGAAAATGCTCTACTATTTTTTTATTTTAAGAGATTTTTAAAAAAAGATTGTATATTCAGATAGCTGACCTAATTACGATTCTAACGATGTATAATATGTATGTAGTTATTGAAATTTAATTTTCGATATTTTAATTTTTTTGCATTTTTGGCACTTTTGAACATAGGATTTCTCGGGGGCATTTTATCTGATCAGATAATGTAATATATCATTACAGAGCCCTGTGGCTATTATAGTGCCCAAACCGGCTATTAAAACTATTCCGACAATAATAACCATACCGGAAGTATTCAAAAAAATTTTAAAAAAGGTTAAAAACATTGTCGCACTTGCGAAAAACTTGATTTCTCCCTTAGGTAATAGCGGACCAAAAAACTAAAATGTCGTTGGATAGCCCTATTAACGGACCATCATATGGTATCTAAATAATACGATTTCGATGGTAAGGAAATAAATTATTGTATGCCAAAAATCTAGTATTTTCCGATTTTTTAACAATCTGAGATGCCCTTTTCTCGAAAACGACACCGCAGATTTTTCTTAAACTTTTCTTACTCAAAGTCCTATCGGTTGTCTATATAGTGAATCCAAAATGAAAAGCATTGAAATAATATAGGTGGTCCAAAAATGGCATCAAACTTTGAAAAAAATTGAAAAATCGTTAAATTTTTGTAAACGCTCTTTAATTTGTCTTTTTTTCCAAAACTACTCAATGGATGTTTCTGACACTTCTGGTACAGAAAGTTAAGTATCCAAATAACTTCGTAAAGCTATCGCGACAATGATCGTAAAACCGGAAGTAGTCGAAAAACTGTCCGATATTTTGAAAAAAATTATTTTTTTTACGAAAACCTTTTATATTTATGAATATTTTTTGATGGTATTTTACACAGGGTTAAAATATCATCCTACTTGAGCAGAAATGAGAAAAAAAATTGTCTCGGTAATTTGCGTTAGCCGCCATCGGCTAATTTAGTTTAGAAAAATTATTTATTGTTCGATTTGTATAAAACAAAGTTCATATGCTCCGTGGTCCAAATTATATTTTTTTTTGTTACGGTGAAATTTTTCTGTCGGCAACGGAAGTGACGTAATATTAACAAAAACTACAATTTTGACAGTTAGGTACCACTTTTTGAAAGCAAATATTATTTTTTTTCAAAACTGATATAACTAAAAGGATGCACCCTGCAAAGGTGCACAAAATCCTTAGCTCAGATTTTTTAATTTCAATTTCATTTTCGGGCAATTTCGAATAAAATGTAAAATAAAGTGTAAAATTCAGTTATTTACAATTCATTCAGCGTCTTCATATTTTGAAACATTTATTTGTAATTTTCATAAACTCATAGCAATAATCCAGACGAAGAGAATGTATGCGAAAATAAGTTTGTAATATATACAGTTGCCGAGAAATATGCAATTTTGCATGCATCACTTTTCACGTTATTTTGCCTATAAAAGAATGAATTATTATTCGATTTGCAATATTTTTTTCCATTTGATGCATAATGCCAATTTGGACTAGGTCAAGCCAATTTTACATTTTCACTGTGACCGGAAATGACGTCATTTGGGCAAAAACTGTATTTTAAACCTAAAAAACAAATATTTTATTCAAATGAGTCTGCCTGATAATATTTTTAAAATTATGATATTTGATTCCCATCAACGAATAGAATGAAGCCATACGACCATACAAATACCATAAAATGGTTTCTAACTTGTACGGTTACAGAGAAATAGGCGATCTTCTATAAGTCACTTTTCAAGGTTTTTGGTCTATAAAAGTGTCAATTATTATTCGATTTTTATAATTTTTTTACTATTTGATGTCATATGCCATTTTTGACTTCTATGAACCAAGTTAACATTTTCAATATCACCGGAAGTAATGTAATTTTTGCAAAAAACGTATTTTTAGCCTTCAAAAGAAACATTTTTTTGAAGGGATTTATATTTATTATTCGTTTAACTTTATAACGTCTGACTCTAATGGGCAGTAAGATTAAATCAATACCATCATATTGATATCAAGAAAAGGCTTCTAGCATGTTCCCTTGTCGAATAATAGCCAATTTTCCCAGGGTCACTTTTAATTTTTTTACCTTCTTAATTTCAGTTTATGGGTTATAGGTTAATTATTTATTGCCCGATATGTATTAAACAAAGTTTCTGTTTTGTATGTTGCAAATTTTCGACTTATTTTTCACCTATAAAAATTTCTTTCGGCACCGGAAGTGACGTAATTTTGCCATAATTTACAATTTTGACCTTTTACATATGATAGAGGGTGTCACTGAAGCAAAACAACTAAAGTATAGTTCGGTAGCTCAATGGATCGGCTATGGTATAATAAACTTCCTGTATGATTCCTGAAAGCCGGTTCAGTGCTGCTTGCAGGTCTAGTTATTAGGCTTTCAGACTTTCGTCTGAAAGCCTATTGAGATTACTAAAATTATTATTTTTTTTATTATTATTCTTTTCCGCCGGAGCCTATTTCTCTATGATCGAAAAGAGATACCGATTTGCGATCCATATTTCTATCGGGAAACTAGGTGGTGGCTACCCAATAAAGCAATTTTCAAACTTCTGCGCAGACCGGAAGTGGCCGAATTTTGAACGTTGATAAAAAATTTAAAAATGGCCGTGGTTTCGTCAATTCTCTACCTATATTCAAACAAATCACATTTTTGGAAAGCCTGAGACTTTTCCGAGACAATAGCAATCTCACATTTTGCGATTTCGAAACTTCGTTGCTGACTTCTATCGTTCGAAAATTCAAAACACGTCGCCTACGAGACAATTTTTGTTATTTTTCAAAATTTGGAAATTTGACCTAGATTTTTGGATACCTGACGTCAATCCGATTCCAGAAACATAAGTTTCATACAGAGTTACCGCCCTTTATTTTTCGATTTTTTTCGAATTTTCTACCCATTTTGTGAGCTGTGGTGTCGTTTTACAGCCAAAATGATGTTTCTGAAACTTATGGAACATGAAGTTATAGTCCAATACCAACTGATAAAGCAATTTCGACACGGATCTTTAAACCGGAAGTGGTCGAAATAATGTGCAATATTTTGAAAAAAATGCAAAAAATGGATGTTTTCGGGGAAAACGTGATGTCTCCGTCCGATATCAACGGATTAATCAAATTAAGGTACCATTGGGTGGCACGAGGATTGTACTATCGTATGATACCCAATTCATACGGATACTATGATCGGGCAGCAAAATATGGCACGCTGAAAATCAAGTATTTTCTGATTTTTAGCATTTTTGGACGCCTGTATCTCTAAAACTTAACCGCAACTTTTTTTTTAATTTTTTCTATCGAGAGTCCTTTCGGAGGTATTTTGCATGAAGCCATCCAATAAGACTTTGAAATATCTGGAATAGGTGAAATAACGGACTGAAAATCGAAAAAAGTAAAAAAATCGTGAAATTTTGGAAAATGCTCTACTATTTTTTTATTTTAAGAGATTTTCAAAAAAAGATTGTATATTCAGATAGCTGACCTAATTACGATTGTAACGATGTATAATATGTATGTAGTTATTGAAATTTAATTTTCGATATTTTAAATTTTTTGCATTTTTGGCACTTTTGAACATAGGATTTCTCGGGGGCATTTTATCTGATCTGATAATGTAATATATCATTACAGAGCCCTGTGGCTATTTTAGTGCCCAAACCGGCTATTAAAACTATTCCGACAATAATAACCATACCGGAAGTATTCAAAAAATTTAAAAAAAAAGGTTAAAAACATTGTCGCACTTGCGAAAAACTTGATTTCTCCCTTAGGTAATAGCGGACCAAAAAACCAAAAGTGTCGTTGGATAGCCCTATTAATGGATCATTCATATGTTATCTAAATAATACGATTTCGATGGTAAGGAAATAAATTATTGTATGCCAAAAATCTAGTATTTTCCGATTTTTTAACATTCTGAGACGCCCTTTTCTCGAAAACGACACCGCAGATTTTTCTTAAACTTTTCTTACTCAAAGTCCTATCGGTTGTCTATATAGTGAATCCAAAATGAAAAGCATTGAAATAATATAGGTGGTCCAAAAATGGCATCAAACTTTGAAAAAAATTGAAAAATCGTTAAATTTTTGTAAACGCTCTTTAATTTATCTTTTTTTCCAAAACTACTCAATGGATGTTTCTGACACTTCTGGTACAGAAAGTTAAGTAGCCAGATAACTTCGTAAAGCTATCGCGACAATGATCGTAAAACCGGAAGTAGTCGAAAAAATGTCCGATATTTTGAAAAAAAATTTTTTTTTTACTTTTTCTACGAAAGAAAACCTTTTTTATTTATGAATATTTTTTGATGATATTTTACACAGGGTTAAAATATCATCCTACTTGAGCAGAAATGAGAAAAAAAATTGTCTCGGTAATTTCCGTTAGCCGCCATCGGCTAATTTAGTTTTTCGTACCCAGAAAAATTATTTATTGTTCGATTTGTATAAAACAAAGTTCATATGCTCCGTGGTCCAAATTGTATTTTTTTTTTGTTACGGTGAAATTTTTCTGTCGGCAACGGAAGTGACGTAATATTAACAAAAACTACAATTTTGACAGTTAGGTACCACTTTTTGAAAGCAAATATTTTTTTTCAAAACTGATATAACTAAAAGGATGCACCCTGCAAAGGTGCACAAAATCCTTAGCTCAGATTTTTTAATTTCAATTTCATTTTCGGGCAATTTCGAATAAAATGTAAAATAAAGTGTAAAATTCAGTTATTTACAATTCATTCAGCGTCTTCATATTTTGAAACATTTATTTGTAATTTTCATAAACTCGTAGCAATAATCCAGACGAAGAGAATGTATGCGAAAATAAGTTTGTAATATATATACAGTTGCCGAGAAATATGCAATTTTGCATGCATCACATTTCACGTTATTATTCGATTTGCAATATTTTTTTCCATTTGATGCCTAATGCCAATTTGGACTAGGTCAAGCCAATTTTACATTTTCACTGTGACCGGAAATGACGTCATTTGGGCAAAAACTGTATTTTTAACCTAAAAAACAAATATTTTATTCAAATGAGTCTGACTTATAATATTTTTAAAATTATGATATTTGATTTCCATCAACGAATAGAATGAAGCCATACGACCATACAGATACCACAAAATGGTTTCTAACTTGTACGGTTACAGAGAAATAGGCGATCTTCTATAAGTCACTTTTCAAGGTTTTTGGTCTATAAAAGTGTCAATTATTATTCGATTTTTATAATTTTTTTACCATTTGATGCCTTATGCCATTTATGACTTCTATGAACCAAGTTAACATTTTCAATATCACCGGAAGTAATGTAATTTTTGCAAAAAACGTATTTTTAGCCTTCAAAAGAAACATTTTTTTGAAGGGATTTATATTAGTTATTCGTTTAACTTTATAACGTCTGACTCTAATGGGCAGTAAGATTGAATCAATACCATCATATTGATATCAAGAAAAGGCTTCTAGCATGTTCCCTTGTCGAATAATAGCCAATTTTCCCAGGGTCACTTTTAATTTTTTTACCTTCTTAATTTCAGTTTATGGGTTATAGGTTAATTATTTATTGCCCGATATGTATTAAACAAAGTTTCTATTTTGTAAAAATTTCTTTCGGCACCGGAAGTGACGTAATTTTGCCATAATTTACAATGTTGACCTTTTACATATGATAAAAGGTCACTGAAGCAAAACAACTAAAGTATAGTTCGGTAGCTCAATGGATCGGCTATGGTATAATAAACTTCCTGTATGATTCCTGAAAGCCGGTTCAGTGCTGCTTGCAGGTCTAGTTATTATTATTATTTACCGCGGGAGCCTATTTCTCTATGATCGAAAAGAGATGCCGATTTGCGGTTAATCTTACTATTGGGAAATCAGGTGGTGGCTACTCAATAAAGCAATTTTCAAACTTCTGCGCAGACCGGAAGTGACCGAACTTTGTACGTTGTCACAAAATTGAAAATTGGCTATAGTTTCATCAATTCTTTTCCCATTTTTAAACAAATCACATTTTTGGAATCCCTGAATCTTTTCTGAGACAATAGCTATCTCACATTTTTCAATTTCGAACATTCGTCTATGACTTTTATCGTTCGAAAATTGAAAACATGTTGTTTACGAGACAATTTTTGTTATTTTTCAAAATTTTCAAATTTGACCTACATTTTTGGATACCTGAAGTCCACTCGATTCTAGAAATATAAGTTTCATTCAGAGTTATCGCCCTTTATTTTTCGATTTTTTTCGAATTTTCTTCCCATTTTGTGAGCTGTGGTTTCGTTTTACGGTCGAATTGATGTTTCTGAAAGTTATGGAACATGAAGTTGTAGTCCAATACCAACTGATAAAGCAATTTCGACAAGGATCCTTAAACCGGAAGTGGTCGAAATAGTGTGCAATATTTTGAAAAAAATGCAAAAAATTGATGTTTTGGTGGAAAACGTGATTTCTCTGTCCGAAATCAACAGATGAAACTAATTAAGGTACCGTTGGATGCCCAGAGGAATGCACTATCGTATGATACCCAAATCACACGGATACGATGAGCAAGAAGCAAAATATGGCACGCTGAAAATCATGTATTTTCTGATTTGGAGCGTTTTTGGACGCCTGTATCTCGAAAACTTAACCGCAACTTTTTTTTTAACTTTCTCTATCGAGAGTCAATTCGATAGTCTTGTGAATTATGCCATCCAGTAAGACTTTGAAATGTCTGGAATACGATAAAAAAGGGACTGAAAATCAAAAAAAGTCGAAAAATCGTGAAATTTTGGAAAATGCTCTACTATATTTTTATTTTAAGAGATTTTCAAAAAAAGGTTGTATATTCAGATAGCTGACCTAATTACAATTCTAACGATGTATAATATGTATGTAGTTATTGTAATTTAATTTTCGATATTTTAATTTTTTTGCATTTTTGGCACTTTTGAACATAGGATTTCTCAGGGGCATTTTATCTAATCAGAAAATTTAATATATCATTACAGAGCCCTGTGGCCATTTTAGTGCCCAAACCGGCTATTAAAACTATTCCGACAATAATAACCATACCGGAAGTATTCAAAAAATGAAAAAAAAAGTAAAAACATTGTCGCACTTGCGAAAAACATGATTTCTCCCTTAGGTAATAGTGGACCAAAAGAACTAAAGTGTCGCTGGATAGCCCTATTAATGGACCATCATATGGTATCTAAATAATGGGATTTCAATGGTAAGGAAATAAATTATTGTATGCCAAAAATCTAGTATTTTCCGATTTTTTAACATTCTGAGACGCCCTTTTCTCGAAAACGACGCCGCAGATTTTTCTCAAACTTTTCTTACTCAAAGTCCTATCGGTTGTCTATATAGTGAATCCAAAATGAAATGCATTGAAATAATATAAATGGTCCAAAAATGGCCTCAAACTTTGAAAAAAATTGAAAAATCGTTAAATTTTTGTAAACGCTCTTTAATTTATCTTTTTTCCCAAAACTATTCAATGGATGTTTCTGACACTTCTGGTACAGAAAGTTAATTATCCAAAGAACTTCGTAAAGCTATCACTACAACGATCGTAAAACCGGAAGTAGTCGAAAAAATGTCCGATATTTTGAAAAAAAATAATTTTTTTACGAAAACATTTTTTATTTATGAATATGTTTTGATGATATTTTACACAGGGTTAAAAATATCATCCTACTTGAGCAGAAATGAGAAAAAAAATTGTCTCGGTAATTTGCGTTAGCCGCCATCGGCTAATTTAGTTTTTCGTAGACAGAAAAATTATTTATTATTCGATTTGTATAAAACAAAGTTCATACGCTCCGTGGTCCCAATTGTAATTTTTTTTGTTACGGTGAAATTTTTCTGTCGGCAACGGAAGTGACGTAATATTAACAAAAACTACAATTTTGATCGTTCAGTACCACTTTTTAAAAGCAAATATTATTTTTTTTCAAAACTGATATAACTAAAAGGATGCACCCTGCAAAGGTGCACAAAATCCTTAGCTCAGATTTTTTAATTTCAATTTCATTTTCGGGCAATTTCGAATAAAATGTAAAATAAAGTGTAAAATTCAGTTATTTACAATTCATTCAGCGTCTTCATATTTTGAAATATTTATTTGTAATTTTCATAAACTCGTAGCAATAATCCAGACGAAGAGAATGTATGCGCAAATTAGTTTGTAATATGAGCAGTTGCCGAGAAATATGCAATTTTGCATGCATCACTTTTCACGTTATTTTGCCTATAAAAGAGTGAATTATTATTCGATTTGCAATATTTTTTTTCCATTTGATGCTTAATGCCAATTTGGACTAGGTCAAGCCAATTTTACATTTACACTGTGACCGGAAATGACGTCATTTGGGCAAAAACTGTATTTTTAACTTAAAAAAAAATATATTTTATTCAAATGAGTCTGCCTTATAATATTTTTAAAATTATGATATTTGATTCCCATCAACGAATAGAATTAAGCCATACGACCATACGGATACCACAAAATGGTTTCTAACTTGTACGGTTACAGAGATATAGGCGATCTTTTATAAGTCACTTTTCAAGGTTTTTGGTCTATAAAAGTGTCAATTATTATTCGATTTTTATCATTGTTTTACCATTTGATGCCTTATGCCATTTATGACTTCTATGAACTAAATTAACATTTTCAATATCTCCGAAAGTAATGTAATTTTTGCAAAAAACGTATTTTTAGCCTTCAAAACAAACATTTTTTTGAAGGGATTTATATTTATTATTCGTTTAACTTTATAACGTCTGACTCTAATGGGCAGTAAGATTGAATCAATACCATCATATTGATATCAAGAAAAGGCTTCTAGCATGTTCCCTTGTCGAGCCAATTTTCCCAGGGTCACTTTTAAGTTTTATACCTTCTTAATTTCAGTTTAAGGGTTATAGGTTGATTATTTATTGCCCGATATGTATAAAACAAAGTTTGTATTTTGTATGTTGCGAATTTTCGACTTATTTTTCACCTATAAAAATTTCTTTCGGCACCGGAAGTGACGTAATTTTGCCATAATTTACAATTTTGACCGGTCTTTTCGCCAGCAAATATTACTTTTACATATGATAGAAGGTGTCACTGAAGCAAAACAATTAAAGTATAGTTTGGTAGCTCAATGGATCGGCTATGGTATAATGAACTTCCTGTATGATTCCTGAAAGCCGGTTCAGTGCTGCTTGCAGGTCTAGTTATTATTATTATTATTATTTACCGCGGGGGCCTAGATCTCCATGATCGAAAACAGATATCGATCTGAAATTAGATTTTCTATTAGGAAACCACGTGGTGGCTACTTGATAAAATATTTTTGAAATTTCTGCGCATACCGGAAGTGACCGAACTTTGCACGTTGTCTAAAAATTGAAAATCGGCCATAGTTTCGTCAATTCTTTATCCATTTTCAAACAAATTACATTTTTGGAATTCCTGAATCTTTTCTGAGACAATGGCTATCTCACATTTTTCAATTTCGAACATTCGTCTAGGACTTTTATCGTTCGAAAATTGAAAACATGTTGTTTACGAGACAATTTTTGTTATTTTTCAAAATTTTCAAATTTGACCTACATTTTTGGATACCTGAAGTCCATCCGATTCCAGTAATATAAGTTTCATTCAGAGTTATCGCCCTTTATTTTCCGATTTTTTTCGAATTTTCTTCCCATTTTGCGAGCTCGGGTTTCGTTTTATGGTAGAATTGACGTTTATGAAACTTCTGGAACATGAAGTTATAGTCCAATACCAACTGATAAAGCAATTTCGACACGGATCTTCAAACCGGAAGTGGTCGAAATAATGTTCAATATTTTGAAAAAAATGCAAAAAATGGATATTTTGGGGAAAAACGCGATTTCTCCGCCCGATATCAACGGATTAAAGCAATTAGGATACCATTGGACTGCACTAGGATTGTACTATCGTATGATACCCAATTCATACGGATACGATGAGCAGGAAGCAAAATATGGCACGCTGAAAATCAAGTATTTTCTGATTTGGAGCGTTTTTGGACGCCTGTATCTCGAAAACTTAACCGCAACTTTTTTTTTAACTTTCTCTATCGAGAGTCCATTGGATAGTCTTGTGAATTATGCCATCCAATAAGACTTTGAAATTTCTGGAATAGGTGAAATAACGGACTGAAAATCGAAAAAAGTCGAAAAATCGTGAAATTTTGGAAAATGCTCTACTATTTTTTTATTTTAAGAGATTTTCAAAAAAAGGTTGTATATTGAGATAGCTGACCTAATTACGATTCTAACGATGTATAATATGTATGCAGTTATTGAAATTTAATTTTCGATATTTTAAATTTTTTGCATTTTTGGCCCTTTTCAACATAGGATTTCTCAGGGGCATTTTATCTGATCAGATAATGTAATATATCATTACAGAGCCCTGTGGCTATTTTAGTGCCCAAACGGGCTATTAAAACTATTCCGAAAATAATAACCATACCGGAAGTACTCAAAAAATGAAAAAAAAAAGGTTAAAAACATTGTCGCACTTGCGAAAAACTCGATTTCTCCCTTAGGTAATAGCGGACCAAAAGAACTAAAGTGTCGTTGGAAAGCCCTATTAATGGACCATCATATGGTATCTAAATAATACGATTTCGATGGTAGGGAAATAAATTATTGTATGCCAAAAATCTAGTATTTTCCGATTTTTTAACATTCTGAGACGCTCTTTTCTTGAAAACGACGCCGCAAATTTTTCTTAAACTTTTCTTACTCAAAGTCCTATCGGTTGTCTATATAGTGAATCCAAAATGAAAAGCATTGAAATAATATAGGTGGTCCAAAAATGGCATCAAACTTTGAAAAAAATTGAAAAATCATTAAGTTTTTGTAATCGCTCTTTAATTTATCTTTTTTTCCAAAACTACTCAATGGATGTTTCTGACACTTCTGGTACAGAAAGTTAAGTATCGAAAGAACTTCGTAAAGCTATCGCGACAATGATCGTAAAACCGGAAGTAGTCGAAAAAATGTCCGATAATTTGAAAAAAAAAAATTTTTTTACGAATACTTTTTTATTTATGAATATTTTTTCATGATATTTTACACAGGGTTAAAATATCATGTACTTGAGCAGAAATGAGAAAGAAAATTGTCTCGGTAATTTGCGTTAGCCGCCATCGGCTAATTTAGTTTTTCGTACCCAGAAAAATTATTTATTGTTCGATTTGTATAAAACAAAGTTCATATGCTCCGTGGTCCCAATTGTAATTTTTTTTGTTACGGTGAAATTTTTCTGTCGGCAACGGAAGTGACGTAATATTAACAAAAACTACAATTTTGACAGTTCGGTACCACTTTTTGAAAGCAAATATTTTTTTTTTCAAAACTGATATAACTAAAAGGATGCACCCTGCAAAGATGCACAAAATCCTTAGCTCAGATTTATTAATTTCAATTTCATTTTCGGGCAATTTCGAATAAAATGTAAAATAAAGTGTAAAATTCAGTTATTTAAACAATTCATTCAGCGTCTTCTATTTTGAAATATTTATTTGTAATTTTCATAAACTCGTAGCAATAATCCAGACGAAGAGAATGTATGCGAAAATTAGTTTGTAATATGAGCAGTTGCCGAGAAATATGCAATTTTGCATGCATCACTTTTCACGTTATTTTGCCTATAAAAGAGTGAATTATCATTCGATTTGCAATATTTTTTTTCCATTTGATGCCTAATGCCAATTTGGACTAGGTCAAGCCAATTTTACATTTTCACTGTGACCGGAAATGACGTCATTTGGACAAAAACTGTATTTTTAACCCAAAAAACAAATAATTTATTCAAATGAATCTGCCTTATAATATTTTTAAAATTATGATATTTGATTCCCATCAACGAATAGAATGAAGCCATACGACCATACAGATACCACAAAATGGTTTCTAACTTGTATGGTTACAGAGAAATAGGCGATCTTCTGTAAGTCACTTTTCAAGGTTTTTGGTCTATAAAAGTGTCAATTATTATTCGATTTTTATAATTTTTTTACCATTTGATGCCTTATGCCATTTATGACTTCTATGAACTACGTTAACATTTTCAATATCACCGGAAGTAATGTAATTTTTGCAAAAAACGTATTTTTAGCCTTCAAAACAAACATTTTTTTGAAGGGATTTATATTTATTATTCGTTTAACTTTATAACGTCTGACTCTAATGGGCAGTAAGACTGAATCAATACCATCATATTGATATCAAGAAAAGGCTTCTAGCATGTTCCCTTGTCGAATAATAACCAATTTTCCGAGGGTCACTTTTAAGTTTTTTACCTTCTTAATTTCAGTTCATGGGTTATAGGTTAATTATTTATTGCCCGACGTCTATAAAAAAAAGTTTGTATTTTGTATGTTGCGAATTTTCGACTTATTTTTCACCTATAAAAATTTCTTTCGGCACCGGAAGTGACGTAATTTTGCCATAATTTACAATTTTGACCGGTCTTTTCGCCAGCAAATATTACTTTTACATATGATAGAGGGTGTCACTGAAGCAAAACAACTAATGTATAGTTTGGTAGCTCAATGGATCGGCTATGGTATAATTAACTTCCTGTATGATTTCTGAAAGCCGGTTCAGTGCTGCTTGCAGGTCTAGTTAGGGTTTCACACTGCGAAGCTTGTGTGAAACACTATTGTTTTTGTTAAAATTATTATTCTTATTATTATTATTCTTCTTTTGTTTTGAGTAGATCTCAGCAACTGCTTGTCGCATCGTTACGATTTCTTCGGTTTTACTGGGAAAGTGGGTGTGACTTAGAGGATAAAGCTATTTTGAACGTTCTGCGACAATGCGAAATGTCCGAAATCACCAAATTATCGTTTTTTAAAATATTGCAGTAATTTTAACAATAATCATTGAATTTTAATTTTCGATACATTTTGGCATAGCCGGAGACAGGGCACATAGCTACACTACTTTCGATTTTTGATTTTCGGTAAATCTTTAAAGATATTAGGCGCCAAATTTTGAAAATTTAAAATTTTACAAAAAAATTTTTTATTTATGAATATTTTTTAGTCGTATTATGCACAGAATTAAAGGGTCATCTGACTAATGCAAAAATGTTAAAGAATTTTTTCTCAGTAATTTACCTTGGCCGCCATTGGCTAATTCAGTTTTTAAGTCCTAGATTAATTTTTTATTGTTCGATTTGTATAAAACAAAGTTCATATGCTTCGTTGTATCAATTGTCATTTTTTTTATTACCAAAAGTTTTATCTGTCGGCACCGGAAGTGGCATAATTTTACCAAAAACTACAATTTTGACAGTTATTTTCCTTCTTCGAAAACAAATATTATTTTTTGGAAAAATTATTTGACTCAAAGAGTGTGCCCTTTCAAGGCGCAAAAAATGTAGGAAGCAGTTTTTTTAATTTCGATTTCATTTTCGAGCAAATTCGATTAAGAGGCTAAAAATGGTGTAAAATTGGCCTATTTACAACCTATTCAGGCTTTTCAGATTTTAAAATATTTCTTCGTAACTTTTATAAACTTGTAGCTATAATCCATACGAAGAAAATGTATGTTAAAATTCGTTTGTACTATAAGCAGTTACCAAGAAATGGGCAGTTCTGTACAAGTCACTGTTTTCGTTATTTTGCCTGTAAAATAGTCAATTATGATTGGATTTTTATAAAAGTGACATCATTTGATTCAAAAAGCACGTAGCGTCATATCAAGTTGATTACAATTTAAAATTGACACCGGAAGTGACATCATTTGGTCAAAAAATGCATTTTAAACTTTTTAAATTAATGTTTTATTCAACCAAGAATAACTTAATATGTATTAATAATTTTAACTTTTGGTTTAAATTCACATATAAACAAAACTCATATGGTCATATAGATATCATAAAATGGTTTCTAACTTGTTCGGTTGCCGAGAAATAGACGGTTTTCTACAGGTCACTTTTGAAGGTTTCGGGGCCATAAAAGGGTCAATTATTATTCGATTTTCGTAAACGTCACACCATGTTATACCTAATGCCATTTGGGATTTCATACAAGTAATTTAAGATTTTCATTATCACCGGAAGTAACGTCATTTTGGCAAAAACTGTATTTTTAGCCTCTAAAACAGATATTTTATTCAAATGTGTCTGTTTTGAAATCTTTTTCAAAGTATGGTATTTGATGCCAATCAACAAATAGAATGAACCCATACGATCATACAGATACCACAAAATGGTTTCTAACTTGTACGGTTGCAGAGAAATAGCCGATTTCCTACAAGTCACTTTTCAAGTTTTTTGGTCTTTAAAAGTGGCAATTATTATTCGATTTACATAAAATTTTCACTATATGATATCGTATGCCATTTCTGATTTCATAAGACTAATTGAACATTTGCATTAACACCGGGAGTAATTTAATTTTGTCAAGATCATTTACAAGTAACACATGTATGAAATGAATTGATATTGCTGGATTTTGTTGATTCTGCGTCCATTTTATTTGTGTGCAATGTTAATTTGGAAACCTGTTTAGTGGTTTCGCTGGTACCGGAAGTGACATATGTTCAAGGGTAACTTGGCACCGGAAGTGACATGTTTAAGGGTAACGTGGCACCAGTGAAACCCGTCATTCCTGCATGCAGGTCTAGTTATTATTATTATTATTATTTACCGCGGGGGCCTAGATCTCCATGATCGAAAACAGATATCGATCTGGAATTAGATTTTCTATTGGGAAACCACGTGGTGGCTACTTGATAAAATATTTTTGAAATTTCTGCGCATACCGGAAGTGACCCAACTTTGCACGTTGTCTAAAAATTGAAAATCGGCCATAGTTTCGTCAATTCTTTATCCATTTTCAAACAAATTACATTTTTGGAATCCCTGAATCTTTTCTGAGACAATGGCTATCTCACATTTTTCAATTTCGAACATTCGTCTATGACTTTTATCGTTCGAAAATTGAAAACATGTTGTTTACGAGACAATTTTTGTCATTTTTCAAAATTTTTAAATTTGACCTACATTTTTGGATACCTGAAGTCCATCCGATTCCAGTAATATAAGTTTCATTCAGAGTTATCGCCCTTTATTTTTCGATTTTTTTCGAATTTTCTTCCCATTTTGAGAGCTCGGGTTTCGTTTTATGGTAGAATTGACGTTTCTGAAACTTCTGGAACATGAAGTTATAGTCCAATATCAACTGATAAAGCAATTTCGACACGGATCTTTAAACCGGAAGTGGTCGAAATAATGTTCAATATTTTGAAAAAAATGCAAAAAATGGATATTTTGGGGAAAAACGCGATTTCTCCGCCCGATATCAACGGATTAAAGAAATTAGGGTACCATTGGACTGCACTAGGATTGTACTATCGTATGATACCCAATTCATACGGATACGATGAGCAGGAAGCAAAATATGGCACGCTGAAAATCAAGTATTTTCTGATTTGGAGCGTTTTTGGACGCCTGTATCTCGAAAACTTAACCGCAACTTTTTTTTTAACTTTCTCTATCGAGAGTCCATTCGATAGTCTTGTGAATTATGCCACCCAATAAGACTTTGAAATGTCTGGAATAGGTGAAATAACGGACTGAAAATCGAAAAAAGTCGAAAAATCGTGAAATTTTGGAAAATGCTCTACTATTTTTTTATTTTAAGAGATTTTCAAAAAAAGGTTGTATATTGAGATAGCTGACCTAATTACGATTCTAACGATGTATAATATGTATGTAGTTATTGAAATTTAATTTTCGATATTTTAAATTTTTTGCATTTTTGGCCCTTTTCAACATAGGATTTCTCAGGGGCATTTTATCTGATCAGATAATGCAATATATCATTACAGAGCCCTGTGGCTATTTTAGTGCCCAAACCGGCTATTAAAACTATTCCGAAAATAATAACCATACCGGAAGTATTCAAAAAATGAAAAAAAAAGGTTAAAAACATTGTCGCACTTGCGAAAAACTTGATTTCTCCCTTAGGTAATAGCGGACCAAAAAGACTAAAGGGTCGTTGGAAAGCCCTATTAATGGACCATCATATGGTATCTAAATAATACGATTTCGATGGTAGGGAAATAAATTATTGTATGCCAAAAATCTAGTATTTTCCGATTTTTTAACATTCTGAGACGCCCTTTTCTCGAAAACGACGCCGCAGATTTTTCTTAAACTTTTCTTACTCAAAGTCCTATCGGTTGTCTATATAGTGAATCCAAAATGAAAAGCATTGAAATAATATAGGTGGTCCAAAAATGGCATCAAACTTTGAAAAAAATTGAAAAATCATTAAATTTTTGTAAACGCTCTTTAATTTATCTTTTTTTCCAAAACTACTCAATGGATGTTTCTGACACTTCTGGTACAGAAAGTTAAGTATCGAAAGAACTTCGTAAAGCTATCGCGACAATGATCGTAAAACCGGAAGTAGTCGAACAAATGTCCGATATTTTGAAAAAAATTAATTTTTTTACGAATACCTTTTTTATTTATGAATATTTTTTGATGGTATTTTACACAGGGTTAAAATATCATCGTACTTGAGCAGAAATGAGAAAAAAAATTGTCAGGGTAATTTGCGTTAGCCGCCATCGGCTAATTTAGTTTTTCGTGCCCAGAAAAATTATTTATTGTTCGATTTGTATAAAACAAAGTTCATATGCTCCGTGGTCCCAATTGTAATTTTTTTTGTTACGGTAAAATTTTTCTGTCGGCAACGAAAGTGACGTAATATTAACAAAAACTACAATTTTGACAGTTCGGTACCACTTTTTGAAAGCAAATATTTTTTTTTTCAAAACTGATATAACTAAAATGATGCACCCTGCAAAGATGCACAAAATCCTTAGCTCAGATTTTTTAATTTCAATTTCATTTTCGGGCAATTTCGAATAAAATGTAAAATAAAGTGTAAAATTCAGTTATTTACAATTCATTCAGCGTCTTCATATTTTGAAATATTTATTTGTAATTTTCATAAACTCGTAGCAATAATCCAGACGAAGAGAATGTATGCGAAAATTAGTTTGTAATATGAGCAGTTGCCGAGAAATATGCAATTTTGCATGCATCACTTTTCACGTTATTTTGCCTATAAAAGAGTGAATTATCATTCGATTTGCAATATTTTTTTTCCATTTGATGCCTAATGCCAATTTGGACTAGGTCAAGCCAATTTTACATTTTCACTGTGACCGGAAATGACGTCATTTGGGCAAAAACTGTATTTTTAACCCAAAAAACAAATATTTTATTTAAATGAGTCTGCCTTATAATATTTTTAAAATTATGATATTTGATTCCCATCAACGAATAGAATGAAGCCATACGACCATACAGATACCACAAAATGGTTTCTAACTTGTATGGTTACAGAGAAATAGGCGATCTTCTATAAGTCACTTTTCAAGGTTTTTGGTCTATAAAAGTGTCAATTATTATTCGATTTTTATAATTTATTTACCATTTGATGCCTTATGCCATTTATGGCTTCTATGAACTAAGTTAACATTTTCAATATCACCGGAAGTAATGTAATTTTTGCAAAAAACGTATTTTTAGCCTTCAAAACAAACATTTTTTTGAAGGGATTTATATTTATTATTCGTTTAACTTGATAACGTCTGACTCTAATGGGCAGTAAGATTGAATCAATAACATCATATTGATATCAAAAAAAGCCTTCTAGCATGTTCCCTTGTCGAATAATAGCCAATTTTCCCAGGGTCACTTTTAAGTTTTTTACCTTCTTAATTTCAGTTTATGGGTTATAGGGTAATTATTTATTGCCCAATATGTATAAAACAAAGTTTGTATTTTGTGTGTTGCGAATTTTCGACTTATTTTTCACCTATAAAAATTTCTTTCGGTACCGGAAGTGACGTAATTTTGCCATAATTTACAATTTTGACCGGTCTTTTCGCCAGCAAATATTACTTTTACATATGATAGAGGGTGTCACTGAAGCAAAACAACTAAAGTATAGTTTGGTAGCTCAATGGATCGGCTATGGTATAAGAAACTTCCTGTATGATTCCTGAAAGCCGGTTCAGTGCTGCTTGCAGGTCTAGTTATTATTATTATTATTATTTACCGCGGGGGCCTAGATCTCCATGATCGAAAACAGATATCGATCTGGAATTAGATTTTCTATTAGGAAACCATGTGGTGGCTACTTGATAAAATATTTTTGAAATTTCTGCGCATACCGGAAGTGACCGAACTTTGCACGTTGTCTAAAAATTGAAAATCGGCCATAGTTTCGTCAATTCTTTAACTGTTTTCAAACAAATTACATTTTTGGAATCCCTGAATCTTTTCTGAGACAATGGCTATCTCACATTTTTCAATTTCGAACATTCGTCTATGACTTTTATCGTTCGAAAATTGAAAACATGTTGTTTACGAGACAATTTTTGTCATTTTTCAAAATTTTCAAATTTGACCTACATTTTTGGATACCTGAAGTCCATCCGATTCCAGTAATATAAGTTTCATTCCGAGTTATCGCCCTTTATTTTTCGATTTTTTTCGAATTTTCTTCCCATTTTGAGAGCTCGGGTTTCGTTTTATGGTAGAATTGACGTTTCTGAAACTTCTGGAACATGACGTTATAGTCCAATACCAACGTATAAAGCAATTTCGACAAGAATCCTTAAACCGGAAGTGGTCGAAATAATGTGCAATATTTTGAAAAAAATGCAAAAAATGGATATTTTGGGGAAAAACGCGATTTCTCCGCCCGATATCAACGGATTAAAGCAATTAGGGTACCATTGGACTGCACTAGGATTGTGCTATCGTATGATACCCCATTCATACGGATACGATGAGCAGGCAGCAAAATATGGCACGCTGAAAATCAAGTATTTTGTGATTTGGAGCGTTTTTGGACGCCTGTATCTCGAAAACTTAACCGCAACTTTTTTTGTATTTTTTTCTATCGAGAGTCCTTTCGGAGGTATTTTGCATGAAGCCACCCAATAAGACTTTGAAATATCTGGAATAGGTGAAATAACGGACTGAAAATCGAAAAAAGTCGAAAAATCGTGAAATTTTGGAAAATGCTCTGCTATTTTTTTATTTTAAGAGATTTTCAAAAAAAGATTGTATATTCAGATAGCTGACCTCATTACGATTCTAACGATGTATAATATGTATGTAGTTATTGAAATTTAATTTTCGATATTTTAATTTTTTTGCATTTTTAGCACTTTTGAACATAGGATTTCTCAGGGGCATTTTATATGATCAGATAATGTAATATGTCATTACAGAGCCCTGTGGCTAATTTAGTGCCCAAACCGACTATTAAAACTATTCCGACAATAATAGCCATACCGGAAGTATTCAAAAAATGAAAAAAAAATGTTAAAAACATTGTTGCACTTGCGAAAAACTTGATTTCTCCCTTAGGTAATAGCGGACCAAAAGAACTAAAGTGTCGGTGGATAGCCCTATTAATGGACCATCACATGGTATCTAAATAATACGATATCGATGGTAAGAAAATAAATTATTGTATGCCAAAAATCTAGTATTTTCCGATTTTTTAAAATTCTGAGACGCCCTTTTCTCGAAAACGACACCGCAGATCTTTCTTAAACTTTTCTTACTCAAAGTCCTATCGGTTGTCTATATAGTGAATCCAAAATGAAAAGCATTGAAATAATATAGGTGGTCCAAAAATGGCATGAAACTTTGAAAAAAATTGAAAAATCGTTAAATTTTTGTAAACGCTCTTTAATTTATCTTTTTTTCCAAAACTGCTCAATGGATGTTTCTGACACTTCTGGTACAGAAAGTTAAGTATCCAAATAACTTCGTAAAGCTATCACAACAACGATCGTAAAACCGGAAGTAGTCGAAAAAATGTCCAATATTTTGGAAAAAATTATTTTTTTTACGAAAATCTTTTTTATTTATGAATATTTTTTGATGATATTTTACACAGGGTTAAAATATCACCCTACTTGAGCAGAAATGAGAAAAAAAATTGTCTCGGTAATTTGCGTTAGCCGCCATCGGCTAATTTAGTTTTTCGTACCCAGAAAAATTATTTATTGTTCGATTTGTATAAAACAAAGTTCATATGCTCCGTGGTCCCAATTGTAATTATTTTAGTTACTGTGAAATCTTTCTGTCGGCAACGGAAGTGACGTAATATTAACAAAAACTACAATTTTGACAGTTCGGTATCACTTTTTGAAAGCAAATATTATTTTTTTTTCAAAACTGATATAACTAAAAAGATGCACCCTGCAAAGGTGCACAAAATCCTTAGCTCATATTTTTAAATTTCAATTTCATTTTCGGGCAATTTCGAATAAAATGTAAAATAAAGTGTAAAATTCAGTTATTTACAATTCATTCAGCGTCTTCATATTTTGAAATGTTTATTTGTAATTTTCATAAACTCGTAGCAATAATCCAGACGAAGAGAATGTATGCAAAAATTAGTTTGTAATATGAGCAGTTGCCGAGAAATATGCAATTTTGCATGCATCACTTTTCACGTTATTTTGCCTATACAAGAGTGAATTATTATTCGATTTGCAATATTTTTTTTCCATTTGATGCCTAATGCCAATTTGGACTAGGTCAAGCCAATTTTACATTTTCACTGTGACCGGAAATGACGTCATTTGGGCAAAAACTGTATTTTTAACCTAAAAAACTAATATTTTATTCAAATCAGTCTCCCTTATAATATTTTTAAAATTATGATATTTGATTCCCATCAACGAATAGAATGAAGCCATACGACCATACAGATACCACAAAATGGTTTCTAACTTGAACGGTTACAGAGAAATAGGCGATCTTCTATAAGTCACTTTTCAAGGTTTTTGGTCTATAAAAGTGTCAATTATTATTCGATTTTTATAATTCTTTTACCATTTGATGCCTTATGCCATTTATGACTTCTATGAACCAAGTTAACATTTTCAATATCACCGGAAGTAATGTAATTTTTGCAAAAAACGTATTTTTAGCCTTCAAAACAAACATTTTTTTGAAGTGATTTATATTCATTATTCGTTTAACTTTATAATGTCTGACTCTAATGGGCAGTAAGATTGAATCAATACCATCATATTGATATCAAGAAAAGGCTTCTAGCATGTTCCCTTGTCGAATAATAACCAATTTTCCGAGGGTCACTTTTAAGTTTTTTTACCTTCTTAATTTCAGTTTATGGGTTATAGGTTAATTATTTATTGCCCGATATGTATAAAACAAAGTTTGTATTTTGTATGTTGCGAATTTTCGACTTATTTTTCACCTATAAAAATTTCTTTCGGCACCGGAAGTGACGTAATTTTGCCATAATTTACAATTTTGACCGGTCTTTTCGCCAGCAAATATTACTTTTATATATGATAGAGGGTGTCACTGAAGCAAAACAACTAAAGTATAGTTTGGTAGCTCAATGGATCGGCTATGGTATAATAAACTTCCTGTATGATTCCTGAAAGCCGGTTCAGTGCTGCTTGCAGGTCTAGTTAGGCTTTCAGACTTTCGTCTGAAAGCCTATTGAGATTACTAAAATTATTATTATTATTAGGCTTTCAGACTGAAAGCCTATTGAGATTACTAAAATTATTATTATTATTATTATTATTAGGCTTTCAGACTTTCGTCTGAAAGCCTATTGAGATTACTAAAATTATTAGGCTTTCAGACTTTCGTCTGAAAGCCTATTGAGATTACTAAAATTATTATTTTTTTTTTTATTATTATTATTTACCGCCGGAGCCTATTTCTCTATGATCGAAAAGAGATACCGATCTGCGGTTCATCTTTCTATCGGGAAACCATGTGGTGGCTACTCAATAAAGCAATTTTTGAACTTCTGCGCAGACCGGAAGTGGTTGAATTTTGAACGTTGGTAAAAAATAAAATATCGGCCGTGGTTTCGTCAATTCTCTACCTATATTCAAACAAATCACATTTTTGGAAAGCCGGAGACTTTTCCAAGACAATAGCAATCTCACATTTCACAATTTCGAAACTTCGTCGCTGACTTCTATCGTTCGAAAATTCAAAACACGTCGCCTACGAGACAATTTTTGTTATTTTTCAAAATTTGCAAATTTGACCTACATGTTTGGATACCTGACGTCAATCCGATTCCAGTAATATAAGTTTCATTCAGAGTTATCGCCCTTTATTTTTCGATTTTTTTCGAATTTTCTTCCCATTTTGTGGGCCGTGGTGTCGTTTTACAGCCAAAATGATGTTTCTGAAACTTACGGAACCTGAAGTTATAGTCCAATACCAACTGATAAAGCAATTTCGACAAGAATCCTTTAACCGGAAGTGGTCGAAATAATGTGTAATATTTTGAAAAAAATGCAAAAAATGGATATTTTGGGGAAAAACGCGATTTCTCCGCCCGATATCAATGGATTACAGAAATTAGGGTACCATTGGACTGCACTAGGATTGTACTATCGTATGACACCCAATTCATACGGATACTATGATCAGGCAGCAAAATATGGCACGCTGAAAATCAAGTATTTTCTGATTTGGAGCGTTTTTGGACGCCTATATCTCGAAAACTTAACCGCAACTTTTTTTTAAATTTTTTCTATCGAGAGTCCTTTCGGAGTTAATTTGCATGAAACCACCCAATAAGCCTTTGAAATATCTGGAATAGGTGAAATAACGGACTGAAAATCGAAAAAAGTCGAAAAATCGTGAAATTTTGGAAAATGCTCTACTATTTTTTTATTTGAAGAGATTTTTTAAAAAAGGTTGTATATTCAGATAGCTGACCTAATTAAAATTCTAACGATGTATAATATGTATGTAATTATTGAAATTTAATTTTCGATATTTTGAATTTTTTTCATTTTTGGCACTTTTGAACACAGCATTTCTCAGGGGCATTTTATCTGATCAGATAATGTAATATATCATTACAGAGCACTGTGGCCATTTTAGTGCCCAAACCGGTTATTAAAAATATTCCGACAATATTAACCATATCGGAAGTATTCAAAAAATGAAAAAAAAAGGTTAAAAACATTGTCTCACTTGCGAAAAACTTGATTGCTCCCTTAGGTAATAGCGGACCAAAAGAACTAAAGTGTCGTTGGATAGCCGTATTAATGGGCCATCATATGGTATCTAAATAATACGATTTCGATAGTAAGGAAATAAATTATTGTATGCCAAATATCTAGTATTTTCCGATTTTTTAACATTCTGAGACGCCCTTTTCTCGAAAACGACGCCGCAGATTTTTCTTAAACTTTTCTTACTCAAAGTCCTATCAGTTGTCTTTATAGTGAATCCAAAATAAAAAGCATTGAAATAATATAGGTGGTCCAAAAATGGCATCAAGCTTTAAAAAAAGTTGAAAAATCGTTAAATTTTTGTAAACGCTCTTTAGTTTATCTTTTTTTCCAAAACTACTCAATGGATGTTTCTGACACTTCTGGTATAGAAAGTTAAGTATCCAAAGAACTTCGTAAAGCTATCACGACAACAGTCGTAAAACCGGAATTAGTCGAAAAAATGTCCGATATTTTGAAAAAAAAAATTTTTTTTACGAAAAGCTTTTTTATTTATGAATATTTTTTGATGATATTTTACACAGGGTTAAAATATCACCCTACTTTAGCAGAAATGAGAAAAAAAATTGTCTCGGTAATTTGCGTTAGCCGCCATCGGCTAATTTAGTTTTTCGTACCCAGAAAAATTATTTATTGTTCGATTTGTATAAAACAAAGTTCACATGCTCCGTGGTCCCAATTGTAATTTTTTTTGTTACGGTGAAATTTTTGTGTCGGCAACGGAAGTGACGTAATATTAACAAAAACTACAATTTTGACAGTTCGGTACCATTTTTTGAAAGCAAATATTAATTTTTTTCAAAACTGATATAACTAAAAGGATGCACCCTGCAAAGGTGCACAATATCCTTAGCTCAGACATTTTAATTTCAATTTCATTTTCGGGCAATTTCGAATAAAATGTAAAATAAAGTGTAAAATTCAGTTGTTTACAATTCATTCAGCGTCTTCATATTTTGAAATATTTATTTGTAATTTTCATAAACTCGTAGCAATAATCCAGACGAAGAGAATGTATGCTAAAATTAGTTTGTAATATGAGCAGTTGCCGATCCATATGCAATTTTGCATGCATCACTTTTCACGTTATTTTGCCTATAAAAACGTGAATTATTATTCGATTTGCAATATTTTTGTTCCATTTGATGCCTAACGCCAATTTAGAGTAGGTCAAGCCAATTTTACATTTTCACTGTGACCGGAAATGACGTCATTTAGGCAAAAACTGTATTTTTAATTTAAAAAAGAAATATATTATTTAAATGAGTCTGCCTTATAATATTTTCAAAATTACGATATTCAATTCCCATCGACGAATAGAATGAAACCATACGACCATACAGATACAACAAAATGGTTTCTAACTTGTACGGTTACAGAGAAATAGGCGATCTTCGATAAGTCACTTTTCAAGGTTTTTGGTCTATAAAAGTGTCAATTATTATTCGATTTTTATATTTTTTTTACCATTTGATGCCTTATGCCATTTATGAATTCTATGAACTAAATTAACATTTTCAATATCACCGGAAGTAATGTAATTTTTTCAAAAAACGTATTTTTGGCCTTCAAAATAAACATTTTTTTTTGAAGTGGTTTATGTTTATTATTCGTTTAACTTTATAACGTCTGGTTCTAATGGGCAGTAAGATTGAATATATACCATCATATTGATATCAAGAAAAGGCTTCTAGCATGTTCCCTTGTCGAAAAATAGTCAATTTTCCCAGGGTCACTTTTAAGTTTTTTACCTTCTTAATTTCAGTTATGGGTTATGGGTTAATTATTTATTGCCCGATATGTATAAAACAAAGTTTGTATTTTGTATGTTGCGAATTTTCGACTTATTTTTCACCTATAAAAATTTCTTTCGGCACCTGAAATGACGTAATTTTGCCATAATTAGCAATTTTGACCGGTCTTTTCGCCAGCAAATATTACTTTTACATATGATAGAGGGTGTCGCTGAAGCAAAACAATTAAAGTATAGTTTGGTAGCTCTATGGATCGGCTATGGTATAATAAACTTCCTGTATGATTCCTGAAAGCCGGTTCAGTGCTGCTTGCAGGTCTAGTTATTTTTTTTTTTATTATTATTATTTACCGCCGGAGCCTATTTCTCTATGATCGAAAAGAGATACCGATCTGCGGTTTATCTTTCTAACGGGAAACCATGTGGTGGCTACTCAATAAAGCAATTTTTGAACTTCTGCGCAGACCGGAAGTGGTCCAATTTTGAACGTTTGTAAAAAATAAAAAATCGGTCGTGGTTTCGTCAATTCTCTACCTATATTCAAACAAATCACATTTTTGGAAAGCCTAAGACATTTGCAAGACAATAGCAATCTCACATTTCGCAATTTCGAAACTTCGTCGCTGACTTCTATCGTTCGAAAATTCAAAACACGTCGCCTACGAGACATTTTTTGTTATTTTTCAAAATTTGCAAATTTGACCTATATTTTTGGATACCTGACGTCAATCCGATTCCAGTAATATAAGTTTCATTCAGAGTTATCGCCCTTTATTTTTCGATTTTTTTCGAATTTTCTTCCCATTTTGTGAGCTGTGGTGTCGTTTTACAGCCAAAATGATGTTTCTGAAACTTACGGAACATGAAGTTATAGTCCAATACCAACTGATAAAGCAATTTCGACAAGAATCCTTTAACCGGAAGTGGTCGAAATAATGTGCAATATTTTGAAAAAAATGCAAAAAATGGATATTTTGGGGAAAAACGCGAATTCTCCGCCCGATATCAATGGATTAAAGAAATTAGGGTACCATTGGATTGCACTAGGATTGTACTATCGTATGATACCCAATTCATACGGATACTATGACCAGGCAGCAAAATATGGCACGCTGAAAATCAAGTATTTTCTGATTTGGAGCGTTTTTGGACGCCTATATTTCGAAAACTTAACCGCAACTTTTTTTTAAATTTTTGCTATCGAGAGTCCTTTCGGAGTTAATTTGCATGAAACCACCCAACAAGCCTTTGAAATATCTGGAATAGGTGAAATAACGGACTGAAAATCGAAAAAAGTCGAAAAATCGTGAAATTTTGGAAAATGCTCTACTATTTTTTTATTTGAAGAGATTTTTTAAAAAAGGCTGTATATTCAGATAGCTGACCTAATTACGATTCTAACGATGTATAATATGTATGTAATTATTGAAATTTAATTTTCGATATTTTAAATTTTTTTCATTTTTGGCACTTTTGAACACAGGATTTCTCAGGGGCATTTTATCTGATCAGATAATGTAATATATCATTACAGAGCCCTCTGGTTATTTTAGTGCTCAAACCGGCTATAAAACAATTCCGACAATAATAACCATGCCGGAAGTATTCAAAAAATGAAAAAAAAGGTTAAAAACATTGTATCACTTGCGAAAAACTTGATTGCTCCCTTAGGTAATAGCGGACCAAAAGAACTAAAGTGTCGTTGGATAGCCCTATTAATGGACCATCATATGGTATCTAAATAATACGATTTCGATGGTAAGGAAATACATTATTGTATGCCAAAAATCTAGTATTTTCCGATTTTTTAACATTCTGAGACGCCCTTTTCTCGAAAACGACGCCGCAGATTTTTCTGAAACTTTTCTTACTCAAATTCCTATCGGTTGTCTATATAGTGAATCCAAAATGAAAAGCATTGAAATAATATAGGTGGTCCAAAAATGGCATCAAACTTTAAAAAAAGTTGAAAAATCGTTAAATTTTTGTAAACGCTCTTTAATTTATCTTTTTTTCCAAAACTACTCAATGGATGTTTCTGACACTTCTGGTATAGAAAGTTAAGTATCCAAAGAACTTCGTAAAGCTATCATGACAACGGTCGTAAAACCGGAAGTAGTCGAAAAAATGTCCGATATTTTGAAAACAAATTTTTTTTTTACGAAAAGCTTTTTTATTTATGAATATTTTTTGATGATATTTTACACAGGGTTAAAATATCACCCGACTTGAGCAGAAATGAGAAAAAAAATTATCTCGGTAATTTGCCTTAGCCGCCATCGGCTAATTTAGTTTTTCGTACCCAGAAAAATTATTTATTGTTCGATTTCTATAAAACAAAGTTCACATGCTCCGTGGTCCCAATTGTAATTTTTTTTGTTACGGTGAAATTTTTCTGTCGGCAACGAAAGTGACGTAATATTAACAAAAACTACAATTTTGACAGTTCAGTACCATTTTTTGAAAGCAAATATTATTTTTTTTCAAAACTGATATAACTAAAAGGATGCACCCTGCAAAGGTGCACAATATCCTTAGCTCAGACTTTTTAATTTCAATTTCATTTTCGGGCAATTTCGAATAAAATGTAAAATAAAGTGTAAAATTCAGTTGTTTACAATTCATTCAGCGTCTTCATATTTTGAAATATTTATTTGTAATTTTCATAAACTCGTAGCAATAATCCAGACGAAGAGAATGTATGCTAAAATTAGTTTGTAATATGAGCAGTTGCCGATAAATATGCAATTTTGCATGCATCACTTTTCACGTTATTTTGCCTATAAAAACGTGAATTATTATTCGATTTGCAATATTTTTTTCCATTTGATGCCTAACGCCAATTTAGAGTAGGTCAAGCCAATTTTACATTTTCACTGTGACCGGAAATGACGTCATTTAGGCAAAAACTGTATTTTTAACCTAAAAAAGAAATATATTATTTAAATGAGTCTGCCTTATAATATTTTTAAAATTACGATATTCAATTCCCATCAACGAATAGAATGAAACCATACGACCATACAGATACAACAAAATGGTTTCTAACTTGTACGGTTACAGAGAAATAGGCGATCTTCGATAAGTCACTTTTCAAGGTTTTTGGTCTATAAAAGTGTCAATTATTATTCGATTTTTATAATTTTTTTACCATTTGATGCCTTATGCCATTTATGAATTCTATGAACTAAATTAACATTTTCAATATCACCGGAAGTAATGTAATTTTTTCAGAAAACGTATTTTTAGCCTTCAAAACAAACATTTTTTTGAGGGGATTTATATTTATTATTCGTTTAACTTTATAACGTCTGGTTCTAATGGGCAGTAAGATTGAATATATACCATCATATTGATATCAAGAAAAGGCTTCTAGCATGTTCCCTTGTCGAAAAATAGTCAATTTTCCCAGGGTCACTTTTAAGTTTTTTACCTTCTTAATTTCAGTTATGGGTTATGGGTTAATTATTTATTGCCCGATATGTATAAAACAAAGTTTTTATTTTGTATGTTGCGAATTTTCGACTTATTTTTCACCTATAAAAATTTCTTTCGGCACCTAAATTGACGTAATTTTGCCATAATTTACAATTTTGACCGGTCTTTTCGCCAGCAAATATTACTTTTACATATGATAGAGGGTGTCACTGAAGCAAAACAATTAAAGTATAGTTTGGTAGCTCTATGGATCGGCTATGGTATAATAAACTTCCTGTATGATTCCTGAAAGCCGGTTCAGTGCTGCTTGCAGGTCTAGTTAGGGTTTCACACTGCGAAGCTTGTGTGAAACACTATTGTTTTTGTTAAAATTATTATTCTTATTATTATTATTATTATTATTATTATTCTTTTGTTTTGAGTAGATCTCAGCAACTACGTGTCGCATCGTTACGATTTCTTCGGTTTTACTGGGAAAGTGGGTGTGACTTAGAGGATAAAGCTATTTTGAACGTTCTGCGACAATGCGAAATGTCCGAAATCACCGAAGTTATCGTTTTTACAAATATTGCGGTAATTTTAACAATAATCATGGGATTTTAACTTTCGATACATTTTGGCATAGCTGGAGACAGGGCACATAGCTGCGCTACTTTCGATTTTTGATTTTCGGCAAATCTTCGAAGATATTAGGCGCCAAATTTCGGAAATTTAAAATTTTACAAAAAACTTTTTTATTTATGAATATTTTTTAGTCGTGTTGTGCACAGAATTAAAGAGTCATCTGACTTGCGCAAAAATGTTAAAAAATTTTGTCTCAGTAATTTTCCTTGGCCTCCATTGGCTAATTCAGTTTTTCAGTCCTAGATTAATTTTTTATTGTTCGATTTGTATAAAACAAAGTTCATATGCTTCGTTGTCTCAATTGTCATTTTTTTTATTACCAAAAGTGTTATCTGTCGGCACCGGAAGTGGCATAATTTTACCAAAAACTACAATTTTCACAGTTAGGTACATTTTTTGAAAACAAATATTATTTTTTTGAAAAATTATATGACTCAAAGAGTGTGTCCTTTAAAGGCGCAAAAAATGTCGGAAGCAGTTTTTTTAATTTCTTTTTCATTTTCTAGCAAATTGGATTAAGAGGTGAAAAAAGGCGTAAAATTGACCTATTTACAACTCATTCAGGCTTTTCAGATTTTAAAATATTTTTACGTAACTTTTATAAACGTGTAGCTATAATCCATACGAAGAGAATGTATGTGAAAATTAGTTTGTAATATAAGCAGTTGCCGAGAAATAGGCAATTTTGCATGAGTCACTTTTCACGTAATTTTGGCTGTAAACGAATCAATTATTATTCGATTTTCAATTTTCTTTCGCCATTGGATGCCTAATGCCATAGTGGACTATGTCAAACCATTTTACCCCTTGCGCTACCACCGGAAATGACGTCATTTGCTCAAAACTTAAATTTTAGCCTTCAAAAAACAATATTTTATTCAAATGAGTCGTATTTGTTATTTTTTTCAAATTGTGATATTTGATTCTATTGATCAAATAGATTGAACCCATACGATCATACAGATACCACAAAATGGTTTCTAACTTGTACGGTTGCAGAGAAATGGGCGATTTTCCTTAAGTCACTTTTCAAGGTTTTTGGTCTATAAAAGTGTCAGTTATTATTCGATTTTCATAAAATTTTCACCATATGATATCTTGTGTCATTTATGATTTCATAGAACTAATTTAACATTTTCAGTATCACCGGAAGTAATGTCATTTTGGCAAAAACTGTATTTTTAGCCTTCAAAACAGACATTTTTTTCAAATGAGTCTGATTTGTAATATATTTCAAATTATGATATTTGATTCCAATCAACAAATGGATTGAACCCATACGATCATATAGATACCAAAAGATAGTTTTTATCGTGTACGGTTGCCGAGAAATAGACGATTTTCTACAAGTCACTTTTCAAGGTTTTTGGTCTATAAAAGTGGCAATTCTCATTCGATTTACATACAATTTTCGCCATTATGCTGCCTTATGCCATTTCTGATTTCATAAAACTAATTGAACATTTCCATTATCACCGGAAGTAATGAAATTTTGCCAGGATCACTTACAAGTAACATATATATAAAATGAATTGATATTGCTGGATTTGGTTGATTCTTCGTCCATTTTATTTGATGTTTACAATGCTTATGTGGAAACCTGTTTGATGGTTTCATTGGTATCGGAAGTGACATATGTTTAAGGGTAACGTGGCACCGAAAGTGACGTGGCACCAGTGAAACCCGTCATTCCTGCATGCAGGTCTAGTTAGGCTTTCAGACTTTCGTCTGAAAGCCTATTGAGATTACTAAAATTATTATTAGGCTTTCAGACTTTCGTCTGAAAGCCTATTGAGATTACTAAAATTATTATTAAGCTTTCATATTACATATGAAAGCTTATTGTTTCTGTTAAAGTTATTATTATTATTATTTTTTTTTTTGTGTGTTTTCTGCAAATCGGATTTCTCAGAATCTATCCATAGGATCTTTCTGAAATTTTGACCTACCCCCCCAAAAATGGGGTGCGAACCTTGATTAAATATATTTTCGAAACGTTTTACGAATCCGAAATCACCGAATTTTACGAACGAAAAAAATGACAATGCATAGTCGTAACTTTGTTATTTTTTGACCGATTTTACTAATTCTTTTTTCTTTGAATACCTTTAAAAAAAACATTTTCATCTGCAGTTTCACATTTTCGAATTTCGAAAATTCGTCGCTGTGATTTCGAACCGGAAGATTAGACCAATTTGACAACTTCTTTAATAGTTGTACGATTTTCATGAAATTTAGTATCTAAGTAGATCCTACCGATGTGACTTCAAAAATATAATTAGAAATTTTCTAAATTATCTCCCCTTGACGAAATTAAGGATCAAAATTTTCAAAAAAATCATCGAAATATAGGTCAGAATGACCTGATTTTTTTTTTGGATACTAGATAAGTAATTACTGATTTGTACACAAAATATGGAGTTTGTCGATCGAACCGGAAGTGCCGCCATATTTAAAAGTGAAAAATCAATAAGGCTTTTTTGCTATTTTACTTACAGACTCGGGAGTTATATTTTCTGAATCCTTGTAGGAAGGCCTAAAAAATGTCGCGAATAGAATTTTGATTTCGGTCACGTGATGGTCACCATTTTGAATTGAAAATGAAAAATAGAAGCAATTTGAAGGGTCGGGACTTTGGAACACAATTACTCTCCTTCTAATTAAGCTAGAATGTTCAAACTTGGTGTAGACGTTCACTAGGTCAATGTTATGATTGAGTTCAAAGATGAGCATTTTCTGCTTAGGGTAAGCAGAGATAAACAAGCTAATTTGTTGATTCTTTAGGGCACGATAACTTCGGTTATAATGAAGGGAGGGCGGTGAAACTTTTGTCAATAGAGAGTCTAATAGCTAGCCTGTTGTGTGAAATCATTGTATTATTTTTTCTAAATATCAGGGATAGCCGAAAAAAAGAGATTGAAAACCCCAAAAGTCGTATTTTTACAATTTGGAGCATGTTTAGAGGTCTTTCTCGTAAAGTCAACATAATATTTTTTGGGAACTTCTTGTACAAAGAGTCTTATTGGTAGTCTTTTATATGAAACCATCGATCAACAGTCCAACATATCAGGAGTAGAAGAACAAAAGGATCGAACATTGAAAACGGCACCCTTTCATTGTTAAGCGAAACATGCAGTGTGGGTGACTACAATCTACACATTTAGTCATCGTATAGAGCTTATTCAACAGTATCGAATTCCAACTGCTTAGGGATATTTTACGTGCACTCCAATGTGTACACGGGACCTTGGTTTTTCGTCCCATCCGAATGACTAGACAGCTGTGCTTGTCAGGCCCTCCGTTCTGCCTCACTGACAAGGGGAACCACGCCGGGAAATCGAGATGAACTTTCTCCGTGCAGAACTTTCAATTCAGGCGAAAACGTTTATTGCATACGATTAAGCTGGTCAGTTGGAGCTTATTTTCAAAAGTTTTGTAATAATCGGTTGGTAATTAAAGTACCGTGCACATTAAACTGTTAAAACAGAAAATTTCGCCCGGTTGAAATGTTTCTTGCTATAAGTCAGCAATTTTCTGAATTCAGGGAGGCTGAATGGCTGAATGGTTAGCATGTGCGCACTGTATCGTAACGTCTGTCATTGAGTCAACGGGCGTCGTTTCGATCTCCAGGTTGCACGTGACATGAAGTATGATGTCCAACCTTGTGGGTTTTCTCCGTGTTCTTCGGTTTCCTCCCAACGGCTAAAGACCTGTAAGCGCAGGGGGAGTTTTTAAATAAAATTAAAAAACATATGTTAGTCCCGAAATGACCTAGTTTGTGTCGAATGGACATTAGGCCGCATTTCTCTCTTTCTCTTTTATTTTTAAAGTTTTGTAATAATCGGTTGGTAATCAAAGGTACTGTAAAAGTGATAAAACAGAAAATAATCGGTTGGTAATCAAAGGTACTGTAAAAGTCATAAAACAGAAAATTTCGCCCGGTTGTAATGTTTCTCACTTTAAAGTCAGCAATTTCCCGATTTTAAGTGGCAAACGTTTATTGCGAACGCTTAAGCTGGTCAGGGGGGAGCTTATTTTTAAAAGTTTTGTAATATTCGGTTGATAACTAAAGGTACCGTGCAAATTAAACTGTTACAATAGAAAATTTGGCCCGGTTGAAATGTTTCTCGCTGTAGGTCAGCAATTTGCCGATTTTAGGGAGGTCGCGTGGCTGAATGGTTAGCACGTGCGCTCTGTATCATAACGTCTGTCATTGAGTCAACTGCCGTTGTTTCGATTTTTTGGTTGTACGTGACAAGGAGTATGGTTGCCTGTCCAACCTCGTAGGCCGTAACCGCCGCTGCCCGGGTAAAATTTCCCTCATTGCACACATTATGGCATATGCCCGTCTTCATTAGCCCATTTTAGGAGCAGAACAGTCGGACGTTAAACCCCATTCAATTTCATTTCATTTTCTCTATGTTGCTTATTTATTATAGTGGATAAATATTTTTCTGGTTCTAGCAATTATTTAATTTCTGCATAGAAATCTTGCTTTGGCCAGTTTTTTTTATTGCAGAGTGCCATTCTTGTTTAAACAAACATGATCCTTTGTTTAAAACATGCTTAAGAAGTCGTCACGATTTCCTACTTATAACCAAACATATTGGAAATATTAGTCTGGCATTATTAAATCCTAATTTTTTTTTTTTTTTTTTTAAACAATATTTATTCACAGAAGCTGGATTGGAGAACAGGCAGAAGCCTATAGACCCCCTCTCCATAAAAGTACAAACATAAATATATATTGAAAAGTAAAGTAAGGAAAACTAAAGTAGAGAGGAACAAGTAAATTATAAGATGGCTATATACACTATATACACGATATGTACAAACCACAATCAAAATGACTATATTTCAAACAGTTTCATAAGGATATTTTTAAAAGCGTTTGGAGATCTCGAGGAAATTATGTACTGAAGAAAAAATTTCTTCAGAAGTGTTTTTGTTTTCAGTTCCGAATAATAAATTATAAGAATTTTGAAAAAGTTTTGGAAGTTTTGATATAGTCGCAGATCGTGCATCTGAACGCAAGGGACAGATTAAAAGAAAATGTTCGGAATCTTCAAAGGGGTGACCACAATCGCATATAGGGCTGTCAGAAATATGCCTGAGAAAACGATGTCCGTTTAAATCGCTGCAAGAGAGTCGAAGGCGAGAGTGTTGAATTTGATTTTTCCTGTTGCCAGAGTAATATGATGAAGGTATAATTCGATCAAGGCAGCCTAGTTTAGATTTAAAAGAAGATAGAGTAGGTAAGTTTCTAGTAGAAAGGTCGAGTAGATTCCATTCTCGAATTGTAGATGGTATAAAAGAAGAAGAAAATAAAGAAGTTCTGCAGAGGTATGTCGGGATGTTACTTTGGTTTCGTAGGCGATAGGAATTGATATTGGGTGGTATCAGTTGAAATAAGTATTCGGGAGTGATATGGTTTATGATTTTGTAAAATAAAATTAGTTTATGTCGCCTTCTTCTCTCCTGCAGTGTAATAAACCCGGTTTCCTTATATAACACTTGGTGACTTGTACCTTTCACAGCACCGCATATAGTTCTGAGTGCATCTAGTTGTAAAAGTTCTAGTTTATGTGTTAGTTCGGCGGTACTCCCATCCCAAATAACGTCACAGTAGTCGAAATGAGGAAGAATATATGAGGTATACATGGTTTGGAGAGATCTACGACTTAATCTATATTTTAAGGAGCGAAGACAATTTACAAGTTTACTTGTTTTGGCCAAAATCTTATTTATATGAGTATCCCACTTACAGTTTGTTTGGAAAGTCAGCCCCAGGTGATTGTGCTCAGAAACTTCTTTGATTGGAACATTGTCTAGATTTAGTGTAGGAAGAAATAAATTCTTTTTATTTGCTAGTGCTAGTGTTTCAGTTTTCAGCGGGTTAAAAGATACAAGCCACGTCTTAGCCCAAAAGTTTATTTTCTCTAGGTCATCATTTAAGACTCCCGCACACTCAGCTGGGTCAGTTATTTTTACATATAAACTAGTGTCATCGGCAAATAATCTAATATTTGATTTTATACTATTTACTATATCATTGATGTATATAATGAAAAGTAACGGACCGAGAACGGAGCCCTGTGGAACACCAGCCGGGACCGTTAATGGTTCAGAGGAGGTTCCGTTAACAATAACATTCTGTTGTCTGTTAGACAAATAGTCCTTGAACCATTCCAACAAGTCTCCTCTAATCCCAACGGCCCCAAGCTTATGACAGAGTGCAGCATGCCAAACTCTGTCAAAAGCTTTACTGATGTCACAGAACACCGTTCTAGTATATTGACCCTGGTCGATGGCTTGGCAGAAGAAGTGCGAAAGATCTATTAGTTGGTAAGTAGTTGAGTCTCCTTGCAAAAAACCGCTTTGAAAATTAGTAATAATATTGTGAGCCTTAAAGAAGTTAAATACATGTTTGTAGATGCATTTTTCGAAAATTTTGATTATAATGCTCAATAAGGACACTGGTCTGTAATTTCCGCATAATGATGGGTCGCCTTTTTTATGAATTGCCGTTACGTTGGCTGATTTCCAAATATTAGGAACGGTTTTTAGCTCAAGTGACAGATTAAAAATGTTACACAAAGGTTTACTAATTTCGAAAGAAATGGATTTAAGGAATTTTCCACTGATGTTATCTGGGCCTGTAGCTTTTGAAGTATCAATAATTGAAATCATGTCTTCAACCTCTTTAGGTGTTAATTTTAGGTGACAAAGTGAAAAGGGGTTTTGTTCGAGGTCAGGAAGTTGTGCATTTGTGTAGTCAAGCTGTGACTGGTTAATAAAGTATTCGTTTAAACAATTTGCTTTGTCCTTCGGATTAAAATATGGAACCCCATTATTCACAAGAGGCGGAATATCTCCCTTTTCTGATCTTTGACCCTTCACAAACGAGTTGACTATATGCCACCAATCTTTTTTGCCAAAATTCTGATTATCATTTAATTTCTGGTCTAATTTTTCATAATATTCTTTTTTGCATTTTCTAATCAAGCTTATATAGTCATTCCTTATATTTCTAAATTTTTGCCAGTCGAGGTCCAAGTTTGATTTTACTGCTTTCCGGTGAATTTTGTTTTTCTTTTTGCTCATTTTCCGAATAGTGTTGTTCATCCAAAGTTTGTCTTTTGATCTAATAGTTGCTATTTTGTTTGGGATATGTGTTCTTGCCAAATTTATTAACTCGTTTGTGAAGGCGGCACATGTAACATCAATAGAATTTTTGTCAATAGTGGAGTCCCATAGAATACTTCCAGCGTCACGTCGTAGTTGGTCAAAGTCAGTCTTATCATAATTCCATATAGTACGTGTGAAGCTAATTGATTTCAGACGATGAAAATTTAACCGACAGTACACAGGGCAGTGATCACTACATGAATTATCTAAGCAACCTGAATCAAAAATATAACCGGAACAATTTGTTAAAATTAGATCAATTAATGTAATGTTACCATTATTACCATATCTGGTTGGATCCTTGATAATTTGTTTAAAATCGAAAAGAACATTTGCCGAATGAATAAAAGTATTGTTTTTTGTAAAAAGATCAATGTTAAAATCACCTAATATAAAGATATTGTTTATGTCGTCTGCTGCTGCCAATGAAAACGAATTGAAGATAGAATTATCTAATTGAAGAGTGGAATTTGGGGGCCTATAAAAAGTGCCAATTAAAAAATGTTTATTATGAATATTAATTTCTACCCAAATGCCCTCTGTATTGTCGGTTTCTAAATCAGACCTGCGTTTTGTTAAAATGTTGTTGCGAGAATAAACTGCTACTCCCCCACCCTGTCCTGTAGTCCTGTCTTTGCGAATTGGTGCATTAAAACGAGGGATAGAAAGGGTGTCCGATGATATGCTTTTGTCAAGCCATGTCTCAGTTAACAAGATCAAGTCGAAATTTTCGGAGAATTCAGCGGAAACAAGATCAACTTTATGACGTAAGCTTCTTACATTCAGATGCACGAAAAATATGTTGCCATTTGGTCCGGGATTTTCCTCGACATCTCCACTACGTAACAAGATTGTAATAATAACATATAAAGAAATAAAGGAATAAAATAAAGGAAGTAGAATAAAGAATAATGTCAGATTTCCTCTAGCAGATTGTGGGTTTAAGATTGATATAACATATTTACATTTATAACAGAAACAGTGTAACGTATATACAAAGTAACACAAGGAAGTGTTTAGGTGTACAACTGTTTTTGCCATGATACCCATGGCTACACCATCGTTTCAGACAGACATTATTCTTGGATTATGATCTCTTATGGAACAGATTTCGAATGCATGTACAAATTTTATTTAAGTGTACGACTCTATAGTCAATGTAAGAAAATCCAGATTTGAACACAAAACATTAGTATTAAAATACTATTCATAACATACTATTATGTAACAGTTGTATTTGATATATCAAAATTAATATAGTCGATCACAATATACAACAACTGTATGTGACGCGAAATAAGTCATATTTTACTAGCATAGTTCAAGAATATCTAATGTGCCAAGTGTGTTATCGTAAAACATTATTCGAAACAATATTTCATTTCGTGAGATATATATTGGCAAGTCCAGAGTACCACCATCATATAGCTATATTCAAAACAATCAATTAATATGCATAATTTAAATAGGTAGGACTAGAGTACTATTATCTGAGAACTTCATGTATGTTCAAAATGTTATATTATTATAAGATCTACATCTAGGTAAGTATAAAGTACCGTTATCTTAAGATTTTGTCCGAAACATTGTATATCATTATGAGATATGTATATATGCAAATATAGAGTATCGTTACCTTACAATAACAGTATGTTTACTATGGGTTATGTTTAGGTAATTTTATCTTACAACTACATGTATGTTCGTGGCAATATATTATTGGGGATTATAACTAAGTGAGGCTAGACAAGCGTTATCCTACGTAAATATTCAAAACAAATCCGAGTCTAGGTAAGTATAAAGTACCGCTATCCTACAACTACACATGTTCAAAACATCATTTTATTATGAGATTTGTATCTAAGTACGCATAAAGTGCCGTTATCACGCAACATTATATGTTCATACCGTATATTATTCCGAAGATCAAGGCAACTATAAAGTACCGACGTACCGTTATCTTACAATTATGTTCAAAATAATTTTTATTCTGAGATCAGACTCTAGATAAATATATTGTACCGTAACCATAAAGCAATATACAAAACACTATTATATGAAGATATGTATCTAGGTAAATAGAAAGTACCGTTATCTTACAACTAGGGAGGAGACAGTATATTATCATTATAAAGTCTGTAACTGGAAAAGCTTTACTACCGTTATCTTCCACCAATCGTTCAAACTAAATATTATTATGAGTATATTTCTAGTTAAATACAAAGTACTTTTATGTTACTGCAGTGTTTAAAATATATATTATTATGAGACCTGTATCTAGGTTACTATAAAGTACCGTTATCTTAAAACTATATTCAAGACAATACGTCATATTTAAGGTTTGTGTCTAGGTATGCGCAAAGTACCGTTATCTTACAACTATGTTATTGTGATTGTAAAGAAAGTAATGTTATCTTGCAACTACGTTCAAAAACAATTTTCTATTAAATTCAATATTTTAGAAAAATGTAGAGTGCCGCTATCTTAAAACTATGTTTAAGACATTATATTATTATGAAGATCTATATCTAGGTAAGTATAAAGTACCGTTGTCATACAGCTACGTTCAAATCAAATATGGTAATGTAGGTCTATAGAAAGGTACCACGTACCTTTACTTTACAACATTATTCAAAACAATATTTTATTATGAGATCTGTATGTAGCTTAATATAAAGTACCGTTATCTTACAAATATGTCCAAAATAGTATTTTATTATGAGATCCAACTATAGTCAGAACAATTTATTATTGTGAGGATTATATCTTAGTTACACTTGGTATACTTTATATCTTCAAAGCAAAATATAGAGATCTGACAATTCTGTTACGAGATAATGTTTTGTTAAGAGATCTGTATCCCAATATTTGATTAAAGTCTTAAACTAGGTAAGTGTAACGTACCATCATCTTACATTAATATGGGGACCTATATCTAAGTAAGTATTAAGTATCGTTCTTTTATAACTGTGTTCAAGACAATATATTATTATAAGATCTGAATCTAAGTAGGTACATGTATAACGAACAGTTTTCTTATAACTGTTGTCAAAACAATTTATTCTTTTCTTTTAGGTTTCGAATCTAAGTAAATATAAAGTAAAGTACCGTTATCTTACAACTGTGTTCAGAACAATATATTATTATAAAAATTGAAACTAGGTCAGTATAAAGTACCACATCTTACACATATGATTAAAATAATATATTTATAAGATCTGTACGAGGTAAGTATAAAGTACCGCTATCTTATAACTATGTTTAAGACAATATATTACTATGAGATCTGTATGAAGATAAGTATAAAATATCACAATCTTATAACTATGTTTGAGACAATATGTTAATATGAGATCTCTATCTAGGTAAGTATAAAGTACAGTTATCTTAGACTACATTCAAGACAATATATTGTTATGAGATCTGTTTCTAGGTAAGTATAAAGTACCATTTTATTGCAGCTATGTGCATCTAAGTTAATATAGAGCACCGTTATCTTGCAACTATGTTCAAAGCAATATATTATTATGAGATCTGATTCCTCAGGGTAAATAGGAAGCGTCTTTAGCTACTAGCTCTGTTCAAAGCAATATATTGTTATGAGAAGTGTAACTCAAAATATTTTGAGACTATATATTATTGAATGATCTGTACCCAGTTAAATATAGAGTACCGTTATCTTGCAACAATATTCAAACCAGAATTTTATTAAGATCTGTATCCATGTAAATGTTAAGTACCGGTATCTTAAATAATCTAGGTAAGAGTGGAGTACTGCTATCTTATATAAAGGTTTAAGACAGGTATATTATTATACCATCTACATCTAGGTAAGTATAATGAACCGTTATGTTACAGTTATGTTCAAAACAATATATTCTCTCTAAGTAAATATAAAGTACCGTTATCTTACATCTATGTAACAAATATTATTATGAGATTTATGTATAGGTTGGTCTTATTTAAAATTAAACTTTCATTTAACTATGAACAACCCTTAACGTGTCTCTTTAAAACTATTAAGTACTCTAAAACAGTAGCTCAACCTTTTGACCTAAACTCATTAATTTACCATTTTGTTGTGAGCGACTTCTTATTCTTCCTATATGACATATTGCACGTGTCTGATTTCAAAGGGGGGTTGAGTGGCTGAATGGTAAGCACGCGCGCCTGTCATTGAGTAAACTAGCGTGTTTTCGAATGCCCGGTTGTACGTGACAAGGAGTAAGGTCGCCTGTCCAACCTGCCATTTTTAATTTTTTTTTTCCCGCCATTTTCATTTCATTTTCTCATCCGTCTCATTACAGTAATACAAGTTTCAGTTATTTCCCTTTAGTTTTCAGATTATTGTTATGCCTGGGTGCAATGTTTCATACTATATTTAGACTTGTAACTTCGCGAGTTTTTGACCAATTTTAATAATTTTTTCTTCGTATCCTTTTATTTAGGTTACTTGATACAATCAATGACACGTGACGATGAATATGAAAGCTTTCATATCTGCATGGGACAGTAGCAGATCTAGTTATTATTTTTTTTTTGTGTGTTTTTCCTGCAAATCGGATTTCGCAGAATCTAACCATAGGATGTTTCTGAAACTTTGACCTACCCCCCCAAAAATGGGTGGTGGCTGTTGATTAAATATATTTTGAAAACGTTTTGCGAATTCGAAATCACCGAATTTTACGAACGAAAAAACTGACAATGCATAGTCGTAACTTTGCTATTTTTTGACCGATTTTACTCATTCTTTTTTTTTTGAATACCTTGAAAAAAATCAATCTCATCTGCAGTTTCACATTTTCGAATTTCAAAAATTCGTCGCTGTGATTTCGAACCCGAAGTTTAGACCGATTTGACAACTTCTTTAATAGTTGTACGATTTTCATGAAATTTAGTATATAAGTAGATCTTACCCATGTGACTTCAAAAATATAATTAGAAATTTTCTGAATTATCTCTCCTTGACGAAATTAAGGATCAAAATTTTCAAAAAAATCATCGAAATATAGGTCAGAATGACCTGATTTTTTTTTTGCATACTAGATAAGTAATTACTGATTTGTACACAAAATATGAAGTTTGTCGATCGAACCGGAAGTGCCACCATCTTGAAACGTGAAAAAACAATAGATCTTTTGCGATATTGCACTTACAGACACGGGAGTTATATTTTCTGAATCCTTGAAGGTTGGCCTAAAAATCGCTGGGAGCAGAATTTTGATTTAGGTCTACTGATGGATTCCATTTTGAAGTGAATATGAAAAGTAGTAGCAATTTGAAGGGCCGAGACTTTGAAACACAATAACTCTCCTTCTAATTAAGCTAGAATGTTCAAACTTGGTGTAGACGTTCACTAGGTCAATGTCATGATTGAGTTTAAAGATGAGCATTTTCTGCTTAGGGTAAGCAGAGATAAATATGCTGATTTGTTGATTCTTTAGGGCACGATAACTTCGGTTATAATGAAGAGAGGGTGGTGAAACTCCTGCCAATCGAGAGTCTAATAGCTAGCCCGTTGTGTGAAATCATTGTATCATTGTTTTTAAATGTCAGGGATAGCAGAAAAAAGAGATCGAAAATCCAAAAAGTCGTATCTTTACGATTTTGAGCATTTTTAAATTTCCTTTTCTCTTCAATCAACATAATATTTTTTGGGAACTTCTTCTACAAAGAGTCTCATCGATAGTCTTTTATATGAAACCATCGATCAGCAGTCCAAAATATCAGGAGTAGAAGAATAAAAGGATCGAAAATTGAAAACTGCAACCTGTCATTGTTAAGCGAAACATGCAGCGTGGGTGACTACAATTTGCACATTATTCATCGTATAGAGCTTATTCAACAGTATCGAATTCCAACTGCTTAGGGATATTTTACGTGCACTTCAATGTGTACACGGGACCTTGGTTTTTCGTCCCATCCGAACGACTAGACAGCTGTCCTTGTCAGGCCCTCCGTTCTGCCTCACTGACAAGAGGGAACCACGCCGGAAAATCGAGATGAAATTTCTCGGTGCAGAACTTTCAATTCACGCCAAACGTTTATTGCATACGATTAAGCTGGTCAGTTGGAGCTTATTTTCAAAAGTTTTGTAATAATCGGTTGGTAATTAATGTACCGTGCAAATTAAACTGCTAAAACAGAAAATTTCGCCCGGTTAAAATGTTTCTTGCTATAAGTCAGCAATTTCAAGATTTTAGGGAGGCTGAATGGTTAGCCTACGCGCGCTTTGTCGTAACGTCTGTCATTGAGTCAACCGGCGTCGTTTCGATTTCCATGTTGCACGTGACATGGAGTATGGTGTCCAACCTCGTGGGTTTTCTCCGTGTCCTTCGGTTTTCTCCCACTCCTGAATACCAGTACGCGTAAGGGAAGTTTATAAATAAAATTAAAAAACATACATTAGTCCCGAAATGACTTAGTTTGTGTCGAATGGACGTTAATCCGCATTTCTCTCCTTCTGTTTTATTTTTAAAGTTTTGTAATAATCGGTTGGTAATCCATGGTACTGGTACTGTAAAGGTGATAAAATAGAAAATTTCGCCCGGTTGTAATGTTTCTCACTTTAAAGTCAGCAATTTGCCGATTTTAAGGGGCAAACGTTTATTGGTCAGGGGGAGCTTATTTTTAAAAGTTTTGTAATATTCGGTGCAAATTAAACTGTTAAAATAGAAAATTTCGCCCGGTTGAAATGTTTCTCGCTGTTGGTCCGCAATTTGCCAAATTTAGGGAGGTTACGTGGCTGAATGGTTAGCACCTGCGCTCTGTATCGTAACGTCTGTCATTGAGTCAACTGGCGTTGTTTCGATTGAAATGCCCGGTTGAAATGTTTCTTGCTATAAGTCAGCAATTTCCCGCTTTTAGGGAGGCTGAATAACTGAATGGTTAGCATGTGCGCGCTGTATCGTAACGTCTGTCATTGAGTCAACCGGGGTCATTTCGATTTCCAGGTTCCATGTGACATGGAGTATGGTGTCCAACCTCGTGGGTTTTCTCCGTGTCCTTCGTTTCCTCCCACTCCTAAAGACCCGTACGTGCAAGGGAAGTTTTAAAATAAAATTAAAAAATATATGTGAGCCCCGAAATGTCCTAGTTTGTGTGGAATGGACGTTAACCCGCATTTCTCTCTTTATCTTTTATTTTTAAAGTTTTTTTTATAATCGGTTGGTAATCAGAGGTACTGTAAAAGTGATAAAACAGATTTTTTCGCCCTGTTGTCAAGTTTCTCAATTTAAAGTCAGCAATTTGCCGATTTTAGGGGGAAACGTTTATTGCGAACGATTATGCTGGTCAGTGGAAGCTTATTTTTAAAAGTTTTGTAATATTCGGTTGATAATTTCGCCCGGTTGAAATGTTTGTCGCTGTAGGTCAGCAATTTGCCAAATTTAGGGAGCTTACGTGGCTGAATGGTTAGCACCTGCGCTCTGTATCGTAACGTCTGTCATTGAGTCAACTGGCGTTGTTTCGATTGAAATGCCCGGTTGAAATGTTTCTTGCTATAAGTCAGCAATTTTCCGATTTTAGGGAGGCTGAATGGCTGAATGGTTAGCATGTGCGCGCTGTATCGTAACGTCTGTCATTGAGTCAACCGGCGTCGTTTCGATTTCCAGGTTGCACGTGACATGGAGTATGGTGTCCAACCGCGTGGGTTTTCCCCGTGTCCTTCGGTTACCTCCCACGGTTAAAGACCCGTACGCGCAAGGGAAATTTTTCAATAAAATTAAAAGACATATGTTAGTCCCGAAATGACCTCGTTTTTGTCGAATGGACGTTAAGCCGCATTTCTCTCTTTCTGTTTTATTTTTAAAGTTTCGTAATAATCGGTTGGTAATCAATGGTACTGTAAGAGTGATAAAACAGAAAATTTCGCCCGGTTGTAATGTTTCTCACTTTAAAGTTAGCAATTTGCCGATTTTAAGGGGCAAACGTTTATTGCGAACGATTAAGCTGGTCAGAGGGAGCTTATTTTTTAAAGTTTTGTAATATTCGAAAATTCGTCGCTGTGATTTCGAACCGGAAGTTGAAACCAACTTGACAACTTCTTTAATAGTTGTACGATTTTCATGAAATTTAGAATGTAACTAGACATTACTGATGCGACTTGAAAAATGACTTTTAAAATGTTCTAAATTTTCTCCCCTTGGTGAAATTAAGAATCAAATTTTTCAAAAAAATCGTCGCAATAAAGGTCAGAATGACCTAATTTTTTTTTCGATACTAGACAAGTAATTACTGATTCGTACACAAAACATGGAGTTTGTCGATCGAACCGGAAGTGACACCATCTTGAAACATGAAAAAACAATAGATCTTTTGCGATATTGCACTTACAGACATGGGAGTTACGTTTTCTGAACCCTTGAAGGAAAACCTAAAAATCGGTCAGAGCAGAAACACAATAGGTCATAGTATGTTCAATGCGTCTCCTATGTCTAAAATTTAATACATTTCAATTTCAGGATAGACGGGATACGGGTGGTTTTGTTATTTGAATATTTCAAAAATTCGAATTTCGCTTTTGATGTTTTTCGTGTCGACAAAGTTGTTTACGAGTGAAAAATCTGAAAGCCTATCGAGATTACTAAAATTATTATTTTTAAGCTTTCATATTACATATGAAAGCTTATTGTTTCTGTTAAGATTATTATTGTTATTTTTTTTTTTGTGTTTTATCCACAAATCGGATTTCTCAGAATCTAACCACAGTATCTTTATGAAACTTTTACCTACCCCCCCAAAAATGGGTGGTAGCTGTTGATTAAATATATTTTCAAAACGTTTTACGAATCCGAAATCACCGAAATTTACGAACGACAAAATGGACAATGCATAGTCGTAACTTTATTGTTTTTTGACCGATTTTACTAAATCTTTTTTCTTTGAATACCTTGAAAAAAATCATTTTCATCAGCAGTTTCACATTTTCGAATTTCGAAAATTCGTCGCTGTGATTTCGAACCGGAACTTTAGACCAATTTGACAACTTCTTTAATAGTTGTGCGATTTTCATTCAATTTAGTATATAAGTAGATCCTACCGATGTGACTTCAAAAATATAATTAGAAATTTTCTAAATTATCTCCCCTTGGTGAAATTAAGGATCAAAGTTTTCAAAAAAATCGTCGAAATATAGGTCAGAATGACCTAATTTTTTTTTTCGATACTAGACAAGGAATTACTGATTCGTACACAAAATATGGAGTTTGTCGATCGAACCGGAAGTGCCACCATCTTGAAACGTGAAAAATCAATAAGGCTTTTTTGCTATTTTACTTACAGACTCGGGAGTTATATTTTCTGAATCCTTGTAGGAAGGCCTAAAAAATGTCGCGAACAGAATTTTGATTTAGGTCAACCGGGAGTCACCATTTTGAATTGAAAATCAAAAATAGAAGCAATTTGAAGGGCCGAGACTTTTGAGCACAATAACTCTCATTCTAATTAAGCTAGAATGTTCTAACTTGGTGTAGACGTTCACTAGGTCAATGTTATGATGAAGTTCAAAGATGAGCATTTTCTGCTTAGGGTAAGCAGAGATAAGCATATTGATTTGTTGATTCTTTAGGGCACGATAACTTCGGTTATAATGAAGGGAGGGCGGTGAAACTTTTGTCAATAGAGAGTCTTATAGCTAGCCTGTTGTGTGAAATCATTGTATCATTTTTTTTAAATATCAGGGATAGCCGAAAAAAAGAGATTGAAAATCCAAAAAGTCGTATTTTTACAACTTGGAGTATGTTTAGAGGTCTTTCTCGTAAAGTCAACATAATATTTGTTGGGAACTTCTTCTACAAAGAGTCTTATTGGTAGTCTTTTATATGAAACCATCGATCAACAGTCCAACATATCAGGAGTAGAAGAACAAAAGGATCGAACATTGAAAACGACACCCTTTCATTGTTAAGCGAAACGTGCAGTGGGGGTGACTACAATCTACACATTTAGTCATCGTATAGAGCTTATTCAACAGTATCGAATTCCAACTGCTTAGGGATATTTTACGTGCACTCCAATGTGTACACGGGACCGTGGTTTTCGTCCCATCCGAACTAGACAGCCGTTCTGCCTCACTGACAAGGGGGAACCACGCCGGGAAATCGAGATGAACTTTCTCCGTGCAGAACTTTCAATTCAAGCCAAACTTTTATTGCATACGATTACGCTGGTCAGTTGGAGCTTATTTTCAAAAGTTTTGTAATAATCGGTTGGTAATTAAAGTACCATGCACATTAAACTGTTAAAACAGAAAATTTCGCCCGGTTCAAATGTTTCTTGCTATAAGTCAGCAATTTTCCGAATTCAGGGAGGCTGAATGGCTGAATGGTTAGCATGTGCGCGCTGTATCGTAACGTCTGTCATTGAGTCAACGGGCGTCGTTTCGATCGCCAGGTTGGACGTGACATGAAATATGATGTCCAACCCCGTTTATTGCGAACGATTAAGCTGTTCAGGGGGAGTTTATTTTTAAAAGTTTTGTAATATTCGGTTGATAACTAAAGGTACCGGGCAAATTAAACTGTTAAAATAGAAAATTTGGCCCGGTTGAAATGTTTCTCGCTGTAGGTCAGCTAGAATGTTTAAACTTGATCGAGTTCACAGCAGAAATAACAGTGAAACGATCAACGAACTCATAGCAGAAATAACAGTGCAAAACTTAACGAATTCATAGCAGAAATGAAATGGGGTTTTACGACCTACTCTTCTGCACCTGACCTGGGCTAATGGAAGACGGCCATACGCCACACAGTGTGCTATGAGGGAATTTTTGCCCGGGCAAGGGATATTTTACGTGCACTCCAATGTGTACACGGGACCTCGGTTTTTCGTCCCATCCGAACGACTAGGCAGCTGTCCTTATCAGGCCCTCCTTCTGCATCACTGAAGAGGTAACAACGCCGGAAAATCGAGATGAGCTTTCTCGGCCAATGCAAGGATCGAACACCCGACCTTCAGGCTAACGAGCCAGCGCCTTGCCCACTTAGCCACCGTGATTCCCATAAATAGCAATGAAACGATCAACGAATTTATAGCAGTAATAACACTTCAACAATTAACGAATTCGTAGCAGAAATAACGATGAAACAATTAACGAATTCGTAGCAGAAATAACAATGAAACGTTCAACGAAATCATAGCCGAAATAAGAGTGGAACAATGAACGAATTAATAGTAGACGAGTTCATAGTAGAAAAAACAGCGAAACAATGAACGAATCATAGCAGAAACCAGAAGGCTATCAATACACTGTGAAATTTGAAACCTAAATGGCCCGGCTAGGAACAATATCTACATGCCCGTAAAAGACTACTTAACAGTTGGAATTCGAAAGAAAAGACCGTAACGACGCTGTCCGATCAAACTTTAGTTAATTCAGTCGGCGCAAAAAGATAGGTCGTTAAAACCATTTCTGTTCAGTTCATTCCATTTCCTTAAATCTATGAAAGTTGTGTGAATTGGGAATCGCGTATTACTCAACAGTTTCAGGGGAGATAAGCCGTCTTTGAGATTGGAAATCAATTTTTGATATCGACTGTGTATGATTGCTACTAGATCGATTGTGATTCAGGTTCTAATCAGTTTGGATTGAAGAATCGGGGTGGTATATGTGTGTGTGATGGGGTGGGGGTGGTGGCACAAGACGCTATATCCCATTCGCAATCACACACCTAACAAATGCAGGGTATAGGTTGCGATGAGTTCTTTCAAGATTTTCATATATTTAAGCCACTTTATTACACGCCTCATCTGAAAATGTCTGTGTTAGTGTAGATAAATGTTGACCAAATAACATCTTTCACCATTTTGACTTTCAGTTACAGAACTAGCATAGGGGCGTTTTAAGGTTTATCATGGCGGAGGCTGTACTATTTTGAGGGCCCTCTGTCGCGAGGGGAGGTTCTTGATTGATGATTGTCACCCCAATGCAATGGCTGCATTCTCATTCAGTAGTGGATTCGACAGTAACAGTGTATAGAAAACGATTGAGTTGGACTCGGGGGCCCTTTCCCTTGGCACTAGGGACCCTTTTGTCATTCGTCGGACCCTTTTGTCTGTCTTTAGAGCCCTCCCTAACTAGGGCACATTTTCATTTTTCGCATCGGTTTTAGCATTTTTCTCCCGTTTTATTTTTTCAACTGCTTTGATTTTTTTCGCGGGGAGGCTGGCGCCTCCAGCGCCTCAGCTATAAAACGCTTTTGAACTAACAGTACTATTGACATAATACCGTTTTTTCCAGTAATGGTAACTCACTCGTTTCTTCAAGAATCATTCGGCATTCCAGGTATGCTACATTCTATTCGCTGTCTTCCATAGGAGCGGTAAGATGAGACCTGTTTGTGGGAAAATCCCTAAACAATATGCGAGGGTGGAATAATCGTACATTACTTTAAGGTTTGCGTGAAGTAATTGACATATCGAAATTACAGTTATATGCACTGAATAACCATGACACGGAGAGAGAGAGAGAGAGAGAGAGAGAGAGAGAAAGAGAGAGAGAGAGAGAGAGAGAGAAATGGGGTTTAACGTCCACTCGACGCAAACTAGGTCATTTTGGGACTAACATATGGTTTAATTTTATTTCAATAATCTGCTTGCGCATATTAACAGTGGGAGGGAACCGCAGGTCCCGGGATAAACCCAGGAGATTGGACAGGCGAGATTGTAGGTTAGGGTTAGGGTAAGCGCTAAGGTTAGGTCTTGGGTTAGGATTAGGATTAGCGATATCCCTATTTACATCTCGTGACCTTTGACCAAACGTAATGAAGACAGGATGTGACGTATATATGCACATTGAGGTTATCAAGCTATAGACCGGACTAGTAGTAAGCTATAAACGGATAAATAACAAGAGTTTATATGTATATTATTTTATTAAATTTATATATATCTTAACTCCCTGATTTACGTATATACATTATGCATGAACAATAGAAACTATATACTAGTATTTATAAGTATTAAAGCTATGGTAATATTATGCTATCAAATAGCCGTATTGTCTTAATATTTGTTGTAACCGCAACCTTGACAGTTATTGTAAGAAGGATAACGGTTGTAGTTGTTGTATCCGTTACCGTATCCGTTGTTATTGTAGTTGTTATATCCCTTCCCATATTCGTTGTTATTGTGGCCATTGTTGTAACCGTTGTTGTAATTGTAGGGGCCGTTGTAACTATTGTATCCTTTATTATTGTATTGGTTGTACTTGTATAGTCCGTTGTTGTATCGGTTGTATGGCCCGTTGTTGTACCCGTTGTAGTTGTATGATTGTTTGTAAGCTCCAATCTTTCCATGTCCAACAAATCCGTTTCCAATAATACCGTGTCCGATACCGTTACCAACGATACCATGACCAATTCCGTGTCCAACAATACCGTGTCCGATACCGTTACCAACGATGTCATGCCCAATGCCGTTACCAATCTTTCCATGTCCAATAAGTCCGTGTCCGATTCCGTTTCCAATGATACCATGTCCGATACCGTTACCAACGATACCATGACCAATTCCGTTTCTAACAATACCGTGTCCAATACCGTTACCAACAATACCATGACCAATTCCGTTACCAATAACACCGACTTTGCCAACAGCTACTATTCCGTGTCTGAGTCGGTTTCCTTGGATACCATGTCCAATACCATGGTTGAGTCCGTTGCCAATAGCTCCTACACTAACAAGACCATGTCCAACACCGGCATGTCCTCTTCCATATCCTTTACCAATTCCGTTTGCAAAGACACCAACACCATGTCCTAAACCGTGTCCGATTTTAGCATCGATGTATTGGGAAGCAGCTACTGTCAAACAGGCAGCGAAAGCGACGAAAGCCTGAAAAAGAAAAAAAAAACATGTGTTTTACAGAAATAGCCGTAGATTTGATTCCATACTAAAAAAAAAATCGCGAGGGTTTATTTATAACCAAAAACTTGACAATCAAGAAATTTTACTGTGCCGCCATTATTTAGTACATGGTCGAGTTTTGGCGTTACCAGGCAAAATCACAAGTAATGTTCAACTCTGGGTAATAATTTACACTTTTTATAATTTACCGTTCTGGCCCTATGAATATAAAACTGCCTTTAATACAATGTCCAGGGCGATAAGCAATAATACAACAGTGACGATGCAATACCATGTTCAACCCTCGGTAATTTCTACCAGTTTTAAATTTAAAGATGGACCTATGGGTATGCATGCCAAGTGCGATAAGCAATCATATAAAAATTTAGTATGTAATGAAACTTATTAGTGCTTTACCAAATTAGATATCAGGTTTCTTGTCTAGAAAGTTCAAGTATATCCCATCTGGGTCACGATCCTTGTCACTACATACCGCTAATTAGAAGTATTGAAGATTATTTAGTCAACAAGTTAAATTTACTTTCTGTAGATTGTTACAATGTTTTACTGTATTAGCCCAGTCTGTACAGAACAGAGGGCGAAAAAGCAAGCCCCATGTAAGATTTCAGGGTCCGGGTATGCTTATCTTAAAACTTCAAAGATATGAAATCTTATACGGAGTAGGGCAAAAGTCCTACTTTATACACCGACTTGACCATTGAAGACAAACAGGTAGATTTTGCCCGGACATCTGTATCACGATATACTCTATCAAGGAATCTTTTACGTGCACGCCAATGTGCACACTGAACATTGCTTTTCGTCCCATCCCGACAATTAGACACTATTCCCTGTCAGACCGGGCAGACCTACTGTCCTGTACAGCTAACAAGGGCAGTCAAGCCTGTACAATTGACTTTCTGGTCAAACCCCGGGAGAGAGCCCAGGACCTACTGGTTAGTTAATCAGTGTCTCTTATCACTGAGCCACCATGATCCCCATACATTAAAAACGCGGAGTTCGTAGATGAGCATATTAGGCTTAGGGTAAGCAGAGATAAGCAATTAGATTGGTTGATGATTTTGGACACTTTCACTTCAGTCAGAGTGATGAAACTTGGTGTATAGTTTCATTACATCAATACCTTGAATACGTTCGACAATGAGCATTGTCTGCCCTGGATAAGCAGAGCGATGAGCAATTTGATTGGTCGAGAATTTGAAACAAAATAACTCTCCTTCTAATTGGGGCAGAATGTTCAATCTTGGTGAAGGCGTTCATTAGGTCAGTGCCATAAAGGAGTGCGAAGATGAGCATTGTCTGCTTCCAGTAAGCAGAGATAAGCAATCTGATTGGTTGATTCTTTGGGGCACGATAACTTTGGTTATAATGAAGTGAGAGTGACAAAATTCCAAATATAGATTCATTATGTCATTACCTTGACTAAGTTTGATGTTGAGAATTTCTGCGTAGATTTAGGAGCAATAAGCAATTTGACAGATCACATTGGAACATAACACCTCTGTTTCTAATTAAGGTAGAATTTGAACCGGTTGAATTGTTTCTCGTTATAACTCGGTGAGTTTTTGGCGGATTTCATTAATTCTTTTTCCTTTTTAAGATTCTTTATATAACTCTTGAGATGCGACAGAAACTGGCCGTGAATATGAAAGCTTTAATATCTGCTTAGCAGATCTAGTTTTTATTATTATTATTCTTTACCGCGGGAGCCTATTTCTCTATGATCGAAAAAAGATACCGATTTGCGGTTCATTTTTCTATTGGGAAACTAGGTGGTGGTTACTCAATAAAGCAATTTTTAGACTTCTGCGCAGACCGGAAGTGGCCGAATTTTGAACGTTGGTAATAAATTAAAAAACGGCCGTGGTTTCGTCAATTCTTTACCTATATTCAAACAAATTACATTTTTAGAAAGCCTGATGCTTTTCCGAGACAATAGCAATCTCACATTTTGCGATTTCGAAACTTCGTCGATGACTTCTGTCGTTCGAAAATTGAAAACACGTCGCCTGCGAGACAATTTTTGTTATTTTTGAAAATTTTGAAATTTGACCTATATTTTTTTATACCTCAAGTCAACCCAATTCCAGTAATATAAATTTCATTCAAAGTTATTGCCCTTTATTTTTCGATTTTTTTCGAATTTTCTTACCATTTTGTGAGCTCAGGTTTCGTTTTACGGCAGAATTGACGTTTGTGAAACTTCTGGAACATGAAGTTAAAGTCCAATATCAACAGGTAAAGCAATTTCGACAAGACTCCTTAAACCGGAAGTGGTCGAAATAATGTGCAAAATTTGCAAAAAAACGAAAAAAATGGGTGGTTTTGGGAAAAACGTGATTTCTTCGCCCGATATCAACGGATTAAAGGGATTAAGGTATCGTTGGGTTGCATGAAGAATGGACTATCGTATGATACCCAAATCATACAGATACTATGAAAAGGTAGCAAAATATGGCACGCTGAAAATCAAGTATTTTCTGATTTGGAGCGTTTTTGGATGCCTGTATCTCGAAAACTTAACCTACAATTTTTTTTATTTTTTTTCTATCGAGAGTCCTTTCGGAGGTATTTTGCACGAAGCCATCAAATAAGACTTTGAAATGTCTGGAATAGGATAAAAAAGGGACTGAAAATCGAAAAAAGTCGAAAAATCGTGAAATTTTGGAGAATGCTCTACTATTTTTTTATTTTAAGAGATTTTTTAAAAAAGGTTGTATATTCAGATAGCTGACCTAATTACGATTCTAACGATGTATAATATGTATGTAGTTATTGAAATTTAATTTTCGGTATTTTAAATTTTTTGCATTTTTGACACTTTTGAACATAGGATTTCTCAGGGGCATTTTATCTGATCAGATAATGTAATATATCATTACAGAGCCCTGTGACCATTTTAGTGCCCAAACCGGCTATTAAAACTATTCCGACAACAATAACCATACCGGAAGTATTCAAAAAATGAAAAAAAAAGAGTAAAAACATTGTCGCACTTGCGAAATACTTGATTTCTCCCTTATGTAATAGCGGACCAAAAGAACTAAAGTGTCGCTTGATAGCCCTATTAATGGACCATCATATGGTATCTAAATAATACGATATCGATGGTAGGGAAATAAATTATTGTATGCCAAAAATCTAGTATTTTCCGATTTTTTAACATTCTGAGACGCCATTTTCTCGAAAACGACGCCTACGATTTTTCTTAAACTTTTCTTATTCAAAGTCCTGTCGGTTGTCTATATAGTGAATCGAAAATGAAAAGCATTGAAATAATAGAAGTGGTACAAAAATGGCCTCAAACTTTGAAAGAAATTGAAAAAGCGTTATATTTATGGAAACGCTCTTTAATTTATCTATTTTTCCAAAACTACTCAATGGATGTTTCTGACACTTCTGGTACAAAAAGTTAAGTATCCAAAGAACTTCGTAAAGCTATCACAACAACGATCGTAAAACCGGACGTAGTCGAAAAATTGTCCCATATTTTGAAAAAAAATATTTTTTTTACGAAAACCTTTTTTATTTATGAATATTTTTTGATGATATTTGACACAGGTTGTCTATATAGCGAATCCAAAATGAAAAGCATTGAAATAATATAGGTTGTCCAAAAATGGCCCCAATCGTTAAATTTTTGTAAATGCTCTTTTATTTGTCTTTTTTTCCAAAACTATGGATATTTCAGACACTTCTGTTACAGGAAGTTAAATATTAAATTACCTAATCAAAGTTATCCTGACAATGATCCCAAAAACGGAAGTAGTCGAAATAATATCCGATATTTTGAAAAAACATCGTAAAAAGTAACAAAATGATGCTCTTGTGAAATAAATGGGATTACTATGTCAGATTTCTTCGAATGAAAACAAATAAGGTATCGGTGGATAGCGTGGATATTGGTCTATTATATGATATCAGAATCCGATTCCAGTAATATAAGTTTCAATAAGGGTTATCGCCCTTTATTTTCCTATTTTTTTTCGAATTTTCTTCCCATTTTGTGAGCGCCCGATAGGTATAAAACAAAGTTTGTATTTTGTATGTTGCGAATTTTCGACTTATTTTTCACCTATAAAAATTTCTTTCGGCACCGGAAGTGACGTAATTTTGCCATAATTTACAATTTTGACCGGTCTTTTCGCCAGCAAATATTACTTTTACATATGATAGAGGGTGTCACTGAAGCAAAACAATTAAAATTTGGTAGCTCAATGGATCGGCTATGGTATAATAAGCTTCCTGTGTGATTCCTGAAAGCCTGTTCAGTGCTGCTTGCAGGTCTAGTTATTATTAAGCTTTCATATTTCATATGAAAGCTTATTGTTTCTGTTAAGATTATTAGGCTTTCAGACTTTCGTCTGAAAGCCTATTGTGATTACTAAAATTATTATTTATTATTATTATTTTATTTTTCGGCGGAGCCTATTTCTCAGTGTCTGTAACAGATACAGATCTGGGACATAATTTTCTATCAGGAAACCATATGGTGGCTATCCCTTCCACTGTATTTGAAACTTCTGCGCAGACCGGAAGTGGCCGAATTTCGTGCGGTGCCAAATATTTAAAAAACGGCCGTAGATTCGTCAATTCTGTATCTATTTTCATACAAATTACATTTTTGGAAACCCTGAGTCTTTTCTCGGACGATAGCAGTTGAAAATTTTGCAATTTCGAAACTTCGCCGCTGACTTCTAGCGTTCGAAAAATGAAAATATGTTGTTTAAGACACATTTTTTGTTATTTTTCAAAATTTTAAAATTTGACCTACATTTTTGGATACCTGAAGGCAATCCGGTTCCAGTAATATAAGTTTCATTCAGAGTTATCGCCCTTTATTTTTCGATTTTTTTCGAATTTTCTTCACATTTTGTGAGCTTAAGTTTCGTTTTACGGCCAGATCGACGCTTCTGAAATTCCTGGAACATGAAGTAATATGGTCAAACCACCGTTTAAAGCAATTTCAACAACAATCCGTAAACCGGAAGTAGTCGAAATAATATGCGATATTTTGAAAAAAAAGTGAAAAATGGGTGTTTTGGGTAAAAACACGATTTCTCCGTCCGATATCAACGGATTAAACGAATTAAGGTATCATTTGGTTGGGCGCTGATTGGACCACTGAATGATACCCAATTCGTAAGGATACGATTAGCAGGAAGCAAAATATGGCACGCTGAAAATCAAGTATTTTCTGATTTTTAGCATTTTTGGACGCCTGTATCTCGAAAACTTAACCGCAACTTTTTTTTTAATTTTTTCTATCGAGAGTCCTTTCGGAAGTTTTTTGCATGAAGCCATCCAATAAGACTTTGAAATATCTGGAATAGGTGAAATAACGGACTGAAAATCGAAAAAAGTCGAAAAATCGTGAAATTTTGGAAAAAGCTCTACTTTTTTTTTATTTTAAGAGATTTTCAAAAAAAGATTGTATATTCAGATAGCTGACCTAATTACGATTCTAACGATGTATAATATGTATGTAGTTTTTGAAATTTAATTTTCGATATTTTAATTTTTTTGCATTTTTGGCACTTTTGAACATAGGATTTCTCAGGGGCATTTTATCTGATCAGATAATGTAATATGTCATTACAGAGCCCTGTGGCTATTTTAGTGCCCAAACCGCCTATTAAAACTATTCCGACAATAATAGCCATACCGGAAGTATTCAAAAAATGAAAAAATAATGTTAAAAACATTGTCGCACTTGCGAAAAACTTGATTTCTCCCTTAGGTAATAGCGGACCAAAAGAACTAAAGTGTCGCTGGATAGCCCTATTAATGGACCATCATATGGTGTCTAAATAATACGATTTCGATGATTAGTAAATAAATTATTGTATGCCAAAAATCTAGTATTTTCCGATTTTTTAACATTCTGAGACGCCCTTTTCTCGAAGTTAACGCCGCAGATTTTTCTTAAACTTTTCTTACTCAAAGTCCTATCGGTTGTCTATATAGTGAATCCAAAATGAAAAGCATTGAAATAATATAAGAGGTCCAAAAATGGCCTCAAACTTTGAAAAAAATTGAAAAATCGTTAAATTTTTGGAAACGCTCTTTAATTTATCTTTTTTTCCAAAACTACTCAATGGATGTTTCTGACACTTCTGGTACAGAAAGTTAAGTATCCAAAGAACTTCGTAAAGCTGTCACGACAATGATCGTAAAACCGGAAGTAGTCGAAAAAATGTCCGATATTTTGAAAATTGTTTTTTTTTTTTTGCGAAAACCTTTTTTATTTATGAATATTTTTTGATGGTATTTTACACAGGGTTAAAATATCATCCTACTTGAGCAGAAATGATAAAAAAAATGTCTCGGTAATTTGCGTTAGCCGCCATCGGCACATTTAGTTTTTCGTAACCAGAAAAACTATTTATTGTTCGATTTGTATAAAACAAAGTTCATATGCTCCGTGGTCCCAATTGCAATTTTTTTTGTTACGGTGAAATTTTTCTGTCGGCAACGGAAGTGACGTAATATTAACAAAAACTACAATTTTGACAGTTCGGTACCACTTTTTGAAAGCAAATATTTTTTTTTTTAAAACTGATATAACTAAAAGGATACACCCTGCAAAGGTGTATAAAATTTTTAGCTCAGATTTTTTAAATTTCAATTTCATTTTCGGGCAATTTCGAATAAAATGTAAAATAAAGTGTAAAATTCAATTATTTACAATTCATTCAACGTCTTCATATTTTGAAATATTTATTTGTGATTTTCATAAACTCGTAGCAATAATCTAGACGAAGAGAATGTATGCGAAAATTAGTTTGAAATATGAGCAGTTGCCGAGAAATATGCAATTTTGCATGCATCACTATTCACGTTATTTTGCCTATAAAAGAGTGAATTATTATTCGATTTGCAATATTTTTTTTCCATTTGATGCCTAATGTCAATGTGGACTAGTTCAAGCCAATTTTACATTTTCACTGTGACCGGAAATGACGTCATTTCTGCAAAAACTGTATTTTTAACCTAAAAAACAAATATTTTATTCAAATGAGTCTGCCTTATAATATTTTTAAAATTATGATATTTGATTACCATCAACGAATAGAATGAAACCATACGACCACCACAAAATGGTTTCTAACTTGTACGGTTACAGAGAAATAGGCGATCTTCTATAAGTCACATTTCAAGGTTTTTGGTCTATAAAAGTGTCGGGGGGTTGGGATGGCCTAGTGGTCTAGAGTGCCGCGCTTCGCCCTCTAGCTGGCCGGTCACCTCTGGCTTGCGGCTGTGGTTTCGAGCCCTGGTGCGAGCGTATGTGGCATGGAGATGGGGGCGCCTTCTCAACCTCGTGGGTTTCCTCCGGGCACTCCGGTTTCCTCCCACTGCTAAAGACCCCTACGCGCAAGCGAATTATTGAAATAAAACTGAAACCATATGTTAGTCCCAAAATGACCTAGTTTGTGTCGAGTGGACGTTAAACCCCATTTCTCTCTCTCTCTCTCTCTCTCTCTATAAAAGTGTCAATATTATTATTCGATTTTTATCATTTTTTTACCATTTGATGCCTATCAACTAAGTTAACATTTTCAATATCATCGGAAGTAATGTAATTTTTGCAAAAAACGTATTTTTAGCCTTCAAAACAAACATTTTTTTGAAGGGATTTATAATTATTATTTGTTTAACTTTATAACGTCTGACTCTAATGGGCAGTAAGATTGAATCAATACCATCATATTGATATCAAGAAAAGGCTTCTAAAAGGGTCACTTTTAATTATTTTACCTTCTTAATTTCAGTTTATGGGTTATAGGTTAATTTTCCATTGCCCGATATGTATTAAACAAATTTTGTATGTTGCAAATTTTCGACTTATTTTTCACCTATAAAAATTTCTTTCGGCACCGGAAGTGACGTAATTTTGCCATAATTTACAATTTTGACCGCTCTTTTCGCCAGCAAATATTACTTTTACATATTGTAGAGGGTGTCACTGAAGCAAAACAACTAAAGTTTAGTTCGGTAGCTCAATGGGTTGGCTATGGTATAATAAACTTCCTGTATGATTCCTGAAAGCCGGTTCAGTGCTGCTTGCAGGTCTAGTTATTATTTTTTTTTTTGTGTTTTTCCTGCAAATCGGATTTCACAGAATCTATCCATAGGATGTTTCTGAAACTTTGACCTACCCCCCCCCCAAAAATGGGTGGTGGCTGTTGATTAAATATATTTTCAAAACGTTTTGCGAATTCGAAATCACCGAGTTTTACGAACGAAAAAACTGACAATGCATAGTCGTAACTTTGCTATTTTTTGACCGATTTTACTAATTCTTTTTTCTTTGAATACCTTGAAAAAAATCATTTTCATATGCAGTTTCACATTTTCGAATTTCGAAAATTCGTCGCTGTGATTTCGAACCGGAAGTTTAGACCAATTTGACAACTTCTTTAATAGTTGTACGATTTTCATGAAATTTAGTATATAAGTAGATCTTACCAATGTGACTTCAAAATTATAATGAGAAATTTTCTAAATTATCTCCCCTTGGTGAAATTAAGGATCAAAGTTTTAAAAAAAATCGTCGAAATATAGGTCAGAATGACCTGATAATTTTTTTCGATACTCGACAGGTAATTACTGATTCCTACACAAAATATGGAGTTTGTCGATCAAACCGGAAATGCCACCATCTTGAAACATGAAAAATCCCTAAGGCTTTTTTGCTATCTTACTTACAGACACGGGAGTTATATTTTCTGAATCCTTGAAGGATGGCCCGAAAATCGTAGGGGGCAGAATTTTGATTTAGGTCAACTGATGGTTGCCATTTTGAAGTGAATATGAAAAGTAGTAGCAATTTGAAGGGCCGAGACTTTGAAACACAATAACTCTCCTTCTAATTGAGCTAGAATGTTCAATCTTGGTGTAGACGTTCACTAGGTCAATGTCATGATTGAGTGCAAAGATGAACATTTTCTGCCTAGGGTAAGCAGAGATAAGCATGCTGATTTGTTGATTCTTTAGGTTACAATAACTTCGGTTATAATGAAGGGAGGGTGATGAAACTCTTGTCAATCGAGAGTTTAATAGCTAGCCCGTTGTGTGAAATCATTGTATCATTTTTTTAAATATCAGGGGTAGCAGAAAAAAGAGATCGAAAATCCAAAAAGTCGTATTTTTACCATTTGGAGCATTTTTAAAGGTCCTTTTCTCTTAAAGTCAACATAATATTTTTGGGGAACTTCTTCTACAAAGAGTCTTATCGGTAGTCTTTTATATGAAACCATAGATCAACAGTCCAAAATATCAGGAGTAGTAGAATAAAAGGATCGAAAATTGAAAACCGCACCCTTTCATTGTTAAGCAAAACATGCAGTGTGGGTGGCTACAATCTGCACATTTAGTCATCGTATAGAGCTTATTCAACAATATAGAATTCCAACTGCTAAGGGATCTTTTACGTGCACTCCAATGTGTACACGGCGGATGGGGGGACACGCCAGAATATCGAGATGAACTTTCTCGGCCAATGCAGGGATCGAACACCCGACCTCCTGGCTAGCAGGCCAACGCCTTAGCCACATAGTGTGAACACCCATCGTACATTTCATCCGTCAAATCAAAACATTTCATTGCATTAGACCAATAATTAATTATTCTTAATTTAAAACTTTATTTAATATTAGTCTGGCATTATTAAATCCTAATTTTATTGGTCTTATTTAAAATTAAACTTTAATTTAACTATGAACAACCCTTAACGTGTCTCTTTAAAACAATTAAATACTCTAAAACAAAAAATCAATAAGCGGGTCAATTCAGGTAAGTATAACTACGGGTTCTGTCCAGCTTCTCTCGTCTACGGCCATACCACGTTGAAAACACCAGTTCTCGTCCGATCACTGAAGTTAAGCAACGTCGGGCCCGGTTAGTACTTGGATGGGTGACCGCCTGGGAACACCGGTTGCTGTAGACGCCTTTTTGCCCTGATTCTTCGTGAAAAAATCAATTTTCCGCCAATCAGACCACAGCGCGCACTCTTTTGCACCACTCCAGCTCTGCGCTCGGCCCGTCAAAAAGAATTTGAGTAAGCACAAGTATGGGTTCTGTCCACCCTCTCTCGTCTACGGCCACACCACGTTGAAAACACCAGTTCTCGTCCGATCACTGAAGTTAAGCAACGTCGGGCCCGGTCAGTACTTGGATGGGTGACCGCCTGAGAACACCGGGTGCTGTAGACGCCTTTTTAAAACCGACCCCCCCCCCCCAAAAAAAAAAAATCAATAAGCGGGTCAATTCAGGTCAGTATAACTACGGGTTCTATCCACGTTCTCTCGTCTACGGCCACACCACATTGAAAACGCCAGTTCTCGTCCGATCACTGAAGTTAAGCAACGTCGGGCCCGGTCAGTACTTGGATGGGTGACCGCCTGGGAACACCGGGTGCTGTAGACGCCTTTTTAAAACCGACACCTCCCCCCCCCCAACAAAAAAAAAATCAATAAGCGAGTCAATTCAGGTAAGTATAACTACGGGTTCTGCCCACCTTCTCTCGTCTACGGCCACACCACGTTGAAAACACCAGTTCTTGTCCGATCACTGAAGTTAAGCAACGTCGGGCCCGGTTAGTACTTGGATGGGTGGCCGCCTGGGAACACCGGGTGCTATAGACGCCTTTTTAAAACCGACAAAAAACAAAAAAAATCAATAAGCGGGTCAATTCAGGTAAGTATAACTACGGGTTCTGTCCACCTTCTCTCGTCTACGGCCACACCACGTTGAAGACACCAGTTCTCGTCCGATCACTGAAGTTAAGCAACGTCGGGCCCGGTCAGTACTTGGATGGGTGACCGCCTGGGAACACCGGGTGCTGTGCTGTGCTTTTTAAAACCGACAACCCCCCCCCCCAAAAAAAAAATCAATAAGCGGGTCAATTCAGGTATGTATAACTACGGGTTCTGTCCAGCTACTCTCGTCTACGGTCATACCATGTTGAAAACACCAGTTCTCGTCCGATCACTCAAGTTAAGCAACGTCGGGCCCGGTTAGTACTAGGGTGGGTGACCGCCTGGGAACACCGGGTGCTGTAGACGCCTTTTTGCCCTAAACTCATTAATTTACCATTTTGTTGTGAGTGGCTTGTACGTGTCTGATTTCAAAGGGGTGTTGGGCGGCTGAATGGTTAGCACGCGCGTGTTTTCGAATGCTCGGTTGTACGTGACAAGGAGTAAAGTCGCCTGTCCAACCTGTCATTTTTAATTTTTTTCCGGCAATTTTCATTTCATTTTCTCATCCGTCTCATTACAGTAATATAAGTTTCGGTTATTTCCCTTTAGTTTTCAGATTATTGTTATGCCTGGGTGCAATGTTTCATACTATATTTAGACTTGTAATTTTGCGAGTTTTTGACGAATTTTGATAATTTTTTCTTCTTATCCTTTTATTTAGGATACTTGATACAATCAATGACACGTGGCGATGAATATGAAAGCTTTCATATCTGCATGGGACAGTAGCAGATCTAGTTAAGCTTTCATATTTCATATGAAAGCTTATTGTTTCTGTTAAGATTATTATTATTTTTTTTTTTTGTGTTTTTCCTGCAAATCGGATTTCGCAGAATCTAACCATAGGATGTTTCTGAAACTTTGACCTACCCCCCCAAAAATGGGTAGTGGCTGTTGATTAAATATATTTTGAAAACGTTTTGCGAATTCGAAATCACCGAATTTTACGAACGAAAAAACTGACAATGCATAGTCGTAACTTTGCTATTTTTTGACCGATTTTACTCATTCTTTTTTCTTTGAATACCTTGAAAAAAATCAATCTCATCTGCAGTTTCACATTTTCGAATTTCAAAAATTCGTCGCTGTGATTTCGAACCCGAAGTTTAGACCAATTTGACAACTTCTTTAATAGTTGTACGATTTTTATGAAATTTAGTATATAAGTAGATCTTACCCATGTGACTTCAAAAATATAATTAGAAATTTTCTGAATTATCTCCCCTTGACGAAATTAAGGATCAAAATTTTCAAAAAAATCATCGAAATATAGGTCAGAATGACCTGATTTTTTTTTTGGATACTAGATAAGTAATTACTGATTTGTACACAAAATATGAAGTTTGTCGATCGAACCGGAAGTGCCACCATCTTGAAACGTGAAAAAACAATAGATCTTTTGCGATATTGCACTTACAGACACGGGATTTATATTTTCTGAATCCTTGAAGGTTGGCCTAAAAATCGCTGGGAGCAGAATTTTGATTTAGGTCTACTGATGGATTCCATTTTGAAATGAATATGAAAAGTAGTAGCAATTTGAAGGGCCGAGACTTTGAAACACAATAACTCTCCTTCTAATTAAGCTAGAATGTTCAAACTTGGTGTAGACGTTCACTAGGTCAATGTCATGATTGAGTTTAAAGATGAGCATTTTCTGCTTACGGTAAGCAGAGATAAATATGCTGATTTGTTGATTCTTTAGGGCACGATAACTTCGGTTATAATGAAGAGAGGGTGGTGAAACTCCTGCCAATCGAGAGTCTAATAGCTAGCCCGTTGTGTGAAATCATTGTATCATTGTTTTTAAATGTCAGGGATAGCAGAAAAAAAGAGATCGAAAATCCAAAAAGTCGTATCTTTACGATTTTGAGCATTTTTAAAGGTCCTTTTCTCTTCAATCAACATAATATTTTTTGGGAACTTCTTCTACAAAGAGTCTTATCGATAGTCTTTTATATGAAACCATCGATCAGCAGTCCAAAATATCAGGAGTAGAAGAATAAAAGGATCGAAAATTGAAAACTGCAACCTGTCATTGTTAAGCGAAACATGCAGCGTGGGTGACTACAATTTGCACATTATTCATCATATAGAGCTTATTCAACAGTATCGAATTCCAACTGCTTAGGGATATTTTACGTGCACTTCAATGTGTACATGCGACCTTGGTTTTTCGTCCCATCCGAACGACTAGACAGCTGTCCTTGTCAGGCCCTCCGTTCTGCCTCACTGACAAGAGGGAACCACGCCGGAAAATCGAGATGAACTTTCTCGGTGCAGAACTTTCAATTCACGCCAAACGTTTATTGCATACGATTAAGCTGGTCAGTTGGAGCTTATCTTCAAAAGTTTTGTAATAATCGGTTGGTAATTAATGTACCGTGCAAATTAAACTGCTAAAACAGACAATTTCGCCCGGTTAAAATGTTTCTTGCTATAAGTCAGCAATTTCCAGATTTTAGGGAGGCTGAATGGTTAGCCTACGCGCGCTTTGTCGTAACGTCTGTCATTGAGTCAACCGGCGTCGTTTCGATTTCCATGTTGCACGTGAGATGGAGTATGGTGTCCAACCTCGTGGGTTTTCTCCGTGTCCTTCGGGTTTCTCCCACTCCTGAATACCAGTACGCGTAAGGGAAGTTTATAAATAAAATTAAAAAACATACATTAGTCCCGAAATGACCTAGTTTGTGTCGAATGGACGTTAATCCGCATTTCTCTCCTTCTGTTTTATTTTTAAAGTTTTGTAATAATCGGTTGGTAATCCATGGTACTGGTACTGTAAAGGTGATAAAACAGAAAATTTCGCCCGGTTGTAATGTTTCTCACTTTAAAGTCAGCAATTTGCCGATTTTAAGGGGCAAACGTTTATTGCGAACGATTAAGCTGGTCAAGGGGAGCTTATTTTTAAAAGTTTTGCAATATTCGGTGCAAATTAAACTGTTAAAATAGAAAATTTCGCCCGGTTGAAATGTTTCTCGCTGTTGGTCCGCAATTTGCCAAATTTAGGGAGGTTACGTGACTGAATGGTTAGCACCTGCGCTCTGTATCGTAACGTCTGTCATTGAGTCAACTGGCGTTGTTTCGATTGAAATGCCCGGTTGAAATGTTTCTTGCTATAAGTCAGCAATTTCCCGCTTTTAGGGAGGCTGAATAACTGAATGGTTAGCATGTGCGCGCTGTATCGTAACGTCTGTCATTGAGTCAACCGGGGTCATTTCGATTTCCAGGTTCCATGTGACATGGAGTATGGTGTCCAACCTCGTGGGTTTTCTCCGTGTCCTTCGTTTCCTCCCACTCCCAAAGACCCGTACGTGCAAGGGAAGTTTTAAAATAAAATTAAAAAATATATGTGAGCCCCGAAATGTCCTAGTTTGTGTGGAATGGACCTTAACCCGCATTTCTCTCCTTCTCTTTTATTTTTAAAGTTTTTTTTATAATCGGTTGGTAATCAGAGGTACTGTAAAAGTGATAAAACAGATTTTTTTCGCCCTGTTGTCAAGTTTCTCAATTTAAAGTCAGCAATTTGCCGATTTTAGGGGGAAACGTTTATTGCGAACGATTATGCTGGTCAGTGGAAGCTTATTTTTAAAAGTTTTGTAATATTCGGTTGATAATTTCGCCCGGTTGAAATGTTTGTCGCTGTAGGTCAGCAATTTGCCAAATTTAGGGAGCTTACGTGGCTGAATGGTTAGCACCTGCGCTCTGTATCGTAACGTCTGTCATTGAGTCAACTGGCGTTGTTTCGATTGAAATGCCCGGTTGAAATGTTTCTTGCTATAAGTCAGCAATTTTCCGATTTTAGGGAGGCTGAATGGCTGAATGGTTAGCATGTGCGCGCTGTATCGTAACGTCTGTCATTGAGTCAACCGGCGTCGTTTCGATTTCCAGGTTGCACGTGACATGGAGTATGGTGTCCAACCGCGTGGGTTTTCCCCGTGTCCTTCGGTTACCTCCCACGGTTAAAGACCCGTACGCGCAAGGGAAATTTTTCAATAAAATTAAAAGACATATGTTAGTCCCGAAATGACCTCGTTTTTGTCGAATGGACGTTAAGCCGCATTTCTCTCTTTCTGTTTTATTTTTAAAGTTTCGTAATAATCGGTTGGTAATCAATGGTACTGTAAGAGTGATAAAACAGAAAATTTCGCCCGGTTGTAATGTTTCTCACTTTAAAGTTAGCAATTTGCCGATTTTAAGGGGCAAACGTTTATTGCGAACGATTAAGCTGGTCAGAGGGAGCTTATTTTTAAAAGTTTTGTAATATTCGAAAATTCGTCGCTGTGATTTCGAACCGGAAGTTGAAACCAACTTGACAACTTCTTTAATAGTTGTACGATTTTCATGAAATTTAGTATGTAACTAGACATTACTGATGCGACTTGAAAAATGACTTTTAAAATGTTCTAAATTATCTCCCCTTGGTGAAATTAAGAATCAAATTTTTCAAAAAAATCGTTGCAATAAAGGTCAGAATGACCTAATTTTTTTTTCGATACTAGACAAGTAATTACTGATTCGTACACAAAACATGGAGTTTGTCGATCGAACCGGAAGTGACACCATCTTGAAACGTGAAAAAACAATAGATCTTTTGCGATATTGCACTTACAGACATGGGAGTTACGTTTTCTGAACCCTTGAAGGAAAACCTAAAAATCGGTCAGAGCAGAAACACAATAGGTCATAGTATGTTCAATGCGTCTCCTATGTCTAAAATTTAATACATTTCAATTTCAGGATAGACGGGATACGGGTGGTTTTGTTATTTGAATATTTCAAAAATTCGAATTTCGCTTTTGATGTTTTTCGTGTCGACAAAGTTGTTTACGAGTGAAAAATCACATTAATTTCGATAGATTGTGACCGATTTTAATGATTTATTTTTTCTTCTTTGGATTATTTATATGACCCATGACATGTGACAGGAAGTGACAGTGAATATGAAAGCTTTCATATCTGCATGGGACAGTAGCAGATCTAGTTAAGCTTTCATATTACATATGAAAGCTTATTGTTTCTGTTAAGATTATTATTGTTATTTTTTTTTTGTGTTTTATCCACAAATCGGATTTCTCAGAATCTAACCACAGTATCTTTATGAAACTTTTACCTACCCCCCCAAAAATGGGTGGTAGCTGTTGATTAAATATATTTTCAAAACGTTTTACGAATCCGAAATCACCGAAATTTACGAACGACAAAATGGACAATGCATAGTCGTAACTTTATTGTTTTTTGACCGATTTTACTAAATCTTTTTTCTTTGAATACCTTGAAAAAAATCATTTTCATCAGCAGTTTCACATTTTCGAATTTCGAAAATTCGTCGCTGTGATTTCGAACCGGAAGTTTAGACCAATTTGACAACTTCTTTAATAGTTGTGCGATTTTCATTCAATTTAGTATATAAGTAGATCCTACCGATGTGACTTCAAAAATATAATTAGAAATTTTCTAAATTATCTCCCCTTGGTGAAATTAAGGATCAAAGTTTTCAAAAAAATCGTCGAAATATAGGTCAGAATGACCTAAATTTTTTTTTCGATACTAGACAAGGAATTACTGATTCGTACACAAAATATGGAGTTTGTCGATCGAACCGGAAGTGCCACCATCTTGAAACGTGAAAAATCAATAAGGCTTTTTTGCTATTTTACTTACAGACTCGGGAGTTATATTTTCTGAATCCTTGTAGGAAGGCCTAAAAAATGTCGCGAACAGAATTTTGATTTAGGTCAACCGGGAGTCACCATTTGGAATTGAAAATCAAAAATAGAAGCAATTTGAAGGGCCGATACTTTTGAGCACAATAACTCTCATTCTAATTAAGCTAGAATGTTCTAACTTGGTGTAGACGTTCACTAGGTCAATGTTATGATGAAGTTCAAAGATGAGCATTTTCTGCTTAGGGTAAGCAGAGATAAGCATATTGATTTGTTGATTCTTTAGGGCAAGATAACTTCGGTTATAATGAAGGGAGGGCGGTGAAACTTGTGTCAATAGAGAGTCTAATAGCTAGCCTGTTGTGTGAAATCATTGTATCATTTTTTTAAATATCAGGGATAGCCGAAAAAAAGAGATTGAAAATCCAAAAAGTCGTATTTTTACAATTTGGAGCATGTTTAGAGGTCTTTCTCGTAAAGTCAACATACTATTTTTTGGGAACTTCTTCTACAAAGAGTCTTATTGGTAGTCTTTTATATGAAACCATCGATCAACAGTCCAACATATCAGGAGTAGAAGAACAAAAGGATCGAACATTGAAAACGGCACCCTTTCATTGTTAAGCGAAACATGCAGTGTGGGTGACTACAATCTACGCATTTAGTCATCGTATAGAGTTTATTCAACAGTATCGAATTCCAACTGCTTAGGGATATTTTACGTGCACTCCAATGTGTACACGGGACCTTGGTTTTTCGTCCCATCCGAAGGACTAGACAGCTGTGTTTGTCAGGCCCTCTTTTCTGCCTCACTGACAAGGGGAACCACGCCGGGAAATCGAGATGAACTTTTTCCGTGCAGAACTTTCAATTCAAGCCAAACGTTTATTGCATACGATTAAGCTGGTCAGTTGGAGCTTATTTTCAAAAGTTTTGTAATAATCGGTTGGTAATTATTAAACTGTTAAAACAGAAAATTTCGCCCGGTTGAAATGTTTCTTGCTATAAGTCAGCAATTTTCCGAATTCAGGGAGGCTGGATGGCTGAATGGTTAGCATGTGCTCGCTGTATCGTAACGTTTGTCATTGAGTCAACGGGCGTCGTTTCGGTCTCCAGGTTGCACGTGACATGGTGTATGATGTCCAACCTCGTGGGTTTTCTCCGTGTACTTCGGTTTCCTCCCAACGGCTAAAGACCAGTAAGCACAAGGGGAGTTTTTAAATAAAATTAAAAAACATATGTTAGTCCCGAAATGACCTAGTTTGTGTCGAATGGACATTAGGCCGCATTTCTCTCTTTCTCTTTTATTTTTAAAGTTTTGTAATAATCGGTTGGTAATCAAAGGTACTGTAAAAGTGATAAAACAGAAAATTTCGTCCGGTTGTAATGTTTCTCAATTTGCTGATTTTAAGGGGCAAACGTTTTTCAGCAATTTGCCGATTTTAAGGGGCAAACGTTTATTGCGAACGATTAGGCTGGTCAGGGGGAGCTTATTTTTAAAAGTTTTGTAATATTCGGTTGATAACTAAAGGTACCGTGCAAATTAAACTGTTAAAATAGAAAATTTGGCCCGGTTGAAATATTTCTCGCTGTAGGTCAGCAATTTGCCGATTTTAGGGAGGTTGCGTGGCTGAATGGTTAGCACGTGCGCTCTGTATCATAGCGTCTGTCACTGAGTCAACTGGCGTTGTTTCGATTTCTTGGTTGTACGTGACAAGGAGTATGGTCGCATGTCCAGCCTCGTAGGTCGTAACGCCGTTGCCCGGGTAAAATTTCCCTCATTGCACACTTTATGGCGTATGCCCGTCTTCAGTAGCCCATTTTAGGAGCATCACAGTAGGACGTTAAACCCCATTCAATTTCATTTCATTTTCTCTATGTTGCTTATTTATTATAGTGGATAAATATTTTTCTGGTTCTAGCAATTATTTAATTTCTGCATAGAAATCTTGCTTTGGCCAGTTTTTTTTTATTGCAGAGTGCCATTCTTGTATATTGAAGTCTATGACCCTTTGTTTAAAACATGCTTAAGAAGTCGTCACGATTTCCTACTTATAACCAAACATATTGGAAATATTAGTCTGGCATTATTAAATCCTAATTTTATTGGTCTTATTTAGAATTAAACTTTCATTTAACTATGAACAACTCTTAACGTGTCTCTTTAAAACTATTAAATACTCTAAAACAGTAGCTCAACCTTTTGACCTAAACTCATTAATTTACCATTTTGCTGTGAGCGACTTCTTATTCTTCCTATATGACATATTGCACGTGTCTGATTTCAAAGGGGGGTTGGGTGCCTGAATGGTTAGCACGCGCGCCTGTCATTGAGTTAACTAGCGTGTTTTCGAATGCCCGGTTGTACGTGACAAGGTGTAAGGTCGCCTGTCCAACCTGCCATTTTTAATTTTTTTTCCCGCCATTTTCATTTCATTTTCTCATCCGTCTCATTACAGTAATACAAGTTTCAGTTATTTCCCTTTAGTTTTCAGATTATTGTTATGCCTGGGTGCAATGATTCATACTATATTTAGACTTGTAACTTCGCGAGTTTTTGACCAATTTTGATAATTTTTTCTTCTTATCCTTTTATTTAGGATACTTGATACAATCAATGACACGTGACGATAAATATGAAAGCTTTCATATCTGCATGGGACAGTAGCAGATCTAGTTATTAGGCTTTCAGACTTTCGTCTGAAAGCCTATTGTGATTACTAAAATTATTATTATTTATTATTATTATTTTATTTTTCGGGGGAGCCTATTTCTCAGTGTCTGTAACAGATACAGATCCGGGACGTAATTTTCTATCAGGAAACCATATAGTGGCCATCCCTTCCACTGTATTTGAAACTTCTGCGCAGACCGGAAGTGGCCGAATTTTGTGCGGTGCCAAAAAATTAAAAAACGGCCGTAGATTCGTCAATTCTGTACCTATTTTCATACAAATTACATTTTTGGAAACCCTGAGTCTTTTCTCGGACGATAGCAGTTGAAAACTTTGCAATTTAGAAACTTCGTCGCTGACTTCTAGCATTCGAAAATTGAAAATATGTTGTTTAAGACACATTTTTTGTTATTTTTCAAAATTTTCAAATTTGACCTACATTTTTGGATACCTGAAGGCAATACGGTTCCAGTAATATAAGTTTCATTCAGAGTCATCGCCCTTTATTTTTCGATTTTTTTCGAATTTTCTTCACATTTTGTGAGCTTAAGTTTTGTTTTACGGCCGGATCGACGTTTCTGAAATTCCTGGAACATGAAGTAATATGGTCAAACCACCGTTTAAAGCAATTTCAACAACAATCCGTAAACCGGAAGTAGTCGAAATACTATGCGATATTTTGAAAAAAACGTGAAAAATTGGTGTTTTGGGTAAAAACACGATTTTTCCGTCCGATATCAACGGATTAAACAAATTAAGGTATCATTTGGTCGGGCGGTAATTGGACCACTGAATGATACCCAATTCGTACGGACACGATCAGCAGGAAGCAAAATATGGCTCGCTGAAAATCAAGTATTTTCTGATTTGGAGCGTTTTTAGATGCCTGTATCTCGAAAACTACTCCACAGTTTTTTATGAAACTTTCTCTATCGAGAGACCTTGCAGTAGTCTTGTGTACGAAACATTCCATTGCGACTTTGAAATATCTGGAAAAGGTGAAATAACGGACTGAAAATCGAAAAAAGTCGAAAAATCGTGAAATTTTGAAAAATGCTCTGCTATTTTTTTATTTTAAGAGATTTTCAAAAAAAAATTGTATATTCAGATAGCTGACCTAATTACGATTCTATCGATGTATAATATGTATGTAGTTATTGAAATTTAATTTTCGATATTTTAAATTTTTTGCATTTTTGGCACTTTTGAACCTAGGATTTCTCAGGGGCATTTTATCTGATCAGATAATGTAATATATCATTACAGAGCCCTGTGGCTATTTTAGTGCCTAAACCGGTTATCAAAACTATATCGACAATAATAACCATACCGGAAGTATTCAAAAAATGTAAAAAAAGGTTAAAAACTATGTCGCACTTGCAAAAAACTTGATTTCTCCCTTAGGTAATAGCGGACCAAAAGAACTAAAGTGTCGTTGGATAGCCCTATTAATGGACCATCATATGGTATCTAAATAATACGATATCGATGGTAAGGAAATAAATTATTGGGTGCCAAAAATCTAGTATTTTCCGATTTTTTAACATTCTGAGACGTCCTTTTCTCGAAAACGACGCCGCAGATTTTTCTTAAACTTTTCTTACTCAAAGTCCTATCGGTTGTCTATTTAGTGAATCAAAAATGAAAAGCATTGAAATAATATAGGTGGTCCAAAAATGGCATCAAACTTTGAAAAAATTGAAAAATCGTTAAATTTTTGTAAACGCTCTTTAGTTTATCTTTTTTTTTCAAAACTGCTCAATGGATGTTTCTGACATTTCTGGTACAGAAAGTTAAGTATCCAAAGAACTTCGTAAAGCTATCACAACAACGATCGTAAAACCGGAAGTAGTCGAAAAAATGTCCGATATTTTGAAAAAAAATATTTTTTTTACGAAAATCTTTTTTATTTATGAATATTTTTTGATGATATTTTACACGGGGTTAAACTATCATCCTACTTGAGCAGAAATGAGAAAAAAAAATTGTCTCGGTAATTTGTGTTAGCCGCCATCGGCTAATTTAGTTTTTCGTACCCAGAAAAATTATTTATTGTTCGATTTGTATAAAACAAAGTTCATATGCTCCGTGGTCCCAATTGTAATTTTTTTTGTTACGGTGAAATTTTTCTGTCGGCAACGGAAGTGACGTAATATTAACAAAAACTACAATTTTGACACTTCGGTACCACTTTTTGAAAGCAAATATTATTTTTTTTCAAAACTGATATAACTAAATGGATGCACCCTGCAAAGGTGCACAAAATCCTTAGCTCATATTTTTAAATTTCAATTCCATTTTCGGGCAATTTCGAATAAAATGTAAAATAAAGTGTAAAATTCAGTTATTTACAATTCATTCAGCGTCTTCATATTTTGAAATATTTATTTGTAATTTCCATAAACTCGTAGCACTAATCCAGACGAAGAGAATGTTTGCGAAAATTAGTTTGTAATATGAGCAGTTGCCGAGAAATATGCAATTTTGCATGCATCACTTTTCACGTTATTTTGCCTATGCAAGAGTGAATTATTATTTGATTTGTAATATTTTTTTCCCATTTGATGCCTAATGCCAATTTGGACTAGGTCAAGCCAATTTTAAATTTTCACTGTGACCGGAAATGACGTCATTTGGGCAAAAACTGTATTTTTAACCTAAAAAAACTAAAATTTTATTCAAATCAGTCTCCCTTATAATATTTTTAAAATTATGATATTTGATTCTCATCAACGAATAGAATGAAGCCATAAGACCATACAGATACCACAAAATGGTTTCCAACTTGTACGTTTACAGAGAAATAGGCGATCTTCTATAAGTCACTTTTCAAGGTTTTTGGTATATAAAAGTGTCAATTATTATTCGATTTTTATAATTTTTTTACCATTTGATACCTTATGCAATTTATGACTTCTATGAACCAAGTTAACATTTTCAATATCACCGGAAGTAATGTAATTTTTGCAAAAAAACGTATTTTTAGCTTTCAAAACAAACATTTTTTAGAAGTGATTTATATTCATTATTCGTTTAACTTTATAACGCCTGACTCTAATGGGCAGTAAGAGTGAATCAATACCATCATATTGATATCAAGAAAAGGCTTCTAGCATGTTCCCTTGTCGAATAATAACCAATTTTCCCAGGGTCACTTTTAAGTTTTTTACCTTCTTAATTTCAGTTTATGGGTTATAGGTTAATTATTTAATGCCCGAAATGTATAAAACAACGTTTGGATTTTGTATGTTGCGAATTTTCGACTTATTTTTCACCTATAAAAATTTCTTTCGGCACCGGAAGTGACTTAATTTTGCAATAATTTACAATTTTGACTGGTCTTTTCGCCAGCAAATATTACTTGTACATATGATAGAGGGTGTCACTAAAGCAAAACAACCTAAAGTATAGTTTGGTAGCTCAATGGATCGGCTATGGCATAATAAACTTCCTGTATGATTCCTGAAAGCCGGTTCAGTGCTGCTTGCAGGTCTAGTTATTAGGGTTTCACACTGCGAAGCTTGTGTGAAACACTATTGTTTTTGTTAAAATTATTATTCTTATTATTATTATTATTATTCTTCTTTTGTTTTGAGTAGATCTCAGCAACTACGTGTCGCATCGTTACGATTTCTTCGGTTTTACTGGGAAAGTGGGTGTGACTTAGAGGATAAAGCTATTTTGAACGTTCTGCGACAATGCGAAATGTCCGAAATCACCGAAGTTATCGTTTTTACAAATATTGCGGTAATTTTAACAATAATCATGGGATTTTAATTTTCGATACATTTTGGCATAGCTGGAGACAGGGCACATAGCTGCGCTACTTTCGATTTTTGATTTTCGGCAAATCTTCGAAGATATTAGGCGCCAAATTTCGGAAATTTAAAATTTTACAAAAAACTTTTTTATTTATGAATATTTTTTAGTCGTGTTGTGCACAGAATTAAAGAGTCATCTGACTTGCGCAAAAATGTTAAAAAATTTTGTCTCAGTAGTTTTCCTTGGCCTCCATTGGCTAATTCAGTTTTTCAGTCCTAGATTAATTTTTTATTGTTCGATTTGTATAAAACAAAGTTCATATGCTTCGTTGTCTCAATTGTCATTTTTTTTATTACCAAAAGTATTATCTGTCGGCACCGGAAGTGGCATAATTTTACCAAAAACTACAATTTTGACAGTTAGGTACATTTTTTGAAAACAAATATTATTTTTTTGAAAAATTATATGACTCAAAGAGTGTGTCCTTTAAAGGCGCAAAAAATGTCGGAAGCAGTTTTTTTAATTTCTTTTTCATTTTCTAGCAAATTGGATTAAGAGGTGAAAAAAGGCGTAAAATTGACCTACTTACAACTCATTCAGGCTTTTCAGATTTTAAAATATTTTTACGTAACTTTTATAAACTTGTAGCTATAATCCATACGAAGAGAATGTATGTGAAAATTAGTTTGTAATATAAGCAGTTGCCGAGAAATAGGCAATTTTGCATGAGTCACTTTTCACGTAATTTTGGCTGTAAAAGAATCAATTATTATTCGATTTTCAATTTTCTTTCGCCATTGGATGCCTAATACCATAGTGGACTATGTCAAACCATTTTACCCCTTGCGCTGCCACCGGAAATGACGTCATTTGCTCAAAACTTAAATTTTAGCCTTCAAAAAACAATATTTTATTCAAATGAGTCGTATTTGTTATTTTTTTCAAATTGTGATATTTGATTCTATTGATCAAATAGATTGAACCCATACGATCATACAGATACCACAAAATGGTTTCTAACTTGTACGGTTGCAGAGAAATGGGCGATTTTCCTTAAGTCACTTTTCAAGGTTTTTGGTCTATAAAAGTGTCAGTTATTATTCGATTTTCATAAAATTTTCACCATATGATATCTTGTGTCATTTATGATTTCATAGAACTAATTTAACATTTTCAGTATCACCGGAAGTAATGTCATTTTGGCAAAAACTGTATTTTTAACCTTCAAAACAGACATTTTTTTCAAATGAGTCTGATTTGTAATATATTTCAAATTATGATATTTGATTCCAATCAACAAATGGATTGAACCCATACGATCATATAGATACCAAAAGATAGTTTTTATCGTGTACGGTTGCCGAGAAATAGACGGTTTTCTACAAGTCACTTTTCAAGGTTTTTGGTCTATAAAAGTGGCAATTCTCATTCGATTTACATACAATTTTCGCCATTATGATGCCTTATGCCATTTCTGATTTCATAAAACTAATTGAACATTTTCATTATCACCGGAAGTAATGAAATTTTGCCAGGATCACTTACAAGTAACATATATATAAAATGAATTGATATTGCTGGATTTGGTTGATTCTTCGTCCATTTTATTTGATGTTTACAATGCTTATGTGGAAACCTGTTTGATGGTTTCATTGGTATCGGAAGTGACATATGTTTAAGGGTAACGTGGCACCGAAAGTGACGTGGCACCAGTGAAACCCGCCATTCCTGCATGCAGGTCTAGTTATTATTATTATTATTAGGGTTTCACACTGCGTAGCTTGTGTGAAACACTATTGTTTTTGTTAAAATTATTATTAGGCTTTCAGACTTTCGTCTGAAAGCCTATTGAGATTACTAAAATTATTATTATTATTATTATTATTATTATTATTTACCGCGGGGGCCTAGATCTCCATGATCGAAAACAGATATCGATCTGGAATTAGATTTTCTATTGGGAAACCATGTGGTGGCTACTTGATAAAATATTTTTGAAATTTCTGCGCATACCGGAAGTGACCGAACTTTGCTCGTTGTCTAAAAATTGAAAATCGGCCATAGTTTCGTCAATTCTTTATCCATTTTCAAACAAATTACATTTTTGGAATCCCTGAATCTTTTCTGAGACAATGGCTATCTCACATTTTTCAATTTCGAACATTCGTCTATGACTTTTATCGTTCGAAAATTGAAAACATGTTGTTTACGAGACAATTTTTGTCATTTTTCAAAATTTTCAAATTTGACCTACATTTTTGGATACCTGAAGTCCATCCGATTCCAGTAATATAAGTTTCATTCCGAGTTATCGCCCTTTATTTTTCGATTTTTTTCGAATTTTCTTCCCATTTTGTGAGCTCGGGTTTCGTTTTATGGTAGAATTGACGTTTCCGAAACTTCTGGAACATGAAGGTATAGTCCAATACCAACGTATAAAGCAATTTCGACAAGAATCCTTAAACCGGAAGTGGTCAAAATAATGTGCAATATTTTGAAAAAAATGCAAAAAATGGATATTTTGGGGAAAAACGCGATTTCTCCGCCCGATATCAATGGATTAAAGAAATTAGGGTACCATTGGACTGCACTAGGATTGTGCTATCGTATGATACCCATCTCGTACGGATACGATGAGCAGGCAGCAAAATATGGCACGCTGAAAATCAAGTAATTTTTGATTTGGGGCGTTTTTGGACGCCTGTATCTCGAAAACTTAACCGCAACTTTTTTTGTAATTTTTTCTATCGAGAGTCCTTTCGGAGGTATTTTGCATGAAGCCATCCAATAAGACTTTGAAATATCTGGAATAGGTGAAATAACGGACTGAAAATCGAAAAAAGTCGAAAAATCGTGAAATTTTGGAAAATGCTCTGCTATATTTTTATTTTAAGAGATTTTCAAAAAAAGATTGTATATTCAGATAGCTGACCTAATTACGATTCTAACGATGTATAACATGTATGTAGTTATTGAAATTTAATTTTCGATATTTTAAATTTTTGGCATTTTTGGCACTTTTGAACCTAGGATTTCTCAGGGGCATTTTATCTGATCAGATAATGTAATATATCATTACAGAGCCCTGTGGCTATTTTAGTGCCCAAACCGGTTATCAAAACTATACCGACAATAATAACCATACCGGAAGTATTCAAAAAATGAAAAAAAAGGTTAAAAACATTGTCGCACTTGCGAAAAACTTGATTTCTCCCTTAGGTAATAGCGGACCAAAAGAACTAAAGTGTCGTTGGATAGCCCTATTAATGGACCATCATATGGTATCTAAATAATACGATATCGATGGTAAGGAAATAAATTATTGTATGCCAAAAATCTAGTATTTTCCGATTTTTTAACATTCTGAGACGCCCTTTTCTCGAAAACGACGCCGCAAATTTTTCTTAAACTTTTCTTACTCAAAGTCCTATCGGTTATCTATATAGTGAATGCAAAATGAAAAGCATTGAAATAATATAGGTGGTCCAAAAATGGCATCAAACTTTGAAAAAAATTGAAAAATCGTTAAATTTTTGTAAACGCTCTTTAATTTATCTTTTTTTCCAAAACTGCTCAATGGATGTTTCTGACACTTCTGGTACAGAAAGTTAAGTATCCAAAGAACTTCGTAAAGCTATCACAACAACGATCGTAAAACCAGAAGTAGTCGAAAAAATGTCCGATATTTTGAAAAAAAATATTTTTTTTACGATAACCTTTTTTATTTATGAATATTTTTTGATGATATTTTACACAGGGTTAAAATATCATCGTACTTGAGCAGAAATGAGAAAAAAAATTGTCTCGGTAATTTGCGTTAGCCGCCATCGCCTAATTTAGTTTTTCGTACCCAGAAAAATTATTTATTGTTCGATTTGTATAAAACAAAGTTCATATGCTCCGTGGTCCCAATTGTAATTTTTTTTGTTACGGTGAAATTTTTCTGTCGGCAACGGAAGTGACGTAATATTAACAAAAACTACAATTTTGACAGTTCGGTACCACTTTTTGAAAGCAAATATTATTTTTTTTCAAAACTGATATAACCAAAAGGATGAACTCTGCAAAGGTGCACAAAATTCTAAGCTCATATTTTTAAATTTCAATTTCATTTTCGGGCAATTTCGAATAAAATGTAAAATAAAGTGTAAAATTCAGTTATTTACAATTCATTCAGCGTCTTCATATTTTGAAATATTTATTTGTAATTTTCATAAACTCGTAGCAATAATCCAGACGAAGAGAATGTATGCGAAAATTAGTTCGTAATATGAGCAGTTGCCGAGAAATATGCAATTTTGCATGCATCACTTTTCACGTTATTTTGCCTATAAAAGAGTGAATTATTATTCGATTTGCAATATTTTTTTTCCATTTGATGCCTAATGCCAATTTGGACTAGGTCAAGCCAATTTTACATTTTCACTGTGACCGGAAATGACGTCATTTGGGCAAAAACTGTATTTTTAACCTAAAAAACTAATATTTTATTCAAATGAGTCTGTCTTATAATATTTTTAAAATTATGATATTTGATTCCCATCAACGAATAGAATGAAGCCATACGACCATACAGATACCACAAAATGGTTTCTAACTTGTATGGTTACAGAGAAATAGGCGATTTTCTATAAGTCACTTTTCAAGGTTTTTGGTCTATAAAAGTGTCAATTATTATTCGATTTTTATAATTTATTTACCATTTGATGCCTTATGCCATTTACGACTTCTATGAACCAAGTTAACATTTTCAATATCACCGGAAGTAATGTAATTTTTGCAAAAAACGTATTTTTAGCCTTCAAAACAAACATTTTTTTGAAGGGATTTATATTTATTACTCGTTTAACTTGATAACGTCTGACTCAAATGGGCAGTAAGATTGAATCAATACCATCATATTGATATCAAGAAAAGGCTTCTAGCATGTTCCCTTGTCGAATAATAGCCAATTTTCCCAGGGTCACTTTTTAAGTTTTTTACCTTCTTAATTTCAGTTTATGGGTTATAGGGTAATTATTTATTGCCCGATATGTATAAAACAAAGTTTGTATTTTGTGTGTTGCGAATTTGCGACTTATTTTTCACCTATAAAAATTTCTTTCGGTACCGGAAGTGACGTAATTTTGCCATAATTTACAATTTTGACCGATCTTTTCGCCAGCAAATATTACTTTTACCTATGATAGAGGGTGTCACTGAAGCAAAACAACTAAAGTATAGTTTGGTAGCTCAATGGATCGGCTATGGTATAATAAACTTCCTGTATGATTCCTGAAAGCCGGTTCAGTGCTGCTTGCAGGTCTAGTTCTTATTATTATTATTATTATTATTCAGATTCCAATTTGAATAGATCTCAGCAACTACGTGTCGCATCGTTACGATTTCTTCGGTTTTACTGGGAAAGTGGGTGTGACTTAGAGGATAAAGCTATTTTGAACGTTCTGCGCCAATGCGAAATGTCCGAAATCACCGAAGTTATCGTTTTTGAAAATATTGCAGTAATTTTAACAATAATCATTGGATTTTAACTTTCGATACATTTTGGCATAGCCTGAGACAGGGCACATAGCTACGCTACTTTCGATTTTTGATTTTCGGCAAATCTTCGAAGATATTAGGCGCCAAATTTCGAAAATTTAAAATTTTACTAAATTTTTTTTTATTTATGAATATTTTTTAGTCGTATTGTGCACAGAATTAAAGAGTCATCTGACTAGTGCAAAAATGTTAAAATTTTCTGTCTCAGTAATTTTCCTTGGCTGCCATTGGCTAATTCAGTTTTTCAGTCCTAGATTAATTTTTTATTGTTCGATTTGTATAAAACAAAGTTCATATGCTTCGTTGTCTCAATTGTCATTTTTTTTGTTACCAATAATGTTATCTGTCGGCACCGGAAGTGGCATAATTTTACCAAAAACTACAATTTTGACAGTTATTTTTTTATTTCGAAAACAAATATTATTTTTTTGAAAAATTATATGACTCAAAGAGTGTGTCCTTTCAAGGTGCAAAAAATGTAGGAAGCAGTTTTTTTAATTTCGATTTCATTTTCGAGCAAATTCGATTAAGAGGCTAAAAATGGTGTAAAATTGGCCTATTTACAACCTATTCAGGCTTTTCAGATTTTAAAATATTTCTTCATAACTTTTATAAACTTGTAGCTATAATCCATACAAAGAAAATGTATGTTAAAATTCGTTTGTAATATAAGCAGTTACCAAGAAATGGGCAGTTCTGTACAAGTCACTGTTTTCGTTATTTTGCCTGTAAAATAGTCAATTATGATTGGATTTTTATAAAAGTGACATCATTTGATTCAAAAAGCATGTAGCGTCATATCAAGTTGATTACAATTTAAAATTGACACCGGAAGTGACATCATTTGGTCAAAAAATGCATTTTAAACTTTTTAAATCAATGTTTTATTCAACCAAGAATAACTTAATATATATTAATAATTTTAACTTTTGGTTTAAATTCACATATAAACAAAACTCATATGGTCATATAGATATCATAAAATGGTTTCTAACTTATTCGGTTGCCGAGAAATAGACGGTTTTCTACAGGTCACTTTTGAAGGTTTCGGGGCCATAAAAGGGTCAATTATTATTCGATTTTCATAAACGTCACACCACGTTATACCTAATGCCATTTGGGATTTCATACAAGTAATTTAAGATTTTCATTATAACCGGAAGTAACGTCATTTTGGCAAAAACTGTATTTTTAGCCTCCAAAACAGATATTTTATTCAAATGGGTCTGTTTTGAAATCTTTTTCAAATTATGGTATTTGATGCCAATCAACAAATAGAATGAACCCATACGATCATACAGATACCACAAAATGGTTTCTAACTTGTACGGTTGCAGAGAAATAGCTGATTTTCTACAAGTCACTTTTCAAGTTTTTTGGTCTTTAAAAGTGGCAATTATTATTCGATTTACATAAAATTTTCACTATATGATATCGTATGCCATTTCTGATTTCATAAGACTAATTGAACATTTGCATCAACACCAGGAGTAATTTAATTTTGTCAAGATCATTTACAAGTACCAAATGTATAAAATGAATTGATATTGCTGGATTTTGTTGATTCTGCGTCCATTTTATTTGTGTGCAATGTTAATTTGGAAACCTGTTTAGTGGTTTCGCTGGTACCGGATGTGACATATGTTCAAGGGTAACTTGACACCGGAAGTGACATGTTTAAGGGTAACATGGCACCAGTGAAACCCGTCATTCCTGCATGCAGGTCTAGTTATTCTTTTGTTTTGAGTAGATCTCAGCAACTACGTGTCGCATCGTTACGATTTCTTCGGTTTTACTGGGAAAGTGGGTGTGACTTAGAGGATAAAGCTATTTTGAACGTTCTGCGACAATGCGAAATGTCCGAAATCACCGAAGTTATCGTTTTTACAAATATTGCGGTAATTTTAACAATAATCATGGGATTTTAACTTTCGATACATTTTGGCATAGCTGGAGACAGGGCACATAGCTGCGCTACTTTCGATTTTTGATTTTCGGCAAATCTTCGAAGATATTAGGCGCCAAATTTCGGAAATTTAAAATTTTACAAAAAACTTTTTTATTTATGAATATTTTTTAGTCGTGTTGTGCACAGAATTAAAGAGTCATCTGACTTGCGCAAAAATGTTAAAAAATTTTGTCTCAGTAATTTTCCTTGGCCTCCATTGGCTAATTCAGTTTTTCAGTCCTAGATTAATTTTTTATTTTTCGATTTGTATAAAACAAAGTTCATATGCTTCGTTGTCTCAATTGTCATTTTTTTTATTACCAAAAGTGTTATCTGTCGGCACCGGAAGTGGCATAATTTTACCAAAAACTACAATTTTGACAGTTAGGTACATTTTTTGAAAACAAATATTATTTTTTTGAAAAATTATATGACTCAAAGAGTGTGTCCTTTAAAGGCGCAAAAAATGTCGGAAGCAGTTTTTTTAATTTCTTTTTCATTTTCTAGCAAATTGGATTAAGAGGTGAAAAAAGGCGTAAAATTGACCTATTTACAACTCATTCAGGCTTTTCAGATTTTAAAATATTTTTACGTAACTTTTATAAACTTGTAGCTATAATCCATACGAAGAGAATGTATGTGAAAATTAGTTTGTAATATAAGCAGTTGCCGAGAAATAGGCAATTTTGCATGAGTCACTTTTCACGTAATTTTGGCTGTAAAAGAATCAATTATTATTCGATTTTCAATTTTCTTTCGCCATTGGATGCCTAATGCCATAGTAGACTATGTCAAACTATTTTACCCCTTGCGCTGCCACCGGAAATGACGTCATTTGCTCAAAACTTAAATTTTAGCCATCAAAAAACAATATTTTATTCAAATGAGTCGTATTTGTTATTTTTTTCAAATTGTGATATTTGATTCTATTGATCAAATAGAATGAACCCATACGATCATACAGATACCACAAAATGGTTTCTAACTTGTACGGTTGCAGAGAAATGGGCGATTTTCCTTAAGTCACTTTTCAAGGTTTTTGGTCTATAAAAGTGTCAGTTATTATTCGATTTTCATAAAATTTTCACCATATGATATCTTGTGTCATTTATGATTTCATAGAACTGATTTAACATTTTCAGTATCAACGGAAGTAATGTCATTTTGGCAAAAACTGTATTTTTAGCCTTCAAAACAGACATTTTTTTCAAATGAGTCTGATTTGTAATATATTTCAAATTATGATATTTGATTCCAATCAACAAATGGATTGAACCCATACGATCATATACATACCAAAAGATAGTTTTTATCGTGTACGGTTGCCGAGAAATAGACGATTTTCTACATGTCACTTTTCAAGGTTTTTGGTCTATAAAAGTGGCAATTCTCATTCGATTTACATACAATTTTCGCCATTATGCTGCCTTATGCCATTTCTGATTTCATAAAACTAATTGAACATTTTCATTATCACCGGAAGTAATGAAATTTTGCCAGGATCACTTACAAGTAACATATATATAAAATGAATTGATATTGCTGGATTTGGTTGATTCTTCGTCCATTTTATTTGATGTTTACAATGCTTATGTGGAAACCTGTTTGATGGTTTCATTGGTATCGGAAGTGACATATGTTTAAGGGTAACGTGGCACCGAAAGTGACGTGGCACCAGTGAAACCCGTCATTCCTGCATGCAGGTCTAGTTATTTATTAGGCTTTCAGACTTTCGTCTGAAAGCCTATTGTGATTACTAAAATTATTATTATTTATTATTATTATTTTATTTTTCGGGGGAGCCTATTTCTCAGTGTCTGTAACAGATACAGATCTGGGACGTAATTTTCTATCAGGAAACCATATAGTGGCCATCCCTTCCACTGTATTTGAAACTTCTGCGCAGACCGGAAGTGGCCGAATTTTGTGCGGTGCCAAAAAATTAAAAACCGCCGTAGATTCGTCAATTCTGTACCTATTTTCATACAAATTACATTTTTGGAAACCCTGAGTCTTTTCTCGGACGATAGCAGTTGAAAATTTTGCAATTTAGAAACTTCGCCGCTGACTTCTAGCATTCGAAAAATGAAAATATGTTGTTTAAGACACATTTTTTGTTATTTTTCAAAATTTTCAAATTTGACCTACTTTTTTGGATACCTGAAGGCAATACGGTTCCAGTAATATAAGTTTCATTCAGAGTTATCGCCCTTTATTTTTCGATTTTTTTCGAATTTTCTTCACATTTTGTGAGCTTAAGTTTCGTTTTACGGCCGGATCGACGTTTCTGAAATTCCTGGAACATGAAGTAATATGGTCAAACCACCGTTTAAAGCAATTTCAACAACAATCCGTAAACCGGAAGTAGTCGAAATACTATGCGATATTTTGAAAAAAACGTGAAAAATTGGTGTTTTGGGTAAAAACACGATTTTTCCGTCCGATATCAACGGATTAAACAAATTAAGGTATCATTTGGTCGGGCGGTAATTGGACCACTGAATGATACCCAATTCGTACGGACACGATCAGCAGGAAGCAAAATATGGCTCGCTGAAAATCAAGTATTTTCTGATTTGGAGCGTTTTTAGATGCCTGTATCTCGAAAACTGCTCCACAGTTTTTTATGAAACTTTCTCTATCGAGAGACCTTGCAGTAGTCTTGTGTACGAAACATTCCATTACGACTTTGAAATATCTGGAAAAGGTGAAATAACGGACTGAAAATCGAAAAAAGTCGAAAAATCGTGAAATTTTGGAAAATGCTCTGCTATTTTTTTATTTTAAGAGATTTTCAAAAAAAAATTGTATATTCAGATAGCTGACCTAATTACGATTCTATCGATGTATAATATGTATGTAGTTATTGAAATTTAATTTTCGATATTTTAAATTTTTTGCATTTTTGGCACTTTTGAACCTAGGATTTCTCAGGGGCATTTTATCTGATCAGATAATGTAATATATCATTACAGAGCCCTGTGGCTATTTTAGTGCCTAAACCGGTTATCAAAACTATATCGACAATAATAACCATACCGGAAGTATTCAAAAAATGTAAAAAAAAGGTTAAAAACTATGTCGCACTTGCAAAAAACTTGATTTCTCCCTTAGGTAATAGCGGACCAAAAGAACTAAAGTGTCGTTGGATAGCCCTATTAATGGACCATCATATGGTATCTAAATAATAAGATATCGAAGGTAAGGAAATAAATTATTGTGTGCCAAAAATCTAGTATTTTCCGATTTTTTAACATTCTGAGACGTCCTTTTCTCGAAAACGACGCCGCAGATTTTTCTTAAACTTTTCTTACTCAAAGTCCTATCGGTTGTCTATATAGTGAATCAAAAATGAAAAGCATTGAAATAATATAGGTGGTCCAAAAATGGCATCAAACTTTGAAAAAATTGAAAAATCGTTAAATTTTTGTAAACGCTCTTTAGTTTATCTTTTTTTTTCAAAACTGCTCAATGGATGTTTCTGACATTTCTGGTACAGAAAGTTAAGTATCCAAAGAACTTCGTAAAGCTATCACAACAACGATCGTAAAACCGGAAGTAGTCGAAAAAATGTCCGATATTTTGAAAAAAATTATTTTTTTTACGAAAATCTTTTTTATTTATGAATATTTTTTGATGATATTTTACACGGGGTTAAACTATCATCCTACTTGAGCAGAAATGAGAAAAAAAAATTGTCTCGGTAATTTGTGTTAGCCGCCATCGGCTAATTTAGTTTTTCGTACCCAGAAAAATTATTTATTGTTCGATTTGTATAAAACAAAGTTCATATGCTCCGTGGTCCCAATTGTAATTTTTTTTGTTACGGTGAAATTTTTCTGTCGGCAACGGAAGTGACGTAATATTAACAAAAACTACAATTTTTACAGTTCGGTACCACTTTTTGAAAGCAAATATTATTTTTTTTCAAAACTGATATAACTAAATGGATGCACCCTGCAAAGGTGCACAAAATCCTTAGCTCATATTTTTAAATTTCAATTTCATTTTCGGGCAATTTCGAATAAAATGTAAAAGAAAGTGTAAAATTCAGTTATTTACAATTCATTCAGCGTCTTCATATTTTGAAATATTTATTTGTAATTTCCATTAACTCGTAGCACTAATCCAGACGAAGAGAATGTATGCGAAAATTAGTTTGTAATATGAGCAGTTGCCGAGAAATATGCAATTTTGCATGCATCACTTTTCACGTTATTTTGCCTATGCAAGAGTGAATTATTATTCGATTTGCAATATTTTTTTCCCATTTGATGCCTAATGCCAATTTGGACTAGGTCAAGCCAATTTTACATTTTCACTGTGACCGGAAATGACGTCATTTGGGCAAAAACTGTATTTTTAACCTAAAAAACTAAAATTTTATTCAAATCAGTCTCCCTTATAATATTTTTAAAATTATGATATTTGATTCTCATCAACGAATAGAATGAAGCCATAAGACCATACAGATACCACAAAATGGTTTCTAACTTGTACGTTTACAGAGAAATAGGCGATCTTCTATAAGTCACTTTTCAAGGTTTTTGGTATATAAAAGTGTCAATTATTATTCGATTTTTATAATTTTTTTACCATTTGATACCTTATGCAATTTATGACTTCTATGAACCTAGTTAACATTGTCAATATCACCGGAAGTAATGTAATTTTTGCAAAAAAAACGTATTTTTAGCCTTCAAAACAAACATTTTTTAGAAGTGATTTATATTTATTATTCGTTTAACTTTATAACGCCTGACTCTAATGGGCAGTAAGAGTGAATCAATACCATCATATTGATATCAAGAAAAGGCTTCTAGCATGTTCCCTTGTCGAATAATAACCAATTTTCCCAGGGTCACTTTTAAGTTTTTTACCTTCTTAATTTCAGTTTATGGGTTATAGGTTAATTATTTATTGCCCGAAATGTATAAAACAACGTTTGGATTTTGTATGTTGCGAATTTTCGACTTATTTTTCACCTATACAAATTTCTTTCGGCACCGGAAGTGACTTAATTTTGCCATAATTTACAATTTTGACTGGTCTTTTCGCCAGCAAATATTACTTTTACATATGATAGAGGGTGTCACTAAAGCAAAACAACCTAAAGTATAGTTTGGTAGCTCAATGGATCGGCTATGGTATAATAAACTTCCTGTATGATTCCTGAAAGCCGGTTCAGTGCTGCTTGCAGGTCTAGTTATTATTATTTTATTTTTCGGGGGAGCCTATTTCTCAGTGTCTGTAACAGATACAGATCTGGGACATAATTTTCTATCAGGAAACCATATGGTGGCTATCCCTTCCACTGTATTTGAAACTTCTGCGCAGACCGGAAGTGGCCGAATTTCGTGCGGTGCCAAATATTTAAAAAACGGCCGTAGATTCGTCAATTCTGTATCTATTTTCATACAAATTACATTTTTGGAAACCCTGAGTCTTTTCTCGGACGATAGCAGTTGAAAATTTTGCAATTTCGAAACTTCGCCGCTGACTTCTAGCGTTCGAAAAATGAAAATATGTTGTTTAAGACACATTTTTTGTTATTTTTCAAAATTTTAAAATTTGACCTACATTTTTGGATACCTGAAGGCAATCCGGTTCCAGTATTATAAGTTTCATTCAGAGTTATCGCCCTTTATTTTTCGATTTTTTTCGAATTTTCTTCACATTTTGTGAGCTTAAGTTTCGTTTTACGGCCAGATCGACGTTTCTGAAATTCCTGGAACATGAAGTAATATGGTCAAACCACCGTTTAAAGCAATTTCAACAACAATCCGTAAACCGGAAGTAGTCGAAATAATATGCGATATTTTGAAAAAAAAGTGAAAAATGGGTGTTTTGGGTAAAAACACGATTTCTCCGTCCGATATCAACGGATTAAACGAATTAAGGTATCATTTGGTCGGGCGCTGATTGGACCACTGAATGATACCCAATTCGTAAGGATACGATTAGCAGGAAGCAAAATATGGCACGCTGAAAATCAAGTATTTTCTGATTTTTAGCATTTTAGGACGCCTGTATCTCGAAAACTTAACCGCAACTTTTTTTTTAATTTTTTCTATCGAGAGTCCTTTCGGAGGTTTTTTGCATGAAGCCATCCAATAAGACTTTGAAATATCTGGAATAGGTGAAATAACGGACTGAAAATCGAAAAAAGTCGAAAAATCGTGAAATTTTGGAAAATGCTCTACTTTTTTTTTTTATTTTAAGAGATTTTCAAAAAAAGATTGTATATTCAGATAGCTGACCTAATTACGATTCTAACGATGTATAATATGTATGTAGTTTTTGAAATTTAATTTTCGATATTTTAATTTTTTTGCATTTTTGGCACTTTTGAACATAGGATTTCTCAGGGGCATTTTATCTGATCAGATAATGTAATATGTCATTACAGAGCCCTGTGGCTATTTTAGTGCCCAAACCGCCTATTAAAACTATTCCGACAATAATAGCCATACCGGAAGTATTCAAAAAATGAAAAAATAATGTTAAAAACATTGTCGCACTTGCGAAAAACTTGATTTCTCCCTTAGGTAATAGCGGACCAAAAGAACTAAAGTGTCGCTGGATAGCCCTATTAATGGACCATCATATGGTGTCTAAATAATACGATTTCGATGATTAGTAAATAAATTATTGTATGCCAAAAATCTAGTATTTTCCGATTTTTAACATTCTGAGACGCCCTTTTCTCGAAAATAACGCCGCAGATTTTTCTTAAACTTTTCTTACTCAAAGTCCTATCGGTTGTCTATATAGTGAATCCAAAATGAAAAGCATTGAAATAATATAAGAGGTCCAAAAATGGCCTCAAACTTTGAAAAAAATTGAAAAATCGTTAAATTTTTGGAAACGCTCTTTAATTTATCTTTTTTTCCAAAACTACTCAATGGATGTTTCTGACACTTCTGATACAGAAAGTTAAGTATCCAAAGAACTTAAAGCTGTCACGTAAAGCTGTCACGACAATGATCGTAAAACCGGAAGTAGTCGAAAAAATGTCCGATATTTTGAAAATTGTTTTTTTTTTTTGCGAAAACCTTTTTTATTTATGAATATTTTTTGATGGTATTTTACACAGGGTTAAAATATCATCCTACTTGAGCAGAAATGATAAAAAAAAATGTCTCGGTAATTTGCGTTAGCCGCCATCGGCTCATTTAGTTTTTCGTAACCAGAAAAACTATTTATTGTTCGATTTGTATAAAACAAAGTTCATATGCTCCGTGGTCCCAATTGCAATTTTTTTTGTTACGGTGAAATTTTTCTGTTGGCAACGGAAGTGACGTAATATTAACAAAAACTACAATTTTGACAGTTCGGTACCACTTTTTGAAAGCAAATATTTTTTTTTTTAAAACTGATATAACTAAAAGGATACACCCTGCAAAGGTGTATAAAATTTTTAGCTCAGATTTTTTAAATTTCAATTTCATTTTCGGGCAATTTCGAATAAAATGTAAAATAAAGTGTAAAATTCAATTATTTACAATTCATTCAGCGTCTTCATATTTTGAAATATTTATTTGTGATTTTCATAAACTCGTAGCAATAATCTAGACGAAGAGAATGTATGCGAAAATTAGTTTGAAATATGAGCAGTTTCCGAGAAATATGCAATTTTGCATGCATCACTATTCACGTTATTTTGCCTATAAAAGAGTGAATTATTATTCGATTTGCAATATTTTTTTTCCATTTGATGCCTAATGTCAATGTGGACTAGTTCAAGCCAATTTTACATTTTCACTGTGACCGGAAATGACGTCATTTCAGCAAAAACTGTATTTTTAACCTAAAAAACAAATATTTTATTCAAATGAGTCTGCCTTATAATATTTTTAAAATTATGATATTTGATTACCATCAACGAATAGAATGAAATCATACGACCACCACAAAATGGTTTCTAACTTGTACGGTTACAGAGAAATAGGCGATCTTCTATAAGTCACATTTCAAGGTTTTTGGTCTATAAAAGTGTCGGGGGGTTGGGATGGCCTAGTGGTCTAGAGTGCCGCGCTTCGCCCTCTAGCTGGCCGGTCACCTCTGGCTTGTGGCTGTGGTTTCGAGCCCTGGTGCGAGCGTATGTGGCATGGAGATGGGGGCGCCTTCTCAACCTCGTGGGTTTCCTCCGGGCACTCCGGTTTCCTCCCACTGCTAAAGACCCCTACGCGCAAGCGAATATTTGAAATAAAACTGAAACCATATGTTAGTCCCAAAATGACCTAGTTTGTGTCGAGTGGACGTTAAACCCCATTTCTCTCTCTCTCTCTCTCTCTCTATAAAAGTGTCAATATTATTATTCGATTTTTATCATTTTTTTTACCATTTGATGCCTATCAACTAAGTTAACATTTTCAATATCATCGGAAGTAATGTAATTTTTGCAAAAAACGTATTTTTAGCCTTCAAAACAAACATTTTTTTGAAGGGATTTATATTTATTATTTGTTTAACTTTATAACGTCTGACTCTAATGGGCAGTAAGATTGAATCAATACCATCATATTGACATCAAGAAAAGGCTTCTAAAAGGGTCACTTTTAATTATTTTACCTTCTTAATTTCAGTTTATGGGTTATAGGTTAATTTTCCATTGCCCGATATGTATTAAACAAATTTTGTATGTTGCAAATTTTCGACTTATTTTTCACCTATTAAAATTTCTTTCGGCACCGGAAGTGACGTAATTTTGCCATAATTTACAGTTTTGACCGCTCTTTTCGCCAGCAAATATTACTTTTACATATGGTAGAGGGTGTCACTGAAGCAAAACAACTAAAGTTTAGTTCGGTAGCTCAATGGGTTGGCTATGGTATAATAAACTTCCTGTATGATTCCTGAAAGCCGGTTCAGTGCTGCTTGCAGGTCTAGTTATTATTATTTTTTTTTTCGCCGGAGCCTATTTCTCAGTGCCTGTAACAGATACCGATCTGGGACCTAATTCTCTATCGGGAAACTATGTGTTGGCTACTTGATAAACTATATTTGAAACTTCTGCGCAGACCGGAAGTGGTCGAATTTCGTGCGGTGTCAAAAAATCAAAAAACGGCCGTAGATTCGTCAATTCTGTACCTATTTTCATACAAATGACATTTTCGGAAACCCTGAGTCTTTTCTCGGACGATAGCAGTTGAAAATTTCGATATTTCGAAACTTCATCGCTGACTTCTTGCGATCGAAAAATGAAAAATGTTGTTTGAGAGACAATTTTTGTTATTTTTCAAAATTTTGAAATTTGACCTACATTTTTGGATACCTGAAGTCCATCCGATTCCAGTAATATAAGTTTCATTCAGAGTTATCGCCCTTTATTTTTCGATTTTTTTCGAATTTTCTACCCATTTTGCGAGCTCGGGTTTCGTTTTATGGCCGAATTGACGTTTCTGAAATTTCTGAGGCATGAAGCCAAATGACCATTGCAAGGAATAAAGCAATTTCAACAATAATCTGTACACCGGAAGTGGTCGAAATAATGTCCGATATTTTGAAAAAAATGCAAAAAATGGGTATTTTGGGGAAAAACGCAACTTCTCCGTCCGATATCAATGGATTAAACAAATTAGGGTACCATTGGACTGCACTAGTATTGTGCTATCGTATGATACCCAATTTGTACGGATACGACGAGCAGGAAGCAAAATATGGCACGCTGAAAATCAAGTATTTTCTGATTTGGAGCGTTTTTGGACGCCTGTATCTCGAAAACTTAACCGCAACTTTTTTTTTAACTTTCTCTATCGAGAGTCCATTCGATAGTCTTGTGAATTATGCCACCCAATAAGACTTTGAAATGTCTGGAATAGGTGAAATAACGGACTGAAAATCGAAAAAAGTCGAAAAATCGTGAAATTTTGGAAAATGCTCTACTATTTTTTTATTTTGAGAGATTTTCAAAAAAAGATTGTATATTCAGATAGCTGACCTAATTACGATTCTAACGATGTATAATATGTATGTAGTTATTGAAATTTAATTTTCGATATTTTAATTTTTTTGCATTTTTGGCACTTTTGAACATAGGATTTCTCAGAGGCATTTTATCTGATCAGATAATGTAATATATCATTACAGAGCCCCGTGGCTATTTTAGTGCCCAAACCGGCTATTAAAACTATTCCGACAATAATAACCATACCAGAAGTATTCAAAAAATGAAAAAAAAGGTTAAAACCATTGTCGCAGTTGCGAGAAACTTGATTTCTCCCTTAGGTAATAGCGGACCAAAAGAACTAAAGTGTCGCTGGATAGCCCTATTAATGGACCATCATATGGTATCTAAATAATACGATTTCGATGGTAAGGAAATAAATTATTGTATGCCAAAAATATATTATTTTCCGATTTTTTAACATTCTGGGACGCCCTTTTCTCGAAAACGACGCCGCAGATTTTTCTCAAACTTTTCTTACTCAAAGTCCTATCGGTTGTCTATATAGTGAATCCAAAATGAAATGCATTGAAATAATATAAATGGTCCAAAAATGGCCTCAAACTTTGAAAAAAATTGAAAAATCGTTAAATTTTTGGAAACGCTCTTTAATTTATCTTTTTTTCCAAAACTACTCAATGGATGTTTCTGACACTTCTGGTACAGAAAGTTAATTATCCAAAGAACTTCGTAAAGCTATCACTACGACGATCGTAAAACCGGAAGTAGTCGAAAAAATGTCCGATATTTTGAAAAAAAATATTTTTTTTACGAAAACCTTTTTTTATTTATGAATATGTTTTGATGATATTTTACACAGGGTTAAAAATATCATCCTACTTGAGCAGAAATGAGAAAAAAAATTGTCTCGGTAATTTGCGTTAGCCGCCATCGGCTAATTTAGTTTTTCGTACCCAGAAAAATTATTTATTATTCAATTTGTATAAAACAAAGTTCATACGCTCCGTGGTCCCAATTGTAATTTTTTTTGTTACGGTGAAATTTTTCTGTCGGCAACGGAAGTGACGTAATATTAACAAAAACTACAATTTTGATCGTTCAGTACCACTTTTTAAAAGCAAATATTATTTTTTTTCAAAACTGATATAACTAAAAGGATGCACCCTGCAAAGGTGCACAAAATCCTTAGCTCAGATTTTTTAATTTCAATTTCATTTTCGGGCAATTTCGAATAAAATGTAAAATAAAGTGTAAAATTCAGTTATTTACAATTCATTCAGCGTCTTCATATTTTGAAATATTTATTTGTAATTTTCATAAACACGTAGCAATAATCCAGACGAAGAGAATGTATGCGCAAATTAGTTTGTAATATGAGCAGTTGCCGAGAAATATGCAATTTTGCATGCATCACTTTTCACGTTATTTTGCCTATAAAAGAGTGAATTATTATTCGATTTGCAATATTTTTTTTCCATTTGATGCTTAATGCCAATTTGGACTAGGTCAAGCCAATTTTACATTTACACTGTGACCGGAAATGACGTCATTTGGGCAAAAACTGTATTTTTAACTTAAAAAAAATATTTTATTCAAATGAGTCTGCCTTATAATATTTTTAAAATTATGATATTTTGATTCCCATCAACGAATAGAATTAAGCCATACGACCATACGGATACCACAAAATGGTTTCTAACTTGTACGGTTACAGAGAAATAGGCGATCTTTTATAAGTCACTTTTCAAGGTTTTTGGTCTATAAAAGTGTCAATTATTATTCGATTTTTATCATTTTTTTACCATTTGATGCCTTATGCCATTTATGACTTCTATGAACTAAATTAACATTTTCAATATCTCCGAAAGTAATGTAATTTTTGCAAAAAACGTATTTTTAGCCTTCAAAACAAACATTTTTTTTGAAGGGATTTATATTTATTATTCGTTTAACTTTATAACGTCTGACTCTAATGGGCAGTAAGATTGAATCAATACCATCATATTGATATCAAGAAAAGGCTTCTAGCATGTTCCCTTGTCGAATAATAGCCAATTTTCCCAGGGTCACTTTTAAGTTTTATACCTTCTTAATTTCAGTTTAAGGGTTATAGGTTGATTATTTATTGCCCGATATGTATAAAACAAAGTTTGTATTTTGTATGTTGCGAATTTTCGACTTATTTTTCACCTATAAAAATTTCTTTCGGCACCGGAAGTGACGTAATTTTGCCATAATTTACAATTTTGACCGGTCTTTTCGCCAGCAAATATTACTTTTACATATGATAGAAGGTGTCACTGAAGCAAAACAATAAAAGTATAGTTTGGTAGCTCAATGGATCGGCTATGGTATAATGAACTTCCTGTATAATTCCTGAAAGCCGGTTCAGTGCTGCTTGCAGGTCTAGTTATTATTATTATTTACCGCGGGAGCCTAGATCACCATGATCGAAAACAGATATCGATCTGGAATTAGATTTTCTGTCGGAAACCATGTGGTGGCTACTTGATAAAATATTTTTGAAATTTCTGCGCATAGTGGAAGTGACCGAACTTTGTATTTTGTCTAAAAATTGAAAATAGGCCATAGTTTCGTCAATTGTTTATCCATTTTCAAACAAATTACCTTTTTGGAATCCCTGAATCTTTTCTTAGACAATGGCTATCTCACATTTTTCGATTTCGAACATTCGTCTATGACTTTTAGCGTTCGAAAATTGAAAACATGTTGCTTACGAGACAATTTTTGTTATTTTTCAAAATTTTCAAATTTGACCTACATTTTTGGATACCTGAAGTCCATCCGATTCCAGTGATATAAGTTTTATTCAGAGTTATCGCCCTTTATTTTTCGATTTTTTTCGAATTTTCTTCCCATTTTGTGAGCTCGGGTTTCGTTTTATGGCAGAATTGACGTTTCTGAAACTTCTGGAACATGAAGTTATAGTCCAATACCAACAAATAAAGCAATTTCGACAAGAATACTTAAACCGGAAGTGGTCGAAATAATGTGCAATATTTTGAAAAAAATGCAAAAAATGGATATTTTTGGGAAAAACGCGATTTCTCCGCCCGATATAAATGGATTAAAGAAATTAGGGTACCGTTGGACTGCACTGGGATTGTACTATCGTATGATACCAAATTCATACGGATACTATGAACAGGCAGCAAAATATGGCACGCTGAAAATCAAGTATTTTCTGATTTTTAGCATTTTTGGACGCCTGTATCTCGAAAACTACTCCAGCGATTTTTATGAAACTTTCTCTATCGAGAGACCTTGTGGTAGTCTGAAGTACGAAACATTCCATTACGACTTTGAAATATCTGGAATAGGTGAAATAACGGACTGAAAATCGAAAAAAGTCGAAAAATCGTGAAATTTTGGAAAATGCTCTACTATTTTTTTATTTTAAGAGATTTTCGAAAAAAGGTTGTATTTTCAGATAGCTGACCTAATTACGATTCTAACGATGTATAATATGTATGTAGTTATTGAAAGTTAATTTTCGATATTTTAAATTTTTTGCATTTTTCTCACTTTTGGACATAGGATTTCTCAGTGGCATTTTATCTGATCAGTAAATGTAATATATCATTACAGAGCCCTATGACTATTTTAGTACCCAAACCGGCTATTTAAACTATTCCGACAATAATAACCATACCGGAAGTATTCAAAAAAATAAAAAAAAAGGTTAAAAACATTGTCGCACTTGCGAAAAACTTGATTTCTCCCTTAGGTAATAGCGGACCAAAAGAACTTAAGTGTCGTTGGATAGCCTATTAATGGACCATCATACGGTATGTAAATAATACTATTTCGATGGCAAGGAAATAAATTATTGTATGCCAAATATCCAGTATTTTTAACATTCTGAGACGCCCTTTTCTCGAAAACGACGCCTACGATTTTTCTCAAACTTTTCTTACTCAAAGTCCTATCGATTGTCTATATAGTGAATCCAAAATGAAAAGCATTGAAATAATATAGGTGGTCCAAAAATAGCAACAAACTTTGAAAAAAATTCAAAAATCGTTAAATTTTTGTAAACGCTCTTTATTTTATCTTTTCTTCCAAAACTGCTCAATAGATGTTTCTGACACTTCTGGTACAGAAAGTTAAGTATCCAAAGAACTTCGTAAAGCTATCACGACAACAATCGTAAAACCGGAAGTAGTCGAAAAAATGTCCGATATTTTGAAAAAAAATATTTTTTTTACGAAAACCTTTTTTATTTATGAATATTTTTTGACGATATTTTACACTGGGTTAAAATATCATCCTACTTGAGCAGAAATGAGAAAAAAAAATTGTCTCGGTAATTTGCATTAGCCGCCATCGGCTAATTTCGTTTTTCGTACCCAGAAAAATTATTTATTGTTCAATTTATATAAAACAAAGTTCATAAGCTCCGTGGTCCCAATTGTAATTTTTTTTGTTACGGTGAAATTTTTCTGTCGGCAACGGAAATGACGTAATATTAATAAAAACTACAATTTTGACAGTTCGGTACCACTTTTTGAAAGCATATATTAATTTTTTTCAAAACTGATATAACTAAAATGATGCACCCTGCAAAGGTGCACAATATCCTTAGCCCAGACTTTTTAATTTCAATTTCATTTTCGGGCAATTTCGAATAAACTGTAAAATAAAGTGTAAAATTCAGTTGTTTGCAATTCATTCAGCTCTTCATATTTTGAAATATTTATTTGTAATTTTCATAAACTCGTAGCAATAATGCATGCGAAAATTAGTTTGTAATGTGAACAGTTGCCGAGAAATATGCAATTTTGCATGCATCATTTTTCACGTTATTTTGCCTATAAAAGAATGAATTATTATTCGATTTGCAATTTTTTTTTCCCCATTTGATGCTTAATGCCATTTTGGACTAGGTCAAGCCAATTTTACATTTTCATTGTGACCGGAAATGACGTCATTTGGGCAAAAACTGTATTTTTAACCTAAAAAACAAATATTTTATTCAAATGAGTCTGCCTTATAATATTTTTAGAATTATGATATTTGATTCCCATCAACGAATAGAATCAAGCCATACGACCATACAGATGCCACAAAATTGTTTCTAACGTGTACGGTTACAGAGAAATAGGCGATCTTCTATAAGTCACTTTTCAAGGTTTTTGGTCTATAAAAGTGTCAATTATTATTCGATTTTTATAATATTTTTACCATTTGATGCCTTATGCCATTTATGACTTCGATGAACTAAGTTAACATTTTCAATATCACCGGAAGTAATGTAATTTTTGCAAAAAACGTATTTTTAGCCTTCAAAACAAAACATTTTTTTGAAGGGATTTATATTTATTATTCAATTAACTTTATAACGTCTGACTCTAATGGGCAGTAAGATTGAATCAATACCATCATATCGATATCAAGAAAAGGCTTCTAGCATGTTCCCTTGTCGAATAATAGCCAATTTTCCCAGGGTCACTTTTAATTTTTTTACCTTCTTAATTTCAGTTGATGGGTTACAGGTTAGTTATTTATTGCCCGATACGTATAAAACAAAGTTTGTATTTTGTATGTTACGAATTTTCGACTTATTTTTCCCCTATAAAAATTTCTTTCGGCACCGGAAGTGACGTAATTTTGCGATAATTTACAATTTTGGCCCGTCTTTTCGCCAGCACATATTACTTTTATATATGATAGAAGGTTTCACTGTAGCAAAACATCTAAAGTATAGTTCGGTAGCTCAATGGATCGGCTATGGTATAATAAACTTCCTGTATGATTCCTGAAAGCCGGTTCAGTGCTGCTTGCAGGTCTAGTTAGGGTTTCACACTGCGAAGCTTGTGTGAAACACTATTGTTTTTGTTAAAATTATTAGGGTTTCACACTGCGTAGCTTGTGTGAAACACTATTGTTTTTGTTAAAATTATTATTAGGGTTTCACACTGCGTAGCTTGTGTGAAACACTATTGTTTTTGTTAAAATTATTATTCTTATTATTATTATTATTATTATTATTATTCAGATTCCAATTTGAATAGATCTCAGCAACTACGTGTCGCATCGTTACGATTTCTTCGGTTTTACTGGGAAAGTGGGTGTGACTTAGAGGATAAAGCTATTTTGAACGTTCTGCGACAATGCGAAATGTCCGAAATCACCGAAGTTATCGTTTTTGAAAATATTGCAGTAATTTTAAAAATAATCATTGGATTATAACTTTCGATACATTTTGGCATAGCCTGAGACAGGGCACATAGCTACGCTACTTTCGATTTTTGATTTTCGGCAAATCTTCGAAGATATTAGGCGCCAAATTTCGAAAATTTAAAATTTTACAAAAAACTTTTTTATTTATGAATATTTTTTAGTCGTATTTTGCACAGAATTAAAGAGTCATCTGCCTAGTGCAAAAATGTTTAAAATTTTTGTCTCAGTAATTTTCCTTGGCCGCCATTGGCTGATTCAGTTTTTCAGTCCTAGATTATTTTTTTATTGTTCGATTTGTATAAAACAAAGTTCATATGCTTCGTTATCTCAATTGTCATTTTTTTTGTTACCGATAATGTTATCTGTCGGCACCGGAAGTGGCATAATTTTACCAAAAACTACAATTTTGACAGTTATTTTCCTATTTCGAAAACAAATATTATTTTTTTTAAAAATTATATGACTCAAAGAGTGTGTCTTTTCAAGGCGCAAAAAATGTAGGAAGCAGTTTTTTTAATTTCGATTTCATTTTCGAGCAAATTCGATTAAGAGGCTAAAAATGGTGTAAAATTGGCCTATTTACAACCTATTCAGGCTTTTCAGATTTTAAAATATTTCTTCGTAACTTTTATAAACGTGTAGCTATAATACATACGAAGAAAATGTATGTTAAAATTCGTTTGTAATATAAGCAGTTACCAAGAAATGGGCAGTTCTGTACAAGTCACTGTTTTCGTTATTTTGCCTGTAAAATAGTCAATTATGATTGGATTTTTATAAAACTGACATCATTTGATTCAAAAAGAACGTAGCGTCATATCAAGTTGATTACAATTTAAAATTGACACCGGAAGTGACATCATTTGGTCAAAAAATGCATTTTATACTTTTTAAATCAATGTTTTATTCAACCAAGAATAACTTAATATGTATTAATAATTTTAACTTTTGGTTTAAATTCACATATAAACAAAACTCATATGGTCATATAGATATCATAAAATGGTTTCTAACTTATTCGGTTGCCGAGAAATAGACGGTTTTCTACAGGTCACTTTTGAAGGTTTCGGGGCCATAAAAGGGTCAATTATTATTCGATTTTCATAAACGTCACACCATGTTATAGCTAATACCATTTGGGATTTCATACAAGTAATTTAAGATTTTCATTATCACCGGAAGTAACGTCATTTTGGCAAAAACTGTATTTTTAGCCTCCAAAACAGATATTTTATTCAAATGAGTCTGTTTTGAAATCTTTTTCAAATTATGGTATTTGATGCCAATCAACAAATAGAATGAACCCATACGATCATACAGATACCACAAAATGGTTTCTAACTTGTACGGTTGCAGAGAAATAGCCGATTTTCTACAAGTCACTTTTCAAGTTTTTTGGTCTTTAAAAGTGGCAATTACTATTCGATTTACATAAAATTTTCACTATTTCAAGTTTTTTGGTCTTAAAATTTTACATAAAATTTTCACTATATGATATCGTATGCCATTTCTGATTTCATAAGACTAATTGAACATTTTCATTAACACAGGAAGTAATTTAATTTTGTCAAGATCATTTACAAGTAACAAATGTATAAAATGAATTGATATTGTTGGATTTTGTTGATTCTGCGTCCATTTTATTTGTGTGCAATGTTAATTTGGAAACCTGTTTAGTGGTTTCGCTGGTACCGGAAGTGACATTTGTTCAAGGGTAACTTGGCACCGGAAGTGACATGTTTAAGGGTAACATGGCACCAGTGAAACCCGTCATTCCTGCATGCAGGTCTAGTTCTTATTATTATTATTATTCAGATTCCAATTTGAATAGATCTCAGCAACTACGTGTCGCATCCTTACGATTTTTTCAGTTTTACTGGGAAAGTGGGTGTGACTTATAGGATAAAGCTATTTTGAACGTTCTGCGACAATGCGAAATGTCCGAAATCACCGAAGTTATCGTTTTTGAAAATATTGCAGTAATTTTAACAATAATCATTGGATTTTAACTTTCGATACATTTTGGCATAGCCTGAGACAGGGCACATAGCTACGCTACTTTCGATTTTTGATTTTCGGCAGATCTTCGAAGATATTAGGCGCCAAATTTCGAAAATTTAAAATTTTACAAAAAACTTTTTTAATTTATGAATATTTTTTAGTCGTATTGTGCACAGAATTAAAGAGTCATTTGACTAGTGCAAAAATGTTAAAAATTTTTGCCTCAGTAATTTTCCTTGACCGCCATTGGCTAATTCAGTTTTTCAGTCCTAGATTAATTTTTTATTGTTTGATTTGTATAAAACAAAGTTCATATGCTTCGTTGTCTCAATTGTCATTTTTTTTATTACCGGAAGTGTTATCTGTCGGCACCGGAAGTGGCATAATTTTACCAAAAACTACAATTTTGACAGTTAGGTACAATTTTTCGAAAACAAATATTATTTTTTGGAAAAATTATTTGACTAAAAGAGTGTGCCCTTTCAAGGCGCAAAAAATGTCGGAAGCAGTTTTTTTAATTTCGATTTCATTTTCGAGCAAATTCGATTAAGAGGCTAAAAATGGTGTAAAATCGACCTATTTACAACCTATTCAGGCTTTTCAGATTTTAAAATATTTCTTCGTAACTTTTATAAACTTGTAGCTATAATCAATACGAAGAAAATGTGTGTTAAAATTAGTTTGTAATATAAGCAGTTACCAAGAAATGGGCAGTTCAGTACAAGTCACTGTTTTCGTTATTTTGCCTGTAAAATAGTCAATTATTATGGGATTTTCATAAAAGTGACATCATTTGATTCAAAAAGCATGTAGCGTCATATCAAGTTGATTACAATTTAAAATTGACACCGGAAGTGACGTCATTTGGTCAAAAACTGCATTTTAAACTTTTTAAATCAATGTTTTATTCAACCAAGAATAACTTAATATGTATTAATAATTTTAACTTTTGGCTTAAATTCACATATAAATACAACTCATATAGTCATATAGATATCATAAAATTGTTTCTAACTTGTTCGGTTGCCGAGAAATAGACGATTTTCTACAGGTCACTTTTGAAGGTTTCGGGGCCATAAAAGTGTCAATTATTATTCGATTTTCATACACGTTACACCATGTTATACCTAATGCCATTTGTGATTTCATACAAGTAATTTAAGATTTTCATTATCACCGGAAGTAACGTCATTTTGGCAAATACTGAATTTTTAGCCTTCAAAACAGATATTTTATTCAAATGAGTCTGTTTTGAAATCTTTTTCAAATTATGGTATTTGATGCCAATCAACAAATAGAATGAACCCATACGATCATACAGATACCACAAAATGGTTTCTAACTTGTACGGTTGCAGAGAAATAGCCGATTTTCTACAAGTCACTTTTCAAGTTTTTTGGTCTTTAAAAGTGGCAATTATTATTCGATTTACATAAAATTTTCACTATATGATATCGTATGCCATTTCTGATTTCATAAAACTAATTGAACATTTTCATTAACACTGGAAGAAATGTAATTTTGTCAAGATCATTTACAAGTAACAATGTATAAAATGAATTGATATTGCTGGATTTGGTTGATTCTGCGTCCATTTTATTTGATGTGAACAATGTTTATTTGGAAACCTGTTTAGTGGTTTCGTTGGTACCGGAAGTGACATATGTTCAAGGGTAACTTGACACCGGAAGTGACATGTTCAAGGGTAACGTGGCACCAGTGAAACCCGTCATTCCTGCATGCAGGTCTAGTTAGGGTTTCACACTGCGTAGCTTGTGTGAAACACTATTGTTTTTGTTAAAATTATTAGGGTTTCACACTGCGAAGCTTGTGTGAAACACTATTGTTTTTGTTAAAATTATTATTAGGGTTTCACACTGCGTAGCTTGTGTGAAACACTATTGTTTTTGTTAAAATTATTATTAGGGTTTCACACTGCGAAGCTTGTGTGAAACACTATTGTTTTTGTTAAAATTATTATTAGGGTTTCACACTGCGAAGCTTGTGTGAAACACTATTGTTTTTGTTAAAATTATTATTCTTATTATTATTATTATTATTCTTCTTTTGTTTTGAGTAGATCTCAGCAACTACGTGTCGCATCGTTACGAATTCTTCGGTTTTCCTGGGAAAGTGGGTGTGACTTAGAGGATAAAGCTATTTTGAACGTTCTGCGACAATGCGAAATGTCCGAAATCACCGAAGTTATTGTTTTTACAAATATTGCGGTAATTTTAACAATAATCATGGGATTTTAACTTTCGATACATTTTGGCATAGCTGGAGACAGGGCACATAGCTGCGCTACTTTCGATTTTTGATTTTCGGCAAATCTTCGAAGATATTAGGCGCCAAATTTCGGAAATTTAAAATTTTACAAAAAACTTTTTTATTTATGAATATTTTTTACTCGTGTTGTGCACAGAATTAAAGAGTCATCTGACTTGCGCAAAAATGTTAAAAAATTTTGTCTCAGTAATTTTCCTTGGCCTCCATTGGCTAATTCAGTTTTTCAGTCCTAGATTAATTTTTTATTGTTCGATTTGTATAAAACAAAGTTCATATGCTTCGTTGTCTCAATTGTCATTTTTTTTATTACCAAAAGTGTTATCTGTCGGCACCGGAAGTGGCATAATTTTACCAAAAACTACAATTTTGACAGTAAGGTACATTTTTTGAAAACAAATATCATTTTTTTGAAAAATTATATGACTCAAAGAGTGTGTCCTTTAAAGGCGCAAAAAATGTCGGAAGCAGTTTTTTTAATTTCTTTTTCATTTTCTAGCAAATTGGATTAAGAGGTGAAAAAAGGCGTAAAATTGACCTATTTACAACTCATTCAGGCTTTTCAGATTTTAAAATATTTTTACGTAACTTTTATAAACTTGTAGCTATAATCCATACGAAGAGAATGTATGTGAAAATTAGTTTGTAATATAAGCAGTTGCCGAGAAATAGGCAATTTTGCATGAGTCACTTTTCACGTAATTTTGGCTGTAAAAGAATCAATTATTATTCGATTTTCAATTTTCTTTCGCCATTGGATGCCTAATGCCATAGTGGACTATGTCAAACCATTTTACCCCTTGCGCTGCCACCGGAAATGACGTCATTTGCTCAAAACTTAAATTTTAGCCTTCAAAAAACAATATTTTATTCAAATGAGTCGTATCTGTTATTTTTTTCAAATTGTGATATTTGATTCTATTGATCAAATAGATTGAACCCATACGATCATACAGATACCACAAAATGGTTTCTAACTTGTACGGTTGCAGAGAAATGGGCGATTTTCCTTAAGTCACTTTTCAAGGTTTTTGGTCTATAAAAGTGTCAGTTATTATTCGATTTTCATAAAATTTTCACCATATGATATCTTGTGTCATTTATGATTTCATAGAACTAATTTAACATTTTCAGTATCATCGGAAGTAATGTCATTTTGGCAAAAACTGTATTTTTAGCCTTCAAAACAGACATTTTTTTCAAATGAGTCTGATTTGTAATATATTTCAAATTATGATATTTGATTCCAATCAACAAATGGATTGAACCCATACGATCATATAGATACCAAAAGATAGTTTTTATCGTGTACGGTTGCCGAGAAATAGACGATTTTCTACAAATCACTTTTCAAGGTTTTTGGTCTATAAAAGTGGCAATTCTCATTCGATTTACATACAATTTTCGCCATTATGCCGCCTTATGCCATTTCTGATTTCATAAAACTAATTGAACATTTTCATTATCATCGGAAGTAATGAAATTTTGCCAGGATCACTTACAAGTAACATATATATAAAATAAATTGATATTGCTGGATTTGGTTGATTCTTCGTCCATTTTATTTGATGTTTACAATGCTTATGTGGAAACCTGTTTGATGGTTTCATTGGTATCGGAAGTGACATATGTTTAAGGGTAACGTGGCACCGAAAGTGACGTGGCACCAGTGAAACCCGTCATTCCTGCATGCAGGTCTAGTTCTTATTAGGCTTTCACCATTTTTCAATGGTGAAAGACTATTGTTATTACTAAGATTATTAGGCTTTCACCATTTTTCAATGGTGAAAGACTATTGTTATTACTAAGATTAATATTATTAGGCTTTCAGACTTTCGTCTGAAAGACTATTGTTTTTACTAAAATTATTATTATTTATTATTATTATTTTATTTTTCGGGGAAGCCTATTTCTCAGCGCCTGTAACAGATACCGATCTGGGACCTAATTCTCTATAGGGAAACCATGTGTTGGCTACTTGATAAACTATTTTTGAAACTTCTGCGCAGACCGGAAGTGATCGAATTTCGTGCTGTGTCAAAAAATTAAAAAACGGCCGTAGATTCGTCAATTCTGTACCTATTTTCATACAAATGACATTTTCGGAAACCTTGAGTCTTTTTTCGGACGATAGCAGTTGAAAATTTTGATATTTCGAAACTTCATCGCTGACTTCTTGCGATCGAAAAATGAAAAATTTTATTTGAGAGACAATTTTTGTTATTTTTCAAAATTTTCAAATTTGACCTACATTTTTGGATACCTGAAGGCAATCTGGTTCCAGTAATATAAGTTTCATTCCGAGTTATCGCCCTTTATTTTTCGATTTTTTTCGAATTTTCTTCACATTTTGTGAGCTTAAGTTTCGTTTTACGGCCGGATCAACGTTTCTCAAATTCCTGATACATGAAGCAATATTGTCAAACCACCGTTTAAAGCAATTTCAACAACAATCCGTAAACCGGAAGTAGTCGAAATAATATGCGATATTTTGAAAAAAACGTGAAAAATTGGTGTCTTGGGTAAAAACACGATTTCTCCGTCCGATATCAACGGATTAAACAAATTAAGGTATCATTTGGTCTAGCGGTGATTGGACCACTGAATGATACCCAATTCGTACGGATACGATGAGCTGGTAGCAAAATATGGCACGCTGAAAATCAAGTATTTTCTGATTTGGAGCGTTTTTGGACGCCTGTATTTCGAAAACTGCTCCAGCGATTTTTCTTAAACTTTATCTATCGATGTTCCTTTCGGTAATCTTTAGCATGGATCCATCCATTAAGACTATTATATAACTGGAATAAGACAAAAAAGGGACTGAAAATCGAAAAAAGTCGAAAAATCGTGAAATTTGGGAAAATGCTCTACTATTTTTTTATTTTAAGAGATTTTCAAAAAAAAGATATATATTTAAAAAGCTGACCTAATTACGATTCTAATGATGTATAATATGTATGCAGTTATTGAAATTTAATTTTCAATATTTTGACATTTTGACATTTTTAACACTTTTGAACATAGGATTTCTCAGAAGTATTTTATTTGATCGTATAGTGTCGTATATCATTAGAGAGCCCTGTTCCCATGCAAACTCCAAAACTGGATGTGAAAACTACTCGACAATGATTCGTATACCGGAAGTAGTTCAAAAAACAAAGAAAAATGTAAAAAAGATGAAAAAAAATTGGAGCTCTTGCCAAAAGTTCGAATTCTCCGTCACATATTAGCGGACCAAAACAATTAAAGTGTCTTTGGATAGTTCCATTAATAGACGATCGTATAACATCTAAATAACACGAATTTGATTCTTAGGAAATAAATTATGGTACGCCGAAAACTAAGTATTTTCCGTTTTGGAGCATTCTGAGACGCCTTTTTCTCGAAAACGACGCCTACGATTTTTCTTAAACATTTTTTACTCAGAGTCCTATCGGTGGCCTAGCGTGTGCATTTAATAATAAAAGCGTTGCAACATTATAGGCGGTCCAAAAATGACCTCAATCTTTGAAAAAAGTTGAAAAATCATTAAATTATTGAAAATGCTCTTTTATTTATCTTTTTTTCAAAAATTACTTAATGAATGTTTCTGATATTTCTGCTACAGGAAGTTAAGTATCTAATCAACTTGTTAAAGCAATTCCGACAATGATCGAAAAACCGGAAGTAGTCGAAAAAATATCCGATATATTGATTTTTTTTTACATTTTTACAGAAAACTTTTTTATTTATGAATATTTTTTGATGGTAGTTTACACAGAGTTAAAGTATCACCCTACTTGAGCATAGGTGAGAAAGAATTTTGTCTCAGTAATTTTCTTTAGTCGCCATTGGCTAATTTAGTTTTTCGTACCTAGATTAATTATTTATTGTTCGATTTGTATAAAACAAAGTGCATATGATTTGTAATGTCAATTGTAATATTTTTTGTTACGGTGACATTTTTCTGCATGCAACGGAAGTGGCGTAAAATTAACAAAAACTACAATTTTAAGAGTTAAGTACCACTTTTTGACAGCAAATATTTTTTTTTTCGAAGACTGATATAACAAAAAGTATGCGCCCTGTAAAGGCGCATAAAATGTTTGGCTGAGATTCTTAAATTTCAATTTCATTTTCGGGCAATTTCGAATAAAATGTAAAAAAAAGGGTAAAATTCAGTTATTACAACCCATTCAACGTCTTTATATTTTGAACTATTTATTCGTAACTTTCATAAACTCGTAGCCATAATCCAGACGAAGAGAATGTATGCGAAAAATAGTTTGTAACATGAGCAGTTGCCGAGAAATATGCAATTTTGCATGCATCACTTTTCACGTTATTTTGCCTGTAAAATAGTAAATTATTATCCGATTTTCAATAATATTTTTTCATTTGATGCCTAATGCCAATTTGGACTAGGTTAAGCCAATTTTACAGTTTCACTGTGACCGAAAATGACGTCATTTTGGCAAAAACTGTATTTTTAACCTAGAAAACAAATATTTTATACAAATGAGTCTTGTTTATAATATTTTTAAAATTATGATATTTGAATCCCATCGCCGAATAGCATGAACCCATACCATCATACAGATACCACAAAAAAGTTTCTAACTTGTACGGTTGCCGAGAAATAGACGATTTTCTACAAGTCACTTTTCAAGCTTTTTGGTCTATAAAAGTGTCAATTATTATTCAATTTTCATACAATTTTCACCATGTGATGCCTTATGCCATTTATGATTGCAATGATCTGATTTAACATTTCCTTTATCACCGGAAGTAATGTCATATTTGCAAAAACCGTATTTTTAGACTTAAAAATAAAATTTTACTCCAAAATTAGATTTTGCGCGATCCGACTCAAGATGGCGTGTTCAATGACAAATATTACGGGACGCTGAAGATCTAGTATTTTCCTTTTTGGACTTTTATATGATATCAGAATGATACAAATTCGATGGTTAGGCAATAGATTATGAGATGCCGAAAATATAGTATTTTCCTCTTTTTTTGGAGCCTTTTCAAACTCGTTTATCTCGAAAACTACTTCTATTTCACTTCTTAAACTTCTGTTACCCCGAGTCCTATCGGTCGTTTAGGGTATAAAGGTAAATTTAAAAGCATGGCAATGATCTAAAGGACCCTGAAAGCCGATTCAGCACTGCTATGCAGGTCTAGTTATTATTCTTTTTTTTTTCCATTTTGCTTATTTCTCAGCAAATATAAGAGATAGATGTCTGAAGTTTGATTTTCTCTCGGGAAACTGGGTGGTAGTTAGTGCTTAAATGTAAAACGAAATTCGTGCGCATAGCGGAAATGCGTTAAATCTTTAACGTGCACGAAATTTGAAAATCGGCCGTAATTTTGGTGATTGTCAACCGATTTCTCTGATATTTACATTTTTGGATAGCTTGAAACATTTCTAAGAAGATAGCAGTTCACAAAAGTCAAATTTGGAAACTTTGTCGCTTTCATTTTTTTGGTGAAAATTGGAAAATTTTCAAAAATTTCCAAAATTTTTATTTTTTGGAATTTTGAATTATGACTTATATTTTTGGATAGCTGACATCAATCCGATTCCAAAAATATAAGTTTTATTTTGAAATGTTAACTTTGATTTTTCACTTTTTTTCGCATTTTGGTCAAATCGTAGAGTTCTTATTTTTTTAAAACGGCGCCTACGATTTTTCTGAAACTTCAGGAATATGAAGTCGAAGGTCCAAACCAGTCCATGAACTATAAATGAAAATCCTCTATTCACCGGAAGTAGTCAAGAAAGGTATCCGAACTTTGACAAAATTCCAAAAAATGGGTGCCTGTGCGGAAAATGCGATGTATCAATTGGTTGTTTAACGAATAGTTCAAGTATTATGTCGTTTGATAGCCACGTGAATTACTACAAGATGGTACTATAGCGATAAGTTTCTATCAAAAATTGAAAAAGTTATAGGACTTTGAAAAGTAAGGTTTTTTACGATTTCGAGCAATTTTGAACGCATGTTTCTCGGAAACGCCGCCTACGATTTTTTTTAAACTTTCTCATTCGAGAGTCTTATAGGTGGTGTATTGTGTGAAACCATTGTACAATTTCTCTAAATGTCATGAGTAGTCGAAAAACGAGATTGAAAATCCAAAACGTCGTATTTTTACCATTTGGAGCATTTTTAGACGTCTTTTTCTCGAAAAGTCAACGTAATTTTTTTTTTGGAACTTCTTCTACAGAGAGTTTTATCGGTAGTCTTAGGTATGAAACTATTGCGCAACATTTAGAAATATCAGGAGTATGAGAACAAAGGGATCGAAAATTGAAAACGTCACCTTTCATTGTTAAGTGAAACATGCAGTAAGAGTTGATACAATCTGTACGTTTTACCAACGTTTAGAGCATATTCAAAATTCCCCATTTCTCTCACAGTGACGATATTTGAGCTAAAAATATTTCAACCTTGAGTGTTTACTTATATTCAAAATATGGGTTTAGTGACCCTGTAACAGAAATAATTGATTTCTGTGTGTAATAATTAGTCTTTGAATTAATATTGTTTCTTCTTTGTCAAAATTACCTCTCAACCGTAATCATCTCGACACAAATCGACGGCTCCCGCTGTTTATAAGGAAATCCAATTATCTATAGGTTGCAGTTGTATCTTGCAGTAGTATCGTGCAGAAGTACGAATATTGCACCTATGATAGAAAGCATGATGTAGTTTGAGTTTGGGCCCTATCTCTAATTAACGATAAATTTTTATATGTTAGTGACGTCAAATCATTAACGTGCACGAAATCAGAGTTTTATCGGTAGTCTTAGGTATGAAACCATTGCGCAACAGTTAGAAATATCAGGAGTATGAGAACAAAGGGATCGAAAATTGAAAACGTCACCTTTCATTGTTAAGCGAAACATGCAGTAAGAGTTGGTGCAATCTGTACGTATTAGCAACGTTTAGAGCATATTCAAAAGTCCCCCTTTCTCTCACAGTGACGATATTTGGGCAGAAAGTATATCAACTTTGAGTCTTTACTTCTATTCAAAATAAGGGTATAGTGACCCTGTAGCAGAAATATTTGATTTATGTGTGTAATAATTAGTCTTTGAATTAATATTGTTTCTCCTTGGACAAAATTACCTCATAGCCGTAATCATCTCGACACAAATCGACGGCTCGCGCTGTTTATAAGCAAATCCAGTTTTAAAGAGGCTGCAGTTGTATCTTGCTGTAGTATCGTGCAGAAGTACGAATATTGCACCGGTCATAGAAAGTTCAATGTAGTTAGAGCATGGATCCTGTTTCTAATAAATATCGAACTTTTATATAATGGTGACGTCAAATCTTTAACGTGCACGAAATCCGAAAATTGGCGATATTTCATTCAATATAAAATCAATTTTTGAACCAGTTACATATTTGGGTAGCTGACATGAAAACGCGATTCCGAAGTCCCGTGTACACATTGGTGTGACATCGACAAAGTCCGAATTGGTCATAATTGGAACGTTTTGCATACGTATAAAGCATATATAGAGAGATTTGTTTTTGAAAGAGGCAATATTTGAACTAAAGGTGTTTTACTGGTAACCAATATCTGGTAATGCTGCTTGTAGGTAGGCAATTTGTTCTGCCTTGGGTAAGGTGAAAGCCTTCAGCCTTGCAAGCAAGTCTAGTTCTTATTATTATTTTTTTTTTTATTGGGGGAAGCTAGATCTCAGAAACTATAAGAGCTAGAGGTCTGAAGTTTGATTTTCCCTCGGGAAAATGGGTGGTGGTTACTCCTTAAAACTATTTCCAGATTTGTGCGCATAGCGGAAATGCGTGAAGTCTTTAGCGTGCACAAAAATTGAAAATCGGCCATAATTCAGTTAATTCTCAATCGATTTTTCAGACATTTATATTTTTGAATAGCGGGAGACATTTCGGACTAGATAGCAGTTGAAAAACGTTGAATATAGAAACTTTGTCGCTCTCATTTTTTTGGTGAATACTGGAAAATTTTCAAAAAATTGCTAAAATGTTTATTTTTAGGAATTTAGAAATTCTAATTACATTTTTGGATAGCTGACGTCGATCCGATTCCAACAATATAAGTTGTGTTCTGAAATGTTAACTTTGATTTTTCACTTTTTTTCGCATTTTGGTCAAAAACGGTAAGGCTTATTTTTTTAAAACCACTTCAACGATTTTCCTGAAACTTTAGTAAGATGAACAGAGATGTCTGAATTGTTCCTTAAACTATAAATGAAAATCCTCTAATCACCGGAAGTGGTCAAGAAAGGTATCCAAACTTTGACAAAATTCAGAAAAATGGGTGCCTGTGCGCCAAATAAGATGTATCGATTGGTTGTTTACCGAGTAGTTAAAGTATTATATCGTTTGATAGCCACGTGAATTATCTACAAGATGGTACTATAGCGACAAGTTTCTATCAAAAAATAAAAAAGTTATCTGAGTTTGAAAAGTAAGGTATTTTGCTATTTCGATCAACTTTAGACGCGTATTTCTCGAAAACGCCGCCTACGATTTTTTTTAAACTTTCTCATTCGAGAGTCTTATAGGTGGTGTATTGTGTGAAACCATTGTACAATTTCTCTAGATGTCATGAGTAGTCGAAAAACGAGATTGAAAATCCAAAACGTCGTATTTTTACCATTTGGGGCATTTTTAAACGTCTTTTTCTCGAAGAGTCAACGTAATCTTTTTGGTTGAACTTCTTCTACAGAGAGTTTGATCGGTAGTCTAAGGTATGAAACCATTGCGCAACAGTTAAAAATATCAGGAGTATGAGAACAAAGGGATCGAAAATTGAAAACGTCACCTTTCATTGTTAAGCGAAATTTGCAGTAAGAGTTGATACAATCTGTACGTATTACATACGTTTAGAGCATATTCAAAAGCCCCCTTTTCTCTCACAGTGACGATATTTGAGCTAAAAGCATTTCAACTTTGAGTGTTTACTTCTATTCAAAATATGGGTTTAATGGCCCTGTAACAGAAATAGTTGATTGCTGCGTGTAATAATTATTCTTTGAATTAATATTGTTTCTTCTTTGTCAAAATTACCTCATAACCGTAATCATCTCGACATAAATCGACGACTCGCGCTGTTTATAAGCAAATCCAATTTTCAATAGGTTGCTGTTGTATCTTGCAGTAGTATCGTGCAGAAGTACGAATATTGCACCGGTCATAGAAAGTGTAATGTAGTTTGAGCATGGACTCTGTTTGTAATAAATGTCGAAATTTTGTATGTTGGTGACGTCAAATCTTTAACGTGCACGAAATCAGAAAATTGACGATATTCCATTGAATATTCAATCAATTTTTGAACCAGTTACATATTTGAGTCCATTTTGCCTATTTCTCAGCAACTATAAGAGATAGAGGACTGAAGTTTGATTTTCTCTCGGGAAACTGGGTGGTAGTTAGTGCTTAAATGTAAAACGAAATTCGTGCGCATAGCGGAAATGCGTTAAATCTTTAACGTGCACGAAAATTGAAAATCGGCCGTAATTTTGGTAATTGTCAACCGATTTCTCTGATATTTACATTTTTGGATAGCTTGAGACATTTCTAAGAAGATAGCAGTTCACAAACGTCAAAGTTGGAAACTTTATCGCTTTCATTTTTTTGGTGAAAATTGGAAAATTTTCAAAAATTTCCAAAATTTTTATTTTGGGGAATTTTGAATTATGACTTATATTTTTGGATAGCTGACATCAATCCGATTCCAAAAATTTATGATTTATTCTGAAATGTTAACTTTGATTTTTCACTTTTTTTCGCATTTTGATCAAATCGTAGAGTTCTTATTTTTTTAAAACGGCGCCTACGATTTTTCTGAAACTTACTGAATATATAGTCGAAGGTCCAAACCAGTCCATGAACTATAAATGAAAATCCTCTAATCACCGGAAGTAGTCAAGAAAGGTATCCAAAGTTTGACAAAATTCAGAAAAATGGGTGCCTGTGCCCCAAATAAGATGTATCGATTGGTTGTTTACCGAGTAGTTAAAGTATTATATCGTTTGATAGCCACGTGCATTATCTACAAGATGGTACTATAGCGACAAGTTTCTATCAAAACATAAAAAAGTTATCTGAGTTTAAAAAGTATGCTATTTTGTTAATTCGATCAACTTTAGACGCGTATTTCTCTGAAACACCGCCTACGATTTTTTTTAAACTTTCTCATTCGAGAGTCTTATAGGTGGTGTATTGTGTGAAACCATTGTACAATTTTTCTAATTGTCATGGGTAGCCGAAAAAAGAGATCGAAAATTGAAAACGGCGTATTTTTACGTTTTGGAGCATGTTTAGGGTTCTTTTTCTCGAAAAGTCAATGTAATGTTTTTTTGGAATTTCTTCTACAGAGAGTTTTATCAGTAGTCTTATGTATGAAACCATTGCGCAATAGTTAGAAATATCAGGAGTATGAGAACAAAGGGATCGAAAATTGAAAACGTCACCTTTCATTGTTAAGTGAAACATGCAGTTAGAGGTGATATAATCGTACGTATTACCTACGTCTAGGGCCTATTCAAAAGTCTGTTTTTCTCTCACGGTGACGATATTTGAGCGAAAACTATTTCAACTTTGAGAGTTAACTTATATTCAGAATGTGGGGTTAGTGACCCTGTAACAGATATAGTTGATTACTGTGTGTAATAATTAGTCTTTGAATTAATATTGTTTCTTCTTTGTCAAAATTACCGCATAACCGTAATCATCTCGACATAAATCGACGACTCGCGCTGTTTATAAGCAAGTCCAGTGTTAAGAGGATGCAGTTGTATCTTGCAGTAGTATCGTGCAGAAGTACGAATATTGCACCTGTGACAGAAGGCATGATGTAGTTTGAGCATATACTGTATCTGTAATAAATTTTTATATGTTAGTGGTGTCAAATCTTTAACGTGCACGAACTCAGAAAATTGTCGATATTTCATTGCATATTAAATCAATGTTTGAACCAGTTACATATTTGAGTAGCTGACATGAACGCGATTCATAACAAAAGTCCGAATTGGTTATAAATGGAACGTTTTGCATACGTATAAAGCATATATAGAGCTTTTTTTTTTTAAACTGGAAATATTTGAACTAAGGGTGTTTGAATGGTAACCAATATCTGGTACCTGTGCTTCTAGAATGAAAATAATTCATTTTAGTAATTAACAGTTACTCCTGAAATTAATATCCCAGGTTTTTTGTCTACATGACGTCATCATTTGACACCAGTGAAAATGAAGCTCTCTAATGAAGCTATTTATAAATAAGTTACCCCTCAATTACAATGTTGAAAAATTAATGTTGAAAGGTGCGATTTTGGGTTTTGGTTATTACCTGATAGGAATTTTTTTGTCTCATTCGGAAAACTGTTTTTTCTATAGTCGTTTAGATTTCTGAAACTAAAACTGATAGAGTTCTGAATATTGTTTTTTTTTCTATGTTTTAAACATTTAGTACTTAGATCTATTGCGAAAGTTGTGAACAGACCTGAAGTGATGTAAATCTTTAACGTGCGCGAATGAAAACCGGTCCTAATTATGTCAATTCCCAACCGATTTTCGAAAAAGTTGTATTTTTGCACAGCGGGGGATATTGCGGATGCGATAACGATCGAATTTAGATACCACGTCATTCTCTTTTTTCTTGAATATTTTGAAAATGTACTAAAATTAAAATTTCTTGGAATTTTTGAGTTTTTGATTGCGTGCTTAGATTTCCGACGTCAGTGCGATTCTACCGATCCAAGTTCATTATGTTGGAAATTATTCAACTATATTTTTCACTTTCTTTCTATCGTGATGCGCATGCACAGAAAGTGTCAATATCCGAGTTGTTTAACTGTGTGTGGGTATTTTTTAAGGGGTGAGTGGTGGGCATTTTGTGCTGCCTTGGGTAAGGTGAAAGCCTTCAGTCCTGCAAGCAGGTCTAGTTATTATTATTATTATTCTTCTTTTGTTTTGAGTAGATCTCAGCAACTACGTGTCGCATCGTTACGATTTCTTCGGTTTTACTGGGAAAGTGGGTGTGACTTAGAGGATAAAGCTATTTTGAACGTTCTGCGACAATGCGAAATGTCCGAAATCACCGAAGTTATCGTTTTTACAAATATTGCGGTAATTTTAACAATAATCATGGGATTTTAACTTTCGATACATTTTGGCATAGCTGGAGACAGGGCACATAGCTGCGCTACTTTCGATTTTTGATTTTCGGCAAATCTTCGAAGATATTAGGCGCCAAATTTCGGAAATTTAAAATTTTACAAAAAACTTTTTTATTTATGAATATTTTTTAGTCGTGTTGTGCACAGAATTAAAGAGTCATCTGACTTGCGCAAAAATGTTAAAAAATTTTGTCTCAGTAATTTACCTTGGCCGCCATTGGCTAATTCAGTTTTTCAGTCCTAGATTAATTTTTTATTGTTCGATTTGTATAAAACAAAGTTCATATGCTTCGTTGTCTCAATTGTCATTTTTTTTATTACCAAAAGTGTTATCTGTCGGCACCGGAAGTGGCATAATTTTACCAAAAACTACAATTTTGACAGTTAGGTACATTTTTTGAAAACAAATATTATTTTTTTGAAAAATTATATGACTCAAAGAGTGTGTCCTTTAAAGGCGCAAAAAATGTCGGAAGCAGTTTTTTTAATTTCTTTTTCATTTTCTAGCAAATTGGATTGAGAGGTGAAAAAAGGCGTAAAATTGACCTATTTACAACTCATTCAGGCTTTTCAGATTTTAAAATATTTTTACGTAACTTTTATAAACTTGTAGCTATAATCCATACGAAGAGAATGTATGTGAAAATTAGTTTGTAATATAAGCAGTTGCCGAGAAATGGGCAATTTTGCATGAGTCACTTTTCACGTAATTTTGGCTGTAAAATTATCAATTATTATTCGATTTTCAATTTTCTTTCGCCATTGGATGCCTAATGCCATAGTGGACTATGTCAAACCATTTTACCCCTTGCGCTGCCACCGGAAATGACGTCATTTGCTCAAAACTTAAATTTTAGCCTTCAAAAAACAATATTTTATTCAAATGAGTCGTATTTGTTATTTTTTTCAAATTGTGATATTTGATTCTATTGATCAAATAGATTGAACCCATACGATCATACAGATACCACAAAATGGTTTCTAACTTGTACGGTTGCAGAGAAATAGGCGATTTTCCTTAAGTCACTTTTCAAGGTTTTTGGTCTATAAAAGTGTCAGTTATTATTCGATTTTCATAAAATTTTCACCATATGATATCTTGTGTCATTTATGATTTCATAGAACTAATTTAACATTTTCAGTATCACCGGAAGTAATGTCATTTTGGCAAAAACTGTATTTTTAGCCTTCAAAACAGACATTTTTTTCAAATGAGTCTGATTTGTAATATATTTCAAATTATGATATTTGATTCCAATCAACAAATGGATTGAACCCATACGATCATATAGATACCAAAAGATAGTTTTTATCGTGTACGGTTGCCGAGAAATAGACGATTTTCTACAAGTCACTTTTCAAGGTTTTTGGTCTATAAAAGTGGCAATTCTCATTCGATTTACATACAGTTTTCGCCATTATGCTGCCTTATGCCATTTCTGATTTCATAAAACTAATTGAACATTTTCATTATCACCGGAAGTAATGAAATTTTGCCAGGATCACTTACAAGTAACATATATATAAAATGAATTGATATTGCTGGATTTGGTTGATTCTTCGTCCATTTTATTTGATGTTTACAATGCTTATGTGGAAACCTGTTTGACGGTTTCATTGGTATCGGAAGTGACATATGTTTAAGGGTAACGTGGCACCGAAAGTGACGTGGCACCAGTGAAACCCGTCATTCCTGCATGCAGGTCTAGTTCTTATTCTTATTAGGCTTTCAGACTTTCGTCTGAAAGCCTATTGAGATTACTAAAATTAGGGTTTCACACTGCGAAGCTTGTGTGAAACACTATTGTTTTTGTTAAAATTATTAGGCTTTCACCATTTTTCAATGGTGAAAGACTATTGTTATTACTAAGATTATTAGGCTTTCAGACTTTCGTCTGAAAGCCTATTGTGATTACTAAAATTATTATTTATTAAGCTTTCATATTACATATGAAAGCTTATTGTTTCTGTTAAAGTTATTATTATTATTTTTTTTTTGTGTGTGTTTTCTGCAAATCGGATTTCTCAGAATCTATCCATAGGATCTTTCTGAAATTTTGACCTACCCCCCCAAAAATGGGGTGCGAACCTTGATTAAATATATTTTCGAAACGTTTTACGAATCCGAAATCACCGAATTTTACGAACGAAAAAAATGACAATGCATAGTCGTAACTTTGTTATTTTTTGACCGATTTTACTAATTCTTTTTTCTTTGAATACCTTTGAAAAAATCATTTTCATCTACAGTTTCACATTTTCGAATTTCGAAAATTCGTCGCTGTGATTTCGAACCGGAAGTTTAGACCAATTTGACAACTTCTTTAATAGTTGTACGATTTTCATGAAATTTAGTATCTAAGTAGATCTTTCCGATGTGACTTCAAAAATATAATTAGAAATTTTCTAAATTATCTCCCCTTGACGAAATTAAGGATCAAAATTTTCAAAAAAATCATCGAAATATAGGTCAGAATGACCTGATTTTTTTTTTGGATACTAGATAAGTAATTACTGATTTGTACACAAAATATGGAGTTTGTCGATCGAACCGGAAGTGCCGCCATATTTAAAAGTGAAAAATCAATAAGGCTTTTTTGCTATTTTACTTACAGACTCGGGAGTTATATTTTCTGAATCCTTGTAGGAAGGCCTAAAAAATGTCGCGAATAGAATTTTGATTTCGGTCACGTGATGGTCACCATTTTGAATTGAAAATGAAAAATAGAAGCAATTTGAAGGATCGGGACTTTGGAACACAATTACTCTCCTTCTAATTAAGCTAGAATGTTCAAACTTGGTGTAGACGTTCACTAGGTCAATGTCATGATTGAGTTTAAAGATGAGCATTTTCTGCTAAGGGTAAGCAGAGATAAATATGCTGATTTGTTGATTCTTTAGGACACGATAACTTCGGTTATAATGAAGAGAGGGTGGTGAAACTCCTGCCAATCGAGAGTCTAATAGCTAGCCCGTTGTGTGAAATCATTGTATCATTGTTTTTAAATGTCAGGGATAGCAGAAAAAAAGAGATCGAAAATCAAAAAAGTCGTATTTTTACGATTTTGAGCATTTTTAAAGGTCCTTTTCTCTTCAATCAACATAATATTTTTGGGGAACTTCTTCTACAAAGAGTCTTATCGATAGTCTTTTATATGAAACCATCGATGAACAGTCCAAAATATCAGGAGTAGAAAAATAAAAGGATCGAAAATTGAAAACTGCACCCTTTCTTAAGCGAAACATGCAGCGTGGGTGACTACAATTTGCACATTTAGTCATCGTATACAGCTTATTCAACAGTATCGAATTCCAACTGCTTAGGGATATTTTACGTGCACTTCAATGTGTACACGGGACCTTGGTTTTTCGTCCCATCCGAACGACTAGACAGCTGTCCTTGTCAGGCCCTCCGTTCTGCCTCACTGACAAGAGGGAACCACGCCGGAAAATCGAGATGAACTTTCTCGGTGCAGAACTTTCAGTTCACGCCAAACGTTTATTGCATACGATTAAGCTGGTCAGTTGGAGCTTATTTTCAAAAGTTTTGTGATAATCGGTTGGTAATTAAAGTACCGTGCAAATTAAACTGCTAAAACATAAAATTTCGCCCGGTTGAAATGTTGTTTGCTATAAGTCAGCAATTTCCCGATTTTAGGGGGGCTGAATGACTGAATGGTTAGCATACGCGCGCTTTGTCGTAACGTCTGTCATTGAGTTAACCGGCGTCGTTTCGATTTCCATGTTGTGCGTGGGTTTTCCCCGTGTCCTTCGGTTACCTCCCACGACTAAAGACCCGTACGCGCAAGGGAAGTTTTTCAATAAAATTAAAAGACATATGTTAGTCTCGAAATGACCTCGTTTTTGTCGAATGGACGTGACATGGAGTATGGTGTCCAACCTCGTGGGTTTTCTCGGTGTCCTTCGGTTTCCTCCCACTCCTGAATACCAGTACGCGTAAGGGAAGTTTATAAATAAAATTAAAAAACATATATTAGTCCCGAAATGACTTAGTTTGTGTCGAATGGACGTTAAGCCGCATTTCTCTCCTTCTGTTTTATTTTTAAAGTTTTGTAATAATCGGTTGGTAATGCATGGTACTGATACTGTAAAAGTGATAAAACAGAAAATTTCGCCCGGTTGTAATGTTTCTCACTTTAAAGTCAGCAATTTGCCGATTTTAAGGGGCAAACGTTTATTGCGAACGATTAAGCTAGTCAGGGGGAGCTTATTTTTAAAAGTTTTGTAATATTCGGTGCAAATTAAACTGTTAAAATAGAAAATTTCGCCCGGTTGAAATGTTTCTCGCTGTAGGTCCGCAATTTGCCAAATTTAGGGAGGTTACGTGGCTGAATGGTTAGCACCTGCGCTCTGTATCGTAACGTCTGTCACTGAGTCAACTGGCGTTTTTTCGATTGAAATGCCCGGTTGAAATGTTTCTTGCTATAAGTCAGCAATTTTCCGATTTTAGGGAGGCTGAATGGCTGAATGGTTAGCATGTGCGCGCTGTATCGTCAGCAATTTCCCGAATACCAGTACGCGTAAGGGAAGTTTTAAAATAAAATTAAAAAATATATGTGAGCCCCGAAATGTCCTAGTTTGTGTGGAGTGGACGTTAACCCACATGTCTCTTTTTCTCTTTTATTTTTAAAGTTTTGTTATAATCGGTTGGTAATCAGAGGTACTGTAAAAGTCATAAAACAGGAAATTTCGCCCTGTTGTCAAGTTTCTCAATTTAAAGTCAGCAATTTGCCTATTTTAGGGGGAAACGTTTATTGTGAACGATTATGCTGGTCAGGGGAAGCTTACTTTTAAAAGTTGTGTAATATTCGGTTGATAATTTCGCCCGGTTGAAATGTTTGTCGCTGTAGGTCAGCAATTTGCCAAATTTAGGGAGGTTACGTGGCTGAATGGTTAGCACCTATGCTCTGTATCGTAACGTCTGTCATTGAGTCAACTGGCGTTGTTTCGATTGAAATGCCCGGTTGAAATGTTTCTTGCTATAAGTCAGCAATTTTCCGATTTTAGGGAGGCTGAATGGCTGAATGGTTAGCATGTGCGCGCTGTATCGTAACGTCTGTCATTGAGTCAACCGGCGTCGTTTCGATTTCCAGGTTGCGCGTGGGTTTTCCCCGTGTCCTTCGGTTACCTCCCACGGCTAAAGTCAGCAATTTTCCGACGTTTATTGCGAACGATTAAGCTGGTCAGGGGGAGCTTATTTTTAAAATTTTGTAATATTCGAAAATTCGTCGCTGTGATTTCGAACCGGAAGTTGAGACCAACTTGACAACTTCTTTAATAGTTGTACGATTTTCATGAAATTTAGTATGTAACTAGACATTACTGATGCGACTTGAAAAATGACTTTTAAAATTTCCTAAATCATCCCCCGTTGGTGAAATTAAGAATCAAATTTTTCAAAAAAATCGTCGAAATAAAGGTCAGAATGACCTAATTTGTTTTTTGATACTAGACAAGTAATTACTGATTCGTACACAAAACATGGAGTTTGTCGATTGAACCGGAAGTGACACCATCTTAAAACGTGAAAAAACAATAGAACTTTTGCGATATTGCACTTACAGACATGAGAGTTACGTTTTCTGAACCCTCGAAGGAAAACCTAAAAAACGTTCAGAGCAGAAACACAATAGGGCATAGTATGTTCAATGCGTCTCCTATGTCTAAAATTTAATACATTTCAATTTCAGGATAGACGGGATACGGGTGGAATTTTTGGTATTTGAATATTTCAAAAATTCGAATTTCGTTTTTGATGTTTTTCGTGCCGACAAAGTTGTTTACGAGTGAAAAATTACATTAATTTCGATAGATTTTGACAGTGAATATGAAAGCTTTCATATCTGCATGGGACAGTAGCAGATCTAGTTATTATTATTTTTTTTTTCGCCGGAGCCTATTTCTCAGTGCCTGTAACAGATACCGATCTGGGACCTAATTCTCTATCGGGAAACCATGTGTTGGCTACTTGATAAACTATATTTGAAACTTCTGCGCAGACCGGAAGTGGTCGAATTTCGTGCGGTGTCAAAAAATTAAAAAACGGCCGTAGATTCGTCAATTCTGTACCTATTTTCATACAAATGACATTTTCGGAAACCCTGAGTCTTTTCTCGGACGATAGCAGTTGAAAATTTCGATATTTCGAAACTTCATCGCTGACTTCTTGCGATCGAAAAATGAAAAATGTTGTTTGAGAGACAATTTTTGTTATTTTTCAAAATTTTGAAATTTGACCTACATTTTTGGATACCTGAAGTCCACCCGATTCCAGTAATATAAGTTTCATTCAGAGTTTTCGCCCTTTATTTTTCGATTTTTTTCGAATTTTCTACCCATTTTGGGAGCTCGGGTTTAGTTTTATGGCCGAATTGACGTTTCTGAAATTTCTGAGGCATGAAGCCAAATGACCATTGCAAGGAATAAAGCAATTTCAACAATAATCTGTACACCGGAAGTGGTCGAAATAATGTCCGATATTTTGAAAAAAATGCAAAAAATGGGTATTTTGGGGAAAAACGCGATTTCTCCGTCCGATATCAATGGATTAAACAAATTAGGGTACCGTTGGACTGCACTAGTATTGTCCTATCGTATGATACCCAATTCGTACGGATACGACGAGCAGGAAGCAAAATATTGCACGCTGAAAATCAAGTATTTTCTGATTTGGAGCGTTTTTGGACGCCTGTATCTCGAAAACTTAACCGCAACTTTTTTTTTAACTTTCTCTATTAAGAGTCCATTCGATAGTCTTGTGAATTATGCCATCCAATAAGACTTTGAAATGTCTGGAATACGATAAAAAAAGGGACTGAAAATCAAAAAAAGTCGAAAAATCGTGAAATTTTGGAAAATGCTCTACTATTTTTTTATTTTAAAAGATTTTCAAAAAAAGGTTGTATATTCAGATAGCTGACCTAATTACGATTCTAACGATGTATAATATGTATGTAGTTATTGAAATTTAATTTTCGATATTTTAAATTTTTTGCATTTTTGGCACTTTTGAACATAGGATTTCTCAGAGGCATTTTATCTGATCAGATAATGTAATTTATCATTACAGAGCCCCGTCGCTATTTTAGTGCCCAAACCGGCTATTAAAACTATTCCGACAATAATAACCATACCGGAAGTATTCAAAAAATGAAAAAAAAAGGTTAGAAACATTGTCGCACTTGCGAGAAACTTGATTTCTCCCTTAGGTAATAGCGGACCAAAAGAACTAAAGTGTCGCTGGATAGCCCTATTAATGGACCATCATATGGTATCTAAATAATACGATTTCGATGGTAAGGAAATAAATTATTGTATGCCAAAAATCTAGTATTTTCCGATTTTTTAACATTCTGGGACGCCCTTTTCTCGGAAACGACACCGCAGATTTTTCTTAAACTTTTCTTACTCAAAGTCCTATCGGTTGTCTATATAGTGAATCTAAAATGAAAATCATTGAAATAATATAAATGGTCCAAAAATGGCCTCAAACCTTGAAAAAAATTGAAAAATCCTTTAGTTTTTCGTACTTAGAAAAATTATTTATTGTTCGATTTGTATAAAACAAAGTTCATATGCTCCGTGGTCCCAATTGTAATTTTTTTTGTTACGGTGAAATTTTTCTGTCGGCAACGGAAGTGACGTAATATTAACAAAATCTACAATTTTGACAGTTCGGTACCACTTTTTGAAAGCAAATATTATTTTTTTTCAAAACTGATATAACTAAAAGGATGCACCCTGCAAAGGTGCACAAAATCCTTAGCTCAGATTTTTTAATTTCAATTTCATTTTCGGGCAATTTCGAATAAAATGTAAAATAAATTGTAAAATTCAGTTATTTACAATTCATTCAGCGTCTTCATATTTTGAAATATTTATTTGTAATTTTCATAAACTCGTAGCAATAATCCAGACGAAGAGAATGTATGCGAAAATTAGTTTGTAATATGAGCAGTTGCCGAGAAATATGCAATTTTGCATGCATCACTTTTCACGTTATTTTGCCTATAAAGGAGTGAATTATTATTCGATTTGCAATATTTTTTTTCCATTTGATGCTTAATGCCAATTTGGACCAAGTCAAGCCAATTTTACATTTTCACTGTGACCGGAAATGACGTCATTTGGGCAAAAACTGTATTTTTAACTTTAAAAACAAATATTTTATTCAAATGAGTCTGCCTTATAATGTTTTTAAAATTATGATATTTGATTCCCATCAACGAATAGAATGAAGCCATACGACCATACGGATACCACAAAATGGTTTCTAACTTGTACGGTTACAGAGAAATAGGCGATCTTCTATAAGTCACTTTTCAAGGTTTTTGGTCTATAAAAGTGTCAATTATTATTAGATTTTTATCATTTTTTTACCATTTGATGCCTTATGCCATTTATGACTTCTATGAACTAAATTAACATTTTCAATATCTCCGGAAGTAATGTAATTTTTGCAAAAAAACGTATTTTTAGCCTTCAAAACAAACATTTTTTTGAAGAGATTTATATTTATTATTCGTTTAACTTTATAACGTCTGACTCTAATGGACAGTAAGATTGAATCAATACCATCATATTGATACCAAGAAAAGGCTTCTAGCATGTTCCCTTGTCGAATAATAGCCAATTTTCCCAGGGTCACTTTTAAGTTTTATACCTTCTTAATTTCAGTTTATGGGTTATAGGTTGATTATTTATTGTCCGATATGTATAAAACAAAGTTTGTATTTTGTATGTTGCGAATTTTCGACTTATTTTTCTCCTATAAAAATTTCTTTCGGCACCGGAAGTGACGTAATTTTGCCATAATTTACAATTTTGACCGGTCTTTTCGCCAGCAAATATTACTTTTACATATGATAGAAGGTGTCACTGAAGCAAAACAACTAAAGTATAGTTTGGTAGCTCAATGGATCGGCTATGGTATAATGAACTTCCTGTATGATTCCTGAAAGCCGGTTCAGTGCTGCTTGCAGGTCTAGTTCTTATTATTATTTTTTTTTTTATTGGGGGAAGCTAGATCTCAGAAACTATAAGAGATAGAGGTCTGAAGTTTGATTTTCCCTCGGGAAAATGGGTGGTGGTTACTCCTTAAAACTATTTCCAGATTTGTGTGCATAGCGGAAATGCGTGAAATCTTTAGCGTGCACAAAAATTGAAAATCGGCCATAATTCAGTTAATTCTCAACCGATTTTTCAGACATTTATATTTTTGAATAGCGGGAGACATTTCGGACTAGATAGGAGTTGAAAAACGTTGAATATAGAATCTTTGTCGCTCTCATTTTTTTGGTGAATACTGGAAAATTTTCAAAAAATTGCTAAAATGTTTATTTTTAGGAATTTAGAAATTCTAATTACACTTTTGGATAGCTGACGTCGATCCGATTCCAACAATATAAGTTGTGTTCTGAAATATTAACTTTGATTTTTCACTTTTTTTCGCATTTTGGTCAAAAACGGTAAGGCTTATTTTTTTAAAACCACTCCAACGATTTTCCTGAAACTTTGGTAAGATGAACAGAGATGTCTGAATTGTTCCTTAAACTATAAATGAAAATCCTCTAATCACCGGAAGTGGTCAAGAAAGGTATCCAAACTTTGACAAAATTCAGAAAAATGGGTGCCTGTGCGACAAATAAGATGTATCGATTGGTTGTTTACCGAGTAGTTAATGCATTATATCGTTCGATAGCCACGTGAATTACCTACAAGATGGTACTATAGCGACAAGTTTCTATCAAAAAATAAAAAAGTTATCTGAGTTTGAAAAGTAAGGTATTTTGCTATTTCGGTCAACTTTAGACGCGTATTTCTCGAAAACGCCGCCTACGATTTTTTTAAAACTTTCTCATTCGAGAGTCTTATAGGTGGTGTATTGTGTGAAACCATTGTACAATTTCTCTAAATGTCATGAGTAGTCGAAAAACGAGATTGAAAATCCAAAACGTCGTATTTTTACCATTTGGAGCATTTTTAGACGTCTTTTTCTCGAAAAGTCAACGTAATTTTTTTTTTGAACTTCTTCTACAGAGAGTTTTATCGGTACTCTTAGGTATGAAACCATTGCGCAACAGTTAGAAATATCAGGAGTATGAGAACAAAGGGATCGAAAATTGAAAACGTCACCTTTCATTATTAAGCAAAACATGCAGTAAGAGTTGATACAATCTGAACGTATTAGCAACGTTTAGAGCATATTCAAAAGTCCCGTTTTCTCTCACAGTGACGATATTTGGGCAAAAAGTATTTCAACTTTGAGTCTTTACTTCTATTCAAAATAAGGGTATAGTGACCCTGTAGCAGAAATATTTGATTTATGTGTGTAATAATTAGTCTTTGAATTAATATTGTTTCTCCTTGGCCAAAATTACCTCATAGCCGTAATCATCTCGACACAAATCGACGGCTCGCGCTGTTTATAAGCAAATCCAATTTTTAAGAGGTTGCAGTTGTATCTTGCAGTAGTATCGTGCAGAAGTACGAATATTGCACCGGTCATAGAAAGTTTAATGTAGTTAGAGCATGGACTCTGTTTCTAATAAATATCGATATTTTATATGTGGGTGACGTCAAATCTTTAACGTGCACGAAATCCGAAAATTGGCGATATTTCATTGAATATAAAATCAATTTTTGAACAAGTTACATATTTGGGTAGCTGACATGAAAACGCGATTCCGAAGTCCCGTGTACACATTGGTGTGACATCGAAAAAAGTCCGAATTGGTCATAATTGGAACGTTTTGCATACGTATAAAGCATATATAGAGAGATTTTTTTAAAAGTGGCAATATTTGAACTAAGGGTGTTTTAATAGTAACCAATATCTGTTACTGGTGCTTCTAGAGTGAAAATAATTCGTTTTGGTAAATAATAGTTACCCCTGAAATTAATATCGCAGGATTTTTGTCTCCATGACGTCGCCATTTGATACCAGTGAAAATAAACCTCTCTGTTGAAGCTATTTATAAGGAAGGTACTCTTCTACATAAATGCAGAAAAATTAATGTTGAATGTAGGATTCTGGGTTTTGGATATTATTTGACACTTACGATACTTTTTTGTCTTAATCGGAAAACTCTTTTTTTTTATTCTCGTGTAGATCTCTGAATCTGAAACAGATGGAGTTTTGAATATTGATTTTGCCTATGTTTTAAACATTTATTACTTAGAACTATTGCGAAGTTGTGAACCAGACCGTAAGTGATGTAAATCTTTAACGTGCACGAATGAAAATAGGTTTTAATTATGTCAATTCCCAACCGATTTTCGAAAAAATTATATTTTTGTACAGCCGGGAGTGATGTAAATCTTTAACGTGCATGAATGAAAATCGGTTCTAATTATGTCAATTCCCAACCGATTTTCGAAAAAATTATATTTTTGTACAGCCGGGGATTTTGCGGATGGGATAAAGGTCGAATTGAGATAACCATGTCGTTCTTAGTTGAGATAACCAGTTTGAGCATGGACTCTATCTGTAATAAATATTAAATTTTTATATGTTACATGTAGTGACGTCAAATCTTTAACGTGCACGAAATCAGAAAATTGTAGATATTTCATTGAATATTTAATCAATTTTTGAACCAGTTGCATATTTGAGTAGTTGATATGGACGTGATTCCAAAGTCCCGTGTACACATTGGTGTGACATTGACAAAAGTCCGAGTTGGTCATGATCGCAACGTTTTGCCTACGTATAAAGCATTATATAGAGAGCTTTTTTTTTTGAAAGAGGCAATATTTGAACTAAAGGTGTTTTACTGGTAACCAATATCTGGTAATGCTGCTTCTAGAGTGAAAATAATTCATTTTAGTTACTCCTGAAATTATTATCCCAGGTTTTTTGTCTACATGACGCCATCATATGATACCAGCGAAAATGACGCTATTTACCGAAACTATTTATAAGGAAGGCACCCCTCTGGACCAATGTTGAAAAGTTGATGTTGAAAGGTATGATTCTTGGTTTTGGTTATGATCTGACACGATCTTTTTTTTGTCCCATTCGAAAAACTTTTTTTTTTCATTCTCTTGTAGATCTCTGAAACTAAAGCAGATAGAGTTCTGAATAATGATTTTTCCTATGTTTTAAGCAGTAAGTACTTAGAAGTATTGCGAAAGTTCTGAACAGACCTGAAGTGAAGTAAATCTTTAACGTGCATAAACGAAAATAGGTCCTAATAATGTCAATTCCCAACCGATTTTCGAAAAAGTTATATTTTTGTAGAGACGGTGATATTGGGGATTGCAATACCACGCTGTTCTCCTTTTTTCCTAAAAATTTGAAAATGTACTGAAATTGTAAAATTTTTTTTAGAATTTTTGAGTTTTTGATTACGTATTTAGATTTCTGACGTCTGTAGGATTCTACCGATACAAGTTCATAATGTTGTAAATTGTTCAACTATATTGTTCACTTTCCTTCTAACGTAATGCGCATGCAGAGAAAGTGTCAATATCTGAGTTGTTTAAGTGTGTGTGTGTGTGTGTTTTAAGGGGTGTGTGTGTTTTAAGGGGTGGGTGGTGGGCATTTTGTGCTGCATTGGGCAAGGTGAAAGCCTTCAGCCTTGCAAGCAAGTCTAGTTATTAGGCTTTCAGACTTTCGTCTGAAAGCCTATTGAGATTACTAAAATTATTATTATTATTATTATTTACCGCGGGGGCCAAGTTCTCCATGATCGAAAGCAGATATCGATCTGAAATCAACTTTTCTTTCCGGAAACCATGTGGTGGCTACTTGATAAAGTATTTTCGAAAATTCTGCGCATACCGGAAGTGGCAGATCTTTGTACGTTGTCAAAAAATTGAAAATTGGCCATAGTTTCGTCAATTATTTACCCATTTTCAAACAAATGACATTTTCGGAAACCCTGAATCTTTTCCGAGTCAATAGCAATCTAAGATTTTGTAATTTCGAAACTTCGTCGCTGACTTCTAGTGTTCGAAAATTAAAAAAATTTGTTTAAGAGACAATTTTTTTCATTTTTCAAAATTTTCAAATTTGACTTATATTTTTGGATACCTTAAGTCCATCCGATTCCAGTAATATAAGTTTCATTCAGAGTTATCGCCCTTTATTTTTCGATTTTTTTCGAATTTTCTACCTATTTTGTGAGCTCGGGTTTCGTTATATGGCTGAATTGGCGAATCTGAAACTTCTAAGGCATGAAGCCAAATGACCATTGCAAGGAATAAAGCAATTTCAACAATGATCCGTAGACCGGAAGTAGTCGAAATAATGTGCAATATTTTGAAAAAATGCAAAAAATGGATAGTTTTGGGGAAAACGCGATTTCTCCGTTCGATGTCAATGGATTAAACAAATTAGGGTACCATTGGACTGCACTAGGATTGTACTATCGTATGATACCCAATTCATACGGATATTATGATCAGGCAGCAAAATATGGCACGCTGAAAATCAAGTATTTTCTGATTTGGAGCGTTTTTGGACGCCTATATCTCGAAAACTTAACCGTAACTTTTTCTTAAATTTTTTCTATCGAGAGTCCTTTCGGAGTTAATTTGCATGAAACCACCCAATAAGCCTTTGAAATATCTGGAATGGGTGAAATAACGGACTGAAAATCGAAAAAAGTCGAAAAATCGTGAAATTTTGGAAAATGCTCTACTATTTTTTTATTTGAGGAGATTTTTTAAAAAAGGTTGTATATTCAGATAGCTGACCTAATTAAGAATCTAACGATGTATAATATGTATGTAGTTATTGAAATTTAATTTTCGATATTTTAATTTTTTTTCATTTTTAGCACTTTTGAACACAGGATTTCTCAGGGGCATTTTATCTGATCAGATAATGTAATATATCATTACAGAGCCCTGTGGCTATTTTAGTGCCCAAACCGGCTATTAAAAATATTCCGACAATGATAACCATACCGGAAGTATTCAAAAAATGAAAAAAAAAGGTTAAAAACATTGTCTCACTTGCGAAAAACTTGATTGCTCCCTTAGGTAATAGCGGACCAAAAGAACTAAAGTGTCGTTGGATAGCCCTATTAATGGACCATCATATGGTATCTAAATAATACGATTTCAATGGTAAGGAAATAAATTATTGTATGCCAAAAATCAAGTATTTTCCGCTTTTTTAACATTCCGAGACGCCCTTTTCTCGAAAACGACGCCTACGATTTTTCTTAAACTTTTCTTACTCAACGTCCTATCGGTTGTCTATATAGTGAATCCAAAATGAAAAGCATTGAAATAATATAGGTGGTCCAAAAGTGGCCTCAAACTTTGAAAAAAATTGAAAAATCGTTAAAGTTTTGGAAACGCTCTTTAATTTATCTTTTTTTCCAAAACTACTCAATGGATGTTTCTGACACTTCTGGTACAGAAAGTTAAGTATCCAAAGAACTTCGTAAAGCTATCACGACAATGATCGTAAAACCGGAAGTAGTCGAAAAAATGTCCGATATTTTGAAAAAAAAAAAATTTTTTTACGAAAACCTTTTTCATTTATGATTATTTTTTGATGGTATTTTACACAGGGTTAAAATATCATCCTACTTGAACAGAAATGAGAAAAAAAATTGTCTCGGTAATTTGCGTTAGCCGCCATCGGCTAATTTAGTTTTTCGTACCCAGAACAATTATTTATTGTTCGATTTGTATAAAACAAAGTTCATATGCTCCGTGGTCCCAATTGTAATATTTTTTGTTACGGTGAAATTTTTCTGTCGGCAACGGAAGTGACGTAATATTAACAAAAACTACAATTTTGACAGTTCTGTACCACTTTTTGAAAGCAAATGTTATTTTTTTCAAAACTGATATAACTAAAAGGATGCACCCTGCAAAGGTGCACAAAATCTTTAGCTCAGATTTTTTAATTCCAATTTCATTTTCGGGCAATTTCGAATAAAATGTAAAATAAAGTGTAAAATTCAGTTATTTACAATTCATTCAGCGTCTTCATATTTTGAAATATTTATTTGTTATTTTCATAAACTCGTAGCATTAATCCAGACAAAGAGAATGTATGGGAAAATTAGTTTGTAATATGAGCAGTTGCTGAGAAATATGCAATTTTGCATGCATCACTTTTCACGTTATTTTGCCTATAAAGGAGGGAATTATTATTCGATTTGCAATATTTTTTTTCCATTTGATGCCTAATGCCATTTTGGACTAGGTCAAGCCAATTTTACATTTTCACTGTGACCGGAAATGACGTCTTTTGGGCAAAAGCTGTATTTTTAACCTAAAAAACAAATATTTTATTAAAATGAGTCTGCCTTATAATATTTTTAGAATTGTGATATTTGATTCCCATCAACGAATAGAATGAAGCCATACGACCATACAGATACCACAAAATGGTTTCTAACTTGTACGGTTACAGAGAAATAGGCGATCTTCTATAAGTCACTTTTCAAGGGTTTTCGTCTATAAAAGTGTCAATTATTATACGATTTTAATAATTTTTTTACCATTTGATGCCTTATGCCATTTATGACTTCTATGAACTAAATTAACATTTTCAATATCACCGGAAGTAATGTAATTTTTGCAAAAAACGTATTTTTAGCCTTCAAAACAAACATTTTTTTGAATTGATTTATATTTATCATTCGTTTAACTTTATAATGTTTGATTCCAATAGGCAGTAAGATTGAATCAATACCATCATATTGATATCAAGAAAAGGCTTCTAGCATGTTCCCTTGTCGAATAATAGCCAATTTTCCCAGGGTCACTTTTAAGTTTTTTACCTTCTTAATTTATGGATTATAGGTTAATTATTTATTGCCCGATATGATAAAACAAAGTTTGTATTTTGTATGTTGCGAATTTTCGACTTATTTTTCACCTATAAAAATGTCTTTCGGCACCGGAAGTGACGTATTTTGCCATAATTTACAATTTTGACCGGTCTTTTCGCCAGCAAATATTACTTTAACATATGGTAGAGGGTGTCACTGAAGCAAAACAACTAAAGTATAGTTTGGTAGCTCAATGGATCGGCTATGGTATAATAAACTTTCTGTATGATTCCTGAAAGCCGGTTCAGTGCTGCTTGCAGGTCTAGTTCTTATTATTATTATTCTTCTTTTGTTTTGAGTAGATCTCAGCAACTGCTTGTCGCATCGTTACGATTTCTTCGGTTTTACTGGGAAAGTGGGTGTGACTTAGAGGATAAAGCTATTTTGAACGTTCTACGGCAATGCGAAATGTCCGAAATCACCAAATTATCGTTTTTTAAAATATTGCAGTAATTTTAACAATAATCATTGAATTTTAACTTTCGATACATTTTGGCATAGCCGGAGACAGGGCACATAGCTACACTACTTTCGATTTTTGATTTTCGGTAAATCTTCAAAGACATTAGGCGCCAAATTTTGAAAATTTAAAATTTTACAAAAAACTTTTTTATTTATGAATATTTTTTAGTCGTATTATGCACAGAATTAAAGGGTCATCTGACTAGTGCAAAAATGATAAAACATTTTGTCTCCGTAATTTTCCTTGGCCGCCATTGGCTAATTCAGTTTTTCAGTCCTAGATTAATTTTTTATTGTTCGATTTGTATAAAACAAAGTTCATATGCTTCGTTGTATCAATTGTCATTTTTTTTATTACCAAAAGTGTTATCTGTCGGCACCGGAAGTGGCATAATTTTAACAAAAACTACAATTTTGACAGTTATTTTCCTTCTTCGAAAACAAATATTATTTTTTGGAAAAATTATTTGACTCAAAGAATGTGCCCTTTCAAGGCGCAAAAAATGTAGGAAGCAGTTTTTTTGATTTCGATTTCATTTTCGAGCAAATTCGATTAAGAGGCTAAAAATGGTGTAAAATTGGCCTATTTACAACCTATTCAGGCTTTTCAGATTTTAAAATATTTCTTCGTAACTTTTATAAACTTGTAGCTATAATCCATACGAAGAAAATGTATGTTAAAATTCGTTTGTACTATAAGCAGTTACCAAGAAATGGGCAGTTCTGTACAAGTCACTGTTTTCGTTATTTTGCCTGTAAAATAGTCAATTATGATTGGATTTTGATAAAAGTGACATCATTTGATTCAAAAAGCACGTAGCGTCATATCAAGTTGATTACAATTTAAAATTGGCACCGGAAGTGACATCATTTGGTCAAAAAATGCATTTTAAACTTTTTAAATCAATGTTTTATTCAACCAAGAATAACTTAATATGTATTAATAATTGTAACTTTTGGTTTAAATTCACATATAAACAAAACTCATATGGTCATATAGATATCATAAAATGGTTTCTAACTTGTTCGGTTGCCGAGAAATAGACGGTTTTCTACAGGTCACTTTTGAAGGTTTCGGGGCGATAAAAGGGTCAATTATTATTCGATTTTCATAAACGTCACACCATGTTATACCTAATGCCATTTGGGATTTCATACAAGTAATTTAAGATTTTCATTATCACCGGAAGTAACTTCATTTTTGCAAAAACTGTATTTTTAGCCTCCAAAACAGATATTTTATTCAAATGAGTCTGTTTTGAAATCTTTTTCAAAGTATGGTATCTGATGCCAATCAACAAATAGAATGAACCCATACGATCATACAGATACCACAAAATGGTTTCTAACTTGTACGGTTGCAGAGAAATAGCCGATTTTCTACAAGTCACTTTTCAAGTTTTTTGGTCTTTAAAAGTGGCAATTATTATTCGATTTACATAAAATTTTCACTATATGATATCGTATGCCATTTCTGATTTCATAAGACTAATTGAACATTTGCATTAACACCGGGAGTAATTTAATTTTGTCAAGATCATTTACAAGTAACAAATGTATAAAATGAATTGATATTGCTGGATTTTGTTGATTCTGCGTCCATTTTATTTGTGTGCAATGTTAATTTGGAAACCTGTTTAGTGGTTTCGCTGGTACCGGAAGTGACATATGTTCAAGGGTAACTTGGCACCGGAAGTGACATGTTTAAGGGTAACGTGGCACCAGTGAAACCCGTCATTCCTGCATGCAGGTCTAGTTAGGGTTTCACACTGCGAAGCTTGTGTGAAACACTATTGTTTTTGTTAAAATTATTATTCTTATTATTATTATTATTATTATTATTATTCTTCTTTTGTTTTGAGTAGATCTCAGCAACTACGTGTCGCATCGTTACGATTTCTTCGGTTTTACTGGGAAAGTGGGTGTGACTTAGAGGATAAAGCTATTTTGAACGTTCTGCGACAATGCGAAATGTCCGAAATCACCGAAGTTATCGTTTTTACAAATATTGCGGTAATTTTAACAATAATCATGGGATTTTAACTTTCGATACATTTTGGCATAGCTGGAGACAGGGCACATAGCTGCGCTACTTTCGATTTTTGATTTTCGGCAAATCTTCGAAGATATTAGGCGCCAAATTTCGGAAATTTAAAATTTTACAAAAAACTTTTTTATTTATGAATATTTTTTAGTCGTGTTGTGCACAGAATTAAAGAGTCATCTGACTTGCGCAAAAATGTTAAAAAATTTTGTCTCAGTAATTTTCCTTGGCCTCCATTGGCTAATTCAGTTTTTCAGTCCTAGATTAATTTTTTATTGTTCGATTTGTATAAAACAAAGTTCATATGCTTCGTTGTCTCAATTGTCATTTTTTTTATTACCAAAAGTGTTATCTGTCGGCACCGGAAGAGGCATAATTTTACCAAAAACTACAATTTTGACAGTTAGGTACATTTTTTGAAAACAAATATTATTTTTTTGAAAAATTATATGACTCAAAGAGTGTGTCCTTCAAAGGCGCAAAAAATGTCGGAAGCAGTTTTTTTAATTTCTTTTTCATTTTCTAGCAAATTGGATTAAGAGGTGAAAAAAGGCGTAAAATTGACCTATTTACAACTCATTCAGGCTTTTCAGATTTTAAAATATTTTTACGTAACTTTTATAAACTTGTAGCTATAATCCATACGAAGAGAATGTATGTGAAAATTAGTTTGTAATATAAGCAGTTGCCGAGAAATAGGCAATTTTGCATGAGTCACTTTTCACGTAATTTTGGCTGTAAAAGAATCAATTATTATTCGATTTTCAATTTTCTTTCAACATTGGATGCCTAATGCCATAGTGGACTATGTCAGACCATTTTACCCCTTGCGCTGCCACCGGAAATGACGTCATTTGCTCAAACTTAAATTTTAGCCTTCAAAAAACAATATTTTATTCAAATGAGTCGTATTTGTTATTTTTTTCAAATTGTGATATTTGATTCTATTGATCAAATAGATTGAACCCATACGATCATACAGATACCACAAAATGGTTTCTAACTTGTACGGTTGCAGAGAAATGGGCGATTTTCCTTAAGTCACTTTTCAAGGTTTTTGGTCTATAAAAGTGTCAGTTATTATTCGATTTTCATAAAATTTTCACTATATGATATCTTCTGTCATTTATGATTTCATAGAACTAATTTAACATTTTCAGTATCACCGGAAGTAATGTCATTTTGGCAAAAACAGTATTTTTAGCCTTCAAAACAGACATTTTTTTCAAATGAGTCTGATTTGTAATATATTTCAAATTATGATATTTGATTTCAATCAACAAATGGATTGAACCCATACGATCATATAGATACCAAAAGCTAGTTTTTATCGTGTACGGTTGCCGAGAAATAGACGATTTTCTACAAGTCACTTTTCAAGGTTTTTGGTCTATAAAAGTGGCAATTCTCATTCGATTTACATACAATTTTCGCCATTATGCTGCCTTATGCCATTTCTGATTTCATAAAACTAATTGAACATTTTCGTTATCACCGGAAGTAATGAAATTTTGCCAGGATCACTTACAAGTAACATATATATAAAATGAATTGATATTGCTGGATTTGGTTGATTCTTCGTCCATTTTATTTGATGTTTACAATGCTTATGTGGAAACCTGATTGATGGTTTCATTGGTATCGGAAGTGACATATGTTTAAGGGTAACGTGGCACCGAAAGTGACGTGGCACCAGTGAAACCCGTCATTCCTGCATGCAGGTCTAGTTCTTATTATTAGGCTTTCACCATTTTTCAATGGTGAAAGGCTATTGTTATTACTAAGATTATTATTATTTATTATTTTTTTTTTTTCCACTTTGCCTATTTCTCAGCAACTATAAGAGATAGAGGTCTGAAATTTGATTTTCTGTCGGGAAACTGGGTGGTGGTTAGTGCTTAAATGTAAAACCAAATTTGTGCGCATAGCGGAAACGCGTCAAATCTTTAACGTGCACTCAAATTGAAAATCGGCCATAATTCTTCTAATTCTCATCGGACTTTTCCGATATTTACATTTTTGGATAGCTGAAAACATTTCTGAGTAGATGGCAGTTCAAAAACATCGAGTTTAGAAACTTTGTCGCTCTCATTTTTTTGGTGAAAAATGGAAAATTTTCAAAATTTTCTAAAATTGTTATTTTTAGGAATTTTTAAATATGACTTATATTTTTGGATAGCTGACATTAATCCGATTCCAACAATATAGGTTTTGTTCTGAAATTTTAACTTTGATTTTTCACTTTTTTACGCATTTTGGTCAAATCGTAGAGTTCTTATTTTTTTAAAACGGCACCTACGATTTTTCTGAAACTTCAGGCATATGAAGTCAAGAGTCGTCTCCAGTCCTTAGTCTATGAATGAAAATCCTCTAATCACCGGAAGTAGTCAAGAAAAGTATCCAAACTTTGACAAAATTCTAAAAAATGGGTGTTTGTGCGGAAAATGCGATGTTTTAATTGGCTGTTTACTGAGTAGTTAAAGTACAACGTCATTTGATAGCCACGTAAAATATCTACAAGATGGTACCACAGCGACAAGTTTCTATCATAAATTGAAAAAGTTATAGGACTTTGAAAAGTAAGGTTTTTTACGATTTCGAGCAATTTTAAACGCATGTTTCTCGGAAACGCCGCCTACGATTTTTTTAAAACTTTCTCAGTCGAGAGTCTAATGGGTGGTGTATTGTGTGAAACCATTGTACAATTTCTCTAAATGTCATGAGTAGTCGAAAAACGAGATTGAAAATCCAAAACGTCGTATTTTTACCATTTGGAGCATTTTTAGACGTCTTTTTCTCGAAAAGTGAACGTAATTTTTTTTTGGAACTTCTTCTACAGAGAGTTTGATCGGTAGTCTTAGGTATGAAACTATTGCGCAACATTTAGAAATATCAGGAGTATGAGAACAAAGGAATCGAAAACTGAAAACGTCACCTTTCATTGTTAAGCGAAACATGCAGTAAGAGTTGATACAATCTGTACGTTTTACCAACGTTTAGAGCCTATTCAAAATTCCCCATTTCTCTCACAGTGACGACATTTGAGCTAAAAGTATTTCAACTTTGAGTGTTTACTTATATTCAAAATATGGGTTTAGTGACCCTGTAACAGAAATAATTGATTCCTGTGTGTAATAATTAGTCTTTGAATTAATATTGTTTCTTCTTTGTCAAAATTATCTCTCAACCGTAATCATCTCGACACAAATCGACGGCTCCCGCTGTTTATAAGGAAATCCAATTATCCATAGGTTGCAGTTGTATCTTGCAGTAGTATCGTGCAGAAGTACGAATATTGCACCTGTGATAGAAAGCATGATGTAGTTTGAGCTTGGGCCCTATCTCTAATTAAAGATAATTTTTTATATGTTAGTGACGTCAAATCATTAACGTGCACGAAATCAGAGTTTTATCGGTAGTCATAGGTATGAAACCATTGCGCAACAGTTAGAAATATCAGGAGTATGAGAACAAAGGGATCGAAAATTGAAAACATCATCTTTCATTGTTAAGCGAAACCTTCAGTAAGAGTTGATACAATCTGTACGTTTTACCAACGTTTAGAGCATTTTCAAATTCCCCATTTCTATCACAGTGACGATATTTGAGCTAAAAGTATTTCAACTTTGAGTGTTTACTTATATTCAAAATATGGGTTTAGTGACCCTGTAACAGAAATAATTGATTTCTGTGTGTAATAATTAGTCTTTGAATTAATATTGTTTCTTCTTTGTTAAAATTACCTCATAACCGTAATCATCTCGACACAAATCGACGGCTCGCGCTGTTTATAAGGAAATCTAATTATCTATAGGTTGCAGTTGTATCTTGCAGTAGTATCGTGCAGAAGTACGAATATTGCACCTGTGATAGAAAGCATGATGTAGTTTGAGTTTGGGCCCTATCTCTAATTAACGATAAATTTTTATATGTTAGTGACGTCAAATCATTAACGTGCACGAAATCAAAATATTGTCGATATTTCATTGAATATTCAATTTAGTTTTGAACCAGTTACATATTTGAGTAGCTGGCCTGAACGCGATTCCAAAGTTCCGTGTAACACATTGGTGTGACATCGACAAAAGCCCGAATTGGTTATAAATGGAACGTTTTGCATACGTATAAAGCATATATAGAGAGCTTTTTTTAAAACTGGCAATATTTGAACAAAGGGTGTTTGAATGGTAACCAATATCTTGCATTGGTGCTTCTAGAATGAAAATAATTCATTTTAGTAATTAACAGTTACTCCTGAAATTAATATCCCAGGTTTTATGTCTGCATGACGTCATCATTTGATACCAGTGAAAATGAAGCTCTCTGTTGAAGCCATTTATAAATAAAGTACCCCTCAATTACAATGTTGAAAAATTAATGTTGAAAGGTGCGATATTATTACCTGATACTTAAGGTAAATTTTTTTTGTCTCATTCGGAAAACTGTTTTTTTTTCTGTAGTCGTTTAGATTTCTGAAACTAAAATTGATAGAATTCGAAAAAGTTATATTTTTGTAGAGCCGGGGATATTGCGGATGCGATATAGGTCGAATTGCAATACCACGCAGTTCTCTTTTTTTCCTAACAATTTGAAAATGTACTGAACTTGTAATTTTTTTTAGAATTTTTGAGTTTTTGATTGAGTATTTCGATTTCTGGCGTCTGTAGGATTCTACCAATCCATGTTCATAATTGTTCAACTATATTTTTCACTTTCCTTCTATCGTAATGCGCATGCACAGAAAGTGTCATGTCTGAGTTGTTTAAGCGTGTGTGTGTGTGTGTTTTAAGGGGTGAGTTGTAGGCAATTTTTGCTGCCTTCGGTAAGGTGAAAGCCTTCAGCCTTGCAAGCAAGTCTAGTTATTATTATTATTATTATTATTCTTCTTTTGTTTTGAGTAGATCTCAGCAACTACGTGTCGCATCGTTACGATTTCTTCGGTTTTACTGGGAAAGTGGGTGTGACTTAGAGGATAAAGCTATTTTGAACGTTCTGCGACAATGCGAAATGTCCGAAATCACCGAAGTTATCGTTTTTACAAATATTGCGGTAATTTTAACAATAATCATGGGATTTTAACTTTCGATACATTTTGGCATAGCTGGAAACAGGGCACATAGCTGCGCTACTTTCGATTTTTGATTTTCGGCAAATCTTCGAAGATATTAGGCGCCAAATTTCGGAAATTTAAAATTTTACAAAAAACTTTTTTATTTATGAATATTTTTTAGTCGTGTTGTGCACAGAATTAAAGAGTCATCTGACTTGTTCAAAAATGTTAAAAAATTTTGTCTCAGTAATTTTCCTTGCCCTCCATTGGCTAATCCAGTTTTTCAGTCCTAGATTAATTTTTTATTGTTCGATTTGTATAAAACAAAGTTCATATGCTTCGTTGTCTCAATTGTCATTTTTTTTATTACCAAAAGTGTTATCTGTCGGCACCGGAAGTGGCATAATTTTACCAAAAACTACAATTTTGACAGTTAGGTACATTTTTTGAAAACAAATATTATTTTTTTGAAAAATTATATGACTCAAAGAGTGTGTCCTTTAAAGGCGCAAAAAATGTCGGAAGCAGTTTTTTTAATTTCTTTTTCATTTTCTAGCAAATTGGATTAAGAGGTGAAAAAAGGCGTAAAATTGACCTATTTACAACTCATTCAGGCTTTTCAGATTTTAAAATATTTTTACGTAACTTTTATAAACTTGCAGCTATAATCCATACGAAGAGAATGTATGTGAAAATTAGTTTGTAATATAAGCAGTTGCCGAGAAATAGGCAATTTTGCATGAGTCACTTTTCACGTAATTTTGGCTGTAAAAGAATCAATTATTATTCGATTTTCAATTTTCTTTCGCCATTGGATGCCTAATGCCATAGTGGACTATGTCAAACCATTTTACCCCTTGCGCTGCCACCGGAAATGACGTCATTTGCTCAAAACTTAAATTTTAGCCTTCAAAAAACAATATTTTATTCAAATGAGTCGTATTTGTTATTTTTTTCAAATTGTGATATTTGATTCTATTGATCAAATAGATTGAACCCATACGATCATACAGATACCACAAAATGGTTTCTAACTTGTACGGTTGCAGAGAAATGGGCGATTTTCCTTAAGTCACTTTTCAAGGTTTTTGGTCTATAAAAGAGTCAGTTATTATTCGATTTTCATAAAATTTTCACCATATGATATCTTGTGTCATTTATGATTTCAAAGAACTAATTTAACATTTTCAGTATCACCGGAAGTAATGTCATTTTGGCAAAAACTGTATTTTTAGCCTTCAAAACAGACATTTTTTTCAAATGAGTCTGATTTGTAATATATTTCAAATTATGATATTTGATTCCAATCAACAAATGGATTGAACCCATACGATCATATAGATACCAAAAGATAGTTTTTATCGTGTACGGTTGCCGAGAAATAGACGATTTTCTACAAGTCACTTTTCAAGGTTTTTGGTCTATAAAAGTGGCAATTCTCATTCGATTTACATACAATTATCGCCATTATGCTGCCTAATGCCATTTCTGATTTCATAAAACTAATTGAACATTTTCATTATCACCGGAAGTAATGAAATTTTGCCAGGATCACTTACAAGTAACATATATATAAAATGAATTGATATTGCTGGATTTGGTTGATTCTTCGTCCATATTATTTGATGTTTACAATGCTTATGTGGAAACCTGTTTGATGGTTTCATTGGTATCGGAAGTGACATATGTTTAAGGGTAACGTGGCACCGAAAGTGACGTGGCACCAGTGAAACCCGTCATTCCTGCATGCAGGTCTAGTTCTTATTATTATTATTATTCTTCTTTTGTTTTGAGTAGATCTCAGCAACTGCTTGTCGCATCGTTACGATTTCTTCGGTTTTACTGGGAAAGTGGGTGTGACTTAGAGGATAAAGCTATTTTGAACGTTCTGCAACAATGCGAAATGTCCGAAATCACCGGAGTTATCGTTTTTAAAAATATTGCAGTAATTTTAACAATAATCATTGGATTTTAACTTTCGATACATTTTGGCATAGCCTGAGACAGGGCACATAGCTACGCTACTTTCGATTTTTGATTTTCGGCAAATCTTCGAAGATATTAGGCGCCAAATTTCGAAAATTTAAAATTTTACAAAAAACTTTTTTATTTATGAATATTTTTTAGTCGTATTGTGCACAGAATTAAAGAGTTATCTGCCTAGTGCAAAAATGTTAAAAAATTTTGTCTCAGTAATTTTCCTTGGCCGCTATTGGCTAATTCAGTTTTTCAGTCCTAGATTAATTTTTTATTGTTCGATTTGTATAAAACAAAGTTCATATGCTTCGTTGTCTCAATTGTCATGTTTTTTATTACCGGAAGTGTTATCTGTCGGCACCGAAAGTGGCATAATTTTACCAAAAACTACAATTTTGACAGTTAGGTACCATTTTTCGAAAACAAATATTATTTTTTGGAAAAATTATTTGACTCAAAGAGTGTGCCCTTTCAAGGCGCAAAAAATGGCGGAAGCAGTTTTTTTAATTTCGATTTCATTTTCGAGCAAATTCGATTAAATGGCTAAAAATGGTGTAAAATTGACCCATTTACAACCTATTCAGGCTTTTCAGATTTTAAAATATTTCTTCGTAACTTTTATAAACTTGTAGCTATAATCCATACGAAGAAAATGTATGTTAAAATTAGTTTGTAATATAAGCAGTTACCAAGAAATGGACAGTTCTGTACAAGTCACTGTTTTCGTTATTTTGCCTGTAAAATAGTCAATTATGATTGGATTTTTATAAAAGTGACATCATTTGATTCAAAAAGCATGTAGCGTCATATCAAGTTGATTACAATTTAAAATTGACACCGGAAGTGACGTCATTTTGTCAAAAACTGCATTTTAAACTTTTTAAATCAATGTTTTATTCAACCAAGAATTACTTAATATGTATTAATAATTTTAACTTTTGGTTTAAATTCACATATAAACACAACTCATATGGTCATATACATATCATAAAATTGTTTCTAACTTGTTCGGTTGCCGAGAAATAGACGGTTTTCTACAGGCCACTTTTGAAGGTTTTTGGGCCATAAAAGTGTCAATTATTATTCGATTTTCATAAACGTTACACCATGTTATACCTAATGCCATTTAGGATTTCATACAAGTAATTTAAGATTTTCATTATCACCGGAAGTAACATCATTTTGGCAAAAACTGTATTTTTAGCCTTCAAAACAGATATTTTATTCAAATGAGTCGGTTTTGAAATGTTTTTCAAATTATGGTATTTGATGCCAATCAACAAATAAAATGAACCCATACGATCATATAGATACCACAAAATGGTTTCTAACTTGTACGGTTGCAGAGAAATAGTCGATTTTCTACAAGTCACTTTTCAAGTTTTTGGGTCTTTAAAAGTGGCAATTATTATTCGATTTACATAAAATTTTCACTATATGATATCGTATGCCATTTCTGATTTCATAAATCTAATTGAACATTTTCATTAACACTGGAAGAAATGTAATTTTGTCAAGATCATTTACAAGTAACAAATGTAATAAATGAATTGATATTGCTGGATTTGGTTGATTCTGCATCCATTTTATTTGTGTGCAATGTTAATTTGGAAACCTGTTTAATGGTTTCGTTGGTACCGGAAGTGACATATGTTCAAGGGTAACTTGGCACCGGAAGTGACATGTTTAAGGGTAACGTGGCACCAGTGAAACCCGTCATTCCTGCATGCAGGTCTAGTTATTAGGGTTTCACACTGCGTAGCTTGTGTGAAACACTATTGTTTTTGTTAAAATTATTATTCTTATTATTATTAGGGTTTCACACTGCGTAGCTTGTGTGAAACACTATTGTTTTTGTTAAAATTATTAGGCTTTCAGACTTTCGTCTGAAAGCCTATTGAGATTACTAAAATTATTATTAGGCTTTCAGACTTTCGTCTGAAAGCCTATTGAGATTACTAAAATTATTATTATTATTAGGCTTTCAGACTTTCGTCTGAAAGCCTATTGTGATTACTAAAATTATTATTTATTATTATTATTTTTTTTTTCGCCGGAGCCTATTTCTCAGTGCCTGTAACAGATACCGATCTAGGACCTAATTTTCTATCGGGAAACCATGTGTTGGCTACTTGATAAACTATATTTGAAACTTCTGCGCAGACCGGAAGTGGTCGAATTTCGTGCGGTGTCAAAAAATCAAAAAATGGCCGTAGTTTCGTCAATTCTGTACCTATTTTCATACAAATGACATTTTCGGAAACCCTGAGTCTTTTCTCGGACGATAGCAGTTGAAAATTTCGATATTTCGAAACTTCATCGCTGACTTCTTGCGATCGAAAAATGAAAAATGTTGTTTGAGAGACAATTTTTGTTATTTTTCAAAATTTTGAAATTTGACCTACATTTTTGGATACCTGAAGTCCATCCGATTCCAGTAATATAAGTTTCATTCAGAGTTATCGCCCTTTATTTTTCGATTTTTTTCGAATTTTCTACCCATTTTGTGAGCTCGGGTTCCGTTTTATGGCCGAATTGACGTTTCTGAAATTTCTGAGGCATGAAGCCAAATGACCATTGCAAGGAATAAAGCAATTTCAACAATAATCTGTACACCGGAAGTGGTCGAAATAATGTCCGATATTTTGAAAAAAATGCAAAAAATGGGTATTTTGGGGAAAAACGCGATTTCTCCGTCCGATATCAATGGATTAAACAAATTAGGGTACCATTGGACTGCAATAGTATTGTGCTATCGTATGATACCCAATTTGTACGGATACGACGAGCAGGAAGCAAAATATGGCACGCTGAAAATCAAGTATTTTCTGATTTGGAGCGTTTTTGGACGCCTGTATCTCGAAAACTTAACCGCAACTTTTTTTTTAACTTTCTCTATCGAGAGTCCATTCGATAGTCTTGTGAATTATGCCACCCAATAAGACTTTGAAATGTCTGGAATACGATAAAAAAGGGACTGAAAATCAAAAAAAGTCGAAAAATCGTGAAATTTTGGAAAATGCTCTACTATTTTTTTATTTGAAGAGATTTTCAAAAAAAGGTTGTATATTCAGATAGCTGACCTAATTACGATTCTAACGATGTATAATATGTATGTAGTTATTGAAATTTAATTTTCGATATTTAAATTTTTTGCATTTTTGGCACTTTTGAACATAGGATTTCTCAGAGGCATTTTATCTGATCAGATAATGTAATATATCATTACAGAGCCCCGTGGCTATTTTAGTGCCCAAACCGGCTATTAAAACTATTCCGACAATAATAACCATACCGGAAGTATTCAAAAAAGGAAAAAAAAGGTCAAAAACATTGTCGCACTTGCGAAAAACTTGATTTCTCCCTTAGGTAATAACGGACCAAAAGAACTAAAGTGTCGCTGGATAGCCCTATTAATGGACCATCATATGGTATCTAAATAATACGATTTCGATGGTAAGGAAATAAATTATTGTATAACAAAAATCTATATTTTCTGATTTTTTAACATTCTGGGACGCCCTTTTCTCGAAAACGACGCCTACGATTTTTCTTAAACTATTCTTACTCAAAGTCCTATCGGTTGTCTATATAGTGAATCCAAAATGAAAAGCATTGAAATAATATAAATGGTCCAAAAATGGCCTCAAACTTTGAAAAAAATTGAAAAATCGTTAAATTTTTGGAAACGCTCTTTAAGTTATCTTTTTTTCCAAAACTACTCAATGGATGTTTCTGACACTTCTGGTACAGAAAGTTAATTATCCAAAGAACTTCGTAAAGCTATCACGACAACGATCGTAAAACCGGAAGTAGTCTAAAAAATGTCCGATATTTTGAAAAAAATTAATTTCTTTACGAAAACCTTTTTTGTTTATGAATATTTTTTGATGATATTTTACACAGGGTTAAAAATATCATCCTACTTGAGCAGAAATGAGAAAAAAAATTGTCTCGGTAATTTGCGTTAGCCGCCATCGGCTAATTTAGTTTTTTGTACCCAGAAAAATTATTTATTGTTCGATTTGTATAAAACAAAGTTCATATGCTCCGTGGTCCCAATTGTAATTTTTTTTGTTACGGTGAAATTTTTCTGGCGGCAACGGAAGTGACGTAATATTAACAATAACTACAATTTTGACCGTTCAGTACCACTTTTTGAAAGCAAATATTATTTTTTTTTCAAAACTGATATAACTAAAAGGATGCACCCTGCAAAGGTGCACAAAATCCTTAGCTCAGATTTTTTAATTTCAATTTCATTTTCGGGCAATTTCGAATAAAATGTAAAATAAAGTGTAAAATTCAGTTATTTACAATTCATTCAGCGTCTTCATATTTTGAAATATTTATTTGTAATTTTCATAAACTCGTAGCAATAATCCAGACGAAGAGAATGTAAGCGCAAATTAGTTTGGAATATGAGCAGTTGCCGAGAAATATGCAATTTTGCATGCATCACTTTTCACGTTATTTTGCCTATAAAAGAGTGAATTATTATTCGATTTGCAATATTTTTTTTCCATTTGATGCTTAATGCCAATTTGGACTAGGTCAAGCCAATTTTACATTTTCACTGTGACCGGAAATGACGTCATTTGTGCAAAAACTGTATTTTTAACTTAAAAAACAAATATTTTATTCAAATGAGTCTGCCTTATAATATTCTTGAAATTATGATATTTGATTCCCATCAACGAATAGAATGAAGCCATACGACCATACGGATAGCACAAAATGGTTTCTAACTTGTACGGTTACAGAGAAATAGGCGATCTCCTATAAGTCACTTTTCAAGGTTTTTGGTCTATAAAAGTGTCAATTATGATTCGATTTTTATCATTTTTTTACCATTTGATGCCTTATGCCATTTATGACTTCTATGAACTAAATTAACATTTTCAATATCTCCGGAAGTAATGTAATTTTTGCAAAAAACGTATTTTTAGCCCTCAAAACAAACATTTTTTTGAAGGGATTTATATTTATTATTCGTTTAACTTTATAACGTCTGACTCTAATGGGCAGTAAGATTGAATCAATACCATCATATTGATATCAAGAAAAGGCTTCTAGCATGTTCCCTTGTCGAATAATAGCCAATTTTCCCAGTGTCACTTTTAAGTTTTATACCTTCTTAATTTCAGTTTATGGGTTATAGGTTGATTATTTATTGCCCGATATGTATAAAACAAAGTTTGTATTTTGTATGTTGCGAATTTTCGACTTATTTTTCACCTATAAAAATTTCTTTCGACACCGGAAGTGACGTAATTTTGCCATAATTTACAATTTTGATCGGTCTTTTCGCCAGCAAATATTACTTTTACATATGATAAAAGGTGTCACTGAAGCAAAACAATTAAAGTATAGTTTGGTAGCTCAATGGATCGGTTAGGGTATAATGAACTTCCTGTATGATTCCTGAAAGCCGGTTCAGTGCTGCTTGCAGGTCTAGTTATTATTATTATTTACCGCGGGAGCGTAGATCTCTATGATCGAAAACTGATATCGATCTGGAATTAGAATTTCTATCGGGAAACCATGTGGTGGCTACTTGATAAAATATTTTTGAAATTTCTGCGCATACCGGAAGTGACCGAACTTTGTATTTTGTCTAAAAATTGAAAATTGGCCATAGTTTTGTCAATTCTTTATCCATTTTCAAACAAATTACCTTTTTGGAATTCCTGAATCTTTTCTTAGACAGTGGCTATCTCACATTTTTCGATTTCGAACATTCGTCTATGACTTTTAGCGTTCGAAAATTGAAAACATGTTGTTTACGAGACAATTTTTGTTATTTTTCAAAATTTTCAAATTTGACCTACATTTTTGGATACCTGAAGTTCATGCGATTCCAGCAATATAAGTTTCATTCAGAGTTATCGCCCTTTATTTTTCGATTTTTTTCGAATTTTCTTCCCATTTTGTGAGCTCGGGTTTCGTTTTATGGCAGAATTGACGTTTCTGAAACTTCTGGAACATGAAGTTATAGTCCAATACCAACGAATAAAGCAATTTCGACAAAAATCCTTAAACCGGAAGTGGTCGAAATAATGTGCAATATTTTGAAAAAAATGAAAAAAATGGATATTTTGGGGGAAAACGCGATTTCTCCGCCCGATATAAATGGATTAAAGAAATTAGGGTACCACTGGACTGCACTATGATTGTACTATCGTATGATAACAAATTCATACGGATACTATGAACAGGCAGCAAAATATGGCACGCTGAAAATCAAGTATTTTCTGATTTTTAGCATTTTCGGACGCCTGTATCTCGAAAACTACTCCAGCGATTTTTATGAAACTTTCTGTATGAAGAGACCTTGTGGTAGTCTTGTGTACGAAACATTCCATTACGACTTTGAAATATCTGGAATAGGTGAAATAACGGACTGAAAATCGAAAAAAGTCGAAAAATCGTGAAATTTTGGAAAATGCTCTACTATTTTTTTATTTTGAGAGATTTTCAAAAAAGGATTGTATATTCAGATAGCTGACCTAATTACGATTCTAACGATGTATAATATGTATGTAGTTATTGAAATTTAATTTTCGATATTTTAAATTTTTTGCATTTTTGGCACTTTTCAACATAGGATTTCTCAGGGGCATTTTATCTGATCAGATAATGCAATATATCATTACAGAGCCCTGTGGCTATTTTAGTGCCCAAACCGGCTATTAAAACTATTCCGAAAATAATAACCATACCGGAAGTATTCAAAAAATGAAAAAAAAAAGGTTAAAAACATTGTCGCACTTGCGAAAAACTTGATTTCTCCCTTAGGTAATAGCGGACCAAAAGAACTAAATGTCGTTGGAAAGCCCTATTAATGGACCATCATATGGTATCTAAATAATACGATTTCGATGGTAGGGAAATAAATTATTGTATGCCAAAAATCTAATATTTTCCGATTTTTTAACATTCTGAGACGCCCTTTTTTCTTAAACTTTTCTTACTCAAAGTCCTATCGGCTGTCTATATAGTGAATCCAAAATGAAAAGCATTGAAATAATATAGGTGGTCCAAAAATGGCATCAAACTTTGAAAAAAATTGAAAAATCATTAAATTTTTGTAAACGCTCTTTAATTTATCTTTTTTTCCAAAACTACTCAATGGATGTTTCTGACACTTCTGGTACAGAAAGTTAAGTATCGAAAGAACTTCGTAAAGCTATCGCGACAATGATCGTAAAACCGGAAGTAGTCGAACAAATGTCCGATATTTTGAAAAAAAATATTTTTTTTACGAATAGCTTTTTTATTTATGAATATATTTTGATGGTATTTTACACAGGGTTAAAATATCATCGTACTTGAGCAGAAATGAGGAAAAAAAATTGTCAGGGTAATTTGCGTTAGCCGCCATCGGCTAATTTAGTTTTTCGTACCCAGAAAAATTATTTATTGTTCGATTTGTATAAAACAAAGTTCATATGCTCCGTGGTCCCAATTGTAATTTTTTTTGTTACGGTAAAATTTTTCTGTCGGCAACGAAAGTGACGTAATATTAACAAAAACTACAATTTTGACAGTTCGGTACCACTTTTTGAAAGCAAATATTTTTTTTTTCAAAACTGATATAACTAAAAGGATGCACCCTGCAAAGATGCACAAAATCCTTAGCTCAGATTTTTTAATTTCAATTTCATTTTCGGGCAATTTCGAATAAAATGTAAAATAAAGTGTAAAATTCAGTTATTTACAATTCATTCAGCGTCTTCATATTTTAAAATATTTATTTGTAATTTTCATAAACTCGTAGCAATAATCCAGACGAAGAGAATGTATGCGAAAATTAGTTTGTAATATGAGCAGTTGCCGAGAAATATGCAATTTTGCATGCATCACTTTTCACGTTATTTTGCCTATAAAAGAGTGAATTATCATTCGATTTGCAATATTTTTTTTTCCATTTGATGCCTAATGCCAATTTGGACTAGGTCAAGTCAATTTTACATTTTCACTGTGACCGGAAATGACGTCATTTGGGCAAAAACTGTATTTTTAACCAAAAAAATATTTTATTCAAATGAGTGTGCCTTATAATATTTTTAAAATTATGATATTTGATCCCCATCAACGAATAGAATGAAGCCATACGACCATACAGATACCACAAAATGGTTGCTAACTTGTATGGTTACAGAGAAATAGGCGATCTTCTATAAGTCACTTTTCAAGGTTTTTGGTCTATAAAAGTCTCAATTATTATTTTTTTACCATTAGATGCCTTATGCCATTTATGGCTTCTATGAACTAAGTTAACATTTTCAATATCACCGGAAGTATTGTAATTTTTGCAAAAAACGTATTTTTAGCCTTCAAAACAAACATTTTTTTGAAGGGATTTATATTTATTATTCGTTTAACTTGATAACGTCTGACTCTAATGGGCAGTAAGATTGAATCAATACCATCATATTGATATCAAAAAAAGCCTTCTAGCATGTTCCCTTGTCGAATAATAGCCAATTTTCCCAGGGTCACTTTTAAGTTTTTTACCTTCTTAATTTCAGTTTATGGGTTATAGGGTAATTATTTATTGCCCAATATGTATAAAACAAAGTTTGTATTTTGTGTGTTGCGAATTTTCGACTTATTTTTCACCTATAAAAATATCTTTCGGTACCGGAAGTGACGTAATTTTGCCATAATTTACAATTTTGACCGGTCTTTTCGCCAGCAAATATTACTTTTACATATGATAGAGGGTGTCACTGAAGCAAAACAACTAAAGTATAGTTTGGTAGCTCAATGGATCGGCTATGGTATAAGAAACTTCCTGTATGATTCCTGAAAGCCGGTTCAGTGCTGCTTGCAGGTCTAGTTAGGCTTTCAGACTTTCGTCTGAAAGCCTATTGTGATTACTAAAATTATTATTTATTATTATTATTTTTTTTTTCGCCGGAGCCTATTTCTCAGTGCCTGTAACAGATACCGATCTGGGACCTAATTCTCTGTCGGGAAACCATGTCTTGGCTACTTGATAAACTATATTTGAAACTTCTGCGCAGACCGGAAGTGGTCGAATTTCGTGCGGTGTCAAAAAATCAAAAAACGGCCGTAGATTCGTCAATTCTCTACCTATTTTCATACAAATGACATTTTCGGAAACCCTGAGTCTTTTCTCGGACGATAGCAGTTGAAAATTTCGATATTTCGAAACTTCATCGCTGACTTCTTGCGATCGAAAAATGAAAAATGTTGTTTGAGAGACAATTTTTGTTATTTTTCAAAATTTTGAAATTTGACCTACATTTTTGGATACCTGAAGTCCATCCGATTCCAGTAATATAAGTTTCATTCAGATTTATCGCCCTTTATTTTTCGATTTTTTTCGAATTTTCTACCCATTTTGCGAGCTCGGGTTTCGTTTTATGGCCGAATTGATGTTTCTGAAATTTCTGAGGCATGAAGCCAAATGACCATTGCAAGGAATAAAGCAATTTCAACAATAATCTGTACACCGGAAGTGGTCGAAATAATGTCCGATATTTTGAAAAAAATGCAAAAAATGGGTATTTTGGGGAAAAACGCGACTTCTCCGTCCGATATGAATGGATTAAACAAATTAGGGTACCATTGGACTGCACTAGTATTGTGCTATCGTATGATACCCAATTTGTACGGATACGACGAGCAGGAAGCAAAATATGGCACGCTGAAAATCAAGTATTTTCTGATTTGGAGCGTTTTTGGACGCCTGTATCTCGAAAACTTAACCGCAACTTTTTTTTTAACTTTCTCTATCGAGAGTCCATTCGATAGTCTTGTGAATTATGCCATCCAATAAGACTTTGAAATGTCTGGAATATGATAAAAAAGGGACTGAAAATCAAAAAAAGTCGAAAAATCGTGAAATTTTGGAAAATGCTCTACTATTTTTTTATTTTAAGAGATTTTCAAAAAAAGGTTGTATATTCAGATAGCTGACCTAATTACGATTCTAATGATGTATAATATGTATGTAGTTATTGAAATTTAATTTTCGATATTTTAATTTTTTTGCATTTTTGGCACTTTTGAACATAGGATTTCTCAGAGGCATTTTATCTGATCAGATAATGTAATATATCATTACAGAGCCCCGTGGCTATTTTAGTGCCCAAACCGGCTATTAAAACTATTCCGACAATAATAACCATACCGTAAGTATTCAAAAAATGAAAAAAAAAGGTTAAAACCATTGTCGCAGTTGCGAGAAACTTGATTTCTCCCTTAGGTAATAGCGGACCAAAAGAACTAAAGTGTCGCTGGATAGCCCTATTAATGGACCATCATATGGTATCTAAATAATACGATTTCGATGGTAAGGAAATAAATTATTGTATGCCAAAAATATATTATTTTCCGATTTTTTAACATTCTGGGACGCCCTTTTCTCGAAAACGACGCCGCAGATTTTTCTCAAACTTTTCTTACTCAAAGTCCTATCGGTGGTCTATATAGTGAATCCAAAATGAAATGCATTGAAATAATATAAATGGTCCAAAAATGGCCTCAAACTTTGAAAAAAATTGAAAAATCGTTAAATTTTTGGAAACGCGCTTTAATTTATCTTTTTTTCCAAAACTACTCAATGGATGTTTCTGACACTTCTGGTACAGAAAGTTAATTATCCAAAGAACTTCGTAAAGCTATCACTACAACGATCGTAAAACCGGAAGTAGTCGAAAAAATGTCCGATATTTTGAAAAAAATTAATTTTTTTACGAAAACCTTTTTTATTTATGAATATGTTTTGATGATATTTTACACAGGGTTAAAAATATCATCCTACTTGAGCAGAAATGAGAAAAAAAATTGTCTCGGTAATTTGCGTTAGCCGTCATCGGCTAATTTAGTTTTTCGTACCCAGAAAAATTATTTATTATTCGATTTGTATAAAACAAAGTTCATACGCTCCGTGGTCCCAATTGTAATTTTTTTTGTTACGGTGAAATTTTTCTGTCGGCAACGGAAGTGACGTAATATTAACAAAAACTACAATTTTGACAGTTCGGTACCACTTTTTGAAAGCAAATATTATTTTTTTTCAAAACTGATATAACTAAAAGGATGCACCCTGCAAAGGTGCACAAAATCCTTAGCTCATATTTTTGAATTTCAATTTCATTTTCGGGCAATTTCGAATAAAATGTAAAATAAAGTGTAAAATTCAGTTATTTACAATTCATTCAGCGTCTTCATATTTTGAAATATTTATTTGTAATTTTCATAAACTCGTAGCAATAATCCAGACGAAGAGAATGTATGCGAAAATTAGTTTGTAATATGAGCAGTTGCCGAGAAATATGCAATTTTGCATGCATCACTTTTCACGTTATTTTGCCTATACAAGAGTGAATTATTATTCGATTTGCAATATTTTTTTTCCATTTGATGCCTAATGCCAATTTGGACTAGGTCAAGCCAATTTTACATTTTCACTGTGACCGGAAATGACGTCATTTGGGCAAAAACTGTATTTTTAACCTAAAAAAACTAAAATTTTATTCAAATGAGTCTGCCTGATAATATTTTTAAAATTATGATATTTGATTCCCATCAACGAATAGAATAAAGCCATACGACCATACAGATACCACAAAATGGTTTCTAACTTGTACGGTTTCAGAGAAATAGGCGATCTTCTATAAGTCACTTTTTAAGGTTTTTGGTCTATAAAAGTGTCAATTATTATTCGATTTTTATAATTTTTTTACCATTTGATGCCTTATGCCATTTATGACTTCTATGAACCAAGTTAACATTTTCAATATCACCGGAAGTAATGCAATTTTTGCAAAAAACGTATTTTTAGCCTTCAAAACAAACATTTTTTTGAAGTGATTTATATTCATTATTCGTTTAACTTTATAACGTCTGACTCTAATGGGCAGTAAGATTGAATCAATACCATCATATTGATATCAAGAAAAGGCTTCTAGCATGTTCCCTTGTCGAATAATAATCAATTTTCCCAGGGTCACTTTTAAGTTTTTTACCTTCTTAATTTCAGTTTATGGGTTATAGGTTAATTATTTATTGCCCGATATGTATAAAACAAAGTTTGTATTTTGTATGTTGCGAATTTTCGACTTATTTTTCACCTATAAAAATTTCTTTCGGCACCGGAAGTGACGTAATTTTGCCATAATTTACAATTTTGACCGGTCTTTTCGCCAGCAAATATTACTTTTACATATGATAGAGGGTGTCACTCAAGCAAAACAACTAAAGTATAGTTTGGTAGCTCAATGGATCGGCTATGGTATAATAAACTTCCTGTATGATTCCTGAAAGCCGGTTCAGTGCTGCTTGCAGGTCTAGTTAAGCTTTCATATGTATTACATATGAAAGCTTATTGTTTCTGTTAAAGTTATTATTATTATTATTTTTTTTTTTGTGTGTTTTCTGCAAATCGGATTTCTCAGAATCTATCCATAGGATCTTTCTGAAATTTTGACCTACCCCCCCAAAAATGGGGTGCGAACCTTGATTAAATGTATTTTCAAAACGTTTTACGAATCCGAAATCACCGAATTTTACGAACGAAAAAACTGACAATGCATAGTCGTATCTTTGTTATTTTTTGACCGATTTTACTAATTCTTTTTTCTTTAAATACCTTGAAAAAAATCGTTTTCATCTGCAGTTTCACATTTTCGAATTTCGAAAATTCGTCGCTGTGATTTCGAACCGGAAGTTTAGACCAATTTGACAACTTCTTTAATAGTTGTACGATTTTCATGAAATTTAGTATACAAGTAGATCTTACCGATGTGACTTCAAAAATATAATTAGAAATTTTCTAAATTATCTCCCCTTGGTGAAATTAAGGATCAAAGTTTTCAAAAAAATCGTCGAAATATAGGTCAGAATGACCTAAAAAAAAATTTCGATACTCGACAAGTAATTACTGATTCCTACACAAAATATGGAGTTTGTCGATCGAACCGGAAGTGCCACCATCTTGAAACATGAAAAATCCCTAAGGCTTTTTTGCTATTTTACTTACAGACACGGGAGTTATATTTTCTGAATCCTTGAAGGATGGCCCAAAAATCGTAGGGAGCAGAATTTTGATTTCGGTCACGTGATGGTCACCATTTTGAATTGAAAATGAAAAGTAGTAGCAATTTGAAGGGCCGAGACTTTGAAACACAATAACTCTCCTTCTAATTGAGCTAGAATGTTCAAACTTGGTGTAGACGTTCACTAGGACAATGTCATGATTGAGTCCAAAGATGAGCATTTTCTGCCAAGGGTAAGCAGAGATGGGCATGCTGATTTGTTGATTCTTTAGGGCACGATAACTTCGGTTATAATGAAGGGAGGGCTGTGAAACTTTTGTCAATAGAGAGTCCAATAGCTAGCCTGTTGTGTGAAATCATTGTATCATTTATTTTAAATATCAGGGATAGGCGAAAAAAAGAGATTGAAAATCCAAAAAGTCGTATTTTTACAATTTGGAGCATGTTTAGAGGTCTTTCTCGTAAAGTCAACTTAATATTTTTTGGGAACTTCTTCTACAAAGAGTCTTATTGGTAGTCTTTCATATAAAACCATCGATCAACAATCCAACATATCAGGAGTAGAAGAACAAAAGGATCGAACATTGAAAACGGCATCCTTTCATTGTTAAGCGACACATGCAGTGTGGGTGACTACAATCTACACATTTAGTCATCGTATACAGCTTATTCAACAGTATCGAATTCCAACTGCTTAGGGATATTTTTTTTTCGTCCCATCCGAACGACTAGACAGCTGTGCTTGTCAGGCCCTCCGTTCTGCCTCACTGACAACGGGGAACCACGCCGGGAAATCAAGATGAACTTTTTCCGTGCAGAACTTTCAATTCAGGCCAAACGTTTATTGCATACGATTAAGCTGGTCAGTTGGAGCATATTTTCAAAAGTTTAGTAATAATCGGTTGGTAATTAAAGTACCGTGCACATTAAACTGTTAAAACAGAAAATTTCGCCCGGTTGAAATGTTTCTTGCTATAAGTCAGCAATTTTCCGAATTCAGGGAGGCTGAATGGCTGAATGGTTAGCATGTGCGCGCTGTATCGTAACGTCTGTCATTGAGTCAACGGGCGTCGTTTCGATCTCCAGGTTGCACGTGACATGGAGTATGATGTCCAACCTCGTGGGTTTTCTCTGTGTCCTTCGGTTTCCTCCCAACGGCTAAAGACCAGTCAGCGCAAGGGGAGTTTTTAAATAAAATTAAAAAACATATGTTAGTCACGAAATGACCTAGTTTGTGTCTAATGGACATTAGGCCGCATTTCTCTCTTTCTCTTTTATTTTTAAAGTTTTGTAATAAACGGTTGGTAATCAAAGGTACTGTAAAAGTGATAAAACAGAAAATTTCGCCCGGTTGTAATGTTTCTCACTTTAAAGTCAGCAATTTGCCGATTTTAAGGGGCAAACGTTTATTGCGAACGATTAAGCTGGTCAAGGGGAGCTTATTTTTAAAAGTTTTGTAATATTCGGTTGATAACTAAAGGTACCGTGCAAATTAAACTGTTAAAATAGAAAATTTGGCCCGGTTGAACTGTTTCTCGCTGCAGGTCAGCAATTTGCCGATTTTAGGGAGGTTGCGTGGCTGAATAACGTCTGTCTTTGAGTCAACTGGCGTTGTTTCGATTTCTTGGTTGTACGTGACAAGGAGTATGTTCGCCTGTCCAACTTCGTAGGCCGTAACGCCGCTGCCCGGGTAAAATTTCCCTCATTGCACACTTTATGGCATATGCCCGTCTTCATTAGCCCATTTTAGGAGCAGAACAGTAGGACGTTAAACCCCATTCAATTTCATTTCATTTTCTCTATGTTGCTTATTTATTATAGTGGATAAATATTTTTCTGGTTCTAGCAATTATTTAATTTCTGCATAGAAATCTTGCTTTGGCCAGTTTTTTTATTGCAGAGTGCCATTCTTGTATAATTCAGTCTATGATCCTTTGTTTAAAACATGCTTAAGAAGTCGTCACGATTTCCTACTTATAACCAAACATATTGGAAATATTAGTCTAGCATTATTAAATCCTAATTTTATTGGTCTTATTTAAAATTAAACTTTCATTTAACTATGAACAACCCTTAACGTGTCTCTTTAAAACTATTAAATACTCTAAAACAGTAGCTCAATCTTTTGACCTAAACTCATTAATTTACCATTTTCTTGTGAGCGACTTCTTATTCTTCCTATATGACATATTGCACGTGTCTGATTTCAAAGGGGGGTTGGGTGGCTGAATGGTTAGCACGCGCGCCTGTCATTGAGTTAACTAGCGTGTTTTCAAATGCCCGGTTGTACGTGACAAGGAGTAAGGTCGCCTGTCCAACCTGCCATTTTTAATTTGTTTTTCCCGCCATTTTCATTTCATTTTCTCATCCGTCTCATTACAGTAATACAAGTTTCAGTTATTTCCCTTTAGTTTTCAGATTATTGTTATGCCTGGGTGCAATGTTTCATACTATATTTAGACTTGTAACTTCGAGAGTTTTTGACCAATTTTGATAATTTTTTCTTCTTATCCTTTTATTTAGGATACTTGATACAATCAATGACACGTGACGATGAATATGAAAGCTTTCATATCTGCATGGGACAGTAGCAGATCTAGTTATTATTATTTTTTTTGGTGTTTTTCCTGCAAATCGGATTTCGCAGAATCTAACAATAGGGTGTGTCTGAAACTTTGACCTACCCCCCCCCCACAAAAAATGGGTAGTGGCTGTTGATTAAATATATTTTGAAAACGTTTTGCGAATTCGAAATCACCGAATTTTACGAACGAAAAAACTGACAATTCATAGTCGTAACTTTGCTATTTTTTGACCGATTTTACTAATTCTTTTTTGTTTGAATACCTTGAAAAAAATCAATCTCATCTGCAGTTTCACATTTTCGAATTTCGAAAATTCGTCGCTGTGATTTCGAACCCGAAGTTTAGACCAATTTGACAACTTCTTTAATAAGTGTACGATTTTCATGAAATTTAGTATATAAGTAGATCCTACCCATGTGACTTCAAAAATATAATTAGAAATTTTCTGAATTATCTCCCCTTGACGAAATTAAGGATCAAAATTTTCAAAAAAATCATCGAAATATAGGTCAGAATGACCTGATTTTTTTTTTGTATACTAGATAAGTAATTACTGATTTGTACACAAAATATGAAGTTTGTCGATGGAACCGGAAGTGCCACCATCTTGAAACTTGAAAAATACCTAAGGCTTTTTTGCTATTTTACTTACAGACACGGGAGTTATATTTTCTGAATCCTTGAAGGTTGGCCTAAAAATCGCTGGGAGCAGAATTTTGATTTAGGTCTACTGATGGATTCCATTTTGAAGTGAATATGAAAAGTAGTAGCAATTTGAAGGGCCGAGACTTTGAAACACAATAACTCTCCTTCTAATTAAGCTAGAATGTTCAAACTTGGTGTAGACGTTCACTAGGTCAATGTCATGATTGAGTTTAAAGATGAGCATTTTCTGCTTAGGGTAAGCAGAGATAAATATGCTGATTTGTTGATTCTTTAGGGCACGATAACTTCGGTTATAATGAAGAGAGGGTGGTGAAACTCCTGCCAATCGAGAGTCTAATAGCTAAATCATTGTATCATTGTTTTTAAATGTCAGGGATAGCAGAAAAAAGAGATCGAAAATCCAAAAAGTCGTATTTTTACGATTTTGAGCATTTTTAAAGGTCCTTTTTTCTTCAATCAACATAATATTTTTTGGGAACTTCTTCTACAAAGAGTCTTATCGATAGTCTTTTATATGAAACCATCGATCAGCAGTCCAAAATATCAGGAGTAGAAGAATAAAAGGATCGAAAATTGAAAACTGCAACCTGTCATTGTTAAGCGAAACATGCAGCGTGGGTGACTACAATTTGCACATTATTCATCGTATAGAGCTTATTCAACAGTATCGAATTCCAACTGCTTAGGGATATTTTACGTGCACTTCAATGTGTACACGGGACCTTGGTTTTTCGTCCAATCCGAACGACTAAACAGCTGTCCTTGTCAGGCCCTCCGTTCTGCCTCACTGACAAGAGGGAACCACGCCGGAAAATCGAGATTAACTTTCTCGGTGCAGAACTTTCAATTCACACCAAACGTTTATTGCATACGATTAAGCTGGTCAGTTGGAGCTTATTTTCAAAAGTTTTGTAATAATCGGTTGGTAATTAATGTACCGTGCAAATTAAACTGCTAAAACAGAAAATTTCGCCCGGTTGAAATGTTGCTTGCTATAAGTCAGCAATTTCCCGATTTTAGGCTGAATGACTGAATGGTTAGCATACGCGCGCTTTGTCGTAACGTCTGTCATTGAGTCAACCGGCGTCGTTTCGATTTGCAGGTTGCACGTGACATGGAGTATGGTGTCCAACCTCGTGGGTTTTCTCCGTGTCCTTCGGTTTTCTCCCACTCCTGAATACCAGTACGCGTAAGGGAAGTTTATAAATAAAATTAAAAAACATATATTAGTCCCGAAATGACCTAGTTTGTGTCGAATGGACGTTAATCCGCATTTCTCTCCTTCTGTTTTATTTTTAAAGTTTTGTAATAATCGGTTGGTAATCCATGGTACTGGTACTGTAAAGGTGATAAAACAGAAAATTTCGCCCGGTTGTAATGTTTCTCACTTTAAAGTCAGCAATTTGCCGATTTTAAGGGGCAAACGTTTATTGCGAACGATTAAGCTGGTCCGGGGGAGCTTATTTTTAAAAGTTTTGTAATATTCGGTGCAAATTAAACTGTTAAAATAGAAAATTTCGCCTGGTTGAAATGTTTCTCGCTGTTGGTTCGATTACTAGGTTCCATGTGACATGGAGTATGGTGTCCAACCTCGTGGGTTTTCTCCGCGTCCTTCGTTTCCTCCCACTTCTAAAGACCCGTACGTGCAAGGGAAGTTTTAAAATAAAATTAAAAAATATATGTGAGCCCCGAAATGTCCTAGTTTGTGTGGAATGGACGTTAACCCGCATTTCTCTCTTTCTCTTTTATTTTTAAAGTTTTTTTATAATCGGTTGGTAATCAGAGGTACTGTAAACGTGATAAAACAGATTTTTTTGCCCTGTTGTCAATTTTCTCAATTTAAAGTCAGCAATTTGCCGATTTTAGGGGGAAACGTTTATTGCGAACGATTATGCTGGTCAGGGGAAGCTTATTTTTAAAAGATTTGTAATATTCGGTTGATAATTTCGCCTGGTTGAAATGTTTGTCGCTGTAGGTCAGCAATTTGCCAAATTTAGGGAGCTTACGTGGCTGAATGGTTAGCACCTATGCTCTGTATCGTAACGTCTGTCATTGAGTCAACTGGCGTTGTTTCCATTGAAATGCCCGGTTGAAATGTTTCTTGCTATAAGTCAGCAATTTTCCGATTTTAGGGAGGCTGAATGGCTGAATGGTTAGCATGTGCGCGCTGTATCGTAACGTCTGTCATTGAGTCAACCGGCGTCGTTTCAATTTCCAGGTTGCACGTGACATGGAGTATGGTGTCCAACCGCGTGGGTTTTCCCCGTGTCCTTCGGTTACCTCCCACGGTTAAAGACCCGTACGCGCAAGGGAAATTTTTCAATAAAATTAAAAGACATATGTTAGTCCCGAAATGACCTCATTTTTGTCGAATGGACGTTAAGCCGCATTTCTCTCTTTCTGTTTTATTTTTAAAGTTTCGTAATAATCGGTTGGTAATCAATGGTATTGTAAGAGTGATCAAACAGAACATTTCGCCCGGTTGTAATGTTTCTCACTTTAAAGTCAGCAATTTGCCGATTTTAAGGGGCAAACGTTTATTGCGAACGATTAAGCTGGTCAGTGGGAGCTTATTTTTAAAAGTTTTGTAATATTCGAAAATTCGTCGCTGTGATTTCGAACCGGAAGTTGAGACCAACTTGACAACTTCTTTAATAGTTGTACGATTTTCATGAAATTTATTATGTAACTAGACATTTTTTTTTCGATACTAGACAAGTAATTACTGATTCGTACACAAAACATTGAGTTTGTCGATCGAACCGGAAGTGACACCATCTTGAAACGTGAAAAAACCATAGATCTTTTGCGATATTGCACTTACAGACATGGGAGTTACGTTTTCTGAACCCTTGAAGGAAAACCTAAAAATCGTTCAGAGCAGAAACACAATAGGTCATAGTATGTTCACTGCGTCTCCTATGTCTAAAATTTAATACATTTCAATTTCAGGATAGACGGGATACTGGTGGTTTTGTTATTTGAATATTTCAAAAATTCGAATTTCGCTTTTGATGTTTTTCGTGTCGACAAAGTTGTTTACGAGTGAAAAATCACATTAATTTCGATAGATTGTGACCGATTTTAATGATTTATTTTTTCTTCTTTGGATTATTTATATGACCCATGACATGTGACAGGAAGTGACAGTGAATATGAAAGCTTTCATATCTGCATGGGACAGTAGCAGATCTAGTTATTATTATTATTATTATTATTTACCGCGAGGGCCTAGATCTCCATGACCGAAAACAGATATCGATCTGGAATTAGCTTTTCTATCGGAAAACCATGTGGTGGCTACTTGATAAAATATTTTTGAAATTTCTGCGCATACCGGAAGTGACCGAACTTTGTACTTTCCCTAAAAATTGAAAATCGGCCATAGTTTCGTCAATTCTTTATCCATTTTCAAACAAATTACATTTTTGGAATCCCTGAATCTTTTCTGAGACAATGACTATCTCACATTTTTCAATTTCGAACATTCGTCTGTGATTTTTATCGTTCGAAAATTGAAAACATGTTTTTTACGAGACAATTTTTGTTATTTTTCAAAATTTTCAAATTTGACCTACATTTTTGGATACCTGAAGTTCATCCGATTCCAGTAATATAAGTTTCATTCAGAGTTATCGCCCTTTATTTTTCGATTTTTTTCGAATTTTCTTCCCATTTTGTGAGCTCCGGTTTCGTTTTATGGCAGAATTGATGTTTCTGAAACTTATGGAACATGAAGTTATAGTCCAATACCAACTTATAAAGCAATTTCGACAAGAATCCTTAAACCGGAAGTGGTCGAAATAATGTGCAATATTTTGAAAAAAATGCAAAAAATGGATATTTTTGGGGAAAACGCTATTTCTCCGTCCGATATCAATGGATTAAACGAATGAAGGTATCGTTTGATGGCACGATTGCTGGACTATCATATGATACCCCATTCATATGGATACTATGAACAGACAGCAAAATATGGCACGCTGAAAATCAAGTATTTTCTGATTTGGAGCGTTTTTGGACGCCTGTATCTCGAAAACTTAACCTGCAATTTTTTTTTAATTTTTTATATCGAGAGTCCTTTTGGAGGTATTTTGCATAAAGCCATCCAATAAGACTTTGAAATGTCTGGAATAGGATAAAAAAGGGACTGAAAATCGAAAAAAGTCGAAAAATCGTGAAATTTTGGAAAATGCTCTACTATTTCTTTATTTTAAGAGATTTTTAAAAAGACGTTGTATATTCAGATAGCTGACCTAATTACGATTCTAACGATGTATAATATGTATATAATTATTAAAATTTAATTTTCGATATTTTAAATTTTTTGCATTTTTGGCACTTTTGAACATAGGATTTCTCAGGGGCATTTTATCTGATCAGATAATGTAATATATCATTACAGAGCCCTGTGGCTATTTTAGTGCCCAAACCGGCCATTAAAACTATTTCGACAATAATAACCATACCGGAAGTATTCAAAAAATGAAAAAAAAAGAGTAAAAACATTGTCGCACTTGCGAAAAACTTGATTTCTCTCTTAGGTAATAGCGGACCAAAAGAACTAAAGTGTCGGTGGATAGCGCTATTAATGGACCATCATATGGTATCTAAATAATACGATTTCGATGGTAAGGAAATAAACTATTGTATGCCAAAAATGTAGTATTTTCCAATTTTTTAACATTCTGAGACGCCTTTTTCTCGAAAACGACGCCTACGATTTTTCTTAAACTTTCCTTACTCAAAGTCCTATCGGTTGTCTATATAGGGAATCCAAAATGAAAAGCATTGAAATAATATAAATGGTCGAAAATTGGCCTCAAACTTTGAAAAAAATTGAAAAATCGTTAAATTTTTGGAAACGCTCTTTAATTTATTTTTTTTTCCAAAACTACTCAATGGATGTTTCTGACAATTCTGGTACAGAAAGTTAAGTATCCAAAGAACTTCGTAAAGCTATCACAACAACGATCGTAAAATCGGAAGTAGTCGAAAAAATGTCCGATATTTTGAAAAAAAAATTTTTTTTTACGAAAACCTTTTTTATTTATGAATATTTTTTGATGATCTTTCACACAGGGTTAAAATATCATCGTACTTGGGCAGAAATAAGAAAAAAAATTGTCTCGGTAATTTGCGTTAGCCGCCATCGGCTAATTAAGTTTTTCGTACCCAGAAAAATTATTTATTGTTCGATTTGTATAAAACAAAGTTCATATGCACCGTGGTCCCAATTGTAATTTTTTTTGTTACGGTGAAGTTTTTCTGTCGGCAACGGAAGTGACGTAATATTAACAAAAACTACAATTTTGACAGTTCGGTACCACATTTTGAAAGCAAATATTATTTTTTTTCAAAACTGATATAACTAAAAGGATGCACCCTGCAAAGGTGCACAAAATCCTTAGCTCATATTTTTTAATTTCAATTTCATTTTCGGGCAATTTCGAATAAAATGTAAAATAAAGTGTAAAATTCAGTTATTTACAATTCATTCAGCGTCTTCATATTTTGAAATATTTATTTGTAATTTTCATAAACTCGTAGCAATAATCCAGACGAAGAGAATGTATGCGAAAATTAGTTTATAATATGAGCAGTTGCCGAGAAATATGCAATTGTACATGCATCACTTTTCACGTTATTTTGCCTATAAAAGAGTGAATTATTATTCGATTTGCAATATTTTTTTTCCATTTGATGCCTAATGCCAATTTGGACTAGGTCAAGTCAATTTTACATTTTCACTGTGACCGGAAATGACGTCTTTTGGGCAAAAACTGTATTTCTAACCTAAAAAACAAATATTTTATTGAAATGAGTCTGCCTTATAATGTTTTTAAAATTATGATATTTGATTCCCATCAACGAATAGAATGAAGCCATACGACCATACAGATACCACAAAATGGTTTCTAACTCGTACGGTTACAGAGAAATAGGCGATCTTTTATAAGTCACTTTTCAAGGTTTTTGGTCTATAAAAGTGTCAATTATTATTCGATTTTTATAATTTTTTTAACATTTGATGCCTTATGCCATTTATGACTTCTATGAACCAAGTTAACATTTTCAATATCACCGGAAGTAATGTAATTTTTGCAAAAAACGTATTTTTAGCCTTCAAAACAAACATTTTTTTGAAGTGATTTATATTCTTTATTCGTTTAACTTTATAACGTCTGACTCTAATGGGCAGTAAGATTGAATCAATACCATCATATTGATATCAAGAAAAGGCTTCTAGCATGTTCCCTTGTCGAATAATAACCAATTTTCCCAGGGTCACTTTTAAGTTTTTTACCTTCTTAATTTCAGTTTATGGGTTATAGGTTAATTATTTATTGCCCGATATGTATAAAACAAAGTTTGTATTTTGTATGTTGCGAATTTTCGACTTATTTTTCACCTATAAAAATTTCTTTCGGCACCGGAAGTGACGTAATTTTGCCATAATTTACAATTTTGATCGGTCTTTTCGCCAGCAAATATTACTTATACATATGATAGAGGGTGTCACTGAAGCAGAACAACTAAAGTATAGTTCGGTAGCTCAATGGATCGGCTATGGTATAATAAACTTCCTGTATGATTCCTGAAAGCCGGTTCAGTGCTGCTTGCAGGTCTAGTTAGGGTTTCACACTGCGTAGCTTGTGTGAAACACTATTGTTTTTGTTAAAATTATTATTCTTATTCTTATTATTATTATTATTATTATTATTATTCAGATTCCAATTTGAATAGATCTCAGCAACTACGTGTCGCATCGTTACGATTTCTTCGGTTTTACTGGGAAAGTGGGTGTGACTTAGAGGATAAAGCTATTTTGAACGTTCTGCGACAATGCGAAATGTCCGAAATCACCGAAGTTATCGTTTTTAAAAATATTGCAGTAATTTTAACAATAATCATTGGATTTTAACTTTCGATACATTTTGGCATAGCCTGGGACAGGGCACATACTTTCGATTTTTGATTTTCGGCAAATCTTCGAAGATATTAGGCGCCAAATTTCGAAAATTTAAAATTTTACAAAAAACTTTTTTATTTATGAATATTTTTTAGTCGTATTGTGCACAGAATTAAAGGGTCATCTGACTAGTGCAAAAATGTTAAAAAATTTTGTCTCAGTAATTTACCTTGGCCGCCATTGGCTAATTCAGTTTTTCAGTCCTAGATTAATTTTTTATTGTTCGATTTGTATAAAACAAAGTTCATATGCTTCGTTGTATCAATTGTCGTTTTTTCTATTACCGAAAGTGTTATCTGTCGGCACCGGAAGTGGCATAATTTTACCAAAAACTACAATTTTGACAGTTATTTACGATCTTCATAAACAAATATTATTTTTTTGAAAAATTATATGACTCAAAGAGTGTGCCCTTTCAAGGCGCAAAAAATGTAGGAAGCAGTTTTTTTAATTTCGATTTCATTTTCGAGCAAATTCGATTAAGAGGCTAAAAATGGTGTAAAATTGGCCTATTTACAACCTATTCAGGCTTTTCAGATTTTAAAATATTTCTTCGTAACTTTTATAAACTTGTAGCTATAATCCATACGAAGAAAATGTATGTTAAAATTCGTTTGTAATATAAGCAGTTGCCAAGAAATGGGCAGTTCTGCATAAGTCACTGTTTTCGTTATTTTGCCTGTAAAATAGTCAATTATTATTGGATTTTTATAAAAGTGACATCATTTGATTCAAAAAGCACGTAGCGTCATATCAAGTTGATTACAATTTAAAATTGACACCGGAAGTGACATCATTTGGTCAAAAAATGCATTTTACACTTTTTTAAATCAATGTTTTATTCAACCAAGAATAACTTAATATGTATTAATAATTTTAACTTTTGGTTTAAATTCACATATAAACAAAACTCATATGGTCATATAGATATCATAAAATGGTTTCTAACTTGTTCGGTTGCCGAGAAATAGACGGTTTTCTACAGGTCACTTTTGAAGGTTTCGGGGCCATAAAAGGGTCAATTATTATTCGATTTTCATAAACGTCACACCATGTTATACCTAAATGCCATTTGGGATTTCATACAAGTAATTTAAGATTTTCATTATCACCGGAAGTAACGTCATTTTGGCAAAAACTGTATTTTTAGCCTCCAAAACAGATATTTTATTCAAATGAGTCTGTTTTGAAATCTTTTTCAAATTATGGTATTTGATGCCAATCAACAAATAGAATGAACCCATACGATCATACAGATACCACAAAATGGTTTCTAACTTGTACGGTTGCCGAGAAATAGCCGATTTTCTACAAGTCACTTTTCAAGTTTTTTGGTCTTTAAAAGTGGCAATTATTATTCGATTTAACGTTTTTATTTATAAATATTATTTAGTCGTGTTGTGCACAGAATTAAAGAGTCATCTGACTAGCGCAAAAATGTTAAAAAAATTTGTCTCAGTAATTTTCCTTGGCCGCCATTAGCTAATTCAGTTTTTCAGTCCTAGATTAATTTTTTATTGTTCGATTTGTATAAAACAAAGTTCATATGCTTCGTTGTCCCAATTGTTATTTTTTTTTATTACCAAAAGTGTTATCTAGCAAATTGGATTAAGGGGTGAAAAAAGGCGTAAAATTGACCTATTTACAACCCATTCAGGCTTTTCAGATTTTAAAATTTTTTTACTTAACTTTTATAAACCTGTCACTATAATCCATACGAAGAGAATGTATGTTAAAATTAGTTTCTAATATAAGCAGTTGCCGAGAAATGGGCAGTTTTGCATAAGTCACTGTTTTCGTAATGTTGCCTGTAAAATAGTCAATTATTAATGGATATTCACAAAAGTGACATCATTTGATTCAAAAAGCAAGTGTGCGTCATATCATGTTGATTACTATTTAAAATTGACACCGGAAGTGACGTCATTTAGTCAAAAACTCAATTTTTAACTTTTAAAATCGATCTTTTTTTCAACCAAGAATTATGTCACATGTAATAATAAAATTAACTTTTGGTTTAAATTCACATATTAACAAAACTCATACGGTCAAATAGATATCATAAAATTGTTTCTAACTTGTTCGGTTGTCGAGATATAGGCGATTTTCTGAAAGTCACTTTTGAAGGTTTTTGGCCCATAAAAGTGTCAATCATTATTTGATTTTCATAAAATTTTCACCCTTTGAAGCCTAATGTCATAGACGATGTTATAAAACTAATTTAACCTTTTCATTATCACCGGAAGTAGCGTCATTTTGGCAAAAACTGTATTTTAAGCCTTCAAAACCGATATTTTATTCAAATGAGTCTGATTTGTAATGTTTATACAATTATGATATTTGATTCCAATCAACAAATAGATTAAACCCATACGGTCATATAAATACCAAAAAATGGTTTCTAACTTGTACGGTTGCCGAGAAATAGACGATTTTCTACACGTCACTTTTCAAGGTTTTTGGTCTATAAAAGTGGAAATTATTATTCGATTTACATAAAATTTTCACCATATGATGCCTTATGCCATTTCTGATTTCATAAGACTAAGGGAACATTTACATTATCACCGGAAGTACTGTTATTTTGTCAGGATCAATTACATGTAACAAATGTATAAAATAAAATTGCTGGATTTGTTTGATTCTGTTTCCATTTTATTTGATGTGTGCAATGCTTATGTGGAAACCTGTATATTGGTTTCATTGGTACCGGAAAGGACATATGTTCAAGGGTAACGTAGCACCAAAAGTGACACAAGTTCAAGTTCAAAGGTAACATGGCAAAAGTGAAACCCGTCATTCCTGCATGCAGGTCTAGTTAGGCTTTCAGACTTTCGTCTGAAAGACTATTGTTTTTACTAAAATTATTATTATTTATTATTATTATTTTATTTTTCGGGGGAGCCTATTTCTCAGCGCCTGTAACAGATACCGATCTGGGACCTAATTCTTTATAGGGAAACCATGTGTTGGCTACTTGATAAACTATTTTTGAAACTTCTGCGCAGACCGGAAGTGGTCGAATTTCGTGCTCTGTCAAAAAATTAAAAAACGGCCGTAGATTCGTCAATTCTGTACCTATTTTCATACAAATGACATTTTCGGAAACCTTGAGTCTTTTCTCGGACGATAGCAGTTGAAAATTTCGATATTTCGAAACTTCATCGCTGACTTCTTGCGATCGAAAAATGAAAAATTTTATTTGAGAGACAATTTTTGTTATTTTTCAAAATTTTCAAATTTGACCTACATTTTTGGATACCTGAAGGCAATCTGGTTCCAGTAATATAAGTTTCATTCCGAGTTATCGCCCTTTATTTTTCGATTTTTTTCGAATTTTCTTCACATTTTGTGAGCTTAAGTTTCGTTTTACGGCCGGATCAACGTTTCTCAAATTCCTGATACATGAAGCAATATTGTCAAACCACCGTTTAAAGCAATTTCAACAACAATCCGTAAACCGGAAGTAGTCGAAATAATATGCGATATTTTGAAAAAATCGTGAAAAATTGGTGTCTTGGGTAAAAACACGATTTCTCCGTCCGATATCAACGGATTAAACAAATTAAGGTATCATTTGGTCTAGCGGTGATTGGACCACTGAATGATACCCAATTCGTACGGATACGATGAGCTGGAAGCAAAATATGGCACGCTGAAAATCAAGTATTTTCTGATTTGGAGCGTTTTTGGACGCCTGTATTTCGAAAACTGCTCCAGCGATTTTTCTTAAACTTTATCTATCGATGGTCCTTCCGGTAGTCTTTAGCATGGATCCATCCATTAAGACTATTATATAATTGGAATAAGACAAAAAAGGGACTCAAAATCGAAAAAAGTCGAAAAATCGTGAAATTTGGGAAAATGCTCTACTATTTTTTTATTTTAAGAGCTTTTCAAAAAAAAGATATATATTTAAAAAGCTGACCTAATTACGATTCTAATGATGTATAATATGTATGCAGTTATTGAAATTTAATTTTCAATATTTTGACATTTTGACATTTTTAACACTTTTGAACATGGGATTTCTCAGAAGTATTTTATTTGATCGTATAGTGTCGTATATCATTAGAGAGCCCTGTTCCCATGCAAACTCCAAAACTGGATGTGAAAACTACTCGACAATGATTCGTATACCGGAAGTAGTTCAAAAAACAAAGAAAAATGTAAAAAAGATGAAAAAAAATTGGAGCTCTTGCCAAAAGTTCGAATTCTCCGTCACATATTAGCGGACCAAAACAATGAAAGTGTCTTTGGATAGTTCCATTAATAGACGATCGTATAACATCTAAATAACACGAATTTGATTCTTACGAAATAAATTATGGTACGCCGAAAACTAAGTATTTTCCGTTTTGGAGCATTCTGAGGCGCCTTTTTCTCGAAAACGACGCCTACGATTTTTCTTAAACTTTTTTTACTCAGAGTCCTATCGGTGGCCTAGCGTGTGCATTTAATAATAAAAGCGTTGCAATATTATAGGCGGTCCAAAAATGACCTCAATCTTTGAAAAAAGTTGAAAAATCATTAAATTATTGAAAATGCTCTTTTATTTATCTTTTTTTCAAAAATTACTTAATGAATGTTTCTGATATTTCTGCTACAGGAAGTTAAGTATCTAATCAACTTGTTAAAGCAATTCCGACAATGATCGAAAAACCGGAAGTAGTCGAAAAAATAGCCGATATATTGATTTTTTTTTACATTTTTACAGAAAACTTTTTTATTTATGAATATTTTTTGATGGTAGTTTACACAGTGTTAAAGTATCACCCTACTTGAGCATAAGTGAGAAAGAATTTTGTCTCAGTAATTTTCTTTAGTCGCCATTGGCTAATTTAGTTTTTCGTACCTAGATTAATTATTTATTGTTCGATTTGTATAAAACAAAGTGCATATGATTCGTAATGTCAATTGTAATATTTTTTGTTACGGTGACATTTTTCTGCACGCAACGGAAGTGGCGTAAAATTAACAAAAACTACAATTTTGAGAGTTAAGTACCACTTTTTGACAGCAAATATTTTTTTTTTCGAAAACTGATATAACAAAAAGTATGCGCCCTGTAAAGGCGCATAAAATGTATGGCTGAGATTCTTAAATTTCAATTTCATTTTCGGGCAATTTCGAATAAAATGTAAAAAAAAGGGTAAAATTCAGTTATTACAACCCATTGAACGTCTTTATATTTTGAACTATTTATTCGTAACTTTCATAAACTCGTAGCCATAATCCAGACGAAGAGAATGTATGCGAAAAATAGTTTGTAACATGAGCAGTTGCCGAGAAATATGCAATTTTGCATGCATCACTTTTCACGTTTTTTTGCCTGTAAAATAGTAAATTATTATCCGATTTTCAATAAAATTTTTTTATTCGATGCCTAATGCCAATTTGGACTAGGTTAAGCCAAATTTACAGTTTCACTGTGACCGAAAATGACGTCATTTTGGCAAAAACTGTATTTTTAACGTAGAAAACAAATATTTTATTCAAATGAATCTTGTTTATAATATTTTTAAAATTATGATATTTGAATCCCATCACCGAATAGCATGAACCCATACCATCATACAGATACCACAAACAAGTTTCTAACTTGTACGGTTGCCGAGAAATAGACGATTTTCTATAAGTCATTTTTCAAGCTTTTTGGTCTATAAAAGTGTCAATTATTATTCAATTTTCATACAATTTTCACCATGTGATGCCTTATGCCATTTATGATTGCAATGATCTGATTTAACATTTCCATTATCACCGGAAGTAATGTCATATTTGCAAAAACCGTATTTTTAGACTTCAAAATAAAATTTTACTCCAAAATTAGATTTTGCGCGATCCGACTCAAGATGGCGTGTTCAATGACAAATATTACGGGACGCTGAAGATCTAGTATTTTCCTTTTTGGACTTTTATATGATATCAGAATGATACAAATTCGATGGTTAGGCAATAGATTATGAGATGCCGAAAATATAGTATTTTCCTCTTTTTTTGAAGCCTTTTCAAACTCGTTTATCTCGAAAACTACTTCTATTTCACTTCTTAAACGTCTGTTACCCCGAGTCCTATCGGTCGTTTAGGGTATAAAGGTAAATTTAAAAGCATGGCAATGATCTAAAGGACCCTGAAAGCCGATTCAGCACTGCTATGCAGGTCTAGTTAGGCTTTCAGACTTTCGTCTGAAAGACTATTGTTTTTACTAAAATTATTATTATTTATTATTATTATTTTATTTTTCGGGGGAGCCTATTTCTCAGCGCCTGTAACAGATACCGATCTGGGACCTAATTCTCTATAGGGAAACCATGTGTTGGCTACTTGATAAACTATTTTTGAAACTTCTGCGCAGACCGGAAGTGGTCGAATTTCGTGCTCTGTCAAAAAATTAAAAAACGGCCGTAGATTCATCAATTCTGTACCTATTTTCATACAAATGACATTTTCGGAAACCTTGAGTCTTTTCTCGGACGATAGCAGTTGAAAATTTCGATATTTCGAAACTTCATCGCTGACTTCTTGCGATCGAAAAATGAAAAATTTTATTTGAGAGACAATTTTTGTTGTTTTTCAAAATTTTCAAATTTGACCTACATTTTTGGATACCTGAAGGCAATCTGGTTCCAGGAATATAAGTTTCATTCCGAGTTATCGCCCTTTATTTTTCGATTTTTTTCGAATTTTCTTCACATTTTGTGAGCTTAAGTTTCGTTTTACGGCCGGATCAACGTTTCTCAAATTCCTGATACATGAAGCAATATTGTCAAACCACCGTTTAAAGCAATTTCAACAACAATCCGTAAACTGGAAGTAGTCGAAATAATATGCGATATTTTGAAAAAAACGTGAAAAATTGGTGTCTTGGGTAAAAACACGATTTCTCCGTCCGATATCAACGGATTAAACAAATTAAGGTATCATTTGGTCTAGCGGTGATTGGACCACTGAATGATATCCAATTCGTACGGATACGATGAGCTGGAAGCAAAATATGGCACGCTGAAAATCAAGTATTTTCTGATTTGGAGCGTTTTTGGACGCCTGTATTTCGAAAACTGCTCCAGCGATTTTTCTTAAACTTTATCTATCGATGGTCCTTCCGGTAGTCTTTAGCATGGATCCATCCATTAAGACTATTATATAATTGGAATAAGACAAAAAAGGGACTGAAAATCGAAAAAAGTCGAAAAATCGTGAAATTTGGGAAAATGCTCTACTATTTTTTTATTTTAAGAGATTTTCAAAAAAAAGATATATATTTAAAAAGCTGACCTAATTACGATTCTAATGATGTATAATATGTATGCAGTTATTGAAATTTAATTTTCAATATTTTGACATTTTGACATTTTTAACACTTTTGAACATAGGATTTCTCAGAAGTATTTTATTTGATCGTATAGTGTCGTATATCATTAGAGAGCCCTGTTCCCATGCAAACTCCAAAACTGGATGTGAAAACTACTCGACAATGATTCGTATACCGGAAGTAGTTCAAAAAACAAAGAAAAATGTAAAAAAGATGAAAAAAAATTGGAGCTCTTGCCAAAAGTTCGAATTCTCCGTCACATATTAGCGGACCAAAACAATTAAAGTGTCTTTGGATAGTTCCATTAATAGACGATCGTATAACATCTAAATAACACGAATTTGATTCTTACGAAATAAATTATGGTACGCCGAAAACTAAGTATTTTCCGTTTTGGAGCATTCTGAGGCGCCTTTTTCTCGAAAACGACGCCTACGATTTTTCTTAAACTTTTTTTACTCAGAGTCCTATCGGTGGCCTAGCGTGTTCATTTAATAATAAAAGCGTTGCAATATTATAGGCGGTCCAAAAATGACCTCAATCTTTGAAAAAAGTTGAAAAATCATTAAATTATTGAAAATGCTCTTTTATTTATCTTTTTTTCAAAAATTACTTAATGAATGTTTCTGATATTTCTGCTACAGGAAGTTAAGTATCTAATCAACTTGTTAAAGCAATTCCGACAATGATCGAAAAACCGGAAGTAGTCGAAAAAATATCCGATATATTGATTTTTTTTTACATTTTTACAGAAAACTTTTTTATTTATGAATATTTTTTGATGGTAGTTTACACAGTGTTAAAGTATCACCCTACTTGAGCATAAGTGAGAAAGAATTTTGTCTCAGTAATTTTCTTTAGTCGCCATTGGCTAATTTAGTTTTTCGTACCTAGATTAATTATTTATTGTTCGATTTGTATAAAACAAAGTGCATATGATTCGTAATGTCAATTGTAATATTTTTTGTTACGGTGACATTTTTCTGCACGCAACGGAAGTGGCGTAAAATTAACAAAAACTACAATTTTGAGAGTTAAGTACCACTTTTTGACAGCAAATATTTTTTTTTTCGAAAACTGATATAACAAAAAGTATGCGCCCTGTAAAGGCGCATAAAATGTTTGGCTGAGATTCTTAAATTTCAATTTCATTTTCGGGCAATTTCGAATAAAATGTAAAAAAAGGGTAAAATTCAGTTATTACAACCCATTGAACGTCTTTATATTTTGAACTATTTATTCGTAACTTTCATAAACTCGTAGCCATAATCCAGACGAAGAGAATGTATGCGAAAAATAGTTTGTAACATGAGCAGTTGCCGAGAAATATGCAATTTTGCATGCATCACTTTTCACGTTTTTTTGCCTGTAAAATAGTAAATTATTATCCGATTTTCAATAAATTTTTTTTTTTATTCGATGCCTAATGCCAATTTGGACTAGGTTAAGCCAAATTTACAGTTTCACTGTGACCGAAAATGACGTCATTTTGGCAAAAACTGTATTTTTAACGTAGAAAACAAATATTTTATTCAAATGAATCTTGTTTATAATATTTTTAAAATTATGATATTTGAATCCCATCACCGAATAGCATGAACCCATACCATCATACAGATACCACAAACAAGTTTCTAACTTGTACGGTTGCCGAGAAATAGACGATTTTCTATAAGTCACTTTTCAAGCTTTTTGGTCTATAAAAGTGTCAATTATTATTCAATTTTCATACAATTTTCACCATGTGATGCCTTATGCCATTTATGATTGCAATGATCTGATTTAACATTTCCATTATCACCGGAAGTAATGTCATATTTGCAAAAACCGTATTTTTAGACTTCAAAATAAAATTTTACTCCAAAATTAGATTTTGCGCGATCCGACTCAAGATGGCGTGTTCAATGACAAATATTACGGGACGCTGAAGATCTAGTATTTTCCTTTTTGGACTTTTATATGATATCAGAATGATACAAATTCGATGGTTAGGCAATAGATTATGAGATGCCGAAAATATAGTATTTTCCTCTTTTTTTGAAGCCTTTTCAAACTCGTTTATCTCGAAAACTACTTCTATTTCACTTCTTAAACTTCTGTTACCCCGAGTCCTATCGGTCGTTTAGGGTATAAAGGTAAATTTAAAAGCATGGCAATGATCTAAAGGACCCTGAAAGCCGATTCAGCACTGCTATGCAGGTCTAGTTATTATTATTATTATTATTTTTTACCGCGGGAGCCTATTTCTCCATGATCGAAAACAGATATCGATCTGAAACAAACTTTTCTATTGGGAAAACATGTGGTGGCTACTTGATAAACTATTTTTCAAACCTCTGCGCATACCGGAAGTGGACGAACTTTGTACGTCGTCTAATATTTGAAAATAGGCCATAGTTTCGTCAATTCTTTACGCATTTTAAAACAGATGACATTTTCGGGAACTCTGAACCTTTTGCGAGATAATGGCTATCTCACATTTTTCAATTTCGAACATTCGTCTATGACTTCTATCGTTCGAAAATTGAAAAGACGTTGTTTATGAGACAATTTTTGTTATTTTTCAAAATTTGCAAATTTGACCTACATTTTTGGATTTCTGAGGTCCAAGCGATTCCAGTAATATAAGATTCATTCAGAGTTATCGCCCTTTATTTTTCGAATTTTTTCGAATTTTCTGCCCATTTTATGCCCCTTATATTTTTTGGAAAGGATAAAACGATATTTCTGAAACCTCTGGAACATAAAGCCATATAGTCAGACATCCGGATAAAGCAATTTCAACAACGATCCGTAAACCGGAAGTAGTCGAAATAATGTCTGATTTTTTGAAAAAAACTCAAAAAATGGGGGCTTTGGGAAAAACGTGATTTCTTCGTCCCATATCAACCGATCAAATGGATTAAGGTATCGTTAGTTTACATCGGAATTGGAGTATCGTATGATACCGACTTCATACAGATACGATGATCCAGAAGTAAAATATGACACGCTTAAAATCAAGCATTTTTTGTTTTGGAGCGTTTTTGGACGCCTTTATCTCGAAAACTGCTCCAGCGATTTTTCTTAAACTTTATCTATCGATGGTCCTTCCGGTAGTCTTTAGCATGGATCCATCCATTAAGACCTTCATATAATTGGAATAAGACAAAAAAGGGACTGAAAATTGAAAAAAGTCCAAAAATCGTGAAATTTTGGAAAATGCTCTACTATTTTTTTATTTTAAGAGATTTTCAAAAAAAAATATATACTTAAAAAGCTGACCCAATTACGATTCTAATGATGTATAATATGTATGCAGTTATTGAAATTTAATTTTCAATATTTTGACATTTTGACATTTTTAACACTTTTGAACATAGGATTTCTCAGAAGTATTTTATTTGATCGTATAGTGTCGTATATCGTTAGAGAGCCCTGTTCCCATGCAAACTCCAAAACTGGATGAGAAAACTACTCGACAATGATTCGTATACCGGAAGTAGTTCAAAAAACGAAGAAAAATGTAAAAAAGATAAAAAAAAAAATTGGAGCTCTTGCCAAAAGATCGAATTCTCCGTCACATATTAGCGGACCAAAACAATTAAAGTGTCGTTGGATAGTTCCATTAATAGACGATCGTATAACATCTAAATAACACGAATTTGATTTTTAGGAAATAAATTATGGTACGCTGAAAACTAAGTATTTTCCGTTTTGGAGCATTCTGAGACGCCTTTTTCTCGAAAACGACGCCTACGATTTTTCTTAAACATTTTTTACTCAGAGTCCTATCGGTGGCCTAGCGTGTGCATCTAATAATAAAAGCGTTGCAATATTATAGGTGGTCCAAAAATGACCTCAATCTTTGAAAAAAGTTGAAAAATCATTAAATTATTGAAAATGCTCTTTTATTTATCTTTTATTCGAAAATTACCCGATTAATGTTTCTGATATTTCTGGTATGGGAAGTTAAGTATCTAATCAACTTGTTAAAGCTATTCCGACAATGATCGAAAAACCGGAAGTAGTCGAAAATATCTCCGATATTTTGAATTTTTTTTACAATTTTACAGAAAACTTTTTTATTTATGAATATTTTTTGATGGTAGTTTACTCAGAGTTAAAGTATCACCCTACTTGAGCAGAAGTGAGAAAGAATTTTGTCTCACTCATTTTCTTTAGTCGCCATTGGCTAATTTAGTTTTTCGTACCTAGATTAATTATTTATTGTTCGATTTGTGTAAAACAAAATGCATATGCTCCGTGGTCTCAATTGTAATCTTTTTTGTTACCGTGAAATTTTTCTGCAAGCAACGAAAGTGGCGTAATATTAACAAAAACTACGATTTTGACAGTTCGGTACCACTTTTTGAAAGCAAATATTATTTTTTTCGAAATCTGATATAGCAAAAAGGATGCGCGCTGTAAAGGGGCACAAATCGTTAGCTCAGATTTTTTAATTTCAATTTCATTTTCGGGCAATTTCGAATAAATGTAAAAAAAAGTGTAACAATCAGTTATTTACAACCTATTCAACGTCTTCATATTTTGAACTATTTATTCGTAACTTTCATAAACTCGTATTAATAATCCAGACGAGGAGAATGTATGCAAAATATAGTTCGTAATATGAGCAATTGCCGAGAAATATGCAATTTTGCGTGAATCACTTTTCACGTTATTTTGTCTATAAAAGAGTAAATTATTATCCGATTTTCAATATTTTTTTTTCATTCGATGCCTAATGCCAATTTGGACTAGGTTAAGCCAATTTTACAGTTTCACTGTTACCGGAAATAACGTCATTTTGGAAAAAACTATACTTTTAACCTAAAAAACAAATATTTTATTCAAAAGAGTCTTTTTTATAATATTTTAAAAATTATGATATTTTGAATCCCATCAACGAATAGCATGAACCCATACGATCATACAGATACCACAAAAAAGTTTCTAACTTGTACGGTTGCCGAGAAATAGACGATTTTCTACAAGTCACTTTTCAAGCTTTTTGGTCTATAAAAGTGTCAATTATTATTCAATTTTCATACATATTTCACCATGTGATGCCTTATGCGCTTTAGGATTGCAATGATCTGATTTAATATTTCCATTATCACCGGAAGTAATGTCATATTTGCAAAAACCGTATTTTTAGACTTCAAAACAAATATTTTATTCAAATGAGTCTGATTTGTAATGTTTATACAATTATGATATTTGATTCCAATCAACAAATAGATAAAACCCATACGGTCATATAAATACCAAAAAATGGTTTCTAACTTGTACAGTTGCCGAGAAATAGACGATTTTCTACACGTCACTTTTCAAGGTTTTTAGTCTATAAAAGTGGCAATTATTATTCGATTTACATCAAATTTTCACCATGTGATGCCTTATGCCATTTATGATTGCAATGATCTGATTTAACATTTCCATTATCACCGGAAGTAATGTCATATTTGCAAAAACCGTATTTTTAGACTTCCAAACAAAATTTTACTCCAAAATTAGATTTTGCGTGATCCGACTCAAGATGGCGTGTTCAATGACAAATATTACGGGACGCTGAAGATCTAGTATTTTCCCTTTTGGACTTTTATATGATATCAGAATGATACAAATTCGATGGTTAGGCAATAGATTATGAGATGCCGAAAATGTAGTATTTTCCTCTTTTTTTGAAGCCTTTTCGGACTCGTTTATCTCGAAAACTACTTCCATTTCACTTCTTAAACTTCTGTTACCCCGAGTCCTATCGGTCGTTTAGAGTATAAAGGTAAATTTAAAAGCATGGCAATGATATAAAGGACCCTGAAAGCCGATTCAGCACTGCTATGCAGGTCTAGTTATTATTAGGCTTTCAGACTTTCGAGCCTATTGAGATTACTAAAATTATTATTATTATTATTATTTACCGCGGGGGCCTAGATCTCCATGATCGAAAACAGATATCGATCTGGAATTAGATTTTCTATCGGGAAACCATGTGGTGGCTACTGCATAAAATATTTTTGAAATTTCTGCGCATACCGGAAGTGACCGAACTTTGTACGTTGTCAAATAATTGAAAATCGGCCATAGTTTCGTCAATTCTTTATCCATAATCAAACAAATTACATTTTTGGAATCCCTGAATCTTTTCTGAGACCATGGCCATCTCACATTTTTCAATTTCGAACATTCGTCTATGACTTTTATCGTTCGAAAATTGAAAACATGTTGTTTACAAGACAATTTTTGTTATTTTTCAAAATTTTCAAATTTGACCTACATTTTTGGATACCTGAAGTCCATCTGATTCCAGTAATATAAGTTTCATTCAGAGTTATCACCCTTTATTTTTCGATTTTTTTCGAATTTTCTTCCCATTTTGTGAGCTCGGGTTTCGTTTTATGGCAGAATTGACGTATCTGAAACTTCTGGAACATGAAGTTATAGTCCAATACCAACTTATAAAGCAATTTCGACAAGAATCCTTAAACCGGAAGTGGTCGAAATAATGTGCAATATTTTGGAAAAAATGCAAAAAATGGATATTTTTGGGGAAAACGCTATTTCTCCGCCCGAAATCAATGGATTAAACGAATGAAGGTACCGTTTGATGGCACGATTGTTGGACTATCATATGATACCCCATTCATACGGATACTATGAACAGACAGCAAAATATGGCACGCTGAAAATCAAGTATTTTCTGATTTGGAGCGTTTTTGGACGCCTGTATCTCGAAAACTTAACCTACAATTTTTTTTTAATTTTTTCTACCGAGAGTCCTTTTGAAGGTATTTTGCATGAAGCCATCCAATAAGACTTTGAAATGTCTGGAATAGGATAAAAAAGGGACTGAAAATCGAAAAAAGTCGAAAAATCGTGAAATTTTGGAAAATGCTCTACTATTTTTTTATTTTAAGAGATTTTTAAAAAAAGGTTGTATATTCAGATAGCTGACCTAATTACGATTCTAACGATGTATAAAATGTATGTAATTATTGAAATTTAATTTTCGATATTTTAAATGTTTTGCATTTTTGGCACTTTTGAACATAGGATTTCTCAGGGGAATTTTATCTGATCAGATAATGTAATATATCATTACAGAGCCCTGTGGCTATTTTAGTGCGCAAACCGGCTATTAAAACTATTCCGAAAATAATAACCATACCGGAAGTATTCAAAAAATGAAAAAAAAAGAGTAAAAACATTGTCGCACTTGCGAAAAAATTGATTTCTCCCTTAGGTAATAGCGGACCAAAAGAACTAAAGTGTCGCTGGTTAGCCCTCTCAATGGACCATCATATGGTATGTAAATAATACGATTTCGATGGTAAGGAAATAAATTATTGTATGTCAAAAATCTAGTATTTTCCGATTTTTTAACATTCTGAGACGCCCTTTTCTCGAAAACGACGCCTACGATTTTTCTTAAACTTTTCTTACTCAAAGTCCTATCGGTTGTCTATATAGTGAATCCAAAATGAAAAGCATTGAAATAATATAGGTGGTCCAAAAATGGCCTCAAACTTTGAAAAAAAATGAAAAATCGTTAAATTTTTGGAAACGCTCTTTAATTTATCTTTTTTTCCAAAACCACTCAATGGATGTTTCTGACACTTCTGGTACAGAAAGTTAAGTATCCAAAGAACTTCGTAAAGCTATCACAATAACGATCGTAAAACCGGAAGTAGTCGAAAAAATGTCCGATATTTTGAAAAAAATTAATTTTTTTACGAAAACCTTTTTTATTTATGAATATTCTTTGATGATATTTTACACAGGGTTAAAATATCATCGTACTTGAGCAGAAATGAGAAAAAAAATTGTTTCGGTAATTTGCGTTAGCCGCCATCGCCTAATTTAGTTTTTCGTACCCAGAAAAATTATTTATTGTTCGATTTGTATAAAACAAAGTTCATATGCTCCGTGGTCCCAATTGTAATTTTTTTTGTTACGGTGAAATTTTTCTGTCGGCAACGGAAGTGACGTAATATTAACAAAAACTACAATTTTGACAGTTCTGTACCATTTTTTGAAAGCAAATATTATTTTTTTTCAAAACTGATATAACTAAAAGGATGCACCCTGCAAAGGTGCACAAAATTCTTAGCTCATATTTTTAAATTTCAATTTCATTTTCGGGCAATTTCGAATAAAATGTAAAATAAAGTGTAAAATTCAGTTATTTAAAATTCATTCAACGTCTTCATATTTTGAAATATTTATTTGTAATTTTCATAAACTCGTAGCAATAATCCAGACGAAGAGAATGTATGCGAAAATTAGTTTGTAATATGAGCAGTTGCCGAGAAATATGCAATTTTGCATGCATCACTTTTCACGTTATTTTGCCTATAAAAGAGTGAATTATTATTCGATTTGCAATATATTTTTTTCCATTTGATGCCTAATGCCAATTTGGACTAGGTCAAGCCAATTTTACATTTTCACTGTGACCGGAAATGACGGCATTTGGGCAAAAACTGTATTTTTAACCTAAAAAACTAATATTTTATTCAAATGAGTCCGCCTTATAATATTTTTAAAATTATGATATTTGATTCCCATCAATGAATAGAATGAAGCCATACGACCATACAGATACCACAAAATGGTTTCTAACTTGTACGGTTACAGAGAAATAGGCGATCTTCTATAAGTCACTTTTCAAGGTTTTTGGTCTAAAAAAGTGTCAATTATTATTCAATTTTTATCATTTTTTTACCATTTGATGCCTTATGCCATTTATGACTTCTATGAACCAAGTTAACATTTTCAATATCACCGGAAGTAATGTAATTTTTGCAAAAAACGTATTTTTAGCCTTCAAAACAAACATTTTTTGGAAGGGATTTATATTTATTATTCGTTTAACTTTATAACGTCTGACTCTAATGGGCAGTAAGATTGAATCAATACCATCATATTGATATCAAGAAAAGGCTTCTAGCATGTTCCCTTGTCGAATAATAACCAATTGTCCCAGGGTCACTTTTAAGTTTTTTACCTTCTTAATTTCAGTTTATGGGTCATAGGTTAATTATTTATTGCCCGATATCTATAAAAAAAAAGTTTGTATTTTGTATGTTGCGAATTTTCGACTTATTTTTCATCTATACAAATTTCTTTCGGCACCGGAAGTGACGTAATTTTGTCATAATTTACAATTTTGACCGGTCTTTTAGCCAGCAAATATTACTTTTACATATGATAGATGGTGTCACTGAAGCAAAACAACTAATGTATAGTTTGGTAGCTCAGTGGATCGGCTATGGTATAATAAACTTCCCGTATGATTCCTGAAAGCCGGTTCAGTGCTGCTTGCAGGTCTAGTTATTCTTCTTATTATTATTATTATTAGGGTTTCACACTGCGTAGCTTGTGTGAAACACTATTGTTTTTGTTAAAATTATTAGGGTTTCACACTGCGTAGCTTGTGTGAAACACTATTGTTTTTGTTAAAATTATTATTCTTATTATTATTAGGGTTTCACACTGCGAAGCTTGTGTGAAACACTATTGTTTTTGTTAAAATTATTATTCTTATTATTATTAGGCTTTCACCATTTTCAATGGTGAAAGTCTATTGTTATTACTAAGATTATTATTATTTATTATTTTTTTTTATTCCACTTTGCCTATTTCTCAGCAACTATAAGAGATAGAGGTCTGAAATTTGATTTTCTGTCGGGAAACTGGGTGGTGGTTAGTGCTTAAATGTAAAATCAAATTTGTGCGCAAAGCGGAAACGCGTCAAATCTTTAACGTGCACTCAAATTGAAAATCGGCCATAATTCTTCTAATTCTCATCCGACTTTTCCGATATTTACATTTTTGGATAGCTGAAAACATTTCTGACTAGATGGCAGTTCAAAAACATCGAGTTTAGAAACTTTGTCGCTCTCATTTTTTGGGTGAAAAATGGAAAATTTTCAAAATTTTCTAAAATTGTTATTTTTTGGAATTTTAAAATAATACTGATATTTTTGGATAGCTGACCTCAATCCGATTCCAACAATATAAGTTTTGTTCTGAAATGTTAACTTTGATTTTTCACTTTTTTACGCATTTTGGTCAAATCGTAGAGTTCTTATTTTTTTAAAACGGCGCCTACGATTTTTCTGAAACTTCAGGAATATGAAGTCAAGAGTCGTCTCCAGTCCTTAGACTATGGATGAAAATGCTCTAATCACCAGAAGTGGTCAAGAAAAGTATCCAAACTTTGACAAAATTCTGAAAAATGGGTGCCTGTGCGCAAAATGCGAAGTTTCAGTTGGCTGTTTACTGAGTAGTTAAAGTACAGCGTCATTTGATAGCCACGTAAAATATCTACAAGATGGTACCACAGCGACAAGATTCTATCATAAATTGAAAAAGTTATAGGACTTTGAAAAGTAAGGTTTTTTACGATTTCGATCAACTTTAGACGCGTATTTCTCGAAAATGCCGCCTACGATTTTTTTAAAACTTTCTCATTCGAGAGTCTTATAGGTGGTGTATTGTGTGAAACCATTGTACAATTTCTCTAAATGTCATGAGTAGTCGAAAAACGAGATTGAAAATCCAAAACGTCGTATTTTTACCATTTGGAGCATTTTTAGACGTCTTTTTCTCGAAAAGTCAACGTAATTTTTTTGTTTTTTTTTTAACTTCTTCTACAGAGAGTTTTATCGGTAGTCTTAGGTATGAAACCATTGCGCAACAGTTAGAAATATCAGGAGTATGAGAACAAAGGGATCAAAAATTGAAAACGTCACCTTTCATTGTTAAGCGAAACATGCAGTAAGAGTTGATACAATCTGTACGTATTAGCAACGTTTAGAGCATATTCAAAAGTCCCTTTTCTCTCAAAGTGACGATATTTGGGCAAAAAGTATTTCAACTTTGAGTCTTTACTTCTATTCAAAATAAGGGTATAGTGACCCTGTAGCAGAAATATTTGATTTATGTGTGTAATAATTAGTCTTTGAATTAATATTATTTCTCCTTGGCCCAAATTACCTCATAGCCGTAATCATCTTGACACAAATCGACGGCTCGCGCTGTTTGTAAGCAAATGCAATTTTGAAGAGGTAGCAGTTGTATCTTGCAGTAGTATCGTGCAGAAGTACGAATATTGCACCGGTTACAGAAAGTGTAATGTAGTTAGAGCATGGACTCTGTTTCTAATAAATATCGACATTTTATATGTTCGTGACGTCAAATCTTTAACGTGCACGAAATGCGAAAATTGGCGATATTTCATTGAATATAAAATCAATTTTTGAACCAGTTACATATTTGAGTAGCTGACATGAAAACGCGATTCCGAAGTCCCGTGTACACATTGGTGTGACATCGACAAATGTCCGAATTGGTCATAATTGGAACGTTTTGCATACGTATAAAGCATATATAGAGAGCTTATTTTAAAAGTGGCAATATTTGAACTAAGGGTGTTTTAATAGTAACCAATATCTGTTACTGGTGCTTCTAGATTGAAAATAATTCGTTTTAGTAAATAATAGTTACCCCTGAAATTAATATAGCTGGATTTTTGTCTCCATGACGTAATCATTTGATATCAGTGAAAATAAACCTCTCTGTTGAAGCTATTTATAAGGAAGGCACTCCCCCATATAAATACTGAAAATTTAATGTTGAATGTATGATTATGGGTTTTGGTTATTATTTGACACTTACGATACTTTTTTGTCCCAATCGGAAAACTCGGGTTTTTTTATTCTCGTGTAAATCTCTGAAACTAAAACAGATAGAGTTTTGAATATTGATTTTTCCCATGTTTTAAACATTTAGTACTTAGAACTATTGCGAAAGTTGTGAACCAGACCGGAAGTGATGTAAATCTTTAACGTGCACGAATGAAAATCGGTTATAATTATGTCAATTCCCAACCGATTTTCGAAAAAAATATATTTTTGTACAGCCGGGGATATTGCGGATGGGATAAAGGTCGAACTGAGATAACCATGTCGTTCTCAGTTGAGATAACCAGTTTGAGCATGGACTCTATCTGTAATAAATATTAAATTTTATATGTTACATGTAGTGACGTCAAATCTTTAACGTGCACGAAATCAGAAAATTGTAGATATTTCATTGAATATTTAATCATTTGAGTAGTTGATATGGACGTGATTCCAAAGTCCCGTGTACACATAAAGCATTATATAGAGAGCTTTTTTTGAAAGAGGCAATATTTGAACTAAAGGTGTTTTACTGGTAACCAATATCTGGTAATGCTGCTTCATTTTAGTCAATAACAGTTACTCCTGAAATTATTATCCCGGTTTTTTTTTGTCTACATGACGCTATCATATGATACCAACGAAAATGACGCTATTTACTGAAACTATTCATAAGGAAGGCACCCCTCTGAACAAATGTTGAAAAGTTGATGTTGAAAGGTATGATTCTTGGTTTTGGTTATGATCTGACACGATCTTTTTTTTTGTCCCATTCGAAAAACTGGTTTTTTTTTCATTCTCGTGTAGATCTCTGAAACTAAAGCAGATAGAGTTCTGAATAATGATTTTTCCTATGTTTTAAGCAGTAAGTACTTAGAAGTATTGCGAAAGTTCTGAACAGACCTGAAATAAAGTAAATCTTTAACGTGCATAAATGAAAATAGGTTCTAAAAAGCTATATTTTTTGTAGAGCCGGTGATATTGTGGATGCGATAAAGGTCGAATTGCAACACCACGCCGTTCTCCTTTTTTCCTAAAAATTTGAAAATGTACTGAAATTGTAAATTTTTTTATAGAATTTTTGCGTTTTTGATTGCGTATTTAGATTTCTGGCGTCTGTTGGATTCTACCGATCCAAGTTCATAATGTTGTAAATTGTTCAACTATATTTTTCACTTTCCTTCTATCGTAATGCACAGAAAGTGTCAATATCTGAGTTGTTTAAGTGTGTGTGTGTGTGTGTTTTAAGGGGTGAGTGGTGGGCATTTTGTGCTGCCTTGGGTAAGGTGAAAGCCTTCAGCCTTGCAAGCAAGTCTAGTTATTATTATTATTATTCTTCTTTTGTTTTGAGTAGATCTCAGCAACTGCTTGTCGCATCGTTACGATTTCTTCGGTTTTACTGGGAAAGTGGGTGTGACTTAGAGGATAAAGCTATTTTGAACGTTCTGCGACAATGCAAAATGTCCGAAATCACCGAAGTTAGCGTTTTTAATAATATTGCAGTAATTTTAACAATAATCGTTGGATTTTAACTGTCGATACATTTTGGCATAGCCGGAGACAGGGCACATAGCTACGCTACTTTCGATTTTTGATTTTCGGCAAATCTTCGAAGATATTAGGCGCCAAATTTCGAAAATTTAAAATTTTACAAAAAACTTTTTTATTTATGAATATTTTTTAGTCGTTTTGTGCACAGAAATAAAGAGTCATCTGACTAGCGCAAAAATGTTAAAAAATTTTGTCTCATCAATTTTCCTTGGCCGCCATTGGCTAATTCAGTTTTTCAGTCCTAGATTAATTTTTTAGTGTTCGATTTGTATAAAACAAAGTTCATATGCTTCGTTGCCTCAATTGTCATTTTTTTTATTACCGAAAGTTTTATCTGTCGGCACCGGAAGTGGCATAATTTTACCAAAAACTACAATTTTGACAGTTAGGTACATTTTTCGAAAACAAATATTACTTTTTTGAAAAATTATATGACTCAAAGAGTGTGTCCTTTGTAGGCGCAAAAAATGTCGGAAGCAGTTTTTTTAATTTCGATTTCATTTTCGAGCAAATTGGATTAAGAGGCTTAAAATGGTGTAAAATTGACCTATTTACAACCCATTCAGGCTTTTCAGATTTTAAAATATTTCTTCGTAACTTTTAAAAACATGTAGCTATAATCCATACGAAGAAAATGTATGTTAAAATTAGTTTGTAATATAAGCAGTTGCCAAGAAATGGGCAGTTCTGCATAAGTCACTGTTTTCGTTAGTTTGCCAGTAAAATAGTCAATTATTATTGGATTTTTATAAAAGTGACATCATTTGATTCAAAAAGCATGTAGCGTCATATCAAGTTGATTACAATTTAAAATTGACACCGGAAGTGACGTCATTTTGTCAAAAAACTGCATTTTAAACTTTTTAAATCAATGTTTTATTCAACCAAGAATTACTTAATATGTATTAATAATTTTAACTTTTGGTTTAAATTCACATATAAACACAACTCATGTGGTCATATAGATATCATAAAATTGTTTCTAACTTGTTCGGTTGCCGAGAAATAGACGGTTTTCTACAGGTCACTTTTGAAGGTTTTTGGGCCATAAAAGTGTCAATTATTATTCGATTTTCATAAACGTTACACCATGTTATACCTAATGCCATTTGGGATTTCATACAAGTAATTTAAGATTTTTATTATCACCGGAAGTAACGTCATTTTGGCAAAAACTGTATTTTTAGCCTTCAAAACGGATATTTTATTCAAATGAGTCTGTTTTGAAATCTTTTTCAAATTATGGTATTTGATGCCAATCAACAAATAGAATGAACCCATACGATCATACAGAGACCACAAAATGGTTTCTAACTTGTACGGTTGCAGAGAAATAGCCGATTTTCTACAAGTCACTTTTCAAGTTTTTTTGTCTTTAAAAGTGGCAATTATTATTCGATTTACATAAAATTTTCACTATATGATATCGTATGCCATTTCTGATTTCATAAAACTAATTGAACATTTTCATTAACACCGGAAGTAATGTAATTTTGTCAAGATATTGCTGGATTTGGTTGATTCTGCGTCCATTTTATTTGATGTGAGCAATGTTTATTTGGAAATCTGTTTAGTGGTTTTGTTGGTGCCGGAAGTGACATATGTTCAAGGGCAACTTGGCACCGGAAGTGATATGTTCAAGGGTAACGTGGCACCAGTGAAACCCGTCATTCCTGCATGCAGGTCTAGTTATTATTATTATTATTATTCAGATTCCAATTTGAATAGATCTCAGCAACTACGTGTCGCATCGTTACGATTTCTTCGGTTTTACTGGGAAAGTGGGTGTGACTTAGAGGATAAAGCTATTTTGAACGTTCTGCGACAATGCGAAATGTCCGAAATCACCGAAGTTATCGTTTTTAAAAATATTGCAGTAATTTTAACAATAATCATTGGATTTTAACTTTCGATACATTTTGGCATAGCCTGAGACAGGGCACATAGCTACGCTACTTTCGATTTTTGATTTTCGGCAAATCTTCGAAGATATTAGGCGCCAAATTTCGAAAATTTAAAATTTTACAAAAAACTTTTTTATTTATGAATATTTTTTAGTCGTATTGTGCACAGAATTAAAGGGTCATCTGACTAGTGCAAAAATGTTAAAAAATTTTGTCTCAGTAATTTACCTTGGCCGCCATTGGCTAATTCAGTTTTTCAGTCCTAGATTAATTTTTTATTGTTCGATTTGTATAAAACAAAGTTCATATGCTTCGTTGTATCGATTGTCGTTTTTTTTATTACCGAAAGTGTTATCTGTCGGCACCGGAAGTGGCATAATTTTACCAAAAACTACAATTTTGACAGTTATTTACGATCTTCATAAACAAATATTATTTTTTTGAAAAATTATATGACTCAAAGAGTGTGCCCTTTCAAGGCGCAAAAAATGTAGGAAGCAGTTTTTTTAATTTCGATTTCATTTTCGAGCAAATCCGATTAAGAGGCTAAAAATGGTGTAAAATTGACCTATTTACAACCTATTCAGGCTTTTCAGATTTTAAAATATTTCTTCGTAACTTTTATAAACTTGTAGCTATAATCCATACGAAGAAAATGTATGTTAAAATTCGTTTGTAATATAAGCAGTTGCCAAGAAATGGGCAGTTCTGCATAAGTCACTGTTTTCGTTATTTTGCCTGTAAAATAGTCAATTATTATTGGATTTTTATAAAAGTGACATCATTTGATTCAAAAAGCACGTAGCGTCATATCAAGTTGATTACAATTTAAAATTGACACCGGAAGTGACATCATTTGGTCAAAAAATGCATTTTACACTTTTTTAAATCAATGTTTTATTCAACCAAGAATAACTTAATATGTATTAATAATTTTAACTTTTGGTTTAAATTCACATATAAACAAAACTCATATGGTCATATAGATATCATAAAATGGTTTCTAACTTGTTCGGTTGCCGAGAAATAGACGGTTTTCTACAGGTCACTTTTGAAGGTTTCGGGGCCATAAAAGGGTCAATTATTATTCGATTTTCATAAACGTCACACCATGTTATACCTAATGCCATTTGGGATTTCATACAAGTAATTTAAGATTTTCATTATCACCGGAAGTAACGTCATTTTGGCAAAAACTGTATTTTTAGCCTCCAAAACAGATATTTTATTCAAATGAGTCTGTTTTGAAATCTTTTTCAAATTATGGTATTTGATGCCAATCAACAAATAGAATGAACCCATACGATCATACAGATACCACAAAATGGTTTCTAACTTGTACGGTTGCCGAGAAATAGCCGATTTTCTACAAGTCACTTTTCAAGTTTTTTGGTCTTTGAAAGTGGCAATTATTATTCGATTTAACGTTTTTATTTATAAATATTATTTAGTCGTGTTGTGCACAGAATTAAAGAGTCATCTGACTAGCGCAAAAATGTTAAAAAAATTTGTCTCAGTAATTTTCCTTGGCCGCCATTAGCTAATTCAGTTTTTCAGTCCTAGATTAATTTTTTATTGTTCGATTTGTATAAAACAAAGTTCATATGCTTCGTTGTCCCAATTGTTATTTTTTTTATTACCAAAAGTGTTATCTAGCAAATTGGATTAAGGGGTGAAAAAAGGCGTAAAATTGACCTATTTACAACCCATTCAGGCTTTTCAGATTTTAAAATTTTTTTACTTAACTTTTATAAACCTGTCACTATAATCCATACGAAGAGAATGTATGTTAAAATTAGTTTCTAATATAAGCAGTTGCCGAGAAATGGGCAGTTTTGCATAAGTCACTGTTTTCGTAATGTTGCCTGTAAAATAGTCAATTATTAATGGATATTCACAAAAGTGACATCATTTGATTCAAAAAGCAAGTGTGCGTCATATCATGTTGATTACTATTTAAAATTGACACCGGAAGTGACGTCATTTAGTCAAAAACTCAATTTTTAACTTTTAAAATCGATCTTTTTTTCAACCAAGAATTATGTCACATGTAATAATAAAATTAACTTTTGGTTTAAATTCACATATTAACAAAACTCATACGGTCAAATAGATATCATAAAATTGTTTCTAACTTGTTCGGTTGTCGAGATATAGGCGATTTTCTGAAAGTCACTTTTGAAGGTTTTTGGCCCATAAAAGTGTCAATTATTATTTGATTTTCATAAAATTTTCACCCTTTGAAGCCTAATGTCATAGACGATGTTATAAAACTAATTTAACGTTTTCATTATCACCGGAAGTAGCGTCATTTTGGCAAAAACTGTATTTTAAGCCTTCAAAACCGATATTTTATTCAAATGAGTCTGATTTGTAATGTTTATACAATTATGATATTTGATTCCAATCAACAAATAGATTAAACCCATACGGTCATATAAATACCAAAAAATGGTTTCTAACTTGTACGGTTGCCGAGAAATAGACGATTTTCTACACGTCACTTTTCAAGGTTTTTGGTCTATAAAAGTGGAAATTATTATTCGATTTACATAAAATTTTCACCATATGATGCCTTATGCCATTTCTGATTTCATAAGACTAAGGGAACATTTACATTATCACCGGAAGTACTGTTATTTTGTCAGGATCAATTACATGTAACAAATGTATAAAATAAAATTGCTGGATTTGTTTGATTCTGTTTCCATTTTATTTGATGTGTGCAATGCTTATGTGGAAACCTGTATATTGGTTTCATTGGTACCGGAAAGGACATATGTTCAAGGGTAACGTAGCACCAAAAGTGACACAAGTTCAAGTTCAAAGGTAACATGGCAAAAGTGAAACCCGTCATTCCTGCATGCAGGTCTAGTTATTCTTATTAGGGTTTCACACTGCGAAGCTTGTGTGAAACACTATTGTTTTTGTTAAAATTATTATTCTTATTATTATTATTCTTCTTTTGTTTTGAGTAGATCTCAGCAACTGCTTGTCGCATCGTTACGATTTCTTCGGTTTTACTGGGAAAGTGGGTGTGACTTAGAGGATAAAGCTATTTTGAACGTTCTGCGACGATGCGAAATGTCCGAAATCACCGAAGTTATCATTTTTGAAAATATTGCAGTAATTTTAACAATAATCATTGGATTTTAATTTTCGATAGATTTTAGCATAGCCAGAGACAGGGCACATAGCTACGTTACTTTCAATTTTTGATTTTCGGCAAATCTTCTAAGATATTAGGCGCCAAATTTCGAAAATTTATAATTTTACAAAAAACTTTTTTATTTATGAATATTTCTTAGTCGTGTTGTGCACAGAATTAAAGAGTCATCTGATTAGAGCAAAAATGTTAAAAATTTTTGTCTTAGTAATTTTCCTTGGCCGCTATTGGCTAAATCAGTTTTTCAGTCCTAGATTGATTTTTTATTGTTCGATTTGTATAAAACAAAGTTCATATGCTTCGTTGTCTCAATTGTCATTTTTTTTATTACCAAAAGTGTTATCTGTCGGCACCGGAAGTGGCATAATTTTACCAAAAACTACAATTTTGACAGTTAGGTACCATTTTTCGAAAACAAATATTATTTTTTTGAAAAATTATATGACTCAAAGAGTGTGCCCTTTCAAGGCGCAAAAAATGTCGGAAGCAGTTTTTTTAATTTCGATTTCATTTTCGAGCAAATTCGATTAAGAGGCTAAAAATGGTGTAAAATTGACCTATTTACAACCTATTCAGGCTTTTCAGATTTTAAAATATTTCTTCGTAACTTTTATAAACTTGTAGCTATAATCCATACGAAGAAAATGTATGTTAAAATTAGTTTGTAATATAAGCAGTTGCCAAGAAATGCGCAGTTCTGCAGAAGTCACTGTTTTCGTTATTTTGCCTGTAAAATAGTCAATTAATATTGGATTTTTATAAAAGTGACATCATTTGATTCAAAAAGCATGTAGCGTCATATCAAGTTGATTACAATTTAAAATTGACATCGGAAGTGACGTCATTTTGTCAAAAACTGCATTTTAAACTTTTTAAATCAATGTTATATTCAACCAAGAATTATTTAATATGTATTAATAATTTTAACTTTTGGTTTAAATTCACATATAAACACAACTCATATGTTCATATAGATATCATAAAATTGTTTCTAACTTGTTCGGTTGCCGAGAAATAGACGTTTTTCTACAGGTCATTTTTGAAGGTTTTGGGACCATAAAAGTGTCAATTATTATTCTATTTTCATAAACTTTACACCATGTTATACCTAATGCCATTTAGGATTTCATACAAGTAATTTAAAATTTTCATTATCACCGGAAGTAACATCATTTTGGCAAAAACTGTATTTTTAGCCTTCAAAACAGATATTTTATTCAAATGAGTCTGTTTTGAAATCTTTTTCAAATTATGATATTTGATGCCAATCAACAAATAGAATGAACCCATACGATCATACAGATACCACAAAATGGTTCCTAACTTGTACGGTTACAGAGAAATAGCCGATTTTCTACAAGTCACTTTTCAAGTTTCTTGGTCTTTAAAAGTGGCAATTATTATTCAATTTACAAAAAAATGTTCACTGTATGATATCGTATGCCATTTCTGATTTCATAAGACTAATTGAACATTTTCATTAACACCGGGAGTAATTTAATTTTGTCAAGATCATTTACAAGTAACAAATGTATAAAATGAATTGATATTGCTGGATTTGGTTGATTCTGCGTCCATTTTATTTGTGTGCAATGTTAATTTGGAAACCTGTTTAGTGGTTTCGTTGGTACCAGAAGCGACATATGTTCAAGGGTAACTTGGCACCGGAAGTGACATGTTTAAGGGTAAGGTGGCACCAGTGAAACCCGTCATTCCTGCATGCAGGTCTAGTTATTATTATTATTATTATTATTATTATTATTCAGATTCCAATTTGAATAGATCTCAGCAACTACGTGTCGCATCGTTACGATTTCTTCGGTTTTACTGGGAAAGTGGGTGTGACTTAGAGGATAAAGCTATTTTGAACGTTCTGCGACAATGCGAAATGTCCGAAATCACCGAAGTTATCGTTTTTAAAAATATTGCAGTAATTTTAACAATAATCATTGGATTTTAACTTTCGATACATTTTGGCATAGCCTGAGACAGGGCACATAGCTACGCTACTTTCGATTTTTGATTTTCGGCAAATCTTCGAAGATATTAGGCGCCAAATTTCGAAAATTTAAAATTTTACAAAAAACTTTTTTATTTATGAATATTTTTTAGTCGTATTGTGCACAGAATTAAAGGGTCATCTGACTAGTGCAAAAATGTTAAAAAATTTTGTCTCAGTAATTTACCTTGGCCGCCATTGGCTAATTCAGTTTTTCAGTCCTAGATTAATTTTTTATTGTTCGATTTGTATAAAACAAAGTTCATATGCTTCGTTGTATCAATTGTCGTTTTTTTATTACCGAAAGTGTTATCTGTCGGCACCGGAAGTGGCATAATTTTACCAAAAACTACAATTTTGACAGTTATTTACGATCTTCATAAACAAATATTATTTTTTTGAAAAATTATATGACTCAAAGAGTGTGCCCTTTCAAGGCGCAAAAAATGTAGGAAGCAGTTTTTTTAATTTCGATTTCATTTTCGAGCAAATTCGATTAAGAGGCTAAAAATGGTGTAAAATTGGCCTATTTACAACCTATTCAGGCTTTTCAGATTTTAAAATATTTCTTCGTAACTTTTATAAACTTGTAGCTATAATCCATACGAAGAAAATGTATGTTAAAATTCGTTTGTAATATAAGCAGTTGCCAAGAAATGGGCAGTTCTGCATAAGTCACTGTTTTCGTTATTTTGCCTGTAAAATAGTCAATTATTATTGGATTTTTATAAAAGTGACATCATTTGATTCAAAAAGCACGTAGCGTCATATCAAGTTGATTACAATTTAAAATTGACACCGGAAGTGACATCATTTGGTCAAAAAATGCATTTTACACTTTTTTAAATCAATGTTTTATTCAACCAAGAATAACTTAATATGTATTAATAATTTTAACTTTTGGTTTAAATTCACATATAAACAAAACTCATATGGTCATATAGATATCATAAAATGGTTTCTAACTTGTTCGGTTGCCGAGAAATAGACGGTTTTCTACAGGTCACTTTTGAAGGTTTCGGGGCCATAAAAGGGTCAATTATTATTCGATTTTCATAAACGTCACACCATGTTATACCTAGTGCCATTTGGGATTTCATACAAGTAATTTAAGATTTTCATTATCACCGGAAGTAACGTCATTTTGGCAAAAACTGTATTTTTAGCCTCCAAAACAGATATTTTATTCAAATGAGTCTGTTTTGAAATCTTTTTCAAATTATGGTATTTGATGCCAATCAACAAATAGAATGAACCCATACGATCATACAGATACCACAAAATGGTTTCTAACTTGTACGGTTGCCGAGAAATAGCCGATTTTCTACAAGTCACTTTTCAAGTTTTTTGGTCTTTAAAAGTGGCAATTATTATTCGATTTAACGTTTTTATTTATAAATATTATTTAGTCGTGTTGTGCACAGAATTAAAGAGTCATCTGACTAGCGCAAAAATGTTAAAAAAATTTGTCTCAGTAATTTTCCTTGGCCTACATTAGCTAATTCAGTTTTTCAGTCCTAGATTAATTTTTTATTGTTCGATTTGTATAAAACAAAGTTCATATGCTTCATTGTCCCAATTGTTATTTTTTTTATTACCAAAAGTGTTATCTAGCAAATTGGATTAAGGGGTGAAAAAAGGCGTAAAATTGACCTATTTACAACCCATTCAGGCTTTTCAGATTTTAAAATTTTTTTACTTAACTTTTATAAACCTGTCACTATAATCCATACGAAGAGAATGTATGTTAAAATTAGTTTCTAATATAAGCAGTTGCCGAGAAATGGGCAGTTTTGCATAAGTCACTGTTTTCGTAATGTTGCCTGTAAAATAGTCAATTATTAATGGATATTCACAAAAGTGACATCATTTGATTCAAAAAGCAAGTGTGCGTCATATCATGTTGATTACTATTTAAAATTGACACCGGAAGTGACGTCATTTAGTCAAAAACTCAATTTTTAACTTTTAAAATCGATCTTTTTTTCAACCAAGAATTATGTCACATGTAATAATAAAATTAACTTTTGGTTTAAATTCACATATTAACAAAACTCATACGGTCAAATAGATATCATAAAATTGTTTCTAACTTGTTCGGTTGTCGAGATATAGGCGATTTTCTGAAAGTCACTTTTGAAGGTTTTTGGCCCATAAAAGTGTCAATTATTATTTGATTTTCATAAAATTTTCACCCTTTGAAGCCTAATGTCATAGACGATGTTATAAAACTAATTTAACGTTTTCATTATCACCGGAAGTAGCGTCATTTTGGCAAAAACTGTATTTTAGGCCTTCAAAACCGATATTTTATTCAAATGAGTCTGATTTGTAATGTTTATACAATTATGATATTTGATTCCAATCAACAAATAGATTAAACCCATACGGTCATATAAATACCAAAAAATGGTTTCTAACTTGTACGGTTGCCGAGAAATAGACGATTTTCTACACGTCACTTTTCAAGGTTTTTGGTCTATAAAAGTGGAAATTATTATTCGATTTACATAAAATTTTCACCATATGATGCCTTATGCCATTTCTGATTTCATAAGACTAAGGGAACATTTACATTATCACCGGAAGTACTGTTATTTTGTCAGGATCAATTACATGTAACAAATGTATAAAATAAAATTGCTGGATTTGTTTGATTCTGTTTCCATTTTATTTGATGTGTGCAATGCTTATGTGGAAACCTGTATATTGGTTTCATTGGTACCGGAAAGGACATATGTTCAAGGGTAACGTAGCACCAAAAGTGACACAAGTTCAAGTTCAAAGGTAACATGGCAAAAGTGAAACCCGTCATTCCTGCATGCAGGTCTTGTTAGGGTTTCACACTGCGTAGCTTGTGTGAAACACTATTGTTTTTGTTAAAATTATTATTCTTATTATTATTATTATTATTATTCAGATTCCAATTTGAATAGATCTCAGCAACTACGTGTCGCATCGTTACGATTTCTTCGGTTTTACTGGGAAAGTGGGTGTGACTTAGAGGATAAAGCTATTTTGAACGTTCTGCGACAATGCGAAATGTCCGAAATCACCGAAGTTATCGTTTTTTAAAATATTGCAGTAATTTTAACAATAATCATTGGATTTTAACTTTCGATACATTTTGGCATAGCCTGAGACAGGGCACATAGCTACGCTACTTTCGATTTTTGATTTTCGGCAAATCTTCGAAGATATTAGGCGCCAAATTTCAAAAATTTAAAATTTTACAAAAAACTTTTTTATTTATAAATATTTTTTAGTCGTATTGTGCACAGAATTAAAGAGTCATCTGACTAGTGCAAAAATGTTAAAAAATTTTGTCTCAGTAATTTTCCTTGGCCGCCATTGGCTAATTCAGTTTTTCAGTCCTAGATTAATTTTTTATTGTTCGATTTGTATAAAACAAAGTTCATATGCTTCGTTGTATCAATTGTCATTTTTTTTATTACCGATAATGTTATCTGTCGGCACCGGAAGTGGCATAATTTTACCAAAAACTACAATTTTGACAGTTATTTTCTTATTTCGAAAACAAATATTATTTTTTTGAAAAATTATATGACTCAAAGAGTGTGCCCTTTCAAGGCGAAAAAAATGTAGGAAGCAGTTTTTTTAATTTCGATTTCATTTTCGAGCAAAGTCGATTAAGAGGCTAAAAATGGTGTAAAATTGACCTATTTACAACCTATTCAGGCTTTTCAGATTTTAAAATATTTCTTCGTAACTTTTATAAACTTGTAGCTATAATCCATACGAAGAAAATGTATGTTAAAATTCGTTTGTAATATATGCAGTTACCAAGAAATGGGCAGTTCTGTACAAGTCACTGTTTTCGTTATTTTGCATGTAAAATAGTCAATTATTATTGGATTTTTATAAAAGTGACATCATTTGATTCAAAAAGCATGTAGCGTCATATCAAGTTGATTACAATTTAAAATTGACACCGGAAGTGACATCATTTGGTCAAAAAATGCATTTTAAACTTTTTAAATCAATGTTTTATTCAACCAAGAATAACTTAATATGTATTAATAATTTTAACTTTTGGTTTAAATTCACATATAAACAAAACGCATATGGTCATAAAGATATCATAAAATGGTTTCTAACTTGTTCGGTTGCCGAGATATAGACGGTTTTCTACAGGTCACTTTTGAAGGTTTCGGGGCCATAAAAGGGTCAATTATTATTCGATTTTCATAAACGTCACACCATGTTATACCTAATGCCATTTGGGATGTCATACAAGTAATTTAAGATTTTCATTATCACCGGAAGTAACGTCATTTTGGCAAAAACTGTATTTTTAGCCTCCAAAACAGATATTTTATTCAAATGAGTCTGTTTTGAAATCTGTTTCAAATTATGGTATTTGATGCCAATCAACAAATAGAATGAACCCATACGATCATACAGATACCACAAAATGGTTTCTAACTTGTACGGTTGCAGAGAAAAAGCCGATTTTCTACAAGTCACTTTTCAAGTTTTTTGGTCTTTAAAAGTGGCAATTATTATTCGATTTACATAAAATTTTCACTATATGATATCGTATGCCATTTCTGATTTCATAGGAGTAATTGAACATTTGCATTAACACAAGAAGTAATTTAATTTTGTCAAGATCATTTACAAGTAACAAATGTATAAAATGAATTGATATTGCTGGATTTTGTTGATTCTGCGTCCATTTTATTTGTGTGCAATGTTAATTTGGAAACCTGTTTAGTGGTTTCGCTGGTACCGGAAGTGACATATATTCAAGGGTAACTTGGCACCGGAAGTGACATGTTTAAGGGTAACGTGGCACCAGTGAAACCCGTCATTCCTGCATGCAGGTCTAGTTATTAGGCTTTCAGACTTTCGTCTGAAAGCCTATTGTGATTACTAAAATTATTAGGGTTTCACACTGCGTAGCTTGTGTGAAACACTATTGTTTTTGTTAAAATTATTATTAGGGTTTCACACTGCGTAGCTTGTGTGAAACACTATTGTTTTTGTTAAAATTATTAGGGTTTCACACTGCGTAGCTTGTGTGAAACACTATTGTTTTTGTTAAAATTCTTCTTATTATTATTCTTATTATTATTATTTTTTTTTTCCAATTTGCTTATATCTCAGGATCTACTTGTCGGATCGATGCAATGTCTTGAGTTTTACTGCGAAAGTGGGTGTGACTTAGAGATTAAAGCTATTTCCGGCATTCTGCGACAATGCGAAATGTCCTAAATCACCGAAGTTGTCGTTTTTTGAAATATTGCCGTAATATTAACAATAATTGTTGGATTTTATCGTTTGATAGTTTTTGACATAGCCAGAGACATGGCACATAGCTACGGGTCTTTAGAGTTTTAAATTTCGCCGAATCTTCGGAAAAATAAGGCGCCAAATTTTGAAAATTTAAATTTTGACAAAAAACTTTTTTATTAATGAATATTTTTTAATGACTTTTTACCAAGGGTTAAAGGGTTGTCTGATTTGTGCAAAAATTTGAACATTTTTTTTCTGGATAATTTTTCTTGGTTGCTATTGGCTAATTCAGTTAATAGGTTCTATATAAATTAGTTATTGTCCGATTTGTATAAAACAAAGTTTATATGCTCCATGGTCCAAAATGTCATTTTTTTTGTTACCGGCAAAGTTTCCTGTCGGCACCGTAAGTGACGTAAATTTAGCAAAAACTACAATTTTAACAGTTCGGTACCACTTTTTGAAAGCAAAAATTATTTTTTTCAAATCTAATATGACTGAAAAGATGTGCCATATAAAGGCGCACAAAACATCGCGCTCAGTTTTTTTAATTTCGATTCCGTTTTCGGGCAATTTGGATTAAAGGGTGAAAAAAGGTGACAAAATGAGCTATTTACAACCCATCCAGCGTCTTCATATTAAAAAATATATCTTCGTAACATTCATAATCTCGTAGCAATAACCCATACGAAGAGAATGTATGTGAAAATTAATTTGTAATATGCGCAGTTGCCGAGAAAAAGTCAATTTTGCATGAGCCACTTTTCACGTTATTTTTGCTGTATAAGAATCAATTATTATGTTATTTTCAATTTTCTTTCACCGTTGGATGCCTAATGCCATAGTGGACAAGGTCAAACCATTCTACCTCATACACTGCCACCGGAAATGACGTCATTTGCTCAAAACTTAATTTTTAGCATTAAAAAACAATATTTCATTCCAATGGGTCGTACTTGTTATTTTTTTCAAATTATGTTATTTGATTCTATTCATCAAATAGAACGAACTCATGCGATCATACAGATATCACAAAACGGTTTTTAACTTGTACTATTGCAGAGAAATGGGCGATTTTCCACAAGTCACTTTTCGAGGATTTTGGTCTATAAAAGTGTCAGTTATTATTCGATTTTCATAAAATTTTCACCATATGATATCTTACGTCATTTATGATTTCATAGAACTAATTTAACATTTTCAGTATCACCGGAAGTAATTATATTTTGGCAAAAACTGTATTTTTAGCCTTCAAAACAGATATTTTTTTCAAATGAGTCTGATTTGTAATATATTTAAAATTATGATATTTAGTTCGCATCAACTAATAGAATGAACCCATGCGATCATTCAGATACCACAAAATGGTTTCTCACTTGTATGGTTGCAGAGAAATAGACGATTTCCTACAAGTCACTTTTCAAGATTTGGGGTCTATAAAAGTGGCAATTCTTATTCGATTTACATAAAATTTTCACCATGTGATTATTTCTGATTTTAAGAAACTAATTTAATATTTTCATTATCGCTGGAAGTACTGTGATATGGTCAGGATCAATTACATGTAACACATGTATAAAACGGATTGGTTCCTGTGGTAATTAGCGCATATCGGATTGTAACTTCCTGAATTAAATATGATTGTATGAAAAATCGCTTTTTGTTTAGCTTGTTCACTATCCATCGGTTGCAAATTGTGTTTGTTAATTTGTTGGAAAGATTTATAAAAAAAACTCAGAACCATTTGTGGGCTATGATCTAGTATCTTAATGTTATTTATTACCCGTCGGCGTCAGTGATTATGTACATGTCGTGTATCCCTTAGTACATTTTTCACATTTGGCCAAAATGGGGGAAAGAATGAAAGAAGGGATATTATATTGGTTTCATGTATTAATCAATGCAGACTTTTGAAGGGTCAGATTAACGTGTTTGTCTTTATTCAAATGGTGAGCGTAGTTTGTTGATGCCGAGTCCACAATATTATGGACACGGTGCGCTTTGGTCTTGTGCATCTATCTCCCAAGCAGAGTTGCCTTCGCTTGCAGTTCACACCTTGTCAAGTAGGGTGCCCCACGTGCCTACTGAAAAGTTGTACTAGACACGTTGAATATGCACGCTTTACTTGGTTCACTACTACTAATTTTCTGACAGTCTCGCACACTAGTTGAGTCTATAAATAGCAACAGCCCGTGGAAATTCTAAACACACTGGTAACTATTACAGTCGTAAAAAATCTATTGTTGACGATTCTGAGTAGCAGTAATATTTATCGTTTTGGTTATTACGGCATCTTTAGAAATTACGTCCGTTTTATTTTTTAAATTGCTTTATCCTTCGCATAACCGTTAGAAGCGACATATTTTGGTTTAGTACAAATAATATCTATGAATAACTTGGGTTGTACAGAATCATGATACCAGCAGCAGTTTCGTTTTACTTTTACAAGGTTAGAAAAAACAATTGTTGAGTCAACACTGTGTGTTATTTATAAATTCGATTTCTTGTTCCAGCTTTCAGTCACGTTTCGTAAAAAGTAGTCTGGATTATCCCGGCCCGTCAATCAGACGGAGAATGGTCGGTAGGCTGGTGAAGTGAGACTAGTTTCAAAACAAGGGCACGTAACCTATTTTTTACTCGAAAGTGTCTGGATGTTATGGACGACGCTCCGAACCATTTTTCAGTGTATTATTTATGATGTTTAAATGGTCATAGCTTATTAAGTTTAACATGACCGTTTATTTAGTGACTATAAATTTGTGAAATAGTTTTAAGACATGTTATATATATAAATATTGTGGTGTAATTGTTTAGCTATTTGGAGATATTTATATATGGTGGGGCACCCTACAAGGACCTTGTCTCAATTGTCATTTTTTTGTTACCAATAGTTTTATCTGTCGGCACCGGAAATGGCATTAGTTTACCAAAAACTACCAAAATCTACAATTTTGACAGTTAGGTACCATTTTTCAAGGGAAAATATTATTTTTTTAAAAGCTTGATATAACAAAAAGAGTGTGCCCTTTAAAGGCGCAAAAAAGGGTAAGCTCAGTTTTTTTAATTTCGACTACATTTTCGAGCAAATTCGATTAAGAGTTGAAAAAAGGTATAAAATTGACCTTTTGCAACCCATTCAGGCTTTTCAGATTTTAAAATATTTCTACGTAACTTTTATATACTTGTAGCTTTGATCCATACGCAGAAAATGTATCTTAAAATTAGTTTGTAATATAAGCAGTTGACAAGAAACGGACAGTTTTGCATAAGTCACTGTTTTCGTAATTTTGCCTGTCAAATAGTCAATTATTAATGGATATTCACAAAAGTGACATCATTTGATTCAAAAAGCAAGTGTGCGTCATATCATGTTGATTACTATTTAAAATTGACACCTCATGAATTGACGTCATTTAGTCAAAAACTCCATTTTTAACTTTTAAAATCGATATTTTTTTCAACCAAGAATTATGTCATATGTAAAAATAAAATTAACTTTTGGTTTAAATTCACATATTAACAAAACTCATATGGTCATACAGATATCATAAAATTGTTTCTAACTTGTTCGGTTGCCGAGATATAGGCGTTTTTTTTTCTACAAGTCACTTTTATAGGCTTTTGGCCCGTAAATGTGTCAATTATTATTCGATTTTCATAAAAGATTCATCATTTGATGCCTAATGTCATAGACGATATTATAAACTTAATTTAACATTTTAGTAACACCGGAAGTAATGTCATTTTGGCAAAAACTGTATTTTTAGCCTTCAAAACAGATATTTTATTCAAATGAGTCTGTTTTGAAATCTTTTTCAAATTATGATATTTGATGCCAATCAACAAATAGAATGAACCCATACGATCATACAGATACCACAAAATGGTTTCTAACTTGTAAGGGTTGCAGAGAAATAGCCGATTTTCTACAAGTCACTTTTCAAGTTTTTTGGTCAATAAAAGTGGCAATTATTTTTCGATTTACATAAAATTTTCACTACGTGATATCTTATGCCATTTCTGATTTCATGAAACTAATTGAACATTTTCATTATCACCGGAAGTACTGTAATTTTATCAGGATCAATTACATGTTACAACTGTATAAAATGAATTGATATTGCTGGATTTTTGTTGATTCTGTTTCCCTTTTATTTGATGTGTGCAATGTTTATGTGGAAATCTGTTTATCGTTGCCATTGCTTCAAGGGCAACATGGGAGCGAAAGTGAAATAAGTTTAAATTTAACGTGGCACCAGTGAAACCCGTCATTCCTGCATGCAGGTCTAGTTATTCTTATTATTATTATTATTATTATTATTATTATTCAGATTCCAATTTGAATAGATCTCAGCAACTACGTGTCGCATCGTTACGATTTCTTCGGTTTCATTGGGAAAGTGGGTGTGACTTAGAGGATAAAGCTATTTTGAACGTTCTGCGACAATGCGAAATGTCCGAAATCACCGAAGTTATCGTTTTTGAAAATATTGCAGTAATTTTAACAATAATCATTGGATTTTAACTTTCGATACATTTTGGCATAGCCTGAGACAGGGCACATAGCTACGCTACTTTCGATTTTTGATTTTCGGCAAATCTTTGAAGATATTAGGCGCCAAAAATGGAAAATTTAAAATTTTACAAAAAACTTTTTTATTTATGAATATTTTTTAGTCGTATTGTGCACAGAATTAAAGAGTCATCTGACTTGCGCAAAAATGTTAAAAAATTTTGTCTCAGTAATTTTCCTTGGCCGCCGTTGGCTAATTCAGTTTTTCAGTCCTAGATTATTTTGTTATTGTTCGATTTGTATAAAACAAAGTTCATATGCTTCGTTGTCTCAATTGTCATTTTTTTTGTTACCAATAATGTTATCTGTCGGCACCGGAAGTGGCAAAATTTTACCAAAAACTACAATTTTGACAGTTATTTACGATCTTCAAAAACAAATATTATTTTTTTGAAAAATTATATGACTCAAAGAGTGTGTCCTTTCAAGGCGCAAAAAATGGCGGAAGCAGTTTTTTTAATTTCTATTTCATTTTCTTGCAAATTGGATTAAGAGCTGAAAAAAGACGTAAAATTGACCTATTTACAACCCATTCAGGCTTTTCAGATTTTAAAATATTTTTACATAACTTTTATAAACTTGTAGCTATAATCCATACGAAGAGAATGTATGTGAAAATTAGTGTGTAATATAAGCAGTTGCCGAGAAAAGGGCAGTTTTGCATAAGTCACTGTTTTCGTAATTTTGCCTGTAAAATAGTCAATTATTAATGAATATTCACAAAAGTGACATCATTTGATTCAAAAAGCAAGTATGCATCATATCAAGTTGATTATAATTTAAAATTGACGCCGGAAGTGACATCATTTGGTCAAAAACTACATTTTTAACTTTTAAATCGATATTTTGTTCAACCAAGAATTATTTAATATGTAATACGAATATTAACTTTTGGTTTAAATTCACATACTAACAAAACTCATACGGTCATATAGATATCATAAAATTGTTTCTAACTTGTTCGATCGCCGAGATATAGGCTGTTTTCTAAAAGTCACTTTTGTAGGTTTTCGATCCATAAAAGTGTCAATTATTATTCGATTTTCATCAAATTTTCACCCTTTGAAGCCCAATGTCATAGCGGATGTTATAAAACTAATTCAACGTTTTTAGAGTCACCGGAAGTAATGTCGTTTTGGCAAAAACTGTATTTTTAGCCTTCAAAAAAGAAATTTTATTCAAATTATGATATTTGATGCCAATCAACAAATAGAATGGACTAATACGATCATACAGATGCCACAAAATCGTTTCTAACTTGCACGGTTGCCGAGAAATAGCCGATTTTCTACACGTCACTTTTCATGGTTTGGGGTCTATAAAAGTGGCATATATTATTCGATTTGCATAAAATTTTCACCATGTGATGCCTTTTGCCATTTCTGATTTCATAAAAGTAATTGAACATTTTCATTATCACCGGAAGTACTGTACACTTACATGCAACAAATGTATAAAATGAATTGATATTGCTGGGTTTGGTTGATTCTGTGTCCATTTTATTTGATGTGAGCAATGCTTATGTGGAAACCAGTGACATATGTTCAAGGGTAACATGGCACCGAAAGTGACACAAGTTCAAAGGTAACGTGGCACCAGTGAAACCCGTCATTCCTGCATGCAGGTCTAGTTCTTATTATTAGGGTTTCACACTGCGTAGCTTGTGTGAAACACTATTGTTTTTGTTAAAATTCTTCTTATTATTATTCTTATTATTATTATTTTTTTTTTTCCAATTTGCTTATATCTCAGGAACTACTTGTCGGATCGATGCAATGTCTTGAGTTATACTGTGAAAGTGGGTGTGACTTAGAGATTAAAGCTATTTCCGGCATTCTGCGACAACGCGAAATGTCCGAAATCACCGAAGTTGTCGTTTTTTGAAATATTGCCGTAATATTAACAACAATTGTTGGATTTTATCGTTTGATAGTTTTTGACATAGCCAGAGACATGGCACATAGCTACGGGTCTTTAGAGTTTTAAATTTCGCCGAATCTTCGGAAAAATAAGGCGCCAAATTTTGAAATTTTAAATTTTGACAAAAAACTTTTTTATTAATGAATATTTTTTAATGACCTTTTACCAAGGGTTAAAAGGTCGTCTGGTTTGGGCAAAAATGTGAACATTTTTTTTCTGGATAATTTTCCTTGGTCGCTATTGGCTAATTCAGTTTATCGGTTCTATATAAATTATTTATTGTCCGATTTGTATAAAACAAAGTTTATATGCTCCATGGTCCAAAATGTCATTTTTTTTGTTACCGGCAAAGTAGCCTGTCGGCACCGTAAGTGACGTAAATTTAGCAAAAACTACAATTTTAACAGTTCGGTACCACTTTTTGAAAGCAAAAATTATTTTTTTCAAATTAAATATGACTGCAAAGATGTGCCATATAAATACGCACAAAACATCGCGCTCAGTTTTTTTAATTTCGATTTCGTTTTCGGGCAATTTGGATTAAAGGGTGAAAAAAGGTGTCAAAATAAGCTATTTACAACCCATCCAGCGTCTTCATATTAATAAATATATCTTCGTAACATTAATAATCTCGTAGCAATAACCCATACGAAGAGAATGTATGTGGAAATTAATTTGTAATATGTGCAGTTGCCGAGAAAAAGTCAATTTTGCATGAATCACTTTTCACGTTATTTTGGCTGCTTAAGAATCAATTATTATGTGATTTTCAATTTTCTTTCACCATTGGATGCCTAATGCCATAGTGGACAAGGTCAAACCATTCTACCTCATACACTGTCACCGGAAATGACGTCATTTGCTCAAAACTTAATTTTTAGCATTAAAAAACAATATTTTATTCAAATGGGTCGTACTTGTTTTTTTTTTCAAATTATGATATTTGATTCTATTCATCAAATAGAATGAACCCATGCAATCATACAGATATCACAAAACGGTTTCTAACTTGTACGGATACAGAGAAATGGGCGATTTTCCACAAGTCACTTTTCGAGGATTTTGGTCTATAAAAGTGTCAGTTATTATTCGATTTTCATAAAATTTTCGCTGTATGATATCTTACGTCATTTATGATTTAATAGAACTAATTTAACATTTTCAGTATCACCGGAAGTAATTATATTTTGGCAAAAACTGTATTTTTTCAAATGAGTCTGATTTGTAATATATTTAAAATTATGATATTTAGTTCGCATCAACTAATAGAATGAATCCATGCGATCATTCAGATACCACAAAATGGTTACTCACTTGTATGGTTGCAGAGAAATGGACGATTTCCTACAAGTCACTTTTCAAGGTTTGAGGTCTATAAAAGTGGCAATTCTTATTCGATTTACATAAAATTTTCTCCATGTGATTATTATTTCTGATTTTAAGAAACTAATTTAATATTTTCATTATCGCTGGAAGTACTGTGATATGGTCAGGATCACTTATATGTAACACATGTATAAAATGGATTGGTTCCTGTGGTAATTAGCACATATCGGATTGTATCTTCCTGAATTAAATATGATTGTATGAAAAATCGCCTTTTGTTTAGCTTGTTCACTATCCATCGCTTGCAAATTGTGGGCTATGATCTAGTATCTTAATATTATTTATTACCCGTCGGCGTCAGTGATTATGTACATGTCGTGTATCCCTTAGTACGTTTTTCACATTTGGCCAAAATGGGGGAAAGAATGAAAGAAGGGATATTATATTTGTTTCATGTATTAATCAATGCAGACTTTTGAAGGGTCAGATTAACGTGTTTGTCTTTATTCAAATGGTGAGCGTAGTTTGTTGATGCCGAGTCTACAATTTTGACAGTTAGGTACCATTTTTCAAGAGAAAATATTATTTTTTTAAAAACTTGATATAAACAAAAAGAGTGTGCCCTTTAAAGGCGCAAAAAAGTGTGAGCTCAGTTTTTTTAATTTCGATTTCATTTTCGAACAAATTCGATTAAAAGTTGAAAAAAGGTGTAAAATTGACCTTTTACAACCCATTCAGGCTTTTCAGATTTTAAAATATTTCTATGTAACTTTTATAAACGTGTAGCTTTGATCCATATGCAGAAAATGTATGTTAAAATTAGTTTCTAATACAAGAAGTTGCCGAGAAATGGGCAGTTTTGCATAAGTCACTGTTTTCGTAATTTTGCCTCTAAAATAGTCATTTATTAATGGATATTCACAAAAGTGACATCATTTGATTCAAAAAGTAAGTGTGCATCATATCATGTTGATTACTATTTAAAATTGACACCGGAATTGACGACATTTAGTCAAAAACTCCATTTTTAACTTTTAAAATCGATATTTTTTTCAACCAAGAATTATGTCATATGTAATAATTAAATTAACTTTTGGTTTAAAATTCACATATTAACAAAACTCTTATGATCATACAGATATCATAAAATTGTTTCGAACTTGTTCGGTTGCCGAGATATAGGCGGTTTTCTACAAATCACTTTTAAAGGTTTTAGGCCCGTAAATGTGTCAATTATTATTTGATTTTCATAAAAGTTTCATCATTTGATGCCTAATGTCATAGACGATATTATAAACTTAATTTAACATTTTAGTAACACCGGAAGTAATGTCATTTTGGCAAAAACTGTATTTTAGCCTTCAAAAGAGATATTTTATTCAAATGAGTCTGTTTTGAAATCTTTTTCAAATTATGATATTTGATGCCAATCAACAAATAGAATGAACCCATACGATCATACAAATACCACAAAATGGTTTCTAACTTGTACGGTTGCAGAGAAATAGCCGATTTTCTACAAGTCACTTTTCAAGTTTTTTGGTCAATAAAAGTGGCAATTATTTTTCGATTTACATAAAATTTTCACTATATGATATCTTATGCCATTTCTGATTTCATGAAACTAATTGAACATTTTCATTATCACCGGAAGTACTGTAATTTAATCAGGATCAATTACATGTTACAAATGTATAAAATGAATTGATATTGCTGGATTTTTGTTGATTCTGTTTCCCTTTTATTTGATGTGTGCAATGTTTATGTGGAAATCTGTTTATCGGTGCCATTGGTTCAAGGGCAACATGGGAGCGAAAGTGACATAAGTTTAAAGTTAACGTGGCACCAGTGAAACCCGTCATTCCTGCATGCAGGTCTAGTTATTATTATTATTATTATTATTCAGATTCCAATTTGAATAGATCTCAGCAACTACGTGTCGCATCGTTACGATTTCTTCGGTTTTACTGGGAAAGTGGGTGTGACTTAGAGGATAAAGCTATTTTGAACGTTCTGCGACAATGCGAAATGTCCGAAATCACCGAAGTTATCGTTTTTAAAAATATTGCAGTAATTTTAACAATAATCATTGGATTTTAACTTTCGATACATTTTGGCATAGCCTGAGACAGGGCACATAGCTACGCTACTTTCGATTTTTGATTTTCGGCAAGTGTAAAATTCAGTTGTTTGCAATTCATTCAGCTCTTCATATTTTGAAATATTTATTTGTAATTTTCATAAACTCGTAGCAATAATCCAGACGAAGAGAATGCATGCGAAGATTAGTTTGTAATGTGAACAGTTGCCGAGAAATATGCAATTTTGCATGCATCACTTTTCACGTTATTTTGCCTATAAAAGAATGAATTATTATTCGATTTGCAATTTTTTTTCCCCATTTCATATTTTGAAATATTTATTTGTAATTTTCATAAACTCGTAGCAATAATCCAGACGAAGAGAATGTATGCGCAAATTAGTTTGTAATATGAGCAGTTGCCGAGAAATATGCAATTTTGCATGCATCACTTTTCACGTTATTTTGCCTATAAAAGAGTGAATTATTATTCGATTTGCAATATTTTTTTTCCATTTGATGCTTAATGCCAATTTGGACTAGGTCAAGCCAATTTTACATTTACACTGTAACCGGAAATGACGTCATTTGGGCAAAAACTGTATTTTTAACTTAAAAAAAAATATTTTATTCAAATGAGTCTGCCTTATAATATTTTTAAAATTATGATATTTGATTCCCATCAACGAATAGAATTAAGCCATACGACCATACGGATACCACAAAATGGTTTCTAACTTGTACGGTTACAGAGAAATAGGCGATCTTTTATAAGTCACTTTTCAAGGTTTTTGGTCTATAAAAGTGTCAATTATTATTCGATTTTTATCATTTTTTTACCATTTGATGCCTTATGCCATTTATGACTTCTATGAACTAAATTAACATTTTCAATATCTCCGAAAGTAATGTAATTTTTGCAAAAAACGTATTTTTAGCCTTCAAAACAAACATTTTTTTGAAGGGATTTATATTTATTATTCGTTTAACTTTATAACGTCTGACTCTAATGGGCAGTAAGAATGAATCAATACCATCATATTGATATCAAGAAAAGGCTTCTAGCATGTTCCCTTGTCGAATAATAGCCAATTTTCCCAGGGTCACTTTTAAGTTTTATACCTTCTTAATTTCAGTTTAAGGGTTATAGGTTGATTATTTATTGCCCGATATGTATAAAACAAAGTTTGTATTTTGTATGTTGCGAATTTTCGACTTATTTTTCACCTATAAAAATATCTTTCGGCACCGGAAGTGACGTAATTTTGCCATAATTTACAATTTTGACCGGTCTTTTCGCCAGCAAATATTACTTTTACATATGATAGAAGGTGTCACTGAAGCAAAACAATTAAAGTATAGTTTGGTAGCTCAATGGATCGGCTATGGTATAATGAACTTCCTGTATGATTCCTGAAAGCCGGTTCAGTGCTGCTTGCAGGTCTAGTTCTTATTATTATTATTAGGGTTTCACACTGCGTAGCTTGTGTGAAACACTATTGTTTTTGTTAAAATTATTATTAGGGTTTCACACTGCGAAGCTTGTGTGAAACACTATTGTTTTTGTTAAAATTATTATTAAGCTTTCATATTACATATGAAAGCGTATTGTTTCTGTTAAAGTTATTATTATTATTATTTTTTTTTTTGTGTGTTTTCTGCAAATCGGATTTCTCAGAATCTATCCATAGGATCTTTCTGAAATTTTGACCTACCCCCCCAAAAATGGGGTGCGAACCTTGATTAAATATATTTTCGAAACGTTTTACGAATCCGAAATCACCGAATTTTACGAACGAAAAAAATGACAATGCATAGTCGTAACTTTGTTATTTTTTGACCGATTTTACTAATTCTTTTTTCTTTGAATACCTTTAAAAAAACCATTTTCATCTGCAGTTTCACATTTTCGAATTTCGAAAATTCGTCGCTGTGATTTCGAACCGGAAGATTAGACCAATTTGACAACTTCTTTAATAGTTGTACGATTTTCATGAAATTTAGTATCTAAGTAGATCCTACCGATGTGACTTCAAAAATATAATTAGAAATTTTCTAAATTATCTCCCCTTGACGAAATTAAGGATCAAAATTTTCAAAAAAATCATCGAAATATAGGTCAGAATGACCTGATTTTTTTTTTGGATACTAGATAAGTAATTACTGATTTGTACACAAAATATGGAGTTTGTCGATCGAACCGGAAGTGCCGCCATATTTAAAAGTGAAAAATCAATAAGGCTTTTTTGCTATTTTACTTACAGACTCGGGAGTTATATTTTCTGAATCCTTGTAGGAAGGCCTAAAAAATGTCGCGAATAGAATTTTGATTTCGGTCACGTGATGGTCACCATTTTGAATTGAAAATGAAAAATAGAAGCAATTTGAAGGGTCGGGACTTTGGAACACAATTACTCTCCTTCTAATTAAGCTAGAATGTTCAAACTTGGTGTAGACGTTCACTAGGTCAATGTTATGATTGAGTTCAAAGATGAGCATTTTCTGCTTAGGGTAAGCAGAGATAAACAAGCTAATTTGTTGATTCTTTAGGGCACGATAACTTCGGTTATAATGAAGGGAGGGCGGTGAAACTTTTGTCAATAGAGAGTCTAATAGCTAGCCTGTTGTGTGAAATCATTGTATTATTTTTTCTAAATATCAGGGATAGCCGAAAAAAAGAGATTGAAAACCCAAAAAGTCGTATTTTTACAATTTGGAGCATGTTTAGAGGTCTTTCTCGTAAAGTCAACATAATATTTTTTGGGAACTTCTTGTACAAAGAGTCTTATTGGTAGTCTTTTATATGAAACCATCGATCAACAGTCCAACATATCAGGAGTAGAAGAACAAAAGGATCGAACATTGAAAACGGCACCCTTTCATTGTTAAGCGAAACATGCAGTGTGGGTGACTACAATCTACACATTTAGTCATCGTATAGAGCTTATTCAACAGTATCGAATTCCAACTGCTTAGGGATATTTTACGTGCACTCCAATGTGTACACGGGACCTTGGTTTTTCGTCCCATCCGAATGACTAGACAGCTGTGCTTGTCAGGCCCTCCGTTCTGCCTCACTGACAAGGGGAACCACGCCGGGAAATCGAGATGAACTTTCTCCGTGCAGAACTTTCAATTCAGGCGAAAACGTTTATTGCATACGATTAAGCTGGTCAGTTGGAGCTTATTTTCAAAAGTTTTGTAATAATCGGTTGGTAATTAAAGTACCGTGCACATTAAACTGTTAAAACAGAAAATTTCGCCCGGTTGAAATGTTTCTTGCTATAAGTCAGCAATTTTCTGAATTCAGGGAGGCTGAATGGCTGAATGGTTAGCATGTGCGCACTGTATCGTAACGTCTGTCATTGAGTCAACGGGCGTCGTTTCGATCTCCAGGTTGCACGTGACATGAAGTATGATGTCCAACCTTGTGGGTTTTCTCCGTGTTCTTCGGTTTCCTCCCAACGGCTAAAGACCTGTAAGCGCAGGGGGAGTTTTTAAATAAAATTAAAAAACATATGTTAGTCCCGAAATGACCTAGTTTGTGTCGAATGGACATTAGGCCGCATTTCTCTCTTTCTCTTTTATTTTTAAAGTTTTGTAATAATCGGTTGGTAATCAAAGGTACTGTAAAAGTGATAAAACAGAAAATAATCGGTTGGTAATCAAAGGTACTGTAAAAGTCATAAAACAGAAAATTTCGCCCGGTTGTAATGTTTCTCACTTTAAAGTCAGCAATTTCCCGATTTTAAGTGGCAAACGTTTATTGCGAACGCTTAAGCTGGTCAGGGGGGAGCTTATTTTTAAAAGTTTTGTAATATTCGGTTGATAACTAAAGGTACCGTGCAAATTAAACTGTTACAATAGAAAATTTGGCCCGGTTGAAATGTTTCTCGCTGTAGGTCAGCAATTTGCCGATTTTAGGGAGGTTGCGTGGCTGAATGGTTAGCACGTGCGCTCTGTATCATAACGTCTGTCATTGAGTCAACTGCCGTTGTTTCGATTTTTTGGTTGTACGTGACAAGGAGTATGGTTGCCTGTCCAACCTCGTAGGCCGTAACCGCCGCTGCCCGGGTAAAATTTCCCTCATTGCACACATTATGGCATATGCCCGTCTTCATTAGCCCATTTTAGGAGCAGAACAGTCGGACGTTAAACCCCATTCAATTTCATTTCATTTTCTCTATGTTGCTTATTTATTATAGTGGATAAATATTTTTCTGGTTCTAGCAATTATTTAATTTCTGCATAGAAATCTTGCTTTGGCCAGTTTTTTTTATTGCAGAGTGCCATTCTTGTTTAAACAAACATGATCCTTTGTTTAAAACATGCTTAAGAAGTCGTCACGATTTCCTACTTATAACCAAACATATTGGAAATATTAGTCTGGCATTATTAAATCCTAATTTTATTGGTCTTATTTAAAATTAAACTTTCATTTAACTATGAACAACCCTTAACGTGTCTCTTTAAAACTATTAAGTACTCTAAAACAGTAGCTCAACCTTTTGACCTAAACTCATTAATTTACCATTTTGTTGTGAGCGACTTCTTATTCTTCCTATATGACATATTGCACGTGTCTGATTTCAAAGGGGGGTTGAGTGGCTGAATGGTAAGCACGCGCGCCTGTCATTGAGTAAACTAGCGTGTTTTCGAATGCCCGGTTGTACGTGACAAGGAGTAAGGTCGCCTGTCCAACCTGCCATTTTTAATTTTTTTTTCCCGCCATTTTCATTTCATTTTCTCATCCGTCTCATTACAGTAATACAAGTTTCAGTTATTTCCCTTTAGTTTTCAGATTATTGTTATGCCTGGGTGCAATGTTTCATACTATATTTAGACTTGTAACTTCGCGAGTTTTTGACCAATTTTAATAATTTTTTCTTCGTATCCTTTTATTTAGGTTACTTGATACAATCAATGACACGTGACGATGAATATGAAAGCTTTCATATCTGCATGGGACAGTAGCAGATCTAGTTCTTATTATTATTATTCTTCTTTTGTTTTGAGTAGATCTCAGCAACTGCTTGTCGCATCGTTACGATTTCTTCGGTTTTACTGGGAAAGTGGGTGTGACTTAGAGGATAAAGCTATTTTGAACGTTCTGTGATAATGCGAAATGTCCGAAATCACCAAATTATCGTTTTTTAAAATATTGCAGTAATTTTAACAATAATCATTGAATTTTAACTTTCGATACATTTTGGCATAGCCAGAGACAGGGCACATAGCTACACTACTTTCGATTTTTGATTTTCGGTAAATCTTCAAAGATATTAGGCGCCAAATTTTGAAAATTTAAAATTTTACAAAAAACTTTTTTATTTATGAATATTTTTTAGTCGTATTATGCACAGAATTAAAGGGTCATCTGACTAGTGCAAAAATGTTAAAGAATTTTGTCTCAGTAATTTACCTTGGCCGCCATTGGCTAATTCAGTTTTTAAGTCCTAGATTATTTTTTTATTGTTCGATTTGTATAAAACAAAGTTCATATGCTTCGTTGTATCAATTGTCATTTTTTTTATTACCAAACGTTTTATCTGTCGGCACCGGAAGTGGCATAATTTTACCAAAAACTACAATTTTGACAGTTATTTTCCTTCTTCGAAAACAAATATTATTTTTTGGAAAAATTATTTGACTCAAAGAGTGTGCCCTTTCAAGGCGCAAAAAATGTAGGAAGCAGTTTTTTTAATTTCGATTTCATTTTCGAGCAAATTCGATTAAGAGGCTAAAAATGGTGTAAAATTGGCCTATTTACAACCTTTTCAGGCTTTTCAGATTTTAAAATATTTCTTCGTAACTTTTATAAACTTGTAGCTATAATCCATACGAAGAAAATGTATGTTAAAATTCGTTTGTACTATAAGCAGTTACCAAGAAATGGGCAGTTCTGTACAAGTCACTGTTTTCGTTATTTTACCTGTAAAATAGTCAATTATGATTGGATTTTTATAAAAGTGACATCATTTGATTCAAAAAGCACGTAGCGTCATATCAAGTTGATTACAATTTAAAATTGACACCGGAAGTGACATCATTTGGTCAAAAAATGCATTTTAAACTTTTTAAAATCAATGTTTTATTCAACCAAGAATAACTTAATATGTATTAATAATTTTAACTTTTGGTTTAAATTCACATATAAACAAAACTCATATGGTCATATAGATATCATAAAATGGTTTTTAACTTGTTCGGTTGCCGAGAAATAGACGGTTTTCTACAGGTCACTTTTGAAGGTTTCGGGGCCATAAAAGGGTCAATTATTATTCGATTTTCATAAACGTCACACCATGTTATACCTAATGCCATTTGGGATTTCATACAAGTAATTTAAGATTTTCATTATCACCGGAAGTAACGTCATTTTGGCAAAAACTGAATTTTTAGCCTCTAAAACAGATATTTTATTCAAATGAATCTGTTTTGAAATCTTTTTCAAAGTATGGTATTTGATGCCAATCAACAAATAGAATGAACCCATACGATCATACAGATACCACAAAATGGTTTCTAACTTGTACGGTTGCAGAGAAATAGCCGATTTTCTACAAGTCACTTTTCAAGTTTTTTGGTCTTTAAAAGTGGCAATTATTATTCGATTTACATAAAATTTTCACTATATGATATCGTATGCCATTTCTGATTTCATAAGACTAATTGAACATTTCCATTAGCACCGGGAGTAATTTAATTTTGTCAAGATCATTTACAAGTAACAAATGTATAAAATGAATTGATATTGCTGGATTTTGTTGATTCTGCGTCCATTTTATTTGTGTGCAATGTTAATTTGGAAACCTGTTTAGTGGTTTCGCTGGTACCGGAAGTGACATATGTTCAAGGGTAACTTGGCACCGGAAGTGACATGTTTAAGGGTAACGTGGCACCAGTGAAACCCGTCATTCCTGCATGCAGGTCTAGTTCTTATTATTATTATTATTCAGATTCCAATTTGAATAGATCTCAGCAACTACGTGTCGCATCGTTACGATTTCTTCGGTTTTACTGGGAAAGTGGGTGTGACTTAGAGGATAAAGCTATTTTGAACGTTCTGCGACAATGCGAAATGTCCGAAATCACCAAATTATCGTTTTTTAAAATATTGCAGTAATTTTAACAATAATCATTGAATTTTAACTTTCGATACATTTTGGCATAGCCGGAGACAAGGCACATAGCTACACTACTTTCGATTTTTGATTTTCGGTAAATCTTCAAAGATATTTGGCGCCAAATTTTGAAAATTTAAAATTTTACAAAAAACTTTTTTATTTATGAATATTTTTTAGTCGTATTATGCACAGAATTAAAGGGTCATCTGACTAGTGCAAAAATGTTAAAGAATTTTGTCTCAGTAATTTACCTTGGCCGCCATTGGCTAATTCAGTTTTTAAGTCTTAGATTAATTTTTTATTGTTCGATTTGTATAAAACAAAGTTCATATGCTTCGTTGTATCAATTGTCATTTTTTTTATTACCAAAAGTTTTATCTGTCGGCACCGGAAGTGGCATAATTTTACCAAAAACTACAATTTTGACAGTTATTTTCCTTCTTCGAAAACAAATATTATTTTTTGGAAAAATTATTTGACTCAAAGAGTGTGCCCTTTCAAGGCGCAAAAAATGTAGGAAGCAGTTTTTTTAATTTCGATTTCATTTTCGAGCAAATTCGATTAAGAGGCTAAAAATGGTGTAAAATTGGCCTATTTACAACCTATTCAGGCTTTTCAGATTTTAAAATATTTCTTCGTAACTTTTAAAAACTTGTAGCTATAATCCATACGAAGAAAATGTATGTTAAAATTAGTTTGTAATATAAGCAGTTGCCAAGAAATGGGCAGTTCTGTACAAGTCACTGTTTTCATTATTTTGCCTGTAAAATAGTCAATTATGATTGGATTTTTATAAAAGTGACATCATTTGATTCAAAAAGCACGTAGCGTCATATCAAGTTGATTACAATTTAAAATTGACACCGGAAGTGACATCATTTGGTCAAAAAATGCATTTGAAACTTTTTAAATCAATGTTTTATTCAACCAAGCATAACTTAATATGTATAAATAATTTTAACTTTTGGTTTAAATTCACATATAAACAAAACTCATATGGTCATATAGATATCATAAAATGGTTTCTAACTTGTTCGGTTGCCGAGAAATAGACGGTTTTCTACAGGTCACTTTTGAAGGTTTCGGGGCCATAAATGGGTCAATTATTATTCGATTTTCATAAACGTCACACCATGTTATACCTAATGCCATTTGGGATTTCATACAAGTAATTTAAGATTTTCATTATCACCGGAAGTAACGTCATTTTGGCAAAAACTGTATTTTTAGCCTCTAAAACAGATATTTTATTCAAATGAGTCTGTTTTGAAATCTTTTTCAAAGTATGGTATTTGATGCCAATCAACAAATAGAATGAACCCATACGATCATACAGATACCACAAAATGGTTTCTAACTTGTACGGTTGCAGAGAAATAGCCGATTTTCTACAAGTCACTTTTCAAGTTTTTTGGTCTTTAAAAGTGGCAATTATTATTCGATTTACATAAAATTTTCACTATATGATATCGTATGCCATTTCTGATTTCATAAGACTAATTGAACATTTGCATTAACACCGGGAGTAATTTAATTTTGTCAAGATCATTTACAAGTAACAAATGTATAAAATGAATTGATATTGCTGGATTTTGTTGATTCTGCGTCCATTTTATTTGTGTGCAATGTTAATTTGGAAACCTGTTTAGTGGTTTCGCTGGTACCGGAAGTGACATATGTTCAAGGGTAACTTGGCACCGGAAGTGACATGTTTAAGGGTAACGTGGCACCAGTGAAACCCGTCATTCCTGCATGCAGGTCTAGTTATTATTATTATTATTATTCAGATTCCAATTTGAATAGATCTCAGCAACTACGTGTCGCATCGTTACGATTTCTTCGGTTTTACTGGGAAAGTGGGTGTGACTTAGAGGATAAAGCTATTTTGAACGTTCTGCGACAATGCAAAATGTCCGAAATCACCGAAGTTATCGTTTTTAAAAATATTGCAGTAATTTTAACAATAATCATTGGATTTTAACTTTCGATACATTTTGGCATAGCCTGAGACAGGGCACATAGCTACGCTACTTTCGATTTTTGATTTTCGGCAAATCTTCGAAGATATTAGGCGCCAAATTTCGAAAATTTAAAATTTTACAAAAAACTTTTTTATTTATGAATATTTTTTAGTCGTATTGTGCACAGAATTAAAGGGTCATCTGACTAGTGCAAAAATGTTAAAAAATTTTGTCTCAGTAATTTACCTTGGCCGCCATTGGCTAATTCAGTTTTTCAGTCCTAGATTAATTTTTTATTGTTCGATTTGTATAAAACAAAGTTCATATGCTTCGTTGTATCAATTGTCGTTTTTTTTATTACCGAAAGTGTTATCTGTCGGCACCGGAAGTGGCATAATTTTACCAAAAACTACAATTTTGACAGTTATTTACGATCTTCATAAACAAATATTATTTTTTTGAAAAATTATATGACTCAAAGAGTGTGCCCTTTCAAGGCGCAAAAAATGTAGGAAGCAGTTTTTTTAATTTCGATTTCATTTTCGAGCAAATTCGATTAAGAGGCTAAAAATGGTGTAAAATTGGCCTATTTACAACCTATTCAGGCTTTTCAGATTTTAAAATATTTCTTCGTAACTTTTATAAACTTGTAGCTATAATCCATACGAAGAAAATGTATGTTAAAATTCGTTTGTAATATAAGCAGTTGCCAAGAAATGGGCAGTTCTGCATAAGTCACTGTTTTCGTTATTTTGCCTGTAAAATAGTCAATTATTATTGGATTTTTATAAAAGTGACATCATTTGATTCAAAAAGCACGTAGCGTCATATCAAGTTGATTATAATTTAAAATTGACACCGGAAGTGACATCATTTGGTCAAAAAATGCATTTTACACTTTTTTAAATCAATGTTTTATTCAACCAAGAATAACTTAATATGTATTAATAATTTTAACTTTTGGTTTAAATTCACATATAAACAAAACTCATATGGTCATATAGATATCATAAAATGGTTTCTAACTTGTTCGGTTGCCGAGAAATAGACGGTTTTCTACAGGTCACTTTTGAAGGTTTCGGGGCCATAAAAGGGTCAATTATTATTCGATTTTCATAAACGTCACACCATGTTATACCTAATGCCATTTGGGATTTCATACAAGTAATTTAAGATTTTCATTATCACCGGAAGTAACGTCATTTTGGCAAAAACTGTATTTTTAGCCTCCAAAACAGATATTTTATTCAAATGAGTCTGTTTTGAAATCTTTTTCAAATTATGGTATTTGATGCCAATCAAAAAATAGAATGAACCCATACGATCATACAGATACCACAAAATGGTTTCTAACTTGTACGGTTGCCGAGAAATAGCCGATTTTCTACAAGTCACTTTTCAAGTTTTTTGGTCTTTAAAAGTGGCAATTATTATTCGATTTAACGTTTTTATTTATAAATATTATTTAGTCGTGTTGTGCACAGAATTAAAGAGTCATCTGACTAGCGCAAAAATGTTAAAAAAATTTGTCTCAGTAATTTTCCTTGGCCGCCATTAGCTAATTCAGTTTTTCAGTCCTAGATTAATTTTTTATTGTTCGATTTGTATAAAACAAAGTTCATATGCTTCGTTGTCCCAATTGTTATTTTTTTTATTACCAAAAGTGTTATCTAGCAAATTGGATTAAGGGGTGAAAAAAGGCGTAAAATTGACCTACTTACAACCCATTCAGGCTTTTCAGATTTTAAAATTTTTTTACTTAACTTTTATAAACCTGTCACTATAATCCATACGAAGAGAATGTATGTTAAAATTAGTTTCTAATATAAGCAGTTGCCGAGAAATGGGCAGTTTTGCATAAGTCACTGTTTTCGTAATGTTGCCTGTAAAATAGTCAATTATTAATGGATATTCACAAAAGTGACATCATTTGATTCAAAAAGCAAGTGTGCGTCATATCATGTTGATTACTATTTAAAATTGACACCGGAAGTGACGTCATTTAGTCAAAAACTCAATTTTTAACTTTTAAAATCGATCTTTTTTTCAACCAAGAATTATGTCACATGTAATAATAAAATTAACTTTTGGTTTAAATTCACATATTAACAAAACTCATACGGTCAAATAGATATCATAAAATTGTTTCTAACTTGTTCGGTTGTCGAGATATAGGCGATTTTCTGAAAGTCACTTTTGAAGGTTTTTGGCCCATAAAAGTGTCAATTATTATTTGATTTTCATAAAATTTTCACCCTTTGAAGCCTAATGTCATAGACGATGTTATAAAACTAATTTAACGTTTTCATTATCACCGGAAGTAGCGTCATTTTGGCAAAAACTGTATTTTAAGCCTTCAAAACCAATATTTTATTCAAATGAGTCTGATTTGTAATGTTTATACAATTATGATATTTGATTCCAATCAACAAATAGATTAAACCCATACGGTCATATAAATACCAAAAAATGGTTTCTAACTTGTACGGTTGCCGAGAAATAGACGATTTTCTACACGTCACTTTTCAAGGTTTTTGGTCTATAAAAGTGGAAATTATTATTCGATTTACATAAAATTTTCACCATATGATGCCTTATGCCATTTCTGATTTCATAAGACTAAGGGAACATTTACATTATCACCGGAAGTACTGTTATTTTGTCAGGATCAATTACATGTAACAAATGTATAAAATAAAATTGCTGGATTTGTTTGATTCTGTTTCCATTTTATTTGATGTGTGCAATGCTTATGTGGAAACCTGTATATTGGTTTCATTGGTACCGGAAAGGACATATGTTCAAGGGTAACGTAGCACCAAAAGTGACACAAGTTCAAGTTCAAAGGTAACATGGCAAAAGTGAAACCCGTCATTCCTGCATGCAGGTCTAGTTAGGCTTTCAGACTTTCGTCTGAAAGCCTATTGAGATTACTAAAATTATTATTATTATTATTATTTACCGCGGGGGCCTAGATCTCCATGATCGAAAACAGATATCGATCTGGAATTAGATTTTCTATCGGGAAACCATGTGGTGGCTACTGCATAAAATATTTTTGAAATTTCTGCGCATACCGGAAGTGACCGAACTTTGTACGTTGTCAAAAAATTGAAAATCGGCCATAGTTTCGTCAATTCTTTATCCATAATCAAACAAATTACATTTTTGGAATCCCTGAATCTTTTCTGAGACCATGGCCATCTCACATTTTTCAATTTCGAACATTCGTCTATGACTTTTATCGTTCGAAAATTGAAAACATGTTGTTTACAAGACAATTTTTGTTATTTTTCAAAATTTTCAAATTTGACCTACATTTTTGGATACCTGAAGTCCATCTGATTCCAGTAATATAAGTTTCATTCAGAGTTATCACCCTTTATTTTTCGATTTTTTTCGAATTTTCTTCCCATTTTGTGAGCTCGGGTTTCGTTTTATGGCAGAATTGACGTATCTGAAACTTCTGGAACATGAAGTTATAGTCCAATACCAACTTATAAAGCAATTTCGACAAGAATCCTTAAACCGGAAGTGGTCGAAATAATGTGCAATATTTTGGAAAAAATGCAAAAAATGGATATTTTTGGGGAAAACGCTATTTCTCCGCCTGAAATCAATGGATTAAACGAATGAAGGTACCGTTTGATGGCACGATTGTTGGACTATCATATGATACCCCATTCATACGGATACTATGAACAGACAGCAAAATATGGCACGCTGAAAATCAAGTATTTTCTGATTTGGAGCGTTTTTGGACGCCTGTATCTCGAAAACTTAACCTACAATTTTTTTTTAATTTTTTCTACCGAGAGTCCTTTTGAAGGTATTTTGCATGAAGCCATCCAATAAGACTTTGAAATGTCTGGAATAGGATAAAAAAAGGGACTGAAAATCAAAAAAAGTCGAAAAATCGTGAAATTTTGGAAAATGCTCTACTATTTTTTTATTTTAAGAGATTTTTAAAAAAAGGTTGTATATTCAGATAGCTGACCTTATTACGATTCTAACGATGTATAATATGTATGTAATTATTGAAATTTAATTTTCGATATTTTAAATTTTTTGCATTTTTGGCACTTTTGAACATAGGATTTCTCAGGGGAATTTTATCTGATCAGATAATGTAATATATCATTACAGAGCCCTGTGGCTATTTTAGTGCGCAAACAGGCTATTAAACCTATTCCGAGAATAATAACCATACCGGAAGTATTCAAAAAATGAAAAAAAAAGAGTAAAAACATTGTCGCACTTGCGAAAAAATTGATTTCTCCCTTAGGTAATAGCGGACCAAAAGAACTAAAGTGTCGCTGGTTAGCCCTCTCAATGGACCATCATATGGTATGTAAATAATACGATTTCGATGGTAAGGAAATAAATTATTGTATGTCAAAAATCTAGTATTTTCCGATTTTTTAACATTCTGAGACGCCCTTTTCTCGAAAACGACGCCTACGATTTTTCTTAAACTTTTCTTACTCAAAGTCCTATCGGTTGTCTATATAGTGAATCCAAAATGAAAAGCATTGAAATAATATAGGTGGTCCAAAAATGGCCTCAAACTTTGAAAAAAAATGAAAAATCGTTAAATTTTTGGAAACGCTCTTTAATTTATCTTTTTTTCCAAAACCACTCAATGGATGTTTCTGACACTTCTGGTACAGAAAGTTAAGTATCCAAAGAACTTCGTAAAGCTATCACAATAACGATCGTAAAACCGGAAGTAGTCGAAAAAATGTCCGATATTTTGAAAAAAATTAATTTTTTTACGAAAACCTTTTTTATTTATGAATATTCTTTGATGATATTTTACACAGGGTTAAAATATCATCGTACTTGAGCAGAAATGAGAAAAAAAATTGTTTCGGTAATTTGCGTTAGCCGCCATCGCCTAATTTAGTTTTTCGTACCCAGAAAAATTATTTATTGTTCGATTTGTATAAAACAAAGTTCATATGCTCCGTGGTCCCAATTGTAATTTTTTTTGTTACGGTGAAATTTTTCTGTTGGCAACGGAAGTGACGTAATATTAACAAAAACTACAATTTTGACAGTTCTGTACCATTTTTTGAAAGCAAATATTATTTTTTTTCAAAACTGATATAACTAAAAGGATGCACCCTGCAAAGGTGCACAAAATTCTTAGCTCATATTTTTAAATTTCAATTTCATTTTCGGGCAATTTCGAATAAAATGTAAAATAAAGTGTAAAATTCAGTTATTTAAAATTCATTCAACGTCTTCATATTTTGAAATATTTATTTGTAATTTTCATAAACTCGTAGCAATAATCCAGACAAAGAGAATGTATGCGAAAATTAGTTTGTAATATGAGCAGTTGCCGAGGAATATGCAATTTTGCATGCATCACTTTTCACGTTATTTTGCCTATAAAAGAGTGAATTATTATTCGATTTGCAATATTTTTTTTTCCATTTGATGCCTAATGCCAATTTGGACTAGGTCAAGCCAATTTTACATTTTCACTGTGACCGGAAATGACGTCATTTGGGCAAAAACTGTATTTTTAACCTAAAAAACTAATATTTTATTCAAATGAGTCCGCCTTATAATATTTTTAAAATTATGATATTTGATTCCCATCAATGAATAGAATGAAGCCATACGACCATACAGATACCACAAAATGGTTTCTAACTTGTACGGTTACAGAGAAATAGGCGATCTTCTATAAGTCACTTTTCAAGGTTTTTGGTCTATAAAAGTGTCAATTATTATTCGGTTTTTTAGCATTTTTTTACCATTTGATGCCTTATGCCATTTATGACTTCTATGAACCAAGTTAACATTTTCAATATCACCGGAAGTAATGTAATTTTTGCAAAAAAACGTATTTTTAGCCTTCAAAACAAACATTTTTTGGAAGGGATTTATATTTATTATTCGTTTAACTTTATAACGTCTGACTCTAATGGGCAGTAAGATTGAATCAATACCATCATATTGATATCAAGAAAAGGCTTCTAGCATGTTCCCTTGTCAAATAATAACCAATTGTCCCAGGGTCACTTTTAAGTTTTTTACCTTCTTAATTTCAGTTTATGGGTCATAGGTTAATTATTTATTGCCCGATATCTATAAAAAAAAAGTTTGTATTTTGTATGTTGCGAATTTTCGACTTATTTTTCATCTATAAAAATTTCTTTCGGCACCGGAAGTGACGTAATTTTGCCATAATTTACAATTTTGACCGGTCTTTTAGCCAGCAAATATTACTTTTACATATGATAGATGGTGTCACTGAAGCAAAACAACTAATGTATAGTTTGGTAGCTCAGTGGATCGGCTATGGTATAATAAACTTCCCGTATGATTCCTGAAAGCCGGTTCAGTGCTGCTTGCAGGTCTAGTTAGGGTTTCACACTGCGTAGCTTGTGTGAAACACTATTGTTTTTGTTAAAATTATTATTCTTATTATTATTATTATTATTATTATTATTATTCAGATTCCAATTTGAATAGATCTCAGCAACTACGTGTCGCATCGTTACGATTTCTTCGGTTTTACTGGGAAAGTGGGTGTGACTTAGAGGATAAAGCTATTTTGAACGTTCTGCGACAATGCGAAATGTCCGAAATCACCGAAGTTATCGTTTTTAAAAATATTGCAGTAATTTTAACAATAATCATTGGATTTTAACTTTCGATACATTTTGGCATAGCCTGAGACAGGGCACATAGCTACGCTACTTTCGATTTTTGATTTTCGGCAAATCTTCGAAGATATTAGGCGCCAAATTTCGAAAATTAAAAATTTTACAAAAAACTTTTTTATTTATGAATATTTTTTAGTCGTATTGTGCACAGAATTAAAGGGTCGTCTGACTAGTGCAAAAATGTTAAAAAATCTTGTCTCAGTAATTTACCTTGGCCGCCATTGGCTAATTCAGTTTTTCAGTCCTAGATTAATTTTTTATTGTTCGATTTGTATAAAACAAAGTTCATATGCTTCGTTGTATCAATTGTCGTTTTTTTTATTACCGAAAGTGTTATCTGTCGGCACCGGAAGTGGCATAATTTTACCAAAAACTACAATTTTGACAGTTATTTACGATCTTCATAAACAAATATTATTTTTTTGAAAAATTATATGACTCAAAGAGTGTGCCCTTTCAAGGCGCAAAAAATGTAGGAAGCAGTTTTTTTAATTTCGATTTCATTTTCGAGCAAATTCGATTAAGAGGCTAAAAATGGTGTAAAATTGGCCTATTTACAACCTATTCAGGCTTTTCAGATTTTAAAATATTTCTTCGTAACTTTTATAAACTTGTAGCTATAATCCATACGAAGAAAATGTATGTTAAAATTCGTTTGTAATATAAGCAGTTGCCAAGAAATGGGCAGTTCTGCATAAGTCACTGTTTTCGTTATTTTGCCTGTAAAATAGTCAATTATTATTGGATTTTTATAAAAGTGACATCATTTGATTCAAAAAGCACGTAGCGTCATATCAAGTTGATTACAATTTAAAATTGACTCCGGAAGTGACATCATTTGGTCAAAAAATGCATTTTACACTTTTTTAAATCAATGTTTTATTCAACCAAGAATAACTTAATATGTATTAATAATTTTAACTTTTGGTTTAAATTCACATATAAACAAAACTCATATGGTCATATAGATATCATAAAATGGTTTCTAACTTGTTCGGTTGCCGAGAAATAGACGGTTTTCTACAGGTCACTTTTGAAGGTTTCGGGGCCATAAAAGGGTCAATTATTATTCGATTTTCATAAACGTCACACCATGTTATACCTAATGCCATTTGGGATTTCATACAAGTAATTTAAGATTTTCATTATCACCGGAAGTAACGTCATTTTGGCAAAAACTGTATTTTTAGCCTCCAAAACAGATATTTTATTCAAATGAGTCTGTTTTGAAATATTTTTCAAATTATGGTATTTGATGCCAATCAACAAATAGAATGAACCCATACGATCATACAGATACCACAAAATGGTTTCTAACTTGTACGGTTGCCGAGAAATAGCCGATTTTCTACAAGTCACTTTTCAAGTTTTTTGGTCTTTAAAAGTGGCAATTATTATTCGATTTAACGTTTTTATTTATAAATATTATTTAGTCGTGTTGTGCACAGAATTAAAGAGTCATCTGACTAGCGCAAAAATGTTAAAAAAATTTGTCTCAGTAATTTTCCTTGGCCGCCATTAGCTAATTCAGTTTTTCAGTCCTAGATTAATTTTTTATTGTTCGATTTGTATAAAACAAAGTTCATATGCTTCGTTGTCCCAATTGTTATTTTTTTTATTACCAAAAGTGTTATCTAGCAAATTGGATTAAGGGGTGAAAAAAGGCGTAAAATTGACCTATTTACAACCCATTCAGGCTTTTCAGATTTTAAATTTTTTTTACTTAACTTTTATAAACCTGTCACTATAATCCATACGAAGAGAATGTATGTTAAAATTAGTTTCTAATATAAGCAGTTGCCGAGAAATGGGCAGTTTTGCATAAGTCACTGTTTTCGTAATGTTGCCTGTAAAATAGTCAACTATTAATGGAGATTCACAAAAGTGACATCATTTGATTCAAAAAGCAAGTGTGCGTCATATCATGTTGATTACTATTTAAAATTGACACCGGAAGTGACGTCATTTAGTCAAAAACTCAATTTTTAACTTTTAAAATCGATCTTTTTTTCAACCAAGAATTATGTCACATGTAATAATAAAATTAACTTTTGGTTTAAATTCACATATTAACAAAACTCATACGGTCAAATAGATATCATAAAATTGTTTCTAACTTGTTCGGTTGTCGAGATATAGGCGATTTTCTGAAAGTCACTTTTGAAGGTTTTTGGCCCATAAAAGTGTCAATTATTATTTGATTTTCATAAAATTTTCACCCTTTGAAGCCTAATGTCATAAACGATGTTATAAAACTAATTTAACGTTTTCATTATCACCGGAAGTAGCGTCATTTTGGCAAAAACTGTATTTTAAGCCTTCAAAACCGATATTTTATTCAAATGAGTCTGATTTGTAATGTTTATACAATTATGATATTTGATTCCAATCAACAAATAGATTAAACCCATACGGTCATATAAATACCAAAAAATGGTTTCTAACTTGTACGGTTGCCGAGAAATAGACGATTTTCTACACGTCACTTTTCAAGGTTTTTGGTCTATAAAAGTGGAAATTATTATTCGATTTACATAAAATTTTCACCATATGATGCCTTATGCCATTTCTGATTTCATAAGACTAAGGGAACATTTACATTATCACCGGAAGTACTGTTATTTTGTCAGGATCAATTACATGTAACAAATGTATAAAATAAAATTGCTGGATTTGTTTGATTCTGTTTCCATTTTATTTGATGTGTGCAATGCTTATGTGGAAACCTGTATATTGGTTTCATTGGTACCGGAAAGGACATATGTTCAAGGGTAACGTAGCACCAAAAGTGACACAAGTTCAAGTTCAAAGGTAACATGGCAAAAGTGAAACCCGTCATTCCTGCATGCAGGTCTAGTTAGGCTTTCAGACTTTCGTCTGAAAGCCTATTGAGATTACTAAAATTATTATTATTATTATTATTATTATTATTATTATTTACCGCGAGGGCCTAGATCTCCATGATCGAAAACAGATATCGATCTGGAATTAGCTTTTCTATTGGGAAACCATGTGGTGGCTACTTGATAAAATATTTTTGAAATTTCTGCGCATACCGGAAGTGACCGAACTTTGTACTTTCTCTAAAAATTGAAAATCGGCTATAGTTTCGTCAATTCTTTATCCATTTTCAAACAAATTACATTTTTGGAATCCCTGGATCTTTTCTGAGAAAATGGCTATCTCACATTTTTCAATTTCGAACATTCGTCTATGACTTTTATAGTTCGAAAATTGAACACATGTTGTTTACGAGACAATTTTTGTTATTTTTCAAAATTTTCAAATTTGACCTACATTTTTGGATACCTGAAGTCCATCCGATTCCAGTAATATAAGTTTCATTCAGAGTTATCGCCCTTTATTTTTCGATTTTTTTCGAATTTTCTTCCCATTTTGTGAGCTCGGGTTTCGTTTTATGGCAGAATTGACGTTTCTGAAACTTCTGGAACATGAAGTTAAAGTCCAATATCAACAGGTAAAGCAATTTCGACAAGACTCCTTAAACCGGAAGTGGTCGAAATAATGTGCAAAATTTGCAAAAAAACGAAAAAAATGGGTGGTTTTGGGAAAAACGTGATTTCTTCGCCCGATATCAACGGATTAAAGGGATTAAGGTATCGTTGGGTTGCATGAAGAATGGACTATCGTATGATACCCAAATCATACAGATACTATGAAAAGGTAGCAAAATATGGCACGCTGAAAATCAAGTATTTTCTGATTTGGAGCGTTTTTGGATGCCTGTATCTCGAAAACTTAACCTACAATTTTTTTTATTTTTTTTCTATCGAGAGTCCTTTTGGAGGTATTTGGCATGAAGCCATCCAATAGGACTTTGAAATGTCTGGAATAGGATAAAAAAGGGACTGAAAATCGAAAAAAGTCGAAAAATCGTGAAATTTTGGAAAATGCTCTACTATTTTTTTATTTTAAGAGATTTTTAAAAAAAGGTTGTATATTCAGATAGCTGACCTAATTACGATTCTAACGATGTATAATATGTATGTAATTACTAAAATTTAATTTTCGATATTTTAAATTTTTTGCATTTTTGGCACTTTTGAACATAGGATTTCTCAGGGGCATTTTATCTGATCAGATAATGTAATATATCATTACAGAGCCCTGTGGCTATTTTAGTGCCCAAACCGGCTATTAGAACTATTCCGACAATAATAACCATACCGGAAGTATTCAAAAAATGAAAAAAAAGAGTAAAAACATTGTCGCACTTGCGAAAAACTTGATTTCTCCCTTAGGTAATAGCGGACCAAAAGAACTAAAGTGTCGCTGGATAGCCCTATTAATGGACCATCATATGGTATCTAAATAATACGATTTCGATGGTAAGGAAATAAATTATTGTATGCCAAAAATCTAGTATTTTCCAATTTTTTAACATTCTGAGACGCCCTTTTCTCGAAAACGACGCCTACGATTTTTCTTAAACTTTTCTTACTCAAAGTCCTGTTAGTTGTCTATATAGGGAATCCAAAATGAAAAGCATTGAAATAATATAAGTGGTCGAAAAATGGCCTCAAACTTTGAAAAAAATTGAAAAATCGTTAAATTTTTTGAAACGCTCTTTAATTTATCTTTTTTTCTAAAACTACTCAATGGATGTTTCTGACACTTTTGGTACAGAAAGTTAAGTATCCAAAGGACTTCGTAAAGCTATCACAACAACGATCGTAAAACCGGAAGTAGTCGAAAAAATGTCCGATATTTCGAAAAAAAATAATTTTTTTACGAAAACCTTTTTTATTTATGAATATTTTTTGATGATATTTTACACAGGGTTAAAATATCATCGTACTTGAGCAGAAATGAGAAAAAAAATTGTCTCGGTAATTTGCGTTAGCCGCCATCGGCTAATTTAGTTTTTCGTACCCAGAAAAATTATTTATTGTTCCATTTGTATAAAACAAAGTTCATATGCACCATGGTCCCAATTGTAATTTTTTTTGTTACGGTGAAATTTTTCTGTCGGCAACGGAAGTGACGTAATATTAACAAAAACTACAATTTTGACAGTTCGGTACCACTTTTTGAAAGCAAATATTATTTTTTTTCAAAACTGATATAACTAAAAGGATGCACCCTGCAAAGGTGCACAAAAACATTAGCTCATATTTTTTAATTTCAACTTCATTTTCGGGCAATTTCGAATAAAATGTAAAATAAAGTGTAAAATTCAGTTATTTACAATTCATTCAGCGTCTTCATATTTTGAAATATTTATTTGTAATTTTCATAAACTCGTAGCAATAATCCAGACGAAGAGAATGTATGCGAAAATTAGTTTGTAATATGAGCAGTTGCCGAGAAATATGCAATTTTGCATGCATCACTTTTCACGTTATTTTGCCTATAAAAGAGTTAATTATTATTCGATTTGCAATATTTTTTTTCCATTTGATGACTAATGCCAATTTGGACTAGGTCAAGCCAATTTTACATTTTCACTGTGACCGGAAATGACGTCATTTGGGCAAAAACTGTATTTTTAACCTAAAAAACAAATATTTTATTCAAATGAGTCTGCCTTATAATATTTTTAAAATTATGATATTTGATTCCCATCAACGAATAAAATGAAGCCATACGACCATACAGATACCACAAAATGGTTTCTAACTTGTACGGTTACAGAGAAATAGGCGATCTTCTATAAGTCACTTTTCAAGGTTTTTGGTCTGTAAAACTGTCAATTATTATTCGATTTTTACAATTTATTTACCATTTCATGCCTTATGCTATTTATGACTTCTATGAACCAAGTTAAAATTTTCAATATCACCGGAAGTAATGTAATTTTTGCAAAAAACGTATTTTTAGCCTTTAAAACAAACATTTTTTTGAAGGGATTTATATTTATTATTCGTATAACTTTATAACGTCTGACTCTAATGGGCAGTAAGACTGAATCAATACCATCATATTGATATCAAGAAAAATCTTCTAGCATGTTCCCTTGCCGAATAATAACCAATTTTCCGAGGGTCACTTTTCAGTTTTTTACCTTCTTAATTTCAGTTTATGGGTTATAGGTTAATTATTTATTGTCCGATATTTATAAAAAAAAGTTTGTATTTTGTATGTTGCGAATTTTCGACTTATTTTTCATCTATAAAAATTTCTTTCGGCACCGGAAGTGACATACTTTTGCCATAATTTACAATTTTGACCGGTCTTTTAGCCAGCAAATATTACTTTTACATATGATAGAGGGTGTCACTGAAGCAAAACAACTAAAGTATAGTTTGGTAGCTCAATGGATCGGCTATGGTATAATAAACTTCCTGTATGATTCCTGAAAGCCGGTTCAGTGCTGCTTGCAGGTCTAGTTATTATTATTATTATTATTTACCGCGAGGGCCTAGATCTCTATGATCGAAACAGATATCGATCTGGAATTAGATTTTCTATTGGGAAACCATGTGGTGGCTACTTGATAAAATATTTTCGAAATTTCTGCGCATACCGGAAGTGACCGAACTTTGTACGTTGTCTAAAAATTGAAAATTGGCCATAGTTTCGCCAATTCTTTATCCATTTTCAAACAAATTACATTTTTGGAATCCCTGAATCTTTTCTGAGACAATGGCTATCTCACATTTTTCAATTTCGAACATTCGTCTATGACTTTTATCGTTTGAAAATTGAAAAGATGTTGTTTACGAGACAATTTTTGTTATTTTTAAAAAATTTCAAATTTGACCTACATTTTTGGATACCTGAAGTCCATCCGATTCCAGTAATATAAGTTTCATTCAGAGTTATCGCCCTTTATTTTTCGAATTTTTTCGAATTTTCTTCCCATTTTGTGAGCTCGGGTTTCGGTTTATGGCAGAATTGACGTTTCTGAAACTTCTGGAACATGAAGTTATAGTCCAATACCAACTTATAAAGCAATTTCGACAAGAATCCTTAAACCGGAAGTGGTCGAAATAATGGGCAATATTTTGAAAAAAATGCAAAAAATGGATATTTTGGAGAAAAACGCGATTTCTCCACCCGATATCAATGGATTAAAGAAATTAGGGTACCATTGGACTGCACTAGGATTGTACTATCGTATGATACCCAATTCATACGGATTCTATGATCAGGCAGCAAAATATGGCACGCTGAAAATCAAGTATTTTCTGATTTGGAGCGTTTTTGGACGCCTGTATCTTGAAAACTTAACCTACAATTTTTTTCAAATTTTTTCTATCGAGAGTCCTTTTGGAAGTCTTTTGCATGAAACCATCCAATAAGCCTTTGAAATGTCTGGAATAGGATAAAAAAGGGACTGAAAATCGAAAAAAGTCGAAAAATCGTGAAATTTTGGAAAATGCTCTACTATTTTTTTATTTTAAGAGATTTTTAAAAAAAGGTTGTATATTCAGATAGCTGACCTAATCACGATTCTAACAGTGTATAATATGTATGTAATTATTGAAATTTAATTTTCGATATTTTAAATTTTTTGCATTTTTGGCACTTTTGAACGTAGGATTTCTCAGGGGCATTTTATCTGATCAGATAATGTAATATATCATTACAGAGCCCTGTGGCTATTTTAGTGCCCAAACTGGCTATTAAAACTATTCCGAAAATAATAACCATACCGGAAGTATTCAAAAAATAAAAAAAAAAGTTAAAAATATTGTCGCACTTGCGAAAAACATGATTTCTCCCTTAGGTAATAGCGGACCAAAAGAACTAAAGTGTCGCTGGATAGAACTATTAATGGACCATCATATGGTATCCCAATAATATGATTTCCATTGTAAGGAAATAAATTATTGCATGCCAAAAATCTAGTATTTTCCGATTTTTTAACATTCTGAGACGCCCTTTTCTCGAAAACGACGCCTACGATTTTTCTTAAACTTTTCTTACTCAAAGTCCTATCGGTTGTCTATATAGTGAATCCAAAATGAAAACCATTGAAATAAAATAGGTGGTCCAAAAATGGCATCAAACTTTGAAAAAAATTGAAAAATCGTTAAATTTTTGTAAACGCTCTTTAATTTATCTTTTTTTCAAAAACTGCTCAATGGATGTTTCTGACACTTCTGGTACAGAAAGTTAAGTATCCAAAGAACCTCGTAAAGCTATCGCGACAATGATCGTAAAACCGGAAGTAGTCGAAAAAATGTCCGATATTTTGAAAAAAAATAATTTTTTTTACGAAAACCTTTTTTATTTATGAATATTTTTTGATGATATTTTACACAGGGTTAAAATATCATCGTACTTGAGCAGAAATGAGAAAAAAAATTGTCTCGGTAATTTGCGTTAGCCGCCATCGGCCAATTTAGCTTTTCGTACCCAGAAAAATTATTTATTGTTCGATTTGTAAAAAACAAAGTTCATATGCTCCGTGGTCCCAATTGTAATTTTTTTTGTTACGGTGAAATTTTTCTGTCGGCAACGGAAGTGACGTAATATTAACAAAAACTACAATTTTGACAGTTCGGTACCACTTTTTGAAAGCAAATATTATTTTTTTCCAAAACTGATATAACTAAAAGGATGCACCCTGCAAAGGTGCACAAAATCCTTAGCTCGTATTTTTAAATTTCAATTTCATTTTCGGGCAATTTCGAATAAAATGTAAAATAAAGTGTAAAATTCAGTTATTTACAATTCATTCAGCGTCTTCATATTTTGAAATATTTATTTGTAATTTTCATAAACTTGTAGCAATAATCCAGACGAAGAGAATGTATGCGAAAATTAGTTTATAATATGAGCAGTTGCCGAGAAATATGCAATTTTGCATGCATCACTTTTCACGTTATTTTGCCTATTCAAAAGTGAATTATTATTCGATTTGCAATATTTTTTTTCCACTTGATGCCTAATGCCAATTTGGACTAGGTCAAGCCAATTTTACATTTTCACTGTGACCGGAAATGACGTCATTTGGGCAAAAACTGTATTTTTAATCTAAAAAACTAAAATTGTATTCAAATGAGTCTGCCTTATAATATTTTTAGAATTATGATATTTGATTCCCATCAACGAATAGAATGAAGCCATACGACCATACAGATACCACAAAATGGTTTCTAACTTGTACGGTTTCAGAGAAATAGGCGATCTTCTATAAGTCACTTTTCAAGGTTTTTGGTGTATAAAAGTGTCAATTATTATTCGATTTTTATAATCTTTTTACCATTTGATGCCTTATGCCATTTATGACTTCTATGAACCAAGTTAACATTTTCAATATCACCGGAAGTAATGTAATTTTTGCAAAAAACGTATTTTTAGCCTTCAAAACAAACATTTTTTTGAAGTGATTTATATTCATTATTCGTTTAACTTTATAACGTCTGACTCTAATGGGCAGTAAGATTGAATCAATACCATCATATTGATATCAAGAAAAGGCTTCTAGCATGTTCCCTTGTCGAATAATAACCAATTTTCCCAGGGTCACTTTTAAGTTTTTTACCTTAATTTCAGTTTATGGGTTATAGGTTAATTATTTATTGCCCGATATGTATAAAACAAAGTTTGTATTTTGTATGTTGCGAATTTTCGACTTATTTTTCACCTATAAAAATTTCTTTCGGTACCGGAAGTGACGTAATTTTGCCTTAATTTACAATTTTGACCGGTCTTTTCGCCAGCAAATATTACTTTTACATATGATAGAGGGTGTCGCTGAAGCAAAACAACTAAAGTATAGTTTGGTAGCTCAATGGATCGGCTATGGTATAATAAACTTCCTGTATGATTCCTGAAAGCCGGTTCAGTGCTGCTTGCAGGTCTAGTTATTATTATTATTATTTACCGCGAGGGCCTAGATCTCTATGATCGAAACAGATATCGATCTGGAATTAGATTTTCTATTGGGAAACCATGTGGTGGCTACTTGATAAAATATTTTCGAAATTTCTGCGCATACCGGAAGTGACCGAACTTTGTACGTTGTCTAAAAATTGAAAATTGGCCATAGTTTCGCCAATTCTTTATCCATTTTCAAACAAATTACATTTTTAGAATCCCTAAATCTTTTCTGAGACAATGGCTATCTCACATTTTTCAATTTCGAACATTCGTCTATGACTTTTATCGTTTGAAAATTGAAAAGATGTTGTTTACGAGACAATTTTTGTTATTTTTAAAAAATTTCAAATTTGACCTACATTTTTGGATACCTAAAGTCCATCCGATTCCAGTAATATAAGTTTCATTCAGAGTTATCGCCCTTTATTTTTCGAATTTTTTCGAATTTTCTTCCCATTTTCTGAGCTCGGGTTTCGGTTTATGGCAGAATTGACGTTTCTGAAACTTCTGGAACATGAAGTTATAGTCCAATACCAACTTATAAAGCAATTTCGACAAGAATCCTTAAACCGGAAGTGGTCGAAATAATGGGCAATATTTTGAAAAAAATGCAAAAAATGGATATTTTGGAGAAAAACGCGATTTCTCCGCCCGATATCAATGGATTAAAGAAATTAGGGTACCATTGGACTGCACTAGGATTGTACTATCGTATGATACCCAATTCATACGGATTCTATGATCAGGCAGCAAAATATGGCACGCTGAAAATCAAGTATTTTCTGATTTGGAGCGTTTTTGGACGCCTGTATCTTGAAAACTTAACCTACAATTTTTTTCAAATTTTTTCTATCGAGAGTCCTTTTGGAAGTCTTTTGCATGAAACCATCCAATAAGCCTTTGAAATGTCTGGAATAGGATAAAAAAGGGACTGAAAATCGAAAAAAGTCGAAAAATCGTGAAATTTTGGAAAATGCTCTACTATTTTTTTATTTTAAGAGATTTTTAAAAAAAAGTTGTATATTCAGATAGCTGACCTAATTACGATTCTAACAGTGTATAATATGTATGTAATTATTGAAATTTAATTTTCGATATTTTAAATTTTTTGCATTTTTGGCACTTTTGAACGTAGGATTTCTCAGGGGCATTTTATCTGATCAGATAATGTAATATATCATTACAGAGCCCTGTGGCTATTTTAGTGCCCAAACTGGCTATTAAAACTATTCCGAAAATAATAACCATACCGGAAGTATTAAGCTATTTTAGTGCCTAAACCCGTTATCAAAACTATATCGACAATAATAACCATACCGGAAGTATTCAAAAAATGTAAAAAAAAAGTTAAAAATATTGTCGCACTTGCGAAAAACATGATTTCTCCCTTAGGTAATAGCGGACCAAAAGAACTAAAGTGTCGCTGGATAGAACTATTAATGGACCATCATATGGTATCTCAATAATATGATTTCCATGGTAAGGAAATAAATTATTGCATGCCAAAAATCTAGTATTTTCCGATTTTTTAACATTCTGAGACGCCCTTTTCTCGAAAACGACGCCTACGATTTTTCTTAAACTTTTCTTACTCAAAGTCCTATCGGTTGTCTATATAGTGAATCCAAAATGAAAACCATTGAAATAAAATAGGTGGTCCAAAAATGGCATCAAACTTTGAAAAAAATTGAAAAATCGTTAAATTTTTGTAAACGCTCTTTAATTTATCTTTTTTTCAAAAACTGCTCAATGGATGTTTCTGACACTTCTGGTACAGAAAGTTAAGTATCCAAAGAACCTCGTAAAGCTATCGCGACAATGATCGTAAAACCGGAAGTAGTCGAAAAAATGTCCGATATTTTGAAAAAAAATAATTTTTTTACGAAAACCTTTTTTATTTATGAATATTTTTTGATGATATTTTACACAGGGTTAAAATATCATCGTACTTGAGCAGAAATGAGAAAAAAAATTGTCTCGGTAATTTGCGTTAGCCGCCATCGGCCAATTTAGCTTTTCGTACCCAGAAAAAGTATTTATTGTTCGATTTGTAAAAAACAAAGTTCATATGCTCCGTGGTCCCAATTGTAATTTTTTTTGTTACGGTGAAATTTTTCTGTCGGCAACGGAAGTGACGTAGTATTAACAAAAACTACAATTTTGACAGTTCGGTACCACTTTTTGAAAGCAAATATTATTTTTTTCCAAAACTGATATAACTAAAAGGATGCACCCAGCAAAGGTGCACAAAATCCTTAGCTCATATTTTTAAATTTCAATTTCATTTTCGGGCAATTTCGAATAAAATGTAAAATAAAGTGTAAAATTCAGTTATTTACAATTCATTCAGCGTCTTCATATTTTGAAATATTTATTTGTAATTTTCATAAACTTGTAGCAATAATCCAGACGAAGAGAATGTATGCGAAAATTAGTTTATGATATGAGCAGTTGCCGAGAAATATGCAATTTTGCATGCATCACTTTTCACGTTATTTTGCCTATTCAAAAGTGAATTATTATTCGATTTGCAATATTTTTTTTCCATTTGATGCCTAATGCCAATTTGGACTAGGTCAAGCCAATTTTACATTTTCACTGTGACCGGAAATGACGTCATTTGGGCAAAAACTGTATTTTTAATCTAAAAAACTAAAATTGTATTCAAATGAGTCTGCCTTATAATATTTTTAAAATTACGATATTTGATTCCCATCAACGAATAGAATGAAGCCATACGACCATACAGATACCACAAAATGGTTTCTAACTTGTACGGTTTCAGAGAAATAGGCGATCTTCTATAAGTCACTTTTCAAGGTTTTTGGTGTATAAAAGTGTCAATTATTATTCGATTTTTATAATCTTTTTACCATTTGATGCCTTATGCCATTTATGACTTCTATGAACCAAGTTAACATTTTCAATATCACCGGAAGTAATGTAATTTTTGCAAAAAACGTATTTTTAGCCTTCAAAACAAACATTTTTTTGAAGTGATTTATATTCATTATTCGTTTAACTTTATAACGTCTGACTCTAATGGGCAGTAAGATTGAATCAATACCATCATATTGATATCAAGAAAAGGCTTCTAGCATGTTCCCTTGTCGAATAATAACCAATTTTCCCAGGGTCACTTTTAAGTTTTTTACCTTCTTAATTTCAGTTTATGGGTTATAGGTTAATTATTTATTGCCCGATATGTATAAAACAAAGTTTGTATTTTGTATGTTGCGAATTTTCGACTTATTTTTCACCTATAAAAATTTCTTTCGGTACCGGAAGTGACGTAATTTTGCCTTAATTTACAATTTTGACCGGTCTTTTCGCCAGCAAATATTACTTTTACATATGATAGAGGGTGTCGCTGAAGCAAAACAACTAAAGTATAGTTTGGTAGCTCAATGGATCGGCTATGGTATAATAAACTTCCTGTATGATTCCTGAAAGCCGGTTCAGTGCTGCTTGCAGGTCTAGTTATTATTATTATTATTATTATTCAGATTCCAATTTGAATAGATCTCAGCAACTACGTGTCGCATCGTTGCGATTTCTTCGGTTTTACTGGGAAAGTGGGTGTGACTTAGAGGATAAAGCTATTTTGAACGTTCTGCGACAATGCGAAATGTCCGAAATCACCGAAGTTATCGTTTTTGAAAATATTGCAGTAATTTTAACAATAATCATTGGATTTTAACTTTCGATACATTTTGGCATAGCCGGAGACAGGGCACATAGCTACGCTACTTTCGATTTTTGATTTTCGGCAAATCTTCGAAGATATTAGGCGCCAAATTTCGAAAATTTAAAATTTTACAAAAAACTTTTTTATTTATGAATATTTTTTAGTCGTGTTGTGCACAGAATTAAAGAGTCGTCTGACTAGCGCAAAAATGTTAAAAAAAATTGTCGCAGTAATTTTCCTTGGCCGCCATTGGCTAATTCACTTTTTCAGTCCTAGATTAAATTTTTATTGTTCGATTTGTATAAAACAAAGTTCATATGCTTCGTTGTCTCAATTGTCATTTTTTTTATTACCAAAAGTGTTATCTGTCGGCACCGGAAGTGGCATAATTTTACCAAAAACTACAATTTTGACAGTTTTTTACGATCTTCATAAACAAATATTATTTTTTTGAAAAATTATATGACTCAAAGAGTGTGCCCTTTCAAGGCGCAAAAAATGTAGGAAGCAGTTTTTTTAATTTCGATTTCATTTTCGAGCAAATTCGATTAAGAGGCTAAAAATGGTGTAAAATTGGCCTATTTACAACCTATTCAGGCTTTTCAGATTTTAAAATATTTCTTCGTAACTTTTATAAACTTGTAGCTATAATCCATACGAAGAAAATGTATGTTAAAATTCGTTTGTAATATAAGCAGTTGCCAAGAAATGGGCAGTTCTGCATAAGTCACTGTTTTCGTTATTTTGCCTGTAAAATAGTCAATTATTATTGGATTTTTATAAAAGTGACATCATTTGATTCAAAAAGCACGTAGCGTCATATCAAGTTGATTACAATTTAAAATTGACACCGGAAGTGACATCATTTGGTCAAAAAATGCATTTTACACTTTTTTAAATCAATGTTTTATTCAACCAAGAATAACTTAATATGTATTAATAATTTTAACTTTTGGTTTAAATTCACATATAAACAAAACTCATATGGTCATATAGATATCATAAAATGGTTTCTAACTTGTTCGGTTGCCGAGAAATAGACGGTTTTCTACAGGTCACTTTTGAAGGTTTCGGGGCCATAAAAGGGTCAATTATTATTCGATTTTCATAAACGTCACACCATGTTATACCTAATGCCATTTGGGATTTCATACAAGTAATTTAAGATTTTCATTATCACCGGAAGTAACGTCATTTTGGCAAAAACTGTATTTTTAGCCTCCAAAACAGATATTTTATTCAAATGAGTCTGTTTTGAAATCTTTTTCAAATTATGGTATTTGATGCCAATCAAAAAATAGAATGAACCCATACGATCATACAGATACCACAAAATGGTTTCTAACTTGTACGGTTGCCGAGAAATAGCCGATTTTCTACAAGTCACTTTTCAAGTTTTTTGGTCTTTAAAAGTGGCAATTATTATTCGATTTAACGTTTTTATTTATAAATATTATTTAGTCGTGTTGTGCACAGAATTAAAGAGTCATCTGACTAGCGCAAAAATGTTAAAAAAATTTGTCTCAGTAATTTTCCTTGGCCGCCATTAGCTAATTCAGTTTTTCAGTCCTAGATTAATTTTTTATTGTTCGATTTGTATAAAACAAAGTTCATATGCTTCGTTGTCCCAATTGTTATTTTTTTTATTACCAAAAGTGTTATCTAGCAAATTGGATTAAGGGGTGAAAAAAGGCGTAAAATTGACCTATTTACAACCCATTCAGGCTTTTCAGATTTTAAAATTTTTTTACTTAACTTTTATAAACCTGTCACTATAATCCATACGAAGAGAATGTATGTTAAAATTAGTTTCTAATATAAGCAGTTGCCGAGAAATGGGCAGTTTTGCATAAGTCACTGTTTTCGTAATGTTGCCTGTAAAATAGTCAATTATTAATGGATATTCACAAAAGTGACATCATTTGATTCAAAAAGCAAGTGTGCGTCATATCATGTTGATTACTATTTAAAATTGACACCGGAAGTGACGTCATTTAGTCAAAAACTCAATTTTTAACTTTTAAAATCGATCTTTTTTTCAACCAAGAATTATGTCACATGTAATAATAAAATTAACTTTTGGTTTAAATTCACATATTAACAAAACTCATACGGTCAAATAGATATCATAAAATTGTTTCTAACTTGTTCGGTTGTCGAGATATAGGCGATTTTCTGAAAGTCACTTTTGAAGGTTTTTGGCCCATAAAAGTGTCAATTATTATTTGATTTTCATAAAATTTTCACCCTTTGAAGCCTAATGTCATAGATGATGTTATAAAACTAATTTAACGTTTTCATTATCACCGGAAGTAGCGTCATTTTGGCAAAAACTGTATTTTAAGCCTTCAAAACCGATATTTTATTCAAATGAGTCTGATTTGTAATGTTTATACAATTATGATATTTGATTCCAATCAACAAATAGATTAAACCCATACGGTCATATAAATACCAAAAAATGGTTTCTAACTTGTACGGTTGCCGAGAAATAGACGATTTTCTACACGTCACTTTTCAAGGTTTTTGGTCTATAAAAGTGGAAATTATTATTCGATTTACATAAAATTTTCACCATATGATGCCTTATGCCATTTCTGATTTCATAAAACTAAGGGAACATTTACATTATCACCGGAAGTACTGTTATTTTGTCAGGATCAATTACATGTAACAAATGTATAAAATAAAATTGCTGGATTTGTTTGATTCTGTTTCCATTTTATTTGATGTGTGCAATGCTTATGTGGAAACCTGTATATTGGTTTCATTGGTACCGGAAAGGACATATGTTCAAGGGTAACGTAGCACCAAAAGTGACACAAGTTCAAGTTCAAAGGTAACATGGCAAAAGTGAAACCCGTCATTCCTGCATGCAGGTCTAGTTATTATTAGGGTTTCACACTGCGTAGCTTGTGTGAAACACTATTGTTTTTGTTAAAATTATTATTCTTATTATTATTATTATTATTATTCAGATTCCAATTTGAATAGATCTCAGCAACTTCGTGTCGCATCGTTACGATTTCTTCGGTTTTACTGGGAAAGTGGGTGTGACTTAGAGGATAAAGCTATTTTGAACGTTCTGCGACAATGCGAAATGTCCGAAATCACCGAAGTTGTCGTTTTTGAAAATATTGCAGTAATTTTAACAATAATCATTGGATTTTAACTTTCGATACATTTTGGCATAGCCTGAGACAGGGCACATAGCTACGCTACTTTCGATTTTTGATTTTCGGCAAATCTTCGAAGATATTAGGCGCCAAATTTCGAAAATTTAAAATTTTACAAAAAACTTTTTTATTTATGAATATTTTTTAGTCGTATTGTGCACAGAATTAAAGAGTCACCTGACTAGTGCAAAAATGTTAAGAATTTTTGTCTCAGTAATTTTCCTTGGCCGCCATTGGCTGATTCAGTTTTTCAGTCCTAGATTATTTTTTTATTGTTCGATTTGTATAAAACAAAGTTCATATGCTTCGTTGTCTCAATTGTCATTTTTTTTGTTACCGATAATGTTATCTCTCGGCACCGGAAGTGGCATAATTTTACCAAAAACTACAATTTTGACAGTTATTTTCCTATTTCGAAAACAAATATTATTTTTTTGAAAAATTATATGACTCAAAGAGTGTGTCTTTTCAAGGCGCAAAAAATGTAGGAAGCAGTTTTTTTAATTTCGATTTCATTTTCGAGCAAATTCGATTAAGAGGCTAAAAATGGTGTAAAATTGGCCTATTTACAACCTATTCAGGCTTTTCAGATTTTAAAATATTTCTTCGTAACTTTTATAAACTTGTAGCTATAATCCATACGAAGAAAATGTATGTTAAAATTAGTTTGTAATATAAGCAGTTGCCAAGAAATGGGCAGTTCTGCAGAAGTCACTGTTTTCGTTATTTTGCCTGTAAAATAGTCAATTATTATTGGATTTTTATAAAAGTGACATCATTTGATTCAAAAAGCATGTAGCGTCATATCAAGTTGATAACAATTTAAAATTGACATCGGAAGTGACGTCATTTTGTCAAAAACTGCATTTTAAACTTTTTAAATCAATGTTATATTCAACCAAGAATTATTTAATATGTATTAATAATTTTAACTTTTGGTTTAAATTCACATATAAACACAACTCATATGTTCATATAGATATCATAAAATTCTTTCTAACTTGTTCGGTTGCCGAGAAATAGACGGTTTTCTACAGGTCACTTTTGAAGGTTTTGGGGCCATAAAAGTGTCAATTATTATTCTATTTTCATAAAATTTACACCATGTTATACCTAATGCCATTTAGGATTTCATACAAGTAATTTAAAATTTTCATTATCACCGGAAGTAACGTCATTTTGGCAAAAACTGTATTTTTAGCCTTCAAAACAGATATTTTATTCAAATGAGTCTGTTTTGAAATATTTTTCAAATTATGATATTTGACGCCAATCAACAAATAGAATGAACCCATACGATCATACAGATACCACAAAATGGTTCCTAACTTGTACGGTTGCAGAGAAATAGCCGATTTTCTACAAGTCACTTTTCAAGTTTTTTGGTCTTTAAAAGTGGCAATTATTATTCAATTTACAAAAAAATGTTCACTATATGATATCTATGCCATTTCTGATTTCATAAAACTAATTGAACATTTTCATTAACACCGGAAGTAATGTAATTTTGTCAAGATCATTTACAAGTAACAAATGTATAAAATGAATTGATATTGCTGGATTTGGTTGATTCTGCGTCCATTTTATTTGATGTGAGCAAAGTATTTGGAAACCTGTTTAGTGGTTTCGTTGGTACCGGAAGTGACATATGTTCAAGGGTAACTTGGCACCGGAAGTGACATGTTCAAGGGTAACGTGGTACCAGTGAAACCCGTCATTCCTGCATGCAGGTCTAGTTATTATTATTAGGGTTTCACACTGCGTAGCTTGTGTGAAACACTATTGTTTTTGTTAAAATTATTATTCTTATTAGGGTTTCACACTGCGAAGCTTGTGTGAAACACTATTGTTTTTGTTAAAATTATTATTCTTATTATTAGGGTTTCACACTGCGAAGCTTGTGTGAAACACTATTGTTTTTGTTAAAATTATTATTCTTATTATTATTATTCTTCTTTTGTTTTGAGTAGATCTCAGCAACTGCTTGTCGCATCGTTACGATTTCTTCGGTTTTACTGGGAAAGTGGGTGTGACTTAGAGGATAAAGCTATTTTGAACGTTCTGCGACAATGCGAAATGTCCGAAATCACGGAAGTTATCGTTTTTGAAAATATTGCAGTAATTTTAACAATAATCATTGGATTTTAACTTTCGATACATTTTGGCATAGCCTGAGACAGGGCACATAGCTACGCTTCTTTCGATTTTTGATTTTCGGCAAATCTTCGAAGATATTAGGCGCCAAATTTCGTAAATTTAAAATTTTACAAAAAACATTTTTATTTATGAATATTTTTTAGTCGTATTGTGCACAGAATTAAAGAGTCATCTGCCTAGTGCAAAAATGTTAAAAAAATTTGTCTCAGTAATTTTCCTTGGCCGCCATTGGCTAATTCAGTTTTTCAGTCCTAGATTAATTTTTTATTGTTCGATTTGTATAAAACAAAGTTCATATGCTTCGTTGTCTCAATTGTCATTTTTTTTATTACCGGAAGTGTTATCTGTTGGCACCGGAAGTGGCATAATTTTACCAAAAACTACAATTTTGACAGTTAGGTACCATTTTTCGAAAACAAATATTATTTTTTGGAAAAATTATTTGACTCAAAGAGTGTGCCCTTTCAAGGCGCAAAAAATGTCGGAAGCAGTTTTTTTTAATTTCGATTTCATTTTCGAGCAAATTCGATTAAATGGCTAAAAATGGTGTAAAATTGACCTATTTACAACCCATTCAGGCTTTTCAGATTTTAAAATATTTCTTCGTAACTTTTATAAACTTGTAGCTATAATCCATACGAAGAAAATGTATGTTAAAATTAGTTTGTAATATAAGCAGTTCCCAAGAAATGGGCAGTTCTGTGCAAGTCACTGTTTTCGTTATTTTGCCTGTAAAATAGTCAATTATTATTGGATTTTTATAAAAGTGACATCATTTGATTCAAAAAGCATGTAGCGTCATATCAAGTTGATTACAATTTAAAATTGACACCGGAAGTGACGTCATTTGGTCAAAAACTGCATTTTATACTTTTTAAATCAATGTTTTATTCAACCATGAATAACTTGATATGTATTAATAATTTTAACTTTTGGTTTAAATTCACATATAAATACAACTCATATGGTCATATAGATATCATAAAATTGTTTCTAACTTGTTCGGTTGCCGAGAAATAGACGGTTTTCTACAGGTCACTTTTGAAGGTTTCGGGGCCATAAAAGTGTCAATTATTATTCGATTTTCATAAACGTTACACCATGTTACACCTAATGCCATGTGTGATTTAATACAAGTAATTTAAGATTTTCATTATCACCGGAAGTAACGTCATTTTGGCAAAAACTGAATTTTTAGCCTTCAAAACAGATATTTTATTCAAATGAGTCTGTTTTGAAATCTTTTTCAAATTATGGTATTTGATGCCAATCAACAAATAGAATGAACCCATACGATCATACAGATACCACAAAATGGTTTCTAACTTGTACGGTTGCAGAGAAATAGCAGATTTTCTACAAGTCACTTTTCGAGTTTTTTGGTCTTTAAAAGTGGCAATTATTATTCGATTTACATAAAATTTTCACTATATGATATCGTATGCCATTTCTGATTTCATAAGACTAATTGAACATTTGCATTAACTCCGGGAGTAATTTAATTTTGTCAAGATCATTTACAAGTAACAAATGTATAAAATGACTTGATATTGCTGGATTGATTGGTTGATTCTGCGTCCATTTTATTTGTGTGCAATGTTAATTTGGAAACCTGTTTAGTGGTTTCGCTGGTACCGGAAGTGACATATGTTCAAGGGTAACTTGGCACCGGAAGTGACATGTTTAAGGGTAACGTGGCACCAGTGAAACCCGTCATTCCTGCATGCAGGTCTAGTTATTATTATTATTATTATTATTCTTTTGTTTTGAGTAGATCTCAGCAACTACGTGTCGCATCGTTACGATTTCTTCGGTTTTACTGGGAAAGTGGGTGTGACTTAGAGGATAAAGCTATTTTGAACGTTCTGCGACAATGCGAAATGTCCGAAATCACCGAAGTTATCGTTTTTACAAATATTGCGGTAATTTTAACAATAATCATGGGATTTTAACTTTCGATACATTTTGGCATAGCTGGAGACAGGGCACATAGCTGCGCTACTTTCGATTTTTGATTTTCGGCAAATCTTTGAAGATATTAGGCGCCAAATTTCGGAAATTTAAAATTTTACAAAAAACTTTTTTATTGATGAATATTTTTTAGTCGTGTTGTGCACAGAATTAAAGAGTCATCTGACTTGCGCAAAAATGTTAAAAAATTTTGTCTCAGTAATTTTCCTTGGCCTCCATTGGCTAATTCAGTTTTTCAGTCCTAGATTAATTTTTTATTGTTCGATTTGTATAAAACAAAGTTCATATGCTTCGTTGTCTCAATTGTCATTTTTTTTATTACCAAAAGTGTTATCTGTCGGCACCGGAAGTGGCATAATTTTACCAAAAACTACAATTTTGACAGTTAGGTACATTTTTTGAAAACAAATATTATTTTTTGGAAAAATTATATGACTCAAAGAGTGTGTCCTTTAAAGGCGCAAAAAATGTCGGAAGCAGTTTTTTTAATTTCTTTTTCATTTTCTAGCAAATTGGATTAAGAGGTGAAAAAAGGCGTAAAATTGACCTATTTACAACTCATTCAGGCTTTTCAGATTTTAAAATATTTTTACGTAACTTTTATAAACTTGTAGCTATAATCCATACGAAGAGAATGTATGTGAAAATTAGTTTGTAATATAAGCAGTTGCCGAGAAATAGGCAATTTTGCATGAGTCACTTTTCACGTAATTTTGGCTGTAAAAGAATCAATTATTATTCGATTTTCAATTTTCTTTCGCCATTGGATGCCTAATGCCATAGTGGACTATGTCAAACCATTTTACCCCTTGCGCTGCCACCGGAAATGACGTCATTTGCTCAAAACTTAAATTTTAGCCTTCAAAAAACAATATTTTATTCAAATGAGTCGTATTTGTTATTTTTTTCAAATTGTGATATTTGATTCTATTGAACAAATAGATTGAACCCATGCGATCATACAGATACCACAAAATGGTTTCTAACTTGTACGGTTGCAGAGAAATGGGCGATTTTCCTTAAGTCACTTTTCAAGGTTTTTGGTCTATAAAAGTGTCAGTTATTATTCGATTTTCATAAAATTTTCACCATATGATATCTTGTGTCATTTATGATTTCATAGAACTAATTTAACATTTTCAGTATCACCGGAAGTAATGTCATTTTGGCAAAAACTGTATTTTTAGCCTTCAAAACAGACATTTTTTTCAAATGAGTCTGATTTGTAATATATTTCAAATTATGATATTTGATTCCAATCAACAAATGGATTGAACCCATACGATCATATAGATACCAAAAGATAGTTTTTATCGTGTACGGTTGCCGAGAAATAGACGATTTTCTACAAGTCACTTTTCAAGGTTTTTGGTCTATAAAAGTGGCAATTCTCATTCGATTTACATACAATTTTCGCCATTATGCTGCCTTATGCCATTTCTGATTTCATAAAACTAATTGAACATTTTCATTATCACCGGAAGTAATGAAATTTTGCCAGGATCACTTACAAGTAACATATATATAAAATGAATTGATATTGCTGGATTTGGTTGATTCTTCGTCCATTTTATTTGATGTTTACAATGCTTATGTGGAAACCTGTTTGATGGTTTCATTGGTATCGGAAGTGACATATGTTTAAGGGTAACGTGGCACCGAAAGTGACGTGGCACCAGTGAAACCCGTCATTCCTGCATGCAGGTCTAGTTATTATTATTATTCAGATTCCAATTTGAATAGATCTCAGCAACTACGTGTCGCATCGTTACGATCTCTTCGGTTTTACTGGGAAAGTGGGTGTGACTTAGAGGATAAAGCTATTTTGAACGTTCTGCGACAATGCGAAATGTCCGAAATCACCGAAGTTATCGTTTTTGAAAATATTGCAGTAATTTTAACAATAATCATTGGATTTTAACTTTCGATACATTTTGGCATAGCCTGAGACAGGGCACATAGCTACGCTACTTTCGATTTTTGATTTTCGGCAAATCTTCGAAGATATTAGGCGCCAAATTTCGAAAATTTAAAATTTTACAAAAAATTTTTTTATTTATGAATATTTTTTAGTCGTATTGTGCACAGAATTAAAGAGTCATCTGACTAGTGCAAAAATGTTAAAAAAAATTGTCTCAGTAATTTTCCTTGGCCGCCATTGGCTAATTCAGTTTTTCAGTCCTAGATTAATTTTTTATTGCCCGATTTGAATAAAACAAAATTCATATGCTTCGTTGTATCAATTGTCATTTTTTTTATTACCAAAAGTGTTATCTGTCGGCACCGGAAGTGGCATAATTTTACCAAAAACTACAATTTTGACAGTTATTTTCCTACTTCGAAAACAAATATTATTTTTTGGAAAAATTATTTGACTCAAAGAGTGTGCCCTTTCAAGGCGCAAAAAATGTAGGAAGCAGTTTTTTTAATTTCGATTTCACTTTCGAGCAAATTCGATTAAGAGGCTAAAAATGGTGTAAAATTTACCTATTTACAACCTATTCAGGCTTTTCAGATTTTAAAATATTTCTTCGTAACTTTTATAAACTTGTAGCTATAATCCATACGAAGAAAATGTATGTTAAAATTCGTTTGTAATATAAGCAGTTACCAAGAAATGGGCAGTTCTGTACAAGTCACTGTTTTCGTTATTTTGCCTGTAAAATAGTCAATTATTATTGGATTTTTTTAAAAGTGACATCATTTGATTCAAAAAGCATGTAGCGTCATATCAAGTTGATTACAATTTAAAATTGACACCGGAAGTGACATCATTTGGTCAAAAACTGCATTTTAAACTTTTTAAATCAATGTTTTATTCAACCAAGAATAACTTAATATGTATTAATAATTTTAACTTTTGGTTTAAATTCACATATAAACAAAACTCATATGGTCATATAGATATCATAAAATTGTTTCTAACTTATTCGGTTGCCGAGAAATAGACGGTTTTCTACAGGTCACTTTTGAAGGTTTCGGGGCCATAAAAGTGTCAATTATTATTCGATTTTCATAAACGTTACACCGTGTTATACCTACTGCCATTTGGGATTTCATTCAAGTAATTTAAGATTTTCATTATCACCGGAAGTAACGTCATTTTGGCAAAAACTGTATTTTTAGCCTTCAAAACAGATATTTTATTCAAATGAGTCTGTTTTGAAATCTTTTTCAAATTATGGTATTTGATGCTAATCAACAAATAGAATGAACCCATACGATCACACAGATACCACAAAATGGTTTGTAACTTGTACGGTTGCAGAGAAATAGCAGATTTTCTACAAGTCACTTTTCAAGTTTTTTGGTCTTAAAATTTTACATAAAATTTTCACTATATGATATCGTATGCCATTTCTGATTTCATAAGACTAATTGAACATTTTCATTAACACAGGAAGTAATCTAATTTTGTCAAGATCATTTACAAGTAACAAATGTATAAAATGAATTGATATTGTTGGATTTTGTTGATTCTGCGTCCATTTTATTTGTGTGCAATGTTAATTTTGGAAACCTGTTTAGTGGTTTCGCTGGTACCGGAAGTGACATATGTTCAAGGGTAACTTGGTACCGGAAGTGACATGTTTAAGGGTAACATGGCACCAGTGAAACCCGTCATTCCTGCATGCAGGTCTAGTTATTATTATTATTATTCAGATTCCAATTTGAATAGATCTCAGCAACTACGTGTCGCATCGTTACGATTTCTTCGGTTTTACTGGGAAAGTGGGTGTGACTTAGAGGATAAAGCTATTTTGAACGTTCTGCGACAATGCGAAATGTCCGAAATCACCGAAGTTATCGTTTTTAAAAATATTGCAGTAATTTTAACAATAATCATTGGATTTTAACTTTCGATACATTTTGGCATAGCCTGAGACAGGGCACATAGCTACGCTACTTTCGATTTTTGATTTTCGGCAAATCTTCGAAGATATTAGGCGCCAAATTTCGAAAATTTAAAATTTTACAAAAAACTTTTTTATTTATGAATATTTTTTAGTCGTATTGTGCACAGAATTAAAGGGTCATCTGACTAGTGCAAAAATGTTAAAAAATTTTGTCTCAGTAATTTACCTTGGCCGCCATTGGCTAATTCAGTTTTTCAGTCCTAGATTAATTTTTTATTGTTCGATTTGTATAAAACAAAGTTCATATGCTTCGTTGTATCAATTGTCGTTTTTTTTATTACCGAAAGTGTTATCTGTCGGCACCGGAAGTGGCATAATTTTACCAAAAACTACAATTTTGACAGTTATTTACGATCTTCATAAACAAATATTATTTTTTTGAAAAATTATATGACTCAAAGAGTGTGCCCTTTCAAGGCGCAAAAAATGTAGGAAGCAGTTTTTTTAATTTCGATTTCATTTTCGAGCAAATTCGATTAAGAGGCTAAAAATGGTGTAAAATTGGCCTATTTACAACCTATTCAGGCTTTTCAGATTTTAAAATATTTCTTCGTAACTTTTATAAACTTGTAGCTATAATCCATACGAAGAAAATGTATGTTAAAATTCGTTTGTAATATAAGCAGTTGCCAAGAAATGGGCAGTTCTGCATAAGTCACTGTTTTCGTTATTTTGCCTGTAAAATAGTCAATTATTATTGGATTTTTATAAAAGTGACATCATTTGATTAAAAAAGCACGTAGCGTCATATCAAGTTGATTACAATTTAAAATTGACACCGGAAGTGACATCATTTGGTCAAAAAATGCATTTTACACTTTTTTAAATCAATGTTTTATTCAACCAAGAATAACTTAATATGTATTAATAATTTTAACTTTTGGTTTAAATTCACATATAAACAAAACTCATATGGTCATATAGATATCATAAAATGGTTTCTAACTTATTCGGTTGCCGAGAAATAGACGGTTTTCTACAGGTCACTTTTGAAGGTTTCGGGGCCATAAAAGGGTCAATTATTATTCGATTTTCATAAACGTCACACCATGTTATACCTAGTGCCATTTAGGATTTCATACAAGTAATTTAAGATTTTCATTATCACCGGAAGTAACGTCATTTTGGCAAAAACTGTATTTTTAGCCTCCAAAACAGATATTTTATTCAAATGAGTATGTTTTGAAATCTTTTTCAAATTATGGTATTTGATGCCAATCAACAAATAGAATGAACCCATACGATCATACAGATACCACAAAATGGTTTCTAACTTGTACGGTTGAAGAGAAATAGCCGATTTTCTACAAGTCACTTTTCAAGTTTTTTGGTCTTTAAAAGTGGCAATTATTATTCGATTTACATAAAATTTTCACTATATGATATCGTATGCCATTTCTGATTTCATAAGACTAATTGAACATTTGCATTAACACCGGGAGTAATTTAATTTTGTCAAGATCCAAATGTATAAAATGAATTGATAGTGCTGGATTTTGTTGTTTCTGCGTCCATTTTATTTGTGTGCAATGTTAATTTGGAAACCTGTTTAGTGGTTTCGCTGGTACCGGAAGTGACATATGTTCAAGGGTAACATGGCACCAGTGAAACCCGTCATTCCTGCATGCAGGTCTAGTTCTTCTTATTATTATTATTATTCAGATTCCAATTTGAATAGATCTCAGCAACTACGTGTCGCATCGTTACGATTTCTTCGGTTTTACTGGGAAAGTGGGTGTGACTTAGAGGATAAAGCTATTTTGAACGTTCTGCGCCAATGCGAAATGTCCGAAATCACCGAAGTTATCGTTTTTGAAAATATTGCAGTAATTTTAACAATAATCATTGGATTTTAACTTTCGGTACATTTTGGCATAGCCTGAGACAGGGCACATAGCTACGCTACTTTCGATTTTTGATTTTCGGCAAATCTTCGAAGATATTAGGCGCCAAATTTCGAAAATTTAAAATTTTACTAAAAAAATTTTTATTTATGAATATTTTTTAGTCGTATTGTGCACAGAATTAAAGAGTCATCTGACTAGTGCAAAAATGTTAAAAATTTTTGTCTCAGTAATTTTCCTTGGCCGCCATTGGCTAATTCAGTTTTTCAGTCCTAGATTAATTTTTTATTGTTCGATTTGTATAAAACAAAGTTCATATGCTTCGTTGTCTCAATTGTCATTTTTTTTGTTACCAATAATGTTATCTGTCGGCACCGGAAGTGGCATAATTTTACCAAAAACTAAAATTTTGACAGTTATTTTCTTATTTCGAAAACAAATATTATTTTTTTGAAAAATTATATGACTCAAAAAGTGTGTCTTTTCAAGGCGCAAAAAATGTAGGAAGCAGTTTTTTTAATTTCGATTTCATTTTCGAGCAAATTCGACTAAGAGGCTAAAAATGGTGTAAAATTGGCCTATCTACAACCTATTCAGGCTTTTCAGATTTTAAAATATTTCTTCGTAACTTTTATAAACTTGTAGCTATAATCCATACGAAGAAAATGTATGTTAAAATTCGTTTGTAATATAAGCAGTTACCAAGAAATGGGCAGTTCTGTACAAGTCACTGTTTTCGTTATTTTGCCTGTAAAATAGTCAATTATGATTGGATTTTTATAAAAGTGACATCATTTGATTCAAAAAGCATGTAGCGTCATATCAAGTTGATTACAATTTAAAATTGACACCGGAAGTGACATCATTTGGTCAAAAAATGCATTTTAAACTTTTTAAATCAATGTTTTATTCAACCAAGAATAACTTAATATGTATTAATAATTTTAACTTTTGGTTTAAATTCACATATAAACAAAACTCATATGGTCATATAGATATCATAAAATGGTTTCTAACTTATTCGGTTGCTGAGAAATAGACGGTTTTCTACAGGTCACTTTTGAAGGTTTCGGGGCCATAAAAGGGTCAATTATTATTCGATTTTCATAAACGTCACACCATGTTATACCTAATGCCATTTGGGATTTCATACAAGTAATTTAAGATTTTCATTATCACCGGAAGTAACGTCATTTTGGCAAAACCTGTATTTTTAGCCTCCAAAACAGATATTTTATTCAAATGAGTCTGTTTTGAAATCTTTTTCAAATTATGGTATTTGATGCCAATCAGCAAATAGAATGAACCCATACGATCATACAGATACCACAAAATGGTTTCTAACTTGTACGGTTGCAGAGAAATAGCTGATTTTCTACAAGTCACTTTTCAAGTTTTTTGGTCTTTAAAAGTGGCAATTATTATTCGATTTACATAAAATTTTCACTATATGATATCGTATGCCATTTCTGATTTCATAAGACTAATTGAACATTTGCATTAACACCGGGAGTAATTTAATTTTGTCAAGATCATTTACAAGTAACAAATGTATAAAATGAATTGATATTGCTGGATTTTGTTGATTCTGCGTCCAGTTTATTTGTGTGCAATGTTAATTTGGAAACCTGTTTAGTGGTTTCGCTGGTACCGGAAGTGACATATGTTCAAGGGTAACTTGGCACCGGAAGTGACATGTTTAAGGGTAACGTGGCACCAGTGAAACCCGTCATTCCTGCATGCAGGTCTAGTTAGGCTTTCAGACTTTCGTCTGAAAGCCTATTGAGATTACTAAAATTATTATTATTATTATTATTTACCGCGGGGGCCAAGTTCTCCATGATCGAAAGCAGATATCGATCTGAAATCAACTTTTCTTTCGGGAAACCATGTGGTGGCTACTTGATAAAGTATTTTCGAAAATTCTGCGCATACCGGAAGTGGCAGATCTTTGTACGTTGTCAAAAAATTGAAAATTGGCCATAGTTTCGTCAATTATTTACCCATTTTCAAACAAATGACATTTTCGGAAACCCTGAATCTTTTCCGAGCCAATAGCAATCTAAGATTTTGTAATTTCGAAACTTCGTCGCTGACTTCTAGCGTTCGAAAATTAAAAAAAATTGTTTAAGAGACAATTTTTTTCATTTTCCAAAATTTTCAAATTTGACTTACATTTTTGGATATCCTAAGTCCATCTGATTCCAGCAATATAAGTTTTATTCGGTGTTATCACCCTTTATTTTTCGATTTTTTTCGAATTTTCTACCTATTTTGTGAGCCCGGGTTTCGTTATATGGCAGAATTGGCGAATCTGAAACTTCTGAGGCATGAAGCCAAATGACCATTGCAAGGAATAAAGCAATTTCAACAATGATCTGTACACCGGAAGTGGTCGAAATAATGTCCGATATTTTGAAAAAAATGCAAAAAATGGGTATTTTGGGGAAAAACGCGATTTCTCCGCCCGATATCAATGGATTAAAGAAATTAGGGTACCATTGGACTGCACTAGGATTGTACTATCGTACGGATACGATGAGCAGGCAGCAAAATAGGTGAAATAACGGACTGAAAATCGAAAAAAGTCGAAAAATCGTGAAATTTTGGAAAATGCTGTACTATTTTTTTATTTTAAGAGATTTTCAAAAAAAGGTTGTATATTGAGATAGCTGACCTAATTACGATTCTAACGATGTATAATATGTATGCAGTTATTGAAATTTAATTTTCGATATTTTAAATTTTTTGCATTTTTGGCCCTTTTCAACATAGGAATTCTCAGGGGCATTTTATCTGATCAGATAATGTAATATATCATTACAGAGCCCTGTGGCTATTTTAGTGCCCAAACGGGCTATTAAAACTATTCCGAAAATAATAACCATACCGGAAGTACTCAAAAAATGAAAAAAAAGGGTTAAAAACATTGTCGCACTTGCGAAAAACTCGATTTCTCCCTTAGGTAATAGCGGACCAAAAGAACTAAAGTGTCGTTGGAAAGCCCTATCAATGGACCATCATATGGTATCTAAATAATACGATTTCGATGGTAGGGAAATAAATTATTGTATGCCAAAAATCTAGTATTTTCCGATTTTTTAACATTCTGAGACGCTCTTTTCTTGAAAACGACGCCGCAGATTTTTCTTAAACTTTTCTTACTCAAAGTCCTATCGGTTGTCTATATAGTGAATCCAAAATGAAAAGCATTGAAATAATATAGGTGGTCCAAAAATGGCATGAAACTTTGAAAAAAATTGAAAAATCATTAAATTTTTGTAAACGCTCTTTAATTTATCTTTTTTTCCAAAACTACTCAATGGATGTTTCTGACACTTCTGGTACAGAAAGTTAAGTATCGAAAGAACTTCGTAAAGCTATCGCGACAATGATCGTAAAACCGGAAGTAGTCGAAAAAATGTCCGATATTTTGAAAAAAATTAATTTTTTTACGAATACTTTTTTTATTTATGAATATTTTTTCATGATATTTTACACAGGGTTAAAATATCATCGTACTTGAGCAGAAATGAGAAAGAAAATTGTCTCGGTAATTTGCGTTAGCCGCCATCGGCTAATTTAGTTTTTCGTACCCAGAAAAATTATTTATTGTTCGATTTGTATAAAACAAAGTTCATATGCTCCGTGGTCCCAATTGTAATTTTTTTTGTTACGGTGAAATTTTTCTGTCGGCAACGGAAGTGACGTAATATTAACAAAAACTACAATTTTGACAGTTCGGTACCACTTTTTGAAAGCAAATATTTTTTTTTTCAAAACTGATATAACTAAAAGGATGCACCCTGCAAAGATGCACAAAATCCTTAGCTCAGATTTATTCATTTCAATTTCATTTTCGGGCAATTTCGAATAAAATGTAAAATAAAGTGTAAAATTCAGTTATTTACAATTCATTCAGCGTCTTCTATTTTGAAATATTTATTTGTAATTTTCATAAACTCGTAGCAATAATCCAGACGAAGAGAATGTATGCGAAAATTAGTTTGTAATATGAGCAGTTGCCGAGAAATATGCAATTTTGCATGCATCACTTTTCACGTTATTTTGCCTATAAAAGAGTGAATTATCATTCGATTTGCAATATTTTTTTTCCATTTGATGCCTAATGCCAATTTGGACTAGGTCAAGCCAATTTTACATTTTCACTGTGACCGGAAATGACGTCATTTGGACAAAAACTGTATTTTTAACCCAAAAAACAAATATTTTATTCAAATGAATCTGCCTTATAATATTTTTAAAATTATGATATTTGATTCCCATCAACGAATAGAATGAAGCCATACGACCATACAGATACCACAAAATGGTTTCTAACTTGTATGGTTACAGAGAAATAGGCGATCTTCTATAAGTCACTTTTCAAGGTTTTGGGTCTATAAAAGTGTCAATTATTGTTCGATTTTTATAATTTTTTTACCATTTGATGCCTTATGCCATTTATGACTTCTATGAACTACGTTAACATTTTCAATATCACCGGAAGTAATGTAATTTTTGCAAAAAACGTATTTTTAGCCTTCAAAACAAACATTTTTTTGAAGGGATTTATATTTATTATTCGTTTAACTTTATAACGTCTGACTCTAATGGGCAGTAAGACTGAATCAATACCATGTTCCCTTGTCGAATAATAACCAATTTTCCGAGGGTCACTTTTAAGTTTTTTACCTTCTTACCTTTATTATTCGTTGAACTTTATAACGTCTGACTCTAATGGGCAGTAAGACTGAATCAATACCATGTTCCCTTGTCGAATAATAACCAATTTTCCGAGGGTCACTTTTAAGTTTTTTACCTTCTTAATTTCAGTTCATGGGTTATAGGTTAATTATTTATTGCCCGATGTCTATAAAAAAAAGTTTGTATTTTGTATGTTGCGAATTTTCGACTTATTTTTCACCTATAAAAATTTCTTTCGGCACCGGAAGTGACGTAATTTTGCCATAATTTACAATTTTGACCGGTCTTTTCGCCAGCAAATATTACTTTTACATATGATAGAGGGTGTCACTGAAGCAAAACAACTAATGTATAGTTTGGTAGCTCAATGGATCGGCTATGGTATAATTAACTTCCTGTATGATTTCTGAAAGCCGGTTCAGTGCTGCTTGCAGGTCTAGTTATTATTATTATTATTATTATTTACCGCGGGGGCCTAGATCTCCATGATCGAAAACAGATATCGATCTGGAATTAGATTTTCTATTGTGAAACCATGTGGTGGCTACTTGATAAAATATTTTTGAAATTTCTGCGCATACCGGAAGTGACCGAACTTTGCACGTTGTCTAAAAATTGAAAATCGGCCATAGTTTTGTCAATTCTTTATCCATTTTCAAACAAATTACATTTTTGGAATCCCTGAATCTTTTCTGAGACAATGGCTATCTCACATTTTTCAATTTCGAACATTCGTCTATGACTTTTATCGTTCGAAAATTGAAAACATGTTGTTTGCGAGACAATTCTTGTTATTTTTCAAAATTTTCAAATTTGACCTACATTTTTGGATACCTGAAGTCCATCCGATTCCAGTAATATAAGTTTCATTCAGAGTTATCTCCCTTTATTTTTCGATTTTTTTCGAATTTTCTTCCCATTTTGCGAGCTCGGGTTTCTTTTTATGGTAGAATTGACGTTTCTGAAACTTCTGGAACATGAAGTTATAGTCCAATACCAACTGATAAATCAATTTCGACACGGATATTTAAACCGGAAGTGGTCGAAATAATGTTCAATATTTTGATAAAAATGCAAAAAATGGATATTTTGGGGAAAAACGCGATTTCTCCGCCCGATATCAACGGATTAAAGCAATAAGGGTACCATTGGACTGCACTAGGATTGTACTATCGTATGATACCCAATTCATACAGATACCATGAGCAGGAAGCAAAATATGGCACGTATTTTCTGATTTGGAGCGTTTTTGGACGCCTGTATCTCGAAAACTTAACCGCAACTTTTTTTTTAACTTTCTCTATCGAGATTCCATTGGATAGTCTTGTGAATTATGCCATCCAATAAGACTTTGAAATTTCTGGAATAGGTGAAATAACGGACTGAAAATCGAAAAAAGTCGAAAAATCGTGAAATTTTGGAAAATGCTCTACTATTTTTTTATTTTAAGAGATTTTCAAAAAAAGGTTGTATATTCAGATAGCTGACCTAATTACGATTCTAACGATGTATAATATGTATGCAGTTATTGAAATTTAATTCTCGATATTTTAAATTTTTTGCATTTTTGGCACTTTTCAACATAGGATTTCTCAGGGGCATTTTATCTGATCAGATAATGTAATTTATTATTACAGAGCCCTGTGGCTATTTTAGTGCCCAAACGGGCTATTAAAACTATTCCGAAAATAATAACCATACCCGAAGTATTCAAAAAATGAAAAAAAAGGTTAAAAACATTGTCGCACTTGCGAAAAACTCGATTTCTCCCTTAGGTAATAGCGGACCAAAAGAACTAAAGTGTCGTTGGAAAGCCCTATTAATGGACCATCATATGGTATCTAAATAATACGATTTCGATGGTAGGGAAATAAATTATTGTATGCCAAAAATCTAGTATTTTCCGATTTTTTAACATTCTGAGACGCCCTTTTCTCGAAAACGACGCCGCAGATTTTTCTAAAACTTTTCTTACTCAAAGTCCTATCGGTTGTCTATATAGTGAATCCAAAATGAAAAGCATTGAAATAATATAGGTGGTCCAAAAATGGCATCAAACTTTGAAAAAAACTGAAAAATCATTAAATTTTTGTAAACGCTCTTTAATTTATCTTTTTTTCCAAAATTACTCAATGGATGTTTCTGACACTTCTGGTACAGAAAGTTAAGTATCGAAAGAACTTCGTAAAGCTATCGCGACAATGATCGTAAAACCGGAAGTAGTCGAAAAAATGTCCGATATTTTGAAAAAAAATAATTTTTTTACAAATACTTTTTTTATTTATGAATATTTTTTGATGATATTTTACACAGGGTTAAAATATCATCGTACTTGAGCAGAAATGAGAAAAAAAATTGTCTCGGTAATTTGCGTTAGCCGCCATCGGCTAATTTAGTTTTTCGTACCCAGAAAAATTATTTATTGTTCGATTTGTATAAAACAAAGTTCATATGCTCCGTGGTCCCAATTGTAATTTTTTTTGTTACGGTGAAATTTTTCTGTCGGCAACGGAAGTGACGTATTATTAACAAAAACTACAATTTTGACAGTTCGGTACCACTTTTTGAAAGCAAATATTTTTTTTTTCAAAACTGATATAACTAAAAGGATGCACCCTGCAAAGATGCACAAAATCCTTAGCTCAGATTTATTAATTTCAATTTCATTTTCGGGCAATTTCGAATAAAATGTAAAATAAAGTGTAAAATTCAGTTATTTACAATTCATTCAGCGTCTTCTATTTTGAAATATTTATTTGTAATTTTCATAAACTCGTAGCAATAATCCAGACGAAGAGAATGTATGCGAAAATTAGTTTGTAATATGAGCAGTTGCCGAGAAATATGCAATTTTGCATGCATCACTTTTCACGTTATTTTGCCTATAAAAGAGTGAATTATCATTCGGTTTGCAATATTTTTTTTCAATTTGATGCCTAATGCCAATTTGGACTAGATCACGCCAATTTTACATTTTCACTGTGACCGGAAATGACGTCATTTGGGCAAAAACTGTATTTTTAACCCAAAAAACAAATATTTTATTCAAATGAGTCTGCCTTATAATATTTTTAAAATTATGATATTTGATTCCCATCAACGAATAGAATGAAGCCATACGACCATACAGATACCACAAAATGGTTTCTAACTTGTATGGTTACAGAGAAATAGGCGATCTTCTATAAGTCACTTTTCAAGGTTTTTGGTCTATAAAAGTGTCAATTATTATTCGATTTTTATAATTTTTTTACCATTTGATGCCTTATGCCATTTATGACTTCTATGAACTACGTTAACATTTTCAATATCACCGGAAGTAATGTAATTTTTGCAAAAAACGTATTTTTAGCCTTCAAAACAAACATTTTTTTGAAGGGATTTATATTTATTATTCGTTTAACTTTATAACGTCTGACTCTAATGGGCAGTAAGACTGATTCAATACCATCATATTGATATCAAGAAAAGGCTTCTAGCATGTTCCCTTGTCGAATAATAACCAATTTTCCGAGTGTCACTTTTAAGTTTTTTACCTTCTTAATTTCAGTTCATGGGTTATAGGTTAATTATTTATTGCCCGATGTCTATAAAAAAACGTTTGTATTTTGTATGTCGCGAATTTTCGACTTATTTTTCACCTATAAAAATTTCTTTCGGCACCGGAAGTGACGTAATTTTGCCATAATTTACAATTTTGACCGGTCTTTTCGCCAGCAAATATTACCTTTACATATGATAGAGGGTGTCACTGAAGCAAAACAACTAATGTATAGTTTGGTAGCTCAATGGATCGGCTATGGTATAATTAACTTCCTGTATGATTCCTGAAAGCCGGTTCAGTGCTGCTTGCAGGTCTAGTTAGGGTTTCACACTGCGTAGCTTGTGTGAAACACTATTGTTTTTGTTAAAATTATTATTCTTATTATTATTATTATTATTATTATTCAGATTCCAATTTGAATAGATCTCAGCAACTACGTGTCGCATCGTTACCATTTCTTCGGTTTTACTGGGAAAGTGGGTGTGACTTAGAGGATAAAGCTATTTTGAACGTTCTGCGACAATGCGAAATGTCCGAAATCACCGAAGTTATCGTTTTTGAAAATATTGCAGTAATTTTAACAATAATCATTGGATTTTAACTTTCGATACATTTTGGCATAGCCTGAGACAGGGCACATAGCTACGCTACTTTCGATTTTTGATTTTCGGCAAATCTTCGAAGATATTAGGCGCCAAATTTCGAAAATTTAAAATTTTACAAAAAACTTTTTTATTTATGAATATTTTTTAGTCGTATTGTGCACAGAATTAAAGAGTCATCTGACTAGTGCAAAAATGTTAAAAAAATTTGTCTCAGTAATTTTCCTTGGCCGCCATTGGCTAATTCAGTTTTTCAGTCCTAGATTAATTTTTTATTGTTCGATTTGTATAAAACAAAATTCATATGCTTCGTTGTATAAATTGTCATTTTTTTTATTACCAAAAGTGTTATCTGTCGGCACCGGAAGTGGCATAATTTTACCAAAAACTACAATTTTGACAGTTATTTTTTTATTTCGAAAACAAATATTATTTTTTGGAAAAATTATTTGACTCAAAGAGTGTGCCCTTTCAAGGCGCAAAAAATGTAGGAAGCAGTTTTTTTAATTTCGATTTCACTTTCGAGCAAATTCGATTAAGAGGCTAAAAATGGTGTAAAATTTACCTGTTTACAACCTATTCAGGCTTTTCAGATTTTAAAATATTTCTTCGTAACTTTTATAAACTTGTAGCTATAATCCATACGAAGAAAATGTATGTTAAAATTCGTTTGTAATATAAGCAGTTACCAAGAAATGGGCAGTTCTGTACAAGTCGCTGTTTTCGTTATTTTGCCTGTAAAATAGTCAATTATTATTGGATTTTTATAAAAGTGACATCATTTGATTCAAAAGGCATGTAGCGTCATATCAAGTTGATTACAATTTAAAATTGACACCGGAAGTGACATCATTTGGTCAAAAACTGCATTTTAAACTTTTTAAATCAATGTTTTATTCAACCAAGAATAACTTAATATGTATTAATAATTTTAACTTTTGGTTTAAATTCACATATAAACAAAACTCATATGGTCATATAGATATCATAAAATTGTTTCTAACTTGTTCGGTTGCCGAGAAATAGACGGTTTTCTACAGGTCACTTTTGAAGGTTTCGGGGCCATAAAAGTGTCAATTATTATTCGATTTTCATAAACGTTACACCGTGTTATACCTAATGCCATTTGGGATTTCATACAAGTAATTTAAGATTTTCATTATCACCGGAAGTAACGTCATTTTGGCAAAAACTGTATTTTTAGCCTTCAAAACAGATATTTTATTCAAATGAGTCTGTTTTGAAATCTTATTCAAATTATGGTATTTGATGCTAATCAACAAATAGAATGAACCCATACGATCATACAGATACCACAAAATGGTTTGTAACTTGTACGGTTGCAGAGAAATAGCCGATTTTCTACAAGTCACTTTTCAAGTTTTTTGGTCTTTAAAAGTGGCAATTATTACTCGATTTACATAAAATTTTCACTATATGATATCGTATGCCATTTCTGATTTCATAAGACTAATTGAACATTTTCATTAACACAGGAAGTAATTTAATTTTGTCAAGATTATTTACAAATAACAAATGTATAAAATGACTTGATATTGCTGGATTGATTGGTTGATTCTGCGTCCATTTTATTTGTGTGCAATGTTAATTTGGAAACCTGTTTAGTGGTTACGCTGGTACTGGAAGTGACATATGTTCAAGGGTAACTTAGCACCGGAAGTGACATGTTTAAGAGTAACTTGGCACCAGTGAAACCCGTCATTCCTGCATGCAGGTCTAGTTATTATTATTATTATTATTATTATTATTATTCAGATTCCAATTTGAATAGATCTCAGCAACTACGTGTCGCATCGTTACGATTTCTTCGGTTTTACTGGGAAAGTGGGTGTGACTTAGAGGATAAAGCTATTTTGAACGTTCTGCGACAATGCGAAATGTCCGGAATCACCGAAGTTATCGTTTTTAAAAATATTGCAGTAATTTTAACAATAATCATTGGATTTTAACTTTCGATACATTTTGGCATAGCCTGAGACAGGGCACATAGCTACGCTACTTTCGATTTTTGATTTTCGGCAAATCTTCGAAGATATTAGGCGCCAAATTTCGAAAATTTAAAATTTTACAAAAAACTTTTTTATTTATGAATATTTTTTAGTCGTATTGTGCACAGAATTAAAGGGTCATCTGACTAGTGCAAAAATGTTAAAAAATTTTGTCTCAGTAATTTACCTTGGCCGCCATTGGCTAATTCAGTTTTTCAGTCCTAGATTAATTTTTTATTGTTCGATTTGTATAAAACAAAGTTCATATGCTTCGTTGTATCAATTGTCGTTTTTTTTATTACCGAAAGTGTTATCTGTCGGCACCGGAAGTGGCATAATTTTACCAAAAACTACAATTTTGACAGTTATTTACGATCTTCATAAACAAATATTATTTTTTTGAAAAATTATATGACTCAAAGAGTGTGCCTTTTCAAGGCGCAAAAAATGTAGGAAGCAGTTTTTTTAATTTCGATTTCATTTTCGAGCAAATTCGATTAAGAGGCTAAAAATGGTGTAAAATTGGCCTATTTACAACCTATTCAGGCTTTTCAGATTTTAAAATATTTCTTCGTAACTTTTATAAACTTGTAGCTATAATCCATACGAAGAAAATGTATGTTAAAATTCGTTTGTAATATAAGCAGTTGCCAAGAAATGGGCAGTTCTGCATAAGTCACTGTTTTCGTTATTTTGCCTGTAAAATAGTCAATTATTATTGGATTTTTATAAAAGTGACATCATTTGATTCAAAAAGCACGTAGCGTCATATCAAGTTGATTACAATTTAAAATTGACACCGGAAGTGACATCATTTGGTCAAAAAATGCATTTTACACTTTTTTAAATCAATGTTTTATTCAACCAAGAATAACTTAATATGTATTAATAATTTTAACTTTTGGTTTAAATTCACATATAAACAAAACTCATATGGTCATATAGATATCATAAAATGGTTTCTAACTTGTTCGGTTGCCGAGAAATAGACGGTTTTCTACAGGTCACTTTTGAAGGTTTCGGGGCCATAAAAGGGTCAATTATTATTCGATTTTCATAAACGTCACACCATGTTATACCTAGTGCCATTTGGGATTTCATACAAGTAATTTAAGATTTTCATTATCACCGGAAGTAACGTCATTTTGGCAAAAACTGTATTTTTAGCCTCCAAAACAGATATTTTATTCAAATGAGTCTGTTTTGAAATCTTTTTCAAATTATGGTATTTGATGCCAATCAACAAATAGAATGAACCCATACGATCATACAGATACCACAAAATGGTTTCTAACTTGTACGGTTGCCGAGAAATAGCCGATTTTCTACAAGTCACTTTTCAAGTTTTTTGGTCTTTAAAAGTGGCAATTATTATTCGATTTAACGTTTTTATTTATAAATATTATTTAGTCGTGTTGTGCACAGAATTAAAGAGTCATCTGACTAGCGCAAAAATGTTATAAAAATTTGTCTCAGTAATTTTCCTTGGCCGCCATTAGCTAATTCAGTTTTTCAGTCCTAGATTAATTTTTTATTGTTCGATTTGTATAAAACAAAGTTCATATGCTTCGTTGTCCCAATTGTTATTTCTTTTATTACCAAAAGTGTTATCTAGCAAATTGGATTAAGGGGTGAAAAAAGGCGTAAAATTGACCTATTTACAACCCATTCAGGCTTTTCAGATTTTAAAATTTTTTTACTTAACTTTTATAAACCTGTCACTATAATCCATACGAAGAGAATGTATGTTAAAATTAGTTTCTAATATAAGCAGTTGCCGAGAAATGGGCAGTTTTGCATAAGTCACTGTTTTCGTAATGTTGCCTGTAAAATAGTCAATTATTAATGGATATTCACAAAAGTGACATCATTTGATTCAAAAAGCAAGTGTGCGTCATATCATGTTGATTACTATTTAAAATTGACACCGGAAGTGACGTCATTTAGTCAAAAACTCAATTTTTAACTTTTAAAATCGATCTTTTTTTCAACCAAGAATTATGTCACATGTAATAATAAAATTAACTTTTGGTTTAAATTCACATATTAACAAAACTCATACGGTCAAATAGATATCATAAAATTGTTTCTAACTTGTTCGGTTGTCGAGATATAGGCGATTTTCTGAAAGTCACTTTTGAAGGTTTTTGGCCCATAAAAGTGTCAATTATTATTTGATTTTCATAAAATTTTCACCCTTTGAAGCCTAATGTCATAGACGATGTTATAAAACTAATTTAACGTTTTCATTATCACCGGAAGTAGCGTCATTTTGGCAAAAACTGTATTTTAAGCCTCCAAAACCGATATTTTATTCAAATGAGTCTGATTTGTAATGTTTATACAATTATGATATTTGATTCCAATCAACAAATAGATTAAACCCATACGGTCATATAAATACCAAAAAATGGTTTCTAACTTGTACGGTTGCCGAGAAATAGACGATTTTCTACACGTCACTTTTCAAGGTTTTTGGTCTATAAAAGTGGAAATTATTATTCGATTTACATAAAATTTTCACCATATGATGCCTTATGCCATTTCTGATTTCATAAGACTAAGGGAACATTTACATTATCACCGGAAGTACTGTTATTTTGTCAGGATCAATTACATGTAACAAATGTATAAAATAAAATTGCTGGATTTGTTTGATTCTGTTTCCATTTTATTTGATGTGTGCAATGCTTATGTGGAAACCTGTATATTGGTTTCATTGGTACCGGAAAGGACATATGTTCAAGGGTAACGTAGCACCAAAAGTGACACAAGTTCAAGTTCAAAGGTAACATGGCAAAAGTGAAACCCGTCATTCCTGCATGCAGGTCTAGTTTTTGTTAAAATTCTTCTTATTAGGGTTTCACACTGCGTAGCTTGTGTGAAACACTATTGTTTTTGTTAAAATTCTTCTTATTATTATTCTTATTATTTTTTTTTTTTCCAATTTGCTTATATCTCAGGAACTACTTGTCGGATCGATGCAATGTCTTGAGTTTTACTGCGAAAGTGGGTGTGACTTAGAGATTAAAGCTATTTCCGGCATTCTGCGACAATGCGAAATGTCCGAAATCACCGAAGTTGTCGTTTTTTGAAATATTGCCGTAATATTAACAACAATTGTTGGATTTTGTCGTTTGATAGTTTTTGACATAGCCAGAGACATGGCACATAGCTACGGGTCTTTAAAGTTTTAAATTTCGCCGAATCTTCGGAAAAATAAGCCGCCAAATTTTGAAAATTTAAATTTTGACAAAAAACTTTTTTATTAATGAATATTTTTTAATGACCTTTTACCAAGGGTTGAAGGGTCGTCTGATTTGGGCAAAAATGGGAACATTTTTTTTCTGGATAATTTTCCTTGGTCGCTATTGGCTAATTCAGTTTATCGGTTCTATATAAATTATTTATTGTCCGATTTGTATAAAACAAAGTTTATATGCTCCATGGTCCAAAATGTCATTTTTTTTGTTACCGGCAAAGTTTCCTGTCGGCACCGTAAGTGAGTTAAATTTAGCAAAAACTACAATTTTAACAGTTCGGTACCACTTTTTGAAAGCAAAAATTATTTTTTTCAAATCTAATATGACTGAAAAGATGTGCCATATAAAGGCGCACAAAACATCGCGCTCAGTTTTTTTAATTTCGATTTCGTTTTCGGGCAATTTGGATTAAAGGGTGAAAAAAGGTGTCAAAATAAGCTATTTACAACCCATCCAGCGTCTTCATATTAAAAAACATATCTTCGTAACATTCATAATCTCGTAGCAATAACCCATACGAAGAGAATGTATGTGAAAATTAATTTGTAATATGCGCAGTTGCCGAGAAAAAGTCAATTTTGCATGAGTCACTTTTCACGTTATTTTGGCTGTATAAGAATCAATTATTATGTGATTTTCAATTTTCTTTCACCATTGGATGCCTAATGCCATAGTGGACAAGGTCAAACCATTCTACCTCATACGCTGCCACCGGAAATGACGTCATTTGCCCAAAACTTAATTTTTAGCATTAAAAAACAATATTTTATTCAAATGGGTCGTACTTGTTATTTTTTTCAAATTATGATATTTGATTCTATTCATCAAATAGAATGAACCCATGCGATCATACAGATATCACAAAACGGTTTCTAACTTGTACGGTTGCAGAGAAATGGCGATTTTCCACAAGTCACTTTTCGAGGATTTTGGTCTATAAAAGTGTCAGTTATTATTCGATTTTCATAAAATTTTCACCATATGATATCTTACGTCATTTATGATTTCATAGACCTAATTTAACATTTTCAGTATCACCGGAAGTAATTATATTTTGGCAAAAACTGTATTTTTAGCCTTCAAAAGAGATATTTTTTTCAAATGAGTCTGATTTGTAATATATTTAAAATTATGATATTTAGTTCACATCAACTAATAGAATGAACCCATGCTATCATTCAGATACCACAAAAACTTGTACGGTTGCAGAGAAATAGCCGATTTTCAACAAGTCACTTTCCAAGTTTTTTGGTCAATAAAAGTGGCAATTATTTTTCGATTTACATAAAATTTTCACTATATGATATCTTATGCCATTTCTGATTTCATGAAACTAATTGAACATTTTCATTATCACCGGAAGTACTGTAATTTTATCAGGATCAATTACATGTTACAAATGTATAAAATGAATTGATAGTGCTGGATTTTTGTTGATTCTGTTTCCCTTTTATTTGATGTGTGCAATGTTTATGTGGAAATCTGTTTATCGGTGCCATTGGCTCAAGGCATCAAGGGCAACATGGGAGCGAAAGTGACATAAGTTTAAAGTTAACGTGGCACCAGTGAAACCCGTCATTCCTGCATGCAGGTCTAGTTATTATTCTTATTATTATTATTTTTTTTTTTCCAATTTGCTTATATCTCAGGAACTACTTGTCGGATCGATGCAATGTCTTGAGTTTTACTGCGAAAGTGGGTGTGACTTAGAGATTAAAGCTATTTCCGACATTCTGCGACAATGCGAAATGTCCGAAATCACCGAAGTTGTCGTTTTTTGAAATATTGCCGTAATATTAACAACAATTGTTGGATTTTATCGTTTGATAGTTTTTGACATAGCCAGAGACATGGCACATAGCTACGGGCCTTTAGATTTTTAAATTTCGCCGAATCTTCGGAAAAATAAGGCGCCAAATTTTGAAAATTTAAATTTTGACAAAAAACTTTTTTATTAATGAATATTTTTTAATGACCTTTTACCAAGGGTTAAAGGGTCGTCTGATTTGGGCGAAAATGTGAACATTTTTTTTCTGGATAATTTTCCTTGGTCGCTATTGGCTAATTCAGTTTATCGGTTCTATATAAATTATTTATTGTTCGATTTGTATAAAACAAAGTTTATATGCTCCATGGTCCAAAATGTCATTTTTTTTGTTACCGGCAAAGTTTCCTGTCGGTGACGTAAGTGACGTAAATTTAGCAAAAACTACAATTTTAACAGTTCGGTACCACTTTTTGAAAGCAAAAATTATTTTTTTCAAATCTAATATGACTGAAAAGATTTGCCATATAAAGGCGCACAAAACATCGCGCTCAGTTTTTTTAATTTCGATTTCGTTTTCGGGCAATTTGGATTAAAGGGTGAAAAAAGGTGTCAAAATAAGCTATTTATAACCCATCCAGCGTCTTCATATTAAAAAATATATCTTCGTAACATTCATAATCTCGTAGCAATAACCCATACAAAGAGAATGTATGTGAAAATTAATTTGTAATATGCGCAGTTGCCGAGAAAAAGTCAATTTTGCATGAGTCACTTTTCACGTTATTTTGGCTGTAAAAGAATCAATTAGTATGTGATTTTCAATTTTCTTTCACCATTGGATGCCTAATGCCATAGTGGACACGGTCAAACCATTCTACCTCATACGCTGCCACCGGAAATGACGTCATTTGCTCAAAACTTAATTTTTAGCATTAAAAAACAATATTTTATTCAAATGGGTCGTACTTATTAATTTTTTCAAATTATGATATTTGATTCTATTCATCAAATAGAATAAACCCATACGATCATACAGATATCACAAAACGGTTTCTAACTTGCACGGTTGCAGAGAAATTGGCGATTTTCCACAAGTCACTTTTCGAGGATTTTGGTCTATAAAAGTGTCGGTTATCATTCGATTTTTATAAAATTTTCAACATATGATATCTTATGTCATTTATGATTTCATAGAACTAATTTAACAGTTTCAGTATCACCGGAAGTAATTATATTTTGGCAAAAACTGTATTTTTAGCCTTCAAAACAGATATTTTTTTTCAAATGAGTCTGATTTGTAATAAATTTAAAATCATGATATTTAATTCGTATCAACTAATAGAATGAACCCATGCGATCATTCAGATACCACAAAATGGTTTCTCACTTGTATGGTTGCAGAGAAATAGACGATTTCCTACAAGTCACTTTCCAAGGTTTGGGGTCTTTAAAAGTGGCAATTCCTATTCGATTTACATCAAATTTTCACCATGTGATTATTATTTCTGATTTTAAGAAACTAATTTAATATTGACTTGAGCAAAAATGAAAATTTTTTTTGTCTCGGTTATTTTCCTTGGCCGCCATTGGCTAATTCAGTTTTTTCGCCCAAGATTAATCATTTATTGTTCGATTTGTATAAAACAAAGTTCATAAGCTCCGTTGTCTCAATCGTCATCTTTTTTGTTACCAACAGTGTTATCTGTCGGCAACGGAAGTGGCGTAAATTTATTAAAAACTACAATTTTGACAGTTAGGTACCATTTTTCAAAAGAAAATATTATTTTATTTAAAAACTGGTATAACTAAAAGTGTGTGCCCCTTTAAAAGCGCAAAATAGTGTGAGCTCAGTTTTTTTAATTTCGGTTTCATTTTCGAGCAAATTGGATTAAGAGGTGAGAAAAGGTGTAAAACTGACCTATTTACAACCCGTTTGGGCTTTTCAGATTTTAAAATATTTCTATGTAACTTTTATAAAATTGTAGCTATAATCCATACGAAGAGAATGTATGCGAAAATTAGTTTGTAATATAAGCAGTTGCCGAGAAATGGGCAGTTTTGGGTAAGTCACTGTTTTCGTAATTTGCCTGTAAAAAAGTTAATTATTAATGGATATTCACAAAAGTGACACCATTTGATTCACAAAGTCGATTACAATTTAAAATTGACACAGGAAGTGACGCCATTTGGTCAAAAACTGCATTTTAACTTTTAAAATCAATATTTTTTTCAACCAATAATTATTTAATATGTAATAATAAAATTAACTTTTGGATTAAATTCACATATTAACAAAACTCATACGGTCATATAGATATCATAAAATTGTTTCCAACTTGTTCGGTTGCCGAGATATAGGCGGTTTTCTAAAAGTCACTTTTGAAGGTTTTTGGCCCATAAAAGTGTCAATTACTTTTCGATTGTCAGAAAATTTTCACCCTTTGATGCCTAATGTCATAGTCGGTGTTATAAAACTAATTTAACGTTTTTGGTATCACAGGAAGTAATGTTCTTTTGGCAAAAACTGTATTTTTAGCCTTCAAAACATATATTTTATTCATATGATTCTGATTTGTAATGTTTTTAAAATTATGATATTTGATTCCAATCAACAAATAGACTGAACCCATACGATCATATAGATACCCAAAAATAGTTTCTAGCTTGTACGGTTGCCGAGAAATAGACGATTTTCTACAAGTCACTTTTCAGGGTTTTTGGTTTATAAATGTGGCAATTATTATTCGATTTACATAAAATTCTCGCCATATGATATGTTATGCCATTTCCGATTTCATAACACTAATTGAACATTTTCATTATCACCGGAAGTAATGTAATTTTGCCAGGATCACTTACAAGTAACATATATATAAAATGAATTGATATTGCTGGATTTGGTTGATTCTGCGTACATTTTATATGATGTGTGCAATGCTTATGTGGAAACCTGTTTGATGGTTTCATTGGTATCGGAAGTGACATATGTTCAAGGGTAATGTGGCACCGAAAGTGACGTGGCACCAGTGAAACCCGTTATAGCTGCATGCAGGTCTAGTTTTAAGTTATATTTTTTAAAATTTATTAAAAGATTGAACCTATAAACAGTCCTACCTTGTTAAAGAATAATCATATAATTCACTATTGCTAGTTGAGAAATTGGCAAAAATATCATTTTCAACTTCAAATTCAAACGTTTGAAGATGGCCGTCCATGGAGAAGAATGGGAAAACAAGGGAGGTAATTGAGTAACTATTTCCTCAATCAACCAGTGTCGCCCTTTCTAACCCCCCCAAAATTTTGTCCATGATCGTATAATAGTGAGTTGACAACCTTTTGAGCAAAAAACATAGAAATAATTATATTTTGACTTTCTTAGAAAAAGTGAAATTGGAACTTTAACCTAAAAAAAGCTATTTTTTATTTGTTTGAATATTTATTTTAAAATGCTTATTAGATGCCTTGGTAACTACATAGCATGATGATTACAACAGTCTGTTAAAATGACCTTTCCGAAAATTTCCTCAAAATGTTCGCCCCCCTACCGAAAGGTAATGCCCCCCCCCCCCCCATCGGCTTAATGGTGTCTAGATAATACGGGCCTGATAAGAGTAATAGCATGGACCTTATAACCTGTATTATAAGGTCCATGGTAATAGCAATTTGATGACAATAGCCTACCAATAACTATTCAAAACAAACTACTAAATACTTATTACCAAATGCCACTACATTGGAGGCATTTTGTGTATTTAGTTAGTATTATGGGTAGTATTGGATAAATTGTCCTTCCGCGCGATAAGTGTAATCCTTTTCACTTCAACAAAATAATCATTATCGAATTCTTTGAGTCCGAGCCAGCGATTGGCTGTTTTCACGTTAGTAATAATTCAGTATCAAGCGAGCGCGTGCTGATATTTATCCAGGGGTCATATAGTGAAGCCGTCATACTTTGAGTTTGTTCGTAATTTACAGATCCATAGGTTCTTCAGTTTTTAAATTATTTTCTCCAGTTTTAGCAGATATTGTGTATTAATTATTACCCACAGAAAATGCAGGTAGGTTAGGCTATATTTAGATCTATAAATGCAGTTATTAGTCTGCATAATTGGAAATTCAAATTGGGTTTCTTTGTTCACGCATCAATTTTGCCATATCGGCAAGACACTGTTGGATTGCCGTTGGACCTGAATAAACAAAGGAATAGCTAATTCGAGGTACTGCACTGTCTACAATTATAGTTAAACGAACCTGGAGCAGAAATCACCAGACATATGGTTTGATTTCATAATGTACCAGTAAAGTAGTAGGTTAACATCAGAATAGCCCATTGTCGGTTTACGTGTTGACTAGCCTAGTCTATGCAAAGTTCAGCTTTATTGCTGTCGCGTCTGGCGGAATACAACTAGCTAGTAGCACTACTACTATAATGCAATTTCCATTTCAAGCCAAAAATGGCGAATCGATTTTTGTAATTTTGAGACTTAATTTTTTGGAGGCTCTTACTGTCAAGTGCGGTTTTAAAGATCATATTTTATGTTTTGATTTGTACAGTGCGAAAGGAAATGGATAGGTGTAGAGTGTTGTCCTAGTAGTGCACGGACACAGGAGGTTAACTAGCCCCAAAACCTTGTCCCTTCCCCTCCAACAGAAAGACTCCCCAACCCCCTACAGCCCACCCCATCCCAATCAAAGAACAGACATCTAAAAAAAACAAACATAAAAAGAAAAAAAAAAATAACCAAATTGGAATAGTTTTCCCATGAGTTGTGCATGAAACAATCAATTGGCCTAGGCCACAGCACAGGATCAACAATTGGCAACAGTGACCCTCGCCATATCCATTAAAATGATTTCATATCATGAGTCATCATGCAACCTGGTCTGATGGTTCTTGGTAATTAGATGCCGATAGCCAACCTGCAGATTATTGATCAGTATTGTTTGTAGTTGTAATGGCGGCATGCACAACTTATCTCTGTTGAGGTATTCCATCTGATGTATGAAATTGAATGATTCTGTAGGGTAGGGCATCAGTTCAAATGAAATTAACTCGGAGAACAGCCCAAAATGTATTATATAGCTTAATCTAAGCTATCTTTTGTCTGTAAATCATAAACTGATAGAATATGCATTCCCATGAATTAAAGCGCTTATTATAGTACTTATACAATATAAGTGTGGCAATTTTGGCAATAAGCAACACCCACTATTACTAAAACTCACCATTTGTCTGCACATTGGACAAAATTATTTACGGTACGTGTAACACTAGAAGCCTCAAAATGCCTCGTTCTTAATTTTTGTCCAAGCATGGCAGAAACATATTAAAATCTTTGCCCGATATTGCCATGTTGTAACGAGGTTAAAAATGCCTCGTTTGTCTGGAGTTTCAAAACGTATTTTGTTCAGAACGTGGCAAGATAAAAATGCCTTGTTTACTAAAAAAAAATTTTTTTCAAGATAATTCTTAGTTAGGGTATCCGCCAGAAAAATCTTGAAGGGAGCTACAATTTATTTGATTGCCGAATTACTGGGCCGTCTGGGGGTACGGGCAAGCCTTGAAATAACTGCTAAGGTTCAGCCTGAACTGATTTTCAGCCGGACATTTCAGATTTTCAGTCTGACAAATACCATTATTCCATGCAGTGGAAAATTCCCTCGTATATTTGATATTTTAGAATACTTTATACAGAGTTCACATTTTAGTGTACCGGTAGTCACAAAACCATGGTTTTCTTCGTTTGTTAACCACCAGTCATTGTTTTTTGAGGTGCGCGATTGCTCTCGAGCGCCTGCTGCGCACCTGAATGTCGCCCGAGGGGAGGTTTTTCTCCCTCGCCTTAAAATTGAAAATCGCTCTCCATATTTGTAAAGAGCGAGAAGGACTCACATTCCGATCGCCGCCGTACGGTCATTGTTAACATTTATTTGATGTATTTGATTAGTATAATGTGATCGCACATGGTAATAAAATTCCGATGAAACAGTTGTTAAAAATAGATGGCGCCTATGCACCATTGGTTAATTTAACTGAAATGAAAAGTAGAACTATTGCGAGACATGAGAAATTACGAGAGATGGCACGGCACGTAAAAATTTCCAATGAGAATAATTCCGGAAGAAATAGATTATATTTTGATGGAATTGTCAAGCGTTTATGATTATATTTTGAATAGGGGTTATGTTTTTAAAAAAAATTTTTACCAGCTATATATATTTAGAAATATCGACAAGTATTTCTATTGTAATACCATATTATAGACGTTAGCAGAAGTTTTACTTGACCGTACGGCTACGATTATGAACGAGTGCTAGGGCCTATTACAGTAGGTAGCTTAGCAGACGACGTTTATTATCATTTATGTAACCAGGAATGACCCCTTACACGCAGTTATTGATCTTCAGAACCATTTTCCATATACATACAACTAATCACTCTCCTTAATTTCTTAAACACTCTTCTTATCGAAACTGGGAGAGCTTTTTTAGGGGAGCGATTTTTTCAATGTCTTCATTAAGGGGAGCTTTTTTCGGCTCTCCTCTAAAATACAAAAAACAACGCCTGAACCACACGTCGGCATTGGATTTTGCTATGTCATTTTTGACCCACTTTTCTACGGTTCTTTTTGTATGTAATATTTTGTATGGTCCCTGTTTAGAAGTGAAATTTTGAGAGACATTAGACACAGTACCAGTCTTAAAATTTTCTGAAACGTTCCCACTAGCTGGGATATCCCATGTCCGAGGGTTGGGAAAAGTAAGAAGCTATTTTATTCCACATTTTTTCAAGGCTCTTCTAATTACATTCACATCGGAAGTGTCCAATAAAGTGAGATATTTTAATTTTCATATAAAAAGTCTCTTCCCTAATTACACCCACAGTCAACTTGAACATTTTCTTGTAACATTTAAAATGTTATTACTTTTAATTTTATTACTAATAATTTGTATAATTACATGTCATGTTAGGTGTGATTTAGAGCTAATCATATACGAAAGTAAGGCAAAGCTTGCTACTACACGTAGACTCGAATAACCAGTGTAAAAGAGCAGATTCTCAATATTATTCATTATTTTATCTTCTGGTCGAGATACATGTAAATAGTGATATTTTTACTATGACACAGGTCGTTGATATAACCAGCGTGAAAGAGCCGATTCTAAAAACTATTAATATTTTTACTATGACTCGGTTCGTTGATACAATCAACATGAAAAAAGCTGATTCTAAAGATTATTTTATCTGCATGCGGCCGAGATATAAAAAGTAACATTTTCACTATTTATGACTCGGGTCGTTGATGCTTTGGGGCCTGGATTTTGAGCCGATTTTTATAAAAAAAATAGTAATATTTACTAGCACCATGGTCGTTGATACAACCAGCGTAAAAAAAAAAGCCGATTCTAAAAATTATTGATTATTTTATCTGCACGCAGCCTAGATATAAATAGTAACATTTTCACAATGACTCGGGTCGTTGATATTTTTGGGGCTGGATTGTCGAAGGGTGTCAGTTCGCCCGGACATTGTCCGTGTCCGGCCGCTTATTTCAGCACTTGGATACAGGCATGACAGACCCACAAGTAACAGTTTAATATTCTTATGTCATTCTCCAATAAAGTTCACTTATTTAACAGGGCTGGCCATGAATAAATTGATGGCGAGCAGATGACTGCTCTCGCAAATTTAGGTTTGGGCGAGCAGGGCAAGCAATAAAAATTGCTCACGTAAAATGTTGCTTGCGTGAGCACACATTTTGTAAAATTGTTTCAATTTAAAATCAATTTGTTTCCTGGATTCTTTTGTTAAATAAATAATGACAAAGCTGTTTAAAGTTCGTAATTTATTTATTTTTTTCAATTCTTTATTTACGTGATAGCGATAGTACTATGAGTTAGCACTAGTATAACAAAACAAAAAAATAAACGATTGAGCATCAAAATTGCTATTCCTGGCACAGAGTTTGCAGTAAACATGTGTGACCATCGCTTTTCTCATTTTGACAGTCCTACTCTTTTTTATAATCAATTCCCGTACGGATTTTGACAGACGAATTTATGACGTTATTGACATTGTTGGATTAGTTTGGGCAATAAACTCGTCAATATTTCGATTATTTTTACAGGTTTTTCCTAAAATTTTGCACCAGCAACGAACAGCTCGCGTAAATCTACCTTTACGCGAGCGCGAGCAACTGCTCGCGTCTCGTGGCAAGCCCTGTTTAAGCTAAGCAGGATTGCTCAGATATTAATTGCCGATTCTCATGATGCATGTTTTGTTTACATGTCAACATTTGATATAGCCGAGTAATTATAAATTGATGATATAGCCACTTAGTCTTGCCATCCCCACTCGTTTAATCAGGTGAAAATAATAACACAAAACATATATTTTTATCTTGAAGAATGGGAAGAAAATTAAATCAAAGAAAACAGTTTGATCAGTTCTATTTGCTTGTCAAACAATTTGGACATGATATTCCGTCCACAGTGAGGCATTGACTAATCAGCTCTGATTACAGTTGCCCGCGATTGGTGGATACAGTGCATAACACAATCACTCCTTATAGCCAGCAAAAGGAGTAGGTATGCCTCCCCCCCCCCCCTTCTTCAAACAAAGGGGGTACATGCACCCCTCACTGGCGGTATTTGCTATCAGTGAATTTGTGAAAATAAAGACTTATGTAAGTTATTGTCCCCCGCCTTTCGAAGAAAGTTGGGGGACTATTAAAATGGGTTCGTCCGTCCGTCTGTCTGTCCGTCTGTCTGTCCGTCACACTTTTGGGGACACAATAACTCTCTTCCTAATTGAGCTAGAATGTTCAAACTTGGTGTATGTGTTTATTAGGTCAATGCCTTGATGGAGTTCGAAGATGAGCATTTTCCGCTGAGGGTAAGCAGAGATAAGCAATTTGATTGGTTGATGCTTTGGGACACAATAACTTTAGTTCTAATTAAGTGAAAGTGATGAAACTTGGTGTATAGTTTCATTATAGTAATACATTGACTAAGTTCGATAATGAGCATTTTCTGCTCAGGGTAAGCAGAGCGATACGCAATTTGATTGGTCGAGACTTTGGAACACAATAACTCTCCTTCTAATTTAGTTAAAATGTTCAAACTTGGTGTATATGGCATGTTTTTTTTTAAAGTGTACCATAGATTCCCAATCCCAACTGAATTATGAAATTCCTATGCCTCTTACAAAGTCACTGTCTTGGGGAAGATTGATACATATTCTTCCAAAATATATCTTAAAAAAGATAATTTTTTGCAAAATAATTTTTTTATTGAACATTTTACCTAATATACTGAATTTCGTTAAAAAGTATGACTCCAGATGATATTATACCAAATGCAAATGGTGCACATTGGAATTCCTATAAATAGCAATCTCTACAGGTAGAATATACATTAAACTATGTTGAATGAAAGCCGATGTAATTTTGGGGGGGTCATAAGACAGTAACAATGACAATTTTAAGAAGCATAAAATGCCGATTTTGATTGGACAGACGCATGGAAAATTTATTTTCCCTTCAGATATTAACCATTGCTTATATATATTAATAATTTTCTTCAAAATTTAAATGTAATAATTCATTATCTACATCTTAAGTTCATTGGGGATATGATTTACAAATTAATTATTAATTTAAAAATTAATTGCATTGCTAATGTTACATGTGGACAGACATTCTGGCAAATTTGTAACACTAGCACTAAAGTTTGAAGAAAATTTCTATTTATAGTGTTAATGTAAGTAGTTACTCAGTTACTGAGATATAATTATATGAAAAATAAAGCATAATATAAAAGAATTAAAGATGATAATATATAATCACATTTTAATTACCTAAAATTTAAATATTTTGGGGGCATGCAAATGTTGCTAACGTTACCTAAGGACAGACATGGAAATTTTATAAATAACTGTATTACTTGAATTATTGTTTTTATCTAAAAATTCAAATAGTCCAAAATGAAAGGTATTAAATAAATGTTATATGATACTTCGACCGGGGGTGAGTTTTTATTTTAAAATCAGACAAATAGTATTTTAAAAGCATGTGCTAATGTTACGTAAGGACAGACTGTTTGTTTAGTCTGTCTGATAATTGACACGTTAGCACTTTTTTTGCGGGAGTGCCGGGAGTCAAAGTCATTTCTATCGAGTGAATAGTGCGAGAATGCCGACAGCCATTTTTTATGCATCGACAATCGGAATGCCGGCTTTCCGTTCTAAACGCCGTAAAGAAAGTGATACATTATGAGTAAATAGCGCCATAAAAGCCGAAATGATTGTGCTAACGTATCAAGAGTGCTAACGTTCACATTTTCGGACAGACAGCTGTAAACATGGCATAACCAGTCGACTACCCGTATCAAATTATCCTTTTCCGGTGTGGAAGATCGAGACTAATAACTACTTTCGTTTTACGTGGTTATTCAAATTCTATCACGTAATACGGAGCCGAAAAGCAATATTAAAATAATGCTAACGTTTCGCTAAAACTGGACAGACATAAATGGACGAAACGTTAGCAAAATATAAGCATTGAAATTTGATTTCCAAACCATTTTCCTGCGATGTTTTAAATGGCATTTAGTAAAACATAAACAGCCATTCCACAATACGTAAAATTTATTTCCATGTGACATAAAAATACAAAGTTTGAAAAACAAATGTAAGACCACCTCAATAATGTAGTGGATGGACAGATCAGTCAGATTTTCACTGGGGTTTGAACAATTAAGTTTCCAAATGTTTTATTTTTCTCACCAGTATATTTTTTTGTCTGTTTTCAAAATCACAACCTGCCCATTGTAATTATACAAAAACAAATTAAAAATTTTCAAACAAATGTTATTTCAAAGTATTCTAAAATCTTGATAAAAATGGTGGGAAAAATGTCTGTCTTAAATGATGCAATTCATTAAAATGTTTGTAATTTATTTTAATTAAAAAATACTTCAATAAACCTGGTACTAAGTATTTTATATGTTCAATATATGCTGATTTTGAAAATAAGAAAAATATTTACAAACTCTTTTTCCTTTTTCTTATAAAACCATTACATTTATAAGGTACCCACTGGTACACTTTATAAAAAAACATGCCATATGCTTATTAGGTCAATGCCTTGATGGAGTTTGAAGATGAGCATTTTCCGCTTAGGGTAAGCAGAGATAAGCAATTTGATTGGTTGATGCTTTGGGACACGATAACTTTAGTTCTAATTAAGTGAGAGTGATGAAACTTGGTGTATAGTTTCATTACAGTAATACCTTGACTAAGTTCGATAATGAGCATTTTCTGCTCAGGGTAAGCAGAGCGATACGCAATTTGATTGGTCGAGACTTTGGAACACAATAACTCTCCTAATTGAGTTAAAATGTTCAAACATGCTTATTAGGTTAATGCCTTGATGGAGTTCGAAGATGAGCATTTTCCGCTTAGGGTAGGCAGAGATAAGCAATTTGATTGATTGATGCTTTGAGACACGATAACTTTAGTTCTAATTAAGTGAGTGATGAAACTTGGTGTATAGTTTCATTACAGTAATACCTTGACTATGATCAATAATGAGCATTTTCTGCTCAGGGTAAGCAGAGCGATAAGCAATTTGATTTGCCGAGACTTTGGAACACAATAACTCTCCTTCGAATTGAGTTAAAATGTTCAAAATTGGTGTATATTCTTATTAGGTCAATGCCTTGATGGAGTTCGAAGATGAGCATTTTCCGCTTAGGGTAGGCAGAGATAAGCAATTTGATTGGTTGATGCTTTGAGACATGATAACTTTAGTTCTAATTAAGTGAGTGATGAAACTTGGTGTATAGTTTCATTACAGTAATACCTTGACTATGATCAATAATGAGCATTTTCTGCTCAGGGTAAGCAGAGCGATAAGCAATTTGATTTGCCGAGACTTTGGAACACAATAACTCTCCTTCGAATTGAGTTAAAATGTTCAAAATTGGTGTGTATGCTTATTAGGTCAATGCCTTGATGGAGTTCGAAGATGAGCATTTTCTTCGTACGGTAGGCAGAGATAAGCAATTTTTGGATGACACTTCGTGTTCAGTTTGATTGGTCGATACGTAGAGCTGGGCGATATACCTAGAAACAGATATCACGATATTTTCAAAAAATATCGCGATATAATCACTATATCGCGATATTTTATAAAAGGTCAATACGTTCAGTTTATCACTTTTTAAATGTATATAAACATGCATAAAAAGTTGGAAATACCCCTCAATATTATATTTTATAAAAAGCCAATATTTTCAGTTTATAACTTTTTAAATGTAAATATACATGCATAAAAAGTTGGAAATACCCCTGAATATCATTGTTTCTAATCAATATTATTTTTAGCATACAATACCAATTTCAAACTAGACCTGCATGCAGGAATGACGGGTTTCACTTTTGCCATGTTACCTTTGAACTTGAACTTGTGTCACTTTTGGTGCTACGTTACCCTTGAACATATGTCCTTTCCGGTACCAATGAAACCAATATACAGGTTTCCACATAAGCATTGCACACATCAAATAAAATGGAAACAGAATCAAACAAATCCAGCAATTTTATTTTATACATTTGTTACATGTAATTGATCCTGACAAAATAACAGTACTTTCGGTGATAATGTAAATGTTCCCTTAGTCTTATGAAATCAGAAATGGCATAAGGCATCATATGGTGAAAATTTTATGTAAATCGAATAATAATTTCCACTTTTATAGACCAAAAACCTTGAAAAGTGACGTGTAGAAAATCGTCTATTTCTCGGCAACCGTACAAGTTAGAAACCATTTTTTGGTATTTATATGACCGTATGGGTTTAATCTATTTGTTGATTGGAATCAAATATCATAATTGTATAAACATTACAAATCAGACTCATTTGAATAAAATATCGGTTTTGGAGGCTTAAAATACAGTTTTTGCCAAAATGACGCTACTTCCGGTGATAATGAAAACGTTAAATTAGTTTTATAACATCGTCTATGACATTAGGCTTCAAAGGGTGAAAATTTTATGAAAATCAAATAATAATTGACACTTTTATGGGCCAAAAACCTTCAAAAGTGACTTTCAGAAAATCGCCTATATCTCGACAACCGAACAAGTTAGAAACAATTTTATGATATCTATTTGACCGTATGAGTTTTGTTAATATGTGAATTTAAACCAAAAGTTAATTTTATTATTACATGTGACATAATTCTTGGTTGAAAAAAAGATCAATTTTAAAAGTTAAAAATTGAGTTTTTGACTAAATGACGTCACTTCCGGTGTCAATTTTAAATAGTAATCAACATGATATGACGCACACTTGCTTTTTGAATCAAATGATGTCACTTTTGTGAATATCCATTAATAATTGACTATTTTACAGGCAACATTACGAAAACAGTGACTTATGCAAAACTGCCCATTTCTCGGCAACTGCTTATATTAGAAACTAATTTTAACATACATTCTCTTCGTATGGATTATAGTGACAGGTTTATAAAAGTTAAGTAAAAAAATTTTAAAATCTGAAAAGCCTGAATGGGTTGTAAATAGGTCAATTTTACGCCTTTTTTCACCCCTTAATCCAATTTGCTAGATAACACTTTTGGTAATAAAAAAAATAACAATTGGGACAAAGAAGCATATGAACTTTGTTTTATACAAATCGAACAATAAAAAATTAATCTAGGACTGAAAAACTGAATTAGCTAATGGCGGCCAAGGAAAATTACTGAGACAAATTTTTTTAACATTTTTGCGCTAGTCAGATGACTCTTTAATTCTGTGCACAACACGACTAAATAATATTTATAAATAACAACGTTAAATCGAATAATAATTGCCACTTTTAAAGACCAAAAAACTTGAAAAGTGACTTGTAGAAAATCGGCTATTTCTCGGCAACCGTACAAGTTAGAAACCATTTTGTGGTATCTGTATGATCGTATGGGTTCATTCTATTTGTTGATTGGCATCAAATACCATAATTTGAAAAAGATTTCAAAACAGACTCATTTGAATAAAATATCTGTTTTGGAGGCTAAAAATACAGTTTTTGCCAAAATGACGTTACTTCCGGTGATAATGAAAATCTTAAATTACTTGTATGAAATCCCAAATGGCATTAGGTATAACATGGTGTGACGTTTATGAAAATCGAATAATAATTGACCCTTTTATGGCCCCGAAACCTTCAAAAGTGACCTGTAGAAAACCGTCTATTTCTCGGCAACCGAACAAGTTAGAAACCATTTTATGATATCTATATGACCATATGAGTTTTGTTTATATGTGAATTTAAACCAAAAGTTAAAATTATTAATACATATTAAGTTATTCTTGGTTGAATAAAACATTGATTTAAAAAAGTGTAAAATGCATTTTTTGACCAAATGATGTCACTTCCGGTGTCAATTTTAAATTGTAATCAACTTGATATGACGCTACGTGCTTTTTGAATCAAATGATGTCACTTTTATAAAAATCCAATAATAATTGACTATTTTACAGGCAAAATAACGAAAACAGTGACTTATGCAGAACTGCCCATTTCTTGGCAACTGCTTATATTACAAACGAATTTTAACATACATTTTCTTCGTATGGATTATAGCTACAAGTTTATAAAAGTTACGAAGAAATATTTTAAAATCTGAAAAGCCTGAATAGGTTGTAAATAGGCCAATTTTACACCATTTTTAGCCTCTTAATCGAATTTGCTCGAAAATGAAATCGAAATTAAAAAAACTGCTTCCTACATTTTTTGCGCCTTGAAAGGGCACACTCTTTGAGTCAAATAATTTTTCCAAAAAATAATATTTGTTTTCGAAGAAGGAAAATAACTGTCAAAATTGTAGTTTTTGGTAAAATTATGCCACTTCCGGTGCCGACAGATAACACTTTCGGTAATAAAAAAAACGACAATTGATACAACGAAGCATATGAACTTTGTTTTATACAAATCGAACAATAAAAAATTAATCTAGGACTGAAAAACTGAATTAGCCAATGGCGGCCAAGGTAAATTACTGAGACAAAATTTTTTAACATTTTTGCACTAGTCAGATGACCCTTTAATTCTGTGCACAATACGACTAAAAAATATTCATAAATAAAAAAGTTTTTTGTAAAATTTTAAATTTTCGAAATTTGGCGCCTAATATCTTCGAAGATTTGCCGAAAATCAAAAATCGAAAGTAGCGTAGCTATGTGCCCTGTTTCAGGCTATGCCAAAATGTATCGAAAGTTAAAATCCAATGATTATTGTTAAAATTACTGCAATATTTTTAAAAACGATAACTTCGGTGATTTCGGACATTTCGCATTGTCGCAGAACGTTCAAAATAGCTTTATCCTCTAAGTCACACCCACTTTCCCAGTAAAACCGAAGAAATCGTAACGATGCGACACGTAGTTGCTGAGATCTATTCAAATTGGAATCTGAATAATAATAATAATAATAACTAGACCTGCAAGCAGCACTGAACCGGCTTTCAGGAATCATACAGGAAGTTTATTATACCATAACCGATCCAGTGACCTACCGAACTATACTTTAGTTGTTTTGCTTCAGTGACACCCTCTATCATATGTAAAAGTAATATTTGCTGGCGAAAGGACCGGTCAAAATTGTAAATTATGGCAAAATTACGTCACTTCCGGTGCCGAAAGAAATTTTTATAGGTGAAAAATAAGTCGAAAATTCGCAACATACAAAATACAAACTTTGTTTTATACATATCGGGCAATAAATAATTAATGTATAACCCATAAACTGAAATTAAGAAGGTAAAAAACTTAAAAGTGACACTGGGAAAATTGGCTATTATTCGACAAGGGAACATGCTAGAAGCCTTTTCTTGATATCAATATGATGGTATTGATTCAATCTTACTGCCCATTAGAGTCGGACGTTATAAAGTTAAACGAATGATAAAAAATAAATCCCTTCAAAAAAATGTTTGTTTTGAAGGCTAAAAATACGTTTTTTGCAAAAATTACATTACTTCCGGTGATATTGAAAATGTTAACATAGTTCATAGAAGTCATAAATGGCATAAGGCATCAAATGGTAAAAAAAACATAAAAATCGAATAATAATTGACACTTTTATAGACCAAAAACCTTGAAAAGTGACTCATAGAAGATCGCCTATTTCTCTGTAACCGTACAAGTTAGAAACCATTTTGTGGTATCTGTATGGTCGTATGGCTTCATTCTATTCGTTGATGGGAATCAAATATCATAATTTTAAAAATATTATAAGGCAGACTCGTTTGAATAAAATATTTGTTTTTTAGGTTAAAAATACAGTTTTTGCCTAAATGACGTCATTTCCGGTCACAGTGAAAATGTAAAATTGGCTTGACCTAGTCCAAATTGGCATTAGGCATCAAATGGAAAGAAAATATTGCAAATCGAATAATAATTCACTCTTTTATAGGCAAAAAAAGGTGAAAAGTGATGCATGCAAAATTGCATATTTCTCGGCAACTGCTCATATTACAAACTAATTTTCGCATACATTCTCTTCGTCTGGATTATTGCTACGAGTTTATGAAAATTACAAATAAATATTTCAAAATATGAAGACGCTGTATGAATTGTAAATAACTGAATTTTACACTTTATTTTACATTTTATTCGAAATTGCCCGAAAATGAAATTGAAATTAAAAAATATTAGTTAAGGATTTTGTGCACCTTTGCAGGGTGCATCCTTTTAGTTATATCAGTTTTGAAAAAAAATAATATTTGCTTTCAAAAAGTGGTATCGAACTGTCAAAATTGTAGTTTTTGTTAATATTACGTCACTTCCGTTGCCGACGGAAAAATTTCACCGTAACTAAAAAAATTACAATTGGGACCACGGAGCATATGAACTTTGTTTTATACAAATCGAACAATAAATAATTTTTCAGGGTACGAAAAACTAAATTAGCCGATGGCGGCTAACGCAAATTACCGAGACAATTTTTTTTCTCATTTCTGCCCAAGTACGATGATATTTTATCCCTGTGTAAAATATCATCAAAAAATATTCATAAATAAAAAAGCTTTTCGTAAAAAAAAAAATTTTTTTTCAAAATATCGGGCATTTTTTCGACTACTTCCGGTTTTACGATCATTGTCGTGATAACTTTACGAAGTTCTTTGGATACTTAACTTTCTGTACCAGAAGTGTCAGAAACATCCATTGAGTAGTTTTGGAAAAAAAGATAAATTAAAGATCATTTACAAAAATTTAACGATTTTTCAATTTTTTTCAAAGTTTGAGGCCATATTTGGACCACCTATATTATTTCAATGCTTTTCATTTTGGATTCACTATATAGACAACCGATAGGACTTTGAGTAAGAAAAGTTTAAGAAAAATCTGCGGTGTCGTTTTCGAGAAAAGGGCGTCTCAGAATGTTAAAAAATCGGAAAATACTAGATTTTTGGCATACAATAATTTATTTCCTTACCATCGAAATCGTATTATTTAGATACCATATGATGGTCCATTAATAGGGCTATCCAACGACACTTTAGTTCTTTTGGTCCGCTATTACCTAAGGGAGAAATCAAGTTTTTCGCAAGTGCGACAATGTTTTTAACCTTTTTTTTCATTTTTTGAATACTTCCGGTATGGTTATTATTGTCGGAATAGTTTTAATGTGCGGTTTGGGCACTAAAATAGCCACAGGGCTCTGTAATGATATATTACATTATCTGTTCAGATAAAATGCCCCTGAGATTTCCTATGTTCAAAAGTGCCAAAAATGCAAAAAATTTAAAATATCGAAAATTAAACTTCAATAACTACATACATATTATACATCGTTAGAATCATAATTAGGTCAGCTATCTGAATATACAATCTTTTTTTGAAAATCTCTTAAAATAAAAAAATAGCAGAGCATTTTCCAAAATTTCACGAATTTTCGACTTTTTTCGATTTTCAGTCCGTTATTTTACCTATTCCAGATATTTCAAAGTCTTATTGGACGGGTTCATGCAAAATACCTCCAAAAGGACTCTCGATAGAAAAAATTTTAAAAAAAGTTGCGGTTAAGTTTCCGAGATACAGGCGTCCAAAAATGCTAAAAATCAGAAAATACTTGATTTTCAGCGTGCCATATTTTGCTGCCTGATCATAGTATCCGTATGAATTGGGTATCATACGATAGCACAATACTAGTGCAGTCCAATGGTACCCTAATTTGTTTAATCCATTGATATCGGACGGAGAAATCGCGTTTTTCCCCAAAATACCCATTTTTTGCATTTTTTTCAAAATGTCGGACAATATTTCGACCACCTCCGGTGTACAGATTATTGTTGAAATTGCTTTATTCCTTGCAATGGCCATTTGGCTTCATGCCTCAGAAGTTTCAGAAACGTCAATTCGGCCATAAAACGAAACTCGAGCTCACAAAATGGGTAGAAAATTCGAAAAAAATCGAAAAATAAAGGGCGATAACTCTGAACGAATCTTATATTACTGGAATCGGGTGGACTTCAGGTATCCAAAAATGTAGGTCAAATTTCAAAATTTTGAAAAATAACAAAAATTGTCTCTCAAACAACATTTTTCATTTTTCGATCGCAAGAAGTCAGCGATGAAGTTTCGAAATATCCAAATTTGCAACTGCTATCGTTCGAGAAAAGACTCAGGGTTTCCGAAAATGTCATTTGTATGAAAATAGGTACAGAATTGACGAATCTACGGCCGTTTTTTAATTTTTTGACACCGCACGAAATTCGACCACTTCCGGTCTGCGCAGAAGTTTCAAAAATAGTTTATCAAGTAGCCAACACATGGTTTCCCGATAGAGAATTAGGTCCCAGATCGGTATCTGTTACAGGCACTGAGAAATAGGCTCCGGCGAAAAAAAAAATAATAATAATAAATAATAATTTTAGTAATCACAATAGGCTTTCAGACGAAAGTCTGAAAGCCTAACTAGACCTGCAAGCAGCACTGAACCGGCTTTCAGGAATCATACAGGAAGTTTATTATACCATAGCCAACCCATTGAGCTACCGAACTAAACTTTAGTTGTTTTTCTTCAGTGACACCCTCTACCATATGTAAAAGTAATATTTGCTGGCGAAAAGAGCGGTCAAAATTGTAAATTATGGCAAAATTACGTCACTTCCGGTGCCGAAAGAAATTTTTATAGGTGAAAAATAAGTCGAAAATTTGCAACATACAAAATTTGTTTAATACATATCGGGCAATGGAAAATTAACCTATAACCCATAAACTGAAATTAAGAAGGTAAAATAATTAAAAGTGACCCTTTTAGAAGCCTTTTCTTGATATCAATATGATGGTATTGATTCAATCTTACTGCCCATTAGAGTCAGACGTTATAAAGTTAAACAAATAATAAATATAAATCCCTTCAAAAAAATGTTTGTTTTGAAGGCTAAAAATACGTTTTTTGCAAAAATTACATTACTTCCGATGATATTGAAAATGTTAACTTAGTTGATAGGCATCAAATGGTAAAAAAATGATAAAAATCGAATAATAATATTGACACTTTTATAGAGAGAGAGAGAAATGGGGTTTAACGTCCACTCGACACAAACTAGGTCATTTTGGGACTAACATATGGTTTCAGTTTTATTTCAATAATTCGCTTGCGCGTAGGGGTCTTTAGCAGTGGGAGGAAACCGGAGTGCCCGGAGGAAACCGACGAGGTTGAGAAGGCGCCCCCATCTCCATGCCACATCACTCGCACCAGGGCTCGAAACCACAGCCGCAAGCCAGAGGTGACCGGCCAGCTAGAGGGCGAAGCGCGGCACTCTAGACCACTAGGCCATCCCAACCCCCCGACACTTTTATAGACCAAAAACCTTGAAATGTGACTTATAGAAGATCGCCTATTTCTCTGTAACCGTACAAGTCAGAAACCATTTTGTGGTGGTCGTATGGTTTCATTCTATTCGTTGATGGTAATCAAATATCATAATTTTAAAAATATTATAAGGCAGACTCATTTGAATAAAATATTTGTTTTTTAGGTTAAAAATACAGTTTTTGCAGAAATGACGTCATTTCCGGTCACAGTGAAAATGTAAAATTGGCTTGAACTAGTCCACATTGACATTAGGCATCAAATGGAAAAAAAATATTGCAAATCGAATAATAATTCACTCTTTTATAGGCAAAATAACGTGAATAGTGATGCATGCAAAATTGCATATTTCTCGGCAACTGCTCATATTTCAAACTAATTTTCGCATACATTCTCTTCGTCTAGATTATTGCTACGAGTTTATGAAAATCACAAATAAATATTTCAAAATATGAAGACGCTGAATGAATTGTAAATAATTGAATTTTACACTTTATTTTACATTTTATTCGAAATTGCCCGAAAATGAAATTGAAATTTAAAAAATCTGAGCTAAAAATTTTATACACCTTTGCAGGGTGTATCCTTTTAGTTATATCAGTTTTAAAAAAAAAAATATTTGCTTTCAAAAAGTGGTACCGAACTGTCAAAATTGTAGTTTTTGTTAATATTACGTCACTTCCGTTGCCGACAGAAAAATTTCACCGTAACAAAAAAAATTGCAATTGGGACCAAGGAGCATATGAACTTTGTTTTATACAAATCGAACAATAAATAGTTTTTCTGGTTACGAAAAACTAAATGAGCCGATGGCGGCTAACGCAAATTACCGAGACATTTTTTTTATCATTTCTGCTCAAGTAGGATGATATTTTAACCCTGTGTAAAATACCATCAAAAAATATTCATAAATAAAAAAGGTTTTCGCAAAATAAAAAAACAATTTTCAAAATATCGGACATTTTTTCGACTACTTCCGGTTTTACGATCATTGTCGTGACAGCTTTACGAAGTTCTTTGGATACTTAACTTTCTGTACCAGAAGTGTCAGAAACATCCATTGAGTAGTTTTGGAAAAAAAGATAAATTAAAGAGCGTTTCCAAAAATTTAACGATTTTTCAATTTTTTTCAAAGTTTGAGGCCATTTTTGGACCTCTTATATTATTTCAATGCTTTTCATTTTGGATTCACTATATAGACAACCGATAGGACTTTGAGTAAGAAAAGTTTAAGAAAAATCTGCGGCGTTATTTTCGAGAAAAGGGCGTCTCAGAATGTTAAAAAATCGGAAAATACTAGATTTTTGGCATACAATAATTTATTTACTAATCATCGAAATCGTATTATTTAGACACCATATGATGGTCCATTAATAGGGCTATCCAACGACACTTTAGTTCTTTTGGTCCGCTATTACCTAAGGGAGAAATCAAGTTTTTCGCAAGTGCGACAATGTTTTTAACATTATTTTTTCATTTTTTGAATACTTCCGGTATGGCTATTATTGTCGGAATAGTTTTAATAGGCGGTTTGGGCACTAAAATAGCCACAGGGCTCTGTAATGACATATTACATTATCTGATCAGATAAAATGCCCCTGAGAAATCCTATGTTCAAAAGTGCCAAAAATGCAAAAAAATTAAAATATCGAAAATTAAATTTCAAAAACTACATACATATTATACATCGTTAGAATCGTAATTAGGTCAGCTATCTGAATATACAATCTTTTTTTGAAAATCTCTTAAAATAAAAAAAAAGTAGAGCATTTTCCAAAATTTCACGATTTTTCGACTTTTTTCGATTTTCAGTCCGTTATTTCACCTATTCCAGATATTTCAAAGTCTTATTGGATGGCTTCATGCAAAAAACCTCCGAAAGGACTCTCGATAGAAAAAATTAAAAAAAAAGTTGCGGTTAAGTTTTCGAGATACAGGCGTCCAAAAATGCTAAAAATCAGAAAATACTTGATTTTCAGCGTGCCATATTTTGCTTCCTGCTAATCGTATCCTTACGAATTGGGTATCATTCAGTGGTCCAATCAGCGCCCGACCAAATGATACCTTAATTCGTTTAATCCGTTGATATCGGACGGAGAAATCGTGTTTTTACCCAAAACACCCATTTTTCACTTTTTTTTCAAAATATCGCATATTATTTCGACTACTTCCGGTTTACGGATTGTTGTTGAAATTGCTTTAAACGGTGGTTTGACCATATTACTTCATGTTCCAGGAATTTCAGAAGCGTCGATCTTGCCGTAAAACGAAACTTAAGCTTACAAAATGTGAAGAAAATTCGAAAAAAATCGAAAAATAAAGGGCGATAACTCTGAATAAAACTTATATTACTGGAACCGGATTGCCTTCAGGTATCCAAAAATGTAGGTCAAATTTTAAAATTTTGAAAAATAACAAAAAATGTGTCTTAAACAACATATTTTCATTTTTCGAACGCTAGAAGTCAGCGGCGAAGTTTCGAAATTGCAAAATTTTCAACTGCTATCGTCCGAGAAAAGACTCAGGGTTTTCAAAAATGTAATTTGTATGAAAATAGATACAGAATTGACGAATCTACGGCCGTTTTTTAAATATTTGGCACCGCACGAAATTCGGCCACTTCCGGTCTGCGCAGAAGTTTCAAATACAGTGGAAGGGATAGCCACCATATGGTTTCCTGATAGAAAATTATGTCCCAGATCTGTATCTGTTACAGACACTGAGAAATAGGCTCCCCCGAAAAATAAAATAATAATAATAAATAATAATTTTAGTAATCACAATAGGCTTTCAGACGAAAGTCTGAAAGCCTAACTAGACCTGCAAGCAGCACTGAACCGGCTTTCAGGAATCATACAGGAAGTTTATTATACCATAGCCGATCCATTGAGCTACCAAACTATACTTTAGTTGTTTTGCTTCAGTGACACCCTCTATCATATGTAAAAGTAATATTTGCTGGCTAAAAGACCGGTCAAAATTGTAAATTATGGCAAAAGTATGTCACTTCCGGTGCCGAAAGAAATTTTTATAGATGAAAAATAAGTCGAAAATTCGCAACATACAAAATACAAACTTTTTTTTATAAATATCGGACAATAAATAATTAACCTATAACCCATAAACTGAAATTAAGAAGGTAAAAAACTGAAAAGTGACCCTCGGAAAATTGGTTATTATTCGGCAAGGGAACATGCTAGAAGATTTTTCTTGATATCAATATGATGGTATTGATTCAGTCTTACTGCCCATTAGAGTCAGACGTTATAAAGTTATACGAATAATAAATATAAATCCCTTCAAAAAAATGTTTGTTTTAAAGGCTAAAAATACGTTTTTTGCAAAAATTACATTACTTCCGGTGATATTGAAAATTTTAACTTGGTTCATAGAAGTCATAAATAGCATAAGGCATGAAATGGTAAATAAATTGTAAAAATCGAATAATAATTGACAGTTTTACAGACCAAAAACCTTGAAAAGTGACTTATAGAAGATCGCCTATTTCTCTAACCGTACAAGTTAGAAACCATTTTGTGGTATCTGTATGGTCGTATGGCTTCATTTTATTCGTTGATGGGAATCAAATATCATAATTCTAAAAATATTATAAGGCAGACTCATTTGAATAAAATATTTGTTTTTTAGGTTAAAAATACAGTTTTTGCCCAAATGACGTCATTTCCGGTCACAGTGAAAATGTAAAATTGGCTTGACCTAGTCCAAATTGGCATTAGGCATCAAATGGAAAAAAAATATTGCAAATCGAATAATAATTAACTCTTTTATAGGCAAAATAACGTGAAAAGTGATGCATGCAAAATTGCATATTTCTCGGCAACTGCTCATATTACAAACTAATTTTCGCATACATTCTCTTCGTCTGGATTATTGCTACGAGTTTATGAAAATTACAAATAAATATTTCAAAATATGAAGACGCTGAATGAATTGTAAATAACTGAATTTTACACTTTATTTTACATTTTATTCGAAATTGCCCGAAAATGAAGTTGAAATTAAAAAATATGAGCTAAGGTTTTTGTGCACCTTTGCAGGGTGCATCCTTTTAGTTATATCAGTTTTGAAAAAAAATAATATTTGCTTTCAAAAAGTGGTACCGAACTGTCAAAATTGTAGTTTTTGTTAATATTACGTCACTTCCGTTGCCGACAGAAAAATTTCACCGTAACAAAAAAAATTACAATTGGGACCATGGTGCATATGAACTTTGTTTTATACAAATCGAACAATAAATAATTTTTCTGGGTACGAAAAACTAAATTAGCCGATGGCGGCTAACGCAAATTACCGAGACAATTTTTTTTCTCATTTCTGCTCAAGTACGATGATATTTTAACCCTGTGTAAAATATCATCAAAAAATATTCATAAATAAAAAAGGTTTTCGTAAAAAAATTATTTTTTTTCGAAATATCGGACATTTTTTCGACTACTTCCGGTTTTACGATCGTTGTTGTGATAGCTTTACGAAGTCCTTTGGATACTTAACTTTCTGTACCAAAAGTGTCAGAAACATCCATTGAGTAGTTTTAGAAAAAAAGATAAATTAAAGAGCGTTTCAAAAAATTTAACGATTTTTCAATTTTTTTCAAAGTTTGAGGCCATTTTTCGACCACTTATATTATTTCAATGCTTTTCATTTTGGATTCCCTATATAGACAACTAACAGGACTTTGAGTAAGAAAAGTTTAAGAAAAATCGTAGGCGTCGTTTTCGAGAAAAGGGCGTCTCAGAATGTTAAAAAATTGGAAAATACTACATTTTTGGCATACAATAATTTATTTCCTTACCATCGAAATCGTATTATTTAGATACCATATGATGGTCCATTAATAGGGCTATCCAGCGACACTTTAGTTCTTTTGGTCCGCTATTACCTAAGGGAGAAATCAAGTTTTTCGCAAGTGCGACAATGTTTTTACTCTTTTTTTTCATTTTTTGAATACTTCCGGTATGGTTATTATTGTCGGAATAGTTCTAATAGCCGGTTTGGGCACTAAAATAGCCACAGGGCTCTGTAATGATATATTACATTATCTGATCAGATAAAATGCCCCTGAGAAATCCTATGTTCAAAAGTGCCAAAAATGCAAAAAATTTAAAATATCGAAAATTAAATTTTAATAATTACATACATATTATACATCGTTAGAATCGTAATTAGGTCAGCTATCTGAATATACAACCTTTTTTTAAAAATCTCTTAAAATAAAAAAATAGTAGAGCATTTTCCAAAATTTCACGATTTTTCGACTTTTTTCGATTTTCAGTCCCTTTTTTATCCTATTCCAGACATTTCAAAGTCCTATTGGATGGCTTCATGCCAAATACCTCCAAAAGGACTCTCGATAGAAAAAAAATAAAAAAAATTGTAGGTTAAGTTTTCGAGATACAGGCATCCAAAAACGCTCCAAATCAGAAAATACTTGATTTTCAGCGTGCCATATTTTGCTACCTTTTCATAGTATCTGTATGATTTGGGTATCATACGATAGTCCATTCTTCATGCAACCCAACGATACCTTAATCCCTTTAATCCGTTGATATCGGGCGAAGAAATCACGTTTTTCCCAAAACCACCCATTTTTTTCGTTCTTTTGCAAATTTTGCACATTATTTCGACCACTTCCGGTTTAAGGAGTCTTGTCGAAATTGCTTTACCTGTTGATATTGGACTTTAACTTCATGTTCCAGAAGTTTCAGAAACGTCAATTCTGCCATAAAACGAAACCCGAGCTCACAAAATGGGAAGAAAATTCGAAAAAAATCGAAAAATAAAGGGCGATAACTCTGAATGAAACTTATATTACTGGAATCGAATGGACTTCAGGTATCCAAAAATGTAGGTCAAATTTGAAAATTTTGAAAAATAACAAAAATTGTCTCGTAAACAACATGTGTTCAATTTTCGAACTATAAAAGTCATAGACGAATGTTCGAAATTGAAAAATGTGAGATAGCCATTTTCTCAGAAAAGATCCAGGGATTCCAAAAATGTAATTTGTTTGAAAATGGATAAAGAATTGACGAAACTATAGCCGATTTTCAATTTTTAGAGAAAGTACAAAGTTCGGTCACTTCCGGTATGCGCAGAAATTTCAAAAATATTTTATCAAGTAGCCACCACATGGTTTCCCAATAGAAAAGCTAATTCCAGATCGATATCTGTTTTCGATCATGGAGATCTAGGCCCTCGCGGTAAATAATAATAATAATAATAATAATAATAACTAGACCTGCAAGCAGCACTGAACCGGCTTTCAGGAATCATACAGGAAGTTTATTATACCATAGCCGATCCATTGAGCTACCAAACTATACTTTAGTTGTTTTGCTTCAGTGACACCCTCTATCATATGTAAAAGTAATATTTGCTGGCTAAAAGACCGGTCAAAATTGTAAATTATGGCAAAAGTATGTCACTTCCGGTGCCGAAAGAAATTTTTATAGATGAAAAATAAGTCGAAAATTCGCAACATACAAAATACAAACTTTTTTTTATAAATATCGGACAATAAATAATTAACCTATAACCCATAAACTGAAATTAAGAAGGTAAAAAACTGAAAAGTGACCCTCGGAAAATTGGTTATTATTCGGCAAGGGAACATGCTAGAAGATTTTTCTTGATATCAATATGATGGTATTGATTCAGTCTTACTGCCCATTAGAGTCAGACGTTATAAAGTTATACGAATAATAAATATAAATCCCTTCAAAAAAATGTTTGTTTTAAAGGCTAAAAATACGTTTTTTGCAAAAATTACATTACTTCCGGTGATATTGAAAATTTTAACTTGGTTCATAGAAGTCATAAATAGCATAAGGCATGAAATGGTAAATAAATTGTAAAAATCGAATAATAATTGACAGTTTTACAGACCAAAAACCTTGAAAAGTGACTTATAGAAGATCGCCTATTTCTCTGTAACCGTACAAGTTAGAAACCATTTTGTGGTATCTGTATGGTCGTATGGCTTCATTTTATTCGTTGATGGGAATCAAATATCATAATTTTAAAAATATTATAAGGCAGACTCATTTGAATAAAATATTTGTTTTTTAGGTTAAAAATACAGTTTTTGCCCAAATGACGTCATTTCCGGTCACAGTGAAAATGTAAAATTGGCTTGACCTAGTCCAAATTGGCATTAGTCATCAAATGGAAAAAAAATATTGCAAATCGAATAATAATTAACTCTTTTATAGGCAAAATAACGTGAAAAGTGATGCATGCAAAATTGCATATTTCTCGGCAACTGCTCATATTACAAACTAATTTTCGCATACATTCTCTTCGTCTGGATTATTGCTACGAGTTTATGAAAATTACAAATAAATATTTCAAAATATGAAGACGCTGAATGAATTGTAAATAACTGAATTTTACACTTTATTTTACATTTTATTCGAAATTGCCCGAAAATGAAGTTGAAATTAAAAAATATGAGCTAATGTTTTTGTGCACCTTTGCAGGGTGCATCCTTTTAGTTATATCAGTTTTGAAAAAAAATAATATTTGCTTTCAAAAAGTGGTACCGAACTGTCAAAATTGTAGTTTTTGTTAATATTACGTCACTTCCGTTGCCGACAGAAAAATTTCACCGTAACAAAAAAAATTACAATTGGGACCATGGTGCATATGAACTTTGTTTTATACAAATGGAACAATAAATAATTTTTCTGGGTACGAAAAACTAAATTAGCCGATGGCGGCTAACGCAAATTACCGAGACAATTTTTTTTCTCATTTCTGCTCAAGTACGATGATATTTTAACCCTGTGTAAAATATCATCAAAAAATATTCATAAATAAAAAAGGTTTTCGTAAAAAAATTATTTTTTTTCGAAATATCGGACATTTTTTCGACTACTTCCGGTTTTACGATCGTTGTTGTGATAGCTTTACGAAGTCCTTTGGATACTTAACTTTCTGTACCAAAAGTGTCAGAAACATCCATTGAGTAGTTTTAGAAAAAAAGATAAATTAAAGAGCGTTTCAAAAAATTTAACGATTTTTCAATTTTTTTCAAAGTTTGAGGCCATTTTTCGACCACTTATATTATTTCAATGCTTTTCATTTTGGATTCCCTATATAGACAACTAACAGGACTTTGAGTAAGAAAAGTTTAAGAAAAATCGTAGGCGTCGTTTTCGAGAAAAGGGCGTCTCAGAATGTTAAAAAATTGGAAAATACTAGATTTTTGGCATACAATAATTTATTTCCTTACCATCGAAATCGTATTATTTAGATACCATATGATGGTCCATTAATAGGGCTATCCAGCGACACTTTAGTTCTTTTGGTCCGCTATTACCTAAGGGAGAAATCAAGTTTTTCGCAAGTGCGACAATGTTTTTACTCTTTTTTTTCATTTTTTGAATACTTCCGGTATGGTTATTATTGTCGGAATAGTTCTAATAGCCGGTTTGGGCACTAAAATAGCCACAGGGCTCTGTAATGATATATTACATTATCTGATCAGATAAAATGCCCCTGAGAAATCCTATGTTCAAAAGTGCCAAAAATGCAAAAAATTTAAAATATCGAAAATTAAATTTTAGTAATTACATACATATTATACATCGTTAGAATCGTAATTAGGTCAGCTATCTGAATATACAACCTTTTTTTAAAAATCTCTTAAAATAAAAAAATAGTAGAGCATTTTCCAAAATTTCACGATTTTTCGACTTTTTTTCGATTTTCAGTCCCTTTTTTATCCTATTCCAGACATTTCAAAGTCCTATTGGATGGCTTCATGCCAAATACCTCCAAAAGGACTCTCGATAGAAAAAAAATAAAAAAAATTGTAGGTTAAGTTTTCGAGATACAGGCATCCAAAAACGCTCCAAATCAGAAAATACTTGATTTTCAGCGTGCCATATTTTGCTACCTTTTCATAGTATCTGTATGATTTGGGTATCATACGATAGTCCATTCTTCATGCAACCCAACGATACCTTAATCCCTTTAATCCGTTGATATCGGGCGAAGAAATCACGTTTTTCCCAAAACCACCCATTTTTTTCGTTTTTTTGCAAATTTTGCACATTATTTCGACCACTTCCGGTTTAAGGAGTCTTGTCGAAATTGCTTTACCTGTTGATATTGGACTTTAACTTCATGTTCCAGAAGTTTCAGAAACGTCAATTCTGCCATAAAACGAAACCCGAGCTCACAAAATGGGAAGAAAATTCGAAAAAAATCGAAAAATAAAGGGCGATAACTCTGAATGAAACTTATATTACTGGAATCGGATGGACTTCAGGTATCCAAAAATGTAGGTCAAATTTGAAAATTTTGAAAAATAACAAAAATTGTCTCGTAAACAACATGTGTTCAATTTTCGAACTATAAAAGTCATAGACGAATGTTCGAAATTGAAAAATGTGAGATAGCCATTTTCTCAGAAAAGATCCAGGGATTCCAAAAATGTAATTTGTTTGAAAATGGATAAAGAATTGACGAAACTATAGCCGATTTTCAATTTTTAGAGAAAGTACAAAGTTCGGTCACTTCCGGTATGCGCAGAAATTTCAAAAATATTTTATCAAGTAGCCACCACATGGTTTCCCAATAGAAAAGCTAATTCCAGATCGATATCTGTTTTCGATCATGGAGATCTAGGCCCTCGCGGTAAATAATAATAATAATAATAATAATAATAATAATAATTTTAGTAATCTCAATAGGCTTTCAGACGAAAGTCTGAAAGCCTAATAATAATTTTAGTAATCTCAATAGGCTTTCAGACGAAAGTCTGAAAGCCTAACTAGATCTGCAAAGCAGATATTAAAGCTTTCATATTAACAGTCACTTCCTGTCACATGTCATGGGTCATGTAAATAATCTCATCAACAACAAAAAAATCATTAAAATCGGTCAAAATATAGCGAAGTTTTTATAATTTTTCAATCGTAAACAACTTTATCGGCACGGAAAACATCAAAGATAAAATTCGAAAATGTGACATTTTCAAATAACAATATTTCGACCCTGATCCCGGCTATCCAGAAATGTATTCATTTTGGAAATAGGAGACATATTCTCCAAACTACGGCCTATTGCTTTCATTCACGTGCTCGTTAATGTCGATTTTTCACCTTTTCTCATATTCAGTTCGAAATGGTGACCATCACGTGACCGAAATCAAAATTCTGATCTGATAGATTTTTAGGCATTCCTTCAAGGATTCCGAAAATGTAACTCCCATGTCTGTAAGTAAAATATCGCAAAAGCCTTTGTGATTTTTCAGGTTTCAAGATGGCGGTACTTCCGGTTCGATCTACAAACTCAATATTTTGTGTACGAATCAGTATTTACTTATCTAGTATCCAAAAAAAAAATCAGGTCATTCTGACCTATATTTCTTCGATTTTTTTGAAAACTTTGATCCCTAATTTCACCAAGGGGGGATAATTTAGAAAATTTCTAAGGACATCTTTAAAGTTACATCGGTATGATCTACTTACATACTAAATTTCATGAAAATCGTACAACTATTAAAGAAGTTGTCAAGTTGGTCTCAACTTCCGGTTCAAAATCACAGCGACGAATTTTCGAAATTCGAAAATCTGAAACTGCAGTTGAAAATGATTTTTGTCAGGGTACCCAAAGAAAAAAGAATTAGTAAAATAGGTCAAATAGTCACAGAGTCACAGTAATGCAGGTCAAATTCACTCGTTCGTAATATTCGGTGATTTCGAATGCTTTAAACGTTTTGAAAATGTATTTAATCAATACTCACCACCCATTTTTGGGTGTGTAGGTCAAAGTTTCAGAAACATCCTATGGTTAGATTCTGAGAAATCCGATTTGCAGGAAACACATGTTGACTTTACGAGAAAGACCTTTAAACATGCTCTAAATTGTAAAAATACGACTCTTTGGATTTTCAATCTCTTTTTTTCCGCTACCCCGGACATTTAAGAAAAAATGATACAATGATTTCACACAACAGGTTAGATATTAGACTCTCGATTGACAAGAGTTTCATCGCCCTCCCTTCATTATAACCAAAGTTATCGTGCCCTAAAGAATCAACAAATCAGCTTGCTTATCTCTGCTTACCCTAGGCAGAAAATGCTCATCTTTGAACCTTTGAACTCAATCAAGACAGTGACCTAGTGAACGTCTACACCAAGTTTGAACATTCTAGCTCAATTAGAAGGAGAGTTATTGTGTTCCAAATTCTCGGCCCTTCAAATTGCTTCTATTTTTCACTTTCACTTCAAAATGGCGACCATCAATTGACCTAAATCAAAATTCTACTCCGAACGTTTTTTAGGCCATCCTTGAAGGATTCAGAAAATATAACTCCCGTGTCTGTAACTAAAATAGCAAAAAAGCCTTTGTGATTTTTCACGTTTCAAGATGGCGGCACTTCCGGTTCAATCCACAAACTCAATATTTTGTGTACGAATCAGTATTTACTTATCTAGTATCCAAAAAAACCATCAGGTCATTCTGACCTATATTTCTTCGATTTTTTTGAAAACTTTGATCCTTAATTTCACCAAGGGGAGATAATTTAGAAAATTTCTATTTATATTTTTGAAGTCACGTGGGTAAGGTCTACTTACATACTAAATTTCATGAAAATCGTACAACTATTAAGGCCACCCATTTTTGATTATTCGGTTCACGGATCCGCCGACGACAGTTCAAAACTGCCGCTGGGAAAATAAAAAATGCGTGTGTTTTTTTATTTTTATTTAAACCGCCGAAGCATATAACGAAATGTGATTCTGAAAAAAATTGCTTGCAATTACATCGAAGCTTCTTTTCGTTTTAAAATACCGCCATACCGGAGTTTTGGCAGATTATAATCACGGCAGTCACTTTCTGGTAATATTTTACGACAGTATACGAGCATGGCTCAGGCGGGAATTAACCAATTTGCGACTTACGGGCATGCCAATTTCCGTTACCTCGTGGTGACACGAAAAATCGGATCAACAATAATAACATTGAAGACGGCTGCCGAGTCGTCTTCTCTTGCATATGATTAAATTGTGTACGAGTCTTATAATTATTTATTTTACCAATACATTTATTTTTTCATAACACAATTTGTAGTTTTTGTCTGTCACATAACTTTCAAATGTTTTTATTCATTCGTCCATGATAGACACACGTTCGGCACAGTGGTCATGTGACAACCATAATTGAAATTGCTTTAAAATAAAATTCCGTACGAGTACGACTATGCCAGATAGTCCTACCTTTCAATAATAATAACGACAATATGTTTAAAACTAAGCCTCTGTCAGCACGTGTATATAAAAAATTATAATGGTAGAACTAGATAATACTTAAAATTAAACGTAGCATCGCCGGCTTATTGACCTAGAAATTCCAATCAATGTCACGTGTCATCGGCGGATTTGGCAATGGCGGAAAAAATATATTATTATTAATGACTGTTTCTCGGCGTAGGCCTATTTTGGTGTTCTATCAAAGGATTATATTCAACTAAGATTTAAATTTCACTAACAACTGGTCAGCAAAATCATTAAATGTATGATCTAATTATTAACTTAATATCTACCGGTACCTGGAATTCATACGGAGCGTCAAAGAAGCGCGATTCCCGAGCGAAATGCACAAATAGGCAAGCAGCGGCCCTCCGATAAATCGGGCCAACGGACCGACATTTGTGTCGTACACTGGTCCCAAATATTGTTTATATTGGGTCCCAAATGTCGTTTTATATTGAGTCCCAAATGTCGTCTGTGTTGAGTCCCAAATGATGCCAATGAAGTCCCAAATGACGCCAATGAAGTCACAAACGTCGTCAACTGGGTCACAAAATGTCGTTTGTGTTGAGTCCCAAATGACGTGAGTCCCAAATGACGTGATACCGCTTGACAATGGTCAAATCAAGAATAATGATATGAAAGACGTTCATAGACCAATTAGGTTATCTGGCTATAATAAAACTTAACCGTTCAAAAATTTACAAAGTCTTCCTGGTATAATTAGACAATAGAACCATACAGAAGTAAAAAGATCAATTATGTAATTTGACTTTAAACTCATTGATATCTGCCTTATTCTCTAATAAACCGATTATAGAAAAATAAAGATATACAGGATTTTAAAATCCCCTTAAATAGTATCAAAGTTAAAGTGTAAAAAACATATATTAAGATTAATAGTATAATGAAAAGAACAAGTCTGTATTAAACTAAGTATATATATCGATGCCATAGTTCTAGAAGGTTGTAAGTGCCACTTATGACCCAAATAGCTTTTTTGCATATAAATGACTAATCACATTTAGAGCCTTCTCTATGCAAAATTTCAGAACTGTAAGGTCGTAACTGTCATAAAAACATTGCTATTAAAATGTTGATATCCTTATTGCGTTATTGAGATTGAAATAGGTTTTCCTCTCATATCTCAAAAACTAAATCCAACAATTTTTGACACTTAAGACCTTTTAGAACTATGACATCGATATATGATCTGGTAAAATTAATCATTAGTCGAAAAATTATTTTTTTATTATAGCCCGACATCAAAATTTTGCCCTTTAAAAAATAAAAAAAATAAGACACTGACATCTTTTTTTTTTGTTTTATTTCGACCGACATCATCAATTCTATGTCCTAAAAATCCGTGAAACTAATAATCAAAAATGGGTGGCCTAAAGAAGTTGTCAAGTTGGTCTCAACTTCCGGTTCGAAATCACAGCGACGAATTTTCGAAATTCGAAAATCTGAAACTGCAGTTGAAAATGATTTTTGTCAAGGTACTCAAAGAAAAAAGAATTAGTAAAATAGGTCAAATAGTCACAGAGTTACAGTAATGCAGGTCAAATTCACTCGTTCGTAAAATTCTGTGATTTCGAATTCGTAAAACGTTTTGAAAATATATTTAATCAAAAACTGCCACCCAGTTTTTGGGGGGTAGGTCAAAGTTTCAGAAAGATCCCATGGTTAGATTCTGAGAAATCCGATTTGCAGAAATGACACAAAAAAAAAAAATAATAATAATAATAATAATCTTAACAAAAACAATAAGCTTTCATATGTAATATGAAAGCTTAACTAGACCTGCATGCAGGAATGACGGGTTTCACTGGTGCCACGTTACCCTTAAACATGTCACTTCCGGTGCTAAGTTACCCTTGAACATATGTCACTTCTGGTACCAACGAAACCACTAAACAGGTTTCCAAATTAACATTGCACACAAATAAAATGGACGCAGAATCAACCAAATCCAACAATATCAATTCATTTTATACATTTGTTACTTGTAAATGATCTTGACAAAATTAAATTACTCCCGTTGTTATGAAAATGTTCAATTAGTTTTATGAAATCAGAAATGGCATACGATATCATATAGTGAAAATTTTATGTAAATCGAATAATAATTGCCACTTTTAAAGACCAAAAAACTTGAAAAGTGACATGTAGAAAATCGGCTATTTCTCGGCAACCGTACAAGTTAGAAACCATTTTGTGGTATCTGTATGATCGTATGGCTTCATTCTATTTGTTGATTGACATCAAATACCATAATTTAAAAAAGATTTCAAAACAGACTCATTTGAATAAAATATCTGTTTTGAAGGCTAAAAATACAGTTTTTGCCAAAATGACGTTACTTCCGGTGATAATGAAAATCTTAAATTACCTGTATGAAATCCCAAATGGCATTAGGTATAACATGGTGTAACGTTTATGAAAATCGAATAATAATTGACACTTTTATGGCCCCGAAACCTTCAAAAGTGACCTGTAGAAAACCGTCTATTTCTCGGCAACCGAACAAGTTAGAAACAATTTTATGATATCTATATGACCATATGAGTTTTGTCTATATGTGAATTTAAACCAAAAGTTAAAATTATTAATACATATTAAGTTACTCTTGGTTGAATAAAACATTGATTTAAAAAGTTTAAAATGCAGTTTTTGACCAAATGATGTCACTTCCGGTGTCAATTTTAAATTGTAATCAACTTGATATGACGCTACATGCTTTTTGAATCAAATGATGTCACTTTTATAAAAATCCAATAATAATTGACTATTTTACAGGCAAAATAACGAAAATAGTGACTTGTACAGAACTGCCCATTTCTTGGTAACTGCTTATATTACAAACGAATTTTAACATACATTTTCTTCGTATGGATTATAGCTACAAGTTTATAAAAGTTACGAAGAAATATTTTAAAATCTGAAAAGCCTGAATAGGTTCTAAATAGGTCAATTTTACACCATTTTTAGCCTCTTAATCGAATTTGCTCGAAAATGAAATCGAAATTAAAAAAACTGCTTCCTACATTTTTTGCGCCTTGAAAGGGCACACTCTTTGAGTCAAATAATTTTTCCAAAAAATAATATTTGTTTTCGAAATAGGAAAATAACTGTCAAAATTGTAGTTTTTGGTAAAATTATGCCACTTCTGGTGCCGACAGATAACACTTTCGGTAATAAAAAAAATGACAATTGATACAACGAAGCATATGAACTTTGTTTTATACAAATCGAACAATAAAAAATTAATCTAGGACTGAAAAACTGAATTAGCCAATGGCGGCCAAGGAAAATTACTGAGACAAAATTTTTTAACATTTTTGCACTAGTCAGACGATTCTTTAATTCTGTGCACAATACGACTAAAAAATATTCATAAATAAAAAAGTTTTTTGTAAAATTTTAAATTTTCGAAATTTGGCGCCTAATATCTTCGAAGATTTGCCGAAAATCAAAAATCGAAAGTAGCGTAGCTATGTGCCCTGTCTCAGGCTATGCCAAAATGAATCGAAAGTTAAAATCCAATGATTATTGTTAAAATTACTGCAATATTTTCAAAAACGACAACTTCGGTGATTTCGGACATTTCGCATTGTCGCAGAACGTTCAAAATAGCTTTATCTTCTAAGTCACACCCACTTTCCCAGTAAAACCGAAGAAATCGTAACGATGCGACACGTAGTTGCTGAGATCTATTCAAATTGGAATCTGAATAATAATAATAATAATAACTAGACCTGCATGCAGGAATGGCGGGTTTCACTGGTGCCACGTCACTTTCGGTGCCACGTTACCCTTAAACATATGTCACTTCCGATACCAATGAAACCATCAAACAGGTTTCCACATAAGCATTGTAAACATCAAATAAAATGGACGAAGAATCAACCAAATCCAGCAATATCAATTCATTTTATATATATGTTACTTGTAAGTGATCCTGGCAAAATTTCATTACTTCCGGTGATAATGAAAATGTTCAATTAGTTTTATGAAATCAGAAATGGCATAAGGCATCATAATGGCGAAAATTGTATGTAAATCGAATGAGAATTGCCACTTTTATAGACCAAAAACCTTGAAAAGTGACTTGTAGAAAATCGTCTATTTCTCGGCAACCGTACACGATAAAAACTATCTTTTGGTATCTATATGATCGTATGGGTTCAATCCATTTGTTGATTGGAATCAAATATCATAATTTGAAATATATTACAAATCAGACTCATTTGAAAAAAATGACTGTTTTGAAGGCTAAAAATACAGTTTTTGCCAAAATGACATTACTTCCGGTGATACTGAAAATGTTAAATTAGTTCTATGAAATCATAAATGACACAAGATATCATATGGTGAAAATTTTATGAAAATCGAATAATAACTGACACTTTTATAGACCAAAAACCTTGAAAAGTGACTTAAGGAAAATCGCCCATTTCTCTGCAACCGTACAAGTTAGAAACCATTTTGTGGTATCTGTATGATCGTATGGGTTCAATCTATTTGATCAATAGAATCAAATATCACAATTTGAAAAAAATAACAAATACGACTCATTTGAATAAAATATTGTTTTTTGAAGGCTAAAATTTAAGTTTTGAGCAAATGACGTCATTTCCGGTGGCAGCGCAAGGGGTAAAATGGTTTGACATAGTCCACTATGGTATTAGGCATCCAATGGCGAAAGAAAATTGAAAATCGAATAATAATTGATTCTTTTACAGCCAAAATTACGTGAAAAGTGACTCATGCAAAATTGCCTATTTCTCGGCAACTGCTTATATTACAAACTAATTTTCACATACATTCTCTTCGTATGGATTATAGCTACAAGTTTATAAAAGTTACGTAAAAATATTTTAAAATCTGAAAAGCCTGAATGAGTTGTAAATAGGTCAATTTTACGCCTTTTTTCACCTCTTAATCCAATTTGCTAGAAAATGAAAAAGAAATTAAAAAAACTGCTTCCGACATTTTTTGCGCCTTTAAAGGACACACTCTTTGAGTCATATAATTTTTCAAAAAAATAATATTTGTTTTCAAAAAAATGTACCTAACTGTCAAAATTGTAGTTTTTGGTAAAATTATGCCACTTCCGGTGCCGACAGATAATACTTTTGGTAATAAAAAAAATGACAATTGAGACAACGAAGCATATGAACTTTGTTTTATACAAATCGAACAATAAAAAATTAATCTAGGACTGAAAAACTGAATTAGCCAATGGAGGCCAAGGAAAACTACTGAGACAAAATTTTTTAACATTTTTGCGCAAGTCAGATGACTCTTTAATTCTGTGCACAACACGACTAAAAAATATTCATAAATAAAAAAGTTTTTTGTAAAATTTTAAATTTCCGAAATTTGGCGCCTAATATCTTCGAAGATTTGCCGAAAATCAAAAATCGAAAGTAGCGCAGCTATGTGCCCTGTCTCCAGCTATGCCAAAATGTATCGAAAGTTAAAATCCCATGATTATTGTTAAAATTACCGCAATATTTGTAAAAACGATAACTTCGGTGATTTCGGACATTTCGCATTGTCGCAGAACGTTCAAAATAGCTTTATCCTCTAAGTCACACCCACTTTCCCAGTAAAACCGAAGAAATCGTAACGATGCGACACGTAGTTGCTGAGATCTACTCAAAACAAAAGAAGAATAATAATAATAACTAGACCTGCATAGCAGTGCTGAATCGGCTTTCAGGGTCCTTTAGATCATTGCCATGCTTTTAAATTTACCTTTATACCCTAAACGACCGATAGGACTCGGGGTAACAGAAGTTTAAGAAGTGAAATAGAAGTAGTTTTCGAGATAAACGAGTTTGAAAAGGCTTCAAAAAAAGAGGAAAATACTATATTTTCGGCATCTCATAATCTATTGCCTAACCATCGAATTTGTATCATTCTGATATCATATAAAAGTCCAAAAAGGAAAATACTAGATCTTCAGCGTCCCGTAATATTTGTCATTGAACACGCCATCTTGAGTCGGATCGCGCAAAATCTAATTTTGGAGTAAAATTTTATTTTGAAGTCTAAAAATACGGTTTTTGCAAATATGACATTACTTCCGGTGATAATGGAAATGTTAAATCAGATCATTGCAATCATAAATGGCATAAGGCATCACATGGTGAAAATTGTATGAAAATTGAATAATAATTGACACTTTTATAGACCAAAAAGCTTGAAAAGTGACTTATAGAAAATCGTCTATTTCTCGGCAACCGTACAAGTTAGAAACTTGTTTGTGGTATCTGTATGATGGTATGGGTTCATGCTATTCGGTGATGGGATTCAAATATCATAATTTTAAAAATATTATAAACAAGATTCATTTGAATAAAATATTTGTTTTCTACGTTAAAAATACAGTTTTTGCCAAAATGACGTCATTTTCGGTCACAGTGAAACTGTAAATTTGGCTTAACCTAGTCCAAATTGGCATTAGGCATCGAATAAAAATTTTTTATTGAAAATCGGATAATAATTTACTATTTTACAGGCAAAAAAACGTGAAAAGTGATGCATGCAAAATTGCATATTTCTCGGCAACTGCTCATGTTACAAACTATTTTTCGCATACATTCTCTTCGTCTGGATTATGGCTACGAGTTTATGAAAGTTACGAATAAATAGTTCAAAATATAAAGACGTTCAATGGGTTGTAATAACTGAATTTTACCCTTTTTTTTACATTTTATTCGAAATTGCCCGAAAATGAAATTGAAATTTAAGAATCTCAGCCAAACATTTTATGCGCCTTTACAGGGCGCATACTTTTTGTTATATCAGTTTTCGAAAAAAAAAATATTTGCTGTCAAAAAGTGGTACTTAACTCTCAAAATTGTAGTTTTTGTTAAATTTACGCCACTTCCGTTGCGTGCAGAAAAATGTCACCGTAACAAAAAATATTACAATTGACATTACGAATCATATGCACTTTGTTTTATACAAATCGAACGATAAATAATTAATCTAGGTACGAAAAACTAAATTAGCCAATGGCGACTAAAGAAAATTACTGAGACAAAATTCTTTCTCACTTATGCTCAAGTAGGGTGATACTTTAACACTGTGTAAACTACCATCAAAAAATATTCATAAATAAAAAAGTTTTCTGTAAAAATGTAAAAAAAAATCAATATATCGGATATTTTTTCGACTACTTCCGGTTTTTCGATCATTGTCGGAATTGCTTTAACAAGTTGATTAGATACTTAACTTCCTGTAGCAGAAATATCAGAAACATTCATTAAGTAATTTTTGAAAAAAAGATAAATAAAAGAGCATTTTCAATAATTTAATGATTTTTCAACTTTTTTCAAAGATTGAGGTCATTTTTGGACCGCCTATAATATTGCAACGCTTTTATTATTAAATGCACACGCTAGGCCACCGATAGGACTCTGAGTAAAAAAAGTTTAAGAAAAATCGTAGGCGTCGTTTTCGAGAAAAAGGCGCCTCAGAATGCTCCAAAACGGAAAATACTTAGTTTTCGGCGTACCATAATTTATTTCGTAAGAATCAAATTCGTGTTATTTAGATGTTATACGATCGTCTATTAATGGAACTATCCAAAGACACTTTCATTGTTTTGGTCCGCTAATATGTGACGGAGAATTCGAACTTTTGGCAAGAGCTCCAATTTTTTTTCATCTTTTTTACATTTTTCTTTGTTTTTTGAACTACTTCCGGTATACGAATCATTGTCGAGTAGTTTTCACATCCAGTTTTGGAGTTTGCATGGGAACAGGGCTCTCTAATGATATACGACACTATACGATCAAATAAAATACTTCTGAGAAATCCCATGTTCAAAAGTGTTAAAAATGTCAAAATGTCAAAATATTGAAAATTAAATTTCAATAACTGCATACATATTATACATCATTAGAATCGTAATTAGGTCAGCTTTTTAAATATATATCTTTTTTTTAAAAATCTCTTAAAATAAAAAAATAGTAGAGCATTTTCCCAAATTTCACGATTTTTCGACTTTTTTCGATTTTGAGTCCCTTTTTTGTCTTATTCCAATTATATAATAGTCTTAATGGATGGATCCATGCTAAAGACTACCGGAAGGACCATCGATAGATAAAGTTTAAGAAAAATCGCTGGAGCAGTTTTCGAAATACAGGCGTCCAAAAACGCTCCAAATCAGAAAATACTTGATTTTCAGCGTGCCATATTTTGCTTCCAGCTCATCGTATCCGTACGAATTGGGTATCATTCAGTGGTCCAATCACCGCTAGACCAAATGATACCTTAATTTGTTTAATCCGTTGATATCGGACGGAGAAATCGTGTTTTTACCCAAGACACCAATTTTTCACGATTTTTTCAAAATATCGCATATTATTTCGACTACTTCCGGTTTACGGATTGTTGTTGAAATTGCTTTAAACGGTGGTTTGACAATATTGCTTCATGTATCAGGAATTTGAGAAACGTTGATCCGGCCGTAAAACGAAACTTAAGCTCACAAAATGTGAAGAAAATTCGAAAAAAATCGAAAAATAAAGGGCGATAACTCGGAATGAAACTTATATTACTGGAACCAGATTGCCTTCAGGTATCCAAAAATGTAGGTCAAATTTGAAAATTTTGAAAAATAACAAAAATTGTCTCTCAAATAAAAATTTTCATTTTTCGATCGCAAGAAGTCAGCGATGAAGTTTCGAAATATCGAAATTTTCAACTGCTATCGTCCGAGAAAAGACTCAAGGTTTCCGAAAATGTCATTTGTATGAAAATAGGTACAGAATTGACGAATCTACGGCCGTTTTTTAATTTTTTGACAGAGCACGAAATTCGACCACTTCCGGTCTGCGCAGAAGTTTCAAAAATAGTTTATCAAGTAGCCAACACATGGTTTCCCTATAAAGAATTAGGTCCTAGATCGGTATCTGTTACAGGCGCTGAGAAATAGGCTCCCCCGAAAAATAAAATAATAATAATAAATAATAATAATTTTAGTAAAAACAATAGTCTTTCAGACGAAAGTCTGAAAGCCTAATAATAAGAATAATAATTTTAACAAAAACAATAGTGTTTCACACAAGCTTCGCAGTGTGAAACCCTAATAAGAATAATAATTTTAACAAAAACAATAGTGTTTCACACAAGCTACGCAGTGTGAAACCCTAATAATAATAACTAGACCTGCAAGCAGCACTGAACCGGCTTTCAGGAATCATACAGAAAGTTTATCATACCATAGCCGATCCATTGAGCTACCAAACTATACTCTAGTTGTTTTGCTTCAGTGACACCCTCTACCATATGTTAAAGTAATATTTACTGGCGAAAAGACCGGTCGAAATGGTAAATTATGGCAAAATACGTCACTTCCGGTGCCGAAAGACATTTTTATAGGTGAAAAATAAGTCGAAAATTCGCAACATACAAAATACAAACTTTGTTTTATCATATCGGGCAATAAATAATTAACCTATAATCCATAAACTGAAATTAAGAAGGTAAAAAACTTAAAAGTGACCCTGGGAAAATTGGCTATTATTCGACAAGGGAACATGCTAGAAGCCTTTTCTTGATATCAATATGATGGTATTGATTCAATCTTACTGCCTATTGGAATCAAACATTATAAAGTTAAACGAATGATAAATATAAATCCCTTCAAAAAAATGTTTGTTTTGAAGGCTAAAAATACGTTTTTTGCAAAAATTACATTACTTCCGGTGATATTGAAAATGTTAATTTAGTTCATAGAAGTCATAAATGGCATAAGGCATCAAATGGTAAAAAAATTATTAAAATCGTATAATAATTGACACTTTTATAGACGAAAACCCTTGAAAAGTGACTTATAGAAGATCGCCTATTTCTCTGTAACCGTACAAGTTAGAAACCATTTTGTGGTATCTGTATGGTCGTATGGCTTCATTCTATTCGTTGATGGGAATCAAATATCACAATTGTAAAAATATTATAAGGCAGACTCATTTTAATAAAATATTTGTTTTTTAGGTTAAAAATACAGCTTTTGCCCAAAAGACGTCATTTCCGGTCACAGTGAAAATGTAAAATTGGCTTGACCTAGTCCAAAATGGCATTCGGCATCAAATGGAAAAAAAATATTGCAAATCGAATAATAATTCCCTCCTTTATAGGCAAAATAACGTGAAAAGTGATGCATGCAAAATTGCATATTTCTCAGCAACTGCTCATATTACAAACTAATTTTCCCATACATTCTCTTTGTCTGGATTAATGCTACGAGTTTATGAAAATAACAAATAAATATTTCAAAATATGAAGACGCTGAATGAATTGTAAATAACTGAATTTTACACTTTATTTTACATTTTATTCGAAATTGCCCGAAAATGAAATTGGAATTAAAAAATCTGAGCTAAAGATTTTGTGCACCTTTGCAGGGTGCATCCTTTTAGTTATATCAGTTTTGAAAAAAATAACATTTGCTTTCAAAAAGTGGTACAGAACTGTCAAAATTGTAGTTTTTGTTAATATTACGTCACTTCCGTTGCCGACAGAAAAATTTCACCGTAACATAAAATATTACAATTGGGACCACGGAGCATATGAACTTTGTTTTATACAAATCGAACAATAAATAATTGTTCTGGGTTCGAAAAACTAAATTAGCCGATGGCGGCTAACGCAAATTACCGAGACAATTTTTTTTCTCATTTCTGTTCAAGTAGGATGATATTTTAACCCTGTGTAAAATACCATCAAAAAATATTCATAAATGAAAAAGGTTTTCGTAAAAAAAAATTTTTTTTTTCAAAATATCGGACATTTTTTCGACTACTTCCGGTTTTACGATCATTGTCGTGATAGCTTTACGAAGTTCTTTGGATACTTAACTTTCTGTACCAGAAGTGTCAGAAACATCCATTGAGTAGTTTTGGAAAAAAAGATAAATTAAAGAGCGTTTCCAAAACTTTAACGATTTTTCAATTTTTTTCAAAGTTTGAGGCCACTTTTGGACCACCTATATTATTTCAATGCTTTTCATTTTGGATTCACTATATAGACAACCGATATAGGACGTTGAGTAAGAAAAGTTCAAGAAAAATCGTAGGCGTCGTTTTCGAGAAAAGGGCGTCTCGGAATGTTAAAAAAGCGGAAAATACTTGATTTTTGGCATACAATAATTTATTTCCTTACCATTGAAATCGTATTATTTAGATACCATATGATGGTCCATTAATAGGGCTATCCAACGACACTTTAGTTCTTTTGGTCCGCTATTACCTAAGGGAGAAATCAAGTTTTTCGTAAGTGAGACAATGTTTTTAACCTTTTTTTTTCATTTTTTGAATACTTCCGGTATGGTTATCATTGTCGGAATATTTTTAATAGCCGGTTTGGGCACTAAAATAGCCACAGGGCTCTGTAATGATATATTACATTATCTGATCAGATAAAATGCCCCTGAGAAATCCTGTGTTCAAAAGTGCTAAAAATGAAAAAAATTTAAAATATCGAAAATTAAATTTCAATAACTACATACATATTATACATCGTTAGATTCTTAATTAGGTCAGCTATCTGAAAATACAACCTTTTTTAAAAAATCTCTTCAAATAAAAAAATAGTAGAGCATTTTCCAAAATTTCACGATTTTTCGACTTTTTTCGATTTTCAGTCCGTTATTTCACCCATTCCAGATATTTCAAAGGCTTATTGGGTGGTTTCATGCAAATTAACTCCGAAAGGACTCTCGATAGAAAAAATTTAAGAAAAAGTTACGGTTAAGTTTTCGAGATATAGGCGTCCAAAAACGCTCCAAATCAGAAAATACTTGATTTTCAGCGTGCCATATTTTGCTGCCTGATCATAATATCCGTATGAATTGGGTATCATACGATAGTACAATCCTAGTGCAGTCCAATGGTACCCTAATTTGTTTACTCCATTGAAATCGAACGGAGAAATCGGGTTATCCCCAAAACTATCCATTTTTTGCATTTTTTCAAAATATTGCACATTATTTCGACTACTTCCGGTCTACGGATCATTGTTGAAATTGCTTTATTCCTTGCAATGGTCATTTGGCTTCATGCCTTAGAAGTTTCAGATTCGCCAATTCAGCCATATAACGAAACCCGAGCTCACAAAATAGGTAGAAAATTCGAAAAAAATCGAAAAATAAAGGGCGATAACTCTGAATGAAACTTATATTAATGGAATCGGATGGACTTAAGGTATCCAAAAATATAAGTCAAATTTGAAAATTTTGAAAAATGAAAAAAATTGTCTCTTAAACAAATTTTTTTAATTTTCGAACGCTAGAAGTCAGCGACGAAGTTTCGAAATTACAAAATCTTAGATTGCTATTGGCTCGGAAAAGATTCAGGGTTTCCGAAAATGTCATTTGTTTGAAAATGGGTAAATAATTGACGAAACTATGGCCAATTTTCAATTTTTTGACAACGTACAAAGATCTGCCACTTCCGGTATGCGCAGAATTTTCGAAAATACTTTATCAAGTAGCCACCACATGGTTTCCCGAAAGAAAAGTTGATTTCAGATCGATATCTGCTTTCGATCATGGAGAACTTGGCCCCCGCGGTAAATAATAATAATAATAATAATTTTAGTAATCTCAATAGGCTTTCAGACGAAAGTCTGAAAGCCTAACTAGACCTGCATGCAGGAATGACGGGTTTCACTGGTGCCACGTTACCCTTAAACATGTCACTTCCGGTGCCAAGTTACCCTTGAACATATGTCACTTCCGGTACCAGCGAAACCACTAAACAGGTTTCCAAATTAACATTGCACACAAATAAACTGGACGCAGAATCAACAAAATCCAGCAATATCAATTCATTTTATACATTTGTTACTTGTAAATGATCTTGACAAAATTAAATTACTCCCGGTGTTAATGCAAATGTTCAATTAGTCTTATGAAATCAGAAATGGCATACGATATCATATAGTGAAAATTTTATGTAAATCGAATAATAATTGCCACTTTTAAAGACCAAAAAACTTGAAAAGTGACTTGTAGAAAATCGGCTATTTCTCTTCAACCGTACAAGTTAGAAACCATTTTGTGGTATCTGTATGATCGTATGGGTTCATTCTATTTGTTGATTGGCATCAAATACCATAATTTGAAAAAGATTTCAAAACATACTCATTTGAATAAAATATCTGTTTTGGAGGCTAAAAATACAGTTTTTGCCAAAATGACGTTACTTCCGGTGATAATGAAAATCTTAAATTACTTGTATGAAATCCTAAATGGCACTAGGTATAACATGGTGTGACGTTTATGAAAATCGAATAATAATTGACCCTTTTATGGCCCCGAAACCTTCAAAAGTGACCTGTAGAAAACCGTCTATTTCTCGGCAACCGAATAAGTTAGAAACCATTTTATGATATCTATATGACCATATGAGTTTTGTTTATATGTGAATTTAAACCAAAAGTTAAAATTATTAATACATATTAAGTTATTCTTGGTTGAATAAAACATTGATTTAAAAAGTTTAATATCAGGGCATCATTTCTGACGGGCGTTTCCGCGCTTGCGCCCGTCTGCGCCTGTAATCTTGAAAACACAAGCGCAGGTTATAGCTCCTGCTAAAAATTCAGACAATTTCGACAGTTTTATCAAGAAAGTCGAGCTTTAAAGTTAAATGAAATATTATTGTATCCGAAAATCGTGAAGAGTAGTTTTGTTAGCAAAATACAGTAGCGTGCGTTTTGTTATGGTATCAAGACATTTGGGTTGAAGATTATTAGCTCGGTTGTTAAGTCTCTCCATGGCGTTTGCATTCACGATAGATTATTATTTATTAGTGATAGTATTACATTAGTAATAAACGATTGATTTTTTTTAAATAAAATGCTTTCCGAGTTACGGCGTTAGTTTTATAAGAGTTTTTGATTGTGAAATTTGAATAAATATAACGTTATGAATTTCTGTCGTGGTCATATAGAAAGCGTCTGGATAATCACGATGAGAGCAGTTAGTTTCATCCCACGACCGTTTCACCCCGGGCTGTGAATATCATAATTAATTTCTTCGACATGGCCGGACTGAAAATATGCACGAATTGCCTGATTAATTGTACGTCTCCGACTCGAATTGACATGGATTGACGTGGATTCCACTAAGTAAAAGCATGTGTCCAAAATCATGCTTTAAATTTAATGTGCAGGCCTGTGACACTGACGTTGAGAAAAGTGTAGAATTCGGATTCTAAACTATCGGTATAGAATTGAATATCAAGTACAACGTCGCACCTTTCCCGCTTTGGCATTGAGCCAGAGATTTACTCGAACGTCCAAGGTAATGTTTTCTGTTGTAAGCATATGACCGGTAAATCTATAAATAAATAAATTGGATTTTTAACTGTTTTGTCTTTTTTTTTTGTACACCATTTGGATAGATGGGAAAAAAAAAGCTCTTGCAAGCAAATTTGCAGGTGCGTTTTTTTGTGCTCCCGGGAATTTAAGTGCAAGAGCTTTTTGTGACTCCTGCATGTTTTACAGAAATGATGCCCTGTAAAATGTATTTTTTGACCAAATGATGTCACTTCCGGTGTCAATTTTAAATTGTAATCAACTTGATATGACGCTACGTGCTTTTTGAATCAAATGATGTCACTTTTATAAAAATCCAATCATAATTGACTATTTTACAGGCAAAATAACGAAAACAGTGACTTGTACAGAACTGCCCATTTCTTGGTAACTGCTTATATTACAAACGAATTTTAACATACATTTTCTTCGTATGGATTATAGCTACAAGTTTATAAAAGTTACGAAGAAATATCTTAAAATCTGAAAAGCCTGAATAGGTTGTAAATAGGCCAATTTTACACCATTTTTAGCCTCTTAATCGAATTTGCTCGAAAATGGAATCGAAATTAAAAAAACTGCTTCCTACATTTTTTGCGCCATGAAAAGACACCTTTTTTGAGTCATATAATTTTTCAAAAAAATAATATTTGTTTTCGAAATAAGAAAATAACTGTCAAAATTGTAGTTTTTGGTAAAATTATGCCACTTCCGGTGCCGACAGATAACATTATTGGTAACAAAAAAAATGACAATTGAGACAACGAAGCATATGAACTTTGTTCTATACAAATCGAACAATAAAAAATTAATCTAGGACTGAAAAACTGAATTAGCCAATGGCGGCCAAGGAAAATTACTGAGATAAAATTTTTTAACATTTTTGCACTAGTTGGATGACTCTTTAATTCTGTGCACAATACGACTAAAAAATATTCATAAATAAAAAAGTTTTTTGTAAAATTTTAAATTTTCGAAATTTGGCGCCTAATATCTTCGAAGATTTGCCGAAAACCAAAAATCGAAAGTAGCGTAGCTATGTGCCCTGTCTCAGGCTATGCCAAAATGTATCGAAAGTTAAAATCCAATGATTATTGTTAAAATTACTGCAATATTTTCAAAAACGATAACTTCGGTGATTTCGGACATTTCGCATTGTCGCAGAACGTTCAAAATAGCTTTATCCTCTAAGTCACACCCACTTTCCCAGTAAAACCGAAGAAATCGTAACGATTCAAATTGGAATCTGAATAATAATAATAATAATAAGAATAATAATTTTAACAAAAACAATAGTGTTTCACACAAGCTACGCAGTGTGAAACCCTAATAAGAATAACTAGACCTGCATGCAGGAATGACGGGTTTCACTGGTGCCATGTTACCTTTGAACTTGAACTTGTGTCAATTTCGGTGCCACGTTACTCTTGAACATATGTCACTTCCGGTACCAATGAAACCAATATACAGGTTTCCACATAAGAATTGCACACATCAAATAAAATGGAAACAGAATCAAACAAATCCAGCAATATCATTTCATTTCATACATTTGTTACATGTAATTGATCCTGACAAAATTACAGTACTTCCGGTGATAATGTAAATGTTCCATTAGTTTTATGAAATCAGAAATGGCATAAGGCATCACATGGTGAAAATTTTATGTAAATCGAATAATAATTGCCACTTTTATAGACCAAAAACCTTGAAAAGTGACGTGTAGAAAATCGTCTATTTCTCGGCAACCGTACAAGTTAGAAACCATTTTTTGGTATTTATATGACCGTATGGGTTTAATCTATTTGTTGATTGGAATCAAATATCATAATTGTATAAACATTACAAATCAGACTCATTTGAATAAAATATCGGCTTTGAAGGCTTAAAATACAGTTTTTGCCAAAATGACGTTACTTCCGGTGATAATGAAAACTTTAAATTAGTTTTTTAACATCGTCTATGACATTAGGCTTCAAAGGGTGAAAATTTTATGAAAATCGAATAATAATTGACACTTTTATGGGCCAAAAACCTTCAAAAGTGACTTTTAGAAAATCGCCTATATCTCGGCAACCGAACAAGTTAGAAACAATTTTATGATATCTATTTGACCGTATGAGTTTTGTTAATATGTGAATTTAAACCAAAAATTAATTTTATTATTATATGTGACATAATTTTTGGTTGAAAAAAATATCGATTTTAAAAGTTAAAAATTGAGTTTTTGACTAAATGACGTCACTTCCGGTGTCAATTTTAAATAGTAATCAACATGGTATGACGCAGACTTGCTTTTTGAATCAAATGATGTCACTTTTGTGAATATCCATTAATAATTGACTATTTTACAGGCAAAATTACGAAAACAGTGACTTATGCAAAACTGCCCATTTCTCGGCAACTGCTTATTTTAGAAACTAATTTTAACATACATTCTCTTCGTGTGGATTATAGTTACAGGTTTATAAAAGTTAAGTAAAAATATTTTAAAATCTGAAAAGCCTGAATGGGTTGTAAATAGGTCAATTTTACGCCTTTTTTCACCTCTTAATCCAATTTGCTAGAAAATGAAATAGAAATTAAAAAAACTGCTTCCGCCATTTTTTGCGCCTTGAAAGGACACACTCTTTGAGTCATAAAATTTTTCCAAAAAATAATATTTGTTTAAGAAGAAGGAAACTAACCGTCAAAATTGTAGTTTTTGGTAAAATTATGCCACTTCCGGTGCCGACAGATAACACTTTTGGTAATAAAAAAAATGACAATTGAGACAACGAAGCATATGAACTTTGTTTTATACAAATCAAACAATAAAAATTTAATCTAGGACTGAAAAAGTGAATTAGCCAATGGCGGCCAAGGAAAATTACTTCGACAAATTTTTTTAACATTTTTGCGCTCGTCAGACGACTCTTTAATTCTGTGCACAACACGACTAAAAAATATTTATAAATAAAAAAGTTTTTTGTAAAATTTTAAATTTTCGAAATTTGGCGCCTAATATCTTCGAAGATTTGCCGAAAATCAAAAATCGAAAGTAGCGTAGCTATGTGCCCTGTCTCCGGCTATGCCAAAATGTATCGAAAGTTAAAATCCAATGATTATTGTTAAAATTACTGCAATATTTTCAAAAACGATAACTTCGGTGATTTCGGACATTTCGCATTGTCGCAGAACGTTCAAAATAGCTTTATCCTCTAAGTCACACCCACTTTCGCAGTAAAACCGAAGAAATCGTAACGATGCGACATGTAGTTGCTGAGATCTATTCAAATTGGAATCTGAATAATAATAATAATAATAATAATAATAATAATAATAAGAATAATAAATTTAACAAAAACAATAGTGTTTCACACAAGCTACGCAGTGTGAAACCCTAATAATTTTAACAAAAACAATAGTGTTTCACACAAGCTACGCAGTGTGAAACCCTAATTAACAAAACATTAATTCGAGCTGGTTCAAACACAGATCTAGATAGCCATGAAAACTTGCTAAAGTTGTTGTTTATTACAATTTTGATATTCAAAATATCAATTATATTTTATTAAAATTAAAAATATTTCGAATGAAGGAGGCCCAAACAACATAAAACAAAGTTTGTGTTCTTTGGGCCGTGCATATTTTTATAGTTGTTACGGGTACTATTGGACTTTGTTTACCCGTACAAACCCTTTCTTTCCCATTCAAGAGTATACCTTCTTGAAAATGCATAATTAAACAATACAAGGATACTTAATTAAACTATAAAAACATAAGTACTATGCCAAAAAGTGACCATTGATTTCGTCAAATATTTTTTCCCGGATCACGACCTCCATTGGCATGACACTGAATGATAATCAGTCTACCGGAACTTTCAATGTAATTGGCATTATTTATATTTCTGCTTTATTAAAATTTAATTCAATCTTAAAATCAGTGATCTCTTTCGAAAATCAAAGTATCGGTCTACACAATTCGTCAAGGTGTATAGAAATTGATCAAAAACGGGAATAATTCTAACGGTTGGAAAGGTGAGCGAGAAGTCACGTGACGTAAACAAGCTCCGTATCGGCATTTGCAAACTTTGTGGAATGAATACTCAGGAGTATATAGCAGTATTTTTATACGCCCACATTTTTATGTGGACGTATATTGTCGTCGCCCCCATCCGTCCGTCCGTCCGTCCGTCCGTCCGTCCACATTTTTTTGTGAACAGTCTACAGGTCACAATTTTTATCCGATTTCAATTAAACTTAAAATATAGGTTTATCACCATAAGATCTCGGTTCCTTTCGATATTGGCATGTATCGGACTGTAACTTCATGGGTTATGGCCCCTGATTGTACGAAAAATCACGTTTTTTAGCTTGTGAACAGCGTAGAGGTCACAATTTTGAACCGATTTGGATGAAACTTGACATGTATGTTTATAACCCAAAGATCTTGGTTCCTTTCGATATTTGCGCCCATCGGATCGTAACTTCCTGAATTATGGCCCCTGATTGTCCGAAAAATCGCCCTTTTTAACTTGTGGTCCCTCTGGAGGTCACAATTGTTATCCGATTTAAAAAATCGTTTGATTATATCACCGTTGCATGGTTATGAAGGTTGAGTTCGAATTTCGTGAAAATCGGACCAAAATTGACGGACAAAATGGACGCCGTTTGTACGCGAATAGTGTGAAAATATGTTATATCAAGGTTGTGGACCTTATAGAGGTCACAATTTTGAACCGATTTTGATGAAACTTGACATGTATGTTTATAACCCAAAGATCTTGGTTCCTTTCGATATTTGCGCCCATCGGATCGTAACTTCCTGAATTATGGCCCCTGATTGTCCGAAAAATTGCCCTTTTTAGCTTGTGGTCCCTCTGAAGGTCAAAATTGTTATCGGATTAAAAAAAAATCGTTTGATTATATCACCGTTCCATGGTTACGAAGGTTGAGTTCGAATTTCATGAAAATCGGACCAAAATTGACAGACAAAATGGCCGCCGTTTGTACGCGAATAGTGTGAAAATATGTTATATCAAGGTTGTGGACCTTATAGAGGTCACAATTTTGAACCAATTTTGATGAAACTTGACATGTATGTCTATAACCCAAAGATCTTGGTTCCTTTCGATATTTGCGGCCATCGGATCGTAACTTCCTCAATTATGGCCCCTGATTGTCCAAAAAATTGCCCTTTTTAGCTTGTGGTCCCTTTGGAGGTCAAAATTGTTATTCGATTTAAAAAAACGTTTGATTATATCACGATTCCATGGTTATGAAGGTTGAGTTTGAATTTGGGAAAATCGGACCAAAATTGACGGACAAAATGGCCGCTGTTTGTATGCGAATAGTGTGAAAATATGTTATATAAAGGTTGTGGACCTTATAGAGGTCATAATTTTGAACCGATTTTGATGAAACTTGACATGTATGTTTATAACCCAAAGATCTTGGTTCCTTTCGATATTTGCACCCATTGGATCATAACTTCCTGAATTATGTCCCCGGATTGTCCAAAATATCGCTTTTGTTAGCTTTTGGTCTCTCTGGAGGTCAAAATTATTATCCGATTTAAAAAAAAGTTTGAATATATCACCGTTACATGGTAATGAAGAGAGAGTTTGAATTACTTGAAAATCGGACTAGAATTGACGGACAAAATGGCCGTCGTTTGTATGAATAGTGTGAAAACATGTTATATCAAGGTTGTGGACCCTATAGAGGTCACAATTTTGAACCAATTTTGATGAAACTTGACATGTATGTTTATAACCCAAAGATCTTGGTTCCTTTCGATATTTGTGCCCATCGGGTCATTACTTCCTGAATTATGTCCCCTGATTGTACGAAAAATCACCCTTTTTAGCTTGTGGTCCCTCTGGAGGTCACAATTATTATCTGATTTTAAAAAAAACGTTTGATTATAAAAACCAAACAAATTCTAATGATTTTCTGATAATTCCTTAATATGCGACAACTCTTGTTGACTGCCCGGACGATTTGGCTGCTGTGTGGGCGTATGTTTCGTTGCCTGGCAACCTATTTTTTCATGATTAAGCAATAAAATATAGCAAATAACAGGGGTAGAAACTAACCTAAAATGGTCACTAGCCATTTGGGTTAGTAGCTTTCAGATCTTACTAGCCCAGCCAACATTCTACTAGCCCAGTAAGAAACTGACACTAGAGACTAGACTTAAAAACACCAAAATACATGCACTTAAATTTATTTTGGCACATTTTAATAATACAACAATAACAATATATTACAATTCAATTTGGCACATTTAAATTCATTTCATATTTGTCCTTTGGAAGTTTATTCTTCAGGGGCCTCATTTTGCACTGATTTTGCCACACCAAGAGCAGCCTGGAGAAGCTGGTGTGCTCTCTGTTCCATTTCAGTTATATCAGAATTTGTTAAAGACTGGGATTGTGATTCATATTCATTTTCATCCTCATCCATATAGTTGGGTCTCCTCTGTCGTACTGGGGCACTGTTCCAGAGATGAACTGCTGGTTTTGGATCAAAGTACTTGATGCCTGCTGATTCCAAGTACACCATCATCAAGTCTGACAGTCTGTGATCCTTGAGTTTTGTGATAATTATTGATGGTTGTTTTACTATTTCTACTTTCGTCTTGTTATTGACGGAAGTACTTAAGGTGGCGCCAGTTGCGTCCTTGACCTTCCGCCGTCTTTACTGATGATTTGCCATGCTTCCTTCAAGTTGATTAAAGCTTATAAAAGCCATCATCATTCGTCTTATTAATCACATTCATGACAATTTAATCAACTTAGAAGTATTCTATTAGAAATGGATCGACATCTTAGACCGGACCGTATCGATACGGACCCAAACTCTCCCGACGCAGCAAAGGCATGGCGTCATTGGAAACGGACTTTCGAGAACTTTTTGGCTACGTTAGAAGCCGAAGATCGACATCCAAATAAAATGTCAACATTAATAAATTTCGTTGCACCGAACGTATTCGAAATAATTGTCGACATAAATAGCTTTGATACTGCAATGGAAACACTTGAGGCAGCCTATGACAAACCCAAAAACGAGATTTTTGCGAGACATCTACTCGCAACTAGCAAACAAGAAATGGGTCAAACATTAGATCAGTTTCTTCAAAAATTAAAAGTATTAGCTAAAGACTGCAATTACAAGAATGTGACAAAAGAACAATATAAGCAAGAATCCATCAGAGACGCATTTATCTTTGGTATTCAGTCTAATCCAATTCGACAAAGATTATTGGAAAAGAGTGAACTCGATCTGCAGACAGCCTTTGATAATGCCTGATCCTAGAGTTGGCAGAAAAACACAGTCAAAGTTATCAGCCAATACAAGCCATTACGGCTGCAGCTCAGTCTGATATCAAGCGAAATACAAAAGGGTCATCGAATTCAACAGGCGAAACAGACTCGGCTATTGCTGCTATGCAAACTGCATCGAAGTGTTACTTCTGTGGGTACAAAAGGCACCCCCGGTCAAGATGTCCTGCTCGAGATGCAATATGCAGATCATGTGGTAAAAAAGGTCATTTTCAAAGTATCTGTCAGTCCCCAGCAGAAACCAAATCAAGACAGACGTCGGCGATGACTCCCCAGCTATCATCAATTATAGCATCGGCTGGAATGAGTGGATTGAAAGATTCAATGATCAAGATTCTAATTAATAATGTGCCAATTATGGCACTGGTCGATTCTGGCAGTACAGAGAGTTATATAAGGGCTGATATTCCTTGTATAAATAACTAGTCAATACTGCCATCATCTAGTACCATTAGTATGGCTACAACAAATCTCACCAACCATACAAAGGGTCATTGTTTGGTCAATCTTGTTTATGATAGGAAGGAATACCGAGATGTTCAACTATCACTACTGCCTAATGCCTGTGCTGAGGCAATTTTGGGACATGACTTTATCAGCAAGCATTCTGAATTAAGAATCATATTCAAAGGGAAACAACCTCCATTAGTGGTATGTGGGGTAGCTGCTGCCAAAGTTGAACCACCAACTCTATTCAAGAACCTAGATGTGAAGTGTACTCCTATTGCTACAAAATCGCATCGACATTCTCCTCCAGATCAGCAGTTTATAAACATGGAGGTACAAAAGCTACTTAAGGATGGAATCATCGAACCATCAAATTCGCCATGGAGAGCACAGGTCTTAATAACATCAAATGAAAACCACAAGAAACGCATGGTGGTTGATTATAGCCAGACTATCAACCAGTTCACATATTTAGATGCCTACCCCCAGAAAAAGCTGGATCAAATGATAGAGGAAGTATCGAAATATGAATATTTCAGTGCACTAGATCTTAAAAGTGCTTATCATCAAGTACCTCTTCGAGAAGAAGAAAAAGCCTATACAGCCTTCGAAGCTGGAGGAAACCTTTATCAGTTCACCCGAATTCCATTTGGAGTCACCAATGGTGTTTCTGCATTCCAAAGAGTCATAGACAACATTATCTCTTCTAAGAAGTTAAAATATACCTTTGCTTACATTGATAATGTAACAGTCTGTGGTGAATCCAAAGATACTCATGGTAGAAATCTACAAGAATTCCTTAATGCAGCTGAATCATGTGGCATAACTTTTAATCACTCAAAGAGCGTCATAGGCGTAAAGGAAATTGATATGCTTGGGTATCGAGTATCCAAGGGGCTGATAAAACCTGATCCTGAGAGACTTGAACCTTTAACTAAAATGAATCCACCAACGTCGGCTAAAAGTCAGCAACGAGTAGTTGGTATGTTCGCATATTATTCCCAATGGATCTCTCATTTTTATACGCCCACATGGAAATGTGGTCGTATATTGCCGTCGCCCCCGTCCGTCCGTCTGTCCGTCCGTTCATCGTCCACAATTTCTTGTGAACGCTCTAGAGGCTAAAGTTAATATCCGATTGACTTGAAATTTATACACGGTGTTTAAGGTCGTGAGACGAAGAAGCCTATTGATTTTCAGCGATATCCGATAATTACTACCAGAGTTATGACCCTTGATCACTTTGAAAAATCTTGTGAACGCTCTAGAGGCTATAGTTAATATCCGATTGACTTTAAATTTATACACAGTGTTTAAGGTCAGGAGATGAAGAAGCCTATTGATTTTCGGTGATATCTGATAATTACTGCCAGAGTTATGACCCTTGATCACTTTGAAAAATCTTGTGAACGCTTTAGAGGCTAAAGTTAATATCCAATTGACTTTAAATTTATACACAGTGGTTAAGGTCGTGAGACGAAGAAGCCTATTGATTTTCAGATTTTCAGCGATATCCGATAATTACTACCAGAGTTACGACCCTTGATCACTTTGAAAAATCTTGTGAACGCTCTAGAGGCTAAAGTTAATATCCGATTGAATTTAAATTTATACACGGTGTTTAGGGTCATGATACGAAGAATCCTATTTGATTTTCAGTGATATCTGATAATTTCTGGCAGTTGATCACTTTGAAATATCTTGTGGACAAAGGCCTTGAGACAAACCATCAAAACTATTCTAATCATTTCTGATAATTATTTAATGGGCTATTACTCGTAATAAGATTATCATGTGTTGTAAATGTTCTCCTTATTGATAAAAGAAACAATATGCGACAACCCTTGTTGACTGCCCGGACGACTTAGCTGTTGTGGGCGTATGTTTCGTTGCCTGGCAACCTATCTTTCTGATAAAATTCGACCATTGAATCAGAATGAGGTTTTTCACTTCCACCAGAAGCACAGGCAGCATTTGAAGCATTGAAAGATGAGCTAATTCAAGCTGTTCTGGTGACCGTGGACCCTCATTATCCATTAATTGTGGAGACAGATGTTTCGGATGTGGCAATTTCTGCTGCACTAAACCAAAAGGGACGTCCTGTAGCCTTCTTTTCCAGAACTTTGTCTCCGAGTGAAAGAAATCACTCTTCAGTAGAAAAAGAAGCCTACGCTATAGTTGAATCAATACGAAAATGGAGGCATTTTCTAATAAATACTCCCTTTCAACTGATTACTGATCAGAAATCCGTATCATTCATTTATGATAAATCTTATAAAGGGAAGACTAAAAATGATAAGATTCAGAGGTGGAGAATTGAGCTATCTCCTTATACTTACCAGATGGTATACCGTCCAGGGGTTGAGAATCTACCCGCTGATACCCTTTCCAGATGTGCAGCAATTGGTACAGGGTCTATCGATGAGTTAAAGAAACTACATGCAAACTTATGCCATCCGGGAATCACCAGAATGCTTCATTTTGTACGTTCTAAGCATATGCCATATTCTACAGAGGAAGTTAAGACTATGATTTCAAAATGTAGTATCTGCTCTGAGCTCAAACCTCAGTTCTATAAATCAAAGCAAGGTACTCTGATTAAGGCTACTCAACCTCGTTCCATTGCCAATGGAACGATTAAGTATGGATTTCAAAGGCCCATTACCCTCATCGACTAGCAACAAGTATCTCTTAACAGTCATAGACGAGTTCTCACATTTTCCATTTGCCTTCCCATGTGCAGATATGAGTACAACTTCAGTTATCAAGTGCCTAACTCAAATATTTGCTATTTTTGGTATACCCCAATTCATTCATAGTGATAGAGGAGCATCTTTTATGTCAGCCGAGTTGAAGTCTTTCCTGAATACTAAGGGTGTAGCCACTAGCCGAACAACACCCTATAACCCACGATGCAACGGACAAGTGGAACGCCTGAATGGAACACTGTGGAAAGCCATTAATCTTGCTCAGAAATCAAGAGATCTCAACGTTAATCAGTGGGAACAGGTACTGTTAGATGCCCTGCACTCTATTCGATCATTACTCTGCACCGAGACTGGTTGTACCCCTCATGAACGCATGTTTATATATCAGAGACATTCTACTAATGGGTCATCATTACCAACATGGCTTCTATCGCCTGGTCCAGTCTACTTGAAGAGAAATGTCAGACAATCTAAATATGAACCTCTTGTGGATGAAGTAGAACTTCTAGACGCTAATCCAATGTATGCTCATATTCGCCATGCAGATGGACGTGAATCTACAGTCTCTTTGCGTCAATTAGCTCCTGTTGGTGAAGATCCATCAAATGATTCAACTGAAGATTCTCTAGGAAACAATACCACAGATGGAACATTACCAGGAGCTGAATCCCGGAATTTACCAGAAGCCGAAACCAATGAACATCACCCACCAGCCACAAATTCCACTCCTGAAACTGAAATATCTACTCCTGATCAGACACCAATAACTCCAGACCAATCTGATAACCATTCCAACACTAGAGGTTTTATTAGGACGTCACATTATAATCTCAGAAGTGGGCCAAAGTGAATAATTAGGACTGTTAAATTAGGACTGTGTATGATTTAATTTTGGAGGGGGAAAATGTGATAATTATTGATCGTTGTTTTACTATTTCTACTTTCGTCTTGTTATTGACGGAAGTACTTCAGGTGGCGCCAGTTGCGTCCTTGACCTTTCGCCGTCTTTACTGATGATTTGCCATGCTTCCTTCAAGTTGATTAAAGCTTATAAAAGCCATCATCATTCGTCTTATTAATCACATTCATGACAAGTTTGCTGCGCCAATCTGTCTTTATCTGTTTCATTGTGCTGAAACCTCTTTCAGCTTCCACTGATGTTGAGGGAAGAGAAATAACAAGATCCATCAGAGCCAGGATGTTGTCACAGTCTGTAACACGGGTGTTAACAGACTCCCATGTTGCTTTGGATACAACGGGAAAACATCTATAGACAAGATGTTTAAGTCTTATCCACTCTGCTTCAACTTCGCTTGGGTCGACAGATGCACTCTGCAAAGCCTTCTCAAATGTGCTCACAAGGGATCCAACATGTTCATTTCCAAAGTCTTCATTTCCCTGCAGTGTAGTTGGCCAGGCATTAAAGGAAACAATAGAGGCTGCCTGTGTCAAACCCTCATCCACATCAAAACGTTGAGAAAGTGTCTCCACAAGACCTTCTACAAGATCTGCTCTCGCAGTCTGAAACCCTGTGATGTTACCTTTCAGATTGTGGCCCTTATAAGACTCTTTCCCCATGATGAGTTTGAGTTTGGGTCCATCATCTTCTCTGTAATGTGAGATGGTTGCTTTGGCTATTTCAATTTCTGTGAATACATCACTAATGATGGCGTGTTTGTGTTGGAAGTTAGCAGAAACCTCAGCAAGAACACCAACAACATCCCACAGAAAGAAAAGGAACGTCAGCGTTGCTTTGTCAGTGAGGCTATTGACAAAGTTCTTCGCCTTGTTTGATGCCACTGTATTTGAATCTCCTTGTACCTGTTTCAAATGTTCTAGGAGAGAACCATATCCAGTCAGCAGATTCTTCAAGGCCCGCTGTATGTGGCCTACCCATCTTGTACCTCCAACACGGGTGGGCATGAGAGGCCCTACATCATCCATATTAAATGACTCCAAAAGGTTGCTCCTATTCAGTGGACTGTTACGGTAGAATAAGTAGATGCCAAGTAACAATGCTTCACATTTTGTCCATAAATTGATGTTTTTGACTGCACCTTTGAAGGCCAGTTCCAAGCGATGTGCTGAACAGTGGACACCTTGGATGAAGGGACGATCTGTAATGTCTTTTATTCTTTTGACGACTCCACTCACTTTTCCTTGCATAACCGCAGCCCCATCAGTCCCGATTCCTATGATCTTTTCTGTCCAGTCTGGAACCATATCCTCAACACAAGTTGATACACATTTAGTCAGATTTTCTGCATTGCCTTTTCCAACCTGTGCAATGCCTGCAAATTGAGTTTTTAAAACACCCTTGTTGCAATGACGTATATACACAATCTCAGCCTCCAGGTGAGAAGTGTCGGTGGCTCCGTCGGAAATAAGAGATAAACTTTGACTGTTCCATCTCATTACGTATCACAATACGTTCCTGTTCAGCAATGTAATATATGAAATTTTTGGCTGACTTATCATTCCTGTATGTTTTCCCGATATCACACCCTTTCACTTCGTCAAGGTCACATATAAACTCAAAATCAGTGTAGGGCCTGCCTTGCTTTGCAATTGCATGTGCATTTCTAAATAATATACACATCTTGTTAAAGCTATGACTTGACAAAGATTGCAGTGATTTTTCTGCCTCAGATGTACCGGGCAGAGCCCTTTGAGCTTTGAGTTTGCACTCATTATTTCTATGCCCCACAGATTTTCCATGTGCTTTGATGGATTCTATTTTGAAGACTCGAGAGCCTGTAATAAAAGTTCCATTATTATCTGGTTCAATTTTTGAGCATGTCCGGCAAAACATTCGAAATGAATTGTCATCATCAGATTTAGCAGACGACGTTTGCCTGAATTCGAGCCAGGGAAATTCTTTCTCCCATTCAGGTCTAAATTTCCTCTGCCTTGTGGCTTCGTATAGCTTGTTTTTCTCCTATTGTCCGTCCATCGTCCACAATTTCTTGTGAACGCTCTAGAGGCTATAGTTAATATCCGATTGACTTTAGATTTATACACAGTGTTTAAGGTCATGAGACAAAGAAGCCTATTGATTTTCGGTGATATCTGATAATTACTGCCAGAGTTATATGACCCTTGATCACTTTGAAAAATCTTGTGAACGCTTTAGAGGCTAAAGTTAATATCCGATTGACTTTAAATTTATACACAGTGTTTAAGGGCATGAGACGAAGAAGCCTATCGATTTTCTGTGATATCCGATAATTACTACCAGAGTTATGACCCTTGATCACTTTGAAAAATCGTGTGAACGCTCTAAAAGCCAAGGTTAATATCCGATTGACTTTAGATTTATACACAGTGTTTAAGGTCATGATACGAATAAGCCTGTTGATTTTCAGCAATATCCGATAATTCCTGCCCGAGTTATGACCCTTGATCACTTCGAAAAATCTTAATATTCGATTGACTTTAAATTTATACACACTATTTACGGTCATGATATAAAATAGCCTATTTATTTTCAGCGATATCCGATAATTACTGCCAGAGTTATGACCCTTGATCACTTTGTAAAACCATGTGAATGCTCTAAAGGCTAAAGTTAATATCCGATTGACTTTTGAATTTGTACACAGTGTTTAGGGTCATGAGACGAAGAAGCCTATTTGATTTTCAGTGATATCTGATAATTTCTGGCACTTGATCACTTTGAAATATCTTGGGGACAAAGGCCTTGAGACAAACCATCAAAACTATTCTAATCATTTCTGATAATTATTTAATGGGCTATTACTCGTAATAAGATTATCATGTGTTGTAAATGTTCTCCTTACTGATAAAAGAAACAATATGCGACAACCCTTGTTGACTGCCTGGACGACTTAGCTGTTGTGGGCGTATGTTTCGTTGCCTGGCAACCTATCTTTTTTTTTTTTTACTTTCACCAGTGTTTAAGATTTCCATTTTACAAAATATGTTTGAAAAAAATGAGCCATTTAAGCAGTTATATGTACAAAATGCTTACCGTATAGTTGTCTTGAAACATCTTTGGCCAAACACCGACTGAACGACATTTTTCTCAAACTGCCCCGCTACGAAGTGCTCAGAACAAAGGCGTTGGGATTTGTTGTGTTTGAAGCCCTTCTTCACCAGTTTAATTCTTCGTATCCACACACTTTTCACTTTATCATTTACAGGAAACCTATGCAATGTTACAATACGTCCATTTACATTTTTCCCTTGATAATTAGAGCATACTGTTCAATAATGTCGCTTTGTTGGTGTTAAATCGTCCATTTTGAGAAAACATCCCCGGAAGTAGTTGATATCTCTATCGAGTCCCTTATCGATTTCTATTTGTAGAGAGTACAGCAAAGGGAAGTAAAAAATCAAAGTACGAGAGAACCTTTCCGGACAGGGCTATGGGGTCCACAAGCTAAAAACGTGATTTTTCGTACAATCAATGGCCATAATCCATGAAGTTTTGATCCGATACATGACAATATCGAAAGCAGCCGAGATCTTATGGGGATAAACCTATATTTCAAGTTTCGTCAAAATCAGATAAGAATTGTGACCTGTAGAGAGTCCACAAACAAATTGTGGACGGACGGACGGACAGGGACGACGACATAATACGTCCACATGAAAATGTGGGCGTATAAAAAGGCAATTTTGCTTACAATCAGGGGCCATCATTCAGTAAGTTACAATCCGATATGCGCAAATATCGAAAGGAACCAAGACCTTTGGGTTTTAAACATACATGTCAAGTTTCATCAAAATCGGTTCAAAATTGTGACCTCTACAGGGTCCACAACCATGATATACCATTTTTTAACAGTATTCGCGTACAAACGGTGGCCATTTTGTATGGCAATTTTGGTCCGATTTCCCGGAAATTTGAACTCAACCTTCCTTACATTGTATCGGTAATATAATCAAACGTTTTTTTAAATCGGATAATAATTGTGACCTCCAGAGGGACCACAAGCTAAAAAGATAGGCTGGCACTGCCAAGCAGGATACGCCCCATATTTTCGAGAGATGGATAGAGAACAAGCAATACCGAAAGTGATTTTTCCTACATCATTAAGTCCTGTATTTCATACTGTATTGGGAGCAACCATTTTGTTGGTCAGTTCCAGTCTGATATTCATGAAATACGAAGCAGACAATGATTATGGTGTGACGGTACACAACCTAGAAATGTCACTTTTCGTCAAAATCGGATAAGAATTGTGACCTGTAGAGAGTCAACAACCATGATATACCATATTTTTACACTATTCGCGTACAAACGGCGTACATTTCGTCTGGCAATTTTGGTACGATTTTCCCCGAGTTTGTTATTTGTTAAAATTTATTCATTTTTATACGCCCACATGGAAATTTTGGTACGATTTTCACGAGTTTGTTATTTATTAAAATTTATTCATTTTTATATTCCCACATGGAAATGTGGACGTATACATGTATTGCCGTCGCCCCCATCCGTCTGTCCGTCCGTCCCTCCGTCCGTCCATCGTCCACAATTTCTTGTGAACGCACTAGAGGCTAAAGTTGATATCCGATTGACTTTAAATTTATACACATTGTTTAAGTTCATGAGACGAAGAAGCCTTCAGCGATTTCCGATTATTACTGCCAGAGTTATGACCCTTAATCACTTTGAAAAATCTTATGAACGCTGTTAAGGCCAAAGTTAATATTCGATTGACTTTAAATTTATACACAGTGTTTAAGGTCATGAGATGTAAAATCCTATTGATTTTCAGAGTTTTCCGATAATTACTGCCAGAGTTATGGCCCTTGATCTCTTCAAAAAATCTTGTGGACGCTCAAGATATCCAATTGACTTAAAATTGATACAGTGTTAAAGGTCATGAGGCAGAAAAGCCTATTGATTTTCAACGATTTCCCATAATTACTTCCAAAGTTATCTCCCTTGATCACTTTGAAAAATCTTGTGATGCTTTAGGGGCCAAACTTATTTTCCGATTGACTTCAAAGTGATACGATACACAGTGTTTAAGGCCTTGAGAAGAACAAGTATATTAATTTTATCTTTCTCATTGGAAATTTCTGCAATGAAAAAAAAAACAGTCCAAACTATAATATTATAATTGGAGAAATGTTCAAAGAAAGAAATAGACAAGGCAAGAATACAAGCCATAACATAAATTATTTTTTTGTTGTGTTTGATGGTTCGTCCTTTGCATATTAGATAAACACTAATGACTAATTTCTTGACTGCATATCAGTTAGATGGAAGTGTGCGTTGTATTTATTTAAAAGAAACCAAATGATTAATAAATAAAGAACCAATCGGGTCCTTCCTTGAATTTGAATAACCTTTTAGTGTGCACCGAAATGAAAATCAACAATCATCACAGAGGTGTATATATTGACTAGGGTGTATTGTGGTCACGTGACCCCCATTGACGTAACGTTAACGTCGTGGGCCGACACTGGAGACCGGCCGCCATGTTTCAACCGGGAAAGAATGACGGAAGTGCCCGGATGAACGCTATGTAAACAAAGGGAAATAGAATGACGAAGGGTTGATAAGTCCATTAAAAAGCAGTTCTAATTCAACAATATCAACCAAAAAAAATGGTGATCGAAAGGTCTTAACCCTACAGTCCTAAAAACAAAATCGCTTTGGTCAACTGGCATATTTTGGGGGCTTTATTATTAAGAGTAACTCTTATCATAATCATCATCATCATGAATACCGTCACCGTTGCAAATGCAATGTGTAAATTGTGCGCAGAACTACGAAATCATTTTTACAAAATTTGTTTGGGGAATGAAGTTTTCAAGACTTTCACTTATATGTCCTTAATATAATTAACCTTCCTTTTTTATACGCCCACATTTTCATGTGGACGTATTATGTCGTCGCCCCTGTCCGTCCGGACGTCCGTCCGTCCGTCCGTCCGTCCACAATTTGTTTGTGGACACTCTACAGGTCACAATTCTTATCCGATTTTGACGAAACTTGAAATATAGGTTTATCCCCAAAAGATCTCGGCTGCTTTCGATATTGGCATGTATCGGATCAAAACTTCATGGATTATGGCCCCTGATTGTACGAAAAATCACGTTTTTAGCTTGTGGACCCTATAGAGGTCACAATTTTGAACCGATTTTGATGAAACTTGACATGCATGTTAGTAACCCAAAGATCTTGGTTCCTTTCGATATTTGCGGCTATCGGAATGTAATTTCCTGAATTATGGCCCCTGATTGTCCGAAAAATCACCCTTTTTAGCTTGTGGTTCCTCTGGAGGTCGCAATTATTATTGTCCCCCGCCTTTCGAAGACTATTAAAATGGGTTCGTCCGTCTGTCTGTCTGTCTGTCTGTCTGTCTGTCTGTCCGTCCGTCCGTCCGTCCGTCCGTCCGTCCGTCCGTCCGTCCGTCCGTCCGTCCGTCCGTCCGTCCGTCCGTCCGTCCGTCCGTCACACTTTTTGGGACACAATAACTCTCTTCCTAATTGAGCTAGAATGTTCAAACTTGGTGTATGTGTTTATTAGGTCAATGCCTTGATGGAGTTCGAAGATGAGCATTTTCCGCTTAGGGTAAGCAGAGATAAGCAATTTGATTGGTTGATGCTTTGGGACACGATAACTTTAGTTCTAATTAAGTGAGAGTGATGAAACTTGGTGTATAGTTTCATTATAGTAATACCTTGACTAAGTTCGATAATGAGCATTTTCTGCTCAGGGTAAGCAGAGCGATACGCAATTTGATTGGTCGAGACTTTGGAACACAATAACTCTCCTTCTAATTTAGTTAAAATGTTCAAACTTGGTGTGTATGCTTATTAGGTCAATGCCTTGATGGAGTTCGAAGATGAGCATTTTCCGCTTAGGGTAAGCAGAGATAAGCAATTTGATTGGTTGATGCTTTGGGACACGATAACTTTAGTTCTAATTAAGTGAGAGTGATGAAACTTGGTGTATAGTTTCATTACAGTAATACCTTGACTAAGTTCGATAATGAGCATTTTCTGCTCAGGGTAAGCAGAGCGATACGCAATTTGATTGGTCGAGACTTTGGAACACAATAACTCTCCTACTAATTGAGTTAAAATGTTCAAACTTGGTGTATATGCTTATTAGGTCAATGCCTTGATGGAGTTCGAAGATGAGCATTTTCCGCTTAGGGTAGGCAGAGATAAGCAATTTGATTGGTTGATGCTTTGAGACACGATAACTTTAGTTCTAATTAAGTGAGAGTGATGAAACTTGGTGTATAGTTTCATTACAGTAATACCTTGACTATGATCGATAATGAGCATTTTCTGCTCAGGGTAAGCAGAGCGATAAGCAATTTGATTTGCCGAGACTTCGGAACACAATAACTCTCCTTCGAATTGAGTTAAAATGTTCAAAATTGGTGTGTATGCTTATTAGGTCAATGCCTTGATGGAGTTCGAAGATGAGCATTTTCTTTTTACGGTAGGCAGAGATAAGCAATTTTTGGATGACACTTCGTGTTCAGTTTGATTGGTCGATACGTTTGAAAAAAATAAATGTGCGATTAATTAATATGTGTCATCTATTTATTTTGGGATTTCGGCGGGGGACATCAGCCTCACTGTTGGCTTGTTCGATTTAAAAAACCGTTTGATTATATCACCGTTACACCCTAAGGAAGGTTGAGTTCGAATTTCGGGAAAATCGGACGAAAATTGCCATACAAAATGGCCGCCGTTTGTACGCGAATACTGTTAAAAAATGGTATATCAAGGTTTTGGACCCTGTGGAGGTCACAATTTTGATTCGATTTTGATGAAACTTGAAATTCATGGTTATAACCCAAAGATCTTGCTTCCTTTCGATATTTGCGCATATCGGATCGTAACTTCCTGAATTATGGCCCCTGATTATACGCAAAATCGCCTTTTTTTTTAGCTTGGAGGTCACAATTATTATTCGATTTAAAAAACCGTTTGATTATATCACCGTTACACCCTAAAGAAGGTTGAGTTCGAATTTCGGGAAAATCGGACGAAAATTGCCATACAAAATGGCCGCCGTTTGTACGCGAATACTGTTAAAAAATGGTATATCAAGGTTGTGGACCCTGTGGAGGTCACAATTTTGATTCGATTTTGATGAAACTTGAAATTCATGGTTATAACCCAAAGATCTTGCTTCCTTTCGATATTTGCGCATATCAGATCGTAACTTCCTGAATTATGGCCCCTGATTATATGCAAAATCGCCTTTTTTTAGCTTGGAGGTCACAATTATTATCCGATTAAAAAAAACATTTGATTATATTACCGTTACACCGTAAGGAAGGTTGAGTTCGAATTTCGGGAAAATCAGACCAAAATTGCCATACAAAATGGCCGCCGTTTGTACGCGTATACTGTTAAAAATGGTATATCAAGGTTGTGGACCCTGTAACGGTCACAATTTTAATTCGATTTTGATGAAACTTGAAATTCATGGTTATAACCCAAAGATCTTGGTTCTTTTCGATATTTGCGCATATCGGATTGTAACTTCCTGAATTATGGCCCCTGGTTATACGCAAAATCCCCCTTTCTTTAGCTTGTGGTCCCTCTGGATTTCACAATTATTATCCAATTTAAAAAAACGTTTGATTATATCACCGTTAAACTGTAAGGAAGGTTGAGTTTGAATTTTCGGAAAATCGGACCAAAATTGACAGACAAAATGGCCGCCGTTTGTACGCGAAAAATGATATATCATGGTTGTGGACCCTGAATAGGTCACAATTTTAATTCGATTTTGATGAGGAAGGTTGAGTTCTAATTTCGTGAAAATCATACCAAAATTGCCGGACGAAATGTTCGCCATTTGTACGCGAATAGTGTAAAAATATGGTACATCATGGTTGTGAACTCTCTACAGGTCACAATTCTTATCCGATTTTGATGAAAAGTCACATTTCTAGGTTGTGTACCGTCACACCATAATCATTGTCGGTTTCGAATTTCATTAATATCAGACTGGAACTGACCAACTAAATGGCTGCTCCCAATACAGTATGAAATACAGGACTTAAAGATGTAGGAAAAATCACTTTCGGTATTGCTTGTTCTCTGTCCATCTCTCGAAAATGTGGGCGTATCCTGCCTGGCAGTGCCAGCCTATCTTTTAAAAATTAGTTCGGGGGTTTTAAGCGGGTTTTCTGAAGAAAATAAAAGAAGCATAAACTATATTGCAAGAAACTTTCGCTTTATATTTATTCTGACTCTGTACATCTGTGAACACAATGTCGTCCTAATTAATTAAATCCGAGGGAGTGAAACTAAAAGATAACAAAGCAACTACTGGCCAGTGAGTGCATGTCTGTGACTAAACACTCCACTCCAATAAGCAGACTTACTCCCCGCGATATTTTTCGTACAAAGCCGCATGTGTGTATAATATATAATTTGTGCAATTTTCTAATAATTAAATAAAACATTAATTTGGAGGTTCGCTAAACAGACGGACCTTGTAATGTACTAATAAATTAAATGAATGGACACGCCAGGTTTTCGGCCTTAAAGTAAAGCTTCGAATGTTCGACGTCTTCTCGCCGTGTTTATTAAATTATTTTACCTAATTATCATGATTTTATATATCTATTAATTCACTATTTCACTTATAACTTATCATACCTAATTATGAAATGATAATCCACTCCCTTTTCGCCTGACATTGAATTTACCAAAATAATAACAACTTTCCGACATATTGGTATGGTAAACGTTTTTTTCCGTTCACCGGAGCCTGGTCTTATGACGTCATATGTGGATTGTGGGTTAGGATAAGGGTTAGGCTTGGCCCAGGGTTAGGGTTAGGGCTAGCCCTGTCTACATCTCGAGACTGTGACGAAATCTGCAGGCCACAGCCCTTATCCTAACCCTTATCCTAACTCACAATCCACATATGACGTCATAAGACCAGGCTCCGGTGGACGGTAAAAAATGCTTACCTATTGGTATATGCCAACGCAGGCTAAATCTTCCCGGTTGTAAAATGGCTGCCAACCTCCATAGTCGGCACGCGATCACGTGACCACCATACTCTCTAGTCAATATATACACCTCCATGGGTTATAAGTTCCATAAATGTATAATCACTGATTTAAACTTGACGATATGCTACCTGGAATGTGATTTGCAGGGCTGGCCATGAATAAATTGATGGCGAGCAGATGACTGCTCTTGCAAATTTAGGTTTGGGCGAGCAGGGCGAGCAATAAAAATTGCTCACGTAAAATGTTGCTTGCATGAGCACACATTTTGTAAAATTGTTTCAATTTAAAATCAATTTGTTGCCTGGATACTTTTGTTAGATAAATAATGACAAAGATATTTAAAGTTTGTAATTTATTTTTTTTTCTTCAATTCTTTATTTACATGATAGTACTATTACTATGAGTTGGCACTAGTATAACAAAACAACAAAAAAAAAACGATTGAGCAACAAAAAATTGCTATTCCTGGCACAGTGTTTGCAGTGAACATGTGTGACCATCGCTTTTCTGTTTTTGACAGTCATACTTCGTACGGATTTCTTCACCCCACGACATAAATGTGGATAGTAGGGCAATCAGGTTTCCTTTAGCCAATTATTACACTTAGATTTAAAATTATACGACTGCACAATGGAATAAAAACCGAAGTTCTGATAAAATAAGAAATACCGATAATTATAAGTTTGAAACGTGTTCATTTAGCGTGAAATGCCTAATCATCTGGATGTAAACATTCTTTACTTTAGACTCGATTATCACGTGTTTGTTACTGGTGTTCGTAGGAAAACCAGTCATGACGTTCAGGTATAAAGTGTATTTTTAGTAACACGACTCATTAGCCAATCAAATTTAAGGACGAAATGCCGCGTGCAGCTTGATGAATCTCAGTTTGACAGACGAATTTATGACGTTTTGACATTGTTGGATTAGTTTGGGCAATAAACTCGTCAATATTTTTATTATTTTTACAGGTTTTTTCTAAAATTTTGCGCGAGCAACGAACAGCACGCGTAAATCTACCTTTACGCGAGCGCAAGCAACTGCTCGCGTCTCGTGGCAAGCCCTGATTTGAACATTTAAATTGTTCATAGAATAGACTTCTGATATTACTTATCATTATTAAATAGGATATTCGTACACTAGTATCAAGAATAAACAGTCAAAATGGGTAAGAAATAATGTCATATTGTCATGGTTAGTTGATTAGAATCCTTGATAACGTTGACCTATATAAGTGTTAAGGGGGGCTTATGTCGACCTTGCAGCTGAAAGCAACTGGCGTTTCGGCAACTGGGAGCAACTGAAAGCAACTGAATGCAACTGAAAAAAGTCGACCAGAGCGCCTCTTACAACTAGTTGCAATCAGTTGCACATGTTCAACTTTCTGCAACTCATTGCAACTAGCGGCAACTAGTTGCAGTCGACATGAGCGTTCTTGCAACTGGAGTCAACTCGTTTCCATGGAAATATTAGAGACATGTGTCATGTGACTTTATAAACAGATGGAGGTGAACGAAGACACCCACTTTTCAAATGTTGTTGATGTCGACAATGATATACTAATAGAATTGTAGTAAGACCGACCATGCCTTTGTGTCGCTTCGTTTAAGTTATTCGTGATGAATGAATTAACAGCCACATGTTAAGTGGGATCGCTATCGCTCCGAATTCAGTTGCTCCCAGTTGTCCTCAGTTGCTGATATGATCGACATAAGCACTCTTGCAACTGACTGCAACTAGTTGCTTTGGGTTGCAAAGTCAACATAAGCTCCGCTTAAAGTAAGAACTGTGGTGCTTTTATAACTGATTGGGCCATAAATTAATTATGGGCGCTTTGTGTATGAAATAGTTTTACTTGATGTCTGCTTGAACCTGACTGGTAGTGGTACATGTATCACAGAGAAGGAATTAGTGTTTATTTAATGTAACATATTCAAGGAGGAGAACAGTAAAACGCAACAAATAATCCAGTCTTTAACTTAGAATTGACTATATTTCTTTTGAAACCCTATAACATTGCACAAAATGTCATTATTGGAGCAAAGCTATATATACGTACTTATGAATGTTTCAGCTCATACCAATTGTCAATTAATTGGAAAATAAAGCACACAATTCCTACATTAGAATTGAATTTAAACATTTAATTATGAAGACACATGGATATCAATAATGTGATAATACATTGCATGTGTTCTTTTCTTTTCTGTTTCCTTGTTTGAACATTTCTCTGATTATAATACTATACAGACAGAGAGAAAGAGAGAAATGGGGTTTAACGCCCACTCGACACTAACTAGTCATTTTGGGACTAACATATGGTTTAATTTTATTTCAAAAATTCGCTTGCGCGTAGGTGTGTTTAGCAGTCAGGGGAAAACCGGAGGACCCGGAGAAAACCCACAAGGTTGGACAGACGCTCCCCCCCCCCTTCTTCATCTATAATGTTTTACCATGGACTTGTTTTATTTTCGTTCCAGATGTTTCCGATGGGAAATATAATTTAATAAATAGCAAGCTTTATTTAAATATCAGATCTGTGTCATTGCAATAAGACCACCATTGGATAGATCTTAACATTCACACACAATACAAAACCAGCGTATTTTGTTGTACTTGATCATACTGGAATAAACCGTCAGGGGTAAAAATGGTCAAAATCCAGTAGACGTGGTACAAGGGTTAATCAGTGAACTGGATGTATGAGATGTGTTGTTGACGTTTGGGAAAGTAGGTCGAGGGGAAATGTGTAGGGAGTGATAGTTAGATGTATTATGAATTGTTACAGTGGCTGTGGTGTTACGTTGAAATACTATGCCGCTACCGTAACACCACAGCTTTATGATTTGTTAGACAGGATTGATACCGTAAGTCCGACAATAATAAATAAACTATTTCTGATTTTAATGTTGTCTTTTCCCACCGGCACTGGCCGTACGCCAGCAACTGAAAATAGCTGACGAAACAGCTAGGGCGTCGATTGTTAGTTCGCGTACAACTTGAAAAACCGAATGTCGTACGCCATTGTGAAACTGAAAGTAGCTGACGAAGACAGTTAGGGCGCCGATTGTTAGTTCGCGTACAACTTGAAAAAACCGAATGTCAGTATGGTATTTCTGACATAATTGGTTATCGGTGACCTGAAAGCTGGTAATCTCGACTCAAAGCGAGTAATCTCGACTCAAAAGTATAGTGTATAACCTACTTACTGTCTCCAGTCGTCGCTACTCTTATTATACTATAGTTCATTCATGATTTTTTGTGGACGATTTACTACTCAGTAAGAAAGCCTGTGCCCAAAAAGAGTTCTCGTCTGTTATTATTAGTATAATGACTTCCTCATGTGCGGCAGGTTCGTTTGTTTTTAAAAACACTGTTTTTCGCTCCAAAAAATAGAAAAGTAATTTTTTACCAGATGATCATGGTTTTTCACCGAGACTAGATAATTTCTCTCGGTGTAAGGATATTATCGCTTCTGAAAAAGTTCATACACTGTTGAGAAAATAGTCCGATTGGTTTTCTTAGCTGCAAATACAGCGAGAATAAACTCTGTACTGAAAAATTTTCGCGTGATCTACATAAACTGTCTTCACACACTCGATTTATAATTAGCGATATACAGGTACAGTGGCAAGTGTTATGCTTCTCAGGCTAATACCTCAAAACTACCTCCGCGCAAAACCCTCGATTTTGGTACATGCAAAAGAAAAAGAAATAGTGCCCGTGCGCGTGCCAGTAATAGGAAAACTAAGAGTTCGCGCATAAAAATGCACGAACGTACCAGGCGCGATGTCATCCAGCCAACTAAATTTCAGTCTTTTTAACTGTATTGCCTCAGCCTAACAACAAGGAACAGTTCTATGTGAAATGAAATGGTGTAATGAAGATAGGCATATGCCAAAATGTGCTATAAGGGGAATTTTTACCCGGGTAGCAGCACTTTAGCCTACTTTTATATCGAATTCCAACTGCCAAGGAATCTTTTACGAGCAAGCTAATGTTTTTCCGTCCCATCTGAACAACTAGGCAGCTGTCATTGTCAGGCCTTCCGCCCTGCACCAATGAAAAGGGGAAACCAACTCGGTAAGTTTTGATGAACTTTTTCGGCCAATGCAGGGATCTAACACACGAACTCCATCCCAACGAGCCAGTGTATTACCCACTCAGACACCCAGTTCTATGTGAAAAGTGTTCACTCTGGTATCTGATTTAAAAAAAACGTTTGACTGCATCGGTAAATTTGGCTTTCGCTGAATCTCAGACATAACTTCCGTAAATTTGTCATTTTGTACCAACCTTCAATACTACTGTCTATCATTGTGATGTATTCGATAATATTTATCCATTTTTGTGAAGAAAATTGATGCATTAATATTGTTTTATCAAAAGTCACTTGAACAAAATAAACATTGCTGATATTGCCACTGATTCACAGGGGGTGTAACTCTGTATGTAATATTATAGGAGGCGCTAAAAACGTCTATTTAACAACATAGTGGCAATGGAAAAGAGATGCTAGATGATCGTGACAAAACTTGGCTTTTCATCGGTACTTTCAGTTTATTCAATCAATATCAAATAATGTTACGTTGCGTGTGAAAACAATGATCAGGTTAGTCGTTTAATATAACAGAAGATTAATTAAGAGATCATCCTGGGTTAATTGTTATTTTCACATTTCTTTTTATCTGATCAGTGGAAGTCCAGTTAATTAATTACTACTCACGGGATTAGCGGGGCTGTTACGAAGAAAGACAAGATGGTATCATGAAACAATGGGCAGTGTTTTGTTAAATTTATCAGCAACATAGTGACTGCTGGCCGCGCTAGAGTTGTGACCGTGAGAGAGTTATAAGACTAAATATAAATCAAAAGTTGGAACACTTTAAAGTTTCAAATCATTATACAACCGAAATCCCACTATGTGCGACCTGAATTTTTACCATTCAATCGGAGAAAGAGAAATGGTGTTTAACATCCACTTGACACAAACTAGATCATTTCGGGACAGTAACATGGTTTAATTTTATTTCAATAATTTGCTGGGGCATAGAGATCTTTAGCAGTGGGATGAATTCGGAGAAAACCCACTATTGCAGCTGAATTCACAAATAATAATCGATGCCTGAAAAATGTTGCACATTATAAGAGTGACTCCAGACAAGATGTTTCAAGCCAGGGCTCACACTGGCTTTCAATTTTTTTCCGCCAAAATGGATGATAATTTTTATGTAAAGAAATGTTCATATATTTTTTCCGCCAACTTGAATATTTTATCCGCCAAAAATATGTGATAAAAAATTATACAATATCTAACAATTTTATGTCTCAGTTAGGCTTATTATAAAACAATTACCGATATATACAATATACGACTTTTAACAAATAATACATTTAGCACAGTTTTGGTTTACTTAGGTCAGATTTTATTTTTGGTAACTTTAGTCTCTTTGAACATCGCCGTATTGCACTATATATTCAGTATTTACACGTTAAATCTCGTCCAAGGATTGCGTGTACAATAGACCTATTGTTATTTTCAGGTACCGTAACGGTATCTGAATCTCTGATAGAATGATATGTACTTCAATTATATTTGTAAGAAATGCTTACAATTATACCTGTCATTCACCTTTAGACCATTTTAGCGACGGTAATATGATACAAATGGCGACCCGCTTTCTCGCTCAAGAATCGCCGATATTCAAGTAACCTAGTTCATACGTTTTCGACCAGTGATGATACGATAATTTGAAATAATGATATCCAATAGGCATACTTGTATCTTTTACATGCCGTATATGATGCCACAGTAAACGGAATTGAACTATCACAATATTTACTTCTTTGCGATAGAACTGTCGGACATTTTGGTTACATGTATTACCTTTCTTCGTTTTAAGACGAAACGAAACATCAAATAATCACCGCTTAATTTAATCACTAAGATTAAATACTGACTTGAGATAGTTTTAATATACATAATTGGCAATTATCAATCAATTAATCATTAATCCGAGACAATTGATTAGTATTACTCGGCGACACGATCCGGATTATCAGCCAGTTGATTAATTTATTATTGTGTTAAGCCACGTGATTGACACTCAATAATGGTTAATACAGGATGAATATGATTAGAATTTTAAGATTTTTTTTCCGCCAGTTCTCAAAAAGAATTGCCAGTACTGTAAAACTTTATCGCAAAAATTATCGCAAAAATCAAATTTTAATCGCCACTTTCATTTTTTTATCGCAAATTGCGACTTTGGCGATCGACAGTGTGAGCCCTGTTTCAAGCCATAGTCAATCATCAATGCAGTACAAATTCGTGGTATTCAATTAAAAAAGAAGTAAAATTAGTGTTTTATTAGATTTCACTTTACCAGTTTGCCCAAAAAGTCAGATTGCCCGAAAATTGGGAAGGGGGGGGGGGGCTGCAGGTGCTTGTACGCCGAGGCCCATTGAGCATCTTGATTTATCTGTATGTGAGCAGTACTCCTCACAGTACTGAGCTTCTAGACCTACCTATGAGCAATAACCTTCAGATAACTTAACCTACCAGGCATCTACACCAACATGTGGGCAATACCCATCAAGTAACTTACCCGTCTGAGCGTCTAGATCCACTTGTGGGACAATGACCTCAGGTAACGAACCTAACTCTGGGCATCTAGACCTAACTGTAGTTAATATCTTTCACGTAACTTGCGAGTCCGAACATTTTGACCTATCGGTAGGCAATAATACCCTTCAGGTAAATTACTCCACTGAGCATTTAGGCCTACATGTTAGCAATACCAATCAAGTAACTTCCCCTACTAGGCATCTAGACCTACCGTGGGTATAATATTTTTGAGGTAACTTACCATATGGAACATCCTCAAGTAATGTATCCCACTGAGCATCTAGACCTACCTGTTAACAATACCCCTCGTAGCCAATAATATAAGACAACCTTTGACAACTGCTTGAAAGATTTTGCTGCTGTTAGTGTATAATTTGTTGCCTATGCATGACTTCATTAGCCAGTTGCTCTTGTTCACTTCAGATGCTGTGAGCGTATGTTTGGTTGCCTGCCAATGTATCTTTAATTTTCAGATAACATTGGGAGATGCTATGATGGATCCAGCAACGCAAATGAGTATCACACAAAATGGAGGAACAACATCTCCAACTCATTCACAGTCTGACGATGGTTGCAGTAAAACAAACCTAATTGTGAATTATTTACCACAAACAATGACCCAAGATGATATACGTTCTCTTTTTTCAAGTATAGGAGAAGTTGAGAGTTGTAAACTTATCAGAGATAAACCAACAGGTTATTATAGCACATCATTTTTATACGCCCACATTAAAATGTGGTTGTATATTGTCGTTGGCCCGTCGTCCGTCGGTGTGGCGTCCACAAACTCTAGAGGCTAAAGTTAATATCCGATTGACTTTGACTTTATACACATTGTTTAAGGTCATGAGACGAAAAAAACCTATTGATTTTCAGCAAATTCCAATAATTGCTGTTAGAGTTATGGCCCTTGATCAAAAATTCTTGTGGACGCTCTACAAGCCAAAGTTAATATCCGATTGCCTTTAAATTAATAACCAGTGTTTAAGGCCATGAGACGAAGAAGCCTATTGATTTTCAGCAAATTCTGATAGTTACTGCAAGAGTTATGACCCTTGATCACTTCAAAAAATCTTGTGGACGCTGTCACTGGGAAACTGGCATCGTTTAATATGGGGTTTTTAGACTTTAAAAATGCTATAGCGTTTAATTTCAAAACATCGTTTGATAATGGACAATAATCGTTTGAAAATTACAAAAATGGTTTAATTAGAACCATAGTTTAATTTAATGGTACAGCGTTTAATTTCTCCGAGGGGGGGGGGGGTAAAAATGGACGAACCGTCGAATTATGTATTGCGTTTGATTACTAGACATCGCTTTAATTTCCGAGCTGCCGATTAATTTATCAAGTGTTTAAATATTAGACGAAAAATTGATTTGCTCAAGAGTCGTTTATCCGATCGGTTCAATTTGATAACGATTATTTACATATGCAGTGACCGCTCTAGACCCTTAAAACCATTAGCCAAATTTTTAGCCAGATCAAAATTTTATTAGCCAATTCAGAAAGTTTTAGCCAAATATTTTATATCATTTTTATACGCCCACATTGAAATGTGGTCGTATATTGTCGTCGCCCCCGTCCGTCCGTCCGTCCGTCCGTCCGTCCGTCGGTCCGTCCGTCCGGCGGTCCGGCGTCCACAATTGCTTGTGGACGCTATAGAGGCCAAAGTTAATATCCGATTGTCTTTAAATTTATACACAGTGTTTAAGGTCATGAGACGAAGAAGCCTATTGATTTTCAGCGATTTCCGATAATTAGTGCCAGAGTTATGGCCCTTGATCACTTCAAAAAATCTTGTGGACGCTATAGAGGCCAAAGTTAATATCCGATTGGCTTTAAATTTATACACAGTGTTTAAGGTCATGAGACGAAGAAGCCTATTGATTTTCAGTGATTTCCGATAAATAGTGCCAGAGTTATGGCCCTTGATCACTTCAAAAAATCTTGTGGACGCTTTAAAGGCCAAACTTATCATCTGATTGACTTCAGATTGATACACAGAGTTTAAGGTGTTGAAACGAACAAGTATATCGATTTTCAATGAATTTTGATAACTGAACACTACTACTACTACTACTTAGTGTTTAACGTCTGCTTCCACATAAGTGATATCTCAGACAACTTATAACTGAACAGCTAAATCCATGATTTTAAATGTTTCATGTATATATACTAATTCAATTGTTAGCGTGGGGTAAAACTTTATAAAAAGCAATCAAATTCTAATGATTTTCTGATAATTACATAATGAGTTGTTACTCTTAATCAGTTTTTAGAGTATTACAAATGTTTCATTACCGAAAAAAGTAAAAATATGCGACAACCCTTGTTGACTGCCCGGACGATTTAGCTGCTGTGGGCGTATGTTTCATTGCCTGGCAACCTATCTTTATTCATATGTTTGTTAATTAAAAATGAAACTACGTGCTTGTTGCTTTTTAAACGTACCGGTAATACAAGACTCATAGCAGCCGTAGAAAGGAAATGATAAACAGTACAAAATCCTTACGAGTATCCTTTATCTAAATTGCTACGTATTTTTTTTTTTTTTACTTCGTTCTATCTAGTTCACTATATTGTCTGTCAATATATGAGTAGAAGTTTTGGAAAAGGTGGGAAATATCACGTGGTTTGCGCGTGGTGGAATAAAGGATGAAAGGGGAGATATTCCTTTGATGTCAAGTAATCACTGTCGAATACATTCCGTCTTCTAGATGCCGATATAAATTCAGAAATAATTTAGTGATTGATATTGTTATGCTTGGTTATTGTGTCGACAAATAAAAACTCATAATAAAAATCATCCTTTATTAATTAATAATATTATCAACAAATAGGTTCCCATTAGATGTTTTATTTTTAACAATAGTTCTAGAAATGGCGGGAGAATGTCACGTGATAGCCACTGTTGACAAACGGGTCATGATGTATCATTTCATTACCGCATGAACTAATGCACACGTATAGATATACATGTACAGATGCCGTGCCGATTACTGTAAGGAATTATAGTAATTAACACTTAAAATATGATAATCTCGACCATTTATGATACAGCAAATAATTTAATTCATAATGGATGGTGTATATTTTTGATTGCGTAAGAAGCGTTGCCCAGTTATTACTTCAACAACACAGGGTTTATGTTGATTCCCGCAGTAAAATAGTAAAAGTACCATGCGTTTCCCGACTAAAATAAAGACAAATATCTACATAGATCATCATGCCATTCGAGACATTTTGATGTGTAATGGTTTTATATCCACCACTATCGGTAATTTATTTGTATTAGCCGATATACTTCGCTGTCAATATCTGATATCGGTAAAACCGATAGGTGTCATATCGGAACATCGCTACGTGTAGTGAAGCGAATGTACACTCGGCAAGTGGCGAGCATATGTAAACAATGCAGTGCCACACAAATTGGGCGTAACTGTGTTGTATAGTCTCTAGACTCGATCTTTCAGTCGTTTTAATGCGTGACATTGACTGATTTGCGACTTGTACGATTGAGACTAGAGAAATTAATGTACTAAAAATAGACACTCCATTGAATGATCGAAAGAAGCGTTTAACGAAACGATTTCAACTTTAATATTAACAGATTTACAAAATAATTCATTCGCCAAAATTTTCGCCAGAATCGTCACTTTATTCGCCAATAAAAATATTTGTCGTCATTGGCGAATTGGCGAATGTCTAGGGCGGTCACTGCATATGAAATGAAGTACGAATAAAAAGGATGAATATAAAAAATGCACACGAAGACATGCTCAACTTACACTTACCGTGGTCGTATTATTATTATCCATTAAAAATAATGATTCCACGGTACCATTGACAAATACATCAAAAATCGGTACGTCCATTGTTATTATACCATCGGAAATCGGTAGAGCACATCCCCGGTAATGTATTTTTATACGCCCACATTTTCATGTGGACGTATTGTGTCGTCGCCCCTGTCTGTCCGGACGTCCGTCTGTCCACAATTTGTTTGTGGACTCTCTACAGGTCACAATTCTTGACGAAACTTGAAATATAGGTTTATCCCCAAAAGATCTTGGTTCCTTTCGATATTGGCATGTATCGGATCAAAACTTCATGGATTATAGCCCCTGATTGTACGAAAAATCACGTTTTTAGCTTGTGGACCCTATAGAGGTCACAATTTTGAACCGATTTTGATGAAACTCGACATGCATGTTTGTAACCCAAAGATCTTGGTTCCTTTCGATATTTGCGGCTATCGGAATGTAATTTCCTGAATTATGGCCCCTGATTGTCCGAAAAATCACCCATTTGAGCTTGTGGTCCCTCTGGAGGTCACAATTATTATTCGATTTAAAAAAACGTTTGATTATATCACCGTTACACCCTAAGGGAGGTTGAGTTTGAATTTCGGGAAAATCGGACGAAAATTGCCATATAAAATGGCCGCGGTTTGTACGCGAATACTGTTAAAAATGGTATATCAAGGTTGTGGACCCTGTGGAGGTCACAATTTTGATTCAATTTTGATGAAACTTGAAATTCATGGTTATAACCCAAAGATCTTGCTTCCTTTCGATATTTGCGCATATCGGATCGTAACTTCCTGAATTATGGCCCCTGATTATACGCAAAATCGCCTTTTTATACGCCCACATTGAAATGTGGTCGAATATTGTCGTCGCCCCCGTCCGTCCGTCAGTCGGTCCGGCGTCCACAATTGCTTGTGGACGCTCTAGAGGCTAAAGTTAATATCCGATTGACTTTAAATTTATACACAGTGTTTAAGGTCATGAGACGAAGAAGCCTATTGTTTTTCAGCTATTTCCGATAATAACTACCAGAGTTATGGCCCTTGATCACTTCAAAAAATCTTGTGGACGCTCTAGAGGCCAAAGTTAATATCCGATTGGCTTTAAATTTATACACAGTGTTTAAGGTCATGAGACGAAGAAGCCTATTGATTTTCATCGATTTCCGATAAATAGTGCCAGAGTTATGGTCCTTGATCACTTCAAAAAATCTTGTGGACGCTATAGAGGCCAAAGTTAATATCTGATTGGCTTTAAATTTATACACAGTGTTTAAGGTCATGAGACGAAGAAGCCTATTGATTTTCATCGATTTCCGATAAATAGTGCCAGAGTTATGGCCCTTGATCACTTCAAAAAATCTTGTGGACGCTTTAAAGGCCAAACTTATCATCTGATTGACTTCAAATTGATACACAGAGTTTAAGGTGTTGAAACAAACAAGTATATCGATTTTCAATGAATTTTTATAACTGAACAGCTAAATCCATGATTTTAAATGTTTCATGTATATATACTAATTCAATTGTTAGCGTGGGGTAAAACTTTATAAAAAGCAATCAAATTCTAATGATTTTCTGATAATTACATAATGAGTCGTTACTCTTAATCAGTTTTTAGAGTATTACAAATGTTTCATTACCGATAAAAGTAAAAATATGCGACAACCCTTGTTGACTGCCCGGACGATTTAGCTGCTGTGGGCGTATGGCCCCTGGTTATACGCAAAATCCCCCTTTCTTTAGCTTGTGGTCCCTCTGGAGGTCACAATTATTATCCAATTTAAAAAAACGTTTGATTATATCACCGTTACACTGTAAGGAAGGTTGAGTTTGAATTTCGGGAAAATCGGACCAAAATTGACAGAAAAAATGGCCGCCGTTTGTACGCGAATACTGTTAAAAAGATAGGCTGGCACTGCCAGGCAGGATACGCCCACATTTTCGAGAGATGGATAGAGAACAAGCAATACCTAAAGTGATTTTTCCTACATCATTAAGTCCTGTATTTCATACTGTATTGGGAGCAGCCATTTTGATGGTCAGTATAAAAATGATATATCATGGTTGTGGACCCTGTATAGGTCACAATTTTAATTCGATTTTGATGAGGAAGGTTGAGTTCTAATTTCGTGAAAATCGTAACAAAATTGCCGGATGAAATGTTCGCCGTTTGTACGCGAATAGTGTAGAAATATGGTATATCATGGTTGTGGACTCTCTACAGGTCACAATTCTTATCCGATTTTGATGAAAAGTCACATTTCTAGGTTGTGTACCGTCACACCATAATCATTGTTGGCTTCGAATTTCATGAATATCAGACTGGAACTGACCAACAAAATGGCTGCTCCCAATACAGTATGAAATACAGGACTTAATGATGTAGGAAAAATCACTTTCGGCAGGGATCGAATTTGACGGACGCAAACACGCAAAATGCGTGTTGATTTTGTAGACTGCGTGTTACAAAATATGTCACACGAAAAAAAATGCGTGTAACATTTTTTCGCTTATTGGAAATTGTTACTGAATAAGATGATTTCTTTTACGTAAAATTAAGACCATAATTATGACCAAAAACGGAAATTCTACTATTATTTTCCTTCCTAGCAAAATGTAAATAATTCGATGTCTATGTTCGGCGTATTGTGACATCTACGCATGCGTTACGCATTCAGAATTCTTCGTCGAACATTCGGAATTCTTTTGTTTTTCCCGAACTGATCGTTTTTATTGTGGTTAAAATCTTATATTTCATCAGCTAAGAGGTTACCCTATTCGATAAAAACAATACACAAATATCATAATTGACCTCTTTTAGTGTTCGACTATCTGTCCTTTTATTATTGTCGTTATCTTCCATCAAACAAATTCCGACATCGGTCAAAAATAAACGTTATTCATTCATCATTATTGCCGAATGACTTTCACGCGACACAAAAAAATATATATCGCAGTTTTGATTTTTCTGGGAGATATTTAAGATAAGTATTGAAAAATTGTTTTCCTTTTGATGAATAAAAATTGTTAGAAACTCCTTAGTTTTCATTCCTCGAAGTTTGCAAATGCCGATTCGGAGCTCTTGTTTATGTCACGTGACTTATCGCTCACTTTTCCACCCGTTAGCATTATCCCTGTTTCTGTTCAAATTCTATACATCTTGACAATCTGTTTATACCGATACTTTGATTTTCCAAAGGATCATTCATTTTCAGATTGAAATAAATTCTAATAAAGCAGAAATATACATGATGCTAAAATTGCCAACTATTGAGAAGTCCGATAGACTGATTTATTGATTATCATCCACCGTCGGACGTATCATGCATAGCGGTCCGTGATCTGATAAATCGCTATTTGTATTTGACTAAATCAAAGGACACTTTTTGACGCAGGACTTTAATTAACTATCCTTGTATTAAATAATGCATCTTAAAAAGTATAGGCTTGATTGAGAAAAAAAGTCCAAGGGTAGCTATAAAAATAAATATGCACGGCCGAAAGAACACAAACTTTTTTTAAAATGTTTTTCTTGTGCCTCCATCATAAGTATTTTTGATTTAAATTGAATAATAATAATTAATATTTTGCTATTAGCTTTTTAATGAAATTGTAAGGAATATGTGTACACTCCAATGTATAACGTAACTTGTAGTTTGTACATAATCCAAAGATAATAAAAATATTTTCATTAAAGAAAAAATTGCCCCTTGAATTTCTTCGGAATCCTATTTTTGCTTGTACATTTGAAATCAACAAGCAAAATTTTGCTTGTACGTTTTCAAGTAAAGGTCAATCCCTGCTTTCGGTATTGCTTGTTCTCTATCCATCTCTCAAAAATGTGGGTGTATCCTGCCTGGCAGTGCCAGCCTATCTTTCTTTAAATCACAAATGAATGAACATAGCTTTCCATGTGTACACGTGACTAAAAGACCTGGCAATGATTCCACCATTGACAAATACATCAACAATCGGTAAATCACGTCCAATGTTATTATATCATTGGAAATCGGTAAAGCACATCCCAGGTAAAGTATTTTCTTTAAATCACAAATGAATGAACACAGATTTTCATCTGCACATGTGGTCGTGTGATAATCTCGCGAGACTTGTATACTGGCGCCAAACGTCACTATTCGTCGATCTCCATAGACAAGCTGTCACTCAGGGGGGTGTGGGTCTGTTCATCCCCACTCGGCTAATCTCGACAGATTCCGTAAACTACATCTAGTCTCTGATGTATGACAGTAAGTGATATGTACCTGCGCCCATACATTTGCGATGCGGCTACCGGTTTACTTTAACAGGAAAACTTGACGCTATTACACAAATTGGGAACATATTCGGCCAGCGACCTATTCGACCGATCGAGCTGCAACCTGTTCTTTGGAAACCTATTAAGAGTAAAGATAACAGTCTCTATTTATCAACCAATAAAATCCAACGTTATGTCTATCTAATGAAAGTAGAATATATTATTTTTATACGCCCACATTTTTATGTGGACGTATATTGTCGTCGCCCCCGTCCGTCCGTCCGTCCGTCCGTCCGTCCACATTTTTTTGTGAACAGTCTACAGGTCACAATTTTTATCCGATTTCAATTAAACTTAAAATATAGGTTTATCACCATAAGATCTCGGTTCCTTTCGATAATGGCATGTATCGGACTGTAACTTCATGGGTTATGGCCCCTGATTGTACGAAAAATCACGTTTTTTAGCTTGTGAACAGCGTAGAGGTCACAATTTTGAACCGATTTGGATGAAACTTGACATGTATGTTTATAACCCAAAGATCTTGGTTCCTTTCGATATTTGCGCCCATCGGATCGTAACTTCCTGAATTATGGCCCCTGATTGTCCGAAAAATCGCCCTTTTTAACTTGTGGTCCCTCTGGAGGTCACAATTGTTATCCGATTTAAAAAATCGTTTGATTATATCACCGTTGCATGGTTATGAAGGTTGAGTTCGAATTTCGTGAAAATCGGACCAAAATTGACGGACAAAATGGCCGCCGTTTGTACGCGAATAGTGTGAAAATATGTTATATCAAGGTTGTGGACCTTATAGAGGTCACAATTTTGAACCGATTTTGATGAAACTTGACATGTATGTTTATAACCCAAAGATCTTGGTTCCTTTCGATATTTGCGCCCATCAGATCGTAACTTCCTGAATTATGGCCCCTGATTGTCTGAAAAATTGCCCTTTTTAGCTTGTGGTCCCTCTGGAGTTCAAAATTGTTATCGGATTTACAAAACCGTTTGATTATATCACCGTTCCATGGTTAAGAAGGTTGAGTTCGAATTTCGTGAAAATTGGACCAAAATTGACGGACAAAATGGCCGCCGTTTGTAAGCGAATAGTGTGAAAATATGTTATATCAGGGTTGTGGACCTTATAGAGGTCACAGTTTTGAACCAATTTTGATGAAACTTGACATGTATGTTTATAACCCAAAGATCTTGGTTCCTTTCGATATTTGCGCCCATCGGATCGTAACTTCCTGAATTATGGCACCTGATTGTCCGAAAAATTGCTCTTTTAGCTTGTGGTCCCTCTGGAGGTCAAAATTGTTATCGGATTTAAAAAAACGTTTGATTATATCACCGTTCCATGGTTATGAAGGTTGAGTTCGAATTTCATGAAAATCGGACCAAAATTGACGGACAAAATGGCCGCCGTTTATACGCGAATAGTGTGAAAATATATTATATCAAGGTTGTGGACCTTATAGAGGTCACAATTTTGAACCAATTTTGATGAAACTTGACATGTATGTTTATAACCCAAAGATCTTGGTTCCTTTCGATATTTGTGCCCATCGGGTCATTACTTCCTGAATTATGTCCCCTGATTGTACGAAAAATCACCCTTTTTTAGCTTGTGGTCCCTCTGGAGGTCACAATTATTAACTGATTTAAAAAAAAACATTTGATTATAAAAACCAAACAAATTCTGATGATTTTCTGATAATTCCTTAATATGTGACAACTCTTGTTGACTGCCCGGATGATTTGGCTGCTGTGTGGGCGTATGTTTCGTTGCCTGGCAACCTATTTTTTATCCATTCCTTCAGCTCAGAATAGAAGTGTAATTTCGTCATTATCTTACAGCTGGATCGGTCGAATAGGTCGCTAGCCAAATAGCTCGCCAACTTGTGTTTGGAATAGGCGCAGCCATGTTTCATCCGGGACCACTAAAGTAGTTCCAATATGGCGGAATTCATCATACAGCCGAGTTTAGATTGTCCGAAATCTTCCGAGGTTTGCTGAGTGTGTTCATCCCATGATCTTTTCACCCTGGGCTGTTTCATAACTACCAGAGTTATGGCCCTTGATCACTTCAAAAAATCTTGTGGACGCTCTAGAGGCCAAAGTTAATATCCAATTGGCTTTAAATGTATACACAGTGTTTAAGGTCATGAGACAAAGAAGCCTATTGATTTTCATCGATTTCCAATAATTAGTGCCAGAGTTATGGCCCTTGATCACTTCAAAAAATCTTGTGGACGCTCTAAAAGCCAAAGTTAATATCCGATTAACTTTAAATTTATACACAGTGTTTAAGGTCATAAGACAACGAAGCCTTTTGATTTTCAGCAATTTCCGATAATTAATGCCAGAGTTATGGCCCTTGATCACTTCAAAAAATCTTGTCGACGCTCTAAAAGCCAAAGTTAATATTCGATTGACTTAAAATTTATACACAGTGTTTAAGGTCATATGATAAAGAATCCTATTGACTTTCAGCGATTTCCGATAATTAGTGCCAGAGTTATGGCCCTTGATCACTTCAAAAAAATATTGTGGACGCTCTAAAAGCCAAAGTTAATATCTGATTGACTTTAAATTTATACACAGTGTTTAAGGTCATAAGATGAAGAATCCTATTGATTTTCAGCAATTTCCGATAATTAGTGCCAGAGTTATGGCCCTTGATCACTTCAAAAAAATCTTGTGAACGCTCTAGAGGCCAAAGTTTATATCCGATTGACTTTAAATTCATACACAGTGTTTAAGGTCATAAGACGAAGAAGCCTATTGATTTCCAGCGATTTCCGATACTTAGTGCCAGAGTTACAGCCCTTGATCACATCAAAAATCCTGTGGACGCTCTAGAGGCCAAAGTGAATATCCGATTGACTTTAAATTCATACACTGTGTTTAAGGTCATAAGACGAAGAAGCCTATTGATTTCCAGCGATTTCCGATACTTAGTGCCAGAGTTATCTCCCTTGATAACTTCAAAAAATCTTATGACGCTATAGAGGCCAAACTTATCATCCAATTGACTTTAGATTGATACACAGAGTTTAATGTGTTGAAACGAACAAGTATTTTGATTTTCAATGAATTTTTGATAACTCAACAGCTAAATCCATGATATTAAATGTTTCATGTATATACTAATTGTTAGCGTGGGGTAAAACTTTATAAAAAGCAATCAAATTCTAATGATTTTCTGATAATTACATAATGAGTTGTTACTCTTAATCAGTTTTTAGTGTATTACAAATGTTTCATTACCGAAAAAAGTAAAAATATGCGACAACCCTTGTTGACTGCCTGGACGATTTAGTTGCTGTGGGCGTATGTTTCGTTGCCTGGCAACCTATCTTTTAGCTTGTGGTCTTTCTGGAGGTCAAAATTGTAATCTGATGTTAAAATCCGTCTGATTATAATATCATTGTTACATGGTTATGGAGTTTGAGTTCGAATATCGTGGAAATCTGACCAAACTTGACAGACAAAATGGCCGCCGTTTGTATGTGAATAGTGTAAGAATATGTTATATCAAGCTTGTGGACCCTATGGAGGTCACAATTTTGAACCGATTTCGATGAAACTTGACATGTATGTTTATAACCCAAAGATATTGAGTCTTTTCGATATTTGCGCCCATCTGATCGAAACTTCCTGAATTCTCCCCTGATTGGCCGAAAAATTGCTTTTATTTTTTAGCTTGTGGACCCTCTGGAGGTCAAAATTATTATCCAATTTAAAAAGCTGTTTGATTATATCACTGTTACATGAGGTTGAATTTCGTGAAAATTGAAACAAAATTGACGGACAAAATGGCCACCGTTTGTTCACGAATAGTGTGAAAATATGTTATATCAAGGTTGTGGACCCTACATACATGCCAACTATTCCGATTTTGGATTTTGTCGGAATCATTCCGATGTTTTGAGTCTAATGCTGAATTCCGATTTTACTCTTTATAATTCCGTTTTTTATACGCCCACATTTTCATGTGGACGTATTATGTCGTCGCCCCTGTCCGTCCGGACGTCCGTCCGTCCGTCTGGACGTCCATCCGGACGTCCGTCCGTCCACAATTTGTTTGTGGACTCTCTACAGGTCACAATTCTTATCCGATTTTGACGAAACTTGAAATATAGGTTTATCCCCAAAAGATCTCGGCTGCTTTCGATATTGGCATGTATCGGATCAAAACTTCATGGATTATGGCCCCTGATTGTACGAAAAATCACGTTTTTAGCTTGTGGACCCTATAGAGGTCACAATTTTTAACCAATTTTGATGAAACTTGACATGCATGTTTGTAACCCAAAGATCTTGGTTCCTTTCGATATTTGCGCCTATCGGAATGTAATTTCCTGAATTATGGCCCCTGATTTTCCGAAAAATCACCCTTTTTAGCTTGTGGTCCCTCTGGAGGTCACAATTATTATTCGATTTAAAAAACCGTTTGATTATATCACCGTTACACCGTAAGGAAGGTTGAGTTCGAATTTTGGGAAAATCAGACCAAAATTGCCATACAAATCTCCACACACCAAAAATTGGCCAGTCCTCTCAAAAAAAAAAAACGTAATCTCTAGAGACTGGGCAAATAGAGCTTCATTCTCATCTAGTAGGTCAATCTGCATTATGTAGGTCGTGTGACGTCGTGCACGTGATTACTGCATTTGCACTGGCAAACTGGTGTAGGTGCGAGATGTTTGTTGTGGATAACAGTTATTGTTATTTAGTGATACTTTAACGATCTAAGAATTTTGTTGACGCACAATATCTGTCGAATGAACGGATACAACGTATGGGATGAGGTGAATGAACATAAATAATTACACACGACATCATTATAACAACTTTACGAAGCCAGTTCATGCGTATCGGGACGAAGCCGAATGGCGAATGGAAACAAAAACATGACATCAGCCCGCAGACGGTTTCAGCATGACTGCTTTGCACTCCATTCGAGACGCATATCGAACTTAATTTATCTTAGACATTACATTTACAAATTCGTGTCACGTGACTCGGGGCTTGCTTGACAACTGTCAATCATTCCAAATAAGGAACAACGTAAAACAGGACAGGAACTCCCATTTTATTGTGAAGCGCGCAATTTGTCCAGTCTCTGGTGCTGGTTACAGGTTTACTCAATTTTTTTTTTTAAAACAAATGGAAACGAAAGTGTTGGTTTACTAAAAATTAATACTTTTATATGAATCGAAATGTAAAATAAATAGAAGAGACTGGGCCAGTCTATGTTACACCCTAAGGAAGGTTGAGTTCGAATTTCGGGAAAATCGGACGAAAATTGCCATACAAAATGGCCGCCGTTTGTACGCCAATACTGTTAAAAAATGGTATATCAAGGTTGTGGACCCTGTGGAGGTCACAATTTTGATTCGATTTTGATGACACTTGAAATTCATGGTTATAACCCAAAGATCTTGCTTCCTTTCGATATTTGCGCATATCGGATCGTAACTTCCTGAATTATGGCCCCTGATTATACGCAAAATCGCCCCCCTTTTTTAGCTTGGAGGTCACAATTATTATCCGATTTAAAAAAACGTTTGATTATATTACCGTTACACCGTAAGGAAGGTTGAGTTCGAATTTTGGGAAAATCAGACCAAAATTGCCATACAAAATGGCCGCCGTTTGTACGCGAATACTGTTAAAAAATGGTATATCAAGGTTGTGGACCCTGTAAAGGTCACAATTTTAATTCGATTTTGATGAAACTTGAAATTCATGGTTATAACCCAAAGATCTTGGTTCTTTTCGATATTTGCGCATATCGGATCGTAACTTCCTGAATTATGGCCCCTGATTATATGCAAAATCGCCTTTTTTATACGCCCACATTTTCATGTGGACGTATTATGTCGTCGCCCCTGTCCGTCCGTCCACAATTTGTTTGTGGACCCTCTACAGGTCACAATTCCTATCCGATTTTGACGAAACTTGAAATATAGGTTTATCCCCATAAGATCTCGGTTCCTTTCGATATTGGCATGTATCGGATCGGAACTTCATGGATTATGGCCCCTGATTGTGCGAAATATCATGTTTTTAGCTTGTGGACCCTATAGAGGTCACAATTTTGAACCGATTGTGATGAAACTTGACATGCATGTCTATAACCCCAAAATCTTGGTTCCTTTCGATATTTGCGCCCATCGGATCGTAACTTCCTGAATTATGGCCCCTGATTGTCCGAAAAATCGCCCTTTTTAGCTTGTGGTCCCTCTGGAGGTCAAAATTATTATCCGATTTAAAAAACCGTTGGATTATATCACCGTTACATGGTAATGAAGGTTGAGTTCAAATTTCGTGAAAATCAGACCAAAATTGACGGACAAAATGGCCGCCGTTTGTACGCGAATAGTGTGAAAATATGTTATATCAAGGTTGTGGACCCTATAGAGGTCACAATTTTGAACCGATTTTGATGAAACTTGACATGTATGTTTATAACCCAAAGATCTTGGTTCCTTTCGATATTTGCACCCATCGGATCGTAACTTCCTGAATTATGGCCCCTGATTGTCCGAAAAATCACCCTCTTTAGCTTGTGGTCCCTCTGGAGGTCAAAGTTATTATCCGATTTACAAAACCGTTTTGATTATATCACCGTTACATGGTAATGAAGGCTGACTTCGAATTTTGTGAAAATCAAACCAAAATTGACGGACAAAATGGCCACCGTTTGTACGCGAATAGTGTGAAAATATGTTATATCAAGGTTGTGGACCCTATATAGGTCACAATTTTGAACCGATTTTGATGAAACTTGACATGCATGTTTATAACCCGAAGATCTTGGTTCCTTTCGTTATTTGCGCTCATTGATTCATAACTTCCTGAATTATGGCCCCTGATTGTACGAAAAATCACCCTTTTTAGCTTGTGGTCGCTCTGGAAGTCACAATTATTTTCCGATTTAAAAAAACGTTTGATTATATCACCGTTTCACCTTAAGGAAGGAAAATCGGACCAAAATTGACAGACAAAATGGCCGCCGTTTGTACGCGAGTACTGTTAAAAAATGGTATATCATGGTTGTGGACCCTGTATAGGTCACAATTTTAATTTGATTTTGATGAAACTTGAAATGCATGGTTATAACCCAAAGATCTTGGTTCCTTTCGGTATTTGCGCATATCGGATCGTAACTTCCTGAATTATTCGAATTTCGTGAAAATCGTACCAAAATTGCCGGACAAAATGGTCGCCGTTTGTAATCGAATAGAGTAAAGTTATGGTATATCATGGTTGTGGACTCTCTACAGGTCACAATTCTTATCCGATTTTGCCGAAAAGTCACATTTCTAGGTTGTGTATCGTCACACCATAATCATTGTCGGCTTCGAATTTCATGAATATCAGACTGGAACTGACCAACAAAATGGCTGCTCCCAATACAGTATGAAATACAGGACTTAATGATGTAGGAAAAATCACTTTAGGTATTGCTTGTTCTCTATCCATCTCTCGAAAATGTGGGCGTATCCTGCCTGGCAGTGCCAGCCTATCTTTAAAATTTATTGGAAGAAATTTATTTTATTTCATTCCTGACCTTTTTGATTGATAAAATCCCTCTCGTTTTATTTTTAAATTGACGACTGTCTGGGCATTCTCGCTGTTTGTTGCGAATCTGATTGCGATATTGTGTATCGTAGTATGAGTCGGTAAAACAACGGAAATAGTCGAGGACATGTGTCATGTTTTCCTTATAGTTATTAATATAAAATGGAATAAGCTATTATGTCTGGACTAATCAAGATCAAAATGTCATGTGGTTATTTCCGTCATTTGCCATGTCTAATTTGCATAATTCGTTGTAAAACGACGGAAATAGCCGAAAACATGTCTCCAGTTTTCTCGATCATTATTAATATAAAATGGAATAAGCTAATATGTCTGGACTAATCGAGATTAAAATGTCATGTGGTTATTTCGTCATAGGCCGTGCCTAATTTGCATGCTTTGAGCATATTATTTACTTCGCGGAGCCATTCTCGCATACACTCGTGCAGTAAACGGCGGATTTACCGTTAGTTGCCAGTAACGTTGTGGCTTCTTCCTTAGCCATACTTCCTTCTGACTTGATAAAAAATGTTTTCCATGTGTGAAAAAAACAAATTACAATTTAAAAAAAACCCAGTATAAATAATTTACGACTTATACGCGTCGGTCGTCAAGTCAAACAAAATGACTTCCGAAACAAATGTCAGACAAAAATACCGGGAAACTTACGGGCAAAGAATTTCCAGGAATAATTACGTCCTCGCGTAGAAGCCACGAATTCGGATTTTGTTTAGTCTGTAGGAGTGATTTATGTGTTGCTTATGGTGGTATTACGGACATTAATGATAATGATAATGATTTATTTTTGATATAGCGATTTACATAAAAGCATCTCAAACCGCTTTACATCAGTATAGTAATTAACTAGTGTATAATTCAATGATAAACAGTACATAAAATCATTCTAAAAATAACTTTACAAGTCATTAAAAGAATATCAACAATAATACTATAAAATCATTCTAAAAATAACATTACAAGTCATTAAAAGAATATCAACAATAATACTATAAAACTCTCGAGTATATAATTTCTAGTTGCATATTTACAATGTATGGCATATTTCATAATCTTACGGCCTCAACAATAAAATTGTCTAAAAACGTGTGTTTTCAGTGCGGTTTTGAGAGGGCGAACAAATCTATATCACGGAGAGAGGCTGGCAGGCTATTCCACAGCTGTGGTGCATAGATGCAAAAAGCGTGGTCACCGTATGCTCGTGACTGTTTTGGTCTCATATTGTGATTCACCAGTTTTACACTATCGCAACTTTTAGTGCAGATTTTAGGAACATGAATTCCAATCAGTTCAGTCAGGTAGAATGGTGCCGACTCACCATGATGGATCAGTTTGAATATAATGCATAGATTTTTGAATTCTATGCGCGCTTTCACTGGTAGCCAGTGGAGTTCACGTAGAATTGGTGTCATGTCCATATGACGTTCTAATTTTCGTCTGATTACCAGTCTAGCGGCAGAATTTTGTATGTGTTGCAGTTTTTTGATTTGGTAATCATACAGGCCGTAAAACAAACTGTTACAATAATCTATCCGAGAGCTAACGAAGGCGTGGACTAATTTTTTGGTTGAGTCTTGATCTAAAATATGTCTCAATTTACTGATCCGCCACAGTGAGTACGACGCCGTTCTACATACATTAGCGATATGAGCCTCCATGGTTCCACTCGAGTCCATCATCACTCCCAAATCACGAACAGGCTGCGCAGAAGCGGCGATCTTAACATCACCAATCCTGACCTCTGTTGAGGTAGGCAGGGCTTCAGATTTCTTGAAGCGAGAAGAAAACCACACAATTTCGGTTTTCGAATCATTGAGTGCGAGAAGATTTTCTCTCATCCACTCTCTGATCTCAACAACGCAGGCTTCGATTCGGCAGACCACGGAATAGTCAGTCTTAGCGTCGCACGCGATGTAGAGCTGAGTATCGTCAGCGAAAATTACCGTGTCTAAGCCGTGGCGAATGATGATGTCCTCAAGTGGAACCATGTACAGAGCAAAAAGGATGGTCCGAGGACCGAGCCCTGGGGTACACCATAACGCAGTGGATGCTCCTTCGACACATTCGATCCGATCGACACTTTCTGAATTCTGCCACGCAAGTATGACCCCAGCCAATCAAGCACTGGACCCCCCAACCCGAACCTCAAGAGCAGACGTCTCAGAAGTATCTCATGATCGATGGTGTCGAAGGCCACAGACAGGTCAAGCAATACAAGAATGAGGTCCCGCTGCCCATTGAGAGCGAGCATGACGTCATTTTGCACTCTGAGGAGTGCAGTTTCCGTACTGTGGCCCTCTCGGTAGGCAGACTGGAACTTGCCATACAACGAATTTGACTTAAGATACAGGTGAAGTCGACTGAGAGCAGCTTTCTCCAAGAACTTGTCTAAAAATGAACAATTGGACACTGGGCGGTAATTTTTCATGACCTCCTTATCAAGTCCAGCTTTTTTGAGGAGGGGACGAATGACTGTTTACAGATATCTGGAAATACACCAGTAGAAAACGAAGAATTTACGATACTAAGAAGATGTGGAGCTAGTACATCAATACACGATTTGACAAGATTTGTTGGCATGGGATCAAGCGAACATGATTTATCCGGCATTCAAACCATTTTGAAACTTGAACTGCTCAAACCTAAAAACCTCAGATGCATGGACCTAAATCACCAGCAGTTTTTATCCAATAATACAAAATACTGCTTTAACCCTTTGAACCGGTAGTCTCGATCTATCGGGAATTTTAGTAAGTGCTCATACACCGTAATCCCGATACACCGGGATTCAAGGTATGCTGTCATACCTATTTAAAGAACGCTAAATATAACGACCAATCAGGGGTAAGAATTGTGTGGTAATGCTGGGATAGCGTCACAAAGATGTCAGCCTCCATGCTTTTATCTTTGATTTGATTTTGAGGTTGATTTTTTGATAATATCGAAGCTAATTTCTACCTGTCAAAATGGAACCCAGTGGCAGCGGAACTAACAGGAAGCGTCAGTTCTATTCAGTCAAAGAAGTCGCTAATTTATTAGAGCTCAGACGAACAAAACTTAGACGAAGATTATCCTGCCGATGATATTTTATCGAAGAATTTGACAATGTGGTTTTAGACAATAATTCGAATAATTCGGAAGATATTGACCCAGGTATTCCTGACACGGCCGAGGCACAAGTCACGCCCCCATATAGAAAACGTAAGGCTCAACATGCTGCATGGACTGGCACAATAAGATTAAATATTATGATAATTTTAGCTAGTACATGCTATAATTATCATTTGGCATGCTTTTGAGTTGATTATAGGTTATTAAAATGAATGCTTCAACTGTTTTTCATATATGTTTGTAAATAGCTGATTTTCCTCCAGGAGGCTAGGTACCAGTACTGTTAAGTGCCAGGAGGTCAGGGTTCAAAGGGTTAAATACAAGGCATTCTGATTTTCAATCTCCTCAGGTTGGCATGTATGACCCTATAGAGGTCACAATTTTGAACCGATTTTGATGAAACTTGAAATACATGTTTATAACATAAAGATCTTGATTCCTTTCGATATTTGAGCATATCAGATCGTAACTTCCTGAATTATGGCCCCTGATTGTACGAAAAATCGCCTTTATCACCGTGTGGTCCCTCTGGAGGTAACAATTATTACCTGATTTAAAAAGAACGTTTGATTATATCACCGTTTCGTCCAAATCGGACCAAAATTGACAAACGAAATGGCCGCCATTTATACACGAATGGTGTAAAAAAATATGGTATATCAAGGTTCTGGACCCTATAGAGGCTACAATTTTGATGACACTTGAAATACATTTTTATAACCTAAAGATCGTAGTTCCTTTCGATATTTACGCATATCGGATTGTAACTTCCTGGATTATGGCCTCTGATTATACGAAAAATCGCCTTTATTATCTTGTGGTCCATCTGGAGGTCACAATTATTACCTGATTTAAAAAAACCTTTGATTATATCACTGTTACACTGTAATGAATTTTCAGTTTGAATTTCGTGAACATCGGACCAAAATTGCTGAACAATTTTAATGTTATTTTGATCAAACTTGAAATGCATGTTCATAACTCAAAGATCTTGCTTCCTGTCGATATTTGCACATATCTGATCGTAACTTCCTGAATTATGGCTCCTGATTGTACGAAAAATCGCTATAATATTAAATGTTTCGTATCCAGTAGAGGTGACAGCTAATTCCATAATATTAAATATTTCGTATACTTAACGTTAGCATGGGGCAGAACTTTATAAAAACCAAACAAATTCTCTAACGATTTTCTGATAATCACTTAATATGCGACAACTCTTGCTGTGTTGACGTATGTTTCGTTGCCTGGCAATCTATTTGTATACGCCCACATTTTCATGTGGACGTATTATGTCGTCGCCCCTGTCCGTCCGAACGTCCGTCCGTCCACAATTTGTTTGTGGACTCTACAGGTCACAATTCTTATCCGATTTTGACGAAACTTGAAATATAGGTTTATCCTCAGAAGATCTCGGCTGCTTTCGATATTGGCATGTATCGGATCAAAACTTCATGGATTATGGCCCCTGATTGTACGAAAAATCACGTTTTTAGCTTGTGGACCCTATAGAGGTCACAATTTTGAACCGATTTTAATGAAACTTGACATGCATGGTTATAACCCAAAGATCTTGGTTCTTTTCGATATTTGCGCATATCGGATCGTAACTTCCTGAATTATGGCCCCTGGTTATACTCAAAATCCCCCTTTCTTTAGCTTGTGTTCCCTCTGGAGGTCACAATTATTATCCGATTTTGATGAAACTTGAAATTCATGGTTATAACCCAAAGATCTTGGTTCTTTTCGATATTTGCGCATATCGGATCGTAACTTCCTGAATTATGGCCCCTGGTTATACGCAAAATCCCACTTTCTTTAGCTTGTGGTCCCTCTGGAGGTCACAATTATTATCCAATTTTAAAAAACGTTTGATTATATCACTGTTACACTGTAAGGAAGGTTGAGTTTGAATTTCGGGAAAATCGGACCAAAATTGACAGACAAAATGGCCGCCGTTTGTACGCGAATACTGTTAAAAAAATGATATATCATGGTTGTGGATCCTGTATAGGTCACAATTTTAATTCGATTTTGATGAGGAAGGTTGAGTTCGAATTTCGGGAAAATCGGACGAAAATTGCCATACAAAATGGCCGCCGTTTGTACGCGAATACTGTTAAAAAATGGTATTTCAAGGTGGTGGACCCTGTGGAGGTCACAATTTTGATTCGATTTTGATGAAACTTGAAATTCATGGTTATAACCCAAAGATCTTGCTTCCTTTCAATATTTGCGTATATCGGATCGTAACTTCCTGAATTATGGCCCCTGATTATACGCAAAATCGCCTTTTTTTTAGGTTGGAGGTCACAATTATTATTCGAATAAAAAAACGTTTGATTATATCACTGTTACACCCTAAGGAAGGTTGAGTTCGAATTTCGGGAAAATCGGACGAAAATTGCCATACAAAATGGCCGCCGTTTGTACGCGAATACTGTTAAAAAATGGTATATCAAGGTTGTGGACCCTGTTGAGGTCACAATTTTGATTTGATTTTGATGAAACTTGAAATTCATGGTTATAACCCAAAGATCTTGCTTCCTTTCGATATTTGCGCATATCGGATCGTAACTTCCTGAATTATGGCCCCTGATTATATGCAAAATCACCTTTTTTTTTAGCTTGAAGGTCACAATTATTATCCGATTTAAAAAAAACATTTGATTATATTACCGTTACACCGTAAGGAAGGTTGAGTTCGAATTTCGGGAAAATCAGACCAAAATTGCCATACAAAATGGCCGCCGTTTGTACGCGAATACTGTTAAATAATGGTATATCAAGGTTGTGGATCCTGTAAAGGTCACAATTTTAATTCGATTTTGATGAAACTTGAAATTCATGGTTATAACCCAAAGATCTTGGTTCTTTTCGATATTTGCGCATATCGGATCGTAACTTCCTGAATTATGGCCCCTGGTTATCCGCAAAATCCCCCTTTCTTTAGCTTGTGGTCCCTCTGGAGGTCACAATTATTATCTGATTTTGATGAAACTTGAAATTCATGGTTATATCCCAAAGATCTTGACATGCATGTTATAACCCAAAGATCTTGGTTCCTTTCGATATTTGCGCATATCGGATCGTAACTTCCTGAATTATGGCCCCTGATTATACGCAAAATCGCCTTTTTTTTTAGCTTGGAGGTCACAATTATTATTCGATTTAAAAACCATTTGATTATATCACTGTTACACCCTAAGGAAGGTTGAGTTCGAATTTCGGGAAAATTGGACGAAAATTGCCATACAAAATGGCCGCCGTTTGTACGCGAATACTGTTAAAAAATGGTATATCAAGGTTGTGGACCCTGTAAAGGTCACAATTTTAATTCGATTTTGATGAAACTTGAAATTCATGGTTATAACCCAAAGATCTTGGTTCTTTTCGATATTTGCGCATATCGGATCGTAACTTCCTGAATTATGGCCCCTGGTTATACTCAAAATCCCCCTTTCTTTAGCTTGTGGTCCCTCTGGAGGTCACAATTATTATCCGATTTTGATGAAACTTGAAATTCATGGTTATAACCCAAAGATCTTGGTTCTTTTCGATATTTGCGCATATCGGATCGTAACTTCCTGAATTATGGCCCCTGGTTATACGCAAAATCCCACTTTCTTTAGCTTGTGGTCCCTCTGGAGGTCACAATTATTATCCAATTTTAAAAAACGTTTGATTATATCACCGTTACACTGTAAGGAAGGTTGAGTTTGAATTTCGGGAAAATCGGACCAAAATTGACAGACAAAATGGCCGCCGTTTGTACGCGAATACTGTTAAAAAAATGATATATCATGGTTGTGGACCCTGTATAGGTCACAATTTTAATTCGATTTTGATGAGGAAGGTTGAGTTCTAATTTCGTGAAAATCGTACCAAAATTGCCGGACGAAATGGTCGCCGTTTGTACTCGAATAGTGTAAAAATATGGTATATCATGGTTGTGGACTCTCTACAGGTCACAATTCTTATCCGATTTTGATGAAAAGTCACATTTCTAGGTTGTGTACCGTCACACCATAATCATTGTCGGTTACGAATTTCATTAATATCAGACTGGAACTGACCAACTAAATGGCTGCTCCCAATACAGTATGAAATTACAGGACTTAAAGATGTAGGAAAAATCACTTTCGGTATTGCTTGTTCTCTGTCCATCTCTCGAAAATGTGGGCGTAGCCTACCTGGCAGTGCCAGCCTATCCTTAAGATTTAAAATAATAAAAAAAAAAACTTTTTAAAATTTAAAATTATAAAAAAAAAAAATTTCTAAGATTTCAAATAAAAAAAACTTTTTAAAATTTAAATTATATATAAAACTTTTTAAAATTTAAAATAATAAAAAAAAATCTTTTTAAAAATTTAGAATAAAAAAAAATCTATACATCAAAAAAACCAAAGAAATGATTATAAAAAAAAATATAAATGAAAAAGAAAAGATAAAAATTATTCCCGTCGTGGCCCATAGCAGCAATAGTGTCTTGAGTATTCAGACCCAATATACAACTATTATTAGACAAGAAAGACTAGAAACATTGTGGCCCATTGTTGCAGTAGTAAGTGATTATCATGTGTGGGATCTATGAAGAACGTATAGACTCGAATGACAAAATAAGAGGCTGTAGTTATCTTACATCAACATGTGAGTGATGGAAATTTAGCATGTTTATCTTCACCTGACGATGTCCACAAAGGCTATTATGCTCTATTTTGTCTTTGAAATTGATATTGTGTACCATTGCACTTTCGCACCTCTAACGATGACCTAATGGAGATCAGGGATTTCACAAAGCTAAAGCTAAAATCACTAACCATAGACTTTTACTAAAATCAAAGTGAAATTTTAAATGTTATAAGTTTCTCGAAGATCGATTTTAAGTAAAATTTGAATTTAATTTTAATCGATAATCTGAACAACAGACCCATCCTGCATTCAGAGCCTTATAATATATATTATATATAGATATGAGGCCCTGTCTACATGTACCTGTGTTACTCAGGTCATGAGGTCAACCCACTTCAGTCTGTATGGTACTGGAAACAGCTTGTAAACAAACAAACGAACGTAAAATATGGCTTCAACGAACAGAAAACGTGGGTCGTATCAAGGCTGTCTGTGGAATAACACTCATTGAGTAATATATCTCTGAAGAAAATGTGATTTTAACTTTTAACAGAATTAGCAAGTTGTACAGGACATTTGGCGCGCGAAGAACGCTAGGCCTAACTCATATCTGTCGATCACAATAAAGCCGTGTGGAAGAAAAACCAGCGTTTACACCATTAATCTCTTGGTTTATATATAGTATTTAAATAGAGAAATTCCTCGTGTTGTTGTTATTCGACAAGAATATTGGTGTAAACCCTGATTTTTCTTCGACGGCATAATTGCGACAGATAGGCCTAGCGTTCTAGGTAATTCTTTTAAATTCCCATTTCCTTCGGGGGATTTTTTACTCAGTGAGTGTTATTGATACGATGCAGGTTTTCTGTTCGTTGTAGCAATATTTTACGTTCGTTTGTTTGTTTACAAGCTGTTCCAGTACAAAATGTAGTGGGTTGACCGTATGACCTGTGTCACTTCGTAGACAGCCTTATATCTACAATCTATATAAGGCTCTGCATGTAGGGCGGGCTTGTCGTTCACATTGTCAATTATCTTGTGTGGGATCTATGATGGACATAAACTCGAGCGACAACCATGCCTGGACACAACTCAAGAATTTGTACCTGACAAAATGTCAGTCACAAATAACTTTGTGCCTGACATGGGACAGGTTGTGCCTGACAAACTTATTCCAGCATGTGTTTCCAAGAAACTAAATAAAACTGTACTAAATGGACGAATCCCCTCTGTTTAACAAAAAAAACAAAACAAAAAACCACAATGACCTAACCTAAGTCCAAGTCGAACTCGTCGTCCGGCAGGTCACTAAAGTGACTAGTACTGATTAATAATAATAGCATTATTTATTATTATTATCGTCAGATACAACTATGTGATGATCCACAGAACTCGATCCCTTGTTCTTCACAGAACAACCATAAATCTGGATCGTATTTTGCAAGATCTTCTCGTAGCCATTTGAGCACCGTAGCTATCTTCAGGAGGCGACTTTTATTAGAATTAGCAGACGTATCGTATTGTCATTTTGCTTCGTAGAGACGACCTTGACCCTCAGCCTCAAGATATCTGGCTGACAATGACTCTCCTGTTGAAGAATTATCTGTAGCTAAATCTTCATATATCATCCTCCAATTTTTTTGAAGAAAGATGCTATTGTTGGCATAGTGCTAGACTATAAATTTGGACTGTATCATGTGTTTTTATGTAATACATTCGGAAACGTCGTGGAACTGGCTGCCCAGACATCAGTTACAATGCTTTAAATTTCTTTTTAAAAAATTGTGACGGACAAATTGACAGGAACAATGGAAATTGTGCCTGACATGGCGTAAAATCGGGATGGACAATGCCCGTGTCCGGCCGCGTGTGTCCAGGCTTTGCGACAACGAACAAGTCTATGGTTACCTCGCATCAAGGCACAAGTAATTTTAACTAAAATCTATGAAAACTGAATTTTAAGTTAGAATTGATCTTCATGATCAAAACTTATAAAATTAATCAAATTTAAAATTTCACTTTGGTTTTAGTTAAAATCTATGGTTAGTGATTGTGAAACCCTTTCAAAGACAAAATAGAGCATAATATCCCTCGTGGACATCGTAAGGTGAACATAAACATGCCAAAGTTCCGTCACTCACATGTTGGTGTAAGATAACTACAGCTTTGTTTCTTGTCGTTCGAGTCCACACGTTGTTCATAGATCCCACACATGATAAACGAGATAGGCCTACTACTGCAACAATGGGCCACAATGTTTGTAGTCGCTCTTGGCTAATGATAGTTGTATACTGGGTCTGGATATTCAAGACACTATTGCAACGGTGGGCCACGTTGGAAATTATTTTGATCTTTTCTTTTTCATTTTTTTTTTCCTTTAAATTCTATTTGTTATTATTTCTTTTTTTTCCTTTAATTTTTTTTCTTTATTTTAAATATTAAAAAGATTTTTTTTTTTTTCATTTTCAAGTTTAAAAAGATTTTTTATACGCCCATATTTTCATGTGAATCCGAATGATAAAGTGAGAGGAATTCAAAACCATTTAAATAACATAAACATAGACAGGATCAAAGTCATAATAAACTTGATACAGTGACACCAGTAGTAAGAGTGGTTAAAAACAAAGTCAAAGGTATCACAAAACCATCTTTTAAAGTATCTAACGTTTCGTAAGTAAAAACCTACTTCTTCAGAGAATATAAGCTACAAAAATGATGCAGTTGAAATACAAGGTTAGTCATGGTAACAATACAAGTGATGTCATAATGTAAATATGACGTCATAACATTGATGACATCATAGAAATATATAAATAGACTAGAATGGCCACGGCCAATCAAATGCCGCTTTCACGACATGCGCAGAGGTCAGCCATACTAGTACATTGATCATGCACAATAAAATGGCGTCGTTTGATTACGCGAAGGAAAACAAAACTTTTACGTTTTCAGTATCCACCAAAGGGACACAGTGTTTTGCCATTAACTGTACAAATAACCAAAACCCCACGTCAAAATTAAATGGAATAACCTTCCACAGGTAAGAAATTCAATAGTGATTATGTTTTTAAAAGACAGAATGTTCATTCAAGCGTTCAGCAACAGCGTGGACTTGCACTTTTTGCAGTCCCGTGACAGACGACAAGCAGTGTTGTCTTACACTGTGTTTATCTTTAGTTGCCGGCCTATTATTATGTAACACTCAGACTGCATGACTAGCACTGATTTGTGTTGACCTAGCCCACCGCTTACTATTCGTAGCCTATTTTTAGACGTTAAACAACCTGAGAGTTTATTTATTAGATAGGCCTACACTAACTACTCACTAGGCCTAGTCTTTAGTAGTACCGTAGTAATACCAGTAAAATACACTACCATGGACCGTACTTGTAGTATGTACTAAAGTCCACTGACACCCGTAGATCTACTAGGCCTAGTTCAAATTCACGATAGGATAGGCTTTCCTTGACTGACGACGAAGCTTCCTTTGTTTGTAATTTCACTGAGACTGAGGGAGTGATGACTGATTGATTGGCCGTTGTCAACGAACCTACTTTGTAAATTTATTCCAGACTTCCTTAAATTTTAAATGTTCAAACATACTAATAATAATTAATATGTATTTTTTTTTCAGTCCACCAATATAGCAGCCACTGTATTTACTTCTACTTCTATGAAGAATTTTCATTTGATGACCACAGGGATTTATAAACCGATAAATTTCTAACATGATGGAAGGACAATGTGAATAATGGTTAAATAACCATCGTCACTGCTCAATAATTAATTCATTCATAAATCTTAATTTTAAAAGTTTTCATTGAACCATAAGCAGGCTTTTTATGTGAGTGCCTGAATGACTTTGAAATGCAAATTTCTTGTAAAGAATTTGACTACATTTAAATCTCAACTGTAAATTAATTACATATTTCTTTGTTTTGAAAAATAAATCAATAAATATATTAAATGAAATCATTGGATTATTGTGAAATATTTCTTTCTGACTGAATATTGGGAGAATGTACTTGGTATAGAGACTATTTATCTACTCATGAAATTATAAATTTTCCTCACTCAATGAAATGAACCTGATATTTGTGTAAAAGTCAATTTCTATTACACATATAGCTCTCGATCATGTGTACATGTATTCAGTAAATTGCAAAAATTTTCACTTTTGAATTGAATTTGACTTGCACCCCCCTTTATGATGGCATAAAACCATTTATTTTAACTTTTATACACAGATCACAATTTTCAATATATTTTTGGGCACATTTACCATGAAATATTAAATTCGAATTTCATAAATAGGTTACATAGCCCCTTTCAAATGGCAAAATATATTGAGCTGAAATTCTCCAACAAATTATGTGGGGTATTTCTTTAATTTGTCTGTCAGAATTTTCCTTTAATTGAAATAACATTTCTTTTTGCCTTTAAATGTATGTAAGACTTGCATACGTGCGTACATGTAAATCAAACATTTTACAATGAAACTCTATTGAATTTATGTGTACATGTATGTAGCTTTATGTGCCTTATAATTTTAAACATACACTAACAAATGTATGATATTACTACCATACTGGGCTACATAAATGCATTGATAAGTTAAATTCATCCAACCATTGGCAATGAAAACTAAACATGTACACAGTGAATGAAAATGTCATACTTTACTTTTGCCATGTATTTGGTATTGTTTCTCTTTGATCATGTAAATTACCAAATGTGTGAAACATTTCTTGCAATGTGTGAATGCAACTATGGTATATTTCTTGAGCAAATTTTCAAGGTCACAAAAACCCACAGTTTCAACCATAATGTATAGGGGTGAGAGAGAGATGGGGTTTAATGCCCACTTGACACAAACTAGTTCATTTCGGGACTAACATATGGTTTAATTTAATTTTATTTCAATCAATTGCTCTCTTGTAGGGGTCGTTAGCAGTGGGGGGAAACCGGAGTACCTGGCGAAACATACGAAGTTGGACAGGCGACCCTACTCCTTGCCTATAATGTATAGGGATAAATCAGATTTTGTGGGCCTCTATTATATTGCAATGTAAATACACATATAAGCTTTATAATCCACAACTATTCATATTTCAGATTTATTAAAAAACAAAATTAATTATTTCGTTCTGATTCGCAGACCAACAAATGTTCTTGGTAGTCTATGAGAGATGACCTTTGTGCCAAACCAAACTATGTCTTAATATCTAATTCACTCTCTATTTTAAAATATGCTTCTTGTCAAACATCAGTATGCTTGCAGCTTGCATAATATTTACAATGCTATTTGAAATGTAGAAAAATTGAAATGAAATAAAATTAAGAATATTTAACTGAACAGCAGCTCCACAGCCTACCCTTATTTCGAATGCCAAATGTCATTGGTTCATTTACGTGCATGCCAACAGACCCTTGATATTTCATCCTCTCAGAATGACTAGACATTGTTCCATTCCGGATGCGCCGTCCTGCACCACTGACAAAAGATGAAGCCAGGAAATTTTCTCGATGAAGACCGGATTAAAACTCAAAATTTCCTTGTTAGTAAGCGAAATGAAATAGTTTTACATCCGAATTTGGCTAATGCAGTGTGCTATGAGGGACATTTTGCCCGGGCAGCAGCACTATGGCCTACTGTTATATCAAATTCCATCTGTCAAAGGATCTGTTATATCGAATTCCATCTGTCAAGGGATCTTTTACGTGCACGCCAATGTGTATACAGGACCTCGGTTTATCGTCCCATCTGGGCGACTAGACAGCTGTCCTTGTCAGGCCCTCCGTCCTGCATCACTGACAAGGGGAAACATGCCGGAAAAATCTGATTCAACATTCTCGGCCAATGCACGGATCGAACTCCCAACCTCCAGGCTAGCAACCCAGCGTCTTACCCACTTAGCCACCGTGTGACCCCTGTTAGTGAAGACTACCAGCTAACGCCAAACAATGTGCTATGAGGGAAATTTTGCTACAGCCTACTCTAATATAAAATTTTAACTGCCAAATCAATCTTTTACGTAAACGCCAATACTTACACTGTACCTCGGTTTTCCGTCCCATCCAAACGACTAGACAGAGACAGCTATCCTTGTCAGGCCCTCCGACCTGCACCACTGACAAGGGGAAACCACAACAGAAAATGGCGAACTTTCTTGGCCAACAAGATCAAACCTGAGGCCTATCGGCTAGCAAGCCAGCATCTTACTCACTTAGCCACAGTGGTTCCCCAATCATGTTAGATAATTACATGATAGCACACTGTAAAATAAATACAAGGAAAGGAATCATGTTAGTTAGAGGTATATAACAGTGTCATAATGTAATTAGGCCTACTGCTAAGGTAAGTGGTCAAGTGGGTTTTGCTAACTTGTGTTAGAATTCTGACACGAATAGAACCATATCAACCTTTAACTGAAAACCAAGTTCTATTTAATTGATATTATGGTATAACCTGTCACAATGGTTTTTCCCTTTTCATTCACCCCAGGAAGAAAATGTAATAAATATCAGACAAATGTGCTGCCAAACAATTTAAATACTCCACATATCGCGTGTCCTTATTTAATTTTTTTTGATAGTTTACCACCGTTTTTTTTTTTTGTTTTTCTTTTAGAAATAGGTTGGCCTATATCGTGATGAGTAGTATTGTCTTAATTTCACAAACTGCTGTGAGATAGGGGGGTTGGGATGGCCTAGTGGTCTAGAGTGCCTCGCTTCGACCTCTAGTGGCTCTAGCTGGCCGGTCACCTCTGGCTTGCGGCTGTGGTTTCGAGCCCTGTTGTGAGCGTATGTGGCATGGAGATAGGGGTGCCTTCTCAACCTCGTGGGTTTTCTCTGGGTATTCCGGTTTCGTCCCACTGCTAAAAACCCCTACGCGCAAGCGAACTATTGAAATAAAATTAAACCATATGTTAGTCCCGAAATGACCTAGTTTGTGTTGAGTGGACGTTATACCCCATTTCTCTCTCTTTCTTGCTGTGAGATATCCTGCCTGCACATCGTGAAATGCTCACCTTTTCCTTTATATCACAAGGCCTAGTATTCTTTTAAATTTAGTTTTCAAATCTTCATAAAATATTGTGAGTATTCTGCCTGCATATTGCAGCTTTTTTGTTTTTGACAGCTGCTCACAGGTTTTCAGAAATAGGTAGGCCTATTTCATGAGGCCTAGTGGGCCTATTATTTTAACTTTACAAATCCTCACAAAATGCAGGGGGGTATTTAGCCTGCTTTTCGAGACTTTTGAGAGAGCTGGTCATTTTTTAAAAATATTTATGGTAGGCCTATATTTAAACTTTACAAATCTTCACAAAATGCAAAATCTTCATGGGGCCTAGTATTATTTTATTTTTATAAATCTTCGGAAAATGCCGTGAGATAGGTCTGTCAAGTAAAACCATAAAATGCAAACAGGTACTAAATTATACTGAATATAGGCCTAAGTAAAATTAAATATTTTAATATTCGTTATTTGACAAATTACCTACACCAGTACTTAGTAGTACTACTTGAATTAGAACACCTTCCACGTTACGGACATTTTTAGCCCATCCTCTCTGCGCTAAAAACTTGAAACTCATCACCATCATATCATAATTCATCAATCTGCTGAAATAAAACACATACATGTAGTAACTTGTCGAAAAATTCAAGGGAGATCGTGATACGTGAGCGTACGTACTCGAGTTTTTTTAGAATTTTTTCTTCTTTTATTCTAAAACACAAGTAGGCTTACTATAAATTTTTGCATTTTACCGGTACTTAGAATTATAACCCGTGGGAATAATTGTTTTAGCTTTATATAACAACCAAGACATTAAAATTTAAATTTCTCGAAGCACTAAATGTACAGGCGGAGGAATAATGTACTGGTAATGGGGTTTGTTTGTAAACAAATCTAACTTCGACCGCGACCTATCGCAAAAAAACTACTGTGAAACCAAGGCTTAGTTTGAGCCTACTATTTCGAGATTAATAATGTGAAATATTTTATTAGGATATGTTTAAATAATTGATTTACATACCTTGATAAACAAACTAAAATATCTGTTATTTTTCTTTTGTAAAACAAAAGTAATTGGTACCGCGAACTCATCATTGATTCACATTCAATGCCTTGCAAGGCATCGTATTTTTCGCCATTGCTCAATTATTGCTGGGTGCATGTCACCCCTAGAGCTGATTACCAAAGAAATCGTCGCGAGACTTAGAGGCCTTATTATTATTGCTTGTCGATCATCGAGATTCCATAATTTCAAACAAAAAAAATGCCACAATTCATAGCCCATCCATCCATCCAGTGTCTTTAATTTGTAGATGAAAATAGGTTCATTTTGACATGGCATCTATAATCTATGTAGGCCTAGCAGCCTATGCTATGTAAACTGTTTCACCTAGGCTATATTAATATATTAAGACTGCCTCGCGGGTCATTCCATTAAATTAGAGAATGAATATATTAAATTTTATAAACTGGTACTGCAAAACCCGTGAATATGTATGGCAATTGGTTGTTTTTCGACCTTTCTTTCTTTCAAGCGTAACGTGAAACAAAGCTGGATTCATTGAGTTCACCGCATGCGACGTCAATAATCAATGCACAAACATGGCGTACCTATTTACATGTCGCGGGTCACGTGATGGCCATTCTAGTCTATTTATATATTTCTATGGATGACATAATAATTATTAAGGGTGTAAAGTTAAAAAATGTTAGAATTAATTTACAGGCATTTCATTTAAACCATTAGGCCATACAGTATTTAATCTGTGGATCCAAAGAGATTCAGCAATATTAAGTTTAGTTCTATCATTCTGAGGGATTTTATTGAGTACAGTGCAAACATAAGATTCGTGACCAAGTGTATTAAAATGTGGGACAATGTGGGCCTACATATTGTTTTTTACAAAATTGACAAGTTATACAGTATATTACATAAGAACTGTGGCAATTTAAACAATTAGCTTTAATATAAAAAATTTTTTGGTCTGTACTAGTAATATGATTGGTGGTTTCCATAGTGGCACATGCTTTGCATTTCGGTCTGTTACAGGGTTTGCATCCTCTATAAAAATTATTATTAATTACAGGCACTTCTGTTTTTTTCAATCTGTTTACTTCTATCAACTGACCAATGGTCCTGCATTTTTTCTGTGAAATTACAATTTTAGAATTATCCAGTAGTTTAGACATACGGGCGCTAGTCTCTAAAATTGAAGTGTCTTGAGCTAAGGGACGTAAATTAGGTTGACGGGGGTCATAGGTAGTTACCCAAGGTATAACTTTCTTAACATTAAAATCTTTAATAGTATATTGTAGTAATTCATTTCTGCTTTTTTGATGGACTTTGTTAAATTCTTTTTTGATGACTTTATTTTTATATCCGCATTGTTTAAGGTAGGTTTCAAATTTAGTTAAATGGCAGCTGGTCCATTCAGGTTTGCTGCAAATACGCTTAATTTGAATGGCTCCACTGTAAATTATTGAATTGAAGATATGATGGTGTGACAGTATTTGTTCTTTAATCAGGTTCTTGGATGACAACACTGGTGTGACTTCAAATATAATATTTTTATTCTGCTTTTTACAATAGGTACAAACATCGTGATGTAAACGACCGTAGAACTAACTATATGGAAGGAGTCAAGACTTAATTAGCTTGGCTTAGCACGAGTGTGCTAACTCCAGCCACTCGTATCCATTAGGTACCTTCATCTAGGCGCCCGCCTAGCATGGCCTCCTGGACCTGACTAAAGATTCGTTTCTGTTCTGAGTTTATAAACGTATTCAAGACAAAGGAGCTTATTAGACACCTGTCTAATGTATCAAGCATCATATGAAGGTTTAACATTCAATATAGTTTATCAGACAAAGAAAGTTAGATAAGACATGCCAACAACAAGTTATAGTTACGCAATAACATAAGGAATACTACCAAGATCTCCAGCCGGGTATTGATAGCGACAGGTTTATGTTACAATCACTAACACGTATTTTAATATGGCAGGACACCTCTATGACATATGTCATTGTGTTATATACCTCTCTTTGTTTGAATAAAGTTATGAATTATATGAAATAACTTTTAAAGACTATTACAAAATTAGATACCTATGGAGTCGATAATTACTACTCTTATTAAGATATAAACAACAATAATAATAATGAAAAAACATATAAAAACAAACAACACTTGTAAAATGTCGTATACAAAAATGTCTATAAACAAAAAGAAAAGGTAAATGAAACACACACGAATTTAAAAGTTATATATACGTGTAAAATGTCATAATATCCAAAAATGTCTTTAAACAAAATGAAAAGGTCAATGAAAAACACACGAACTTAAAAGTTATATACACACAATCGGTCACACACGTGAGTCAATGAAAAAAAAACAAAGAAGATCCTGGAATCACAAACACAGACTACTCTTATTATTCACATAAATGGTGGAATCGCGAACACAAACTACTCTAATTATCTTCTTAGACCGATTATTTGGTGGAATCGCGAACACAAACTACTGTAATTATCTTCTTAAGACCGCTACTGCACTGTCGTAGACAACTGTAGGGTGGGGTACATATGATGCCCTTCCTCGTTCCAGTAATGTTGAGGGGTCAGAATTTTCCCTGCTCCGTTTAGTTCAGCTCTTGTTATTGACCGGTAGTCTTTTCATTTTCCATACCGTCTGGCAAAACGGCGTGTTATGACATGTGCTATGAAGAGTATTAACTGCCACTCGTGCCGAAGTTTTATCATCTGCTTATCATATATATCATGGAGTGAACTTAATTAATAGTTAATCAAATTAGCAAGTGGAACAGACTTGACTTTAGATAAAGATCTATCGATATTTATAGTATTATTTACATGGATACAAATGAAATTAGGGAGTCATATTGTTTTATCTCAAGAATAATGAATGGTCTGAACACATTTAACCAATCTTAAATAAGATATTTTTGAAAGAACTAACGGTTTATCTCTATAATTTTTAAACACAACACAAAACAAGACAATACGTTTGCTCTAAATCCAATCACAACCCTCCTGGGGTTAAACCAATTCCACCTTATAGGAACTTCACATAAAGCTTCTCCCGTTACATATCGGGGCATTTCCCATTTAATATTTGGGGTATTACAAATGCAAATAATAATCCCGAAAACCTCGGGGCATAAATATATATACACAAAACAACAACAACAAAAAAACTTATAGATAAAACCGTTAATACCGTGTGAATGTTTAAAGAGTTATATCTCTCAATTAGGATACGCTTAACTCTATTCCAGATAACTAAACAATCATAAAACATTTCACTTCGCAGTTATTAGCCTGATAATACTTAGCTACTACTAACTTTAAAAGCCAAAATATGTGTTCAAAACAAACAATTATAATTTATAATCTTTTAAAAACAACATGACGCATTTTAAAACAAATAATAACATATACAATTTTGTTTTAGCCATTTTCCTGTTCCACTACTAGCCAATATTGAATTTAGTAACTACACCATGATATTTAATGGCGCGTGATGATAAACTGCAGATTTCCCAGTTAAATTATAATACATAGCACTAATGTCATTTATTCACCGTGGCCATGGTAGAATTTGAAAAGACTTACCCCTTCAGAGCTGTGACCTGTGATCTTCTAGTGGAATAGGACTTCAAGCGTTGATCTGGTCTACGGCATCAATTTATATGTGACAGTATTTGTTCTTTAATCAGGTTCTTGGATGACAACACTGGTGTGACTTCAAATATAATATTTTTATTCTGCTTTTTATACGCCCACATTGAAATGTGGTCGTATATTGTCGTCGCCCCCGTCCGTCCGTCCGGCTCTACAGGCTAAAGTTAATATTCGATTGACTTTTAATTTATACACAGTGTTTAAGGTCATGAGACGAAGAAGCCTATAATTTTTCAGTGATTTCCGATAATAACTACCAGAGTTATGGCCCTTGATCACTTCAAAAAATCTTGTGGACGCTCTAGAGGCCAAAGTTAATATCCGATTGACTTTAAATTTATACACAGCATTTAAGGTCATAAGACAATGACGCTTATTGATTTTCGGCGATTTCCGATAATTAGTGCCAGAGTTATGGCCCTTGATCTCTTTAAAAAATCTTGTGGACGCTCTAGAGGCCAAAGTTAATATCTGTTTGACTTTAAATTTATACACAGTGTTTAAGGTCATAAGACGAAGACGCCTATTGATTTTCAGCGATTTCCGATAATTAGTGCCAGAGTTATGGCCCTTGATCGCCTCAAAAAATCTTGTGGACGCTCTAGAGGCCAAAGTTAATATCCGATTGACTTTAGATTTATACACAGTGTTTAAGGTCATGAGACGAAGAAGCCTATTGATTTTCGGCGATTTCCGATAATTAGTGCCAGAGTTATTGCCCTTGATCTCTTTAAAAAATCATGTGGACGCTCTAAAGGTCAAAGTTAATATCCGATTGACTTTAAATTTATACACAGTGTTTAAGGTCATAAAACAAAGACGTCTATTGATTTTCAGCGATTTCCGTTAATTAGTGCCAGAGTTATGGCCCTTGATCACCTCAAAAAATCTTGTGGACGCTCTGGAGGCCAAAGTTAATATCCGATTGACTTTAGATTTATACACAGTGTTTAAGGTCATGAGACGAAGAAGCCTATTGATTTTCTGCGATTTCAAATAATTACTGCCAGAGTTATCTCACTTGATAACTTCAAAAATTCTTGTGACGCTATAGAGGCCAAAGTTACCATCCGATTGACTTCAGATTGATACATAGAGTTTAAGGTGTTGAAACGAACAAGTATTTTGATTTTCAATGAATTTAGATAACTGAACAGCTAAATCCATGATATTAAATGTTTCATGTATATACTAATTGTTAGCGTGGGGTAAAACTTTATAAAAAGCAATCAAATTCTAATGATTTTCTAATAATTACATAATGAGTTGTTGCTCTTAATCAGTTTTTAGTGTATTACAAATGTTTCATTACTGAAAAAAGTAAAAATATGCGACAACCCTTGTTGACTGCCCGGACGATTTAGCTGCTGTGGGTGTATGTTTCGTTGCCTGGCAACCTATCTTTACAATAGGTACAAACATCGTGATGTAAACGACCGTAGAACTAACTATATGGAAGGAGTCAAGACTTAATTAGCTTGGCTTAGCACGAGTGTGCTAACTCCAGCCACTCGTATCCATTAGGTACCTTCATCTAGGTGCCCGCCTAGCATGGCCTCCTGGACCTGACTAAAGATTCGTTTCTGTTCTGAGTTTATAAACGTATTCAAGACAAAGGAGCTCATTAGACACCTGTCTAATGTATCAAGCATCATATGAAGGTTTAACATTCAATATAGTTTATCAGACAAAGAAAGTTAGATAAGACATGCCAACAACAAGTTATAGTTACGCAATAACATAAGGAATACGACCAAGATCTCCAGCCGGGTATTGATAGCGATAGGTTTATGTTACAATCACTGTCACGTATTTTAATATGGCAGGACGCCTCTATGACATATGTCATTGTGTTATAATGGGGATGGCAGCTGGATGGTTTAAGGTATTGATGACTGGCTGTTTCTTTGCAGAATAAATTAGTTTCCAGTTTGTTGTTATGATTGATGACTTTAACGTCTAAAAATGAGACTTCAGTATTACTGATATTCATAGTGTAATTGATTTTAGGGTGCTGTTGGTTGAGGGTTGTTAAAAAATTATGACATTCTTCGAGGGTAGACGAAGAAATAGCCCATATATCAGGGATTGAACTTTACTTGAAAACGTACAAGCAAAATTTTGCTTGTTGATTTCAAATGTACAAGCAAAAATAGGATTCCGAAGAAATTCAAGGGGCAATTTTTTCTTTAATGAAAATATTTTTATTATCTTTGGATTATGTACAAACTACAAGTTACGTTATACATTGGAGTGTACACATGTTCCTTACAATTTCATTAAAAAGCTAATAGCAAAATATGAATTATTATTATTCAATTTAAATGAAAAATACTTATGATGGAGGCACAAGAAAAACATTTTAAAAAAAGTTTGTTCTTTCGGCCGTGCATGTGCATATTTATTTTCAGAGCTACCCTTGGACTTGTTTTTTTCTCAATCAAGCCTATACTTTTTAAGATGCATTATTTAATACAAGGATAGTTAATTAAAGTCCTACGTCAAAAAGTGTCCTTTGATTTAGTCAAATACAAATAGCGATTTATCAGATCACGGACCGCTATGCATGATACGTCTGACGGTGAATGATAATCAATAACTCAGTCTATCGGACTTCTCAATAGTTGGCAATTTTAGCATCATGTATATTTCTGCTTTATTAGAATTTATTTCAATCTGAAAATGAATGATCCTTTGTAGGGCTGGGTATCGATAGTGATTTTTACTATCGATAATCGGCAGTGAAATGTCGGTCGATAGTATCGAAAACAAACATATTTTCACGGTCGTCATATCAAGACCGGAAACAGTGTAAGTTCAAAGTTCAAAACCATACGAAGTTGCAAAAGATTGTTTGCTCCTGTCTAAGACCCAAAGTGTTTCCACACATCACTTTTAGCTTTGCCGGGAAAATCAACAAGCGTTTTGTCGTCCATGTGTGCTATTTATTGTACCGGGTACTCTATTACTGAGGCACACGTACAGAAATAGTGAACTGTACAGACGAATTCTGAAGCTTGCAAAGGGATATAACTCTAACTTTATTTACACATCCAGGTATCTCCGATTTAGCGATAGTCAACAATAATTTCTTCAAAACTAAAGTAACGTTTCAATGAGAGTGAATTTATGAAAACGGCTGTTCAATAAGCAGTCACAATTTTGTTATGTGTTACATTGATACTTGATAGTAATTAAAGTGAGCGGTGTATTATGATTAACTGAAAGAAAACATTGACATTTCAGACGCAAGAAAAATAGACGAAGAGCGATAATCGATAGTAACCCACCGCTATCGATAGTCCTTATCTGGGCCGCCCAATCGATACTATCGATTTATATCGATATTTTACCTAGCCCTAATCCTTTGGAAAATCAAAGTATCGGTATAAACAGTTTGTCAAGATGTATAGAATTTGAACAGAAACAGGGATAATGCTAACGGGTGGAAAAGTGAGCGAGAAGTCACGTGACATAAACAAGAGCTCCGAATCAGCATTTGCAAACTTCGTGGAATGCAAACTAAGGAGTTTCTAACAATTTTTATTCATCAAAAGGAAAACAAATTTTCAATACTTATCTTAAATATCTCCCAGAAAAATCAAAACTGCGATATATATATATTTTTTTGTGTCGCGTGAAAGTCATTTGGCAATAATGATGAATGAATAACGTTTATTTTTGACCGATGTCGGAATTTGTTTGATGGAAGATAACGACAATAATGAAAGGACAGATAGTCGAACACTAAAAGAGGTCAATTATGATATTTGTCTATTGATTTTTATACGCCCACATTTTCATGTGGACGTATTATGTCGTCACCCCTGTCCGTCCGGACGTCCGTCCGTCCACAATTGTGGACTCTCTACAGGTCACAATTCTTATCCGATTTTGACGAAACTTGAAATATAGGTTTATCCCCAAAAGATCTCGGTTCCTTTCGATATTGGCATGTATCGGATCAAAACTTCATGGATTATGCCCCCTGATTGTACGAAAAATCACGTTTTTAGCTTGTGGACCCTATAGAGGTCACAATTTTGAACCGATTTTGATGAAACTTGACATGCATGTTTGTAACCCAAAGATCTTGGTTCCTTTCGATATTTGCGGCTATCGGAATGTAATTTCCTGAATTATGGCCCCTGATTGTCCGAAAAATCACCCTTTTTAGCTTGTGGTCCCTCTGGAGGTCACAACTATTATTCGATTTAAAAAACGTTTGATTATATCACCGTTACACCGTAAGGAAGGTTGAGTTTGAATTTCGGAAAAATCGGACGAAAATTGCCATACAAAATGGCCGCCGTTTGTACGCGAATACTGTTGAAAAATGGTATATCAAGGTTGTGGACCCTGTGGAGGTCACAATTTTGATTCAATTTTGATGAAACTTGAAATTCAATGTTATAACCCAAAGATCTTGCTTCCTTTCGATATTTGCGCATATCGGATCATAACTTCCTGAATTATGGCCCCTGATTATACACAAAATCGCCTTTTTTTTAGCTTGGAGGTCACAATTATTATTCGATTTAAAAAACCGTTTGATTATATCACCGTTACACCGTAAGGAAGGTTGAGTTTGAATTTCGGGAAAATCAGACCAAAATTGCCATACAAAATGGCCGCCGTTTGTACGCGAATACTGTTAAAAATGGAATATCAAGGTTGTGGACCCTGTAACGGTCACAATTTTAATTTGATTTTGATGAAACTTGAAATTCATGGTTATAACCCAAAGATCTTGGTTCTTTTCGATATTTGCGCATATCGGATCGTAACTTCCTGAATTATGGCCCCTGGTTATACGCAAAATCCCCCTTTCTTTAGCTTGTGGTCCCTCTGGAGGTCACAATTATTATCCAATTTAAAAAAACGTTTGATTACATCACCGTTACACTGTAAGGAAGGTTGAGTTTGAATTTCAGGAAAATCGGACCAAAATTGACAGACAGAATGGCCGCCGTTTGTACACGAATACTGTTAAAAAAATGATATATCATGGTTGTGGACCCTGTATAGGTCACAATTTTAATTTGATTTTGATGAGGAAGGTTGTGTTCTAATTTCGTGAAAATCGTACCAAAATTGCCGGACGAAATGGTCGCCATTTGTACGCGAATAGTGTAAAAATATGGTATATCATGGTTGTGGACTCTCTACAGGTCACAATTCTTATCCGATTTTGATGAAAAGTCACATTTCTAGGTTGTGTACCGTCACACCATAATCATTGTCGGTTTCGAATTTCATTAATATCAGACTGGAACTGACCAACTAAATGGCTGCTCCCAATACAGTATGAAATACAGGACTTAAAGATGTAGGAAAAATCACTTTCGGTATTGCTTGTTCTCTGTCCATCTCTTGAAAATGTGGGCGTATCCTGCCTGGCAGTGCCAGCCTATCTTATCGAATAGGGTAAACTCTTAGCTGATGAAATATAAGATTTTTTTTACCACAATAAAAACAATCAGTTCGGGAAAAACAAAAGAATTCCGAATGTGCGACGAAGAATTCTGAATGCGTAACACATGCGTAGATGTCACAATACGCCGAATATAGACATTGAATTATTTACATTTTGCTAGGAAAGAAAATAATAGTAGAATTTCCGTTTTTGGTCATAATTAATTGGTCTAAAAAGAAATCATCTTATTCAGTAACAATTTCCAATAAGCGAAAAAATGTTACATGCATTTTTTTTCGTGTGACATATTTTGTAACACGCAGTCTACAAAATCAACACGCATTTTTATACCCCCACATTTTTATGTGGACGTATATTGTCGTCGCCCCTGTCTGTCCGGACGTCCGTCTACAATTTGTTTGTGGACTCTCTACAGGTCACAATTCTTATCCGATTTTGACGAAACTTGAAATATAGGTTTATCCCCAAAAGATCTCGGCTGCTTTCGATATTGTCATGTATCGGATCAAAACTTCATGGATTATGGCCCCTATTTGTACGAAAAATCACGTTTTTAGCTTGTGGACCCTATTTTGAACTGATTTTGATGAAACTTGACAAGCATGTTTATAACCCAAAGATCTTGGTTCCTTTCGATATTTGCGCCTATCGGAATGTAATTTCCTGAATTATGGCCCCGGATTGTCCGAAAAATCACCCTTTTTAGCTTGTGGTCCCTCTGCAGGTCACAATTATTATCCGATTTAAAAAAAACGTTTGATTATATCACCGTTACACCCTAAGGGAGGTTGAGTTCGAATTTCGGGAAAATCAGACTAAAATTGCCATACAAAATGGCCGCTGTTTGTACGCGAATACTGTTTAAAAATGGTATATCAAGGTTGTGGACCCTGTAAAGGTCACAATTTTAATTCGATTGTGATGAAACTTGAAATTCATGGTTATAACCCAAAGATCTTGGTTCCTTTCGATATTTGCGCATATCGGATCGTAACTTCCTGAATTATGGCCCCTGATTAAACGCAAAATCACCTTTTTTTTATACGCCCACATTGAAATGTGGTCGTATATTATCGTCGCCCCTGTCCGGCGGTCCGGCGTCTACAATTGCTTGTGGACGCTCTAGAGGCCAAAGTTAATATCTGATTTACTCTAAATTTATACACAGTGTTTAAGGTCATGAGACGAAGAATCCTATTGATTTTCAGCGATTTCCGATAATAACTACCAGAGTTATGGCCCTTGATCACTTCAAAATATCTTGTGGACGCTCTAGAGGCCAAAGTTAATATCCGATTGACTTTAAATTTATACACAGTGTTTAAGGTCATGAGACAAAGAAGCCTATTGATTTTCAGCGATTTCTGATAATTAGTGCCAGAGTTATGGCCCTTGATTACTTAAACAAATCTTGTGGACGCTCTAGAGGCCAAAGTTAATATCCGATTGACTTTAAATTTATACACAGTGTTTAAGGTCATGAGACGAAGAAGCCTATTGATTTTCAGCAATTTCTGATGATTAGTGCCAGAGTTATGGCCCTTGAACACTTGAAAATATCTTGTGGACGCTCTAGAGGCCAAAGTTAATATCCAATTGACTTTAAATTTATACACAGTGTTTAAGGTCATGAGACGAAGAAGCCTATTGATTTTCAGCGATTTCTGATAATTAGTGCCAGAGTTATGGCCCTTGATCACTTCAAAAAATCCTGCGGACGCTCTAGAGGCCAAAGTTAATATCCGATTGACTTTAAATTTATACACAGTGGATGCTCTAGAGGTCAAAGTTAATATCCGATTGACTTCAAATTTATAAATACATAGTGTTTACAGTCATGAGACTAAGTCGTCTATCGATTTTCAGTGATTTTCAATAATTGCTGCAAGAGTTATGGCCCTTGATCACTCCGAAAAAATCCTGTGGAAGCTCTAGAAGTTAATATCCAATCGACTTTAAATTAACACACAGTGTTTAGGGTCATGAGACGAAGAAGCCTAATGATTTTCAGAGATTTCAAATAATTATTGCCAGAGTTATCTCCCTTGATAACTTCAAAAAATCTTGTTACGCTATAGAGGCAAAACTTATCATCCGATTGACTTTAGATTGATACACAGAGTTTAAGGTGTTGAAACGAACAAGTATTTTGATTTTCAATGAATTTTGATAACTGAACAGCTAAATCCATGATATTAAATGTTTCATGTATATACTAATTGTTAGTGTGGGGTAACACTTTATAAAAAGCAATCAAATTCTAATGATTTTCTGATAATTACATAATGAGCCGTTACTCTTAATCAGTTCTTAGTGTATTACAAATGTTTCATTACCGAAAAAAAGTAAAAATATGCGACAACCCTTGTTGACTGCCCGGACGATTTAGCTGCTGTGGGCGTATGTTTCGTTGCCTGGCAACCTATCTTTTTATATGCCCACATTTTTATGTGGACGTATATTGTCGTCGCCCCTGTCCGTCTGGACGTCCGTCCGTCCGTCCACAATTTGTTTGTGGACTCTCTACAGGTCACAATTCTTATCCGATTTTGACGAAACTTGAACTATCCCCAAAAGATCTCGGCTGCTTTCGATATTGGCATGTATCGGATCAAAACTTCATGGATTATGGCCCCTGATTGTACGAAAAATCACGTTTTTAGCTTGTGGACCCTATAGAGGTCACAATTTTGAACCGATTTTGATGAAACTTGACATGCATGTTTGTAACCCAAAGATCTTGGTTCCTTTCGATATTTGCGGCTATCGGAATGTAATTTCCTGGATTATGGCCCCTGATTGTCCGAAAAATCACCCTTTTTAGCTTGTGGTCCCTCTGGAGGTCACAATTATTATTCGATTTAAAAAAGCGTTTGATTATATCACCGTTACACCCTAAGGAAGGTTGAGTTCGAATTTCGGGAAAATCGGACGAAAATTGCCATACAAAATGGCCGCCGTTTGTACGCGAAGACAGTTAAAAAATGGTATATCAAGGTTGTGGACCCTGTGGAGGTCACAATTTTGATTCGATTTTGATGAAACTTGAAATTCATGGTTATAACCCAAAGATCTTGCTTCCTTTCGATATTTGCGCATATCGGATTGTAACTTCCTGAATTATGGCCCCTGATTATAAGCAAAATCGCCTTTTTTTTAGCTTGGAGGTCACAATTATTATCTGATTTAAAAAAACGTTTGATTATATTACCGTTACACCGTAAGGAAGGCTGAGTTCGAATTTCGGGAAAATCAGACCAAAATTGCCATACAAAATGGCCGCCGTTTGTACTCAAATACTGTTAAAAAATGGTATATCAAGGTTGTGGACCCTGTAAAGGTCACAATTTTAATTTGATTTTGATCAAACTTGAAATTCATGGTTATAACCCAAAGATCTTGGTTCTTTTCGATATTTGCGCATATCGGATCGTAACTTCCTGAATTATGGCCCCTGGTTATACGCAAAATCCCCCTTTCTTTAGCTTGTGGTCCCTCTGGAGGTCACAATTATTATCCAATTTAAAAAAACGTTTGATTATATCACCGTTACACTGTAAGGAAGGTTGAGTTTGAATTTCGGGAAAATCGGACCAAAATTGACAGACAAAATGGCCGCCGTTTGTACGCGAATACTGTTAAAAAAATGGTATATCATGGTTGTGGACCCTGTATAGGTCACAATTTTAATTCGATTTTGATTAGGAAGGTTGAGTTCTAATTTCGTGAAAATCATACAAAAATTGCCGGACGAAATGGTCGCCGTTTGTACGCGAATAGTATAAAAATATGGTATATCATGGTTGTGGACTCTCTACAGGTCACAATTCTTATCCGATTTTGATGAAAAGTCACATTTCTAGGTTGTGTACCGTCAAACCATAATCATTGTCGGTTTCGAATTTCATGAATATCAGACTGGAACTGACCAACTAAATGGCTGCTCCCAATACAATATGAAATACAGGACTTAAAGATGTAGGAAAAATCACTATCGGTATTGCTTGTTCTCTATCCATCTCTCGAAAATGTGGGCGTATCCTGCCTGGCAGTGCCAGCCTATCTTTGATGAAAAAATGGACCAAAATCACTTTGAAACAAGGTGATTTTTGAGAAAACCTACTATTTTGGAGTTGCTGGGGAAACCAGAGTTATTGATACACAAATGTATCCATCAGTCCGTCCGTAGGTCCTTTGTCTACAATTTCTTGTTAATATCCAATTGACTTTAAATTTATACACTGTGTTTAATGTCATGAGACGAAGAAGCCTATTGATCTTCAGTGATTTCCGATAATTACTGCCTGAGTTATGGCCCTTGATCACTTCAAAAAATCTTGTGGATGCTCTAGTGGTCAAAGTTAATATTCGCTTGACTTTAAATTTATACACCGTGTTTAAGGTCATGAGACAAAGAAGCCTATTGATTTTCAGCAAATTCTGATAATTGCTGCTAGAGTTATCTCCCTTTATCACTTGGAAAAATCTTTTGTAATGCTCTAGGGGCCAAACCTATCCAATTGACTTGAAATTGATACATAGAGTTAAAGGAGCTAAGTCTTTAAGTCAGTATCATCCAAAATCTTCAACATTGAAAACACGAATTATTTGTCAATTTAAATCAAAATTAATGCTGTGATCTAACCGGAAAAAGATGGGCTTCTGATATCAAATATTTAAGACAAAATGAATATTTTACCATTGGTACACGAATCGTGTACCATAATGCGTTTCAGCCTCAGTTCTAGCAAGAGACTCGAGGAACGAGGCTAGAAACTTTGTACCAAATCAAACGGCGTATGTAGACTGGAATAACTAGACGCTAAAAAAATGCCTTAGGTTGACACTGCTGGTTTATTTCGCCGAACATAACTGATTTGAAATTAGAGTAAAAACGGAAACCATTGAATGCAAATCAGTTTATATACACTCATATTACCTTATTGTATGCGTTGTCACCCACTTAAGTCAATTTCTAGGTCCCAAATGTTAGCGATTTAGCTCCTTTAAAGGTCTTAAGAAGAACAAATATATTGATTTTCAATGAAATTAGATAACTGAACAGCTAAATCCATGATATTAAATGTTTTGTATTCTAATGATTTTTTGATAATTACTTTATGAGTTGTTACTATTAATCAGATTTTAATGTATTATAAATTTTTCATTATTGCCCGGACGATTTAGCTACTGTTGGCTTATGTTTTGTTGCCTGGCAACCTATCTTATTTGATGTGTTCTGTTTATCTGTTCCATTGGTACTGGAAGTGATATGAGTTCATCGGTATGTGCCACTAAAGTGACATAAGTTCAAGGGTCATGTGGCACCAGTGATACCTGTCATTACTGCTTTGCAGGTCTATTAAAATTGCTTTGTTTATTTACATGAAAATGTAATTAGTATTGATCTAGTTTGTGTATATTTTAGGTCAAAGTCTAGGTTATGGTTTTGTTAACTATAAAAGAATTGATGATGCAGAGAAGGCAATTAATACTTTAAATGGATTAAGGCTGCAGAATAAAACTATTAAGGTGAGTGTACAGGTTTTGTCATTGACAAACACTATTGGCAATATATTAATTATAATAATAGATTTCTATTATATGTCATCGCTCCTGCCCGTCGGTTCAACATCCACAATTGCTTGTGGCTGCACTAGAAGCGAATGTTAATATCCGATTGCCTTTCAATTTATACACTATGTTTATGGTCATGAGACGAAGTTCATTGATTTTCTCCGATTCCCGATAATTACTGCCCGCGTTACATGATCACTTTGAAAAATCTTGTGTTTAAGGTCTTAAGAAGAAGGCTATTGATTTTCAACGATTTCCGCTTATTACTGCCAGATTTATGGCCCCTGATTACTTTTAAAAAATCTTATGGAGGCTAAAGTTAATATCTTCTTGACTTTATACAGTGTTTAAGGTCATGAGACGAAGAAACCTATGAATTTTAATCAATTTCTGATAATTACTGCCAGAGTTATCCTTGATCACTTTGACGGAGTATCGTCCAGATTTTACAAGAGAAGGAAATAAACTACCCTTGCCATCCAGAATCTAATACACATATCAAGTCAATAGATTGCCATCTAGAATGTGTATTAAATGCCGTCAAGATTCATAAAAAAAAAACGCCCAGTTTGTGCTACCATGTAGATTAAGAAACACTGTTTAGTTTTGACATCGATTGTCCACTTTACAACCGTTGAGTTTTTCCAGATGTTTTTAAAATGAACACTACCATTTAGATTTGAAAGGGGTTTAGATTTTAGATAAGGCATTTATTTTCCGGTACGTTTTTGAGAAATGAACAGAGTGTTCAATAACACAAGGTGTTTAGATTTTATGCCAAATTACCACTTTATCACAATGGACTTGGTTCTGACTTTAGCTATTGTTAATCAAATCTAAGTACTTTTCAGCATTTCTAACTATATTCTACCTTATTTAATATTTTAATATTTATTTAAAGCGTTACCACCATATAATCAAAAAGGCAAAAAAATGACATTTTGATAGATTTGTTACAACATTCAACACGTTTCATATCTCGTAAATTGTCGGGAGTATTCTACTTTGGATTTCAGTTAAATAAGCCAATCATAAAAATTCTACCTGCAATCCCTGAATTATTTCTTTATTATTGTCCAATCAAAAGAATTGTACATTTCCATGAAAAATTTCCAGAAAATTTTTGCGCACTAATTGTCTAAAACAAAACTACATAACATGTACTGTAATATTTGTAGACTTGTCTTCGTAGACTTGTTTATTTCTCTATTTAAAACACCCCCTCTTTAGTTTTCAGTTGAGTTAACTATACTGCGTTGTTATATGCCCACATTTTCATGTGGACGTATATTGTCGTCGCCACTGTTCGTTCGTCCGTCCATCCGGACTTCCGTCCGTCCACAATTGTTTGTGAACAGTCTACAGGTCACAATTTTTATCCGATTTCAATGAAACTTAAAAGATAGGTTTATCACCCTAAGATCTCGGTTCCTTTCGATATTGGCATGTATCGAACTGTAACATCATGGGTTATGGCCCCTGATTGTTACAGAAAATCACATTTTTAGCTTGTGAACAGTGTAGAGGTCACAATTTTGAACCGATTTGGATGAAACTTGAAATGCCTGGTTATAACTCAAAGATCTTGATTCCTTTCGATATTTGCGCCCGTCGGATCGTAACTTTCTGAATTATGGCCCCTGATTGTCCGAAAAATCGCCCTTTTTAGCTTGTGGTCCCTCTGGAGGTCAAAATTGTTATCCGATTTAAAAAAACGTTTGATTATATCATCGTTCTAGGGTTATGAAGGTCGAGTTCGAATTTCATGAAAATCGGACCAAAATTGACAGACAAAATGGCCGCCGTTTGTACGCGAATAGTGTGAAAATATGGTATATCAAAGTTGTGGACCTTATAGAGGTCACAATTTTGAACCGATTTTGATGAAACTTGACATGTATGTTTATAACCAAAAGATCTTGGTTCCTTTCGATATTTGCGCCCATCAGATCGTAACTTCCTGAATTATGGCCCCTGATTGTCCGAAAAGTCGCCCTTTTTAGCTTGTGGTCCTTCTGGAGGTCAAAATTGTTATCGGATTTAAAAAACTGTTTGATTATATCACCGTTCCATGGTTATGAAGGTTGAGATTGAATTTCGTGAAAATCTGACCAAAGTTGACAGACAAAATGGCCGCCGTTTGTACGCGAATAGTGTGAAAATATGTTATATCAAGGTTGTGGACCCTATAGAGGTCACAATTTTGAACCGATTTTGATGAAACTTGACATGTATGTTTATAACCCAAAGATCTTGGTTCCTTTCGATATTTGCGCCCATCGGATCTTAACTTCCTGAATTATGTTCCCTGATTGTCCGAAAAAGTGCCCAATTTACTAATTTAGCTTGTGGTCCCTCTGGAGGTAAAAATTGTTATCCGATTTAAAAATCCGTTTGATTATATCACCATTCCATGGTTATGAAGGTTGAATTTGAATTAGGTGAAAATCGGACCAAAATTGACGGACAAAATGGCCGCCGTTTGTACACGAATAGTGTGAAAATATGTTATATAAAGGTTGTGGACCTTATAGAGGTCACAGTTTTAAACCGATTTTGATGAAACTTGACATGTATGTTTATAACCCAAAGATCTTGGTTCCTTTCGATATTTGCGCCCATCGGATCATAACTTCCTGAATTATGTCCCCGGATTGTCCGAAAAATCGCTTTTGTTAACTTTTGGTCCCTCTGGATGTCAAAATTATTATCCGATGTAAAAAAAAGTTTGACTATATCACCGTTACATGGTAGTGAAGAGAGAGTTTGAATTTCGTGAAAATCGGACTAGAATTGACGGACAAAATGGTGGCCGTTTGTACACGAATAGTGTAAAAATATGTTATATCAAGGTTGTGGACCCTCTAGAGGTCACAATTTTGAATCGATTTTGATGAAACTTGACATGTATGTTTATAACCCAAAGATCTTGGTTCCTTTCGATATTTGCACCCATCGGATCATTACTTCCTGAATTATATTCCCTGATTGTACGAAAAATCACCCTTTTTAGCTTGGGGTCCCTCTGGAGGTCACAATTATTATCTGATTTAAAAAAATGTTTGATTATATCACAGTTACGTCCGTCCGTCCACAATTTGTTTGTGGACTCTCTACAGGTCACAATTCTTATCCGATTTTGACGAAACTTGAAATATAGGTTTATCCCCAAAAGATCTCGGCTGCTTTCGATATTGGCATGTATCGGATCAAAACTTCATGGATTATGGCCCCTGATTGTACGAAAAATCACGTTTTTAGCTTGTGGACCCTATAGAGGTCACAATTTTGAACCGATTTTGATGAAACTTGACATGCATGTTTGTAACCCAAAGATCTTGGTTCCTTTCGATATTTGCGGCTATCGGAATGTAATTTCCTGAATTATGGCCCCTGATTGTCCGAAAAATCACCCTTTTTAGCTTGTGGTCCCTCTGGAGGTCACAATTATTATTCGATTTAAAAAAACGTTTGATTATATCACCGTTACACCCTAAGGAAGGTTGAGTTCGAATTTCGGGAAAATCGGACAAAATTGCCATACAAAATGGCCACCGTTTGTACGCGAATACTGTTAAAAAATGGTATATCAAGGTTGTGGAGGTCACAATTTTAATTCGATTTTGATGAAACTTGAAATTCATGGTTATAACCCAAAGATCTTGCTTCCTTTCGATATTTGCGCATATCGGATCGTAACTCCCTGAATTATGGCCCCTGATTATACGCAAAATCGCCTTTTTTTTTAGCTTGGAGGTCACAATTATTATTCGATTTAAAAAACCGTTTGATTATATTACCTTCACACCCTAAGGAAGGTTTAGTTCGAATTTCGGGAAAATCGGATGAAAATTGCCATACAAAATGGCCGCCGTTTGTACGCGAATACTGTTAAAAAATGGTATATCAAGGTTGTGGACCCTGTGGAGGTCACAATTTTGATTCGATTTTGATGAAATTTGAAATTCATGGTTATAACCCAAAGATCTTGCTTCCTTTCGATATTTGCGCATATCGGATCGTAACTTCCAGAATTATGTCCCCTGATTATACGCAAAATCGCCTTTTTTTTAGCTTGGAGGTCACAATTATTATCCGATTTAAAAAAACTTTTGATTATATTACCGTTACACCGTATGGAAGGTTGAGTTTGAATTTCGGGAAAATCAGACCAAAATTGCCATACAAAATGGCCGCCGTTTGTACGCGAATACTGTTAAAAAATGGTATATCAAGGTTGTGGACCAGGGATCTTAATCGGCTGTTTTTTGTCGGCTTTAGCCGATTGATCTTTAATCTAGACGAATCGTAAAACAATGAATCGGCCACTATGGTATCATATATCAATCAACTTTCGGCCGATTTACAAAGAGTTAATTATCATGCTGATTGATAAAACAATGAACAACAAGCCACTACGCCTACGGTGTCATATATCAATCTATTTTCGGCCGATTACAAAGAGGTAATTATTACTCGTGGATTAATTAACCCATCTTAAGAGTCAATCAATGCAATGAATACCTTCAGTGTCAATCCTTCTCGGCTCATTTCGTAAATAAACAACTTCGTTGAGTTAATTCATGCCAAAAGTACGGTAAAAGAATAGCCGAAAATAATGGCGGCGTTGACCTTGAACTTCAAGCATTGTATTTGGAAGTTCCAAAAGCTTGAGATCCTCCCACGTCCAATATAGGTCACCCAAAGTTGAAGACTAGAAGGTATTTTAGATCCGAATAGTTAGCTCCTTTCAAACGTCTTTCGTTTGATAAAAATTCACAGAAAATGTTTTGTCTCATATAGGTTATTAAAATCTACTTTTTGCGAGAACCGGTAACACTAAAAATAAACTATTCTGAATCACAATTGGCCACGTGACCTTTCGCCCGTACGGCATATTTCCGAGCCCCGACTATTCACGGAAAATAATTTGTGCTACATTGTTTTATTATTACAAATATACTTTTATATATTGACAAGTGTTTACGTATAAAATAATTAAAAAACGAACGTATTTGTATTTGCTTGTAGTTTTTCTTTTTACTAAATAATTCTAACTTCCGTTTGTTTGGGTGAAAGCAAAAGTAGATGATGCATTATGCAAGTTGCCAAAATTTGACTATAAATTTCGATAATGTATGGATATATGAATACTAGTATGGAATAATAACACAGGCTTTATTTATTAGAAGTTATTATTATAATATTACACGGAATACCGTAACGTTATGCAATTATTGACGTGAATAAAGTACCGGTATGCATAAACCAACAAGTCTGTTGTTCAAAAGACGACTATTCGTTGGGGGTGCCCGTGGCCGGTTCATTTCAAAATGGATTAAGAACCCTGTTGTGGACCCTGTAAAGGTCACAATTTTAATTTGATTTTGATGAAACTTGAAATTCATCGTTATAACCCAAAGATCTTGGTTCTTTTCAATATTTGCGCATATCGGATCGTAACTTCCTGAATTATGGCCCCTGGTTATACGCAAAATCCCCCTTTCTTTTGCTTGTGGTCCCTCTGGAGGTCACAATTATTATCCAATTTAAAAAAACGTTTGATTATATCACCGTTACACTGTAAGGAAGGTTGAGTTTGAATTTCGGGAAAATCGGACCAAAATTGACAGACAAAATGGCCGCCGTTTGTACGCGAATACTGTTATATCATGATATATCATGGTTGTGGATCCTGTATAGGTCACAATTTTAATTCGATTTTGATGAGGAAGGTTGAGTTCTAATTTCGTGAAAATCGTACCAAAATTGCCGGACGAAATGGTCGCCGTTTGTACGCGAATAGTGTAAAAATATGGTATATCATGGTTGTGGACTCACTACAGGTCACAATTCTTATCCGATTTTGATGAAAAGTCACATTTCTAGGTTGTGTACCGTCACACCATAATCATTGTCGGTTTCGAGTTTCATTAATATCAGACTGGAACTGACCAACTAAATGGCTGCTCCCAATACAGTATGAAATACAAGACTTAAAGATGTAGGAAAAATCACTTTCGGTATTGCTTGTTCTCTGTCCATCTCTCGAAAATGTGGGCGTATCCTGCCTGGCAGTGCCAGCCTATCTTTCAAAATTTTTAAATTAGGTGTGTTAAGATGAAATTTATATCATCAATTAATTGGAATATTGTAAAATAATACAATTTGTTGACCAGAATGAAGATTGGGACATATTATTTAGTTACAACAAGAGTGTTATTGGGGCTTTAAAATGCAACAACTCTTGTTGACTGCCCGGACGATTTGGCTGCTGTGTGGGTGTATGTTTCGTTGCCTGGCAACCTATTTTTATACGCCCACATTTTTATGTGGACGTATATTGTCGTCGCCCCTGTCCGTCCGGACGTTCCGGACGTCCGTCCGTCCACAATTTGTTTGTGGACTCTCTACAGGTCATAATTCTTATCCGATTTTGACGAAACTTGAAATATAGGTTTATCCCCAAAAGATCTCGGCTGCTTTCGATATTGGCATGTATCGGATGAAAACTTCATGGATTATGGCCCCTGATTGTACGAAAAATCACGTTTTTAGCTTGTGGACCCTATAGAGGTCACAATTTTGAACCGATTTTGATGAAACTTGACATGTATGTTTATAACCAAAAGATCTTGGTTCCTTTCGATATTTGCGCCTATCGGAATGTAATTTCCTGAATTATGGCCCCTGATTGTCCGAAAAATCACCCTTTTTAGCTTGTGGTCCCTCTGGAGGTCACAATTATTATCCGATTTAAAAAAACGTTTGATTATATCACCGTTACACCCTAAGGAAGGTTGAGTTCGAATTTCGGGAAAATCGGACAAAAAAAGCCATACAAAATGGCCGCCGTTTGTACGCGAATACTGTTAAAAAATGGTATACCAAGGTTGTGGACCCTGTAGAAGTCACATTTTTTATTCGATTTTGATGAAACTTGAAATTCATGGTTATAACCCAAAGATTTTGGTTCCTTTAGATATTTGCGCATATCGGAACGTAACTTCCTGAATTATGGCCCCTGATTATACGCAAAATCGCCTTATTTTAACTTGTGGTCCCTCTGGTGGTCACAATTATTATCCGATTTAATAAAACGGTTGATTATATTACCATTACACCGTAAGGAAGGTTGAGTTCAAATTTCGGGAAAATCGGACCAAAATTGCCATATAAAATGGCCGCCGTTTGTACGCGAATACTGTTAAAAAATTGTATATCATGGTTGTGGACCCTGTAGAGGTCACAATTTTAATTCGATTTTGATGAAACTTGAAATGCATGGTTATAACCCAAAGATCTTGGTTTCTTTCGTTATTTGCGCATATCAGATCGTAACTTCCTGAATTATGGCCCCTGATTGTCCGAAAAATCGCCTATGGTCCCTCTGAAGGTTACAATTATTATCCGATTTGAAAAAACGTTTGACTCTATCACCGTTACACCCTAAGGTAGGTTGAGTTTGAATTTCGAGAAAATTGGACCATAATTGCCAGAAAAAATGGCCGCCGTTTGTACGCGAACAGTGTAAAAATATGGTATGTCAAAGTTGTGGACCCTGTAGAGGTGACAATTTTAATTCGATTTTGATGAAACCTGAAATGCTTGTTTGTAACCTAAAGATCTTTATTCTTTTCGATATTTGCGCATATCAAATTGTAACTTAATGAATTATGGCCTTTGATTGTAGGAAAAATCACTTTCGGTATTGCTTGTTCTCTGTCTATCTCTCGAACAATTATTATCTGATTTTAAAAAAAAATCTGATTATATTACTGTTGCACTGTAAGGAAGGTTGAGTTCGAATTTCGTGAAAATTGCTGGACAAAATGGTAGCCGTTTGTACGCAAATAGTGTAAAAATATGGTTTATCATGGTTGTGGACTCTCTACAGGTCACAATTCTTATCCGATTATGACGAAAAGTCACATTTCTAGGTTGTGTACCGTCACACCATAATCATTGTCGGCTTCGAATTTCATGAATATCAGACTGGAACTGACCAACAAAATGGCTGCTCCCAATACAGTATGAAATACAGGACTTAATGATGTAGGAAAAATCACTTTCGATATTGCTTGTTCTCTATCCATCTCTCAAAAATGTGGGCGTATCCTGCCTGGCAGTGCCAGCCTATCTTATTGATTTAAAAAAAACCCAACATATGATTCAAACGTCCACCCGACTATTTCAGACTTCGCGTCTTGCCGTTTCATGAATAGTCTGTGCAGTCAAATACTGCCTTCTTGATCAAAGGAATAATTCTATCTATACATGTACAAGTGTGCACGAGCTTATTCAGGGTTCATATTGGAAAACCTTTGGTGTCAATGCAACTGCAGTTAAATTGCTTTATTACAAAAGATAATTGATATTAAACTATACAATTGACTAACTATATATGCAGGGCTCGAAATTCGTTTTTTCGATCGAAGGCCAACATTGGCCTACGATAGGCCAAAGTGCAACCTTGATCGTAGGCCAAAAATTAAAAATCCAAGGCCAAGTCATAAATTATTATATAATCAGCTTGTTATAAATCTGTTTATTGTAGATCTTTTTTCTCAGTCAAATGGTTGTTACAGGTTGTTATTTATTACTTTTACAAAAATAATGCATCCTTACAGTTTAGGGGGAGGGGGATAAAACTCTTATCGTACCGTTTTTAGTACGAGTTTTTATTCTAAAAAATATTTTTAAAAAATCGGCATTTTTATGAGGAGTTGAAAGTATTACTATATCATCGGAAGAGCTTCATAAAATATCAATACAAATCAATAGTATTGATAAGATATGCCATAAAGCACTATCAAGTATCGTTCTCTTCATCTATTTTTCGTGCGTGCGTAGGGGACTGAGGTCGAGGAGTCGACTCGATGTTTTCCGTGACTTAATCCTTCGTATATATAATACAATAGCCTACATCGGTCACTTATTTATATTTATATTTCAAAGTCTCAATCCAATCTCAATGAACAATTTATGATAAACAAGCTCTTTAGCCTTACTTTAGACAATTCATTTTTCCATAGTTTTTGCACTCGAATCGACAACGAATTATCCGCCATGTTGGTATTTGTCGCGCTCACGTACGCAATGCTTTGAGTCGACTCGTGCTCATTTTATTTTGGTTCCTCCACATACATCGGCCTATCAACGGTTTTTCGTCATTCAGAACCACGGCTACATTATTTAAAAATTAAGTACAATTTATATGTAATATGAGACGGTTTATTATTAATTAGACGAACAAAAATCAACTATCGAAAAACATCGTATGGTTTTGACTTTTAAACACGTAATGCAGTCTTGATTACGACCGTGAAAATAAGATTGTTTCGATATTATCAATCGACACTTCAATGCCGATTATCGATAGTAAGAATAACTATCGATACCCAGCTCTAATCGGCGGCCATACATGGCCGTGGATAATTGAAAATCGGCGACGAATCTGCGGCCAAATTCTAAAATTCGGAGGCCGTGGCCGCCGGCAGTGTCGAGCCCTGTATATATGTGTGGGGTCGCCCAAGTCAGAAAAAGTGGCTTTGAGAAAAAGCAAGTTAAAGATATCGTTATGTTCTAACACTAAATCACGTAACAACCACAGCAGATATTTGTTTAATATTTCTCTTGGTGTTATAACTTAGAACCAGAGAGAATAGTCCATACATTTGTAATATTTGGTCTTGTATATTAAATCTTTTGTGGGATTGAATTCTGTTAATCTCACCACTTAATTAGCACCTTTGTGTGTTATAGTTCTCAAGAGATTAAGAATGTTGATTGGGTAAGTTTATCAACCTCAGTAGAGCGTGAAATTGTGAAGTCATTAACTATATAAATTTCTGTTACGTTTATTAAATTGATTAATTGGGGGTTGGGATGGCCTAGTGGTCTAGAGTGCCGTGCTTCGACCTCTAGCTGGCCGGTCACCTCTGGCTTGCGGCTGTGGTTTCGAGCCCTGGTGTGAGCGTATGTGGCATGGAGATAGGGGCGCCTTCTCAACCTCGTGGGTTTCCTCCGGGCACTCCGGTTTCCTCCCACTGCTAAAGACCCCTACGCGCAAGCGAATTATTGAAATAAAATTAAACCATATGTTAGTCCCGAAATGACCTAGTATGTGTTGAGTGGACGTTAAACCCCATTTCTCTCTCTCTCTCTAAATTGATTAATTTTTAACAATATGGAACTTTTTGAACGAACACTTTTGATATGTAAATAATCTATGGGTCGAGTTGCGTGGTTTTTATTGCGAGCATTTCACTTTTCCAGATAAAGTCAGCGGATTCTTTTTCCCCACGGGTTATTTTCTAATCGCTCTGATAATGCCAAACATCAGTCAGTTGGACGTCCTGTTTTAATTTTATTATGACAAAGGGAGAAGATAACCAGCTCTTTCTTCTCACGACAGCGAATTTATAAGTGTGCTTTTGATATCCCAGTACCTTTTTATACGCCCACATTGGCTAAAGTTAATATCCGATTGACTTTAAATTTATACACAGTGTTTAAGGTCATGAGACGAAGAAGCCTATTGTTTTTCAGCGATTTCCGATAATAACTACCAGAGTTATGGCCCTTGATCACTTCAAAAAATCTTGTGGACGCTCTAGAGGCCAAAGTTAATATCCGATTGACTTTAAATTTATACACAGCGTTTAAGGTCATAAGACAATGAAGCCTATTGATTTTCGGCGATTTCCGATAATAACTACCAGAGTTATGGCCCTTGATCACTTCAAAAAATCTTGTGGACGCTCTAGAGGCCAAAGTTAATATCCGATTGACTTTAAATTTATACACAGCGTTTAAGGTCATAAGACAATGAAGCCTATTGATTTTCGGCGATTTCCGATAATTAGTGCCAGAGTTATGGCCCTTGATCTCTTTAAAAAATCTTGTGGACGCTCTAAAGGTCAAATTTAATATCCGATTGACTTTAAATTTATACACAGTGTTTAAGGCCTATTGATTTTCAGCGATTTCCGACAATTAGTGCCAGAGTTAGGGCCCTTGATCACTTCAAAAAATCTTGTGGACGCTCTAGAGGCCAAAGTTAATATCCGATTGACTTTAAATTTATACACAGTGTTTAAGGTTATAAGACAAAGACGCCTATTGATTTTCAGCGATTTCCGATAGTTAGTGCCAGAGTTATGGCCCTTGATCACCTCAAAAAATCTTGTGGACGCTCTGGAGGCCAAAGTTAAGATCCGATTGACTTTAGATTTATACACAGTGTTTAAGGTCATTAGACGAAGAAGCCTATTGATTTTCAGCGATTTCAAATAATTACTGCCAGAGTTATCTCCCTTGATAACTTTAAAAATTCTTGTGACGCTATAGAGGCCAAAGTTACCATCCGATTGACTTCAGATTGATACATAGAGTTTAAGGTGTTGAAACGAACAAGTATTTTGATTTTCAATGAATTTAGATAACTGAACAGCTAAATCCATGATATTAAATGTTTCATGTATATACTAATTGTTAGCTTGGGGTAAAACTTTATAAAAAGCAATCAAATTCTAATGATTTTCTGATAATTACATAATGAGTTGTTACTCTTAATCAGTTTTTAGTGTATTACAAATGTTTCATTACCTTGTTGACTGCCCGGACGATTTAGCTGCTGTGGGCGTATGTTTCGTTGCCTGGCAACCTATCTTTGTTTTCTGTTTTTAACAATAATTTAAATCAACCTGTCCATAATATCATATTCATTACAACATTATTGATAAACTGTTATCGGTGTGACTATTGTAGAAGAACTCAAAGGAAAATTTTGTATATGTAACTGACAAATTTTAAGAAATAAAAAATGCCCTATTTGTTCATAATTCCTTGTAATTTCTCGTGTTTTGAATTGTCGCAGTTCTAAATATGTAATATTGTGTAGTTATAAATGTGTGTTTTATATTGATAATTTTCAATGTGCTTTTATTTGAATTTCTATCAGCCTTAGTTTTAATGAAAAAAAAAAAAAATTAATCATACATAATATCTACATAATTTTTGAATTTCACACATGAGAGATATTTCATACATTACGTAAAAAATTTCGGTCTAGTATATTATAACTTTTATGTGGAAAAGTGAAATGCTCACAGTAAAAACCACGTTCTACTGAGGTCGATAAACTTACCCAATCAACTTTCTTAATCTTTTGAGCACTATAACACAATTGCTTGTGGACGCTCTAGAGGCTAAAGTTAATATCTGGTTGACTTTAAATTTATACACAGTGTGTAAGGTCATGAGACGAAGAAGCCTATTGTTTTTCAGCGATTTCCGATAATAACTACCAGATATTCAGCGATTTCCGATATCTACCAGAGTTATGTCCCTTGATCACTTCAAAAAATCTTGTGGACGCTCTAGAGGCCAAAGTTAATATCCGATTGGCTTTAAATTTATACACAGTTTTTAAGGTCATGAGATGAAGAAGCCTATTGATTTTCAGCGATTTCTGATAATTAGTGCCAGAGTTATGGCCCTTGATCACTTCAAAAAACCTTGTGGACGCTCTAGAGGCCAAAGTTAATACACAGTGTTTAATGTCATGAGACGAAGAAGCCCATTGTTTTTCAGCGATTTCCAATAATAACTACCAGAGTTAAGGCCCTTGATCACTTCAAAAAATCTTGTGGACGCTCTATAGGCCAAAGTTAATGTCCGATTGGCTTTAAATTTATACACAGTTTTCAAGGTCATGAGACGAAGAAGCATATATATTTTCAGCGATTTCTGATAATTAGTGCCAGAGTTGTGGCCCTTGATCCCTTCACAAAATCTTGTGGATGCTCTAGAGGCTAAAGTTAATATCCGATTGACTTGAAATTGATACACAGTGTTTAAGTTCATAAGACGAAGAAGCCTATGGATTTTCACCGATTTCCGATAATTAGTGCCAGAGTTATGGCCCTTGATCACTTCAAGAAATCTTGTTGATGCTCTAGAGGCCAAAGTTAATACCCAATTGACTTTAGATACACACACACTGTTTAAGGTCATGAGACGAAGAAGCCTATTGATTTTGAGCGATTTCTAATAATTACTTCCAGAGTTGTCTCCCTTGATCACTTCAAAAAACCTTGTGATGCTATAGAGGCCAAACTTATCATCCGATTGACTTCAGATTGATACACAGAGTTAAAGCGTGTGTCAGCGAGAAAACCATGCAGATGGTGCTAAGGCTTCAATCACAGATTTTGACCAAATTTGGTTTATAAGTTGGAATAGTCCCAAAACACATATTATGTACAATATCAGATAAATCTTTCCATTCCTGACAGAGAAAAGTGAAAAAACATTTTTCATATGGTGAAATTGCCAAAATCTGTCTTTTCTCAAATACATACTTTGGCAAGTCCTCACACCTTTACTATACGTGGCAAAAAGATCAAACTCACACAGTTTGTAGATGACCTAGTGGTGTTACCAAAAAATAATTTCAGACGATTCTAGCGAACATGGGCTGTATACGGACTGGATATCAAAGCCTTTCTAAATTCTCCATTTTTTGTCACCCAAAGTTTGACGCTCTATAGCTACATGTACTTCTTTCATGGGGTGGGTTTAAACAATTTATGCTCACGTGAACAAACAACCTCCCAACATTTGATACAAAAAATAAAAATGACCGGAATCGACTTGACAAAAAAGGAAACAATAACCCACGAAATTAACCTGTAATTTCCTTATTTTGGTGTAAATTAACCGTTGTAGAAAAAAGAAACTAACATTTTTTTTCCTTTTCATTCTTATCGTGTTTACTACCAGCCCTAAAATACATTAGTATCTGATTTATAAAAATGTCACAGAAAAAATACTTTAAATGGCCTGTAATCGTTCATTGTTCATCTGGCGCCGATGGGAAATGGTTGCTGCAGTTGTCCACGAGCTTCCATCGGAATATCAATGTCCTCAATGAAATGATCTTAAACATATCCATTAATCTCAAATAGACATTATTTTAAATGAAATAATCCAAACAAGATAGGTTGCCAGGCAACAAGACACACGCCCACAGCAAAGTCGTCCGAGCAGCCACCAAGGGCTATCGACATCGCACATTTTTTCTTTTGTCAGTAAGGAAAACATTTACAACACATGATCAAGGATCATAACTCTGGCAATAATTATCGAATATCGCTGAAAATCAATAGGTCTCTTCGTCTCATGACACCAAACACTGAGTATAAATTAAAATCAGATATTAACTTGAGTTTCTTCGTCTCATGACCTTAAACACTGTGTATAAATTTAAAGTCAATGGAATATTAACTTTTGCCCCCAAAGTGTCAACAAGATTTTACGAAGTAATCAAGGGTCATAATTCTGGCAGTAATTATCGGATATTGCTGAAAATCAATAGGCTTCTTCGTCCCATGACCATAAACTCTGTGTAGTTCTACATTTAAAGGCATTCGGATTTTAACCTTAGCCTCTAGAGCAGTCACAAGACTTTTCAAAGTGATCAAGGGTCATAACCCTGGCAGTAATTATCGGATATCGCTGAAAATCAATAGGCTTCTCCGTCGCATGACCTTAAAGTTAATATCCGATTGACTTTAAATTTATACACAGTGTTTAAGGGCATGAGACGAAGAAGCCTATTGTTTTTCAGCGATTTCTGATAATAACTACCAGAGTTATGGCTCTTGATCACTTCAAAAAATCTTGTGGACGCTCTAGAGGCCAAAGTTAATATCCGATAGACTTTAAATTTATACACAGTGTTTAAGGTCATGAGACGAAGAAGCCTATTGATTTTCAGCAATCTCCGACAATTACAACCAGAGTTATGACCCTTGGTCACTTTGGAAAATCTTGTTGTCGCTTAGGGGCTAAAGTTAATCTTGTGGACACTCTAAAGACCGAAGTTAATATCTGATTGACTTTAAATTTATACACAGTGTTTAAGGTCATGAGACGAAGAAGCCTATTGATTTTCATTGATTTCCGATAATTATTGCCAGAGTTGTGGCCCTTGATCACTTCCAAAAATCTTGTGGACACTGTAGAGGCCACAGTTAATATCCGATTGACTTTAAATTTATACACAGTGTTTAAGATGATGAGACGAAGATGTCTATTGATTTTCAGCGATTTCCAATAATTACTGCCAGAGTTATGGCCCTTCAATCACTTCAAAAAATCTTGTGGATGCTTTAGAGGCCAAAGTTAATACCCGATTGACTTCAAATTTATACACAGTGTTTACAGTCATGAGACGAAGATGTCTATTGATTTTCAACGATTGCCAATAATTACTGCCATAGTTATGGCCCTTGATCACTTCAAAAAATCCTGTGGATGCTCTAGAGGCCAAAGTTAATATCCGATTGACTTTAAATTTTCACACAGTGTTTAAGGTCATGAGACAAAGAAGCCTAGTGATTTTCAGCGATTTCAAATAATTACTGCCAGAGTTATCTCCCTTGATAACTTCAAAAAATCTTGGGACGCTATAGAGGCCAAACTTATCATCCGATTGACTTCAGATTGATACACAGAGTTTATTCATCTCTGAAAGATCTACCTTTTCCAAATGCACTTAATATTTTACGTTTTTCGAAATTTTTCTCTGCGGTGGTCTTTTGGGGTATCAGTTCAACATCTCGGGCTGTAATATCATCAGATGGACGATAGCTTATCATGTCAGTATCATCTGTAGTCTTCGGGCATTTTGGTGGTGGAATATTAAAAAAATCTGACTTTCTCCTGTCACTGTCAGATGTTGAAGAAGGCTGTTCAATTTTTCGCTTACGACCGATGGCATATGATTTGATAATACATGGCTTTCGACAGTCCCAAGTTTATATACGCATTTATAAACTGTAACAACATACCTGGCTTCATTTATTAACGATATCGTCAATTTCGGTATGAAATAGATCAAACAGCAGTCATAATCCAATAATCCCGAACAAATCGAGTGAGTATAGTTTACAGTGTCCGCCATTTTGAATATATCGAAACCACCAACAAAGCAACCGATTCGTATTTGAAAACACATAATTAAATCTTTTGTCTCTTAATTAGTTTATTACTACCCTGACTGTAAATACTTATCAACACTAATCCCAGATTGATCAAGAGACAAAAGATAGGGCTATTATTGATACCTAATTGATTTTTGATTGACTCAACGAAGCGCGATCGACGGTACACTGTTTAGTTTAGTATGTACGCGCGGAAATCAAAGCTTTATGCCGATAATTTTTATACGCCCACATTTTTATGTGGACGTATATTGTCGTCGCCCCTGCCCGTCCGTCTGTCCGTCCGTCCGTCCACATTTTTTTGTGAACAGTCTACAGGTCACAATTTTTATCCGATTTCAATTAAACTTAAAATATAGGTTTATCACCATAAGATCTCGGTTCCTTTCGATATTGGCATGTATCGGACTGTAACTTCATGGGTTATGGCCCCTGATTGTACGAAAAATCACGTTTTTTAGCTTGTGAACAGCGTAGAGGTCACAATTTTGAACCGATTTGGATGAAACTTGACATGTTTGTTTATAACCCAAAGATCTTGGTTCCTTTCGATATTTGCGCTCATCGGATCGTAACTTCCTGAATTATGGCCTCTGATTGTCCGAAAAATCGCCCTTTTTAACTTGTGGTCCCTCTGGAGGTCACAATTGTTATCCGATTTAAAAAATCGTTTGATTATATCACCGTTGCATGGTTATGAAGGTTGAGTTCGAATTTCGTGAAAATCGGACCAAAATTGACAGACAAAATGGCCACCGTTTGTACGCGAATAGTGTGAAAATATGTTATATCAAGGTTGTGGACCTTCTAGAGGTCACAATTTTGAACCGATTTTGATGAAACTTGACATGTATGTTTATAACCCAAAGTTCTTGGTTCCTTTCGATATTTGCGTCCATCTGATCGTAACTTCCTGAATTATGGCCCCTGATTGTCTGAAAAATTGCCCTTTTTAGCTTGTGGTCCCTCTGGAGTTCAAAATTGTTATCGGATTTAAAAAAACGTTTGATTATATCACCGTTCCATGGTTATGAAGGTTGAGTTTGAATTTTGTGAAAATCAGACCAAAATTGACGGACAAAATGGCCGCCGTTTGTAAGCGAATAGTGTGAAAATATGTTATATCAAGGTTGTGGACCTTATAGAGGTCACAGTTTTGAACCAATTTTGATGAAACTTGACATGTATGTTTATAACCCAAAGATCTTGGTTCCTTTCGATATTTGCGCCCATCGGATTGTAACTTCCTGAATTATGGCCCCTGATTGTCCGAAAAATTGCCCTTTTTAGCTTGTGGTCCCTCTGAAGGTCAAAATTGTTATCGGATTTAAAAAAAACGTTTGATTATATCACTGTTCCATGGTTATGAAGGTTGAGTTTGAATTTGGGAAAATCGGACCAAAATTGACGGACAAAATGGCCGCCGTTTGTATGCGAATAGTGTGAAAATATGTTATATAAAGGTTGTGGACCTTATAGAGGTCATAATTTTGAACCGATTTTGATGAAACTTGACATGTATGTTTATAACCCAAATATCTTGGTTCCTTTCGATATTTGCACCCATTGGATCATAACTTCCTGAATTATGACCCCGGATTGTCCAAAAAATCGCTTTTGTTAGCTTTTGGTCCCTCTGGAGGTCAAAATTATTATCCGATTTAAAAAAACGTTTGACTATATCACCGTTACATGGTAATGAAGAGAGAGTTTGAATTACGTGAAAATCGGACTAGAATTGACAGACAAAATGGCCGTCGTTTGTACACGAATAGTGTGAAAACATGTTAACTTATATCAAGGTTGTGGACCCTATAGAGGTCACAATTTTGAACCGATTTTGATGAAACTTGACATGTATGTTTATAACCCAAAGATCTTGGTTCCTTTCGATATTTGTGCCCATCGGGTCATTACTTCCTGAATTATGTCCCCTGATTGTACGAAAAATCACCCTTTTTAGCTTGTGGTCCCTCTGGAGGTCACAATTATTATCTGATTTAAAAAAAAAACGTTTGATTATAAAAACCAAACAAATTCTAATGATTTTCTGATAATTCCTTAATATGCGACAACTCTTGTTGACTGCCCGGACGATTTGGCTGCTGTGTGGGCGTATGTTTCGTTGCCTGGCAACCTATTTTTTTATTTCCAGGTAAAAAAAGAATCGCCATACAGGAAAAAAATATTGCCAAAAATTTCGCCAAATTGAATATTATATCGGCAGAATTATATTTTAATCGCAATTGGCGAATTTGGCGATCGACAGCGTGAGCGCTGAGACGGGGTCAAAATTAGAAGGTTGTTATTGCACCATAGAATGCAGTCTATGCTTAAAAAGGGTGATAAATATAGATGTGAAAACCAAGATTTTACCCATAAAATGAATATTTCCAGTACAGTCCTTTATAGCGACATTAGGTTGAAACCACTTCAGCATGTCACTTCTTGCCCCTAGGGAATGTCATACCATAAGTTTGATCAAAAACTTCCGACTCCCCATCTTAGCACTTTTTGCGATTTTTGCATGGTCTTCTCGCAGATACACTCTTAAGGTGTTGAAACGAACAAGTATTTTGATTTTCAACGAATTTTGATAACTGAACTGCTAAATCCATGATATTAAATGTTTCCTATACTAATTGTTAGCGTGGGGCAAAACTTTTATAAAAAGCAAACAAATTCTAATGATTTTCAGATAATTACATAATGAGTTGTTACTCTTAATCAGATTTTAGTGTATTACAAATGTTTCATTACCAAAAAAAGTAAAAATATGCGACAACCCTTGTTGACTGCCCAGACGATTTAGCTGCTGTGGGCATATGTTTCGTTGCCTGGCAACCTATCTTTTTTTTAGCTTGTGGTTCCTCTGTAGGTCAAAATTGTTATCCGATTTAAAAAAACTGTTTTGCAATTGCTTGTAAAGTCATTACCGTATTAGGGGCCAATGTAAATGGAACTTTATTTGTCAATTTGACTGATATTGTTTTATAAAGGTTGTGGACCTTATAGAGGTCACAATTTTGAACCGATTTTGATGAAACTTGACATGTATGTTTATAACCCAAAGATCTTGGTTCCTTTCGATATTTGCACCCATTGGATCATAACTTCCTGAATTATGTCCCCGAATTGTCCCAAAAATCGCTTTTGTTAGCTTTTGGTCCGTCTGGAGGTCAAAATTATTATCCAATTTAAAAAAAACGTTTGACTATATCACTGTTACATGGTAATGAAGTGAGAGTTTGAATTACGTGAAAATCGGACTAGAATTGACGGACAAAATGGCCGTCGTTTGTACACGAATAATGTGAAAATATGTTATATCAAGGTTGTGGACCCTATAGAGGTCACAATTTTGAACCGATTTTGATGAAACTTGACATGTATGTTTATAACCCAAAGATCTTGGTTCCTTTCGATATTTGTGCCCATCGGGTCATTACTTCCGGAATTATGTCCCCTGATTGTACGAAAAATCACCCTTTTTAGCTTGTGGTCCCTCTGGAGGTCACAATTATTATCTGATTTAAAAAAAAACTTTTGATTATAAAAACCAAACAAATTCTAATGATTTTCTGATAATTCCTTAATATGCGACAACTCTTATTGACTGCCCGGACGATTTGGCTGCTGTGTGGGCGTATGTTTCGTTGCCTGACAACCTATTTTTTAATTTCAATTTCGTTTTCGAACCATTTCGATTAAAAAGTATAAAAAGGACTCAAAATAAGCGATTAACAACCCATCCAGCGTCTTCATATTTTAAAATATGACTTTGTAACTTTCATAAATTTGCAGCAATAACCCATACAGAGAGAATGTATTTGAAAATTAGTTTGTAAAATGAAAAGTTGCCGAGAAATGGGCAATTTTGCATGAGTCACTTGTTATGCTAGTTTGCCTGTAAAACAGTCAATTGTTATTGAATTTTCATAAAACTGGAACCATTTGATGCATAATGTCAATTTTAACTAGTTAAAAACCAATTTAACTTCTTCAATGTCACCGGATATGACGTAATTTTGGCAAAAACTATATTTGTAGCCTTCGAAACAGATAATTTTTTCAAATGCGTTGTATTTCTTATTTGCTTAAAATTGTAATATTTGATTTCAGTCAACAAATAGATAAAACCAGGGATCTTAATCGGCTGATTTTTGTCGGCTTTAGCCGATTGATCTTTAATCTAGCCGAATCGTAAAACAATGAATCGGCCACTATGGTATCAATCAACTTTCGGCCGATTTACAAAGTGTTAATTATCATGCTGATTCATAAAACAATGAACAACAAGCCACTACGTCTACGGTGTCATATATCAATCTATTTTCGGCCGATTACAAAGAGGTAATTATTACTCGTGGATTAATTAACCCATCTTAAGAGTCAATCAATGAAATGAATACCTTCAGTGTCAATCCTTCTCGGCTCATTTTGTAAATAAACAACTTCGTTGAGTTAATTCATGCCAAGTACGGTAAAAGAATAGCCGAAAATGCACGTAGGCATTGTATTTGGAAGTTCCAAAAGCTTGAGATCCTCCCACGTCCAATATAGGTCACCCAAAGTTGAAGACTAGGGGATATTTTAGATCCAAATATTTAGCTCCTTTCAAACGTCTTTCGTTTGATAAAAATTCACAGAAAATGTTTTGTCTCATAAAGGTTATTAAAATCTACTTTTTGCGGGCCACGTGACCTTTCGCCCGTATGGCATATTTCCAAGCTCCGACTATTCACGGAAAATAATTTGTGCTACATTGTTTTATTATTACAAATATACTTTTATATATTGACAAGTGTTTACGTATAAAATAATTAAAAAACAAACGTATTTGTATTTGCTTGTAGTTTTTTTATACGCCCACATTGAAATGTGGTCGTGTCCGGCCGGCCGGCGATCCGGCGTCCACAATTGCTTGTGGACGCTCTAGAGGCTAAAGTTAATATCCGATTGACTTTAAATTTATACAATGTTTAAGGTCATGAGACGAAGAAGCCTATTGTTTTTCAGCGATTTCCGATAATAACTACCAGAGTTATGGCCCTTGATCACTTCGTAAAAATCTTGTGGACGCTCTAGAGGCCAAACTTATCATCCGATTGACTTTAAATTTATACACAGTGTTTAAAGTCATGAGACAAAGAAGCCTATTGATTTTCAGCGATTTCTAATTATTAGTGCCAGAGTTGTGGCCCTTGATTACTTCAAAAAATCTTGTGGATGCTCTAGAGGCCAAAGTTAATATCCGATTGACTTTAAATTTATACACATTGTTTAAGGTCATGAGACGAAAAAGCCTATTGATGTTCAGTGATTTCTGATAATTACTGCCAGAGTTATGGCCCTTGATCACATCAAAAAATCCTTTGGACGCTGTAGAGGCCAAAGTTAATACCCGATTGACTTTAAATACACACACACTGTTTAAGGTCATGAGACGAAGAAGCCTACTGATTTTGAGCGATTTCAAATAACTACTTCCAGAGTTGTCTCCCTTGATCACTTCAAAAAACCTTGTGATGCTATAGAGTCCAAACTTATCATCCGATTGACTTCAGATTGATACACAGAGTTTAAGGTGTTGAAACAAACAAGTATTTTGATTTTCAATGAATTTTGACAACTGAACTGCTATATCGATGATATTAAATGTTTCCTATACTAATTGTTGGCGTGGGGCAAAACTTTTATAAAAAGCAAACAAATTCTAATGATTTTCAGATAATTACATAATGAGTTGTTACTCTTAATCAGATTTTAGTGTATTACAAATGTTTCATTACCAAAAAAAGTAAAAATATGCGACAACCCTTGTTGACTGCCCGGACGATTTAGCTGCTGTGGGCGTATGTTTCGTTGCCTGGCAATCTTCTTTTTACTAAACTTTGTTTGGATGAAAGCAAAAGTAGATTATGCAAGTTGCCAAAATTTGACTCTAAATTTCGATAATCTATGGATATATGAATACTAGTATGGAATAATAACACAGGCTTTATTTATAAGAAGTTATTATTATAATATTACACGGAATACCGTAACGTTATGCAATTATTGACGTGAATAAAGTATGCATAAACCAACATGTTTGTTGTTCAAAAGACGACTATCCGTTGGGGGTGCCCGTGGCCGGTTCATTTCAAAATGGATTAACAACACTGGATAAAACCCATGCGATCATATGGGCGACTCTTTTGTTACGTGTGTGACATCCTGGGTTGATTTTTCCCTATTAATCATATAACAATTATTATATTATATGGCAAAGATATAAAAATTTCTTAAGAATGTTGCAGATAGATGTGTAGTTAGCTTTTGAAACAAAAAAATATTGCATGACACCATAAGTATGAATTTTATCAAACTCAATACGGAGTATTACGTGTGTGACCCAGAGAAGTTTAAAATATTGAGTACATTTATAAATTTGTAAAACTTTGTGAAGCTAGACCTATTCAGTATTTGTGTCCACAATTAAACTTAACATTATAAATCACTTCTAAAGGTAATTTTTATACGCCCACATTGGGCATCGGCTGAGATACAATTGACTCTGATAAGAAATGATCATTCTTGCAGTTTAACTAAAAGCGCACCACTAAAACACTAGAGCTGCAACGATTCACTTCGGTGCACCGATAACCGACACTAGCCGTCTCGGTTCGATCCACGATCTACAACGTTCAAATTTCGATTTGGTTCAATTGCAAATTAAATTTCAAATAAAAACAACATACACCTTACCATATGAAAAAAAATGAAAGACCTGAAGCAATTAAGTCCACTTAAAATTTAAAAAAAACTTTGTTTTTATACGCCCACATTGAAATGTGGTCGTATATTGTTACGTAAGTTTTAATTCACGTTATTTAACAAAACATGAATGTCACTCAAAAACATATCTAAAACAGAGTGACCTCCCTTTAAAACAATTTCCGTATGCTGACAAAAGTTAATTTATTTATTGGTGACGTACCGAATGTTCATTGGATGTTAATTTAGGTCAATAGCTTCGGTAATCGTTAAATAAATTCTAAACGATCTCATTAGCTGATAATTCTGGTCATTATCTTCGGATATTTTCGTGTTTAGCGATTATTACCCGTAGTCAAGCAAACGCTGGAAGGTAATATTATGGCAGACGACATACTTTCTCGACCACCTGGTCATTTGTTAACTATAATACTATGTAGTATTAAATAAAAGTGTTTCAAGAGAATTTCAGTCTTGTGTTTTTATACGCCCACATTTTCATGTGGACGTATTATGTCGTCGACCCTGTCCGTCCGGACGTCCGTCCACAATTTGTTTGTGGACTCTCTACAGGTCACAATTCTTATCCGATTTTGACGAAACTTGAAATAAAGGTTTATCCCCAAAAGATCTCGGCTGCTTTCGATATTGGTATGTATCGGATCAAAACTTCATGGATTATGGCCCCTGATTGTACGAAAAATCACGTTTTTAGCTTGTGGCCTCTATAGTGGTCACAATTTTGAACCGATTTTGATGAAACTTGACATACATGATTGTAACCTGAAGATCTTGGTTCCTTTCGATATTTGCGGCTATCGGAATGTAATTTCGTGAATTATGGCCCCTGATTGTCCGAAAAATCACCCTTTTTAGCTGTGGTCCCTCTGGAGGTCACAATTATTATCCGATTTAAAAAACCGTTTGATTATATCACCATTACACCCTAAGGAAGGTTGAGTTCGAATTTCGAGAAAATTGGACCAAAATTGACATACAAAATGGCCGCCGTTTGTACGCGAATACTGTTAAAAAAAATGGTATATCATGGTTGTGGACTCTGTATAGGTCACAATTTTAATTCGATTTTGATGAGGAAGGTTGAGTTCTAATTTCGTGAAAATCGTACCAAAATTGCCGGACGAAATGGTCGCCGTTTGTACGCGAATAGTGTAAAAATATGGTATATCATGGTTGTGGACTCTCTACAGGTCACAATTCTTATCCGATTTTGATGAAAAGTCACATTTCTAGGTTGTGTACCGTCACACCATAATCATTGTCGGCTTCGAATTTCATGAATATCAGACTGGAACTGACCAACTAAATGGCTTAATGATGTAGGAAAAATCACTTGTGCCAGCCTATCTTTATTGTTTTTAGTGAATTATATACAGGAAAAATTACTGGTTATTGTAGCTGATAATCGAATCGAATGGTTAAAATCGATAATCGAACCGAATCAAGGTAGTTGTGAATCGTTGCAGCCCTATAAAACATGCAGAGTTACGCCCCCGTAAATTGCTTCCACACTGACGGCGACGTATTTTATTCCATGTAAGTTTACCGATATAATACGTGCAACCTAGTCCGTATAATGACAGTTTTCGAAAGAAACTGTATGAAATAGTCGGGTATAAACAGATAAACCTCTTAACATTTTATTATATTGGTATAAATGTTATTTCATGTCGAGCGGGTGAAAAAAGGAAAGGCACGATATTAAACTACACCGGTAAGTCTTTTTGAAAGGAGGTACAGAATATCGCCTGAATTATCGCGTTGTACCTTTCAAGCCGTCCCGGGCCCTACAGTAGCGGCTACCCTTGACGTTGTTTATTGTTGGGTGTACAGTTTGTAAACTCGCCAGCTATCCGTTGCTTACTTTTACGTAGCAAAACGCTGGTCTACCACTACATTTACAACCTTTTCATGATGTAACAAATTCAAATAAATTGTCAGATGGAATCAAAATATAGCCGGCGCAAGGAGCGAAGTAGGCGGGGAAATTCCCCGGCTCTTAATGAAACCCCTGTGTGTGACGCAAATCAAACACTTGTATTTTCAATTTTATTGTTCAGACTGGAATGAATAATTAGAAGTATGGTTACTGTGTCAGTTTGATCTGTAATTAAAACTTATATAGATTCATGGTAATCATAAGATCCCTCAGACAGAAAAATTCTACCAAATCGTTACGTGTGTGACATGAAATTTTAAATTATCTACAAAAAAGTTAAAAATATAACTTGCTTTTATGTATTTTTTACCTAATAAATTTCAGACATTACTCCAAGTCTGTTAGAGACAACATTTGGGTTTGTTTGGAAATAATAATTTGTATTCTGGACATGTTTCATGAAATATGGTAATAATAGGCATTTTGGGTAATTCAGTTCCATCATGATTTTTTTAAATGAAATTTGTGTATTAACAATGACATTTTGCTATTTTAAAATAGTAATGAATATGTTCTTTTGGAAAAATAAGTGTTTTGTATTATTTTAATATATCTAATTTATAGCATGTCAGGACCACTGTCAGAAGAGTCGCCCGAATAGATACCAATAAATGGTTTCTAACTTGTACAGTTGCCGAGAAATAGACGATTTTCTACAAGTCACTCTTCAAGGTTTTTGGTCTATAAAAGTGACAATTATTATTCGCTTTACATATAATTTTCACCATGCCATTTCTGATTTCATAAAACTAATTGAACATTTTCACTATCACTAGGGTAGGGTAAATACACTTTTTTCTTCACTACAAGTGTTTCTAGAGGCGAAATTCGACGCTGAATCCAAATCTGTTAAAATTTTCGACCCAATTTAAGTCTTTTGGTCAGTACAGCTGCCATGTTTGAAAATGGCGACCAAAATATGACTTTTTGGACGTTAAACTCCTAAAATTATGTGAGATATGGCCTATATTATGTCTTTTCTATGATTTTCTGGGTTGCTGAGTACGATGTCATGTTCAAAAATGCAATTAAAAGCGTCATAGTTGATATATAATCAAGTATGAAGCACAAAAGCAGCAGAGAAGTCTTGACGAAAATCTTGGCTAGAAGTTCATCACCAAATCTTTAAGGAAAAACAAAACCAGTATAATAATGCTATCGCCTATGCCAAAACCCAATGCTGCCGATAGTAAAGTATTATTCAATATCTGCAAAAGTCTCACGAAGAATTCGTTTTCAGACGCTATGCCATCATGCTATAAAGCAAACCAGATACTTTACAGAGAAGATTGAGAAAATAAGACACAGCTTTCAAATTGAAAACGATTTTATTGACCATAATGACCAGAAGGATGATTACATTCCACCGTTTGAGGTAAAAGAGATATCCACAGACTACCCCCCGATGTTAATCAAGAAAGCTCCAACAAATCATGTGAATTGGATGTATTACCTACATGGCTTTTTAAGAAATATTCCTGTGCGAATAAAACATATTTCCTTGGCCTTATCAATGGTACAATAACAGCTCAGAATTTCCCGAACTATTTAAGACAGCTTAACCACTCCTGAAAAAACCGAACCATGACCAAGATATACTGAAAAATTACAGACCAGTTTCAAATCTATCTTTCATTTCTAAAGTTATTGAAAAAATCATTGCAGATCAACTAAAAGACCGCATGAATCAATATAATCTACTAGAAACGTACCAGTCTGCTTACAGAAATCTGCATAGTACAGAGACGGCCTTAACAAGGGTTCACAATGATATTCTCCGAGCGATGGACAAAAAACATGTTTTTCTATTCGTATTATTGGACTTATCAGTCGCATTTGACACCATAGATCGCCAACGCCTCCTGCAGCGCCTAAAGCAGAGAATAAAGCTATCTGATTCGTCATTGGGGCTTATTCAACACGAAGATCGTAATTAGTGTGTGTTGGGGGTGCAAAATCACAACCAACAGTACTACAGTACGGGGTTCCCCAAGGATCAGTCCTTGGCCTCTTGGCGATGTTATCAGGGAATGTGATGCAAATTTTCACCTCTTCGCTGATGGTACCTAGTTGTATCTTTGAGGCCCACCTTGCGATGTCCCAGAGAAAAAAAAAACACCAACTGGAAAACTGCATTGAACAAATCAGTGTGTGGATGCATGAAAATTACTTGAAACTTGTTCAGATCAAACTAAATTTCTTTCGATCTATAGACTGACCATACAAACCTCCACAGCAGATTCCAACAACAGTCAAATATCTATTGGCGAATGTGTAATTCCTGTGGTGGAATTAGTAAAATTCGAAAATATCTTGATGTGGATTCGACCAAAACTCTTGTCAATGCCTCCATAACTTCTTGTCTGGACTATTGTAACTCCCTACTTTACGTTCTCCTAACAACTTCATTAAATCGTCTACAGAAGATTGAAAACACAGCCAAACCAAACTAAAACCAAACTTTATGAGCATATTTCACCAATCATTAGGGAACTTCATTGGCTACCCGTGAGGAAACGTGTAGAATTTAAGATTTTACTGTTGACATACAAGTGTCTTCATGCCACAGCTCCAAACTATCTCCAGGACCTAATTCAAATAAAATCCAATCAGAGAACAACCAGGTCGTCAAATATACAACAACTTGATATTCCAAGAACAAATCTCGCATCGCGTGGTGATAGGGCCTTTTCTTGAGCAGCACCAGTCCTGTGGAACAAGTTACCCCAACATGTGAAAGAAGAAGGAACTATTGCAGAATTCAATATAAAATCATTTCCTGTGACAGACAACTCAACGCCATTGAGCAGTATACTGGATAATAGGTGTTATATAAATACATTACTATATTATTATAATAACATACATCCAATTATATGACTTGGAGCTTACATGTGGAACGGAATTCTTCCTCTTCATTGTAGCTAACACATTTAAGTTCATGAACTATAGCATCGCTACGAGTTGTTTTCGCTTTGGTAGTTGATGCCATCATATCATATTATCGCTGGAAGTAAGCTTACACAAATAACAAAAATCTTAAATCCCTGATAAGCTAGAGCACATCAAAAATTACAACCTGGAAGAGAACATTCACAAATCATCTCCGATACTCAAAAATAACATTCATCGAACACTTCCATCACTGTAGATATGATGAAATAGCACAAAACAAACCAATTTTGGGCGTAAAGGTGGACTAAAATCATTACTGATCCATACAATCATATTTTTTAACACAGCATCATACTCAGCGACCCAGAAAAACATAGAAAACATATATTACACACCATATTTCGCATCATTTTAGAGCATAACAGCAAAAAGGTCATATTTTGACCACCATTTTGAAAAAATGCGATTGTACTGACCTAGGCACATGTTTTAGGTCAAAAATCTCTTCAGATTTGGATTCAGTGTCGAATTTCGCCTTAAGAAACACTTGTAGTTTCAGTGTTTTGTGAAAAAGTGTTGTATTTACCCTACCCTACTATCACCGGTAATACTGTAATTTTGGATCAATTACATGTGCGATGTTTATATGGAAATCTGTTTATCGGTTCCATTGGTACTGGAAGTGATACGAGTTCAAGGGTAACGTGGCAACGGTGAAACCCGTCATTCCTGCTTCGCAGGTCTAGTTCCAATTATATCTATATGTTGCCTAATCAATTTTTATACGCCCACATTGAAATGTGGTCGTATATTGTCGTCGCCCCCGTCCGTCCGTCGGTCTGGCGTCCACAATTGCTTGTGGACGCTCTACAGGCTAAAGTTAATATCCGATTGACTTTAAATTTACACACAGTGTTCAAGGTCATGAGACGAAGAAGCCTATTGATTTTCAGCGATTTCCGATAATTAGTGCCAGAGTTATGGCCCTTGATCACTTCAAAAAATCTTGTGGACGCTCTAGAGGCCAAAGTTAATATCCGATTGACTTTAAATTTATACACAGTGTTTAAGGTCATGAGACGAAGAAGCCTATTGTTTTTCAGCGATTTTCGATAATAACTACCAGAGTTATGGCCCTTGATCACTTCAAGAGGCCAAAGTTAATATCTGATTGACTTTAAATTTATACACAGTGTTTAAGGTCATGAGACAAAGAAGCCTATTGATTTTCATCGATTTCCGATAATTAGTGCCAGAGTTATGGCCCTTGAACACTTGAAAATATCTTGTGGACGCTTTAGAGGCCAAAGTTAATATCCAATTGACTTTAAATTTATACACAGTGTTTAAGGTCATGAGACGAAGAAGTCTATTGATTTTCCGCGATTGCCGATAATTAGTGCCAGAGTTATAGCCCTTGATCACTTCAAAAAATCTTGTGGACGCTCTAGAGGCCAAAGTTAATATCCGATTTACTTTAAATTTATACACAGTGTTTAAGGTCATGAGACAAAGAATCCTATTGATTTTCAGCGATTCCCGATAATTAGTGCCAGAGTTATGTCCCTTGATCACTTCAAAAAATCCTGCGGACGCTCTAGAGGCCAAAGTTAATATCCGATTGACTTTAAATTTATACACAGTGGATGCCCTAGAGGTCAAAGTTAATATCCAATTGACTTCAAATTTATACATAGTGTTTACAGTCATGAGACTAAGTCGTCTATCGATTTTCAGTGATTTTCAATAATTGCTGCAAGAGTTATGGCCCTTGATCACTTCGAAAAAATCCTGTGGAAGCTCTAGAGGCCAAAGTTAATATCCGATCGACTTTAAATTAACACACAGTGTTTAGGGTCATGAGACGAAGAAGCCTATTGATTTTCAGAGATTTAAAATAATTATTGCCAGATTTATCTCCCTTGATAACTTCAAAAAATCTTGTTACGCTATAGAGGCTAAACTTATCATCCGATTGACTTTAGATTGATACACAGAGTTTAAGGTGTTGAAACGAACAAGTATTTTGATTTTCAATAAATTTTAATAACTGAACAGCTAAATCCATGATATTAAATGTTTCATGTATATGTGCAATTCTCATTTACTGGCCTTTCAAAGTGTTACAATGTGGGGATCAAAAAAAAGTTTATTGATATGACTTTATTGTTCCATAATGATAAATCTGCACTAGTTTTAGCAGTTTATGGCAGGGCTTCCACTTCAAAATTTTCACTACCGGTCATTTTTGATAACGCACGAAAACTTTGCAAAAAAAATCCATATTTCATGTTTTTTATTCTCGGTCGGGTATGGTGAATTCACGTGTCTATACCACTTTGTCAGCACGAGGTACACAAAAAATTATATATTAGACTTAAAAAGGAAATATTTATTGTAAGGCTTGTGATAATTATTTATAAGTTAAATATTCTCTTTTGGCTACGGTACTTAAATAATCGAAATTGCTGATGAAAAAACATGTCACTGGCTGACACGTAATTACCACATGCTCAATAGAAAACACACTGACCTGAATAATTATGAGCCGCAGAATATTGACGAAAACTTAGTAATGAATAACTGTCGGGTAGCTAACTTGGCATTCATGTTTGCTAACTTCAAGCGACACTAGCGCCGTCTAGAATATCGTCGTGTATAAGATTTACAATATATTTATGCACGACAATTTTTCTAACACGTGGAATTATCAATATTGCTACACAATAGCACTGAAATACGTAATATTCTTAATTTGTCGGTAAGCAAGTTAACTAATCTCTAGATATTATTTCTACAATTCCCACAAGGCCGTAATATCACTATAAAAAATTATAATTCAATTTTCTCCCAACATGTATGTTGTTAAGAATTTACGTAATTTCTATGCTGTTGTATTTAATATGGCAGTTGGTTGGATTCGAAGAGCAGTACTTCATATTAATTTTCCTTTTTTCGAAGATCGTAACAATCTCGTTTACATAGTGCGTGACTGTAATAGCGGTAAACGGCTTTGTTCTAGAAAGTTCTTATGACACATGGACAATACGTGATTGACTAAGAATGGACTGTTTCACGCCTTTGATAAGATTCCCGAATATCAATTAACTTTTATTGTTCTACTACACGACAATCATCATCAATTATCAACATATCTTTACATACGCAATATTCTGCACTGGCTGTACAGTGTTATAGTTACATAGTGGATGTCGATGGTAGCCATGTTTGAAAATTGAGTTTTTGTAAAAAGGTTATTTTTCCGGCGTGCAAAATGACCGTTGGGTCACATCTAGTTACGGTCATTTTCCATAGCCCTAGGTCCCGACCGGCATATACGGCCGACATGGAACCCATGGTTTATGGTCCAAAAAAGACAGCACAACATTTTAATATTAAAATTTTCAAAAAAAAAACATGTTGTAAAGCTCGTTTCAATTTTTTGACCTCTTTTATTAAGGCATTTCAACTTTTTGACATCACTAAACATGTGGGTTTCACAATTTTGACAACCATCAGGCACATGTTTCTGATTTTTGACTATCAAAAATATGCATTTTCATAATTTTGACAATCGCTGGACACAGACATCTGATATTTGACATTCACAAGTTATGTTTTTTCAGAAGTTTGACATCTTTTAATGAGTAGGTTTTTATTTTTGACAACGTTGAGTATGTAGGTTTCCTTTTTTGACAACAGTATATATGCAGATTTCAATTTTTGACAACTGTGAATGTGTAGCTTTCGGTTATTTTGACAACAGGGATAATGCATACTTCATAATTTTGACACAGTAAATGTGTAAGTTTCGAATTTTTGACAACAGTGTTTGTGCAGATTTCAATTTTTGACAAACATGAATGTGTAGGTTTCGTTTTTTTGACAACACTGATTATGTAGATTTCACAATTTTGACAACAGTGAATGTGTAGATTTTGACTTTTGACCACAGTATATGTGCAGATTTCAATTTTTGACAATCTTGAATGCGTAGGTTTCAGTTTTTGACAACCATTAATGTGTAGGTTTCGTTTTTTTTGACAACACTGATTATGTAGATTTCACAAGTTTGACAACAGTGAATGTGTAGGTTTTGATTTTTGACCACAGTATATATGCAGATTTCAATTTTTGACAACCGTGAATGCGTAGGTTTCAGTTTTTGACAACCATTAATGCGTAGGTTTTGGTTTTTTGACAACATTGATTATGTAGATTTCACAAGTTTGACAACAGTGGAAGTGTAGGTTTCGATTTTTGACAACGGTATATGTGCAGATTTCAATTTCTGACAGACAGGCAACAACATAATACGCCCACACTAAAAGACAAGCCAAAAAATCATGACTAAAGAGCGAATCAACTTTATTAACAACAATGAATAAACATTGAAATAACATTTCTCTGTAGCCAACAAATTACATGTGAGTCCCATTCAGAAAAAGCTGTATTTAAACTGAATAAAACTGATAACACACAACCAGTGAAGACAAACTCCACCACTTTAACCTACTGTTGACTTTCTTCTGTAATTTGCTCTGAAATAAGAAGGTAAATAATTAGGAGCCTGGATTCTACAATGCATATGTAGAACAAGTTGCCATGCAAGATACGCTCACATTTTCCAAGTGATGGACAGAGAACAGAAAAATTCGATAGGGCTCATCCTTCACATCAAATTTGAAAACATTGTTAGAAAACTCTAGCCTCTATTAAATTATTAGGGGCGTAGGACAATATATTTCCACATGAAAATGTGGGCATATAAAAACACTCAATACTCAATGTCTTCACTAAAGGCTGTCAGATTAGTCTTTATGGCCAAGGGTGCCGCAATGGCTCAGTGATTATTTCACTGGCAAGCTAACCAGGAGGTCTGGGGTTCGCTCCCAGTGTTGGCCAAGAAAGTTTCCAGGATTTTCCTGCGTCAGCTGTGCAGGATGGAGGGCCTGGCAATGAACAGTGTCTAGTAATTCGGATGACACAAAAAAACACCAACGTCCTGGGCGTGCTCCTAAAAAAACCCTTGACAGTTGAAATTCGAAATAAGAATACCGGTAGGTGTATGCTTGTCTTCATTCGCCCAGTCAGTGCAGAAAAGTAGGACATTGATTTCACTTTATAGCCAATAGTTGAAAAGGATAAGTATATGAAAAAATACCTTCAAATCTAAAATATAACCTGTGGCCTTTGACCTCAATTGATGGTGGATTCAATTCTCTAATAACATCAGTGTCTATTATGGTAAACTTCTTTTCCCCTTCGATAAATAGATCACCAGATACTGGTTTGTAAAAAATTACCCAGGGCCAGTTAGCAACCTACAATTAGAAATTTGAAAATTATGAAATTTGTTTTTAACAAGTACAATAGCACTAAATGGACAAGTAACCAATTGTGACAACATCCAATGGATGTGCAATTATCCAAGGAACAAGCATGCCAATTTTCATGTGGATCGGACTTGGATTGACAAAGCCTTAGGCGTTTTGGAAGCGTGTCACCCCAAGGAGAAGATGGTAGTGCTTGGGGCCCAGTTCCTGGTCCAAAGATGGTAAGAAATATTAATAGTCAAACTTTTCCTACAAAATAACATACTGAAATCAAACAAATATAAATAAGTTTAATAATGTGAAAACTAGCAGTTATAAGATCTCAATGGCCTCAGAGTGTATGACTATCTATCATGTTTTGTGGGGGATTTTAAATCTTAAAGTTTGGGAGTTCAATTTAAAGGTAACAATAACATTCAAACAAAGTGTTAATGAACAATAAACTACAATACAAAAGACATGCACGCTCAGGAAATATATACTGAACGCCATAGAAAACGTATCACTGACACTTAGTTTTTCACATAACAAAAATGATCCTGTAAACATATCTTATTTATTTTGCTTCTTATTGTGAACAATATTCAAATGGGAACAGATCAATAACAACACATTTGTACACTTATGGATGTTTAATCTGTAATCAATGGTACAAAGTCAGAGCGGTCAAAACCACGAGTATGACACAAATGTTTAATTGTGCTGCACAGCGTGCGTAAGAGCCAGTGGAGGACACACGCGCTACTGACAATTAACCATTTGTGTCGTACTTTTGGTTTTGACCCCTCTGACTTTGTACCGTTGATTACAGATTAAACATTCATAAGCATACAAATGTGTTGTTATTGATGTGTTCCCATTTGAATACTGTTCACAATAAGAAGCAAAATAAATAAGATATGTTTATAGGATCATTTTGTTATACGAAAAACTGAGTGATGCGTTTTCTATGGCGCTCAGTATATGAGAAAAGGTATAATTAGTTGGAAAAGGCATCATGTACATGTAATCGTATGTGAAAAAGAATTTTATAACAAACAAAATGAATTAAAATGGGGTTTAACATTCTACTATTCTGCACCTAACCTGGGCTAATGGAAGACAGGCATACGCTATACAATGTGCTATGAGGGAAATTTTGCCCAGGCAGCGGCGCTAAAGCCTACTCTTATATCAAATTCCAAATGCCAAGGGATCTTTTACCGGCACGCCAATGTGTACACAGGATGAACGACTGGACAGCTGTCCTTGTCAGACCCTCTTTTCTACATCACTGCCAAGGGGAAACTATCCCGGAATAATATAACAAACAAAATAACAATAAATAAAAGTTAAGATCTTAAATACAACTGAATTAATATGGTGCTCTTGTCACTTACAACAGCAGGAAACGAAGTAGATCCATTGTTTACTAATACATATTGACCATCAGCTTGGTAACTAGAGAAGACGTAAAAACAATATGCTTCAAACAAATCTGTCCAATTGCTGTATTTCATATTGCAAAATCTGGTTTATGACTAGTTAAATACAGTTGGTAACCAAAAGGAGGAAAATGAAAACATTAAGCACAAGAGCATACTTTACTTTAAGTGTGGAATTAGCGCGATACAAGTGTTCATATTATTATTACTCACCTTTTTGTCGTTTCATGAACAGTGTGTATCATAGAACCCTCTTTATCTGCTAATTTAACTATTTCTTTTATCTCCTCTATGGGTAATTTATCTATTTCTTGTATACATGTATCATCTAATCTATCTATTTCTTGTATATCATCCATCTCATTTCCTAGAAAACAAAGTCATAACTACTTTACATATTACTTACATACACTCAAGTTATGTGCTGATAAATCCACTGACCAATATGAATTTATTCCCTTGCAAATGAAAATATACAACTATAATCAATTTTGACCTGGCTATTCAAGATTAATTAACAATGTAAGCCAAAAGATACTAACCCTTTAAATGACCGGGCAGGTTAACAAGAATTACATCTTGGAATTCTCCAGCTGTGTCCTTGTGATGACATTCTGCATAATTAAAGCTTATGCATGCTGGACAGAAACAGCTTCTAGATCGTATCTTTAATCTTCCAGGATAGTTGACACATTTGACGCAATGAATCTTCCTGGTAGTGTACCTGGTAGTGTTTTTGAAGATCCTCTCTGTTTTAGATAACTTCGGGATTCAGCAATTTCAGCAGCATCAACATATATTACTGCTCTTCTTGATAGGTATTTAGAGTTGGTGTTAGATGCTATAAACTCGGCACAAATGTCGACAAATTCTCGTGCATTACGTTCAAGGGCTCCATTACTAACTTTCCGTGCAACCCAATTTTTGACGACCGCTCCCTCTGCATCTGAAGGTCCCTTGGCGTGTCTCGAACCATAGAAGCAATGTTCGTATGTACTGGAAAAGTCATGTTCATTAAAACTTACATCTAGAAATGGCTCTCGGGACTTGTACTGTGCTGAGCATCCATCACTCCAGCCTACATGATACAAGGGTGTGAAGTTGATATGTTCCAGTACTTTCTTACGAAATGTCCAAACAGCCGAATGGTCATGTTTTAGATCTTCAGTAACAAACGTGACACCTTCTCTTACAATTTGATCACCTTCTCTGTAAAATAATACTGTTGGATGCAGAGTCATGGAGGTCTTGTCATAGTATGCTGATTGAGGTTCAAACTGATATTTGGCTGCATAATTTTCACTGAAATCCTGGACAGATACCAACCATTTATCTGGAAGATTATCAATTAGGGAGTTAAAGGCATTTAACTGATAAAAGGCGTTGTACAAATGAAGAGAAAATGTTTCTAATTCGTGCTGTAATTCATCAAGTAGCTCATTTACTGAGCCAGAATGATTGACATATTCTTTGGTCGATTTTTGAGTGATAACTAGTTTATCATCCTTATACTGTTTTCTTTCCTTCTCGCATTTTTCAAACTTCATCCACCTCACTTCTGCCTCTGGATGATCAACTGAAGTGAAAGGCGAAAAATATTCCATAATTTTATTTGGACCACACAAGTCACAACACCGTTCATGACATTTCAGATCTGGATTTGAGCATAGGGTCAGTTTGTTCAGTTCATATACAGTCACTGGCACATTGGGAAAAGTTACACCTGGATTTTTCATACGGCATTGCACAGTCACTCTTCTTAAGGTGTTTATCTTCTGGAGGATATTCACACATATTTCACACTGACAGGTAACCAGATTAGTGGAGGCGAGTTTGACATTCTTTGGTCTATGTCGAGCAAATGTAGAAAAGGCAATACTGGCATTTAAGTCGTCATGTTCATCACGAAATCGTTCAAAGGCATTCTTCAAGGTAGTTTCCATGATGTACATAATTCTAAATTTTGAAATATTCCTTACTCGCGGAACAGGGCGAGAAATATCTCCTCGTTTGTAGAATTGATCCGGTGTTTCTCTGCTAACTTTTAATCGTCGCTTTATCTTTTGATTTATCAATTTAATGGCCCTCTTCTTCTTTTTCTTACTTGTTGATGATGCGTAAATAGATCTTAAAACACTAAGTTCAATTTTGGATGTGAAATTTCGTGTGGGCTTTAATTCTTTAATTTTTTTCTTCAAAGTCTCAGAAGTTGGAGTAGACAACATGTAATCTGTTATTGCAGCTTGTTTCCTGGGACTGTTCTTAACAATATGGGACATTGTTTGCGCGAATGTAGTAGGATCATGAGGAAGCCTCTTCTTCAGTCGATGAGAAATTACTCTGATGGCAGCAATACTTGTACTTCTGAGCTCTTGAGACTCTCCATTTTCATTTGGTACCGATATATCCGTCATTTGTTTCTTTTTCTTCAGCCTATAGTTTCTCTGTCTTTTAACTACTTTAGCTTTTTTCTGGGGGGTCATAGATTTCCTATATTCTGTCTGTCGAATTCTAAAGTATTCTTTCTTCTCTTCTGCTGTCATATCTTTTAATTTCTTATGAAAAACAACTTTCTCTATTGAGGTAGGTTTCTTTCGTTTATTACGCCACTCTTTAAGTCTCTGGTTCGATTTCTGTTGATCTTGTTTAATTTCATCAAGAGACCTTGATAATCGTCTTCTTTTATTTCGATTTCTTTCTTTCATTAAAAATTGTTGATATTTGGCTGGATCTTCTTTTAATTTCATCCGCCATGCAGCTGTTTTACTAATACCCAATCGCACTGGAGGTTTATCAACATGAGCAGGTTTATGCTCCTCACTACTCCTCCTTGTTTTGACCATTATGTTACTATAACAGTAAGTCCTGAAATTAATAAGTAAAATATTAATTTTGTTGTTACTTGTAGTAGGCTGTAACATGGTCAACATCGGAAATTATTTGATTTTTAACCTTTTTATAATTTGAGTTTGCCACTAGAACTAAAGGCATCCAATCATAGCTAAAAACAAGCACATGAGTATATCTCAACGTTTTCGCAGCTAGCACAGATTATAGTATAAGGTTGGTACTGATATCAAATTTAGGTAAAAAGGGTACAAATGGAAAAACTGGCACAACTAATGTCTTTTAAAATTAAATAACAATTTACTTATTATTGGTAGTAGTAACTATATTAATCTCGTTCATATAAATAAAGTTTGCGTAGAGTAAGCTTACCGGTACTGAGTTACTATAAAGTTTGAATTAGCTTAAGTACATTATTTTTTTATTTTATAGTAATATTAATGAATTTATTTAAAGTTGGTGTGTGGACTTGTAATTGGAACTAAAGATTATTCTCTAAATAAATAACCAGTAATACATCTAATAATAATAAATAATTAGTCAATAAATTGTTATTCAATTTTAATAAACTATTTTCTTCAGTTGTGTCATTATCCCTCCTATCTATCTACCTACGCCATTACCTTGCTTGCACCAGTCCACTGGTGAGGTAAAATACACGACATACTGTACAGGTATAGTAGTGTACAGAACTCAGTAGGCCTAGGCTAGCCTAGTATAGGCCTACACAGAACAGATCAAAAGAGAGGGTGGGGGGCCTCCAGTAGGCCTAATCGACAGCGCCATACCAATCTACATGCAGGTATATCAGCCTTAAAGTGTTCTAATTAAATGGTAAGTTGTCAAAACTAAGAAATAAACGTAATAAAACTGTCAAGAAAGTGAAACGGCGAATATTACGCCATGTTGGATTTCGCTCGTTCACGTGGGAAGATGATTATATTTCCTCTTGCGATCAAAATACACTTAAAAAATCAGGAGAAAAGTTTATTTTGTCGAATCTCTGATCAGAAATTTATTAGGGGTCATATAGTTTCACACAATACATACACAAATAATAGAAAATTTTAATAAAATACCTCCAGTTCGTTCATTTACATTTTTTTGACGACGGATAACCACCAACACAATCAAGGAAGTACTGCATCAACTCTTTATTAAAACGCGCGTAATATTGAATGCTAAGTATGGTGATGTTGTTATTAATCTGTTTGATCGAAACTTCGCGTGAATAAACGCTCAAGTTCTGCTCATTTCATTTCTGACAACTTTCGTTTCGAAAGGTCACGGTCTTTTGTCTAACGAGTTCTCAGTGTAAGAAGTTCGACACTAAAGGCGGATGAATACAATGTGCAAAGAATAATAGTCTGGTCGCTGTGGTATACATTTATGGCGCATGCCCACACTATAAATAGACGTATGACTGTTTTTGTTGTTGCACACGAGAATGTAACGCTCTTGATGTCAAAAATTTGACATTTTTTAGCGAAACTTACAAATTTTTTCCAAACTAAAATTATTTTGTTGGGTTTTGATTTTACATGGTGTATGTACACCAGATAGGTAATAAATACACCTTTACTGTTTAATATATGGGGAATTATTTATTTTATACAAGACGTTATAAAAAGTGAGTACACGGATGTCCCCACTAAATGAGAATTGCACATATACTAATTGTTAGTGTGGGGTAACACTTTATAAAAAGCAATCAAATTCTAATGATTTTCTGATAATTACATAATGAGCCGTTACTCTTAATCAGTTTTTAGTGTATTACAAATGTTTCATTAGCAAAAAAAGTAAAAATATGCGACAACCCTTGTTGACTGCCCGGACGATTTAGCTGCTGTGGGCGTATGTTTCGTTGCCTGGCAACCTATCTTTGTTAATGTCGTGATTTTAAGTTAGAGGATATATGACAGCTATCCTAAGTTAAAATTGATTTTAATTAAAATTATCCTTAAAATAAGTTTTAAGATTATTTAACTTGAAATATTATTTTAGTGGATTTTATAAAATGCTTAAAATCATTTTGTGAAACTCATCAATCTTAACTAGGATGAAATTTTAATTTAAGACGATTTTAGGGAGTTTTAAGTTTTTGTGAAACAGGGCCCAGGACCGCAAATGCAATAGAAATACTTGCTATTAGAAACCTTTATGAACTGAGCCCTAGCTGCTTGTGGAAGGATTTCTGTCATATACAGCTACGTAAAAGAATCGTATGTTCACCAATTTAGCATATTTACAAGATGGTTGAACGTTTTCTAAAGACTTAATTATAATTAATTTACTTTTCGTATATATTTACTAGAGTCCAGTTTTGGTACGTAGGCTATTACAGTGGACTTTGTCACATCCGATCTCTGATAAATCGGGATCTCTGTCACATCCGACATGATTTTAATGTCCCGATTTATTTCCTTATTACTTCAGCCAAAAAATCTCTGGTAAATCCGGACTCTGTATCTTCCGGATTACGACATCAATAAGCCGTCACCATCTCATAATTTCCATTGAATCGTCACCGTATAATCCGGCCTTAACGACAGTTTGGTGGGAGAACGCATGTAACGTAGGTTGAAAGTGATTAGATAGTGGTCAGTAAGGCTGCAACAATTCACAACTACCTCGGTTCGGTTCGATTATCGATTTTAACCATTCGATTCGATTATTTTCGATTCGATTATCAGCTACAATAACCAGTAATTTTTCCTGTATATAATTCACTAAACTAAAAACAATAAAAACACTAGACCTGCATGCAGGAATGACGGGTTTCACTGGTGCCATGTTACCCTTTAACATGTCACTTCCGGTGCCACGTTACCCTTGAACATATGTCACTTCCGGTACCAATGAAACCATTAAACAGGTTTCCCCATAAGCATTGCACACATCAAATAAATTGGACGCAGAATCAACCAAATCCAGCAAATACCAATTAAAATTACATTACTTCCGGTGATAATGAAAATGTTCAATTAGTTTTATGAAATCCGAAATGACATATGACATCATATAATGAAAATTTTATGTAAATAGAATAATAATTGCCACTTTTATAGACCAAAAACCTTGAAAGTGACTTGTAAACAATCGACTATTTCTCTGCAACCGCACAAGTTAGAAACCATTTTGTGGTGTCTGTATGATCGTATGGGTGCAATCTATTTGTTGAATGGAATCAAATATCATAATTTTGAAAACATTACAAATCAGACTCATTTGAATAAAATATCTGTTTTGCAGGCTAAAAATTCAGTTTTTGACAAAATGACATCACTTCCGGTGATACTAAAACAGTTAAATTAGTTCTATAAAATCGTAAATGGCATAAGACATCATATGGTGAAAATTTTTATGAAAATCGAATAATTGATGAATCCGACCTGTCAATCATTGTAAAGATATTGACCAATCAGAAAGCCCGATTATATTTGGCTCGCGTAGTTCAAGATTGGCAGCCATTTTTGTCCCACAAACAAACAAGGCCGTGCTCTGTGGGAAGTTTGTTATTTCTACATTTTTATCGTAGAAATGGTATTACGCTGCGCGTGGGGAACTTGTAACAAGCATGAACGAACGTTACCCCGAAAGACGGCATGGCGCAAAAATTTATACTTTTTCAGAAATCAAAGAAACAATTAAAAATGTGTTTGCCCTGGATCAAGGGGATACGGTCAGTTTATCCCACGACCGTTTCAACCCGGGCTGTTTCATCCCAACCTAATTTTTTTTTTTTATCCCAGATTGTTTCCCCATTTAGGTCCACTTACTGTTAAATAAACATGTCCTTTGTTATTTATTATTAAATAAATTTTTAGTTGATTGTTATGGATTAGTAATAAAACACGTGGTGAGGGTTGAGTTGTATTTAACAACATCTGACGTCTGCTCTGTTTTAACATGTTTTTATTTATGATAAAGGGAGAAGATGATCGCCCTCTCTTCTCACGACAGTGTGATTGTAAATAATTTAATTAAATCAGCCTGTCCTTAATAATATCATGCATAACAATTAACAATTTGGACACAATAAAGCCTGCATCGTAACAATTGTTTCCGTTTTGTCTCCAATAAAAATATAAATTCAGAACAATGTCCGAAAATAAAGTTTATGTATAATTTACAGGACAATTTGACAATAGAAAATAATTTGGCCGAAAGATTATTTTACACATTATTTATAATTTTTAGCGTAAATTAGTTAGAATGCGAGAAAGGAATTACAGGGGACGTGATCAGCTGTCCTCAGCACGTGATTGGAATAGTGTCATGTACAGATGCAATGTCGGGTTTGACATTCAATTTAAATGTTATACCGATATTTTAGAGTCCGAAATCTACACATTTCTGAACGGCAGTGTCATACACCTGTAGTACATTCAATTTAAAGCATCATTTGGGATGCATGCTTTTACTAAGCTAAATCCACGCCAATTCGAGTCAGAAACTTACCGCTAAAAATTGCGGCGATTCGTGTGAATTTTTAGTCCGGCCGATGTTGAAGAAATTAATTATGATATTCACATATATCAAATATGAACCATTTAACCGTGTTTGTGCACATGCCATGGATAATGTGTGAGTAGTGTGACGTGGAAAATTATAAATGACAGGTTAGTTACGGTAGTAAAGCGACATTTCGAGGCCTGTCTGAATACAGTTTATACTCTATATTTATTTATTTCTATTTATGTAAACACTTTTTTTTTGAAAACCATTAAAACCACACTATACAGTTACTATTTGATGACAATATGCATGCACGAATCAAACTGTCAGGTGCTGGGTCGCCATATTGAACCGCTAATGCTGTAAGCTTGGGGGACATGGTAACAGTATCTAAGGGGGCGGAGCTTAACTCCAAATCTCGGAATCATGAATAACTGATTCTTTTAGAGCCAAAATAAAGGAAAAAGTGACTTGTGGAAAATCGTCCATTTCTCTGCAACCGTACAAGTTAGAAACCATTTTGTGGTATCTATATGATCGTATGGGTTCACTCTATTTGTTGGTGGGAACCAAATTTCATAATTCTAAAAATATTACAAATAATAATCATTTGAATAAAAAATGTATTTTTAAGGCTAAAAATTTAGTTATTGCCTAAATTACGTCACTTCCGGTAACAGTGAAAGTGTTAAAATGGTTTGGAATAGTCGACTGTGGCAATAGGCAACAGACAGTGAAAGAAAATTGAAAATCGAATAATAATTGATTCTTTTACAGCCAAAATAACGTGAAAAGTGACTCATGCAAAATTGCCCATTTCTTGGCAACTGCTTATATTACAAACTAAATTTCACATACATTCTCTTTTGTATAGATTATTGCTACAAGTTTATGAAAGTATCGAAGAAATATTTTAATATATGAAGACACTGGATGGGTTGTAAAAAGCTTATTTTTACCCCTTTTTTTTTACCTTTTAACCGAAATGGCCCGAAAACAAAATCAAAATTAAAAAAACTGAGTCCGAGATCTTGTGCACCTTAACTGGGCGCATCTTTTGAGTAAGATCAGATTAGTAGAAAAAAGTATTTGCTTTCAAAAAGTAGTACCGAACTGTCAATATTGTAGATTTTGCTGAATTTACGCCACTTCCGGTGCCTACAGGAAACTTTACCGGTAACAAAAAAAAATGGCATTTTGAACCACGGAACATATGAACATGGTTTTATACAAATCGAACAATAAATAATTAATGTAGGACTGAAAAACTGAATTAGCCAATGGCGGCCAAGGAAAATTACGGAAACAAAAAAATGTTGACATTTATGTTCAAATCAGATGACTCTTTAACCTTGGTTAAAATGTCATATAAAAATATTAATAAATAAAAAAGTTTTTCGTAAAAATTTAAATTTTCAAAATTTGGCACCTGATATCTTCCAAGATTCGTCGAAAATCAAAAATCAAAAGTAACATAGCTATGTCCTCTGTTTCTGGCTATGTCAAAATGCATCATATGCTAAAATCCAATGATTATTGTTAATATTAATATTACGGCAATATTTCAAAATGACATTTTCGGACATTTCGTAATGTCGCAGAATGCCGGAAATAGCTTTAATCTCTAAGTCACACCCACTTTCCCAGTAAAACTGAAGACATTGTATCGATCCGACAAGAAGTTGCTGAGATATAAGCAAATTGGAAAAAAAAAAAAATAATAATAAGAAGAACTAGACCTGCATGCAGGAATGACGGGTTTCACTGGTGCCACGTCACTTTCGGTGCCACGTTACCCTTAAACATATGTCACTTCCGATACCAATGAAACCATCAAACAGGTTTCCACATAAGCATTGTAAACATCAAATAAAATGGACGAAGAATCAACCAAATCCAGCAATATCAATTCATTTTATATATATGTTACTTGTAAGTGATCCTGGCAAAATTTCATTACTTCCGGTGATAATGAAAATGTTCAATTAGTTTTATGAAATCAGAAATGGCATAAGGCAGCATAATGGCGAAAATTGTATGTAAATCGAATGAGAATTGCCACTTTTATAGACCAAAAACCTTGAAAAGTGACTTGTAGAAAATCGTCTATTTCTCGGCAACCGTACACGATAAAAACTATCTTTTGATATCTATATGATCGTATGGGTTCAATACATTTGTTGATTGGAATCAAATATCATAATTTGAAATATATTACAAATCAGACTCATTTGAAAAAAACGTCTGTTTTGAAGGCTAAAAATACAGTTTTTGCCAAAATGACATTACTTCCGGTGATACTGAAAATGTTAAATTAGATCTATGAAATCATAAATGACACAAGATATCATATGGTGAAAATTTTATGAAAATCGAATAATAACTGACACTTTTATAGACCAAAAACCTTGAAAAGTGACTTAAGGAAAATCGCCCATTTCTCTGCAACCGTACAAGTTAGAAACCATTTTGTGGTATCTGTATGATCGTATGGGTTCAATCTATTTGATCAATAGAATCAAATATCACAATTTGAAAAAAATAACAAATACGACTCATTTGAATAAAATATTGTTTTTTGAAGGCTAAAATTTAAGTTTTGAGCAAATGACGTCATTTCCGGTGGCAGCGCAAGGGGTAAAATGGTTTGACATAGTCCACTATGGCATTAGGCATCCAATGGCGAAAGAAAATTGAAAATCGAATAATAATTGATTCTTTTACAGCCAAAATTACGTGAAAAGTGACTCATGCAAAATTGCCTATTTCTCGGCAACTGCTTATATTACAAACTAATTTTCACATACATTCTCTTCGTATGGATTATAGCTACAAGTTTATAAAAATTACGTAAAAATATTTTAAAATCTGAAAAGCCTGAATGAGTTGTAAATAGGTCAATTTTACGCCTTTTTTCACCTCTTAATCCAATTTGCTAGAAAATGAAAAAGAAATTAAAAAAACTGCTTCCGACATTTTTTGCGCCTTTAAAGGACACACTCTTTGAGTCATATAATTTTTCAAAAAAATAATATTTGTTTTCAAAAAATGTACCTAACTGTCAAAATTGTAGTTTTTGGTAAAATTATGCCACTTCCGGTGCCGACAGATAACACTTTTGGTAATAAAAAAAATGACAATTGAGACAACGAAGCATATGAACTTTGTTTTATACAAATCGAACAATAAAAAATTAATCTAGGACTGAAAAACCGAATTAGCCAATGGAGGCCAAGGAAAATTACTGAGACAAAATTTTTTAACATTTTTGCGCAAGTCAGACGACTCTTTAATTCTGTGCACAACACGACTAAAAAATATTCATAAATAAAAAAGTTTTTTGTAAAATTTTAAATTTTCGAAATTTGGCGCCTAATATCTTCGAAGATTTGCCGAAAATCAAAAATCGAAAGTAGCGCAGCTATGTGCCCTGTCTCCAGCTATGCCAAAATGTATCGAAAGTTAAAATCCCATGATTATTGTTAAAATTACCGCAATATTTGTAAAAACGATAACTTCGGTGATTTCGGACATTTCGCATTGTCGCAGAACGTTCAAAATAGCTTTATCCTCTAAGTCACACCCACTTTCCCAGTAAAACCGAAGAAATCGTAACGATGCGACACGTAGTTGCTGAGATCTACTCAAAACAAAAGAAGAATAATAATAATAATAATAAGAATAATAATTTTAACAAAAACAATAGTGTTTCACACAAGCTTCGCAGTGTGAAACCCTAATAATTTTAGCAAAAACAATAGTGTTTCACACAAGCTACGCAGTGTGAAACCCTAACAAGACTAAAATTCTCTTGAACACTGCCATAATTTTACCTTCCAGTGTTTGCTTGACTACGGGTAATAATCGCTAAACACGAAAATATCCGAAGATGATGACCGGAATTATCAGCTAATGAGATCGTTTAGAATTTATTTAACGATTACCAAAGCTATTGACCTAAATTAACATCCAATGAACATTCGGTACGTCACCAATTTTAAATAAATTAACTTTTGTCAGCATACGAAAATTGTTTTAAAGGGAGGTCACTCTGTTTTAGATATGTTTTTGAGTGACATTCGTGTTTTGTTAAATAACGTGAATTAAAACTTGCGTAACAATATACGACCACATTTCAATGTGGGCGTATAAAAACAAAGTTTTTTAAAAATTTTAAGTGGACTTAATTGCTTCAGGTCTTTCATTTTTATACGCCCACATTGAAATGTGGTCGTATATTGTCGTCGCCCCCGTCCGTCCGTCCGTCCGTCCGTCCGGCGTCCACAATTGCTTGTGGACGCTCTACAGGCTAAAGTTAATATTCGATTGACTTTAAATTTATACACAGTGTTTAAGGTCATGAGACGAAGAAGCCTATTGTTTTTCAGCGATTTCCGATAATAACTACCAGAGTTATGGCCCTTGATCACTTCAAAAAATCTTGTGGACGCTCTAGAGGCCAAAGTTAATATCCGATTGACTTTAAATTTATACACAGTGTTTAAGGTCATAAGACGAAGACGCCTATTGATTTTCAGCGATTTCCGATAATTAGTGCCAGAGTTATGGCCCTTGATCACCTCAAAAAATCTTGTGGACGCTCTAGAGGCCAAAGTTAATATCCGATTGACTTTAGATTTATACACAGTGTTTAAGGTCATGAGACGAAAAAGCCTATCGATTTTCGGCGATTTCCGATAATTAATGCCTGAGTTATTGCCCTTGATCTCTTTAAAAAATCTTGTGGACGCTCTAAAGGTCAAAGTTAATATCCGATTGACTTTAAATTTATACACAGTGTTTAAGGTCATGAGACGAAGAAGCCTATCGATTTTCGGCGATTTCCGATAATTAATGCCAGAGTTATTGCCCTTGATCTCTTTAAAAAATCATGTGGACGCTCTAAAGGTCAAAGTTAATATCCGATTGACTTTAAATTTATACACAGTGTTTAAGGTCATAAGACGAAGAAGCCTATTGATTTTCAGCGATTTCCGATAATTAGTGCCAGAGTTATGGCCCTTGATCACTTCAAAAAATCTTGTGGACGCTCTAGAGGCCAAAGTTAATATCCGATTGACTTCAAATTTATAGACAGTGTTTAAGGTCATAAAACAAAGACGCCTATTGATTTTCAGCAATTTCCGTTAATTAGTGCCAGAGTTATGGCCCTTGATCACCTCAAAAAATCTTGTGGACGCTCTGGAGGCCAAAGTTAATATCCGATTGACTTTAGATTTACACACAGTGTTTAAGGTCATGAGACGAAGAATCCTATTGATTTTCTGCGATTTCAAATAATTACTACCAGAGTTATCTCCCTTCAAAAATTCTTGTGACGCTATAGAGGCCAAAGTTACCATCCGATTGACTTCAGATTGATACATAGAGTTTAAGGTGTTGAAACGAACAAGTATTTTGATTTTCAATGAATTCAGATAACTGAACAGCTAAATCCATGATATTAAATGTTTCATGTATATACTAATTGTTAGCGTGGGGTAAAACTTTATAAAAAGCAATCAAATTCTAATGATTTTTCTAATAATTACATAATGAGTTGTTACTCTTAATCAGTTTTTAGTGTATTACAAATGTTTCATTACCGAAAAAAGTAAAAATATGCGACAACCCTTGTTGACTGCCCGGATGATTTAGCTGCTGTGGGCGTATGTTTCGTTGCCTGACAACCTATCTTTTTTTCATATGGTAAGGTGTACGTTGTTTTTATTTGAAATTTAATTTGCAATTGAAACAAATCGAAATTTGAACAATGTAGATCGTGGATCGAACTGAGACGGCTAGTGTCGGTTATCGGTGCACCGAAGTGAATCGTTGCAGCTCTAGTGTTTTAGTGGAGTGCTTTTAGTTAAACTGCAAGAATGATCATTTCTTATCAGAGTCAATTGTATCTCAGCCGATGCCCAATGTGGGCGTATAAAAATTACCTTTAGAAGTGATTTATAATGTTTAGTTTAATTGTGGACACAAATACTGAATAGGTCTAGCTTCACAAAGTTTTACAAATTTATAAATGTACTCAATATTTTAAACTTCTCTGGGTCACACACGCAACACTTCATATTGAGTTTGATAAAATTCATACTTATGGTGTCATGCAATGATAATGACCGGAATTATCAGCTTATGAGATCGTTTAGAATTTATTTAACCCTTTAGAGCCTAAACCATGAAGGAGGTCTTCAAAAATTCACAAATTGTTTTTTTCATGATGCCTGGGGTGTGAATAAACCTAATCCACAAAAAAAAAATTCATCAGAAATCATTTCCCAAATTTTGGACAGGTATCGATTTTGATACCATAGGCTTTAGAGAAAGATGACTAGTGGATAAGGCGCTGGTTCGCTAACCTGGAGGTCGGGTGTTCGATCCCTGCATTGGCCGAGAAAGTTCATCTCGATTGTCCGACGTGATTTCCCCCTTGTCAGTGATGCAGAAGGAGAGCCTGACAAGGACAGCTGCCTAGTCCTTCGGGTGGGACGAAAAACCGAGGTCCTGTGTACACATTGGCGTGCACGTAAAAGATCCCTTGGCAGTTGGAATTCGATATGAGTAGGCCGTAGCGGCGCTTCCCGGGCAAAATTTTCTCATAGCACACTGTATGACGTATGCCCATCTTCCATTAGCCCAGGTTAGGTGCAAAAGAGTAGGACGTTAAACCCCATTTCATTTCATTTCATTTCTCAACTGAGAAATATATCGGAAAACTCAGGTTTGATATCATATTTATTTGTGATAAGCTAAAAAAAAACAAATTTCTGTCTTTGTTCAGACATAAATTTACATTACATTGACAGTTGGGATGGAAATGTTGGAATTTATTTTTGAAGAAGATCAGGTATATTTGACAGATAATATGCCTGCGGTAGCAAATTTAATACCACATTTTTTCACCACACACTGAGCGATTAAGTTTGCAATTGAATATACTGTGAACTGTTATTAAGTTTCTCTGTATTCTTATATACATGAATAATATATTAATTTTGGGTAAACTTAACTATTTTGTTGAATAATACTCCAATTTCCCTGGTCAAAAAATTTAAATTTCTCAATCGTGGGAGCTACCATCTTTGAAAGTACAAGTGAACCCCATGTACTCAATATAGCAGTACTGTATGGTACTATATTAGATACCATAGGCGTTCTCGTCATGAAAAACCGGGTGATAGATTATTTGTTCAAAATTTAGTTTATTAATTAGTTAAGTTAATTAGTGGTATCAAATCTGATACCGTCGGCGCTAAAGGGTTAACGATTACCGAAGCTATTGACCTAAATTAACATCCAATGAACATTCGGTACGTCACCAATTTTAAATAAATTAACTTTCGTCAGCATACAGAAATTGTTTTAAAGGGAGGTCACTCTGTTTTAGTTATGTTTTCGAGTGACATTCGTGTTTTTATACGCCCACATTTTCATGTGGACGTATATTGTCGTCGCCCCTGTTCGTCTGTACGTCCGTCCACAATTGTCTACAGGTCACAATTTTTATCCGATTTCAATGAAACTTAAAATATAGGTTTATCACCCTAAGATCTCGTTTCCTTTCGATATTGGCATGTATTGGACTGTAACTTCATGGGTTATGGCCCCTGATTGTACGAAAAATCACGTTTTTATACGCCCACATTTTTATGTGGACGTATATTGTCGTCGCCCCTGTCCGTCCGTCTGTCCGTCCGTCCACATTTTTTTGTGAACAGTCTACAGGTCACAATTTTTATCCGATTTCAATTAAACTTAAAATATAGGTTTATCACCATAAGATCTCGGTTCCTTTCGATATTGGCATGTATCGGACTGTAACTTCATGGGTTATGGCCCCTGATTGTACGAAAAATCACGTTTTTTAGCTTGTGAACAGCGTAGAGGTCACAATTTTGAACCGATTTGGATGAAACTTGACATGTATGTTTATAACCCAAAGATCTTGGTTCCTTTTGATATTTGCGCCCATCGGATCGTAACTTCCTGAATTATGGCCCCTGATTGTCCGAAAAATTGCCCTTTTTAGCTTGTGGTTCCTTTGGAGGTCAAAATTGTTATCCGATTTAAAAAAACGTTTGATTATATCACTGTTCCATGGTTATGAAGGTGGAATTCGAATTTCGTGAAAATCGGACCAAAATTGACGGACAAAATGGCCGCCGTTTGTACGCGAATAGTGTGAAAATATGTTATATCAAGGTTGTGGACCTTATAGAGGTCACAATTTTGAACCGATTTTGATGAAACTTGACATGTATGTTTATAACCCAAAGATCTTGGTTCCTTTCGATATTTGCGCCCATCGGATCGTAACTTTCTGAATTATGGCCCCTGATTGTCTGAAAAATTGCCCTTTTTAGCTTGTGGTCCCTCTGGAGTTCAAAATTGTTATCGGATTTAAAAAAACGTTTGATTATATCACCGTTCCATGGTTATGAAGGTTGAGTTCGAATTTCATGAAAATCGGACCAAAATTGACGGACAAAATGGCCGCCATTTGTACGCGAATAGTGTGAAAATATGTTATATCAAGGTTGTGGACCTTATAGAGGTCACAATTTTGAACCAATTTTGATGAAACTTGACATGTATGGTTATAACCCAAAGATCTTGGTTCCTTTCGATATTTGCGCCCATCGGATCGTAACTTCCTCAATTATGGCCCCTGATTGTCCAAAAAATCGCCCTTTTTAGCTTGTGGTCCCTCTGGAGGTCAAAATTGTTATCCGATTTAAAAAACCGTTTGATTATATCACGATTTCATGGTTATGAAGGTTGAGTTTGAATTTGGGAAAATCGGACCAAAATTGACGGACAAAATGGCCGCCGTTTGTATGCGAATAGTGTGAAAGTATGTTATATAAAGGTTGTGGACCTTATAGAGGTCAAAATTTTGAACCGATTTTGATGAAACTTGACATGTATGTTTATAACCCAAAGATCTTGGTTCCTTTCGATATTTGCACCCATTGGATCATAACTTCCTGAATTATGTCCCCGGATTGTCCAAAAAATCGCTTTTGTTAGCTTTTGGTCCCTCTGGAGGTCAAAATTATTATCCGATTTAAAAAAACGTTTGACTATATCACCGTTACATGGTAATGAAGAGAGAGTTTGAATTACGTGAAAATCGGACTAGAATTGACGGACAAAATGGCCGTCGTTTGTACACGAATAGTGTGAAAACATGTTATATCAAGGTTGTGGACCCTATAGAGGTCACAATTTTGAACCGATTTTGATGAAACTTGACAGGTATGTTTATAACCCAAAGATCTTGGTTCCTTTCGATATTTGTGCCCATCGGGTCATTACTTCCTGAATTATGTCCCCTGATTGTACGAAAAATCACCCTTTTTAGCTTGTGGTCCCTCTGGAGGTCACAATTATTATCTGATTTAAAAAAAAACCGTTTGATTATAAAAACCAAACAAATTCTAATGATTTTCTGATAATTCCTTAATATGCGACAACTCTTGTTGACTGCCCGGACGATTTGGCTGCTGTGTGGGCGTATGTTTCGTTGCCTGGCAACCTATTTTTATACGCCCACATTTTTATGTGGACGTATATTGTCGTCGCCCCTGTCCGTCCGTCCGTCCGTCCGTCCGTCCACATTTTTTTGTGAACAGTCTACAGGTCACAATTTTTATCCGATTTCAATTAAACTTAAAATATAGGTTTATCACCATAAGATCTCGGTTCCTTTCGATATTGGCATGTATCGGACTGTAACTTCATGGGTTATGGCCCCTGATTGTACGAAAAATCATGTTTTTTAGCTTGTGAACAGCGTAGAGGTCACAATTTTGAACCGATTTGGATGAAACTTGACATGTATGTTTATAACCCAAAGATCTTGGTTCCTTTCGATATTTGCGCCCATCGGATCGTAACTTTCTGAATTATTGCCCCTGATTGTCTGAAAAATTGCCCTTTTTAGCTTGTGGTCCCTCTGGAGTTCAAAATTGTTATCGGATTTAAAAAAACGTTTGATTATATCACCGTTCCATAGTTATGAAGGTTGAGTTCGAATTTCGTGAAAATCGGACCAAAATTGACGGACAAAATGGCCGCCGTTTGTAAGCGAATAGTGTGAAAATATGTTATATCAAGGTTGTGGACCTTATAGAGGTCACAGTTTTGAACCAATTCTGATGAAACTTGACATGTATGTTTATAACCCAAAGATCTTGGTTCCTTTCGATATTTGCGCCCATCGGATCGTAACTTCCTCAATTATGGCCCCTGATTGTCCAAAAAATCGCCCTTTTTAGCTTGTGGTCCCTCTGGAGGTCAAAATTGTTATCCGATTTAAAAAACCGTTTTATTATTTCACGATTCCATGGTTATGAAGGTTGAGTTTGAATTTGGGAAAATCGGACCAAAATTGACGGACAAAATGGCCGCCGTTTGTATGCGAATAGTGTGAAAATATGTTATATAAAGGTTGTGGACCTTATAGAGGTCAAAATTTTGAACCGATTTTGATGAAACTTGACATGTATGTTTATAACCCAAAGATCTTGGTTCCTTTCGATATTTGCACCCATTGGATCATAACTTCCTGAATTATGTCCCCGGATTGTCCAAAAAATCGCTTTTGTTAGCTTTTGGTCCCTCTGGAGGTCAAAATTATTATCCGATTTAAAAAAAACGTTTGACTATATCACCGTTACATGGTAATGAAGAGAGAGTTTGAATTACGTGAAAATCGGACTAGAATTGACGGACAAAATGGCCGTCGTTTGTTCACGAATAGTGTGAAAACATGTTATATCAAGGTAGTGGACCCTATAGAGGTCACAATTTTGAACCGATTTTGATGAAACTTGACATGTATGTTTATAACCCAAAGATCTTGGTTCCTTTCGATATTTGTGCCCATCGGGTCATTACTTCCTGAATTATGTCCCCTGATTGTACGAAAAATCACCCTTTTTAGCTTGTGGTCCCTCTGGAGGTCACAATTATTATCTGATTTAAAAAAAAAAACGTTTGATTATAAAAACCAAACAAATTCTAATGATTTTCTGATAATTCCTTAATATGCGACAACTCTTGTTGACTGCCCGGACGATTTGGCTGCTGTGTGGGCGTATGTTTCGTTGCCTGGCAACCTATTTTTTAGCTTGTGAACAGTGTAGAGGTCACAATTTTGAACCGATTTGGATGAAACTTGAAATGCATGTTTATAAACCAAAGATCTTGGTTCCTTTCGATATTTGCGCCAATTGGATCGTAACTTCCTGAATTATGGCCCCTGATTGTCCGAAAAATCGCCCTTTTTAGCTTGTGGTCCCTCTGGAGGTCAAAATTGTTATCCGATTTAAAAAACCGTCTGATTGTATCACCGTTACATGGTTATGAAGGTTGAGTTCGAATTTCGTGAAAATCGGACCAAAATTGACGGACAAAATGGCCGCCATTTGTACGCGAATAGTGTGAAAATATGTTATATCAAGGTTGTGAACAGTGTAGAGGTCACAATTTTGAACCGATTTGGATGAAACTTGAAATGCATGTTTATAACCCAAAGATCTTGGTTCCTTTCGATATTTGCGCCCATCGGATCGTAACTTCCTGAATTATGGCCCCTGATTGTCCGAAAAATTGCCCTTTTTAGCTTGTGGTTCCTTTGGAGGTCAAAATTGTTATCCGATTTAAAAAAACGTTTGATTATATCACTGTTCCATGGTTATGAAGGTGGAATTCGAATTTCGTGAAAATCGGACCAAAATTGACAGACAAAATGGCCGCCGTTTGTACGCGAATAGTGTGAAAATATGTTATATCAAGGTTGTGGACCTTATAGAGGTCACAATTTTGAACCAATTTTGATGAAACTTGACATGTATGTTTATAACCCAAAGATCTTGGTTCCTTTCGATATTTTCACCCATTGGATCGTAACTTCCTGAATTATGGCCCCTGATTATCCAAAAAATCGCCCTTTTTAGCTTGTGGTCCCTCTGGAGGTCAAAATTGTTATCCGATTCAAAAAAACTTTTGATTATATCACCGTTACATGGTTATGAACGTTGAATTCGAATTTCGTGAAAATCGGACCAAAATTGACGGACAAAATGGCAGCCGTTTGTACGGGAATAGTGTGAAAATATGTTATATCAAGGTTGTGGACCTTTTAGAGGTCACAATTTTGAATCGATTTTGATGAAACTTGACATGTATGTTTATAACAGATCTTGGTTCCTTTCGATATTTGCGCCCATCGGGTCATTACTTCCTGAATTATGTCCCCTGATTGTACGAAAAATCACCCTTTTTAGCTTGTTGTGCCTCTGGAGGTCACAATTATTATCTGATTTAAAAAAAAAACGTTTGATTATAAAAACCAAACAAATTCTAATGACTTTTTGATAATTCCTTAATATGTGACAACTCTTGTTGACTGCCCGGACGATTTGGCTGCTGTGTGGGCGTATGTTTCGTTGCCTGGCAACCTATTTTGTTAAATAACGTGAATTAAAAGTTACGTAAAAACATTTTTCATATGGTAAGGTGTACGTTGTTTTTATTATACGCACACATTTTCAATGTGGACGTATTATGTCGTCGCCCCTGTCCGTCCGGACGTCTGTCCATCCACAATTTGTTTGTGGACTCTCTACAGGTCACAATTCTTATCCGATTTTGACGAAACTTGAAATATAGGTTTATCCCCATAAGATCTCGGTTCCTTTCGATATTGGCATGTATCGGATGGGAACTTCATGGATTATGGCCCCTGATTGTACGAAATATCATATTTTTAGCTTATGGACCCTATAGAGGTCACAACTTTGGACCGATTGTGATGAAACTTGACATGCATGTTTATAACCCCAAAGATCTTGGTTCCTTTCGATATTTTCACCCATTGGATCGTAACTTCCTGAATTATGGCCCCTGATTATCCAAAAAATCGCCCTTTTTAGCTTGTGGTCCCTCTGGAGGTCAAAATTGTTATCCGATTTAAAAAAACGTTTGATTATATCACCGTTACATGGTTATGAACGTTGAATTCGAATTTCGTGAAAATCGGACCAAAATTGACGGACAAAATGGCAGCCGTTTGTACGGGAATAGTGTGAAAATATGTTATATCAAGGTTGTGGACCCTATAGAGGTCACAATTTTGAACCGATTTTGATGAAATTTGACATGCATGTTTATAACCCAAAGATCTTGGTTCCTTACGATATTTGCGCTCATTGATTCATAACTCCCTGAATTATGGCCCCTGATTGTACGAAAAATCACCCTTTTTAGCTTGTGGTCCCACTGGAGGTCAAAATTATGATCCGATTTAAAAAAACGTTTGATTATATCACCGTTACATGGTAATGAAGATTGAGGTAAAATTTCGTGTAAATCGGACTAAAATTGACACATAAAATGGCCGTCGTTTGTACGCGATTAGTGTGACAATATGTTATATCAAGGTTGTGGACCCTCTAGAGGTCACAATTTTGAACCGATTTTGATGAAACTTGACATGCATGTTTATAACCCAAAGATCTTGGTTCTTTTCGATATTTGTGCATATCGGATTGTAACTTCCTGAATTATGGCCGCTGATTGTACGAAAAATGACCTGGGGTCAGAATTATTATTTGAAGCTTACTGAAATGAACCTTTATAACCCAAAGATCTTAATTCATTTCGATATTTGCACATATCAAATTCTAACTTAATGATGCAGGAAAAATCACTTTCGGTATTGCTTGTTCTCTATCCATCTCTCGAAAATGTGGGCGTATCCTGCCTGGCAGTGCCAGCCTATCTTTTGAAATTTAATTGAGTGGTTGCCATGAATGAGATTAAGATTTAATAATTCCAAGGATGGGAATGTAGATGAAATGGTGTTTGAAAATTCCACTTCTCGACTCTTCTTATACAGAACAGCTATGCTGCTACCTGAAGAATGTAAACGTGTGGAACATGTCGAAACTTGTAAGATGATGGTGTAAGATCGTCTATTTTTGCTTCATCGCCACAGTCACGTAACCAAGACTCATTGATAAAGAATAAGTCAATATCGTCTTCAATAATGTTATCAGAGATTTCAGTAGTTTTGTTTCTAACTGACTGAGTGTTTAAAAGTCTTATTTTAATTTCTACAGGTTTGGGTTTAGGATGAACATTAATCAGGTTTAATTTAACAACACCTTTCTTTAATTGATTAACAGAGTTTTTATCAAAGATGTCAGTGATCACTGATATTGGTCTTTGTTTTCTTCTGCCACCCCTTTTACCTCTCTTAGATTTAACATAAGCACTAATATGTAGATCATTTAATCTATTGAAAACATCTTGAGTGAGAAGATGAGGTGAGTTGAAATCCAACAACTGTTCTCTAGAGTATAAAATAGATGCATTGATTCACTGATAGATAGTAAGCTTGAGACTGACAAACACAAGTAGGATGAGTAGAATTCACTAACTAAACATAAAGGAAATATGTTTTCTACAGAATATGCATAATCCAAACATTGAAATGTTAATTACTACATAACATGGGTTCCATTTCGGCCGTATATGCCGGTCGGGACCTACGGCTTTGGAAAATGACCGAATCTGGATTAGACCCGTAGGTCATTTTGCACGCCGGAAAAATAGCATATTTTGTGCTAAATCATAAAATCCGGGAGACGACGAAACTCCGTGCGTGGCGTGATGTAAACTATCGGGTATAATAAAATTAACAGTGTTCAGTAGCCCACGAATGGAAATCACTGCCAATCAATTATCCTTGTGTATATTGCTCTAATCACAATTAACAAAGGGGCTACATCAAACAGATTAAAAGCTAAACATTTAATCAATTTACTTAGTTTTGTTTTGTTTTATAATTAGTAATACTGTGAGCGTGATCATTCTTGAGTTGTTGTTACAGCATATTTACCGACTTTCATCATTCGTGCGGCACATCACTGTTTGAACATCAAACAAATTAAAAACTTTTCTTTGATGTCTTCACTTGATCACAAGAGTTTATCATGTCAATCTTGCAAATGATATATATATACAAGAATGTTAGCATTCTATATATCATTTCAAAATGTTGAAATTCCTCACCTCCCAGAATAACAAAAGAAAGTGAGATGATGATATTGTTGTCAATGAATCCGATTCCCCTTCTTCAACATCGAACCACGAGGATGACAGTTCCGCCCCGAAAAACAAAGTCAGCCGTAAATTCTCTACTAAATGGTTACAAATATTCCCGTGGTTAAGATATGATATTCCCACACAAAAATATGTATTCCCAGGTGTGTTTTTAATCCATTTATTCCGTTTATATAACAATCGGTAGACGTCATTTGGTTAAAACAATGATCTTTTACGATCGCCGCCATTTTGAAATATGTGCAAATATCTTTACGTGTTAAGAGTTAAAATACTAGCACGATATTATTTGAGCTCTCAAAATATCAATACCAGTTAATAAATACTGTATTTTCGATAAATGAATGCATCTTGTTATTGTTATACTTTATGAATGTATAAATAACTAAATGATAATAATTGATTACATGTGTTCTTTTATTTATTAGGGGGATAGGTGGGTGGGTATATAAATGTCGATGTGAGGTTGATTTTTTGTATGACTGTCCTTGACCCAATTAAAGTCGATCGACATTCCGATAGCATGTAGTTTTTGGCTTCTTATTATGTGCTTAAAATAGCACCACTTTCTCTGTGAGAAAAATGACCGGTTGGGAAAATTTTGAAGTGGAAGCCCTGCTACATAACAAACTGATAATAGTCACTTAAAGCAATATGTTACAAATTCCCATATGCAGTAATCCACTTATTTCCAAGAAATAACACATTGATTGCAGAGCGAAAAAATTCCATGGCTGCCTACACTAGGGACCGGAAATCTTCAAGTTTTTACGAAAAAAGGTAAGAAACTACCCTTATCATCTAGAATCTAATACACATCAAGAATGTGTTAAATACCGTCAAGATTCATCAAAAACCGTCCAGTTTGTGCTACCGTGTAGATTTAGAAACACCGTCTAGTTTTGTCATCGATCGTCTACTTTACGACCGTCCAGTTTCTCGGGATGTTTTAGATTTGAAAGGGGTTTAGTTTTTATCAAGGCCTTATTTTCCCGTACGTTGTCTAGAAATAAACAGAGTGTTTAATTACTAAAGGCGTTTAGTTTTTACGCCAAATTACCACTTTTCCGAGAGCCGTCTAGAAACTTACGGGTGATTAGAAATGCAATGCCGTTTTCTTTTCATGTCTTTTAATTAGTTTGCCCGGTGTCATCTAGAAAACGTACGGCGTTTGTTTTTGTGTGAAATATTTAATTTCTATCTCCCAATTTTAGAAACTGTGTTCCGATTTAGAATCTTAGCATAGTGTCTAAAATTCTCGAATGAATTGCATATTTATTGAATATCTTCTGTATTGCCGACGTCCGTTGGGAAACGTCCATTTGCAATGAATTATTTTCCCGGCGTAAATAAAACTCAACGATTTATTTGTTAGAAATTAACTAAACAAATGGACGTATATCTTGTTTCTTATAATCTTGTTTTCTGGGTTATTTACCCGCTCCAGTCATCAATAACAAATGTATTTGTGAATTTACAAATTAATGTGTGCAGTACTCATTGCGACCACAATGACGTAATTTTCGACATTTATCAAGGCGCATTCGGGGGACTGTTTTCGTCAACATTTATTTTTGTATCCCGTGGAAATGTTGAAGAAATGCAGAAGGAGAGGAATTGTTAACAGGCACAGTTTTTCCCCATTGACACGGACATGGACCGCAAATCGTATCTAAATATATTTCTTACCTGGGTCGTAATATATCATCACTAATAGATAAATCACATACCTAATATATAAGCATATAATAATATGATGATAAATAGTCGGCCACAAGCTTTTGAGCGGCCTTGTAAATAAATAAAGTAAATCATGCAGACATATATTACTACACCGCTACCGCACGATCCAGTCATTGTTTTACAATTCATCCTGTCGATTCATGCACGCTTTTCACACGGAATTGTTCTTTGATGTTGATAGATGACACACAGTGACGTCGGCAATACAGAAGATATTTATAAAATATAACGGCGACGAAACTTACAGGTTATCATTAGTTGCAAGATTTTTTGTTTTATAATTTTGTTTTCGATATAGATTACAGTATCTGATATCAATCGAGATTAAAATACATCGGATAATCAAAATGAGGTTGGACCGGATATCGGTAAATAACGAAACTATGTTCCGATTTAGAATCTTAGCATAGTGTCTAAAATTCTCGAATGAATTGCATATTTGTTGAATATCATCTGTATTGCCGACGTCACTGTGTGTCATCTATCAACATCGAAGAACAATTCCGTGTGAAAAGCGTGCATGAATCGACAGTATGAATTGTAAAGTCATATCGCCGACAATCACATGTAATTATATTTTGAACTGTGCCTGTTAACAATTCCCCTCCTTCTGCATTTCTTCAACATTTCCACGGGATACAAAAATAAATGTTGATGAAAACAGTCCCCCGAATGCGCCTTGATAAATGTCGAAAATTACGTCATTCGTGGTTGAATTGAGTACTGCACACATTAATTTGTAAATTCACAAATACATTTGTTATTGATGGCGGGAGCGGGTAAATAACCCAGAAAACAAGATTATAAGAAACAAGATATACGTCCATTTGTTTCGTTAATTTCTAATAAATAAATTGTTGTGTTTTATTTACGCCGGGAAAATTGTCAATTCATTGCAAATGGACGTTTCCCAACGGACGTCGGCAATACAGAAGATATTCAACAGATATGCAATTCATTCGAGAATTTTAGACACTATGCTAAGATTCTAAATCGGATCATAGTTTCTAAAATTGGGAGATAGAAATTAAATATTTCACACAAAAACAAACGCCGTACGTTTTCTAGATGACACCCGGCAAACTAATTAAAAGACATGAAAAGAAAACGGCATTGCATTTCTAATCACCCGTAAGTTTCTAGACGGCTCTCGGTAAAGTGGTAATTTGGCGTAAAAACTAAACGCCGTTAGTAATTAAACACTCTGTTCATTTCTAGACAACGTACGGGAAAATAAGGCCTTGTCTAAAAACTAAACCCCTTTCAAATCTAAAACATCCAGAGAAACTGGACGGTCGTAAAGTAGACGATCGATGACAAAACTAGACGGTGTTTCTAAATCTACACGGTAGCACAAACTGGACGTTTTTTGATGAATCTTGACGGTATTTAACACATTCTTGATGTGTATTATATTCTAGATGATAAGGGTAGTTTCTTACCTTTTTTCGTAAAAACTAGAAGATTCCCGGTCCCTAGTGCTATGAGGCGCACTGTACTAGCTTATTCCACAATTTCTACCCGAAAAGCCGACGGATTTACATTTAAGATCGGACTAGAAATGAAATGGGTGGACTAATGAAGACGGACATACGCCATACAGTGTGCTATGGGGAAATTTTCGTCTGGACAGAGGAACTACAGCCTACTTTAATATTGAATTCTAACTGCCAAGAGATCTTTTACGTGCACAAGAATGTGTACATGGGATGTCGTTTTTTTCGTCCAATCCGAACAACTAGAAATATGGCCTTATCAGGCCAACCTTCCTGTACCACTGACAGAAAACACGATGGAACACATATGCGATTTGAGTTGGGATATTAGTATATTGATTATTTGTATGTGTTTGGGCAAACTGTGCTGTTGATGGAAATCAGTGAACATGCGTACAATTCGCAATGTTGAGTTGATTTTGTTGAATTGTTGCCTTCACGAGTTGACTAGACGACAAAATACAATTATTTCGACTTGTCGCCTTCACATCCCAACAAGTCGAGAAGTAGAATGGCCGCTAACAGCCACCACAATTACTTGAGCCCACCAATAATGGCTACAGATAAAAAATGTCTTTTAAAAATTTTAAAAAACCATTCATAGCACAATTTAAGTGGATTTTGGAAATTATTCCTTTTGGTAAAGCATATTAGGGTTTCACACTGCGTAGCTTGTATTACATTTAAAAGCTTAATGTTTCTGTTAAAATTAATATTATTATTTTTTTTTTGTGTGTGTTTTATCCACAAATCGGATTTCTCACAATCTAAACGTCGGATCTTTCTGAAACTTTTATCTATCCCCCCCCCCCCCAAATGGGTGGTGGCTGTTGGTTGAATATATTTTCAAAACGTTTTACGAATCCGAATTCACCAAATTTTATGAACGAATGCATTTGACCTACAATGCTGTAACTTTGTGCCTATTTGACCTATTTTACTAAATCTTTTTTCTTTGAGTACCTTGACACAATTACTTCAAATCTGCAGTTTCAGATTTTCGAATTTCGAAAACCCGTCGCTGTGATTTTGAACCGGAACTTCAATGTCTTCAGTTTTCCTGGGAAAGTGGGTGTGACTTAGAGATTAAAGCTATTTCGAACGTTTTGCGACTATGCAATATGTCTGAAATTGCCAAAGTTGTTGTTTTTTTTGTCCCCCGCCTTTCGAAAAAAGTTGGGGGACTATTAAGATGGGTTCGTCCGTCTGTCCGTCTGTCTGTCCGTCACACTTTTTGGGACACAATAACTCTCTTCCTAATTGAGTTAAAATGTTCAAACTTGGTGTATATGCTTATTAGGTCAATGCCTTGATGGAGTTCGAAGATGAGCATTTTCCGCTTAGGGTAAGCAGAGATAAGCAATTTGATTGGTTGATGCTTTGGGACACGATAACTTTAGTTCTAATTAAGTGAGAGTGATGAAACTTGGTGTATAGTTTCATTACAGTAATACCTTGACTAAGTTCGATAATGAGCATTTTCTGCTCAGGGTAAGCAGAGCGATACACAAATTTGATTGGTCGAGACTTTGGAACACAATAACTCTCCTTCTAATTGAGTTAAAATGTTCAAAATTGGTGTGTATGCTTATTAGGTCAATGCCTTGATGGAGTTCGAAGATGGGCATTTTCTGCTTAGGGTAGGCAGAGATAAGCAATTTGATTGGTTGATACTTTGGGACAAGATAACTTAGGTTCATCTTGATTGATGATTTTTATGCCAATACAATGACTGCATTTTCATTCAGTAATGGATTCGACAGTAACAGTGTATTGAAACGATTGGCTCAGACACAAGGGCCCTTTCCCTTGGCCAGAGGGGCCCTTTTGTCTGCCTTTAGGGTCCCCCTCACTAGGGTACATTTTCATTTTTCTCATCGGTTTTAGCATTTTTCTTTATAAAACACTTTTGGATGACACTTCGTGTACAGTTTGATTGCTCGATACGATTGAAAAAAATAAATGTGCGATTAATTAATATGTGTCATCTATTTATTTTGGGATTTCGGCGGGGGACATCAGCCTCACTGTTGGCTTGTTAAATATTGCCTTAATATTAACAATCATTGGATTTTAACATTTGATACATTTAGACATAGCCAGAGACAAGGCAGATAGATATAGCTCTTTAGAATTTTGATATTCAACGAATCATGGGAGATATTTGGCACGAAGTTTTGAAATTTTAAATTTTGACAAAAAAACTTTTTTATTAATGAAAGTATTTTTATGGCATTTTACCCAGGGTTAAAGTTAAAGGGTCATCTGATTTGAGCAAAAATGTGAACATTTTTTGTCTTGATAATTTTTCTTGGTCGCTATTGGCTAATTCAGTTTATCGGTTCTAGGTTGATTATTTATTGCCATATCTTTATGAAACAAATTTTATATGCTCAATGGTGCAAATTCTCAATTTTTTTTATTACCTGTACCTTTTTATACGCCCACATTGAATTGTATTTTCATAAATGTGACACCATTAGATGCGTAATGTCAATTTTAACTAGGCCAGACCAATTTAACATTTTCAATGTCACCGGAAATGGTGTAATTTAGGCAAAAACTCTATTTATGGCCTTCAAAACAAATAATTTATTCAAATTAGTTGTATTTGTTATTTGTATAAAATTTTGATATTTGATTCCAACCAACAATAGAATGAACGCATACAATCATATGGATATCACAAAATGGTTTCTAACTTGTTCAGTTGCGGAGAAATAGGTGATTTTCCATAGGTCACTTTCCAAGGTTTTTGATCCATAAAAGTGTCAATTATTATTCGATTTTCATAAAATTTTCACTGTGTGATACCCAATGCCATTTACGATTTCATGAAACTAATTTAAGATTTTTATTATCACCGGAAGTAACGTCATTTTGGCAAAAACTGTATTTTTAACCTTCAAAACAGATATTTTAATTAAAAGGGTCTGATTTGTAATGTTTTTGAAATTATGATATTTGATTCCAATCAATGAATAGACTGAACCCATACGATCATATAGATACCCCAAAATAGTTTCTAACTTGTACGGTTGCCGAAAAATCGACGATTTTCTACACGTCACTTTTCAAGGTTTTCGATTTATAAAAATGGCAATTATTATTCGATATACATAAAATTTCCACCATGTGAGGCGTTATGCCATTTTTGATTTCATAGAACTAATTGAACATTTGCATTATGACTGGAAATATTGTAATTTTGTCAAGATCAGTTACATATAACACATGTATAAAATGAATTGATATTGCTGGATTTGGTTGATTCGGCGTCCCATTTTATTTGATGTGCGCAATGCTTATGTGGAAACCTCTTTAGTGTTTTCATTGGTAGCGGAAGTGACATATGTTCAAGGGTAACGTGGCACCAGTGAAACCGGTCATAACTGCATCGCAGGTCTAGTTATAAAACATATTATCAGGGCAGCATTTTTGACGGGCGTCTGCGCATGTAATCTTGTAAGCGCAGGTTATAGTTCCTGCTAAAAATTCAGACAATTTCGACAGTTTTATCAAGAAAGTCGAGCTTGAAAAGTTAAATAAAATATTATTGTATCCGAAAATCGTGCCATTTGGGTTGAAGATTATTAGCTCGCATTCACGATAGATTATTATTTATTAGTGATAGTATTACATTAGTAATAAACAATTGATCCTTTTTAAATTAAATGCTTTCCGTGTTGTGGCGTTAGTTTTGTAAGAGTTTTTGATTGTGAAATTTAAATAAATATAACGTTATGAATTTCTGTCATGGTCGTTGAGAAAGCGTCTGGATAATTACGATATATATATATATATATATATATATATATATATATATACATTCTTTTCCTGCCTTTGGCATTGAGCCAGCGGTAGACCGGTAAATCAATAAATAAATAAATTGGATTTTTAACTGGTTTTTTTTTTTACACCATTTGGATAGATGGTAAAAAAAAGCTCTTGCGAGCAAATTTGCGGGTGCCTTTTTATGTGCTCCCGGAAATTTAAGTGCAAGAGCTTTTTGTGACTCCTGCGTGTTTTACAGAAATGATGCCCTGTATTATATAATCCAAGACAACATAAAGTTTATATTTTTGTTAATTTTGTATTTGAGAAATATGTGCAGCTTTATAGAATCCAAAGTCATAATTTTCTCATTTTATTGTTCATATATCAATTGAAATTTGTAGGTATTCATAGGAAAGAACAACCTACATCTATATGAACAACCTATATCTATATATCTTCTAATACTTTTGTAGCTTCTTAATTTATTTATTGTCTTTATTATTTTTGTTATTTTGTTTTTTTATACGTCCACATTGTAAATGTGGTCGTATATTGCCGTAGCCCCGTCCGTACGTATGTCCATACGTACGTACGTCCCTCCATCGTCCACAAATTCGTGTGAACGCTCTAGAGGCTAAAGTTAATATTGAAATTTATACTTTTGATTTTCGTTCGATCCCTGCATTAGCTGAAAAAGTTTGTCTCGATTTTCCAGCTTGGTTTCCCTTTGTGAGTGATGCAGAACCAAGGGCCTGACAAGGACACCTGTCTAGTCATTCTGATGGGACAAAAACCAAGGTCCTGTGTACACATTGGCGTGCCCGTAAAAGATCCCTTGGCAGTTGGAATTCAATATAAGAGTAGGCCATAGCGCCGCTTCCATTAGTCCAGGTTAGGTGCAGAAGAGTAGGACGTTAAACCCCATTTCATTTCCTATTGATTTTCAGCGATATTCGATAATTACTGCCAGAGTTATGGCCCTTGCTCACTTCGAAAGATCTTGTAAACGCTCTAGAGGCTAAAGTTAATATTCGATTGACTTTATACACAGTGTATAAGGTCATGAGAGGAAGAACCTTATGGCCCATGATCACTTTGAAAAAGACCTTGAATGTGGATAAAGGCCATGAGACAAACAATCGAAACCATTCTAACCATTTCTGATAATTACTTAATGGGCTATTGTAGTAGGGTGAATTATTCTAAGGTCCAACAATAAATATTTAATATGTCGTGCTAATCCGCATAGTATCACTTAACTTTGAAGACCATATTTTAATGGATCTTAATCCACCTTAATTACCCTCATTTATATCTATTTCATATTGTCTTATATACCTCATTAATCACATGTCTGTTGTCTTCTTTGTTTTACACTTTAAAAATCTATCTTATAAATTGTAATTAACGTCTACAGGCTATGTTTACTGCTGTATTGTGTACTCGCATCGTCCTTTGACCAAAAATCTGATAAAATGGGCTGTCTATTAGGATATTATAAACACGAATTTATGTTTTGTTAACGTTTAGTACACAAAGCCGCTACGTAAATTCACTCATACTGAACAGTACATGGTGTCTCAAAAGAAAAAATATGTGACAACCCTTGTTGACTGCCCCGATGACTTAGCTGTTGTGGGCGTATGTTTCGTTGCCTGGCAACCTATCTTTTTATTTTGACGAAAATTAATTTACTTTCTGCTTTGTCTTGTTTTTTTTTTTGTTTTTTTTATTTTGACTGCTCAGAAAACATTGGTTATGATTTCAGAAGCACATGCATATTGTGTAATATTTTTGATGAATCATTTCAGTGCAGTTGCTAATGAATATACTTAAGCAGGCATGATTTTTTTTCCGTTTTTAACGGATTACCGTTATTACAGTCGTCTATGGGTCATTCCTGTGATTCATCTGTATTTGCATTAAAAAAATAGGGGTGGGGGGTAATGCATATTGACCAAATTGATATTGACATTTTCTGTACGATATTAACATTAAACTAAATCTTATTATCCTGTCATCCAAGACACCTGTAGGTATTGAAATTAAATTTAAAACCTTTGGAAATGTAAACTGTAATACTAATCGGTCTATGAAAAATACTGTGAGACGAAATATACCATTTTTGAACATTCGGTAGTATTTTATGAATGATTTCTTGTTAGAGAGGTTAGAGAGTGAAATGAAATGTCTGCTAAAGAAATATTTTATCGGGGTGACATCCACGATATAAAGGCAATTGATGATGTTAAGAATTCATGGAAATGGAGTTAGTTAGAGAGGGATTGGGGTGGGTGGGGGCTTTTCATCAGAAAAATTGTGTAAGCCAGTGAAAGGCTACTACCACGTATGAAGCAAAGAAATCAATTACAGAAGTCATGTGTAGAGAAGACCCTGGAGCTGCATCTTATTCAAAAAATACATTGTGATCTAGTTAAGATACAGGATCAGTTCCAGAGTTTGTCAGTTTCAAATAACCCCAAATCTTTTATCCCAAAAAAAAGATCAAAAGACATTTTGCTGTCTGCGACCAAGAAGACCAGACTTGTTTTTGCAAGCAAATAAATGATTTTTAGAAGTTTTCGTTACTTTATTTCTTGGGGGGGGGTTGGGATGGCCTATAGTTGTCTAGAGTGCCGCGCTTCGACATTTAGCTGGCCGGTCACCTCTGGCTTGCGGCTGTGGTTTCGATCCCTGCTGTGAGCGCATGTGGCATGGAGATAGGGGTGCCTTCTCAACCTCGTGGGTTTCCTCCGGGCACTCCGGTTTCCTCCCACTGCTAAAGACCCCTACAAGCAAGGGAATTATTGAAATATAATTAAACCACATGTTAATCTCAAAGTGACCTAGTTTGTGTCGAGTGGAGGTTAAACCCCATTTCTCTCTCTCTCTCTCTCTCACACTTTATTTCTTTGCATTTACAGTATACTGCTACTCCAATTTGGACCAAAAATTGTCCTGAGAATGCACCATTGCAAGTTAAATTGTACAAAATTTTACTGTGGCATCCCGCGTTCGCATGCCTTTGCCGTGACTTTTTTTTTTCAGTTATTTTGGGGAAGAGTCAAAATCATGCCTGCTTAAGATACCAGAACTCATTTGTATCTTTTTAAAAGCAATTTTTTTTTTGTAACCTTGCTTACTTGTAAATTGGTTTTATCAACCTTCATGTTTTACTAGAAATTTTGAAATTAAAATTGTGCTTTGAAATTTTGATTCCGAAACACTCTAATTATCTTTTTAAAAAGTTTTTTCAAATCACTATTTAGTTTGCATTTTAAGACTCTTTATTAATTTCAGGTTTCCTATGCTCGCCCAAGTTGTGAAAGCATAAAGGGAGCCAATTTGTACATAAGTGGCTTGCCTAAATCTTTGACTCAGTTGGATTTGGAGAAACTGTTTTCTTCTTCTGGAGTAATCATTACTTCAAGAATTCTATATGACCAAATTACAGGTACCTCCTAATCATTTCTTGAAACTTGACAAAAACTGACTAAATTCAAACATTATTTGTAGGTGTCATTTGCAAGGCCCAGTAGTGAAACAATTAAAGGTGCTAACTTGTATATTTGTGGTTTGCCAAAGTCTATGACACAAAGAGACTTGGAACAGGCATTCTCCATCTGTGGCAAGATAATAACCTCGAGAATTCTTTATGATAACAACACAGGTCAGAACCGATCTTTGAAACTGTATGTATGCATGGAGAAATACTTGGCCCATGAAGTATTTGTAGGGCTGTCACTCCCTTGTGTTTTGTTTTGTTTCCAACTAATCATATTATGTACATTTTGTTCCAAGTTTAGAGGTTATTATTGTTACCTTCAAGCCTTTATAATTTACTATTATTATCTTTCTCTTTTCATATGTGTTGTTTATTAAATTCAAAATATTAGTTTCTTTTTTTGGCGGGTGGGGGGTAGAGCGTCCAATTTGGGTGTTAAATTGCATGAATTTGAGATAAATTTACAATTTTTTTTTTCTTTAAATGTTAAACACATCACTTGATCTAATCTTGTATCTTGAAATACTACTCTACATGAATGCTTTGAATATTGTGGGTGTATGTGTATGATGTACTTTGAGAGTATCTTATAAAAGTATTTTAATTGTTTGGATCTCATTATTATTCTTGAAGTTTAAAATGTCTAACTTTCATATTTAAAGTGGGAGCTCCACAGCAAATGATTACACTTACTTAAAGTAGCATGGCAAATTGGCAATTCATTCCTAACCACAAATATTGAGACCATAATCAAGGGTCTTTATTCAAATTGAAAAAAAGAAAAATCATTGATTATTGGTCTACTGGCATGTAAAGAATTTAATAATTGTAATTTTTTATGAAAATTTAGCTACCAGATATTGGCAGTTTCTGTGTAGGATAGTCCGTTAGTCACACCTTTTGGAACACAAGGACAGGATTAATTATTAATCATTTTACTTTAAGTGTCCCTTGTTTTTTGCCGAAAGCATTAGACAACTGAATCGCATAGAGGTTCCTATCTGTCAATCAATTTGTCACACTTTTTGGAAAATTAAGCTGAAACTTATGTACATGTTTGTTAGGTGACCAGGACTCCCGAGAACTTTCAATTTTTTTCGCCAAAATGAATATGGTAATTATTATGTAAAATGTTTTATATTGTCATCCCCTCCGTTTGTCCGGCATCCACAAACAAAGTTGAAATCGAATTGACTTTAAATTTATACACAGTGTTAAAGGTCATGAGATGAAGAAGCCAATTGATTTTCAGCGATATCTGTTAATTATTGCCAGAGTTATGGCCCTTGATCAATTTGAAAAATCTTGTGAACCCTCTAGCGGCTAAAGTTAATATCCAATTGACTTTAAATGTATCACTAGCGACCGGGTATCGTCCAGATTTTACGAAAAAAGGAAAGAAACTACCGTTATCGTCTAGAATCTAATAAATGTATCTCTAGGGACCGGGTATCGTCCAGTTTTTACGAAAAAAGGAAAGAAACTACCGTTACCGTCTAGAATAAAATAAAACCAAGTACGAACAATCCAAACCATTAGTCAAAATTTGAAGTCCTAAAAAAGGTAGTGTAATCAGCAAATGGACTGTTCACAGGTGTCTAGAAGATTAAGCTTACCCTGCCTGGCGCCACACACGCCATAGCTGCATCAAACTATTAGCGATTTCCGATAATTACAGGGTTCCCGCGGTCCTTGAAAATCCTTGAATATCCTTAAATTTAAAATTTCATTTTCAAGGTCTTGAATATCCTTGAATTTCGCGAAAATAGGAAAATATCCTTGAATTTCAGTTGAGATCCTTAATTTTGTTGGTAATAGTAATACTGGTAAGTTGATCTAAAAAAACGTTTAGATTATAAGTAATGCTGGTTATACTAAACAATAACTCTGACGTATACCTGTCAATCAACTGATCTAAATAACAGCTGTGTTTTGTCACGCAATAACAAGACAAGCCAATGACATTTACCGTTAGGCAACCAAATACTCTCACGTGACTCCATTGTCCAATTAACATACTAGAAGCCACTACACTGACTAATCAAAATCGGTATTAGTACAGTAGAATCTGCATTAAGCAGCCACCCATGGGAATTTTTACGATTGACCGCTTAACGGGAGTGGCCTCTTAATAAAATCTCGTGTTTTTGTACTGACATCAATGAATATTACGCTTGGGTGCACTTGCATCGGTAAATTTGGCCGTCGCTAAATCTTGGACATAACTTCCGTAAACTTGTCATTTTGTCCCAACCTTCAATACTACTGTCTATCATTGTCATGCATTCGATAATATTTATCCATTTTTGTAATATCTCATGTTTTTTTTGTGCTGACATCAATTAATATTACGCTTGAATGCATTGGAAGCAACCACCAATACTTCACTTGCATCGGTAAATTTGGCCGTCGCTGAATCTCGACATAACTTCTGTAAACTTGTCATTTTTTACCAACCTTCAATACTACTGTCTATCATTGTGATGTATTCGATAATATTTGTCCATTTTTGTGAAGAAAATCGATGAATTAATTTTATTTTATCAAATAAGCACATGAACCAAAAACATCGCTGATTTTGCTACTGATTCACAGGTGGGAGTAACTCTGTGTGTAATAATACAGGTGGCGCTAAAAACGTCTATTTAACAACATCGCGGCTTTATAGTCGGTACTTTCAGTTTATTCAATCAGTATCAAATAATGTTCCGTTACTTGTGAAAACAATGATCAGGTTTGTCATTTAATAAAACAATAGATTAATTAACAGATAATCCCGGGTTAATGGTTATTCTTTTTACCGGATCAGTGGGAGTCCAGTTAATTGATTACTACTCACGGGATTAGCGGGGGTGTTACGAAGAACGACAAGATGGTATCATTCAACAATGGCCGTTGAATGGGCGATGTTTTGTTAAATTCATTAGCAAAATAGTGACCGCTGGCCGCGTTAGAGGAGTGACCGTTGAATAAAGAGATGAAACAATAGAATTTTTATGGGGGGAATTTATTGTGACCGCTTACAAGGAGATGTCGCTGAATAGGAGTGGCTGCTCATACGGATTCTACTGTAATTACATTAAACAATGCATAATAAGGAAAAGGGAAATAACTCTGTTTTAAAAATGGCGGGAGTTTTCCCCGGTGTGCCGAAAGTCGATCTGTAATAATAAAAAACGGTTTATGTCTTCAATTATAACGATAGTTGGTAATGTTTTGGTTGTTTTTAAGATGAAAAATTGTAACTTTAGGCTAAAAATGTCCTTGAAAATCCTGGAATTTGACGTATAATTATCCTTGAATATCCTTGAAAAAATGTTTGACGAAGCCGCGGGAACCCTGAATTAGTGCCAGATTTATGGCCCTTGATCACTTCAAAAAATCTTGTGGATACTCAAGAGGCAGTTTTTAAGGTCATGAGACGAAGAAACCTATTGATTTTCAGCGATTTCTGATAATTAGTTTCAGAGTTGTAGTCCTTGATCACTTCAAAAAAATCTGGTGGATGCTCTAGAGGCCAAACTTAATATGCGATTGACTTCAGATTGATACACAGAGTTTAAGGTGTTGAAACGAACAAATATTTTGATTTTCAATGAATTTTGATAACTGAACAGCTAAATCCACCATATTAAATGTTTCCTATACTAATTGTTAGTGTGGGGCAAAACTTTATAAAAAGCAAACAAATTCTAATGATTTTCTGATAATTACATAATGAGTTGTTACTCTTAATCAGATTTTAGTGTATTATAAATGTTTCATTACCGAAAAAAGTAAAAATATGCGACAACTCTTGTTGACTGCCCAGACGATTTAGCTGCTGTGGGCTTTTGTTTCGTTGCCAGGCAACCTATCTTTAGCTTATATGAATACTGTAGAGGTCACAATTTGGAATCGATTTTGATGAAACTTGAAATGCATGTTTATTACCCAAAGATGTAAGTTCCTTTCGATAATGGTGCATATCTGGTAATAACTAATTCCTGATTCTACGAAAAATCGCCTTTTTATATGCCCATATTTTTATGTGGACGTTTTATGACATCGTCCCTGTCCATCCGGACGTCCAGATGTCCGTCCATCCACAATTGTTTGTGGACTTTCTACAGGTCACAATTATAGATTTATCCCCATAAGTTCAACTCTGCTTTCAATATTGGCATGTATCAGATGGAAAATTCATGGATTATGGCCCCTGATTGTCCGCAAAAATCATGATTATACGCCCACATTGAAATGTGGTCGTATATTGTCGTCGCCCCCGTCCGTCCGTCCGGCCGTCCGTCCGTCCGGCCGGCGGTCCGGCGTCCACAATTGCTTGTGGACGCTCTACAGGCTAAAGTTAATATCCGATTGACTTTAAATTTATACACAGTGTTTAAGGTCATGAGACGAAGAAGCCTATTGATTTTCAGCGAATTCCGATAATTAGTGCCAGAGTTATGGCCCTTGATCACTTCAAAAAATCTTGTGGACGCTCTAGAGGCCAAAGTTAATATCCGATTGACTTTAAATTTATACACAGTGTTTAAGGTCATGAGACGAAGAAGCCTATTGATTTTCAGCGATTTCCGATAATAACTACCAGAGTTATGGCCCTTGATCACTTCAAAATATCTTGTGGACGCTCTAGAGGCCAAAGTTAATATCCGATTGACTTTAAATTTATACACAGTGTTTAAGGTCATGAGACGAAGAAGCCTATTGTTTTTCAGCGATTTTCAATAATAACTACCAGAGTTATGGCCCTTGATCACTTCAAAATATCTTGTGGACGCTGTAGAGGCCAAAGTTAATATCGGATTGACTTTAAATTTATACACAGTGTTTAAGGTCATGAGACAAAGAATCCTATTGATTTTCAGCGATTCCCGATAATTAGTGCCAGAGTTATGTCCCTTGATCACTTCAAAAAATCCTGCGGACGCTCTAGAGGCCAAAGTTAATATCCAATTTACTTTAAATTTATACACAGTGTTTAAGGTCATGAGACAAAGAATCCTATTGATTTTCAGCGATTCCCGATAATTAGTGCCAGAGTTATGTCCCTTGATCACTTCAAAAAATCCTGTGGACGCTCTAGAGGCCAAAGTTAATATCCGATTGACTTTAAATTTATACACAGTGGATGCTCTAGAGGTCAAAGTTAATATCCGATTGACTTCAAATTTATACAGTGTTAACAGTCATGAGACTAAGTCGTCTATCGATTTTCAGTGATTTTCAATAATTGCTGCAAGAGTTGTGGCCCTTGATCACTTCGAAAAAATCCTGTGGAAGCTCTAGAGGCCAAAGTTAATATCCGATCGACTTTAAATTAACACACAGTGTTTAGGGTCATGAGACGAAGAAGCCTATTGATTTTCAGAGATTTAAAATAATTATTGCCAGAGTTATCTCCCTTGATAACTTCAAAAAATCTTGTTACGCTATAGAGGCTAAACTTATCATCCGATTGACTTTAGATTGATACACAGAGTTTAAGGTGTTGAAACGAACAAGTATTTTGATTTTCAATGAATTTTGATAACTGAACAGCTAAATCCATGATATTAAATGTTTCATGTATATACTAATTGTTAGTGTGGGGTAACACTTTATAAAAAGCAATCAAATTCTAATGATTTTCTGATAATTACATAATGAGCCGTTACTCTTAATCAGTTTTTAGTGTATTACAAATGTTTCATTACCGAAAAAAGTAAAAATATGCGACAACCCTTGTTGACTGCCCGGACGATTTAGCTGCTGTGGGCGTATGTTTCGTTGCCTGGCAACCTATCTTTTTAGTTTGTAGACCTAATAGAGGTCACAATTTTGAGCCGATTTTGATGAAACTTGACTTGTATATTTATAACCCAAAGATCTTGGTTCCTTTCGATATTTGTGCCCATCAAATCGTAACTTCCTGAATTATGGCCCCTGATTGTTCGAAAAATCACCTTTTTTACGCCCACATTTTCATGTAGACATTTGATGCCGACGCCTCTGGATGTTTGTGGACTCTCTACAGGTCCCAATTCGTATCCGATTTTGACGAAACTTGAAATATAGGTTTATCTTGGCTGCTTTCGATCTTGGCATGTATTGGATCAAAACTTCATGGTTTTTGGCTTGTGGGCTCTATAGAGGTCACACTTTTGAACCGATTTTATGAAACTTGACATCTATGTTAATAAAGCAAAGATCTTGGTTCCGATATTTGCTTCCACCGGATCGTAACTTCCTGTATTATGGCCCCTGATTGTCCGAAAAATCGCCTTTTTAACTAGTCTCTGGAGGTCAAAATTATTATCTGATTTTAAAAAAAACGTTCGATTATATCAAAGTTACATGCTAATGAGGGTTGACTTCGAATTTCGTAAAAATCGGACAAAAATTGACGGACAAAATGGCGGTTGTTTGTACTGAATAGTGTGAAAAAATGTTAGATCAAGGTTGTGAACCCTAGAGGTCACAATTTTAATACGATACATTGAAATGTGGTCGTATACTGTCGTCGCCTCCGTCCGTCAGGCCGGCTAGAGGGTAAAGTTAATATCCGATTGACTTTGAATTTATGCACAGTGATTAAGGTCATGAGACGAAGAAGCCTATTGTTTTTCAGTGAAATTCGATAATTATTGCCAAAGTTATGGCCCTTGATCACTTCAAAAAATCTTGTGGATGCTCTCTCTCTCTCTTCTCTCTGTCTATATGTGGGGGGTTGGGATGGCCTAGTGGTCTAGAGTGCCGCACTTTCGACCTCTAGCTGGCCGGTCACCTCTGCCTTGGAGCTGTGATTTCGATCCCTAGTGTGAGCGTATGTGGCATGTGTAAGACTATGGTCTTAGGTCTTTAAGACCATATTGTGTCTTTGGAAAATTATTAAATTCTCTGTCTATAACATTAAAATCTCACGTACCTAGTAAACGTGAAATATAAGCTATACATAAAAAGTCAGTGATGTTTTGGTAAAATCATAACCTGTGACAAAAGTGTCCATCACGTTCTTCCTGTTATTGGACCTATGGTTAGTAGACATATGGTGTCATCACCTGCTTTATTTGTATGAAATTTAGGAGGTTCTTACGCATTTGGAATGGAAATTAACGTCAAGGCTACATCTTGGACGTGCAGGGATGGGGGTATAAATTTGAGTGTAGACCAAGCCCCAGGAGAAACTCACCCAGATATTCAAGCAGCCATTATCTGTTGAGAACAAGGGACCTGCGAAGTCATCCAGCTTGGCAATAAAGTTCTTAATACTGTGCTATTGTTTTACGATCACAAGAACACAACAAAGAAGAAGTCCTAAAAGTAGCAGTAGTACTACACATGGAGATAGGGTCGCCTTCTCAACCTCGTGGGTTTCCTCTGGGCACTCCGGTTTCCTCCCACTGCTAAAGACACCTACGTGTAAGGGAATTATTGAAATAAAATTAAACCATATGTTATTCCCCAAATGACCTAGTTTGTGTTGAGTGGACGTTAAACCCCATTTCTCTCTCTCTCTCTCTCTCTCTCTCTCTGTATGTTCATTGGTCGGTCCATCACACTTTTTGGGACAGAATAACCCTCTTTCTAATTGAGCTAGAATGTTCAAACTTGGTGTAGGTGTTTATTAGGTTAATGTCTTGATGGAGTTCAAGATGAGCATTTTGTGCTTAGGGTAAGCAGAGATAAGCAATTTGATTGGTTGATGTAATGAAACTATAGATCAAGTTTCATCACCCTCACCTAATTAGAACTGAAGTTATTGTGTCCAAAAGTATCAACCAATCAAATTGCTTATTTATGCTTAGGGTACTATAGTTCTATTTAAGTGACGTTAATGAAACTTGGTGTATAGTTTCATTACATCAATACCTTGACTAACTTCGATAATGAACATTTTCTGCTCAGGGTAAGCAGAGCAATAAGCAATTGGATTGACTGAGCACAAAAACTATTCTTCTAACTGAGCTAGAATGTTCAATATTGGTGTTCATTTTTGATAATGCACGAAAACTTTGTAAACTCATATATCGTGTTTTTATGCGACCACATTTTCATGTTGTCGTTATCCGGTCCGTCCGTCCACAATTCTTATCCAAATTTGACAAAACTTGAAATATAGGTTTATCCCCAAAAGATCTCGTCTTCTTTCGATATTGGCATGTATCGGATCGAAACTTTTTAGCTTGTGGACCCTATAGATGTCACAATTATTATCCGATTTTGATGAAACTTGAAATGTATGTTTATAACCCAAAGATCTTGGTCCTTTCGATATTTGCGCTCATCAGATTGTAACTAACTGAATTATGGCCCCTGATTGTCCGAAAAATTGGCCTTTTAGCTTGTGGTCCCTCTGTAGGTCAAAGTTATTATCGGATTTAAAAATCCGTTTGATTATATCACCGTTTCATAATAATGAAGGTTGAATTCGAATTTCGTGAAAATAGGACCAAAATTGACAGACAAAATGGCCATCATTTGTACGTGAATTATTATCGGATTTAAAAATCCGTTTGATTATATCACTGTTACATGATAACAGCGCTCACGCTGTCCATCACCATTTCCGCCAATTGCGATAAAAATATAATTTTGGCGTTAAAATATTCAATCTGGCGAAATTTTTGGCGATTCTTTTTTAACTATGGCTAAAAAGTTTTCTTGCCACAAAGTTTTGATTTCTACATAGTGCACACACGTTACAATCTATCACGCTTGGCTGTGTCATTCATCAATCAATCAAGTACTAATCCTTTGTCTCTTGATCGATCTCGGATTAGTGTTGATTAGTATATACAGTAAGAGTAGTAATAAACTAATCAAGAGACAAACGATTTAATTGTTTGTCACCAAATACGAATCAGTGGCTTTTTTGACGGTTTCTATATATTCAAAATGACGGACACCGTGAATAATACTTGTTCGATTTGTATGAGATTATTGGACTATGACGTCTGTTTTATCCCTTTCCTACTCCTGTTGCACGTATCGTTAATAAATGAAGGCAGGTTTGTTGTTAAAGTTTACATGGAAGTCGATATTAAACGCCAGAAACCAACGAACGAAAGTCAGTTATTTTCTAATCACATGCTATTAATGGGCCGTAAGTGTGAGCGAAAACTTGAACAGCCTTTGTCATGGCCCCTGTAGAGGTCACAATTATAGTCCAATTTTGATGAAACTTAAAATGTATGTTTATAAACCGAAGATCTTGGTTCCTTTCGATATTCAGGCACATCGGATCGTGACTTCCTGAATTATGGCCCTTGATCGTACGAAAAATCGCCTGAGTCCCTCTGGACGGGCCTGTATCTACGGGGGGGCCATGTCCCCACCCTGCTCAGAAATTGCTAACAATCATTAAAGTATACACAGTTGCTTATATTAACCTAAAAAAAAGCTAATTTTGGGGGGTTTGAATACCTATTTTAAAATGCTTATTAGACGCCTTGGTAACTACATAGCATGATGATTACAACAGTCTGTTAGAATGACCTTTCCGAAAATTTACTCAAAATGTTCGGCCCTCTACCAAAAGGTAATTACCCCCCCCCCCCCCCCCCCCCCCCCGTGCTTAATGGTGTCTAGATACGGGCCCGCCTCTATGGAGCCGAATCGTTGCCATATGAAGAGAAAATATCATAGTTAAAATTGACAAATTATCATGGTAGAAATGGCAATTTGCGTGATTTTTCACTTGTAGATATTACATAACACAAAATCACAATATTAGTATCAAAACAAAAATTGTTTGCCAAAAATTAACAATATAAACTTCTACTTGTGTTTTTTTCACTTTCTACTTTTCGCATTTGCAAAATCACTGTGACTTTTTTCATCTTTGCATTTTCAACTATAAGAATTTCACCATTGTATTTTCAACCACTAACATTTCTCCAATCTAACTGACCATATAAGGAAAGGGGCGTGTTTACGAGTTCGGCCGAAGTTGACGTCATCACTCATCTGTTTTATCTTTTAGACTAAAATTAATGCTACCTGAAAGGGACGACTACTCTAAATTGTAAGGGAACATTTCAAACACAAAACAATGTTGGTTTTTTTAAAAATATATTCAATTCTTGTGAGATATTCAAAGTTATTTTTGTAGTAGATATTAGATTAAGTCATATTATTTTTAAACTTGTTCATACTAACCTATTCACTTAATACATGCAAATACTACTATCGTAAATGTTAAATCATTAAAGGTCCCTTTAGCTTGGGCACGCCATAGAAATATAACACGCGACATCATGGTTGATATAAGCGGCTAATGCATTCGGAGTACATTATCATAATCGATTGCAATGATTAAGATATATTTTGGAATGCCGACCTAGCGAGAACAATAATGCATACCTCTTTTTAGGGATTTTTTATTTCTTTTTTTTTTAGAGCTTTTCTTAATTGATTAAGACAATCAGACACCTCTTCGGTAGTGACACTTATTTCAGATATAATGCCGGCAATACGCTCACATTCATGCCGATGTTCAGTTAAAGATTCGTCGGATCTATTAAGACAATGGGCCAACCTCAAGGTTCGATGATATATCTCATTAAACAAAAAGTTGTATGACATGACAAGCTATTTATTTGATTTTTTCAAATCGGATAATCTTAACACTAAGAGGCACGAATAACACAATGGAGCATTAATTTTAGCCCAGACGCTAAATATTGACGTCCTATGACGTCAACTTCGGCAGAACACGGAACCACGCCCTCTAGCCCTTCAATTGGAGAAATTTTGGGGGTTGAAAATACAATGGTGAAATTCTTATAGTTGAAAATGCAAAGATGAAAAAGTCAGAGTGAATTTGCAAATGCGAAAAGTAGAAAGTGAAAAAAACACAAGTAGATTTTTATGCTGTTAATTTTTGGCGAACAATTTTTGTTTTGATACTAATATTGTGATTTTGTGTTATGTAATATTTACAAGTGAAAAATCACGCAAATTGCCATTTTTACCATTTTTATACGCCCACATTGAAATGTGGTCGTATATTGTCGTCGCCCCCGTCCGTCCGTCCTTCGGTCCGTCCGTCGGTCCGGCGTCCACAATTGCTTGTGGACGCTCTAGAGGCTAAAGTTAATATCCGATTGACTTTAAATTTATACACAGTGTTTAAGGCCACGAGACGAAGAAGCCTATTGTTTTTCAGCGATTTCCGATAATAACTACCAGAGTTATGGCCTGTGATCACTTGAAAGAATCTCTTGTGGACGCTCTAGAAGCCAAAGTTAATATCTGTTTGGCTTTAAATTTATACACAGTGTTTAAGGTCATGAGGCGAAGAAGCCTATTGATTTTCAGCGATTTCCGATAATTAGTGCCAGAGTTATGGCCCTTGATCACTTCAAAAAATCTTGTGGATGCTCTAGAGGCCAAAGTTAATATCCGATTGGCTTTAAATTTATACACAGTGTTTAAGGTCATGAGACAAAGAAGCCTATTGATTTTCAGCGATTTCCAATAATTAGTGCCAGAGTTATGGCCCTTGATCACTTCAAAAAAATCTTGTGGATGCTCTAGAGGCCAAAGTTAATATCCGATTGGCTTTAAATTTATACACAGTGTTTAAAAAGAAGTTATGGCCTGTGATCACTTGAAAGAATCTTGTGGACGCTCTAGAAGCCAAAGTTAATATCTGTTTGGCTTTAAATTTATACACAGTGTTTAAGGTCATGAGGCGAAGAAGCTTATTGATTTTCAGCAATTTCCGATAATTAGTGCCAGAGTTATGGCCCTTGATTACTTCAAAAAATCATGTGGACGCTCTAAAAGCCGAAGTTAATATCAGATTGACTTTAAATTTATACACAGTGTTTAAGGTCATAAGACAGAGAAGCCTATTGATTTTCAGCGATAACCGATAATTAGTGCCAGAGTTATGGCCCTTGATCACTTCAAAAATATCTTGTGGACACTCTAGAGGCCAAAGTTAATATCCGATATACTTTAAATTTATACACAGTGTTTAAGGTCATGAGACGAAGAAGCCTTTTGATTTTCAGCGATTTCTAATAATTAGTGCCAGAGTTGTGGCCCTTGATTACTTCAAAAAATCTTGTGGATGCTCTAGAGGCCAAAGTTAATATCCGATTGACTAAGCCTATTGATTTTCAGCGATTTCTGACAATTACTGCCAGAGTTATGGCCCTTGATCACATCAAAAAATCCTGTGGACGCTCTAGAGACCAAAGTTAATACCCAATTGACTTTAAATACACACACACTGTTTAAGGTCATGAGACGAAGAAGCCTATTGATTTTGAGCGATTTCAAAAAATTAGTTCCAGAGTTGTCTCCCATGATCACTTCAAAAAACCTTGTGACGCTATAGATGCCAAACTTATCATCCAATTGACTTCAGATTGATACACAGAGTTTAAGGTGTTGAAACGAACAAGTATTTTGATTTTCAATGAATTTTGATAACTGAACTGCTAAATCCATGATATTAAATGTTTCCTATACTAATTGTTAGCGTGGGGCAAAACTTTTATAAAAAGCAAACAAATTCTAATGATTTTCAGATAATTACAATGAGTTGTTATTCTTAATCAGATTTTAGTGTATTACAAATATTTCATAACCAAAAAAAAGTAAAAATATGCGACAACCCTTGTTGACTGCCCGGACGATTTAGCTGCTGTGGGCGTATGTTTCGCTGCCTGGCAACCTATCTTTACCATTATAATTTGTCAATTTTAACTATGATATTTTCTCTTAATATGGCAACGATTCGGCTCCATACGCCTCTGGAGGTCACAATTATTATCTGATTTAAAAAAAAACAAAAAACGGTTGATTATATCACCGTTACAAGGTAATCTAGGTTGAGTTCGAATTCGTGAAAATCAGACCAAAATTGACAAACAAAATGGCAGCCGTTTGTACCGGAATATGGTATATCAAGATTGTGGACCCTATAGAGATTACAATTTTAATTCGATTTTGATGAAATTTGAAATACATGTTTATAACCCCAAGATCTTGGTTCCTTTCAATATTTGCGCATAGTGGTTTGTAACTTCCTGAATTACGGCCTCTGAGTGTGCCTTTATTATCATGTGGTCTGTCTGGAGGTCACAATTATTACCTGATTTAAGAAGATGTTTGATAATATCACCGTTACACTGTAATGAATGGCCGCCACTTTTACAGGAATGGTGTAAAAATATGGTATATCAAGTTTGTGGACCCTGCTGAGGTTACAATTAAAATCCGATTTTGATGAAGTTTATAACGGTTCCTTTCATTATTTGGGCACATTGGACCATAACTTCCTGAATTATGGCCCCTGATTGTACGAAAAATCATGTTTTTCACCTTGTGGACCCTATGGAGGTCCCTATTGACTTTAACCCATTTAACCCTGAGCCAATTAAAAGATTTGCTGCCCTAACCCTAAGCTTATTGAACCAGCAGGGCCCCATCTCCTAAGCCAATTAGAGGATTATTGTTAATCCTAATACCCTCTACAAAATTGCAAATAATTTAAAAAATATTTTTTATACATAAAAATACTCTGTTACAAAAATGTTCACATTGCCGTGTTCTTTCCAATGATATAAAATTCAATTTTACAAAGTAGCATGTATATTACTATAAATAATATTGAAAAGCCAGTTCCACTAAAATTATGACTTTTCTCTATCATATTGGCAAAATAATGTGAAAAAGTATCCCTTACGATTTAAAAAAAAAAAATAAAACAAAAATATAATCCCTCGTGTTGGCAGCAGTGTTCTAAGTAAATATAAATATAACTTTTAAAAAGAAATATCACCCCAAATAACGGTCACTTCATCGCCTACGGCATTTAACATTTCTGCCTTTCTTTGGATATATGACGGGAACTGTCGTTTTCTTTGCTTCACTGCGTCGAAAATAAAAATATATATTTGAAATCTTCGACAGTGTAATATTCCCCTATTTAGCTTGTGTTAAACCTTAAAAGTTTTGATTCAATTTAGCTTTCCAAAGTCTAGAATTATTAACCGTAAGTTTCGTGTTGTCATCTGTTTGAGCGAGCGAATCCAAGATGGCGGCGACTCGCTTGATCTCGGCTCGAGTATACGCATTCTTCGCATCATAACGTCAAAAAAAATAATAAATAGTTGATTTCTTCGACATTATCATATTCCACAATATACCTGGCAGTAAATCATAAAATCTGATTCTATTTCACTCTCAATGTCGTATAATTATTAGCCGTAAGTGACAGCGTGAAAATATTGGAATAGTGCCAAATTGAATGACACGGTGTGAATTTTCACCTCTGACCTGTTACGTAAATACTGAAAGATCCGGTGTTGAAACATATCTTTTTTATTGGATGATTAGCGAATTAAACATTCCTTTTCATCGCGGGTTTTACTTTTATTACCCAATCACCATTAATTAATGAAATAGAAACAATAGAAGTAAGTTGATTGATTTCTCGCTTGGGTTCGCTAAAGCCGTTGCCAAGTATGAAGGGTCCGCGAGTTGATTCGCTACCGTCAGGCGCGTGATGCGAGTTGTTTCGCTACCGTAAAAAATGGGTTAACGCTCATGGTTTTGATAAGTTAGAAAACTCTGTTTATTTAGAAAATTTTAACTTGATTAGTGAATATTTCGTTTTATAGTTAATTAAATCGTCTGCTTCTAAATATTGTTCATTAGATCCTGTTCCGACACCTGTTCTTAAGGACTGTCTAAACGAAGTTATTCCAGTTTTTCACAAATATTATTAATTCTTGTATATCATCCTCTACTGCTCCCAACATTTTCAAACAAGCTCATGTTAACCCTTTAATTAAAAATTCTACACTGGACCTTAATATTTTTAAAAATTACAGACCTGTCTCTAACTTATGTTTTATTTCTAAAATATTGGAGAAATGTATTGCTTCTCAGATAAAGGCCCATCTAGATGATAACTGTTTGCACGAACCATTTCAAAGTGCTTATAAACTATTTCACAGTACTGAAACAGCCTTAACCCGGGTTTCAAATGATATTTTGACAGAAATTTCAATGAATTTTGATAACTGAACAGCTAAATCCATGATTTTAAATGTTTCATGTATATATATTAATTCAATTGTTAGCATGGGGTAAAACTTTATAAAAAGCAATCAAATTCTAATGATTTTCTGATAATTACATAATGAGTTGTTACTCTTAATCAGTTTTTATACGCCCTTATTTTTATGTGGACGTATATTGTCGTCGCCCCTGTCCGTCCGGACGTCCATCCATCCGTCCGTCCGTCCGTCCGTCCACAATTTGTTTGTGGACTCTCTACAGGTCACAATTCTTATCCGATTTTGACGAAACTTGAAATATAGGTTTATCCCCAAAAGATCTCGGCTGCTTTCGATATTGGCATGTATCGGATGAAAACTTCATGGATTATGGCCCCTGATTGTACGAAAAATCACGTTTTTAGCTTGTGAACCCTATAGAGGTCACAATTTTGAACCGATTTTGATGAAACTTGACATGCATGTTTATAACCCAAAGATCTTGGTTCCTTTCGATATTTGCGCCTATCGGAATGTAATTTCCTGAATTATGGCCCCTGATTTTCTGAAAAATCACCCTTTTTAGCTTGTGGTCCCTCTGGAGGTCACAATTATTATCCGATTTAAAAAAACGTTTAATTATATCACCGTTACACCCTAAGGAAGTTTGAGTTCGAATTTCGGGAAAATCGGACGAAAATTGCCATACAAAATGGCCGCCGTTTGTACGCGAATACTGTTAAAAAATGGTATATCAAGGTTGTGGACCCTGTAGAAGTCACATTTTTTATTTGATTTTGATGAAACTTGAAATTCATGGTTATAACCCAAAGATCTTGGTTCCTTTCGATATTTGCGCATATCGGAACATAACTTCCTGAATTATGGCCCCTGATTATACGCAAAATCACCTTATTTTAGCTTGTGGTCCCTCTGGTGGTCACAATTATTATCCGATTTAATAAAACGGTTGATTATATTACCGTTACACCGTAAGGAAGGTTGAGTTCGAATTTCGGGAAAATCGGACCAAAATTGCCATACAAAATGGCCGCCGTTTGTACGCGAATACTGTTAAAAAATTGAATATCATGGTTGTCGACCCTGTAGAGGTCACAATTTTAATTCGATTTTGATGAAACTTGAAATGCATGGTTATAACCTAAAGATCTTGGTTCCTTTCGTTATTTGCGCATATCGGATCGTAACTTCCTGAATTATGGCCCCTGATTGTCCGAAAAATCGCCTATGGTCCCTCTGGAGGTCACAATTATTATCCGATTTGAAAAAACGTTTGACTCTATCACCGTTACACCCTACGAAAGGTTGAGTTCGAATTTCGAGAAAATTGGACCATAATTGCCAGAAAAAATGGCCACCGTTTGTACGCAAACAGTGTAAAAATATGGTATGTCAAAGTTGTGGACCCTGTAGAGGTGACAATTTTAATTCGATTTTGATGAAACCTGAAATGCTTGTTTATAACCTAAAGATATTTATTCTTTTCGATATTTGCGCATATCAAATTGTAACTTAATGAATTATGGCCTTTGATTCTAGGAAAAATCACTTTCGGTATTGCTTGTTCTATGTCTATCTCTCAAACAATTATTATCTGATTTAAAAAAAAAACTGATTATATTACTGTTGCACCGTAAGGAAGGTTGAGTTCGAATTTCGTGAAAATCGTACCAAAATTGCCGGACGAAATGGTCACCGTTTGTACGCAAATATTGTAAAAATATGGTATATCATGGTTGTGGACTCTCAACAGGTCACAATTCTTATCCGATTTTGACGAACAGTAACATTTCTAGGTTGTGTACCGTCACACCATAATCATCGTCGGCTTCGAATTTCATGAATATCAGACTGGAACTGACCAACAAAATGGCTGCTCCCAATACAGTATGAAATACAGGACTTAATGATGTAGGAAAAATCACTTTTGTTATTGCTTGTTCTCTATCCATCTCTCAAAAATGTGGGCATATCCTGCCTGGCAGTGCCAGCCTATCTTTAGAGTTACAAATGTTTCATTACCGAAAAAAGTAAAAATATGCGACAACCCTTGTTGACTGCCCGGACGATTTAGCTGCTGTGGGCGTATGTTTTGTTGCCTGGCAACCTATCTTTGTTAAGGTGAACGACATCAAATTTGACAAGCCAAGGGTTGCCAAATTTCCAGTTTTCTTTGAATTTCCATTTCGCGTGTACAATAGGCCTATTGTTGATTTCGGATACGATCACGGTATCAGCATCTGAATCGTTAATCGTAGCATCAAGTTCATTTCGTCTAGAGGAGCCGACGTCAGACTCTTCGTTAACTTAAGAACACTTCGGCGGCGGTAACGAAAAAAAGACAGACAGTTTTCTCACTCTAGAATCGTCACTATTCAACTCACTCTTTCGTTTTCGAACCATTGCGATATATAATTTGGAATAATAATGTCCAATTTGCCATGCTGTAATATTTGAACATGATGTATGAAGCCACGTACAGTAAACTAAATTCAACTATCAAATCATGTAACTCTCCTTCAAAAGAGTTGCCGGCAATGATCAGCTATTTTGATTACTCCCCTTCTTTTTCATTACACAACATCAAATAGTCACCGCTAAACTATTTGTTTGGATTAATAAATGATGAACAATGGCTAGATATAGGCTTTATGATCGACAATTATCAATCAGTTGAAACCATTAATCCTAGACAAGTGTTTAGTGTTACTCATGACACATTCGGGATTATCAACAAGTTGATTGATCTATAGTATGCCGCTATATGGTTAATCAAGGATAAATACGGTTAGAATTTTATAATTTTTTTTTTTCGCCAATTCTAGAAAAGAATCGCCAGTACGGCAAAACTTTATCGCAAAAATTTTCGCCAAAATGAAAATTTAATTGCCACTTTCATAATTTAATCGCAAATTGCGACTTTTGCGACCGACAGTATGAGCCCTGCTGTGGAAGCTCTAGAGGCCAAAGTTAATATCCGATCGACTTTAAATTTACACACAGTGTTTACGGTCATGATACGAAGAAGTCTATTGATTTTCAGAGATTTCAAATAATTACTGCCACAGTTATCTCTCTTGATAACTTCAAAAAATCTTGTGACGCTATAGAGGCCAAACTTATCATTCGATTGACTTTAGATTGATACACAGAGTTTAAGGTGTTGAAACGAACAAGTATTTTGATTTTCAATGATAACTGAACAGCTAAATCCATGATATTAAATGTTTCATGTATATACTAATTGTTAGCGTGGGGTAAAACTTTATAAAAAGCAAACAAATTCTAATGATTTTCTGATAATTACATAATGAGTTGTTACTCTTAATCATTTTTTAGTGTATTACAAATGTTTCATTACTGAAAAAAGTAAAAATATGCGACAACCCTTGTTGACTGCCCGGACGATTTAGCTGCTGTGGGCGTATGTTTCATTGCCTGGCAACCTATCTTTATGAGATTTTGACGAAACTTGAAATATAGGTTTATCCCCATAAGATCTCATCTGCTTTCGATATTGGTATGTATCTGATCACAACTTCACGGCTTATGGACCCTGATTGTACGAAATATCACGTTTTTAGCTGTGGACCCTATAGAGGTCTAGAGCTGGGCGATATTTCGGTATTTCGATATAAAAACGTCACAGAAATAAAAACCGTGAAAAATACCGTCTTCAGAAAAATATTGAAAAACCGAACATACCGCGATATGTCACGGTTTTGATTTTTTGGACTAGTTAAAACAAATAAACTACTAGTCAGACATTTTGATTTTACTTATCGGTATATCGATGATGTTCTATCACTGAATAATCCTAAATTTAGTGATTATGTAGAATTCATATATCCTGATGAGCGTGAAATTAAAAATACTACAGACGTTGACAATTACGCTTCCTACTTAAATCTGCGTCTCGATTTTGACAATTGCCATAGACTCAGTGTTAAATTGTATGATAAACGTGATGACTTTGACTTTCCCATTGTTAACTTTCCATTTATTAGTAGTAACATTCCTGTATCACCAGCTTATGGAGTGTTTGTGTCTCAGCTAATTCGTTACGCGAGAGCTTGTTCTTTTTATTCTGATTTTTTAAGTAGATCGAGACATTTGTCAACTAAGCTTCAACTACAAGGATACTTACGCACTAAACTTATAAAGTCCTTTAAAAAGTTTTATGGCCGTCATATTGACTTGATTGGTAAATATAACATGTCGCTCTCAGCTATTATTTTTAATATATATAATTAACACGTATCCTATTTACTATCTCTCTGATTATGTCTACTACACCGTTAACAATGTTCATCACGTGCATTTTGCATACCTATAGTCCATTGGCCAATCACGTTATTTTACTTACATTTTGCCTAGTAGTTTGGATGCAGCGATGGCGGGTGTGGCGCGCCAGGCAGGGTCAGCTTACTCTTCCGGACACCTGTTATACTGTTTGTTGCGTATTTCGTACACGATGAACAGTCCATTTGCTGATTACACTACTTTGCCTAACTATTTTGCCTATAACGTTTTTTTAGGACTTCGAATTTTGCCTAATGGTTTGGATTGTTCGTACTTGGTTTTATTTTTTTTTACATAAATATAGAACAAAATGTTTTCTTTTTTGTTAATTACGATATTTTATTGCTTAATGATGAAAAAATACTGCTATAAACTTCTGCGTATTCATTCCACAAAGTTTGCAAATGCCGATGCAGAGCTTTATTTACGTCACATGACTTCTCGCCCACCTTTCCACCGGTTAGAATTATCCCTGTTTCTGTTCAATTTCTATACATCTTGACGAATGGTGAAGACTGATACTTTGATTTTCGAAAGAAATCATTGATTTTAAGATTGAATTAAATTTTAAATAAAGCAGAAATGTAGATAATGCCAATTACATTTGGAGTTCCGGTAGACTGATTATCATACAGCGTCGGACGCGTCGTGATCCGTGAAAAAATATTTGTCGAAATCAATGGAGACCTTTTGACATAGTACTTATGTTTTATAGATTAATTTAGAATCCTTGTATTGTATAATGCATTTTCAAGAAGGTATAATCTTGAATGGGAAAGAACGCATTTGCAAGGGTAAACAAAGTCCAATCGTACCCTTAGCTATAAAAACATGCATGACCGAAAGAACAAACTTTTTTTTGTTGTTTAGGCCTCCTTCATTCGAAATATTTTTAATTTTAATAAAATATTATAATTAATATTTTGAATATTAAAATTGTAATACAAAACAACTATAGCAAGTTTTCATGGCTATAGATCTGTGTTTGAACCAGCTGAATTAATGTTTTGTTAATTTGGTAGGCCTACTGTGTATGGTAAAAATAATATTGACTAGAAATAATAATATTGTGATATCTGTTTCTAGGTATATCGCCCAGCTCTATAGAGGTCACAATTTTGAACTAATTTTGATGAAATTGACATGCATGTTTATAACCAAAAGATCTTGGTTCCTTTCGATATTTGCGCCCATTGGATTGTAACTTCCTGAATTATAGCCCCTGATTGTCCGAAAATCAGCTTTTTATACGACCACTTGGAAATGTCGTTGTCATCACCTTTTGTGTCTGTCCACAATTTCTTGTGAACGCACTAGAGGCTAAAGTTGATTTCCGATTGACATTAGATTTATACACAGTGTTTAAGGTCATGAGACGAAGAAGTCTATTGATTTTCAGCGATATTCAATAATAATTGCCAGAGTTATGACCCTTGATTAGCTCTAGAGGCTAATGTTAATATTAGATTGCCTTTGAATTTATACACAATGTTTAAGATCATGAGATGAAGAAGCCTATTGATTTTCAGCGATATCTGATAATTACTGCCAGAGTTATAGCCCTTGATCACTTTGAAAAATCTTGTGAATGCTCTAGAGGCTAAAGTTAATATCCGATTGACTTTAAAAATGTGTACACAGTGTTTAAGGTCATGAGATGAAGAAGTCTAGTGATTTTCAGAGATATTCGATAATCTTGTAAACGCTCTGGAGCAGGGTTCTTAATCTGTTTTGAAATGAAGCGGCCACTGGTACCCCTAACGGATAGTCGTCTTTTGAACAACAGACATGTTGGTTTATGCATACTTTATTCACGTCAATAAGTGCATAACGTTACGGTATTCCGTATAATATTATAATAATAACTTCTAATAACCAAAGCCTGTGTTGTTATCCCATAATAGTATTCATATATCCATACATTATCGAAATTTATAGTCAAATTTTGGCAACTTGCATAATCTACTTTTGCTTTCATCCAAACAAACGGAAGTTAGAATTAATTTAGTAAAAAGAAAAACTACAAGCAAATACAAATAAGTTCGTTTTTAATTATTTTATACGTAAACACTTATCAATATATAATGCATAATCTACTTTTGCTTTCATCCAAACAAACAGAAGTTAGAATTAATTTAGTAAAAAGAAAAACTACAAGCAAATACAAATATTTTCGTTTTTATACGCCCACATTGAAATGTGGTCGTATATTGTCGTCGCCCCCGTCCGTCCGTCCGTCGGTCCGTCGGTCCGTTTTTAATTATTTTATACGTAAACACTTATCAATATATAATGCATAATCTACTTTTGCTTTCATCCAAACAAACAGAAGTTAGAATTAATTTAGTAAAAAGAAAAACTACAAGCAAATACAAATATTTTCGTTTTTATACGCCCACATTGAAATGTGGTCGTATATTGTCGTCGCCCCCGTCCGTCCGTCCGTCGGTCCGTCGGTCCGGCGTCCACAATTGCTTGTGGACGCTCTACAGGCTAAAGTTAATATCCGATTGACTTTAAATTTATACACAGTGTTTAAGGTCATGAGACGAAGAAGCCTATTGTTTTTCAGCGATTTCCGATAATTAGTGCCAGAGTTATGGCCCTTGATCACTTCAAAAAATCTTGTGGACGCTCTAGAGGCCAAAGTTAATATCCGATTGACTTCAAATTTATACACAGTGTTTATGTTCATAAGACGAAGAAGCCTATTGATTTTCAGCGATTTCCGATAATTAGTGCCAAAGTTATGGCCCTTGATCACCTCAAAAAATCTTGTGGACACTCTAAAGGTCAAAGTTAATATCCGATTGACTTTAAATTTATACACAGTGTTTAAGGTCATAAGACGAAGAAGCCTATTGATTTTCAGCGATTTCCGATAATTAGTGCCAGAGTTATGGCCCTTGATCACTTCAAAAAATCTTGTGGACGCTCTAAAGGTCAAAGTTAATATCCGATTGACTTTAAATTTATACACAGTGTTTAAGGTCATAAGACGAAGAAGCCTATTGATTTTCAGCGATTTCCGATAATTAGTGCCAGAGTTATGGCCCTTGATCACTTCAAAAAATCTTGTGGACGCTCTAGAGGCCAAAGTTAATATCCGATTGACTTCAAATTTATACACAGTGTTTAAGGTCATAAGACGAAGAAGCCTATTGATTTTCAGCGATTTCCGATAATTAGTGCCAGAGTTATGGCCCTTGATCACTTCAAAAAATCTTGTGGACGCTCTAGAGGCCAAAGTTAATATCCGATTGACTTTAAATTTATACACAGTGTTTAAGGTCATAAGACGAAGACGCCTATTAATTTTCAGCGATTTCCGATAGTTAGTGCCAGAGTTATGGCCCTTGATCACCTCAAAAAATCTTGTGGACGCTCTGGAGGCCAAAGTTAATATCCGATTGACTTTAGATTTATACACAGTGTTTAAGGTCATGAGACAAAGAAGCCTATTGATTTTCAGCGATTTCAAATAATTACTGCCAGAGTTATCGCACTTGATAACTTCAAAAATTCTTGTGACGCTATAGAGGCCAAAGTTACTATCCGATTGACTTCAGATTGATACATAGAGTTTAAGGTGTTGAAACGAACAAGTATTTTGATTTTCAATGAATTTAGATAACTGAACAGCTAAATCCATGATATTAAATGTTTCATGTATATACTAATTGTTAGCGTGGGGTAAAACTTTATAAAAAGCAATCAAATTCTAATGATTTTCTGATAATTACATAATGAGTTGTTACTCTTAATCAGTTTTTAGTGTATTACAAATGTTTCATTACCGAAATTAGTAAAAATATGCGACAACCCTTGTTGACTGCCCGGACGATTTAGCTGCTGTGGGCGTATGTTTCGTTGCCTGGCAACCTATCTTTAATTATTTTATACGTAAACACTTATCAATATATAAAAGTATATTTGTAAGCACGTGTCAATAATAAAACAATGTAGCACAAATTATTTTCCGTAAATAGTCGGGGATCGGAAATATGCCGTACGGGCGAAAGGTCATGTGGCCAATTCTGATTCAGATTAGTTTATTTTTAGTGTTACCAGTACTCGCCTAAAGTAGACTTTAATAACTTATATGAGACAAAACATTTTCTGTGAATTTTTATCAAATGAAAGACTTTGAAAGGAGCTAACTATTCGGATCTAAAATATCTTCTAGTCTTCAACTTTGGGTGACCTATATTGGACGTGGGAGGATCGCCAGCTTTTGGAACTTCCAAATACAATGCCTACATGCATGCTTGAAGTTCAAGGTCAGCGCCGCCATTATTTTCGGCTATTCTTTTACTCTTTGATGAGTTAATTAATCGACGAGTAATAATTACCTCTTTGTAATCGGCCGAAAATCGATTGATATATGACACCGTAGTGGTTTGTTGTTCATTGTTTTATCAATCAGCATGATAATTAACTCTTTGGAAATCGGCCGAAAGAAGATTGATATACGATACCATAGTGGCCGATTCATTGTTTCACGATTCGGCTAGATTAAAGATCAATCGGCTAAAGCCGACAAAAAACAGCCGATTAAGATCCCTGCTCTGGAGGTTAAATATATATCTGATACTGGCAGTTATGACCCTTGATCACTTTGAAAAATCTTGTGAACGCTCTAGAGACTAAAGTTAATATCCAATTGACTTTAAATTTATATGAGACGAAGAAGCCTATTGATTTTTAGCGATATCTGTTAATTATTGCCAGAGTTATGGCCCTTGATCAATTTGAAAAATCTTGTGAACACTCTAGTGGCTAAAGTTAATATCCAATTGACTTTAAATGTATCACTAGGGACCGGGTATCGTCCAGATTTTACGAAAAAAGGAAAGAAACTACACTTACCGTCTAGAATCTAATAAATGTATCACTAGGGAATAAAACCAAGTACGAACAATCCAAACCATTAGTCAAAATTCGAAGTCCTAAAAAAAGGTAGTGTAATCAGCAAATGGACTGTTTACCGTGTACAAAATACACAACAAACAGTGGTAACAGGTGTCTAAAAGATTAAGCTTACCCTGCCTGGTGCCAAACCCGCCATAGCTGCATCCAAACTATTAGACGAAATCTAAATAAAATAGCATGATTGGCCAATGGTCTATCGGTATGTAAAATAAACATGATGAACAGTGTTAACGATGTAGTAGACAGACATAAATAGAGAGGTAATATATGAATCAATTAAATATATTTTGAATAATAGTAGAGAGAGACATGTTATATTTACCAATCAAGTCAATATGACGGCCCTAAAACTTTTTAAAGGTTTTAATGAGTTTAGTGCGCAAGTATCCTTGTACTTGAAGCCTAGATGACAAATGCTTTGATCTACTTAAAAAATCAGAATAAAAGGAACAAGCTCTGGCATAACGAATTAGCTGAGACACAAACACTCCATTAGCTGGTGATATTGTAATGTTCCTACTAATAAATGGGAAGTAATCGATCGGAAAGTCAAAGTCATCACGTTTATCGTACAATTTAACAATTAAGTTTATGGCAATTGTCAAAATTGAGACACAGATCCAAGTAGGAAGCGTGATTATCATTGTCAGTAGTGTTTTTAATTTCGAGCTCATCAAGATATATGAATTCTACGTAAACATCAAATTTTGGATTATTCAGTGATAGAACATCATCGATATATCGATAAGTGAAATTAAAATGTCTGACTAATCGTTTATTAGTATTCACGAGTGCCTGTATGTAATCGTCTTCGTATGAATAGAGAAATAAATCAGCAAGCAAAGATGCACAGTTGGTTCCCATGGGGATACCTACCACTTCCTGATATATTTCTCCTCCAAATTCAACAAAGATATTATCAATTAAAAAATCCAACATCTGAATTATCTTGTTGGTGGTGAGTCACCATGGTTCTTGACAAAATATGTGGAATTGTAATTAACAAGTAAATATTGATATCTAGTAGTTCCGGATTTGGATGAAAAGATACTGTGAATAATGTCTTTTAATTGAGCTTTTAACTTACTATGGGGAATTTTGATGTATAAAGTACAAAAGTCAAACGTTTGTATAAATGAAACTGAAGCAAGTGATCTAGATTGTAAACCATCAAGTAATTCTTTGGAATTTAATATGTTTATTTTAATAAATTACGTAATACACTTACAAAAACTCTTTCTAACCAAGAATATGATATAATATTTGTGGGAGGAGATTTCAATAATGTGTTAGATACAAACTTAGACAGAAGTGGGGGTAATTACAGAGTAAAATCCAGTGGATTAGCAGCTTTAAAAGAACTTATTAATGAATATGAATTAGTAGATATATTCAGAATACGAAAAAAAAAACTGCGGCAATTTACATGGTGACAAAATAAACCACTTATACAGAGTAGAATTGATTTTTGGTTGACATCAGAGAGTACTCAAATTATATAAAATCTTGCTCTATTATACGTAATACAATAAGCAATCACTCCGCAATCTTTATTGAATACGTTATCGTGCATGAAAGAAGAGGTCCAGGTTTATGGATTTATAATAATGATTTAAACAATGATAACAATTACTATAACTTATTGAAAAAGTCGATAGAAGAATGGTGTAGCTCATATCATGATCAAGATGATAAGGGGGGGTTAAAATTAAACATGAAACAATACTGTACTGCAAATGTAAACAAACTATCAAGCGAAAATTAAAAGAAACTCTGAATAACGAGCTTTATCATTACAAGAATAAACTAGGTAGTGCCAACGTAACAAAAAATATTGAAAACATTTTGAACCGTATTGACGAGGTGAAAACTAAATTGAACAATATCTATGAGAATGAAACTAAAGGGGCAATCCTACGTGCAAAAATTCAGTGGCACGAAGAAGGAGAAAAAAAATACAAAATTTTTCCTTGGAATAGAAAAAAGAAACAAAATAAACACGGTTATTCAAAGACTAACGAATGAAAATAACGAAATGATTTCAGACTCTAACAAAATTCAGTTTGAAATTTATAAATTTTACAGAAAATTGTATTCACAAACGAATAAATCTATACAAACTCAAAATATTTTTATATAAATGATAATAAACACCCAGTAATTGAAGACAACTTAACCCACATATTAGAACACAAGGTTAGTGATTGTGAATGTCAAACTGCCCTCAAATCATTCAAAAATAACAAAACACCAGGTAACGACGGACTTACTGTTGAATTCTACAGAAAACACTGTCAACTTGTAAGGGTCCATGTACTTAATTCATTCAACTGTGCCTTTTAAAATGGAACCTTATCTAATTCGCAGAGACAGTCAGTAATAAAATTAATTTCAAAATCCGGAAAAGATAAAACTCAACTAACTAACTGGAGACCGATTAGTTTAATTAACGTAGATGTAAAAATCTTAAGCAAATCCTTATCCATAAGACTAAAACCGTTAACGACCTCATTCATCCAAATCAAACAGGCTTTGTGCCTGGTAGACACATACAGGAGAATACCAGGATAATAAGTGACTGTTTTACTCTAGCAGCCCAGAAAAAAATCACTGGGATATTATTAGCATTAGACTTTCAAAAAGTCTATGACAGTGTTGATCATAATTATCTATTTTCAGTGCTTAGATATTTTGGCTTTCAAAAAAACTTTGTGAGGTGGATTAAGACCCTTTATCATAATATTACCTGTACTGTTATGAACAATGGTTTCTCAACGAAGCACTTCCTAGTAAGTAAATGAGTTAGACAGGGGGATCCAAGCAGCTCAAACCTTTTTAACCTCGTTTTTATAAGCCCACATTGAAATGTGGTCGTATATTGTCGTCGCCCCTGTCCGTCCGTCCGGCCGGCCGGCGTCCACAATTGCTTGTGGACGCTCTAGAGACTAAAGTTAATATCCGATTGGCTTTAAATTTATACACAATGTTTAAGGTCATGAGATGAAGAAGCCTATTGATTTTCAGCGATTTCCGATAATTAGTGCCAGAGTTATGGCCCTTGATCACTTCAAAAAATCTTTTGGACGCTCTAGAGGCCAAAGTTAATATCTGATTGGCTTTAAATTTATACACAGTGTTTAAGGTCATGAGACGAAGAAGCCTATTGATTTTCAGCGATTTCCAATAATTAGTGCCAGAGTTATGGCCCGTGATCACTTCAAAAAATCTTGTGGACGCTCTAAAGGCCAAAGTTAATATCAGATTGACTTTAAATTTATACACAGTGTTTAAGGTCATAAGACGAAGAAGCCAATTGATTTTCAGTGATTTCCAATAATTAGTGCCAGAGTTATGGCCCTTGATCACTACAAAAAAATCTTGTGGACGCTCTAGACGCCAAAGTTAATATCCGATTGGCTTTAGATTTATACACAATGTTTAAGGTCATGAGACGAAGAAGCCTATTGATTTTCAGCGATTTCCGATAATTAGTGCCAGAGTTATGGCCCTTGATCACTTCAAAAAATCTTTTGGAAGCTCTAGAGGCCAAAGTTAATATCTGATTGGCTTTAAATTTATACACAGTGTTTAAGGTCATGAGACGAAGAAGCCTATTGATTTTCAGCGATTTCCAATAATTAGTGCCAGAGTTATGGCCCGTGATCACTACAAAAAAATCTTGTGGACGCTCTAGACGCCAAAGTTAATATCCGATTGACTTTAAATTTATACACAGTGTTTAAGGTCATGAGACGAATAGGCCTATTGATTTTCAGCGATTTCTAATAATTAGTGCCAGAGTTGTGGCCCTTGATTACTTCAAAAAATCTTGTGGATGCTCTAGAGGCCAAAGTTAATATCCGATTGACTTTAAATTTGTACACATTGTTTAAGGTCATGACACGAAAAGGCCTATTCATTTTCAACGATTTCTGACAATTACTGCCAGAGTTATGGACCTTGATCACATCAAAAAATCCTGTGGACGCTCTAGAGGCCAAAGTTAATACCTGATTGACTTTATATATACACACACTGTTTAAGGTTATGAGACGAAGAACCCTATTGATTTTGAGCGATTTCAAATAATTACTTCCAGAGTTGTCTCCCATGATCACTTCAAAAAACCTTGTGATGCTATAGAGGCCAAACTTATCATCCGATTGACTTCAGATTGATACACAGAGTTTAAGGTGTTGAAACGAACAAGTATTTTGATTTTCAATGAGTTTTGATAACTGAACTGCTAAATCCATGATATTAAATGTTTCCTATACTAATTGTTAGCGTGGGGCAAAACTTTTATAAAAAGCAAACAAATTCTAATGATTTTCAGATAATTACATAATGAGTTGTTACTCTTAATCAGATTTTAGTGTATTACAAATGTTTCATTACCAAAAAAAGTAAAAATATGCGACAACCCTTGTTGACTGCCCGGACGATTTAGCTGCTGTGGGCGTATGTTTCGTTGCCTGGCAACCTATCTTAGAAACATTATGTCAAAATATTAGAAACTGTAAATATATTGAAGGCATAGAATTTGGACAAAAATCATTAAAACTGACCGCCATTGCTGATGAAATGAAAAACTTCAAATCAGCAAGACACCTTTTCGAAATATTAAAGAAATTTAGTAAAGTATCCGGTCTTGAAATCAATGCAACCAAAACCGAGATAGCAGACCTAAATAGTAAAACTGAAAATATACAATCCATTGCGAATGAATTCGGAATAATTTTACAGAAAGAAAAAATTAAGATTTTGGGAATCTATTTCACAAATGATAAATGTTTAAGCAATAAATACAACAATGAAGAAAGGATTTCGGATATCAAAACAATACTGAATAGGTGGAAAAAAAGAAATTTAACATTAATCGGAAATATCCAGGTTATAAAAACGTTCTGTATCTCTAAAATACTATACCCAACATTAACGATAAATATTCCAGGTATATCATTTCAAAGTTTAATACGATTATATATAACTACCTGTGGTCAGGCCCAGATAAAATAAAACGAAATGTCATTTCCCAACAATTTGAAATGGGGGGTTTAAATATGATAAACATTAATGAATTGTTGAAAAGCCAGAGTATCTTTTGGATAAAGAAAATATACTCCGAACAAGAACAACCATGGAAATTTATTTACGAACATATCCTACAAAATCAGAATGGATATTTAATACCGTTATCTAATTTCAATATTAGAGACATTATCTCGACACCTTTTTATACAAATCTATTTCAAAACTGGTATAACATATACACATGCTATATTGATGGATTGGTTCCCTTCAGAAATCAATTGATTTGGAATAATCATAATCTAAGAATTAACAATAAGTCTTCAATCAAGAATATATTAATTAACGATAAAATTTTATTTGTTGAGGATATCACAGACATCAATCTTTCCAAATATGATAATGATCTTATCAAGTTAATGGAGATAAATCATATTTTGGTTAACATTAAAAAGGTAAAGGAAACAATATTGGAAACGGAATACAGTTGGAATACTAAAAGTTTTGACAATAGATTAAACGCAAATTTGGATAATTTTTTTAGAAAAATTATGCAAAAAAAATATATCAAATATAACCTCAAAAGACATTTATAAAAAACTTGTACAAAAAATCTACACAAAACCACCAGCTATTGCCAGATGGGAAAAAAATTATAGTATTGCCCTAGAAGAAGACCAAGTTAAACACATTTTTACACAGATATGAAGAATAACTAGAGATTCAAAAATGGTGACATTTCATTTTAGATATATACACCATGTAATTTACCTTAACGATCGATTATATAAAATGAAATTATCTAACTCATTACTGTGTGATTTTTGTAATTCTACAATTGAAAATATCGATCATCTTTTCATTCAATGCGAATATGCTCAAATAGTATGGCAGAAACTACATGAAATATTAATCTATAATAATATATATATTAAACTCACTAGTATAATTGTCCCCCGCCTTTCGAAGAAAGTTGGGGGACTATTGAAATGGGTTCGTCCGTCTGTCTGTCTGTCCGTCTGTCTGTCCGTCACACTTTTGGGGACACAATAACTCTCTTCCTAATTGAGTTAAAATGTTCAAACTTGGTGTATATGCTTATTAGGTCAATGCCTTGATGGAGTTCGGAGATGAGCATTTTCCGCTTAGGGTAAGCAGAGCGATACGCAGATGAGCATTTTCCGCTTAGGGTAAGCAGAGATAAGCAAGTTGATTGGTTGATGCTTTGGGACACAATAACTTTAGTTCTAATTAAGTGAGATTGATGAAACTTGGTGTATAGTTTCATTATAGTAATACCTTGACTAAGTTCGATAATGAGCATTTTCTGCTCAGGGTAAGCAGAGCTATACGCAATTTGGTTGGTCGAGAATTTGGAACACAATAACTCTCCTTCTAATTGAGTTAAAATGTTCAAACTTGGTGTATATGCTTATTAGGTCAATGCCTTGATGGAGTTCGAAGATGAGCATTTTCCGCTTAGGGTAAGCAGAGATAAGCAATTTGATTGGTTGATGCTTTGGGACACAATAACTTTAGTTCTAATTAAGTGAGAGTGATGAAACTTGGTGTATAGTTTCATTATAGTAATACCTTGACTAAGTTTGATAATGAGCATTTTCTGCTCAGGGTAAGCAGAGCGATACGCAATTTGATTGGTCGAGACTTTGGAACACAATAACTCTCCTTCTAATTTAGTTAAAATGTTCAAACTTGGTGTATATGCTTATTAGGTCAATGCCTTGATGGAGTTCGAAGATGAGCATTTTCCGCTTAGGGTAAGCAGAGATAAGCAATTTGATTGGTTGATGCTTTGGGACACGATAACTTTAGTTCTAATTAAGAGAGAGTGATGAAACTTGGTGTATAGTTTCATTACAGTAATACCTTGACTAAGTTAATATGTTCAATTACTAAATGCCAATCAAAGAAGATATACGTCATCTGTATGGAGATGTGCCTACCAGACTAATGAACCAGATTGTGAAATCGGAGGGCAAGTATATTAGATTATGCAACAATTTGACATTTTTAATGCGATGTAGAGATAGTGCCATTATTCCCAATGGATTTCCTTTATGGCCCCCCAATCAAAGGTGTTAAACTCTAATTGTATTTGATTTTATCTTTGTTGCATATTCTGTATATATTTGCCTACACTATTCACAAATTTGTATCATTGCTTGATAAAGACGAGAGCATCCTCGTCGAAACGTCACTTAGTATCAAACTCAGTAATTGTGTATCCATAAAATTGTACCTTGTGTTAATATGTTCAATTACTAAATGCCAATCAAAGAAGATATACGTCATCTGTATGGAGATGTGGCTACCAGACTAATGAACCAGATTGTGAAATCGGAGGGCAAGTATATTAGATTATGCAACAATTTGACATTTTTAATGCGATGTAGAGATAGTGCCATTATTCCCAATGGATTTCCTTAATGGCCCCCCAATCAAAGGTGTTAAACTCTAATTGTATTTGATTTTTATCTTTGTTGCATATTCTGTATATATTTGCCTACACTATTCACAAATTTGTATCATTGCTTGATAAAGACGAGAGCATCCTCGTCGAAACGTCGCTTAGTATCAAACTCAGTAATTGTGTATCCATAAAATTGTACCTTGTGTTGACAATAACTCTCCTTCGAATTGAGTTAAAATGTTCAAAATTGGTGTGTATGCTTATTAGGTCAATGCCTTGATGGAGTTCGAAGATGAGCATTTTCTTCTTACGGTAGGCAGAGATAAGCAATTTTTGGATGACACTTCGTGTTCAGTTTGATTGGTCGATACGTTTGAAAAAAATAAATGTGCGATTAATTAATATGTGTCATCTATTTATTTTGGGATTTCGGCGGGGGACATCAGCCTCACTGTTGGCTTGTTAAACACTTAGGTATAATTATACATGAGAATTTAAAAAAATGAAAAAAAATTAAATACTGTTAATTTACTTATATTAACATTATCAAAATACTATATATCTACTCATGTAAGGTCAAAAAAAGTGTTCCAAATGCCAGAAGTTATACTTCATACATCGAAATGAAAACTAAGATAATATACAACACAGAAGACGGATACAACATCCTGAAGATTAAACAGAATCATTAAAAATATTTATTCATATATATAATGTACATTTCGTTATGTTCTCTATATAGGTAATATTTATTCAATCCTAGTTTTTAGATTATCTACAGATTTATATTTATACTTATATTCATGATTTATATATGCATGTATAATATATATGTATGTTGTTTGGTTAATAAACGGTTAAAAAACTAAAAAAAAAACAAACTAAAAAATAAAAAAAAATAATATCCACATCTGATTAATACCACTACAAGAGTATATTTTTTGAATACCTTCTTTAACTGCCGTTAGTGTAGATGTCAATACTTTTGAAATTGGTGTTGTGGAACAACGGGATGAACCTGTTATAAAATGTTGCTTGTGTGGATTTTTATGTAGTTTAGGTATCCAATAACAAGGGCAGATCTGTATAGGTATCTCCACATGGAGTACCAAATGAAGTTAGTACTGATCTGTGATTGGATATAATTTCATCCTTACTAAGTGTAGTTCATTTATACGTAGCACTGTCGATTGATTTCCCAAAACTAAGTTCTTTGAACAGTCAGTCATAATAGTATCGTTTACATATAATCACTATGTTATCGGACGCTTTGTCAGCCGGAGCAATGACATATACTTGCCATGTAAGGCGTTGAGATTTTCAACAATGCTAACATCATTGAAAATAGATTTAGGCCTTGTATCAACTAACGAACGTTGCATGTAAGTTCTTCGTTTTAGTAAACGACTGATAGACTTTGTCCAATCTGAGAGAGTATCGATGATAAAATCTTCCCTCTTGGCCTATGATCTAGCGTAGTCCTCGACCGCATCCATAATAAGTTTGAAATTTTGATACCGCGAAAATGGTTGCAGTTCCCGGTATTTGGGTCCTTTAGACAAAATCTCATGTAACTTATTATTCTGGACTATGTTCAAATCACCAGTAACTACATGTCCAGCTGGTTGGTAAAGGAAGGACGACGTAGAGCAAGAGGGTTATCATGTAAGTCTTTTGCATTGATGTCAGATAATGCGTTTCTGTAATTAAATGTCTTGGACGCAATGGGTTTAGTATAAGAAATCCTAGGAACAGTAACAGTTTTGAAGTAAGGAGGGATCAGGGTTCAATTTAGTGTAAAACCAATGAGTAGCAAATTTTTGTGACAGATTCACATTTTGGCTAATTAATTCACAATTTGAATAGCATTTGCTCATATTTGAGGAGCAGTAAAACATAGCCTATAAATATTTGCAATTCAGATTTCTCGGGGTATAAGTGGATTCTTTTTTCCGCCAATGTCCGGCCTTCATTGTACACTCCGCTTCGATTTATGTATGGATGAAGTTAAAAAAAATTGACATCTCCAAAAAAAATTTCAATTTCAGTTACCGTTTATCCCCGGTCGTCTAAATCAAAGCTACATGTACTGTACAATACTTTAAATTACACCATCCCAATCGAAATATTTGTAGGCGCAGCGTTGCTTGTTTATTTCTCTATATAAAAACATCCTCCCCTCCGCCTTTAAAATATAAACCCGAGAATATGCCATCAGCATAATATTTTTGTCAGATATTCGTCAAAAATGGCACGTTTCACACGTCTCGCGAGATGTCTACTTTCAGTTTTCAGTTAAGTTAACCAATCATACAAAACTGCGTCATTTTATTCTATTTTTAGTAACATATTTTATAAACAAGTGTGATTAAAAACGGAGTCTGCATTGTCAGTTCTAGTTATCGAATATATTGAAATAAAAACTGTTTCAAATTAATCACCACCACAACTTGGAATATTAAACAAGTGAATTAAGTTAGTCCTGCATTTATAATTATACTCCACATTCATCCAAAATATAATGAATCGCACTTCACAAGTTTGAAAACAATTTTTGGCTAATGAATAAAATAATTCTATCGCTTTTACAGCGATATGAGTCGCTTTTTGCGATGCGATACCGCTTAAATTGAACCCTGGGAGGGATGTGTGCTGTGACATGCTTATGGTGTAATATTTGGCTTAACCCGATAGCATCAATGCCTTTATTAGCAAATTTGAATTTTAGAAATTAATTATTGGTGTTAGATACATCGGGCTCAGTTGCAACGTCCAAGCGACGGTGGGCAATGTCAAGAACAACGGACACAACCCAGTATTCAGTGGATAATTTCCAAAAGGGCATCAAGTGAAATAGTGTGGAGCTTGGGTGGTGTGTTGCGACGATGTCCATGACTGCGTTTTCGACGACGAAACTTTGGGAATAACGTCATGACATTAACATTGCTACATGCAGGGCTAGACAAATTTCCAATACTAGCTACTGCTACATTGTCATTGCATCCGTAAAGGGGTGGCAGTACTTAATGTCCAATATTCCTCTCGGCTTCTACGAAATGGAGTACTCAAAGTAGGGCTGTTAGTATGGTGATAAATTTTCTCTAATATAGACACTCTTATTGATAGTATAGAGTGGTCAGGTTGGTAAAAATGACTATAAACAATCTGGTAAATGTAAAGGTCCTTTAGTTTCGCCAACATAAACGAGCCCACAGAGTGTACATTCTATACCATAGATAACATTGGAGGTTTTACAATTTAATTTCTCAAACCCACGTGTAAAATATGTTTTCTTAATACACGCATCCAGTCAATAGATTGCCGCCTAGAATGTGTTAAATGCCGTGAAGATTCGTCAAAAACCCCCCAGTTTGTGCTACCGTGTAGATTTAGAAACGCCATATAGTTTTGACCTTGATCGTCTACTTTACGACTGTTCACTTTCGCGGGATGTTTTTAGAAATATACACTACCATTTAGATTTAAAAAGGGGTTTAGTTTTTAGACACAGCATTTATTTTACCGGACGTTGTCCAGAAATGAACCAAGTGTTTGATAACACAAGGCGTTCAGTTTTTACGCCAAATTATCACTTTACCGAGAGCCTGTAGTTTTTGTAACTTATCCAGATGTTTAGCTGGAGTGCCATATAAAAGTGAGTTGGAATGATCAATTCGAGAAGTAACAAGGGAGTTGATTAAGGTTTTCATTGCATCAGTTGAGATATATTTTTTAATTTTACTGATGTTAATATCGATTTCACTCCTTGATTTGATTTTGGTGATTTAAATACATAGCTAGCTGTAATAGCTTCGTTTCATTTCTAACTTTCAAGCACATGAGAGCGTCAAGATATATTCATTACAACCTTTCGAGATTTACTTTTATTAAGTGGTTACAACCTTGGTTTATGCGACGATCTCTTCTGGTTAGGAAATAAATATTTGCTAGCTCTAATAGTAAGTGCAGGGGGACTGCACCACACACAGCCGTAAGCGTTCACTGCGCTGTACAGTCCCGGGCCTGTGGTGACACAGACTTCACTCATATTTGAAAACAATTGGGAATACAACACAAGGAAATAATTATATAATGTCAGTATGTGTCATGATCTGTCATATGTTGCAAGAATTACGAATGCAAGCATATTGTTGTATAAATTCCGCTACACAAGTAACCACAACGCTAAATGTATCAGAGAAGTAGGCCTAGTTCCAAAAACTAAGTGCACTAAGTCAATAAAGAAGAGGATTGAAGTATATTTATGCATTTAGGACACACATTACAACCGTCACAGAAACAAAACTGAATACATGGAAGCAAAGGAATGTAGACCGTCTAGGGAGACAGCCGTCTGCTGACTGAATGGCGTGACGTGAATCTGTCATTATAGCTGTTATGACATCGTGGTTTAGAATGTGCAATTTCCTGATAAAAAAAGGACGATAATCCAGATGAAATAACTTCAAAAACTCAAAAATTATTAGTTTTTGAGACCATGTAATTGTACAAACCATAGCATAAATATTATTTAATACTCGGACTCCACGTAAGAAATGCAAAACAGGAGTGCTGAAGAAATCGTAGGCTATAAGTGTATTCATAAAGGCATAATAATACGGGCAATTATCCAAACAGGACTAGACATCTATAGAAGAAATTTAAATAAAATTTATATTGAATCATTATCCAATATTTAGTCAGTAATGTATTTATAAGAAATGTCAAACTATTATATTGAAGAAATGGAAGTTTTGAAATTTCTTTAAAAATGTGTAATTGTGTTCCGCCTTTGGCCGTGCAGTTAAAATTAAGAGTTTTTATTCAGGAAAGAAATAGTTCTTTATTGTTGTATATTTTTAAAAATCGTAATGCTTGTGAATAGAAAACATTATATAGTGTAGTATCTGGTATGTTACTGTAAGCTGACAGTCAAAATCAAATTTGTCCGTTTTATCGAATACACCAACATTAAATTCATCGTTAATTATATTGATAATACGCAGAACTATTTGAGACTGGAAAATAACCGAAACAAACTTTTCGGTAATATGGTGTAAATTATTTTCATAATCATAGTATATTATTTAATCATCCTGTAGCCATAGGCTTTGATCGACCGACTTATTTTTTTCTACATTTGAGACTGAGCCCTGCAAGATATCGTCCACGGATGATTTGCTATACAGCATTGCATTGGACAAGTACCCCTATGATTTGAGCACTGTAACCAAACTACCTATGACAAAAATCACAAATAGGTTTATACTAGACAAATGTTAATAAATTCTCAACAACTTCGGAGCATCCGTCTTATAACTGCTTTACATGACATGACGACTGTGTGACGTTTGGTGACAAATACATTCAAAATAGACTGGTCAGACCGAGTCAGACTGACAACAAAGACTATGAAGCTGAGTAAAAGGAAGGGTAAGTCCACTAAATGTATGAAATCAGTCGACGATTTTCTTGACACCCCATTTTACGAGACTCCATCGGCAGACACAAGTGAAGCTAGACCTGCATGCAGTAATGACGGGTTTCACTGGTGCCACGTTGCCCTTGAACATGTCACTTCCGGTGCCAAGCTACCCTTGAACATATGTCACTTCCGGTACAAACGAAACCACTAAACAGGTTTTCAAATAAACATTGCTCACATCAAATAAAATGGACGCAGAATCAACCAAATCCAGCAATATCAATTCATTTTATACATTTGTTACTTGTAAATGATCTTGACAAAATTACAATACTTCCGGTGTTAATGAAAATGTTCAATTAGTTTTATGAAATCCGAAATGACATAGATATCATATAGTGAAAATTTTATGTAAATCGAATAATAATTGCCACTTTTAAAGACCAAAAAACTTGAAAAGTGACTTGTAGAAAATCGGCTATTTCTCGGCAACCGTACAAGTTAGAGCCCATTTTGTGGTATCTGTATGATCATGTTGGTTCATTCTATTTGTTGATTGGCATCAAATATCATAATTTGAAAAAGATTTCAAAACAGACTCATTTGAATAAAATATCTGTTTTGAAGGCTAAAAATACAGTTTTTGCCAAAATGACATTACTTCCGGTGATAATGAAAACGTTAAATTAGTTTTATAACATCGTCCATGACATTAGGCCTCAAAGGGTGAAAATTTTATGAAAATCGAATAATAATTGACACTTTTATGGGCCAAAAACATTCAAAAGTGACATTTAGAAAACCGCCTATATCTCAGCAACCGAACAAGTTAGAAACAATTATATGATATCTAAATGACCGTATGAGTTTTGTTAATATATGAATTTAAACCAAAAGTTAATTTTAATATTACATATTAAATAAATCTTGGTTGAAAAAATATCGATTTTGAAAGTTAAAAATAGGTTGCCAGGCAACGAAACATACGCCCACACAGCAGCCAAATCGTCCGGGCAGTCAACAAGAGTTGTCGCATATTAAGGAATTATCAGAAAATCATTAGAATTTGTTTGGTTTTTATAATCAAACGTTTTTTTTTAAATCAAATAATAATTGTGACCTCCAGAGGCACCACAAGCTAAAAAGGATGATTTTTCGTACAATCAGGGGACATAATTCAGGAAGTAATGACCCGATGGGCGCAAATATCGAAAGGAACCAAGATCTTTGGGTTATAAACATACCTGTCAAGTTTCATCAAAATCGATTCAAAATTGTGACCTCTATAGGGTCCACAACCTTGATATAACATATTTTCACACTATTCGTGTACAAACGCCAGCCATTTTGTCCGTCAATTCTAGTCCGATTTTCGCGAAATTCAAACTCTCTCTTCATTACCATGTAACGGTGATATAGTCAAACGTTTTTTAAATCGGATAATAATTTTGACCTCCAGAGGGACCAAAAGCGAACAAAAGCGATTTTTCGGACAATCTGGGGACATAATTCAGGAAGTTATGATCCAATGGGCGCAAATATCGAAAGGAACCAAGATCTTTCGATTATAAACATACATGTCAAGTTTCATCAAAATCGGTTCAAAATTGTGACCGCTATAAGGTCCACAACCTTTATATAACATATTTTCACAATATTCGCGTACAAACGGCGGCCATTTTGTCCGTCAATTTTGGTCAGATTTTCACAAAATTCATACTCAACCTTCATAACCATGGAATGCAGATATAATCAAACGTTTTTTTAAATCGGATAACAATTTTGACCTCCAAAGGGACCACAAGCTAAAAAGGGCGATTTTTCGGACAATCCGGGGACATAATTCAGGAAGTTATGATCCAATGGTCGCAAATATCGAAAGGAACCAAGATCTTTGGGTTATAAACATGCATTTCAAGTTTCATCCAAATCGGTTCAAAATTGTGTGCTCTACACTGTTCACAACCTTGATATAACATATTTTCACACTATTCGCGTACAAATGGCGGCCATTTTGTCTGTCAATTTTGGTCTGATTTTCACGAAATTCGAACTCAACCTTCATATCCATGGAACGGTGATATAATCAAACGTTTTTTATACGCCCACATTTTCATGTGGACGTATATTGTCGTCGCCCCTGTTCGTCCGTCCGTCCGTCCGTCCGTCCACAATTGTTTGTGAACAGTCTACAGGTCACAATTTTTATCCGATTTCAATGAAACTTAAAATATAGGTTTATCACCCAAAGATCTCGGTTCCTTTCGATATTGGCATGTATCGGACCGTAACTTCATGGGTTATGGCCCCTGATTGTACGAAAAATCACGTTTTTTAGCTTGTGAACAGTGTAGAGGTCACAATTTTGAACCGATTTGGATGAAACTTGAAATGCATGTTTATAAACCAAAGATCTTGGTTCCTTTCGATATTTGCGCCAATTGGATCGTAACTTCCTGAATTATGGCCCCTGATTGTCCGAAAAATCGCCCTTTTTAGCTTGTGGTCCCTCTGGAGGTCAAAATTGTTATCCGATTTAAAAAAACGTTTGATTATATCACCGTTCCATGGTTATGAAGGTTGAGTTCGAATTTCGTGAAAATCGGACCAAAATTGACGGACAAAATGGCCGCCATTTGTACGCGAATAGTGTGAAAATATGTTATATCAAGGTTGTGAACAGTGTAGAGGTCACAATTTTGAACCGATTTGGATGAAACTTGAAAAGCATGTTTATAACCCAAAGATCTTGGTTCCTTTCGATATTTGCGCCAATCGGATCGTAACTTCCTGAATTATGGCCCCTGATTGTCCGAAAAATCGCCCTTTTTAGCTTGTGGTCCCTCTGGAGGTCAAAATTGTTATCCGATTTAAAACAACGTTTGATTATATCACAGTTCCATGGTTATGAAGGTTGAGTTCGAATTTCGTGAAAATCGGACCAAAATTGACGGACAAAATGGCCGCCATTTGTACGCGAATAGTGTGAAAATATGTTATATCAAGGTTGTGGACCTTATAGAGGTCACAATTTTGAACCAATTTTGATGAAACTTGACATGTATGTTTATAACCCAAAGATCTTGGTTCCTTTCGATATTTGCGCCCATCGGATTGTAACTTCCTGAATTATGGCCCCTGATTGTCCAAAAAATCGCCCTTTTTAGCTTGTGGTCCCTCTGGAGGTCAAAATTGTTATCCGATTTAAAAAAACGTTTCATTATATCACCGTTCCATGGTTATGAAGGTTGAATTCGAATTTCGTGAAAATCGGACCAAAATTGACGGACAAAATGGCCGCCGTTTGTACGCAAATAGTGTGAAAATATGTTATATCAAGGTTGTGGACCTTATAGAGGTCACAATTTTGAACCAATGTTGATGAAACTTGACATGTATGTTAATAACCCAAAGATCTTGGTTCCTCTCGATATTTGCGCCCATCGGATCGTAACTTCCTGAATTATGGCCCCTGATTGTCCAAAAAAATCGCCCTTTTTAGCTTGTGGTCCCTCTGGAGGTCAAAATTGTTATCCGATTTAAAAAACCGTTTGATTATATCACCATTTCATGGTTATGAAGGTTGAGTATGAATTTTGTGAAAATCGGACCAAAATTGACAGACAAAATGGCTGCCGTTTGTACGCGAATAGTGTGAAAATATGTTATATAAAGGATGTGGACCTTATAGAGGTCACAATTTTGAACCGATTTTGATGAAACTTGACATGTATGTTTATAACCCAAAGATCTTGGTTCCTTTCGATATTTGCGCCCATCGGGTCATTACTTCCTGAATTATGTCCCCTGATTGTACGAAAAATCACCCTTTTTAGCTTGTTGTGCCTCTGGAGGTCACAATTATTATCTGATTTAAAAAATAAACGTTTGATTATAAAAACCAAACAAATTCTAATGATTTTCTGATAATTTCTTAATATGCGACAACTCTTGTTGACTGCCCGGACGATTTGGCTGCTGTGTGGGCGTATGTTTCGTTGCCTGGCAACCTATTTTTTTAAATCGGATAACAATTTTGACCTCCAGAGGGACCACAAGCTAAAAAGGGCGATTTTTCGAACAATCAGGGGCCATAATTCAGGAAGTTACGATCCGATTGGCGCAAATATCGAAAGGAACCAAGATCTTTGGGTTATAAACATGCATTTCAAGTTTCATCCAAATCGGTTCAAAATTGTGACCTCTACACTGTTCACAAGCTAAAAAACATGATTTTTCGTACAATCAGGGGCCATAACCCATGAAGTTACACTCCGATACATGCCAATATCGAAAGGAACCGAGATCTTAGGGTGATAAACCTATGTTTTAAGTTTCATTGAAATCGGATAAAAATTGTGACCTGTAGACTGTTCACAAACAATTGTGGACGGACGGACGAACAGGGGTGACGACAATATACGTCCACATGAAAATGTGGGCGTATAAAAATGCAGTTTTTGACCAAATGGCGTCACTTCCGGTGTCAATTTTAAATTATAATCAATTTGACATGACGCATACTTGCTTTTTGAATCAAATGATGTCACTATTGTGAATATCCTTTAATAATTGACTATTTTACAGCCAAATTTAAGAAAACAATGACTTATGCAAAACTGCCCATTTCTCGGCAACTGCTTATATTACAAACTAATTTTCACATACATTCTCTTCGTATGGATTATAGCTACAAGTTTATAAAAGTTACGTAGAAATATTTTAAAATCTGAAAAGCCTGAATGGGTTGTAAATAGGTCAATTTTACGCCCTTTTCACCTCTTAATCCAATTTGCTAGAAAATGAAATCGAAATTAAAGTGCCAATCCCGATAACTTTTTGGGGAATAAAACTGTTTAATTTTGTGTTAAAATCCTTTAAAATCCATAACCTAAGGCCCATCTACTAACCCGATATTTGTGATAAGCTTGTAAATAACTTAAACCTGACAGTCTTCATCTGGAAATGGAGACCGTTGTATTATACAGTATCTGGATAAAACCAGACTTTTTTTCTATAAAAATAATATGTAGGTGAAATTTACTTTTTGTTATCAAGTACAGGGCATGGATCATTCACTGTATAGACCTCTCAAGAAACATTAATCGATTATCAGGTCACCCAATGAAAAAATTGACCCGAAATCTTAAAAGGGTTACGTGTCCGGATAAGCAGTGTTGACGTTCACGTCCAAATGACTCAATATGTTGAGCTGAAATTTTGGGACAAGGTAAATACACCATGCCACTATATTTTGGTCCATAAATTTCATAAATACTCGGACTTTAATTTTTGAGACTCTGTTCTTATCGGGATTGTCCCTTTAAAAAAACTGCTTTCGACATTTTTTGCGCCTTTAAAGGACACACTCTTTGAGTCATATAATTTTTCAAAAAAATATTTGTTTTCGAAAAATGGTACCTAACTTTCAAAATTGTAGTTTTTGGTAAAATTATGCCACTTCTGGTGCCGACAGATAACACTTTCGGTAATAAAAAAAATGACAATTGAGAGAACGAAGCATATGAACTTTGTTTTATACAAATCGAACAATAAAAAATTAATCTAGGACTGAAAAACTGAATTAGCCAATGGCGGCCAAGGAAAATTACTGAGACAAAATTTTTTAACATTTTTGCGCTAGTCAGATGACTCTTTAATTCTGTGCACAACACGACTAAAAAATATTCATAAATAAAAAAGTTTTTTGTAAAATTTTAAATTTTCGAAATTTGGCGCCAAATACCTTTGAAGATTTGCGGAAAATAAAAAATCAAAAGTAGCGTAGCTATGTGCCCCGTCTCCGGCTATGCCAAAATGTATCGAAAATTAAAATCCAACGATTATTGTTAAAATTACTGCAATATTTTCAAAAACGATAACTTCGGTGATTTCGGACATTTCGCATTGTCGCGGAACAGTCAAAATAGCTTTATCCTCTAAGTCACACCCACTTTCCCAGTAAAACCGAAGAAATCGTAACGACGCGACAAGTAGTTGCTGAGATCTACTCAAATTGGAATCTGAATAATAATAATAATAACTAGACCTGCAAGCAGCACTGAACCGGCTTTCAGGAATCATACGGGAAGTTTATTATACCATAGCCAACCCATTGAGCTACCGAACTATACTTTAGTTGTTTTGCTTCAGTAACACCCTCTATCATATGTAAAAGTAATATTTGCCAGCGAAAAGACCGGTCAAAATTGTAAATTATGGCAAAATTACGTCACTTCCGATGCTGAAAGAAATTTTTATAGGTGAAAAATAAGTCGAAAATTTGCAACATACAAAATACAAACTTTGTTTAATACATACCGTATCGGGCAATGAATAATTAACCTATAACCCATAAACTGAAATTAAGAAGGTAAAAAAAATTAAAAGTGACCCTTGGAAAATTGGCTATTATTCGACAAGGGAACATGCTAGAAGCCTTTTCTTGATATGAATATGATGGTATTGATTCAATCTTACTGCCCATTAGACTCGTACGTTATAAAGTTAAACAAATAATAAATATAAATCCCTGAAAAAAAATGTTTGTTTTGAAGGCTAAAAATACGTTTTTTGCAAAAATTACATTACTTCCGGTGATATTGAAATGTTAACTTAGTTGATAGAAGTCATAAATGGCATAAGGCATCAAATGGTAAAAAAATTATAAAAATCGAATAATAATTGACACTTTTATAGACCAAAAACCTTGAAAAGTGACTTATAGAAGATCGCCTATTTCTCTATAACCGTACAAGTTAGAAACCATTTTGTGGTATCTGTATGGTCATATGGTTTCATTCTATTCGTTGATGGGAATCAAATATCATCATTTTAAAAATATTATAAGGCAGACTCATTTGAATAAAATATTTGTTTTTTAGGTTAAAAATACAGTTTTTGCAGAAATGACGTCATTTCCGGTCACAGTGAAAATGTAAAATTGGCTTGACCTAGTCCACATTGACATTAGACATCAAATGGAAAAAAATATTGCAAAACGAATAATAATTCACTCTTTTATAGGCAAAATAACTTGAAAAGAGATGCATGCAAAATTGCATATTTATCGGCAACTGCTCATATTACAAACTAATTTTCGCATACATTCTCTTCGTCTGGATTATTGCTACGAGTTTATGAAAATCAGAAATAAATATTTCAAAATATGAAGACGCTGAATGAATTGTAAATAACTAAATTTTACACTTTATTTTACATTTTATTCGAAATTGCCCGAAAATGAAATTGAAATTTTATCTGAGCTAAATATTTTATACACCTTTGCAGGGTGCATCCTTTTAGTTATATCAGTTTTGAAAAAAAAATATATTTGCTTTCAAAAAGTGGTACCGAACTGTCAAAATTGTAGTTTTTGTTAAAATCAGCTTTTTATACGACCACTTGGAAATGTCGTTGTCATCACCTTTTGTGTCTGTCCACAATTTCTTGTGAACGCACTAGAGGCTAAAGTTGATTTCCGATTGACATTAGATTTATACACAGTGTTTAGGGTCATGAGACGAAGAATCCTATTTGATTTTCAGTGATATGAGATAATTTCTGGCACTTGATCACTTTGAAATATCTTGTGGACAAAGGCCTTGAGACAAACCATCAAAACTATTCTAATCATTTCTGATAATTATTTAATGGGCTATTACTCATAATAAGATTATCATGTGTTGTAAATGTTCTCCTTACTGACAAAATAAACAATATGCGACAACCCTTGTTGACTGCCCGGACGACTTAGCTGTTGTGGGCGTATATTTCGTTGCCTGGCAACCTATCTTTTTTCAAAATATCGGACATTTTTTCGACTGCTTCTGGTTTTACGATCATTGTCGTGACAGATTTACAAAGTTCTTTGGATACTTAACTTTCTGTACCAGAAGTGTCAGAAACATCCATGGAGTAGTTTTGGAAAAGAAGATAAATTAAAGAGCGTTTCCAAAAATTTAACGATTTTTTAATTTTTTTCAAAGTTTGAGGCCATTTTTGGACCTCTTATATTATTTCAATGCTTTTCATTTTGGATTCACTATATAGACAACCAATAGGACTTTGAGTAAGAAAAGTTTAAGAAAAATCTGCGGCGTTGTTTTCGAGAAAATGGCGTCTCAGAATGTTAAAAAATTGTAAAATACTAGATATTTGGCATACAATAATTTATTTCCTTATCATCGAAATCGTATTATTTAGACACCATATGATGGTCCATTAATAGGGCTATCCAGCGACACTTTCGTTCTTTTTGTCCGCTATTACCTAAGGGAGAAATCAAGTTTTTCGCAAGTGCGACAATGTTTTTAACATTTTTTTTCATATTTTGAATACTTCCGGTATGGCTATTATTGTCGGAATAGTTTTAATAGCCGGTTTGGGCACTAAAATAGCCACAGAGCTCTGTAATGACATATTACATTATCTGATCAGATAAAATGCCCCTGAGAAATCCTATGTTCAAAAGTGCCAAAAATGCAAAAAAAATATCGAAAAATTAAATTTCAATAACTACATACATATCATACATGGTTAGAATCGTAATTAGGTCAGCTATCTGAATATACAACCTTTTTTTGAAAATCTCTTAAAAAAAAAAAAAAATAGTAGAGCATTTTCCAAAATTTCACGATTTTTCGACTTTTTTCGATTAAGTTGCGATTAAGTTTTCGAGATACAGGCGTCAAAAAATGCTAAAAATCAGAAAATACTTGATTTTCAGCGTGCCATATTTTACTGCCTGATCATAGTATCCACATGAATTGGGTATCATACGATAGTACAATCCTAGTGCAGTCCAATGGTACCCTAATTTTTTTAATTCATTGATATCGGGCGGAGAAATCGCGTTTTTCCCCAAAATATCCATTTTTATACGCCCACATTTTCATGTGAATACGAATGATAAAGTGAGAGGAATCCAAAACCATTTAAATAACATAAACATAGACAGGATCAAAGTCATAATAAACTTGATACAGTGACACCAGTAGTAGGAGTGGATAAAAACAAAGTCAAAGGTATCACAAAAGATGGTTTTGTGATACCTTTGACTTTGTTTTTATCCACATTTTTATGTCGACGTATTATGTCGTCACCCCTGTCCGTCCGTCCACTTCATGGATTATGGCCCCTGATTGTACGAAAAATCACGTTTTTAGCTTGTGGACCCTATAGAGGTCACAATTTTGAACCGATTTTGATGAAACTTGACATGCATGTTTGTAACCCAAAGATCTTGGTTCCTTTCGATATTTGCGGCTATCGGAATGTAATTTCCTCAATTATGGCCCCTGATTGTTTGAAAAATCGCCCTTTTTAGCTTGTGGTCCCTCTGGAGGTCACAATTATTATCCGATTTAAAAAACTGTTTGATTATATCACCGTTACACCCTAAGGAAGGTTGAGTTCGAATTTCGGGAAAATCGAACGAAAATTGCCATACAAAATGGCCGCCGTTTGTACGCGAATACTGTTAAAAAATGGTATATCAAGGTTGTGGACCCTGTGGAGGTCACAATTTTAATTCGATTTTGATGTAACTTGAAATTCATGGTTATAACCCAAAGATCTTGGTTCCTTTCGATATTTGCACATATCGGATCGTAACTTCCTGAATTATGGCCCCTGATTATACGCAAAATCGCCTTTTCTTAGCTTGTGGCCCCTCTGGAGGTCACAATTATTATCCGTTTGAAAAAAACGTTTGATTATATTACCGTTACACCGTAAGGAAGGTTGAGTTCGAATTTCGGGAAAATCGGACCAAAATTGCCATACAAAATGGCCGCCGTTTGTACGTGAATACTGTTAAAAAATTGTATATCATGGTTGTGGATCCTGTAGAGGTCACAATTTTAATTCGATTTTGATGAAACTTGAAATTCATGGTTATAACCAAAAGATCTTGGTTCTTTTCGATATTTGCGCATATCGGATCGTAACTTCCTGAATTATGGCCCCTGGTTTTACGCAAAATCCCCCTTTCTTTGGCTTGTGGTCCCTCTGGAGGTCACAATTATTATCCGATTTAAAAAAAACGTTTGATTATATCACCGTTACACCATAAGAAGGTTGAGTTTGAATTTCGGGAAAATCGGACCAAAATTGACAGACAAAATGGCAGCCGTTTGTACGCGAATACTGTTAAAAAAAATGGTATATCATGGTTGTAGACCCTGTATAGGTCACAATTTTTATACGCCCACATTTTCATGTGGACGTATTATGTCGTCGCCCCTGTCCG